>OX596019.1:24623837-27264282 GCA_951394055.1 Villa cingulata | reverse complement strand
TATTTCTGATTCTTCAGTACACGAAAATTATTTTGTTCGTTCGTCACAATTAGTTACACAGGATTTAGTGTTAGAAGGTCTTGCAAAAAACTCAAAATTTTCAGCGCCTCCTTGTGTTGACGACAATGGCAATGAAAAGTTTTGCTAGTACAATTCTTGCCATGAAATAGTATAATGATGTAATATTAGAAAGAGTTGATGTGATTAGATATATCTGGGTGTTTATAACTATGGATGAAAAGTTAAGTTGGGACTATCATATTGACAGGATGATAAAGAAAGTGATATCAAAGTGTATATATACCTAATAAGTGGAATTACTCTATGTAAAATAAAAAATGTGATAAAGTATAAAAGATTAGGTTTAGAAAAGGTTTAGTTCTTGTTCTTTTTTAAAAATTAGGTTTAGTTCTTTGTTCTTTTTTAAATTTTTTAAATTTTTTAAATTTCCTAATTAAATAATTTTTCAAATTCATTAGTTTCAAAGCTTTATCTCATTTTGTTATATAAATTTAATATTAATTGAATAATATAGAAATTTAGTAGCTCTTAGATCAGCACAAGCTGTTTGAGTCTACTAAATAAATAAATGTAGTTAGATTAGTTTAAATTTAAAAAGAAAATGAATTAACTTTTGGATTAAATAATTATGTAAATTTTGATGAATAAATAATAATAATAAATCAATATAAAATATTTTTTAATTTTCAATTAACTCAAAATTTTTTCACAAATACACTGGCAGCTACGAAAAAATAAACAGAAAATCAAATCAATACTAAAGAAGTAGTTGAAACAAGAAAGAAATAATTAAGAAGCCACCCCTTTTTATAAAATTGAGTACGTAAAAAAAAACACAATCAAAAATTCACTCTAAAAAACAACTCAAACAACAACAACATAAAATAGTATATGACTTTTTATCTTATTTTTTCATGTACACATTTTTACATTATAAATAAAGTAATTTGGGAATTGACAGGTGAAGTCTTTTTCAAACTTTAAGAAAACTGTTGTTGCTCTGAGAATTGCTGACAATTTGCTGACAATATTTTATAAACATGTATATTTGAACTAATTTTTCAGCTAAATAGCTGAAATTAGTTACTTGATCACCTATATATTTACTTTGGTGATATCTTTAGTGTCGTTTATTGGAAAGGTTCCTAAGTTTGAAGAGAAAATAACAAAACTTGTCTAAAATGCACACGTACTATCTCACATCAGATATTTATTATTATTATGCTTCACTCCCTCTGGAGCATACGGTTTCCACTATCCTATATCATAGAAGCCGGTTATTTGCGATTCCTTCTACCTTCTTCCATTCATACTCCACTTCTTTCACTTAGCCGCACTTTTAGTAGATCGCAGAGTGTGCCAAATCCATTTCCATTTTCGCATTTTCTTGTTATCTACGTCAATTGGTTTTTGGCTGCATTATTTCCACAGTTGTACATTAGTACATTTTGTTGTCCAAAAGGTTTTCAATATTCTCCTTAAACATCTATGAAAGTTTGTATTTTAATTATGCTAATTTTATTTAATTTCCACGTTTCACACCCATACAAAAGCACTGACCTGACGCATGAGTTGAAGATGCTTAGTTTAAATTTTTTATTCATTGAATTTGACATTCATATTATGCTAATTTTTGTTTAATGTTCTCATAGCATTCTTTGCTTTATTAATTCTTTTATCAATATCTTCTTAAGATCCGCAAGATTTCGTGACTGTGACTGTCGTTATTTAACAAGAGTGCAGATGAGTTGTTGGTGTTAATTCGCATAAGTTTGGTTTTACTGTCATTAATCTTAAGGCCTGTAGCTGCAGAAACTTCTTTTAACGTCTGCAATTACGAATTTATGGCTTGGTCGACAGGCTCCATCTTATTACATCGTCAAGGACAATAAGAAACAATATTGGTGACATTACACATCCTTGCATAACTCTCCCATTAATTTTGAAGTTTTCGCTTATTTTTCCTTTAAATTTCCTTTAAATACGATTGATAGTATCGAATTCCAATCAGCAACATACACACCAGTAACTGATTACTGATGATGAATTTCATGATATATCATACAGAATTACTGATCGGTGGTGCCATAATGTATTGAGTATATACATACATACAATATGTACAGTAAAAACAAAATAAAAATAGAATTGAATCAGTCATTTCAAAAACCACCTACACTCAGAAAAATAAATTGTAAGTTCCATATAAAAATATTGTTGAATTAACAATTATACCATTTGATTCTCAGCCAACAATGAATTAGTTGGCGTAACAATTTTTTATAGTTAATTTTTTTCTGTTTAAACCTTGTAATAAACTGAGTTATATTAAACTGGTTAATTGTAATGCAATGTTGAATTTACTATGAAATAGTCAAGTCTATGTTAAATCAAACAGGGTAATTATCTGAAAATTGTTTAATTAACTATGGAATAGTTGAATTTTAGTTGAATCAAACAGGAAAATTGTTAAAAAGTTGTTAAATTTACTATGGAAAAGTTGAATTAAACAGGGCCATTGTCAAAATATTGTCAAATTTACTATGGAATAGTTAATTTTAGTTAAATTAAACAGGGTCGTTGTCAAAATATTGTAAAGTTTGCTATGGAACTGTTGAATTTTAGTTAAAATAAACAGGGTCGTTGTCAAAATATTGTAAAATTTACTATGGAATAGTTGAACTTTAGTTATATTAAAGAGGGCCGTTGTCAAAATATAGAGAGGTATTCACTCTCTCTAGTATTTGGCCTTGTATATTTATACTCGAAGTATTTTTACTACATTTGCTAATATACTACGCCTTGTTATTTTCTCCCATATAAAATCAAGTAAGCCAATCATTGTAATAAAACAATAGGGTTAAGGCATGTTTTTTCTGTGTAGTATTTCGTAGTAAATATTTTGACAGTTGAACAGACATAGTAGTCATTTGGTAAATTTTGATAAAATTTAAATTTAAAAATTTTAAAATTTTGATACAACAAGAGTATTTACAAAGTATGTTCACTCCACACTAAATTTGATTATGTATTAATTAGAGGCGGCTCCTCGTATAGGGCTAGGAGGGCTCAGCCCCACCAAGATTATCGTATTTTCAATCTTATAAATACCAATAAATAAATTTAAAAATTATTTTTCACATCAATAATATTTTTATAATCATTCATTCAATAAACATATGTAAAAACTTTAGTTAATTTTACATCACTCAAGTGTGTATAACGAATACATTATTTTTTCATAAAATACGCATAAGAAAAAATCGTTATAACTGCCTGTCTGAATTTTAAAAATATTTATAAACATCGAAGATAATGTAGGGTTTAGCATCATAAACTGTATTATCTTTGTAAATATGTACAACAAAAATGTATGAAAAATAAGTTCGAATAAACCATACATATAATTCTATTTCCGTTTCACTCAGTATTAATGTATATTTCTACCTCATTCAATACAAATACATGTAATAACAATAATTACCATTCAATCAAACATTCAAACTGTCTGACTGTCTATTCATCGGGACTAATTCACTACCAGCCCGGATGAACTCACCATATAACTCTGTGAGAAGAATGAATAATTCGTTTCAATTCATTCAGTTTTGATTTTACAAAAACAATTTATATGTGCTCGATCCGGGCTGTTTTGAATTAGCCCTCTCATATGAATTGTTATTGTAATTCATTTTTGTATTACAGCACAAACAATGATCATAATGTCTATTGTTTGTGAGGTATTGTGAAGTAAATGGTGGTATGTATGTATGTATACTGCTTTGCTTCTCTTTTATTCCTTCATTTCTTTCTTTTCTTTGATCTATATAAATATTGACATGTATTATATTTATATATATTATTAACATACAAGGCAAGTTTATATTGGATTGTATTACTCAGTCAACAGTCTTATGTATTTTTTATTGTTGCGTTAATACAAACACGAAATAATTTATATGAGATGGGGCTAATCGGTTTACAGTCCCATCAGTCCATTATGTTGAATAATGTTGAATATGGTTGAAATTGTTCAAAAGCAAAGTATGAAGTATGAATGATATAGATATATTATACATTATACATATAGCTGTATGTAATATACTTATGTTTTCGTATTAACAAATGCATCCACCAGAGGATGTTTGTATAAATTTTTGTTCATTTTATATTTAAAAAAGTCAAAACATCCGTTAAAAATTAAAAACCGTCATATTTAAGTGTTTTTAATTAAAAAAATTGTAATAATTTAAGTATAATTTTAATTCCTTATTTCAAATTCAACTTAACTCCGTTTTTTCCTCTTTTTGATCAAAATAATTTTTAATTAAGAAGAAAGTTTCCAAGTTTACAATTTTTACAATTCAAAAATTTTTGCTTTTGAGTTTTAACAATTTTTTTTGCATACTGGATAAAACACGAATTTCCTAGAGACTGAAAATCATTTCATTTTAAATAATTACACTTCTCTTGAATTTTGAACTCTGGAATTTTTTTCTCTCATAGAAAAATGAAAATAATGTTTTTTCGTTTATCGAGAAAAGCCAGTTAAACAATTTTTGTCGTTTTACGATTTTCATAATTGGTTACCAGCGTAAATGGTATGTAAGATTGAAAATGTTTTACGCTAGTTCCATTCGAATGAATAAATGATATCGAATTTAATTTATGATATTATCACAACACCAACGTTATAGGAGTTTTGTTCATAATTTATCTTTTTATGTTGCAGACCCAAACAAATTTCTTAAATTTTAGGTTTTTCGCAAACATTTTAAAAAATTTTGTGTTTTTTACCCGTTCGATTTGAAGAAATATTTCAAATAAGAACTGTTTGGGAAACTGTAATGTTAAATTCAATTAGTTTTCAATAATAATTAAAATATAAATTTAAATTATCATAATATGTAAATTATAACCATACATACATACATATAACCTTGTAACATATAATATTGTATCAATATGTACTAAAAATTCAATAATTATTCTTATCTTGTATAATTCCAAAAAATAACATTCAAATAAGTATAATAATAATAACTACAGTAATGATGGCAATGAAATTTTGAATATAGAGAGGTAAATTAATGATAAAAAATGTAATTAATGTAATATGTATGTATGTATGTACAATATAAGTAATAATCTTATATATTTCAAATAGCAGGTCATTTTTTCATTTTTCTTAACTTTACTTTAAAATTAAATAATTTTGTTCACTTTACTTGCCTTGTTCAATTAGACTAGAGTTGATGAAATTTTGTATTTTTTTTGGTTTTTTATCAATTTCTTTAAATTTATATAATTTTGAATTTTTGTATTTAGACCTTATTTAAATTGTAGTTTATTTTCATTAAATTAATTAAATTAAATTTTTTAAACAAAAAAAATAAATGTTTTAAATGTGTTTTTATTTCATACAAAACATTTTTGGTGCCGAAACCCGGGAATATGTGAAACTTCGGGAAATGTGTAAAACATCGGGACATGTGTGAAATTTCAGTATTGTAAAAATAGTTAAATTCGGAACAGTATTTAAACTACTAAAAAATTAAAAATTCGATATATAATTAATACTTAAAATTAAATAACATTTGAAGCATAAAATTGATACTAGTGAAATAGCTAAAATTCGGGACATAATCAGACGTACGACATAATTAATATACGGGACATAATTAATAATAGTGGAATTAATTAGTGCGAGTTAAAACACGTGCAAGCAATATTAATCAGCATTTTTTATTACAAGGTTTGATCAAGGTCACGTGAGTATAATATACTAACAAAATGGCTGCCATTGGTACCTTGAAGGTCGAAAGAGGTCGTTTAAAGGCATCGCTAACCAAATTAAAAAATTTTATTGAAAATGTGCCTGCTTCAAAAACATACGAAGAAATTCAACTTCGATTAGAAAAAATTGATGAAATTTTTAATGATTTTAAAAGATGTGATGATATTCTTGTGGCAAATAATGTTGAATCTGAATTCGACATTATTGAAGATAAATATTTTGAAATAAAAGGTGCTTTTTTAAATTATTTACAAACCAAGTTTCCTAAGGATGAAGAATCTTCAATTCAGTCAGATTTAAATCCTCTTAATTCAACGGTAACTCAATTGGTAGAACAACAGAAGGCGTTTCTACAGAAAATCCCTCAACCTACTTGTTCTACTAAAACATTGATAAAATTGCCTAAAACAGATTTACCCACTTTTAGTGGTGACTATAAAGACTGGCCATCTTTCAAAGATCTTTTTTCATCAACGGTTGATAAAAATGATACATTATCACCAGCTGCAAAGCTGCAATATCTGAAGGGTGCACTGAAAGGTGAAGCAAGCACACTTATTAAACATCTTTCAATAACTGACAATCATTATGCAGAAGCATGGTCAAAATTAGTGAAACGTTATGATAAAAAAAGGCAAATTTTATCATCTTACATCAAAAGTTTTATCAATATACAGTCTTGCACAAATGCTAATTGTTCTAATTCCAATTCACTTCGTCGTCTGGTAGATACAGCTGATCAACTAATACGTGGTATCGATGTATTGGGTGATGAAGCAAAAGGTCGTGATCCATGGTTAAATTTCATTATTCTGAGTAAATTAGATTCGGATACGTTAAAAGCATGGGCAGAAGAAAATTCTGAACATGACTTTCCTTCTTTTAATTCACTGTTGGATTTCCTAAACAATAGATGCGATGCATTAGAGACGTGTGATCCTACCATAAAAAGAACATCTTCAACCACACATGCACGAAATCTTCACATATCAACTTCAAATTGTGTTAAATGTTCACAAATACACTCGTTATTCAAGTGCCCTGAATTCTCTTCTATGAATGTACCAGAAAGGCGTAAATTCGTGGAATCGAAATCATTATGTTTCAATTGTCTGAATTCAGGTCATGCTGCAAAATCATGTAAATCTACTAATCGTTGTCATCGTTGTGGAAAACTCCATCACACTACCTTACATCAGAATCATGCAGTCACTCATCTAAAAGCAACAACACAACAATCACCATCAACTCTAGTAACCAGTAAAAACATGATCAATAGCACTGTTCAATCTCATTCTACTGACTCTCATGTAGATTCATTTTCTATCACCAAGGCAACATCATCAACTGTCACACTTCTGCCAACTGCAGTCGTCAATGTAAAGGATTTATATGGCAATCTACAACCATGCAGGATTTTACTAGACTCTGGGTCACAGGCTTCTTTCATTTCGGAACAGTGCTCTCAACAATTAAGGCTTCACAGAAACAAAGCAAATCTTATCGTTCATGGATTGTCTTCTACCAAAGGCATTAAAGTCAAGGGTAAAATTACACTTCATTTGCAGTCAAGATTCATACCTGAACAACACTTAAAGGTTCAAGTATATATTTTAAAGCGATTAACTTCTCCACAACCAGCTACATCATTTCAATTCGATTCTTGGCATTTATTAAATACTTATGACATGGCAGACCCATACTTCTACAAGTCTAATAAAATCGACATTATTTTAGGGGCTGATTGTTTCTTTAAAGTTGTTAAAGATGGGCAACATAGCGTTTCTAAAGTTCTACCTCCCTTACAAAATACAATTTTCGGGTATATCATTGCGGGTCAACTACATACACAACAAAACTCAAACCATGCAACTTCACTGCATATCAAAGTTTCAGACACAGATGTTGATCAAACATTGAAAAAATTTTGGGAAATTGAGGAAATTCCAACCAACAATTCATCTCTGACCGAAGAAGAAGAATTGTGTGAATCATATTTCAGGAACTCACATTACGTAGACAGTGTAACTCAAAGATATGTTGTGCGACTACCGTTCAAAACAGAATCACCTACATTGGGACAATCTCTTGCTAAGGCAACTTCGTGCTTGCACACTCTTGAAAGAAAATTTTTGTCAAATCCTCATTTGAAAAATGAGTATTCAGCGTTCATGAGTGAATACAAGAAATTAGGGCATATGATAGAAATTCCTCAATCAACTTTATCAAAAAGGTGTGAACATGTATATTTTCCTCATCATCCAGTAATCAAGCCGTCTAGTACTACTACCAAACTAAGGGTTGTATTTAATGGGTCATCCACAACTTCTAATGGTACTTCACTTAATCAGAAACTTTTAGTAGGACCTAAAACACAAAGAGATCTCATTGCAATACTATTATCATTTAGAACATTCAGAATAGCTGTCGTGGCAGATATAGAGAAAATGTATCGCCAGGTTTTGGTAGATCCACTTGATAGGGATTATCAAAGAATATTATGGAGAGATAATCAATCTGACCTAATTCGTCATTATCATCTAACAACGGTTACATACGGTACTTCAGCTGCCCCTTATCTGGCCACACGGGCTTTGAAACAATTAACAATCGAGTTTAATAATCAATTTCCTTTAGCTGAATCAGCATTACTTAACAATTTTTATGTTGACGATCTACTAAGCGGAGCTGAATCAATAAAAGATGCTATTGAACTTCACACTCAACTTACTGCATTATTGAACAAAAGAGGGTTTTCTCTACGTAAATGGCAATCAAATTCTCATGAATTTCTCTCAAAAATCACAAGGGATTTTTATATTGACACACATCATTTCACTGACAAAATTGATAACGGTACAAAAGTTCTAGGACTTCAATGGCTTCCTCAAGAAGATTGTTTTACATTTGATGTTAATTTACGAGATAACATCAAAACAACAAAGCGATCAATTCTGTCAGAATCTAGTCGAATTTTCGACCCACTGGGACTAATCTCTCCAATAACAATTTCATTTAAAATTTTATTGCAACAATTATGGCTTAAAAACTACGACTGGGATGATGAATGTATTGAGTTTCAACACAAGTGGACTTCTTTACGATCAAATCTTCATTTGCTGCGAAATTTACGAGTGAGAAGATATGTTCCTGCATCTACATTAAATGTTCAACTTCACGGGTTTGCTGATGCATCAGAAACAGCATATGCAGCAGTAGTATATTGTCGAAGTATCAATGAAAATGGTTCTATTACCACCACACTCATAGCTTCGAAAACTAAAGTTTGTCCAATAAAGCAAGTGTCAATTCCAAGATTGGAATTATGTGCTGCTCTTTTAGTAGCTAAACTCATTAAATTTATTTCATCAAATCTAAACATATCGATTGAACAATGCTTTGCGTGGACAGATTCTACGGTAGTATTATCTTGGCTTTCATCACATCCCAGGAAATGGAAATGCTTCGTTGGCAACAGGACTTCTCAGATTCTTTCCATTATTTCTAGGCCTCATTGGAATCATATAACTTCATCAACTAATCCAGCTGACTTAGCAACTAGAAGCATAACAGTTGACCACTTATTGAACTCAAGGCTTTGGTGGGATGGTCCTGACTGTTTACAACGTGACTGGCAAAACAACACAAACATGAACATTAAATCACCAGTTGAAGAAGCTGATGAAGAACTAAGAAAAAATTATATAGAATCGTTTCACATCAACACATCAAATCACAGTTTATCACTTTTATTTATGAAATTTTCTTCGTTAACAAAAATTATCAACATCATAAGTAAATGTTTTCATTTTGTCAGATGCTGCAAATTAGATACAAAAAATGTATTAGATAATACATGGGTCAACGCACATGATATAAAACATGCATATTTCAGTTGCATTAAATGGGCACAAAGTGAATCTTTCGGAAAAGAACTCCAAGATCTAAAGTCCAAACGTCAAATACAGTCTTCAAGTCAATTATTAAAACTCACACCATTTCTAGATCAACACGATATTCTACGAGTAGGCGGCAGAATTGATAATTCAAATGTATCATATGACACAAAACATCCTCCAATACTTTCTAAAGACCACATTTTTGTAAAATACCTAATACAACAATTGCACGAAAGATATTTCCACGCAGGTTTATCCTTGCTTTTAAGCATCATCAGACAACGTTATTGGATAATTTCATGTAGAATGGCTGTAAAAGCTTGCATTAAATCTTGTGTAATTTGTGCCAAACGTCGCATAAAAGCATCAGAACAACTAATGGCTAATCTACCAAAACATAGGGTTAACGTATTCAAACCTTTTGAAGTTGTTGGTATAGACTATGCTGGTCCTTTTACACTTCTCTTACGAAGAGGTAGAGGAGCCAAAACAACAAAAGGATACTTTGTTATATTCGTGTGTTTCTGTACCAGAGCCATTCACATTGAACTGGCAGGAGATCTAACAACTGAAACATTCATATCATCTCTTAAAAGGTTTTCATCTAGACGAGGTTTACCATCAGTCATCTATAGTGATAATGGGACCAATTTTGTAGGAGCCAAAAGATATTTAACTGAGTTAGACAACCTCATGAAATTAATTTATAAAGATAATTCACTTTATGCTTTTCTGTCATCAAACTGCATTACATGGAAATTTAATCCACCATCCTCTCCTCACTTTGGCGGTCTATGGGAAGCGGGTGTAAAAGTCATCAAAAACTGTTTAAAAAAGGTCATAGGAGAAACCAAACTTACCTATGAGGAAATGAACACTGCTTTGGTTCAGATAGAAGGACTACTCAATTCTCGCCCACTTGTACCAGTCCGTGATGATCATTCAGATTTAAATGCACTCACACCTGCTCACTTTCTAGTAGGTCAACCCTTAACAACTGTTCCAGAATTACCAATTGAGTCTTCAAAAATGCCAATTTTAGAAAGATGGAGAATCGTTCAAAACATTCATCAGCATTTCTGGAAGAGATGGCATCTAGAGTATTTAAATTCACTACAACAGCGACCTAAGTGGCATAAGGTTCAACCAAATCTACAAATCGGAGATCTAGTTGTAGTGAAAGAGAATAACATGCCTCCTGCTAAATGGTTATTGGGTAGAGTAGTGGAGACTCATGCAGGTCAAGATAACATCACTAGGGTGGTAACTATCAAAACAGCACATGGACTATTTAAGCGGCCTTCAATAAAACTATGTAAATTGCCAGAGAACAAATATGATTCATAATTATACATCAATATACTAAAACTTCGTTTTACGGGGGGGAATATGTTTGGGAAACTGTAATGTTAAATTCAATTAGTTTTCAATAATAATTAAAATATAAATTTAAATTATCATAATATGTAAATTATAACCATACATACATACATATAACCTTGTAACATATAATATTGTATCAATATGTACTAAAAATTCAATAATTATTCTTATCTTGTATAATTCCAAAAAATAACATTCAAATAAGTATAATAATAATAACTACAGTAATGATGGCAATGAAATTTTGAATATAGAGAGGTAAATTAATGATAAAAAATGTAATTAATGTAATATGTATGTATGTATGTACAATATAAGTAATAATCTTATATATTTCAAATAGCAGGTCATTTTGGCTGAACTTCCGAATCGCTAGCTCGTGATATCGAAACAGGACATTTTCAGGACGATACTTTGGAATGTCCTCTTTAATGTGTCATATGTCCTTGTTGGCGGAAATTTGATATTTGGGAGAAAAGTACCGTTAAAAATTTTTCAAAAAATTCACTGTGTTTCACAAAAACCGTTATATTTATTTTTTGGAATAATGCAGGATAACAAAAGATATTGCATTTTAAAGAGAACTTTCTCCTCTTTCTAACGAAATATATTTCGTCCCGAAATAATAAGTGGTTCCTGAGCTATAAGGACTCAAAGTCAAAATTTCATGTTTTAAAAAAAACGATTTTCAAACTTCTTTTGATATTGATATATCTCCGAAAGTTGAAGGATAATATAGGTAAATTATGATGTCAAATGAAAGATAATTTTGTCCTCTTTAAAATGATACCCCTTACACCCTCATATGTCACCCCACTAAGAAACTATGGACAAATGTATGCAATAAAGTGCATGTTTTTTTACATAACTAATTATTTTTTGTTAAAATAATGAAAAAAAAACAAACAATAACACAACAAATAATGAAAATGATTAAAAAAAACAGATATGTATGTATTTATTTTTATTAATTTTACTCTTTGTTATTTTTTTGTGGTCCTGAAAAGGACCGATTTTATTTTTCGATTATTTTCCGATGTTATTTTTGGTTTTATTTCAGAAATTAATATATGTAATCACTAATCACTTAGGTTTGTGGTACTCTGTTACCAAATCTTCTTAAATCACCATTACAATATATTACTAATTTTTTATATATATTGTAACTGTAATATTTATATGCATTTTCTGGTTTTTTTATATAGGTGTATAAATCAAAAATTTTTCTTTTATCTGTTGATTTGAATGGATTCCACTTTATTAGCTCTAAAAGCTGATATGGACTTATACCATTAACAAGTCCAAGGGTCGTTACTAGTAACCGAGTTCTATAATTGCCATCACCAAAAAATGCATTTATAATAAAATTTGGTACATTTGAAAAATCAACTATATAGCTGAAAACCCATAGCACGCTGCAAGCCTCACTCTGCAAGCTTTTGCATCTCGCTGTCAATTTAAACATAGGAAAATGCGAAGAAGCGTACCAAATACGTACTTCATGTGAAGCATGCCTCACGCCTCATTTGAAGCTGAAGCGCAGGTTTGTAAAATTTTAAATTTTGCGGCATGAAGCCCAACTTTATGTTATTGTCACATCACATGAGTTGTCATTTTAAACAAATATATTGTGGTTTTTTAGGTATAGATGAGGTATTGATTTGGATTTGCAAAGCCTCAAACTTTTGCAGCGTTTAAAATTTCGCTTTTGAGGCTTGCAGCGTTGAAGCTTGCATCGTCCTATGGGTTTTCACCTTATCACTTCTATGCTTCTATTGAGTAATCGCTTTCTTGCGTTGATGCGGTTTTGTTCTATTATTGAATTGTTTGTTATCATTGTCTTTATTTCGTTTTTATGAAGAGATGTAATGAACTGATGTAAACAATGAAAATGAAATTACAATCAACTTGATGTTTTATGTAAATATGTTAATTTTATTCTCTTCTGTTAGCTGTTGGAAACAAGATCTGTATAATTTTAATTGTGAATAAAAGTGTTTTATGAAAGTTTTAAAAATATGAATTCAAGGTGAGTAAAATGTTTTCATTATTTATTTAAAATTATAATTGTATGAAATTATAAAAATTAAGAATTTTATTAGTTTTGAAAATTATTAATAGTCCATAGAGAATAATTACAATATCAATATTTTTTAATAAATGTTAAAAATGTTTAAAAAAAGTGAATTTTAACATTTAAAAAAATTCAGAAAAACGTGTTTCCAATTTACCTTTTACTAAAAATTTAAAAAGAAATGGAATAATAGTGAATTTAAATTTACCTTTTACTAAAAATTTAATATAAATGCAATAATAATGAATTTAAATTTACCTTTTACTAAAAATTTAATATAAATTCAATAATAAGGATTTTAAATTTACCTTTTTTAATTAAAAAACATATTAAACCCGGCACTGAAATACAAACGGATTGTTGGGCGGGTTACAGAGAGTTGAATTCTCACGGATATATTCATAAAAAAGTTAATCATACCACAGACAAATACAGATGTTTCTCTACATATATCAAATATGTAACAAAATCAAATTCATATGGACCTATTGTTAGGTCCAGATTCGAGTCTTGGATATATTTAAATTCAAAATATACGTTAATATTCGATTGTTCTTGCATTCGATAAAAGTTTTAAAATATGGTTCATAAAATTATATACGCATACATATAAACAATCTGATTTGAGTGTGTTTGGGTTTATTCGTATATTTACATGCAATAATAGAAAATATACGATTTATTTGTAGCCATTTGGTAGTATATATAATATCATAAACATTTTTATATGAATATAATAATATTATTGCTGATGATATGCTACCATAGTACATGTTGTCTTGCAGGTAGCATTTAGTCCTATGTATAAACACAGATAAGGATTATATGTGGTATATAATAACAATAATATTGGACATTGAACCCTATTAAATGTTTGCATTAAATTTTGAAAGAATATGTATCGCTAGTTATTCTTTCATTTTTTTCCTTTTTTTGTGTGAAAAAAATATATACCTACACTACAGTAAGGATAGTACACCATAATGATTTATAATGATGTGTATGTGTATAACAAGTTGTATACATAAAATACCATTTGATAAACATGTTTATTGTTTGTGATATAGTGTAATATTGATACCATACAGAAGGAAATATAAAAATCTAAATGCCAGTCTAAATGCTTATAATGTTAGAGGTATTCACGAAATATTGTAAGAGCGTAAAAAGTGTGAACATATACCCAAATCTTACACATTATACTAGCTATATCGTGAATGCAAACTTTGTATTGAAATCAAGCAAATTAATAACATATGCCAGCTATAATATTATAAAAATAAATTTAATCAAATTATTTTAGCATTTAATATCAGAATGGCATATACAATAGCAAACAATAGTAATATACAGCGCATACAATGGGTTTCAGCATTGTAAATTTTTACAAGCAGTATAAGTAAAAATTACATTGAAGATGTTTACAATAGGTGTAGGATTGTACGAGATTACACCGTTTACAATGATACATAACCAAACCGTGAATACCCTTATTATTTGTCTGTTTTTAAAAAATAATATTTTAAATGTTCAAGTCAAAAATTGTTCAAAAATTCTAAATAAACCCGAGATAATTTTTCTACCTCTCTGCAGTAGTATACATACTACATACATACATACTGCACATATATATGTAATTGTGTGTCAAGATAGTGGCATAGCAAAAGCAACATCAAAAAGAAAAAAAAAGATGAAAGAAATAAACCTGCGAAGTATTCGTATAGCAGCACCACAAATAATATATATATATGTATGTATGTATTATATTGTCTGCGATAGCAGGTAGATTGAAATGTACAAAAACAAATTTACTCTGGCTATTGCAAATACGTTTGCGTATAATTATTAAAGCACAGGCAAAGCAGACATTCGACACTACTACATATACTGTCAAATGTTAAAATATATGCGTTAATGCGTATGTAAATACACTGATAAATTCAATACAGTACCAAATTTATATTGTTTCCTGGTGAATGGGTGCTATGTATGTGCTATACGCTTTGTTAGTTGTACTTGTACTGGTTGTACAAACTTATGAAAATTTGTATTAAATGTGTAAAAATGAATATGTATTGTACTACATATTAACATTCATTTAAAGTTTGTTTCAAGTTCAAAGTTTGGTATTATTTGAATATTATTTTTATGGATTCAAAACTAAACTAAATTGAAGCATTATGATTTATGTAAAGTAGATGGGGACACACAATTTTTTCATTTTATATGGTGACGGATTTTTGGTTTCATTGGGACGTCTGTATATTTGTCTGTGATCATACCGAGCACTTTGTTGACTCAGAATCTGGAGCTCATACTCAAAACATCGAGAGTAGCTGGCGAAGTTTAAAATACAGATTAACACGAGGTGGAGTACGCAAAGAACATTTAGACCTCCATTTATGTGAATTTCTGTGGAGGAGAGGACTTGCCAAGGAGGGAAAAGATCCTTTCCAACAACTAATAGAAGACATCAAAGTTGTTTATTGCGGCAAATAAGCGAAAAACGAAAAATAAAATCGGTCCTTTTCAGGACCACAAAAAAATAACAAAGAGTAAAATTAATAAAAATAAATACATACATATCTGTTTTTTTTAATCATTTTCATTATTTGTTGTGTTATTGTTTGTTTTTTTTTTTCATTATTTTAACAAAAAATAATTAGTTATGTAAAAAAACATGCACTTTATTGCATACATTTGTCCATAGTTTCTTAGTGGGGTGACATATGAGGGTGTAAGGGGTATCATTTTAAAGAGGACAAAATTATCTTTCATTTGACATCATAATTTACCTATGTTATCCTTCAACTTTCGGAGATATATCAATATCAAAAGAAGTTTGAAAATCGTTTTTTTTAAAACATGAAATTTTGACTTTGAGTCCTTATAGCTCAGGAACCACTTATTATTTCGGGACGAAATATATTTCGTTAGAAAGAGGAGAAAGTTCTCTTTAAAATGCAATATCTTTTGTTATTCTGCATTATTCCAAAAAATAAATATAACGGTTTTTGTGAAACACAGTGAATTTTTTGAAAAATTTTTAACGGTACTTTTCTCCCAAATATCAAATTTCCGCCAACAAGGACATATGACACATTAAAGAGGACATTCCAAAGTATCGTCCTGAAAATGTCCTGTTTCGATATCACGAGCTAGCGATTCGGAAGTTTCCCCGGTCATTTTTTCATTTTTCTTAACTTTACTTTAAAATTAAATAATTTTGTTCACTTTACTTGCCTTGTTCAATTAGACTAGAGTTGATGAAATTTTGTATTTTTTTTGGTTTTTTATCAATTTCTTTAAATT
The DNA here is from genome assembly GCA_951394055.1 of Villa cingulata. NCBI lineage: Eukaryota > Metazoa > Arthropoda > Insecta > Diptera > Bombyliidae > Villa > Villa cingulata. The sequence goes on along the minus strand of OX596019.1, from coordinate 27,247,796 downwards.
TATATAATTTTGAATTTTTGTATTTAGACCTTATTTAAATTGTAGTTTATTTTCATTAAATTAATTAAATTAAATTTTTTAAACAAAAAAAATAAATGTTTTAAATGTGTTTTTATTTCATACAAAACAAGAACTAACCGCCATTAGCGATGATATGTTTTGAAATGTTTTTCCATTTCCGAAATTTTCAAATTTTCTAACGATGAAAATGGAAATAAAAAATTTTCAAGAATATTTAAATGAATCCTATCAGCATTTTGGTATCTAAAAGGGTTTTGGTACTTTAATAAGTATTAAAATCTAAAATTAAATATAATGGGAGTCTAAAGTCGACTAAATTCCTTTGCAGTTATTTCAATACGCAGAGAAATTATAAATATAATATTGCAAATTTTAGCAAATTTGTTTTTGGTCAAGAGAAAGATCGAAGTGTTGAGTATTTTTTGAAATGAAATGTTAAATTATACAGAAATGATACAAATCCATATTTTTAAGTTTACGAACGTTTGTTAAGTTGTTTTTTTTAAAGATATTTGTTAAGTATTTTTAACGTTTTATTTTTATGAAGTTTGTAAATTTTGAAAGAAGCCCAAAATACATAACTTATTTTTCAAAAAACAATATTCTGGGGAAGTGTATCTTTAATATGGACTAACCCTCTAAAAGCGTTACTTCTTGGATGGAGTGGAAACCCTTGAAATCATTAGCCCCACCATAAATTTTGGTCACGAGCCGCCACTGGTATTAATACACAATAGCTAAAATACTAGTCTGAGTGAATACCTCTAATGTATTGTATTGATACATATGTAGTTTTATTTTATTCAATTAAAAATATTTTAAGCGAAAATAAATATTGTTTTTTACTTTATGTAAAGTAACTGGAGGGTTTGTTATATCTGTAAGTTCTAAAAAAACAAATTTTTTTCTTCTTCCTTTTCTTTACTTACTATAAATATGATGTAAAATGATTACTATAATTTTTTACTTTAATCTTTTGGCAAAGAATTTTAATTTCACGATTAACCAGAAAAAGTTCTATTCTAAATAATTCTATATCAGATGTTGAAACAATAGGTAAATAATATCCATGTTTATAAACTTGACCTTTAAAACATATCGATGAAGCATTTTCAGAAGATGATAAGTGTTCCGATAAATAAAAATAATACGAGAACAATTTAAATGTTTCCAAAAAAAGGTAAACTTTATTAAAATTTCTTAATAAAAATTTAAATTAACAAAACTTAACTACTAATTGATATTAAAAATTATGACCTGCTAACCGTGTGGACAAGTATAGTATAAAAGTTACAAAATTTCGTAAAATTAAGAAAGAAGTGTAGTGTGTATATATGTATGTATGTAATATACGTATGTAGCGACAAAAATCTACCTCTATTCATCATGTACATTATTATCATTATCTGTTAAAAAATAGTAATGATGCTAATGAATAGAGATAAGTAAAAAACAAACAGTAGACTCTATAAAAAGTAGTCTATGTGCAATGAATAAAATAAAATAAAATTAATATAGTGCCGCTACATGACTCCCCCTTAACGAAAAGCTAATATCATATGTAAATTACAAAATTCTAATTAAATTAATTTACTTACTTAAAAGTTAGAAATGTGTAGAATTATCATATTTTCAATAATAATTTCATAATTTAATAACTAATAGTAATTATATATACAAAATTTTAGAAATACATATGGTTATTATAGTATTTACAATTATTTTGGATTCGAATATTATTATTATTAAATACAATCATGTTTACATGTTTTTCTACAGTTATAATTTTTGTTTAAATCAATTTACTCTAATTTATCTATTTTTAATCTTAAAAAAAAAAAATGAAATTTTAAAATTTTAAATTTGAAATCTTACTTTTTGTTTCATATTAGATCTGGTGGTTATATCAGTAGAATTGAAAATATCTGGTTGAAGCATATATGCAGGTTTAAGTCTATCTATGTTTATTAATTCGGATTTTCCGTCTATGAGTATTTTAAAAACTTTATCATTTCTGGATAGAACTTCATGTGGTCCTGTGTAGGGTGGAAATAGACTGCCTTTATAAATGGTATCTTTAACGAAAACATGAGTACAAGTATGGATGTCCTGTGGAACAAAGATGTCTTTTTGATTTCTTTTTCGTGAAAATGGCGGTCTTATTCTTCTTATTGTTTCTTGGATTTCTTTTGCTAAATTAGTGGTGATTTTGAAATCAGGTGGGGTTTCATTGGTTAGAAATTCTCCTGGTAACCTCAAAGTTTGTCCGTATAAGAGTTGAGCAGGTGAAAGTCCGAAATCTTCGATCAAAGCGGAGCGAGTACCTGGTATAGTATCCACGGTAGTTCGTGGAACCAATTTTTATGTTTTTTAAGGGCTCGTATGGCGACTTTTAATTGCCTATGAAAACGCTCAATTTTACCGTTAGATTGTGGATGATATTTTGTTGTTCTGATGCGATTACTACCTAAAATATTTGAAAGTTCTCTGAATAAAAGTGATTCAAACTGAGTACCCTGATCAGTCGTCAAAGTTCTAGGAACGCCGTACCGTGATATCCAGTGTTGTAAAAATGCGTTACATATAGTTTTGGCATGTATGGTCCTGATAGGAATTTCTTCCGGCCAGTGCGAAAATCGATCTTTAATTGTTAGAATGTACGAGTGTCCATTAGATGGGGGTAATGGTCCGACTATGTCCAAATGAACATGTAAAAATCTGCCAGTAGGGACAGTGAATGAACCATGGGCTGATTTAATATTTCTAATTACTCTTGATTTTTGACACTCTATGCAAGTTTTAGACCAATGATTAATTTGTTTATTCATAGAAGGCCAGAAATATTTTGAAGAAATTAATTTTCTTGTTGTTCTAATTCCTGGGTGTGAAAGATTATGGATGGTATTAAAAATAATACGGCGAAGTTTATCTGGGAGGTATGGTCTGTCGGTACCTGTAGAGGACTCGCACCAAATTTCTTTATTTTCTAAAGTTATGTGTACTTTACGTAGTGTGAAAGAGAAATTTTTCGAAACATTGGATATGATATTTTTTAATTCTTTGTCTACTTCCTGTTCGCAAAATAGTGTTTCGAAATCTAGTTTATTTTGGCAAGAAACCGTATCGATGTATGCTCTGGAGAGAGTATCAGAAACAATGTTATTACATCCTTTGACATATCTTATGTCGTTGGTAAATTGTGAGATGTAAGATAGCCACTTTGGATGAGAAAGCCTTCGTCAAAGGTTTGTGATCAGTGGAGGCTGTAAAATATTTTCCTTCAATGAAATATCTAAAATGCTTGATCGCTAAGAATAAAGCGAGGAGCTCTCTGTCAAAAAGTGAATACTTTTTTTGAGCAGGTTGTAATCTTCTGGAGAAAAATGCAAGTGGTTCCCAAAATTCATTTTTGGATTGTTGAAGTACAGCTCCTATTGCGTCACTAGACGCGTCAACCCATAGACTAATTCGAGCTTCAGGATTAGGATGAGCCAGTAAGGTACATTTTAGTAAGCCATCTTTAATTTTATTGAAAGAGTTTTCGTGACTATTGTTCCATTCGAAAATTGGCTTTGCTTTTCCTTTACGATTTCCTAGTTTAAGTAGGTCGTACAATGGAGAAGCTAATGTGCAAAGTTAGGTAAGAAACGGTGATAGAAATTTGTCATACATAAAAATCGTTGAAGCTGTTTAAATGTTGTAGGGTTTGGAAAGTTTTTGATAGCTTGTATTTTAATTTCCGATGGTAAAATGCCATGTTTGGACATTTTATGTCCCAAAAATTCTAATTGGTCAACTGCAAGAACACATTTTTCCGGATTTACTTTTATATCTACCTGCTGCAAACGTTCGAAAAGGAGCTGAAGGTGCTTTTTATGGTCGCTTGCCGATTTGCTAGCGATGAGTATGTCATCAATATAGCAAAATGTGAAATCGAAATCTGAAAGTACCTCATTAATGAAACGTTGAAATGTCTGCGCACCATTCTTAACACCGAAAGGCATTTGCAACAGGTATTTGATGGTATGCTCTAATTAGGTCTACTTTAGAAAATATAGAACATCCATGTAGATTGATGGTAAAATCTTGAATATTTGGCAAGGGATATTTGTCAAATACTGTGGCCTGATTAAGCTGTCTGTAGTCTCCACAAGGTCGCCAACCTTTGCCCTCATTTTTAGGGACCATGTGTAAAGGAGACGCAACAGGGGATGAAGATGGTCGACAAATACCTAACTTAGTCATTATTTCAAATTCCTCTTTTGCGATTTTATATTTTTCAGGGTTCAACCGTCTGGCTCGTGCCGATGGTAATGAACCTTGTGTGTGTATATGATGAACGACATTATGAGTGACCTTTGTGTTAAAATCAGGAGGAGTTTTTAAAGAAGGAAAGTTATTAAGGATTGAGCCAAATTCGCCTTCTAGTGGGAAAAGTTTAGGAGAGCATAAGTACGTTTTTCGCGAAAAACAATTTATTTAAATATTAGAATTTTGGTCAATGAGTAGTCTCTGTCTTAGATCAACTGCTAAATTGAATTTGAATAGAAAATCGGCACCGATAATAGCGTAATCTACACCAGCAATTATGAATTGATAGTCGAAACGTCTTTTTAACCCAAGGTCTAAGGTTAGTTGTTTAACACCATAGGTGTAGATAGTGGTGCCATTTGCGGAAACTAGATTGAAATTTAAAACTCTCGTATATTTTGAAAAAAATTTTCTGGGTACAATCGATATTTCAGCACCTGTATCAATTAAAAAATTTATGTTTGAAATTCTATCTGAAATAAATAAGCGGCGAGAAGGAGTGCTTGACTTCGTTGCCGCGGGCGAAGTGGCAGAAATCAGTTTTTTTGAAAATTGCTTGAACTAAAGTTGCAAGGTTTGATGCATTTTTGTGCTTTGTCTCCGAATTTATGGTGATACCAACATTTCTTGTTGTTAGTTTTAAATGAATTACGACTATTTTGGTTTGATGAAAAATTACCTTTAGAAGATTTTCGTTCTCTAGATCTTGATTGCCTACTTTCAATCCGACTAATTCTTTCTAATAATTCTTGTAGTTTACTTTCAAAGTTAGTATAATTAATTGAATCGTTTCTTTGTATAGAGGATATGTTTAATGTGGAAGTGGAATCATGAATTTTATCTGCAGTGGTCAGAATTTCTACATGCGAATGAGTGCTCTCAATAGAAATGAGACAAGCTTGAATGAAACTTGGAAGTTTTTTTTTAATCCAAAGTTTTTTAAGAAGAGATTTGTTAATGAGACTATTGGTACCTGTTAAGGCTTCCATGTGCCTATAAAGCTCTGAAGGCTTATAATCGCCTAACTCTATTTTATTTAACAAAGCGTCAAGTCTGCGTTCTTCTGAGTCACTGCACCGACTTAAGAGTGCTGTTTTTAGTTTTTCGTATTTGTCTTGTTGAGGTGGGTTTATTAAAATATCCGCGACTAGTTCCATGGTCTCAGAATTTAAAGAAGCGATTAAATGAACGTATTTGGTGTTAGAGGTGGTTATGCCTTTGACTTTGAATTGAGCCTCGACTTGAATAAACCACAAGTCTGGTCTACTGTTCCAGAAAGGAGGTGTTTAATATAAAACAAAATTTAATTACAATAAAAAAAAAAAACTTGAATTTTAATATTAACACATTACAATTTATTTTACTTTTAATTGTGTTATAATGCACTACAATTTATTTTACCTTTAATTGCACTACGATAATAATTTTAAGTTGCTATCTGTTAAATCCACCAAAAAATAAATAAAAATATTTTTTCAATTTAACATTAATTAGAAAGGGTGCCGGTTCAAAATGTTTAATAAAATAAAAACACAATGTTTTTCAATTTACGTTACAAATTTTTATTTAAAATATTCTCTTAAATCTAACAATTCAATTTCTTAAACTAAATTACAAACAATTTCTAATCTACTTATATTCGTATATATATTTAAATTTCAAATGAATCTAATTCAATTTATATAAAAATTCAATATTTCAATTATATAATAATGTTTCAACCAAATTGGAAATAAGTATGCAATTAATACAAAACAAATTTGAATCTTATGAAATATATAAAATTTACTTTAATTTAAATATTTGTATATGTACAATATTTCAGTTAAACCGGAAATAACTATAAATAAGAAATTTAACAAAATTGAAATAAAATCATGAATTTATAAATGAAATTTATCAACTCTACTTTAATTATGATTTTACATATGTTCTTAACTACTAAGAGCTAATTAACTAATTATTCGTTGGCATAGGTCGACCTACACGAATAGATGGCGTTGTAGACACTATGTTGATTGAAGAACGATGATGAGATCAATTTAACGATGACTATTCGAATTTTCAAACTTTCAAAAAAATTCGTTATGTAAAGCTGAAGATTTCCGACGGGAACTGACGACTGTCGAGATGAAATATTTTTTACTGTCTCGATGAATTTTCTAATTTTCCAAAATAATTCAATTTTCTGATGCTATTTTCAATGATGAAACTTTAGAAAATTTCTAAGTCCTAGAAATTTTCTAAGTGTTGAATTTCTGCTCGAAATATTAGAAAATTTTGTAAAAAAATTTTCTAAGTCTTTTTTTTTTAAAAAATCAACTTTAATAATTTCCGATGATTCGGCCCGAAAGTATTAGAAAATTTTGTAAGAAAAAATTTTCTAAGTACTTTTTTTTGATGATTAATTTCGACTCTAAGTATTAGAAAATTTCTGTATAAGAAATTTTCTAAGTATTTTTTCGACGATGATTTAATTCGACGTTTCCCTATTTTCTGTAAAAATTCTAAGTATTTTTACAGAAATTCCTAACTTTTCCCTAATTACTAGCTCAATACGCTAGATTTTTTTAGGACTCAATACGTCCCGGCTGATGAGGTGGCCTTTTGGTTTCCTTGCTTCAGTCTCAATACGACAGTATACACAAGTAATTGCAAAAGACGAATTTTTCTGCGAATCGCAACCCTTTATATACTAAATTTTCGCGGTTCTGGAAATTTCTTTTTCCCCGTTGTTGAAATGTTCTACTGTTTATCTCATGCACTCGTCCTTTTTATAAAACCGTTTTTTTTCAAATTGTGTCCGGTAATTCGAATGACAATTTGTGGTGATTGTGAATAATTCTGACTGGTAAGTATATTCAGCTGGTACTGGTACTGGTAACAGATCTGACAGTACTGACATATGTAGTTATCTATGTATATTTTTATATGTATGTATGTATGGAATATATATATATATTCGTTATCTTTATCTAATTTTCTTTTATTATTATTATTATTATTTTTAAAGGTTATACCAATAATTGTAGAAAGGTAAAGGTATTTACTTTTTATCAACCTTTCTTGATTAAATATTTTAATTTAAATATTGATTTTAATTAAGTTAAGTATTCCCCTTTTTTTTTTTATTGTGCAATGAGTGTGTTTTGTGATAATGTTTTGGTCCATTGTGTTGTGATTCGTGATATTTTGTTCAATTTTTTGTAAAATGTGAATAGTTAATTATATGTTATGTATTGTGCTATTTTATGTTATATGTTTTGATTAAAATGGTTTTGTCTACATATTTTTGGTGTTGGTCTTTTTGTATATTATTTTATAACTTTAGTATTAATTTCTATTGTATATTTTTTATTTATTTTAGGATTTTCTTGGATGTTGTGAGGAAAGGATGACCAATTTTATCAGGTGAGTATACGTCGAGGTAATGATGACGGAAATTAATAATACCCCTTTTCTTTTTATTTTCAGATAAAATGTTGAACGAATTCAACATCCTCCACGGGCACCAAAATTGAGAAAATGGTGTTGTTCAGGCATATGTATATTGTTGTTTGTTTATAAAAATATATGATTCAAATATTTTAATAATAAAAAATGTGTTTTTTTTTTTTTTGTATATAAATTTTATTAATTATTATGTTATTTATTATTTATTTTTGACAAATCTTTCAACCCATTTTCTTTTTTATGATGTTATTAATCTAACCGTAACCATTCCTTGCTTTGTCTTCGTAAAACGTATCGTTTTTTGGTCCATTTTCAACCGGTACGAGTTATTTTTATAGACCTTTTGCCAAGGAATTGGCCATTCTGATATAAGGCGTTTTATCCCTTCCGGAGCCTGCAACCACTCTGGTACTTGAGCTGTCGATGCCGGACCCCCCTCCGCTGGTCTTTGTAGCCCTAGTGCTTCAAATGGAGGTTTAAACGTCGCTGGACGGTCATTCAATATTTTTTCTTTAATTTTCCTTCGTTTTTCTCCTACCTTGATTGTTGTAAGTTTCCTTTTTAATTTTAATTTTGGCACACTGTTGTCTAATTGGCTCACTATTTCGATGCTCCAATTTGAAGCAATACCAAAGGATTGGTATTCCGATGGTATTGGTGTTACGGATTTTGAATCAGTTGCACTCATTTTTGATTTTGTACACCCTTTTTTTTTAATTTTATAATTACTGGATTTGAAAAAATTTTTTAAAAAAACTCCTATATTCTTTGTTTATATAGAACAAAACCTTTTTTATTGAAATGTCCAAATAACGGTCTATTCATTGAGTTTTTTAAATTTCTCTCCAATTTGTGTATATGGCAGTACTGTTTGTAGACTTTATTTATTATTCAGGGGTGATTAGTGTTTTTTTGATTAATTTGATTTTTTAATTTTGATTAATCGGAATTTTACATAATTTAACGATTGGTCTTACATAAGTTTTTTGCCCAATTTTTATTAATGCTGTTCTTACCAATCCGTCAGTACCAGGATATGTTTCAAGGATACGACCCAATGGCCATATTAAAGGTGGATAATTTTCTTAGTTGTGTATCTAAAGAAGGTTCATGGACCTGCACCATGAACGTCCTACTGGATTGTGTAGCATGTCCTATGCTACCCATCACAATCCAGCCTAGTTCAGTGTTTATTGCAACAGGATGATTGCGTTCATATGAGCGTTTAATTCCTCCACGAATTATCGCTGCGTACACTTCTGCTCCAATTAACAAGTCTATTTTTCCGGGTATCGCAAAATTAGGGTCAGCTAGATTTAGATCTTTCAAATGATCAAAATCTGTCGTATCGATTCGATAAGTAGGTAAATCGTTAGTAATACTCCTTACCACTAACGCATTTACCTGGTGTTTAAAGTTTCTGTATACCGATTCCAGCGTGAATTCAGTTTGAGAATTAGCCACAGTGGCACTGCTCTGGTTGAGTCCACTGATGTGCTGATTCGTCCGTGTGATTTCAAGTTGCAGGCGTTTTGCTGCAGCAGCAGTTATAAAGGTTGCTTGCGACCCTGAGTCTATCAAGGCTCGCAATACTTCGTTGTGACCCTTTGTATTCCGAATTCTGACTAAAGCCGTTGCTAAGAGTGCTTGATTCGTGTTTGAAGAAAAGAAAGTCTTTACTTCATTCCTTTCGTTAGAGTTTCGGACTGGCAAAGCTTCGTTTCCAGTGCTATCGTTGTTTTGTGTAGCTGTCGGTTGAGCAGAAGGTTTATCCCGATTTGCGTTTGATGTGGTATTGAAGCTAGTATGTAATAGGGAATGATGTTTTCGTTTACATATACCGCACGCATATTTACTTTTACAGTCATTGTATTTATGGCCGAAAGTGAGACAGTTCATACATAAGTTGTTTTTCTTGATGAAGTTTAGTTTTTCTGTCGCTGATAGTGATTTGAAGCTCGAACAGTTAAACAGCCTATGATCAGATTTACATTTTGTACATTTTAAATTTTGATTAATATTTTTATTATTGTGAGCTAAGAAAATATTACTTCGTTTTGGTGTATTAATTGCTTCTAATACGCGAAACCTTGATTCTAAAAATTCCACCAATTCTTTATATGAAGCCACCTCGTTTTTCTCGCTTTGTTTTATCTCCCATAATTCTCGTGTTTCTGGCGATAATTTCTGCAGCGTAAGATACACAATAATAGGGTCCCAATTTTCAATGTTGACCTTTAATGTTTTCAATTCATGAAGGATTTCTTCTGTGTTGTTTAACACATCCTTCATGGATTGAGCGTTTTCGGTTTTTATCAAATTTATTTTACACAATTTTTCTAATTGTGCATTGATTAATACCCTATTATTGTTGAATCTCTTTTCCAAGGTTTGCCATGCTTTGTAGTAATTAGTCCCAATGACTTCAAATGGTTTAATAATTCGTGCAGCCTCACCAGAAACACAAGATTTTAGATAGTGTAATTTTTCAACTTCTGAAATTTCCTTGTTATTATGAATTAAATTTGTGTACAAATCTTTAAATGATCGCCAAGATTTGTAGGTACCATCAAATTTAGGCAAAGAAATAGGAGGTAACTTTATTTTCGATTTTTGTGGAGATACGAGAGTTGTAACATGTGTGGAACCACCGTCATTTGAAACGTTACTTGATTTGGCTAACGAAGTAATTTTTTCTTGTAGCTCTGTGATTAAACTAAAACAAGTTTCTTCAAATACATCGTATTTATTTTGCTCAATATACTCGGCAGTGAGTTTACAATCTTCAGCTTGATAAATTAAATAATGATTATCCCTAAATTTATCAGTTAATTCATTTAATTTTTGTATTCTACGTTCATATACATTAATTGGTTGATTTTCAGTTAAATTTTGTTTTATTCTAATTGTAACAGTATTTAATTCATTTTCCAAAGCTGTTTGTAATTTAATTAGATTCTGAATGTTATGCATTTTTACAAATTTTTATAGTCTATCTATAAATTGAAAAAATTGAGTTTCTATTTTATCCGGCTCGAAGGACCAAATGTTAAATCCACCAAAAAATAAATAAAAATATTTTTTCAATTTAACATTAATTAGAAAGGGTGCCGGTTCAAAATGTTTAATAAAATAAAAACACAATGTTTTTCAATTTACGTTACAAATTTTTATTTAAAATATTCTCTTAAATCTAACAATTCAATTTCTTAAACTAAATTACAAACAATTTCTAATCTACTTATATTCGTATATATATTTAAATTTCAAATGAATCTAATTCAATTTATATAAAAATTCAATATTTCAATTATATAATAATGTTTCAACCAAATTGGAAATAAGTATGCAATTAATACAAAACAAATTTGAATCTTATGAAATATATAAAATTTACTTTAATTTAAATATTTGTATATGTACAATATTTCAGTTAAACCGGAAATAACTATAAATAAGAAATTTAACAAAATTGAAATAAAATCATGAATTTATAAATGAAATTTATCAACTCTACTTTAATTATGATTTTACATATGTTCTTAACTACTAAGAGCTAATTAACTAATTATTCGTTGGCATAGGTCGACCTACACGAATAGATGGCGTTGTAGACACTATGTTGATTGAAGAACGATGATGAGATCAATTTAACGATGACTATTCGAATTTTCAAACTTTCAAAAAAATTCGTTATGTAAAGCTGAAGATTTCCGACGGGAACTGACGACTGTCGAGATGAAATATTTTTTACTGTCTCGATGAATTTTCTAATTTTCCAAAATAATTCAATTTTCTGATGCTATTTTCAATGATGAAACTTTAGAAAATTTCTAAGTCCTAGAAATTTTCTAAGTGTTGAATTTCTGCTCGAAATATTAGAAAATTTTGTAAAAAAATTTTCTAAGTCTTTTTTTTTAAAAAATCAACTTTAATAATTTCCGATGATTCGGCCCGAAAGTATTAGAAAATTTTGTAAGAAAAAATTTTCTAAGTACTTTTTTTTGATGATTAATTTCGACTCTAAGTATTAGAAAATTTCTGTATAAGAAATTTTCTAAGTATTTTTTCGACGATGATTTAATTCGACGTTTCCCTATTTTCTGTAAAAATTCTAAGTATTTTTACAGAAATTCCTAACTTTTCCCTAATTACTAGCTCAATACGCTAGATTTTTTTAGGACTCAATACGTCCCGGCTGATGAGGTGGCCTTTTGGTTTCCTTGCTTCAGTCTCAATACGACAGTATACACAAGTAATTGCAAAAGACGAATTTTTCTGCGAATCGCAACCCTTTATATACTAAATTTTCGCGGTTCTGGAAATTTCTTTTTCCCCGTTGTTGAAATGTTCTACTGTTTATCTCATGCACTCGTCCTTTTTATAAAACCGTTTTTTTTCAAATTGTGTCCGGTAATTCGAATGACAATTTGTGGTGATTGTGAATAATTCTGACTGGTAAGTATATTCAGCTGGTACTGGTACTGGTAACAGATCTGACAGTACTGACATATGTAGTTATCTATGTATATTTTTATATGTATGTATGTATGGAATATATATATATATTCGTTATCTTTATCTAATTTTCTTTTATTATTATTATTATTATTTTTAAAGGTTATACCAATAATTGTAGAAAGGTAAAGGTATTTACTTTTTATCAACCTTTCTTGATTAAATATTTTAATTTAAATATTGATTTTAATTAAGTTAAGTATTCCCCTTTTTTTTTTTATTGTGCAATGAGTGTGTTTTGTGATAATGTTTTGGTCCATTGTGTTGTGATTCGTGATATTTTGTTCAATTTTTTGTAAAATGTGAATAGTTAATTATATGTTATGTATTGTGCTATTTTATGTTATATGTTTTGATTAAAATGGTTTTGTCTACATATTTTTGGTGTTGGTCTTTTTGTATATTATTTTATAACTTTAGTATTAATTTCTATTGTATATTTTTTATTTATTTTAGGATTTTCTTGGATGTTGTGAGGAAAGGATGACCAATTTTATCAGGTGAGTATACGTCGAGGTAATGATGACGGAAATTAATAATACCCCTTTTCTTTTTATTTTCAGATAAAATGTTGAACGAATTCAACACTATCCTCACTCGATGAAAGATGAAAAGAAAAAGAGGCCGAGAAAAAATGAATTATATGCAAATGTAATACATATCAAATACAACAAAAATTAATTCATCAATATCAAATGTATGAGATGAGAGTTGAACTAATTGATTATTATCAATATCAATACAAATAGAATTTTATCGAGTGAGATGAACACAAAAAATTATTTTACAATTATGTGATTCTCATTTATAATATGTAGGTATAAATTATGTTAATTATACAATTAGAATGTACATAAGTAGTTATGGTATAAAAATATTTGATAACAGCAAATATAATAATATGAGATTACGTATTATACAATTCAAAATACAGAAAATATGAAATTTCAAGCAAAGAAACAAAACTGCAGAGTGCAGGTAGACAAATATATTACGTTATGTAATATTACTCTTAGATGATAAATATATGTATTATATGTACATATTGTATGTACATCATCATTTCGTAACATCTTGGGCTTCAGCCTGTTGGTGATGAATGTCTTGATTTGGAAGTTTCGCTAATTTCGTTATGGGTCGTATAAAATTGCCTGATTTAGTACGAACTGTAACAACACGAGTTGTTCCATGTTGATCTGGATGTACATCTATAACTCTCCCTAAAATCCATTTCCCTGGGGGGAGATTAGCTTCCCGTAATAATACCATGTCACCTTTAGTGATGTTAGGCTGTACAGTACACCATTTTGGTCGTTGTTGTAATGAAGTTAAGTATTCTTGGTGCCATCTTTTCCAAAATCCTTGTAGCATGTTCTGTAATAGATTCCAATTTGAGCAAATGTGGATTTGAGTCATAGACTGCTCTGGTTCTGGAACGGCAGTGTAAGGAAAACCTGTTAGAAAATGAAATGGAGTTAATGCATTAAATTCATTGTCAGACACAGAATATAAAGGACGAGAATTCAGCACTGCTTCGATTTGAGTTAGAACGGTGTATAATTCTTCATAAGTCAGTATATGCTCTCCAATTACGCGTTTTAAATGAGTTTTGATCGACTTGATATTAGACTCCCATAAACCACCGAAATGAGGTGCATTTGGTGGATTAAACGACCACTGTATACCATCTTGAGAAAGTGCATCTTGAATGATTTTGTTATGTGTTTCAGATTGTAAGTGTTCATACATTTCAGTTAATATTCGTTCAGCTCCTTTGAAGTTGGTGCCATTGTCAGAATAAATATGACTGCATTTACCACGACGGGCTATAAAACGACGTAACGCTGATAAATATGCATTCGTAGTCATATCGGTTACTAATTCAATGTGAACTGCTTTCGTGACCATACAAATAAATAAACAAATATATGCTTTGGAAAATTTTGGATTTCTTCCACGAAATAAACGAATGGTGATGGGCCCAGCGTAGTCACATCCAACACGTGAGAAAGGTTTGCAAGGGGTTACTCTTGAAGCTGGTAGCTGTCCCATAAGTTGCGAGGCAGTTTCTCGTCGGTGGCGAAAACAGTTGATGCAATTATGAATCACCTTACGTACGAGTGTTCTACAACCAATTATCCAAAATTCTTCTCGAAGTAGATTTATTAGTTCAGAAATACCTGCGTGACAAAATTTAATATGAAAGTATCTCACAATCAGTGAAGTAATGAAGTGATTCCCAGGTAAAATGATAGGATGTTTCGACTCATATGCCAGTTCTGAATTATGTAATCTTCCGCTTACACGTAGCAAGTCTTGATCATCGATGAATGGTGTAAGTTTCATTAATTGACTCCGGCTTTTTAATGGTTTATTAGATTTGATGGCTCGTATTTCGTTGGCAAAGGATAACGTTTGTACATGTCGAATAATATCTACCTTGCTAGCTTGTATCTCAGCCACAGTAAGCGGTCCAGTTTGATGTATCAATTTAAGATTGTTAATAAATCTTTTGCAATATGCAATGATGCGTAATAATTTCAACCATCGAGAGAACTTATGGTATAACTTATCCAAAAAGGTGTTATCAATTTTTGTAGAGCATACTTGTATTGGTTGTTTTCTGGCTTCATGGTTCAATTCATTGTTATGTAAAGGTTTAGATGTCCAATTTGGCCATTCAGATAAATAAAGCCATTGTGGCCCATTCCACCAAGCCTTGTTTTTTAATAATTGATTCGGACTAATTCCGCGTGACGCGATATCGGCTGGATTATCACGAGAAGCAACATAGTGCCAATGTTTCCGAGGAACGCGTGATACAATTTCGGATGTCCGATTACCGACAAATGTTGACCAACGTCGTGATGGCGGTTCAGAACGATTTCTGAGTCAGTCCAAGCGAATACCGTGTAGGTTATATTGGTTAAGATTTTTTGTACGCTTTCGAATAATTTACTTAATAATAATGCTCCACATAACTCCAGACGCGCAATAGAAATTTGTTTTAATGGTGCTACTTTGCTTTTGGCGATTACAAAGTGACATTGGTACTTATTTTCACTTAGTAATGTTCTACAATAAATGACGGCTGCAAATGCCCTTTCAGACGCATCTGAAAATCCATGAAGCTCAATACTGTTTCGGTGAATACTTAACCAACGAGGAATGTGTAAGTTGGTTAGCTGATCAAGTTCATTCCGTATAGACAACCATTCACGTTCAATACTATCTGGAATAGAATCGTCCCAGTCTAATTTTCTGGACCATAGTGACTGAAAAAGTGTTTTAATTAGTACAGTAACTGGTGTAAGAAACCCTAGAGGATCAAAGATCCTTGAAGCATCGGAAAGAAAAGTCCGTTTTGTAACAGGTTTTAAAGGTGGCAACAAAATGGAAAATGAGAATGTATCGCTTGAAGGGAACCATTTTAACCCCAAAGTTTTTATCGCTTTAGATCCATCACTGAAGTCCTTTGCCGCAAACTCACATTGGGTATCATTAATGGTGGCAAGAAATTCACAACAATTACTGCTCCATTTTCGCAAATTGAATCCAGCAGACGATAACAGCTCAACTAATTCAGTCTTGAGATTTATTAATTCCTCAATAGTGGCAGCTCCTGTAAGAATGTCATCCACATAGCAGTTCTCCAATAAAACCTTAGAAGCATTTGGTTTGATTGTGGTATTATCAGATGCTAACTGATGTAACACACGTACAGCAAGGAATGGTGCTGATGACGTACCGTAGGTCACTGTACGTAACCTAAAAATCTCGACTGGCAATTCAGAAGATTCTCTCCACAATATTCGTTGAAAATTTTGATGGGACCTTGATATCCAAATTTGACGATACATCTTTTCCAAATCGGCAGTAAACACATAACGATGTAATCGAAATTTGACACACACTGACAACAGATCTCGTTGTATGGATGGACCTACTAGCAAAGTATCATTTAATGAATATCCAGTGGAGGTCTTACTTGAACCATCAAATACAACTCTAAGCTTTGTAGTACTACTATCGGGCTTAAATACAGCATGATGAGGCAAATAATAGCTGGCTGCAACTCGAATTTCATTAGGTGGTACCCGTTCCATGTGGCCTAGGGTCAAATATTCTCTCATGAACTGACAATATGCTGTCTTCAATTCGTTGTCTCGTTCAAATCGTCGTTCCATCGAGTGGAGACGCCTAAGTGCGACGTGATAACTGCTTCCTAAAGGTAAAGGAGGTTTTTTAAACGGAAGATCTACAATATATTTACCGTCATCTGCTTTGGTCACTGAACATTGAAATATGTTTTCAGCTTCGCTCTCTTCTTGGCTGACTTCTGATTATTTTGGTATCTCTTCTAGTTCCCAAAATTTTTGCAGAGCTTCGTCAATATCAAATAAACCATGAAATGAAACCAAATTTGAATAAACATGTGATGTTTCATTAAGTTGGAGTGGAATTCTTCCAGCAATAACCCAACCAAACTTCGTTAATTGTGCAACGAGGTCATTGGAAATTACGAAACGTTCACTTTCAAAAATGTGAAATACCTTGTCGACACCAAGAATGATATCAATTGAGTTTGGAATATTGTAGAATGGATCAGCTAAATTGAGTGATTTGAGCTGATGAATAGGTTCAAATTCAAAATTAGGCAATTTTGATGTTAGCGAATTCAAAATATATGCATCCACATCAATGTTTGCAGAAGTCGCTCTAGAATGTAATTTGATAGAAGCACAACCTTTAGTAATGCCAGTAGGAACACATGAAACACCAGTGATCGAGATCCTTGCATGTTGTCTTGGTAATTTTAGTTTTCTGATAAGTGTGTCAGTGATGAAAGTAGCCTGAGATCCACAGTCAAGTAATATGCGACAAATGTGAAGATTACCTCGATAGTCTTCTATGTTGACTAAAGCAGTAGGCAATAACGATGACAAACTTGGAAAATTATGTGGTGATTGTGTATGAGAACTTACGATTGAATTTAATGATGGACCTGTGCTCTCAGGATTGACAATATTAGAAGTTGTTGGTCGTGGTTGAGGTTGAGGTTGAGGCTGATGTTGATTTGACGATTTTGAATTCATGTGCACTAATGAGTGATGTCTTCCCTTACAGAATCGACAGCGATTTGTTGAACTACAAAGCGAAGCATTATGACCAGGTCGGAGACAATTAAAACAAAGTTTCCTCTCATTTACAAATTTGCGACGAGACTCAATATCTAATGATTTGAAAGTTGAACACTGATAGAGTAGATGAGATGATGCACACTTAGGACAAATATCAAGTGAGGCAGCATGAATTTTAGCACTGGATTGATAGCTAGTTTGTTTAGATGATGAGGTGGCAGTGTGTCGATAATTAATTTGAGAATCTTCAAGAGCGTTACAGCGTTTATTTAAAAATGTTAATAGTTCACAAATTGTTGGAAAGTCCTTACTAGCAATCTCTTCTGACCAATCCTGTCGAGTAATAGGGTCGATTTTACTAAGCAACAAGTAAATAAGCCATGGATCTCGTTGTTCAGCTTCAGTTCCTAAAGCTCGAAGTCCTCGAATAACTTCATCTGTTCCGTCGGCAAGTTTCCGAAGTCCTGAAGGAGAAGCAGTAGTGATAGACGGTAGTGTCATAAATAATTTAATAAAGGTTTTGGTGATTTGGCCTTTTTTATCATAACGTTGATTTAGACGATCCCAAGCTTGTTCATAGTTTGAATCAGATATCATTATATGACGTAACAACGCTGCAGCATCGCCTCTTAAAAGTGTTTTCAAATAATTCAATTTCTGACTGGAACTTAACCTTGTGTTATCATGAATAGTAGTTACAAACAAGTCACGAAATGAAGTCCATTCATTATAGTTGCCAGAAAAGACTGGAATTTCAAGTTTGGGTAGCCTTGTTTCAGTTGGACTGCTGCTACTATTAAGGGGTCTAAGTGTACTTGAGACTCGTTCAAAGAATGATGTTTGCTGATCAGCTAATCTTCCGATAATGTCATTAGATGTCGATGAATCACTATTCTGACGAAGGTGAATTGCCCTTAACAATAATTCCTTAGTCAGGTAATATTTTGTCTCAAATTGTTCATTTTCGCTGTCAAGATCTCCAATGCTTGGATCCGTTATATACTGAGCTAATTCATTTTGTATTGTGTAGAATTCAGTCCATGTGTCGTTCAATTTTTCTAAACGCATTTGAATAGCCTCAATTGTCGTTGTATCTGAAATCTTTTCACCAAATGAAGCAATTCGAGACACGGTAGCCTTAATGTAGCCACGTTTTGCCTTAAGAGCGTCTATAATTTGTTTAGCCATTGTAGATAACAATTTCACGTGATCACCAAAGGTATTTAAATTTGAGTAGATAATAGGTTGAAAATATCAATTATGTAATAAGTGTAACGACAAAAAATGTTAATTCAAAAAAAAATTACGGCACTACAAATTCACGTGATAGGGTATTAGTCCAAAGGTTATTCCGAAGGTTATTCGAATCACTGATATATGAACTGATATATGAATAGTTAAATTTAATTATTTTTTTAAAATTTTTCGATTAATTTATTTCACATAGGTCTTAAATTTGTCAATAAACTAATTCACGAGTTCAAATGTGATAAAATAATTGCAAGTTGAATATCATGTATGTAGAAAAATATTACACGTGGCTCATATATTGCTTAGAACAAAGGTTAATGTATGTATTGTCGAAACCTGTACACTTCAGAAATTCAAAAATTATGTTTTAATATTTGCAAAAAATGTTACCAAAATTTCCTTGAAAAGGATCCGGCTCGAAGGACCAATTTTTGTTTAATATAAAACAAAATTTAATTACAATAAAAAAAAAAAACTTGAATTTTAATATTAACACATTACAATTTATTTTACTTTTAATTGTGTTATAATGCACTACAATTTATTTTACCTTTAATTGCACTACGATAATAATTTTAAGTTGCTATCCTCACTCGATGAAAGATGAAAAGAAAAAGAGGCCGAGAAAAAATGAATTATATGCAAATGTAATACATATCAAATACAACAAAAATTAATTCATCAATATCAAATGTATGAGATGAGAGTTGAACTAATTGATTATTATCAATATCAATACAAATAGAATTTTATCGAGTGAGATGAACACAAAAAATTATTTTACAATTATGTGATTCTCATTTATAATATGTAGGTATAAATTATGTTAATTATACAATTAGAATGTACATAAGTAGTTATGGTATAAAAATATTTGATAACAGCAAATATAATAATATGAGATTACGTATTATACAATTCAAAATACAGAAAATATGAAATTTCAAGCAAAGAAACAAAACTGCAGAGTGCAGGTAGACAAATATATTACGTTATGTAATATTACTCTTAGATGATAAATATATGTATTATATGTACATATTGTATGTACATCATCATTTCGTAACAGGAGGTATTTTTAAAGTAGCAACATAAGAATGTAAGTGTTCACTATTTTCAATATCAGGGTTATTGGATTTAGTGTCGTTGTTAGGCATTGTTCCATTATCTTTGCCATCCATTTTTGAAGTAGTATTAAAGAAAATGAAAAGAATAAAAATACTCACTGCGAAAAGTTAAAATTTGATATGTTGAATTTAAACTCTGTGATGTTGCGTATTATTCTTCAGTGCATATATACTTTATATCAAATATTTTCCTTTATGTTTTAATATAATATATTTAATACAATATATTTTTCAAGTAAAAATAACCTAAAATGAAGATAAAATTAAATTAGTGTGAAGAAAATTTTCAAAATCGATTAAATTTAATAATTGAATTTATATATGTAATACTAATTTCCTCCAGATAGTTCGATCGCTTGAAGATAATGTTGACCAGCACGTGCAATTAAAATCCACGTTAATCCACTCTAAATTTTCCCATCCATGTGAAATTTTAATGAATGTTGAAACTTTTACACTCCTTAAGTTTGTTTAATTTTGAATTTTTGTAATTATTACTTTTATTTGTAGTTAATATTGGTTTTATAGAAGTAAAAAAAAATTTTGTTAAGCCCTCATGTTCATAGTATTCTTTGTTCTTGTATTTGTAATGTTATGTACAATATTGTCTTCATATGATTTTATACAATGTATATTTTTAATGAGAAATTATATTTAGTTTTTCAAGTTTTTTATTATATGCATATGTAATTTATACATTTATAATTATTTTCTGATTATTCACAATTTCAAAAGAAAATGTATATTTAAAATTTTTATTGAAGAATTTTGAACACTATAACACTTGAAAGAAAATGTCCACATGTACATTATATTATCGTACTTTATATATTTAAATTTATTTAAATTTGAATTGAAATATACGTATATTTTAATTTTTTAATTTATTGTCGGGGTCACCAATTTGTTCCGGTAAATAAAAATAATACGAGAACAATTTAAATGTTTCCAAAAAAAGGTAAACTTTATTAAAATTTCTTAATAAAAATTTAAATTAACAAAACTTAACTACTAATTGATATTAAAAATTATGACCTGCTAACCGTGTGGACAAGTATAGTATAAAAGTTACAAAATTTCGTAAAATTAAGAAAGAAGTGTAGTGTGCATATATGTAAGTATGTAATATACGTATGTAGCGATAAAAATCTACCTCTATTCATCATTTACATTATTATCATTATCTGTTAAAAAATAGTAATGATGCTAATGAATAGAGGTAAGTAAAAAACAAACAGTAGACTCTATAAAAAGTAGTCTATGTGCAATGAATAAATAAAATAAAATCAATATAGTGCCGCTACAATAAGATTTGTGAAATACTTTCAGGATATTGTTTCAAATTAAAGTTATCCATATTCTTATTCAAAATAGTAAGATCGTTTTTTAAACCATTATTTTCCAGTAGAAGTTTCGCAAATTTTAATTGTAATTTTATACCGACAGATAAACAAACATTAATTCTAGCATTTGTATTTTTCAAATAAGTTTTTAATTGCTTATGTTTTGATTCAAATTTCATACACCAAAATTGTTTTAGTGAACCAGATTGTTTTATGACTGAACAATAATGAGTCATTATATGGTGTTTGGGTTTAAGAGAATCATTAAATAGTTTGATATATAATTTATTATGCTCAGTAATATATTTGTTTAAATTATGCAAATCATCTTTTGAATAGGATCTTTTTAAAATTATATCAACAATTTGTAGAAGTTTTGAAAAAAATTTCCAAACCACATCTACCGATGAAACCAAATCACCTACCATTAACGGAAAGTGTGTAACAAAACACACCATTTTACTTGCTGTCATATGAAAAATATTTTTTCTTAACCCTTCAAGTGAAAGTGGTACCGAGAAATTGCCAATTATTTCTAACTCACCGTAGTTAAAATTTTGTTTCCGATAATTCAAATCATCAATAGAAAATATCTTTTTATCAACAAAGTAACAGATAATTTTGGCCATATCATACCTGCATACACCTTCAAACAAATCATGCATGATATCAACACAATAATTCTCTGTTACATGAAAAGATTTTATTTCATTGAAAATAGAATATTTTTTTACACCGGTAGATTTAAAATCATCTGCAATAATATCTTCATTATAATTTTCTATGTTTCTTAACATATCTCTATTTTCCAAAGTTGCAGACTCTGAAATTGATTTTAGTATTTTACAAAATCGGCAGAAATAGTTTGCTGAAAATGAACTTGAAAAATTAAGAATAGTGTTAAGCCCTAAATTATCGCCCAATACTAGTGCAAGACAGAAATAAACTATTTTGATTCCAGAGTCTGTTTCAATTTTTAGACCTATTTCTTCTAATCGTATTAAAACTTTTATAAGTTCATTTATACAGCTATCTACACCAAATTTTTCATTTTTCGAATTATTCATTAGAGCTACAAAAATATTTTCTAATTTAGATAAATGATGAGAAGGGAGAGTTGCAAAACTATAGTAAAAGGCTGTTATTGAATATGAACCCGCATGTGACCCTAATGGGTTGTCTATTTCGAAATCATCATTATAAAGATAAATTGGCAGAACTGTTTTTCCTTCAAATTGTTTTGATTTCATTTTCCATAAATTGCTACCAACATAGTGTGAAGATGAGTTTCGCATTTCTTCTTGGAAGCTCAAGATCTTTTTAAGAACGTTTGGTTGTTCTAAATATTTCTTTATTTGAAACTCTATTGGCATTAGCACTCCTTTTGCACTTACTTTGCTAATAGAAATTTCACCTTTTTTGTATTTATCTCCTATTTTGCTATCTATTACATAATTTTTAGCTGCAGAATATATATTTTTTGACTCCAAGCATTTGAAAAGCTTGTGCTCAGTGTTTACGGAATCAAACGGTTTCAATAGAACATTAACAAATTTCTGTAATTTCATAAATGGATTTAATTGAATCGTGATTTAAAAAATAATTGGCTAGAGGTTTCATCAAAAAATGTTCAATATCACGCAATATTTCGTTCACTTGTTTCCTAGATAGATTATCTTTGTTGTGAAGATTTAAAACAAACATTATAATTTGGTCATTAATACAAAAAGTTTATTAGTGACTTGGAAACTGTTAAGATTTTCGGTTTCATTGTTTGCTAATTTAATATTGTCGGGAAAATTTGAATTATTATACTGAACTCCATTTTCTGTATCGCTTACGAGTGCAGAAGAATGCTTAGTTTTGACATGTTTTTATAAGCATATATTGAAGAAAAAGATTGAGGACATCCATCATTCTTGCACAAAAAGATGTCATATGATTTTAAATTATGAAAATACAGAAGATGAGCGGTTATTTCTTCTAAATTTAAAAAAGTATTATTACATTTAAAGCATATCATTTTAACAATTAATTTGATAGTGTTCTGTTCAATAATTAAAAATAAATTTTTGTTTCAGCATTAGAGTACTTCAATTTTTTTATAATTTTTTAAATCTGACAGTAAACTAGATAAAAATGGTATTTTAACATCAAAGTTTGTATCAATTTGATAGAAAAATTTTTGTAGAAAAAGCAAAACAGCTATAGATTCTTTTGAATATTCCAAGTGAAAAACATGGAAAATCTTAAAACAAATATCTAGTGCTTCTGATATTGTTTGGAAGCAATATTTGATATCATCATAGACAACTAATATCTTTGATATGTTTTTAAAAGAACTTCCGACAACTATTATAAAAGGTTGTAGGGTAAGACCAAATTCAAAATACTTATCCCGTTTCTCATTTACTAACTTGCTTACATCTTGATCGCTGTCTACTAAACATAAAAATGAATCCTGGGAATCTTTTATGCTGGGTTTCCAAGCTGTTTTTCTCTCATTTGCATCTGCATTTAGCTTCCTTTTGAAAGCTATTCTGTTTGATGGCACTAATATAGCATGTAATGACAGTAGAACCACAAAATTTTTATATTCACCTGAAAAATGACAACAAATAATTTTTTTTTAAAGAATTATTAATTACTATTAAGAATCAGCAATTACCATTAGAAATTTCGTTGCTTTCAGAAATATGTTGTACGTCTGTTTATCTTTTATTCTGGTAATAATATTTGGAAAAATATTTAGAACGAAATTCTCCCAGTTTTCTAAGAGATTAAAAGATTTATTTGGAAAAAAATAGTCAAAGTCGATGTCAATCTGAAAGAAAACCAAATTTGTTTACATGTATGAATAAATATAACGAAATATTTTCGTTTACCAATATATGCCCTTCAGTAAAAGTGAATTGTTTCCATTCTCTCCAATGAATATTTGAAGGACACCTCAATTGAGAAGTCTTACGCCAATATTCTTCTATTTACTTTTGAAAATGGGTTGCTCTCTCCATATTTGAGCCACTTTACCAAATTTTCTGTTTCTGCATCTAAAATATTATAATTTTAATTGATTAAATTTAAGATTTGTTATTTTCTTTATTATAATTGTTAAAAACTGCAAACCATTTGTATCAAGAAAATTGTTGCCTTCACTAGACGCATAACTTCCAGACAAAGGTGTTGTTGACCGAGATTTTCCAAAAATTTTCGATAATTTCTTTTTGTTGTTATGGTATTTACAATAAAGTTTGCCTTTAGGTTCTTTTCCTTTTTCTCTAGGAGTGTAATACGTTATCTGTATCAAAAAAGTATAGTTAAAAAATGTTTTATTTTTGAATATAAACCTAACGTACAGGATCCTCAGTACAAAATAGTTTTTGAATTTGTTGGGTTATTTCAATCCAGTGTAATGGTTTTAAAATGATCTGCTTAGAAATCAATTCCTCAACGATCAAATCAACTAATAAATTTCTTTGATTTTCTGACAAAAATTTGTTTTCTGCATACAAAGTAGTCAGTGATTTGCCTTTATGTGTAGATTTTAGTAGTGTTTCTAAGTTCTAAAAAAGTCATAAGACTCCAGTAGTTATATAGTATATTGATTATTATATTATGAGTAAGGTGTTTTCTCGATCTCTCTTTGGTAGAATGATCAAAATGAGTGTGATGAATCAATAAAAAAGTTAAGATTTCAAATTAATTGTTGACGACATATCAACATTAAAACGTCGGATTTATTAATATAAATTTGGTAGTAGAATAAAATAAACAGCTATACAGGATGATTTTGTGATGTACGGTAACTAGAAAAGGAGGTTATAGACCTCATCGATACAAGCAAAATATAGTGTGTAAGGTATGAAAACATTATGTATGTACTACTTTAGTACTACGACCACTGTAAACCTGTAATAAAGAAAATCTACAAAAAAATCAAAAAAAATGGTTGTTTATATATATGGATGTATATATGCTGTGTGACGTCATGGCAGTATCTTCCATCCTAATGAGAGATGGAAGCCCACCCTGACCTCACACTGCATACAACATACCACACCAATTATAATATATTGTGTATAATGATTATTATACACAGGGCCGGATCGTACTTATGAAAATTAAGTACCACACACATGACGTCATACTTACGTCTTGAGATGATGGAGGGTGGTAGTGGCGGCTACGCTAGTTGGCTGGCACGGTGCTAGCTCGCCGGATGGGGCGTGAGTTTGCCACTATCCATCTCTCTTTTTATTTCGTAGCCTGAAGCGATAGAAGGTTGTAGAATCCTTCTACCAAGAATGCTTCAACATATAGTACAAACAAAAAACAACTGCACCCACACCGTTGAACCTGAAATTATGGCCCCGCTCTGGCCCAAGAAAACAGCTGCAACCATCGTTGGTCCTGTAAAATAAAAGGAAAATGCCTCGCCCAACGATGATTGGGACTAACCCACCTCAAATAAACATAGCTTGCTGTGGAGCTATGTTCCCATCCTTAATAGAAGAGAAAAGTAAAACAAAGTCAAACCAAATATTGATAAATATCCATGCTGTATCGAGTTTTGAGGTTCTGATAAGGGTAGAGTTTTAATACAAAAGCCATCATGTAATTCTTTACAAATCCATTTTTATTCTTAAAGTAATTCTAATTAAAAATTCATGTTATAATGGCGTTATATAGTGTATTTTTACATTATCATTATGGTAAATCATTATGAAAGCATTTATCTATATCATTCATATTAATAATAATATAATCATTACTAAATTGTTATTGGTCGGCTATAATTTACCAATAGTTATAATATATCAATTTATTTTATCTAAAAATTAATGATTTCTTACATATAACATACTATCCAGGTATTGATTTGTGTATATAGTTATATATGTAAATATTTTATGTTGTATGTACGAGTATAAGTTCTATGTATATTCATATGTATATGCATATATATATATATATTATAAATCTAATATTTTTTTCATTTTTTTTTTTTTTTTTTTTTTTTTATTTCCTTTTTTTTTTTTTTATATAAATATTTTCTTATATTGATGAAAAGTAATGAAATTAAATTAACATATTACCAATAATAGTTACATTATATATGGTATTATATTATGTGTTATATATATATATGGGTATGATTTTAGACAGATAACATTAGTAGTAACAGTAATAATTTATGGTTATATGTGATATAATAAGTATGAATACATTATTTTTATATACATAATGCGTGTCTATACCATATCTTAAATTTTAATTCCTTAAAATTTTTTTTTTTTTTTATATTTTTTTTGTTTTATTTTTCGAATATGGGGCCCCTACTTTGGTTATTACAAGTTTAAAATAAATAATACAGAAATCGTTGGCGCGCTTACCGTGATAGTGCTGACCAAGATGTTGTTTATGATGTTTTAGATTAGGGTAGTGATGGTGTTGATGATGATAATGCTGATGATGGTGATGCTGATGCTGCTAATATAGTTACCGATGTTTCAAAGAGCAATTCACTTATATCATTTATAATAAGTAATATTGATGATTTTATTTCAATATGACATTCTTTTAAATTATATTTATTATTATTATCATGATGATTTTTGAATCATCCTAAATTGTGATAGATTTAGTTAAATTAAATATAATATCATTAATACCAAATTTATTGTGATAAGCGTTATGTAAAAATTTTACATTTTGTTCTGAATTTATTATATCAAATAGATTTGAATAATATTACTAATTTAAAGTATTATAATAATTATTATTAATATTTTTATAATATTTTATTTTATTCAATTGGTATTGACGTATACTAGCAATCAATTCCAAGACCCATGTATGAGTTCAACTCAATTTACACAATTATTTGATAATAAATTTGTCAAGTTACTATTATTTAACTCTAATAAAATATGCAAAAAAAAATTTTTTTTTTATTTTTTTTTTTTGTTTTTTGAATTCACTAAATCATTATTATTTAAGTTTATATTTATTAAGTTATATACATATATTTTTCACCTCCAATCACATCACCCCTATCATTATGATGACTATGTTTTATAAATGAATTTGATTAATATTCATTAACTAATATTATTTTATTTTATAATTAATTTGATATTCATATAATTTGTTATTTTACAAATCGATAATTTTTCTTGTTGATTTTTTTTTTTTCTTCCTCACATATAGTATAATTATCATACCATTATTTTGATATATTAGGTATATATTGTTTCTTTATTATATAACTGTCTAACCTAATCACTAAGTTATTTTGGAGTTATCACATTGATATATACTAGTTAAATTTTCGTATTTAATATCAAGCAAAAAAAAACTATACTGCTATACATATACGAATATTATACTCTTTTCAATTAATTGCGTGTATGCGTACGAATAAGCTCATATTATCAATCGATATATATATACTTCCTTCAGGATATTCTAAAGGAAAAATAATAAGGTATAACGCCATGTAACAATAAATCACTACATATGCGATTTTAAAGGCACTAGATTATGATTTTTTTTTTTTTTTTTTTTTTTTTATTATGAAATTATTCTAAGTTAAAAAAAATTCATTAAATTTAATTTGAATTCATTTCATTGGAATTATAAACAAAAAAAAAATTATTTGAATTTATATCTTTAATATAACAACCGATAACTTAATTTGGAAAATTATTTTTCTTTCATTTTTATATTATCAAATTGGATTGAGCCAGAAACTTAGTGTCGCACCATAGTAGATTTTAATCAGACTGCCCTACCAAAAAAAAATACCGGCACTTAGATAAAATTTAAATCGGGCAGAGGTTGCCCTAACTCTTAATATTGGTCAACTGGTCCCGGTTAAACGCATGGTACACTTTTATAGTGCGCCAAAACAAAAGATGCGTTTTCTTATTGGAGATTATGAGTGGGGATTTCTTATGAGGAAATGTGAATTTTGAAACAACAGACTTACATGTGTGCGTAACGTATAGAAAATTTTTTCATATTATGCAAAATATGCGAAAATCTGAAAGAAATTTTCACAAGTAATTAATTTTCAGGATGAAATTTAGGACTTTTAGAACATTTTAGTATTAGAATTCTTTAAACTAATTGTATAAATAAATATTAAATTTTAAAAAAAAAATTCGAAATAAAATTGGATTAGGCAATACGGTACTTCCTAGTCATTTTCCATATCATTTCATGATAGCCTATATTATCGATTTTAACTAGATTATCGGGTGAATTTAGAAGGTAAAAAAAAGTGGAGTCAAAAACCGGATATAAAAAAAATTAAGAAAAAAATTGCAAATATACAATGAAAAGGACATACATAATCACCTAGATGATAAATTAGTTATTATTCACGGAGAATATTTATAAAAGGACGAAGAATTATGATTTAAATTGAAAAATTTTGAAATTTATGAAATAAAACATAGAATTATAAAACTTTTGTAAACAACCAATTAGTGTGGCCATAAAACTTTTGACGTTTGGGGAACAGTCTGAGATGTGAAACAAATATGAAAATGGAATTAATGAGAACATGGGGAATTAATTGAATTATAATGGAAAAATTGAGAGAATATATATGTATGCGTGCGCGGCCATTAAAAATTTATATAAATTGCGCATGTATACATATATATAATGCGTGTAACGTAATAAATGATAAGGGGCGGCCATTAAGATTTATAATAGAAGATGTATATGTGTGGGCATAATTCATATAGTATATAGGGGAATGGAATAATATGCTAACCTTGACTATGTGTTTGTAATAATTGAAAAAGAAATATGGAAAGGTCTGGAAATACATTGGAATCACGTGCATTGTACATGCAACTGTTCTTATCTTATACGTATTATACATAAGAACAATGCGAAAAATTATGCGCGTGTTAAGAAGATAATTGTATTGTTGCGCAATACAACACTTGGGCCTTTTGAAAGGTAATTATGTGTACTGTTAGGTACACATAATTAAGAATAGATGAAAATATGGTGTGACCGATTACAGTCACACACAAAAAAAATAGTACCCTCACATTACATAGCAGGCTCGTTAGAAGGCTTGCCTGAAGAGAGAGGCTGAAAAGGGTGAGGCTGCTATGTTTGAAATATTTAGTAAAGCGCCCAACGTGGGGAAGTCCCATGACCCTGAGATTAAGAGTCTCAGTTGAAAACAAGGAGAGCTGGGCTAGACGGGCAATGCACCTAAAAAAATGGCGATTCAAAGTGAATGATAGGGGTGTGTTCTTGCAACACAAAAAAAATTGTAACACGCTTAGGAGCAAAGGAGAAAAAAAAATTGAGGTATGGACAATTCTCGTATTTTGCTCATTTGTCATTCCTACACACCGGCCAGTGGAAGCTAGTTACACTAATGAGATGTAGTAGTTCCACTGTTCCGGTGATATTAGTGTATGTTCTAGGCTTATAGAACAAGAAGCACTCGATAGGATAAAATCGCACACATCATTAATTAAACTGAAAGAAATGAATATATATATAACTCTAACACCATTATTGTTAGCTATACAACACAAAAAAATTGAAAGAAGAAAGAAAGAGAAAAAAAAATACACACTGAAATATAATAGAAAAATTTTAAACAATTTCCACCACTCATAATCTCCAATAAGGCAACATGTATGTACAATAAATCATTTTACTATTGACGAATGTCTTTTGCATGATAAACCCCTAATGGTTTACCCTTCATATCTTCTAATTCGTATTGACTATTACCGACTGATTTTACGATGCGAGCTTTAGCAAATCTGTTGTCCAGTTTAGCGTTTCTACCTTGGGCCATATTACTAAGAGAGAAAATTCTTCTATAGACTTCTTGACCTGGGACATATTTAACTGGACGACAACGTGTGTTATAAATATTTGTATGACGATGGTGTGCTTGAGACAATTTCTCTAAGACTCGTTTACGGATCAATTCTATTTTAGCATCAGCAGGAACAACCTCTACATCCATGCCCAAATTTTTAATGAGTGGATAAACAGATCCATGTCGTGCCATGTGTTGTCCGAAGAGCACATAGTAAGGATTTACACCGATGGACTGGTGGACCGACGTACGCATAGCGCAAGCTATCTTGGAAAGATAAACATCCCAAGAGCTGTGATCATCCTTTATGTATGCTCTTAATGCAGATAACACAGATCGGTTTACTCTCTCAGCTGCATTAGGGTGTGGAGAATGTACTGCTGTACGAACATGTTTAATTCCATAAACATTCAGAAGATCCTGGAACGTTTTTGATACAAATTGTTTACCGTTATCAGTAAAAATTGTCTCAGGCACTCCATATGTACAAAATATAACATCTTCAAGGAACTTACACACATTAGCTGCAGTTTCAGCTTTTAAAGGTTCTAAAAATACAAACTTGCTAAACGCATCAAGGACTGTCAGAATAGCTATCTTACCAGATTTGGTACGGGGATATGGACCTAAGAAGTCAATATACAGAAATTGAAATGGTCTAGACGATTCGATTTGTTTACCCATAGGAGGTCTTAGAATTTTAGTTGTATCTTTTGATTCTTTGCATACTTGGCAATTCTCTACATAATCTCTTATCTGGGTAACCATACCTGGCCAATAATAATACTGTCGGACACGATATAATGTTTTATGGAATCCTCCGTGGGAACAATTCGATGGAGCATGGTGTTGTTCAATAATACTATTCGACAATTCGATTGGTACCCATAATTTCCACGTTAGGTCATCAGCATCTGGGTCCCCTGAACGTGGCGTTGTGCGCCTGTACACATAACCATCGACGACACACAGATCTGGAAGTTTATCCTGATTGCTGATGATAGTTGATTTCAACTCTTCATACTCTTCCGAAGAAAAATATGGAGAATTGAGATCAACTTCAGCTCCATTCAAAACTCCAGAACTGAGTTCGTCGGAATACATACGTGACAGGGCATCAGGGACCACATTCAGTGTACCTTTGCGATGCTCAATCGAAAAGTCGAACCCCTGCAACTTCAAACTCCAACGCGCTAATCTACCACTAAGATCGGTTTGATTCATAAGCCATTTCAAACTTGAGTGATCAGTAATGATTGTGAAGGGATGACCTTCAACGTACGCACGAAACTTTTTAACGCATAAGACTGCAGCATAGCACTCTAGTTCAGTGATACTGTAGTTCCTCTGAGCCGAATTTAACTTCTTTGAAAAGTATGCGATGGGCTTCTCCGAATCGTCATCATATTTTTGAAATAACACTCCACCAACACCGGTTGTGGAGGCATCGCATTGTATATAGAAATGACGAGCAAACTCTGGGGTGGCCAAAACTGGTGCTTCGCAGAGTGCTGTCTTCAGCTTTTCAAAAGAATCCTCAGCTTCAGGGGAAATACAGAATCCTGACTTGCAAGTCTTTAGAGCATCCGTTAAAGGAGCAGCTATACTTGCATAGTTCGCGACGAATCGTTGGTACCATCCAGTCATACCTAAAAATCTTCTTAACTGTTTTGCCGTTTTAGGCAAAGGAAAATCACGTATGGCTTCAATCTTACCAGGATCTGTTTTAAGAATTCCGTTGCCAACAATATAACCTAAGTACTTAACTTCTTTCACACAGAATTTACTTTTTTCAACATTTATGGTTAGACCAGATTTACGTAGATGCCAAGCTACTTCTTCCAATAAAGACAAATGTGTATCAAAATCAGGTGATACAACTAACAAATCGTCTAAATAAACGAACACATGTTCCCGTATACGACCTGGGATAACTTTGTCCATCAAACGACACATACGTTGAGGTGCATTACACAACCCGAATGGCATTACTGTAAATTGATACAAAGGACGACCTGGAACTGTAAAAGCAGTCTTTTCACGAGATTGCTTTTCAAGAGGGATCTGCCAGAATGCGTCTTTCAAGTCAATGCTTGATATATATCGAGTATCCTGTAAACGACTTAATAGACCTGCAATGTGTGGTAATGGATATGCATCCTTTTTCGTAACTTCGTTAACTTTTCGCGAGTCCAAACATAGGCGTACTTTTCCAGGTTTCCGAACAAGGACGACTGGGGAATTCCAAGGGCTATTTGATTCTTCAATGACACCGAGAGAGAGCATCCGATCAAGTTCTTCATACATTAACTTTTGTATGGCAGGCGAGACCGGATAATGTTTTTGCTTTATCGGCTCAGCATCTCCCGTGTCAATGACATGCTCCTCCATATCGGTCTTTCCCAATCCCATTTTCGCGAAGGACGGAAACTTAGACTTTACCACTTCTAATCTTTCAGACTGCGAAACAGTTAACTCATGCATAATGTTAACTTCACATTTAGGATTTATATCCTTTATTGATAACTCCGATATCACATCTGGTGCGATCTTGAACCTCTTCCAAAAGTCTATTCCCAAGTACATCTTTTGCCGTAAAGTTGGAACTATATGCAGCTTCATCATATGTGTAACTCCCATAAATGTAACTGGTACTTCAATGTACCCTTCTATTCTTTGATTATTGCCATCAGCTGTTGCTACTGATTCAGAGAGAGAAATGACTTCGACATTCAATTTTTCAATCAATCTGTTTGCTTGTCGACCCAAACACGAAATACTGGCACCACTGTCTAGTAAACCTACAATTTCAACATCTGCGACTTTGACTTTCGCATAAGGGCGATCGTCGCAGGGATAGCGTACTAGACCAGCCACACATGTTTTCTTTCTCTTCCTTATTTCTCTTCTGAACGTACGAAATTTTCTCAATCTAACAGCTCGTTTATGACAATTCATTTCTGATACATTGAATATTTTCTCACGAACTTGAAGATAATTATACCATCTAACATGCCATGGTATAATGGGTTTTAACTTTCGCTCAAAGACATTCTCTTTTCTATTTTCAGTCAATGTTTTCACGTCGTTTTCTTTATTATTAGTAATTGTCAAGTCAGGGTTTATAAAAGTCACATCAGGTTCATTTATATTTGACACATTAGGTAGATTTGTCACATTTGGTTGTTTTGTATTGTTAATTATTTGGGAGTCAGCTGAAGTCGGGGAGGCTGATTCGATGGACGATCCGCCTGACTCACGGGATTCATCGTCGAGTGGGACGTCCCGTTCCGCTGTCCACTCGGAACTCTGTTTCCCGAACACTTTGGACATCGAGGAGACGTAGTGTCAGGACATCCGCATTTAAAACAGAATAGTCGACGATAGTTCTCATGACAATCTTGGAAGTAATGTCCCATTCGACGACAATTCCAACAAATCGCTCTAGATCTACCATTGGCAACCTCATCTACTTCAGCATTCTCTACCTCATAATTACAAATCGCATTTGGTAATCGTTCCGCATCTGTTCGAACAGTTGTACATGTATTCATCATTTCTACATCAGTTTCAAAATTATAATACGCATCCTGAGGATTCCAGGTATTGATTTCATTCACTCTAGGACGATATGTTTGACGGATTCTGTTGGTCTGGGTAGCTAAATATCTCTCAGCTCTCCTACAGACTTCTCTCAACTGTTGAAGCGTCAAAACAGGTGCAGTGAAAGTCATTTGTGCTAACCGTGTATCCATGTTGTCTCTTATTATGTTAATAAGATCAACCTCAGGCATTGGATTCCTCATCTGATTCCTATACACGATTAATTTCTGAACAAAGTCATCGAAGCTCGTATTGCCTTGTCTGGTATTCATCATAACTCCAACTATCTCAAAGTCAGATGTTAAACGTTGATAGTAATTGATAAAACTTCTCTTAAATTCATCCCATGTAAACTCAATGGCATCACGACAGAACTGAGTCCAGTACCAGTCGGATGCTTTATCCTTCAACAACACATGAATGTTTGTACATAATTCTCTATCTGATATTGCATATCTACGTGCCAATGTTTCAACTCGAAACAAAAACTCTTCACAAGGCAACGGATCTGCAAAACCAGAATACGAGATAGTCCACGAATTCATCACTGACTTGTGATTAACAATTGGTCTCTGTAAAACATGTGGGCGTTGTTGAGGTCTGTTTGAAAAATTTATATTTTGTAATGGATGACTTGTTTGGGACAATGGTGAGTACAAGAATGCTTCTTGACTTCGTTGACTCTGCGATGGAATACTATATTGTTGATTAATTTGTTGTCTTCTCTGGTCATATGATGAACGTTGAGTGTAATTCGGATGATCTTCCTCCTCATAATGTCTCGTTGGCGTACCTATTGATTGAACAGGATGTGGGTTTGAAAACGTGACATGTGTGTTTGGGTTGTGCTGACTTCTCCTATTTGTTGCTCCAGTGGATAGAGATAACGGGGGATGAGGAGAGCGTTGAAATGTACACGATGACACATTAACATTTCCATGATTTCCTGTTGATGGTATTGATACTTCACGTGTAGGGCGAGACATAGATAATGACCAACTATCGGTGGTTGGCATGTCCGAAAACAATCCAGAGTCCTGTTCGATATGTTGTTGTATAATTGAAGTGGGACCAAAGTCTACTTGGCGGTAAGAGTGTACATGCGGGTTTTGTTTAGGCACTGCTCCAGTGGAAGATATACTTAGCGGTAAAGAAAGTTGTTGTGAGGATCCCGTAGATACAATAACGTTGTTATTTAGAGATGTAGGAATGGGTGAATGTACGACTCGTGACATTCCTGGCCTTATCCAATTACTATCACTCGTTACCTCTGTTGACATTTGCTGATCCTGATCAAAGCCCATAAATGAAGCTTCTGATAGTCGCGATGTGCTTGTTGTGATCGTAGGTACCGTCGTTATAGGAGATGCCAAGGATTCACCTGCACCAGCTACATCACTCATTGTATTTAAATCTCTGTTGTCTGAACTCTCTGCCATTTCCAATTCCAAATTTCTACCTCTGGTGTTGTAATTGTACCCGATGTTTTGAATTTCTTTTTATTATAAGCCCGTACTGACATCTACGAACGAAGTATGCAATTTACACCTCACTTAATATGATATCACTAATACACCATCACTATATTTTGGGACAAAAGAATTAATTCTACGTCTGGTACTTTTTGAAATTTGAGAGAAAAAAAAATTATTTATAATCGCGTTCGGTTTATATAAAAATTCAAAAAAAATTTTCAGAAGACAAATCACTTCTGATATACCGTACCAAAAAAAATTTTAAATTCTGTCCGTTAACAAAAAAAATTTTAAATAACTTGAAATTTACAATTATATTTAATTAAAAAAAAAATTCACAATTGGTAATTATTTATATGTACATAAAAAATTATAGAATTAAAATTTGTAAAAAAAATAGTAGGATCTGATACTTTTGACTTTGACTATAAAATTGTTTGTATATATGACTCGAGACGAAACAAACTAAATTGTGTATGAATATGAAAGAAAAAAAAAATCAATATGATACGATAATTAATTTAGATTTTATTTATGTAATACTTCGGAAATGTAAATCAAATTGTTTAGAATATCTCGATACACGTCAGTTTTTTAATTTTAATAGGTACGATACGAAAAGTTTAAAAAATTATCATAAAAAAATATTCGTGCAAAAGATTTTATTACAGATCGCTATTTATGACGCAGACTGTATAACGAAATAGATTATACTGCCAAAAAAAATATAAAAAAAATTAATATATAATATACCGAACTGGACTATGTCAGGAAAGAAATAATTATTCAATTTAATTTATTTTATGATGATACGATATATACGTCGAAGGGTAAAAAAAAATTCCTATATTATTTGTCCGTTATAAATGTAATCGCGAATTGATTGTGCAATAAAAAAAATTTTTAGATAGTTTGATATCAAAATGACCCGTTACTTATATCGCAGAATATATAAAAAATTAACTTATATGTGACCCGAATAGGTTATATAAAAAATTCACTACTCTTAAGATGCCAAAAAAAAATCAAAAAAAAATTCAGATATATGTAATAGATTCCGTAATTTAATATATATTAACGTTCATTCAATATAAGCAGTATTGGAATATATGACGCGCACTATAAAAAAAAATCTAATGAAAAGGTAAAATTTTAATACGCATATAAAAAAAATTTTCAAAAAATTTATGTGTCCCGGTACTTATGGACTTCACTGTAAAAATATATAGTTCCAAAAATAATTGACCCGAAATGAACTATTTACACAAACCAACTTGTATGTACGTATAAAAAAATTTTCAATAACGAAACGTCCGAATATAATTTGTTTGAAAAATCAATTTAATATAAGCAAATTTGTCACATATAACGCGTACAATATAAAAAAAAAATTTCATAAAAACTGATATCGAATAATGAAAAAAAAATTTCATAAAAAAAAATTCAAAAAAAAAATGAAGTGACCCGATACTTTTGGCACAGTATACCAAAGACCCGTATTAAATTGTTATAGATGCAAGTGTAAAAAAAATTTTCAATTTATTTCGAATTATGAAGTATCGTTTCATGTGTCGCGCACCGTATATAAAATTTATTGTATTAATTAAAAAAAATTACATGTCCCAAAAAAAATTCACTATAATTTATATTTCACTTTATACACTTTATTACTTCTCACTGCTGAAAAGAAAATTTATTTGTATACAATTTATATTGAAAATATATTGACGCGATAAAAAAATTGTACGATAAATTTTATGTATATAAAAAAAAATCAAATAAAACAACAAAATTTTGAGTGTCCTTTATTAAAAATTGGTGGACCTGTACTTTTGTCGATGACTGTGCGATATGTCCCGACAGGGTACTATATCACCATATACTACGTTCAACTTGTATATAATATATGAAATACGAATTTGCTGTATACACAATGTAAAAGCAGCAAAACTTCACGCACGCGTCACGTTACATTATATCTAAAACATAAGACATGTCAAGATGGATGCTGAGTGCATACAATAGTTCACTGCCCAAAAGAAATTATATGTTGTAAAAAAAAATTCAATTACAATCACATTAACGCGGCAGCAACGCTCTATAAGTGTGTATGCACCTCAACTGTGTATAACTATGTACATCAGAGAAAACTTAAAGGCAAGGCTAGAATAACGACAAATCAGATATTAAAAATTCATAAATGTTACACAGAGCTTAAGTAAAAATATTTCATGTACAAAAAATTAAAAAAAAATAAAGTATATAGCGAAACAACGCAGACTACAGATTTGCTCAAGCTCTTACAATACGCGAACATACAATTTTCAATATACCTATGTATAAAAAAAAATTCGACGAAATTATATTTATATAAATTGATGACCTAAAAAAAAATTCAAAAAAAGTTCAAAAAAAAATAAACGAAATTGAATTGTGTTTCCAAAAAAAATAAGAAAAATCAAAAATAATAATAGTTCATAAAATTGGCTTTTGCTTCAAACTCTCCCCTTTCAGAACTTCAGACTATAGAAAAAATTTTATTTATAAGAGAACGAGGCTATACAAAAAAAATTAATCTACGTTAAATGTAGAGCGGATAAAATATATGGTTTGAATTGTAACACAAATGCGTCAATGTCTATAACTTTACGAGGGGATATCAGAAAGTATGAGATTCAATTCTGGTACCCAACATCGTAGTTCGAAACCACGAAGTGGTAAGCCCATCAGAATTGACCCATAACTTCCATATCCAGACCTATGACCGTCGTGATGGTATGTGATTGACACGACCACTGGAACCCAATTGAATCTACTATTAAGTTATTCAAATGGTAGTCAACAGTAATCATGTCAATCACACATCGCCACGCGAATGTGTTGACAACTCAACCATCAACTTGGAAACTTTTGGGTTGCATGACCTCAAAGAAGCTTTGATTAAACATCAGCCTGGTACCCAACATTGCAGCTCGAAGACTACAAAGTGGTAAGCCAATCAGGTAGATGAATGATCAAAACAACTTCGAAGTTGCTCAACCCAAAATTCCAAAACAGAATGTAAATGAAAAGAAAAAAAAAATGACGGTGTGTAGTCCGTAAAGGACATTAGGTGTTAGCCTATGCTAACAAGGGTGCAAAAAAAAAAATTTCCGTAAAGGAACAAAGTGTTGTACTAAACAACAAAGAGAAATTTTGTACATTCATACGAATGTACGAAGACCACCAAAGTTTGTCCGTAAAGGACTAAAGGTGACACAGATCTACTGATCTGTGTCCCGAAAAACCGATAATTTGGGCGCCATTTTGTAATAAATGGCGCGTCCAGTTTGGACAATTCGTACACATCTACAATCCGTGTCACCGAAATAACCTTCTTGGGCGCCATTTTGTAATGTATGAAAACATTATGTATGTACTACTTTAGTACTACGACCACTGTAAACCTGTAATAAAGAAAATCTACAAAAAAATCAAAAAAAATGGTTGTTTATATATATGGATGTATATATGCTGTGTGACGTCATGGCAGTATCTTCCATCCTAATGAGAGATGGAAGCCCACCCTGACCTCACACTGCATACAACATACCACACCAATTATAATATATTGTGTATAATGATTATTATACACAGGGCCGGATCGTACTTATGAAAATTAAGTACCACACACATGACGTCATACTTACGTCTTGAGATGATGGAGGGTGGTAGTGGCGGCTACGCTAGTTGGCTGGCACGGTGCTAGCTCGCCGGATGGGGCGTGAGTTTGCCACTATCCATCTCTCTTTTTATTTCGTAGCCTGAAGCGATAGAAGGTTGTAGAATCCTTCTACCAAGAATGCTTCAACATATAGTACAAACAAAAAACAACTGCACCCACACCGTTGAACCTGAAATTATGGCCCCGCTCTGGCCCAAGAAAACAGCTGCAACCATCGTTGGTCCTGTAAAATAAAAGGAAAATGCCTCGCCCAACGATGATTGGGACTAACCCACCTCAAATAAACATAGCTTGCTGTGGAGCTATGTTCCCATCCTTAATAGAAGAGAAAAGTAAAACAAAGTCAAACCAAATATTGATAAATATCCATGCTGTATCGAGTTTTGAGGTTCTGATAAGGGTAGAGTTTTAATACAAAAGCCATCATGTAATTCTTTACAAATCCATTTTTATTCTTAAAGTAATTCTAATTAAAAATTCATGTTATAATGGCGTTATATAGTGTATTTTTACATTATCATTATGGTAAATCATTATGAAAGCATTTATCTATATCATTCATATTAATAATAATATAATCATTACTAAATTGTTATTGGTCGGCTATAATTTACCAATAGTTATAATATATCAATTTATTTTATCTAAAAATTAATGATTTCTTACATATAACATACTATCCAGGTATTGATTTGTGTATATAGTTATATATGTAAATATTTTATGTTGTATGTACGAGTATAAGTTCTATGTATATTCATATGTATATGCATATATATATATATATATATTATAAATCTAATATTTTTTTCATTTTTTTTTTTTTTTTTTTTTTTTTTTATTTCCTTTTTTTTTTTTTTATATAAATATTTTCTTATATTGATGAAAAGTAATGAAATTAAATTAACATATTACCAATAATAGTTACATTATATATGGTATTATATTATGTGTTATATATATATATGGGTATGATTTTAGACAGATAACATTAGTAGTAACAGTAATAATTTATGGTTATATGTGATATAATAAGTATGAATACATTATTTTTATATACATAATGCGTGTCTATACCATATCTTAAATTTTAATTCCTTAAAATTTTTTTTTTTTTTTATATTTTTTTTGTTTTATTTTTCGAATATGGGGCCCCTACTTTGGTTATTACAAGTTTAAAATAAATAATACAGAAATCGTTGGCGCGCTTACCGTGATAGTGCTGACCAAGATGTTGTTTATGATGTTTTAGATTAGGGTAGTGATGGTGTTGATGATGATAATGCTGATGATGGTGATGCTGATGCTGCTAATATAGTTACCGATGTTTCAAAGAGCAATTCACTTATATCATTTATAATAAGTAATATTGATGATTTTATTTCAATATGACATTCTTTTAAATTATATTTATTATTATTATCATGATGATTTTTGAATCATCCTAAATTGTGATAGATTTAGTTAAATTAAATATAATATCATTAATACCAAATTTATTGTGATAAGCGTTATGTAAAAATTTTACATTTTGTTCTGAATTTATTATATCAAATAGATTTGAATAATATTATTAATTTAAAGTATTATAATAATTATTATTAATATTTTTATAATATTTTATTTTATTCAATTGGTATTGACGTATACTAGCAATCAATTCCAAGACCCATGTATGAGTTCAACTCAATTTACACAATTATTTGATAATAAATTTGTCAAGTTACTATTATTTAACTCTAATAAAATATGCAAAAAAAAATTTTTTTTTTATTTTTTTTTTTGTTTTTTGAATTCACTAAATCATTATTATTTAAGTTTATATTTATTAAGTTATATACATATATTTTTCACCTCCAATCACATCACCCCTATCATTATGATGACTATGTTTTATAAATGAATTTGATTAATATTCATTAACTAATATTATTTTATTTTATAATTAATTTGATATTCATATAATTTGTTATTTTACAAATCGATAATTTTTCTTGTTGATTTTTTTTTTTTCTTCCTCACATATAGTATAATTATCATACCATTATTTTGATATATTAGGTATATATTGTTTCTTTATTATATAACTGTCTAACCTAATCACTAAGTTATTTTGGAGTTATCACATTGATATATACTAGTTAAATTTTCGTATTTAATATCAAGCAAAAAAAAACTATACTGCTATACATATACGAATATTATACTCTTTTCAATTAATTGCGTGTATGCGTACGAATAAGCTCATATTATCAATCGATATATATATACTTCCTTCAGGATATTCTAAAGGAAAAATAATAAGGTATAACGCCATGTAACAATAAATCACTACATATGCGATTTTAAAGACACTAGATTATGATTTTTTTTTTTTTTTTTTTTTTTTTATTATGAAATTATTCTAAGTTAAAAAAAATTCATTAAATTTAATTTGAATTCATTTCATTGGAATTATAAACAAAAAAAAAATTATTTGAATTTATATCTTTAATATAACAACCGATAACTTAATTTGGAAA
This sequence comes from Villa cingulata, assembly GCA_951394055.1. Lineage (NCBI taxonomy): Eukaryota > Metazoa > Arthropoda > Insecta > Diptera > Bombyliidae > Villa > Villa cingulata. The sequence goes on along the minus strand of OX596019.1, from coordinate 27,206,438 downwards.
ATTATTTTTCTTTCATTTTTATATTATCAAATTGGATTGAGCCAGAAACTTAGTGTCGCACCATAGTAGATTTTAATCAGACTGCCCTACCAAAAAAAAATACCGGCACTTAGATAAAATTTAAATCGGGCAGAGGTTGCCCTAACTCTTAATATTGGTCAACTGGTCCCGGTTAAACGCATGGTACACTTTTATAGTGCGCCAAAACAAAAGATGCGTTTTCTTATTGGAGATTATGAGTGGGGATTTCTTATGAGGAAATGTGAATTTTGAAACAACAGACTTACATGTGTGCGTAACGTATAGAAAATTTTTTCATATTATGCAAAATATGCGAAAATCTGAAAGAAATTTTCACAAGTAATTAATTTTCAGGATGAAATTTAGGACTTTTAGAACATTTTAGTATTAGAATTCTTTAAACTAATTGTATAAATAAATATTAAATTTTAAAAAAAAAATTCGAAATAAAATTGGATTAGGCAACACGGTACTTCCTAGTCATTTTCCATATCATTTCATGATAGCCTATATTATCGATTTTAACTAGATTATCGGGTGAATTTAGAAGGTAAAAAAAAGTGGAGTCAAAAACCGGATATAAAAAAAATTAAGAAAAAAATTGCAAATATACAATGAAAAGGACATACATAATCACCTAGATGATAAATTAGTTATTATTCACGGAGAATATTTATAAAAGGACGAAGAATTATGATTTAAATTGAAAAATTTTGAAATTTATGAAATAAAACATAGAATTATAAAACTTTTGTAAACAACCAATTAGTGTGGCCATAAAACTTTTGACGTTTGGGGAACAGTCTGAGATGTGAAACAAATATGAAAATGGAATTAATGAGAACATGGGGAATTAATTGAATTATAATGGAAAAATTGAGAGAATATATATGTATGCGTGCGCGGCCATTAAAAATTTATATAAATTGCGCATGTATACATATATATAATGCGTGTAACGTAATAAATGATAAGGGGCGGCCATTAAGATTTATAATAGAAGATGTATATGTGTGGGCATAATTCATATAGTATATAGGGGAATGGAATAATATGCTAACCTTGACTATGTGTTTGTAATAATTGAAAAAGAAATATGGAAAGGTCTGGAAATACATTGGAATCACGTGCATTGTACATGCAACTGTTCTTATCTTATACGTATTATACATAAGAACAATGCGAAAAATTATGCGCGTGTTAAGAAGATAATTGTATTGTTGCGCAATACAACACTTGGGCCTTTTGAAAGGTAATTATGTGTACTGTTAGGTACACATAATTAAGAATAGATGAAAATATGGTGTGACCGATTACAGTCACACACAAAAAAAATAGTACCCTCACATTACAAGTGTGGCAAAGAGGAGGAGTGTGGCTAGAGAGTGTCAAAGATTTTTGGATCATATTTCACTCAACAGCCTGTAACATCGAAACTATTGAGTTTTTGGACAAATAATATAGTAATAATATACATAGTATATTAATTTATAGCGGACTTTGCAACCTTTCAAATATTGTCTTACTTTATTATCTCTGACGTTTTTTTTAAAAAGATATGTGATTTTGAATTCAAAATATTCAATAATTTTTTTAAGATATTCTGTTTAGATTATGAAGTCATAGCTCGTTACATATTGGAATCAGAACTTGCATATGAAAAGCAAAACTGTAGCTAAAAATTTGCTTGTCTCGATGAAATCTATAACCTCCTTCTCTAGATAACATATGCATTACGTATCACCCTCTATGGATAAAAATTCATCAAACTTTATCACTTTACAAGAAAACAAGCTAGGATTTTTAACACCCTGTACCTAGTCAATTAGATTTTGAAATTTTTTAGAAAACATACCAGATATATTTCTTTTTTCTTATGTCCCGGTGATTCGCCTTGTGACGATAACCATTTCTCTATGAAACTTGGGTTGGTACCCAACACTTCATTATCATTTACAACAGATGAGCCGCTAATGCCCTGTATTATAACAAAAGATGGTTTTTTAGAAAAAAATAGACAAAATAAAAGAAAAATAATTATATACCAAAGCAATTCTCCATTCCTTCAAACATTTTTTAAATAAACATTTTTCCGGGAGAAAGTTGATTGGTATTATTGCATCGATATCACTGTCGCTCATATATTCAAAACAAGTAATATTCGTACGATATTCTTTCAAAAAATGTTTGTTAAAAAGTTATATTAATTTTCCAATAAAAAACAAATTACATTTGTTGTGTACTTACTTGCGAAGAAATTAACAAGTACATTCAAGTTCCACTTTTGTAGTAAATTATAAAAATCGGCATCCACCAAAGATTCGCTACTGACTACCGGTGTTTCACTATGTTTAACAAAATATTTTATTTGGAAAATTGTCAATTTTTTTCACCTATATCGTAAAAATAACGATATCATTTAATGATTGTGTGTGTTCAAAACACAATATTCACCTTCATTAATTGTAACAATTTGATCCGTCATTATTTATTTTATTATAATATAATTTACTTTTTATTTAAATTTAATTCAAGTTTAATATATTAGTTTGATTTTAACCTGTTCAAAACACAATATTCACCTTCATTAATTGTAACAATTTGATCCGTCATTATTTATTTTATTATAATATAGCTAATTTACTTTTTATTTAAATTTAATTCAAGTTTAATATATTAGTTTGATTTTAACGCACCACAAAAGACAACTACTTTATTCACTCTTTACTAAATACAAATTGCAATATTTCAATTAAATCTGAAAATACGTAAGAAATTAACTATGATCATTGTAATTATAAACATACATAGCATAGTTATCTTAACAATTCATAGTTATAACAACTATTATCAGTATGAATAGAACAATCATAAATATTGAAATTGAAAAATAACAATAACATTTTTAATGTAAAAATATAAATGTTTGATTTGAACTCAGACAAGTATATTCTACAAGGTTTCTAGTTAATATTAAAAGTTGATAATGGTATTGTTAATATTACATGGCAAATGTTTGAATCAAACAAAACGATTAGTGAAATAATTGACTATGAGTTTTTAACTATTGCCACAAGTTCAATTTAACGATTTTTTCAAGCATAATTTTGACAATTCCCATGTGCAATTAACAAGAAATTGTTAGTGGAGCTATTTTGGGTTTAATATTACAATTTTCTTGATAGATTCAACAAGTCTGAAATTATTATTATTATTATTATTAGTTAAGGGGTACAGCCTTTCAACACTTAATATTAGGTTATTTAAGGCTATTATTACTTATTTTCTAGAAATGATGTTTGCTTAAATTAATGAGAGAAATGATTTGAGTTTAGATTATGCTATTTTAGAGTCATTGTGTAATTATTTTCTAGCTATAATGTTTGTTTGTTGTTGTTACATTGATTTTGTTTTAAGTTTGTTTATTAGATTTAGATTTTATTATACAAATTTATTTCTTTAAAATATTTAATTATATTGAAGAGTTTTCCTTTATCTTCGCTTGCGAGATCTTTTATTCCATGTATATTAAATTTATGCCTGTAGGCTGTGAGGGAGTTGCATTCTTCTATTATGTGTTTTATTGTGAGGGGGCTATTGCATTTACATTTTGGTGGTTGGGATTTGTCTATGAGGTGTTTATGAGTTAGATTAGTATGTCCTGTTCTTAGTCGGGTTATGAAAGTTGCGTATTGTCTTGGAAGAAGGTTTATTGTTGTCCATGGTTTTGTATTTTGTTTTATCTGTCTTAATTTGTTGTTTTGGGTGTTCTTCCATTTTTCATTCCAACTATTGTAAATTTTGATTTTTGTTGTTTTTTTTAAGTCTTTGATGTTTGGTTTAAATTCTGAGTCGATTTCAAGATTTATGGCTTCCTTTGCTAGTTTATCTACTTCTTCATTACCTTTTATACCTACGTGACTAGGTATCCAGATAAAGGTAAAGTTTTGGGGGCTTGTTTGTAGTTCGTTTTTGATCTGCTGTGCAATAGGGTTTTTAGGGTGTAGTGAATTAATAGATTGGATGGAGCTGGAAGAATCTGTGCATACTATGAATTGATTGTATGGGAGTAAGTCTGAAATTAAATATGTGAAAAAGTTAATAAAACAATTTTATTTTTCTGAGTGTAAGTCACACAATTAGAATTTTTCAGGAATCAATAATGGTCATTTGCAAGTAAACGAATTTTCAATCACTTTTTTTGGCTGCATTTATTGCTTGGGCTTGACGATTTGAAATTTCGAATAAATTTTTAATTTTTTATGTGTAATACAAAAAATAAAATCAGGAAAAACTATTTTTTGTCTTTTTATAAAGAAACAGGGTAAAATAGTATGTAATTTGTACAAAGCGGTCATATTTTTAATATTTTTATTCAAAGTTAATACATATTAACATGTGACAATAACATATTTTTTGCTATTATTATGGTACAAAATCTTATTCTTCTTCGATTAAGTATTGTTTGAAGAGAAACAAATTTACTGACTTTCACGATTTTTATGCAGAATATGAGTCTCCCAACAAAAAACAAGAGTTTTTTAAAAAAAATTTGACTTACATATTTTTGTCTATTAGAAGCAAAAGGGCATGTTTTCCACGTTAACACATTCTGAGAATGTGTATTTTTTCGCATTTTTTTGTATATTTGTGCATTTATTTTTTTTATTTATGCAGTTTCTATATATAAATGTGATATCATTGGAAAGAAGACAAAAAAACCTTTCAAATGATATAATAAAACATATATGTCATCTTTCAAGTTTTGAAGTTATACCGTCATCAAAAGAAGTTGGGAAAGTGATTTTTAAAAAACACGAAATTTTGAATTTAAGTCCTTATATCTCGGGAACCGCTAATCCAATAAAGGTGAAATAAAGTGTGAAAAATAAAGTCAGAAGTTATCTTTAAAATGGTCTATTAACTAATCCGATTCAAGATCTTGATCTGGAGAAATAACGGATTTCGTAAAACACGTCATTTTGGACCAAAAATTTTTAAGGGTAGGTTGCGTCCTTAAGATGAATTTGCACCAACAGAGACATATACCACGTCAAAGAGGACATTCCAAAGTACCATTATCGGAAGGTCTAGTTTCAAAAGCTGGCGGCCCCAATTCGGAAGTTTAGCCAAGATACAGTGCGTTTCACTTGAATAGGGCCACCTTTTTTCAATGAAGTTTTATGATTTATTCGTATTTTTTTCTAGATAATTGTATTTTTTTTTAATTCAAAACTAAAGTACAACTTCATTCTTGAATTTCAAAACGAAAAAAATAACTGGTTTTATATGTTTAACGTTAATTTTTACTGTTTATTGTCTGGTACTTAGAAAAAAGCACATTTTTGCTTGCTTCACTTGAATAAGGCCACTTGTGTAGAAAAACTAGCTATGTAATATTATTATTGATAAGAAATATGTTTTAATTGCACAATATATAATATGTAAATTGAATGCAGGTAGTCTAATGTGTATTATGTAATTGCACAATTTTGGGTAATATGTACATAATTTGAAAGTAGGTAGTCAGTCTCTATCAAAGTGTAACCGGATTATTATATAAAAACATATTTTTTGAAATAAAGAAGTATAAAATATGAACCGCGTGTTTTATTGAATTATATAAAATAATCGAAAAATATCTCTACAATCTTCAGGTGTGGGGTTGAACGAAAATTAAAATAAAAAGAAATCGTGCGGAAATTTATTAAATTTTTATTATTAAAAGTTCAAAATTTATTTTTGTCATTTTTTTTAATAAAATTCTAAAGCACGTGGAAGTACTTAACCTTAGTGTGTTACGATGGCTGAGGAATGGAATAAGTTCCTAGAAGAAGCAAAATATTCGGTCTTAAAAGATGTTTTAAGACAATTGAATTTGTCCACTGTAGGTAACAAATCTGCACTGAAGATACGGCTTCAGGAGGCAGCGAAAGATTTTCCAGATCAGCAACTGGTGGAACTCATTCCTAAAGGTAATTCTGTTAGTGCTACAACGAAGCAAGACGATGGAAATTGTTCAACAGAGGATGAAAATTCTGATGATGGAAGTGCTGACGACGGAAACACCGACGATGAAAATTTTGATAAAGAATTAACCCGGCTAAGAAATCTTCTGAAGAAAAAACGAGAAATCGCTAAGTTGAAGGAGGAAATAAGAAATCTACACCTCGAACCAACAGCATCGTGTACGTTTAAAGATTTAGAAGATTCTGTACCAGAATTCAGTGGTGACGATAATCTTCCAATTCAGAGATGGATCGAGTTATTTGAAGAAATGGCGGAGACAATGCAGCTGAATGAAAGGACAAAGTTCATATACGGTAAGAGACTATTATCAGGTACGGCCAAATTATTTGCTAGAACTGTAGTGTGTAAATCGTGGGAAGATTTAAAAAGTGAGTTAAGATGTGAATTTATTAAACGAATTACGAAAGCTGATTTACACAAAGAATTAAGAAATAGACGCAAACGTCGAGAGGAAACCATGCAACAGTATTTATTGTCCATGCAAGAAATTGCATCTGCTGGTTCCATCGACGAGGAAGATATTATTCAGTACATAATTCAAGGTATTCCAGACAGTGAAACTAATAAAATGCTACTATATAGTGCAAATAGTTTAAAAGAATTGAAATTAGCAATTCAAAAATATGAAAAATTGAAAGCAAATTGTCGTGACAATGCAAACAGTCGCGACAGTACGTCTAAGAAAAAAGAATTTAATGATGCAAAACATACAAAAGAACTTATCTCTAACAAAATTAAATGTTTTAACTGCAATCAGCTTGGGCATGTGAGTAAAAATTGTTCTAAACCTAAAAGAAAAGAAAACGTATGTTTTAAATGCGGTAAATCCGGTCACATGGCAAATGCCTGCCAAGATAACGTTATGTTATTACAACACTCAGTTGAAAGCAAATCATCTGATGATGTACATAAAAATAAATCATCTGTTTCTGAAGGTCAGTGCCATAAGATAACGAAGACAATAAATTCAATAAATCATTTTGAACATGTACTGGAATACAACTTTATCAAAGAAAATGATAAGTTCAACATTCGATTATCAACACTGTTAGATTCTGGTAGCGCTATTAGTTTTGTGCAGCAGCAATATGTGCCATCGTTTATGATTACACCAGTAGTACCTGGAAGTCATTCTTTTTGCGGCATCAACGGTAGTCCTCTAGTTGTATTGGGTTCGATTGATTGTAAAATTTTTTATGATAATTTTTTAAATAATTTTAATTTATTAATAGTAAAAGAAAATACAACTAATTACCCTGTCATTTTAGGTAGAGACTTCCTTGACAAAAATAATCTAGTTATACAAAAGCAAACGCAAATAAATGGAACATCTACATCAGAAAATAAAGCCAACAAAAGCTTGATTCATGCATCAACCGAGAATAAAGATAAAAATATGGAAAATGACTTCGCAGTAGAAATTTTGAATATAAATGTAAGTGACAATAATGAAACAGATGTATTATTAGATATTAATGAGAAATTACCTTTTCATATACAAAAAGAAGTAAGAACAGTTCTGAATTCGGTGTTGTGTGCAAAAGGTAACCTAAATTTCAAATCAAATGAAAATTTTGAAATGCATATTAGATTAATAAAAGATAACCCCTTTTTCTGCACCGCAAGAAGATTACCTTATGCCCACAAAATCGAACTTCAGAAGATTATTGATGATCTTTTAGAAAAAGGCATAATTCGTGACAGTAACTCTCCTTACGTGTCACCCATAGTACTTGTGAAGAAGAAGTCAGGTGAACTTAGACTTTGTGTGGACTTTAGGGAACTAAACAAAGTAACTGTTAGAGACCACTTTCCCTTACCAGTAATTGAAGACCACTTGGAAAGGCTTAGAGATAAAAATTATTTTACCACCCTTGACTTGAAAAATGCTTTTCACCACGTGAAAATAGCTGAAGATTCGATTAAGTATACGTCCTTTATAACACCTCTAGGACAATATGAATACACACGAATGCCGTTTGGGCTTAAAAATGCCCCGTCTGTGTTTGAACGGTATATGAGGCATATTTTTGGCAAGTTAACATCGTCAGGCAAAATTTTGACCTTTATCGATGACATACTAATTGCGACAGCGACATTGGAGGAACATTTAGATATTTTAAAACAAGTTTTAGAGGTTGTTAAGGAAAACTGTTTGCAGCTTAGATTAGACAAATGCTCTTTTTTTCAGAATGACATAATATATCTTGGATATAAAGTTAATAAAGAGGGCATAAGACCTACTGAAGACCACTTAAAAGCTGTAAAAGATTTTTCAGTACCTACCTGTACTAAAGACGTACACAGTTTCCTCGGATTATGTTCTTATTTTCGCAAATTTATAAAAGATTTTGCTAGTATTTCTAAACCATTGTATGATTTATTGAAAAAGAATACGCCATTTGTATTTGCTAAAAAAGAATACGAAACATTCGAATTATTGAAGGAAAAATTAATCGAATCTCCATTGTTATCTATATATAGTCCTAACAGCGAAACCGAATTGCATTGCGATGCGAGTGGTATAGGCTATGGGGCAGTTTTACTGCAAAGACAAAGTGATAAAAAGTTCCACCCAGTTTTTTATTTTTCGAAAAGAGTTTCTGAGCCCGAAAGTCGATACCACAGTTTTGAATTGGAGACGTTAGCAATTATATATGCATTACGTCGGTTCAGAGTATATCTCCTTGGTATCGAATTTAAAATAGTGACTGATTGTCAGTCTTTATCTTTGACTTTGAGCAAAAAATCACTCAATCCACGAATTTCGCGATGGGCTCTAGAGTTACAAAACTACAATTATGTATTAGAACATCGTAAGTCAGAAAGAATGTCGCACGCAGACGCTTTGAGTAGATCAGTTAATATTCTTAGTGTAGAAGATGCTTCTTTCGAATTTGTCTTAGCTGCTGCTCAAAGGCAAGATCAGAAAATAGTCAATATAGCATTTGAATTAGAGAAAGCAGAAAGTCCTGATTTTGAAATGGTAGATGGCCTCATATATCGGAAGATAAATGGTAAAGTTCTTTTCTATGTACCACAACACATGGAGTGCCAAGTTATACGTACCCATCATGAGGCTTTAGGACATTTAGGTGTGGAAAAGTGTCACGATTTCTTGATGCGTACCTATTGGTTTCCGCAAATGAAACCAAAGATTAAGAAATATATCAGTTCTTGCCTCAAGTGTCTCTATTTTTCACCTATTTCTGGGAAGAGTGAAGGTTCTCTCCATAATATTCCCAAAGGAAATGCCCCTTTCGACACTTTGCACATAGACCATTATGGTCCTCTTGCAAATGCCAGAACTAAAAATCAATACATTTTTCTAATAGTAGATGCTTTCACAAAGTTCGTTAAACTTTATGCCGTGAGAACTACAAAGACTAAAAATGTTATCTGTTGCTTGAAATCGTATTTCGAACATTATTCACGTCCATGTAGAATCGTGTCGGATCGTGGTAGTGCTTTCATATCAAAAGAGTTCTCTGATTTTCTTGAATCTAATGGTGTAAACCATGTTAAAATTGCATCACAGTGTCCTCAAGCAAACGGTCAGGCAGAAAGAATAAATCGAGTACTTACCCCAATGTTGTCCAAACTGTGTGAATCCGAATCAACTCTTGACTGGGATAGACATTTAGTTCAAATCGAATTTGCCTTGAACAACACTACTAATCGTAGCACTGGCTTTACACCTTCAATGTTATTGTTCGGGATAAATCAAAAAGGTGAGTTATGTGATAAGGTCATGGAATATCTTGCAGAGAAGAATGTCATAAGTCAGATAGAATTGAAAGCCATTAGAGAACAAGCTTCTAAAAATATAGAGAAAAGCCAAGATTATAACAAGAGATATTATGATAAAACTCACAAGCCTCCTACCAAGTACAGTAAAGGAGATTACGTAATGATAAAAAATGTTGTTAATCTTCCTGGGGTCAATAGGAAGCTTTATGCGAAATATAAGGGACCTTATGAGGTCGAAAAGGTAATTTCTGATGATCGTTATTTAATTAAAGACATCGATGGTATGCAATTAACGCGTATACCTTATAAAGGAATTGTCGCACCGCAGAACATGAAACCTTTTGTCATACAATCTGATACATGCATGAATGAAGTTTAAATCCAGATTATTTGCGTCATGTTTATCTGTATATATATTTATAAATCTAAAAACGTAAATTCATCAATCCAAATTTTGTAAAACAATACTTATCATTACTATTAATATTAATACTTTTATTATTATTATTCTTTTCAAATTTTAATATAATGTACATGATGGAATTGCTATGTAGGTTAATTTTCAATTTTTATATATTTTATTGAATATGAAAAAAAAGAACGGGAAATTAAAGACATAATGTAATCGAGACGATTACGGTCAGGTTGGCCGAGCTGTAGAAAAACTAGCTATGTAATATTATTATTGATAAGAAATATGTTTTAATTGCACAATATATAATATGTAAATTGAATGCAGGTAGTCTAATGTGTATTATGTAATTGCACAATTTTGGGTAATATGTACATAATTTGAAAGTAGGTAGTCAGTCTCTATCAAAGTGTAACCGGATTATTATATAAAAACATATTTTTTGAAATAAAGAAGTATAAAATATGAACCGCGTGTTTTATTGAATTATATAAAATAATCGAAAAATATCTCTACACTTGTAGTTTTGATGTTATTAAAGAAGTAGGCTTTGCATTTTTAATTGAAATTAGTTTTTCTATTAAATATTCGAAATTTTGTTTCTATCAATATTACATAAAGCACAAAAATTTGATTAAATTTATTAAAATGGGAAGAAATAAAGTTTTATCTGTAGTAGAGAAGGAAAAAATAAAAATTTATAAGAATGAAGGATACTCTAGCCGTGATATAGGCAAAAAAATTGGAAGAAGCAAAACGGTAGTTAATAATTTTTTAAAAAATATTGATGAATATGGAAAAAACATGAAAGGACGTACTTCCGAAGCAACAACTCCCCGAGACAAACGATTAATTCTTCGTGAAGCATCAAATTCCAGTAATTCTGCAGTCAAAATCAAGTTCAAGTGTAAGGTTAAAGCAAGTGTTTCGACTGTCCGGCGCATAATTAAAGCAGCTTCACATTTAAAATACAAAAAAATTAAAAAAAAACACCACTTAATGAAGTGCGGAAACAAAATCGATTACAGCTTTCTAAGCACCATATGGTATGGCAAAAGCAATGGTACAAAGCCGTTTTTTCAGATGAAAAAAAATTTAATATTGATGGCCCGGACAATTTTAATCATTATTTCCACGATTTACGAAAAGACGAACTGTTTTTAGATAGACATCACAGTAAAGAGGGTTGTGTAATGGTATGGGGAGCAGTTTCTTATTATGTAACTATCGATTTGGTTTTCCAGTCCACAAAAATGACTGGAATTACATATAAAAATATATTGGAAAATGCCTTTCCGAAGTTTCACGACATTTTTGGACCCATACCTTGGATATATCAGCACGATACTGCACCTATCCACACAGCAAAGATAGTTAAAAGCTGGATTCAAAGCCAAAATGTTGAAACCCTCGATTGGCCACCCTATTCTCCAGACCTCAACATAATGGAAAACGTATGGGGGTGGTTAGTAAGAAAAGTGTACGAAGGTGGCAAACAGTTTGATGATAAGGAGTCATTAATTCAGGCCATTAAAGTCGCCTGGAGGGAAATTTCCTAAGTTATTTGAAGTCACTATACAATTCCTTGCCGAATAGAATATATGAAGTAATTTTAAAAAAAGGAGGATGTACAAAGTACTAAAATTTAATAATAATAAAAAAATTACAATTTTGTTCAAAAACTATGTGTTTGCAATCATTTACTTCCCTCCTTTATATTAATTTTTATGGTGGCCTTATTCAAGTGAAGCAAGCAAAAATGTGCTTTTTTCTAAGTACCAGACAATAAACAGTAAAAATTAACGTTAAACATATAAAACCAGTTATTTTTTTCGTTTTGAAATTCAAGAATGAAGTTGTACTTTAGTTTTAAATTAAAAACAAAATCAATTATCGAGAAAAAAATACGAATAAATCATAAATCTTCATTGAAAAAAGGTGGCCCTATTCAAGTGAAACGCACTGTACCTATTTGAAACTAAACTTTTTTGGAAAAGATGCCTTTTTGAAACTAATGGTGTTTTTCAAAACAATTTTTTAACAGTAATATAAAAATTTTTCGAAATTTATTACATAAAATTAGATGCGGCTTTGAAAAATTTACAAAATGTGATATTATGTACATCTTATTTTTCTTATAAAACGGAAATCATGCCCTTTTGCTTCTACACATTTGGTTTTTGAAATGACCGATTCAATTCTAATTTATGTCTACAAAAATAAATTTGCAGTCTAACAAGACGATTCCAGCTTTTAAGAAAAATGTCTTCCAAAGGGTGTTTTTTTAAAGGTACAGAACTTTGAAATGCAATAAAACATGCAAAAATCGGGTTATGGCTTATGGCTTATGGCCAATGAATTGATTTTGTTGGAATGTAGGAAGATAATTGTTCGTCATTGATATACAAATATGACTTCTTAACTATATTTTCGAAGTCAAATCTGCAGCAACTAAGACCCTATATGAGCATAAACACGGATAATTTTAGGTTTCAAATGGTTCAAAGTCTTTGATTTATAAAAATTAAGTTGCAACTGTACATATTCCAACAAGAAATAATAAAAAGATGTATAGTACATAGATAATGTCTAGCGATCGTGGAGGCTAATGCACAGTACCATTTTGTGAAATTATAATAAATTGATAATGATAAATTGATTGTGTCGCACGCTGTGTGGCTTATTGAACCGTCTTGTTGAATCCAGAGATTTTCACATTGATATGATGTAATTGGGAAACGAAAAAATTAGTAATCATGGACGAGAAGTACTGGTCGTTATCATTTTTGAAGAAATATTGGTCTATGACTTCGTCAGTTATAATACACATCAAACAGTGATTTTTGAGGGTATAAAGAAGTCATGACAATGTTTTCTGAATTTTACCCACTCTAAACCCGATAATTTTTTTTTATTGACATAGCTATTCAACCAAAAGTAAACCTCGTCAAGTACATTTCGTACAACAGTACAATAGTGTTCACTGGCGTTCACTAAAATCAGTGTTGCACATTTTAAAAATAAAACTTTGAAAAAGATCTTTCATTAGGCCTCAATCATCATTCTGCTAACCAGCATCCGCAAGCGTTAATCCGACCTTACTTCCTTGCTTGTTGTTTGTTTGGCGTCATGATGTGGTTGTTATTGATTTTTGTCAGATCGAACCTTTTCCGTTTAATATTATTTCTCTGTAGTGCAAATGTTGGTTTTAGGTTAACTTTAAAATCGAGTAGCTGATGATCGTATGTATATACCTATATACACTCCTCTCTTAGCACGGACGTTTGAAAAGTGTTTCAAACGCTTACTGCTAAATAAAACATGACCAATCTGATTATTAACTTTTGCATCAAACGGTGTCCATGTGTACTTGTGTATGTTTTTATGAATAAGTTTTGTACCATCAACGAACAGGTCATGATTTATGCACAAATCAATGACTTTTATGCCCGAGATTTATTCACTTCCAATTATCTTCTTGTTAACTTTATCGGAAAGATAGCAAAGAGTTTCACATAGCTGACTTTAGTTGGAAGATGAAGTTTTGATTATTTATTTAGGTGTAAACCACGGTATACAGATTAACAAGGTAAGCCATTCCCAACAGCGACAGCGCCATTTTAATTTGTGTGAAACGGCACACTGCTCGAACATGAAAGCTTTCTAAAAAAAATGTATATCACTATAATAAAGAAATTCCAATTTTTTATGCTTTGATTCCACAAAAATGTTAATAACTTTTGAGAGGCTAAAGATATTGATATGATTCTTTTTTTATTTGAAAGATATCTTAAGGGCGCATTTTCTTGAAGAAAAAAAAATAATATCCTTATAATGAAAATGTTTAATGAAAAATGGTAGAAGGGAAATTTTTTTGACCAACATTTTTGAAAATTTCAAGTTTGAAGGCTCATATCTGCCACATTTGGCAACCGATCGGGATGTGTCAGATACTGTTGGAAAGCTCATATTGCGTACTCATACTTTTTATCGAAATCTGATTTGTTCTTTTGTCTTATTTTGAATAGAAGTTATAACGTTTTATTTGAGATTACCTCACTGCACAAAAGAAAAAATTCCAACTCTTAAAAAAGGGGTGAAGGAGGAGTTTTTCGTAAAAATACCTAAACGTAAACGTTAGAACACTTGATTACGAATCACTCTGTAATCTGTCTATATCAATAAATTGCGTTAGAATGTTATTTGTTGTAACGGTAAAGGTGTTATATGTATACTTTTTTCAAGTAAAATTCAACAATTTTAAAGACAAATTGATCATTTTTCAAATCAGATTTAACATATTATTACTGAGTAAGTATCAGTCATATTACATCAGAACTAATTTACTTAGAATCAAAGTACAATCGAACAAAACGTATTAGGAAAATACGTTTTCGTCAGCTCACTGCTTTATATATATTAATTTGTCGCTACCTATAAAAAAAACTGTTTTTCAAATGCGGAATGTATTTTAGAACAAAGCATTTAAGATTGGAATTTACTGGGAGTAGTGAAAATCGCTAACGGCCAATTTTCTTGAAATTTGAAACAAAGAAGCATCAATCAGTTTTGTTGGGAATAATGGAAGTGGATTTTTGAAAAAAGTTTTTGTTTTTGAGATATATGGCATCAAAGTTTGAAAATTTTCAAAATTTCACCCACTTTGGTACCAAAAAAGTCATATTAAATATTATCCGATTTTCTTCAAATTTCGAACATATGTAGTTTGAAGGAATTTATTGGGAATAATGGAGCCACTTTTTTGATTTTTGTCCTTATTAGTCCTGTATAACGCTTTGAAGAAAGAAGGATTTTGTCAAAAAATTTATAGATATTAAATGTAATTTTTTATTGGTAGATGATTGTGTATTGTACTGAAATTTTCATATAAGATAATTTGAATGTTCTTTTTTCGATTTCGAAGTAGAAAAATAAAAGTTTTTACATTATTTCAGAATTATTAGTAGTATAAAATTCCTATTTTTCACAAAAATTTTGCCACAGGTAATAAAAATGTTTTGCATAACTGTTAGGCTCTAAATATATCAATTTTTCACCGATACGTTTATTCATTTTATATGAATAAAAATATTATATATGTGTGAGTGGTACAAACAAAAAAAAGAACATGGCATAGCAAAGCAATGTAAAGCATACACTTGCTATTATGATGTACATGTATGTACAATGTATATTGTGTATAATGTGTATAATAAGCACTAAGAATAAAGTACCTGGAGTAAGGCGTGACCTAATGATATTGTATATTGTATGAAGATATATAATATATGCATAAGATGTATAGATATAGATATAGATGCATAAGATATATATATCTGTAATATAAGATACATAAGATAATATATATACGTATATATATATTTGGTAATTTGGTGATGTTTGCAGGATACTAGATAGGTAAGTAAGATATAATTATTGTTTTATATGTCTACTACCATGTAGTACAATATGTATTATAAAAAATATGTAACATCAGTATTTTTTGTACTGTATGACTGATTGACTGGATATTTGTAGTTTTTCAACTTGTGCATGTGTAATATATTTTTGTTTATAGGATTGAAGATGATCGGGTTTTTGATAATTTATCAATTCACTGACGACACTAAAGGCGCTGTTACATAGCTCGCTGCGCTGCGCCTCGCTTCAATTAGATAGACTGCGCTTCGCTATGACTACTGTTGGCCTGTTATATAGCTCACTGCGCTGCTCCTTGTCTATTCAATTTGACAGTTTCTTAATTATAAATTTTTAAAAATTGAATTTATATTATGTAGCAGCTTCCATATAACAACACATTTTTTATTTTCAGTGTTGTCAAAGCGAGGCGCAGCGCAGCGAGCTATGTAACAGAGCCTTAACTCTAACCCTATAACGCAATGCTTATATTGTAGCAATAAATTAAATAAACCAGAAAACTAGTTTAATTATGATTATGCATATTATAATTATATTATATATTATACACAAAACAATATACATCACGATAGCAGATAAGTACTATATACATATATGTATATGTTTTACAATGATTATACACTATGTTTTCTCTGCATTGTTTTGCTATAAATAGATAATATAAGTATATAATATATATTTATAATATATAAACATATATATATTTTGCAGTTTACTTTCCATATACAAAAACAAATCATATCCTATTCAATAAATAAGAAGAAGTAAAATTGAGTAGAAAGAAGAGAAATAGGTTGGAATTGTTTGTGTTGTTGCTGTGGGTATAATTTCTGTATACCACCACGAGTAAGATCTTCAGTCAGCTTGAAGAATAGATCACAAGCACATGCAAACTCATAATTTTGTTTGTAGTGAATAGAAATTTCAATGTAGTTGATTTGATTTCGATTTTTTCTTTGAGTAAATTCCCATCTTAAATAATTGACAAGAAAAACAAAATATGTAAAATCAAAAAAAATAAAAATAAAAGAAAACTTGTACATGAATATAATTATGTATTTTACATTTTATTTGGCATTTTTATTCAACTACATGCAACATAACTGAAATATTTTGAATAACGTTTTAAATCAATAGTGTCACACATTTATTAATACACTTGACAAAAAAAAATTATACTTCAAAGTAATTAAAAATAGGAGAATTAAAAATCCATTTGAATGCAATTTAATGCATATCTAATGTATAAATATACAAAAGCATTCGTAATTTCGGATTGAATGACGTCATACAAAGATAATAGCAGTTCTTCTCAATAGATTTTCTTTTTAGTGTAAGTGGTAATTTTTCCAAAAGCGACACACTCACATATATGATAAAGATCGAAAAAGCTTCATCAAAATCAAAAAAGTTTTTCAAAATTTTTCGAATTGCTTTTAGTTATGTACCCTGTACACAATTATAATGATTTCAATAAATGTGTCTGACAGTCTGTGATATAATGGAATTGTTTTTGTAAATCGAGTTATCAAAACTAATTGTGTAGACGGACCATAGTGTTTCGAATTTGTTCTCATTTATTATAAATATTTGCTCTCACAAATGAAATGAACACCTGTCAATGTTTTGCAGCACTAAACAATACACAATGCTATTTAAAATGTACTTGAATGTACATTTAATTCATATGATATTCCACACATATAAGTGTTATTTATATGTAAATGTATATTTTGAGTATTGAAAATAGAATAAATGAATATCATTGGCTGGAACATATAAATATAAATTTGAACATTTTTGAGAGATTTTGATCATATATATTTATTTTCCATGTATGGTTTATGCTCGTGCATAAGGATATGTAAGGATCCATATTGAACTGAAGACGATCTCGTACACATACATACATAAAGCATATAACATGAATAAACAAGTTTGATATAACCAAAGACCGATATATAAAATATATTATATCATGGTATATTATATTGGTCTTTGGTATAACCACAGAGTAAAATAACTATTATACAGAGTGTGCAATACAATCCTTTACATTGCCGAGCTAATTTTGGAAGTGGATTTAGCGAAAATCCACCTCTCTCAAAGCTTTTCTTATAAAATGAGTACATTTTGAAAATTGAGAGCAGAAAATATAAATAAAACAAAACAAAACAACACAGTTTCAAATACACATTCTTACATACACGTAAGGTAATGTACAAAAAGGAACCAATTTTATTTCTTGTTTGCGTACATATTTTGTATTGGGCAATAGAAAAAGAAATATGTATGTATGTACATAAGTATATAGAATATGTATGATACTGGAATATATACTGTTTTGTACCATAATGTTAGATATAATATATTCATGTATACCTACGAGCTACGAGTATATATGTATATATATATACGCACATTATAGTTTGTTTTGGTTTGTTTTTGTTTTCGACCCTTTGTTACTATTTCATTGTTATTTTCGACCCTAAATTCATGTTTGTTCGATTATGATTTCATTTTTTCAAGTTAATATGCATCTTACAAATTATGCTGCTTCTACATTATATGTGTATACACATTATATACACATGTACAGTAATCACAAAAATTATTTCTGCATAATTAAAGTATCGTAATTTGGATTTAGACACTTGTAATACTAATAAATTTTTATATTTATTTTTTCAAACTTTAATAAATACAATTTCTTAAAAAAAACAATAATTATTCTTAGAACAAATATATTATTTGAATTATTCCAAAAATTATTCCTGCATTAATTCTATCGCAAAAATTATTATGAATATTAAAATGAAAATAATTGATTTAATTTTGACTTTCAAGAAAAATGCCAAGGAAATTTGAATTATTTAGTAAAAATTTGAAGTTTGTTGTGCACAAGTAACACCAATAATTTTTGTGATCACTGTACATACCTATCAATTTCTTCATATAAACAGAATCTAAGATCTAACATCTACCAACTATCAACTATAAAATCCGGTATTTGATGTAAGTCAAAATAAAGAAAAGACAACCACGCCTCCTTGTATACGAAGTGACAATATAGTTGCGTTCCTTTTGACCAAGTAAAGTACTCGCAAGTACTTGTAGTCGTGATCATCTTCCATACCTCTTGTATTCGAGTAATTTACTTGACAGTTGCATGGTTAGTTACGCCAAATTCCGCGGTCAGAGGTGTTTGTGTTTTAATCGTTAGAGATTAAAGAAATATGTTTAAGTCTATAATATTTTTATTATACTTGTTATTCAATAGGTGGCTTTTTATTGTTTAAGGTTATGAAGAATCTAAAATCAACAACAAAATAAATTTGAAATACATGACAGCTTTAAATTTAAGTACGGCCAACTGTCACTCAAATATTTATATTGCCTTAGAAATGTGTATGCCTTGAAATTTGAGGCTACTTTTTACTTGCATGTAAAAAAATTGCGTTCCATTTACAATATACTCCCGAGTACTTGAAAGTTCTTTACTTGGTCAAAAGGAACGCAACTTATGTGTAATGATAAAACCTGTATGTACATTTACATACATCTATATCTAGCTATTGTGGCATGAAAAAAAAAGGGTAGCAGTATGTATGAATAAAAAAAAGTAAAAAAAAATATTTCTTTTTTTGGGAGAGAATTATTCTCACAATTTACGAATTTTAAGTTTCAAATCAAAAGTTTTATAGATGAAAATGCAAACTTGAAATTTTTTAAAATGAGCTTTGCGATATTGGCCTATCTGTGTATCGTTATTTAGGTCTGTGGTATAACATTGAATGCGATGTAAAAACTAATTCTAATACATACATAATAGACATGACATAGTACATAGTAGACATTAATAACAACATGCTGCTTGCTTATGCAGAATAGATAATAGTAAATACTATGTGCAATGAATGTGCTGTTAATGCGATATAGATGATTGTATGTATACATCGTATATATGGTATTTTGTACACATACATACAAGTGTAATTATAAAAATAGATTGTTCAATGATGTATATCAGGATCTATAATGTATATAGTATCAATGACCTTTCTTAACATATTTCTTTATGAAAATATTTGTGTGTAATGTTAAATATGAACATTTTTGTTATTCATAGATATATGAATACAGTATTTGGTAATTACATATACACTTTTGCTATCAGCTGGTTTTTTACTCATAAAAAATTGAAAGGTCAACCTTTTTGCTTTTTTTTCAACTTTGGTTTGATTTCGGATTTATGAATAGAATATAATAGTGGCTGTTTGATGCGTGGAGTGGTGTGGGGGGTGGTGGGTGGTGATTACTCATGAGTAATTTTTCATTAGTAAGATTGAAAAATTTTATAGAATGAAAAATAAAATATAAATGAAAAAAAGAGAATTTTGGCAGGTGGGTGCGGGGTATAAAAAGAGTAAAAGAGCTAAAAGAGTATAAAAAGTGCCGTATAATTAGCGTCATTCGTTAACACTGATCAACATTTTTGAACTGAATTAAACTGATTTTTTCATTTATGCTCTTTTAACTATCTACCTACACTCTCCTACGCATCAAACTGTAACTATTATACTTTTTTCATAAATCCGAAGTTGAATGGAACATTTTGAGACTAGAATCATGAAGATTCATATATTTTTCGATTTTTAATGTTGTTAAATATCATATCGTATCATTCCTCATTCCGAACATTGGTTCAAATATGATACGATTGAATGCAGTAACATCTTTCGCGATTCTTTGTCTTGGTCTTAGAACCATAGTTTTATGGCAGCACAAATATTTGATTAGGTTTTTATTGATATAAACCTAAGAACATAATTGTGTAATTCACAACACACATCAAGTAATACCTATAGCAAATAGTTGCTTGGTATATGAATCTCGATGTACTTAGCATACAGTTGCTTTGTACAAGATACAAATATACTTGTATATCGTAATACCTATAGCATATAGTTGCTTGGTATATGAATCTCGATGTACTTAGCATACAGTTGCTTTGTACAAGATACAAACATATCTCGTAATACCTATAGCATATAGTTGCTTGGTATATGAATCTCGATGTACTTAGCATACAGTTGCTTTGTACCAGATACACATAATTATATCATGATACCTATAGCATATTGTTGCTTGGTATAGAACAAATGCATCTTGCGATACAAGCATGCACATGTGTCGGTTAATCCTAGCATTCACACTATCCTATGCAAATATTTGCTAAGATGATGATATCCTTTCTTGATGATCACAAAGGATATCATTTTCTTGCTTTCATGTACTCCGGTACAATAAATGCGTTCCTTGCATATTTCGTTTTGGGTATATTGATACTCAGGAACAAAGATTTATAAACAAACAATTGCATAAACTTTCTATGCTTCGAAATGAAGCATACTAAAAGATCTAGGAAGATCAAAGAAAAAAGGATAGTGTTATTACACAAATTTCACTTCATTGTGAAATTTGTCGTGTAGTCGCGATGCATTTCACACTTTTTTTCTCGTTACAGATTTTTCTTTTTTTTTAAGAAAGGAACCGTCCAACATAGAGGAGAAGGACTGTTCAATTCATTATTCATTAACATCTCGAGTGGAGCTGGCCGATCGATGTTATATCATCGGAGTATATTTTTGCTAACTCAAAAAATTAACATAGTTTTGATATTGTTATTTGTATAGTTTGCATTGTTAATTGTTCATGTAAATGTAAAAAGTACTGATAAAGAAATTAAAATTTGTGTAAATTTAAAATCAGAAAGTTCGTGTTTTATTTTATTTTTTTTTATTTTTATTTTCTCGTTAATATCACTAAAAAAGCTTAGTGATACTGAACATTGGTCCTTCGAGCCGGATCGTGATTTTAAATTGTGATTTAGTTGAATAACTTTTTAAACGATAAACCGCGTACGGTAGATATCAAAAGAGTTGTTAGTGACAATTGCTAATTTAGCTTTCAGTGGATCAAATACAATCTAAAATTATATCTACACATTTTGTAGTTTATAATTATGTTTTCAAAAAATTATAAAAAAAAAAACGTGTGAATTGTGAAATATATTGAATTAACCGTAATGACCAAGTGAAATTCAATATATCAGAAAATCTTACAAGAAAAAAAAGAGTTTCGTTTTACTCAAGTGTTTGCCCATTGAAAAGGAGAATAACAAATAAAATTTGATTTATTTTGGGTGTCTTTGTAACTTTTTTATAATTATGATTTATTAATTGCAATTATAATTGTGACTTGTTAATTGAAATTATAATTGCAACTTTTTACAATTTGGACATTTTATGTGGTGATATTGTGTACAAAATTTTTTGGCGTTTTATTTCACCAACTTTCTATAATTGTAACTTTTTTATGTGGTGATTCTGTGCTAATTTGTTGGTCTTCCATTTTACTAACCTTTTTAAAATGTGAATCATTTAACTTATAAATTTTTGTGAAATTATAAGTGACAATGGCGGACGTTGAATCGAAGAAGGCCACAAGCAGAATCACCCACACCTAACTGGTTAGATGGGCTGAATTAATCGAGACCGAAGGAGCAAACTGGTCTCGGATTCAGATAAGTATCGAAATAAATTTTTTAGAAAATTGTCGTATGAAATTCGAGCGGCTCCAAACAGACATTGAATTATTAGATGAGAGCGAGCTCGATTTCAGATTCAATTTTGTAGTTACATATTTGTTTATTAAAGAAAAATTGTTGGCTTTGAAAGCGAGTAGGGATGACAGCATTTCAGTTGTATCCTGCTCAGAACAAAGCTAGATCATTTTGTGTATTTCATATTACAGACACACCATCATCCATCTGATCAAATCATCTAAATTGTTGTGAATTTGCGAAGTGTATGAAAACATGACAAAAGATTTAATGTTCAAACACACTACATTAAAATAGTGGCGTATAATTTACCCTCGCTTTGTATATAAAATTTTACACTATTACAGTCTCTTGAGAGTTTTTTTGCATCTTGCGTCGTGCACGCTTAACAATCAAATAGAAGTAAGAACAGTACGGTTGTGTTTTTGGCTCGCAGTCTGCACTTTTTTGCTGCAGTTTGAACGTGCAGTGCGTTTTTTCAGTTTTCTGCACAGTAAATGTTCGTTTTCAATGGTAATACTGCACTGCTTCTGCTAAGTATTAGATCAGATTTTTGCAGTTGTCAAATTGTCACTGCGAGTGGTCATTGATATTAATAAAATGAATGAAATATGAAACTGAATGAACTGCTTCTTTACAGTTCTTATTTGCACCAGTTTGATTCACAGTCAGAACTGCAGCTGAACTTATGTCGCGAAAACACAACCTACATTCAGTTCAGTCTGAGATTTATTCAGTTTTCGAGAAAATACTTCTGGATGGTGATTACACGAACACGTATATGAAAGTTTCCCAAGAGTTTTCTTAATAAAAATCAAATGTATAGTTTGGGGAATAACGATTTTCTGTGTTAAATTATTTGTTTATCTCGTACATAGATTTTATACATTTACAGTCATGTCAAACAAACTCATGTGTGGAGGAGACAAATGTGTGTCATATCAATAATCAATCATACGTGAACATTGAACCTTCTATCAGGAAAGATGATAGTAAAGAGTCATCGTCACGAGATCATTGTCTTCAAAATCAACACTGAATAAGTGAATCATTGAATTTTGAATGTCATCAAAATGTTGCATATGACGATTAACGACGACGACGAAGAATTATCGTAAGACTGTAATTTTGCAAAACTTCTAAAACAGATTTATGATAGTAGAAGCGATCTGAAAGATGGTCGTTTAATCATCTTTAGTATGACTTGGGCTATGTTCAATGAACAATAGCGACCTTAACGAGGGCGAAACAATATTGTAAAGCGTATGCTCTCCCAGAGTTTCAAATCTTTTTATGAGTTACATGTAGATAGTTACGAAAATAGTTGGGTCGAAGCGCAATATAAAATTAGGTGCTGTGTTCTGAGGTTCATTACGCTAACCCAAAATTGATAAAAATGAAATCTCTAAAACATGAAAATCATCATCAGAAGAAGAAGCAACATCTTTAGATTTCAATTGCATGTGAAATTTCTTATGAAATTAATCCATAGGCATACTCTTATTCGGGTTCGAAACAATAATGTTACGTGACCTATTCGTCAAACTATAAGTCCAACTCCTCCACTTGACACCATTTGGCTACTAATTTTTGTTGCAGTTGGAAGAAAGAAGAGAAAAATTCTCTGTGTTCTGTCGAGCTTCATCTGATCCATTTTAAAACTGGATTTTTACTATGAACTATCAAGAATTTTGCATAAGCGTGTGATTATGAATCTAATCTGTCTAAAATAGTTTATCGAATGATATATAATGTTGATGTTTACTTACACTAAACTCCATACATGTTATATTAACGTAGAACATTCGATATTTTTACCACCATATAGAATTGTTGAATCAAGAACAAAATGTTCAAAAAATGTATCACATGCCTCATAATGGTGCACATCAATATTTCGGAAATTCAGTCAACCTTAGGCCATGTTCGGAAATATCGAATAATCGTCAAAAAATGATTATTGTCAAACCTATTGACTGTCTTTTGACGATCAAGTATAGACTCGCAATACAATGATAGTTGTTATCTATATTACGAAACAAACTGCAAATGCAGTCTGCTTTTCCAAACACAGCCCTAAAGTGGTATTTGATGCATCATGCAAACTTCAACTGCACAATCTCTAAATGATATTTTAATGGTCGGGCCTGTTGCCCAAGACGAGCTATTCTCAATATTGTGTTGTTTCAGGAAACATCGTTTTGTACTGGTACTCCCCAGCAATCTATACTGTGGGAAAATTCAGGGGGAATCAGAATTTACTTGCTGAACACGGCCGTGTACTGTACGGCCTCAGCACCTTTTTTGGCTACCAGATGCATCAAACAACCAAGTATTGATAACAGACATACCTTTCCGATTGCTTCGTCTGTACTAGAAAGAGACGTCTATGTTGATGACGTTCTAACAGGAAGCAATTATTTGGAAGAAATCGACAAAATTAGAAGCGAACTAGTAACAGTGTTGAAAAGTGCAGGCGTACACCTTCACAAATTGTACTCCAATTCGAAAGATTTATTAGCGAAAATCAAACAAAATCTTTACCAAGGCACAAACATCATCGATGACATCGATAACTAAAACACTTGGGATGATATGGCATTCAATCCCTAATCATTTTATTATCAAATTGGATAAGACAAAAATTTCAAGTCGAATTATCAAGATCGACTTTGTCCATCATAGTTTCTCGATTCGATCCACTTGGTCTGGTGAATCCTATGTTGGTTAATGCATAGATAAGAATGCAAGAAATTTGGAAATTGAAATTGGATTGGAACGAATCTGTACGGTCAGAACTGCATGGTAGATGGGTAAAATTGTTGTCAAATTTGAAAACTATAATCGAGATTAAAATCGAACGTTTTGTCGTGCTCAATAAAAACTTAAAAACAGAAATTCGTGATTTCGCGGATGCTAGTCACGCAACCTATGGTGGGTGCATCTACATCCGATCCACAGACGGTTCAGGCCAAATTAGAGCAAGTTTACTCTGTTCCAAATCTCGAATTTGCCAAGACTCAAACTTCATTTCGACTCGAACTTTGTGTCGCTCATCTGTTAGTAGATGTAGTTGAGAAGATCATCGAATGTCTGTAAATTGAGATTTCAGGGATCTATTGCTGTCGGATTCTTCCATGACATTAGTATGGATAGAAGTTTCCCCTTCAACATGGAACGTCTTCGTATCACACAGAGTCAGCAGAATCTAGACAACATCACAAGGGTATAGCATTAGTTGAAAACATGTTCGATCTCGAAATAATTCTGTCGACATATTTTCAAGTGGAGCTCATCCTGATCAGCTCCTGAACATTCAATTGTGGTTTCATGGCCCTAACTTCCTCCAGTCGAGCGAGTTATCATATCCCAAGACTCAATTGACTATGTCCGTTTCGCTTGAAAGGAAGAAGACAAACAAATTCTCAAACTCGTTGAGAATTCCGATTTGCTTTCACCATTTAAGTATATCACTTTATATCAAAGAACTATATGGGTATTCGGCTATATAATTCGATTTATAACAGAATACAGGAACAAATCCACACAGTTTCCTTCGAAAGAACTTCAATTAGTTGATTTAACCGAGTGGGATCAACATAATCAATACGATATAGCACCTTGCTTCCGACAAGGAAATATCAAAATTGCGAAGAAACAACGTCATTGATAAAGACAGTCAATTATCTTCTTTAAGTCCATCTCTTGACGATCAAGGTCTATTAAGATTTGGCGACCGCCTAGAATTTTCCGAAGTAGAATTCGATGCCAAACATCCAATCCTTCTACTTCGATCACACACCTTTATCAAGTTGATTACCTACACACAATACATTTACATGTAGGAGCTTTAACTCTATACATTTAATAATCAGTGGACTTTTTTTCATCTTTGATGGCAGTGAATGAACTGTTATTAACTGCACATAAAAATTTGACAGCTGCTACCTTTTAACTACGATGGTAACAGTCTAGTATTGTTTCTTATTCGTTAATGATCGTAAACTGTTTAAAATTCGTTGAGTAGTCGTGGCAGTTTCTATGACTGCATCATTTTGGAAACAGTTTTGTATTATTTTCCTGAAATGTTACTCTTTTCCCTTCGAAACTAATACAAAGGTTTAAAGTATTTTAACTATATGGCAACTGTATTGATACAATATTACTAATTGCTTACGAAAATCTTCGAACCTTTGTTTCTAAAATGCATAAATTATGTATACACAATGATCTTTCGGCAACAATTTTGAATTCAGTGTCGAAATAGAAACATGTATCGCAGTTGCCATGATTGATATATAAAACTGGCATTATACAATAACAGTTGTTCCAAAATTGAGTCTAAATTGTCTTTTCTTCTAAGTTACGTTACATTCTCTAAATATTTTGAACGCATATTAGGACTGAATGTTGCATTACGCAAACAGTTTGGCAACATTCAGAAGAAACTGTCTCTTTGCAGAAACTATACTCTCAATTTTCGTCAGTTTAGGAAAAGATTAGTTAATTTATCGGAAACGTCGAGAAACACTCTCTATCAAGAAGTAGCATTGATACTTAACACTGTTTCTGCTTGGGCCATCATCGAACCAGATCGAACTCATTGCAAACTCAATCATTCTTCTCGCTGGCAACTCATAGAAAGTTGTAGAGTTTCTGGAAGAGATATTCAACCACTCTTCAACAAAGGACAAAATTGAAAACTCCAGCGAAACATATCGAGATTAGAGCAATCGTTGTTTTGAAGAATGAAAATTTGCCTCCAAGAAATTGGTTAGTAGACAAAGTCGTACAGACTATTCCAGGTTCCGATGGCTACTTTCGAGTAGTCGATGTTCAGACTCAGAACGAAGTGTTACGCCAATCAATCAACAACAGCCTTTTTTATAGAGAGAAATGTAGACTCTTTTGAAGTCCCTTCAAGGCGGGGGGCATGTTAAATATCATATCGTATCATTCCTCATTCCGAACATTGGTTCAAATATGATACGATTGAATGCAGTAACATCTTTCGCGATTCTTTGTCTTGGTCTTAGAACCATAGTTTTATGGCAGCACAAATATTTGATTAGGTTTTTATTGATATAAACCTAAGAACATAATTGTGTAATTCACAACACACATCAAGTAATACCTATAGCAAATAGTTGCTTGGTATATGAATCTCGATGTACTTAGCATACAGTTGCTTTGTACAAGATACAAATATACTTGTATATCGTAATACCTATAGCATATAGTTGCTTGGTATATGAATCTCGATGTACTTAGCATACAGTTGCTTTGTACAAGATACAAACATATCTCGTAATACCTATAGCATATAGTTGCTTGGTATATGAATCTCGATGTACTTAGCATACAGTTGCTTTGTACCAGATACACATAATTATATCATGATACCTATAGCATATTGTTGCTTGGTATAGAACAAATGCATCTTGCGATACAAGCATGCACATGTGTCGGTTAATCCTAGCATTCACACTATCCTATGCAAATATTTGCTAAGATGATGATATCCTTTCTTGATGATCACAAAGGATATCATTTTCTTGCTTTCATGTACTCCGGTACAATAAATGCGTTCCTTGCATATTTCGTTTTGGGTATATTGATACTCAGGAACAAAGATTTATAAACAAACAATTGCATAAACTTTCTATGCTTCGAAATGAAGCATACTAAAAGATCTAGGAAGATCAAAGAAAAAAGGATAGTGTTATTACACAAATTTCACTTCATTGTGAAATTTGTCGTGTAGTCGCGATGCATTTCACACTTTTTTTCTCGTTACAGATTTTTCTTTTTTTTTAAGAAAGGAACCGTCCAACATAGAGGAGAAGGACTGTTCAATTCATTATTCATTAACATCTCGAGTGGAGCTGGCCGATCGATGTTATATCATCGGAGTATATTTTTGCTAACTCAAAAAATTAACATAGTTTTGATATTGTTATTTGTATAGTTTGCATTGTTAATTGTTCATGTAAATGTAAAAAGTACTGATAAAGAAATTAAAATTTGTGTAAATTTAAAATCAGAAAGTTCGTGTTTTATTTTATTTTTTTTTATTTTTATTTTCTCGTTAATATCACTAAAAAAGCTTAGTGATACTGAACAAATGTTTAAAAAAAACTAGCTGACAGCGAAATTTTATAATTACCGAATATTTATCAATTACACTGCACTCTGATGGTTTTCCTCTGAAAAGAATTAAATAACAATTTTGATAGGTAACAGGCCTGAAGCAAATATCCTTTTAAGATACCACAATATCTATATTTGAAGAATATATCATTCATTTACTACGTTACCACTATTATAAGTGCAAAATCCACTTCGATCGTGATCAAATTTCTTCTGCTTTGCTATGACTTTCTTAGATATTTTTATACATAATTTGCATATAAATATAATACTTTATTTAATCATATATAGTAATATATTTAATTTTAAAATTTTTAAATTTGAAAACTGTCTTCCAACTATAGTTAAACTAAAACTGGATGTAAAGTATTGTTCACAACTACTTTTACACGGCATTTAATTTATAATCAATTAATAATTGGAAATGCATCCTCGAAACATTATAAATCCATAAATTTGTTTAGTGTATACATATATAATTATAATAATAAATAATTAAATATAATATCAACTATTAAAATATTAAAATATTGTATAATTTCAACTGTATTAAAAGACGATTGATAATTCATCGCTTTTTTGTCCGAATTCATTAGGTTCATTTAAGTTCAAAACAAAGTTACATATATTTTATAGAAAAAAACAGTATTAAAAATACATGCAATTTTAAAACTTTTGTTCAAAAAAAATGCTGTATAAAATATTTATGACTAATACTAAATGTCAGAGGCTATTCAAATTTCTGATAATATATTCTAAAGTATAGGCAGGTCAGATTAACTTCCTATTTTTTGCCAACTCCATGACCGCACCACGCAGAACTGATCAGTTCTTGCACTTTTTAAATGAATGCATCAAATTAAAAATTTTCATTCAAAGTTATAGTTAGAAAAAAGTTATAAATTTTTCAATTTTATTTTTTATTGCCGGTAATTTTGTTTAGGAATAATATTAAATAGTTTATGAGTTATCAATTTAATAGAAATGTTAAAATACAAAGGTAAATTTTGAATTCAAAAATCAAATAAGCAATTATAATTTACTATACGTAAACCTATTCCACGTTATTTTGAAACATAAATTTTTGAATCACTACTGAAGATATTTTGATAATACGGATCTCCAAAATATTTCTAGGACTAGAGTTATAGGCACATTCTTCTTAATCATTTATTTTTAAGCAAACATAAATGAAAAAAATTTGATTGTATTCAATCATAAAAATACATAAATTTACAAACAATTTATTTTCGACTTCATGACATGTTGTTTATTATATATATACCTATATATATATATAATATTTTTCAAGCTACAAAT
This sequence comes from Villa cingulata, assembly GCA_951394055.1. NCBI lineage: Eukaryota > Metazoa > Arthropoda > Insecta > Diptera > Bombyliidae > Villa > Villa cingulata. Next base: position 27,176,691 of record OX596019.1, on the reverse strand, counting down.
AATTATCAATTTTCATTGAATCTAATTAAATGTTCATCAGCGCTAGTATTTAGAATTTTTTGAGTATATACTTTATACCACACACAAACAACATCAACGAAATAAAATTTAAAAATTTTCAAATAAATATTTTTAAGCTTTCTGTTTTTAAAAAATATTTTAAATAATTTAAAATTCATTATCCAAAGGATTTAGAAAAATAGACATAGTTATAAATTATGTTCCATATTAATTTAAAAATATCAATTTTTATCTAGTTAGAAAAAAAAATTGACTCAGTCTATAAAAAAATTTGGTAATTTACAAAACACCTGATTTTTAAATTTCTATATTATGATGAAAAATCAGAATAATACTTTATGTATTCAGAAGTCCTAAGGCCCAAACATTAAAAAAGACATTCATTAAAAATTTCAAGAAGAAATTCAATTCACGGGATATGATATAATATATAATCGTATCTTGCATTCATATGTCAATGAACTCAAAAAGATAACAAAAAAAAAACCATAATATATCCATATGTAATACCACGTAATACATATATTATGTATAATCAAAGATACTATATACTATCACAGATAAGGGTGTCTGATCTGTGATACTATGTAAAAATATATTTATATGTATTTAATATATATGGAGTGATATTTTTAAATATATATGATACCAAAGATACTAGAAATACTAATGTAATTTTATAGTATCTTTGATGATACAAAATGAAACGACGCATGTTGAGATCTGTAATGTAGAATGAATGGCGCTATGAATGTAAATTATATGAATTATTAAGGTATAGATTTTTTTTTATTTTTATTTGTATTTTAACTTGAGCTAATAAATTGTTAGGAACTAAGAATAAATTAAAAAGCGCATAGCATTTATATCAATATGGTAATACAAGGAAGAGTTGCAGTTTTTCATATTTCAAAACAATTTACATATTGCTACTTTTTACCTTCGCAGTTTTTTTTTTTTGTTTGCACAACAAGAAAAGTAGCGATGTGTGATCGTACCTTTATGTTTAAAAGTTCAAAATAATATAACGACTTCTTGATACCATTGTATACAACAAGTATTGTCTTACATGCGGTAAAAAATCGAGATTTTATTATTTCATTTCACTGAAGTTTATTAAGAATAAATTATGTTTTCATTTAATTTTACAATTTTTTCTATTTGAATTGTGACTTTTTGATCTCGATAAAAAGTATTGACTTACCAAACATAAAAGAAAGTAAAACACATCAAAATCCAATGATATTTGGTTATTAAAGTGGTTTTAACTGATGCAAAATAGGTTACAAAGTATAGTTACGAATGTTAGATGCAGTAAACAAAATTCAATTAATCCTTCTCAAGGGTTGTGTTTTTCTTTCTAAAATCTAATTAGTGCAAGTTGTCTTTTTATTATTTTTATTTTGCTTTTCTGTGTCTGTATTATAATACAATTTCGTTGTATAATGTATGTATTTATGTCAAGAAATTAAATTTTTTTTAAAGTTCTTCTTTGCCGTATATTATATTTTATGAAACAAAATAAAATGTACAATTCTGTCAGATTTAAATTATTTTCAGGACAATTGCATTACTGAAAAGGTTTTTATGACTTTTTTGTAAACTAAAATAATTGTTTGAGTTTTTCCGTCTTCCCTATTTTTTTATATCTAGTATACATCATACACACACGTTTATATACATCGTACCTGTATAGAATATATGTATAGTATTATCATTAACACAGAAGTACTTAACTCGAATATTTATTAAATAATGAGAAAAAGAGAGTTTATCCTTAACACGTTTCATGTATTATTTTGTTGCATGTATACAATAGGTAAAGGTACCTTTATATTATGCACTGCAAAAGGTTAGAAGAGAAGTATATAAATGTGAAATGCATACACATATGTACTTGTGTATCTACTTATTTATACATTTATATTATGGTAGATGTATATATACGTACATGACTAAGTTAAGTACTCTATTATATATATACAAACCGAATAGATTTTGTTTTCTTCTTTATTTGTTTTGTAGTGTATTAGAATTTATTAATCTGAGTAAGTCGAAAATTGTAAGGGCTTTGCTGAAAACAAATTTAAAAATATAAATGAAATATTATCTACATCTTGTGTAATAACTATGGTGTATGTGTTTCTATTAACATTATATAAGTATGTATATGTATTATGGACATCTGCATTATATTTAGGATTATTTGTAAAGTGTAAGTCGCTTGTAATATAAGCACATTTAAGAAAATATTTGGAGACTTTACCTTAAAACAACAATCCAATGTAAATGTATGATCAAAATTCATTAAAAAAAAGTTAAATCTGATTTATTTAATTAAATGTCAAAATAATATTCATTATTGTTGTTAAAACTATCATTTTTACTTAGCATACACTTTTTGAAATGCTTCAAAAGTCTTTAACTCTCTTGGGGCTAAAATAAAAATTGGTAAAACTTGACGAACTAGAATCGTTAAAGGTTAATTTTATTATTTCTTTGGAATATATTATTCAAAAATAATAACAAATAAAATATTTGCACATGCATGTGTGTGTTGTGTATGTGCATTTGTAGAAGGCAAATCTGACAGTGATTGTCTATATAAAATGATTAATGTACACGACATCGCGAAATTGTGTGTGTTTATTGCATACTATTTATGGTTTCCTCCTCTACGCACGACAGTAATGATAGCAGAATTATACCGATTCTACATTCAATGCAGTGACTTCGACTTTCGGCTTCACAGCATGCTTAACATGTAAAAGTTTCAAGTCTACTGCCTTGAATGTAGAAGTTCTAAAACATATATCCATTATATCAAATTAAATCAAAGTCGAAGTTGAAGTCACTGCATTGAATTTAGAATCTGCATTAGAAATCAGTAAAAAAAAGGGCTGAACTTCCGAATTGGTGCCGCCACGGCAATCAATTAAAGCGAAATAAACTGTGACAAATAGAGTAGGAAATCCTCTTTCAAATGGTATATAAACTTATCCAATGCAAGATCCTGATACGGAGAAATAAAGGTTTTTGTAAAACACGCTAATTTGGACAATTTTTAAGGGTAGATTGTGCCATTAAAATGAATTTGCGATAATAAAGACATGTACCATGTTAAATACGACATTCCAAAGTATCATTATCGGAAGGTCTCGTTTCAAAATCTGGCGGCACAAATTCGGAAGATTCCTCTGGAATTTTTATTGAGCTGTCACTAAAAGCATTTGTGCAAATAATAAATACTTCCACAAGTATTATAATTCGGAATAAAGTCGTTCGTCATTTTATTTATACACATTAGTTGATGCCACTTATGCCAATAGTTGTATTATAATGAAATAAAATAAATTAAAAACGATGAAAAGAAAACAGTGTGGAAACAAAGAAATAAAAAAATCTTCTTATAGGATTACTAACTTTCGAAAAGTATAATCCGATTCAGAAAATAAATAAATATTTAATGATAAAGGGGAGAAAAATAAATGCAAAAATAATACAAAATCATAACTCTAACCCCTTTCTGATTTGCTATTCTTCTTCAGTACAATGGACTAGGTTAGATTGAAAAATTAACAATGATAAGAATTCTATTTACTGTACATAGTCTATTTTGTCATATACAACATACATGAATTATATATAAAAGAATCACATCAGATCACATAAAATATAAAATCATTATTTGTTTATCGTTTTTGATTGTATTGTACCAATTGTACATTGTATAATTATGATGTTTAAGTGTTGAAAATTTCATAGTCAAATTTTTCTAATTTTATTCTTCTTCTGACTAGTTTTGAATTTGGGTCTTTTATGGCCAGTTTCACAGTGTGAGCTTAAGTTTGAGCTTAGCTAAACTCTAAGGGAAGCTTATATCAGGGACAGATATCAACAATATTATAATATGTATATTACTATTTACCAGAATATTGTAATTTCATACTGTCTGTTTGTGAATATTAGGTTTTAAATTACTATTTGGTCGTAATATGGAAATTATATCAGGGACAGATATCAACAATATTATAATATGTATATTACTATTTACCAGAATATTATAATTTCATACTGTCTGTTTGTGAATATTAGGTTTTAAATTACTATTTGGTCGTAATATGGAAATTACGTTCCCAAACGTAATTTACGGAAGCTTTAATGTAATATACCTCATACAAAAACCTAAAATTCAATATGGCCATCACAGAAATTCACAATTCACAATTCACAACAATTCTTTTATCCATTTTTTAATATTTATTTATTCACTCACTATAAAAAATTCTTCACTTTAAAGCTTTTAACAAAATCAGCTGACCGATATTATAATATTATGTGTGTTCGGGTAGTATCTATATTATAATATACGTGATATTATAATATCTATATTATAATATACAAGTTAATGTCTGTACCTAGTATTAAATACTTAGCTTAAGTTCATTGCGTTTCACAGTATAATTTTAAGTGTCGCTTAGCTAAGCCGAATGTAACATGCAATTGTGATTGAAAAATGAAATATTGCATTGTGAATTAAAGCTTACATAAGTAAAATGTTCTATTGTGAACAACAGCTGATATATAAGTAAAGAAATTGAAAATGTAAATTTAAAAAAGTGAATGTGGAATTATAATAATAATAATAGCAATAATAATAATAATAATAATAATAATAATAATAATTATAATAATAATAATAATAATAATAATAATAGTAATATATAAGGGAATTATAAATTTTTTAAATATATTATTAAAAAATTAAAACAATTTATTACTTCTAGATTTTCAAAATGTGTGACTCTCACTCGTCACGGTACACTTACACTATCTGTTTCATTTCATTTTTGTTTTCAATTTTTTATTATTCCATTTTCATTTCGTTTCTTTCCTATTTTCTTATTCTAACCTTATATTTCGGCCATTCTGACCTTTATTCGTCCTCGAATAAAATATCAAAATTTACTTACATTCTAAATTTTTTTTTTTTTACTTCTAATTCTAATTAAATTTATCTTACATTACTCATTTTGTTTTATCCAAGGCTTGATACGTGACACATCGAACACTCCTTCGAAAGGTTTCTGCGTAACCTGAAAACCTTCTATATCAGTTATATAATATCGATCATTTCCGAGTATTTTACTAATGACATAAGGTCCTTTGTATTTTGGGATTAATTTTTTCGATTGTCCTATTGTAGTATCTACGTTCATAATCATAACTAGATCACCTTCCGAATAAACTTTAGCTTTTTTTCGTTTTCTATTGAAATTAATCTCATTATATTGCTGTGAAGATCGAATATTTTCACTAGCCTTGGTCCTCAGTTCTGAAAGTCCTTCATTTTCTTCTTTATCCAGAACTTCTTGTTCCAAATATTCTCTTATTTTATCAACCACCTCTCCTCGTTGATCTACACCGAACAATAGTTTACAGGGAGTAAATCTAGTGCTTTTAGAGCACGTGTTATTTATTCCAAATTCTACTTTGGATAATACCTTATCCCAATATAAACCCTTTTCTTTATCTACAAGTTTAGAAATCACTCTATTTACCCTCTCTACCTGTCCATTTGCTCTAGGACATCCACTAGCTACTAGAACATGCTGTATGTTTAATTCACTTAAGTATTCGCTAAACTTAATTGACGTAAAACATGTCCCGCGATCACTAACAATTTTAGTTGGTCGTGAATAATTAGCAAAATAAATTTCTAAACACTTGATTGTTTCATCTGTTGTTAGTTGTCTAGTCGCAAACAACTTTACAAATTTTGTAAATCCATCTACGATGACAAGAATATACTTCTTCTTATTTCTTGGTGATTCTAATGGACCATAATAATCTATGTGAAGAATCTCGAAAGGTTTATCTCCCTTAGGAATGGAATGTACATAACCCTCTATCTTACCAGTAGATGAATTAAATGAAATGCATTTAATACAATTTTCGATATATTCTTTTACCTTTCTCACCATGTTTGGGAACCAATATGTTCTTTTTATGACTTCTAAAGTTTTTTCTACCCCCATGTGTCCTAGATTATCATGATAGGTCTTCATCACATGTATTTCCATGTTGGAAGGAACATAGAAACGAATTTGACTCTTATCCACTTTTCTATACACTAGACCATTTCTCAATTCATAAAACGGGTGTTGTTTGGATTCTAGTTCTCGACGTAATTCCTCCAAAGAAGAATCTTGACTCTGACATACAGCCATTACTTGTTCGAAGGTACTTTCTTCAAGAACTAATATAGATGGACTTCTACTGAGTGCATCTACGTGTTGCATTCTTTTACCATCTCGATGTTCAATCGTATAATCATATCCTTGCAACTCCAAGGCCCATCTACTTATTCTCGGGTTAATAATTTGTTTTTGCATTGTAAGGGCGAACGCGTTACAGTCAGTAACAATTTTAAAGCTTCTACCCAGCAAATAGATACGGAAGCGACGAATGGCATAAATGATAGCCAAAGTCTCTAATTCAAATGAATGATACTTTGACTCTTGTTCGGTTGAACGCTTTGAAAAATAAAATATTGGGTGAAATGTATTATCTTCTTGTTTTTGCATTAGAATTGCCCCAAATCCTACAGAACTACCATCGCAATGCAATTGTGTCTCACTGGTTGGATTGAATATTGAGAGAACAGGCCTCTCTAATAGTTTATTTTTCAATTCATTAAAGCTTTTTAACTGTTCAGGTCCAAACTCAAACTGGGCATTCTTTTTCACTAGATCTTGTAAAGGTTTGCCGATATAACTAAAATTTTCTACAAATTTTCTAAAATACGAACACATACCTAGGAATCGCTGCAACTCTCTTAGATTCTTTGGAATTGGATAATTTTCAATACATTTCACATTTTCCAAATTCGGTTTTACACCTTCTCCACTAACCGTATATCCTAAATAATCAATTTCACGCATCAAAAATTTTGATTTTGAAGCATTCAATTCCAATAAATTATCTGATAAAACCCGGAAAACTAACTTCAATATTTCAAAGTGTTCATCTACAGTTGAACTCGCTACTAAAATGTCGTCGATATATATTATAACTTTATTTTCTTCAATCAATGGTTTGAAAATTGTTTCAACGAATCTTTGAAACACCGCTGGACCGTTTTTTAGCCCAAAAGGCATTTTCACATATTCAAACTGACCAAGTGGGGTAACAAAGCTAGTGAACTTAATAGATTCTTCACTCATATAAATATGGTGGAAACCACTCTTTAAATCTATCAAACTAAAATAATTTCTTTGCCTCAACCGGTCAATTAAGTCCTCAATCAATGGCAGAGGGTAATTATCTTTTAAAGTAAGTTTATTCAGTGATCTATAATCTATACACAATCGATATTCTTCCCTATTTTTCTTTTTTATTAAAACAATGGGGGAAGAATAAGGTGAATTACTTTGCCTTATTATTCCCTGTTCAATAAGACCATTCAAAGTTTTTGATAAAATCTCACGTTCATGATAAGAAAGTCTTCTTGGTTTTGCGCTGAAGTAGTCTTCTTTCTGTAATACAATTTGCATCTCGCATCTCACCTTTGGTTCGTTATTTATTTTCAAATTTTGATTATAATCTTTACATAAATTAATAATATTTTCTTTTTGATCAAACGGTACATTTTCATAAAAATTCAATTCATTGTTTTCTTTTGTTTCAATTGTATTAATATTTAAAATTTTATTTTCTTCTTCACAAACATTATTTTTTTCATAAATTAATTTAACTCCAACCTTATTTAAAAAATCTCTACCGATTATAGCATCAGTTTCCATAGTTAAATTATCTACGACTATAAGTTTTATCTTTCTGATCTCATTAAAAATATTTGCCCATGCATTGCAAATTCCTAAACTCTTAAGCACTGAATTATTAATACCTACATATGTTTGTATACAATTAAGGCTTTTTTCAAAATTTGTTAAAAATTTTTCTTTTATAATAGACACTGCACTACCTGTATCTATTTGAACACGTAATTCTTTTTCATTCATCTTACCATTACAATCTTCTATAAGAAATCTGCAGGTTGCTATAAAGTTACCATCAGCGTTTACTTCATTAATAGTTGCTATTGTGGTCTTCTTTGATTTTTCTGGACAATCTTTCAAAAAATGACTTGGTGAGTTACAGTGGAAGCACGTTCCAGGTTTTCTTTTAGGTTCTGTACAACTTGAAGACAAATGACCCATTTTACTACAGTTGAAACATCTTTTAAATTGCTTCTGATCATTCTGCACCGTTGCGGATGACTCAACTTGCTTCTTTTTATTGAATTTGACAACTGAGGTGAACGACTTCAACAGCTCTTCCTTCGTTTTAAAATTCTGTATTCTCGCCTGGTTTTCCAAAATTGAATCATTCATTCCTTCAATTATCGAGTCTATCAGCTCATCATCCTTCATTTCGAGATTATTAGCCAAACATAATTTATCGTGGAAGTATTCTGCAAATGGTTCATTAGATTTCCACATTCTTGATTCAAAAAGTTTTCTCCACTTTAACTTATTAGGACGATTATCAAAAATTGTTTCCATTTCATTCATCAAATCACTGAAAGACATTTTCACATGATCTGCTTTTGAATGAAACCATCGTAGTACTTTCCCTTTGATTTTACTCACTACAATTATTTTCATTTCATCATCTGATATATTATAGATTTTTTGAACGTTCTTTACTTGATTCGACCAAATTTTAAAATTTTGATTCTCCTTTTCATCTGCATATTCACTTAATAAGTCAACAATATTCATTTTCATTGGTTTATATTCACTTTGTCTCTCTCGTTCATCATTTGTTTCATTTTGTATTAACTTTCTTTCTCTTTTCATAAGTTCAATTTCCTTCTTTAATAATTCTATTTCCTTTTCTTTCAGATTCATCATTCTGTTACCTGTTCCACTTTTATTCTTATTGGAATTCGTTATTCTTTTATCTGTTCCACTTTCCGTTTCATCTAATTCATCCTGTTCATGATGTTCATCTTGTTCACAATGTTCATCTTGTTCACAATGTTCATCTTGTTCACAATGTTCATCATGTTCACAATGTTCATCTTGTTCACAATTTAAATTAAAATTTGAAGCACAATCGGACATTTTGTTTTTCTTTTTAAAACTCGAACTCACTATATTTAAATTATCTTTGTTGGCGTTACCTCCTCTATGGTGACTTTTCAAACGCTCCAACAAAATTTTTTTATTCCCTGCAGTTTTTAAACCTAAATTTTTCAAACGTTGCCTTATTTGAGTTATGGTTAAATCCTCCATGTTAGTTCGTGCACTATTTTCTTTTATTTTAAACTCTTTTTTTTTTTTTTTTTTTAGCACTTTACAGGACAGCTAAATTCTTATCCCACTTCTGATTTATAAGGGAATTATAAATTTTTTAAATATATTATTAAAAAATTAAAACACTTCGTTTATTTTGTAATTAAAACAATTTATTACTTCTAGATTTTCAAAATGTGTGACTCTCACTCGTCACGGTACACTTACACTATCTGTTTCATTTCATTTTTGTTTTCAATTTTTTATTATTCCATTTTCATTTCGTTTCTTTCCCATTTTCTTATTCTAACCTTACAAATACATAATAATAATCATAATAATAATAATAATAATAATAATAACAGTTTTTATCTTATTTCAGTTCACTTTTTTTTCTATTATTTATATACACACATATTTACATGATACAAGAACTAATATGTATATACATATATATGTGGTTGTATCATGCATATTTATTCATATATATATGTATATATATATATATATCTACACACTTATTCACTGTGAAAATTAAATGTATAATTATTCAATTATTAATTTTGTTTTGTAATTAGTTTTTAATTAATCTAAAATAAATATATTTATTTTCTGTTCACTTCTATTATTTTAATACATATTTATTTTCACATTTCTATATATAACATTCTAAAAAAATCAGCTATCACTTATCTTCTTCTTGATTAAGTGAAGCTTAAGCCTAAGATGTTCATCACTTAAGTTAAACTACACCTGAAACTCTACTTTTGGCTTAAGTTGTCACTGTGAAACTGAAATATTATTTAAGCTTCAACTTAAACCTTAAACTATAGTTAAGCTCACACTGTGAAACTGGCCATTAGACTCATTCACCAAAGGAGTGATTTGTAGTCGGTTACAATTTTAAATTTGTGTCCAAATAAATAAGGACGAACATATTTGGTTGGTCATACATACAAAATACTTTCTCCCATTCGTTCTCTATAGTAGAATAGTTTACTTCAGATTCTGTTAGGGTTTTGCAAGCGTAACAAATTGGTTTGACTTGAGACCTTGAGACAATACGTGTCCTAATGCAAATTTACCAGCATCAGTTGTGAGAAAAAAGGGTTTACTAAAATCTGGATATTGGAGAATTAGATCATTTATTAGTATTTGTTTACATGTTTCAAAAGTGTTGACATGTTTTTCTGTTAATTTTATTTTTTTAACTTTTTTTAAATATTGGGTAACTAGTTTAGTTAATTTTGTAAAATATTTATGAATATTTTATAATAACCTGATTGATGAATATTTAACTTTATTTTATTTCATTTAAAATGAATATTTATTTATATATTTTCTGATTTTATTTCACATTATTTTATTCTCAACAAACTCCTTTTTACAATATGAAACAAGATGAGAAGAAAAATATCAGTTAGGTTAGGATTAGTTACAGTTTAGTTAAAAAAATAATAAATGATAAGGAAATTTAGACATAAGATAAAATTTATATGATACAGGGTGCTCCCTATAGAAGTGTGTGTTGAAAAAATGTTTTGGTTTCCAAGACTAATAAACGGAGGAAGGATTTAATTTCTTTCTGCAAGCGATGGATTGGGAATTCTTTTATTGTTTATATTTTATCTGGATTAGGCTTGATACCTTGGTCGGTAACAATGTGAGCAATAAATGAAATTTCTTTATGACGGAATTCTGATTTATCCAATTGTACTTTAAGATTCGCTTCTCGTAATTTATTGAAAACTTTGCTAATATTTTCTGCATGTTCTTGCAGAAAAATGGGAAAAAAATAATATCATCTAGGTAAATTAAACAATTTTGCCTTGAAGATCTTTAAGAATATTATCAAAGATACTATAAAATACATAGTATCCTTGATATTACCCATAACTCGTTGAAATGTAGATGGTGCGTTTTTTAATCCGAATGGCATTCTAACGTATTCGTAATGTCCTCCTTCTACTGTAAATGGTGTTTTAGGAATGTCTTCAGGCCCATTTCAATTTGGTGAAAACCACTTGTTAAATCAAAGGTACTGAAGTATTTAAACGACTTGTTAAATCAAAGGTACATTCATCAAGTTTATCTAATATACGAGTATATATCGTTAATATTAGGTAGTGGATATCGATCACTGATAGTTTTTTCCTTCAATTTTCTATAGTCAATATCTAATCTCCATTTTGGTTTTGCACTAGAATTATTTTTTTTTTTTTGGGAACAATCCAAATTGGTGAGTAACGGTGAGTAACTTGAACATATAATTTCATGCTCTAACATTTTATTTATTTATTCTTTGACTTATTGTTTGTGTATATGTGACGTGTACGCAGAGTGACGTGTAAGGTATCATTAGAGAAAGGAGGGAGTTTTCTACAGATTTCTCTTAAACTATTTTTTTCTAGCTAGTATACCGTAGTTGTTATAGGGTTTTTCGTAGAGAAAGTGCGAAAAATATTCATCGCACTCTAGCGGCTAAACGGTTTAAATTAACCCATCCGACCTTCACCACAACACACCCCCACCTCCAAATCTAGAATGAATTTTTTATTTGCCTAGGTAAGATTTATCTACTGTGTGCCGGTTGACCACCTGAGGCGGGACACCCTGTATATTAAAGATTAAAATAAGTTCATAAAAAATATGAAAAAATAAAATCTCATCATCGTCATTTTCATCATCATAATAACAAACATACTTACCAGAAAAAACCTTCGGTTATGTGTTATAACTGTAATGAAGCGGGTCACATTAGTAAATCATACAGCAAACCTAAAAGGGAAAAATTTATCTTTCAAGTGCGGCATTGAAGGACATACAATCAGAGAATGCCGATCAAAATTGTTCACGGTTAACAGCCTACTACCATCTGAATTAAAACAGATACAGGTGAAGCTAAATGTTGGAGGTAATGATTTTGAATTTCCTTTACAATTTACATTTTTCTCAGGATTGCAATCGAACAACCCTATAACATTGTACACCTTGGTTGACTCCGGAAACTTTATAAGATTTGTGCAAGAGAGATTTATGACGTCATACAATGACGAGAGGGTAAACACAGACGAACATCAATATTTTGGTATCAATGGCAGCCCGTTAGAATCAATTGGAATTATAAATTGAAATGTTAAGTTCAAAATTATTTCATTGATAAAATATGGATATATTTTTATGAGTTTGAAAATGTATGGGTAACCAAGACTTTATTCTGTTCTTTGAATACGCCAGCGTAATCTGGGTACTCTTTCATCTTTTTGAATCTATTCAAAAAAAATCTTTCTTTTTGCGCTAAGATAACTCTATAACCTTAGACATTATGTCTACTCCATTACCGTCATGACCCTAAGGTCCCGGTATTCAAGTGAGACCCGCCAAGTTACCGACATAATTCAACCGGTTTCTACATTGCGGACAATTTTTGAAAAGACGAGAGGATTGCTCAGTATCTTCAGCATTGCTTAGCGGTGAGTGAAGATACCGTTACGTTTACCCTTCCACATCTTGTTAATTGGAATGGGATGTTTCCAGGTACCACCTGACTCCAGCACTGCTAACAGGTTTGGAGCCGTCTGTATAGAAAATATCCGTGTAGGTTAAGCCGTTTAGTGAAAATGTGTTATTCCAGACTACTCTATCAGAATACGTTTACAGTTTATCACTCTAAATGTAATGAACCAATTTCTTATGACCTTCCTCTTGACAGGGGTCGTTTAGCACTCTGGTTCAAAGAAAACGAGACTACCGAGAAAGTTTGTTTCAAGTAGAATTCTAATCAATTCTGAAATGTAGTTCGCACTCACCCTGTTCGATGACTTAAGACAGTAAAGATTAGCTCGTAAATCCTTTTGCAGAATGTTTTTGAGCCTCGCCTCTTTTCTCATACTTTCAATTCTTCAGCCTAACTGGTCTTTTGTAGTCCGTCTGCGTGGAGCAATAACATTCCATGTCAACTTTTTTTTGGGTTTTAAGGACAGTAGTTGTATAAAGCACGGTCAACGCGTTATGTGCAAATTTATATGCCAATTTATTCAATAACCGCAAATGATCTTATCTCAAAAATTCCAAAAGCTCAGTTCGATGGCATTAACCTGAAAACTATCGTGATATTTTGAAATAAAAAGAGTGCGACAATTATTTTTTGGAAAATGATATTGATTGAACAGCAGAACTATACTCTATATAAAAGGCAATGTCCACAGTCAAAACAATATTCCCTTATTACTCACAAATTTTTAAATTGTATTATTATCGACTTACATTTGCTGTGAAGACTTACGATATTACATACACACAACACACAGTACTAAAATTTTGAATAGAAAATTTTTAATTATCAATTTTCTGATGAAATGATCAATTCATGATTTGTAACAACGTTGTGTTAGATTTAATTAATTTAAAATACGCGCATAGAAAATTGAATATTTTTATTCCAAATTTTTCATTTATATTTTGTTTTCATGTGAAATTTTTTTTAATCCTCCAAATCTTTCTAAGGCTAATTAACATATTAAATATTATTAATTTTTAGGACTGTGAATAATACATGTGTTTGTATACATTATGTAATTCATACTGATTTCGAAGTTCTCAACCGCAATCATTAAATTGCTGAGAAGCTTCTAAAAGTTAAAATCCACGAAAAACAAAAATATTATAAATTTACCTATTGATCTAAGTATATAGTACATATAGATAAGTGGATTTAAACATTCAATTTGTCACTCTGAATATTTAACAATTTTATTAAATATATATGAAATAAAAAAATTTTTTGTACATACAATTACAAGCATAATGTATTCATAAATGTATTTTTAATTAACATCCACATCCATATGTACATACGTGTTATAAAACTCTGTAAACATTAACTCATTAAAAATACCTTTATTTGTTGTAAAATAAAGACGATTGGATAACATTTACTGCTGAACATAATCAAAACATTATTTTGTAACGCAATGTATACGCATTGAAATTATGTACTAACTAACAAAATTAATATTAACAATTTATTAAGAAAACAAAATTATACATAATATGTGTGCACTTACATGCTTGTAGAAATGATTGTTTTACATTTCATATATAACACCATCTACACTGTCATTTGAAATTTAAATAAGTTCATTTTTTCATTCACATACGATTATGTACATGCACATATCAGATAATTATCAACAATGCAAGAGCAACATACACCTATGACTAAAATACAATAATTTATTATAATTTAATGATGGAAGTATTGATATAGTCTCACTTAAAATTCAATGTTTATGTTGTAAGTAAAATTTTATCGTAGCAAGAGTTAAAGCAGATTTCATAGTTGTTTATATTGTGTATAAATTCAGGGCGATTTACGGTGCGATTCTGGATAAGAGATCTCTTATTTCTCTTATTCCTCTTATCGTTTTTAGTGCAAATTATATTACAAATACATACTTTTAGGAGTTAAATTAAATTAGATAAGAGATGTGATCAGCTGATCTCTTAACTTCAGTGGTGAATTTTTTAATGAATTTTGACATTCTACTTTTAAACGTTTATAACCGAAATATTCTGTTTTAACGGACAAAAATCTCTAAACTTTAGAGGTCATCGATGAGGACCTCTTATATCTCTTATTTATTTTATTTATATTGTTGATATTCAAATATTGTATTCGTGTCGTGCATATTGTAAGTAATTTGATAATAATAATAATAGAATTGTATTAATAATAATTATTATTATAATTATAAATAATAATAATAATAATAATAATAATAATAATAATAATAATAATAATAATAATAATAATAATAATAATAATAATAATAATAATAATAATAACAATAATAATATAATAATAATAATAATAATAATAATAATAATAATAATAATAATAATAATAATAATAATAATAATAATAATAATAATAATAATAATAATAAAATAATAATAATAATAATAATAATAATAATAATAATAATAATAATATAATAATCATAATAATAATAGTAATAAAATAATAATAAAAATTGTAATAATTACTAATAAAAATTTTAATAATTACTAATAAAAATTGTAATAATTACTAATAAAAATTTTAATAATTACTAATAAAAATTGTAATAATTACTGATAACAAAGATGATAATACAGTGTAACTACATTATCTTTTTGTATAATCATAATATCTAAAGATAACTACATTATCTTTTAATAATAATAATCATAATAATAATAGTAATAAAATAATAATAAAAATTTTAATAATTACTAATATGGTAAAAATTGTAATAATTACTAATAAAAATTGTAATAATTACTAATAACAAAGATGATAAAACAGTGTAAGTACATTATCATTATATATGACAAGTAGTAAATTGAATAAGGTGGGTTTAAAACCTATGGTGAATCTTATGTCATTTTATGAGGTGAATCTCTTATCCAGAATACCGATTCCTCTTAAAAAATATATTTCATCAAAACTTTAGAGAAATAAGAGGAATAAGAGATCTCTTATGCAGAATCGCACCGTTAATTGAGTTTTTTTATAAGTATTTTATCGAGTGGAACTTTGGTTAGCCTCAATTGAGGATGATATTAATATTCAGGGCCTTATTGCGAGCGCCAATTCTCGATAGACTCAAAGTCGAATTGACTTAAAGTCGAGTATCGATACTGCGAATGTCTATTGGAATAGAAATATATCAATATGATTGACTTGTCAAATCTATCACAATTATTTAAATGACTTTCATAGAAGTGCGTTAATTGTTTCTGTTTATGAGGATGGAAAACGAATATATTAGGTAATTAATAGTAAAAGTGAATTATATACATTCCGAATTATATTATTATATTTTTATTATACTATTTTTCGTAATAATTGCGCTTTAGAAAAAAGATTTTCAGCAATGAACAACGATTGGAGAGGTTAGTTTCTCTTATGGAACAAAATCCTTTGATTGGAAAAGGAATATGTAAAAAAAGTGAGGCTGATGAGAGTTGGGAGAAATTCACTTGTGAACTGAAATATCGAGGACCACCTGTAAAAACAAGCGACAAGTGGGCAAAAGTAATTTATTTATTCTAGGTTTGGATAGGTCTTAAAGCTAACCTAAAAAAAAAGAAAATAATTAAAAATAAAAAAGAAATACAAAGTACCGGAGGTGGACCTAATAATTTAAATGTTTTGACTCCTTTGGAGGAAAAAGCTTGTGAATTTCTAAGTTTAGAAACATGTATAAATCCTCCAGGAGGGGAGTACGGGATTGAAACAAATGAAAGTATAGACACGGAGAACACTGTGTATGATAACCATCGCTCAACAATAATTCTCAACGATAACGTCATCCGTGAAAAGACACCAACACCATCCTTCCACACACCACAATTTGATTGCGACTTTTGATTTAAAGCTGACAATGATTTAAAGCTTTCGAATCGCTTTTACAAAAGTCGATAAATGGCTTTAACTACTTATATCGATATGAAAAATAAGTATAAACAGTTTATATCGCTTTAAGCAACAATATTAATATCTTTCTTTTGTTAGTCAACCCTGTTTTAAAGCGATTTATCTTATTAATCGATATATTGTCATTAGTAGAAACACAATTAAATATCGCTTTTAGATAAGATGATATTCGAAGCGGTTTGTGTTATAGCGATTTAACAGCAAGTATAAACATAGTAAATGAAATAGTAACATAGGGTCGAAAACAAAAACAAACAACAACAAACTATAATATACGTATATATACGTATATATACGAACATACCTATATACATATACATAAATATATTATATCTAACATAATGAGGGGCTTGAAAAGCTCGATGGTTGTGTGTCGGTCTTGCGATCTTTGAGATCACGGTTCGAACCCCAGCCAGCGCACTACTCTTGCCCAAGTCGATCAAAAATTTTTCCCATCAGCAATGTACACCAGTAACTGATTACTGATAATAAACTGGATAATATAATATATAATATGTATATCTGACATAAAATTACTGATCGGCGGTGCCATGGACTGAGGATCCGCGTGCACTTGATATATACTATATACATTTATGTATATATGTATATTTAAAAAAAAAAAAAAAAAAAAAAATCTAACATAATGGTACAAAACAGTGTATTCCAGTATCCTGTATATTCTATATACTTATGTACATACATACATATTTCTATTGTCCAATACAAAATATGTACGCAAACAAGAAAAAAAAACTTGCTTCCTTTTTGTACATTACATTACGTGTATATAAGAATGTATATTTGAAACTGTGTTGTTTTGCTTTGTTCTGTTTTTATTTTCTACTCTCAATTTTCAAAACGTGCTCATTTTATAAAAGAAGCTTTGAGAGAGGTGGATTTATGATAAATCCACTTCAAAAATTGACTCGTCTATGGAAAGGATTCTATTGCAACCTCTGTGTATAGTTATTTTACTCTGTAATAGAATTTCATTTGCATAAAGTATGTATTCCAAAATTTTTTTTCAGCATTAACCACAAAAAATATTATTTTTATTTTTATTTTTTTCGTTAAATATAATTATATTATGTACAAATGTGTGTATAAACGAGTGTACTACATGTAGCATTTAAAAGAGTATGTACATATATTCAATCAGTACATGATATAATATGAGTTATTATCTACTGCATGTACGTGATGTATTTATGTGTACATACGAGGGGATTAACAAAAATTCTCCGAAAAACGGATTACCTGCAGACTTACATGCAAAATTGCAGTATATAAAGAAAGACGGACTCTTAATTAGTGTTAATACGTTATTTGAGACAGGTGTGTGAAGATGGAAACGAGAAAACGGAAAGCAGGTGAAAGCAGTTCTAGTATATTCCCAGCTCCTGGCAAAATTGAAGTACGATTCGCGATATTGTTTGGTTATCGTCAAGGTATCAGCAAACAGCAAATATTCGAAGAGTGTAAAACTTTCGGTAGTAATGCTCCATGTCTGGATACTATTTACAAGTGGTACACAATTCCAGACTGGCCACTTTAGTGTAGAAGACGAACCTCGTGAAGAGCGCCAAAAAACATCAACCGATGACACCAATATTGCGGCTGTAAAAAAACTATTGGACGAGGATTCCAGAATGACCGAAGAAATGATAGCGGAGAGGCTATGAATAAATGTCATGGCTGTTTCAAGAATCTTGAATGACAGTTTTGGGTACAGCAAGAAATGTGCCAGATGGGTTCCAAAACTTTTGAGCGATAGAGAAAACGAGGCCCGCGTACAATTCGCTAAGTTTTTTTTAGATAAATTCTCGAACAGTTGTTCAAATACCTTTAATAACTTAATTACAGGTGACGAAACATGGATCTATAATAAAGATCCTGAAACAAAAGAACAATCCTCAATATGGAGCCAGCCATAAAGGAGAACATTCACCCGTGAAAGCATATCGTCAAAAGTCATTAAGAAAAGTCATGTTTACGATTTTCTTCAGCAGAAGCAAAATTATAGCTTCAATACCAGTTGAAGAAGGATCAACAGTAACAGCAGACTGGTAGACGAACATATGCCTATCAAAAGTATTTGGCAATATATTAAATGGCCGAGATAAAAGTGAATTAAGAAGATACTTTCTCCACCATGATAATGCACCTGCTCATAAGACAGAATTTACATCAAATTTTATAGCGCAGTCGGCGATAAACGAAAATGTTCCAGTACCTTATTCTCCTGACTTGGCGCCGTGCGATTTTCGGCTATTTCCAAAACTCAAAAAACCGCTTCGCGGGAGGGTGTACCAAAGCAGAGAAGGTATGAAAAATGCAGTGAATGAACAGCTTCAAGTGTTAAAAAAGGAGGATTTTGAGCACAGTTTTGAAAGATGGATCTACAGACTAAAAAAATGTATCGGCATAAACGGAAATTATGTAGAAAAGTAATAATAATATGAACTTTCATAATTTATATTTGATAAAGCTATTTTATTATTTTTAAAATAATTTTCGGAGAATTTTTGTTAGTCCCCTCGTGTTTCACTTGAACAGTATAACCAGGAGAGTAGAGAACATAATAATAGAAAGAATTTTACGAAATCCTAATATTTTATTGTGTCCAGTAAAAATAATCCTTATATTTTATATGTTCACTAATTATACGGGTATTGCATAAAACATTTCCACCCACTGCAGTTATTATATTATATAGTGTATTTACCTTTACTCCTTATAAATATTTTTGCATAAAATATATTACAATAATATGTACATTCTATGCTCCGAGTTTTTCTTGTGCTTTTTTTAATGTTAAAATTATGTGTTGTTCTGTATGACACACAGTTGTTTGATAATAATAACCATTGTTCTACATTACATTATGCTACATAATGATTTGTGATTCTGATAGTTGCAAATTAGAAAATTCTAACATTGGTATTGTTAATTATAGGGTTTTATTACTAAGATATATACGGCAACACATGTTTCAAATGAACGAATAAAAATATACACATGTATCTATACATTCTGTGATAATACAAACTAATACCATTCAACAATAATACATTTATTGCGTGTTATTAGCAGTTTATTCATTTTGCGTTACAATATATAGAACAAAATGTCAAGTCATTATATTCATATGTATGTATAAGCATGTAGTCAATAATAATTATAATTTTATTTGATCGAAAATTAACTTGTAATAAATGCAGGTAAATATATTATAAATTTTCATAGCACTACTAATAATTATAAATTTCTATTATAATAATAGAAAAAAATTGACATTGTGATTGTAAATGATTTTATGAAATGCACTCACTCACCATTTATTGGACTCTGAATAGTTCTTTGTTTGTGTGTTGTTCACAACCCAAGCTACTACTGATGGTACGCAAATGATCGAAAATCACCAATGTTTAGATGAAAGTTAAAATTTACGATTCATTGTCATAATATAATATGTACGTTGATACGCACGTACGCCATAAAAAATCATTGAAAAGGCAATAGTTTAATAAGAAAATTTTATTCGATTAAAATCAGATTACCAATAAACAAACAATGGAGTCCGCAGAAATTTTGCGTACAAAAATCTAATAAACCAACAGCAAATCTATCACCGAAAGAATTTCACCAGATTATTTAAGTAGGTTCTTCAATAAGTTTTGTCGTTCAGTAACAGAAGAGCCTTTAGGTTCATGATTTTATTATTTTAATAATGGTTCTACTTTTTATGAACACGTGTGGAATTTAATGTAGATCTGTCAACTCATTCATACATACATGATACATACATACTTACAGTCATTCAAAGATGATGTCTTACAATATTTTTGGTATTTATATAGATGTTGGGTCTCCTATCTGAAACAAAAAAAATATGACGCTAAATACGAATCTGAAATCAAAATTCGGCCAGAATTGGTGATTTTCCATTTTTATCAAAATTCTTTTTTTGTCAAATGCACGCAAGCACGTACGCGAACACAAAGGCGAGTTATATGTTTAGGTTTTTATAAACACAAAAAAAAATATATTTATATATTTTATTAAAACACTTTATTTTTGTATATATATATTTTATTTATTTAAAAATACTATTTCTAATACACTTAAACGTATTACTACATACATTTATATGTATGTTTGCTTTTATTTAAAAAAAAAATACTAAACGTATTACTACATACATTTATATTATGTATGTTTGCTTTGGGTCGAATTTTAAAATAAGACTGACTATAAATTATCTATCTATTTCTTTATATATTAAAAGAAATACTTTACTTTGCAAAACGTGAAAATGTGAGAGTTATTATTTTTTTTTAATTTTTACGTAAATTTTGGAAAAACAAAATTATCATATTACAATGCAAAAAAAATTTGTGAAAAATAAAGTTATCATATTTCTACCTGAGAAAGTTTTCAATGTTTTGCAATGCAATCATTTCTTTATGTGAAAATTACAATTTTAGGTGAGTTTTATATTTATGAACTTGTTTTAATGTTATACATATAGGTATATGATTTACATGAGTACATATTATGTGTTTACATTTCTATATTTTTCTATAATGTTACTTAAGCTTAATGTATTTTTATATTGTTCGTTAGATTCGTATCTAACTCCTCCCTCCTTTATTTTAGGATTCTCCTGAATCCTGTTTATTATATTTATTTTGAATTTTCTATTTTTAAAGTATATATGAATAAAGTATAATTATGAATATGATTATTATATATTCAATTGTATAATTTAGGTTTTTGTGGTATTTCAATTCATCGATATCTTTTATATTATCTTTTAAATTTGTTACTATTTCATCAAATGTTATTTTTGGATTAAAGTATGAAGAATTTTCATTTATTGGAATTACATATTTACTTATGAATGAATTAATCTTATTACTGTATAATTTTTTGTCTATTTGTATGGTACAATTTTCAAAATGAATAAAATAGTTTCCATTTAATGTTAATTTTCTTTCATCACAAGTACTGTTTAATGTTTTATTATTCATATTTTTTAATATAATCATGTCAAAATCTATTTCAATAAATTCTTGTTCAATATTTTTAATAAACTTACAACTATTTTTTATTACACAATTTTTGCTTAATAATAGTTTGTTAACAGGTTTATTTTCTTCATAAATATATGTTTGGTTTTCTATTTCTACTATAAATTCTAAATCTTGTTCAATTTGTTTTTTGTCTGAATTTGGCATAGGTATCAATAGTTTTTTTGTGAATTTCTGTGTTTTTTTTGGTATTTTGATTGCGAAAATAATTGAATTATTAAGATATTTTGCTATTCCTAATCTAATATTTGAAAGTTTTTTGAAATCTATGTCGTATTCTTTTATTTCATCGTTTGTTAATATATGAGGATGTAAAATTCCAGTTTTAGCAGACACAATATTTTCTTGTATGTCTTCAACATTTTTCATTATCAAGTTTGTTAAGAATTGAATATATTGTATACATAATATGTATAGTTAAGAACTAAAATAAAAAAAGAAAAAAGAAAAAGAGAACGGTTTTGTTATTATTAATATCATATTTCAATTACAAGAGAATTAAAAAAAAATAGATGTTAGAATAAAATCAAAATTACATTAAAGTTATACAATTTAATTTATCAGCAAATTGTTAATAAGGTCGCAATGTAGTAATATAATATGTTTACAATAGTAAATTGTAGTAATCATAGCAAACAGAATATTAGAACATAATAATGTATGTATAATGTATGTATAATGTATAATAATGACTACACAATTATTATGACAAATATGTAAAAAACAATTAACATTATTCCTAATATTAATTTAATATTAAGAAATTAGTGACCCACATTTTGTAACTATTGCAAATCAATTTATTTATAAACTGCTTAATTATATGTACATATATTAATTGATTTAAACTTTGTATAAATATTGAAATTTATTGTTAATAAAGTCAGTTATTTCCAACGTTAATTCTGATTAACATTATCAGTGTTAAATAGTGATTTTTTATTTAAACAGTAAAAAACCAACAGAGAAAAAGAACTAATTAAACATTGTGCACTGGTGTTACTGCTAGGGTACAAATTGTACTGTTTATATGATTCGGTGTACTGGCGATTCTGCTTGAGACACAAATCAAAGTTCTTTTAAAGACAATCAAATTAGGTTGTCTACAAACAAAGTTTATTTTGATCATTAGTTCCGCGAATATTTTATCGTCATCACTAAATTTGCCTATTTTTGTTATTTCATTTATTTTATTTGATATTTTTTCTCGGTCTGATTCTATTGCCTGCTTTATTAGAAAAAAGGTTTTATTGAACCCTTCATTAATTTTTATTTGTTGATTTATTGTCTGAATTGTATTGTGAATATTTTTGTCAGTCGAAATGAAGTGATTCTCAATGTCTATTCGGTCGTCGTCGTCCATTGTACCAAATACCCATTTTAATAATTTTCCTCATAAATTTATTAGGCCTCTTTTAACTTTATGTGGGATTAAGGTTTTTAAACGATTTCTGATGTTATTAATTTCGTTTAAAGCAAGTGTCTTTTTTGAATTTGATTGAAGTGAATCAACTATTAGTCCTAAACTATCAAGAGTTTCCATTATATCATAAAGGTGAATGATATGTAGAATTATATCGAATTTAGTGACGATGTAAACTTCATCTGTTTTGATTTTTGCATATCCTATTTCAGCTTTAATTCTGTCTATTATCAGGGTTTGTTGCGTCAACGTCGGAATTAATAGTAGGAGCATCAGTGTCAATATTTTCAGATTGGGTATCCTGAAGACCTGAAAATTTAAATGACGTTTTATATTACATTCATGTACATTTTTTAGATTATATCGTCTGAATTTCGGTTCCTCTTTGTGTCTAAGAGATTTGTAATTTTTTATAAAGCCAATCTTTCTTTGTTCTTTATACTCTTCCCTATTTTTGTTCCTTTTTCTAATAACGTTTTCCTTTTGTTTAATTAACCTATTGAAAATTATACTAAAATCGACCTCTTTGTTTCGACTGAATGATAAGAATTGTTATATACTTCAACGGCTTTAAGTATATGTTCCCTAATTGATAATATTTCCTCTAGGTTCAATATTCTAATTTTTTCTGTTAACGTATTGTTCAATCTTTCTACATCGGCATTGCCAGTATGACTATTTGGTTTAGTTACATGAAACTCTATGTTTTCCTTTTCACAAAAACTTCTAATATGTTTTGAAGCAAATTCATTATTGAAAATTAATTTTTTCATTTTTCCTCTAATTGAAATTATTTGTCGTATTTTTTCTAAAATAGTTATATGACTTCTATCTTCTAGATACAAACTAATAGCATGTTTTGAAAATTTATCTATTATGTTTAGAAAATTATATTTACTGTTGGTATAAATATCTATGTGTGCAATTTCATTAATTGTTTTGGGAGTTTCTGTGAACTCAAATTTTTTCTTTATTGGTCTTCTATCATATTTGGCTCCTGTACAAATGTCACAATTATTAAGAATTTCGTGAATTTTTAATTTAAGTTTGGGATGATAAATCTTATATTTTAACATTTCATATGTTGCTATTATTCCAGAATGTGCAGATTCTAGTTTATGGAATAACGATATTTGTTATTTTAATTCTTCGTCGTTTTGAATATCTTTTGCTAAGTGACTACATTTAACAAATTTAACTTCTTTACCTTTGTACAATTCTATCAATTTGTTTTGCAATGAATTATATTCTCGATCATTCAGATGAGAATATATTCCTACTTTTCCTTTTTGTATATATCTTCTGAAAATATCTGTTTCTTGTTCTAGGTCGTTCTTATCTACGTGTATTCTTCTATTATCAAATATTTGTTCGAATTCTTTTTCTTTTTTCTCTACAAGTATGATCTGTAATTTAAATCTATTGACTATGGTTTCAAGAATTGGAAAATGATCATTAAGACTCTCTTCCTGGGAATGAATTGTTTCTACATCCATTGATTCTTGCTCGTCATTTTGATTAATTTCGTTTTGATTTGAATTATCTGCATTGAACATGTTAATCTCGTTGGTTTCTGTATTGATTCGACTTAAAAAGTCAGCAACTTTATTTGCTTTACCTTTAATATTTTTATATCATATTCACCTAGTTGTATCAACCACCTCTGTAATCTAGAGTTAATATCTTTACCATCATATTTAGCTTGCAGCCATTTAATGGGCTGATGATCAGTATGTAGATCAAATTCTCTACCATATAGGTGTGGTCGAAAATATTTGGTTCCCCAAACTACCGCCAGGAGTTCCTTTTCAATAGTTGAATAGTTCTTTTCATGGTCGTTTAGGGTTCTAGAAGCATAACAAACAGGGTGGCCCTCTTGGGTCAGAACGGCTCCTATAGCTAAGTTGCTGGCATCTGTAATAAGTTTAAATCTTTTATTGAAGTCGGGGTGTCTTAATATAGGGTAGCTTGTGATAATTTCTTTTAATTTCTCAAATGCAGCTATATAGCTTGGGTCATTTGTATTTATTTTGCTCCTTTTTTAAGATATTTGCCTATGGGGCTAGCTATTTTAGCATAGTCTTTTACAAACTTTCGATAAAAGCCAGTTATGCCAAGAAATGACTTAATTTGTTTTTGAGTTGTTGGTAAACTTAAATTTTTTATCACTTCTAACTTATTTGAATTTAGTTTTATACCGTTTTGGGTAAGTATGTGACCTAAGAACTCGGTGTCTTTTTTTAAAAAGTTACATTTATCTATTTGTATCTTGAGACCAGATGACCTTAATTTATCGAAAATATTTTTTAAGTTGATGAGGTGTTCTTCAAGAAATGTACTAAAAATAAGAATATCATCTAAGTATACCACACATATTTTATTAATGTGTTCTCTCAAT
Source organism: Villa cingulata (assembly GCA_951394055.1). Taxonomy (NCBI): domain Eukaryota; kingdom Metazoa; phylum Arthropoda; class Insecta; order Diptera; family Bombyliidae; genus Villa; species Villa cingulata. Next base: position 27,150,968 of record OX596019.1, on the reverse strand, counting down.
ACTGCATTCATCAACCTTTGGAAAGTTGATGGAGCATTTTTTAATCAAAATGGCATTCTTATGTACTCATAATGACCAAATGGAGTCGAGAATGCTGTTTTTTTTCTATCTGATTCTTTCATCAAAATTTGGTGAAAGCCTTTGGCTAAATCCAAAGTGCTAAAATATTGTGCCATACCTAGTTTATTTAATATGGTTTCCATGTTAGGGATGGGAAATTTATCGTTGATTGTTACTCCGTTTAATTTCCTATAATCAATGACAATTCTCCATTTTTGTTTGCCAGAATTGTCTACTTTTTTAGGTACAATCCACAATGGACTATTATATGGGGAATTACTTTCTGTAATGATCCCCTGTTCAAGCATTTCATTAATCTGGCGTTCAATTTCTTTCTCATGTATTTGTGGATACTTGTAAATTTTAGAATAGATAGGGTTTTCAGTAGAAGTAACAATCTCATGTTTGATTTCATTTGTCGCAGTTAGTTTGTCACCTTCTTTATAAAAAAAGGTCTACATTCTTTTCTAATAGATGTATTAATTTCTCTTTTTCTTCTATATTTAAGTGTTCTAGGTTTAATTTTTGTAGGAAATCACCCGATGTTCCTTCTAAAGTGTAAATTTCATCAAGAATGAATGGATATTCATTATCCTCGAAGAGTATTTTATTGTTATTAATTTCTATATATTTATTTTCTAAATTGATTTTAGCTTTGAAAGGTATAAGGAAATTCTGGCCCATTATAGCATCATATTTCCTACCTTTTAAACTTATAACTTTCCATATTACAGTACCATTGAATTAAAATTCTCTTGGTATTGGAGTAACAATTTTTTATGATTTTGTTCGTACCATTAATGGTTGAATAAAAGACAGGTTTAGTCAAAATTTCTTCATGAAATTCATTAAAAAGGTTAGGTCGGATGATACTGGTTGCTGATCCAGTATCGACAAGACATTTGATTTTCTTACTACCTAATGTAATTGTTATTATGGGGATGTTTGTGTCTGAGGCTCTTCTTGAAAATTTACGTCCTCGTAGAGATTTCCGATTTCCATTGGTTCGGGGGATGGGTTATTTTTAGTCCTTACAGAGTTTTATTTAGATTGACCGAATTCATGATTTTTATGTGGGTTTTTGTATTGTCCGGAATTATTAAAACGGTTATTTCGATACGTTCGGTTGTCATCACGTTGGTAGTAGTTGGATCTGTTATAGTAGTTTGGTCTGTTATAGTTGGTCCGATGATTGTCTTGTTTAAAGTTATTTTGATTTCTATTTAAATTTGGGTTGTTTTTGTCAGAATTTATAGGATTTTGATTTTGATTAGAATTATTTTTTTTATTATGAAGGTTTTCATTCATATTCTTATGACTATTATGTTTAATAAATTTTTTGCTACGAAAATCTATTGCATCTTCGTTATCTAACAATTTTAATTTATCAAATTTGTTATATATTTCAATAAGTGTACCATTTTCTGGTATATAACCTCGTAAAAAATCGTGTATTTTATTACTCAATATATCAACTAAATACTTATCGATATTACTAGGGTGATAAGCAGATGATCTATTTTCTTCAAATTGATACAATTCATTCAGTTTATAGTTTATTTCTCTAAATTTTACAAATAATTCTCTAAGATTACTTACTTTAGTTGCTCTGCAATCGTTCAATAATTCTGCATAATCATATCTTGGTTTATAATGTTGTTTTAATTCTCTTTTTACATCCTCCCAGTTGAGTTGTGAATCTATTCCCAAACGTTTGATACAGCGTTTCGCTTGTCCTTGAATTTTGTCGTTGATGATGGTGTTGAGGGCATATTCTTTTAATCCGGGTACGTTCTGACAAAGTTGAAATGCTCGTTCTACCGAGTTGATGAATTCTTGGATCGTAAACTCATCCTTCCCGTCAAACCTTCGTAGTTTGTTGATATAGTTGAGAAATTGTTCCGTTGTTAATGCAAATGAATTTTGTGATTGTACTTCAAATTGCTTTTGTTGCTGTTGTAATTGCATTAACCTAGCTTGTAATGCTGTTATTTGAGCTTCTTGTTGCTCAATGACATTTCTAAGTTGTTCACTATCGACGTTATCCATATTCCTATTTGAATTGAATATTTGATGTCTTTTGTTACTCATAAAATTTTATTTCAAGTTCACTTCACTTTATAGGTTCATATACACACAATGTTTTTCATTCACTAAGTTTTTTATCAATATCAATTGTTTGTTAATTAAAATATGGTTAAATATATCAATTCCAATATCTTCTTTATCTAATAAACGTAGAACTTCGTTCAATTTAATTCTAATGTTTCTAATTTCTTTAGATTGTTTTCTTGTTAAAACCATAATATATTTTAGATTCGAACACTGGATTGCTGATCTTTTGATAGCAATCCCACTGACTGCGCCAGTTATATGTTTAGGTTTTTATAAACACAAAAAAATATATTTATATTGTTGAATCGTCATTCAACAATTTAAAAATCTGGAAAAGAAAGAAAAAAAATAAAACTTGTTAGAAACAATAACTAATAATAATAAAATAAATAAATTAATAGCAAATAATACAAAACCATAAACAATACACAAACAGAACAACACAAAAGTAAACAAACAACATAACCAAAAACATATCATACAAAACTATGCACAATTACAAAATTATAAAACAAATAAAATTATTCACACTGCGCAATACATATAACATAACACAAAATAATTAATAACACATATCACAGACACTAATCACGAATCAAAAAAACATTTAAATCACAATAATTATAATACAAAAAATAAAATACAATTACATATTACACAATTATTACAATTATTGTTATCACAAATTTATATATTTGACATGTTTACGTACCAAGTTTATCAGTTGTTCCAATTCAACGAATGTCAAAATAAACGCTGAATTACCAGTACTGTCAGATCTATCAAAAAGTTACCAGCTGAATATAGTTACCAATAGAGTTATTCACAATCACCACAAATTGTCATTCGAATTACCGGACACAATTTGAAACAAAACGGTTTTATAAAAAAGACAAGAATATGAGATAAATAGCAGAACATTTCAACAACGGGGAAAATAGAAAAATCCAGAGTTTGCAAATTTTGGTATATAAAGGGTTGCGATTCGCAGAAAAATTTGTCTTTTGCGATGACTTGTGTATACTGTCGTGTTGAGACTGAAGCAAGGAAACCAAAGGCCAAACTCATCAGCCAGGACGTGTTGAGTCCTATCAAAATCTAGCGTGTTGAGCTAGTAAGTAGGGAAAAGTTAGGAACTTCTGTAAAAATACTTAGGATTTTTACAGAAATTAGGGAATCGTCGAATTAAATCTTCGTCAAAACACTTAGAAAATTTCTTAAACAGAAATTTTCTACTGGAAATTCGTCATCAGAAAAAATTGTTAAAGTTGATTTTTTCTAAAAAGACTTAGAAAATTTTTCACAAAAATTTTCTAATAGAGCCGAGATTTAGCATCGCCAAAACTTAGAAAATTTCTTGGACTTAGAAATTTTCTAAAGAAAACATCGCGGAAAACATATCATCAAAAAACAAACTATTTTGGAAAAATTAAAATTTCATCGAGACAGTAAGAAATATTTTCATCTCGAAAGTCATCAATTCCCGACGGCAATGTTCAATTCACATAACGATTTTTGAAACTTTGAAAATTCAAACAGTCATTGTTTATTTGGTTCATCGTTATCTTCAGCATCCGTTCTTCAATCAACAACCCCATCTATTCGTGTAGGTCGACCTATACCAATGAATAATTAGTTAATTAGTATTTAAGAACGTATGCAAAATTTATAATTAAAGTAAATTTGATATATTTCATTTGTATAAATTCATAATTTTGTTTCGATTGTAACATATTTTGTTAAATTTACTTGCATAATTATTTCCGGTTTAATTGAAATATTGTACATATAAAAAAATTTATAATTAAAGTAAATTTTATATATTTCATTTGTATAAATTCAAAATTTGTTTTGATTTGTAGTATATTTAATTAAAATTAATTGCATAACTACTTCCGGTTTAATCAAAAATATTTTATAACTGAAAATATTGAATTTTTATTTTGTATATATGTTGAATTAAATTTATTTGAGATTTAAATACATACTAATTTTAAGTAAGTTAGAAATTGTTTGTAATTTAGTTTTAAGATATTGAATTGTTAGGCTTAAGAGAATATGTATAATTAAATAAAATTTGTAACGTAAATTGAAAAACATTGTGTTTTTATTTTATTAAACATTTTGAACCGGTACCTTTTCTCATAATTGTTAAAATTGAAAAATTTTTATATTATGTTTTTCTTAGTGGATTTAACATATATATTTTATTAAAACACTTTATTTTTGTATATATATATATATTTTATTTATTTAAAAATACTATTTCTAATACACTTAAACGTATTACTACATACATTTATATGTATGTTTGCTTTTATTTAAAAAAAAAATACTAAACGTATTACTACATACATTTATATTATGTATGTTTACTTTGGGTCGAATTTTAAAATAAGACTGACTGTAAATTATCTATCTATTTCTTTATATATTAAAAGAAATGCTTTACTTGCAAAACGTGAAAATGTGAGAGTTATTATTTTTTTTTTAATTTTTACGTAAATTTTGGAAAAACAAAATTATCATATTACAATGCAAAAAAAAATTTGTGAAAAATAAAGTTATCATATTTCTACCTGAGAAAGTTTTCAATGTTTTGCAATGCAATCATTTCTTTATGTGAAAATTACATTTTTAGGTGAGTTTTATATTTATGAACTTGTTTTAATGTTATACATATAGGTATATGATTTACATGAGTACATATTATGTGTTTACATTTCTATATTTTTCTATAATGTTACTTAAGCTTAATGTATTTTTATATTGTTCGTTAGATTCGTATCTAACTCGCGCGCGTTTGCCCAATCAGTTTGTCCCGTCCTTTGTCCAGTTTGTTCTGTCCTTTGTTCAGTTTGTCCTGTCCTTCTATATCCCAATCAGTTTGTCCTGTCCTTTGTTCAGTTTATCCTATCCTCCTGTCCTACAGAGAGTAGAGTAGTAGAGCCATATGAAAGTGCAAGAATAGGGCGTATCACTGTTGTATACATCCATAGTGTCATTCGGGGTTTAAGGGCCCATTTTTTATGGAAGGTTTTCCTGCAGATAAAAAGCTTTCCTTGCCTTATTTTTCCACATTGAGCCTACAGTTGGGCTTTGGGCCCAAAATTATTCCCAAATACTTAACTCAGAAGCCAGTGTTACATGTATTCCATTTAGTTTGGGTAGGTTGAATGCAGATACCAATGTTCTGGTCGTAAAAATTACCAGTTCAGTTTTGCCTGTACTAACACTAGGTCCGCATTCCCTGAACCAGTTGCCAATCTTCCTCTTAGATTTTACTCATCACATCCAGAAACTTCTCTGATACCATTATGACCATCGTCCGCATATGCTACAACTCTTACCTGTCATTCTCTGGAATCTTTAGGATTTGGTTCACAGCAATTAGCCAAAGTAAACGGTAAGATTATACTCTCCCTTGTGGAGTGCCCTCATTTCTTTGTTTAATCGATATTGCTGCGTTAATTCTCAAAGAACCCATAACAATCAAATTGAAATTTTTAAATTTTTTTTTATTTGAACTATAGAATTAATATGTATTATTAAACGAACTTTTAAACAATATAATATAAATAAAGTATGCGTAATGTTTTGTAATATCTCATAAATTACATGAATTTACTATAACAACAATATTCTCTTCTCAGAATGTTGTTATTTCACTTCTTTATATTTTAAAATGGAAAAAAAATCATTTGGTGATGGTATATATTTTAATATTTCATGTCAAGTGATTTATTTCAAATTATCTTTTATCTCTTCAGAATATCTCTTACTGTTGAATAACGTTCTTTCTTTTAATAATTATATTGTGAATTACATATTTACATGTATGTGATATATTCATATACAAAATTTACGTCTAGAAAGGGATATTTGTCGAATTCGATGTTGATTTCTTCTTGACAGAATTTAATTTAGTTTAAGAATGAAATGTTGGAATTTGAAGGAACTGGAATGTGAATAGTGAATACAAAAAATTCATTATATGAAAATATAAATGAATATCATACTCAATTTGTACAGTATATTTTTTTTACATGGATAAATGTATGTATGTAAATGTACATAAATGATTTAATACTTTAAAATTTCCGATATAATAGTTTTAGTACCGTCAACCACCAAATAAGTTTTAAGGCACTCAGTTGAAAATTATGAAACCTAAAAAATAAGAATAAAATACAAGTACAATTTCCGTATAAACAATAGAAAGAAAATTATTCTGTTCGCTACATAATCCTATCAATAATAACTCATAAGGGCCTGTATAACATGAATTAATTTTTATTCTCTGTAATCGGTTACAATGGTTGGTCATTGAAATTATTTTTATAAGAGAAATAAAATGATTGGATCAACAAAAAAGTTGGGAAAAGAATGTAAAGTTACTTTTATTATCTAAATATTCTTACAAAGAATATTGGCCTACCATTTAAAAAAATAAAAAAAATATTGAAACAAAAGATTTCGCTAATTTGATCTACACGTTTCTGGAGGCAGTTCAAAAAATATCTATTGTATCGTATGCTTAGCTCAAGCGAATTACAAAAAAAGAGATTAATTAGAATTATACAAAATACAATTTAGAAAATTATATAATATTTAAAACTATAGAAATATGAACAAATATTATTGAAAAAAAAAATTGTTTAACCTTTTGAGTAGCAGCACGTAGCAGTTAGCAGTCATCATAATAAGTCATACTTTTTAAATACAGGGTGTTTCGTTAGTCGTGGTAAATATTTTAATGGGTGAAAGTAGACGCGATTTGCAATCGAAAATTCCATATGACATTTTTTCGTTTGCGCTTTATTTTCGACGCTAGAGGGCGTTTTAAATTTTGAACATTTTGCAAGACCTTTCAACGCAAAATTATGTATAACTTTTTGTACATCCCACGTATGAAAGTTTAGTATTCTAGTCAATGATAGCAAACAAAATTATCTTTCTTTTGATATACTACAACAGGTAATTAAGAATTCAGTTCGTAGTAAAAAAAAATTCTGAAGTCAAAATTCATGATTCATTTTTAAAAACCACTTTTATTACAAACAGGTTTCCTGAAAAAAAATTGCATTACGACAAATGTTCTAATTTTAATAAAAAACAGTGAAAAAGTGTCCTCTTTCAAACAAAAATAATTTCACGTCGATTGCATGAGCCGTTTTTGAGTTATTAGGGACCAAAGATGTGCGAAAAGGGTCAATAATGTGCTTAAAATCGCACATTATAAGCTATAAAAAGGATTTTTTATCATTATTCATATAAAATTCCTTTTTTCCGCTTATAATGTTCAAATTATAACACTATATATAATAATTTGTTTTCCTAATGCTACAATCTACAACCCTATTACCACTTTAGAAAATAATTTTTCAACATTTAATGGAACAAATAATTTCAAATTATCAAATTTATTAAATTTAGAAGTTTTGATGCAAAATGAAATAAAATTATTATTATTAGTTGAAATCTTTTAATTATTTCTTATTAAAATGTTTTAATCAATGGTTGCGTTCAGTTCCACGCAGCGATGTAAAATTTTCCATCGCTGCAATAATTTCTCTTACTGAACGGCTTCGCTGCATAATCGCTACTTTGCAGCGATGTAAATATTTTGCAGCTGAAAAAAAGTTCGCTTTAAAAGTCATCGTAAACAAATTTTGACATATAAAAATATATATGTATGTATATATATATATATATCTTTTTTTATATTTTGACATAACAACAGACAAAGCCAACTATCAACTGTTTGCAGCGGCTTTTTCCGATGTAAACAGTTCAGTAAATTGTATACAGCGATTATCTAAACATCGCTGCATTTTCATCGCTGACTTGCATCGCTGCATTGAACTGAACGCAACCAATGCTTGAAATATTAAAACGATTTTTGTTATTATATACAACTACAATCAAATATTTAAACATAAATTAAATTTGATTTTCCACATTTGCTATAATTGCACATTCAAATTCTAGAAGATAAAAAAAAGATGTATTTGCTCTTCAATAAAATTTGGCCTTCTTATCTGGTTTCCTCAGTTGAATAAATAAATTTAAAATATTTTTTATTATATTTACATCATCTTGCATTTAATAAATTTTATGAAGAAAGAAGAAAATACAGTCTTCAACGTGATTCTGTGATGTTCACACCACATAAGCAAACTCGTGAGACTAAAGTGATAAAACTAAATATAGTGAAGTGAGTAATTAAAACAATTGAAGTTAAAAAAAAAAAAATCAAGTGTTTTTTTTTCCTTTTTGAAAGTAATTTTTATATATACACATATATATACATATATATAAAAGATCATCAATGTCCATTATGGACAAAGAAAGGCCATCCAATTGACCTACAAAACCACCCGACATTACAGACGATATAAACGAACATACCGATAGACAAAAATTCCTAAAAAACGCAACACCAGGTCCCAAATATTTGGTAATGGAAAGAACTGACAATAATAAAACAATGACCACAGTGTCGCCCTTCCTCATAAAGAAAAAAAATTGATGGAATAATAATCGGTCAATTAGAAATGTCTAAAAAACTAAGAAATGGAAAAATATTAATTAAAACTAAAAACATTAACCAAGCAACAAGATTGATAAATCTAACAAGTTTAACACCAGAAATAAATATCAGTGTATCAGAATATGAAAAATTAAACACATCTAAAGGTGTAATTTACAGTGAAGATCTAATATTACTACCAGATAGCGAAATTATAGAAGAGTTGAAGTCACAAAATGTAATCGATGTGAAAAGAATCACAAGAAAAAAATTCAACGAAATAGAATCAACCGGTCTTTTCATACTAACCTTCTCAAGCATCACAATACCTAAAAAAATACATGTAGGATACGAGAAAACAGAAGTTAGACACTACTTCCCTCCTCCACTTAGGTGCTGGAAATGTTTCCATTTCGGACATCACCAAAACGTATGTAAAAAAGCAGAAAAATGCATAAATTGTAACGAAAACTATCATTTCGACGACAATAAAAAAGAAACACAAAAATGTGAAAACACAACACAATGCACTAACTGTCTATCACCAACACACAACTCAGTGAGCAAAATCTGTCCAACATACGCCGAACATAAAGAAATAGTAAAAATCAAAATAATAGAAAATACCGATTTTAAAACAGCAAAAGACATATATACACAAAGGTATAAAACCAACATCTCAAATGTATCATATGCAAAAATTGTTAACAATAATGAAAACATAAGTACCAAAATACAAAAATTGAAGAAAACCGTATCACTGAGAATAACAATAAGAAAACAAGTGAAAATAACAATAACACTAAAAACGACAAAAAAATAACAATGCAAAATAACCAAAATAAAAAAACGTTAATAGAACAAGTGAATATACCGACAACGTCTAAAAATAACAACATGATAAGAAATGAAGAAAAACTGATATTGACACAAACACTGATGAAGACATGCAAAAAGCGTTAAATTATGATACTCAGATACAAAAATTGTATAAAAGAGGTTGACAGCGATTTAATATCACAATTTACACCAATTGCGTGTAATCAACGACTTATTTTATCAAACAAAAAAAAAAGACATTATGTATACATTTAAATATATGTATATAGAAAAATCGACTACGAAGGATTTAGATTCAATCAAAGAACAATATAACTGTGGTCCCAATAACATAGTTATATTGGTCTTTTATTCAAAGTAAAAAGTCGTTTTATTATTATTCTTGGTGCGCTTCAAAAGAATTATTAAATATTTTCTGTTTGGTGTAAAGATTTACACCTACAATATGTAACATAGCAAAAATATCAAAAACAAAAATTTTAAATTCCAGAAAACCAGTACACTTGTTTCTTAACCACGAGATTTAGGTAAGAGGTGTGTTTTTACTTGAAACAAATTTTTAAATATATCTACTCGTAATAATAATAATCAATATAATCACTGAGCAGAGCAGAAGTGTTTTTAAACTTCTTATTTTAATATTTTTAAATATGCCTACTTACGGTGCGATTCTGGATAAGAGATCTCTTATTCCTCTTATCGTTTTTAGTGCAAATTACATACTTTTAGGAGTTAAATTAAATTAGATAAGAGATGTGAACAGCTGATCTCTTAACTTCAGTGGTGAATTTTTTAATGAATTTTGACATTCTACTTTTGAACGTTTATAACCGAAAAATTCTGTTTTAACGGACAAAAATCTTTAAACTTTAGAGGTCATCGATGAGGACCTCTTATATCTCTTATTTATTTTATTTATATTGTTGATATTCAAATATTGTATTCGTATCGTGCATATTGTAATTGTGAAAAAATTAAAAAATTTCATTGCTTCTTCTAAATCTACATTTTTTTTAATTTTTTTCACAACGATTGCATACAAAATTTTCCGTTAATATATTGTCTTGTCTAGTCTTGACATTTTTTGGGGAAGTCGATCACAATAAATCGGCTAACGCTCTGAAAGCGATACCTCTTGGGTGGAGTGGAAACTCGCTATGAAATTATTTTATTATTTCTTTTGACCAATTAGAAAAATAAAGATTCGTAATATTAAATATCCCATTAGTAAACAAAATGCCTCAATATTTTAAAATTGACTCATGGAAAAGAAGCGTTAATTAAATACAATGCACAACTGTTTACAAGTGTAAGACTTATGGAAAAAAAAATTTAAGAAAAAAAAACTATTTAAAGAAAATGTTTTACCTAAGTTATAATATTATTATGTGAACTTTGATATCAGCTGCTATATATCTACTATTTAAATTTTTAAAATTAAAATTCTCATTGAGAACTCAATCCATACATGCACATAAGTATGTATATGCAAAGATGATAATACAGTATATCTACATTATCTTTATTTGTGCTCTTGTTGTTAATAACAAGGTTATGTTCGAACGATATTTATAATACCACTCCGAAGTTGTCTTAAAAATATCCGAGTAGTGTTTTATCCAGGTTGATGAATACACTTTACCTCAGATAAAAGATAATCTATGTTGGTGAATACCAGCCCTAAAGTTTATTTCGCTAGTTACTTATTAAGCAAACTAGCTACTCCGGAAAAAAAAATCTAAAATAGAAATTAAGCAAGACATAAGTAAAATAGTCGGCTAATTTTAATATTTGTTTGTTTAAATCTTAAGTTTTATATTTAAGATAATAGTGTAAAAAAAAAATAATAAGTCTCAATAAATGAAATGAAATGAAATGAAATGTTGTATAGATATACTGTATTTACATACAAAATATATGTATACATACAAGTTGTACAAGTTATATCTATAATATGAGATAATAACTACAAATAAATATTTATGATTGATATGTAAAGCAATAGATCCAATGATCGCGACGCGATTATTTCGTAGCGCGATTATTTCGCCTTTAATATCCAATGACAGCGGTGCGATTTTTTTGACAGTTTGAAATATCGGTTGGTGGATTTATTATTAAATATTTATTATTATTAATATATTATAAAAACTTATCCTTTTCATTATACTCGAAAAGAACATAAAAAAATAAGAACTTGCCATACCACAATAGCTAGATATAGATGTATGTAAATGTATAGACAGGTTTTATCATTACACATATTGTCACTTTGTATACAAGGAGGCTTGGTTGTCTTTTCTTCATTTTGACTTACATCAAATACCGGATTTTATAGTTGGTAGATATTAGATCTTAGATTCTGTTGATCACAAAAATTATTGGTGTTACTTGTGCACAAGAAATTTCAAATTTTTACTAAATAATTCAGATTTCCTTCGGTAAAAGTTGTTCTCTCAACAACAAAGGAATTCAGTTTATTTTATCTTTTTATCGAGATCCGAATTCCAAATAACTTGTTCTATTATATTAAAAGAAAAATAATTAAGTTTCCTATTATTCTCCAGAACACTAAATTTTCCAAAGTAGGGTGCACAAAAAGTTATACACAATTTTGTGTTAGAAGGTCCTGCAAAAAACTCAAAATTTTTAACGCCCTCTAGCGTAGAAAAGAAGGTCAATAGAAATTTCCGTTAATATAATTTTTTTGTCACCACATAATGGGCAACCCATCGGAATATAACCTGGTACTACTAACTGAAACACCCTGTATACTACACATATATATTTTTGTCTCTAATGTATGATGCATGTATAACAATATCTTTAAAATACCCTAACAATATATTTTATGAATAATCTGTGCATATATACATGCAATATACATTGAAATATACTCGTTTATGTATGTAAAATAAATATATTACGCAAAAATATAAGCATGTATCACAAGAAAAATGTACGCGACATGTTTTTTTGAAAATTTTTCTTTACATGCATAAAATTTACTTATGAACTCTTATATTTTATGTTTTATGTACTACAAATAATATAAAATAAAAGGGATTTCTACCATTTCTACACAGTTTTGTCTCTTGCCTTTGTATTATACCCTTCTGCATCATATACATATGTTTACAATTTCAATATTAAAATAATGAAAAAGATAGACAAAATAAAGTCACGTCAGTATTGTAGAAATTGGTAAAGGCTTTGTATTTCCTTTTGTTTTTCTTGTTATATTTTTTTATGTACATACACTTAGAGTCAAAAATAAGTATACAGTAGTAAATTTTTACTTTCAAGTTAAATAAAAAAATAATTAATAATGCAATATTGTTATAATAGCTATAAATGTAAACCTCTATTTCTTCTTAATAAAATATAAAAATATCAAATTCAAAAAATAAATAACAAAAATTTTTTTAGAACAACAAAATAAAATACTTCAATTTTTACGAGTCAAAAAAAAGTATACAGTAAAACAATTTCATTAAATTACTAACTATTTTATAAAAACTAACTATTTACTGCAATGTAACGGTTCTTTTTTTGAACTAATATAAATATTTATTCAGTAATACTTAATATTATCGAAGTCTAATAGTTAATTTCTAGCATTCGGTTGAAGTAGTTCATTAGTATTTAAAATATTGGAAATGGTTAAGCAAATATCAATTGAAGAGCGCAAAATTGTTTTGAATTTACGTGAAGATGGAAAATCTTTAAGAGAAATATCAAAAATAATAAAAAGAAGTCATGGTGCGGTGCAAAAAATAATTAATAAGTTTAAAAATTACAAAACATTAGAAAATTTTAAACATTCAGGAAGACCTAGAAAATTAAATAGATCTGAAATTAGAAAAATAGTTAAAGAAGTGAGAGAAAACCCAAGTGCAAGTGCTGTAAAAATTGCCGAAAAAATAAGACAAGATTCTGACAAAAATGTTAGTGCAAGCACCATACGTCGAATTCTTAACGAGCATGGACTACATGGCAGAACTTCTCGTAAAAAGCCTTTTATTTCAAAAATTAATAAGAAAAAACGTATAGAATTCGCAAAAAAGTATAAAGAATATGACTTTTCATTCTGGAAAAATGTTTTATTTACGGATGAAAGTAAATTTGAAATATTTAAAGTTCATAAAAACAGAAAAATATGGAGAGAAAAAAATAAAGAATTTGATGAAAAAAATATAACACCGACCATCAAACATGGAGGAGGGTCTGTCATGGTTTGGGGATGTATGGCAGCGAGCGGTGTTGGTAATCTTGTCTTCATTGATAGTACAATGAATAAACAAGATTATTTAAAAATCCTACAAGAGAATTTAGAGCCAAGTGTTGAAAAACTTCAATTACCTAGGTCGTGGATCTTCCAGCAAGATAATGATCCTAAGCATACATCGTATCTTGTAAGAGAATGGCTATTATATAGAACACCAAAACAATTAGGACATCCTCCCCAATCTCCAGACCTTAACCCTATAGAACATCTGTGGGATCATCTTGATAGAAAAGTAAGAAACATCACAAGTAAGGAATCTCTCCAAGAAGCGCTTTTAAGTGAATGGAATAACATTACATCAGATATCACTGCAAATCTGGTAAAGTCAATGCCTCGGAGGATAGCGGTAGTTTTGAAAGCACGCGGTGGTAGCACAAAATATTAAAAAAAGTGTTATGTGAAAGAAAATTAATAGTTAGTTTTTATAAAATAGTTAGTAATTTAATGAAATTGTTTTACTGTATACTTTTTTTTGACTCGTAAAAATTGAAGTATTTTATTTTGTTGTTCTAAAAAAATTTTTGTTATTTATTTTTTGAATTTGATATTTTTATATTTTATTAAGAAGAAATAGAGGTTTACATTTATAGCTATTATAACAATATTGCATTATTAATTATTTTTTTATTTAACTTGAAAGTAAAAATTTACTACTGTATACTTATTTTTGACTCTCATAGTATGTATTTTTTTTTTCTTTTTTTTAAATACATATACATATATATTATAAATTTTGTATTGCCTGTTTAATCATTCATTTTTTGAAAAAAAGTTATATATTCATTAATGAAAGAGAAAGGTAAAATATGGTAAAATGGTAATTTTTCATAATCATTTATGGTAGTCTATTCAAAAATATGTAATTTTTATTTTAAAGTAAAGTTTCTACTGCCTCTTAACATTTAAGTGGTTTATAAATGAACGAAAAGTGTTCTTTACCATTATATATGATTATATGTCATTCTTAATTTTTAGGGTTTTCTGTTTAGCAATTTGTGGAAAAAAATAGGGTAAAAAAAATATTCAAATAAAATAAAGAAAGAAGCTGAATAACTGTACTACTTTTTTTGTTATTTTAAATTAAATACCTATGTGTACAACATGTAATTAGAAAGATTTTATCTTATTATAAAAAAAAAATTTAAAAAAAGATTAAAATAAGAAAGTTTATTTCATTATATTCATTAATTTATCGAGTTGAAAATGTCAAACACAAACACCAAATACATACACATACATACATATGTGTAAACATTCATTACAGGCGTATTGCAGTAAAAATATTTTGGTGAAATTATTCATTTCAAGAGGTCTCTGTTAACCAAGAAAATTTTATTTCGTAGGGTATATGTGTGAAAATGAATACGTAACATTTTAATTCATAACAATTTATATTTTAATTATGGCTGGGTTCAAAAATTAATTATGATTTTGCAGTATTGCAGAAGTGTTGCCGCAGTGTTAGCGCAACACTGATTATTTAATTTATGTTGCGATGCTTTGACGATGCTGATTAATTTTACGACAGTTTTGAAGTTTTGTTGTCTTTTAAAATTTTACGAATCAATAAAAATTCAGAAAAACCAAAAATCAATAAATAAATAAACCAAATTCAAAACATTGAAATTTAATTCACTGTTCATTGTTTTCTTGATCCACGATAGCATTGATAATAATTTAAAATCAACTAAAAGTCACGAATTTGAGGTTATTTATTCACTGCAACATCAAAAATCATGATGCAAATGTTGACTTTGTGATAAGTTATAGTCCAGTCAAATAAGGAAAAAATGGGTAAATCTCGGAATGAAAGATAACAAGCTGGAAACTTGTATACACCTTCATTTTGGCATTCTACAAGTTGTGTCAAAAGTCTCATAAAATGTCGTGTCTGCGTCGTGAGTTATTGAAGGTCAAAGGTCACAAAAATCGGTTTTTCGCTATTATCTCGGTTGCTACAGCTCCAATGACATTCAAACCTATCATTCAAACTTATCAAAATTGTAGAACGTAAAATTTGCAACAATTTTTGTTACAAACATTTTTTCATACGATCAGCCGTTTTTGAGATAGAGACCGGAGAAAGTGCAGCGCTATAATACAAGGTCAATAATGTTGTTCGTACCAAAATATAAAAACCAGGTAGATGATGTATTATAAATTGTATTATAATTATTGTATTGTATTATAAATTTTTATTAAATACTGCTTGCTTACGCACTGCTTGAAGTTTTCTTAAAAATTAAAAAGTAAATTTACCTAATTTACAGATTAATGTTTAATATGTGTTTAAAATATATATTATAATATAGTATGATACCATATGATGCAATGTATCAGCTATTACAAATGTATCTCCGTGAATAATACCTTGTATAAAGTTAATAAATCATTAAAATATTATTAATAAAGAATTATTTGTATTATTTATTAATTAATAAATTGTATTTAATAAAATTACACATATATACAATATATGTACTTATTTAATAATATTTACCTACTCTGGTGTATAGAAAAACTCATTAAATGAAATATTTCTTGTATATCTTAATTTTATATCATTTTATTTAAAGTATATTTTAAGTAGAAATGAAACTAGTAAATATATTTTAATTTTATCTTTATTCAGCAGCTGAATATTTCTTACATTTCATATTGAAATGAAGCGTAAATTTACAAGTCTTTAATAATTTAAATGTTAACAACATTAATTTTCCTCTTTCCTGAATTATTGTTTCCAGTCCTTCTAAAATTTCTGGTTCGAAGGCACTCTCCTCCTCAGGGTTGCTTTGCAGTGAATTAGCATTGAGGCAAGCTTGCCCATTACACTGGCCAAAAGCAAAAGTGCATTGAAAACCAGATTTTCTGCATCCGCAGCGTGGACCACATCCATTCTTAAAATTACAAAATATAATCTTAAGTAATTCATTTGGAGCTGGTTGTAATATTGTTGTCATTATTTTATATATTATTTATCATTATATCGCTAGTAAGATTTGTATTCCATTCTCATATAATTGCTGTACAGGACAATTTTCTTGTAGAAAAACTTGAGCTAGTTGGTTCGAATTGACAAGTTCTTGTAGTAATTTGATAAAAGTTTTTTTTTCCTTTATTAAACACCGCTGAAGTTGTATCACAGCCACTGAATGCATGTAAAAATAAAATATGTTTTTTAAAAAGGGGATACTTGTCAAAACAAATATATTTGTGTTTTGACTTTGCCTTTTCCAACTTCTTTGAAGAAAATTTCTTGTTGATGTAATTGAGTGCGTCCAATTAAAATAACAATTTTGATAATAGGTGTGAATGTAATGTCATTGGAGCTGTAGCAACCGAAATGATAGCGAAAAACCGATTTTTGTGACCTTTGACTTTCAATAACTCACGACGCAGAAACGAGATTTTATGAGACTTTTGACACAACTTGTAGAATGCCAAAATGAAGGTGTATTCAAGTTTCCAGCTAATATTTCTTAATTTGACTGGACTATTAGTGTTACCAATAAAATGAAAAAATGAACACATTATTTTAGTCATGATTACTTTTTGATCTGTTGACGAAAGCTCCTTCGCAATACTGGCAATACTAACGCAGTGTTGAATTTTTGAACCCACTCTATTATTCGTATGTAAAAGGAACATAGGTACTATACAAGAGAAAAAACGTAGATTGTTCTGTATGTATCCATATTAGAAATTCGATCAAAGTTTATTCCCTTTATTGACGGCTATTTATATTTATAATATATGAGTATATAGTGCTAATAAATATATTACAGCGTCCTTAAAAAATAAATGTTTACCTTTTTAACACTAATAAAATTTTCTGAGGATATTATGATTCGTTGTTTATTACACCAGCATGGTATATGAAATAAAAAGTGTATGGAAATTTTTTTTTAAATTAAAGGAAAAACATCATTGATTATATGTATTACTTGTATAGATCTACATTATTTTCTGATGTAGGATTGTAGAATATTTGGCAACAGAGGTTTTTACATATGCATACATTACAATTACTGTAGCATTATACCAGAGATACTATATAAATACATATAAATATGTTTTTACATAGTATCACAGATCAGATACTCTTATCTGTGATAGTATATAGTATCTTTGATTATACATAATATATGTATGCATATGGATATATTATGGTTTTTTTTTGTTATCTTTTTGAGTTCATTGACTTATGAATGCAAGATACGATTATATATTACCATATCAAGTGAATTGAATTTCTTCTTGAAATTTTTAAAGAATGTATTTTTTAATGTTTGGGCCTTAGGACTTCTGAATACATAAAGTATTATTCTGATTTATGATCATAATATAGAAATTTAAAAATCATTTGTTTTCTGAATTACCAAATTTTTTTATAGACTGAGTCAATTTTTTTTCTTACTAGGTAAAAATTGATATTTTCAAATTAATATGGAACATAATTTACAAATATGTATATTTTTCTAAATCTTGAGCATAATGAATTTTAAATTATTTACAATATTTTTTAAAAACAGAAAGCTTAAAAATATTTATTTTAAAATTTTTAAATTTTATTTCGTTGATGTTTTGTCTGTGTGGTATAAAGTATAAACTCAAAAAATTCTAAATTCTAGCGCTGATGAACATTTAATTAGATTCAATGAAAATTGATAATTATTTGTAGCTTGAAAAATACTATATTTTTGTTCACAAATCATAACAATAAACAAGATGTCATGAATTCAAAAATAAATTATTTGTAAATTTACAGAAACAGTAGAATTGTAATAGTAGAAAATGAAATAGAAAAAAGCTGTGTCGTCGCAAATAGTAGAAAATATTCAATCGGAAATACAGAAACGCACCACTGAACTTATTTCATTTTTTCTATTTATTAGTTGATATAGCAGGGATTTATTTGATGTATCCTTTATTCTCTCAATAAAGATATTTTTGGCTTTTGTATAGAATTTCTCCAATAATGAAAATGATAAATTTTTGCCAGGGAAGAGAGTAAAATTTATAATTGTTTTGTTTTCTAATTTTATTTTTTAATGTATACCAGTTCAGGTGCATTAGCATGTTTATATGTCTTGTATTATTTGTAGTAAACTATTATCACTATTATTTTTCAATTTGAACATTCGATATGGTGCAGTCTTTTTCCATAGTAAAATAACATCATCCATTTTCTCAAGTGTTTCAGTGTTTTCTCGGTGTTTCTAGAAATAAAATGTAAATTTTTTTTCCAAGATAATTGCAAACAATTTTACTTGAATTTCAGTTGGAAATATTTTCACAATTTGCTCTGACAAATTTTTAGATTTAGATACTGTAAGGGAGATATCATTTTCAATGAGGTGCTTGATAACTTTATGGACTAAAAGAGTATGTTGTTCTGGTGTAATGACAGATTTTTCATTGTAACGCTGTAAAATATACTTTTCTTCTTCATTTTTATGTAAAATATACATTACTGATATCTAAAAAGAAGTTGTAATCAATTAAATATTTTTACCAAATGTGGTATACCGAACATCTGTTTATAATATTATTTTCATTTTATTTTTCAGTTTATATTACATATATCACTAAAATCTTGTTTAGATGTAGAAGGTGATTCCAGATTGTATAAGCATGAGTTAGTTGAAGAATTCATAGATAAAGTTGAATTCCCTGGTTTTTGTTTTAAAATATACGTATATTCCCTACAAAAATAAAATAGATTAAATTTACTAAAACAAATTACTCAAATAAATTTTTAATTACTTGTTCATTCTGCAGCCAATCAGCAAGTTCATTTTAGAATATTATTTTTGTGTTAAAATTTTGGCCATTACGTAATTTGTCAACATGTCTCTCTTTCATGTATTTTAGTCTCCTTTTGCTAAAATAGTTAATTTTTTATGATAAAAATGGCTGAACTTCCGAATCGCTAGCTCGTGATATCGAAACAGGACATTTTCAGGACGATACTTTGGAATGTCCTCTTTAATGTGTCATATGTCCTTGTTGGCGGAAATTTGATATTTGGGAGAAAAGTACCGTTAAAAATTTTTCAAAAAATTCACTGTGTTTCACAAAAACCGTTATATTTATTTTTTGGAATAATGCAGGATAACAAAAGATATTGCATTTTAAAGAGAACTTTCTCCTCTTTCTAACGAAATATATTTCGTCCCGAAATAATAAGTGGTTCCTGAGCTATAAGGACTCAAATTCAAAATTTCATGTTTTAAAAAAACGATTTTCAAACTTCTTTTGATATTGATATATCTCCGAAAGTTGAAGGATAACATTAATAAATTATGATGTCAAATAATTATGTCCTCTTTAAAATGATACCCCTTACACCCTCATATGTCACCCCACTAAGAAACTATGGACAAATGTATGCAACAAAGTGCATGTTTTTTATACATAACTAGTTATTTTTTGTTAAAATAATGAAAAAAAACAAACAATAACACATCAAATAATGAAAATGATTAGAAAACCAGATATGTACGTATTTATTTTTATTAATTTTACTCTTTGTTATTTTTTTGTGGTCCTGAAAAGGACCGATTTTATTTTTCGATTATTTTCCGATGTTATTTTTGGTTTTATTTCACAAATTAATATATGTAATCACTAATCACTTAGATTTGTGGTACTCTGTTACCAAATCTTCTCAAATCACCATTACAATATATTACTAATTTTTTATATATATTGTAACTGTAATATTTATATGCATTTTCTGGTTTTTTTATATAGGTGTATAAATCAAAAATTTTTCTTTTATCTGTTGATTTGAATGGATTCCACTTTATTAGCTCTAAAAGCTGATACGGACTTATACCATTAACAATTCCAAAGGTCGTTACTAGTAACTGAGTTCTATAATTGCCATCACCAAAAAATGCATTTATAATAAAATTTGGTACATTTGAAAAATCAACTATATCACTTCTATTGAGTAATCGCTTTCTTGCGTTGATGCGGTTTTGTTCTATTATTGAATTGTTTGTTATCATTGTCTTTATTTCGTTTTTATGAAGAGATGTAATGAACTGATGTAAACAATGAAAATGAAATTATAATCAACTTGATGTTTTATTTAAATATGTTAATTTTATTCTCTTCTGTTAGCTGTTGGAAACAAGATCTGTATAATTTTAATTGTGAATAAAAGTGTTTTATGAAAGTTTTAAAAATATGAATTCAAGGTGAGTAAAATGTTTTCATTATTTATTTTTTTATATTTATTTAAAATTATAATTGTATGAAATTATAAAAATTAAGAATTTTATTAGTTTTGAAAATTATTAACAGTCCGTAGAGAATTATTACAATATCAATATTTTTTTATAAATATTAAAAATGTTTAAAAAAAGTGAATTTTAACATAAAAAAATTCAGAAAAAGGTGTTTCCAATTTACCTTTTACTATAAATTTAAAAAGAAATGGAATAATAGTGAATTTAAATTAACCTTTTACTATAAATTTAAAAAGAAATGGAATAATAGTGAATTTAAATTTACCTTTTACTAAAAATTTAAAAAGAAATGCACTAACAGTGGAATTAGTTTTTGCTAAATGTAATAAATTCATTTGTTATATAATAATAGAATGAAAAAATTTTGTTAGGAAATAAATGTAAAAGCTAAATTATTTTTTTTTTTTATTATTACAGTACAAAGTGGAATTTGTTTAAACTTTGCCAGGAGTTGAAGGATGCTGAGTCAACAGAGGCGTGGTTATCTAAAGTCGGTTTATTGCCTTCAGAAAAAATATGCAAAAAGCATAGAAAAAAAATGAATATACAATCTGGACACAATTTCGGTTTATTTGTGTGTAATTATAATGGAAAACGGCATTCAATCGCCAGAGCAAGCAATACGTGGTTTGAAAACTGTCACATTTCACCTGAGGAATGTATGGTAATCACGTATTGCTTTGCAAATAAATTTTCATTTGAAAATACTATAAAAGAGAGTAGTATCAAGAGTGATAGTACAATTTCATCTGAAACTGTGGCTGACAGGTTTACATTTGCACGTGAAGTGTGTATGATCGCTCTTGATAAGGAGTATGATGATAGCGGGCAAATTGGTGGTCCAGGTTGTATTGTAGAGATAGACGAGACAAAAATTGGAAAAAGAAAGTACGAACGGGGTAGACTTGTTGATGGTAGTTGGATTGTCGGTATGATACAACGAAATTCGAATAATTATAGGTTAGAAATATGTCCGGAGAATTCACGTAATGGTGATACTCTCACCGAAATAATTAAAAAACATATTAAACCCGGCACTGAAATACAAACGGATTGTTGGGCGGGTTACAGAGAGTTGAATTCTCACGGATATATTCATAAAAAAGTTAATCATACCGAGCACTTTGTTGACCCAGAATCTGGAGCTCATACTCCAAACATCGAGAGTAGCTGGCGAACTTTAAAATACAGATTAACACGAGGTGGAGTACGCAAAGAACATTTAGACCTCCATTTATGTGAATTTCTGTGGAGGAGAAGATTTGCCAAGGAGGGAAAAGATCCTTTCCAACAACTAATAGAAGACATCAAAGTTGTTTATTGCGGCAAATAAGCGAAAAACGAAAAATAAAATCGGTCCTTTTCAGGACCACAAAAAAATAACAAAGAGTAAAATTAATAAAAATAAATACGTACATATCTGGTTTTCTAATCATTTTCATTATTTGATGTGTTATTGTTTGTTTTTTTTCATTATTTTAACAAAAAATAACTAGTTATGTATAAAAAACATGCACTTTGTTGCATACATTTGTCCATAGTTTCTTAGTGGGGTGACATATGAGGGTGTAAGGGGTATCATTTTAAAGAGGACAAAATTATCTTTCATTTGACATCATAATTTACCAATGTTATCCTTCAACTTTCGGAGATATATCAATATCAAAAGAAGTTTGAAAATCGTTTTTTTAAAACATGAAATTTTGAATTTGAGTCCTTATAGCTCAGGAACCACTTATTATTTCGGGACGAAATATATTTCGTTAGAAAGAGGAGAAAGTTCTCTTTAAAATGCAATATCTTTTGTTATCCTGCATTATTCCAAAAAATAAATATAACGGTTTTTGTGAAACACAGTGAATTTTTTGAAAAATTTTTAACGGTACTTTTCTCCCAAATATCAAATTTCCGCCAACAAGGACATATGACACATTAAAGAGGACATTCCAAAGTATCGTCCTGAAAATGTCCTGTTTCGATATCACGAGCTAGCGATTCGGAAGTTTCCCCATAAAAATTACTATAAAATTATTATTTAGACTAAACAAGAAGTGGTATTACATTTCAATATTTCGTACAATTCATCAAAAAGATTTCAATTTCGCAGTAACGAAGCCATTTCATTATCTTCGTGTTCCGTGATGATATTAACAACATGTAAATTTGATAATACAGATCCGGTTTGTAAATTTTGTATTTGACTATTTTGGTTAATAAGTATTTCGTTCAAATTTCCAAATAAGATTTCTGACTGTTTAGAAAATTTACATTTATTACAAATACTTGAATGTTTTCGAAAAATGCATACTGTAGTTTCAGTACTGTTAATATTTTCAAGTTTCAACAGATGGATTGGTGTGTGATTCCATGATACTAATAAAATATGAAAAAGTGTGAAAACAATAATGTATTTCAGTTTTAGTTATACATATTAGTTGAGCTTGTATTAAATTTATTCAGTGCTATCTGTAAAGAAAACTTTTGGTCTGATCATTTCTTTACCAGTAGGAAGTATTTGTGAGTTAACTGGAGGTCCATCAAAAAAAGAAATTAAAGGAGCAAATAAACTTTCGTTATTGATGCTTAAAATTTCATACGATAAGTAATGATCACTGTAAAATGAGAATAATTTTATACAAACAATGTGTACATCTTTTTTCGCAAATATGCAAATTTCCAAAATTCGATATATTTCTATAATTTCCCCACTAGTACGTGTTACAATGTAGTCTTTTTTATATAAAATGTCACAAAATATTATTTTTGAAAAACATTCAATTTCATTTTCTTGAGTTTTTAATTTTTCTGCTATATATGTATGTCTTATTCGAACTATCTAACTTGTTTATTTCTTCAAAATCTGGTAATTTTTCATTTTCGTCTAATTATTTGAACACAAATTTTAACTGAGCCTTTGTAGGTAAAGTGAGTAGAATATTTTTCCTACTATTTATAACTCTGGCATATCTTTTTAATTCTTGATGCTTGTCTTCGAACCGAAATGACCAAAAGAATTTTGGTGAACCTGAATATTGTATGACTGTAGGATAGTGAATGAGTAAATGATGCTTTGATTTCAAAGTACAGTGAAATAGTTGTATATTGCCTATTATGTGTTTCTATGAAATCATCGAATTCTCGAATCAGTTCAACATTAAATTTTGGCAAGAGAAGATGATCTATAATTTTGATAAGATTTCTAACAAACGACCATACCTTGTCATTTGCAGGTATTAAGTGTTCTATAATCAGAGGAATATAATGCATCAATGTCCACATTAAATTTCTTTTTTTAAATATCTGCTTGCGACACTTCTTTGCAAATGTTACCAATTTCAGTTTCTTCGTAAGAGAAATTTTGTTTTAACCGATTAAAATCTTCAAGTGAAAAAAATTTATTTTCAATATAGTAATTCAAAATGTGTGCTAAATCGTATTGACAGATACCCTCAAACATATCGTGCATTAAATCGACTGCAAAATTTTTCGTGACGTGGAAAGATGGAATTCTGTTAAAAACTGATTCTTGTCGAATGCCTGTGATCGAAGGATTTTCAAGTTTTAGCTGATCCTCATAATTTTCTTCATTTCTTAATGCATTTATATTTTCTTTTAATGATTTTCTCTACACTGTTTTACTGTCAAAGCAAAATCGGCTGGAGTTCCGAATAGGTGTCACCCCCGATCCTCTTGAAATTTTGTCTACAGAATGCTCTTTTGGCCTGAATCACGGCATACTCGTCTTTTTTGGCGCATCGCCCCCTATCGGCCATATTTAGCATTTTATTTTTTTTGCCAAAATTCTATTTTTGCTAATAACTTTATAACGGTACATGATACAGATATGGCATATATCTCAAAAGATGCGTCTCAAGATGCTCTATAATCTGAAAAAAGTTTGCAAAAAGTCCTAGTAAAAGGATAATAAAGGACATTTTGTGATTTTTGACTATTTTTACGTTTTTGACATTTTCTCAAAAACTATTTAAGATATCTGGACCAAATTTTTTGCAAATGAAAGAGGACATCATGAGCAACTTTTTCATTTGTTACTTTGATCCTGATGTAGAAGGCAAATATCCTAGAAAGAAATGATTTTAATGGTGCTAAATTTTGTAATAAGTTACAGTATTTTATTAGAGTATTTTTATGTGTATGTGTGTGTGCATGCGTGTGTGCATGTGTGTACGTGTGTACGTGAGTTTGTGTGCGTGTTTGCGCGTTTGTAGAAGGTAAATCTGATAGTGTGTGTATATACTTGAATGTGTGTGTCTGTGCATTTATAGAATACAAATCTGACAGTGTATCCATTAGACATTTTCTACACAGATATACACACACTATCAGATTTGCCTTCTACAAATGAATTTGCATTTGTAAAAAGCAAATATCTGACAGTGTGTGTATTCACGTGCATGTGTGTGTATGTACATTTGTAAAAGGCAAATCTGATAGTGTGTGCATTTTTTACATTTTCTATCAGATTTGCCTTCTACAAATGTACATACACACAACACAATGCACGTGCATACATACACTATCAGATTTGCCTTTTACAAATGCATACACACGTGCATGTGTGTATACGTACATTTGTAAAAGGCAAATCTGATAGTGTGTGCATTAAACATTTTCTATCAGATTTGCCTTCTACAAATGTACATACACACAACGCAATGCACGTGCATACACACACTATCAGATTTGCCTTTTGCAAATGCACACACATGGTCGTACGCAAACGCAAACGCATGCGTTTGTGTGTGCGTGCGTACGGCCGTGTGTGTGCATTTGTAGAAGATAAATCTAATAGTGTGTGCATTAAACATTTTGTATCAGATTTGCCTTCTACAAATGTACATACAACACACGCACGTCCATACTCACACTATCAGATTTACCTTCTATAAACATAGACACACACACACACATATATATATGAGAATTCTTCAATATAATACTGTAATTTATTACAAAATTTAGAAACATTCAAATCATTTCTTTCTAGGATATTTGCCTTCTAGATCAGGATCAAAGTAACAAATGAAAAAGTTGCTCATGATGTCCTCTTTCATTTGCAAAAAATTTGGTCCAGATATCTTAAATAGTTTTTGAGAAAATGTCAAAAACGTAAAAATAGTCAAAAATCACAAAATGTCCTTTATTATCCTTTTACTAGGACTTTTTGCAAATTTTTTTCAGATTATAGAGCATCTTGAGACGCATCTTTTGAGATATATGCCATATCTGTATCATGTACCGTTATAAAGTTATTAGCAAAAATAGGATTTTGGCAAAAAAATTAAAATGCTAATTATGGCCGATAGGGGGCGATGCGCCAAAAAAGACGAGTATGCTATGACCTTGGCTGAAAGGGCATTCTGTGGGCAAAATTTCAAGAGGATCGGGGGTGACACCTATTCGGAACTCCAGCTGCAAAATCTGCAATAATAATTAACAGAAAATGATTTAATAAAATCTAAAGATTGAGTAAGACCTAAATTGTCTCCTAATACAAGTCCCAGATGAAAATGAAATTCTAATGATTGTCCACAAAAGTTTAATTGCAAATCATTCACTTCTATACTATTTTCAGAAATCGAAGTCAGTATTGTGCTTATGGAAATAGTTACCCGATGAGTTTCTGATAACTTCACATATAATATTTTGTAGGAAATTCTGAATAATATATCTCTGTCAACCCTGAAGAAGGTACTTTTTAAAATATGTTAACAGGATGTTCCAAATTGTGCAGAAATAATTTTATAATTTTGTTCACAAATAATTCTTAAAAGGGAGATTCTGTACAAATTTCACATTCCTGTAAATTTATATTTGATAAAAAAGTAGCATTATTTGAAAATATCATAAAAATGTTCGGTTTTTAAGACAAATTTTAATTTTTGTTTGCTGATTTTTTCATTTCTAATAATGAATCACCCTGTTTTTTTTGGGAAAAAGAAATACACCCTTCCGTTTGATGTTGCCTATCACACAGCGTGAAGGCAAAGCCGTAACTAGAATGACTTAAGCTAACTCAAGTCAAGCTAACGAAATTCACTCAAGTCTGAAGTTGTAACTATATTGGCTTGTGTGAATTGAGTAAGCATATGTGAAAGCAAGGTTAGTTAATTTAATAGTTACATGAACATGATATATATTTGTTACTAGTTAGAGTTACACATACAAAACATAAAATTTGGAGAGAGTTACACATAAAGGAAAATTTTACAAATTTTTTACATTAACTACAAAATGCGATATTTCATATAAACTTCATATGGAATTGGTAATTGGTTATGTTTAAATAATACATGTACATATGTACATATTTCACTCAAGCCACTCAATTTTGTGTGGTCGGTAAGCACACTCACTGAAGTCAACGAAAATTCAAAGTGTTTCGTTAAATTCAATGAAGCTGACTTGAGTCAAATATAGTTACACTGATTTAAAACAATGTAATCTGACTTCTGACTTGAGTTAGCTTAAGCAAAGATAATACAGTCCTACTAGATGAACCATTTCATTTTTTTTATTTAAATGTTTGTATGTTTGCCAAAAATAAAGATCGAAAAAGTTTTTCGAAACAATATCGAAAAAGAGCGAAAGTTTATAATTCAGGAGGG
Source organism: Villa cingulata (assembly GCA_951394055.1). Taxonomy (NCBI): domain Eukaryota; kingdom Metazoa; phylum Arthropoda; class Insecta; order Diptera; family Bombyliidae; genus Villa; species Villa cingulata. The sequence continues at coordinate 27,123,245 of OX596019.1, read as the reverse complement.
ATGTAAATATGAGAGAAAAATAAGAATATTTATATAGAAGAATTAGTTTGTGAGTTGCATGACTGGTTTACTAAATTTTATATGGTTTTGAGTGGTACCATCACTTATTTGGGGTGCGTTCATGAACATTACTTTAACCATAGTCATGGTGTAGTATAGTTTAAGCAAAGTTATGTTATACTACAGCCATAGTTATGTTAACTTCAAGTGGTTTTTGAACGCCATTTTTACCATAGTAGTAGCAATAAATTATCATTCAGATGTCAAGTCAAGTTTAAAAAATTTTTACATATTATAATTTTTATATTTTTTGTTTGTCAAAAATTAATCATTTTTTACAAATGAAGTTTAAAACAAAATTAATTAATTTCAAATTAATTAAATTGAAATTTTCACAATTCACAACAAAAAATTAAATTACAAACGATTTTTTTATTGTCAATGTCATTACCACTTAAGGGCTTACTATCGTTACTATCGTTAACCATGCTCTCGAGCAGGGTTTATTTTTGACATCAAATAGTTAAAAATTTACTTTACTACAGATGTTTATGAACGCTAAAAATTCATGTTGGTAGTTATGTTTTACTATGCCACCACCATTTTGAACGACAAATGATAACTATAGTTAACTAAAGTAACGTTTATGAACGCACCCTTGATATGATATTATACTTGAATAAGTAAAAATAAATGGATATTTTGTACGCAAATGCTTTAGAATACAACAATTGACAATAGGGCTGTTTCAAATTTTTTTTTATTGTATTGAGTTGATCGTCGTATTTAATATATGAATGACTTGAGAAAGGAGGTATTTCATATTTCATGTATTTTTATATATGTATGTATGTGTTGTTATGTTAATATTCCTTGTCGCGTGCTATATGATCTGACATAAATTACTACTACTACTTCTAATTGAAATACATATATAGAATTGTATTTATATCAAAGACCATATAAATATATACATTTATATGGTCTTTGGTTATATGTATTACCTGTATAGGTTTACATTATTTTCTGTTCTGATGTAGGATTGTAGAATATTTAGCAACAGAGAACAGAGGTTTTTACGTATGCATACATTATAATTACTGTAGCATTTGTACTGTACTCTGGTCTATACATTTATATGGTCTTTGATTATATGTATTACTTGTATAGGTTTACATTATTTTCTGATGTAGGATTGTAGAATATTTGGCAACAGATGTTTTTACGTATGCATACATTATAATTACTGTAGCATTTGTACTGTACTCTATACATTTATATGGTCTTTGATTATATGTATTACTTGTATAGGTTTACATTATTTTCTGATGTAGCATTGTAGAATATTTGGCAACAGAGGTTTTTACGTATGCATACATTATAATTGCTGTAGCATTATACCAGAGATACTATATAACTACATATAAATATGTTTTTACATAGTATCACAGATCAGATACACTTATCTGTGATAGTATATAGTATCTTTGATTATACATAATATATGTATACATATGGATATATTATGGTTTTATTTTGTTATGTTTTTGAGTTCATTGACTTATGAATGCAAGATACGATTATATATTATCATATCCCGTGAATTGAATTTCTTCTTGAAATTTTGAAAGAATATCTTTTTTAATGTTTGGGCCTTAGGACTTCTAAAAAAATAAAGTATTATTCTGATTTATGATCATAATATAGAAATTTAAAAATCAGGTGTTTTGTGAATTACCAAATTTTTTTATAGACTGAGTCAATTTTTTTTCTAACTAGATCTAGTTCCTAAATCTTGAGGATAATGAATTTTAAATTATTTACAATATTTTTTAAAAACAGAAAGCTTAAAAATATTTATTTCAAAATTTTTAAATTTTATTTCGTTGATGTTTTTTGTGTGTGGTATAAAGTATATATTCAAAACATTCTAAATACTAGCTCTGATGAACATTTAATTAGATTCAATGAAAATTGATAATCATTTGTAGGTTGAAAAATATTTATATAGGTATATATAATAAACAATATGTCATGATGTCGAAAATAAATTACTTGTAAATTTATGGATTTTTATGATTGAATGCAATCAAATTTTTTTCATGTATGTTTGTTTGAAAATAAATTATTAAGTAGAATGGGCCTATAATTCTAGTCCTAGAAATATTTTGGAGATCCGTATTATCAAAATATCTTCAGTAGTGATTCAAAAAATTATGTTTGAAAATAACGTGGAATAGGTTTACGTATAGTAAATTATAATTGCTTATTTGATTTTTGAATTCAAAATTTGCCTTTATATTTTAACATTTCTATTAAATTGATAGCTCAACTATTTAATATCATTCTTAAACCAAATTTTAAAACTTAAACCATTCATTTAAAAAGTACAAGAACTGGTCAGTTCTGCATGGTGCGGTCATTAAGTTGGCAAAAAATAGGAAGTTAATCTGACCTGCCTATACTTTAGAATATATTATCAGAAATTTGAATAGCCTTTGACATTTAGTATTAGCACTATTAGTCATAAATATTTTTATACAGCCTTTTTTTTGAACAAAAGTTTTAAAATTGCATGTATTTTTAATTCTGTTTTTTTCTATAAAATATATGTAACTTTGTTTTGAACTTAAATGAACCTAATGAATTCGGACAAAAAAGCGATGAATTATCAATCGTCTTTTAATACAGTTGAAATTATACAATATTTTAATATTTTAATAGTTGATATTATATTTAATTATTTATTATTATAATTATATATGTATACACTAAACAAATTTATGGATTTATAATGTTTCGAGGATGCATTTCCAATTATTAATTGATTAGAAATTAAATGCCGTGTAAAAGTAGTTGTGAACAATACTGTACATCCAGTTTTAGTTTAACTATAGTTGGAAGACAGTTTTCAAATTTAAAAATTTTAAAATTAAATATATTACTATATATGATTTATAAAGTATAATATTAATATGCAAATTATGTATAAAAATATTTAAGAAACTCATAGCAAAGCAGAAGAAAAATTTTGATCACGATCAAAGTGGATTTTGCACTTATAATAGTGGTAACGTAGTAAATGAATGATATATTCTTCAAATATAGATATTGTGGTATCTTAAAAGGATATTTGCTTGAGGCCTGTTACCTATCAAAATTGCAATTTTATTTTTTTTAGAGGAAAACCGTCGCAATGCAGTGTAATTGATAAATATTCGGTAATTATAAACTTTCGCTGTCAGCTAGTTTTCTTTAAACATTAAAAATCGAAAAATATATGAATCTTCATGATTCTAGTCTCAAAATGTTCCATTTAACTTTGGATTTATGAAAAAAGTATAATAGTTAAAGTTTGATGCGTAGGAGAGTGTGGGTAGATAGTTAAAAGAGCATATGAAAAAATCAGTTTAATTCAGTTCAAAAATGTTGATCAGTGTTAACGAATGACGCTAATTATACAGCACTTTTCATACTCTTTTAGCATCCCCGCACCCACCTGCCAAAATTCTCTTTTTTTCATTTATATTTTATTTTTCATTCTATAAAATTTTTCAATCTTACTAATGAAAAATTACTCATGAGTAATCACCACCCACCACCCCCCACACCACTCCCCGCATCAAACAGCCACTATTATATTCTATTCATAAATCCGAAATCAAACCAAAGTTGAAAAAAAAGCAAAAAGGTTGACTTTTCAATTTTTTATGAGTAAAAAACCAGCTGATAGCGAAAGTGTATATGTAATTACCAAATACTGTATTCATATATCTATGAATAACAAAAAGGTTCATATTTAACATTACACACAAATATTTTCATAAAGAAATATGTTAAGAAAGGTCATTGATACTATATACATTATAGATCCAGATATACATCATTGAACAATCTATTTTTATAATTACACTTGTATGTATGTATACAAAATACCATATAAACGATGTATACATATTACATACAATCATGTATATCGCATAAACAGCACATTCATTGCATATAGTATTTACTATTATCTATTCTGCATAAGCAAGCAGCATGTTGTTATTAATGTCTACTATGTCATGTCTATTATGTATGTATTAGAATTAGTTTTTACATCGCATTCAATGTTATACCAAAGACCAATATAATATACCATGATATAATATATTTTATATATCGGTCTTTGGTTATATCAAACTTGTTTATTCATGTTATATGCTTTATGTATGTATGTGTACGAGATCGTCTTCAATTCAATATGGATCCTTACGATCCTTATATATCCTTCTTATGCACGAGCATAAACCATACATGGAGAATATATATATATGATCAAAATCTCTCAAAAATGTTCAAATTTATATTTATATTTATTTTTTTATTCTATTTTCAATACTCAAAATATACATTTACATATAAATAACACTTATATGTGTGGAATATCATATGAATTAAATGTACATTTTAAATAGCATTGTGTATTGTTTAGTGCTGCAAAACATTGACAGGTGTTCATTTCATTTGTGAGAGCAAACATTTATAATAAATGAGAACAAATTCGAAACACTATGGTCCGTCTACACAATTAGTTTTGATAACTCGATTTACAAAAACAATTCCATTATATCACAGACTGTCATACAAATTTATTGAAATGATTATAATTGTGTACAGGGTACATAACTAAAAGCAATTCGAAAAATTTTGAAAAACTTTTTTGATTTTGATGAAGCTTTTTCGATCTTTATCATATATGTAAGTGTGTCGTTTTTGGAAAAATTACCACTTACACTAAAAAGAACATCTATTGAGACGAAGAACTATATTATCTTTGGCTTAAGTCATTCTAGTTACGGCTTGATTTAATCAGTTAACACCATTTTGGTTATATCCTTATATCATAGACTAATAACACTATCCAGATGTGAAATACAAATGTTAAAATTTGATACATGCAAGTAATTTTTACTGGCAGACAATTTAGTCATAGTAGCAGACAAAAAGTTTTTCAACAAAAATAAAACTTTTTAGTAGCAGACAAAAAGATTTTCACCAAAATTAAAACTTAAATGTTGAAAGTTTATGAAATCTTTTAAATATGTTCTGAATTCTGGATCTACGGTTTTATATTTTCAATAGCACATTATCACCACGATAATAAAGATATCCTTATCTGTGATAATATATACATCAAAGATAATACAGTCCTACTAGATGAACCATTTCATTTTTTTTATTTAAATGTTTGTATGTTTGCCAAAAATAAAGATCGAAAAAGTTTTTCGAAACAATATCGAAAAAGAGCGAAAGTTTATAATTCAGGAGGGATGTAAATATGAGAGAAAAATAAGAATATTTATATAGAAGAATTAGTTTGTGAGTTGCATGACTGGTTTACTAAATTTTATATGGTTTTGAGTGGTACCATCACTTATTTGGGGTGCGTTCATGAACATTACTTTAACCATAGTCATGGTGTAGTATAGTTTAAGCAAAGTTATGTTATACTACAGCCATAGTTATGTTAACTTCAAGTGGTTTTTGAACGCCATTTTTACCATAGTAGTAGCAATAAATTATCATTCAGCTGTCAAGTCAAGTTTAAAAAATTTTTACATATTTAAATTTTTATATTTTTTGTTTGTCAAAAATTAATTATTTTTTACAAATGAAGTTTAAAACAAAATTAATAAATTTCAAATAAATTAAATTGAAATTTTCACAATTCACAACAAAAAATTAAATTACAAACGATTTTTTTATTGTCAATGTCATTACCACTTAAAGGTTTACTATCGTTACTATCGTTAACCATGCTCTCGAGCAGGGTTAGTTTTTGACATCAAATAGTTAAAAATTTACTTTACTACAGATGTTTATGAACGCTCAAAATTCATGTTGGTAGTTATGTTTTACTATGCCACCACCATTTTGAACGACAAATGATAACTATAGTTAACTATAGTAACGTTTATGAACGCACCCTTGATATGATATTATACTTGAATAAGTAAAAATAAATGGATATTTTGTACGCAAATGCTTTAGAATACAACAATTGACAATAGGGCTGTTTCAAATTTTTTTTTATTGTATTGAGTTGATCGTCGTATTTAATATATGAATGACTTGAGAAAGGAGGTATTTCATATTTCATGTATTTTTATATATGTATGTATGTTTTGTTATGTTAATATTCCTTGTCGTGTGCTATATGATCTGACATAAATTACTACTACTACTTCTAATTGAAATACATATATAGAATTGTATTTATATCAAAGACCATATAAATATATACATTTATATGGTCTTTGGTTTTATGTATTACCTGTATAGGTTTACATTATTTTCTGATGTAGGATTGTAGAATATTTGGCAACAGATGTTTTTACGTATGCATACATTATAATTACTGTAGCATTTGTACTGTACTCTATACATTTATATGGTCTTTGATTATATGTATTACTTGTATAGGTTTACATTATTTTCTGATGTAGCATTGTAGAATATTTGGCAACAGAGGTTTTTACGTATGCATACATTATAATTGCTGTAGCATTATACCAGAGATACTATATAACTACATATAAATATGTTTTTACATAGTATCACAGATCAGATACACTTATCTGTGATAGTATATAGTATCTTTGATTATACATAATATATGTATACATATGGATATATTATGGTTTTATTTTGTTATGTTTTTGAGTTCATTGACTTATGAATGCAAGATACGATTATATATTATCATATCCCGTGAATTGAATTTCTTCTTGAAATTTTGAAAGAATATCTTTTTTAATGTTTGGGCCTTAGGACTTCTAAAAAAATAAAGTATTATTCTGATTTATGATCATAATATAGAAATTTAAAAATCAGGTGTTTTGTGAATTACCAAATTTTTTTATAGACTGAGTCAATTTTTTTTCTAACTAGATCTTGTTCCTAAATCTTGAGGATAATGAATTTTAAATTATTTACAATATTTTTTAAAAACAGAAAGCTTAAAAATATTTATTTCAAAATTTTTAAATTTTATTTCGTTGATGTTTTTTGTGTGTGGTATAAAGTATATAATCAAAAAATTCTAATTACTAGCGCTGATGAACATTTAATTAGAATCAATGAAAATTGATAATTATTTGTAGCTTGAAAAATATTATAATAGGTATATATAATAAACAACATGTCATGAAGTCGAAAATAAATTATTTGTAAATTTATGGATTTTTATGATTGAATGCAATCAAATTTTTTTCATGTATGTTTGTTTGAAAATAAATTATTAAGTAGAATGGGCCTATAATTCTAGTCCTAGAAATATTTTGGAGATCCGTATTATCAAAATATCTTCAGTAGTGATTCAAAAAATTATGTTTGAAAATAACGTGGAATAGGTTTACGTATAGTAAATTATAATTGCTTATTTGATTTTTGAATTCAAAATTTGCCTTTATATTTTAACATTTCTATTAAATTGATAGCTCAACTATTTAATATCATTCTTAAACCAAATTTTAAAACTTAAACCATTCATTTAAAAAGTGCAAGAACTGGTCAGTTCTGCATGGTGCGGTCATTAAGTTGGCAAAAAATAGGAAGTTAATCTGACCTGCCTATACTTTAGAATATATTATCAGAAATTTGAATAGCCTCTGACATTTAATATTAGCACTATTAGTCATAAATATTTTTATACAGCATTTTTTTTGAACAAAAGTTTTAAAATTGCATGTATTTTTAATTCTGTTTTTTTCTATAAAATATATGTAACTTTGTTTTGAACTTAAATGAACCTAATGAATTCGGACAAAAAAGCGATGAATTATCAATCGTCTTTTAATACAGTTGAAATTATACAATATTTTAATATTTTAATAGTTGATATTATATTTAATTATTTATTATTATAATTATATATGTATACACTAAACAAATTTATGGATTTATAATGTTTCGAGGATGCATTTCCAATTATTAATTGATTAGAAATTAAATGCCGTGTAAAAGTAGTTGTGAACAATACTGTACATCCAGTTTTAGTTTAACTATAGTTGGAAGACGGTTTTCAAATTTAAAAATTTTAAAATTAAATATATTACTATATATGATTTATAAAGTATAATATTAATATGCAAATTATGTATAAAAATATCTAAGAAACTCATAGCAAAGCAGAAGAAAAATTTTGATCACGATCAAAGTGGATTTTACACTTATAATAGTGGTAACGTAGTAAATGAATGATATATTCTTCAAATATAGATATTGTGGTATCTTAAAAGGATATTTGCTTGAGGGCTGTTACCTATCAAAATTGCAATTTTATTTTTTTTAGAGGAAAACCGTCGCAATGCAGTGTAATTGATAAATATTCGGTAATTATAAACTTTCGCTGTCAGCTAGTTTTCTTTAAACATTAAAAATCGAAAAATATATGAATCTTCATGATTCTAGTCTCAAAATGTTCCATTTAACTTCGGATTTATGAAAAAAGTATAATAGTTAAAGTTTGATGCGTAGGAGAGTGTAGGTAGATAGTTAAAAGAGCATATGAAAAAATCAGTTTAATTCAGTTCAAAAATGTTGATCAGTGTTAACGAATGACGCTAATTATACAGCACTTTTCATACTCTTTTAGCATCCCCGCACCCACCTGCCAAAATTCTCTTTTTTTCATTTATATTTTATTTTTCATTCTATAAAATTTTTCAATCTTACTAATGAAAAATTACTCATGAGTAATCACCACCCACCACTCCCCACACCACTCCACGCATCAAACAGCCACTATTATATTCTATTCATAAATCCGAAATCAAACCAAAGTTGAAAAAAAAGCAAAAAGGTTGACTTTTCAATTTTTTATGAGTAAAAAACCAGCTGATGGCGAAAGTGTATATGTAATTACCAAATACTGTATTCATATATCTATGAATAACAAAAAGGTTCATATTTAACATTACACACAAATATTTTCATAAAGAAATATGTTAAGAAAGGTCATTGATACTATATACATTATAGATCCTGATATACATCATTGAACAATCTATTTTTATAATTACACTTGTATGTATGTATGTGTACAAAATACCATATAAACGATGTATACATATTACATACAATCATGTATATCGCATAAACAGCACATTCATTGCATATAGTATTTACTATTATCTATTCTGCATAAGCAAGCAGCATGTTGTTATTAATGTCTACTATGTCATGTCTATTATGTATGTATTAGAATTAGTTTTTACATCGCATTCAATGTTATACCAAAGACCAATATAATATACCATGATATAATATATTTTATATATCGGTCTTTGGTTATATCAAACTTGTTTATTCATGTTATATGCTTTATGTATGTATGTGTACGAAATCGTCTTCAATTCAATATGGATCCATATATATCCTTATGCACGAGCATAAACCATACATGGAGAATAAATATATATGATCAAAATCTCTCAAAAATGTTCAAATTTATATTTATATGTTCCAGCCAATGATATTCATTTATTCTATTTTCAATACTCAAAATATACAAATACATATAAATAACACTTATATGTGTGGAATATCATATGAATTAAATGTACATTTTAAATAGCATTGTGTATTGTTTAGTGCTGCAAAACATTGACAGGTGTTCATTTAATTTGTGAGAGCAAATATTTATAATAAATGAGAACAAATTCGAAACACTATGGTCCGTCTACACAATTAGTTTTGATAACTCGATTTACAAAAACAATTCCATTATATCACAGACTGTCATACAAATTTATTGAAATGATTATAATTGTGTACAGGGTACATAACTAAAAGCAATTCGAAAAATTTTGAAAAACTTTTTTGATTTTGATGAAGCTTTTTCGATCTTTATCATATATGTGAGTGTGTCGTTTTTGGAAAAATTACCACTTACACTAAAAAGAACATCTATTGAGACGAAGAACTATATCATCTTTGATATACATATATATTTTATAGTGTTGTTAGTCTATGGTTATATGAAAAATAAAAAACCGAACTATAAAATATGAAGTCGATGCGCAGCCGAAGTCCACTCAAAGTATAAAATGTTGATTGATTCGTGTCAGCGGGAAGATGGGCATAAAAGAAAATGATGATAATTCAGGGTTGACGTAGCTACTAGGAGTTTTGATTAAATTTATAAAAAAAATATGAATTTATGATTAAACCATATTCAGTATTTTTAATTTTAGTTTTAAAATTATGTGTTCAGTATCAATTTGATATTAAATTTTGTATACATACGTACATACATTCATTTTCATATTTGTTTATTTGTCCATTTTCTTCTATTTTGTTTCCTTTATGTACTGGTTAATGATTTCGTTACGTTACCGTTACATTCTGAATTTTATTTTTTGTTTTGTCTTTTCTTAGAATAAGAAAGAAAATTATTTACAATGCAAATTGCTATCATATTATTCAAATCAGCTTGTTATTATATGTTATTTTGTAAAGAAATGAACATATTTCATAAAATTTCCCAAAATGTCACAAAATTACCTGTTTTTTTGTAAAATCTAAAAAAAAAATTTTTTGCAAACTGGTAGCCCTTCATAATATAAAATTTAAAACATTTCCCTCGGATTTAAATTGAGATCTGATCACCCCACACACGAGACAGATTTATACAAACGCAATGTGAAAGAATATAGAAAAGCATGCCTATCTTGCCTGTGCCTCAAAGATAATATAGTTCTTCGTCTCAATAGATGTTCTTTTTAGTGTAAGTGGTAATTTTTCCAAAAACGACACACTTACATATATGATAAAGATCGAAAAAGCTTCATCAAAATCAAAAAAGTTTTTCAAAATTTTTCGAATTGCTTTTAGTTATGTACCCTGTACACAATTATAATCATTTCAATAAATTTGTATGACAGTCTGTGATATAATGGAATTGTTTTTGTAAATCGAGTTATCAAAACTAATTGTGTAGACGGACCATAGTGTTTCGAATTTGTTCTCATTTATTACAAATGAAATGAACACCTGTCAATGTTTTGCAGCACTAAACAATACACAATGCTATTTAAAATGTACATTTAATTCATATGATATTCCACACATATAAGTGTTATTTATATGTAAATGTATATTTTGAGTATTGAAAATAGAATTAATGAATATCATTGGCTGGAACATATAAATATAAATTTGAACATTTTTGAGAGATTTTGATCATACATATTTATTTTCCATGTATGGTTTATGCTCGTGCAAAAGGAAGGATAAGTAAGAAGGATCCATATTGAATTGAAGACGATCACGTACACATACATACATAAAGCATATAACATGAATAAACAAGTTTGATATAACCAAAGACCGATATATAAAATATATTATATCATGGTATATTATATTGGTCTTTGGTATAACATTGAATGCGATGTAAAAACTAATTCTAATACATATATAATAGACATGACATAGTAGACATTAATAACAACATGCAGCTTGCTTATGCAGAATAGATAATAGTAAATACTATATGCAATGAATGTGCTGTTTATGCGATACACATGATTGTATGATGTATGTATACATCGTATATATATGGTATTTTGTACACATACATACAAGTGTAATTATAAAAATAGATTGTTCAATGATGTATATCAGGATCTATAATGTATATAGTATCAATGACCTTTCTTAACATATTTCTTTATGAAAATATTTGTGTAATGCTAAATATGAACCTTTTTGTTATTCATAGATATATGAATACAGTATTTGGTAATTACATATACACTTTCGCAATCAGCTGGTTTTTTACTCATAAAAAATTGAAAAGTCAACCTTTTTGCTTTTTTTTCAACTTTGGTTTGATTTCGGATTTATGAATAGAATATAATAGTGGCTGTTTGATGCGTGGAGTGGTGTGGGGGGTGGTGGGTGGTGATTACTCATGAGTAATTTTTCATTAGTAAGATTGAAACATTTTATAGAATGAAAACTAAAATATAATTGAAAAAAATAGAATTTTGCCAGGTGGGTGCGGGGATGCTAAAAGAGTATGAAAAGTGCTGTATAATTAGCGTCATTCGTTAACACTGATCAACATTTTTGAACTGAATTAAACTGATTTTTTCATATGCTCTTTTAACTATCTACCCACACTCTCCTACGCATCAAACTGTAACTATTATACTTTTTTCATAAATCCGAAGTTAAATGGAATATTTTGAGACTAGAATCATGAAGATTCATATATTTTTCGATTTTTAATGTTTAAAGAAAACTAGCTGACAGCGAAAGTTTATAATTACCGAATATTTATCAATTACACTGAAATCTGATGGTTTTCCTCTGAAAAGAATTAAATAACAAATTTGATAGGAAACAGGCCTCAAGCAAATATCCTTTTAAGATACCACAATATCTATATTTGAAGAATATATCATTCATTTACTACGTTGCCACTATTATTCAGGTTGCGTAAATGGAAAATCCACTTTGATCGTGATCAAAATTTTTCTTCTGCTTTGCTATGACTTTCTTAGATATTTTTATACATAATTTGCATATTAATATTATACTTTATAAATCATATATAGTAATATATTTAATTTTAAAATTTTTAAATTTGAAAACTGTCTTCCAACTATAGTTAAACTAAAACTGGATGTACAGTATTGTTCACAACTACTTTTACACGGCATTTAATTTCTAATTAATTAATAATTGGAAATGCATCCTCGAAACATTATAAATACATAAATATAATTTCAACTGTATTAAAATATTGTGAGAACAATTGATAATTCATCGCTTTTTTGTCCGAATTCATTAGGATCATTTTAGTTCAAAACAAAGTTACATATATTTTATAGAAAAGAACAGAATTAAAAATTAAAAAATTAGGAGTTTATTTTATTTATATAAAAGACATGCAATTTTAAAAACTTTTGTTTAAAAAAAATGCTGTATACAAATATTTATGAATAATACTAAATGTCAAAGGCTATTCAAATTTCTGATAATATATTCTAAAGTAGAGACAGGTCAGATTAATTTCCTCTTCTTTGCCAACACCATGACCGCACCATGCAGAACTGACCAGTTCTCGCGCTTTTAAATGAATGCATCAAATTAAAAATTTTCATTCAAATTTATAAGTAGAAATATATTATAAATTTTGCAATTTTATTTTTTATTGCCGGCAATTTTATTTAGGAATAATATTAAATAGTTTATGAGTTATCAATTTAATAGAAATGTTAAAATACAAAGGTAAATTTTGAATTCAAAAATCAAATAAGCAATTATAATTTACTATACGTAAAACTATTCCACGTTATTTTCAAACATAATTTTTTGAATCACTACTGAAGATATTTTGATAATACGGATCTCCAAAATATTTCTAGGACTAGAATTATAGGCCCATTCTACTTAATAATTTATTTTCAAACAAACATAAATGAAAAAAATTTGATTGCATTCAATCATAAAAATCCATAAATTTACAAATAATTTATTTTCGACTTCATGACATGTTGTTTATTGTTAAGACTTGTGAACAAAAATATAATATTTTTCAAGCTACAAATAATTATCAATTTTCATTGAATCTAATTAAATGTTCATCAGCGCTAGTATTTAGAATTTTTTGAGTATATACTTTATACCACACACAAAAAACATCAACGAAATAAAATTTAAAAATTTTGAAATAAATATTTTTAAGCTTTCTGTTTTTAAAAAATATTGTAAATAATTTAAAATTCATTATCCTCAAGATTTAGAAAAATATACATATTTGTAAATTATGTCCCATATTAATTTGAAAATATCAATTTTTATCTAGTTAGAAAAAAAAATTGACTCAGTCTATAAAAAAATTTGGTAATTCACAAAACACCTGATTTTTAAATTTCTATATTATGATCATAAATCAGAATAATACTTTATTTTTTCAGAAGTCCTAAGGCCCAAACATTAAAAAAGACATTCTTGAAAAATTTCAAGAAGAAATTCAATTCACGGGATATGATAATATATAATCGTATCTTGCATTCATAAGTCAATGAACTCAAAAACATAACAAAATAAAACCATAATATATCCATATGTATACATATATTATGTATAATCAAAGATACTATATACTATCACAGATAAGTGTATCTTATCTGTGATACTATGTAAAAACATATTTATATGTATTTATATAGTATCTCTGGTATAATGCTACAGCAATTATAATGTATGCATACGTAAAAACCTCTGTTGCCAAATATTCTACAATGCTACATCAGAAAATAATGTAAACCTATACAAGTAATACATATAATCAAAGACCATATAAATGTATAGAATAAAGTACAAATGCTACAGTAATTATAATGTATGCATACGTAAAAACATCTGTTGCCAAATATTCTACAATCCTACATCAGAAAATAATGTAAACCTATACAAGTAATACATATAATCAAAGACCATATAAATGTATAGACCAGAGTACAGTACAAATGCTACAGTAATTATAATGTATGCATACGTAAAAACCTCTGTTGCTAAATATTCTACAATCCTACATCAGAACAGAAAATAATGTAAACCTATACAGGTAATACATATAACCAAAGACCATATAAATGTATATATTTATATGGTCTTTGATATAAATACAATTCTATATATGTATTTCAATTAGAAGTAGTAGTAGTAATTTATGTCAGATCATATAGCACGCGACAAGGCATATTAACATAACAACACATACATACATATATAAAAATACATGAAATATGAAATACCTCCTTTCTCAAGTCATTCATATATTAAATACGACGATCAACTCAATACAATAAAAAAAAATTTGAAACAGCCCTATTGTCAATTGTTGTATTCTAAAGCATTTGCGTACAAAATATCCATTTATTTTTACTTATTCAAGTATAATATCATATCAAGGGTGCGTTCATAAACGTTACTATAGTTAACTATAGTTATCATTTGTCGTTCAGAATAGTGGTGGTATAGTAAAACATAACTACCAACATAACTTTTTAGCGTTCATAAACATCTGAAGTAAAGTAAATTTTTAACTATTTGATGTCAAAAATTAACCCTGCTCGAGAGCATGGTTAACGATAGTAACGATAGTAAGCCCTTAAGTGGTAATGACATTGACAATAAAAAATCGTTTGTCATTTCATTTTTTGTTGTGAATTGTGAAAATTTCAATTTAATTTATTTGAAATTTATTAATTTTGTTTTAAACTTCATTTTTAAAAAGTAATTAATTTTTGACAAACAAAAAATATAATAATTATAATATGTAAAAAATTTTTAAACTTGACTTGACAGCTGAATGATAATTTATTGCTACTACTATGGTAAAAATCGCGTTCAAAAACCACTTGAAGTTAACATAACTATGGCTGTAGTATAACATAACTTTGCTTAAACTATACTACACCATGACTATGGTTAAAGTAATGTTCATGAACGCACCCCAAATAAGTGATGGTACCACTCAAAACCATATAAAATTTAGTAAACCAGTCATGCAACTCACAAACTAATTCTTCTATATAAATATTCTTATTTTTCTCTCATATTTACATCCCTCCTGAATTATAAACTTTCGCTCTTTTTCGATATTGTTTCGAAAAACTTTTTCGATCTTTATTTTTGGCAAACATACAAACATTTAAATAAAAAAAATGAAATGGTTCATCTAGTAGGACTGTATTATCTTTGCTGTGCCTGTACTGACTTCGATTTCTGAAAATAGTATAGTGAAATTATATTTTCTATTAGCAAAGATAATATAGTTCTTCGTCTCAATAGATGTTCTTTTTAGTGTAAGTGGTAATTTTTCCAAAAACGACACACTTACATATATGATAAAGATCGAAAAAGCTTCATCAAAATCAAAAAAGTTTTTCAAAATTTTTCGAATTGCTTTTAGTTATGTACCCTGTACACAATTATAATCATTTCAATAAATTTGTATGACAGTCTGTGATATAATGGAATTGTTTTTGTAAATCGAGTTATCAAAACTAATTGTGTAGACGGACCATAGTGTTTCGAATTTGTTCTCATTTATTACAAATGAAATGAACACCTGTCAATGTTTTGCAGCACTAAACAATACACAATGCTATTTAAAATGTACATTTAATTCATATGATATTCCACACATATAAGTGTTATTTATATGTAAATGTATATTTTGAGTATTGAAAATAGAATAAATGAATATCATTGGCTGGAACATATAAATAAAAATTTGAACATTTTTGAGAGATTTTGATCATATATATTTATTCTCCATGTATGGTTTATGCTCGTGCATAAGGATATATAAGGATCCATATTGAATTGAAGACGATCTCGTACACATACATACATAAAGCATATAACATGAATAAACAAGTTTGATATAACCAAAGACCGATATATAAAATATATTATATTATGGTATATTATATTGGTCTTTGGTATAACATTGAATGCGATGTAAAAACTAATTCTAATACATACATAATAGACATGACATAGTAGGCATTAATAACAACATGCTGCTTGCTTATGCAGAATACATAATAGTAAATACTATATGCAATGAATGTGCTGTTTATGCGATATACATGATTGTATGTAATATGTATACATCGTTTATATGGTATTTTGTATACATACATACAAGTGTAATTATAAAAATAGATTGTTCAATGATGTATATCAGGATCTATAATGTATATAGTATCAATGACCTTTCTTAACATATTTCTTTATGAAAATATTTGTGTGTAATGTTAAATATGAACCTTTTTGTTATTCATAGATATATGAATACAGTATTTGGTAATTACATATACACTTTCGCTATCAGCTGGTTTTTTACTCATAAAAAATTGAAAAGTCAACCTTTTTGCTTTTTTTTCAACTTTGGTTTGATTTCGGATTTATGAATAGAATATAATAGTGGCTGTTTGATGCGTGGAGTGGTGTGGGGGGTGGTGGGTGGTGATTACTCATGAGTAATTTTTCATTAGTAAGATTGAAAAATTTTATAGAATGAAAAATAAAATATAAATGAAAAAAGAGAATTTTGGCAGGTGGGTGCGGGGATGCTAAAAGAGTATGAAAAGTGCTGTATAATTAGCGTCATTCGTTAACACTGATCAACATTTTTGAACTGAATTAAACTGATTTTTTCATATGCTCTTTTAACTATCTACCCACACTCTCCTACGCATCAAACTTTAACTATTATACTTTTTTCATAAATCCGAAGTTAAATGGAACATTTTGAGACTAGAATCATGAAGATTCATATATTTTTCGATTTTTAATGTTTAAAGAAAACTAGCTGACAGCGAAAGTTTATAATTACCGAATATTTATCAATTACACTGCAATCTGATGGTTTTCCTCTGAAAAGAATTAAATAACAATTTTGATAGGTAACAGGCCTCAAGCAAATATCCTTTTAAGATACCACAATATCTATATTTGAAGAATATATCATTCATTTACTACGTTACCACTATTATAAGTGCAAAATCCACTTTGATCGTGATCAAAATTTTTCTTCTGCTTTGCTATGAGTTTCTTAGATATTTTTATACATAATTTGCATATTAATATTATACATTATACTTTATAAATCATATATAGTAATATATTTAATTTTAAAATTTTTAAATTTGAAAACCGTCTTCCAACTATAGTTAAACTAAAACTGGATGTACAGTATTGTTCACAACTACTTTTACACGGCATTTAATTTCTAATCAATTAATAATTGGAAATCCATCCTCGAAACATTATAAATCCATAAATTTGTTTAGTGTATACATATATAATTATAATAATAAATAATTAAATATAATATCAACTATTAAAATATTAAAATATTGTATAATTTCAACTGTATTAAAAGACGATTGATAATTCATCGCTTTTTTGTCCGAATTCATTAGGTTCATTTAAGTTGAAAACAAAGTTACATATATTTTATAGAAAAAAACAGAATTAAAAATACATGCAATTTTAAAACTTTTGTTCAAAAAAAATGCTGTATAAAAATATTTATGACTAATAGTGCTAATACTAAATGTCAGAGGCTATTCAAATTTCTGATAATATATTCTAAAGTATAGGCAGGTCAGATTAACTTCCTATTTTTTGCCAACTTAATGACCGCACCATGCAGAACTGACCAGTTCTTGCACTTTTTAAATGAATGGTTTAAGTTTTAAAATTTGGTTTAAGAATGATATTAAATAGTTGAGCTATCAATTTAATAGAAATGTTAAAATATAAAGGCAAATTTTGAATTCAAAAATCAAATAAGCAATTATAATTTACTATACGTAAACCTATTCCACGTTATTTTCAAACATAATTTTTTGAATCACTACTGAAGATATTTTGATAATACATAATACGGATCTCCAAAATATTTCTAGGACTAGAATTATAGGCCCATTCTACTTAATAATTTATTTTCAAACAAACATACATGAAAAAAATTTGATTGCATTCAATCATAAAAATCCATAAATTTACAAATAATTTATTTTCGACTTCATGACATATTGTTTATTATATATACCTATATATATATATAATATTTTTCAACCTACAAATGATTATCAATTTTCATTGAATCTAATTAAATGTTCATCAGCGCTAGTATTTAGAATGTTTTGAATATATACTTTATACCACACACAAAAAACATCAACGAAATAAAATTTAAAAATTTTGAAATAAATATTTTTAAGCTTTCTGTTTTTAAAAAATATTGTAAATAATTTAAAATTCATTATCCTCAAGATTTAGGAAATAGATCTAGTTAGAAAAAAAATTGACTCAGTCTATAAAAAAATTTGGTAATTCACAAAACACCTGATTTTTAAATTTCTATATTATGATCATAAATCAGAATAATACTTTATGTATTCAGAAGTCCTAAGGCCCAAATATTAAAAAAGACATTCATTAAAAATTTCAAGAAGAAATTCAATTCACGGGATATGATAATATATAATCGTATCGTATCTTGCATTCATAAGTCAATGAACTCAAAAACATAACAAAATAAAACCATAATATATCCATATGTATACATATATTATGTATAATCTAAGATACTATATACTATCACAGATAAGGGTGTCTGATCTGTAATACTATGTAAAAACATATTTATATGTATTTAATATAGTATCTCTGGTATAATGCTACAGTAATTATAATGTATGCATACGTAAAAACCTCTGTTGCCAAATATTCTACAATGCTACATCAGAAAATAATGTAGATCTATGCAAGTAATACATATAATCAAAGACCATATAAATGTATAGAGTACAGTACAAATGCTACAGTAATTATAATGTATGCATACGTAAAAACATCTGTTGCCAAATATTCTACAATCCTACATCAGAAAATAATGTAACCTATACAAGTAATACATATAATCAAAGACCATATAAATGTATAGACCAGAGTACAGTACAAATGCTACAGTAATTATAATGTATGCATAGGCATACGTAAAAACCTCTGTTGCTAAATATTCTACAATCCTACATCAGAAAATAATGTAAACCTATACAGGTAATACATATAACCAAAGACCATATAAATGTATATATTTATATGGCCTTTGATATAAATACAATTCTATATATGTATTTCAATTAGAAGTAGTAGTAGTAATTTATGTCAGATCATATAGCACGCGACAAGGAATATTAACATAACAACACATACATACATATATAAAAATACATGAAATATGAAATACCTCCTTTCTCAAGTCATTCATATATTAAATACGACGATCAACTCAATACAATAAAAAAAAAATTTGAAACAGCCCTATTGTCAATTGTTGTATTCTAAAGCATTTGCGTACAAAATATCCATTTATTTTTACTTATTCAAGTATAATATCATATCAAGGGTGCGTTCATAAACGTTACTATAGTTAACTATAGTTATCATTTGTCGTTCAAAATGGTGGTGGCATAGTAAAACATAACTACCAACATGAATTTTTAGCGTTCATAAACATCTGTAGTAAAGTAAATTTTTAACTATTTGATGTCAAAAACTAACCCTGCTCGAGAGCATGGTTAACGATAGTAACGATAGTATACCTTTAAGTGGTAATGACATTGACAATAAAAAATCGTTTGTAATTAAATTTTTTGTTGTGAATTGTGAAAATTTCAATTTAATTAATTTGAAATTAATTAATTTTGTTTTAAACTTCATTTGTAAAAAATAATTAATTTTTGACAAACAAAAAATATAAAAATTATAATATGTAAAAATTTTTTAAACTTGACTTGACAGCTGAATGATAATTTATTGCTACTACTATGGTAAAAATGGCGTTCAAAAACCACTTGAAGTTAACATAACTATGGCTGTAGTATAACATAACTTTGCTTAAACTATACTACACCATGACTATGGTTAAAGTAATGTTCATGAACGCACCCCAAATAAGTGATGGTACCACTCAAAACCATATAAAATTTAGTAAACCAGTCATGCAACTCACAAACTAATTCTTCTATATAAATATTCTTATTTTTCTCTCATATTTACATCCCTCCTGAATTATAAACTTTCGCTCTTTTTCGATATTGTTTCGAAAAACTTTTTCGATCTTTATTTTTGGCAAACATACAAACATTTAAATAAAAAAAATGAAATGGTTCATCTAGTAGGACTGTATTATCTTTGCTATTAGCGAATGTAATGTAATACTATTTCCATAAAATTCTGTATAGCTTACATTTAAAAGCGCAGCTATATATATTTTGCTAAGCTTAAATTGCCTACTTAAAGTAGGAAAGCTGTAATAAAGTGCAGTTATATAATGAGTTCCAGAATGTGATCCTAAAGGATTGTTTATTTCGAAATTATCTTTGTATAAGAAATATGGAATAACAATTTTGCCACTGTACAGTCTTTGTTTTTCTTTCCATAAACTTCGCTGTATGAAATGTTCTATATCTACGTTATTATTGTTATATGTTTCTATTTTATTAAGACAACTTTCAAGATTGCGCTCATTTTAAAATATATTTTTAAATTGAACATTTAAAGGCATCAAAATGCCTTTGTGTATTTTTTCATCAAGACGACATACACAGTAATTTCTCTGCTAAGGTCGAATTCCAAGGGCTTTACAAATTTATCATTTTCTGTCAAATATTTTATTAATTTATATTCGGAAGCAAATAATTCAAGAAGTTCTTCACAGCTGTCTAATATTTTGCAAAATAACTGTCGATCTGTATACACAATAACTGTGTCGAAATAAACTTCAATGATTTAAAAATTGATTGTAAAATACGTTGTTTAACTTTACACTCAAAATTAATTACATATTTTCTCGTAAAATTTTCGTTATTATGCAGAGATAACATAAAGTGAATAACATTTTCAAAAATTTCTTTTTTCACTATATTAATATTAAATTCTGCATCCTTACTTTTATCTTTTAATTCAGGATTATTGTTAACATTTGACTCAAATTCAATATTTTCTCTTCTGGATTCACGTTCTATATGTTGGCCTTGCAACTGGGCTTTAAGTTTTCTGAGTACGAACTAGAGGATTTGAAATCAGATTTTGTTCTCGAAATTTCATGAAATCTAATCAAGTGTTTTTTAAACGATGAACTATTTTGAAAAGTTTGCTGACAAGACTCATAAGAACATGTAACTAAGAACTCATAATGAACACTACCCTTTCCGTAACCATGAATTATTTTTAAATGACCGATTAAAATTTTTGCATTTAAATAACGACTACATATGGAACACTTTATCATTTTTATAACTTAAGTGGTTTTGAAATGATCAATCAAAGTAATATAAAAAAAATTCAATGTTTTAAAAATAGGTACTTACCTTTTTTATTTTTTATCAAACACCCTTTTTTTTATTTTATATAGTTTATCAAACACTACTTTATATTAACTATATATTTCTTAACTGAAAATAATTATGGGCTGAACTTCCGATTCGCTGGCTCATGATATCGAAACAGTACATTTTCAGGACAATACTTTGGAATGTCGTCTTTAATATGTCATATGTTCTTGTTGGCGGAAATTTGATATTTGGGAGAAAAGTACCGTTAAAAATTTTTCAAAAACTTCACTACTGTGTTTCACAAAAACCGTTATATATTCTTTTTTTTGGAATAATGCAGGATAACAAAAGATATTGCGTTTTAAAGAGAACTTTCTCTTCTTTCTAACGAAATATATTTTGCACGGAAATAATAAGTGGTTTCTGAGATATAAGACTCAAAATTCAAAATTACATGTTTTTAAAAAAACGATTTTTAAACTTCCTTTAATATTGACATATCTCCAAAATCTGAAGAACAAGATAAATAAATTATGATGTCAAATGAAATATAATTTTGTCTTCTTTAAAATGAAACCCCTTACACCCTCATATGTCACCCCACTAAGAAACTATGGACAAATGTATGCAAAAAAGTGCATGTTTTTTATACATAACTAAGTAGTTATTTTTTGTTCAATGTATTACCGTATTACTCGTATATAGGACTAGTTTTCCCTAATTATGTATAATAACATCAACTATCAAATCCTGACACAGTAATAATGAATGAGTTCTGATAATGTAACGTCTATCCTGTTACCTATAAGCAAAGATAATACAGTCCTACTAGATGAACCATTTCATTTTTTTTATTTAAATGTTTGTATGTTTGCCAAAAATAAAGATCGAAAAAGTTTTTCGAAACAATATCGAAAAAGAGCGAAAGTTTATAATTCAGGAGGGATGTAAATATGAGAGAAAAATAAGAATATTTATATAGAAGAATTAGTTTGTGAGTTGCATGACTGGTTTACTAAATTTTATATGGTTTTGAGTGGTACCATCACTTATTTGGGGTGCGTTCATGAACATTACTTTAACCATAGTCATGGTGTAGTATAGTTTAAGCAAAGTTATGTTATACTACAGCCATAGTTATGTTAACTTCAAGTGGTTTTTGAACGCCATTTTTACCACAGTAGTAGCAATAAATTATCATTCAGCTGTCAAGTCAAGTTTAAAAAATTTTTACATATTATAATTTTTATATTTTTTGTTTGTCAAAAATTAATTATTTTTTACAAATGAAGTTTAAAACAAAATTACTTAATTTCAAATTTAAATTAAAATTAAATTAAATTGAAATTTTCACAATTCACAACAAAAAATTAAATTACAAACGATTTTTTTATTGTCAATGTCATTACCACTTAAAGGTTTACTATCGTTACTATCGTTAACCATGCTCTCGAGCAGGGTTAGTTTTTGACATCAAATAGTTAAAAATTTACTTTACTACAGATGTTTATGAACGCTAAAAATTCATGTTGGTAGTTATGTTTTACTATGCCACCACCATTTTGAACGACAAATGATAACTATAGTTAACTATAGTAACGTTTATGAACGCACCCTTGATATGATATTATACTTGAATAAGTAAAAATAAATGGATATTTTGTACGCAAATGCTTTAGAATACAACAATTGACAATAGGGCTGTTTCAAATTTTTTTTTTATTGTATTGAGTTGATCGTCGTATTTAATATATGAATGACTTGAGAAAGGAGGTATTTCATATTTCATGTATTTTTATATATGTATGTATGTGTTGTTATGTTAATATTCCTTGTCGCGTGCTATATGATCTGACATAAATTACTACTACTACTTCTAATTGAAATACATATATAGAATTGTATTTATATCAAAGACCATATAAATATATACATTTATATGGTCTTTGGTTATATGTATTACCTGTATAGGTTTACATTATTTTCTGATGTAGGATTGTAGAATATTTAGCAACAGAGGTTTTTACGTATGCCTATGCATACATTATAATTACTGTAGCATTTGTACTGTACTCTGGTCTATACATTTATATGGTCTTTGATTATATGTATTACTTGTATAGGTTTACATTATTTTCTGATGTAGGATTGTAGAATATTTGGCAACAGATGTTTTTACGTATGCATACATTATAATTACTGTAGCATTTGTACTGTACTCTGGTCTATACATTTATATGGTCTTTGATTATATGTATTACTTGTATAGGTTTACATTATTTTCTGATGTAGCATTGTAGAATATTTGGCAACAGAGGTTTTTACGTATGCATACATTATAATTGCTGTAGCATTATACCAGAGATACTATATAACTACATATAAATATGTTTTTACATAGTATCACAGATCAGATACACTTATCTGTGATAGTATATAGTATCTTTGATTATACATAATATATGTATACATATGGATATATTATGGTTTTATTTTGTTATGTTTTTGAGTTCATTGACTTATGAATGCAAGATACGATTATATATTATCATATCCCGTGAATTGAATTTCTTCTTGAAATTTTGAAAGAATATCTTTTTTAATGTTTGGGCCTTAGGACTTCTAAAAAAATAAAGTATTATTCTGATTTATGATCATAATATAGAAATTTAAAAATCAGGTGTTTTGTGAATTACCAAATTTTTTTATAGACTGAGTCAATTTTTTTTCTAACTAGATCTAGTTCCTAAATCTTGAGGATAATGAATTTTAAATTATTTACAATATTTTTTAAAAACAGAAAGCTTAAAAATATTTATTTCAAAATTTTTAAATTTTATTTCGTTGATGTTTTTTGTGTGTGGTATAAAGTATATATTCAAAACATTCTAAATACTAGCGCTGATGAACATTTAATTAGATTCAATGAAAATTGATAATTATTTGTAGCTTGAAAAATATTATATATATATATAGGTATATATAATAAACAATATGTCATGAAGTCGAAAATAAATTATTTGTAAATTTATGGATTTTTATGATTGAATGCAATCAAATTTTTTTCATGTATGTTTGTTTGAAAATAAATTATTAAGTAGAATGGGCCTATAATTCTAGTCCTAGAAATATTTTGGAGATCCGTATTATCAAAATATCTTCAGTAGTGATTCAAAAAATTATGTTTGAAAATAACGTGGAATAGGTTTACGTATAGTAAATTATAATTGCTTATTTGATTTTTGAATTCAAAATTTGCCTTTATATTTTAACATTTCTATTAAATTGATAGCTCAACTATTTAATATCATACTTAAACCAAATTTTAAAACTTAAACCATTCATTTAAAAAGTGCAAGAACTGGTCAGTTCTGCATGGTGCGGTCATTAAGTTGGCAAAAAATAGGAAGTTAATCTGACCTGCCTATACTTTAGAATATATTATCAGAAATTTGAATAGCCTCTGACATTTAGTATTAGCACTATTAGTCATAAATATTTTTATACAGCATTTTTTTTGAACAAAAGTTTTAAAATTGCATGTATTTTTAATTCTGTTTTTTTCTATAAAATATATGTAACTTTGTTTTGAACTTAAATGAACCTAATGAATTCGGACAAAAAAGCGATGAATTATCAATCGTCTTTTAATACAGTTGAAATTATACAATATTTTAATATTTTAATAGTTGATATTATATTTAATTATTTATTATTATAATTATATATGTATACACTAAACAAATTTATGGATTTATAATGTTTCGAGGATGCATTTCCAATTATTAATTGATTAGAAATTAAATGCCGTGTAAAAGTAGTTGTGAACAATACTGTACATCCAGTTTTAGTTTAACTATAGTTGGAAGACGGTTTTCAAATTTAAAAATTTTAAAATTAAATATATTACTATATATGATTTATAAAGTATAATATTAATATGCAAATTATGTATAAAAATATCTAAGAAAGTCATAGCAAAGCAGAAGAAAAATTTTGATCACGATCAAAGTGGATTTTGCACTTATAATAGTGGTAACGTAGTAAATGAATGATATATTCTTCAAATATAGATATTGTGGTATCTTAAAAGGATATTTTCTTGAGGCCTGTTACCTATCAAAATTGTTATTTAATTCTTTTCAGAGGAAAACCATCAGATTGCAGTGTAATTGATAAATATTCGGTAATTATAAACTTTCGCTGTCAGCTAGTTTTCTTTAAACATTAAAAATCGAAAAATATATGAATCTTCATGATTCTAGTCTCAAAATGTTCCATTTAACTTCGGATTTATGAAAAAAGTATAATAGTTAAAGTTTGATGCGTAGGAGAGTGTGGGTAGATAGTTAAAAGAGCATATGAAAAAATCAGTTTAATTCAGTTCAAAAATGTTGATCAGTGTTAACGAATGACGCTAATTATACAGCACTTTTCATACTCTTTTAGCATCCCCGCACCCACCTGCCAAAATTCTCTTTTTTTCATTTATATTTTATTTTTCATTCTATCAATCTTACTAATGAAAAATTACTCATGAGTAATCACCACCCACCACCCCCCACACCACTCCACGCATCAAACAGCCACTATTATATTCTATTCATAAATCCGAAATCAAACCAAAGTTGAAAAAAAAGCAAAAAGGTTGACTTTTCAATTTTTTATGAGTAAAAAACCAGCTGATAGTGAAAGTGTATATGTAATTACCAAATAATGTATTCATATATCTATGAATAACAAAAAGGTTCATATTTAACATTACACACAAATATTTTCATAAAGAAATATGTTAAAAAAGGTCATTGATACTATATACATTATAGATCCCGATATACATCATTAAACAATCTATTTTTATAATTACACTTGTATGTATGTGTACAAAATACCATATATACGATGTATACATACAATCATGTATATCGCATAAACAGCACATTCATTGCATATAGTATTTACTATTATCTATTCTGCATAAGCAAGCAGCATGTTGTTATTAATGCCTACTATGTCATGTCTATTATGTATGTATTAGAATTAGTTTTTACATCGCATTCAATGTTATACCAAAGACCAATATAATATAATATACCATGATATAATATATTTTATATATCGGTCTTTGGTTATATCAAACTTGTTTATTCATGTTAAATGCTTTATGTATGTATGTGTACGAGATCGTCTTCAATTCAATATGGATCCTTATATATCCTTATGCACGAGCATAAACCATACATGGAGAATAAATATATATGATCAAAATCTCTCAAAAATGTTCAAATTTATATTTATATGTTCCAGCCAATGATATTCATTTATTCTATTTTCAATACTCAAAATATACAAATACATATAAATAACACTTATATGTGTGGAATATCATATGAATTAAATGTACATTTTAAATAGCATTGTGTATTGTTTAGTGCTGCAAAACATTGACAGGTGTTGTGTTCATTTCATTTGTGAGAGCAAACATTTATAATAAATGAGAACAAATTCGAAACACTATGGTCCGTCTACACAATTAGTTTTGATAACTCGATTTACAAAAACAATTCCATTATATCACAGACTGTCATACAAATTTATTGAAATGATTATAATTGTGTACAGGGTACATAACTAAAAGCAATTCGAAAAATTTTGAAAAACTTTTTTGATTTTGATGAAGCTTTTTCGATCTTTATCATATATGTAAGTGTGTCGTTTTTGGAAAAATTACCACTTACACTAAAAAGAACATCTATTGAGACGAAGAACTATATTATCTTTGCTATAAGCTATAAGTTTATGTGCATTTTATACATTATTCATTTTAGGGCTTAGTTATTTTTGACAAAATATTTTTATCAATCAACATTTAACTCGGTCAATTTTGAACACGTTTACATGAAAAAAATAACAGTAAAATAATAGCTTTAACCAACCAATTAAATAAATCAATATTTCATTTCAGTGAAACTAATAATGCTTTGTAAATTAATAAATTAATTTCTAAAATAAATTTATAAAATAATAAATTAATTAATAATATATACAAAATTTTTCAAACCTCATATAAAATATTTTACCCTATTACGATTTTGTGATTTTACTATTGTTATTTTTTTGAGTGTATGTATGTATATAGGTATATTTGGAATGATTGTTATTTTAAAGGGTTAAAAACAACTAAAATTAAACATTTATTAAAAATTTCAAATCACATTATATCAATACTATTATTTATTTGGTAATAAGAAAAAAATTTTCATGTATCTTTTCAGGTAAGTTCATTTGACTTTGTTCATCTGTTAATTTGAAAAGTGACAATTAAACAGAAATTATAAGATCTTAAAAACAGTAAGTAATGATAATCATTTTTCTTTCTTCTAATAATTTCATGCAAAAAAAATAATTTTCAAATAATATACTGCAATCTGTCATTTTTTTTTTATTCATCAGTACATTCAAATAATGAAGATAATTTCTTTCATATAATACTCCAACCCTCCAACTCATTGTGGATATTTTTTTGTCGTTTCAATTTTTGGGTTTATCATCCTGCTGATATTACTTCCAGGAAGCTACATACATACAGATACATATAATAAAACATATGTATCATGGTATCATCCTTCAAGTTATGAAGTTATACCGTTATCAAAAGAATTTGAAAAATGATTTTCAAAAAACAGGAAATTTTCTTTCTTTTCTCTTTCTTTTGGAAAAATTTCCCAAATACAATGGAAAATGTATTGTTGCTTTGCACTACATTATCCGAATTAACGGGAAAATATTGTTTCAAAACACTATATTATCTTTGGTGCTAAGCAATATGGCAATATCTAGGAAGTGAAACAAAACAAATCCACAATCCACAATATACACAGAGTTTTGTCTTGAATATTGAAAAAGATAATGTAGGGCAAAAGAATTATAACGTGTTGTTTCTAAACAAAAGACTACATTAACTTTGTTGATATTAGCTGTTTTTCTTTGGTCTCGATTATCTGATAATTCGCAATTCTCAATTGAGCAATGCGTTTCTTTTTGGTATGTGATTTTTCTATTCTGTTATAGGTGGCAGCAGCAATGAAGTGAGATTTATGGATTTATGTAATCCAACTGAGGAAAAATATTTTTGCTCAGTTGATGTGAGGAACTGAGAATTAGAAAAAAAAAACAATTTTGACAATCTTCGTGTTCATACTTCGTAAATTTTTGGATATATGTAGTTTATTTGTAATAAATAATTTGTGAAAATTAATTTGTAAAAATAAAAAGTTTTTTAATTATTTCTTTTCAAAATGACAATCAACTGAGAATAAAAGTATCAGTTCGTTTCTTTCAGTTTGTTTGCTCAGTTAGTAGCAAGAAGAAGATAACTGATCTAAATGAGATGTCAAACTGAGAATTATCAGATAATCGTGACCAAAGAAAAACATCTATTTATCAGAGAAAACAAACTTCAGTTATTCTAGACTGAATTTGAATTATCTATTAATCTTTAAATACAGTTATTTCGTTATTTGAAAGTATTCGTTGGAATAAAACGTACATTGTTATTTGAAATAAAAACTTTGACACAGGATATCCACTTTCAGTTGAAAGCAGCATTAGTTTTTCAGCTAGCAAATGCAAAAAAGGCGACTAAAATATTTTGTGATTCGTTTCGTAGCACGATAACACTACTTGTTAACACCTTAAAACTTTACAATTCACTGATTCATAAATTTACAATTCATATAATACTTTTTTTCATTGTATGTATAAGTAAATATTGAGTGGTACACTAAGGAAAACGTTAAGAATAAAAATACTTCATAGTATTATTTTTAATATGCATATAAACGTAGATAGTATATCCTTTAGAATTTGTCTTAATGAGCCTAGAACATAATGGTCCAAAAGAATCATCTAATAATTCTTCAAGCGATATTTACACATGTAAAGTACAACTTTTCTAAAGAATTTCAAGAATTCTTATACATAATGTTCGTAAATTACAAAAAAATTTTTTTGGGTTAAGTATCTTACATAATTTTCTTCTTGGAGTTTAAATTAGCATATATTTGTGATGTATAATATGATATATATACATATAATGTGTAAATACTCGTATACATATAATGTTTTTGTATACAGATTCAAAATCATGAAGCGTTAAAAATTATTTTGTTATAAATTATAAAAGTTTGTTAAAAAAAAATTATCTGATAGCTAGGTATATACTTTTTGATATGACAATTGACAGTCCTTAATTAATGTGTAAAACATAAATATGTAAATGAACTCACAAACGAATATTTTGAAATAAGTTCTAATCATTCGAATTCACATGCACATATTCAAAAAAAGTAACATAAAATGAATATACACGTACATAGATGTGTATGATTTCCATAGATTGTAACGACATGAAATTTTAAAAATTGTTAATTGAAATGTTGAAATTAATACAAAACCTGATAAACTGTTAACAGTATTTAGGTGCAAAAATGAATTTAGGCAATTGTTTGAATTAATCAAACAGTTATTCACACATTAGTTACTCGTGAACATTGCTGATTGCATCATTGTTTGACTAAAGTGGTCTATCAGAAGTTTGAACATGCATTTTTTAAACAAGCCTATCACACACATGACCGCAATATCATCATTTTTTTTTACAGGAGTAAGATGAAAACAGATCCTCATTTGTTTTATCTCTTTGTCTTTTACAGGGGTTGCTTAATGTTTTTAAACCAAAAATTAATAGTACCACTACGGGAGTGTAAGAAGAAGTTTGGAGTAAAGGGATGAGAGATCTCATTATTTCATGAATTGTCATAATAGTACAGTTCATTACTCTATTACTGATATTCTGACAAATACTTTTGATATACAAATTTTAATTTTACTCACTAGCAATTTTCGTAATAATTTATGTAGAGTTTCCTCTGCCCACGATTAGAATTTAATGTAATTAATTTACAGTTGATTACATTCTTACGACACACAATATGAATGTACATATAAAGAACTTGGTAAGCTTAATGATTGGAATGGTGAAAACGTTGAAAAAACTAAGTTGTTAAGCTGAAAACCCATAGGACGATGCAAGCTTCAACGCTGCAAGTCTCAAAAGCGAAATTTTAAACGCTGCAAAAGTTTGAGGCTTTACAAATCCAAATCAATACCTCATATTGGTAAAAAACCACAATATATTTGTTTAAAATGACAACTCATGTGAGGTGACAATAACATAAAGTTGGGCTTCATGCTGCAAAATTTAAAATTTAACAAACCTGCGCTTCAGCTTCAAATGAGGCGTGAGGCATGCTTCACATGAAGTACGTATTTGGTACGCTTCTTCGCATTTTCCTATGTTTAAATTGACAGCGAGATGCAAAAGCTTGCAGCGTGAAGCTTGCAGCGTGCTATGGGTTTTCAGCTTTACAGATTTAAATAAAATACTTTTAATAGTTTATTGTTAATTTGTTACTGTTGAAAAAGAATAACAAGACAACCGAACCAAATTAAACAAAGGTTGAATGAATGACAAATAAAGTATTTATTTCATCTCATAATATGCTTACATGTATTAAGAATGACTGATTAAGATGTAATAGATCATAATTCAAAATGGAATGAATTCAATATACAATGTCAATAATTATTATAAATCAAACTATTATAAATTAGTACAAATTCAAAATTAATAATTTACTTAAAAAATAAATTCAGCAATTGTCTATATTTTTCAACACTCCCCCTCAATTGCATAGTCTAAACCAAGTTCTTTAACGCACTTCGAATGTTTGGCCTCTGGTAAACGTTTGCTCAGTATGTCTGCTGGCATATCTTCTGTTCTCAAATATTTAAGAATGACATATTTTCTTTTGACTGCTTCACGTATGAAATGATGACGAATATCAATATGTTTAGTCCTCGCATGTTGTACAGGATTTGATGCTATTAGTTGTGCGCTTCGGTTGTCATTGTAGATAGTCACTGGTCTATCATTTTTCAATCCTATTTCGATTAAAAATTTGTTGAAGTACATGGCCTCTTTTTAAATCACACAAAGCTATATACTCAGCTTCGGCTGTTGATAATGCGATGGTTCGTTTGTTTTCTGGATTCCCAGGAAATAGCGGCTCCTCCTTGTTTGAACCCCAGTCCGCATCGGCAAAACCAAACAAATCAATTCCAGTTTTCTTGAAAACAAAAACCAATATTTCGAGTTGCTTTTAAATACCTCAATACCCTTTTCGCTGCTCTCCAATGTCGTTGATCATATTTGTGGTTAAATTGGCTCAGATAACTAACGGAGTGGGCTATATCTGGACGTGTAGTCACGGCTAGATATAACAGAGCACCAATCAAATTTTGGTAAGGCAATTTTTCTATTTGTAATTTTTTATTTTCGTCTAAGTCTTGATTTAATAAATTTGAGTTCGTTTCCATTGATGTTTGAGCAGGGTTAGCATCTTTCATATCAAATTTACTCGGCAAGTCATTTATGTACTTTCGTTGAGTCATTATTCTAGTTTCTCCTGGATTCACTGATGTGAATTCAATACCTAAACAATTAATCCTCCCTAAATATTTTATTTCAAAATGTTTTTTCATGTATTCTTTGAACTTATTTATTGATTTTAAATTATTTGAAGCCACAAAAATGTCGTCGACGTAAATTGCAACTATATTTTCATTCAAATTTTTCTTGTAGTAGACGCATGTGTCTGAATTTAATTGTGTAAGCCCCATGTCTATCAATTTTTCATTCAATTTTAGGTACCACTGACGACTAGCCTGCTTCAAACCGTATATAGCCTTCCGAAGTAAGCATACTTTGTCGTTGTTAATTTTTTACGTTGTTCATTTCAAAATATAAATCGGGTACTTCCATATATATTGTTTCTTGGATATCACCATTCAGGTACGCAATAGGCAGTAACGACATCCATCTGGTGTATGGTAAAATACCATTCTACTGACAATGCCACTAATAGTCTGATGGATCACGGTCTTGCTGATACTGATATCACCCGCGAGTACCTTGGGATCAATCCGAGGCTCCTCGTCGTTAAGTATAACACTATGCTTAGTAGGGCTAAACAAATAATCAAATGCATCTTGACGCATCAAGGCTTCTCCTGTCGTTTTTGGGTCACCCACAACCATATTTACAGCCTAATAGAACATTTCTTCACTATCAGAGTCTATTTCTTCCTCTTCAGAGTTGTCTCTTACATCTTTCTCCTTTTGTGTAATTTTCTTTCTAATTGTTCTCCCGTCTTCTTTATCACTACTTTCATAATTATTGCTTTCATTTCAATATTTTTCCGTGCTTTTTATGTCAATTAATATTTCATTTTCTTTTTCAATTTTATCATTTTCCCTATTGGTACTTGGTATCATGTTATATTTCTTCTCAATTCAATTTCATCATCAGTATTCATATCTGCAGATTTGGTACACATTTGTTGATTACGTTCTATTTCATCGCTTATTTTTTTTCAGTTTTTCCTGGTATTTTTTACTTTTATATCATTGTTTATCAATGCGTATGTCTGATTTTCATTCTCTTTACCTAATTCAAGTAAAATTTCAATTTCTTGAACTCTTTTCGAATCATCTTTCTTTATTTCTATTTTCTTTTCTTCTATAAATATGACGTCTCTACTTTTTATTATTTTTCTGTTATCAGTATCCCATAACCGATAGGCTTTACTATCCTCACAGTATCCAACCATAATCAGTGGTCGTGATTTTGGTTCAAATTTGTCTTTCCCAGACTTATTTTGCAAGGCATATGCTTCGCTTCCAAAGACTTGTAAATGCTTCACTGATATTGTTTTCTTCGTCCATAGAATAAATGGTATCTGATTTGCAATACTTCTCAGATGAGACGGGACACCTGTTTCTAATGTAGTTTGCACAAGCAACAAGCAACTGCTTCAGCCCAAAAAGAAGGAGGTAACTTCGACTGCAGTAACATTCATCTTGACATTTCGATTAATGCCCTATTTTTTCTCTCCGCTACTCCATTTTTTTGTGGACAATATTCGACTCAAAATGCATGCTTAATGCCTTCTTGAGTTGGAAATTCAATGAATTTATTGTTACTGTATTCTTTACCATTATCTGACCTAATTGTCTTAATTTTCCGCTCAGTATAGGTTTCAAAAATCAAAAACTTGAGATTTTTATGTTGCCAAAAGTGCACTGTACACCACCGGCTATGGTCATCAATGAAAGTTAAAAAATATATCCTTATTTCAAAAACAAACTTGAAATAAGACCATATGGCACTATTTCATATGACCTTATTTCAGGGCGCCATTCTACCACTATTGTCTTTAATGAAAGCATCATCTTCATTAAATATGATTGTGAAACCATTTTCAGTAACTTTTGGTACCGAAATTAAATTTGTTTGTAGCTTGGGTACATACAGTGTCTGTTTTAATTCAGCTGTATTTCCATACTTTAAGTTTAAATTCACTGTTCCACGTCCTAAAACTTCAGTGGTATTATTATCAGCTAAACATAAAGCACTCACCTCAGTATTATTCAACTTTCAAAACTTGTCTACTTGTGCACATATGTATATGTGAAGTTGCACCGCTGTCCAAACACCAATTTATTTTTGACTGTCGCTCTGTAACTTGCTGTACTGATAACACTTCTTGTGACAAAAATGATGATGACTGTTTTTCATTTTTTTTATTTTTGTAGAAGCAATTGACTTCTTTATGACCTCTTTATCTACAATGAAAACATCTACCATTAAGTTTATTTGTCTTAACTCCTTTATGTTTATTATCATTCATATTTCTTTTAAAATTGTTTGTTGAATTTCCTTTGACGCATAAAGCGCCCAAGATGCTTTTATCTATGGTTGATCTGCGCTTCGTTTCTGTATCACTTCTCGATTGATTTTCTCGACTGGTAAACTCGATTTGACGTCATTATGACGTCATTCTCGATCGGCCTGTTTCTGTATCTGTGGTGAATCGAGAATCGAGAATGTAGCGATCGAGAAACTTTTCACCGATAATTTAGGTAGTGAGAACTGAAAAAGCCGTTGAATTTTAAATATTTTTGAATTTTAAAATTGTAATACGGTAATAATAATTACAATTTTTTTTTATTAATAATTATTAATAGTGATAATAATAATGTATATTTGTTATTATAATTATAAATTTAAGAAAAAATAGTTTTTATATATAATATTATACCTATCATTATCTATAAAAGAAAAAAAAATAAAAGCGGTGTAAAAAAAATTAAGAATAATAAATTAACATACATATAAGTATATACATAATATATTTTTTATTTTTATTGTAGAGGAAGGTCAGGTAAAACTAATAATATATTATAATTAAATAATATAATATATTGCACGTAAAATTTATAAATTTTTTCAAAATTTTCAAGATTTTGTTTTTTTATGCTTCTAAATAAAAACAAAACAATTATATTTAGACGCAAATGGTATTTATAGTTTATAAACAAGAAGGAAAATTCGAATTTTTGTTTATTATAATTAATACTAATCATACAGGTTTGTATTACTATATCTACATGCAAATAAAAAAATTACTTATTTACTTATTTAATTTTTTCATATGTAATAACACATGTCGATTAATATAAAAAAGCAAAATGTTTACAAAAATTTCTAAAATTACTATTAATTACTATTACTAATTTCTAGAATTACCAGTCGAGAAGCTGTGACGTCACTTCTCTGAGAAGTTCTCGACTGAGATACAGAAACGAGGCACTGGAGTCATATTCTTCTATCATATTCTTCTTTCATTTACAACTTCACCCACATTTGTTGAAGTTAATTCGCGCTTCGTTTCTGTATCTCAGTCGAGAAGTTCTCGACTGAAAGTGACATCACACCTTCTCGACTGGTAATTCTCGATCCAAAAAATTTTTGCGTTTCTGTATCTCTCGAAATTCACCAATCGAGAAATTCGTGGTTAGTATCTATAATCGAGAGGGAATATCGGGAATGAAACAATTTGACATTTAAATGGTTAGTGTATTAATTACAATTTCAATATTAATCACATAGTTAAACGTTTATTTCAAATATTTGAAATTTCTATCATACAAAAGTTTATATGTATGAAAATTGCAGTTCGATTTAATGAATATTTTTCATTTTATGAATTAATGTTATACATATGTGTACATATTTAAATACAAAAATAATTAGTACAATTTTAAATTTAAGATAATTTCATAAAAAAAAAAAAAAAAGATAAATATGGGATAATAAAAAAGGGTAATTTGTTGCAGGTAAATTTTAGAAATTTTTGTAAACATTTTGCTTTTTTATATTAATCGACATGTGTTATTACATATGAAAAAATTAAATAAGTAAATAAAATAATAAATTAGTTTTACCTGACCTTCCTCTACAATAAAAATAAAAAATATATTATATATGTATGTTAATTTATTATTCTTAATTTTTTTTACACCGATTTTATTTTTTTTTCTTTTATAGATAATGATAGGTATAATATTATATATAAAAACTATTTTTTCTTAAATTTATAATTATAATAACAAATATACATTATTTTTATCACTATTAATAATTATTAATAAATAAAATTGTAATTATTATTACCGTATTACAATTTTAAAATTCAAAAATATTTAAAATTCAACGGCTTTTTCAGTTCTCACTACCTAAATTATCGGTGAGAAGTTTCTCGATCGCTACATTCTCGATTCTCGATTCACCACAGATACAGAAACAGGCCGATCGAGAATGACGTCATAATGACGTAAAATCGAGTTTACCAGTCGAGAAAACCAATCGAGAAGTGAATAAGTGATACAGAAACGAAGCGCAGGCTTCTTTATCCTGCCCGATACTAAAAAAAAAAATTATCATTTTTAATAAGAATTGCTTCAATGTGGATTTTCCACGTGTCAAAATTGTATTTGGATAATGGTTCAACTTTTATTTGTGTTTGACTTGTCGTTTCACTTATATTTTAACAAAATAATACTCAATTCTCGAAATATTAATTTTAGGTGGCTATTATGAGAGTCTACTGCCAGTAGACTTAAAGTCAAAATAGACTTTTGGTATTATGAAAGTCTATTCAAGTAGAAATTTTTCTACTCTGTAGACTTAAAAAGTCAATGAAATTTTTGTGGTAGAATTTTCAATATTTGAGGTTAATGTTCATTATTAAAAATTTTTATGTGTCAAAAACAGTGTTAAGTGCATAAGATGGAGTACGAAGAAATCAAGTAAATAATATATAAATAATATAAAAAATATATTAAATTCTGACATTTTTTCAAAAATTAAATTCATTTATTTAATTTGTGTTCTTCTATACAGAAAAAAGGCTTTTAGTACTAAAGATCAACTGGAAAGTAGATAAAAGATCATTGTGACGGATTTCATCATCATCTTCGTCTATTAAATGTAACAAAATTATATCCATATTTTTTTCGCTCAAAGACTTTTTTATTTTTTATAATCAATTTTAGTATTTTTAATAATAATTAATAAACTTCTAGTTTTTTCTTCACTTTTCACTTTTATTATTTTTTATAAATTATCAAATTAATAGAATAACAATAAAAAATTTTCAAATTCTCATATAAATGAACGTAAACAATCACATTTAACCTAACTTTTAATTGGCATAATAGAAATTTTCATCAAATTATATGGCAACACTATGTGTGCAAGTCAATTGATTTACATAATACTGTGACTTTATTTGATAGACTTTTAAAAAGTCAATTCTATTCTAATACAGTAGACTCTCATAATAGCCACCAATTAATTATAACTTGAAATTATAACCGATTTAAAGATAAGATGTTTATATAATTATGAGATTAAAAATTACTTTACTGGGCGCATAACATGTTGAAAAAAATAACAACAGAACCGAACCAAATTAAACAAAGGTTGAAGTTTTATGACAAGTGAAGTATTTATTTCATCTCATAATATACATGTATTAAAAATGACAGATTAAAATGTAATAGATCATAATTCAAAATGGAATGAATTCAATATACAATGTCAATAATTATTATAAATTAGTACAAATTCAAAATTAATAATTAATATAATTCTCTAAAAAAATTTTAAACTCTTATCTATAATCTTTTAATTTATTTAATTTTCTTTTCTGTTTTTCAACTATGCTACATTATTATTTTGAATTAGAATATTCAGATTTCCTATTTCATCTTCATGTAAGTTTAGTATATTATTATTATGTTGCTAATCCTAATTAGAAAAAATCATAACAACAATATCAACGAAAATATCATAAATAAAAAATTATATTATAGCGTTTTCTAAAAAAATGTTCACTGGATGTATACTTTTTCGTTTGGTTCATTATCATGTTGTTCTTTCTTATTTAATTTATTGTAATGAAAATTGATTGTAATCAAAATAAGGAAGAGAAGAATTTATTGTGTATACGTAGATAAAAACTTGTACGATGTACAATATGTACATCATATAGTACGTAAAAGTTTATATTATTAAATAAATATATAAACAAAAATTCGATATTTAAACAAATAGGATGTATGTGTATTCTTATGTATTTTTCAAGTGTATGTATATTCTTATAATAATATGTATATATAGGGCCACACCCACCATAGGAGCAAGTGGATCACTTGGTCCGGGCGCTGCAATCTTGGGGCGCCAAAAATAACTTACATATTTTTATAAAACTTTTTATATATACAGTTTTCCTATGAAAGACGCCGTTTTAAACTTCAAAATAAACCATTTGCTTTTCAAAATAAACCTTTTTTTTTAAAAAATAAACCATTTGTTTTTCAAAATAAACTATTTCATATACTATAATACACTAAACATAGTTTATTTTGAAAAGCAAATGGTTTATTTAAAAAAAAAGGTTTATTTTGAAAAACAAATGGTTTATTTTGAAGTTAAAAAAGTATAAATAGTCAAAAAAAAAAAAAAATATTTAACTTATGCAAATAATACAAAAAATATAAACATTTCTTAGTGTCAGGTTAGTGGTTCAATGGTAGTGCTGTACACACTTTACTATAATTGTTATTTCTTTCATTTTTTTTCTTTCCTTTTTTCTATGTGCATTGATTTGAGAAGTGTACATAATCGAGTGTATTGTGTATATATTGTTTTGCTCAAAATAATATTATACACAACACAATACAATATGCAATATTACATTATACACAATATAATACATATTGTACATCACGATAGCGTAGATAGCAAATAAGTGTATCTTTCGTTATTATAAGTATATATCAGATAAGACTTTCAATGATTATATGTACACTATGCTTTGTTATGCCGTGTTCCTCTTTTTTTTCTGAAATTTTTTTTTCGCTTTTTCTGCCTTCGGTCCTCATATAATAATAAGAATCAAATTTTTTTTTTTTTTTTTTTTGATTAGATGCGTATTTCATATACTCACAAAATTTACAAATAAAAAAAAATAACAGAAAGTAAACAAACACAACGATAAAAATATTTTTTGAATGTATTTTTTAGATATTTTCGTTGTGTGAGTTTTCAATTTTAATTTTTGATTTCAGGAAAACATGCTCTTATGGTAAATGTGTAATTAAAATTGAATACACTAACAACTTAAATGTTATATTGTTTCATTCCCGATGTTCCCTCTCGATTATAAATACTAACCACGAATATCTCGATTGGTGAATTTCCAGAGATATAGAAACGAAAAAATTTTTTGGATCGAGACGCTGTGACGTCACTTTCAATCGAGAACTTCTCGACTGAGATACAGAAACGCAACACTGTTATACTATTTCGTACACAGTGTGCACCAATTATGATATTAAAAGTTTTAATGATATTAAAAACTTTTTAAAAATTTAAATTTTGAATTTTTTTCAGGAAGGAGGGTAATTAATGATCTTAAATTTTAGCCATTAAACGACGTGAAATTTTATAAATTTTTCTTTTTTTTCATTTTTTTACGTTTTTAACCGTTCAACGTTCAAGTCATATTTAAAATTCTTTTAAAACCAGATGAAATACCTTATTAAAATTAATAAGATTTTTTTTTTGAATATTCGGAAATGAGTGCAATATTGAAAAAAAAAGAAATTATCTCCTACGGAGGATACCTCATTAAAAAAGGCGTCTACTGGAAAAGAACATATACATAAACAAGAGGGGCGCAAAATTTCAAAAGTGTGCCGGGCGCTAAGATTGCTAGGGCCGTCCCTGTGTACATGTATACAAATACCAAATACCTAAAAGGCATTATTATTATTATGATTTTCAAAGCTTTTGTTGATTAGGTCTTATCATAAATAAACTAGAATTCTAGTTTATTTATGGTCTTATGAATTATTATAGAATAGGAGAAAAGTGTAGTGTGTACGCAAAGATAATATAGTTCTTCGTCTCAATAGATGTTCTTTTTAGTGTAAGTGGTAATTTTTCCAAAAACGACACACTTACATATATGATAAAGATCGAAAAAGCTTCATCAAAATCAAAAAAGTTTTTCAAAATTTTTCGAATTGCTTTTAGTTATGTACCCTGTACACAATTATAATCATTTCAATAAATTTGTATGACAGTCTGTGATATAATGGAATTGTTTTTGTAAATCGAGTTATCAAAACTAATTGTGTAGACGGACCATAGTGTTTCGAATTTGTTCTCATTTATTATAAATGTTTGCTCTCACAAATGAAATGAACACCTGTCAATGTTTTGCAGCACTAAACAATACACAATGTTATTTAAAATGTACATTTAATTCATATGATATTCCACACATATAAGTGTTATTTATATGTATTTGTATATTTTGAGTATTGAAAATAGAATAAATGAATATCATTGGCTGTGGCTGGAACATATAAATAAATATAAATTTGAACATTTTTGAGAGATTTTGATCATATATATTTATTCTCCATGTATGGTTTATGCTCGTGCATAAGAATATATAAGGATCCATATTGAATTGAAGACGATCTCGTACACATACATACATAAAGCATATAACATGAATAAACAAGTTTGATATAACCAAAGACCGATATATAAAATATATTATATCATGGTATATTATATTGGTCTTTGGTATAACATTGAATGCGATGTAAAAACTAAATTCTAATACATACATAATAGACATGGCATAGTAGACATTAATAACAACATGCTGCTTGCTTATGCAGAATAGATAATAGTAAATACTATATGCAATGAATGTGCTGTTTATGCGATATACATGATTGTATGTATACATCGTATATATGGTATTTTGTGCACATACATACAAGTGTAATTATAAAAATAGATTGTTCAATGATGTATATCAGGATCTATAATGTATATAGTATCAATGACCTTTCTTAACATATTTCTTTATGAAAATATTTGTGTGTAATGTTAAATATGAACCTTTTTGTTATTCATAGATATATGAATACAGTATTTGGTAATTACATATACACTTTCGCTATCAGCTGGTTTTTTACTCATAAGAAATTGAAAAGTCAACCTTTTTGTTTTTTTTTCAACTTTGGTTTGATTTCGGATTTATGAATAGAATATAATAGTGGCTGTTTGATGCGGGGAGCGGTGTGGGGGGTGGTGGGTGGTGATTACTCATGAGTAATTTTTCATTAGTAAGATTGAAAAATTTTATAGAATGAAAAATAAAATATAAATGAAAAAAAGAGAATTTTGGCAGGTGGGTGCGGGGATGCTAAAAGAGTATGAAAAGTGCTGTATAATTAGCGTTATTCGTTAACACTGATCAACATTTTTGAACTAAATAATTAAACCGATTTTTTCGTATGCTCTTTTAACTATCTACCCACACTCTCCTACGCATCAAACTGTAACTATTATATTTTTTTCATAAATCCGAAGTTAAATGGAACATTTTGAGACTGGAATCATGAAGATTCATATATTTTTCGATTTTTAATGTTTAAAAAAAACTAGTTGAAAGCGAAAGTTTATAATTACCGAATATTTATCAATTACACAGCAATCTGATGGTTTTCCTCTGAAAAGAATTAAA
This sequence comes from Villa cingulata, assembly GCA_951394055.1. Lineage (NCBI taxonomy): Eukaryota > Metazoa > Arthropoda > Insecta > Diptera > Bombyliidae > Villa > Villa cingulata. Next base: position 27,081,235 of record OX596019.1, on the reverse strand, counting down.
TAACAATTTTGATAGGTAACAGGCCTCAAGCAAATATCCTTTCAAGATACCACAATATCTATATTTGAAGAATATATCATTCATTTACTACGTTACCATTACCACTATTATAAGTGCAAAATCCACTTTGATCGTGATCAAAATTTTTCTTCTGCTTTGCTATGACTTTCTTAGATATTTTTATACATAATTTGCATATTAATATTATACTTTATAAATCATATACAGTAATATATTTGATTTTAAAATTTTTAAATTTGAAAACTGTCTTCCAACTATAGTTAAACTAAAACTGGGTGTACAGTATTGTTCACAACTACTTTTACACGGCATTTAATTTCTAATCAATTAATAATTGGAAATGCATCCTCGAAACATTATAAATCCATAAATTTGTTTAGTGTATACATATATAATTATAATAATAAATAATTAAATATAATATCAACTATTAAAATATTAAAATATTGTATAATTTCAACTGTATTAAAAGACGATCCGTATGTCCGAATTCATTAGGTTCATTTAAGTTCAAAACAAAGTTACATATATTTTATAGAAAAAAACAGAATTAAAAATACATGCAATTTTAAAACTTTTGTTCAAAAAAAATGCTGTATAAAAATATTTATGACTAATAGTGCTAATACTAAATGTCAGAGGCTATTCAAATTTCTGATAATATATTCTAAAGTATAGGCAGGTCAGATTAACTTCCTATTTTTTGCCAACTTAATGACCGCACCATGCAGAACTGACCAGTTCTTGCACTTTTTAAATGAATGGTTTAAGTTTTAAAATTTGGTTTAAGAATGATATTAAATAGTTGAGCTATCAATTTAATAGAAATGTTAAAATATAAAGGCAAATTTTGAATTCAAAAATCAAATAAGCAATTATAATTTACTATACGTAAACCTATTCCACGTTATTTTCAAACATAATTTTTTGAATCACTACTGAAGATATTTTGATAATACGGATCTCCAAAATATTTCTAGGACTAGAATTAAGGCCCATTCTACTTAATAATTTATTTTCAAACAAACATAAATGAAAAAAATTTGATTGCATTCAATCATAAAAATCCATAAATTTACAAATAATTTATTTTCGACTTCATGACATGTTGTTTATTATATATACCTATATATATATAATATTTTTCAAGCTACAAATAATTATCAATTTTCATTGAATCTAATTAAATGTTCATCAGCGCTGGTATTTAGAATTTTTTGAGTATATACTTTATACCACACACAAAAAACATCAACGAAATAAAATTTAAAAATTTTGCAATAAATATTTTTAAGCTTTCTGTTTTTAAAAAATATTGTAAATAATTTAAAATTCATTATCCTCAAGATTTAGGAACTAGATCTAGTTAGAAAAAAAATTGACTCAGTCTATAAAAAAATTTGGTAATTCACAAAACACCTGATTTTTAAATTTCTATATTATGATCATAAATCAGAATAATACTTTATTTTTTCAGAAGTCCTAAGGCCCAAACATTAAAAAAGATATTCTTTAAAAATTTCAAGAAGAAATTCAATTCACGGGATATGATAATATATAATCGTATCTTGCATTCATAAGTCAATGAACTCAAAAACATAACAAAATAAAACCATAATATATCCATATGTATACATATATTATGTATAATCAAAGATACTATATACTATCACAGATAAGTGTATCTGATCTGTGATACTATGTAAAAACATATTTATATGTAGTTATATAGTATCTCTGGTATAATGCTACAGCAATTATAATGTATGCATACGTAAAAACATCTGTTGCCAAATATTCTACAATCCTACATCAGAAAATAATGTAAACCTATACAAGTAATACATATAATCAAAGACCATATAAATGTATAGACCAGAGTACAGTACAAATGCTACAGTAATTATAATGTATGCATAGGCATACGTAAAAACCTCTGTTGCTAAATAATCCTACATCAGAAAATAATGTAAACCTATACAGGTAATACATATAACCAAAGACCATATAAATGTATATATTTATATGGTCTTTGATATAAATACAATTCTATATATGTATTTCAATTAGAAGTAGTAGTAGTAATTTATGTCAGATCATATAGCACACGACAAGGAATATTAACATAACAACACATACATACATATATAAAAATACATGAAATATGAAATACCTCCTTTCTCAAGTCATTCATATATTAAATACGACGATCAACTCAATACAATAAAAAAAAATTTGAAACAGCCCTATTGTCAATTGTTGTATTCTAAAGCATTTGCGTACAAAATATCCATTTATTTTTACTTATTCAAGTATAATATCATATCAAGGGTGCGTTCATAAACGTTACTATAGTTAACTATAGTTATCATTTGTCGTTCAAAATAATGGTGGCATAGTAAAACATAACTACCAACATGAATTTTTAGCGTTCATAAACATCTGTAGTAAAGTAAATTTTTAACTATTTGATGTCAAAAATTAACCCTGCTCGAGAGCATGGTTAACGATAGTAACGATAGTAAACCTTTAAGTGGTAATGACATTGACAATAAAAAAACGTTTGTCATTTAATTTTTTGTTGTGAATTGTGAAAATTTCAATTTAATTAATTTGAAATTAATTAATTTTGTTTTAAACTTCATTTGTAAAAAATAATTAATTTTTGACAAACAAAAAATATAAAAATTATAATATGTAAAAATTTTTTAAACTTGACTTGACAGCTGAATGATAATTTATTGCTACTACTATGGTAAAAATGGCGTTCAAAAACCACTTGAAGTTAACATAACTATGGCTGTAGTATAACATAACTTTGCTTAAACTATACTACACCATGACTATGGTTAAAGTAATGTTCATGAACGCACCCCAAATAAGTGATGGTACCACTCAAAACCATATAAAATTTAATAAACCAGTCATGCAACTCACAAACTAATTCTTCTATATAAATATTCTTATTTTTCTCTCATATTTACATCCCTCCTGAATTATAAACTTTCGCTCTTTTTCGATATTGTTTCGAAAAACTTTTTCGATCTTTATTTTTGGCAAACATACAAACATTTAAATAAAAAAAATGAAATGGTTCATCTAGTAGGACTGTATTATCTTTGAGATAACTAACCAAAGCTCCTTAGTTTCACTGCTGTAATATAGATGGATTCGTCTTATTATATACATAATACAAATGTCATATCCATATATATTTTCAAATTTTGAATTTAAAAATTCAAATTTCAAGATACGTTAAAACATACTTGTATTTCTCTGGCAGTCAGACGAATTGTTTATTGTTTATAATGTAAGTTTAATTGAATAAAAATATTGAAATATTATAATTATTATAATTTTATTTAAATATGATTATATCGTATGTACATTTGACTTAATTTTAGTTTTTTTATTTATTTTATAAAAATGTATCCGTATGGTAATGAAGGTACGTAATGGACCTTTTATATGTATATATAATAAATATATATGGTATATGAATGTGCATGAAGGTACATAATGGACCTATTATGTGCATATGATAAGCATATGTGGTATATGAATGTGCATGAAGGTACATAATGGACTTTTTATCTGCATATAATAAATATATATGGTATACGAATGTGCAGGCCTGCAATAAAACGAATCTTTTTTTGATGTAAGTACCACTCTAAATGCACAGTTCTACGAATTTGTAATTAGTATACCTTCGCTTGAAGAGAACACTATAATTTAAATTAAATGTCCTGTCTAGGAATGGGGATCAATAGAAGCGAAGAAAACCTAATTTGAACATATGCTATATAGTGGATGAATTAAAAGAATGCTTAATGTCAATCCTTTATTATTTTCTGTATAAGGAATGTGGATTATTTTTTAAATACATATATTTCATGTTACCCATTATTAATAAATTTTAGATGATCCAACAAATGGTTTTTTAGAATAAAACTTGGATCAAACACAATTCAGTAATAATTAAACATATACTTTTACCAGTACAGTGGATAAATGTCAATTGAGCTTTCCATTTATCTATAGATAAGCATTTTAACATGCAGAAATCATGAAGTTAAAATAACCTATAGATTTATCTATAGATTAACTTATCAAACGTTTGTGAAACGCAAAATAGGCTTAAACTTGAGATTTATTCTATGGATAGCGAAAGCTTTGGAATAAATAATTTATCTATTCTTTGTGAAACTGGGCCTCAGTCTATAAAAAAATTTGGTAATTTAGAAAACAAATGATTTTTAAATTTCTATATTATGATCATAAATCAGAATAATACTTTATGTATTCAGAAGTCCTAAGGCCCAAACATTAAAAAAGACATTCATTAAAAATTTCAAGAAGAAATTCAATTCACGGGATATGATATAATATATAATCGTATCTTGCATTCATAATTCAATGAACTCAAAAACATAACAAAATAAAACCATAATATATCCATATGTATACATATATATTATGTATAATCAAAGATACAATATACTATCGCAGATAAGGGTGCCTGATCTGTGATACTATGTAAAAACATATTTATATGTATTTATATAGTATCTCTGGTATAATGCTACAGCAATTATAATGTATGCTTATGTAAAAACCTTTGTTGCCAAATATTCTGCAATGCTACATCAGAAAATAATGTAAACCTACACAAGTAATACATATAATTAAAGACCATATATATGTATAGAGTACAGTACAAATGCTACAGTAATTATAATGTATATGCATACGTAAAAACCTCTGTTGCCAAATATTCTACAATCCTACATCAGAAAATAATGTAAACCTATACAAGTAATACATATAATCAAAGACCATATAAATGTATACAATACAGTACAAATGCTAGAGTAATTATAATGTATGGATATGTAAAAACCTGTGTTGCTAAATATTCTACAATCCTACATCAGAAAATAAAGTAGATCTATACAAGTAATACATATAACCAAAAACCATATAAATGTATATATTTATATGGTCTTTGATTGATATAAATACAATTGTATATATGTATGTATTTCAATTAGAAGTAGTAGTAGTAATTTTTATCAGAGCATATAGCACGCGACAAGGCATATTAACATAACAACACATACATATTATGTACATATATAAAAATGCATGAAATATGAAATACCTCCTTTCTCAACTCATTCATATATTAAATACGACGATCAACTCAATACAATAAAAAAAAAATTGGAAACCAGCCCTATTGTCAATTGTTGTATTCTAAAGCATTTGCGTACAAAATATCCATTTATTTTTACTTATTCAAGTACACTGATCAACCATTAGCAATAAGATGTGACACTCTTTTTTTTAAAAATTTACCAACAAACATAATAAATATTTAAAAATAATAAAATAAATCAAAATTCAATTTACAAAAACAGTACAGAATTAATGTACTAATTTCAAATCCATATTTCCTTATAAACTGCCGTAATGAAGAAAAGATACAAAACAATATATAAATGTGAGCAATACAATCATATTGTACATGTATTCGTTTTTTTCACAATGCATTTTTAAAGGCGATCTGGAACTTTTTTTTTTGACTACCTGACGCGTCATTATATCAAAGATAAGGTGATTCATATAATTTCTGAGAATTTTGAAGACAAGAAAAATTTTATTTTGCTATGGCCCAGTTTCACAAAGAATAGATAAATTATTTATTCCAAAGCTTTCGCTATCCATAGAATAAATCTCAAGTTTAAGCCTATTTTGCGTTTCACAAACGTTTGATAAGTTAATCTATAGATAAATCTATAGGTTATTTTAACTTCATGATTTCTGCATGTTAAAATGCTTATCTATAGATAAATGGAAAGTTCAATTGACATTTATCCACTGTACTGGTAAAAGTATATGTTTAATTATTATTGAATTGTGTTTGATCCAAGTTTTATATTAAGAAACCATTTAAATTTTAAAAATAATATATAAAAAATAAATGAAGTGTTTTTGATTGAAGTTTTATACTAAAAAACTATTTGAATTTTAAAAATAATAGATATAAAATAAATAGATTGTAAAATAGAAAAAAAAGTGAAATATATATATATGTATATACGAGTATATACAACGTATATAGTGTTTTGTTTGAAAAATGTCGTCAGTTTCTTCAGTGAGTTCAGTATCATCTTCATCTGTTTCTACAGATAGTTTTGATTCAGATACCTCACAGGATTCTAGTGAAGGCAATATTCAGTGTTCATGTAGATTTTATTCAAGATTTTTGAGAGCACGAACGGACCCATTTCAAAAAAACGACAGGGGACAATTCAAAGCAAGGTTTAGATTGTCCAAACAGGCCGTACTTCTTTTGTATAATAAAATTCAAATCCACCTTACACCACAAACGTTAAGGAGTTTTTCAATATCAGCGATGGAACAAATCTTAATTACATTGAGATTTTATGCCTCTGGAACATTTTTACTGACAGTGGGAGATTTTCTGGGCGTTTCAAAATCATCTGTTAGCAGAATTGTTCAAAGAGTGTCACATCACATCGCTTTATTGAGAAATGAATACATTTCAATGCCTTCAACTGTAGAGGAGAGAAATATATCTTCTATATTTTTTATTGTTATTATTATTTTTTTTTTCATTTATTTATTTATTTATTATAAATAAAAAAACTAAAATTAAGTCAAATGTACATAGGATAATAATATTTAAATGAAATTATAATAATTATAATATTTCAATATTTTTATTCAATTAAACTTACATTATAAACAATAAACAATTCGTCTGACTACCAGAGAAATACAAGTATGTATTAACGTATCTTGAAATTTGAATTTTTAAATTCAAAATTTGAAAATATATATGGATTTGACATTTGTATTATGTATATAATAAGACGAATCCATCTATATTACAGCACTGAAACTACGGAGCTTTGGTTAGTTAACTATGGATAATTTACTAGATAACTTTCATAATTTTGTTTGTGAAACAGTAGTTTTAATTTATCTCTTGAATAAATTTATCAATGGGTTAGTTATCCCTAGATTTATCTATTCTTTGTGAAACTGGGCCTAAGCCATATATTAGAGTAAGAATTTATTTTATAATTAAGAAATTTAACAAAAATGTAAAAACATTTGTTAGCATACACAAAATTTTAAGTGTAATGCATTTACAATTAATTTTGTTTATTTAGATTTTAATAACAAAATTTGTACTTTTTTTTAATGAGTATACCCTTTAATAATGTTACATTTTTTAAAACGGTTGGTTTTGGTTGGTTGGTTTAAAAGTCATGAGAAATTTTTGCTAACACGTGCTCAGTGTCACCACTGTATGAATATAGATTTACTGTGTTCAAGTATAATATATCAAATAAGTGATGGTACCACTCAAAACCATATAAAATTTAATAAACCAGTCATGCAACTCACAAACTAATTCTTCTATATAAATATTCTTATGTTTCTCTCATATTTACATCCCTCCTGAATTATAAACTTTCGCTCTTTTTCGATATTGTTTCGAAAAACTTTTTCGATCTTTATTTTTGGCAAACATACAAACATTTAAATAAAAAAAATGAAATGGTTCATCTAGTAGGACTGTATTATCTTTGTTTATGTGAGTGTGTCGTTTTTGGAAAAATTACCACTTACACTAAAAAGAAAATCTATTGAGAAGAAACTACTATTATCTTTGCTCATGGCAAATTATGAGCATGGTTTGATCATGGCTTTATATTAATTTTTATGGTGGCCTTATTCAAGTAAAGCAAGCAAAAATGTGCTTTTTTCTAAGTACCAGACAATAAACAGTAAAAATTAACGTTAAACATATAAAACCAGTTATTTTTTTCGTTTTGAAATTCAAGAATGAAGTTGTACTTTAGTTTTGAATTAAAAAAAAAAAACAATTATCGAGAAAAAAATACGAATAAATCATAAAACTTCATTGAAAAAAGGTGGCCCTATTGAAGTGAAACGCACTGTATATGTATATTGCATGTATGTGTAAGTTGATGATATGGCTATATATATTGTTATTATGAAGTTAATTATGTTTGATAGAGTATTTAATTTTAAAAATATTTTATAAAAATACATTTTTACTTAATTTCATAAAAAAAATTAAATCATTCTATGTTTTTTTCATAAATTTCAGGTGTTGTCAGTTATAAACGGAAAAATTCAAAACAATTCAACCGTCAATTTTTCTTTTCCCGTCTATTCCATTTTTGATATTTTGTTTCACGAGTTTTCACTTGGGAACTCTCTTCTTTTATATACTTTTTGCCTGCTGTTAACTGTTCGTCTTCGAATACTTATTGTTGTGTCGTCATTTCCAACTTTCGACTTTGTTTGCTTTGCTTGCCTTGCTCATTGGGGGTAATCACGTTTAAACACATTTGCTGTGTTTCTTTCACGTGTGCGAAATACTTGTGAGCAATTATATTTTACTTTAAATATGAAAAATTCGTATAAAACACTCTATATGATATTTGTTTATACCAAGAAATCTAACCTAAATAGTCAATTTCCATTTGTTGGATAATGTGAAACTAAAAAGACATCTGGTAGAAAGAAATAACGTAACTACTTACAAAGTGATTGAACTACTTCTGAAAAATTGTTTGGGCAGTTCACACATAAACATTTAGTGAAGTATTAAACCAAATTGATTTTCAAGTACTTTGCTCATGTGAAAGAAACACAGCAATTATTTCTATTTAGTTGTCAAAGCAAGTAAAGCAAGCAAACTGTACATTGGGTTTTCACTATTACATATTACTTACCGAAAACATCCATAGTATATAGTAGTTTAAAAGCTTCTTTGATAATAAATGAATCATAAATTGCATATTCACAGCAAAGACAGGAAAATTTATGTCATGTCAGTTAGTATATATTATATACTGTGAAAATTTCAACTGTTATTTTATACGTCAAGTCAAAGTCCAATTTACTGCACTCAAAATATTTGATGTGTGCGTGAAGCATGCAGTAAATTGGAAAATTGAAGTCAAAGTTGAAGTCAATGCATTGAGGGTGGTATTCACCAAGATAGATATATCCGCCGGGGTCGGATATATTTTAGCCAGATACAATTTCAGCTTATTCATCAACCAAGATAAAATTTGTTTTCGAACTTCGTTTTCGGGTCGAACAAGCGAAAATGTCAGCTGAATGCATTTTTATATTACGAAATAAAAAAGAGGTTCTGTGATGTGATGATTATATGTGAGTGCTGTGCTGTTGCTGTTATTAAATAAGGTTATGTTCGAACAATATTTATAATACCACTCCGAGGTTGTCAAAATATCCGAATAGTGTTTTATCCAGGTTGATGAATACACTTTATCTCATATAACAAATAATCTATGTTGATGAATACCAGCCTGAATGTAGAAGCGGCATTCGTTTTAGTCAACTTTTTGTTTAATGTCAATTTTATGCTAGATAGATGAAAGTAAATCATAAATGTACATAATATTAATTGCACACAGATATTCAGTCCATTATTGCACCGCCAATCAGTAATTCTGTCAGATATATCATCTGGTCATCAGTAATTAATTACTGGTATATATTGCTGACTGGAATCAATGAGCGACTTGGTTTTGAAAAGCGCGCTGCAGGAACTCGAACTTGGGACGTCAAGCGCATCACTCCAACACCACAACCATCGAGCTATTCAAGTCTCTATTTATCCTTATATGACACTCAAAAATCAAGAATTTTTTGATTTTCATCAATCAGTCTGTCAATCAGTCATTATAATTAAATGTTGTTAATGAATTTTAATGTGTCCCTATTACTACTTTATACATAATAATTATATATTTTCTTTGAATAAAAGGGTCAATTAAGAATATCACTGGTAGAAAAGCTATTAGCCATAGAGTACGAAGGTTTTCAACTTTTTCCCTTCTTTAATTTAATTTTATATTAAACTAGCTGACCCAGCGAACTTCTTTCCGCCATATTTTCTGAATTCCTAAAAGACTTTGTTTTATGACAAAATTAAAAAAAAAGTAAGCAATAGCTTCTGGTTACAATAGGACCATATTGAAATAAAGTTACAATAAAATAATACGACTGCATATATTCATCATATTAATTTTTTATTATTATTTAATTTATTATTTGTTCTTCTTTTTGTACAATTCTCATGGTAAATAAATACTATTCCTAAAATTATTCTATCTCATACTTATATTTTATTTTAATGCCTTATAATGTACAATATTCTTTGTTTTTCCTTTCGGAGAAAAAACATATAGCGCCGATGGTTTGCCGACTCTTGAGCATGCAACGTACAACTGCCATTGCGAAAACCATTGAAATTCAAGGTTTATTCCACACACTTCTAACGATTGGCAAAATTTAATTTAAACATTACATTAAATTGTTGTCGATTTTTATGAAGGAGATTATGATTAAAAAAATTTTTTAATTTTGACGCCAAACGCCGTGAAATGTCAATTTATAATTTCTTTTATTATTTAATATAATATAATATTTTATTTAATTTTTATTATTTAATTGGTCGATTTTTTTTTTTTTTTGTATATAAACCTTGCCGTGGCGATAACGAACACAATAAAAAAAGAATTATCCAATTTGGTGCCGGCGTTCGGAAGTTATGAGAATACATACATTTCGCAGATTCATTTTTTTTATATTAAATAACTAGTAAACAATCATTCATCTAAAAGTGGCCTAATGATAACATGATATCAAAAACAATTAAAATAGGGGTGGGTTCACGTAAGGTGATTGGTGATAGGTGATTGGTGACAGTTAAAAAGTGTTCACCGAAAAGTAATTGTTCGTGTAAGGTGATCACCAAAAAAGTGATGAAATTTGAAATGCGGCGAATTCCAGAGTATATTTATAGTTGTCAAACGTCAATTAATACAAATAAAAATTTAAATTTAGTGATAGTTTTTGGTGATTGTCACCATGCATGAACGGAAATTTATGGTGAATATCACCAATCACCCTACGTGAACCCACCCCCGGATAATCCAAATACAAAATCAAATTTCTCTAATATATTCCAAGTTAAGTTAATTATATAGCCCAATTTTAAAACACTAATAATTTAGAATTAATTAAAAGAAGTACCAATATCAAAAAGATTAAAATTCTCTTAAGGCATTCGCAATAATAAAAATGGAAATACTGAAAGCTTTTAAAAGCTACTAAATAACTTTTAAAAGGTAAAGCAGGGATATGTGGTATAAAACTCATAGAAGACGACATTAAAAAAAGAAAACATTACCGATTTTAATTTTTAGAACCTGGGGTGGGTTCACGTAAGGTGATTGGTGATAGGTGATTGGTGATAGTTAAAAAGTGATCACCGAAAAGTAATTGTTCGTGTAAGGTGATAACCAAAAAAGTGATGAAATTTGAAATGCGGCGAATTCCAGAGTATTTTTAAAGTTGTCAAACGTCAATCAAAACAAATAAAAATTTAAATTGTGAATAAGAATAAATAAGAAATTAATAACGTTTTCGTCTATAGCATTTTTTATTTCAAATTCTGAAAATGAATTTCAAATAAAAATAATTAGGAGAAAAATGCGAGATAGCAATAATCCTTTGGAATTATCGGATGTTCAGTAAGCTGCAATTATTCGTGGAAAATTTCATTGTAAAAATAACACAATATATTTTAAATTACAATATTATTTAAATAAATTATTTACCATCAACAACAAACACCAATAATTGATTGTATGTGATTATGAGTACACTGAACCCCCAACATTCGCGAAGGATACGTTCCGTGAAAACCTCGCATATGTTGAATTCGCATATGTGGAGAACCGAATGCAATACAAAATAAACAGATTGGTTCCAAGTTTTAAAAAAAAATACATATTTATTTATAATATGATTGCTAAACTGATGCACTTTCACCTTTTTCTAGACGATTAATAATTTCGAGCTTCGTTTTTAAGTCGAATACCTTTTTCTTCTTCTTTATTATTCTACCTGATAATTCAGCCATTCTAAGGGATTAAATATGTATGTATGTATTTAATTTTAAGAACGATTTGTAGAATTATATCTATTATTGATGACATTACCTATATGCTTGATCGCTGTAATGCACCAAAAAGAACTGTGTATTACCACAAACAATATAATATAGTATTTATTTGTCTGTGGTATTACTCTAAAATTGAAAACAAAATGCGTACATTAATATGCATTTATGACAAATCTATGTAAACCAACAAAGACAAAACCAAACAAAAATAAACAAGTTAGAACAGAGTTCAAATCTCAAATCGCGTACAAAATCGCAGATGTTGAGGGAAAGTTCAGAAAAATCTATTCGCGAATAAGCGAATCCGCGAATACTGGGACCGCGAATGTCGGGGGTTCAGTGTATTTTTTGGTTAGGTAGAAGAAGAATAATAATAAAAATTAGAAAAGTGACAAATCAAATGCTATCACCTCAAAGTGATAACTTTTATGGTGGTATTCACCAAAATTCTTATATCCGTCGGATATATTTTAGCCGAATACAATTTCAGCTTATTCATCATTCGATATTTAAATACCACTCCGAAGTTGTCTTAAAAATATCCGAGTAGTGTTTTATCCAGGTTGATGAATACACTTTATCTCAGATAAAAGATAATCTATTTTGGAAAATACCAGCCTTAGTGATAGTTTTTGGTGATTTTCACCATACGTGAACGGAAATTTGTGGTGAATATCACCAATTATCTACCCCTGTTTTTTCATTTTCCAACTGCCATAGGTAAATAGTATAATATGATTAAAGTAATGTTTCACTGTTCGTTAAAATAAAAAGGCATACCGAATCATACTCTACTTTACTCTACTCATATGTATGTGTATACGGTATGGATAGGTTAATGTAGATTTTATACGTATATAACAAATACATGATTGCTTTTTTCTTTATTCTTTTTTGCTTTTTTTTAAAATCTGATTATAGAAGCTGAACTAAAACATTTTAATCATTTGGTTTTAATCTTTGCGTATTGTGCTGTTTTTATGTTGGCAGATAGAGATGATGTGTATATGTATATATGTAGTATGTATGTGTAGATAGACATGAAATTATTTTAAAAACTGAACTGAATCTGAATGAGTTTTGATTATCACAGACACTAGCTGTAGCTGTAGCTATATATATAATATTATATATCTAACAAAAGATTTCTGTATATACATATACACACTTTGAATCAAAAGCTTTACAAAAAATGAAAACAGATTTGAAAAAAGTAAAAAGGAAAATGAAATTTAAAAAGAAAATTAAAAATGAAGAAGAGAAACTAATTCGGGAATTGAAAAATCCCAAAATCACTAAATATATCTCAGACGAAATATTTCCACATCACCGTTTCGATTATATCAATCAAGAACATACTTTTGGCACTTTTTTTTTATTCTTCAAAAACAAAAAGAGAAAAAAAATCATAGATTAAAAAAAAACGAATTTTGAAAAGAAAGATATTATATACATATAGATGTACGGGGAAACTTCCGAATTGGGGCCACCAGCTTTTGAAACGAGACCTTCCGATAATGATACTTTGGAATGTCCTCTTTGACGTGGTATATGTCTCTGTTGGTGCAAATTCATCTTAAGGACGCAATCTACCCTTAAAAATGTTTGGTCCAAAATGGCGGGTTTTACGAAATCCGTTATTTCTCCAGATTAGGATCTTGGATCGGATTAATTGATAAAGCATTTGAAAGAGAACTTCCTACTCTATTTGTCACAGTTTATTTAATTTTGATTGGTTTAGCGGTTCCCGAGATATAAGGACTTAAATTCCAAATTTCGCATTTTTTTGTTTATTTGTGCATTTATTTTCTTATTTATGCAGTTTCTATACATAAATGTAATATCATTGAAAAGAGGACCAAAAAACCTTTCAAATGATATAATAAAACATATATGTCATCTTTCAAGTTTTGAAGTTATACCGTCATCAAAAGAAGTTGGGAAAGTGATTTTTAAAAAACACGAAATTTTGAATTTAAGTCCTTATATCTCAAGAACCGCTTATCCAATCAAAATGAAATAAACTGTGACAAATAGAGTAGGAAGTTCTCTTTCAAATGCTTTATCAATTAATCCGATCCAAGATCCTAATCTGGAGAAATAACGGATTTCGTAAAACCCGCCATTGTGGACCAAACATTTTTAAGGGTAGATTGCGTCCTTAAGATGAATTTGCACCAACAGAGACATATACCACGTCAAAGAGGACATTCCAAAGTATCATTATCGGAAGGTCTCGTTTCAAAAGCTGGCGGCCCCAATTCGGAAGTTTAGCCTAGATGTACTTGTACATGTACAATATAATGTGTAAAATATGCTTATTATATACATATATGGTGTTAGCCACATGTACATAAGTTTGCATGATTTGAAGCATTCATATGTGCATGCTCTACTAAGGATATAAGAATCTTATATAAATGTAGCTACACAGAATGACAGAATACAGAATGGCGATGCACTAAACAAATTTTCTCGATTAAAAAGAATTTTATTTTTTTATTTATTTTTTTTTTTTAAGAAAACAAAATTCAGTATAAAATGAAAATGTAAAATACCAATCGGTATACACATATATGTATATAACACATACTTTTATATTCACATTTGTATATAGATACATATATCTACAGCATATGAGAATGAGAATGATACATACTCGTATATTGTTGAAAATGAAGCATTTAGAATTGTACATAATACATTTTTGCTAGTTAGAAAATATTTTTCTTTATAAAATCGAAAAAACGTTTATAAAACTGTAGCGATGGAAAAATGAAAGGAAGGAGAAGAAAATGATTTCCTTCAATGATTTTTGAACACAAATGTCCATTGTATAGATATCAGTATACTATGTATATTCTAATTGTATATACATATATGTAATGTATGATAAAATTCTAATGAATGTATTAACATTATGTATGTATAAGTGATCAAATCACCCTTTTTTCAAGAATAAATTGTTCTAAAGATTAAACATACATATATATATAATGTGTATATGTTTCAATAAATTTACAAACAGATAATGGCAGTCGTGTGTATTATATGTATGTATACGAGTATTATATTACACACATAAATATGTGCAATATTCGTATCAATAAACACGAACTATAAAAAGTTGCAAAATTCGTTCATATAATCTATTTTATACATATATGTAGGCACATACATATGTAATATGTACATTTGCGTTTGTACATATTATGTTCTAACAATATACATATGAATGTATGTATGTATGTATTGTATATATGAAGAAAACAAAATTTCTATATTTGTTTTTTGTTGTCAAAAATGATTGATAAAAATACGAATTCTGATGATTTTGGTGTTATTCTGAGGTATTCGATATAATTTTTTTTTCTTTCTACCCTCTTTTGTTTGTTCTTACATAACAACAATAATAACGCAACGAGAAATAAAAAATCCAATAATAATGAAGGATGACAAAAAGACATAAATTAAATACATACACATAAATTTTTAAAAAAGAAATTCATCATACAATTCAAAATTATTATGAAATACGACAAAAGTTTCGTTGCGACAGTTTTATATGTGGGTGTTTGTATAAAAATAATTAAATAATATGCAACATACATACGTATTCAGATGCTATATCTAATAGATTAGATATATTAGATATAGATAGATAATAGAATAGATAGATCTTACAATGTGCAAATTCAAAAGCTTCAAAAATTATTCAAAAATAAAATCGCCAAGAAAAAATAGAAAATGAATATAATAAAAACAAATTTTAAAAGCTATCTGGTGCACATTAAAATTTATTCATTTGGAAAAATAGAAATTTTATAATTTTCAAAGAATTTCTATTAATGACAATAAGCACATATACTACATAAGTTACATGTAAATATGGATTCAATATAATTTATGTATTCTATATTATGTAATATGTGTATTCTTTTCAATTTCTAAAAACGATGTCATTTATCAAAATGATATCACCAGTGATATAGCAAAAATCTCAGATAAACTATTATAAATTTTGAAAAAAAAATCAACTACTTATGTAGATATATATACATTTATATAACATTTTTATATATATATATATCGTGTATAAATACGTCATATCTTTCTGTGTTACGAAAAAAAAAATTATGACAGTCTATTTTTCAATAGAAGTAAAAACAAAAATGATGAAAAACCAAAACAATAAGAAAAATGGTTTTACACAAATGTAATGAGATTTTTCAAATTTCATAAATCTTTTTCAAAAATGATGAAATTCTATATCTTGCAGGGCAACAGAAATCACTTCGTTCAACTATTATTCAAAATATCTTATAAATATATTTGGTTCTTAACCCTAGAATTAAAATGAGAAATGAGAAAGAAAAATTTTAAGACAAATGTAAGGACCAATAAAAATTAACACAAAAGAATACAGAAGAACAAACTTAGAAATTTTTGATGTCTACGACGATGTGGACATCTCAATATTCATAAGAATGAACAGACTACGCTGGCTAGCACACATTAATAGAGTGGACAACGCAAATCCCTGTAAAAGTTTTTCAGACAATATGGTCGGCCCAAGGCCTAGAGGAAGACCCAGGAACAGATGGTGGGAATCAGTAGCAGTAGATTTAAAGAAACTCGGTATTCAAAACTGGAGAGAAAAGTCGAAGGATAGAGAAGCTTGGAGAAACCTTCTTTCAGAGGCGAAGGTCCTTCTTAGAACTGTGGGGCCTTAATGATGATGATTAAAATGAGAAATAAATAAAACAATACCCATTAATAGTGTAAGTATATTCATCAAAATTATGTACATATGTATATGTACGACTGTACAAGTAGTTCTTTGTTATGTATGCTATTATTTTGATATAAAAATTGGCAACATAAGAAATATCAAATAAATAAGTATAATTATTATGACGTTGTATTTACGCTGCATAAGCATAACTACACCTTTATCTCAAGTGAAGTTGCAAATTTATGAAACATTCAACAAATAAACCAAAATTTTTAATTGCTTAGTTTTGAAGTGTTTTATATTCAAATTCTTTGATCTTCCCACCCTTACTTCTAGCATTGACTATATAATAATACATAGACTCAGAAACCATACAAAGAGTGGTATGTAAATTCAGAGCCGCAGCTGGCGAATTTATGAACTAAATTTTTTGATTTTGAATTAAAAATTATCAATTTTGCATAAAAATAGGCACGATATTTTGAAAATCCATTTAAAATAATAAATTTTGCATAAAAATAAACGCCACATTTTGAAAATGAATTTATATAAGTATGTATTACATTAGTTTGTAGATAGTGTATATTTGATATTGTTACTATATAGTTATTATTTTGTTTGTTGTAATCTACATATACGTCAAAGATATACGTATATATATGCATACATATAGAAAATATTACACGGCGATTCAATCCTGATTGTATTCTGTATAACGTATAACCGTATGACTGATATCTTGATTGTATTGTGTTAACTGATACAACACGTTAGATAGTAACATAAAATTCTTAAAAATTGTACTACTTAATAAATAAAAAAAGCAAAACTTTTGAAAAACTGTTTACAGAAGAATTGTGAAAAAATATATTGACATTTCAAACTTGAAACTCTAAAATTTATATATTCGATATCACACAACTCAACTGACACATTAAGGCTGGTATTCACCAACATAGATTATCTTCTATCTGAGATAAAAGCTGTGTTTCTTTCACGTGAGCGAAATACTTCTTTAAATATCCATGTCGGTGAATACCACTCTAAATGAAATCAAAAAATAATATAATATCCTTGTAAATAAAAATCGTCATACTAGTTTAGTGTATAGTGATCCTCAACTCAACTGTTTAGTCCATGCGAAAAGAAATACAGCAATAAACTTTCTTTTTTTCTACTTATTGTATATGTTATGTACTATATTTACACTTATGAATTCCTGTTATATTTAGTGAAAAGTTCAATTATATATAAATTACTGAGGGTGGTATTCACCAACATGGATATATCCGTCGGACATATTTTAGCCGGATACAATTTCAGCTTATTCATCAACCTAGAAAAAATTTGTTTTCGAACTTCGTTTTCGGGTCGAACATGTGTGTCAAACATATCAGCTGATTGTATTTTTATATTACAAAATGAAAAAGAGGTTCTGTGATGTGATAATTATATGCAAAGATGATAATACAGTACAATTACGTTATCTTTATTTGTGCTGTTGCTGTTAATAACAAGGTTATGTTCGAACGATATTTATAATACCACTTCGAAGTTGTCTTAAAAATATCCGAGTAGTGTTTTATCCAGGTTGATGAATACACTTTATCTCAGATAAAAGATGATAAATGTTGGCCTTGCTCTGTGAGGATGCACGACAAGGCAACCTTTCATGATACAATATTTTTCCAAATAACGTAGGGGCAATATTGACATTGAGTTCATCAAAGATAATGTAGTTTTTCTCAATAATAGGTTTTCCGTATTTGTATGAAGCTACGTTTACATTTGGATACAAGTATCGCGATTTGTATCACGCGTGTATCGATATTTCTACATATATGTTTATTGTCATGTTTATAAGTCAATTGATTTGTATAAATATACAATTTTTTTTCACATGCGTTTACACTTACGATACATGTTATTTGTAAATATTATAATTTCTCGCTTTCACAGTAGTAAAAAATGTCTTCAGATGAGGAAGATTTTTTATTTTTAAGTTCTTCATTAATTTTGTTGAACCAAATAAACAAAATAATGATGATAAAGCTTCGGTGGTGGATGCGAAATTTTCTAGAAAAACGTGGATGTCATAGTGCATTAAATATGTTCATAAAGAATTAAGTTTAGAAGACGGAAGTTATTTTGAGTTATTTTTTATTAAACCTAGTAGAACCAATGATAGTAAAAAACGATAATAAATTCAGAAACTCGATATCCCCGACATATCGGTTAGCAGTTCGAAAGAAATTTCAAATTTCAATTTCAAAGGCGTACATGAAGGAGTATCATCACAAGTAGACATCATCAGCTCTACAGCCTGATTTTACGCTTTTACTTATTTTAGATTGCTCACTGCTGAATTGACTTTTTCTGTTGTGCCATTTGTCTTCTATTTCTTTTTTTGAGCAATTGAAATTTTCTGTTATTTCTTGTAATGTATAATTTTTTTTATTTAAATCTTTATTCTTCTTTGCCTTACAATCCCAAATATAACTGTTTCTTATTTTTTCTATCAAATTTAAAGTTTTTTCTTTTTTCCACTGTGACATTTTTGTAAAAAATTAAATAAATCATACCACATAAGCGTTTTGATTCATTCACTGGACTAAAATGTATGCGCGACTTGTCAAAAACCCAAATAAATTCTGTGTATACAAAAAGTATCAGCATTTTATGAGATATTAGTACTCGTCTATGTATGAGCATTTATATGAGATTGTGTATCGCGATTTGTATATTTGACTTATATTTTACACAAATCCTGTACATGTATCTAAATGTAAACGTAGCTAGGTATCAAAAGGACCATTACATTCAATAAAAATTTTTTTCTAAACGTTTTAGAAGTTCTTTTTTCTGAAGTAAACTAAAAAATGTTTCAATTGCAAAGAGAACAAAAAAGAATATATATATTAGGCAGATTGAAAAGTTCCAGCCCTTACTTGTAGGTGGCGCACTATATATCAAAATCTTTTTTTTTATTGACAAGTACATCTCTTCAGAAAATCATCGCTAATGTTTCATGAACATCTGTCAACTACTTAGTTCGTTAACAGCTCTTAAAAGCGTATTACTTCAGTGATTTTAAAAAAAATAGAACAAAGTGAATTTCGTCTCCTCATAAAACATTATTATTTAAGGGGAAAATCAGCGAAAGAAACAAAAGAAAGGCTTGATAAGTATTATGGCAGCTCTGCTCCATCGAATACAACAGTCAAGGGGTGGATGCAAGAATTTAAGTTTGGCCGTACTAGTACAAAAGATGAATCGCGTTCAGGTAGACCGTCAGAGGTGACTACTTCCGAAATGATTAAAAAAATCGAACTTCTCGTGAGCGACGATCGAAAATTAAAATTGGGTGAGATAAATGACGTCATAAAGATCTCATCAGAACATGTGTTTAACATTTTATACCATCATTTGAATATGCGAAATCTGTGTGCGCGTTCTCTGCCGCGTATGTTGACTTTGTGTGATAAAGCACCAGATCATAAGGCAGTAAAACGATGACCAAATTGACTGAGTTGGGCTACAAAATACTTCCACATCCCCCTTATTCTGCAGATATGGCCTCGTCCGATTATTATCTATTTCCAAACTTAAAGTGTAAGCGGTGTAACCGCTGGTAAGCGGTTTTACACGAATGACGAAGTAATAACCCAAACGGAAGCCTATTTTGAGGGGTTTGATGCAGGCTACTATATCGAATTGATTAAAAACCGTTGGAATCCTGCTTGTATCAAACTAAAAGATGACTACGTTGAAGAATAGTTTCAAAATTCCAAAAATAAAATGTGTCCTTCTCTGTAAGTCCCTGGACTTTTCAATCACCCTAGTATAGTAAGTAAAACTTGGCAAATGGTTTCATTTAATTGATATGTATATATACTATATGTCGTATTGTCATCAACTATAAATACATATAATTATACTTCAATCACATACTATGTCTGTATGTATACCTAAAACCATACGTATACACTGAACATAAATGTACATAAGATATGAAGAAGTATGTATTACAAGGAGGAAAAATAATTACTACAAAAAAAAAAGAAAATTAAACATTTAAAATAATAGAAGGATAATATTAGATTACACGGAATCGATACGTGTTCCACTTAGATTATGATTTTATGTTTTATTTTACATGCACATATACTTACATTACATACGCATACCTACAAAGAAATTTCTATTCAAATTCAGACATACATATTTCACATATCGTATGTAGATAATAATAATATAATGCATAATAATAATAATAATAATATAATAATATAATGCACCATGTTTATATGCTAAAGAAACATAATATACTTCAACTTAACTAATAGTATTTTATGAAATTTGACGAAACTAACTCCAATTAAGGATAAATCCTCTTTTTGAATGATTGAAAAAGCAAAATATTGTACATCATAAAGTCCGTAACTTATTATGGACATGAATTTTAAATAGTTGTCGTTCGTATTAATTAGTTTTAAATTATGATACAGCCGAGTCCGGATAAGTGCACATTGTTCTGGCTAAAGATTGCCGTGCACATATCGGTTTTGTGCAGATATCCCATAAGTGCAAAATTGCACTTACGTTTAAATGCAAGAATTTGCAATAAGAGCAATAATTTGCAATTATATGTAGGAAAAGATATTTTCACACAAAAGCTATTAAAAGCCATTTTATACATTCTTACATGTACTCAGGTCAGTCAAACAAATGTCAAATATCTTAGTTTACGTGGCACAAAGATAATAGTAGTTTCTTCTCAATAGATTTTCTTTTTAGTGTAAGTGGTAATTTTTCCAAAAACGACACACTCACATAAATGATAAAGATCGAAAAAGCTTCATCGAAATCACAAAAGTTTTTCAAAATTTTTCGAATTGCTTTTAGTTATGTACCCTGTACACAATTATAATGGAATATAATGGAATTGTTTTTGTAAATCGAGTTATCAAAGCTAATTGTGTAGACATACCATAGTGTTTCGAATTTGTTCTCATTTATTAAAAATATTTGCTCTCACTAAATGAAATGAACACCTGTCAATGTTTTGCAGCACTAAACAATACACAATGCTATTTAAAATGTACTTGAATGTACATTTAATTCATATGATATTCCACACATATAAGTATTATTTATGTGTATTTGTATATTTTGAGTATTGAAAATAGAATAAATGAATATCATTGGCTGGAACATATAAATATAAATTTGAACATTTTTGAGAGATTTTGATCATATATATTTATTTTCCATGTATGGTTTATGCTCGTGCGTAAGGATATGTAAGGATCCATATTGAATTGAAGACGATCTCGTATACATACATGCATACATAAATCATATAACATGAATAAACAACGTTTGATATAACCAAAGACCGAATATATAATGTATTATATCATGGTATTTATTATGTATATTGGTGTTTGGTATAACCATGTATAACATTAAATGCGATGTAAAATTTCATTCTAATACAATTTTAAAAATTAAAGTAACCGGCCGGTTTACATAATAAATTGTAGACATGAATAACAACATGCTGCTTGCTTATGCATAATAGATAATAGTAAATACTATATGGAATGAATGTACTATTTATGTGATATACATGATTGTATGTATACATCGTATATATGGTCTTTTTGTACACATACATACAAGAGTAATTATAAAAATAGATTATTCAATTATATATATCAGGATCTATAATGTATATAGTATCAATGACCTATCGTAATATATGTCTTTATGAAAATATTTGTGTGTAATGTTAAATATGAACTTCTTTGTTATGCATTATAAAGCGATAATTTAAAGTATTTTCTTTAAAAGTTGTATCAATTCATTTTATATTATACATACATAGATATATGAATACATATTTGGTAATTACATATACACTTCCGCTATCGGCTGGTTTTTTACTCATAAAAAATTGAAAAGTCAACCATTTTGCAATTTTTTTTCAACTTCGGTTTGATTTCGGATTTATAAATAGAATCTAATAGTGATTGTTGACGCGGGGAGTTGTGCAGGGGGTGGTGGGTGGTGATTACTCATGAGTAATTTTTCATTAGTAAGATTGAAAAATTTTATAGAATGAAAAATAAAATATAAATGAAAAAAAGAGAATATTGGACGGTGGGTGGGTGCGGGGATGCTAAAAGAGTATAAAAAGTGTTGTATAATTAGCGTCATTCGTTAACACTGATCAACATTTTTAAACTGAATTAAACTGATTTTTTCATATACTCTTTTGACTATCTACCACACTATTCTACGCATCAATCTGTAACCATTATTTTTTTTTTCATAAATCCGAAGTTAAATGTAACATTTTGAGACTAAAATCATGAAGATTCAAATATTTTTCGATTTTTAATGTTTAAAAAAACTAGCTGACCGCGAAAGTTTATAATTAGCGAATATTTATTAATTACACTGCACTGCGATGGTTTTCCTCTAAAAAAAAATTAAATTGCAATTTTGATAGGTAACAGGCTTCAAGCAAATATCTTTTTAAGATACCACAATATCTATATTTGAAGAATATATCATTCATTTACTACGTTACCGCTATTATTCAGGTTGCGTAAATGCAAAATCCACTTTGATCGAGATCAAAATTTTTCTTCTGCTTTCCTATGATATTCTTGGATATTTTTATACATAATTTGCATATTAATATTATACTTTATAAATCATATATACATGATATATACATGAAATATAAATCATATATACATGAAATATATATATATGATTTTAAATTTTTTAAATTTGAAAACTGCCTTCCAACTATAGTTAAACTAAAACTGGATATACAGTATTGGTCACAGCTACTTTTACACGGCATTTAATTTCTAATCAATAAGTAATGGGAAATGCATCCTCAAAACATTATAAATTCATAAATTTGTTTATTGTCCAAATATAATTTTAATAATAAATAATTAATATAATTTCAACTGTATTAAAATATTTTGAGAACGATTGATAATTTATCGCTGTTTTGTCCGAATTCATTAGGATCATTTTAGTTCAAAACAAAGTTACATATATTTTATAGAAAAGAACAGAATTAAAAATTAAAAAAGTAGGGGTTTATTTTATTTATATAAAAAACATGCAATTTTAAAAACTTTTGTTTAAAAAAAATGCTGTATAAAAATATTTATGACCAATACTAAATGTCAGAGGCTATTCAAATTTCTGATAATATATTCTAAAGTAGAGGCAGGTCAGATTAACTTCCTCTTTTTTGCCAACTCCACAACCGCACCATGCAGAACTGACAAGTTCTCGCGCTTTTTAAATTAATGAATCAAATTAAAAATTTTCATTCAATGTTATAGGTAGAAAAATATTATAAATATTACAATTTTATTTTATATTGTCGGCAATTTGGTTTTAGAATGATATTAAATAGTTCAGCTATCAATTTAATAGAAATGTTAAAATACAAAGGTAAATTTTGAATTCAAAATTCAAATAAGCAATTATAATTTACTATACGTAAACCTATTCTACGTTACTTTGAAACATAATTTTTTGAATTACTACTGAAGATAATTTGATAATACGGATCTCCAAAATATTTCTAGGACTAGAATTATAGGCACATTCTACTTAATCATTTATTTTTAAACAAACATAAATGAAAAAAATTTGATTGCATTCAATCATAAAAATACATGAATTTACAAATAATTTATTTTCGACTTAATGACATGTTGTTTATTGTTATGATTTGTGAACAAAAATATAGTATTTTTCAAGCTACAAATAATTATCAATTTTCATTGAATCTAATTAAATGTTCATCAGTGCTAGTATTTAGAATATTTTGAGTTTATACTTTATACCACACAGAAAAAACATCAACGCAATAAAATTTAAAAATTTTGAAATAAATATTTTTAAGCTTTCTATTTTTAAAAATTTTGTAAATAATTTAAAATTCATTATCCTCAAGATTTCGATAAATATACATATTTGTAAATTATGTTTCATATTAATTTGAAATTATCAGTTTTTATCTAGTTAGAAAAAAATTGACTGTCTATAAAAAAATTTGGTAATTCACAAACATTAAAAAAGACATTCTTTAAAAATTTCAAGAAGAAATTCAATTCAAGGAACTTGAAAAGATAACAAAAAAAACCATAATATATCCATCCATATGTATACTTATATTATGTTATAATCAAAGATACTATATACCATCACACATAAGGGTATCTGATCTGTGATACTATGTAAAAACATATTTTGTATATGTATTTATATAGTATCTCTGGTATAATGATACAGTAATTATAATGTATATGCATACGTAAAAACCTCTGTTGCCAAATATTCTACAATGCTACATCAGAAAATAATGTAAACCTATACAAGTAATACATATAACCAAACACCATATAAATGTATATATTTATATGGTCTTTGATATAACTACAATTGTATATATGTATTTCAATTAGAAGTAGTAGTAGTAATTTATATCAGAGCATATAGCACGCGACAAGACATATCAACAAAAAAACACATATAAAAATACATGAAATACACCCTTTCTCAACTCATTCATATATTAAATACGACTATCAAATCAATACAATAAAAAAAAAATTTGGAAACCAGTCATATTGTAAATTGTTGTATTCATAAAGCATTTCCGTACAAAATATCCATTTATTATTACTTATTCAAGTATAATATCACATCAAATAAGTGATGGTTCCACTCAAAAATATATAAAATTTTTTACATCCCTCCTTAATTATAAACCTTCGCTCTTTTTCTATATTACCACAGACAAATATACAGACGTCCCAATGAAACCAAAAATATGTCACCATATAAAATGAAAAAATCGTGTGTCCCAATCTACTTTACATAAATCAAAATGCTTCAATTTAGTTTAGTTTTGAATCCATAAAAATAATATTCAAATAATACCAAACTTTGAACTTGAAACAAACTTTAAATGAATGTTGTTAATATGTAGTACAATACATATTCATTTTTACACATTTAATACATATGTTCATAAGTTTGTACAACCAGTACAACTAACAAAGCGTATAGCACATACATAGCACCCATTCACCAGGAAACAATATAAATTTGGTACTGTATTGAATTTATCAGTGTATTTACATACGCATTAACGCACATATTTTAACATTTGACATTATATGTAGTAGTGTCGAATGTCTGCTTTGCCTGTGCCCTGTGCTTTAAGAATTATACGCAAACGTATTTGCAATAGCCAGAGTAAATTTGTTTTTGTACATTTCAATCTACCTGCTATCGCAGAGAATATAATACATACATACATATATATATATTATTTGTGGTGCTGCTATACGAATACTTCGCAGGTTTATTTCTTTCATCATTTTTTTTCTTTTTGATGTTGCTTTTGCTATGCCACTATCTTGACACACAATTACATATATATGTGCAGTGGGTATGTAGTATGTACACTATTGTACATGGATAGAAAAATTATTTCAGGATTTGTTATAATTTTTGAACAATTTTTGACTTGAACATTTAGAATATTATTTTTTAAAAACAGACAAATAAGGGTATTCACGGTTTGGTCTTGTATCATTGTAAACGGTGTAAACTCGTACAATCCTACACCTATTGTAAACATCTTCAATGTAATTTTTACCTACACTGCTTGTAAAAATTTACACTGCTGAAACCCATTTTGTATATTACTATTGCTTACTATTGTATATGCCATTCTGACATTAAATGCTAAAATAATTTGATTATTTTTATAATATTTTAGCTGACATAATTTGCTTGATTTCAATACAAAGTTTTCGTTCACGATATAGTGTAATGTGTAAGATTTTGGTGTATATTCACACTTTTTACACTCTTACAACATTTCGTGAATACCTCTAACATTATAAGCATTTACACTGGCCTGTGCTGTGCAGTGATAATTTTTATATTTCCTTCTGTATGGTACAATATATCACAAACAATAAACATGTTTATTAAAGGGTATTTTATGTATACAACTTGTTATACACATACGCATCATTATAAATCATTATGGTGTACTATTCTTACTGTGGTCTATACATATACGTGACGCATACAAAATATACAATGTATACAAAAACTAGTGTATATGTACATGTATACAAAAACCAGTGCAGGTATATATTTTTTTTCACACAAAAAAAGGAAAAAAATGAAAGAATAACTAGCGATACATATTCCTTCAAAATTTAATGTAATGCAAACATTTAATAGGGTTCAATGTCCAATATTATTGTTATATATACCACATATAATCCTTATCTGTGTTTATACATAGGACTAAATGATACCTGCAAGACAACATGTACTATGGTAGCATACCATCAGCATTAATATTATCATATACATATAGAAATGTTTATGATATTATATATACTGCCAAATTGCAACAAATAAATCGTATATTTTCTATTATGTAAATATACGAATAAACCCAAACACACTCAAATCAGATTGTTTATATGTATGCGTATATAATTTTATGAACCATATTTTAAAACTTTTATCGAATGCAAGAACAATCGAATATTAACGTATATTTTGAATTTAAATATATCCAAGACTCGAATCTGGACCTAACAATAGGTCCATATGAATATTATTTTGTTACATATTTGAATATATGTAGAGAAACATCTGTATATTGTCTGTGATATTACTTAGAAAAACTTCATTTAGTAGACTATATTATCTTTGACGTGGCATCAACGTGAAGTTAAATTAAAAATATTTTTTCAATCTGCATTCAAATAGTTTTTGCATTAATCAGTTTTAAACATGTAGTGTGAATTTATGGTACATAAATATTGAATTGATGCACATATGGCGATTTTGCACTTAACCGTTTTTCACTTACCCGAGTCAATTTGTACAAGAAATTAACAAAAAGAAAGAGGTTTTTAAAAAAATTGCAATAATCCGGCTTTTGCAGTTGTCAGTGTTTCACTTATCCGGATTCGACTGTACCTACTATAATATTATATCGCACTGTACAGTGTACACATACACTATAAATTCTTTATATTCTGTGACTGTATACACACACTTGCACATACATATACATTGTATATACACAAACCTCTATTCAGAATCAGAATTCTGAATGATTTTCGTATATTTTAACCCTTTGTTTTACAATCGCTTACCTAGGGTTTAGTATAGTTTATACAGGGTGTCCGGTTTCGGGTGGTCATCCGGCACATAGTAGATAGGTCTCGCCGAGACAAACAAAAAATCGTTCTAGAGGGGGGGGATAATCTCAACCGTTTAGCCGCTAGAGGCTGATGAACATTTTTCGCACTCAATCTACGAAACACCCTTTAATAACTACGGTGTACTAGCTAGAAGAATCTGGTTAAGAAAAATCTGAAGTAAACTCCCCCCTCTCTTCAATGATACCTTATATGCTTCTCTACGTTCTTTTTTTCAAGAGTTATTGTGTTTCAAAGACAGAATTTGGTGATTTTTTGCCTTTTTTTTCAGAGATAATACAGGCTGTGGAAGTAAAGCGCCTTCTATATTAATTTCAAATTACAAAATTAGAAAGCCTAGGACACCTGCTTCATTTTTGGCCTTTACAGTAAATGTCTATCTCTCACAGTTTTTTCCATGTTCTATCTTTTTAGTGTTCTAAATTTTCCAACCAAAAACTAACATTAATTAACCTTGAAATCTCAGAGAAATGGAGACAGTTGCTCTCTTCTAAATTTTTAGGTCTCTGATGACGAAAGTTTTTTCATTCTTTGAAGAACTATATTCTGATAATTATCATTCAGCAGTTCCTACACATTCGCTCACTTCGCTCACCAACAAGCTGATGTGCTTAAGCGAAGGATAATAACAACTCGTATAAACAGGGTCATTCAGGTCGGACGCTGGCTTACACAATTGGCAAAGTGTACACAATATAATCTGTTATAAAGTCAAATCACTTATTGTAAAATATTTAAAAAGTTTCAAAAACTTTGAAATTTTTCACTCAAATAGTTAGAAAATAAAATATAGACTAAAAAAGTAGTTAAACAACAAAGACCCTTTCCAAAAACTAAAATTTTATCACCGCATGATATTCAATTTTCTCCTTTGTGAAAAATATTGAGACACGTCAACTTTGAACAGCCCTGAATATACGAATGAGATAACAGGTCTTTATGAAATTCCACACGTAATCATAAAACAGTAGTAATATTCTTTAAAAAACAAAACGACCAACCAAATAGCGCCATCTACTATCGAACGACAAGAACATACTATTATGTATATCAACAGAATTATAGTGCAAAAATAGCTGTTTTTCTTTGGTCACAATTATCTGATAATTCTCAGTTTGATATCTCACTTAGATCATTTATACTATTCTTTTTACTAACTGAGCAAACAAACTGAAAGAAATGGACTGATACTTTTATTCTCAGTTGATTGTCATTTTGAAAAGAAATAATATAAACAATTTTTATTTTTACAAATTAATTTTCACAAATTATTTATTACACATAAACTATATCCAAAAATTTACAAAGTATGAACACGGAATTGTCAAAATTGTGTCTTTTTTTTAATTCTCAGTTCCTCACATCAATTGAGCAAAAATATTTTTCTTCAGTTGGATTACATAAATCTCACTTCGTTGCTGCTGCCACCTATAACAAAATAGAAAAAACACCGACCAAAGAAACGCATTGCTCAATTGAGAACTGAGAATTATCAGATAATTGTGACCAAAGAAAAACAGCTAATGAGTGTAGTAAGGAAGAACATTCTATTAAAATAAAATAAAAGTGAAAAAAATTTGATTATTGTTTTCTGCTAAATGATGTACGTATATATAAAAGGTATTTGTTTACTTCGCGTTAACCATTTTCTATATCGATTTTACACATTCACATGAAAATTACTTTTATTCATAAACAGCTGCAATATTTTTTTAAATTCTTCAAAAAAAATGTCTGTTAGTTTTAGACCACTACATACTACATCATTAAAACAAGTCATTATCGTGATTCATTGATATGATTAGAATATATAAAAGAGAAAATCTTACTGAAATTAAAAAAAAAAATCTAAATAAAAGAATATTCTTTTGACCGAAATTTCTATTCAAAACATTACACAAAGTTCATACACATTTTGAATATGTTAAATAGGTTATTAATTGAATGTACTACTGCTACTGGTATTACCGTATTTGGTATTACATGGTATTACTCTATTAAATGCGATTAATTAACAACTAATTAACTAAAATTAACTTTAATTAACAACGAATAATAACAGGCTATTATTATTATTATTATCATTATTATTATTAATTAAGAATAAATAAAAAATATATACCATACATATGTACATTTTTTTATACATACTATATAATAGTTAATGGTAAATTATTTTAACCCTTTCAGACATGAAAATCTGTTTGTTGAGATTAAAATCTGAATTTTCGTCCATATACTAATAATAGGCCTCTGAATTCGAATTTGCAAAAAAATTTTGGTTAGAGTTTGTCACGTGACCACCAGGTAATGTCCAATATATGGGACATCGTTACTCTGTTTATTATGGTTGCAGTTGCACACCTGTATATTTATAGATTTTTAAAAACGCACACATTTATGGTTTTTTTATTCATTTTTTTCTTTATTGTTCTTAATAGAAATCAAGTAAATATAAATTATTTCTCATGATAAGTAGCAAAACAGTTCCTATCGCGTTTGATACTCAAATAAACATTACATTTTTTGCAAATAATGAAAGATTTCTTTGTGCATCCAGGCATTTTACATCGTCCATTGTTCTTTTCTTGAAAAAAATGCGGGATATGCATTACTTTATCTTTTCGAACGTCGTCCTGCGGTTGAACCTGAATTGTTATTTGCATTTTCTTCAATTAGTTTTGCGCCATTTATCATATTGTCTGCATCATCGCTATGAAGAGAAGACAAGCTGCAGTAATAGCCAAAAATGGATTATGACACGGATTGCCCACTTTTCTGTGCGAATATTAATTCTATAGTACTGGATTATTTGATCCAATAAATCGACTCCTTCCATGCTTTCATTATATAGCCGTACTACTTCAGGACGATTAACCTCAATGTAGTTTTGTGAGTTCTTGTCCCATCGTCGAGCTTTATCTTTTATACCCACTCACACAAAATTTGAAGTTAGTTTAACAACTTCATTGTCGAGCCATCTTGTGAAAATTACTTTTCCATCCTCACTGCGACATTGGGCAGATGATCCACGTCCACGTTTCACCATTGTTTTTGCTTCTGGTAATGGAGGACTACCAAACCTATTTACTCTCACAGTTTCTGCTGCATTGATTCCTCTGTTATGTAATATTTCAAACAACTGAAAAGAAGGGAAATAATTGTCGAAATACAATTTATGCCCCTTAGCATCAATCGATATACGCTTTGCCAGTTCCAAAACAATTGTCGATCCACTGCCAATAGTTTTGACCAAAGTTTGATTGAGCGGAGTAGTAGAGCTCTGATAAATAATAAAATCGAATGGCATGCCGCTCTTTCCGCACAGAAAATATACTTTTATTCCCCAAGGACAGGTTTTTCCTTTTAAGTATTGCTTTGCTACGAACTTACACTTAAATGGTATAATCTGCTCATCAACACAAAGATTTTCTTCCAATGGTAATTGGTGAAGTCGACGTTTAATTTGCTCTATTATGGGTCTTACTTTAAACATTCGATCTTTACATTCACTCGGACGTGCTGCAATATCCGTAAGATGTAAATGATTTCCAAGGAGAAAAACGATTGACTGTCATGTGTTTTAAAAAAAAGGGTATTCCCCAGCTTTAATCGTAATACATTTGAACTCTAGGCAGTTTGAAACAGCTCATCATAATATGTTGTGCAAATAAAATTCGTATTTCATCAGCTGAACAGGGTTTGAAAGTCGGATGGCCTAGAAGGTAAAAAAGTTTGATATTTTGAAAAATTATCAAAAATGGCATAAATGTTTGTATAGTAAACAGTTTTACTAAAAAATTCATCTTCAACAAATTTCTTAAAATAGGAGAAAGGTGTTCCAATTTCAGCGCACCCTTTTAGATCAACATATGCTGTCCCATCATTTCTATGTTCACGTGACAACCTTTTTTTTCAACTGATTTCTTTCTTTTTTGTGTATTGAATTGAATTTTTCGTGGTCAGCAGAGGCAGGAAAATTAAATACAAACTCTCATATTTCCATAACCATTCAATGTTCCGAGTTGTTTTCTTTTTGCCTATAGTTCTTTTCACGGCTTATATTATTATCATATTAATTCTCACCCATTTTTGTTCAGTCCGCATTTCTTCTACTTTCAGCTAGTCTGACTCCCATCTCACACTTCTGCTACTTTTGTTAGTTTTAATTGTGCAGTGCAGATTCTCGCTCTGAATAAATTTAGCTACTATCAGCATCTATCAGGTAATGATCACTTTCTTCTAATATCTAAGTTAAAGTCTTTAGGTTACTGCTTTCGAAATAAAAGAAATTTTACTTTTTAGAACATGATTTATTGAACTCCGTTTTAGGACTGATTACAATTATTACAAATTGGTGTTTATGTCTTAATTCTATAATACAAAATATTGAAAATTGCAAATTTATGCAACATCAGCAAAAGTTATGCGTAAGCATTTTGATTTTAATATCGAGAATTTATTGTTAATAATTTTTAATAATTAAGTAAAAAGAAAGATTATGCGTAAGCATTTTGATTTTAATATTGAAAATATTTTTTATAATTAAATAAAAGAAAATGCAACAAATTGTTAGATCGGCAATTAACCGGATGCGCGTGTGATTGATTTGTGCTGAATCATTGGTAGCAATTGACTTGTGTTAACTCCTACCCCTTTCTAAATCCGCGTCCTCGTGGATCAAAATTTCAAAGTGACTGGTTGCAGTCCGTCTTGCCTAGTTTCTTGTATTTCTGTTGCTTTTGGATACAATGTTATAGACTTACGCTGTTTTTTGAGCAAATTGTATGTAATAACAATAATAATTACGATGACAACTACTGTAATGCCCAGATCAGTGGTAATTGCTATATTGTGTTTCGAAAATAATTCTTCCAATTTTCTCACGTTGCTTAAATGTAAATTATGTAAATGCTTCAGATCAAGTTTGATACCGTTTTCTGTTATGTTAGGATGAAGTAAAGGAGGTAAAACTTGTGTAGACTTTATTTCTTTGTTTGTAATTTCGACGTCTTTGATTGTTAAAGTTTCATTAAAAAAATGTATCAGCATGTTTCCTTCAAGATGTTTCTGAGAACCTTCACTGGTAAGTTCCCCTTGGAAGTTATTTAGAAAAATTGTGTCTTCATTCAGAACTTCTATTTCTTCTTCATTGCTGAATTGATAATCGCAGGAAGCAGGTAATCCTTTTAGTAGTTGATTAATGCAATCATTAGTCTTTAATTTTTCAATTTGACTCATTTTGCAAATTACGACTTCTTGGAAGATTTTACACTTTTCTTTAATTCCAAATATTTCTTTTTGACTGGTAAGTAGTTCTTTATATTCTAAATATATTCTTTTTTTGTTGGAGATGGTAGATCTAATTATGACGTGATTGTAATTTTGTTCACCAGTTTTCGGGATCGAAAGAATATATAAAATTGTAGAGTTTTTTATTACTATTTGTGGTTGGGCATATTCGATTGCTTCAATATCGTTAGAATATGGTATTTTCAATTTCTGTTACTAACTTATTGATTTCTTTTCTATTAAGCAGGTTCGTATTTATTATTCCACTTTTAGCTAACTGCACTGCTCTTGTGATTTCTTATATTTCCTCTTTAACTATGGCGATTTTATTATACATCGACTGTAAATATTCTCCTCTGTTGTTCTCTTCTACATGATGCGCAATTTTGTTATATTCGTTCAATATTTGTTGATTTGTTTCCATTATTCTTTGATTGACTTGATATTGTTCGTTGTTATTTTTGATAATAGTATTCTGACTTTTCACAACTTCATCCCAATCAGTTGCGTCTGGCGTTCCCGCTATCCACTTCCATGCTGATCCAATCCAATTTATTGAACGCCTATTTCGTGGTTTGTACCCTTTAAGTTCTGCTAATAGATTTTCCACTTGTTGAATTTGGTAATT
Organism: Villa cingulata; assembly: GCA_951394055.1. Lineage (NCBI taxonomy): Eukaryota > Metazoa > Arthropoda > Insecta > Diptera > Bombyliidae > Villa > Villa cingulata. Next base: position 27,047,177 of record OX596019.1, on the reverse strand, counting down.
TATCTGAGATTTGATGAAATTTTTGTGATCGATTTTTTGAGCATTTTGAGAAATTTTTGACAACGCGTCTTCGTAGTTTGAAAGGTTTATTATATGAATTAATTTGAAATTACCACCGTCCATTTCCTTGTTTTACCGTTATTATAGGTGTGTCGTATTTATATATTTCGAAGGATGTTGCTAATGCGCATAACAAAAATCTGAAAAGAAATTTTTAATTGGTTAAATTTGTTATATGTGATTTATGGACTCGTCGTCCCGATGTCGTAATAACTGTAGCTTTATTTTTTTTGGAAACAGTTTCTTTCTTAAACTTAGGTTTATGTATTCCTTGAATTTGTTTTATAGCTGTGTAAATCACATCCGCCTGGCTTGTATGTATTGGGTTCATTTCGCTTTGAATTTTCCCTTTTTAATCTTGTTTTCTGGTTTCTTTTAATTCGTTCTACGAGATCTTCATTCACTTTATTTCGGAATTCTAGCATGGTCTGATAACTTATTCTTTGTGACCTACCTAAGAAAATATCTGTGGGTTTTCTCTTTGTTACTGAATGTATAGAATTATTATATCTGTCTACAGAGATATTTATTAGTTCTTTAAGTGTCAGGTCTTTATATTCATTTTGCAGACAGCGTACGATTTCAATTATCGTTGAGTGAGCTCTTTCTATTGCGCCATTTACTTCACTTTTCTGAGGTAATGCTAGATAAATTTGTATTCCTAAAGTTTTTAGATAATCAGTTATGATAGTACTTATAAAACTTGTTTCGTTGTCCATAACAAGTATTCTTGGTGCTGTGAAATAGTGTAAAATTTTAATTATCTTATCTCTCAAATGCAATACTGATTTATTCTTAATGTGAAAGAATTTTACAAATTTTGAAAATTTATCTATGCACGATATGAATTTTTCATTTTGCATTTCGACTATGTCTATATGTAATATTTCCGAAGGGTAAGTATGGATAGGTGTTTCCTGAAATTCTGGTTTATGTGGGTGTCTATCATATTTGTTTGTGTTACAAATATCACAATTTTTTGTGTATTTCCTGAGTAGTTTTGCCATTTGTGGAAAATAGTGTGTTTCTAATATTTGTTCTTTGTTCTCTCTCCAGTTTCGATGGGCTCTTTTATGTTCTGTTTGAATTAAGCTATATATTTCCTCTTCTGTGTTCACGTCTTTCACTATTTTCTGTGTTATACGTATTTTATAGTATGAAAAATGTGATCTAAAAATATCTTGCAACAATTGTATATGCTTTTCAGGAATTTTTATACCATTGATTACCGTTGGTTGCAATTTTGTCTTTAGTATTTTTGCTAAAACTTCTTTATTTATTACGGGTACACTTATGTAATGCCTATGGTGTGTTGGATAGGGTTCTTCTTTAATCGTAAGAGCACATGATCCCTCTTTTTCATTAATGATTATTTGATTTCTAAACACGTTAATTGGAGCTTCACAATGCGGTATATAGTTGGTGCTATCTATCTTCTTCCGCACTATGTACTGTTCCAGATGTTGATGTCAAGGAGTTCACTTCTGTTTTAGTCCGTGATATGGCATCTGCAACTTTGTTTGTGCTGCCTGGTTTGTAAATTAATTCGTAATTAGCCTCGCTTTCCATCTCTTCAACTTAGCATTGTTGTTCCTGCTACTAAGTGTAAATGTTAGAGGCTGATGATCAGTAATTATTTTGATTTTCTTTGCTCCATAAAGGTAGTTCCTTAAGTTATCTAAAGCCCATATTATAGCTAGTAATTCTTTTTCGTTGGTAGCATAATTCTCCTCTGTTTTATTTAATGATCGTGAAATATATGCAATTGGTCGATCTTTTCCGATTTCTCCTTGAGAAAGTACTGCTCCAATGGCAAAATTAGAGGCGTCTGTTGTTAGTATAAATTGTTTGCTGAAATCTGGAAAAATAAGTATTTCCGATGATGTTATTGACTGCTTTAGTTGGTTAAAGGCTCGTAATTCGTCTTCTTTAAGTGTTATTTCAACTTTTTTCGATTGATTAGCCTTTGTTTGCCCGTTTTGTCCTCTTGTAAGATTTGTTAGAGGTTTGGCTATTTTCGCGTAGTCTTTGATAAAGCGCCTGTAATACGATGTTAAGCCCAGAAATTGCTTTAATTCTTTTAAATTTGTTGGTGGTTTCGCTTGCTGCACAGCAATGACTTTCTTCGGGTCTGGCTTGATGCCTTGATTAGTTATAATATACTCTAAAAATTCAGTTTCATTCTTTAAGAACTCTGTTTTATCTAAGTTGACCCGTAAATTGCTCTTTTCGAGTTTTGAAAATATCTTTTCAACATTTTTTAAGTGTTCTTTCTTATTATCTCCACCGAATATTATAATGTCGTCTATATATACACAACAGATTTTGCCGATATACTCTTTTAATACGTCATCAATCATTCTCTGGAAAATAGATGGAGCGTTTTTTAAACCGAAGGGTAGCCTTGTAAATTCGTACTTTCCATTCATCGTAGAAAACGCAGTTTTCGGGATATCGCTTTCTTTCATCTTTATTTGGTGAAATCCTGAAGTCAAATCGATGGTCGTTAAGTATTTCGAATTTCCGAGGTTCGCAATTGTATTAGTGATATCTGCGCTTCGTTTCTGAATCACTTCTTGATTGGTTTTCTCGACTGGTAAACTCGATTTGACGTCATTATGACGTCATTCTCAATCGGCCTGTTTCTGTATCTGTGGTGAATCGAGAATCGAGAATGTAGCGATCGAGAAACTTCTCACCGATAATTTAGGTAGTGAGAACTGAAAAAGCCGTTGAATTTTAAATATTTTTGAATTTTAAAATTGTAATACGGTAATAATAATTACAATTTTATTTATTAATAATTATTAATAGTGATAATAATAATGTATATTTGTTATTATAATTATAAATTTAAGAAAAAATAGTTTTTATATATAATATTATACCTATCCTTATCTATAAAAGAAAAAAAAATTAAGAATAATAAATTAACATACATATAAGTATATACATAATATATTTTTTATTTTTATTGTAGAGGAAGGTCAGGTAAAACTAATAATATATTATAATTAAATAATATAATATATTGCACGTAAAATTTATAAATTTTTTCAAAATTTTCAAGATTTTGTTTTTTTATGCTTCTAAATAAAAACAAAAAAATTATATTTAAAGACGCAAATGGTATTTATAGTTTATAAACAAGAAGGGAAATTCGAATTCTTGTTTATTATAATTAATACCAATCATACAGGTTTGTATTACTATATCTACATGCAAATAAAATAATTACAAGATATATAGATATTTTATACTACCTCACTTTATTTACTTATTTCATTTTTTCATATGTAATAACACATGTCGATTAATATAAAAAAGCAAAATGTTTACAAAAATTTCTAAAATTTACCTGCAACAAATTACCCTTTTTTATTATCCCATATTTATCTTTTTGTTTTTTTTATGAAATTATCTTAAATTTAAAATTGTACTAATTATTTTTGTATTTAAATATGTACACATATGTATAACATAAATTCATAAAATGAAAAATATTCATTAAATCGAACTGCAATATTCATACATATAAACTTTTGTATGATAGAAATTTGAAATATTTGAAATAAACGTTTAACTATGTAATTAATATTGAAATTGTAATTAATACACTAACCATTTAAATGTCAAATTGTTTCATTCCCGATATTCCCTCTCGATTATAGATACTAACCACGAATTTCTCGATTGGTGAATTTCGAGAGATACAGAAACTCAAAAATTTTTTGGATCGAGAATTACCAGTCGAGAAGCTGTGACGTCACTTTCAGTCGAGAACTTCTCGACTGAGATACAGAAACGCATCGCAGATGCGTCCATTTTTTTCTCTACTATCCATATAGGAGAATTATATGGACTTTTCGCTGGTCGTATAATCATATAATTTAAAAGTTTTTTTATTTGGTCTTCTACTTCAGTTCTCATATTAATTGGGTATGGGTATGTCTTTGCATAAATTGGTTCTTTGGTTGTTGTTCTGATTTCCGCTTCAACATTTGTATCTATAAGTTGTTGTTCGTTTAGTGGGCCAAATAAACTTGAATATTTTTTAATTAGATTTCTAATTTCTAATCGCGATTCTTCATTTAGATGGCCGTCTCTAATTTCGATAGTATTAACTTGTGATGATTGTTTTTCTTTAAGAGGAATTATTATATTAGGGGAAATTTTCATTGTTTTATTTTTCCTATCTATAACAGCTTCTATTGTTTTGAGAGTGTCGTCTCCGATTATTCCGTCGAATGTTGTTAGGCCTGGTAGTACGAAAAAATCTACTACTGTGTTGTTACCAATGCACTGAAAAAATTTCCCACTGATCTTTCTGTCGATTAGTATACTGCCAGCAGCAGATTGTATTTTAAAAGGAGCTTTTGTGGGTTCAGCATTCGGTGCTAATTCTGGTTTAATAAAGTTTTTATTGGCTCCAGTATCTACTAAAAATTTCAAGATGCTACCGTCTCTTGTTTTGTACTCTAAGGCCCGTATGTTCACATGCGTCTTAACAAAGAATTAAAACCGAATCGGTCTTAAATCAGTTTATTACCGCAACGGTCTTAAATTGAATTTGGTATGTTCACATAACTCATAAAAAAATAAATTTCTGAACACTCCCTCACAATTTTCTCGACACTCCCTCACAAATTGACATTTGACATAACCTTTCGTTTCTAAAATTAAGTTGGATAATATGAATACATATATTAAAGTTTTATTATTTGAAATTCTTTCTTTAATTTAAATAAATTGGATTTTTTACTTAGGTGTAATTTATTAAAACTAAATAAATTAAATATTATTTATTATATGTATTACTATTTATTCAATTATACATATATTTAATATTATGTTTTAATTATATGTATATGTTTTAGTTATATGTAATTAATTTTGTGGAGTGTCATAAAAAATCTGTATAAATAAATTCGATATAAAAATTTTCTTTAATTTAAATATAAATTAGATATTTTAATTTAGATAATTAAAATATTATGGAGAAATCAAAAAGAGGACCAAATTTAACTAAAGAAGAAAAAGATAAAATTATAAATTTAGTTTTAAAATATAGAACTATAATTGAAAATAAAAAAACCGATGCAGTTGCAGTATCAGAAAGAAACTGCACGTGGCTAAAAATAGCAGCAGAATTTAATGCTACCACAATATTCAAAAGAGATGTAAAGCAACTAAAATCATTTTATAAAAATTCAAAATTGGCGTTAAAAAAAGATATCTGTAGAGAAAGGAAAGATTTAAGACAGGAGGAGGTCAAGCATCGTTTGAAGTGGACAATAACAATTTATTGCTCAGTATAGTAAATGATGAAGTCATTCCTTTATCCAATGCATATGATTCAAGTGCATGCTTTTTTAATGTAAGTTTTTATAGAATAAAATTTTAAAATACTAAAATAAAAATTAAATTTGTAGGATGACGATAAAGCAACAGAAGATTCAATTCTTAAACCATTATCACCACCGTCTTCTCCCGTATCTTCAAATGCATTAGTTTCACCAACGCCAGCATCAGTATCAGTATCTAATTCCTCAATGTCACCTGCTTCTCCGGTATGTCCGAATGCATTAGTTTCATCAACACCAGCATCAACATCAAAAGCACACATCTCTACAAATTCCAGAAAAAGAAAAAGAAATGAAGACTGTAGGGAGTATGTTCAAAATTTTTCGGAACTTAAAAGAAAAAAGTTGGAGTCCGATATTTTGAAAAATGAAAAAAAGAAAGAAATGTTTGAGACCAAAATGGAATTGATGAAACTTCAAATAGAAAATTTAAAAAAAAATATTTGAAACAACAGAAAATTAAAATAAAATTAAAATAAAACATGTATTTTTTATAAAATTTATTTTCCACAACAATAAAATGAAACAAAAATAAAATAATGTCTTAATTATTAAAATAATTTAATACTATGGTGTTTCTTCTCGCATTATCTGATGTTTCATTTGTTACTTGCTGCTCAGGCTCTTGTAATTCTTCCATGTCTACTTCTGGAGGAGGTACATCTCGACATTTTAATAAGTTATGTAACACTGCTGTTGCAACTATCACATTGAGGTGATTTAAAACATTTAAGCGGCTTTCTGGAAAAAATATAATTATGATTGCAATATTTTTAACTTTATTTTTCATATAACATTGAAATACTTATTCCTATTGCTGGAAATCTACGTTTCCAAACACCAATTGTTCTTTCTACTATTTGGCGAGCTGAAATGAATGCTGTGTTAAATTTTATTTCAGCTCTTGTTCTAGGATTTGATATTGGAGTTAACAAATAATTTTTACACGCGTATCCAGAGTCACCAATCAAGCAGGAATTTCCATACAATCCATTCTCCAAATCTAATTGAAGTTTCGAAAAGTTGAATATCATTTGATCATGACATGATCCAGGCCATCTGATATATTGGTATTCAAATAAATTTAAATTACTGCTAATCTAATATGTGTCATAAACATTACCTAGCAACAATGTCCATTATATTCATATCATAATCGCACACTATTTGTGTATTGATGGAAAACCAGCCTTTGCGATTTCTGAAACTTTCTGCTTTATCTCCTCCTGGTGACTGTATAGGAATATGTGTACCTTTAAAAAATTCTGTAATAAATATTTATGCTTTTTTTTAATTACAATTTACAAAACGTACCATCGATAACACCAATGATGTTTGGAATGCAATAATCATTATAAAATTTTAAACTTATTTCTTCTCGCTTGTGCCTTATTGTAGGCATTTTAATATCTTCTTTAGCCAAAGATGCTATTTTTTTGGAAATCTCATACACGACACGTGAAACTGTTGCTTGGTTGACTGAAAATAAATCTCCAGTCACAATTTGAAAGGAACCTGTTGCGTAGTATCTTAATGTAATTAAGACTTTTTCCAAAGAAGTCAACTTAATTTTTGTGGCTCTTGTAATTAACACATTATCAATGTTTGAAATACGATTCGTTATATATTCAGCTACAGCCTTGGTAACACGAAATCGACGTTCAAACTCTTCATCAGAATATATGACAAACATATTTTTTCTTTCATCATACTTCCTTTTTTTATAAGGGCATGGAATATTAGTTGCATCGTTCAGAAGTGTAAAGAATTCTTCGTCTGAAGAAGATGAACTCGAAGAAGATGAGGAGTCAAATATACTTGATAATTCTGAAATATCTGTAAAGCTTTTCTAGTTATTATGAAATTCCACCACATGAAAATATAGCACTTACCTTCATCATTTGCAACATTCATTATATTATTTAATTTTTATTTATTATTTTTATTTTTAATTTTTATTTATTATTTTTATTTATTATATTATTTAATTTTTATTTTAGTTTCACAATTTTCAACGTAACGATAAAATTAAAACATATAATAACATTCATTCATGTATAAGCAGAACTGTCAAAAGTTATGACAACAGTTAAGACAGGCAGAAAGTGGTCATAAGACCGGTCCTAAATGTAAGTTAAGATTCATGTGAACATAAGATTTAGTCAAATTCACGTTAAGATATATCTGAACATACGGCCATAAGTATGGTATACTAGAGAGGCTTGCGTCATAAAATTTAGTTCTGGATTTTCTTCAAAAATTGGTTCTTCTTCTTGTTCTTCATAGTCAGCGTATCGTGAGTAGTATTCATATTTGTCTTCGTCTCCCGACGTCTCTATATGGAACATTCATTGCTGTTTACGGACATTTTCGTTGGACTCATTCTCTCGTTTCATAACATTCCAGATTTGGTTTGGCCTGTTCATATAATTTACTTGTTTTGTCTGGACAGATGGATCTATGTCCATTGGCTCTGGTGGTTTAGGTTGAGATGGTCTTGGTGGAGGTCTGTTATTAATATTATGTTGAATGTTGTGTATCAGATTTCTATACTGTAGTGGTAGATTTTGAGATTGATATATTGGTCCACGTATTCCAATTTGTTCTCGTTTGATTTCATGCAATTTATTCATGGGACTTGTAACTGAGCTGTTGAAATTTCTATTAAAAATTTTTAGATTCCTATAGTTTAAATTTTGTATTTCTAGACATGATGAGTATGCTTCTGGTAAAGTCTGAGGCCTTTGAATTGTTAGCATCTTCGAGAGTTCACCATTCAAACCTCGAATGAATACATCTAATGCCCTATTTCTATATGTTTCTGTGAGAACAGACATTGTTTCCTGGCAATAATCTTCAGTTTTTATTTTGTTTATAATTAAGGAGAACTGATGGTTTATTTTGGCATAGAATTCGTCAATACTTGAATTTCCTTGTGTCATGATACTCAATTGGTACTCTAAGGTTCGAAGATCCCTTTTATCATCATAGTGAAGCGAAAGACATTGTTTTATTGCTCCCCAGTCATCATCGAATATGTTGTACGATATAAGAGCTGCATCTGCTTTTCCACGTACTTTCTGCCTAATACCTTTTAATATAGCTCTATAAATAGGTTTATTTTTCACGATTTCGTAGTCTTTTAGAATTCCTTCAACATTGTGTACCCAAGAAACATACTGTACAGGGTTTCCTTCAAAAATTGGAAGTTCTTTTACGATATCAGGGAGTTTGCTGATATCTTTCAAATCTTTCTCGTTTTTAGGTGCTAAAAGGGATGTTTGAGCTTGAACGCGTGGTTGGTTTTTCGATTCAATTGCTAACAAACGCTGTTCTATATTTCTTATTTGTTCAATCTGAGCATTGACTGCTCCTGTCAATTGCTTAATTGCTTCTTGAATGTTTTCCATTGACATTTTATCAAAATTCAAAAAAAAAATATTTTTTTCCTAATACTCGAAAATTCTAACTTTCGGTGAGTTGCATAAATTTTTACAAGAAATATAGTACAATTTTTCACACAAAATTTTAAAATTTTTTTTGGTAAATGTTTACTTTATGGTACGCACACTAGGGTGGGGTAACTAATGATGGGGAATGGTAGGGGCATGTCCCCTGACCTAACTTCGGGGGTCAAACCTTGGGGGACGGACAGTGGCGGCGCAGGGCGGGGGGTTAAAAATCGAAAATTTATCATTTTGTCATATGCGTTTATGGTTGTTGTGTAGGCTAGGGGGGTCGGAGCGGGTGGTTAATGAATGGAGGTGATAGAGGAAGGTCCCCTGACTGCACTTCGGAGGTCAAACGTTGGGGGACGGACAGTGGCGGCGCAGGGAGGGGGGTTAAAAATCGAAAATATATATATATAGATATACAGATATACACTCATTGCCAGATTTGAATTTGTAGAAGGCAAATGTGTATAAGGCAAATCTGACAATGTGTGTATGTTGCATTTTCTATACAGATATACACACACTGTTAGATTTGCCTTCTACAAATGCATATCCACACTCATGCACACACACACACGCACACGCACACACACACGCACACACACATTTGTAGAAGGCAAATCTGAAAGTGTGTGTATATCTGTATAGAAAATGCAACATACACACATTGTCAGATTTGCCTTATACACATTTGCCTTCTACAAATTCAAATCTGGCAATGAGTGTATATCTGTATAGAAGGCAAATCTGACAATGTGTGTATATCTGTATAGAAAATGCAACATACTTCCGTTTAGAAAGTTCAGCTCCCAAAGTGAAGTCATTGAATCTTCCTCTGTCACTCCCATTCATTACTAACCCCCTCCGACTCCCCTAGCCCACATTTTAACAATAAACGCATATGACAAATTGATAAATTTTCGATTTTTAACCCCCCGCCCTGCGCCGCCACTGTCCGTCCCCCAAGGTTTGACCCCCTAAGTATATTCATTGGACCTTCCTCTATCACCTCCATTCATTACCCACCCGCTCCGACCTCCCTAGCCTACACAACAACCATAAACGCATATGACAAAATGATAAATTTTCGATTTTTAACCCCCCGCCCTGCGCCGCCACTGTCCGTCCCCCAAGGTTTGACCCCCTAAGTATATTCATTGGACCTTCCTCTATCACCTCCATTCATTAACCACCCGCTCCGACCCCCCTAGCCTACACAACAACCATAAACGCATATGACAAAATGATAAATTTTCGATTTTTAACCCCCCGCCCTGCGCCGCCACTGTCCGTCCCCCAAGGTTTAACCCCCGAATTGTGGTCAGGGGACATGCCCCTACCATTCCCCATCATTAGTTACCCCACCCTAGTGTGCGTACCATAAAGTAAACATTTACCTTTTTTTTTATAAAATAGACTTTTCAAACTCTGGCTTGATTTACAAGGTTGATAAAATTAGAAAAAATCTACAAAAGTTTCTTCAATTTTTTTATTTATTTAATTTTTCTTAAATCTTCAATTTTCTTAAAAATTAAAAATTTTTTCTAAAAAATAATTTCAAAAAGAATATTTTTTGTAAAAGATTCTTAAATATAAAAAAATTTTTTCAGTTTTTGTAGAATAAAAAAAAAATAATTTTTTATTATTTTATATATTTTATTTTCCTAAAAATTACAATTTTAAAAATGATTTCAAAAAGAATATTTTTTGTAAAAGTTTCTTCAATATTATTTTTTAAATTTTAAATTTATTTCTATTGATTGTTGTTAATTAAAAAAAAAATTTTTCAAAAATTTCTGTTTAATATCTTTTATATTCAATTTATTTTGATAAAAATTTCAACACACTTTTCTAATTTTTGGAAAAAATTTTCGATTCAACAATTTAAGAATTTATTCTATTTTCATAACTAAACTTATTTTTTACTAATAATTTTCCAATTTTCTTTTTATTTTCCTCTTCTTTTCAAATTTAATTTTCGAAAAATTACAGCTACTTACAGTAATAGTTGAACTATTTTCATTGTTGTTATCTTGTTTTGGTCCTATGTCTTCTGGATAAATCCGGGAGGGCCGTATTTACTCCTTTTTAGCTTCCAGCGTTGAAGAAGTTGCTCAAAGCCTACTAATGGTACGATTTCCTACCACAGCAATTTTCACCAGTTTCACTTTATACATAGTTGATTACAGTTCTATGTTCTTATGTTAATAGAATTCAGTAATCACTTTTTGCAATAACCTTAGTAATTCACGGAGTTTCCAAACACTATGTTCCTATTCTATTTTCTAAGTGTTCTATTTTTACCTTTCAAACACTGTGTTATCACGGATATAATGTTTCTTTATTTCTCAAACACTATGTTCTCATGGGTATAGTGTTTTATTTTTATTTTTAAAACACTATGTTCTTACGGGTATAGTGTTTTAATTAAAAAAAATTGTTTTCACTATCACGCACACTAACACAATATTTCACGGTGCGTACTGGATTGGTAATTGAAAATTCAATACTAGAATTAATACCGATTTTACTTTAGCGATTTTAAGTTACTTGCATAGGACCGACTGTTCGGGCGCCAGTTAAAGTATTTAGGTTACTGCTTTTCGAAATAAAAGAAATTTTACTTTTTAGAACATGATTTATTGAACTCCGTTTTAAGACTGATTACAATTATTACAAATTGCTATTTATATCTTAATTCTATAATACAAAATATTGAAAATTGCAAATTTATGCAACATCAGCAAAAGTTATGCGTAAGCATTTTGATTTTAATATCGAGAATTTATTGTTAATAATTTTTAATAATTAAGTAAAAAGAAAGATTATGCGTAAGCATTTTGATTTTAATATTAAAAAAATTTTTTATAATTAAATAAAAGAAAATGCAACAAATTGTTAGATCGGTAATTAACCGGATGCGCGTGAGTTAAATTTACTTTAAGTTTAATAATAAAAAAAAAATATTTTTATTTTTTATTTTTTTAATAAAAGTGAACTTTATTTATTTATTACTAAACTTTACAGAAAATCACTTAATCTATTGTTTGAACCACCTATTAATCTTCAACCGAACCGTGTAAGCGTTAGACCAAGAATGAATATCTTAATTAATTTTTTAATAATCTTATATACTTTCTAATCATAAGAACATTTATAATTGATGTAATATAAATAATGTAATATGTATTATAATGTCATATCAGCATATATTCATGAGAACGGAAAAAGTAATCTTAAAACTATTATGGGAATGTAAAAAAGATTATTAAGCTAATTTCAAGTCTGAGAAAATTACTTAAAAATAATTACCACGACATTGGTTTGATTTTCGATTGAATTTTATAACAATTGGGCAAATCAGAGTTTTCTATATTTTTTAATCTATTCTGAAAATCAATATATGTAACTCGTGAGATTGATTTGTATCAATAGTAGCAATTGACTTGTGTTAACTTCTATGATGTTACCATGTTACCAGTTACGACGATGTCTTTCACTCGGAGCTTACGAAAATTTTTTGTGCTGGAAGAAAGTGCTTATAATCATATAATAACTCTGCTATATACATATAATTCTGCTTCTAGTTGAAGTCAATTTGTCTTTTCCCGTTGCCATTTGTATTCATTGTAGGGTTATTGACATCATCTATTTAAATTTCTGTGCATTCATACCCGCTGGCAGTATTTTAATGCTACTCGACTGTATTTCGTTCAATACCTGGTTCAATTTCTAGTAAAATAAATTTTTATTTTCTTAATCTTTACCCATACCAGAATAACATTAAAAAACTTCGCTCTAACTAACGCTCCAGTCCTTTATCCGATGCGATCTATTAGGTTCTTAACAATTAGATATTTTCCGAGCAGGCGAAGTAGGATTAGGTAGGAAAGGTTAGAGGTTTCATTTTCATATTTCTATGGATCTGCCATTCGGTGGATATCACTATGCCCATGATGTAAATATCACTAAATGTGACATATTTAAATGTGTGATGACGTCAGATTGAGTATCAATATATTGTATATGTATACGAGTATATATCAGAAAAAAGGAATGATAATGAAAAAATGTAATATGTTACGAGTTTTTTTATTTTTTTTAAATGTTTTTTTTTCATTTGATTTTCATTTAGATTTTTATTTTTGTCTTTCACAAAAAAAATAACATACATCTAAAAAAGAGTTGTTTTACTTCCACTGGAAGGTTAACATTTTCTCTAATATCTAAAAGTTGTTATAATATATATGGATTTTGTATTAAATTTATTTTATTTTTTTCAAAGAGACTGTCTAGTTGGAGAATCAGTTTAAGAAACTCTGCTGATGGTTTAATTAACCCACCTTCAGGTAACTGATTTACCCGAGTCCATGATGAATTACTTTCCCTTTGAGATATTGCTGTTTTGAGAATAAGATGTTTTTTACATTTTTTTATAATGTATGTATCCTGCTAGATTTTCAACTGTGTTACAATGTAATTCATCCAGTTCTTTATTTCCTACATCTCTCGAAATATTTAAAGATGATAATATTATATGACGATTTTAAAAAAATGATTACCTAACAAGGAAGACCTTATGCGGTGTTTAAATTGTATTGCAGTAGAGTGATCATATAGACCACCTTTAACAGGTATTGTGCTAAAAAAGTTCTCAAAAATACCTTGATTTAGCTCATTGCTTAAAATAAAATCGATTTAAAACTTTTCTTTTAGATAAATAAATAATGCTCTTAATGATATTGCTGATTTATACCCCTTTCTGAAATGGTAATATACGAGGACATTTTGTTCTTAGATTTAATACTATTTTGTCTATATTATTTAAAATAGTATTTTGTTCTTCTAGAGCAAGACCGTATGCTTTTAATCGATTTCTGCAATCTACTTTGAGAACCTTCTAATTGAAAATATCGAACCAATTATTGATTATTTTAATGAAATTCACGACTTCTAGTACTCAACTGCATGATATGGTACTCAATTGGCACTCAGTACTACGTCATATGCAAGCGAAATGGAGCTGCAAGAAGAAGAATTACTCCACCTATTGTGATATTTACACCATGTCACTACCTATGTCGGTGGTCTCATAGGCGATGGTCATTATATTATGTATGAATAAAAATGCATGTGAATTTATATGTACAATATCCTTTTGTATAATTTACTCATGTGCATTAAGGTACTTCTCCACGATGCAATTTTTCTTGCGCGAAATTTGTCTTGCATGCAAGAAAACTTGCAGTACTTCGTACACACGACGCAATATTTCATGAAAAATATGCAATTTTTCTATCATGCAAGAAAAAAATATCTTTGCAAGAAATTTTTATTGCACGAGCACTTACACGAAATTCTCATTTTCTTGCCTATGCATTATATGTCAAATATTAAATATTTTTTTATTTTTTCAATATTTTAAGAAATGAAAGGCCTACCTTTCTAATAATAATAATAATAATAATAATAATAGAAAATACATACCAAATTCACAAGAAGTCACAGCACAACACAACATAAACAAACGAATGATAGATAACACAGCAACCCATTACATTTTACTCAACTGATTTTATTGCATATGCAAGAGAAATATTTATTGAAATAAATTTTTCTTGCGCGAAATATTGCATATCTTTCTGCGTACACTATGCAATAAAAAAAATTGCTTGCAATAAGAAATATTGCATGAAATACGTTTTCTGTGCAATATTTCATCTTTCTAGGCAGCGTACACTTCGAAATAAATATTTCGTGCAATTTTATATGTCAAAATCGTATTGCATGCAAGAAAAATTGCATCGTGGACGAGTACCTTTAGTATCATTCTTTTTTTTTTAATTTCATCTTTTCAAATGTAAATGAAGATACGACAAATTTAATCAGTGCCTGTAAATTTACAAACATATATGCAGTGTATATATGTAGAAGATATATGAGTATAAATTACGCCCAATAAAAACTCTTTTACTTCTTTATATTAAAGTAATATCTATGAAATTGAAATTTTCCTAATTGTCATAATCATAATCATCTAAATGAGAAATCAATTCAAATTCTCGAATTAATTATATAGTCCTTAATCTATCTGTAATTTTGGTATATTATACAACAAATGATAAACACGTGCATCATTATTAAGATAATTTTTTCATCCGTAGAATGTTTAGGCCATACGTTACTTATATTTTTATTAAAATATATCTACTATATACGCTTGCGTAGGTATACATATATCATAGATTATAGATGTATATATGTAGTAATAAAATTATTCTGGGGCTTGAATAGCGCGATGGTTGTGATGTTGGACGCTTGAGCCTTAAGTACCGAGTTCAACTTTGAATTGTAACGTAAGTACAAACATGAAGAATGATCGGTATATAAGTATGTATGTACACTAACATATATTACATATATTTGTCACACTGACACATGTAAAGGTACATCTATTTACATATAATGCATTTGTAAAATAATTCCTTTATTATTATGTATTACGTATGCAGCTCACATTTCATTAGAACAAATTTTTAAATGTATTATATACGCTTTTGAGGACAAGAAGGCATATACAATTTAATCTTTATCTGCCAGTCTACTACATATTTATACAGTGTCAATGTTTTTATTCATCTAGGTATTACCACTATATATTCCCCTGCATTTATCATTTCCCAAGTGAATTAGTGAATCACTTAAAACAGAATTGCTCAAAAAAGTCTTTAAAAAAAATTACATGTTGGTGGAAATAATATTAAATTTAAACAAAATTTATTTTGCTTTCATATAAAAATACATACATACGTCTCATACAATTGACACATTGCAGAGATAAACCATGGTTATCTCAGTTTTCTGGTTTATCTTTGCGATAACCGACTTTCAGAACTCGGTTAAGTTAAATGAGTTTCTAGAACTCAGTTATCTTGTTAATCAAGTTCGAACTCAGTTATCTTTAAAGTTTGTTTGTGTGTTTTTTTAAATATTATATTTCAACAAACTGTCAAACCCAATTTCAGCTAACATGCTGACTAGATGAAAAAGATTAGTGCTTGAATTAATCTCGACAGGTGTCGTATGAATACAAACTAGTTCACCTCAATTTAAATGTGTCACCCATACCGCACTTGAGATAACCATAGTTTATATCTGCAGTGTGTCAATAGTATTACATATAAATGTACGTACATTTATATCACATAACACCTACTACATTATCATAATCCATAATGTCAAGTAAATATAGGTGTGGTCAATAAAAACAAAAAATAATAACAAAGAAAAAGATTTATTACATTAAAAAAAGTGAAAGAAAGAACTAAAAAATAGTTTTGTAAACCTAATGTATACAGTATACAGTAGGTAGGTATGTATACATAATTTTTATTGACATTTGTTTTCTGGTTATTACTTTACGGTGAACTTGTTATTTGATTATTATTTTTATTTTTATTTTATTTTGTTATGCACTTTGCGTATAATATTACAATTTTTGTAAGAAACACTCCCGTAAAAATAATTTTTGTAAAAATAAAATTATGTTTGTTTTTTGTTCTAAGAATAAATTCTGATTTTTTTTTTTGATTGTATTGTATTTACAAGTTTTTGAAAATATAAGTGCGAAAATTTCAGTGTTACAACTGTTCAATCGCGTCCAGATACAAATATTTTACTTACACATATATCATAAAAATACGCACGAAACTTGTCATCTTATTTAAACCACACTCCACTCCACACAATGCTACTTCTTCTTTTTTCTTCTTCTTTGCAAATATATTTTCAGTACTTATTGTTATTTTTTCTTATACTGAACATAGCTTCGGAACGTATTGAATCATTTTTCTTCTGGATAACGATATTGATATTGAATGGTTTTTTGGCTGACGATTTGCTTCAAAGCTAATTTTACTTGATTAAACTTTTACTTTATTATGTATTAAACATCTGAGGAAAGGTGATTCATCTCCACGTAATGCTTCTACTGCAAAGCGAGACAAATAATTGCAATTTATTTTAGCTTGTACTGGTTGCGTACTTCTGTTTAACGGAACTAAAATATCGGAACCAAACCAGTTTTAAATGATAGATAATACTGGCCATTTTTGGGGGAAACGCCATCTACTGGTCGAAAAATGAAACTGAAAATTTGATGCAAAATCCAAAAAAAATGAGTACAAATGATTCTTCATAATTTCTCGACCTTTTGCTTTTATATTAATTTAGAATGCGTATATCCATCTCAATACACATCTAGACATCTTAACCTGTACATGTATCAAAAATTATTATTTACTTTATTTTTTCCTTTCAATCTATAATACATAGACATATTTTTTTTTCATTTTTCATTCGTATTATACTTTGTTTATACAAAAAAAAAAATAATCCCTGATTTATTTCATCAAATTAATGCAATTTATTTGTGTGACATATCGATAGAATAAATGTTACATATTGTATGCCAAATAGAATTGAAATTTAAAAAATAAAAAGTTTGAAAATAAAATTTTATTTTCAAACATTTTTAAGGTATAATTTTTATGTTCTATAATAGGATCTCAAAAAAGTTTGACATTGGTAGCAATAATTTTGTAAATTTGTTGCCAAAGTGTTGGATCGGTTGATATTCTTTGAAATATGTATTAAAACAAAAAACGGAGAAAAACAAGTTCATAGTTTAGAAATTGCCATTATAAACATGGCCATACTCTATCCAACATATATTTACAAAATTATATTTATACAAAATTTAGTTTAATAATAGATAATGGATAATTTTAGATAGGTAAATAAATTAGAAAATTTAAGCTGTTTTATGGCCGATTTCTTCATATTCCTTATTAGCTGAGTGCCACCTCAGTTTAGGTAACTTTGCCCATATAATAATTCACTTAATAGCATTTTTGTTTTGCAAATAAATAAATTTAAAATTGTACATTTTATATGAAACGACTGATGATGTTAATTTTTTCAAATTTTCTAGCATTTTCATAATTATCAATTTAAAATATCAAAAATTATCACAAATTTATTTTGTCATTTGCAATTATTTTTGACAGCGAGTTGGTCAATAATTGTGATAATTTTGTTTTCATTTTTCATTATTTACTCGTTTGCTTTTAATCTGTTAATGTATTTTTATTTTTTTTGTTAGTTACATAATATATCATACTTAGTTTTATAGTTTAATTGTGAAAAAAAAAATCATTTTTTCAATGCCAAAAAAAATATTATGTATAAACACAGACAATATATAATATAGGTACATGTAGTAATATGTAATATATACATATATAGTTTTAATATATTGCTGTGAAATAAAACATTATATCATATACATAGGTACAAATGTATATAATATGTAATGTGTATCGTATAAGTACATGTATATATACTAACATTATGTACTTTCATGCATATTTATTTTATAATTTTGGAATTTATTTATTATAATTTTTTATTTTAATTTTTTTTTTATATAAATTATAAACAATTTTTTTTTTCAGTATGTACCTATTCGTAGAAACAGGATATAATTTAAAGTTAAATACATACCCATTAACATTTATTTATATATGTGTGTAAGTTTTAATAACTCATATGCTTAATAAAATAAGTAAGTCATAAATGTATACGAATACGCGTGTGACAGTGTATATGTGTAGTACATATGTAGTGTTTTTATATCACCATGACATCATGTGTGCATTTTATATTTTAACCTGATATATCTGTCATAAAACTCTAAAACAAATGCACCATAAGTCATTATTAACCAGAATAAACCATCATCAATTATCTGACTACATTATGTATGTACATAAATACACACTGCATACGAATACGAGTATCAAGTATGTACATATTACAAGTTTGGTATAACAAGTGTATATTTCACAAAATTATGTGTATAGTACATTTTTGCCATCATGATGAATTTGTGCATACAAATATCTAACAAAAAATAATAAACAAATATAATAAAAATACATACATATAATGAATATGTATATTATGTGCGTATGTCGTATAGATATAGATACACAGAAACTTATACAAAAGAGTATAGTATGTATATGCTAATGATAATGTTGTATAGAAAGCGATTTCGGCTTTAAATAATTTGCATAATTGTTTTAATATTTCCTCTGGGTACATTTTTGGCGATAATAATTCATATGTATAATGTATATACGTTTATGCATATTTTCGTATCCACATAAGTAATGCATTATACTATACCGGAATAGCATATCTTTATTTAAATAAATGTGGATTGTAAATTTATTTTTATATTTTATTTATTTATTTTTGCATTATTTTTCTACATCTGTCTATCCACATTTGTGCATTTCTATTTAATTACTATATATCTAAATCTATGTATATAATATGAATACTTACATACAGCATGTATTTATACTATTTTGTTAGACAAAAATTAAATATGTAAATTTAGGGATGTTATATTTAGTGAGATTTGTTCTTTTGAGTGCGGATACAGAGAATAAAATTATGATACCTTTATGCATCTGCATCCATACATACATATTTATGATATTTGTGTACATCTACATATATATACATATACACATATGTACATATGTATCCATATACATAAAATATCCTCTCTATATAAATAAATATTATACTCAAATGCACTACATTTTGTACGTACA
Source organism: Villa cingulata (assembly GCA_951394055.1). Lineage (NCBI taxonomy): Eukaryota > Metazoa > Arthropoda > Insecta > Diptera > Bombyliidae > Villa > Villa cingulata. The sequence goes on along the minus strand of OX596019.1, from coordinate 27,027,611 downwards.
ATGTCAATGTATATATGTATGTATATACACGCTAATATAATATGGTACATACAAACATATACATACATCAAAATTACATTTGTACTTTGTATACTAAATTTCTAAATTTAAAATCTATGAGGATACAAATTTTATTGTTTACATATTAAAACTGTAGAGATTTGGTTTTTAAATTATCAGAAAATTAATTGAGATTTCACAATGTTTAGTATACTTTACTTTCATTTCACATAATGTAATGAAACAAAAAATTAAAATGAAAACGAAAAGTAAAAATAAAAAAATGTTTTTAATTCTACATACTTTTTTTTTTATTTTTTATAATATGTACATATATTAAAAAATATGTATATTAAGTGCACACGGATACTCAGTCCATTATGGCACCGCCGATCAGTAATTTTTTGTCAGGTATATCATCCATTTTATCATCAGTGTACATTGCTGGTTGGAATTAATGATCGACTTGGGCGAGAGTAGCACGCTGTTTGGGACTCGAACCGCGATCTCAAGATCACCAGACCAACACTACAACCTTCGAGCTAATTTAAGCCCCTGAGATGCTTAACTATGTGAGCAAAAATGAATTATGTTTGGAACAGTTTCTTTGTCGATAAAATTAGAGAATTCGAAAATCGTTGGTTATTTATTATCGTTTTGGAAGCTGAATTATGTATATGTATGCTATAAAACTCATAAATTAAATGATTAGTTTACGATATAATTTTACAAAAAAGTTTTGTTTTATAACTTCTGTTTTTTGTAACTTCTCTGCTATGGCTTACATCGTTCTTGAAGAATGGATACCAATTAGTCCATTTTAAGGAAACAATAAGTGATATATTGCCTTTAAATAACAAGAGTGTACCTCAAGTATAAGTTTTGGCCCCTCTACTTTTCCTAATTTATTTCAATTCACTATGTTCTGCAAATCTTAATGGTAGAAAATTTGCTTTTGCTGATGATACTATGTCTATAGTTTAGAACGCCACTTCAATCCTTGAAATTCAAAATAAAATTGAGCATGACTTATCGTGATAAACAATTGATTAGACTCCTACAGTATGATTTTAAGCAATAAAACAAAGTTTATGCTTTTTAATCTGAGAAGTACAAGTCATACTATAGATATAAAATATCATAAACATATGTGCAGTGAAGATAATTATTGTAACTGCTGCTGTTTTCCTATTTATTGTAACTCTGATTTCAGATATATTGGTGTCATAATAGATAACAAACTTAAATAGAACTCTCACATTAACAATCTAAAGCAAATCCTATATATGTCTTTAAGAAAACTACAATTTATTCGATCAGCTTGTCCCAAAAACATTTTATGAATGCTATATTTTTTACTTGTGCAATCCTGATTGGAATATGGTCTCATATGCTGGGGAAATACGTACACAAATCATCTAAAACCAATATTGTTCTCCAAGAAAAAGCAATAATTAGAACCATTCTTGGTAAAAATAGCGTACACTATCACTGCCTTTGTTTAAATCAATGTATATTCTACCGCTACGCTATTTATTTATCTACAAGGTTTTAAAAATATCAAAGTCAAAATCAATGAATATTTTAATCAAAGTCAGAATCAATGTTGAAAACTTTGTATGTAAGTAAATAAACTGAAAATGTAATTCGTAAACTTCAATCATTTCGCGTTTAGAATTATTTATGCTCTATAAGTTCACTATATGCCAGTATATGTACAAACATATTAAAAATATACCAATATATGCCAATATTTTATGGAAACTTTGTTAAAATTACGCAATGGCTTAGATATAACTTTTTTAAAAAGCTATCCTATTAATTTTTAATATATTATGAGTATGACTTTATGGCTGCTATAGCTCAAAATAATTTACATGATTACATGAACCAAAAAAGGAATAAAAATATTGTGATAATGAATAAATAAATATATCCCAGTCAACATATGTGATAATGCGCACAGGTTACACTTTACTTCTACCTATTTATTTCTTCTTATGTTTCATTTTCAATTAAAAACCCTTTTTCCTTTTGAATAATTATATTTGGTAATGTACGAGTACGAGTATGCACATATTATAAAATTAGTTTTGTGAATGTTTTTATAATAATTAATTTTTAATCACCTTTAAAATTTCACTTACTTATTGATGTGGTGCATTTAAAAGTTTTTTGGTTTACATTTGTGTTACAGTTACACTACATACTACGCAATTACATGTATGAGTAATAGAATAAGTGAATAAATTAAAAATAAATAAGTAAATATAAAAAAATAATATCTTAAAAGATATTAGAACACAGCACACAATACATACAAATACGAACTAAGTCTTATATTATGTACATAAAAACATTAATTATATCTTATTATGTACGTATAGGTGTGCATAAATGTATTACAGATGAGAATATAAAAATTGTATAAATTTAATTCTGACGACAAATAATAATTGTTCGAATTTAATTTACCCTCTCTTAATTATTCTCTTGAAATACAAATGTATGTAAAATATATGTACGTACATATATGAATAACGAATGAATAGTTGACCCTTTTCATTTAACGAAATTGTTGAAAAACTCAACCGAAATGTATATTTAATATTTTAGGGGTCACTCATTTTTTTTATTTAAGTAACCATATGCATATACATATATGTGTGAATAAAATTATTTTATTTTGAAAATGAAATATTTTTTTGTTACAATATCCATCATTAGGTCATTAGCGTATACAATGAAATTATAATCACAATCCCTTTTCATTACTTACTTTCCCTTTTTCTTTTTCCCCATTTTACATCTCATCATAATCATCATAACTTATTATTATTATTATCACTTGCGTTCTTTTTTAACAAAATTTTAGTGAGTTATACAGTTCAATGAATCAATAAATTTTCTTTAAATTTTCTGCTATTTTCCACCAACTCAGGCAAAGACCTAAATAATAATTTACATATATACAATATACATATATACATATATATATATATATATATATAAGTATATATATATATATATGTATATATATATATATTCAATACATATTAATCTTTGACATTTTATTTTAAATGTTTACTTTATTACTACATGAAAATGTTTAATCTTTTATATTGTTATTGTTAGCTCATAATATAGGCATTCATGACACGTGCCATAATAACTCTCATATGTGCAAATGTCGTATACACATAATGAAATAAATTACATATTGACTATTTACTAACTCACTAAGAAGAAAATGCGTATGTCCAATAAGAACAGGATTCGATTCTGATAAAATTCTGCGCTTCACTAAGCACAATATTTTTAACTCGATTTTGAATTTTCGATACAATTTCACATTGCCGCAAATTATTATTATAAAAGGAATTGCAGGGTTCTTATAATGCCACCTACAAAACTTTATTTCATTCACATTAATTCATTAATCAAAATTTTGTGTATCGTGTTATAGGAATAAAGTGCCTCCCAATAACCACGCACAAATTTGATTCAACAAACCACTTGATGACAGTACTAGTATTTTAAATATTGTTCTTTTATTTTTCAATATTTCAAGAAAAAGTGCATAATACAAAAATGTTCAAAATAGATATTCATACTTCATGATATTCTTCAAACTTCCTATCAAGCCAGCGACAAAATAAGGAAATCAGAATATCAATTCTCATAATTAATTGGTGGTGTTTGTATCACAACTTAATAATTTTAATTTTTACAAAGAAACAAAGAACTTTTTCTGTATTACAATTTTTATTTAAAACTCATATTATCGCTTTAAAATCCAAAAATAGAAGAAGAACTATATACTAAAAAATTTTACATGTTTCTTAATTTTAATCGTCTATAAAAAAATAGAGGTAATATGGAAAACAATTACCTGCAATTACAAAACTTGTATTATATAATGCAATATACAATAATGTTATTTGTATGTACATTCAAACTATTTATCGCAATTGATCGGTGCGATTCTGGATAAGAGATCTCTTAATTCTCTTATTCCTCTAATCGTTTTTAGTGCAAATTACATACTTTTAGGAGTTTAATTAATTTAAATAAGATATGTGATCAGCTGTCCTCTTAACTTCAGTGGTGAATTTTTTAATGAATTTTGACATTCTACTTTTGAACGTTTCTAACTCTTTTTTAACGGACAAAAATCTCTAAACTTTATAAAAATCAAAATTGTAATAATTACTAATAAATAAGATAATAATACAGTGTAACTACATTATCTTTGTATATAACAAAGAGACACTCAGAGGTTGAAATTAAGTAGATTTCATTTTAATTTCGAGTAGAAATTACGAAGGTGACACATAGCGAATTTGACAGTTTGTCGAATTTATTGAATTTATCTAATTTTAAATTTAATTTATCTGAACATATTCTATTAAATTTAACTGTCATTTATATTCAATTATTTCTTAATGAACATTTTAAAAAAACATTTTTTTGGTTTACAATTTGTTAGTAGATGTCTCTGTTCTACGGAAAGAGCGAAACATGAGTAGAGTTTGAGCGAAATTAGGTACTTTTTATGTAATTTCGCTGACTAGATTTCGTCCCAAATCCGTCGTTTTTTCCGGATTTCGAGGCTGAAATTAGCAAAATACTTAATTTCAACCTCTGTGTGTCTACAATATTAATTATGAATCACTTAATTATATTATAATTATGCATTTAAATATATTTTGTCTATTATATAAATTTTTATTTTTTTCTACATTTGAAAAGTAACTCTATTTTTGTATGTACGAGTATTTCTTGTGATTTTAACATCATTTTTAAGTTTTTTATTTAATATGAAGGCTGGTTTAAGTCTGTTCATCGATATAATTCGTTCCTATCGCTGCAAAACAAGTGTAAAATAATGCACATGATTATTTGTGCTCTCGTTTTCTGGTTCATCATTATTTGTGCTCGTCCATAAATTGTTAAAAAAATTAACAGTTGATTTGAATTTCCAATTTTTTCGCAAATGTTTATGATATTGAAGGAAAATGATGACTTTCACAAAAGTCACTTTCATCAAAGCTAGAAAAAGGATTTTTTATCATTACTCATATGAAATTCCTTTTTTCCACTCATAATGTGCGATTTTAAGCACATTTTTGACCCATTCCACACATATGTCATCCTTAATAACTCAAAAACAGCTCACACAATCGAGGTCAGATTTTTTTTGTTTGAAAGAGGACACTTTCTTACAGTTTTTTTTTAGGTTTAGAACATTTGCCATACTTCAATTTTTTTCAGATAACCTATGCAGAAAAAAAGCGGTTTTAAAATATGTATAATGAATTTTGGTTTCAGGATGTTCTTTTGCTGCGAACCAAATTCTTAATTACCTGTTATAGTATATCAAAAGAAAGGTAATTTTGTTTTCTGTCATTTGCTAGAATAATAAATTTTGATACTTAGGGTATTAAAAAAGTTACACGTGATTTTTGCGTTGAAAGGTCATGATAAAAACTCAAAATTTTAAACGCCCTCTAGCATCGAAAAAAAAGCGCAAACGAAAAAATGACATATAACATTTCCGACTGCAAATGCACTCTAATCTTACCCTTTGAAATAATATTCACCAATTCCGGAACACCCTGTATATATGGACTGTCCCAGAAAAAATTGACCCTTTTATTTTTAGTTATTGAGGTAATATAACGTATGATAAAGATGTTCTTTTTTCGACAAATTTTTGCTATAAAAAGCGAAGTTCAAGATTAATAATACTCATTCGTGTTTTGAAATTCAAAAAGTTACAATGTCTCTAAATGAAGAAGAGATGCGTCGTGCTATTTTGAACAAATTTATAGAAAATAAAACAATAAAATATTCAAAAATAGCAAAAGATTTAGAAACGTCTGTTTCAACTGTAAAGAGAACCATTTCAAAATATAAGAAAGGTATCTCTATCGAAAGGCAACAAGGATCAGGTAGGCCTTCCCGTCCTTCTAATTTAAATTTAGTGAAAGAGATAATCCCAATACCTCTATTAGAGATATGGTGCAGGTAGCTGGAACATCGAAATCTACGGTGCAGAGAATAAAAAAAATTTGCAACTTAAGAACATATAAAGTTCAAAAAATAGCAGATAGATCGGAAGAAAAGGAAAAAATCTGCAAAACCAGAGCTCGGAAATTGTATAACCGTTCTTTAACCAAAATCTACTGTATCATTATGGATGATGAAACATATTGTAAGACGGATTTTGCTCAGCTGCCTGGACATGACTTTTATACAGCGAAAAAAAAGGGCGATGTGGATAAAAAATATTCAGCAAAAAAATATATCTAAATTTCCGAAGCAGTTTATGGTCTGGCAAGCCATTTGTTCTTGTGGTCTTCGGAGTAGTGAATTTCTTGCAAATGGTACTATAAATTCCAGAGTTTATATAGAATAGTGTTTGAAAAAACGCCTGCTCCCATTTATACGTCAACATGAAGGCACTGTAGCATTTTGGCCAGATTTAGCTACCTGTCACTATGCGTCAGCAACGATGGCGTGGTATGCAGAAAACAACATAAATATTGTCACAAAAGACGCAAATCCTCCAAACTGTCCAGAATTAAGACTAATTGAGAGATACTGGGCTTTGATTAAAAGGGAGTTACGGAAAACAAAGAAACACGCCAAAAATGTGGTAGACTTCAAAAATAGGTGGAGAAAAACATATGATATTGTGACGGATACGACTGTACGAAATCTTCTAAGGGGCCTCAACAGAAAAGTCAAATTATTTTCTATGTCCAACTAATTATGAATTTTTTTATTATGCATTTTAATTGTAAAATTATGACAAATAAATATTGAAATTTTTGTAATAATAAAATAACTGGGTTTTTTAATTATGTCGAAAAATAAAAGGGTCAATTTTTTCTGGGACAGTCCTTACATATAGTATACATATAATTACATCGTTGCATGTGTACCTACTAGGTACGTATATAATATGAATAAAGACTTATTCTTAGCTCAAATTTTTCACCCTAATCTAAATTCTTGAATGAAAATCACATACTAGATAAACTAGTTATAAATGAGTTGTATTATTACCAACTACTGCAACTACACAGTGTGTATACATATATGTATATAGTAGGTATATGTCATAATGTAAGTAAGATGATAATTTTAAACATTTTTATTACAGTTGAGTAGATTCTTATAACAGAAAGAGGTGAATAAAATAGATATTATTATGTATTAATTTTTCAATGATAAGTTTATTCATTTCATATGAATAAAAATATTATATTTGTGCTAGTGCTACCTGGACCTGCTACCCAATGTAATCCAATTAACTGAAAGTTTTATTTTTCAAAGTGGAAAAGCTCCAAAAAATTAAATTTTGTGTTTTTTAACGTATTGGTAATCGTACTAATGTAATTAGTAATCGTACAATGTTTCTAAATTAGAAATTAATTAATTCCTGAATGATAAAAGTGAAAAACCAGAGAAATGGTAAAAAACCAATTCTATACTAAGCTAATTACTATTGTAGAATTGTTATGTAATTCACACTTGTGCATAATACATTCATTAATATATCTACATATAATACATAATTATTGATGTAACGTACATTCATTATGTGTGTTTGTGCTTATGCACAGGAGCACAGGTATAAATACTCGTACATACATTAATTTGAAATGTAAATAAGAATATTAGTGTTATACACACTATTCTTCTCTTTTAGAAATTTATTCACATTGTGAAGAACATCGAAATATGTATTATGTACTCGTAGTTATTTAGATACTGGTACTAAGTAAGTACATACCCGTATATACATATGTATGTGTGAATGTAATATATTCTAGAAAACACCAAAAAGTACAGAATAATGTATAACATGGTATAACTTTATACTAAAACTTTCCAACTAATTACTCATTTGAAATAATTATAAAGAATTTAAAAGTGTAATTAAAAGAACTGAAAAAAATAACACTAACAAAAAAAGTAGAATTTTAGAAACTGGAGGCAATTTTTAGATAGAATATTTTACATACATACAGTACATTATGTACATTAACGAGATAAATTTGATAAAATGTCATGTACAATATTAAAATAGCACACTAAATGGAAAAGGGCAACGTAAAATTTATTTTCAAAATCGTATTGCCCTTTTTAAAATGGTTTACCATAAGTTTTACATACAATGAATTAGAATACTTCACAATAAACATAACAACAATAAAAATCATTTGAATGTCGATGTGATGAAATTATATACTTTATTTCTTTTTATTTTTATTTTTTTATTTTTAGTTTTCTTCAATTTACATTGTCTCGGACAAATGGAATTTTTCTGAGAATTTTAAATAATTTCGACAAAAGTAATTTTACGCAATTAAAACTTTTAAATTCCTCCAAAAATTATTTATTTCGTAACTCATTTATTTAGCTATCCTTTCCGTATATGTATTTCTTTGTAAATATGCTTCGTTGAATATTGAATTTTATATGGTATTATTTTATTACTTTTTTCTTTATCTTTTGATTAATTTAATTAGTTTTCTTTTTTCTTTTTGTGTGTCTGTTGTCTAACATAAAATAAATTAAAGAAATAAAAGCTTAATAATGAATTAATCAACTTTGTTAAAATTATTTTATTCTAAAATGTATAAAAAAACTAATAAGAAAAATAAAATAAAATCTTTTAAAAAACTTTAATTTTATAATTCAAATGAATATATTTTTTTATTATTTTTAATTTTTTAATTTCAAATGAATAATATTTTTTATAATTATTCGACTTTTTTGAATTTCTAAAAGAAAGGTAGTATTAAAAATAAATTGTTATTGACAAAATGAAATAAAATATTAATGAAATTAAATATTGAAAATATTGAAATTTAAAATAAATAACAAAATGTAGCTCTCAAAATATGAATATGAATTTAAGCCCTATGCCATTGACAGACATCTAGTATAAACGTGGTATCGATACCAAGGTATTGGCTATACTACATTTCTGTCACCCTATACTAGCTTATACCAAAAATCATATATACTAGGAAGATATCTTACGCCATACAAAATTGTTTGTATGAAGTATGAATTGTACTAGGAAATATTGAAAAAATATTTAAAAGGCAAGCGAAATATTGACAAGTCATATATTTTGACTAATAAATATTTATTTATTTATTTTTAATTAATTTAATTTCATAGCCTTCGCGATTTTTTTTTTCAAAAAATTTCAAAACTCTATAAACTCTATACACGTTTCCTTCCACAATTTTTAGCTTGTAGAAATATATGTATATGCAATTGCAAGCGAAAAATTTCACAGGAACTGAGTACCAGGTACCAGTAAGCGAAATTTGAAACTAAAAATTTAGCTAACAATTTAGCGACATTTTTTTTACATAGGTTTTATATGGAGAAAAATTTAGCTTCCGATGTGAGTACCAGCCATTAACAGAAAAATTTCGTTAAATACAAATTCAAAAGTACAATGGCTAAAAATACAATGGCTTCACTATAATAGTGAAAATCCATATATTATAAAATATAAATATTCAAATAATGAAGGTGTACCATAGGAAATGTAAATATTGCAAAATGGAACATATGTAATACACTATAGCAATGGAGTTGGAAGCACTTTATTCAGATGGTAGACAAATTGAAAATTCAAAGTATAAAGATCTTCAAGATCTTAAGTAGTTTATTCCACCAATTCATCACAAATTTTATGATAATCTCAAACATCATATAAAAGCAGTAGATGACATAATGGATGATGAAAACAATGAATAATCTAACAACAATCATCACATTAAAAATAACTTTGCTAGAACTAACTTACAGGTAAAATGAGCCTTAGCCTCAACAAATATATTTGTATAATTTTTACACCAACGGAAGAAAGACCTAAGCTACTTTTTTTTTGCTACGGATTGTTTTTAATTTTCTTTCGGGACTAGAATTATCAATTATATCGATACTAATTAAAATAAAAATGTTTGAGTCATTTTTTAAATAAAATACTATGTTTTATATGTAATGAAAAATTCCTCTTTTTTTTAAACCTGATTATCCCAGTACAACAAATTTCGGGTTATGCCGTTTTAGCGCTGAGCGCTTCATATGTAAGTGTATTAAAAATTTATTTGGCCAGGAAATAAGGAAATAAATAAATAAAATAAATAAAAATATAAAACTTTATATATCTTTCTTTAACTATACAACTATACTTAACTTACTATTCATTATTAGTGTTAAAACATTTGTTGAAGGCCTAGAAAGACCTAAATTACTACAGTCATGAGCTAGACTTATTATTTTTAATTATTTTTAACTTTTTTAAATTATTTTTTCTTATTTTTTGTTTGGCACGGGAATCAGGCCCAAATATTTGTAAGCAGAATAATATAAACTCTCTATTGAACTAATTCAGCTATATATAAGGTATATTATTATATGTATATACTATTATATACAAATAAAACAAATCTATAAAAAAATTAATTTTTATTCATAAAATTCTTTTATATTTTTTTCTTATTACCATTACGTACTAGTACGTATTATTATTTGATATAATGTATGCATAACTAGTGCGAGACACATTTACAGCAAGAAACATTAATAATTATAATAAAATATGATATCTAACATACATATAATATACATGAGTTTTCATATAATTTCCTTCTAATATAGGGTGAGTTTCAAAACGTTTAAATACCGCCTCGATGCATAATCAACAGTTTCAAAACTATAACACTTAAAGTGATTACAGTTTCAAAACTCATTGTGAATGCATTTGATACGCATCTGTCAAGCAATCTACGCATCGTGAATTTTTATGATGCAAATTAGATTTGAATCGATTTTTATTTTCTCAATATCATTTCAATGGTTTATATTTATATGAATTTTGTTATATAGAACCAAAGGTCAGTCTGTTTTAAACAAAAATTGTGTACTTTTATGATGATAAATTGAATTTTTAACGTGTAGTGTTTTAATATTAATGACAAATTCCAAAAAAAAAATTGAGAATTGTATTATACGAGCACTTACACTAAAGGTGTTTTTGCTCATTCGAAAATGGCTATAAAAAATGTCCATCCTGATATTGTTTAATTTTATTAAAAAATTGTTTCACCTTTAGACCTGGTACTCAGTTTCCGTGAAATTTTTCGCTTGCAATTGCATATATAATTCTACAAGCTAAAAATTGTGGAAGGAAATGTGTGTAGAGTACATGGAGTTTTGAAATTTTTTGAAAAAAATCGCGGAGGCTATGAAATTAAATTAAGTAAAAATAAATAAATAAATATTTATTAGTCAAAATATATGACTTGTAAATATTTCGCTTGCCTTTTATATGCTCGACCATATAAAATGATTGTGAAAAATGAGTTCCACAACTCTCCACTATTAAGTTCCAACGAAATAATTTAGTTTGGAAGTGAGTACCAGAGTAAGCGAAATTTGAAACTAAAAATTTAGCTAACAATTTAGCGACATTTTTTTTACATAGGTTTTATATGAAGAAAAATTTAGCTTTCGATGTGAGTACCGGCCCTTAGTGTAGAGAATGAATTAATTAAATTTTAAAATTATATACTGCAGGAGGTGAATTATTTTTCTTGTTGTCAAAACAAAGCAACAAATTCGTTTCAAAAGGTCAAAGTTGTAGAACTACAATATCGATGCAAAGCATTAATGCTGTTTTAAAACTTTGCATCACGACTGTTTTGATGCCGTATCACAACACATTCTTGAGGCGTTTCGAAACTCACCCATAGTTTGAATAAATTTTATGTATGTGTATATTTTATATGTAAATATGGTACATATAATTATGTATATAGTCGCTATTGTATTTATAATGTTTTAGAAACTTAAATTATGTTATATTTTATGCTAATGTTGGAAATACATAAAATACATTATATTCAAAATGAAAAGAAATATTTGCTATATTCCCGGTTCACTGCTTAAAATTTGAAATTACATATTAGAATTAGTATTTGAAACGCTGTAGGGTTTTTAATTTTCAAAACGATGAATTTAGAGATCTAATATGAAAATGTGTCTCGTATTTTCCTATTTTATTGTAATTTATGTAATATGTTTGTACTTAGTATGCATGTACGTACTACATACATTACTAAACTAAAGATGTATTGCCAAAAAATTCTTTTACTTTTACTTTTAGATAAATTACATTTTTTAATTGAAAATTTGTTTCATATACGAAATTCTTCTATAAGAGTATATGAAGTTTTCAGTTTCCTATACTCGTGTAGCAAGTATATAAATAAACACACATAATACACGAGTTGTTGTGTTCATACACATACTTAAGTATTTATATATTTTTTATAAAATAAAAAATTTCATTACAATCGCATAAAGTTTGTATGAAATTTTGAACATTTCAAACAGAGAAAAATTAATCATGTACATATGTATTTAATTATACAGTTGTATAGATACTTATTTCATACGCATATAATGTGTATGCATTACTGTTACTGGTATTACGTATGTAAGTAGATTTAATAATAACATGAGTGCCTTTGTAGCGCCATACATACGTATCATAATAACGTAATAATTCCTGAAACACAAGATGTAGTTTTGAGAAAAGTTTTCTTGTATTATTTTCTTTTTTTTGTACTTTGTAATTTTGTTCTTTTTCTTTTTTTTGATTTTTTTATACTTTGGTTTTTTAGTTTCAGTTTTGTATCCATATTTTCTATTAAAATATCAAGTTTTTAATTAGTTTCATTTAATTAAAACAGATTATGAATTACAATATTTTATTTTCGTCGTTCACTTGTTATTCTCGTTTAAATCACATAAATGGATAAATATTTATATATGTGTGTGTTTTTTTCATATAAATTTACATTATTATAAGTAGTAATAATAATCTATACTATGTCAATGAATGAGTTATTTTATGTATGACTAGTGTCAAAGACTGTAGAAGAATTATTCTTTTATAGTCTTTGCCACGATCAACCACGATTATCAGTTCATTTAGAAGAAAAGCTTTTTATATACATATTTCATAGATTTTTTTCATACCTTCATCTGTTTAATCCAAATTTTTATTGTTTTAAATAATTAAATTTGAAGAAAAAAGTACCCTATTTTAAATGGGAGGAATCACTCTTTAAGGTGAAAAAAAATTCCATAAAAATTGGTTCAGCCGTTTTCGAGATTACCCCGGACATCCAAACAGACAGACAGACAGATGCACCAAATTTATTTATAAGATTTCTAAAAATATAATACACCATAATGCTTTGTTTCCAATACAATGTGAAATTGAAGAGAGCTTTTGATGAAATTGACAGATGTTTCAAATGTAACGTGAATTATTGAGTACATTTAAATACATTTTCGTACATCTTTATCAACTATTATGTTACATTTACAATGAAAGGCTAAGTGAATGTGAAATTTCATGAAAAAGCTCTCTGCTCACAATGCAAAGCTAAGTTAATTTTGAAATTGGAAAATTTGACATTAAAATTTTGTTTAAATTGACATTTGAAATTCAAATTTTCAAATTCTCAACTGAATTTCTCCATTTTTAAGTGGGAATTTAAAGGAGTTTTAGGGAAATTCTTGCATTTTTTGGAAGTCTCCATCTGTTGGTCAATTTCCTAACAACATTTTTGTAATTGGATTTATAGCTTTTGTTAAGTGAAATTGAAATTAGGAATAGAACCTAATTTCACTTTACGTTGGCAATTTCAATTTCAATTAGAGAGTGACGCAGACATATAATGTCGTGTAAGAAAATAAGGAACAAAAGACATATAAATTTCACTTCCACTTAGCGTTACACTGTGAAGGCTTCTTTATGGAACATTTTCAATACAACGCTAAGTGAAAGTGAAATTTTATGAAAATGTTATTTTTTTTTTTGAACTTTTTAAATAATGCATACATTTTATATATTATATACTAAATAGTGAATTATGTTGTGGTATAAAAAGTTTAATAGCAGTAGATTTACATGATTTTGCATTTAGTACATATGTATATGCATATATACACATGTATTTTAAATTAAAAAAAAAACATTATCCTATTATAATTTGAATTATCATATATTTGATAAAATCCTTATTAGATTTTCACGCCATCCTGTCATTACGGTAAAATAAATTTTAAAATGAAATTTTATTCAACTACTCTCGATGGTACGATGAATGAGTATATGAGATATGAGTATATGTATACAATATATACTTAAAGGTGCGTAAAGTAAGTGCATTATATGTACAGTTGTTAAATGTATAAAGTAAGTAAATTTGTTTTGCATTAAAGTTTTAATTTTCTCAATGGAAATATTAATCTGTGAAAAAATACATTGTTTATATATGTATACATGTGGGATAAATTTTTATTTATACATACTTATATATTTCTGGAAATAACTTTTGTTTATTTAATATTGCAAATTGCATATTAAATACATATACATACAATATTTCCAAAAGTAACTTTTCTTTTGTAATATTGGAATTTATTCTGTAGATATTTCTGTGAGCTAAAAGTTTATTAGAGTAACTATTATGGCAGGGAAAATAGTTTAGTTACTCTGTGCTTTATTTACACAATATTTGTGTAAACAATAATTTATATCAAAATGAAACAAACGAAGAAGCAAAATAAAATGAATGGCAGAATATAAGTGACCACACAACATACTCGTAAATCAGTGGCACACCTTAGGTGAACAAGTTCGCCAGAGGACCAGAGATATATCCAAAATTTAAATTGAAACTATAAAATGATTTATTTAGATAATAAATTAGATGAAACTAAAATTTTCCTTTTATATATTTTTATTTTTTATTAAATTTTTTAATTAATATTAAAATTATCTTAAAACCCAAATACTAAAAACTAAATAAATTACGATATAAAATTGCTATTTATGTAACTTCATCGTTTCGAATGTTTAGTGGTGCCATATAAAATTGTTACACAAACGAATTTTTCCAGTTGACTGGAATTACATATTTTAAAATATTTTGTGCTACTTGGTTTTTTAAAACATTTAATTTTGACATTATTTAAAAATATTTGATAAAATTAGTTAAAAAAAAAGAAAGAAAGAGAAAAAGAAAGAAAAAAAATATATTTTATTTCTTTCTTTCTTACACAAAAAACTATGTAAACAATAACAAAACGTACAAAATATACGTAAACGATGAACAAATTGCTATCGACTGAGTAGACGATGAAAATCGTTTGAAATTGGAACGTTTCGAATATCATGATCGCGTATTTAACAAGACGACACGAAACGTTTCATTTTCGAATATCATGATAGGGCGGATAATTATTGTTCAAATTACATACTTAAGTTACGATCACACATCGCAAAATTATAATTTAAAAAAAATTTATTTTGACGATGTTTCTAGCAGCAAGTTCTTTAGTTGTTTTTAGACTATTATTCCGTTTTGAAGAAACAGAAAAAAATTCTCCACTCATAAGCATAGCCAACTAGTGAATTCTAGAAAAAATAATATTTTACCACTTGTTTTCCTTTCGAACTGCGTACTGCTAAACAGAAAGCAGACGGTAAAATTCTGTTCGCGAAATTCCGTTTATTTTTTATGCATGTACTTTTTTATTGAAAGACTGGTACTCAATTCCAGTGAAATTTTTCGCTTGCAATTGCATGTATATTTCTACAAGCTATAAATTGTGGAAGGAAATGTGTGTAGAGTACGTAGAGTTTTGAAATTTTTTGAAAAAAATCGCGAAGGCTATGAAAATAAAATAAGTAAAAATAAATAAATAAATATTTATTTGTCAAAATATTTGAGCTGTCAATATTTCGCTTGCCTTTTATATGCTCGACCATATAAAATGATTGTGAAAAATGAGTTCCACAACTCTCCACTATTAAGTTCCACCGAAATAATTTAGTTTGGAAGTGAGTACCAGAAAGCGAAATTTGAAACTAAAAATTTAGCTAACAATTTAGCGACATTTTTTTTACATAGGTTTTATATGAAGAAAAATTTAGCTTTCGATGTGAGTACCGGCCCTAACTATCTAAATGTTGAGCAAAATACACTAAGGCTGGTATTCACCAACATATATTATCTTTTAACTGAGATAAAGTGTATTCATCAACCTGGATGAAACACTACTCGGATATTTTTAAGACAACCTCGGAGTGGTATTATAAATATCGTTCGAACATTACCTTGTTATTAATAGCAACAGCACAAATAAAGATAATGTAGTTGTTCTGTATTATCATCTTTGCATATAATTATCATATCACAGAACCTTTTTTTTTCATTTTGTAATATAAAAATACAATCAGCTGACATGTTTGACACACATGTTCGACCCGAAAACGAAGTTCGAAAACAAATTTTATCTAGGTTGATGAATAAGCTGAAATTGCATCCGGCTAAAATATATCCGACGGATATACATATTCATGTTTGTGAATACCACCCTAAATGTTTTAAATCTCAATAAAAAAGCGATAATTTAACAAAATAAAATATAATTTTATATTTATCCATAAAGATTAAAGATTACGACCTACATAGATACAGTACAATTCTTATATGGAATAAAATAATTTTTAAGCATACTTAAGGCCTGAATATGGTTCACCGTCACCGTCATTTTTCAAATATACAGGCCTTTAATCTTATATATATGAACATCATGAACATCATTTTGAACAATTATTGACTTCTATTATTTTTATCTCGCCGTATTTTTTGTATTCTCAACTTTTTGTTTTTATTATTGGAAAGTGTATTATGTAAACTTTGTTTTTTTCTCGAATCATCAAAATATGTTCATTATTTTCTCAACATTCATATGTATGTATGTACATTACTTCGTTTTGTTTTTAAAATTCAAATGAAGCATATTCTGGGATAATAGAAACTTTTTCCATTATGATCGTACATATACGCAGTAGCACAGTAGTTTTCAAAAGTAAATTATTTTCATTACGGGTGAGACATTGTAGAAATTGAATTTTCGGCAAATTTAAGTATGTACTATACGGTCTCTATCAAATCAATATGTTCGAAGTACCATACGGCCTTTTTCTACAATAAGTTCAGTTTAATATAATATATATTAATAAAATGTATGGCATCACACTTATCTTGGAGCTAAATATATAGTTATACTAGGTCATTCAAAAAGTTTGCAGCCTTATAATGAAGCAGTATGAATTTATGAGACAAAATACAATTAATCTTCAATATATTCCCCCCTAAGCTCAATGCATTTTTTCCAGCGATTTTCCAATTCATTTATCCCCTGTCTGAATTGATTTTCCTCGAAACCTCCAAAGTACTCTTCGACAGCCGTTATGACTTCTTTATTTGATGAAAAATGCTTACCACGTAAGAATTATTTGAGATTTGGAAATAAATGAAAGTCAGACGGAGCCAGATCTGGTGAATATGGTGGATGATCCAACAATTCGTATTGTAGTTCCTTCAATTTGGCCATTGCAAGGACACCTTCGTATGCTGGTGCATTGTCTTGGTGGTAAATGATTTTTTTCCTTTGTAATCTTGGTCTCTTGTCCCGAAATTTTGTGTCTAATTGGCCTAAAAGATTTGAATAATATTCTCCTGTTATCGTTTTACTCGTCTGAGGGTAATCAATTAGTAAAATCCCCTTTGCATCTCAAAAAGCTGATGCCATAACCTTCTTTCAAGATTTTGAGAGCTTTGGCTGCTTTGGGGCCGAACAGCCGGGCTCGGTCCACTCCGCTGTTCGTTGTCGCAATTCAGGATCATAGTAATCAATCCATGTCTCGTCCATGATTACAAATCGACGCACAAAATCAATTTTATCCTTTTGAAAATGACCCAAAAGTTGTTGAGAAAGTTTCACTCGAATGCGTTTTTGGTCAGAATTCAACGAATGCGCACCCATCTTGTCAATAACTTTCTCATACCTAATTCACTAGTTAAGATACTATGCACTGATACAGTTGAGATGCCTGTGGCCCCAGCTAAATCAACCATAGTTATTCGGCGGTCTTCCAAAACCAACTCATGAACCTTGTCGATAATTTCTGGCGTGGTTGCTGCTTTTGGACGTCCTGAACGCGGATCATCATTGATGTCTGTACGGCCGTGTTTAAATAGAGCAACCCATTTTTTTACAGTTGCATATAAAGGAGCACTGTCTCCTAATACGTTTACCATATCATCAAAAATTTCTTTCCCACTTAATCCATTTTCAAACAAATATTCAATCACCGCACGATTTTTTAAAATATCCATTTTCTGAAAACAAGCCAAACACGAGTAATTTAATCAACTGTTTAAACTAAACTATTGGACAGATCGATCTGTAATTTATGGTACGTTCATATGAAGGACTGGTATTGCCAATACGAATAAAATTTTGTTTCTAGAAATGTCACATATGCGTTAGACTGCGAACTTTTTGAATGACCTGATATTAACAAAACACAATTTTTCAACAAACAAAGAAAAATAAATCTGTTTTTTACGCTATTTTTTACAATGTTTCACATAAAATGAAAAATATTTCTTTCGGAATATGAAAAAGTTTTATGTTTTATAGAGAAAGTCTTATAAAAGATGCATTTACCATTTATATGTATATCCTGCACCGTACATATGTACATACAGTAGATTTTTATGTGATTACTCTCTGTGCAACTTCGAATTATTTATTTTAGTACGCTATGGTTATATCGTGAAAATTTCATTTCCTTTTGTCGATCTGTTAAACAAATTTTCTCTCTCAGATATTATATAATATTGCTATATAATATTATACATATAAGTAAGTGTATATACTCGTACATATATATGTACATAAATTTATTTTTTTTTAATTTGTTCATACATAGTTTATTTTTATTTATTACCATTTTGAAATTCTTTCAAGAAACAAAAATCTTTGAATTTTTTTTTCAGAAACATTTTGTTGAAAATGTCTGTTCGTATTTATATACATGTGCATACATATACATAATTGTATATTTTTGTTTATCGTATATATTTTTATTAGCACACATATGTATGTACATGTATGTTTGTAACATATTATTTACTATAAATCTCATTATTTGCAATATACACGCATACTGCTCTGTCAGAAAAGTATCGGGAATTTATAATCTAAGAAGGCCGTGTTAGGAGTTTTTAAACCAAATTTTGTCCATTACTTAGTAGGTAGTATTTTTGTACTCTATTAATATATGCCAATATGAACGCAATCTGCCAACTCGTTTGTGTAGAGCTGTTGATTTTATTAGTTGTTTACAGCTCCTCTGACGAATGGTTTGAAATGAATTTGGTTTTGACTTTGCTTTCACCCATTTATAGCAGTAAGATCCGAAATAACTGATGCGAGCATATCTTCAGAAATTTCTTTGCGGTACTCTTATTGAAGAAAATTCAAGTCTTCTTAAACTAGTTATGCAACGATGCGTTTCATGTCCAAAATATTGGTCAAAACGAACAAGTAAACTCATGAATGTATGTTATAATAGCCATGAGATTTCTTTTTACTGGCGATTACTGAGCATAGTTTTCTTCACTTTACTGATGGTTTTTTTGATTATATAGAGGTTGAATGTTGTTGACAATCTTCCCACCAAGATTAAATGCTTTGCACCACTTATAATCCCCTGTTTTTGAAGCATTTTCTATCGGTACCTACTCGAATATGTGTTCAGAAAACACAAATTAAGGCAAACTGTTTATTCAACAATTTGTAATAATTATATAAAAAGCATGATACACTGAAAAAGTGAGTTGATTCAAACATCTGATGTAGCAAACCGACGGCTGAATCATGATCAGTGTTGGTGTACATGATAGATGATAGTAATTAAGTACAGTGATACTAAGTTACGGAGAAAATTTGGTTTAAAATTTCTTAGCATAGCCTTCTTAAAATACAATTTCACGGTACTTTTCTGACAGTAGGTATTTATGTACATACGTATGCATAATATAAAACATATTTACCAAAACCCCAAAAACACACGTATAATCACAAATCATAATATTATTTTTGTAGCGCAGTCTAATTTTTTTCTTTTTCGTCGCTTGTTTTATACTCGTACATTTTTCGTATTGCAGAAGGAAATCTTGATAAAGAAGATTTTATGCACGGTATACTGACTAAAAAGGAGTGCGTTCATAAACATATTACCATAGACTAACTATAGATTGGAAATGACTGTATAAATTTTTAATACACTTTTGAAATCGATCATAGCTGGCAGAAACTTGAAGAATGGCTGGCAGGAGCTTTTACTGAGAGGAGAGATAATTTTTCGCTCACGAATTTCCATATATATTACATATTTTGTAGATTTCAATAGCTGGCAATGAAAATACATGCATATTTATTTAAAAAACAATACACAATACATGTTCATTGCAATAGCTGGCAGTAGTACTGGAATCAATATAGAATATTTATCACTGATCAACAAAGCAATAAGATGTGACACTCTTTTTTTTTTTAAATTTACTAACACACATAATTACTTATTTTAAAATAATAAAAAAAATCAAAATTCAATTTACAAAAACAGTACAGAATTAATGTACTTATGTCAAATCCATATTTCCTTATAAACCGCCGTAATGAAGAAAAGATACAAAACAATATATACATGTGAGCAATACAATCATTTTTTCACAATGCATTTTTAAAGGCGATCTGGAACTTTTTTTTTGACTACCTGACGCGTCATTATATCAAGATATAAGGTGATTCATATAATTCCTGAGAATTTTGAAGACAAGAAAAAGTTTATTTTGTTAAGCTATATATTAGAGTAAGAATTTAATTTATAATTAAGAAATTTAACAAAAGTGTAAAAACATTTGATATCAAACACAAAATTTTAAGTGTAATGCATTTACAATTAATTTTGTTTATTTTAGATAAAAAATTTTAAATAACAAAATTTGTACTTTTTTTAATGAGTAGGTATACACTGTAATAATGTTATATTTTTTAAAACAGTTGGTGTTGCAGTTCCATTTTTTTTGTCTCTTTTTCGTATACAAAGGCTCTTAATTGCTATCGACTTTTAGCAAAACTGTTAAGGCCGAATGAATAACGGGACAAAGGTCATGAGAAATTTTTGCTAACGCGTGCTCAGTGTCATTACTGTATGAATATAGATATACTGTGA
Source organism: Villa cingulata (assembly GCA_951394055.1). Taxonomy (NCBI): domain Eukaryota; kingdom Metazoa; phylum Arthropoda; class Insecta; order Diptera; family Bombyliidae; genus Villa; species Villa cingulata. The sequence goes on along the minus strand of OX596019.1, from coordinate 27,006,391 downwards.
TTTCAATAGCTGGCAATGAAAATACATGCATATTTATTTAAAAAACAATACACAATACATACTCATTGCAATGGCTGGCAGTAGTACTGTGTTATACGGTTATGTTATACTTATGTTATACCGTCATACATGGTCTTACTTGAATCATGAATATAGAATATTTATATTCATGTAGCCAACAATACAGATTGCATAGTATCAAAGAATATATAACTAACGTAACTAGTAGATATATATTCTTTGATAGTATGCATGCACATATGTGTTAGATACTTTCAAAACCAGTTTTAATTGTATATAATATCACAGTTAAGGATATTTGCCTGTGATCATATATATTATTATATTCATTGCCAGTCATAACCATAGTGTATAAATCATTAAATAGTGAATGCACAGAGAGTCAACTAATACATTCATGATTTCCTCTCTGATAAATTCAAAAAAATCCCTTTTAGTTAGAAGTACACGCTATAATGACCGTCCCTTTAATGTAAATTTCTTATAAATGTGGATGAGAAAACACTATTGTACTAAAATTTTGTTTATATGATTACTCATGTTATTTTAATACATACACAATTTTTTATAAACGCGTTTTAAATTTGGAACCTCAATGTGCGCTTGTATTTGTTCTTAAATTTTTAATCATATACAGTAGCCCGAAAAAGTATTCGCCTCTAACACATTTCATGAATTAAGTGTCATAGTTAAAAAATCAATCATTATTATTTTTTTATTATTCTTTATTTTGTTTTCGATGTATCAAAACATAAAAACGCAACAAAATTCCTTTATATAACAAAATAAAAAAAATCATTTTCATATTTCATATTACTATTTTAATGAAATACAGTTTGAACACCATGTTGCGTATTATGTATTATATATTACTTGTTTTTTGCTTCATGCTATAATTTTTATGGTTGATTTAAATTCGAGTAATTAGTACAGGCATTGTAATTTGGTAAGGGTTGTAATTATTTTGATTAAAAAGTACTATTTTTGTATAATTGAAAAAGAAAAACTTTGCAAACCATAGCCCGTAAATCAAAAGGAATAACTGTAAAAAATAAGAATAATGAGAAAAATAATAATTGATTTTTATAACTATGACTTACAGCTACTTAAATTACAATTCATGAAATGTGTCTGAAACGAATACTTTTCCGGGATACTGTATGAATAATCGTGTAACATGTATAAACACGTTTTAGAATATACGGAAATTTCCATTTGGAACCTCATTTTGAGATTGTAGTAGTAAACAAAATCTAATCATTTCTAGTACAGGGTGAACTACAATCTATTTGTGAAAAGTGTAATAGACTCAATATTAAATGAATAAATTCTTCAATGATTGATCTTAACCGCTGGTTAAGTTTTAATGCATTGAAGATAATATGAACTATATTTAAATAAAAGTAGAAATGTGTTATTCTGAATTTCAAGGAATTCGGTAATTATTGATATAAACCATCGCGTTTAGTTTAATAATGGAGAAAAACACAAGTATGTTATAGATTGAGACAATAATAATTCTAAAATTTATTATTTATATGATTCACCTCATTTATTAAAATCTTTTAGAAACAATTTTGAAGCATATGACGTTGAATTTGAAGGCAACAAACGCGCTTCTTGGCGAGACATAATTTAATTTTATAATTCTGAGAAAAACAATCGATTCAGGTTAGCTCCCAAGTTAACTTACAACCATATTTACCCTAATTCTTTCAATAAAATGAAAGTTAAACTAACAACCCAGGTTGTTAGTGCCACCGTTTCTAGTTCTCTGTATACTTTTGCTTCTTTCTCTTCATGTAGTTCCACTACAATTAATACAGCTGAACTTATTGAAAAGTTCGACAAATTATTTGACATTTTTAACTCATGTAAATTTGATGACCCTAAGCAATTTCGACGTCCTTTTTTTGCAAATGATGAACAATTACAATTTTTAGGTGAAATGTACGAATTTCTTAATACCATGCGATTTTATGATGGTACAAAAGATGTTACAAAAACATTAAAATTTATAAACGGATGGCAACAAAACATAAAAGCGCTATTATTAATGCACAGCGATTTAAAATTGGCTGGAGTCCCATATATTTTTACAAGACACCTTAATCAGGACGCCCTGGAACACGCTTTCGATGTACTTCGCAAACGCGGAGGTAACACAAAACTCTTAAGCCCAATACGCTTTGCTAATGCCTTTAAAAAGTATTTTTCTGCGAAATATATGGAAAATGTCCCATCATCTGGTAATGTTGAGCCCCTTGAAGAAATGCAATTGTCTAATACCGATATTTTCCAAACACCTCCAAATACGTGTAATCCTCCATACACTTTCCATGTAGATATAGACTCCGAAATAGACTTTTGTACACCATCTGTCCAAAATGCTTTCTCTTATTTTGCAGGTTATCTGTTAAGACGGTATAGACAGTATCACAACTGCACAGCACCAATACCGGATGAAAGCAGCGCATCTAATGTTTTTATAGACTTCAAGGAATATTCAAATGCAACACTAATACGCCCCACAGAAGAATTTTTAGCACAGCTTAGGAATTTAGAAATAAGATTTGTAGAACATTTTAACAATATATGTATAGAAAATAATATAGAATATAAGTTGTATAATTTGTTAAAAAATAACATAGACTATAATTGTTGTGTAAATAAAAATAATGAATATTTAATAAAAATGTATATTAGAGTAAGAATACATATGATAGTTAGACATTTTAGTAAAGCATTTAAAAAATTTGATAATGTACATAAATGGTTAGTTGTTCAACATTTGTAATTAAAAATTTTAGATATTACACCCTGTGTTTTATTTTTATTTGTAAATATTTGTTTTCCATTTCTTTTCTGACAATATTCAAATTGTTTCTATCACCTTTTAGCATTTTCATAAAAATTTGAGAAAAACACTTTAAAAATTATTTTCAAAGAGAGGAAGCCACGCCATGTGCACCTACTATGTAAGAATATAATTCTTTATTATATACTATGGTCATAACATAAATTTGTTGAAAATTTAAATTTCCTTTAAAATATGTATACGATTTTGTACATTTGCCTGTTATTTGATATTTTTTATCATTTCCGATAAGGATACAGCTACATAGATTTTTGATATTTAAATTTGTTTTTTCTTCAAGAAATACAAGATTTCAAAAGATTACAAAAGTTCTCTCATTTATTTTCCTTATTCTGATTTTATAGCTTTTTCAAAATCTCTCAAAAGCTATTTTGATGTTTACTTAATAGTTATGAACACGATTTCTGCCATAAGCATTTCCAATCTATATATTTAGTCTATGATATTACTTTAAACATAGTCATGGGATAATATAGTTTAAGCAAAGTTATGTTGTATTACAGCCCTAGTTATGTTAAATTCAAGTAGTTTTTGAACGCGATTTTTACCAAAGTAGTAGCAATAAATTGTCATTCAACTGTAAACTCAAATAAATTAAATTAAATTGAAATTGTCACAATTCACAAATTCTACAAAATTATATGACAAACGATTTTTTTATTGTCATTATCACTTAAAGGCTTACTATCGTTAACCATGCTCTCGAGCAGGGTTAATTTTTGACATCAAATAGTTAAAAATTTACTTTACTACAGATGTTTATGAACGATAAAAAGTTACCGCCTTATCATGATATTCGAAGACGATGAAACGATGAAACGATGAAACGAAACGATACGGTATAAAATTGCTATTATGAACCTTCATCGTTTCGAATATTAAGTGGTACATAGTGGTACAATATAAATCCCTTATAAAAACGAAACTTTAATGTTTAATTCATACAATTTCCAATTTTGTTGTAAGAAAAAAGGGTTCGATGTCATTTCTATTATTTTGTTGATGTTTTGAAATATCATTTTTAATAATAATTTCCATTTTTTTAAAAAAATTAATTTAATATTAATATTCACAAATATTAGTAATATGCTTTAAATAAAAAAAATTCTATTAAAAACAAAAAAAAAAAATAAATTTATATGTAAACGATGAACAAAATGCTATCGACTGAGTAGTCGATGAAAATCGTTTGAAATTGGAACGTTTCGAATATCATGATCGCGTTTTTAACAAGACGATACGAAACGTTTCGTCTTCGAATATCATGATAAGGCAGTTAGATATGTTGGTAGTTATGTTTTACTCACTATACCACCACCATTCTGAACGACAAATGATAACTATGGTTAACTATAGTTAACTCTAGTAACGTTTATCAACGCACTCAAGGTAAGTTATTCCGAGAGCTTTGATATTGAACTTAAAATTGTGACGTCACTCAATTCGAAATTACGAAAGCTTTTATAAATGCATTATATCAAAAACACTAGAACATATAAGACGTTCCAAGTTGATTGTAATCGAAAAAATAGATTTAAGATCATATCCCAACATTGGTGGCTATAGCTTTTTTGCTGATGTTAATGTGATATTAATAACTCAATCCACTGTAATATACATTCTATATTCAATACATTCTATAGTTTTTGCTTGTACATACTATATGTATATAGGAAAATATAGGAAGAAAGGACTTGCTTTCATATTAAACCTGTTTTGTGTATGAATTGTTTCATCTTACATATACTACATACTTATTAATTCTCGAATTTTGAATGATGTTTCATATTAGAAGGGATCATAATATAAATTTCGTATTGTGTACGATATATGTATGAATATGAATTTGTGAATTTGTTTTTTCAATGTGATTATCACATTACGTGCATTTAGATTTAGAGCATATATCCATATATTCATGCATATCATATATTTTACAAGGAAGGTCATGTATGTATAATCACTGTACATGTATGTACATGTACGTAATTTAAATATACGTGTATATATTTATGGTGTGTAAATTTATACTATAAAGGAGTATAGTGTATGTAAGAATACGTCTTTTGAAATATATCTTATATTTCGTAATATGACAACATCGATATTTTATTTTATATACATATGCACATACATATGTACATGTATATCATATTGTTATTAATAGATATATATGTATAAGTTCATTGAACTTGAACCTTTGAATTTTTTTAGAATACATTTTATTTCAATTATGCAATTATATAGATATAATTTATCACTGTAAATGAAATCGATCATATTGTTATTTTGATATCATATATACAGACTAAGTATCATATATATTTTACTGCACATAGGTAGGTACAATATATGTACATGTACTTATAATAATTATTATGTCTTGTAGTTCTTGAGCCACTAATAAATTGGTGGTTTTCAAATAATATGTAACCATTATGTAATATATGTAATATATAATAGTAATATGTATGTAAAAAATTTATCTTATGTATCTTTTCAACATTTACATATTAAATGTATTACATATGTACTTTGTAATTCACAAGAAATAATTTTTATTTATTATTACTTCGCTGCGTGTACTTAATATATAATTTTTGGCTGAACTTCCGAATTTGTGCCGCCAGATTTTGATGCGAGACCATCGGATAATGATACTTTGGAATGTCCTCTTTAACGTGGTATATGTCTCTGTTGGTGCAAATTCATCTTAACGATGCAAACTACCCTAAAAAATTTTTGGTCCAAAATGTTGGGTTTCACAAAATCTGTTATTTTACTAGATCAGGATCTTGGATGGGATTAGTTAATATATCATTTGAGAGATAACTTCCTGCTCTATTTGTCACATGTTATTTCATTTTGATTGGATTAGCGGTTCTTGAGATATAAGGACTTAAAGCAAAGATACTTTAAATTACAATTACAATTAAAGTAATTTAGAGTATCTTTGCTTAAAGTCAAAATTTTGTGTTTTTTAAAAATCACTTTTTCAACTTCTTTGATGACGGTATAACTTCAAAACTTGAAGGATGACATGTATGTTTTGTTATATCATTTAAAGGGTTTTTTTGTCCTCTTTCGAGTGATATCACATTTGTGTGTAGAAACTGCATAAATAAAAAAAAATGCACAAATATACAACAAATTGCGAAAAAATACACATTTTTCATACATTTTCATACATATTTGAGTATAATTACTTCAAAGTTTACTATTTTTCGTAGTATTATTTACCTTTTACTAAATATGTACGTAAAAAATTTAGTGAAATTCAATTTTATGTACCTTTTACAAAAATATACAAAAAATTCAGATAAATGTTAAATTCAACTTTTGTCTACCCCTTTAAAATTTATATAAGTTCTAGTAAAATTAAGTTTCATGTTTCATTTACCTTTTACAAAATGTTATATTAAAACTTCAGAAAAAAATTATTACTATCTTTTTTCTTACAAATTATTTTGTATGAAAAATGTGTATTTTTTCGCATTTTTTCCTATATTAGTGCATTTATTTTTTTTATTTTGTGAAATTGTGTGAAATCCAATCAAAGTGAAATTAGCTCGTGATTAGGAATTTATTTAAAAATGCAAGATTTCGTTATTAAAGATTTTAGCATGCGGTCAATCGTAACGCCCCCTTTTTTCCATATTCTTCATAATTGTTTTTAATTACTTGAAAATTCGGTATAATAATATACAAATAAAGTTTCAGTAATAAATTTTTAAATATTTTATATGTATGTGCATATGCGCCTTTCAAATGATCGATTTCACTTACAGTATTAATTATATCTATATAATCGCGTCAAGGAAATAAAATTTATTTACAAACAATTTAAAGGTTCAATGAACTTATCCATGTATGTATTTAACATCAATATCATATACATACATATATGTACATATGAATGTGCTGTGCATACGCACATACAAAATATTGTAAAAAATCAAAAATTTCATTTCACTTACAATATATAAAATAAAATATCGATGTTGTCATATTACGAAATATAACATATATTTCAAAAGACGTATTCCCAGCAAACATTTGGGCAATAGTACGAGGATGCAATAAAAGGGCAATAGTTTACAACGATAAATGGGCAATAATTAGGCAATAGTTTGGGTTATATACGAGTAAGCGATAAAAGCGCAACATAATAAACCATTAAGCAACGACATTAATATTGCTCTCTTATTAATATTCTTTCTTTTTCTATTAGAATGCAATCGTACAAAGTAATTAGAGTGCGCGTCAACCTTTTTCCAAGCACATCGTATGGCATTCTACTAGAAAATCCATATTGCGGCAATAGGCGAGACTTGCCACTACGATAATGTTTCGCTATTGCTTTCTTATCGCAATGTTTGCTGGGATTCTTACATATACTATACTCCTTTATAGTATAAATTTACACACCATAAATATATACACGTATATTTAAATTACGTACATATACATCCATGTACAGTGATTATACATACATGACCTTCCTTGTAAAATATATGATATGCATGAATATATGGATATATGCTCTAAATCTAAATGCACGTAATGTGATAATCACATTGAAAAAACAAATTCACAAATTCATATTCATACATATATCGTACACAATACGAAATTTATATTATGATCCCTTCTAATATGAAACATCATTCAAAATTCCAGAATTAATAAGTATGTAGTATAATGTAAGATGAAACAATTCATACACAAAACGGTTTAATATAAAAGCAAGTCCTTTCTTCCTATATTTTCCTATATACATATAGTATGTACAAGCAAAAACTATAGAATGTATTGAATATAGAATGTATATTACAGTGGATTGAGTTATTAATATCACATTAACATCAGCAAAAAAGCTATAGCCACCAATGTTGGGATATGATCTTAAATCTATTTTTTCGATTATAATCAACTTGGAACGCCTTATATGTTCTAGTGTTTTTGATTATATATACAATAGATTGCATTCAAATGGATTATTAATTCTCCTATTTTTAATTTCTCTGAAATATAATTTTTTTTTCAAGTGTATTAAAAAATGTGTTTCACTATTGAATTTAATACGTTATTCAAAATATTTCAGTTATGTTACATGTAGTTGAATAAAAATGCCAAATAAAATGTAAAATGCATAATTATATTCATGTACAACTTTTCTTTTATTTTTATTTTTTTTTTGATTTTACATATTTTGTTTTTCTTTTCAATTATTTAAATGCTTTTTTCTAAAATACATTCCGCATTTGAAAAACAGTTTTTTTTATAGGTAGTGACAAATTAATATATTTAAAGGAGTGAGCTGACGAAAACGTATTTTCCCAATACGTTTTGTTCGATTGTACTATGATTCTAATTAAATTAGTTCTAATATAATATGACTGATACTTATTATGTAATAAAATGATAAATTTGATTTGATAAATGATTAATTTCTCTTTAAAATTGTTGAATTTCACTTGAAAAAATTATACATATAACAATAATAAAACATTACAATAAATAACATTCTAGCGCGCTTTATTGATACAGACAGATTACAGAGTGATTCGTAATCAAGTGTTCCAACGTTTACGATTAGGTATTTTTACGAAAAACTCCTCGTTCACCCCTTTTTTAATAGTTGGAATTTTTTTGTTTGTGCAGGAGGTGAACTCATATAAAACGTTATAACTTCTGTTCAAAATAAGACAAAAGAACAAATCAGATTTTGATAAAAAGTATGAGTATGCATTATGGAGCTTTCCAACAGTATCTTACACGTCCCGATCTGTTGCCAAATGTGGCAGATATGAGACTTCAATCTTGAAATTTTAAGAAATTTTGGTCAAAACAATTTCCTTTTTACCCTCCTTCATTAAAAATTTTCATTATAAGGATTTTCAAAAAAACACGTCCTTAAGATATCTTCCAAATAAAAAAAGAATCATGTCAATATATTTAGCCTCTCAAAAGTTATTAACATTTTTGTGGAATCAAAGCATAGAAAATTGGATTTTCTTCATTATAATCATATAAATTGTTTTAGAAAGCTTTCATGTTCGAGCAGTGTGACGTTTCACGCAAATTAAAGTGGCACTGTCGCTGTTGGGAATGGCTTACCTTGTTAGTCTGTATAGCGTGGATTTTATACTTTCTTGTTATTCGTACTTTTCTTTTTCATATTATATATCTGTTAAAAAAAAATTTCTGTTTTTCATACATGCACAAATATATAACATTTTGTATATCCAATCACGTTGTTATATGACCCGTTTTCTTTGAAAGTGGTGTAAGTGTATTTTATTTTATTTGGAGATATTTAAGGTTTTGCATTTGATTAATTTGAAAAATATGGTTATAGCGTATGTTATTACACTAGTTTTGTATTTTTTAAATATAGAATTGATTTAAATTTATGATGTATTTAATCATTTTTTAAATGTGATAAACAAAACTTTATACTTTTAATGACTTCAAAAGATTGAAAAATAACTTACTCCACTTTCAAAGCCAGCAAAAAGTAAAAATCTTACATTTACAAAATATTAACTACGTGATCTCAATTGAAACAAACTAATTTCTTTTTATGAAATTTTTATTAAATACTTCAGAAATAAAAAAAATAAAATAACAAAATAAAAAGACTTTATTTTAACATTTACCATTCAACCAAAATTATTTATTCTCTTACTATTAATATGTTTAAATTTTCATTGTTATAAAGTTTTGGAAAATAATCATGATGTATAGGAGGATATATGATATTATATCAAGGCTGAACTTCCGAATTGGTGCCGCCAGATTTTGAAACGAGACCTCGCGATAATGATACTTTGGAATGTTCTCTTTAATAAATTCATCTTAAGGACGCAAACTATTCTTAAAAACTTTTAATGCAAAATGACGTGTTTTACGAAAACCGTTATTTGTGTATTTTTTTGCATTTTTTTGTATATTTGTGGATTTATTTTTTTTTATTTATAAAGTTTCCATACAGAAATGTGATATCATTGGAAAGAAGACACCATTTCAAATTATGTAATAAAATATATGTCATCCTTCAAGTTTTGAAGTTATAGTGTCATCAAAAGAATTTGAATAAGTGATTTTTAAAAAACACGAAATTTTGACTTTATGCCCTTATATCTCAAGAACCACTAATCCAATCAAAATAATAAACTGTGAAAAATAAAGCAGAAAGTTCTTTTTCGAATTGTGTATTAACTACTTCGATCCAAAATCCTGTCTGGAGAAATAATGGTTTTCGTAAAACACGCCATTTTGGATCAACATTTTTAAGGGTAGTTTGCGCCCTTAAGATGAATTTGCGCCATTAGAGACATACACCAGGTTAAAGAGGAAATTCCAAAGTATCATTATAGTGAGGTCTCGTTTTAAAATCTGGCGGCACCAATTCGGAAGTTTCTCCTTAAATCAATCATATCTATAAATTTTTCGAATGGGATGGGTGTGGAATGATTGTATAAACTTGTTAGTAAATAATATTTCCAAAATTCGGTGGTCCTCCTAGTGATGGCAATGAAGTTATCTAGAACATTGTATATGGTTTGCATTTTAAAACTTTTTTATGACTTTTTTCCTCTCTTACCAAAATTTGAACAGTTTGTTTTTGTAAACAGTTTATAAATAAAAAGTTAACAGTATAAATTGTATTCATTTTTATCGTCAACTAATTTTTTGTCAAAATGGACTTACACCATTTTCAAAGAAAACGGCTCATATGTATGTATATTATTATTTCCTACACATTTATGTGAACATAAAAGTCATTTTTCATTTGCTTCTTTCTTTTCTACGACGACGTAATACATATCTTGGTATACACGCAACGTGTACGTGAATAGATCAGATTAGGTTTATGTTTTTATTTAAAGGAAAATCCATATAATAATGTATATATTTGTTTCTGTTTTTCAAATATTTATTCTCTACTACTTTATTCCTTTAGATTTTTTCATTTTTTTTCTCAAAATGAAAAATCCGAAAATTTCTCGAAATGTGTGTAGCATGAGGACATGTGTAAAGAATATATAATATGTACATATTATGTACATACATGATCGTATCGTATTATACACATATGTATACGTATATGAATCTGATATTAAACATACATATAAATATGCATTAGTGTTGTGCAAAACAATAGTAACCATTCGAATTTAGAGATATCTTCTTCGAATTTAGAGATATCTAGATATCTTCCTATCTTCCGGCCGACGGTTGTCACCATACAGTTTCAAATAGAATACCAAAATTCAAGGGAGACGGGGTCCTTAGATTAAGACATTTACATTTATCTAAAGTTAAAAGTATGTGAATTCAAATGATTGTTGTTGTTTTTCACAACCCAGTATGTTGTAATATGCTAATACATACCTGTACCATATCGAATAAAAATACGTACCCTAATATAAATAGCGATGATTGTTAACGATTGAATCCAAATATTTTTTTGTATTTTTCAAATGTTTTTTTTTATTTGTGGACAGAAATCGTTTTTACATTAATTATCTGTGTAGACACATGGATGTTATGAATATGTACTTACATATTATGTAAAGCTAAGTTAGCTAAGTTCTGGCTTGGATGATGAAAAAAGGATATTATTTGAAATAAATGGAAAAATAGAAACTGTTGAAAAACAGATAGAGCTAATTAAAGAAAATAATGGTTTCCCGCCAAAATTTACATACGCGTCAGTTGTTAGACAAGAGCCTGATGTTAAAAAGAATGAACCGGTAAGTAATAAAGCAATTATTATTAAACCAATAAATCAACAAGAATCGAGCACCACAATAAAAAAAATTAAAGAAAAAATTAGTCCCGATAAGCTTAAAATACCTATAGCTAATGTGAAAAAAATTTCTAAAGGTGGTATAATAATAAAAACAAAGAATGATGAAAATAGTGATAGATTGGCTACTGAAATTAAAAAACAATTTAACAATGAGTATAAAATAGCCTTCACTAAACGTAAATGTCCGGTACTTAAACTAACTCAATTAGATAAAAATTATAGTAGCATAGAATTATTTAACGAAATGAAAGCACTAAATTGCTGTATAGATGAAAAAGATAATTTGGAAATAGTCTTCAGTCAGGAAAACAAAAGAACGGGTAAATGGTTCATTCTATTCAAGGTTACGGGGCCACTCTTTGAGAAGATTAACAACAAATACATCAATCTGAATTGGAGGTCTCATTTTGTGAAAGAACATCTAAAAGTTCTACAATGTTACAAATGCCTAAAATACCACCATAAAGCAACAGACTGTAAAAATAATTGTATTACATGCGCCAAATGTGGTGAAAAACATGAAACCAAAAACTGTAACAACACTTCACTTAAATGTATTAATTGCACTAATTCTAAACATAACACTCCTTATAACAATAAACATAGAAGCGACAGTTATGACTGCCCTATTTACAAACTAAAAATAAAAAATGAAAAAGAAAAATTGATTATACAACAGCTGATCTTTATTAAAACATTTCCTACAAATTAATATTCACACTTACAGTAACATGACTTACAGTACACTTCACAGTAACATGAACATGACAAATTTTATATATTATATATATCTACACTCACATATACCTATATTTATTACTGCTATTGTTACCAAAATTGATGATTGCAATCAGAGAAGTTTTGAGTATTCAGCAACTATTTCGTGTGAGGAGTTACCAGAATTAAATAAACTATTTATTTAAAACATCTTACAATAAATATGAAAATAATATTCTTAAACATTAGAAGTCTGCGTAACAAGCTAGATGATTTGAAAGTAATAATCAAAACCAATGATCCAGATTTAGTCATACTGAATGAAATCTGGCTCTATGACAACGAAACTCCATATTTTAATATTGAATCCTACAATGTAGTCTATAACTGTAGAGATAAAAATAGAGGTGGTGGTACTGCAATATATCTCAAAAAGAATTTAAGTTATAATACTATATTGCAAATACAAGATTACAACTGCATTATAATACAGATTAAACAGAAAAATGATAAGATAATTAACATACTAACATTATACAGAGCCCCAAATGAGAATATAAATGACTTTATTGAATTAGTTGAACCCATTTTATGCTCGTATAAAAATTTGATTTTAATTGCTGATGTTAATATCAATCTATTGGCTGATGATAATGCAACTAAAATATATAAAGATATGATAACGGCAAGTGGTTATGAGTTTCATAACCATATTGATAGCAATATTCCCACTAGATCAACTATAACTAAATCCTCCATTATTGATCATGTATTATCAAACCTATCCACTTGTAATTATAAGGTATCATACGCTCTATTAGATGTTCCCATTTCTGATCACAAGGCCATGATTGTACAAATTTTGAACGCAGAAAATCACATTAAACATAAGCATAAGATATTAGTGAAATTAACAAATGAAAACCTGCTTAGGCAAAAAGTGATCAAAGGTTTAATGATGATTAAAGAAGGAGAACTATCGTTTCAAAAATTAGCAGAGATAATATGTGAGGCAAAATCGGCTAGCACTGATTGTAAGTTTGTCAAATGTGGGGGTAAAACTTGGATTACGCCTGCAGTACTAAAACAAATGCAGCTCAGGGATAGAGCTTACAAACTGATGAAAAAAAATCCAGATAACATATTGCTACAAAAAAATTTCAAAAGACTGAAGAATATTGTTAACAGCCTGATTCACAAAGAAAAATGTAAGATTATAAACAACAAGTTATCTAGTGCAGGTGTCGATGGTCGAAAAATTTGGCGTGTCATAAATGAAGATATATTGGGGAAAAGAAATTCCAGAGACTTGAATGAAAATATTACCAGCATCATTATAGATGGTAAGGAAGCTAAAACAGAGTCTGAGATAGCGAATGTGCTGAACGAAAATTTTTGTAACAGAGCCAAGAAACTAAGCCTTAATATTCCCGAAGTGCCTCCAATAGCAAATATGATAGAGACTAGATCGATGTTCTTAGAGCCAGTATGCCCCAAAGAAATTATAAGAGTTATATGCAATATGAAATCCTCATCTGCTCCAGGTGAAGATGGTATTATGGTGAAAGATCTAAAAATGGTAGCAGATTTAATATGTGTTCCACTGGCTAACTTAATCAACAGACATTTTCAACTAGGCTGTTTTCCTGACCATTGTAAGAGGGCAATAGTGGTACCTATTTTCAAGGCTGGAGATAAAAGCTGTGCTGAAAACTATAGACCGATATCACTTCTCAATGTACTTGGGAAAATCTTTGAAAAGGTTTTAGCAGATAGAATTTACGAATTCATAGTTTCGACGAAGGGTTTCGATAAGAACCAATTTGGTTTTCTAAAACGGAGTAGCACCGAGACGGCTGTAATTGAAGTAATAAATACAATACTGGGTGGAATTGATAATAAAAAATATGTAGCAGCAGTATTTATTGACCTACAAAAAGCTTTTGATACTGTTAATCACAACCTTTTATTGAAATTCTTGGAGGATCTAGGCGTCAGGGGTTTAGTTAATAAACTACTCAGAAGCTATCTTACTTCCAGAACTGTTATCACACGTGTAGGGACTACCTATAGCTCAGCAAGGAATTATGATATTGGTGTACCCCAGGGATCAATTTTAGGACCATTATTATACATTCTGTACACAAACAACATTCAATATGCAGAGTTGCAGGCTACGTATAAGATCTACGCTGATGATACGGTTCTTTTGTATGAAGGTGAAAATGAGCTGGATTTAAAGACGATAATAAACGATGACCTGGAAAAATACAGGAAGTGGGTTGTTGGAAATAAACTAACACTGAATGCAGAGAAAACAAAACTTATGATTTTTAAAGTTAAAAACAAGATAGACGTTAATCCTGATATATATATTGGAGGTACCAAGATTGAGAAAATAAGCTGCATCAAATATTTAGGACTTTTTGTGGATGACAAGTTAACTTGGGATACTCATGTGGATAAAGTTGTCAATAAAGTGTCTCCAATTATTGGTGTTTTCTGCAGATGTGGTTTCCACAACAAAATGACCTCTAGTCTAATATATAAAGCGAACATATTACCATATATTAGATATGGCCTGACAGCTTGGTTCAATACAACTAAATTAAATATTAACAGAGTTCGTCGTTTGCTAAATAAAACATTAAAAATTTTGTACAGACTGCCATTTGATACTCCGAGTCACGAAGTCTACAAATTAACGAATAATCTTGAATTTAACGAAATTATATACATCGAAAAAGTCAAACTGATGCATAAGATCATATTAGATAAAGTAAAGTGCAACGTAAAGAGAAGACGAAAAAATGATATGCATCGATATCTAACCAGGGCGAGAACTGAACTTTACGTAGAATGTTGCAGAACATCTAAATATAAAAATAGTTTATTCCCAAACGCTTCTGAATTGTATTCAAAAATACCTGAGGAAATTAAGAAAATTGAAAATATAAAATTGTTTGTTTGTAAAATTGTAGAATTTGTTAAAAATATGAGAGTGCTAGGATGAATGGATGTATGATAGATTAAATTAGTTTTTCTTTTTTTATTTATTTATTTATTTTTTCTTTTTCTTTTTAAATCTTAATGTATTATTAATGTTTCCGTTTAATGAATTTCAAAAACTTACGAATTTTTAATTTAATATTGTTTTATAACTTGATCACTCTAGACCAGCTCAGTGCTGTTTTGAGTGTTATCAATAGATCTCTTGAATATTTTTGTATATTGATAATTACAATATGTAAATAAAATTTTGTAAATGATTTAATTATGAAAATAATAATAATAAAAAAAAAAAAAAAAAAAAAAAAAAAAAAAAAATTAAAAAGAAAATGAATTAACTTTTGAATTAAATAATTATGTAAATTTTGATGAATAAATAAATAATAATAATAATAATAAATTAATTAAAAATAAAATCATTATTGTGTTCATCATCACAACAGTAATATGATTTTTTTTTTATTATTACTTTATTATGAATACTGTAAGTAAATATATATTATTTTTGTATAATTTTTATTATTTTGTATACAATACAGATACACAAATGAATATATACACTTAGAGTCAAAAATAAGTATACAGTAGTAAATTTTTACTTTCAAGTTAAATAAAAAAATAATTAATAATGCAATATTGTTATAATAGCTATAAATGTAAACCTCTATTTCTTCTTAATAAAATATAAAAATATCAAATTCAAAAAATAAATAACAAAAATTTTTTTAGAACAACAAAATAAAATACTTCAATTTTTACGAGTCAAAAAAAAGTATACAGTAAAACAATTTCATTAAATTACTAACTATTTTATAAAAACTAACTATTTACTGCAATGTAACGGTTCTTTTTTTGAACTAATATAAATATTTATTCAGTAATACTTAATATTATCGAAGTCTAATAGTTAATTTCTAGCATTCGGTTGAAGTAGTTCATTAGTATTTAAAATATTGGAAATGGTTAAGCAAATATCAATTGAAGAGCGCAAAATTGTTTTGAATTTACGTGAAGATGGAAAATCTTTAAGAGAAATATCAAAAATAATAAAAAGAAGTCATGGTGCGGTGCAAAAAATAATTAATAAGTTTAAAAATTACAAAACATTAGAAAATTTTAAACATTCAGGAAGACCTAGAAAATTAAATAGATCTGAAATTAGAAAAATAGTTAAAGAAGTGAGAGAAAACCCAAGTGCAAGTGCTGTAAAAATTGCCGAAAAAATAAGACAAGATTCTGACAAAAATGTTAGTGCAAGCACCATACGTCGAATTCTTAACGAGCATGGACTACATGGCAGAACTTCTCGTAAAAAGCCTTTTATTTCAAAAATTAATAAGAAAAAACGTATAGAATTCGCAAAAAAGTATAAAGAATATGACTTTTCATTCTGGAAAAATGTTTTATTTACGGATGAAAGTAAATTTGAAATATTTAAAGTTCATAAAAACAGAAAAATATGGAGAGAAAAAAATAAAGAATTTGATGAAAAATATATAACACCGACCATCAAACATGGAGGAGGGTCTGTCATGGTTTGGGGATGTATGGCAGCGAGCGGTGTTGGTAATCTTGTCTTCATTGATAGTACAATGAATAAACAAGATTATTTAAAAATCCTACAAGAGAATTTAGAGCCAAGTGTTGAAAAACTTCAATTACCTAGGTCGTGGATCTTCCAGCAAGATAATGATCCTAAGCATACATCGTATCTTGTAAGAGAATGGCTATTATATAGAACACCAAAACAATTAGGACATCCTCCCCAATCTCCAGACCTTAACCCTATAGAACATCTGTGGGATCATCTTGATAGAAAAGTAAGAAACATCACAAGTAAGGAATCTCTCCAAGAAGCGCTTTTAAGTGAATGGAATAACATTACATCAGATATCACTGCAAATCTGGTAAAGTCAATGCCTCGGAGGATAGCGGTAGTTTTGAAAGCACGCGGTGGTAGCACAAAATATTAAAAAAAGTGTTATGTGAAAGAAAATTAATAGTTAGTTTTTATAAAATAGTTAGTAATTTAATGAAATTGTTTTACTGTATACTTTTTTTTGACTCGTAAAAATTGAAGTATTTTATTTTGTTGTTCTAAAAAAATTTTTGTTATTTATTTTTTGAATTTGATATTTTTATATTTTATTAAGAAGAAATAGAGGTTTACATTTATAGCTATTATAACAATATTGCATTATTAATTATTTTTTTATTTAACTTGAAAGTAAAAATTTACTACTGTATACTTATTTTTGACTCTCATAGTATAAAAAATGCAATACGCAGCATCTTTTAATGATGACAATATAAATTAAATGTATGTAACATACATATAAAACCAGAAAGAAATAAGTTGAAGTTTAGTAATCCACGAATGTACATGAATGCTGAAGATATACTCCACCATATCTATACGTATAACAATCGGGCATTATACATATCGAAAAGCATTGCGGTTCTATAACAAAACTCACAGAATATAAATTTCATCATTTGCACATACAACATACTCGTATATATATTATACTATTATATACATTTACATCTGAAAATCTATATGCTAGATAGATTTTTTATTCGCAAATACTTATATTCGTTTGTATATCTATGTATTAAAGTGTTATGAGTGTAAGAAAAAATTTTTTTTTGTAAATTTTAAAAGTCAACATACAATACAATATTTTTCGAAATATTTTCTATACATCATATTATATAATAATATATGTTTGTTCTTTATTTTGTCTTGGAATTGTTCCAAAAATATAAAACGAAAACGATATTGAATTAATTGGTTGACAATTGAACGTGTTTAAATAATGCAGTATGATTACATTTTTTTCTTTTTTTTTTCATTTTGAAAATAAGTTATCAATGCAAATTAAAACTTTAGATGTTTATATATGTACTACGTACTACCATTGGTTAATAAATTTACATAGATATTTTACGCATTCAAATATATAAATTTTAAACATATAATTATCATAAATCATGTTAGTATTTTAATTTATTTCATATTATTTAGTACATGATAACTTGCAAATCGACTCTTAATATTTTTATTTTTAAAAATTGTATTTTTTTCTATTTCTTAATATTTTTAAAAAACACTAAATTAGATGTCAACGTTTATTTACAAAAATATTTTTCTCTTAGTTTTATGATAGTTGCAGAAACTTATAAACAGACCTATCATTTTATCCTTTAGTTGATTTTAGTATGAATAATATATATAGGAAATGTAATAACAAAACGGTGGCCCGTTTCTGTATCACTTCTCGGTTGGTTTTCTCGACTGGTAAACTCGATTTGACGTCATTATGACGTCATTCTTGATCGGCCTGTTTCTGTATTTATGGTGAATCGATAATCGAGAATGTAGCGATCGAGAAACTTCTCACCAAAAATTTAAGAAGTGAGAACTACAAAAGCCGTTGAATTTAAAAATAATGTTGAATTTAAAAAGTGTAATACGGTAATAATAATTACAATTATTACATTAATAGTGAAAATAATAATATATATTTGTTATTATAATTATAAATTTAAGAAAAATTAGTTTGTGTATATAATATTATACCTATCCTTATCAATAAAAGAAAAAAAAAATATAAGCGGTGTAAAAAAAATTAAGAATAATAAATTAATATTTTTTTTTTTTTTTTTTTTTTTTTTTTTTTTTTTTTTAAATATACATATATACATAAATGTATATAGTATATATTAAGTGCACGCGGATACTCAGTCCATGGCACCGCCGATCAGTAATTTTATGTCAGATATACATAATAAATTAATATACATATAAGTACATATAATATATTTTTTATTTTTATTGTAGGAGAAGGTCAGGTAAAACTAATAACATATTATAATTAAATAATATAATATATTGCACGTAAAGTTTATAAATTTTTTCAAAATTTTCAAGATTTTGTTTTTTCATGCTTCTAAATAAAAACAAAACAATTATATTAAAAGACACAAATGGTATTTACAGTATTTAAACAAGAAGGAAAATTCGCATCCTTTATTTTCATTGTTTATTACGATTAATACCAACCGATCATACCGGTTTGTATTATATTACTATACAAAGTACAAACAATATAGTAAGCAAACTCCATAAATAACCGGAAAAGATGGCGTATAGTTTGTTAAAAATTAAAAGCGAATGAACTGCGCATGTTGAGAATAAAATAATATGTTTATGTTTATTGTTTTACACAAAATGTAACATTGTATTTGTGTATTCCTCTCATTTTATTCTCAAAACAAAAAGAAAAAAAAATAATGAACAGACAACAGACGCATATCCCCCCGCGCATTACATTTTTCAACCATCTCAACCGCCATCCACTGTGGTTGATGATGATGAGGATGACTGACTGAGAAATTAAAAATAGAACGAAACGAATAGAACACTCACATTAAAAATGATTTTTTAGACGATATGGATATATAATATAAATATTGTATAATAAAATAATTTAGACGATTAGTTTGAAAATGGTCGTAGCATTAATCAATAAAAGCAACGAAAATGATGAGTAAAATGCTACACTATTAGAAAATTTGAGGAATTGTTTGTTTAACCGATGGTGAAATTGAAAACATGCTAAAATTAAGAAAACTAGAATTTCAATTTGTTTTAAAATATTTTATTAAAAACACAATTATTTCTAACCTTTAATATAAAAATAATCCTTTATTATGATATATTATGTCCTGTAAAAAATGTTATTTTACAGCTCTACCGTCTATATTCGCAAACGTATGTATGCTTATATATAAAACTAGATAACAAAGTGAATTTGTTAGCTTAAGAAAAATAAATCTTTAAATGTCTGGAGAAGAAAAACAATAAAATTACAAAAATGTTATAGAAATAATATATTTTTTATTAAAATAATTCTTAATAACAAATTATAATTTAAATCATACATATTAAACATTTTTATTGTATCAAAAATACAAGATGAAATAACGAATTTTTTTCAGTGTAACCAATATTAATGCAAATTCGACCAAAATTACTCACTGCGCAATTATACCATTCGCTTTTAATTTTTAACAAACTATAGATTAGTATTGGGACCAGTGTTACCATTGCCGATTGAACAAACTATTTTTTATCATAATTAAACTAAAAATGTATCATGTATTGTACAACCCTTGAACATTGACGAAAAATCGCGCAGATCGGAGATAATTTCAAAATTTCCTTTTATTTCCCCTTCATTAGTCATAAACAAGAATCAGGGCATACATCTTCCACTCGGTGGGTATGGTGGTAATTATCAATCACACACCATATCAAATCTTCTTTTTTTTTTATACGAGTATATACATACGTATACATAGAATGTATATTAAGTGCAAATGGGTACTCGGTACATTATGGCATCGCCAATCACTAATTCTGTCAGATATATCATCCAGTTTATCGTCAGTAATCAGTTACAGGTGTACATTGCTGATGGAAAATAATTGATGGACTTGGGCGAGAGTAGCGCGCTGGCTGGGATTCTCAAGATCACATGACCGACACGACACCACGATTTACAAAATAAAAAGGTGAGTTAGAGCGAAAAGCTGTTATTATGTCATTTCTACCACGATATACTGACTAACAAGGTAAGCTATTCCCGGAGCTTTGATATTGAACTTAAAATTGTGACGTCACTCAATCCGATATTACGAAAGGTTTTATAAATTTATACATTAGATGTGCATTAGATGGCATTCAAAATTCATTTGGATTATTAATTCTTCTATTTTTAATTTCTATGAAGTATAATTTTTTTTCAAGTGCATTAAAAAATGTGTGACATTATTGTATTTAATACGTTATTCAGAATATTACAATTATGGTACATGTAGTTGAATAAAAATGGCAAATAAAATGTAAAATGCATAATTGTATTTATGTACAAGTTTTCTTTTATTTTCTTTTTTTTTTTTTTTTTATTTTAAATATTTTGTTTTTTCTTGTCAATTATTTAAATATTTGTTCTAAAATAGAATCCGCATTTAAAAAACAGTTTTTTTTATAGGTAGTGACAAATTAATATATACAAAGGAGTGAGCTGACGAAAACGTATTTTTCCAATACGTTTTGTGCGATTGTACTTTGATTCTAAGTAAATTAGTTCTAATATAATATTACTGATACTTATTCTATAATAAAATGATAACTTTGATTTGATAAATGATTAATTTGTCTTTAAAATTGTTGAATTTTACTTGAAAAAAGTATACATATAACACCTTTAACATTACTATAAATAACATTCTAGCGCGCTTTATTGATACAGACAGATTACAGAGAGATTCGTAATCAAGTGTCCCAACGTTTACGATTAGATATTTTTACGAAAAACTCCTCCTTCACCCCTTTTTTAATAGTTGGAATTTTTTTGTTTGTGCAGTGAGGTGAACTCATATAAAACGTTATAACTTCTGTTCAAAATAAGACAAAAGAACAAATCAGATTTTGATAAAAAGTATGAGTATGCATTATGGAGCTTTCCAACAGTATCTTACACGTCCCGATCTGTTGCCAAATGTGGCAGATATGAGACTTCAATCTTGAAATTTTAAAAAATGTTGGTCAAAAAGAATTCCTTTTTACCCTCTTTCATTAAAAATGTTTATTACATATAAGGATATTTTTTCTTCAAAGAAATGTGCTCTTAAGATATCTTTCAAATAAAAAAAGAATCATGTCAATATCTTTAGCCTCTCAAAAGTTGTTAACAATTTTGTGGAATCAAAGCATAAAAAATTGGAATTTCTTCATTATAATCATATAATTTTTTTAAATAGCTTTCATGTTCGAGCAGTGTGACGTTTCACACAAATTCAAATAGCGCTGTTGATGTTGGGAATAGCTTATCTTGTTAGCCTTTAAGGCTCATTCAGAATGTAACGCTAAGTGAAAGTGAAATTTCATGAAAAAGCACACTGTTCACAATGCAAAGTGAGCTTTGAAATTCAAAAATTTGATACTTCAATTATTGAGATTTGACTTTGATTAAAAAAAAAACAAAAAAAATTTTTTTTATTTAAATTGACATTTGAAATTCAAATTTTCAAATTCTCAACTGAATTTCTCCATTTTTAAGTGGGAATTTAAATGAATTTTAGGGAAATTCTTGCATTTTTTGGAAGTCTCCATCTGTTGGTCAATTTCCTAACAACATTTTTGTAATTGGATTTATAGCTTTTGTTAAGTGAAATTGAAATTAGGAATAGAACCTAATTTCACTTTACGTTGGCAATTTCAATTTCAATTAGAGAGTGACGCAGACATATAATGTCGTGTAAGAAAATAAGGAACAAAAGACATATAAATTTCACTTCCACTTAGCGTTACACTGTGAAGGCTTCTTTATGGAACATTTTCAATACAACGCTAAGTGAAAGTGAAATTTTATGAAAATGTTATTTTTTTTTTTGAACTTTTTAAATAATGCATACATTTTATATATTATATACTAAATAGTGAATTATGTTGTGGTATAAAAAGTTTAATAGCAGTAGATTTACATGATTTTTAATGCCTTTAAGGCTCATTCAGAATGTAACGCTAAGTGAAAGTGAAATTTATATGTCTTTTGTTCCTTATTTTCTTACACGACATTAGATGTCTGCGTCACTCTCTAATTGAAATTGAAATTGCCAACGTAAAGTGAAATTAGGATCTATTCCTAATTTCAATTTCACTTAACAAAAGCTATAAATCTAATTACAAAAATGTTGTTAGGAAATTGACCAACAGATGGAGACTTCCAAATAAATGCAAGAATTTCCCTAAAATTCCTTTAAATTCCCACTTAAAAATGGAGAAATTCAGTTGAGAATTTGAAAATTTGAATTTCAAATGTCAATTTAAATAAAAAAAATTTTTT
The DNA here is from genome assembly GCA_951394055.1 of Villa cingulata. Taxonomy (NCBI): domain Eukaryota; kingdom Metazoa; phylum Arthropoda; class Insecta; order Diptera; family Bombyliidae; genus Villa; species Villa cingulata. The sequence continues at coordinate 26,983,029 of OX596019.1, read as the reverse complement.
TTTTAATCAAAGTCAAATCTCAATAATTGAAGTATCAAATTTTTGAATTTCAAAGCTCACTTTGCATTGTGAACAGTGTGCTTTTTTATGAAATTTCACTTTCACTTAGCGTTACATTCTGAATGAGGCTTTATATCGTAATTTTTACCGAGTTTGTAATGTAAGCTATTACAACGAGGTGCCAAGATGTACTGCATTGAATTCTTTATGTTGGTTTTTAGGTGTATTTTTGAGATCATATTATTTTATTTCCAAATTTATTCTGTTTTATAATAATCATATTCTTAAACATATTTTTTAATTAAATATTATATTATTATTATTTTTAAATAGTTAAATGTTTCATATTAAATTGTAAATATTATGAAGGAAAAATACTAGTTTTCGGTAGAAATGACGTCACAAGTTTTCAAAAAGAAAGCTTTTCACTTTTAAATGCATTTTTTTTTAATGAAAAGATACATTTTTTATGAATAATTATTTTCTTACAACTATAAATAAAATGACATCTGTTAAAACAATGATAATAATTTCTTCTATTTTTTCAAAGAACATTCCTTCTTTTTTGAACTGCAAAACAGCAGTAAATTAGGTTTAATACAGAAAATAATTTTGAAAGAAGAGGTTTTTATTTTTTATTTTTATTCATTTTAATTTTTACTAAATTCTTATTGTTTTTTTTCTATTCCTTAATTTTAATTATATTTTGCAATGTAAAATATACCTAATTTGTGTGAAATTGTATAAATAATAAATTCCCCTTTAAATTGAGAATTTCCCTTTTAACAAGGATTTTTGCAAGATTTTATGGTGCCATCACGTTGAAATTTTAGTGGAAATGGCAAGCAGGTTCTACTGCGCACGAGTTATGTTTTTCAACAATGTTGAAAAAAAAAAATAAAACACAAAGTTCTTCACTTTACTATAAGCTTTTATTTACAACAAAATTTTAGTAATACAAATACAACTTATGCAATGTGTATTACAATTTATACAATTTTAAATAAGCGACTTCTGTATTCTTAAAAGATGTTTATACCTTATCAAATCTAATAATTACAGACTGACTTCTTTAATTATTTATACAAAACAATATTATTCATAAAATTTTTATTATATAAAAAAGTCTCCTATTTTTTTATCATATGCATATAAATGTATATTAAATAAAGTACATAAAGAATAGGAATTCCGTTTGCTATATAAAATATGTAAATGTAAAAAATGCCTGGAATTCCGTGCACCCAAATTTTTCTGTGTACTTTTTGTTTTATGAGTACACAGTTCAATTCAAACGGAATAAAATATCGGATTGGAGACTTTTTTCCGTTCACGTTGGAACGGAATAAATAGTTGGACAATTATTCCATGGTTTGTTTGGTAATTTTGACAGCACAAAAGAACAATTATTGCTGTTAAGTATTATTTGTCATTATTCTTCTCATTCGCTCATAACAATATAGAAACATTCATATATGTATTTCTTTTTCTCCACGCTATTCTATTCTACATGGAATTTTTCTCTGTATAAATAAATAACAAAAATCCTGTACGCAATATGTCAACATTTGTTTACGATGACTTTTAAAGCGAACTTTTTTTCTGCTGCAAAATATTTTCATGGCTGCAAAGTAGCGACTATGCAGCGAAGTAGGAGAAATTATTGCAGCGATGTGAACGAATTATCGAAGTGAACGCACCCATTAATTTCAAAAACTACGAAATACAAAATTTAGCATTTTACCTTCGCGAATTCGCGTTCGCAGTTTTTCAAAAGTTTCGTAGTTTGCGAATGAACAACGAAAACTAAAAAGCTACGAAGAACGAAGATAACGAAATTTACGACAAAGACAAACTGAAATCTGAAATGAAATGTGAAATTAATCCCATCGCATAAATAAAAGATAACAAAATGTTATTAAAAAAGGAAATAAAATCTTTCTAGTAATAGTTTCTTCAAGCTTTCACGTTACATCATATTTGAATTTATACATTTCTTTGAAGTTTTTGCAATACCACTGCTAGAAATAAATACAAACAATATAAAGTTTTCATTCAATGACTGATGCATCTAAAATCCATTGTAAAAATCATTGATCAGATTAGGTTCGTTTTCGTTCCAATTCGTACAGGCAGCTGTAACTTTCTGAAAGTTGATTATTAGAGTGGGGGTCATTATTTTTAAAATCACTGGAACGCGAGAGCTGTATAATTTTCTGAAATTCAAGAAGAAGACTTAAATTTGACACTTTTGATAGTTAATCGAAATATATTGTTAACGAACTATATTGTTTAACACATGTATCTATTTGGTAGTTGTTTAAATTTTAAACAGTAAGAAGTGATAAATATATAAAAGAAACTGTTTTGTACATAATTAAAATCATTAAACGAAATCAAATTATAAAACAATGGAAGAAGATAGAAAAGGCAGAGTTAATACCAGATTACACAGTAGAAGATTTCAAAATGCAAAATGTAAATAATATCAAATAAATGGATTTATTTATGAGAAATAATATTATATGTATTTGACATTAATAAATCTTACTTTTTTGATTGATTATATTTTTTGACATATTTTTAATAAAAAAAAATAAAAACTTTTATTTATTATTATTATTATTATTAATTATTTTATTAGTATTACTATTCCTTGTTATTTGATATTAAAAAAAAAATTGAAATAAACTCTCTACAATTTAAATTCAAAAATTCAAATAAAAAAGAAGAAGATTGTTAATTCAAAAATTTAAACAAAAAAGAAAGAAGAAGACATAACAAGTAAGATAAATCCAGTGGATAAATCTGGCTGTAAAATTCTGTAATTTTCTTAAAGAGGGGAAATGTAAGAATTTTACAGAACAAATTGTATTGGAATGCCACAGCTGTAATTTTCTTAACTTTCTGTAAAATTCTTAAAGTTCTGTAAAATTCTGTAGCAATTGAAACAGACCTATTATCATACAGAAAATGAGAGAAATAAGATAAATTACAGTTTTTAATCTGAATATTATAGAAATGTATCATTTCTTAATAATTATGTGTATCAATTGTATAAATGAGGATTTTAAAATCATAATCATAATGTATGAATGTGTACAAGTTGATTCAAACGTATCAAAGTGGCAACGTTGTAACCACAGTAAATCTATATTCATACAGTAGTGACACTGAGCACGTGTTAACAAAAATTTCCCATGACCTTTGTCCCGTTATTCATTCGGCCTTAACGGTTTTGCTAAAAGTCGATAGTAATTAAGAGCTTTTGTACGAAAAAGAGACAAAAAAATGGAATTGAAACACCAACACCTTTGTCCCGTTATTCATTCGGCCTTAACGGTTTTGCTAAAAGTCGATAGTAATTAAGAGCTTTTGTACGAAAAAGAGACAAAAAAATGGAATTGAAACACCAACCGTTTTAAAAAATGTAACATTATTACAGGGTATACACATTAAAAAAAGTACAAATTTTGTTATTTACAATTTTTTATCTAAAATAAACAAAATTAATTGTAAATGCATTACACTTAAAATTTTTTGTTTGCTATCAAATGTTTTTACATTTTTGTTAAACTTCTTAATTATAAAATAAATTCTTACTCTAATATATAGCTTAACAAAATAAACATTTTCTTGTCTTCAAAATTCTCAGAAATTATATGAATCACCTTATATCTTAATATAAGGACGCGTCAGGTAGTCAAAAAAAAAGTTCTAGATCGCCTTTAAAAATACGTTATGAAAAAATGTAAACATCTACGTATCAGTTTCAATTTTCCCTATGATTTACATTGTCTAACTAACCAGTACTAACACAGTGAAAAAGTTCCAGATCGCCTTTAAAAATGCATTGTGAAAAAATCGTATACATGTACAATATGATTGTATTCCTCACATTTATAATATTGTTTTGTATCTTTTCTTCATTACGGCGGTTTATAAGGAAATATGGATTTGAAATTAGTACATTAATTCTGTACTGTTTTTGTAAATTGAATTTTGATTTTTTTTATTATTTTTAAATATTTATGTGTGTTGGTAAATTTTAAAAAAAAGAGTGTCACATCTTGTTAGTGGTTGATCAGTGGTGGTAACTCTGTTGGGACTTTAGCAGTTTAGCAGGAGCCCAACATAAAACACAACACTAACACTATACTATCAAGTATACATATTTCTGGATTTTTCTTTTCTTTTTTTTGTTTTTATAAATAATTTACATGAGGCGAGGCCGGCTCCGTCAGCCAGCCGGCAGCTGCCATTCATAAACAAAGAACAAACATTAATTTAATCTATCAACCACTATCAAATCAACAATAAAAACCAGAATCGACTGACGACAATGACAACTTGACAATTCAATATTCAACTTCAACAACAGTCTTTCGCAGTCGTGCCGCGTGCGTGGTTGAGTGGTACAATTTGAGAATTTAAGAATTTTGTGTATGTATTGTGCATTCTGTGTGCAGAAAATCTGAAAATTATTACTGCTAAATTTATTATCTATATTTTATATTGGATATAGTGTATTTTGGTGTATTTCATTTCATGTTTCATTTACTGTCTTTCTTATTTGGATAAAATTCGTAAAATATTATATTGGTTTTTTTTTTTAGAGTTGAGTTATAAATTAAAAAGTAAATATATTCAAATGTATAAGTAAAAAGGATATTATATGTGTGTACATAAATTTGTATAATTTTATGCATACCTAATTTTTTCAATAATTCATTAATTATTAATAATTAATATACATATATGTATATGAATGCATATAATCAAAAAAAGAGAATTATTCAACAAAAACCATATATGTACATATAATTTCATACCAATTTTTTGCTATAATTAGGAGCGAAATATTAATTGAAAGTTTTTGTTAATTTTTTTCAGATTTAAGTGAAAAAGTTCACCTATTTAATTGAATCAGAATTACACTCAAATCGATAAAAAAGTAAAATGTTGGATGTTTAGAACATTAAATGGTGCTTCTGTTATAACAAGATAATCATAAAATGTTTTTTTATCGGAAGAAGTTTAGAAATAAGAATTTGCCAAATATATTAAAAAAATTAGAAAAATAAATTAAAAAGATTAAAAGAAAAAAAGGTTTTATTTCACAAAGTTGTTGATAAAATAATGTTAATATGTATTTAAAAAAGTGTGAAATAAATCATTAAAATTGTATGCAATAACAAATGCAACTATACAAATACACAAACATAAATACATGATGGATACCGCGCTTGTACCTATTTAAAGTGCTAAAATGTTAGAATAATAACTTCTCGCAGTAAAAAATTTCATGCAGATGCCGTTTCTGAATGATTTTTGTCACTTTTTGTAATTATGCATCATAGTTTTGATAGTTATGTTTTTTTTATCTTAATATTACTCATGTTTCTTTTCTATTTTTTTTCCTCCAATAATTATGAAAAAATGTGCCAAAACAAATTAAAATTATCATAAAAAAAATTTCTTGTGAAAATTGTGTAAAAAAGTGCATTTGAAAATGTGTTTATAACACATTAAATTCATATGTAGTGCCTCACACAATTACAGATATTCACATTACATTCTAAACTCTAATAATAACAAGCAATTATTGACTGAGAAATAATATGTACACATGTACCTATATGTAATGTATAGTTTGTTACTACAATATTATTATACACATATTACGTACATGCATATTACTTACAATGTATTTATTCGGAAAAGTCTTAAGTGTTTTTTATATACCTAGTAGACAAGTACATAAAAATATTTATCCTCTATAAAATGTTCTCATATAATGACAAAGATTATTGAATATTATAATTCGAATAAAAGTTTTGTCAAGAAAAAAATAACGAAAAAACAAAACAAAATTTTTAAGGAAAAAAGAAGTTTAAAAAGTTTTTTACTTTATTTCACTTACTTTGTATATTATTTATGTATAAATAAATTGTACAGGGTGATTCGTAATACAATGTTCCAGCATATAGGTACCAATCGATTCCTTGAAGTGTTGTGATCTGCGTTTACGAAAAGGCATTTTTAAGAAGTTATAACGCTTTATATGAGCTCATCACCCTACACAGGCGGAAAAGTTTCAATTGTAAAAAAATGGGTGAAGGAAGGATTTTACGTGAAAATGCCTCATCACAAACACTGATCACAGTCACAACACTACAAGCAACCGATTGATATAATGCTATGGAACACTATTACGAATCACCCTGTACACGTGTAATTATTTGTAAGATTTTTGTAAATTAATTTTTCTTTGTGGAATCGAAAATGTGGAGCTTATATTGAATATGTTTGGTTTATCTAATAAATATGACCATTTATCGCACATCAACATTACACATTTATGTAATATATATTATATATTATATACATAATATTCATAAAATAACAATTTTGCGAAAGTTTTACAAACGCAATACATTTGCTATAGTGTATAGTCGTAATTAAAAATTTCATACTTATTGCTTATATGTACATTGTATGTAATTTACATACATATCATATTTTGTAAAGATTTACTTGAAATTAATAAATTACATCTTTCAGTAAAAGCCGAAAAAGCAAGTAAGGAATATGTGTCTAAAATTCTTTGAAACTAAAAATAGTTAAAGTTTTTCTTCGAAATGTGTTTCATAAAAGGGTCTTGTATACTAAAATATGTAATTCGAATCAAAGTCAATTTTTTTTGTTCAGTATAATTTTTTTTTAATTTCTTGTTTTATGTTGGTTTCGTAAAATACTTTTATTCTAAGTATGAGTGTTATATATTTATTCAGTTAAGTAATAGAATTAAGTGTTTTATGTGCATGAAAAATAATATTTATTATTTTTAAAACAAAAATGACCAATTTATTTAAATCTAGTGTTCACATAATATTTCAATTAAATACAATCGTGTGTCTTTAGTTAAAGCATAAAATTGTAATTAAATTGTACCTTTACATAGTAAGAATACAACTAATATAAATATGAATTTACAGTTTTTTTTTCACTAATTTCATTAATTAGATAAGAAATAAGAAATATTGTCATTTTTGTCTAGTTCTTAATTAATTTAATTAACGAAACGACAATATGGTTGATATCACGTCTGTTATTGAAGGTACTGTTAAATTTCGGGATGGTAAAAAGGTGAGGATTAACTTTTTATTTTGAATTTTTAAAAAAAAAAATTATAAACAGTAATATATTATGTATGTGTTATTATTAATTAGAAATTCCATCACCAAGAGTCAGGATTTTCTAGAATTTGATTATCGAGTTGATTATTTTGAAAATCTTGTCACGTAATTTTTAATCGTAAAATTTCAAAATTCCGAATTATATTTAGTTGGGACGAAAACCTTATACCTAATTTATTATCTAAAACCGCGAATATAAAGTAACTATATGTAGTAAGCCATTAAATAATTTTGTTTGTGTGTGATATAATTAAACAAACTGTTAAAATTTCATCCTTCTTGAATTAATGACTGTGATCGAACTAGTACCTATAACCGAAAATGAAAAATAATCTAAGAAATAAAAAAAACTCAAACAATAATAACAATAATAATAGTAATAATAAAAAAATTAAAACATTCAAAACATTTGAGTAATGTTTGTTAAAATCGTGAATGAATAAATTTTCAATATTACACCAAACATAGGAATTTTACTTCATGTTATTGAAATACTCGGTTTTATTCTGGACTTTGTACGTGTGTTATTTGTATTTTTAAATTTTTAATTATTGTTGTCAATTTTAATTTCTGGAATCAATTTTAAATTATTACAATCTTTAAATTGTGGTTTTATGACCACTTTTTTTAGAAATGGAAATTTTCATTTCACCATTTTCATTCGCCGGCGAATCAAACAATTTGCATATAAACAAAAAATCATAAAAAAGTAGCCTGACTTGATCCTCAACAACCTCTTCTTCATTTATGCGAAGTTTCGTAGAAATCGTTTTAGCGTTCGAAGATCAACAGTTGTAGATAGTCTTGGTTTTTCAAGATAATTTACTGCATATTATATATATATGTATATACAATTTTGTGGTATTCAAAAAAAAAAAAAACTACAAGTTTTATTTCAAATTTTATATTGATTTTTAATTCTAACACTAGTTAATTCCAAATATCATAATTTATGCTTTAATATATGATTTCACAATTTGTTTTTTCAGTAGTTAAAATTAATTTTTAATATAATTTCACGATTTATTAATTTTCAATATTAATTTCACAATTTCCTTTTTACACGATTTATTCATATAATTCTTTCTTACACAATAGCTCGAAACCCGAATCTTAGTGAACTGATATGATAAGTGGTATCAATTACCATTACTCAAATACTACTCAATTGTTTTGATCGAACTGTCTCTATTTTTATAGAGTTACGAATATATTATATTGAAAAATGCAATATTTGTAAAGCGTTTGTAAAAAAGAAAAAAAAGAATAATTTATTGAAAACTGATTTATTATCACCAATAATTTCAGAGCGTGTGTTGTAAATTGTTAACTCAGGTATAATTTTTAATTGATTTGTTGAAAGTCGTAGAAATATTTGAAGAAAATACATATTGTATTATATAAACAATACCTTCTTAAAACAATTAGCGCGAAAAAGCAGACAGACACTACGATTTTATAAGTATAGATGAATGAATTTTCGATAATTTCTCATTTAAACATATATGTACATATGTACAGTACATTATTTTCCGGCAAAAAAATAATTTTAATTTAAAGAAAAAACAATTATCAAAAATAAATCATATATTTCATTTAGGTATTACAATATTTACAACGCTAGTTTTGAAAAATTACAAAATTAAAAGTGGGAAAGTATTGGAACATCATATAGTATATTATTATGTATTAAATAACCTAGTTTAACACTTCGAAAGTGGGCTATACACTGCTCAAGATTCTTGACAATCTTTTTCGTGAAAAGATATCCTCAAATCATCCACATACGCTCACGATACACTTCATGAAAATGATTGTCATGATAAATCAAACATCAACAGACATTTTTTCGTCAAGATACAATCTTTTCCCCAAGCTTTCCTCTTTCATGATTTCAATATTGCCCATACATAATGAGGAAAGAGATTGTATCGTGACATATTATTGTGTATCTTATCCTCATAGTGTATGGCCTGGCCTGCATTAGATATACATATATAATAATCATATATCTATGGGCCTATGGGCACGCATTGATACATACGATTATTTCATTTAAAAAAATTTTAAATATGTAATGCCTTTAATACTAAAATATTCTCCAATGGCAAACAAATAACAATCTAGGCAAAATTTTGACTAAAAATATGTAAATAAAATTTAAAAAATATTTGAATGTACACAAAACAAAGTTAATCAAATATTTGGTAATACTGTAGATTAAGGGTCACAGCTCCGATATCCTTGAAATTTTGACTTGAAATTGGTTCTACTCAACAATACGAAACAATTGACAGAATATTTTTTTTGCGGAACGCCCCCTATCTGCCACAAATCGCATTTAAAGAGTTTTATCAAAATTTTTATTTTCGCAATATTTCTATAACGGTATAAGGTACAAACATGTAACATGGCTCAAAAGATGCGTCTCAAACTGCTCTATATTCTGTGAAAAAACTTTTTTCAAAAAGTCCTAGTTGAAAGATAATAAAGGACATTTTAGATTTTTGACTATTTTTACATTTTTACCAATTCCTCAGAAAGGAGTAAGGATAATCGGTTCAAATTTTTTCCAAATAAAAAAGGACACCATAAGGAAGTTTTTCCACTTATTACTTTGATCCTGATGTAGAAGACAAATATCCTAGAAAGAAATGATTTTAATGATGCTAAATTTTGTAATAAGTTACAGTATTTTATTAAAATATAAAAAGTTTTTTTTAGTTAAAGTATAAAAGCTTTTACAAAATATAGAGTACTTTGAGACGCATCTTTTGAGCCATGTTACATGTTTGTACCTTGTACCGTTATAGAAATATTGCGAAAATAAAAATTTTGACAAAATTCTTTAAATGCGATTTGTGGTCGATAGGGGACGTTCCGCAAAAAAATATTTTGTCAATTTTTTTGTATTGTCGAGTATAACCAGTGGTCAAAATTTCAAGGAAATCGGAGTTGTGACCCTTAATCTGCAGTATTACCCATGTGTATATGCAATTACATTTATAATGCCCAAACTATCGACCTTTCCAAATATGACCTAAATAATTTTATATCAATGCATTGTAATTGATACGTACAAGTACAAATAATAAAATACCTAAAATCTTTCATTGTTATTGTAATTATTCAGTAATAACACATACTATGCAAAAACATTTGGGGAAACTTCCGAATTGTTGCTGCCAGATTTTGCAACGAGATCAGGATCTTGGATCGGATAAGTTAATGTACCATTTAAAAGAGAATTTCCTGCTCTATTGTCACAGTTTATCTCACTTTGATTGTATTAACGGTTCTCGAGATAAAAGGACTCCAAATTTCCTGTTTTTTGTATGTTTATTTATAAAATGTATTTTGTGTTTAAATGTGTATCTTGAGAAATAACGGTTTTCGTAAAACACGCCATTTTGGACCAAAAATGTTTAAAGGTAGTTTGCGTCCCTAAGTTGAATTTACGCCAATAGAGACATAAGTATATCACGTTAAAGAGGATATTCCAAACTATCATCGGAAGGTCTCGTTTCAAAATCTGGCGGCACCAATTCGGAAGTTCAGCCAAACATTTATATCTCATATTTCATATAAAAATAATTAAAAAAAATCATTTTAAAATAAAATACATACACGTATATTTTATAATACATATATCACATTGGATGAATTTACAAAACTTCTTATAATTCTCTGTTAATAGTAACACATACATATAAGTAACCAATATAATTAATTTTTATTCTTTGATTTATTATTTTTAAAATAATAAAATATAATTAAGTTTAAGAAAAAATTTCCACTGAATATATGGGCAGTTTAAAAATAATAAAATACTTATAAATCTATCTGTACCTATACCTACATAACAAAAACCAAAAATTGAATTTAATGTTGCACTTTGCATGTTGCAACCGTACACAAATGATACATAATAGGTACTTAATTAAAAATTTTCACTCATAAAGTATAAATTAGAAGGTTAAACTTCTTCCGTGTTATGATATCTTTACAAAAAATAAAAAATTAATTCTAATGATATTACATATACAGGGTGATTCTCTATCGGATGAAAAGCTTGAGACAGGTGATTGTTCGTGCCGAGAAACGAAAAAAATTGTATGGCAGGGGGGGGTCTATTCTCAAGGGGTAAGGAGTTACGGGGCTATGAAGTTTTTTTTTTAGGTCAAGTCACTTGTTCCGTATTTTTGGCCATAACTCACGAAATACTCAATACTTTTGAGTCATCCTGCACTCATTAGAAAGAGAATCAATGGCTCTTTACTTTGATGTCTAAATAATTTAAATTGGACTAGCAGTGCTGAAGATACGGCTCATCAAAGTCAAAAATTCATGGAAAAAAACGGACAATTTTAAGTTCAAGGTCAAATATCTCAAAATTTTGCCCTATTTTTTTTTTAATTTTTTTTACTGAAAATATAGCCCAGTGCGTCGCCTTTCATTTGCTTTTTATTTTATTTGATTGTCTTTCGTAGTTCTTGAGTTCTGCGATAAAATACAACAGTGGTTTTGCATCGAAAAGTTGTTACCTGTTGTTGTTGTTGATATTTCTCGTTGAGAAAAGAAATAAAATGTAAAGTTTCACTCTTTAAGATAATTATTTGGTAGTCCTGAAAAGAACTGATTTTTTTTAGTGCAAAATTTAATTTGTAAGAACATTTTCAAAATGTCCTCCGTCACGTTGGATGCAGAGCAGAGCTCTTTTTCTTATATTCCTTTTTAAAGGAACTGTCGAAATATTTTCTTTAATTGCGTTTGCACAATTAAAAACCCTTGTGGTTAACTCGTTTCGTGTCCGTACTTCAGTTGCGTAAACCATGTCTTTCATGGTACCCCAGAAATAAAAATCAAGAAGGGTTAAGTCGGGAGACCTGGGGGGCCACGGATTTGGACCGTTTCGTCCTATCCATCTCTCCCCGAAGTTTTCGTTCAGCCAATTTCGCACACATCTTTCGGAATGAGATGGTGCTCCGTCATGTTGATAATAAATGCGTCCTAATTGTGCCAGTGGCATTTCGTCTAAAAAGTTTTGAATGTCAGTCTGTAAAAAATTCAAATAATTTTGACTATTCAGTCTGTCTGGTAGGATAACTGGGCCCATAACGCGGTTACCTATTATCCCTGCCCACACATTAACGGAAAATCTGTTTTGTGTTCTTACCTGCCGAGCAGCGTTAGGATTTTCTGCAGACCAAACATGTAGATTGTGTAGATTTATTGCACCACTTTTTGTAAATTGAGCCTCATCTGTCCAAATAATGTTATCAATAAATGTATCGTCATCAAAATCCTTTTCAAGCAGCCAAGAACAGAAGTTCTTGCGATTTGTCCTGTCTTGCGGCAAAATTTCATGTACCGGTGTCATGTGGTAAGGGTAGAGGTCTTCCCTATTTAGCACTCTCCAAACTGTTGATTGTGATAATCCGGTAACACGCGCTATGCGCCTTGTGCTGGTCGTAGGTTCATTTCTGACCATTTCCAGTATTCTCTCGTCTAACTCTACTGAAATTGACACATCATTTCTATTAGAGGAAGTAATATTTTGTACAGAGCCAGTTTCTCTGAGTCTCTGAAACGTCCTCTGGAAAACCGTATGATGAGGAAGTCTTCTATGTGGAAATCGCTGATGATATTCTCTCCGTGCTTGCATTGAATTTCCATTGCTCAGTCCATAGCAATAAATCATATCTGCATACTCCGCGTTCGTAAATTGAGACATTTTTTCCAAAAAATTTTACTAAAAATTTAAAAATACAGATAAATACTATTAAAACTAGCTGCGCTTAAAGAAAAACCGATCAATGTTGACAAGTAGGATTGTTAATTATGACTGATTAACAAAATAAATATCCTCATGAAAGATCTTTTGACCTGCAGTAATAAAGATCCTTTTTGAATATTTTTTTATGTATTTGCAAATCGAAATGTATGAAACAAGGTAAACCACTTTTATTTCTTTTCTCAACGAGAAATATCAACAACAACAGCAGTTAACAACTTTTCGATGCAAAACCACTGTTGTATTTTATCGCAGAACTCAAGAACTACGAAAGACAATCAAATAAAATAAAAAGCAAATGAAAGGCGACGCACTGGGCTATATTTTCAGTAAAAAAAATTAAAAAAAAAATAGGGCAAAATTTTGAGATATTTGACCTTGAACTTAAAATTGTCCGTTTTTTTCCATGAATTTTTGACTTGGATGAGCCGTATCTTCAGCACTGCTAGTCCAATTTAAATTATTTAGACATCAAAGTAAAGAGCCATTGATTCTCTTTCTAATGAGTGCAGGATGACTCAAAAGTATTGAGTATTTCGTGAGTTATGGCCAAAAATACGGAACAAGTGACTTGACCTAAAAAAAAAACTTCATAGCCCCGTAACTCCTTACCCCTTGAGAATAGACCCCCCCCCTGCCATACAATTTTTTTCGTTTCTCGACACGAACAATCACCTGTCTCAAGGTTTTCATCCGATAGAGAATCACCCTGTATGTACATACAAGTACACAGTAAGTAGAGTATAATATAGTACAAAGCACTATAAAGTTTAAATTGAAGTCATGAAAAAATTAAAAAATTACAAGAAAAAATATTTATAAATAAATATACGTTTATACGAACTAAATAATTGAGAATATGCATGTATAATTATGGTAGGTATATTATATTTATAATTATACAAGAGCTCCGAATAATTCAGTTATTTTATTTGTTTGTTTTATTCGCTTGTGGAAAAAATTTACTTTATTTAATTCAATACACGTAAAAAATGTATGTAAGAGTATGTTCGAATATAATGAAAATGTTTTCAATTATATTTGTAGATTTATAGAGATGTAAATTTCCATTCCATAAATTGTGAAATCAGTGGCCCCCTTTCTGTATCACTTCTCGATTGGTTTTCTCGAGTGGTAAACTCGATTTGACGTCATTCTCTATCGGCCTGTTTCTGTATCTGTGGTGAATCGATAATCGAGAATGTAGCGATCGAGAAACTTCTCACCGAAAATTTAGGTAGTGAGAACTAAAAAAGACGTTGAATTTAAAATATTTTTGAATTTTAAAATTGTAATACGGTAATAATAATTACAATTATTACATTAATAGTGAAAATAATAATATATATTTTTTATTATAATTATAAATTTAAGAAAAAATAATTTGTATATATAATATTATACCTATCCTTATCAATAAAAGAAAAAAAAAAAATAAAAGCGGTGTAAAAAAAATTAAGAATAATAAATTAATATACATATAAGTGCATATAATATATTTTTTAATTTTATTGTAGGAAAGGTCAGGTTGCACGTAAAATTTATAATTTTTTTCAAAATTTTGTTTTTGATTTTGTTTTTTTATGCTTCTAAATAAAAACAAAACAATTATATTAAAAGACACAAATGGTATTTACAGTGTCTAAACAAGAAGGGAAATTCGAATTCTTGTTTATTACGATTAATACCAATCATACTGGTTTGTATTACATTACTCTACATGCAAATAAAAATATGACAAGATAGTAGATATTTGATACTACTTCTCATTATTTACTTACTTAATTTTTTCACATGTAATAACACATGTCGATTGATATAAAAAAAGCAAAATGTTTACAAAAATTTCTAAAATTTACCTACAAAAAATTATCCTTTTTTATTATACCGCATTTATCTTTTGTTTTTTTTTTTTATAAAATTATCTTGAATTTAAAATTGTACTAATAATTTTTGTAATTAAATACACTTATAACATAAATTCATAAAATGAAAAATATTGGTTAAAAATATAATATTCATGTGTTCATACATATAAACTTTTGTATGATAGAACTTTCAAATATTTGAAATAAGCGGTTAAATATGTAAATAATATTGAATGCACTAACAACTTAAATGTCAAATTGTTTCATTCCCGATATTCTCTCTCGATTATAGATACTATCCACGAATTTCTCGATTGGTGAATTTAGAGAGATACAGAAACGCAAAAATTTCTTGGATCGAGAGTTACCAGTCGAGAAGCTGTGACGTCACTGTCAGTCGAGAACTTCTCGACTGGGATGCAAAAACGCAGCACAGAAAACATAATAGTTTATTGAGAATGAGAATATTATAGCTTGTTCAAAATTTGTAGCGAATAGAATATATGCGCAGTGAGAGTATGGCGTCATGCTTTGAGCGAGGTTATAATTGTAGTGGTTACACTGTTAAAAGTACATTAACTTTTTTCTAATTTTTCTTAAATAACGGAAAAAATTTAAATTTGAAAAAAATATAATTAAAACGAAAATAAAATAAAAAATGAAGTAGCAACAAAACTGTTTATATACTTTCTTATAAATTCTAACTAAGGTAAATTTCACTCAAATACTATTAATCTTTTGTCTTATGTAAGGTAGATTTTTGCCATATCCCAAGACCATATTAATATAATATTATATATTATCTTAAGTACAAATAACAAACAGGATTTGTTAGGTAACAACATTTGTTTCCGATTTTCAAATTATTTTTATTCCAAAAGAATTTCGTATTCAATATATACCTGCATTTACGTGTCCTTTTTTGAAGACTATAAAAACCTGAGGAAATTTAATAAATATATTAATAAATATATTATGTATATTATGTGTATATATGGACGATTTTTTGCATTAATAAATCATTTGCTCAACATTATGAAGCTATGGACATTTATGGATTTCACATTCAACATATTCCTATTAAGACTAATGATTTAATATCACATTTCTTAATTTCAGGGCTATATAATTCGCCAAAGTAATCTAATCTAAATAATTACCGAAAAAATAATTGTAATTGATTTTTTTCTTTTTTTAAATATACTTGTATATATGTAAATTATTTCATTTTTTTACATTAATATTATTTTAAAGAAATTTATTTGAAAAAGTTCTCATTCTTTACTACTTTTTAAACAATTATAAATTTTCTAACAGTGTAATTCTGTCATACTTCACAGTGCTCGTCAAAAAAAAGTATGACTGTTATTATTTTCATGAATATTTAGTTGATCTTTCCTTTAACATCGAAATCGCGTTCTTATGGTCTTACGCTATCATTTTCTGTTAAGTTAACAGTCTTATTACACTTCGAAATTGCATTTTTTTTATTTTGGGACGATTCTCCATTCTAAAATTTCAAAAATTATCGAAAGCAATTTAAAAAAGGAATTAGATGTTAATTTTATAGAAAATATCATGATAACTTCATAAGAATAAATTTTTAGTATAAGAAAAAGGTGAACTCAATTTTCATGAAAATAAAAACAGTGTAACATTTTTTTGTCTCGCACTGTACGATTAGTTTTCGACTATTGTAATAAATTGAATGGCTGAGTAGTAAATTACTCAGTTATTCACCGATCACGGTGCACGACGCGTGGGCTATGCATCTTTTTTAATTTCTTCTTCTTCTTTTTTTCAGGTTTATATGAGAGAAAAACACAAATACATATAATCATTTTATGTACATATTTAATTTCAAGAGAAACATGCGCAGATTATTCGCTACGAATTTTGAACAAGCTATACCAGGCAGATTGAAAAGTCCCGGGCCTGACTTATAGGTGGCATACTATATATGTACATATATCAAAATCTTTTTTTTTGTTTTGACAAGTACATTTCTTCAGAAAATCATCTCTAAAGTTTCATGAACATCTGTCAACTACTTAGTTCGTTTTTAACAGCTCTTAAAAGCGTATTACTTCAGTGATTTTAAAAAAAATAGAACAAAGTGAATTTCGTCTCCTCATAAAACATTATTATTTAAGGGGAAAATTAGCGAAAGAAACAAAATTATGGCAGCTCTGCTCCATCGAATACAACAGTCAAGAGGTGGATGCAAGAATTTAAGTTTGGCCGTACTAGTACAAAAGATGACATTCAGGTAGACCGTCAGAGGTAACTACTTCCGAAATGATTAAAAAAATCGAACTTCTCGTGAGCGACGATCAAATATTAAAATTGGGTGAGATAGCTGACATCGTAAAGATCTCATCAGAACATGTGTTTAACATTTTATACCATCATTTGAATATGCGAAAGCTGTGTGCGCGTTAGCTGCCGCGTGTGTTGACTTTGTGTGATAACGCAACAGCTCATAAGGCAGTAAAACGATGACCAAATTGACCGAGTTAGGCTACAAAATACTTCCGCATCCCTCTTATTCTGTATATATGACATCGTCCGATTATTATCTATTTCCAAAGTTGAAGAGGTGGCTCGCTGGTAAGCGGTTTTACACGAATGACGAAGTAATAACCCAAACGGAAGCCTATTTTGAGGGGTTTGACGCAGTCTACTATAAAAAAGGTATCGAATTCATTCAAAACCGCTGGAATCGTTGTATCGAGCTAAAAGGTAACAACGTTGAAGAATAGTTTCAAAATTTCAAAAAAAAAATGTGTCCTCTGTCAGGCCCGAGACTTTTCAATCAGCCTAGTAAAATATAATTTTTTATAGCTTCCAAACAGCAGTTGTTGAAAATGATGCTCGGTTTTCTTCAAACTCTCAAACATTTTCACTCACATAACATTGCAAGAATAACTACTGAATGTTATGTACACATATACTCGTACATATATTATACTACATATCTTATAAATAAATTTGGTCCGTCTGTCTGTTTGTCTGTATGTTCGGGGTAATTTCGAAAACGGCTGAACCTATCGTGATGGAATTTTTTTTTATCTGAAAGAGGAATTCTTCCCTCAAATAATAGGCTACTTTTTTTTCCAAAATTTATTATTTAAAACAATAAATATTTGATTTGAACAGAAGGAGGTCTGAAAAAAATCTATAAAATGTATAAAAAGCTTTTCTACTAAATGAACTGATAATCGTGGTTGATCGTGGTAACTGAATTACAAACTCGGTAGAAATGACGTAATAACATAAAGCTTTACAAAGAGCTACTTCGCTCGGGATCATCTTATTCTGTACATTGTGGTTCGTTTTATAGCTCCATGACAATGCGGACGAAGTCGCAGGCACACACTAGTTATTATATATAAATCAAAATTTATAACAATCCTTTCGTAATTTAAGTCTAGTACGCTAATTGACCTGAATTCAGATTCGAAAGATATTCTATTTTGCTTCCTAAATTTGGGCAGTGGAGAAAATTTTTGTAGACTGTGTACGACGTAGTCCCCAACCATTCCCATATGTTATTTTGAATATTTTTTTCATTTTTCTCATGATTTTCCTTTTTATTTGTTTAAACTTTTAATTTTTTTGTTTTCTTGATATTTTTTTTTCTTTTTCTTTTTTTCTCCGTCTTTGGTATTCCATAAATTCATCATACACTGCAACAGTAGGTGTGCATTTTATTTTCTTTTTTACCTTATCATCATCGATGTTTTCAGGCCAAAATAATGAATTTTTGAATGGAGTTGGCATTGTATTTTTGATTTTCAATGGACTTGGATTTATATTTAATTTAATTGCTTCTGAAGTTTTCGAAGTCGTAGGTTATACCTTTTCAGGAGTTTTTCCTCTTCGCTCTAAAGTGCCATCAGGTAATATATCCATATCAACAATATTTCCTAGAAGTAAAGTAGATTAAATTAAATAATTAATAATCAAGATTTTATTATGAATTTAATACCTTCGACAAACCAGTTTTTATCAAACGAAATGTTATCAATTTGGATATCTGAAATAATTGAATCAGTTTTTTTTGTTTTCAATACTTTGTGTGATATCACTGTGTATTTTGCTCCAGAAGTAAAATAAATTTGTATCCTCGATTGGTCCATTCCACATCTCTTCTGAATTATAAAATGATGCTAATTTCTCTTCTGAAAGTCTTGCCTCAAAAGATGCTAAAAGCAATTTGTCATCAGAAAAAGAGCATTGTTTTCTATCGTTTGTACTATTGGCATCATTTTCTGTAGTAAACTGTGAGCATTTTGTTGTACAATTTGATATTAACTTTGTATAGTCTATTCCGTTTTGGTTAAAAGGACATAGTACTGTTGTTTTAAAGCCGTGTAATACGGTATCACTTTTTACTGCTGACTCTAAACTTTGCTTTAAAAGTGGAGCAAAGTCTTCACGTGTTAAACGTTGGTAATTGTTATTTATTTTCCAATTGTGTACGGCTTTAATCCATTCTCTTTTCAGTGGGCTGAATAATGAAACATCAAGTGGTTGCATCAGATGTGTTGCGTTTGGTAATAATGCACTCGTTTTGCAAAACTCTGTCAAATTTAAAGATAGATGGGATACATGTCCATCTACGTATAATATAACTGGCAATGTTATTCCTTTTTTTAAAAGCCAAGGATGAAAAACGTTGGTGATATATTCATAAAAGGACTCAGCGGTCATCCAGCCGCTCTCTGTTCTGCCAATACCCCACCCTTTTGGAAACCTTGATATTATGTTTTGAAAAAGCACCATTGGTGGTACTAATATACCATCTGATCGAGCATTAATTAAAACTGTCAGCACTCTTTTTCATCATTTCCAATTCGGTTATAGACCAATTTACTGCCTTTTTTTCAATAATACATATTTTTCCTTTGTATTAAGAGCATCTTATAGTGATTTTACTGATTTTGGGTTTTTTTCTCAGCCATTTTTTTATCCTATTTTTATGAAATATGTTTTAAATGAAAGCTCAATGGGTCTAGAGTGAACAAAGTGGAACAAATTTTTCAAAAAGGTTTTAGTTTTTCCTGTACAGGACAATAAGGACGAGGCTTTCTTCAAATTTCAACGTGCTATGGTACACCTTTTCTCCGTAACTACACCATGTATTTTTCTAAAATTTTTGTCATACATCATTCAAAGGGTGTAGAGTGCACTAAGTGGAGCACTTTAGTGAATTTTGTCCTTATTAGTCCTGTAGAACGCTTTGAAGAAAGAAGGATTTTTACAAAAAATGTATAGATTTTAAATGTAATTTTTCATGGGTAGATGATTGCGTATTATACTGAAATTTTCATATAAGGTAATTCGAATGTTCTTTTTCCGATTTCGAAATAGAAAAATAAAATTTTTTACATTATTTCAGAATAATTAGTAATATAAAATTCCTATTTTTCACAAAAATTTTGTCACAGATAATAAAAATGTTTTGCATAACTCTTAGGCTCTAAATATATCAATTTTTCACCGATACGTTTATTCATTTTATATGAATAAAAATATTATATATGTGATAGTGGTACATATTCAATAAACAACAAAAAAAAAAATGCTTCCAATTGCTATAATACGATCGCCGAAAACAGAAGAAAAAAAAAATAAATAAATAAAAACAAGCAAAATAACAAACAAAAAAAGAACATGGCATAGCCAACATAGCAAAGCATTGCAAAGAAGACACCTGCTATTATGATGTACAATATTGTATATTATATATAATGTGTATAATAAGCACTAAGAATGAAATAGCTGGAGTAAGGAGTAACCTAATGATATTTATATTGTATGAATATATGTATATGTTACATGTGATATACTCAATTATATACACAAATGTTTATAACTTGTATTCCAAATATCATTTAGAAATTATCAATACAGGTTTGTAACTCGGTAATATGTATGGTAATATAATTTTGTTTGAAGGATAGTAGATAGGTCAGATATAATTGTGTTATATTATATCTGCTATTATGATGCAGAATATGTATTCCAAAAAAAAACAATCTGTACAATACAATGCTTTATCGTTGCGACTTGCGAATAAAATAGATGAGCTGGAGTACTAATGAACATTGTACGTAGGTCACTCCCAAAGTTTTGCAATATGGCTAAATGACGAAGTGTTCTGCATTTCCTAATAGTTTATTGTTTTTCGAAGTAGTCTCCGTGATATTTGATACATTTTTCCATTCGGCGAAACCAATCATTAAAACACGATCGCCATTTTTCTTCAGGTACCTCAGAAAGCAGCTGTTGATATGCATTTACTGCACTTTCGGCGTTATCGAAACGCAAACCACGCATTTTGTCCTTCATAAAAGGAAACAAAAAGAAATCACAAGGTGCGAGGTCTGGACTGTAGGGCGGATGAGTCATTTGTTCAACGTTTACAGCCTTTAAAAATTCCTTTGTTTGTTGAGCTGCATGGGGTGGTGCATTATCGTGGTGAAGGATTATGCGCCTTTGGGAGTTTGTTTTTCTTAACTCATTGATCACCTTTGGCAAGCAAGTATTGGTATACCACTCCGCATTTACTGTCTTACGATCTTCAACTGCCAATGTAAAGATATGCCCCGTTTTGCCAAAAAAAGTGACGATCATTTGCTTACCAGCACTCTTGCTTTGTTTGACTTTGGTTGGTTTCTCTTCATCTTCAAAGATCCATTGAGCAGATTGCTGCTTGGTTTCCGGTTCATAGCAATATATCCAAGATTCGTCACCTGTGGCAATATTGTAGACAGCAGTTGACTCCCCTCTGCGAAATTTTTCAATCATATCTTTGCACCAATTCACACGCATCTTCTTTTGTTCGGAGGTCAACCGATGAGGTATCCACCGACAACAAAGCTTTCTGACCCGTAAGTGATCATGCAGGATTTGATGCACTGCTTTCATACCAATATCGAGAGTTGCAGCAATCGATGCATACGTAATTCGCCGATCTTCCGTTAAGAGCTTCCGCGACTTTTCAATATTTTCTTCCGTTACCGCAGTTGCAGGACGACCTTCCCGGGGTTCGTCCTTCAAGTATTTGCGGTTAGCCTGGAACTCTTTGTACCAGCGAAATACAGTTGAAAAGGACGGAGCTTCATCCCCAAATGCAGAAATAAGTCGGTCCTAGCATTCATGATTAGATAACCCATACCGAAAATCATAATAAATCATTGCCCGGAAATTTTCTCTTGTTAATTCCATTTCAACAATAACTTCAGAACCTTTCTGTTTTAATAATTTTTTTTCCACAACACACAGTTCAAAATATTTTTGACTACTGACTACTAAAAGACTAGTGACTGGTTCTAAAAACTAGTTTCTGTTATATCGTTTTCTGTTACCTGGCATTGCAAAACTTTGGGAGTGGCCTACGTATATTGCATGAACATATGACGTGGAATGACTGTATGTATACATATTATGTAGTCTTTTAACTTGTGTAATATTATTTTTTTTTACAGGATTGTAGATAGTCAGGATTTTGTTGTTATTTTATCAATTCCGTAAATATTGACGAATAAACTATATAACCCTATAACGCAATGCTTATATTGTACCATAAAAAAAAACTAGAAAACTAGTTTAGTTATGATTATGCATATTATACACAATACATACAACACTTATTGTACATATTACGATAGCAGATAAGTCAAGTCTATAATAATGTCTTTCAATTGATTATACACTGTGTTTGCTTTGTATTGTTTTGTTATTATTATGTTTTTTTTTCCAAAAATTGTTTTTGCTTCTTCTGTCTTCGGTTGCCACGCACATCATATAAGAATTGAAAAAAAAAATTTTTTTTGAATCAGATATGCATTTCATATACCCATGAAATTTACAAATAAAAATAAAAGAGGACTAGTGCAAAATAATTAAAAAAAAATAACAGAAAGTAAACAAACACAATGACAAAAATATTTTTTGAATGTATTTGTTAGGTATTTTCGTTGTGTGAGTTTTCAATTTTAATTTTTGATTTCAGGATAACATGCTCTTAAGGAAAAATTCTGATTCGTCGCAATTAAAGACACGAGATTCATTGTTTAAAACATATGCATTGTTGATGGAATATATATATTTATAACCCTTATTAAACCATTCTCGTATCTGGTCTTCATTTATTTTTGAGCTGGTTTTAGTTAAATTTTGTGCTGTGCGTTCTGTAATTTATGGATGTCTTCTCATAAAATTTTCAAACCAACGTCATCCTGGTTTCCCATTTATAAATTTATCGGCAATGTTCAGATTTCGAGCTATAAGTGAAACACTTTCTAAAAGTTGATTTTTTGTTATTGGGTATCCGGTCTTTCCTAGATGTATTATCCAATTCTCTATGTAATCTTCCTGCTCTTTAGTAAAAATGGTTACTGGGCCACAATTTTTATTCACTTGATATCTTCCTTTTATTTTGTATTGCAGAGTAGATTTAGGAATTTTGTATTTTTTACTTGTTTTATAGATGGAAACACCATTGCGAATTTCTTCAAGAGCCTCATTAATTTGTTCTTTTGTATATAATTTTCGTTTACCACCTTTGCAGTTTTTATTGACTTTATTTGTTGACATTTTGAATAAGCAATTCTGAATTTTCCAGAATTTATTAATTTAATTTATTCTACTTAGTTTTAAGTGAATATTTTCAAAATCAAAAAAGTATACAGATATTATATGACCGGTAATAGATGCAATGAAAAAATAAATATCGTTCTATAAAACGGTAGTTGGTTCACCGCAAAATTACAATGAACCTTTTACCGGCCTAATAACTTTTCTTGTTTTTCTTTGAAAATTCTCAATATATTATTAATTTTATTATTGAATTTACTAAAAACAACCTTTTTGTTGAAATAAGTTTTTGTTTCTAATGTATTTCGTTTTCGATTTTGTGTAAATTACTTAAGAGTTTAATAGTAAGTACTTACCAATAGTGTTAAGCAAAACACAAAATTATCAAAACAGTACAAGAACTGACACTTGAATGACGAATATTCTAATTTTCGCGCGTTTTTTTGTCGAACTTACGAGTTTTTTCTTTTTAATATACCAACTTTACTTGAAAAAATGCCTTTGTGTAGGTTTTATTACAGTAATATTTATATTTTAAGATTCTAAAGTAGACTTAGACCGGTAATAGCTTATAGAACGGTAATACGTACAATTACCTTATAGTTAGCTGGAAAGTTAGAAAAGATCTTAATTACCGAAAACAGCTATAGTACAGTAGTTTAAAAGCTTCTTTGATAATAAATAAATAATAAATTGAATATTCGTAGTTAAGACAGGAAAACTTCTGTGGGTTAAGCTAGTTTTTACATATTTTTTAAAAATTTTTCAGAGTCGAATCCTACTCTTAATAATTTTTTAAAAAACATAATTTTTATGCAATCATTACAATACATTCTCATTTGGCTCTATGGGCGCATTTACATTGTCTTTTCTTGCTTTCTTATCTTGTTTCAGAAAAGAACGATAGCATTTACATTATATCCATTCTTGCTTTCTTGTTCATGTTTCGTCTTATATTTTTATATGCGATGCCTATTAGCAGTATTGCCGTATACTTATTTTATGATTTTCATTCTTGCTTTCATGTTTGACATTTTTCATTAAAATTAAGTTAAAAATTCAATTATGATAAATAAAAATATATATATACATATAAATTTTTATTTTAATTGATTTTTAATTGATTATCAATTATTTAAATTGATTATTATTAAGTATTATTAATAACCTATAGCAGTATTGCATTTTTGTTGATGGTGAAAAATTTTGATTATTAACATACCGGCAACACTAAATTCAAGAAAACAAGAAAGCAAACCACCTCTGAAGTTGGTTTGCTTTCTTGTTTCCTCTTGTCTCGCCCTTCTATACTTCTCTTCTAAGTTAATGACGTCACGTTCTTGACTTTCAAGATAATGTAAATGCGGGTTATGGCATTTACATAAGTAGTGTTAGTGGAAATAAGTAAACATTATTGTTTAAAATATAGTGTACAGATACCTAAGTGATAATGTATCATCATATCACACACAAAATGTTGCATCACTTATTTTGAATCGATTACCGAAATTAATAAAGGATAGTACTAACTAGCATAAATTTCTTGGTGCTGCACAAAATTGGCTTTTTTAGCAAACAGAAATGGAATACTTAATTAACTATATGCATAATATGAATCATGAGCATCTCAACATTGTTATCTTGTCCCTCATGCATCTGATATTTTTTGTGTAACGTAAATATAGTAGGTATGTTCACTTCACATGTTTATGCAATTTCAATTTTAACTTAAATTAATTTTTTCTTTCTTTTTGTTTTTATTTTTCGTCTTTTCTTATTAATTTCAATTAATTTCATATTATCGCCAGAAAAATGTTTATTGCCTCACTTTATTTTGATGTTTATAATAGATTTACATTTAACATTGGCCTTCCGCCACCAAATGTGCACAATGGAACCATTTTTGGATTTCATTTTTCATAAATAATATAATATTCTTTTCATATTGTAATATTATTGCATCTATTGGTAGTAGATGATCATTATTCTTTATCTATTATCTATTCTTTATCATTATTCTTAATCATTATCTATTTATAACTATTATTTTTTCCTTTTATTTTAATTTTTAATTTTGTTGAAATTGTAACAAAAAATGGATAAATAAATAAATAAATAAATAAATAAATCTTCATTCACTTGAATATTATTTCAGTCCATTTCGGATGTTGAAACATTTTGAATATTATAGTTGCTGACATTATGTGTATGCATACAAATATTTTTTCAATTATTTTTATTCAAAAATATTAAGTAACTGTATGTGCCTTATTCACTAAACTTCAACAAAAATTGACATTTCAAATTTTATAATTTATAAATTTTCTCTTAACTTTATTTTCATTATGTGTATGGTATTATGTATGAAAAATAATGTTCAGACAATGTTTTTTATTTGAGGTAAATATAATGAGATAACTGTAATATTATACATGCAGGGCTAATAACCATTAGGATATTGACCAACCACCCAACAACCCATAGAGGAATATATTTACCACATTTGCTAAAATATCGAACAAAAGTTAATGCAATACATATACGTACATACATGCAGTTAACAATTGAAAATACAAAATTTAAATCCTAGACACATACAGCTCGAAATTAGCATAATTTTCGAAATCAACCTTTTTTCTTGATTTTGGCGACGAAATCAAGAACTTTTCATATAATTTCAACAGATCGAAATTATGGTAATTTCATCGAAATTACGTAGAAATTGCTTGATTTTGATCAAAATCACGATAACACTTCCAGTTTCCAATTTCATTTTCCAGTTTCAGCTGTCATTAATATCATATGTTCAAATAGTTATACCATAGACTAAATATAGATTGGAAATGCTTATGGCAGAAATCGTGTTCATAACTATTAAGTAAACATCAAAATAGCTTTTGAGAGATTTTGAAAAAGCTATAAAATCAGAATAAGGAAAATAAATGAGAGAACTTTTGTAATCTTTTGAAATCTTGTATATCTTGAAGAAAAAACAAATTTAAAAATCAAAAATCTATGTAGCTATATCCTTATCGGAAATGATAAAAAATATCAAATAACAGGCAAATGTACAAAATCGTATATTTTAAAGGAAATTTAAATTTTCAACAAATTTATGTTATGACTGGCAATGAATATAATAATATATATTATCACAGGCAAATATCCTTAACTGTGATATTATATACAATTAAAACTGGTTTTGAAAGTATCTAACACATATGTGCATGCATACTATCAAAGAATATATATCTACTAGTTAAGTTAGTTATATATTCTTTGATACTATGCAATCTGTATTGTTGGCTACATGAATATAAATATTCAATATTCATGATTCAAGTAAGACCATGTATGACGGTATAACATAAGTATAACATAACCGTATAACACAGTACTACTGCCAGCCATTGCAATGAGTATGTATTGTGTATTGTTTTTTAAATAAATATGCATGTATTTTCATTGCCAGCTATTGAAATCACAGTATATCTATATTCATACAGTAATGACACTGAGCACGCGTTAGCAAAAATTTCTCATGACCTTTGTCCCGTTATTCATTCGGCCTTAACGGTTTTGCTAAAAGTCGATAGCAATTAAGAGCCTTTGTATACGAAAAAGAGACAAAAAAAATGGAACTGCAACACCAACTGTTTTAAAAAATATAACATTATTACAGTGTATACCTACTCATTAAAAAAAGTACAAATTTTGTTATTTAAAATTCTTTATCTAAAATAAACAAAATTAATTGTAAATGCATTACACTTAAAATTTTGTGTT
Organism: Villa cingulata; assembly: GCA_951394055.1. Lineage (NCBI taxonomy): Eukaryota > Metazoa > Arthropoda > Insecta > Diptera > Bombyliidae > Villa > Villa cingulata. The sequence goes on along the minus strand of OX596019.1, from coordinate 26,955,775 downwards.
TGATATCAAATGTTTTTACATTTTTGTTAAATTTCTTAATTATAAATTAAATTCTTACTCTAATATATAGCTTAACAAAATAAACTTTTTCTTGTCTTCAAAATTCTCAGAAATTATATGAATCACCTTATATCTTGATATAATGACGCGTCAGGTAGTCAAAAAAAAAGTTCCAGATCGCCTTTAAAAATGCATTGTGAAAAAATGATTGTATTGCTCACATGTATATATTGTTTTGTATCTTTTCTTCATTACGGCGGTTTATAAGGAAATATGGATTTGACATAAGTACATTAATTCTGTACTGTTTTTGTAAATTGAATTTTGATTTTTTTTATTATTTTAAAATAAGTAATTATGTGTGTTAGTAAATTTAAAAAAAAAAAAGAGTGTCACATCTTATTGCTTTGTTGATCAGTGATAAATATTCTATATTGATTCCAGTACTACTGCCAGCTATTGCAATGAACATGTATTGTGTATTGTTTTTTAAATAAATATGCATGTATTTTCATTGCCAGCTATTGAAATCTACAAAATATGTAATATATATGGAAATTCGTGAGCGAAAAATTATCTCTCCTCTCAGTAAAAGCTCCTGCCAGCCATTCTTCAAGTTTCTGCCAGCTATGATCGATTTCAAAAGTGTATTAAAAATTTATACAGTCATTTCCAATCTATATTTACCCCTCTATTCTAGGTAATAGATGCCTAATAGATCTATTAACCTATTAACTAAGAAGTTAGTAGAAAGTGCTATTCTACTTTATAGGTTTTGTAGACATTAAAAAGTTGAAAAGTTAATAGATTTGTAGACATTTAAAAAACAGTTCAGCTGTTATTTATTATTAATATTTGGAAATTTAAAAATATTTATTTTTTTTAAAATCCGGTAAATGTATATTTAATAACAATAATTTTTAATTATTTTTATTTATTTTTAATTATTTGTATTTATCATCAACCAAAAAAACAACATTTCACAAAATAAACATTCAAACGTGATAGTTAATAGATCTAATAGCTAATAGAATTTTCTAACCACAAAAATCTATTAACCTATTCGCTAGAATACGAAAATCTATTAAATAAAAGTCTCCACAAAATTAATAGACCAGCTGATTGTCAATCTATTAACTATTAAGTAGAATAGGAAATTTTCTATTAACTAAAAGTTAATAGACTAATAGCTATTAATCTATTACCTAGAATAGGGGGGTTAGTCTATGGTTATACTATATATGTTATATATAATACATTTTTATGGTTAATTTTTTTTTAATTTTCTAATAATGGTTACATTTTTAAAAAGCTAAAAGCTCTTTTTAATACACAATTAAGTATAGAACTTCAAAATTCATTCATTCAAAATCAACAAAATGCAGTGTGTCACTATATGATTTCAAAAGGTTGATTTCGTAAAATTATGGTGATTTCGAGCTGTATGTGTCTAGAGCATTAACTACAAAAGATTTAAGAAGATTATCGATTGTCTACAACCTTAAAACTGAAATTTGATAAGGTAATTAAACATGTGCATATGACCATGGCATAATAAGCTCTTAATGAGGTAAAGTCAATTTGAAAGCTCTAACTTTCTGTGACGTAATAATTTGACAAATTTTGATAAATTGTATGGAAGTTAGTATGTTAAATTGAATTTCAAAAATAAATTTTTTATTTCTATTTTTTATATCTTCTTTTACCATGCATATGACTTCGTATGTTTGTACGTATAGATATAATCATGTACACTACTTATATTTTAAAATATTTCAAACTTTATAATTGTTATAAAAATTTACATGTGTGCAAAATCCGTATTCATACACCTGTATTTTACATAAGAATCTTCATGTAGCAAGACCATTTTGGGAAATAAATACAATAAAAACGATGTTTAGAAGCAAAATAACAAATTCATTTATTTCCAAATTTTAAAAACACAAACAAAAATGAGAAATTTTTTCTTATAGATTTTTTTAGAGAATATTAATCTATTCCAGACGCGTACGTTTTCATTTAAATATTTTTTTGCAAATAGAAACCTTTTTTGTTTATTGATTTTATTTATAAAAGGTTTTTTCAATGCAATTCTACTCTTCTCTTCACATGCTATCTCATTTACACGATTGAGATGCAAATTTGTAATAAGGAAATTTTCCTAATTGAAGATGCATGCAGCTTCTATCTGTCAAAATATCAGCTGTTCTTTTTTGTTTACATTTTGTGTTTTATTAAATTTTTGGTTAAATAGTGAAAAGTATTTATTTTGTTTTGGAAATTGATAACCTACGTGATATTTGCGACAATTTTTTCTAATTTGGAGCGAATATGCGTCCGAACCATAGTATAATAATACTTCGTAACTTTGTTCATTAGTATATTGTAGTCTTTGGTCCGAACGATAGTTTTGCAGAAGATGCAAAATTTATAACGAATATTACCGAAAATGTGACAAGGTTAAGCCGAAATCAATTTTGCATCGCGATGCATGCATCTTCATGAGAATGTACCCTTATACTAAAATAATTTAATAACATATGCCAAGTACGCTGATGGACCCGAATTCAGACTCGAAAAATATTCTATTTAGCCTCCTGAATTCAGGTCGTGGAGAAAATTTTTGTATACTTTGCAGATTTGCATTATATTTCATATTTCATTTGCCATTGACATTTTGTCATAAATATTAATTTTTTAAATATTTTTCGTGAATATGGTGATTAATTTAAATTTTTCGGTGATAAATTGATTCAAATTTAACCGACATATCGTATTGTCAAAAATTCGGGTCGAAAAAAATAAAATTTTATTTAATTTGTGTCTGAAAAATATAAAAAAACAGTCTCCACAAACAAAGACGGAATCTATTATTCAATTGTAGAAATAACGTTTTTTATACTTTTCAGATATATTTTCAGGCAGACTTGCGTACTTATAAATCTGAAAAATTATATTCCATGAATGTGTCTGAATTCAGACAACTTTTTTTTACATTGTTTTTATATTAGGATCTGATTTAAGATTTATCAGCATACTAGGGATCTTTTCGAATTTCTGTAATAAAAAAGCGTTGGTATCTCTTGCTAAGTAAGTTCCTGTTTTTGAATACGCACTTTTTTCTTAGAAATTCCTTCGGTTTTATATTTTTTTAATGATTTTTTATTGTACTGTGACTTATATTAAAAATTTTCTCTATTTCCCTCAGCGATTTTCCACGTTCATGTAGTGAGATAAATAAATTTCTGTCATTGTTTGATAACTCAGTTGTTTTGAAATCCATTTCGATGAATTTTTAAAAAAAAAACTAGTATTTCTTAATTTTTTCTTGCACATCTAAAATTCTAAAAATGTGGAATTCCAGACAATCTTTGTTCTAAAACCTCAGAGTTGTTATATTTTGAAAAATCATATGGGCAATTCACAGTTTGTTGTATTTGACCATTGTATATTTAATACGTTGTATTTGTAAAACGAAATACAACGTTGTATTTCATTTTCTATACAAAATGAAATACAACTACTCTTGTATTTTAGCAATGCTCTGACCCATGTTTTTTTGGTATTGTATTGTTGTCAGCTGATTTTGACAAATTATATTTTTTTTATATATTTTTTTTATATTATATTTTATTATTTAAAAAAAATATTCATATAAAATAATTATTATTTTCCTCAGCTGTTTGAAAAACAAAATATTTTTTAGGTTAAAATATTTGAAATACAACAAATTTACTATACTATTTTCAGAAATCGAAGTCAGTACAGGCAAGATAGGCATGCTTTTCTATATTCTTTCACATTGCGTTTGTATAAATCTGTCTCGTGTGTGGGTGATCAGATCTCAATTTAAATCCGAGGGAAATATTTTAAATTGTATATTATGAAGGGCTGCAGTTTGCAAAAAACTTTTTTTTTAGATTTTACAAAAAAACAGGTAATTTTGTGACATTTTGGGAAATTTTATGAAATATGTTCATTTCTTTACAAAATAACATATAATAACAAGCTGATTTGAATAATATGATAGCAATTTGCATTGTAAATAATTTTCTTTCTTATTCTAAGAAAAGACAAAACAAAAAATAAAATTCAGAATGTAACGGTAACGTAACGAAATCATTAACAAGTACATAAAAGGAACAAAATAGAAGAAAATGGACAAATAAACAAATATGAAAATGAATGTATGTACGTATGTATACAAAATTTAATATCAAATTGATACTGAACACATAATTTTATAAATAAAATTAAAAATACTGAATATGGTTTAATCAAAAATTCATATTTTTTTTATAAATTTAAACAATACTCCCAGTAGCTACGGCAACCCTGAATTATCATCATTTTCTTTTATCCCCATCTTCCCGCTGACACGATTCAATCAACATTTTATACTTTGAGTGGTCATCGGCTGCGCAACGACTTCATATTTTATAGTTCGGTTTTTTATTTTTCATATAACCAAAATGGTGTTAACTGATTAAATCAGTTGCATTCACGCTGTGTGATAGGCAACATCAAACGGGGTGGTGTATTTCTTTTTCCCAAAAAAAACAGGGTGATTCATTATTAGAAATGAAAAAATCAGCAAACAAAAATTAAAATTTGTCTGAAAAACCGAACATTTTTATGATATTTTCAAACAATGCTACTTTTTTATCAAATATAAATTTACATGAATGTGAAATTTGTACACAATCTCCCTTTTAAGAATTATTTGTGAACAAAATTATAAATTTATTTATGCACAATTTGGAACATCCTGTTAACATATTTTAAAAAGTACCTTCTTCAGGGTTGACAGAGATATATTATTCAGAATTTCCTACAAAATATTATATGTGAAGTTATCAGAACCTCATCGGGTAACTATTTCCATAAGCACAATACTGACTTCGATTTCTGAAAATAGTATAAAGGGCACTCACAGTTTAATGTGTGAAAATGTTGTATTTATACAATGGATTAAATTTACAACAAACTGTGAATTGCCCAATAGTTTCTGTGTTAATATTTTACCTTGGTATTATATGACGAACAAGTGTATGTATGTATGGATACGAATTTTACGTTAAAAAAAAATTAAAACATGCTTATATTGTGTTTGTGTTTTTAAAATTTGGAAATTTTAGTAATGGAAATAAATGAATTTGTTATTCTGCTTCTAAACATCGTTTTTTGTGTATTATCTCTGAAAATGGCTTTGCTAGATGAGGATTCTTATATAAAATGCAGGTGTATGAATACGGATTTTGCACACTGCATGTCTAACTGTATCTGTAAACAAACAAAAAACAATAAAAAAAATAACTATTTTGCACAACCAGTTACTCAATAGAAGAGAAGTTCAGTATCGAAAGAGGATATTTTTTAATCAACTAAAGTTTAACAGTTTTACTTAACCGCATATTTTCTAAGAAATCTGAAAATGCTTAAAAGTACATTATATATATAAGAAACATCAGAAGAATAACAAAAGAATGACATTTGAAAAAGAAAAACGCGGTGAATATAGTGGTAAAATTAACTCTGTTCGAGAAATCCGCAAGTATATCTTTTCATAGTATTATATTATATACCTTATTATTTACATGAAGTTATAAATATTATTTATGATGCATATTGTTTTCTATATACATTTTTTTAGTGTATTATATTTACATTTGTATTATATTATTTTTATAACAATATAATACCATAATACCCATTAAATTTATTCGTCTCTTTATTTTCTGATTCTTTTTTCATTTACAGCAGTATTAGATGTTGTGTTGGTTGCGTATCATATGACAAAAAAGTATCCTGTTCATTGTGTGTAGATTGTATACAAAACATAATCATGTACATTTTGACATTCTACACATAAAAATTATACGAATTGTGAAGTAAAACGGAGAAATTGAAAATTTAGGTTTTGATGTTTATTACTCTGTAAAATAATAAAACCATCATTCATGCAGTATTTTTTCTTTGATAATTGTATGCCTACATTTGCATAAACAAATTTAAGAAAATATTATTTATATATTATGTATTTTGTTTTGTTTTTGAATACAGTGGGAAATATGAAACCAACCAAATGCGAGTTGATTTTGTTTGATTAGAACGAACAGTAAAGTGTCAAATTTCATATACATATATAAAACTGGTTCTAATTTTTTTATAAAAATTTTTATCTGTATACGTGAATATGATTCTACGGCTCAAAACTCTATATGTTACATAAATGTACAATATGTAATCACAAATATATAAAAAAAATGTAGTTAATAAAAAATAACCGAAAAGAAAAACAGATACAGCAAAACTTTATTAATTTACCCACGCCTAATTACTTTTTTCTACGAATATAACGTTTTAACTGATGACCATAAGAAATAAACTTTAATTGCAAATAAGACATACTACGTAAGGCTCCTATAAATTCTGAAGAACATTATGATATCCTCATAGACAAAATAAAAATATATGAAATATTCCATCAGATTCATAGTTTTAAATACACATAAGGGCGTTCGAGAAAAGGAGATATTAAAATAATTTAAAAAAAAGTTGCTCGTAAAATATTTAAAATTATAAAAAATATTCATATTATGTACTCGTAGATGTACAACGAACCCATCACCAATACATTTTATCATAATAAATATATTGATATGATTATGTCATCTGATTTATCTGATTTGAATTATTACATTTTAACTATTTACCTCGAATTAATGCCTCGAAAAATAAATATTTTAAGCAGAAGCGATGAATCAGGTTTCACTGTATATATTCAATGTTACATAATAGAAGTTAACAAATCTTGCTAAAATTGTCATGATAATCATAATAGTGTAACTACAATTTGGCTTCCAAAACGACAACGAAAAACGACAATTTTTCAGTTGTCAAAATTTACCGCCGACGTACTACATAATCATGTTGCCTACAATTCAGCAGAAAATAGTTGTCGAATAGGCGTCGGATGCTATGATTAAAACAATTTCTAATTAGGACGCCAAACGCCGTGAAATGTGAATTTATATATTTTTTTTTAGGCAGAAAAATCGACAACGATTTTCAGTTGAATTTTAGGCAATTTGGATTATGTAGACGATAAATTTTGACCACTGAAAAATCGTTGTCGTTTTGGAAGCCGAATTGTGGTTACACTATTAATCTTATTTTTGAATGGTTTTTAGTTCATGTGTTCTAAAAAATAAAAATAAAAAAATAATATAATAAAAAATAATTAAAAACAAAATATTAAAATGAGTTTTGCAATATTTGCAATAACTTATAAGAAACAGTATGAACTGTGTGTGCACAAATGAATTTCGCTAGGCGTATTTCCTTGTTGATAAATTTTGACAACTGAAAAATCGTTGTCATTTTTCATTGTCGTTTTGTCAGCCGAATTGTGTTTATACCGTGTACTGTACTGACTCTTTATATGTATTAGTCGGGAATCCGATACAATTTAAGGTAGAACTATAATCGACATCGCTGACATAAGCTATGACATATGTCGTAGCCGAACACAGCCAAATCAATGAGCCAAACTATAATTGACATTGCCGACATTCGTTAAAAATTTGTTTAACATAAGCTCGACATAAGCAGTACGATCGAGAGCGTACATGACATAAGTAACATAAGCCATAAGCTCATTTTGTGAAATTCGTATTGCTTACCCAACTAGCAAATTTAGTGTGTTGCTACGTAGTGAATACCACATAGGTTACTATGAAGTATTAGACACTAGGTTCAGCCACGTATATGGCACGTATTTAAAATGTGTCTGCCACCAAAATGGGGAATGATTTGGAACGTATTTGCCACGATTTTGGAACTGTGTATCAAGACGTATCAGATACGTTCCGAGAAGGTGTCAGATACGTTATTGTTACCATTGTTTCTTACTACTACAATATTATCTCTCTAGTATTTTCAACAACACATATATACTATTCAATATTTATATTTAAAATAAAATTATAATAACACACAACAAACACCTATGTGTGATATAAATGATACTTTTACATTTTTGTAAAATATACATATATATATTTTTTAGATTATTTCGTTTTGAATTAATAATGAAACTTTATAATTTTCAAATATTTTTTCGTATAGATAAAATTATTTTGCAAACAAAATTTTTACGATAAAAGTGGGTATTTTACTTCGAGAAAATTATTGCCCTTCGCAAAAAATGAAAATTAAAAGAAATTTTGCATAAAATTTTTATTTTTCAAATTTTTGAAAATCTTAATTTTACCATTTTTAATTGTTTTTTCTTTCGAAAAACATTAATATTGCATATTATTGGCTTTTTCAACCATTATGTTTGTAAAATATATGAATTTAAAGGGTTCAAAGAATTTTCGAAAGTCATATAAAAATTTATTAGATAAATATTTACAATAAAAATGGCGATTTTTGACACTGCCACTTAGAAGTCTTCATTACTTGAAAATAATACTTTATAATTCCTATTACTTTTTAAAAAGTAACTGGTACGTGGCAGTAGATTCTTTATAGTGTCGTAAATCATAGGTATTACTCTTTATGGTTTCAAAAACTTTTGTATATACTATTTAGTGGCAAATGATACTTAATTATCCCAATTGCCACTTGAATGTTCCAACTGTTACTCTAAGGTGGCAAGCAGTACTTAGTACATACTTTTCTATATGAGGAGCTACGTTTCAACAGGCGACATGTCCATATCGGCCCATTTTGAGTTAGTTACAGAATTATGTTAAGGGAGAAGGGGCTTGAATAGCTCGATGGTTGAGTTTCGGTCTTGTGATCTTGAAGATCACGGTTCGAACCCCAGCCAGCGCACTACTCTTTCCCAAGTCGATCATTAATTTTTCCTATCAGCAATGTACACCAGTAACTGATTACTGATGATAAACTGGATGATATATCTGACATAAAATTACTGATCGGCGGTGCCATAATGGGCTGAATATCCGCGTGCACTTAATATATACTATATACATTGTATGTATATATGTATATTTAAAAAAAAAAAAAAAAAATGTTAAGGGAGAGCATGTGCACAAATCTAATCATTTAGTTTGCTTGAAGTGATACTAAGTAAGTCGTGTTTTTCAATTTATATTTCCTCAGTTTCCTCAGCAGTTCTTTCACTTTTTCTCAAAATCACATAAATGTGACATGTCGCTTTTTGAAAAGTAGCTTCTCATTTAAAAAATGGTAGTGTCAGTTTATTTGTAAAATTCACGATCACTTAAAGCAACTGCATGGTATAAATTGCCATCAATCACAAGGTATTAAAACCTTTATGGTGCCAAAAACAAGTATTTGTTACATGGCGAATACTGTACAAAATCCTTACTATTGTGTGGTATACGAAATACAGTATTTGAAACGTAATTGTCACTTTTAACAAATACCTAAAAATTGCCACCTTGAGGTAACAATATAAAGTAGCAAAAACGTTTCGAACACTGAGGTCAAATAACTATGAAGTAAAGAAAACTTCAAGTAGTATTTGAATCGGTTTTGCCACTACGAAGTAGTATTGGCTGGAACTTTGAACTTGAGATCTATAAGGTGGCGATATTTCCGTTTCAATTACTTGGCAAAAGTTTCCTTGTAGTGGCTGACAACAATATAGTAACAAAAATAGAAGCAAATACATGGCACTAACCACATTTTGGTGGCCAAACACTTAGGCCTGGTATATGCAACTTTAATTGCTAGTTGGGTATGTTTAGTATGTTATCTATGTTATTATAGTTACCCAAATGTTACGTTTTAACATTCGTTATTTTTTCTTATGTTTGTTATGTCAGGTATGTCGATTATAGTTGGGCCTTTATATTGAACCAAGATGTATAGAGTAACAAGGTGAGCCAGAGCGAAAAAGCTGCTTGTAAAGCTTTAAGTCATTACGTCATTTATACAGAGTTTGCAATTACTACGATTTTCCTATAAATTATAATATACGTATACAGTCATTCCTACATACATAAGTTACTTACATCTAAGCAAATTTTTAAATCATTTACAGATAATATTAACTTACCTAATTATATAAATATGTACATACGTAATAACAAATTATGAAATGTAAACAAACAATCAAGAAAGGTGAATGAAATAATTGTGAATTACGTATGTAAAATAAAAAAATTCAAGTAATGTACATATGTAGAATAGAATGCAGGTGTTTAAAGGTAAATTAACTTAAGTACTATAACATAGTTATAATATGTTATAAAAATACGTAAAATGAGTTAATTTAATATTTATTAAATTAAACAGTTGTACTGACTGTAGCGGCAGCTGTAGAGTGAAACCATAATTGGCTAGCTAGTCCACTGCCTTTTGTATTCTCTATATTCCTTTATTCTGTCAGATGATAAACTTAATGCTTCCTTTCTTGCTCGTCAAATTCTCTTCTACATCGTTCGGCTGAAAGAAAGAATTCTTATGTTCTATAGAAGACCGCCTTTATCACTTTGATCACAGCCTGAATTATGGCAAAATTCGGACGGTATCTTTTGCATTGAGTTAAAACATTAAAATGGAATGATATCAAACATGAAGGCAATCATTCTTATGGTGAGTTCATTAATGCCCTAATACTTTGTCATTTGTCAAAAATATTATTACACCTCAATATATTATCTAGAAAGAACTCAGATTAGAGTGTTCAATTTTGACGTTGTGTTTCCCTAAATTTTGATTATTTGAATGTTATGAAACTCATGACTTTGTACGAATTTAGAATTGTGTGCACATCACTGAAATATCGATTTTTCAAATTTTCGAAATTTGAGTTTGTCAGCTAGATTTTATAAGTTTTATATTTATAAATTTAAAAAGACAGCCACATGGATATTATTTCAGAAATAAACTTTTTGAACTATAAATATATTTTTATTTTTATTTTTATTTTAAAGAGAGGTCGGGTAAACCCGCCTCTTCCTTGCCCGCACCACGGCCAGCCTAGGCCTTTTGGCGACTGAATATACAAAATATATTATAATACAATTAAATTAACTTAAAACTAAACTTAGAACTAATTTAACAAGAAAATTTAAAACATTTTTTTTTTTAAACATTGAAAGGTAAATATGAGTGAATTTATTTAATTTAAAAATTCAATTTAAAGTTTAGATAAAAATGAAATAAAAATGATGTTCCACTGTATGCAGGTTAACTCACGTAAAAATGGATGTGAGTTAGTCATTGAGATGATGTCTTAAAGATATTTAGTAAAAATAACGTAAAGCCATGACACTTGATTTAGGAAAAGGAGGAAGGAAACATAAAAATTAAAATTTACAACATATCACTGTCCTCGATATCCGAGACTGAAAAGTCAATTGCGAATGGGACCGTGAATTGTTGATGTATATAATTGTAATCCAAAAAAGTTAAATTTGATCCCAGAAAATTGTTTCCCTGGGAATTAACAAATTCAGAGATTTTGTATTTATCTGAATGAGATAATTTTTTAAAATCATCCATATTTAAAATTGTGTAATTCTCAGTTGTTATAGGGGTAGGTTCGAGTTGTTTTACAATATTTTTTGTATTAGTGTTATTGTCTTTTTTTATAGATTCATTTTTTTTGTGTTTTGTTATTAATTTGCTTTACATTTGTAATTTTTGAAGTTTTTTCAATCGACTGAATTTTTTGATTGTTTGTAGGTGAAATTTTGTTTTGTTTTGTGTTATTATTATTAATATTTGTTTTTTTGGAAGTAGAATTTTTATTATTATTTGACAATGTCTGACTAAATGAAACTGAAGGTGCAGTCGATCTGACGAAGCTAGCTGCAACTTCAGCAAAAGAAAGGGGATGTTGGTCAGAAATGTTATTTTTTATTGGAATTTGGTTTATTTTATTTTTTAATTGAGAAGAAATTTCTTGAATAGAAGAAAAATATAATTTCTTTGCTTCGAATTTACTAATTTTTTGAATATCCATGATGTGCAAAATTTGTTTCTCTTTTAAATAGGCAGGGCAACTTTTTGACGCATAAGAATTGTTCTTACAATTTACGCAAAAAATTTTATTACAAACATTGGAATGAGGAACTATCTCATAGCAAATACCACATTTGGCTTTTTCTTTTTCTAATTTGCACCATTTTGTTGTGTGACCCAAAATAAAGCAATTCTTGCATTGCATTGGGTTGCTGAAGTAAGGTCTAACGTTAAAACGTTGAAAACAAACCTCAACTGTTGACGGCAATTGGAAACGGTTAAATGTTAATATTATCGAGCCAGAGTTACCATTTTTATCTTTAGTTGGGATGTGTTTGGCTTCCGTAACACATTCTGTATCTTTAAAGCCATTAACTATTTTTTCTTCTGAGACAAATTTAAGACAAGGGCAATATATGATCCCTTTACAAAAATTAAGTTTAGAATGGTAAGAAATTTTTAATTTTTATTTTGGAATTATCTGAAAACGATACTTCTTTAACTAATAATAATGTTTCTGCTATTAATGTATTTTTAATTAACATTATATGTTACGCAAAATAATTTGCGTTTTTTAAATTAAGTAAACCAACAACAAAATTATATGAAAAAACTGATTTAATTTTATATTTATTACACTTGATTACAACTATTTTAATTTTTTACAATAATTGAATATTATTAATTGCAATATATTAAAATTATTGAATAAAACCTTGAAACAACACCTCTATTGCAATGATTCGACCCGTCAGTAAAGAAAGTGAAATTCGAATGAAAATTAATTTTAATACATGAAATCAAAAAATCGTTAATACCTAAATATTTTACATTTTATATAGAATTCAATTTATGTACTACATTAAATATTGATAACAATTCCAAAAATAGCAAACAATATGTTATTTAATTTAACTAAGCAGTTAGGTAGAAAATTAAGTAAAAATGACAAAACAATGTATTCTTCAAATAACTATAAAAAAAAACTTTTTTTTTTGTGAAATGAATAACTGCTTTAAAATTTATATTTATATAAATTTTAACAAGTGAATTTTCTACCTAACTGACCTCTATTTTTTTTTGTTAAACCGTAATTTTACAAATATAATATAATTTTGAAGAAATTAATAAAATAATAATAATTTCAAATATGATTGAAATTATTGTACATAATTTCCTAAACATTATAAAATTTCCTTCTTTGTTGAAGAATCCTCTGTTAATTTCAGTGCTGATGTTTTTGAGAGCTTTCCCAATCTCAAAGGGGTCAAATTCTTCTAATTTCTTAAAGATTGAAGTTCCATCTTCTAATAATTTAATTTCTCTTGATTTGACAACTAGAAATGTAGCATCATATTTTCAATATTGTCTTTATTTGTAAGTGATGGATATGATAAACTGTCGGAAATATTTAAATAATTATGTTTAAAATATTTTCTTTTTTGAGCTGGACTCTTATCATTTTGATAATATTGAGGTAAAATTTTGAACGTATTAGGTTCTGCCCCTTCGGGCAACATTATAATTGTTCAAAATTAGTTATTTATTTTATTTAATTATTAAATAAAATGGACATAAAAATTACAAAAATGATTATTTATTATTAATTGAGAATAAGATTCTCTAAAAGTATTTATTTAGGTGAAGCCCCAACAATTGGAACGACACTTTCTACATCAACTACCGATAACGGAATTTAATTTAAATTGTTTATTATTTATTTTAATCTAATTTAAATAATAAATTTATATATAAATTTATTTAATTAATTAATTAAATATTTATTTGAATTAAAATTTTTCAATGGTAACTATATGAACTCAATGAAATGTATGTTTGTAAGAAAGTTTGTCTAAAACACGACCGTACTGCTCAAGCAGTGAAAGAAGACTGAACTATAAATATAATAACCAACGTTAGAAAAAACATTAATGAAATTTAAAAACTTAGATTTTCTATGCTTATTTTATAAGTATTTTAATTTAATTTTGACAATTCAGTTCAGTAGCCTAAACATTTTTGCTGTTGTTTTACCTAACCCTTTGAACTCGACATTCCAGAGATTAATATTTCATAAATGTTATTATTCAAAAATGAAGAAAAGCCTTAATTAAGAGGTGAGTCAGATAAATTTTGGAATTTTCGTTCTACCACAGATCAAAAAGTTTAACTCCGATTTCAATCAAATAAAGTTTGATTTATTTTATATTTTCAACGATTTTATTTTACAAAATATTGGCACGATATAATTATCTATAACAAAAATTTTTAACTTTTCGCTTGAGGTGCTGCATTAGCACCCGGACAGACTCATTTGTGATCACTTCATTTGCTTTCCGCCATCGATTTCGGAAATCAATATCATTCTTACAATTTTTATTTGTTTTTTTCTATATATACTTCATTTTAGTCCAATATCTTTCAATTGGCCTTAGTTATGGGCAATTTGGTGGATTTGCCTCTTTCGGGACCACATGGACCCCATTTTGTTCATACCATTGCCTCATTGTATTAGTATAGTGACTGGTTACTAAATCTGGCCAAAATAACACTGAACCTTGATGTTGTCTTATAAAGGGTTTCAATTGTTTTTCTAAACATTCTTCAATGTAAATCTTTGAATTTATTCTTCCCGTTGTGATAAATTCCCTGCTCCGTAGACCATGATTACAAATAGCCTGCCATACCATGAACTGTTTAGGAAATTTTGTGTGTTGTTTTGTTGAAATTGTTTTATTAGCTGTCTTCTTATTTTTTACAGTGTAATTTACATTTCCTGGAATTTGGTTGAAATCTGCTTTGCAATATGTTTCATTGTCCATGATGACACAATCAAATTTCGTTAGATATTTGTCATATAACTTTCTTGCTCGTGTTTTCGCCAGATGTTGTTTAGCCTCAGATCTATCAGGTACTGCTTGTTGCTTGTATGTTTTTAGTCCACTAAATTGTTTATATCATTACTGTTGATTGTGACGTACCTGCAATAGCGACTACATCCCTTGTTGATTTCAGTGGATTAGCTTTATATGCATTTACAGTATTTCTTAGTACCTGCCTATCAGAAGTACCTTTCTTTCTCCCTGATCCTCGATTTCTTTCAATAGAATTACTTCTGTTGTAGTTGTTGATAACATTGTAAACTGTTTGTACACTAGTATTTGCTTCCTTAGCTATCTCCTTTTTCGATCTTTTCTTATTTTGTAAAAATTTGTCCAAGATAAATTTTTTTATTTTTTCTTCTTTACTGCACATCTTTTTTATTAAACGTTTTAAACATAAATGGAAAAAATTAAAATGTTTCGTACTATTTATAGAATAATTTGTCTATGCACATCAATTCGCTACCTCTTTTAGGTTTTCAGTTATAACGCCGTAAAAATTCCAAAATTTATCTGACCCACCTCTTATAACATATATTTTCTTTCAAGTTTGAAAAAGCGCCCTTCGTCCTGAAAAGTCCTGGGATTATATTATCATCCCATCAGTATTGAAAATTGTACAATATATGGGTAAAATTAATCCCAACAGTGTTGTATGTAAAGTCAATCTTCACCAATAACTGATTTAAATACCTGTTTGGGATCTATTATCCCAAACATGGTACTAATCAGACAGAGTACTAGTGGGATTATACGCCCCAAACTCGTAAAAATTATTTTATTTCATTAATATTGTTAAAAATTCTACTTACCTGTTTCTGTTTGTAAAAAAAAAAAATGAAATTTTCCAATTAGATGAAAATATTCTTGAATTAAAATGAAAAAAAAAATTTTCAACACAAAAAATCGCAACACGTGCATTTCCCTCGAACAATAATTTAATAATGATGATGAAATAAAAACTTGAAACAGACAATATAACGGCAAAAATTATAGATAAAGCATTATATTACTGTTTGATACAAATTAGAACGAAATTAAATGTAAAATTAACTTACCCCTGTAGGGTTCAAAGGGCTAAACAAATATGTGCTAGCCACGTAAAATTAATATTTATGGCTGGCTGTCTTTTGTGTTCGATAATTATACTAAATCATCCAAATCAATAAAATTTGTATTTAGTTTTCTAGTTCACATTAAATATAATGAAAAAAATCAATCAACATAATCTAATTTTGATATTAATAAAATATTTCTTCTAATAAATTCTTAATTAATATTAAAAATTTAAAAATGAACTCTATTATAGTTTAATAATTGTATTGCCACATTCTGCATATCCATTAATGCACATTTCCAGAAAAAGTAAATTGAAATGTTAATTCAGTATAAATCAAATTAAATGATTTAAAATGAAAGCAGAAAGATGTTACAAGCAATGAACATGTACGTACATGTGTACATATTACATTAAGTTACATAGTTATTATATGTGCAGACATAAGTGTATGCATAATGCATACACATATAAAATAAAAACAAATATTAGGAATAAATGAGTTTATAATAATATTTATGTAATACGATAATGTATACATAATTTATTAATATTTATTTTTATGTATCTTATATATAAAATATTATACTCGTACATTATGTTTTAATGAAAAATAATAACAAACAAATAACGGGAAAAAATAAAACCATTTTAAAAGTTACGGAATAAAAATAAACTTTTTTTTGTTTTAAAAGTTTTTGATAGGTATTCAGTATGAGTCCAATTTTTTCTTCATTTTGTATTTTATTTCATTATTTTTGTAAATTTTTTTCTCGTTTTAATTTTATTCATTTCCATTTGAGTTCGGAAAGTTCAAATTTGTGTAATCGAAATAAATTGAATTTTTACTGTTCAATGATTTTATGATATAACGTGATAATAACGATACATGAACATATTAAATTTGATAACAAAAATGTTCATATTTTTTTTTAATACATGTATTATACACTATACTATTATAATGAATTTATTTAAATGAATTATAATGAAATTTTTATTAAAATATAATAAAAAAATGAAATGAAAGGAAGAATACAAGAAATTACTCCATAGTACATACATTGTTTTTTTTCTTTCTGTATTCTTTCCCATTATTCTTTTTTTTTCCTTGTTTTTTGTTTGCTGGATGCATTATAGAAATTAATAAAAAAAGTAACAAACAACTGTTATAAAATGTAAAATGAAATATTTTGAAAGGATTTGGAAACTATGAGTTTTTTTTATCAAAAATTTTAATTGAAATTTAAAATATATGTTACATAAATACTACGTAATTGTCTATAAAATGATTTTATGAGAAGTTCGATTGAATCATAAAAATAAAAATATAAGATAAATGATCTAAGTGAGATGTTAAAATGAGAATTATCAGATAATTGTGACCAAAAAAAAACAGCTAATAGTAAGTTTAGATTTACGTGAAATAATTGTGTCGATTAACTGAGATCAATTTCTTAGCCCTGATTCAAAAGTTTAGTCTAAGGAATTTTCATTAAATTTTTCAAATCGACCCCATTTCATAAGTAATAAATTAAAAATATACAGAAATTATATGTACATATTTGCAGTAATCATAAATGAACTACATTTTTCGTTTTAATAAAATTTAAGCTTATGAACACACCGTCAAACAAAATCAAAATTTTAAATTACTAAGCATTTACTTATATGTATTGTGTATCAAAATTGTAATTGTAACTGTAATTAAACAGGCTCCATACATAACTACGTATACATTTCACTCACATATAACATTTTTTATATACATATACTTGCTAGTCTAATGAAGATTCTAAAATTTTGAAAATTATTTTGTGTGTATTACTATTATTTCTCCTTTCATTCTTGAAAAAATTAAGGCCCGTTCTGACTCTCGTCTTCGATCCAGTAATATTTTTTCAACGTTCTCCTACGGAACCAATTATGGAAAATTTGAGCCAATTAACCGCATGTTAATTTGTTAATTATTTGTAACATTTAGTTACAAGAACGTAATTGACTTAAATGTTCTCAAAACTTCTCAAAAAAATAATTAATATTGATGACTGGGTCCTAGATCTAAACTTTGATTTGTAATATGTAGTTATAAATATTAATACATTATATTTTAATTAATTTTCTTAAAGTGTAAATTGTACTTTTACTTATAATACATTAGTTATAAATATAAATATTATTTTCTATTGTCATTTTAAATAATTTTCTTAAGTATAAATTGTAATAATAACTATTTTTGTAATTCGCTTGAATTAAACAGAAATATAAATAAAATATATACCAATATGCGTGTACGTCAGATATTTTCATTATTCTGAAGGAAGTTATACATGCAAAAAATCATGGAATAGCTGTGAAAAAAAGTTCTAACAGCGATAAAATATAATTCATTAAAAATTTATTACAGAATATTTTAAAATTGAAAAAAAAAAAGAATTTATTGTTCATTATATGTACATTTTTCTTTTGAATTAGAATTTACATTTATGTAAACCAAGCACGTATAAAATACCTAAACTATCCAGATTTTGTATTTATGTATTTTTTTTTTTTGTTCATCATATGTATGTAACTTATGGGTTTTTAATAAATTTTTTGTAATCATGTACGAGGGTCACACTGAAAGTTTTTACAATTTTATATAAGAAAACATAATTTAATAAAAATTATTTTTTTATTGTTTTTCAAAGTAGTCACCATTAACATTAATGCACTTTTCCATCCTTCGAAACCATTCATAAAAACAGTTCTGCCACTCAATGTTAGTTATCTCAGATACAAGTTATTCATATGCTGATACTGCTGCTTCAGGCGTTGAAAACTTTAAACCAGCCATTTTATTTTTGATTTGAGGAAATAGGAAGAAATCACACGGTGCAAGGTCTGGACTATACGGTGGATGACCTAGTAATTTTATTTTATTTTGCTGCAAAAACGATTTAGTTTCTTCAGCTGAATGAGGTGGTGCGTTACCATTATGCAATGTTATGGTGCTTTCTGGTCGTTTTTCTCTTATTTTCTGCAACACTTTTGGTAGGCAAACTGTTGTATACCATTTTGCTGTCACGGTTTTTTTATCTTCTACAGCTATTGTGCACACATGACCAGTTTTAACAAAAAATGTTACAATCATCTGTTTTCCAACACTACGAGCCTGCTTCACTTTTTTTGGTTTTGGATCTTCTGGAAACACCCACTGAGCAGATTGACGTTTTCTTTCCGGTTCAAATGAATAAATCCAGCTTTCGTCGCCTGTCACGATATTGTAGACCAGATTTGACTGTCCTCTTTTATACAAATCTAAAGTTTTCTTGCACCACTCCACACGAGCTTCTTTTTGTTCGGGTGTCAAAAAATGTGGTATCCATCTGCAACAAAGTTTTTTTACCCCCAAATGTTAATGGAGAATAACTTTTATTTGACTCATGCCAATCCCAAGTGAAGCACGAATTGTGTTGTAGGTGACTCGATTGTCTTCTTGTATCATTGTCTGAACAGCATCGATGTTTTCTTGAACTACTGCAGTTTTTGGACGACCTTCGCGCGCTGAGTCAGCTAGGTAATTTCTTCCACGTTTGAACTCATTAAACCAGTTATAAACAGACTTAACAGATGGTACCTCATCACCAAATGCCAAACGAAGCCGTTCAATACATTGTTTTTTATTTAAACCCGCTCGAAAGTCATAAAAAATCATTGCTCTATAATGCTCACGTTTTAATTCCATTTTTTGACAAACACGATAACTTTCACTGAACACCACAGAATCAATTAACCAAATGAAAACAAATTTTATAAGACGTAGTTAATCAGAAAGGTTTAAACTTTTGTTTAGCATATTTAGTGGGGGTTTTACCTACCTGCATATACCTAATTGTAAAAACTTTCAGTTTGACCCACGTATATACGAGGCGACTAACGAAAATTCTTACAAAAACAGGTAAAGAATGAACATATTAAATTGACTTGCCGTTCTACACAACTACGCAATATATGGTTTCTATTATTTGTAAAAAATGTCAAATCAATTGGTCAACATAGACATAATAAAAAAGAAATTGAGTGAATGTAATTCCAATGAATTTCCCGTACATTCTAAATAAGAAATACGGTACAGAATTTTGTTCTGTTTTTGTGAAAAGCGAGTACGCGTTGTTGGAGAACTACATCAAACACTTGAAAAATGTAATGAATTATTTTAGTGGAGGTTTTTTCCAGGAAGTCCTCAGAAACAATTTTCTTTTTAATTTTTGTTTTTTTTTATATTATTTAAAATCAGAAACCTTTCACAGGGGGGCAAATAAATATTTGCATTTTTATGCAATATTTTTGCAACTTACACAGGGTGTCCTTCTTCGAGATCTATAGATAGGTCCCATCGAGACAAACATAAAAATTGTACTACAGAGGGAGTGAATTTTAACCGTTCAGCCGCTAGAGGGCGATAAAGATTTTTCGCACTTCAGATTTATTACTAGCTAGAAGAAAGTAGTCTAAGAGAAATCTGCAGGAAACTCTCTCCTCTAATGATACCTCACATACCACTCAACGTTTTTCTCTCAGTAGTTATTGTGTTTTAAAGTCAGTATTTAGTGATTTTCTCCACTTTTTTTCAGAGAAATACAGGCTATAGAATCACAGCGCCATCTGAATTCTAGTTACAAAATTTGAAAGCCCAGTATATTTGCTTCATTTTTGCCCCTTACAGTAAGGATATATCTCTTACAGGTCTTTTTTTTATTTAATCTTTTTTAGTGTTTGAATTGTGTAAAATTGTGTATAGTCGATGGTTGCAGCTATCAATATCAATCTATCTATCAATCTATCTTACGATCTTCAAGTTGTATATAAACAAGTATGTCAATTTATTGAGTGGTTTAGCTATGAATTCAGATTCAGATTTCAGGTACATGTGACATGCTACATTTATTGTCAGCATGTTTCATTTTCTATTCTGAAAATAATCAGATTACAAAACGGAAACACAAACCGGAATTTATTCAGCAGATGAATTTTTCAGAGCCATGTAACAGGTCACATATACTACAATGTACATATTTGATTGTGATTCTGAAGTTTTCGGAATTTTTCAGATTCAGAATCAGTCTCATGTGACAGTACACTAACAAGGACATAAAGTCACATCCAACCTTCCTTCCTATCCTAGAAAATTGCCTTCCTATTAAACGCTCAATATTAAGTAGGTTTCACCATGTACCTATTACATTACCTTTATCATATAACGCATAACGCATAAGACTTTGTGACTTTTGCTTGTTTCCGAAAATTAAGAAAAACATTACGTGATACAACTTGCCATGCTAAAAAAAGCAGATTCTGGACAGTTTTGATAGATGAATGTATAGACGCAAGAAATGTATAGTTAAGTAAATGAAAACTATGCAGAAAAAAGTTAACCTAATAAACAATTTACTGTAAAATTTACTGTATTCTTTTATTTTTCGGTTGTTTTTTGGTAATAATTCATGTTAGTCCCCTCGTGAACGTAAACATGTAGTGTATCCTGTTTGCTTACTGTAAGTACGATATTGTAGTGTAAAATGTTCATAAAAATAAAAGTCATAACAAAATACATAATGATGTGGCTATATATTCATGTTTGAATATATCTATACAATACTTACTCATGTAATACGTTAACATTTATGTCGAGAAAAATAGTTTGGCTCGGTTGTTACTGTATAAATTTATAGTAAAACAACAATTTTATTTGTATACATATACGAGTACAATTACTGCTTACATACAAAATATTTATGTAATGTACGAACTTTTGTACAGCTTGTTTAAGTACATCCACTACATATGTATGTATGTACATAAATGAAATGTGTGTTATACTGGTTATATACAGATTTTAAATATGTTTTGTAAAAATATATAGTTTTTTTCTGCCCTGATGTAAAATGCAATAAATAGTGCATATATTTTTAAAAAACCCCGCATTTTATTGAAAGCATGTCATTATAACGTTAATATGAAAGGAAGGTAAATTTTTATTGAAAATGATTTGAAAGATTTTATACAGAGATATATGTGTATATTGCATGTGTTCTGCTCCTTTTATCCTATTTATTTTTAAGTTAAAAATCGAAATTTTATAATTTCTCATTGTTATCAGAGATATATTAAAAAGTATGCTCAATAAAAGCTATTTTCTATTAAATGTTTGATCAATCCAGATCAATAGATTTGTATAAAAAAGATGAGGAAATATTTAAAAATTATAAATTGTTTTACCTAAAGTTTAAGTATGGTAAGGGTAATGGTATGTTCTGAATGCAACGCTAAATGAAATTGGGTTTTATATGTCTTTCGTTCCTTATTTTCTTACACGACATTAGATATCTGCGTCACTTTCTAATTGAAAATGAAATTGCTAAAGTAAAGTGAAATTAGGTTCTATTTCTAATTTCAACTTCTATAAATTTGATTACAAAAATGTTAGAATATTGACCAACTCAAATGGTTTATCGATAACCTGGAATGGGTGACACATTTAAATTGAGATGAACTAGTTTATGTATTCATACGACACCTGTCAATTTAAATTCAAACACTAATTCTTTTTCAGCTAGTCAGCATAGAAAAAGATTTTTCAGCTTACAACAAAGTTACTACTTGAATAAAATTGTATATTTATTTCTGAAATGACCACATTTTTTAAAGTAAAATGATACAAACATTTTCTAAACTGGTAACACTGGTTTTCAGTACTCAACACAAATGTCAAAGACAACTGAGTTCTAAAAACTCGGTTAACTTAACCGAGTTTTGAAAGCCGGTTATAGCAGAGATAAACCAGAAAATTGAGATAACCATGATTGCTGATTGCTGACAGATCAAGGAGTTTATCTATACTTAAACAGGTTTAGAAAGTTTCTAAAGTCTAGTCTGTTTCTAGCATAACGCTTGTTTTTAGTAATGATGTTGGATATAATAATAAAATTTTCCTTCGAATCACATATGCTAAATATATTTTATCATGAACAAGTATAAAAAATCATAAACAGAAGTAATGGAAATTAAGATATGTAACTCTATACGAGTATATCTCCTCAGGCACGTAGAAATGAAAAAGCCTGTATCATTGTATATTAGAGTAGAGTGCAGTCGCACACAGACAGAATAGTTTTAATTGAGCCATATATTTTTCATGAAAGATCTACATAATTGATTTTTAGAATTAGAGCTTATTTTTAGTATAATGGAAAAAGCAATAAAGTTTAAGTAAATTTTGTGTCTATCATTTCTAAATAATATGAAGTTTTTTAATTAATTTCTATTATTCTTTTATTACTGTGAGTTTTTACTTAGAACCTACTTTCCAGTGATGGAAACATACAATTTTGCAAAAATCCTTCTTAAAAGGGAAATTGTCAATTCAAGTGAGAATTTTTTATCTACACAATTTCATACAAAGTATATTTTATTTTGCAATATTTAATTCGATAAGGAAATATTTGTAAATTTTAAAATTGTAGTTACTATCACTGATCGCACATATTGTATTATTGTTATTCTGTACTTTATTCATTCTGCTTTATCTAAATTCTAAATTTTTCTTTAGTAGCATGGCCCATGGCATTCGTCATATAATCACCATCATTAGAAAGGTGCTGTTCAAGGTAATTGGAACACTCTATAGGTAGTATAAAGAATGAATGAGAAATGAAACGTGACGTAACAAAAACTCATATAAAGATTTGTAATGCATTTTCGTAAGCAATTTTAAAGGAAAAATGAGGAATTGTTTAAAAAAAATCATGAATTTTATTTTATTGTTTTTATTATTTTTTTTTTCTATTTTGCAAATTACAATTACAATTACTCGATTCAAATTACTTGAAATTTCTTTGTTTAAATGTCTAATTTTAAAGTAATAACACAATACAAATAAATATGTATATTTATTTGTCTTGTGGTAATAATAATAATCTACATATAAAATAGAGATTTTTAATATTAGTTGGTAAATTAATTTGTTTTGAATTGAATAAATGTTTTTCTAAAAATTTTATCTCACAATACTTTCATTAATTTTTAAAAATATTTCTTCAAGTTTTTTAATATTTTTTGAAAACTCCAGCTTTGGTTTTTCAAACCGTCTTCGGATTTAAATTCAATCCATGTTTTTGTAAGTTGGATTGGTGTTCAAAAACTCCTTCAAATTTAGTTTTTTTATGATAAATCTAGAAAGATATTCAATGACTTATTAATTTTCTTCAATTTTTTCAACATAATTTTTTTAATTGATGTTTGATTGACGAAAATTAGCAACATAGTCATCAAATTCTCTCAAGTCTTCATCGTTACATGATGCCTTCCACTCTAATAAAAAGCAGTTGGAAACTCATCTATTTCAGTAGTTATTTCTATATTGCTGTAGTCACTCACTTTTAAAATTAAATTAGTATTTAAATTTTTTTATTTTCAGAATTTTTTACAGCACATTTCACCATTTTTTAATAATATAAATTTATATAAAATTTCAAATAAATATACTATATTATTAATTGCAAATAATGGGTTAAGAACTGCTCTACGACAAAAGGATTCATAAAAAATGTCTTAAAGTATATACAAAAGACTAGGTCTAGAATAGGTTTAGTCTCTTCTTTTATCAATAAATTTTTCAAATTATAAATTTGCAATTTCTAATAATTCTATTTTTCCTTATTAATGTATTGGAGGAGGATGTACAAAGTACTAAAATTTAATAATAATAAAAAAATTACAATTTTGTTCAAAAACTATGTGTTTGCAATCATTTACTTCCCTCCTTTATATTAATTTTTATGGTGGCCTTATTCAAGTGAAGCAAGCAAAAATGTGCTTTTTTCTAAGTACCAGACAATAAGCAGTAAAAATTAACGTTAAACATATAAAACCAGTTATTTTTTTCGTTTTGAAATTCAAGAATGAAGTTGTACTTTAGTTTTGAATTAAAAAAAAAATCAATTATCGAGAAAAAAATACGAATAAATCATAAAACTTCATTGAAAAAAGGTGGCCCTATTCAAGTGAAACGCACTGTATGTATATTATGTACCTGTACGCATATGATGAAGAAAATCATATTCAAATATCAATTTGTAAATATGGAATAGAAAGAGCTGCTAAAGTGAGAAAGTTAAAAAAAATTATATCTTCATTCTTTTTATTAACTGAGCAAACAAACTAAAAGAAATGGACCGATACTTTTATTCTCAGTTGATTGTCATTTTGAAAAGAAATAATTAAAAAAATTTTTATTTTTACAAATTAATTTTCACAAATTATTTATTACAAATAAACTATATCCAAAAATTTACGAAGTATGAATACGAACCTGAGTTGGTTTGCTTTCTTGTTTCCTCTTGTCTCGCCCTTCTATACCTCTCTTCTAAGTTAATGACGTCACGTTCTTGACTTTCAAGATAATGTAAATGCGGGCTAAGGCATTAAGTCATCGCATATGTACATATGTAAATGTGAATACTTTATTACTAGCCAGGCGCAGAGAATATTTTGCAACAAGCAATATAAATACACATTGTAAGTATTTATACATAGCACAATATGATATCTGAAGTCTGAACTTAGGCATATGCGTTTGGCTTTGGCTATACATACTTATATTATGTTAGAGAATATTCTACACTAAAGGTACCCGTCCACGATGCAATTTTTCTTGCATGCAAGACGATTTTGACAGATAAAATTGCACGAAATATTTATTTCGAAGTGTACGCTGCCTAGAAAGATGAAATATTTCACAGAAATACGTATTTCATGCAATATTTCTTATTGCAAGCAATTTTTTTTATTGCATAGTGTACGCAGAAAGATATGCAATATTTCGCGCAAGAAAAATTTATTCAACTCATTCAATAAATATTTCTCTTGCATATGCAATAAATTCAGCTGACTAAAATGTAATGTGTTGCTGTGTTATCTATCATTCGTTGGTTGATGTTGTGTTGTGCTGTGACTTCTTGTGAATTTGGTATGTATTTCTATTATTATTATTATTATTATTAGCAAGGTAGGCCTTTCAACTCTTAAAATATTGAAAAAAAAAAAAATGAAATACATATTTGAAATGTAATGTATATGCAAGAAAATAAGAATTTCGTGTAAGTGCTCGTGCAATAAAAATTTCTTGCAAAGATATTTTTTTCTTGCATGATAGAAATATTGCATATTTTTCATGAAATATTGCGTCGTGTGTACGAAGTACTGCAAGTTTTCTTGCACGCAAGACAAATTTCGCGCAAGAAAACTTGCATCGTGGACGAGTACCTTAAGCAATATAAAATAAATACACTGCTGTGGATTATAATGCATATAACACATTCTGTGTATACTTGCATTATAAGTATATATACTATGTATATATATATATACATACATATATATATATATTATACGATTGGAGGGATGAAATATGTATATTCAGAATTCAGCGTGCAGAAGCAGAATAGCACAATATGATATCAGTATTTAGGCATATGCGTTTGGTTATATTTATAGCACATCCTCTATTCTTAGTCACCGCACGCCACTGCGAAAAACAACATACTTAAAAACGGTATGTATATGAGTAGGCACTTAAATGTGCTTGATTCTACATAATATGTATGTATATAATTTCAAAGAATTTAGTTTTGAGTTTTGTATTTTCACGAATAAAAAGTTCTTTACATACACTATATAGATATGAATCCTCACATCAAATTAAATTTACACATTTCGTTTCATTTTCTTTTATATGTTTTAATTATTCTCTCTCATCTTTTTCTATTTTTACTAATGTTATCAATTTTTACATTACTAATGTGTTTAATGTATGTATAACTATGTATTAGAAACATAAAAGTTGAAATTCATATATGAATGACTTTTGCGGTACGTAACAAAGGAAAACAATAAAGGATTAAAAGGGTTTTTGAGAGATTTCACATATTATTCGTACAAAACCCACACAACGTATGTATGTACACATTCCTACAAATCTACAAATTTTATGTTTTGATCACTTTTCTGGGTTTATGCATGTTGATTATACATATAATATGTACAAAACATGTAGATATAAATTCATATATACATACATATATTTAAAAATTGTATTGTGTGATGTTGTAAAGATACACATATTTTACGCACATGACATACCTATACTAACACACTAAAATAACAAAACACAATTTTACGACTTTAATTCGAAATTCCTAACAGCTGATATCCTGAAAGGTCTCCCACAAAGCAATATTTCATATTTTTTCTCTTTTGATTTGGTTTTCGGTAAAAAAGGATTTTTTCCTTGTTTTGTTTTGTTTGATTTCAGTTATTTTTTATGTTTTTTTTTTTCAGTTTTCTTTCAAAATTATTTTTTATTTCTTTTTTTTATCGTTATACTTCAGACTTTTTTATATTTTATTTAATGATTTTTAAACAATTTTAATTTGAAGGGGTTTTTGAAACTGCATTTTGTTTTCTTAAATTATTTCTTTAGTATTTGTTGAGTATTTTTTTTTAATAGATAAATTCAAGCAAAACATGTTCAGTGTGATCACTATGATAGAAACAAAATGGAGAATGCATAAAATAATCAAAATGAAAAAAAAAACAAAAACAACGCAAAATATTTTATTGAGGGTATTCATTCAAATCGTGAATTTATGCAACGTGTAATTTTACGACATTTTAAATCACAATGACGTGAAAGCACCTCGTAAAACACTATAATTGTAATTTTAAGTTGACTTTTCACAAATTCTTATATTGCCACACAAATTCAATGTAACCAAAAACTTAATTTTCAAATTTCAGCTGGTCAAGCTGGACAAGGTGTCAAACGGTTTACACAAAATTTATTTACAGATAAGAAGTCTCGTAAAAATACGACAAATTACGCTATGCTCGTAGAATTTTAGTAAAGACTCCACATTGATATGTATATTCGGTGAAGGTTTACATTTTAACCGCATTCGCGGGCGGGCGGACTGTAGTGGTGGTACAAATGATAGAGAGGGAGCCTTCCTTCAACAATCTGAAAAGAATTCATGGCGCTCATATCCACTTTGAAAGTATACACACCGAAGAAAAAAGAAAATATTTAAAGTTTCGAATCGAATTTAGTATTAACAAAGTATGGCATAATATTATAAAAATTAATTCAAATACATATTACAAGACGAAGACGATATCCGATCTAAATCTTAAAATCCTTCTAGAATTCAAAATGTACTCCGTGTACTAGCAACTCATTTAAATATTACTTATACCAAAGATAATAGTAGTCTACCTAGATGAACCATTTCATTTTTTTTATTTAAATGTTTGTATGTTTGCCAAAAATAAAGATCGAGTTAAAAGTTTTTCTGAGTAATATCGAAAAAGAGCGAAAGTTTATAATTCAGGAGGGATGTAAATATGAGAAAAACATGAGAATATTTTTATGATGAATTAGTTTTGTGAGTTACATGATTGGTTTATAAAATTTTATATAGTTTTGAGTGGTACCACCACTTATTTGATATATACTTACCTACTTGAATAAGTAAAAATAAATGAATATTTTGTATGCAAATGCTTCATGAATACAACTATTCACAACTATTCTGGTTCGTCGAGAATGAGAATGAGAATTGAAATGAGAATTTTCCAGTTCGAAGTGATTCTATTTCAGTGAGAAAATGAAATAAACTGTCAAATTTTTCTCATATGAGAAAAAAGTTTTCATTTTGATTTTGGCTCGGGAAAAAAGAAATGAGAACATACAATAATGAAACTGAAAACTGTTGGATATTAAGAAACATATGAAATTTTTTTAAATAGGTACTGAGGTTTATGTGAATAAATTATTTTATAAATTTCGTAATTTTACAATATTGAATAATTTTCTATATATAGAATTTAAATATTTGGAATTTTATTGGCGATAGATAGATCTTTAATTTATTGTCTTGTTTTTTGAAAGCATATTATATGAAAGGTAAGGTAAAAGAAAAGTATATATTCAGATTGGGTTTTTTGTGTATTGTCGATACATTCGTAGTTTATTACCTCGCTTTAATATTACCTATTTTATGTATTTATGTAGCGGCATCCTTTTTCAATCAAAATAATGCGACGTCTGAATGTGTCTTTGACTAGGCGGTACGAAATACAATCGTATGTGAAATGAATATATTAATTATATTTAATTATATACATATGTATTAATTACTGTTAACAAAGTAATTTATTTTGTAAATGAAACTAGTGCTTCTGTATTTTTAATTTATAATATAAGTATCGTGATAATCGTTATAATCTGCAAATATTCATTTTATAACCATGGTGAGTACTTCACATTTCAATTATACTTAATTGTGGTTTTATTAGAAGAAAAGATAACTATATGGGAAGGGAACAAGACATGCATTTTTTGTAGACATGGTATTACAAAAATTTTTTTTAAAAAAAGTTTAAAAAGATTTTAGATATGACAAATTATTATTTATAAATTCACAAAAAATAAATTTAACAAAATACTAATAGCAATTGAATTCAAATTTCAAATTTGTCGTTCGACAAACGAGAAATTCCATTCTTTTCCATTCAGACACTTATTCAGCACATTTTTTTCATTTTACGAAACCGCAATAATGACAAAAATGAGAAATGCCAGTGAGAAACGAAATGAGAAATTTTTTTCACTCTCATTTTCTCGACGATCCAGAATAGACCCTCAGGACTGGTTTCTCATTTCTTTTTTGTGATATTGATTTGAATTGTATTTAATATATGAATAAGTTTAGAAAAGATGTATTTCATATTTCATGTATTTTTATGTACATATGTGTTGTTAATATGCCTTGTCGCGTGCTATGCTCGGATATAAATTACTACTATTACTACTACTAACTGAAATACATATATACAACTCTAGTTATATGTATTACTTGTATAGATCTCCATTATTTTGTCCTGATGTAGGATTGTAGAATATTTGGCTACAGAGGTTTTTACATATACATATATACATTATAATTACTGTAGCATACCAGAGATACTATATAAATACATATTACATACATATATATGCTTTTACATAGTATCTCAGTTAAGGATACCCTTATCTGTGATAGTATATAGTATCTTTGATTATACATAATATATGTATACATATGGATACATTATGGTTTTATTTTGTTATGTTTTTGAGTCCATTGACTTATGAATGCAAGATACGATTACATATATATTATAACATATCCTGTGAATTGATTTTCTTCTCAAAATTTATAAAAGATGTCTTTTTTAATGTTTGGGCCTTAGGACTTCTGAATATATAAAATATTATTCTGATTTATTTTTTTTTTCTAACTAGGTAAAAATTGATATTTTATTTTCAATTGATATGGAACGAAATTTACAAATATACGTTGTTTTCACTACAGAAACCCTGCAAAAAATAAAAAACGAATGATTGTTTTGACTAGGTATATACTTTATTTTAATCAGCTGTATAAACTTCGAAGTATAATATCATATCAAATAAGTGATCGTATAGCTTGTTAAAAATTCGTAGCGAATAGAATATATGCGCAGTGAGAGTATGGCGTCATTCTTTGAGCGAGGTTATAATTGTAGTGGTTACACTGTTAAAAGTACATTAACTTTTTTCTAATTTTTCTTAAATAACGGAAAAAATTTAAATTTGAAAAAAATATAATTAAAACGAAAATAAAATAAAAAATGAAGTAACAACAAAACTGTTTATATACTTTCTTATAAATTCTAACTAAGGTAAATTTCACTCAAATACTATTAATCTTTTGTCTTATGTAAGGTAGATTTTTGCCATATCCCAAGACCATATTAATATAATATTATATATTATCTTAAGTACAATTAACAAACAGGATTTGTTAGGTAACAACATTTGTTTCCGATTTTCAAATTATTTTTATTCCAAAAGAATTTCGTATTCAATATATACCTGCATTTACGTGTCCTTTTTTGAAGACTATAAAAACCTGAGGAAATTTAATAAATATATTAATAAATATATTATGTATATATGTGTATATATGGACGATTTTTTGCATTAATAAATCATTTGCTCAACATTATGAAGCTATGGACATTTATGGATTTCACATTCAACATATTCCTATTAAGACTAATGATTTAATATCACATTTCTTAATTTCAGGGCTATATAATTCGCCAAAGTAATCTAATCTAAATAATTACCGAAAAAATAATTGTAATTGATTTTTTTCTTTTTTTAAATATACTTGTATATATGTAAATTATTTCATTTTTTTACATTAATATTATTTTAAAGAAATTTATTTGAAAAAGTTCTCATTCTTTACTACTTTTTAAACAATTATAAATTTTCTAACAGTGTAATTCTGCCATACTTCACAGTGCTCGTCAAAAAAAAGTATGACTGTTATTATTTTCATGAATATTTAGTTGATCTTTTCTTTAACATCGAAATCGCGTTCTTATGGTCTTACGCTATCATTTTCTGTTAAGTTAACAGTCTTATTACACTTCGAAATTGTATTTTTTTTATTTTGGGACGATTCTCCATTCTAAAATTTCAAAAATTATCGAAAGCAATTTAAAAAAGGAATTAGATGTTAATTTTATAGAAAATATCATGATAACTTCATAAGAATAAATTTTTAGTATAAGAAAAAGGTGAACTCAATTTTCATGAAAATAAAAACAGTGTAACATTTTTTTGTCTCGCACTGTACGATTAGTTTTCGACTATTGTAATAAATTGAATGGCTGAGTAGTAAATTACTCAGTTATTCACCGATCACGGTGCACGACGCGTGGGCTATGCATCTTTTTTAATTTTTTCTTCTTCTTTTTTTCAGGTTTATATGAGAGAAAAACACAAATACATATAATCATTTTATGTACATATTTAATTTCAAGAGAAACATGCGCAGATTATTCGCTGGGAATTTTGAACAAGCTATACCACTCAAAACCATATAAAATTTAATAAACCAGTCATGCAACTTACAAACTAATTCATCTATATAAATATTCTTATATATATATAAGAAATAATAATATGATGAAATAATATTTACATCCCTCCTGAATTATAAACTTTCGCTCTTTTTCGATATTACTTAGAAAAACTTTTTCGATCTTTATTTTTGGCAAACATACAAACACTTAAATAAAAAAATGAAAGGGTTTATCTAGTAGACTGTATTATCTTTGATTACGTTTGGGTACCGAAGATTGATGTAGATTTTAATAGTTATGTTTAAATATACATTTAAATATATGTATAGATATTATTATTATTGTATTATTTATATATTTTATATAAACAACGAGAGACAACTTAAAACAATAAATTCAAATTTTCAGTTAATTATTAAATTACTGACAACAGTAACAACAATGCTCAAAATGTGCTTGTCCTCAGTGCGATTTGTATTTTTTGAATGCATTTATTTGGAATATTTATCTCAGGACTTGGACTTCCAATGCCTTATGCCTTATTTACGTACCTTATAATTTAAAGAAGTTTTTGAAATTGTAATTTTAAAAAAATTAAAGATTTTGTGTTGTCCGTGAATTTTGTCCCATTGAATTGTCCTGTTATTTTTTACTTCTTCAAAACTCTTACACATACATAATGCACTACGTTTTAAATATACATACAGTGAGTGTCGAAAGTATTCGGACTCTATATACATTATTTTTCCTCATAAATGTAAACTAATTCAAATTTTAATAAACTTTTTTTTATTTTTTAATTGCTTATTGGGTACACTATTAATAACAAAAATTGAAATCTAAACATTAATTACTTAAAATAAAAATAACGTTGAAAATATGCAGCAGTACGTCAATTCGTCGCATCAAAAGTATTCGGACAACTGCGTTGCACTAAATTTACCGTTACAGAAACAGTTATTAAATTATTGATAACAACTAAAATTATAATTAAATATTTAGTTTATTAGTTTGTTAATATAAATTCAAGAATTAGGTTTTTCAGCTGTAGATAGCATTATTATTTATCATTTCTTTCGATTCTATTTCCTTAAAGTAGATAATTGTAAAATTACAAACAATTAATTTTTTTATTTTTCAAATTCTGAATGACCGTGATTTTTTTAAAATCAGTCTGTCTTTTGTGGCTCGTTTTGAGTCGAAGGATAATGTTCTGTTTCGCCCTGCTTAGTATTGGATTGTAACTAATGCTGAGCACTCCCGGATTTACCCCAAGGTGCTTGCAAGTGGTCTCCCTGTTAAGCTCCCGGAATGACCGCAGCCTGTCATTCCTTAGCTAACATAATTCCAGTTTGTAAATAGCATGTGGGCTAGATTAGGTGGCATGAGTACCTCGGACTCATCAATACATCCAACGGTTGATTTGGCTTCCTGGTCCGCGTGCTCATTACTTACTATCCTTATATGCATTGGTATCCAGCAGAAACACATGTTTTAATAAGGTTCCTGTTTGCCTGTACCATGAGGTCAATGTTGCCCGTGTTTTTAACTACTTGGTTAGATGACAATGAGTGGGAAGGGAGGTGGGACGGTATTCCACTCGCTCTTCGAACTTCTGTTGGACTTGATAATCGGAATTAGAGTAGCACTTTTCCGGACTTGAGGGGATATCCTGCTACCTACAATTTTTGTGTACAGTTTCACTAACCTGAGTTTGATTACCATGTAAGTGGTTTATCATGCGATAACTGATCTGGTCACCGCCAGAAGTGGGAACCACTGCATGATTTCAGAGTTTCTTTCAACTCTGTTACAATGACATCGTGAGAGAGATCATGTTTCACATGGTAATCCTCAACGGATTGGTAATCAAACTTCTGTCTAACCACCGATTCCGGAAAGTTCGAATCGCTTGAGACTTCAGTCCATGCCCTGGAAAACTCGCTTGCAATTTCAGTTGGGTCGCAGAGAGCACCATCGTTTGACTGCAACGTTAGGATGGTTGAAGGTGATTTGATATGAAATCCGATGGAACGATGGATCTTGTAAACTCATGCCACGCAATCCTCTTTTCCGCTCTCGTCAACTTCCTTACTTTTGCACAGTCTGCGAAACAGTAAATGATTTTCAGGCGAGGGGAACCGTTGGAAGTGTTTCCAGGCTCGGTTTTTTTGTTTTGATGACATCTTTGATGTGGTCGTTGATCCGAAGAGGACCAATCTAAACAACCGATCTGATGATCTCTTTAATAGAGGCCGATTCTCTATTAGTTTGGATTAGGTTGGATATGTAATTTTAAATTTACATCTCCCAGGGGAATGAAGTTTTTTGACTTTTTACTTTATAATTTAATTTTTAAATTCATTTTTGAAGAATTTTTTTGCCGTCTAAATGTGAGTCCACAATTTCAAACATTTAGTTATCAATTTCATAAAAAATCAATAATTATTTATAAAAAAATACTCACCAGAGGAATGACTGATCGTATGGTTACAAGTTGATTTCTGCTTGGATAATATTGTACTGTAAATTTTTAATCTTCACTTTATGAACAGTAAACTCACATTGCTTTTAAATAAAAACTTGATGGACTGGATTGCATGGGCATAATCTTATCTTACATTCAAAATATCATTACGGTAAATTTAGAAAAAGAAAACCTTACAGCAGGGGAATGATAGCAGGTGCAGGAGACAAATTTCAAATAAATTTAAACCATTTAATATTGTATTCTTGGTTCGTATTTTCTAAAATATCCTTTGTTTCGTAATCTTGTTTATTTAAATTTAAAATAATATGTTCCAATTATTTGCAATTAATATATTTTAAACTGAAAATCACTAAACTATGTTTCAAATTTCAGAAAAAACTGTAAAATTTATTATAAAAAAACTATATACCTATTTAATTCCGATAGAACTACATTTTTATGTTTTTGCTAATAGCTAAAGTTAATAGTACAAAATTTATATTAAAAAATACAAAAATAAGTGAAAGACATCAAATTCGCCCACAATTTGAGAATTACTAATATACTATGTACCTATATTCATTTTATCATTCTCTCATTATATAGTTTATATAGAAACATATAATATAATATTATATAATATAAAAGTATATTGGGAAAGAGTACAATTAATGTCACAATATATAAAATTTCTTAAGTGTATGTAGTTAATTTGAATAAATTTTACAATTTCATATCTTATTTTATTTGATTAAATTGGTCGCAACATACTCATAGAAATATAAATTTGACTAAAAAATATGTACCAAAATTTTTTCTAAAAAAATAGTCGGTTAATCTGATCTATAGTATATAGAATCAGAACTCTATTCTTGTACGTTCAACCACTTTCAACTATATTTTTTTTCTTTTTTAGAAAAAAAAGGAAAGATTATACATTTTTCATATAAACTACGGCATTATCCAACAATATCCAAGTCCAACTTCAACTTCAATTACATATATTAGAAGCGGCAATTCAAATATATGACTATTCTCTCAACAAAGTTGTGTTAATACGGCATAACAGAAACAAAAGTTCAAACAAAAATAAATTATATTATTCTAGAATGAAATCACACATGTGCATAGTGCATACAAAACGTATTTAATGTATTTACATTTATGTTCATATTTATTTGTAATTTCATTCGAAGATTCGTATTACTGGTATTACGTATGTACATATATTTTTATAACCATTCATTATATTCTATGAATCCATTCATGTACATAGGTAGAATGATATAACAAATTATGTACAATGTGAGAACACAGGTGAAATTAACTGAATTTGAAACTTTTAAATTAAATAAATGAAACATAATAAAAACATAAATAAATTTTGTATTCTGCTTATCGTTTGTCATACAGATATATGTATGTAACTACGTACGGATGTATCTATCATACCTTTACTACAAATAATATAACTATCATAGTTATATGTATTATTTGTTCCTTTACTATCCACCCCTATACTTTTTTTTCTTCGTGACACTGGCACTGGGTATACCACCATATTCTACAGGCTACAATTTTTTTCATGAAACATAGTCTGAAGAATATCATGCTATACATACATTCAGTATCACGTAGAAAAAAAAACATCCTGTATATTTATGTGCAGGTATATATTTTGTTTATGTACATGACACAGAATCTCATACTCGTCGTATGTAACTTCTAAAACAATATATAAAATTCTCAGATATACTCAGCTATAGATTATCTCATAATGTCAAGTATTATAATGAAATTATATATTTTAAGGAAGTGATATTTGTATACATAAATTACAAACAAAAAGCAAACATATATGTACTTATTTTACAATATGCTCGTAAGTGTGTAGTTTGTATTTACATGAAAAGCATATATTATCGTCATCATGGATATTTCCATTTTACTTCTGTAACATCCAACATTTGTTTTCATTCAATTAATTTTTATATATTTTTTTTAAATACAGTATTTCTTTTGCATAATCATTGTGTTCATAAGAGACAGTTTTTAAGGTATCTTACATTAAATACGTTCGCTATGAATATACAGCTATACAAATTTTCAGATTAGGTATTTATAATAATAGAAAAATAATCGTTATTAATTCCTACTTCACATCTTTCATTATACATAATTATATGTATTAATTGTTCTCGCTGTCTACGAGATATGAGTACGTATTATATACTTTTTATATTTGCTTTTATTTATTTTATATTTGCCGCAGTGAGAAATTTCACTTTTCGTAATTTCACTTTTAAAATATTTTACTTAATGTGAATAACGTGACTGTATATTCAATTCTAAATTTACAGTCAGCGACAAAAGGAAAGTCACGAGTTTCTTTATTTAAGGGAACACTTAATTTAGATCATTATTTCTTAATATAATACTACCACTACCACATGAAATTTATCTTTTATAATTGTAAATAAATAAGTTTTCGAAGAGTGAAATATCACAATAGTGCTAGCATCTTAGTTAGTCCACAGTTTGATAAGCTTTACTCCATTTTTTCGATAATTTCTATCGTTACCACCCCAAATCGAGCCATGACCTTTATTTGAAATGATTTTTTTTTTACTTATTTCTTTTATGTCTGCACTTGCAGTGTACTGAATTAGATGGTCTTCTTCCTTGTTTATATAAAATTGTTTGCTTTGTTTGTAGTACATGACCTGGTACGTTTTCGCATTTGAAGTATTTGAAATTATATTTTTTGATTTCATGATAGATTTCCGGTGCGATTCTGGATAAGAGATCTCTTATTCCTCTTATTTCTCTAAAGTTTTGGTGAAATATATTTTTTAAGAGGAAACGGTATTCTGGATAAGGGATTCACCTCATAAAATGACATAAGATTTACCATAGGTATTAAACCCACCTTATTCAATTTACTACTTGTTATATAAAAAGATAATGTAGTTACACTGTATTATCATCTTTGTTATTAGTAATTATTACAATTTTTATTATTATTTTATTACTATTTTTATTATGATTATTATTATTATTAATTATTATTATTATTTTTATTATTATTATTATTATTCTTATTATTATTATTATTTTATTATTATTATTATCATTATTATTATTATTATTATTATTATTATTATTATTATTATTATTATTATTATTATTATTATTATTATTATTATTATTATTATTATTTTATTATTATTATTATTATTATTATTATTATTATTATTATTATTATTATTATTATTATTATTATTATTATTATTATTATTATTATTATTATTATTATTATTATTATTATTATTATTATTATTATTATTATTATTTTATTATTATTATTATTTATAATTAATACGACACGAATACAAAAATAATCTTTGAATATCAACAATATACATAAAATAAATAAGAGGTATAAGAGGACCTCATCGATGATCTCTTAAGTTTAGAGATTTTTGTCCGTGAAAACAGACTTTTTCGGTTAGAAACGTTCAAGAGTAGAATGTCAAAATTTATTAAAAATTTAACTCTGAAGTTAAGAGATCAGCTGATCACATCTGTTATCTAAATTAATTTAACTCCTAAAAGTATGTAATTTGCACTAAAAACGATAAGAGGAATAAGAGAAATAAGAGATCTCTTATCCAGAATCGCACCGTTCATTTGACAAAACAAGAAAGTCCAAATTAAATAACATATATGATTTGATCTGGCGTTATGGTCACACTAGCTAGTTGCTCTATCACTTGCTCCGCCGAGCTCTCAAATATGTAGATGCGATGATAAGGAAAACTAAGTTATGTAATAGACCATATCGAATTTTGTATATTACATGATTTTCAATTTAATCCAAACATGGAATAAAGATCAAAGATACAACTGTTTAGAAAGTAAGAGTAATTTTAAAACGATAAAAATATTTTTCATAGTTTTAAAAAATTCTAGCTCTTTTTTTTTACAGAGCACATTCAAAAGTTTTTATTGCAATAAATTGATGAAAAGTTTTTTAAAAGAATGATGCAAATCAATCGAAAAACTACTAAAAACCTTTTCCTTATTTTCTAAAGCAATGTAAATGAGTATAAAAATTTAAGTTAAAAAATTTGCAGTGGTTTAGTAAAATTGAAAAAAAAAACTGTGATTCATTCAGCACTTCGAACTTAAAAACTTTTGTATTCACATTAAGTCAACAGTTTTAAACAAAATGAAAAATATATTTAATATGCAATAAAAAAAATCAACTTTTGATAGACTCCATCCTCATAAAAGTGTGTGCATCCATTATTCCTGTACAGGTATGTACAAATGTATTTATCTGCAGTCTAAATTCAAAATATTATAAAGTATTCTAGAAGGAAGAAATGAATTGCCACAGGAAATTTAAATGTGGATTTATAAGGAAAAATGAGTGCTGTTTATCATTTAAATGAGTTATTTTTATGTATTTGTAAAAAGTGCATTTACGAAATTTATATAAGAAGATGAAAAATGTATATTAATAAATAATAGTTCAATCAATAGTTTACTTTATAAGGAACATGCAAAAAAATTAAAAACTCTAAATCGAGTTTGATTAATTCTGTAATTCTTCTTTTAGAAAATATTCATTAAGTCACTGCATAAAAAAATAAATAGACATATGAACAGAAAATCCAAAAAACATCTTCTTCCCTTTTTTTTTTGTGTCAAACATTAAGGCTGGTTAAGGATATATATCCATGTTGGTGAATACGGATATATTTTAATCTTTTAATATATTTTGAATCTTAATTTTGAATTTTAATAATCAATCTGCCGGATATATTTTAGTCGGATACAATTTCAGCTTATTCATCAACCTAGATAAAATGTTTTCGAACTTCGTTTTCGGGTCGAACATGTGTGTCAAACATGTCAGCTGATTGTATTTTTATATTACAAAATTAAAAAGAGTTTCTGTGATGTGATACAGTACAACTATATTATCTTTATTTGTGCTGTTGCTGTTAATAACAAGGTTATGTTCGAACGATATTTATAATACCACTCCGAGGTTGTCTTAAAAATATTCCGAGTAGTGTTTTATCCAGGTTGATGAATACACTTTATCTTAGATGAAAGATAATCTAAGATGGTGAATACCAGCCTTAATGTTGACAAAAAAAAATACTTAAAGATATTTACTATCATAATCAACACTCAAAAAAAACTTATGTAAAAATGTCTTAAATTAGAGTATACGACTCCTTATTATTACGGCAATTTTCAGCCTACTAAGAAATTTGCTAAGATGCCTTAGAAATAATGGCTAAATTAACAAATATCTCGATTAGGCAAGTTAACAAATCCCTAGTGTAAAGTACAAAAGTATTAAGGCAAAACAACAAAGAATATTAGTTAAAATAAAATACAAAATTCTAAGATAATTGCATAGGTAGAAAATGGCACAAGCTACACAATGTTAAGGAAAATTAACAAATTTTAAGGTAATTTTACAATATGCTAATTAGGTAAAAATTAGCAAATTTTAAGGTGATTTTACAATAGGCTGATAAGGTAAAAATTAGCAAATTTTAAGGTAGTTTTACAATAGGCTGATTAGGTAAAAATTAGCAAATTTTAAGGTAATTTACAATAGGGTGATTCAACAAATAACATTTGGAAAGTTTGAAATTCAAAATTCTTGAAAAATTTTTAATTTTTATTTAGAAATTTATTTATTCATAATTTTTTAAAATAATCTTATAAATGAAAAGTATTAAAAGCTAAATTATAATTTATTTACTGATTTATTTTCATTCACAGTAAGTAAAAAAATAATATATTTCAAATTTTTAAAAAAATTATGTTACAAATTTTATATTAACTTTACATATTTAATATTTTATAATTTTTCTCTATACAATTATACAAAAAAGAAAAGAAAAACTATAACTAACTGCTAACTACTTTAAATGTGGTATTGTATTATAATTATTTTACATTTAAAGAATAATCAAAATAAGGTAAAATGGAAAAATGTACAAAATATTGAATAGCAAAAATGAATATTAAAATAATATTGTATAAAAAATATGATGATTTTATGCTGTTTCTACGAGTATATATATTTTTTCAATTTACTAATTTTCTAATTTATTATTTCTAAGTCTTTGATAATTGTGTCAACGACTGGATATTTTTGTTCGGTTTCTTGTACATATATCAAAAAGATATTTTTGTAAAAATATCCATACATTATTACATTGTATTGGATATTGTAAATTTAATGTATAAATTACTTTGAAGCAGTATTCAACTACTTCTAAATATGAATTAAACTCATATTTCACATCATCCATGCAAACGTAAAATTTGGTGCAATTAAATTCCTCTCCTATTACAACAAGTAAAGGTTGTAGAGTAGTTTTTTGTCGCAAACATTAATTTCTCTTATCGCTCAAAATTTTCTCAACATCTATTGCCTGGGCAGACATCACGGTAAAAGTTCGTTGGGAATCCTTGATAGTATATTTCAAATGCCGTCCTCTTATAACTTTTGACGTTGGAACAAGAACAGCATGCAATAAATGCAAGTAACACATATTTTTGTTGTTTAAAAAGTATAAATAATAAATTAAAAAATAAAATAAAAAACATATTACTTATATCGAACTTGTATTGAGTTTGTCCATAATTTCGACAAATTTTTGCAAAAATAGTTTACTTTTAGGATCTTTTATCCTGTCGTTGTAAATATTTATAGCAGCACTAGAGAATTTTACCCATTTAGAGTAATTTAAGTTTTTACCAGGATGTAAATTTTTGTAATCTATACGTATGTCAATCTGAAATAAAAAAAGTAAAAAAGAAAATAATAAAAGATGAATAAGTTTAATTTTCCCACTACATTGATAGAAATTACTTCATCTGTCTGTAATATCAAATAGCTCAAAAATTGTTGTTCATAAAATACATAATATAAAATTACGCAAACATTTCTTTATAAGCTTGATGAATTTTCATTTTAAATTGTATCAACTTAAACAATACTTACAAGCTCAGGTGCTCTTGAGTACTTATATAATGGCCAGTCCTTAAAAATCAACTGTAAGTTATTTTCTTTCATTGAAATTAAATATTTTTTTCTAAAGTTTATTGTTTTTTGTCACTTAGGAATAACTTCATTCCAATCACGAATGTGTTTCAGCTCAATAAACAAATCTTCCATTTCTTGTGCATTTGGTTCTTCACAATTTTCTTTGTCATCAATGCCATTTTTAAACAATTTATGGGGTTTCGCATATCCACTAAGTTTTTTTAGAAATCTTTTCCTGCTTTTGTATCGATCTCATAATTTACCTTTAGGTGGACACTTGTTATGACCAGGAACAAAATAAGTATTCTACAAAAATTTAGAAATTTTTGAAAATAATGTACAAAACTCTTCTGTAACTTAAAACTTACAATATTCTCGTTCGGAAACAAAGCAACAATTTTTTCCGCTAATATTTGGCATTGTTTCACAGATAAATGCTTTTGTTTTTCAATGTAGTGCTGTATTACGCTATGAACAATTAAAGTTCTTTCATTGGATGACAGAATCTGTTTTTCTGGGTATGACCTTAATATAGATCTACAAGATTCTGTTTTTTCTAAAATTTCTGCAACTGAAATCTTGGATGGTATTTAAAATTAATAATAAGATATAATGTATGAAACCCTTTTACAGAGATAGTATAAATTATAATAGCAAATAAGAATGCATACTTACATCAAAGTTTGACGCAACACTACTTGAAGATGGTGTTGCTACATTGTTTAACCACGAAGTAATTGGAGAAGAAAATTTGTCGAAGTCCATGTCAGGTTTAGGGTTAAGATAATAAATTCCCTAAAATTAAATGTTTAAAAATAACAGTAAAGCAGTAATTTTCATCTGAAACTAACGGACATAATGAA
Organism: Villa cingulata; assembly: GCA_951394055.1. NCBI lineage: Eukaryota > Metazoa > Arthropoda > Insecta > Diptera > Bombyliidae > Villa > Villa cingulata. The sequence continues at coordinate 26,913,447 of OX596019.1, read as the reverse complement.
GAAATAATAATCACAGGAAACGACAACCTATTTGCAGTCTCAAATGCTAGCAGTGATCCTTTAGCTGTATTATTAAAAGAATGGGACCTTTATGATTCTCTTTACAATTTTCTCAAATGTAAGTCACATATTTACTGCTTCATAATTAAAGTTTTATGAAAAATGATTTGTTTTTCAATTACAGCAAAATAAATTAATATAGACGGATTGAAATACATGAAGAAGTGTCATATAGATGAATTATTTCAGGGTGAACATCTAAATCTGAAGATCATATTAGAACATAAAGTTGGATTATGGCAAAATGAATTGGTATATGAACATGTGATATTCACATATGGCATAAAAACCATGAAATGATCAACAAAGAATCAACTAATTATGTTATGTTTTTAATCCTGTATTGGTTAAATTTTAAACAAATACTGAAATTATGGTATAATATTTTGAATGTTTATATGCCATGTGTGTTATTAACATAAATCATATATATTTTAGTACAAAAAGGTTCTGTTCCAAGTACTAATATTGTAGAACTGTTTTGTTCTGATATTTCTTCAAAACTCATATTTGTAATTCTACCAAGAAAAAGATACTTGATAATAAAATATTCGGTTGATTGTAAATATTTTTGTAAATATAGTTTTTTAATTCAAATCATCGTTAAAATAAATTTTTGGTCTTATCATAATTTTTCCTGTTGAAGGAAGTGTATGACCAGTTACTGGTGGTCCATCGAAAAGTTCAATTGGTTTAACATATAATAAGTCATTATTACACAACGTATCATCTTGTGAAAATTCATAGGACATATAATGTTCATTAAAAGGAGCAGATATATTAGAACACAATATAAAAACTTCTTTTGAATCATAAATAGTAATCTCCAGTATTTTATAAAATTTTATTTTCCTGTCGGACGTTATAGACAAAATTTGATATTTTTTAAATAGTTTTCCATTGTATGTTATTTGATCAAAACATTTTATATTTTTTGAAATAGTATTCATTTCTTTGCTAAGAAAATCAGAATGTGCACTTTCAATTTCATGATTTTCTTCGCATTCCAATGTATTATGCATTACATTCAATAAACCATGCGCAAATTTCAACTGGAATTTTATTGCAAGAGATAAGAGAATGTTTTTTCTACTAGCAATAACTTTTGCATATGTTTTAAGCTCACGGTGCTTTGCTTCGAATCTAAAACACCAATAAAATTTTGGTGGACCGGACTGCGAAATAATTCTTGGATAATGAATTAAATTGTGGTGCTTAGGTTTTATTCTATCATTAAATAGTTCTATAAATTGTTTATTGTGTTTTTCAATTAATAGTTGAAGATTGTTTATCAATGTATTATCATATGCGGTTAAAAGAAGATAATCGAGTAATTTAATGAATATTGTTACTGTTGAATCGTCATTCAACATTTTAATAATCAAAAAAAAAAAAAAAAAAAAAAAAAGGGGCAGTGTTTAAAAATATGTAATAATAAAAACAAAAAAAAAGGTTACAAACACTTCAAGACAAACAATGCGATTATATAATATTTTGTACAAAAAAAAAATGTAAACCAATCAGCGTAATCAAACATATAACACAGAAATATAGGCAATAATATAGAACATATAACATGAATATGCACAAGCAGGTAACATAAAAAATGTTTATAAACATAGCATACAAACAAAAACAAAAACAATCCACATAGCACAATATATAACATAAAACATTAAACACAAAATATTTAATTGCAGTGCATAAACAATGAACATTAACAAAAAATAAAAACATTTAAACATATATGCATAATATATAATATACACATACATATATATATATGACCATGCCAGTACTGTCAAATTGTCAAAAAATTACCAGTGAAATAATTACCAATAGAGTTATTCACAATCACCATAAATTGTCATTCGAATTAGCAGACACAATTTGAAAAAAAACGGTTTTATAAAAAAGACGAGAATATGAGATAAATATTAAAACATTTCAACAACGGAGAAAAAGAAAATTCCAGAACCGCGAAAATTTAGTATATAAAGGGTTGCGATTCGCAGAAAAATTTGTCTTTTGCGATTACCTGACTATATTGTCGTACTGAGACTGAACCAGGGAAAACAAAAGATCGCCTCATCAGCTGGGACGTATTGAGTCCTAAAAAATCTAGCGTATTGAGCTAGTAATTAGGGAAAAGTTAGGAATTTCTGTAAAAATACTTAGAATTTTTACAGAAAATAGGGAAACGTCGAATTAAATCATCGTCAAAAAATACTTAGAAAATTTCTTATACAGAAATTTTCTAACACTTAGAGCCGGAATTTGTCATCATAAAAACACTTAGAAAATTTTTCTTACAAAATTTTCTAATACTTCGGGCCGAAATCATCGGAAATTGTTAAAGTTGATTTTTTAAAAAAGACTTAGAAAATTTTTTATAAAATTTTCTAATACTTCGAGCAGAAATTCAACATCGCTAAACACTTAGAAAATTTCTAGGACTTAGAAATTTTCTAAAGTTTCATCGCTGAAAGTATCATCAGAAAATTGAATTATTTTGGAAAATTAAAAAATTACATCGAGACAGTGAGAAATATTTTCATCTCGACAATCATCAATTCCCGACGGTAAATCTTCAGTTTTACATAACGATTTTTTTGAAAGTTTGAAAATTCGAACAGTCATCGTTAAATTGGTCTCATCAACGTTCTTCAATCAACATAGTGTCTACAACGCCATCTATTCGTGTAGGTCGACCTATGCCAACGAATAATTAGTTAATTAGCTCTTAGTACTTAAGAACATATGCAAATTCATAATTAAAATAAATTTGATAGATTTCATTTGTATAAATTCATGATTTTATTTGAATTTTGTTAAATTCATTTGCATAGTTATTTCCGGTTTAACCGAAATATTGTACATACACAAATTTTTAAATTAAAGTAAATTTTATATATTTCATAGATTCAAATTTGTTTTGTATAATTAAAATTAATTGCATACTTATTTCCGATTTGATTGAAACATTATTATATAATTGAAAATATTGAACTTTTATATATATTGAATTAGATTCATTTGAAATTTAAATATACACGAATTTAAGTAGATCAGAAATTGTTTGTAATTCAGTTTAAGAAATTGAATTGTTAGATTTAAGAGTATATTTTAAAATAAAATTTTATAACGAATTGTAAAAAAAAAATTGTGTTTTTATTTTATTAAAATTTTTGAACCGGCACCTCTTCATTTTTTAATGTTAGTCTTATTAGTGGATTTAACAGTTACAAAGTTCCAAATTTTATCATTTGCTGAAACTAAGTGACCTATGATTACTGGCAAAAAATGTATTAAAGTCCACATTTCTTTTGCTGAAGTGTTTAATCTTCTTCGTTTAATGTGTGCACTTGAAATATCTTTGAAAACGTTTTTTATCTCTGTATCGCCGTAAAAAAATTCTCTCTTCATCTTGTTAAAGTCATCCAATGAAAAAATATTTTGTTCAATATAGTACTCAAGAATGTGTGATAAGTTATAATGAGCAATCACTTCAAAAATATCGTGCATTATATCTATATTATTTGTTACGTGAAAAGAAGGAATTTTGTTGAAAATAGAATTTTTGTTTATACCGGTTGAGGATATATCTGCATTTTTTACACCTTCCATATAGTTTTCCTCGTTTCTCAAGGTTCCAACATTTTCTTTACATAAAACATGTGTTGCTTGTTTGCTTTCAATACAAAATCGACAAAAAAAATTTGATGTAAAAGATTTACTAAAATCAAGAATTTGATTAAGTCCTAAGTTGTCACCAAGCATAAGTCCCATTACAAAATGAACTATTACTACTTCATTTTCGACTACAAAAGATATTCCATCAATTTCTAAAGATGTAATGCTTTTAATTAAAGCATTTATAGTTAAATCATTTCCATAACTTTTCACATCTCGAGATTTAATAAGAGCAGCTAAATAAATTTGGTCTAGTTTTGACATGTTTTCAAGTAGAGGAAATGAATAATAAAAAGCAGTAATTGTTTGAGTTCCTGTCTGTGACCCAAGTGGGTTATTCACTTCAAATTCATCGGTATATAAAAAAAATGGTATAATTATTTTATCTGTATATAATGATTGTTTTTGCTGCCAAAGTTTTCCTTGTACAAAATGTCTTAAATTATCATTTTTAGTGTAAAATTCGTCCATTTTTTCAATACATTTACTTAATGTATTATTTTTTTCAAAAACTTTTCTAAACTGAAAAGGCAAATTCATTAAAATGCCTCTGTCAACTTTTTCAGTTAGAACACTTACTCCTTTTTTACTTACATAATTTATTTCTCTGTTTATATCAAATTCTTCATGCTTTTTAAATAAATCATTTATTTCCAAATATTTGAACAATTTGTGTTCAGTTTTCATTTCTTCAAATCCACCAAACATTTTATCTACAAAATTGTCAAATTTTCTTGAATCTGATTGACAAAGCTCAGACGAATATGTTTTAAGAAAAGTTTTTATAGGCTATATTATGAAATTCATCATACTTGATTTGATATTGGTAACATCTTTCCTTGAAAAAGTATTATTATTGTGTAAACCAAGTGTGAATTTGCAAATATTTTCAATAAAGATTTGTTTGAAATCTTCAACATCAAATATTTTTTTTTGGCAATGCACATTAGATTCTTCTCCATTTTCTGTAAAATGATTAACATTGTAGGCTCTAAGTAATGTATTTTCAATGTTAACAATACCAAAGATACTATAAAATTACAGTATCTTTGTATTTCTAGTATCTTTGACAATACTATGTTCACTTAATGTGACTTGATTTTCCAAATTTTCATTAGTTTCCACAGAAATTTCATTTTAGCAATTTTTCATGTGCTTCTTGTAGGCTGCTATGTTTTGGAAAAATTGACCGCATTTTGAGTTAAGACATTCAAAAACAGTGTTTTTGTCACAACCATGAAAAACTTTAAGATGCTTTATGAGAGTATCTACAATCTCAAACGATTGCTTACAAATAAAGCATAACATTTTAATAAGATGAAAGTATATGAAGTAACTTAAAAAAAAACTTAAGTAGAGTTATTTTATTCCTATTTTTTCATTTTTTTATAATATATTTCTGTATTTTTCAGTATAACAGAATAACTGTATACATACTCTAAATATTATAGTTATTCATTTTCAATTAAATACTGTTATCCGATTAGGTAGTAATGCGCTGCGCTTAAAAATACATTTATACACATTATTATTTAAGTTTACTTTATAAAATGAATCTATTTTATAAAATTTTCGAATAGTTATATGTACTTACCAATGATTTTAAATGTATTTCTTACGATTTTTATTATTAAATTTCAATTTTTTAAAAAACTTATTTAAATTAAAAATTCACTTTAAAATATCAATGAACGCACTCAATCAATTCTCACAATAAAATGAAAAAGTTAGTTTGAACTACAGTAATGTTGCACTGAAACTTGTACCAGCTGCCTTATATTTTGTGTAAATTACCAAAGACAAAATACAAATTACAAAAGGCCAAGGGCAAAACATAGATATGGTGTGCCAATAATTGAAAATGTTTAAAAATTCAATCAAAATATTTCAATAAGTAATGATGTGGATTTTCAAATTTATATCAAAAGTATAATTTAATTTAATTTAAATTTACGCTGCGATTCTGACTAAGAGATCTCTTATTCCTCTAAAGTTTTGCTGATATATATTTTTTAAGAGGAATCGGTATTCTGGATAAGAGATTCACCACATAAAATGACATAAGATTTACCATAAGTTTTAATCCCACCTTATTCAATTAACTGCTTGTTATATACAAAGATAATGTAGTTGACTTGTATTATCATTTTTGTTATACCATAGCAATTATTACAATTTTTATTATTATATTATTACAATTTTTATTATTAACTATATTACAATTTTTATTATTATATTATTACAATTTTTATTATTAACTATATTACAATTTTTATTATTATATTACAATTTTTATTATTACATTATTACAATTTTTGTTATTATTTTATTATTATTATTATTTTATTATTATTATTATTATTATTATTATTATTAATACAATTTTATTATTATTATTATTATTATTATTATTATTATTATTATTATTATTATTATTATTATTATTATTATTATTATTATTATTATTATTATTATTATTATTATTATTATTATTATTATTATTATTATTATTATCACTTTACTTACAATAAGCACGACACGAATACAAAAATAATCTTTGAATATCAACAATATACATTAAGAGGTATAAGAGGACCTCATCGATGACCCCTTAAGTTTAGAGATTTTTGTCCTTGAAAACAGACTTTTTCGGTTAGAAACGTTCAAAAGTAATATGTCAAAATTTATTAAAAATTTAACTCTGAAGTTAAGAGATCAGCTGATCACATCTGTTATCTAAATTAATTTAACTCCTAAAAGTATGTAATTTGCACTAAATACGATAAGAGGAATAAGAGAAATAAGAAATCTCTTGTCCGGAATCGCACCGTTAATTATTCTTAGTATATTCACATTCTTAATATCACATTTGCATATACATAAGTACATACCTAAAGCATATGAAACGAATACATAACATGAAAAAGTCTGTTATAACTAAATGAAAATTCTCTGCATTCTAGTTTTTAGTTTTCAATTTTATGTTTTCTTTAAAAAAATCTCTAAAAATACGCGTCTGAATGGATTGCCGGGATTGTGTTACATTTTAACAGTAGCAATAAATTAACGTGTACATTTTTCAAAATATATAATTAATCTTAGAAATCAGTTTTTATCTATTGAGTATGTGCCAGAGATATAGATAGTATCATGTGATATATAATATGATGCTTACATTTCTCGAAAATAGTTCAAAAATATACTGATTCGAGTTATTCAATATGTACTGGTGTATGCAAACGAGAATAATTACGTATTACTACATGAAATGAAGTTATTTTAAAAACCATAAACGCATTATAAAATAATATTATAAATCATCACCACGTAGTCCAGAGAGATGAAAAAATAATCTTTTTTCTTTATTTAAAATAAAAATAAAATGAATGAAAATTATTTATACTCTGCCTCGTGTAAATGACATTCACACATCCAAGCATATGCCATTATTAAAAATATTTAATCCTATGTACGTGAATACATATATCTATTTTACTTTATTTGTACTTCCAATTTTTTTGTTAACACTTTCCTACGTTGGATAACGAACACAAATTTTTCCATAAAAAATAGATATATGCTATGTAATATTATATACGTACATATAATACAAGGTGATTCTATGCAACATAAGAATATTAGTACCACGCGACTCTTTGGAGTGTTTCATGAAAAAAAATGTACTAGCAAACATTTATGTGTAGCCTGGTTTCGACGTTAGAGGGCGTTTTGGATTTTTAGATTTTTGTAGGACCTTTAAACACAAAAACACGTGTTACTTTTTTTTACACCCTGTGTATCAAAATTTTTCTTTTTGTAAATGATAGGTAACAAAATTACCTTTCTTTTGATGTACTAAGACATTTGCTTAAAAACTTGATTCTGACAAAAAAAAGTAATAAATTCAAAATTCACACACTTTTTTTAAAAAACATGTTTTGAGAAAATGGGTTCCTGAAATTGAATTTTATTATTTCAAATTTTGGCCCATGGTATGCACTATGAAAGGAAAAAAGTAAAAATTAACATAGAGGGCGCTGTACTTCCACAGCCTGTATTTTCTATGAAAAAAAATGCAAAAATCTACTAAATTCTGACTTTGAAACACAATAACTCTTGAAGAAAAAAACGCAGAGTGACATGTGAGGTATTAGTGGTTATTGGATGATTATTAGTGGTTATTGAGTGGTTAATAGTGGTTATTGAGTGGTTATTAGTGGTTATTGATTGGTTTATTTTGCACCTAAAAGTGGTCAACAACACCAACTCACGATCTAAAACTACACTCTAAGCTATAAATAACTTTACACTATCCACACGTAACACAACTAAAAGAATTCTGTAAAATGAAATATATATTGCGACAATCGTTTTGCTTGTTTCAATGTTGAAAACATAATTTTTAAGATACACAACAACACCACCTGAAACTAGTTATATTGTTCTTAATTTCATCATCACATAAAATATCTTAAATGGTTTATAAAAACTATCTAAAAGTATTCTTTCTATTTTTCAACAATCAACAACAAAAATACATTGGGGGAACAACCGCTCTAAAAATAAAAATTCAGAGAAAAAAAACCCACAACTCACATACAACTCACGCAAAATCCCAAGAAAAACAACAACAACAAAACATATGATAAGAACGGTAAAAAACAACAACAAAATACGCAAATACATTAGGGGAACAACCGATCTAAAAATAATAAAAAATAAAAAAAACACGATAAAACAACAACAAAACTCAGTGTATCCAAGCGATAACGTCACTTGCCTTGTGCCCTGTGCCCCCTGTGGCCGAGAACTATCCATACTATTGTTACAGATAATTATTATAAGATTGTTATTCGGGGTCGGGCAGACAAAAGACCAGCTGGTGAACACGAACGAATGTTTAATGCCCCTCAAGCAGATTAAGTTGTAGTAGCAATTGTCAATAACGAATATAGCCATCGTGACATCTTATTCAACGTTGAAGTAATTAACTACAACGCATTGCTAAAACACATAGCAGTTATGATGCGTTACAGTATCCGCTAATATTTTGGCAGAGTAAATATGGTTACGTGGTTACTACTTCAACATCCAACACATTAAGATGGGCATTTACTCAAAGAAAATATCGAAATCAAAACAACTACATTGAAATTTCTATTCACTACAAACAAAATTATGAGTTTGCATGTGTTTGTGATCTATTCTTCAAGCTGAGCTGATGACCGTACTCGTGGTGGTATACAGAAATTATACCAACAGCAACAGCGCAAACAATTCCAACCTATTTCTCTTCTTTCAACTCAAATTTAATTCTTCTTATTTATTGAATAGGATATGATTTGTTTTTGTATGTGGAAAGTAAACTGCAAAATATATATATGTTTATATATTATAAATATATATTATATACTTATATTATCTATCCATAGCAAAACAATGCAAAGAAAACACAGTGTATAATCATTGAAAAACATATACATATGTATATATAGTACTTATCTGCTTTCGTGATGTATATTGTATTGTGTATGTATAATATATAATATATAGTATATAATATGCATAATCATAACTAAACTAGTTTTCTGGTTTATTTATTGTTACAATATAAACATTGCGTTATAGGGTTAAAGTTAAGGCTCTGGTACATAGCTCACTGCGCTGCGCCTCGCTTTGACAACACTAATAATAAAAAATGTGTTGTTATATGGAAGCTGTTACATAATATAAATTCAATTTCTAAAAATTTATCATTAAGAAACTGTCAAATTGAATAGACAAAGAGCAGTGCAGGGAGCTATATAACAGGTCAACCGTAGTCGCAGCAAAGCGCAGTACATCTAATTGAAGCAGCGCAGCGCAGCGAGCTATGTAACAGCGCCTTTAGTGTCGTTAGTGAATTGATAAAATATCAAAAACCCGACCATCTACAATCCTATAAACAAAATTATACTACACATGCACAGGTTGAAAAACTACAAATATCCAGTCAATCAGTCATACAGTACAAAAAATGTTCATGCTACATATTTTTTATAATACATATTGTACTACATGGTAGTTGATATATAACACAATCACCCTTATTACAAAAATCGACAGCATCGATTTTATCGACTCGTCGTATTACAAACATCGACATTGTCGTTGAATTCGATGTTTTTTTAACGACGACGTTTGACATGACGATCATCTGTCGATTTGTATATTATTACATATTGCAATTGATTGTGAATGTGAACGTTAAAATTTTTGTGTGAATAAAAATTTTTGTGAACAAAAGAAAAATATTGAAAATATAAAAGCATTAAAATATGTAAGTTTAATTAATTTTTTTTTAAATATAAATAGTTCCAAGTACAAAATTATTGTATTTTATTTTAATGCATTTAATAATTATAGGTCTCCAAATACAAATTTAAAACAGTATGAAATCCTCATTTCATATATGGAAGAAAATATATGGCTGGCGAAAGGTGTTAAATGCAGCAAAGATACAAAACAAACCTGGATCGAACTGGCGGCCAAATTAAATGGATGTGGACCTCCGTGTAGAGATCCAACTGCATGGAATAAAGTAATTTTTGAAAAAATGCAATTTGATTACAAGTATATTTTATATTTTGTTATTATATTACTACATAGATATGGCGTGATTTTAAATATAATGTCAGAAAGAAATTATCTGAACAAAAATCAGAGATGAAAAAAACTGGAGGCGGTAGAGCAAAAGAAATTTGTTTTTCGCCTATCGAAGAAAGCCTGATAAGGCTTTTAAATTTAGAAGAAGCGACAAGTGGGTTAGCTGGTAGCAAATCATTTGGTCCTTGCACAGCCATGGAAGTTGATGATGCTGAAACGACTTCAGCAACGAGATCTGCATCTAATGAAGCGACTTCATTAACGGCATGTGCATCCAATGAAACTACCACAGACACAGCAGATAGTAATAATAATAATAATAATAATAATAATAATAATATATCTACCTGCGTAGGTGCAGCTCGGAAGAAAAAACCAGCAGATACTTCCAATTATCAAAAATTATTGGAAGATCAAATAGGACTGCAGAAAGAAATGGTAGGTTTATTGAAGGATTTACATGGAACGATACAAGCCACAGGAAGTTATATTCATAGAATAGCGTCAGCTGTAGATAAAATGTATTATCTAGAAAAACAAAAATTCGAGGAAAGTAAAAGGGTGAATGCAGAAATGCTTAGATTAAGGGCACAGGAAATTGAAATAAAAATGGAAAAATTGGAACTCGAAAGATTAAAAAAAAACTGATGTTGAAAATAATAAGATATAATAATAAGTTCATGCATTAATTTTCATTTTTATATTTTTAAGTTTAAAAAATAAAATTAATTTAATAAAGAATTTAAAATTAAATTTCTTGTATTTTGTCCTCTTCCATCTTCTTCTGAAGTTGTGCTATCTATTTCCTCGATGTTTATGGGATAATCATGGTCCGCCCACTGCACATTGTAATTTAAACAAATATTGTGCAGCGAACAAACTGACTATTTGGCAAGCTTTTTTAGGAGAATAGTGTAATTGTCTTTCTCCAATAATTGCTCTAAATCGGTTTTTAAGTATTCCAATGGTCCTTTCAACAACATTTCTAGCGCTCACATGCTTTGTGTTGAAAAAATTTTCTCGACTTCCTTCAGAAGCTGACCGAAATGGAGTAATCAGCCAAGATTCCAGAGGATATCCAGAATCTCCTGAAAAAATATTTATTTAAAAAAATAGCAAAACTTTTACTGCCAAACGTACCTAATAACCAATTCCTTTCTCCACTTGTATGTAACTCTTGTAAATATGCTCTAATAGAGCTTTGTCTCCATATTGCTGAGTCATGTGTAGCTCCACCAAATCTTGCGTCAACACTTATAATATGTCTCTCATGATCGCACACCTAAATTAAAAATAAATACATCTGAAATTTATTCATATGCATTTATTGTTATTCTTACTATCATGCAGTTCAAACTGTAAAACCCTTTTCGATTAATGAAGAGGTGTGGATCGTTTTTTTGGCCTTACTATTTTAATGTGCGTCCCATCGACACAACCTATCACCCCTGGAAATCCAAATTTTTCAAAAACTAATTGCTTATTTTTTGTTTTTGCATCATCCGTTAGCGTAGTCGAAATCCATATTGGACACATATCCTTTTCAAAAAAATTTAAAAACAAATTCAAATTTTTTGATACAGATGATTGGCACATATTTATATTAAAATCTTGACCAGTGCCCAGCTGGTAACTTCCGTCGGCTAAAAAACGTAAAAAAGCTGTTAGTCTAAGTATTAAAGGAATAGAAGATAAACGTCTAGCTGGTTTAATTCTTCTATTGCTTTCATTCAATAAATATTCAAATGCCGCTTTATTTAGTCGAAAATATTGAATAAATCTAAATTGTTAATATGAAATTGTGTATGTAAAATGAATCAAGTGTATTTATAAATGTAAGAAATTGTATTGTAATATTCTTTACTTACAAGGTTTCAGGAATGGTTAAAGGATTAGATTTGTCTCTAAGAATTCTTCTTCGTACTCGTACCACTTGTAAATCACTTCTTTCGAAATCGAAAAAAGAACATTCAACTTACCTTATATGAAAATTTCAGTACAATACACAATCATCTACCAATAAAAAATTACATTTAAAATCTATACATTTTTTGAAAAAAACCTTCTTTTTTCAAAGCGTTATACTGGACTAATAAGGACAAAAATCAAAAAAGTGGCTCCATTATTCCCAATAAATTCCTTCAAACTTTATATGTTCGAAATTTGAAGAAAATTGGATAATATTTAATATGACTTTTTTGGTACCAAAGCAGGTGAAATTTTGAAAATTTTCAATCTTTGATGATATATATCTCAAAAACAAAAACTTTTTTCAAAAATCCACTTCCATTATTCCCAACAAAACTGATTGATGCTTCTTTATTTCAAATTTCAAGAAAATTGGGCCAAAAACAACCCAGATATTTGGTACCAAAGTGAGCGATTTTCACTACTCCCAGTACATTCCCATCTTAATTCAACTATAGACGTTGAAACTAATAATAAGAAAAAACTAATTTTTATTTCAAAAAAGTATCAATACAACTCCATGCTTATCAAATTCAATATTGTGGTGGTAATTTAATTTAAAGAAATCATGTTTTTCACATGGCCAATTGTACGTCACATGTTCAAAAGTTGGATCATCTAAACATTTGTTCTTTTATATTCCGAACAATGAAACGATAAATACCATTAGTGTATAAGAGTGATTCTCATATTGTGGGCGAATTTGATGTACTTTTTAATACAAATTTTGTACCATTAACTTTAGCTTTTAACAGAAAAATAAAAAGATACGTAGTGCGTTCCAGGTATTCGCGACCTCACCTATATAGAAAACCAGAATTCAAAAACTACCTGTTTTATTTTTCAATATAATCTCCTTTTATTGAAATACACTTTTCACAACGTTTAATTAATGCCTCTATACCACTGTAAAAATAAGAAGGATCTTTGTCCTCAAAATGAGCTAAAACTGCTTGCTGAACTTCTTCATCGGTCGTAAATTTTCTTCCCCTCAGGTCAGACTTTAACTTTGAGAATAAAAAGTAGTCGCTGGCAGCCAGATCAGGACTATATGGTGGATGATCAATTTCTGTAAAGCCACATTCGTTGACGGTAACTTTGGACATGGCAGCAGTATGAACGGGAGCGTTGTCGTGTAATAGCAGAATTCCTCGAGTCAGCTTTCCTCTCCTTTTTTCCGCAATTGACTGTCTTAACTGCCGTAACAAATTAGCATAATAGACAGCGTTGATAGTCGTATTCCGTTCTTTGAAGTCAATCAATAGGATTCCCTCACAATCCCAGAAAATCGTTGCCATAATTTTTTTCGTGCTCTGGGTCACCTTTGCTTTCTTTGGTACTGGTTCTCCTTTTTTTTTCCATTCCATTGAATCTCTTTTAGACAAAGGATCATGGTAAAGAACCATTGTCTCATCTCCAGTGACAATCCGTTGTAAAATGTTTTCTTTGTCTTCGTTGTAAAGCTCTAAAAATTTCTTACAGCAATCAACTCTTTCTTTTTTTTGAGAAGCACTAAGAAGTTTGGGTACCCATCTTGAACTGACTTTTGTCATTCCCAAATGGTCATGTAGAATACGGAATACGCTTGTTTTTGAAATTTGGATTTGTGCTGCAATTTCTTTCAATTTTAGTCGCCGGTCGCTCAGTACAACTTTTTCGACTAATTCTATGTTATCCGTTGTAACAGCTGTTGATGGGCCTCCTTCACGTGGATCATCTTCTATTGATTCTCGTCCCCAAAGAAAAAGCTTCGACCACGTTTTAATCATTGTAAATGATGGTCCAGAATCCCCGTATACTGAATCCATTCTATCTTTAATTTGTGTTGGTGTTAAACCTTCTTTTGTTAAGAATTTAATTACAGCACGGTACTCTAAATATGACATTTTTTACTACACACAATATTTTCACTTGTTTTTACTACTGTAACACGCTAACTAACCTGCATACAGACATTAAATCGTATATATATTCATTTGACCCTCCCCTCTTTTCGACGATATTGAAATTGACAGGTAATTCTTGCTAGAAGTATATCAGGTCGCGAATACCTGGAATGCACTACGTAGTTCTCTCGAAATTAAATACATATATAATTTTTTTTATGATCAATTTTACAGCTGTTTCTAAAGTTTTGCTTTAAATTTTTATTTTGTCGTTTCCCTGGTTGTCTCATGCTAGAGATCAAAGCATAGTTTAGTGATTTGTAGTGTGAATCATATTAGTTGCAAAGAAACTTTAAATCTATTTCAATAAAAAACAAAATGGAACAAAGAATATTGTATAGAAAGTACAAATAAAAATTAAATATCAAATGATTTATATATATTGAAAATTTGTCTCCTGCACATGGGATCATTACCCTGCTGCAAGGTTTTTTTTTTCTAAATTATCGTAATAATATTTGGAATTCATAATAAGATTATTTCTACGTGATCCAAAAAGTTTTTACTCACAATCTGTGTGAGTTTAGTTTTCATAAAGTGGAGATCATGTTTTCAAAGTGTAATTGTTCAAACGCAAATCAGCTTGTCACACTACAATCAATCATTCACCTGGTAAATATTTTTTTAGAAATAATTATTAATATTTTATTAAACTGATAATTGAATGTTTGAAATTGTGGACTCACATCTAGACGACAAAAAATTCCTTCAAAAATGTATTTAAAAATTAAATTAAAAAGTAAAAGGTCAGAAAACGTCAATCCACTGGGAAATATGGATTTAAAATTACAAATAATGAATAATAAAAATTCATTTTACCCTTAGAAAATGGGTAAAACAAATCTCAAAGCCGAGAAGAATATATTGTAGAAGCAGCAAATGATTTTAAATGATTAATTACATAATAAAATCAAAGTTTTCATTTTTACATACATATGAATTTCTTCAATATATTTTTAAAAAAATATAATATATAGACTTTAAAAAACGAAACAAAATGTTTTTCATTTGTTTAATGTTTTATTATAATTTTTTTGATGAATAAATAATATTAAACCTGAAATTCATATGTTTTAGTCATTCCCCTGAACATTATATTTTATTCCGCTGCCATACATTTTTCAAAATATTTAAATAAAAATTGCAGCGTTCTTTATTATTATCTTAAAAAGATTATCTTACTAAATAGTTTTTTTTTTAATTATTTTTTGAAATAACATAAAAAATGTCGTTCCATTTAGCGATAAAAATTAGCCCACAATATGAGAATCACTCATAAGCAAGTGTTGTAAAAAGAAATTTTTTAAAATCTGTAAATATAGTATGTAGGAAATTAAAATAATTTATTTTTTTACTTATTAAAGAATGAAAATTTATTTTTTAATTATTTATTTTTAATAAAAAAAATTATAAATTAACAATATTAATTTCTCTCTATTAAACTTATTCAAAAGATCAACTTTACTTTGAATTTATACTTTACTTCTTAAAATCAACTTTTCTAAAAATTCAACTTTACTAAAAAAAATCCAACTTTACTGTGTTCTATACAAATCTTATCTGACAATTTCTCTACCTACTTCTTTATATTTCATATAACATTTTTTTTTGCTCTCAATAATTGACAATAGTTAACCTTTTTTTTTTTAAACATTAGAGAAAAATCATTACTATTGAAAAGTACATTACATGTTATATAAGAAAAGAAATGCTAATTAAAAAGAAAAGAAATGCTAATTCTTACATGTATGTACGTATACAATTATAGTAATAAAACCTAAATTTTCTATTTCAATAAGTTATGTATAGCTTGTTCAAAATTCGTAGCGAATAGAATATATGCGCAGTGAGAGTATGGCGTCATGCTTTGAGCGAGGTTATAATTGTAGTGGATACACTGTTAAAAGTACATTAACTTTTTTCTAATTTTTCTTAAATAACGGAAAAAATTTAAATTTGAAAAAAATATAATTAAAACGAAAATAAAATAAAAAATGAAGTAACAACAAAACTGTTTATATACTTTCTTATAAATTCTAACTAAGGTAAATTTCACTAAAATACTATTAATCTTTTGTCTTATGTAAGGTAGATTTTTGCCATATCCCAAGACCATATTAATATAATATTATATATTATCTTAAGTACAAATAACAAACAGGATTTGTTAGGTAACAACATTTGTTTCCGATTTTCAAATTATTTTTATTCCAAAAGAATTTCGTATTCAATATATACCTGCATTTACGTGTCCTTTTTTGAAGACTATAAAAACCTGAGGAAATTTAATAAATATATTAATAAATATATTATGTATATATGTGTATATATGGACGATTTTTTGCATTAATAAATCATTTGCTCAACATTATGAAGCTATGGACATTTATGGATTTCACATTCAACATATTCCTATTAAGACTAATGATTTAATATCACATTTCTTAATTTCAGGGCTATATAATTCGCCAAAGTAATCTAATCTAAATAATTACCGAAAAAATAATTGTAATTGATTTTTTTCTTTTTTTAAATATACTTGTATATATGTAAATTATTTCATTTTTTTACATTAATATTATTTTAAAGAAATTTATTTGAAAAAGTTCTCATTCTTTACTACTTTTTAAACAATTATAAATTTTCTAACAGTGTAATTCTGTCATACTTCACAGTGCTCGTCAAAAAAAAGTATGACTGTTATTATTTTCATTAATATTTAGTTGATCTTTCCTTTAACATGGAAATCGCGTTCTTATGGTCTTACGCTATCATTTTCTGTTAAGTTAACAGTCTTATTACACTTCGAAATTGCATTTTTTTTTATTTTGGGACGATTCTCCATTCTAAAATTTCAAAAATTATCGAAAGCAATTTAAAAAAGGAATTAGATGTTAATTTTATAGAAAATATCATGATAACTTCATAAGAATAAATTTTTAGTATAAGAAAAAGGTGAACTCAATTTTCATGAAAATAAAAACAGTCGAACATTTTTTTGTCTCGCACTGTACGATTAGTTTTCGACTATTGTAATAAATTGAATGGCTGAGTAGTAAATTACTCAGTTATTCACCGATCACGGTGCACGACGCGTGGGCTATGCATATTTTTTAATTTCTTCTTCTTCTTTTTTTCAGGTTTATATGAGAGAAAAACACAAATACATATAATCATTTTATGTACATATTTAATTTCAAGAGAAACATGCGCAGATTATTCGCTACGAATTTTGAACAAGCTATACTTTGATTTTGATTTATTATATTTCAATTGGTGAATTAATTTAATAATTTCGTATGCTTTATAGACATCGTTTTTTTCATAGTAAATAGATTTGTACATATCTGAAATAAAGAAAATGATCATTATAAAATTGTTATAATATATTAAAAACATAACAATATAGATTTGTATAAATAAATAGGTTCGTTCCAATTCGTACAGCCAGCTGTAACTTTCTGTAAGTTGATTATTAAAGTTGGGGAAATTATTTTTAAAATCACTGGAACGCGAGAGCTGTAATTTTCTGAAATTTAAGAAGAAGACTTAAATATGACACTTTTGGTAGTTAATCGAAATATATTGTTAACGAACTATATTGTTTAACACATGTATCTATTTGGTAGTTGTTTAAATTTTTAGCAGTAAGAAGTGATAAATAATATACATATAAAATAAAATGTTTTGTACATAATAAAATCATTAAACGAAATCAAATTATTAAACAATGGAAGAAGAAAAGGCAGATGAGTTAATACCAGATTACACGAATGATGATTTCAAAATGCAAAATGTAAATAATATCAAATAAATGGATTTATTTGATATTATTTCTATTTTTATAGTACTTCTATTTTTGTTAGGTTAATATTTATCCGAAAGTAATTACAGTGTTGAAAGGCGTATCATGAAGGATTATAAACATCATTAGCTCCACAGCCTGATTTTATGCTTATATTTATTTTAGGTTGCTCTCTACTGAATTGGCTTTTTATGTTATGTCATTTTTCTACTATTTCCTTTTTTGAGCAATTGAAATTCTCTGCTATTTTTTGTAATGTGTCATTTTTTCTTATTTAAATATTTATACTTCTTTGCCTTACAATTCAAATATTACTATTTCTTATTTTTTCTATTAAATTTAAAGTTTTTTTTCGTCCACTGTGACATTTTTGTAATAAATTAAATAAATCACACCACATAAGCGTTTTAATTCACTCGCTGGTCACTAAAATGTATATGTATGCGCGACTTGTCAAAATCCCAAACAACTTCTGTAAACAAAAAGTATTAGCATTTGTATGACATACTTGTATATATATGGTTAAATCTCATATTGTGGGAGAATTTGGATCGCAAAAATGGAATTACATTTTTTGTGTTAATTCAACATTTTTTTTAATGGAAACTATTTAGTTATATAACATTGCTTAGATATAATAAGGAACACTCCATTTTTTAGGTTTTTACGAAGTTATTTGAAGATTTCGAAAAATGTATGACAGGGGAATGAGGTAGTGTTAAGGTTAATGACTAAAACACATGGATTTTACTTTTAATATTTTTTATTATAAAAAATGCATTCAATAACAAGAATGTAAACAAAGGGAAAAACATTTTGATGCAAAATGTTTCCTTCATGGGTCAAGAATTTTGGAAAATTAAATTCAAATTCCTCAACAATTTCACACAGTGTTTTTTCAAACTTTTCTTTTGTAATTTTGTTGCTGATTTTTTGCTTGCCCGTTTTTTGGTCAGTAAAATTTTCTCTTTTATAAACCCATTTAAAATATTCTCCTTTTGCCTGTTTGTCATATCTATTGTAAATAATATATTGATTTTTACACTCTGAACAAATTCTAAATAAACAGTTTGTAGTTTTTTGACAACATACAACATTAACTCACTCAGATCTGATATTTTTTAAGCAAAAATTGCAAATTTGTTTGCGTATAATTTTGGTCTAAACATCCCGCTGATAACATCGATGGACCTTGAACGACCTTGAGTTGCTTCACACCCAATTTTCAGCCCGTTCCCAAATAAGGACAAAACTGTTTAAGGAAATGCTTATTTAGTAAAAAAAGAGTCGGGTTCTGTTTTTATCATATTTATTAAATTCATGTTATTATACTTATTAAATTCATATTATCATGTTTATTCAATTAAAAAAGAAAACAAAATTAGTCTTAATGATTTACTTCTAATAAAGAAAAAAAAAAAATAACAACAAAAAACATAACAAAAGAAGAAATCACAAAAAATAGGAAAACAAGAAATCATTATTATTTAAATTTCGATGATATTTCGTAAAACAGTTTTAGTATTTATTTAAGCATAAATGTACTTTACATTTGTCACACATAAAATGTGATTTTCCGGTACATTTGAACATTTTGCAACGTCCACTTTCCTTCTTGCCATCGTGTACAGGCATCTGATCAGTACGATCAAGCCTGACTTCTTTGATTGGTTGAATTTCTCCTCTGTTAACACGTTTTGGAGTTGTTAACACGTTTTCTGGAGAATCAAAAGGTCTGCCTCTTTTGCGAATGATTGTTTTATTGGCAAATATTAATGCCTCCGAAACATGAATGCGAAAATATAATAAATCCAATTGTTCTCTTTGTGGTATTTTATGTATTGCACAATTCTTTTTATATTCAGTGTAAGCCAAGGTAAGCGCAAGATCAGTGAAGTGAAAAATCATACGCAATGTCCACTTTTTAGATCTTATTAAAACTCTATAATAGCTAATCAGCTGATCAAGTAAATCAACACCTCCCATACTGTTGTTATATCTTTGAACTATCTCAGGTCTGCTTATGGACACGTACCGCTTAGTAATCTTCTCCCAACGTTGCACAGAATCTTCATTACCTTTGCCAACAAAATTTGAGGCAAGGATGACTGGCTTGTTGTCATACCATTTCACTGCTACAACTTCACCATCTCTGCTTGTAACTTCATCAGACGACCCTCTGCCTTTTTTTTGAGCTCTTTATCAGTGATAAAAGGTGGATTTTTAAAACGATTAACTCGTATTGTACCTGCAGCATATATATTTTTTTGCTTTAGAATTTCCAGTAATGGATATGATGAGAAATAGTTGTCGAAATAAAGTTGATGTCCTTTTTTATCCAAGCGCTTGCATAAATGGAGAACAACTGAAGCACCGAGCCCAAACTTTTTTACCTGATCATCATTCAGTTCAGTAGACTTGCCTTGGTATACAATAAAATCATAAGCTTGGCCACTCTTTCCGCAAAGTACGAAGATTTATCGACATTATTTCCGTTTTCAAAAGGAAATAAAGCCACTAAAAAATTTTCAAAAAAATCGGCGTTATTTCCACTTTGAAAAGGTAATAAAGCCGAGGTGGCTTTATTCCACTCGGCCTTATTTCCGGTCACCATCTTGAACAACTGACTACATAATAATTACTTTTTAATTTTACAATAATCTTTTAAAAAAAATTAGAGAGAAATTACTGTTGCAAATTTATATAATTCTATTTTAAGAAATTTAACTACCTTCTACCGTATTATGCTATTACTATATTATATTATTATGTAGACCCCTTAAAATGTGAATTGTGTATATCTGCACAAACGTTCACACAAACAAATTGTACATCAAAAACGTTATAATCATGAATAGAAAGATAGAAATTACTTAAAATTGAAAAAATAAGAATCCTTTCATGCAATATTTGTTTATTTGCAGAAAATCTTTTCATAATCTTAACCAGAAATCAGCATTGTTTGAATTTTTATTTTATACATTGTGTTTAGTCGGGATGTATCTTAATATATCGAGGCTTTAGAAATATAATAACTGCTTTCTGTTTAGCAATTTCAAGTACTTACGAGAAGATAAGGTAAATATCTGTGCTAAACCAATTTCGCAGCTACTCATGACAAATTTTTCAAGTAGATACAAGTAGTTACGAATAATTTTTGTGTCGTTCGTTGTAACAATTTATCCTAGACACATTTTTGTTCAGCAAGTACATACTTGGAATTGCTAAATCGAAAGCAGCTTATATATAGAGTATAGCCGTATTGTAAACATATATGTACATCAGAGTACGTAATTTCTATGCGTGTTTTATGCACACACATAATGCCGTAAGGTATACGTACATAAATATATTGTAAGAGTGCTTATTCCGATAAAATATAAATATTATCGAGTTATGTACCTACATAGTATTTATTATAATATTGCTTTATCATTTTATTTATATTAAGTAAATATGTTGGTATACATAATATAAGGATATGAAATACTAGTAGTAGTAGGTACATATACATTTATAATGAATCAAAAACAATATTATCCTATGTATTATATTAATACAATAATTATATTTTATATGTATATGTATATACATATTTTGTGTATCTACACGTACACACTTAACATGACCTCAAGCTATTTAGCACAAAAAAAAAAAAAAATTGCATGAAAAGTTTATTTATCATTAGAGAAAAATCTTTGACATAAAAAATAATAAAAAAATAGAACCATTTAGTATGTGTATCCTACTTCTTTTCAGTGTCAATATCAGTTCTAAAAAAATTGTTTTCATGAATATTTAAACTTTGCACGTATGTGCATTTATATACAGTAGTATCCGTATTATGTTTTCATAAAAACAAATTGAGAAATACTATGTACGAAAATTGTTTAATCATCGTTAGGCTATTTATTATTCAATCTTTAAAGTAAGTAAGTATGTATATGTTATTACTTATTATTAATTTTTTTAATACTCTTCGAAAAAAATATTTTTTTCTATTCCACTTTTAACTACATTTTAAAATCACATTTGAATGAAAAGGGTATTTAAAGAAGCAAAGTTTCGAAAATTTGAATACATGTTGATAACAATGGTTGTATACATAAGTACTTTACAATATTTTATTTTTCATCAACTTTTCAATTATATTCAATACATATTCTAATGTATCTACAAATTAATAATAATGCACATATACAATACAAGAAAACAAATATGTAATATTTTACCATTTATTCCAAAGTGTCAGCAACATTATTGCTTTGCAATCATTAAAATATCACATCATTAACACAGTGCCCTGAAATAAGATCATACGAAATTAAGCCATATGGTCATATCTCAAATATTTAATTGAAATAAAACATAATTTGAAATTTTTTGATTATGGCTTTATTTCAAATAAATTTTTGAAATAAGACCGTATTATTTTTACGAAAATTTTGAAATTATACAATATTCTTGTTTCTAATAATAATATTAAAATGAATTGAAAATTATTGTATTATTGGTATTAAAAATATTGTACAGCTAATTATTACGATAACAATATGAGATTAATTATGATGAATATGTATCAATAATGCGTTTACCCGTTTATGTACTTTCTATAAAATAGAAAATTTTATCACATGACTTGTAAATTGAAAATTTCGAATTGAATTTTTATTTCAAGTGGAAGTAAACTGATTTTTTTTTTTTTAATTTTTATTAAAAGGTAAATTGGAAACACTTTTTTCTGAATTTTTTTAAATGTTAAGTTAAAATTCACTCTTTTTAAACATTTTTAATATTTATAAGAAAATATTAATATAATTATTCTCTACGATATCACGAGCTAGCGATTCGGAAGTTCAGCCATTATTATGTAGGTTCAGTTGGGGTAAATGTAAACATGGGGTAATTGGAAAATTCCTTATAAAACATATCTGAAAAAATTGAAAAAAAATTACACTGTACAGTTCGGAATCCCTTTACGATGTACAAAATTTTTAATATACATTTGCTTATGATTTAATTTGCAATAGGACTTCGACGAAAGTGTTAGCAGAAAAAGTGAAAATTAGTTTAAGCGAAGTGAAATAAATTTGTTATAAGTGTTATTAAAATAGAGATAAATTTTATATTTTTGTTTTAAATACACAAATGAAGTCTGAATAAATATTTAATATTTGTTTTATAATATTTGCTCGATATTTTTTTTTGTTTTTTTTACTTGTTTACATTTCCCTTACACATTTTTTTTCTGGGGGAAAAGTGAACACCATTAAAGACTATTTTAATTTCATATTTTTGGCTTGCAGAGTATTTAAATATGCCGAGAAATTATGTAAAGAAAAAACCACCAGTTTCATACATTGTAAAAGATGTCAAAAATTTTGCTTTTGATGTTGAAAATATGATTTTTTATAGATTTCACAGAAAACAGTGATATTTAACAGATTTCATGGGCGCAAAACATCTTAAGAGAAAATTGGCGCTTGTCGACCACAATTTATTCCAAAGGAAATTGAGGACGAAATATGGTTTGTTGTTTACTTTTGTCCTAATCACGAGCAATTTCTGTTGCAAATAATGTAATTTATATATATAGAAATAGACCGTTTCCATTTATCCCATGTTTTTTCTGTTTTTGGGGTAAAAGTGAACTTTCATGGGTAAATGTGAATATCCTTTCATAATACTACATAAAACTGCGTACTTACAGGCTTAGAAGGTCATAGACTTAATTTTCAGCTATATTATGTGCATTTTAATAACATAGAATCTATAAATATGTGTTGATCAGGTTGATCAGGTTGAAATTTCAAAATTTTGTATAATATTTTCAACTGACCCATTTTATTTTCATTTCTTTTTAAATAAAAATATTTGTATTAATGCATACATACGCATACGCACATTCTAAGATCATTAACAATGAAACTTGAAATTGCAATTACAAATTTCATTGTAGCTTTATATTCACTACTACAATCAGGCATTAAGAGGAAGATATTTTGGAATTCAAGATCGAAATCGAATAAAATATTTTAACACATTTACAAATGTTTTTTATTCTTTTATTCTTCTTTTTCCTTTATATTCGTATTAGAGGTTACTTTTTTCTTTCTTTTACATTGCTCCAACAAAAAGGTATGTATTGCTCCAACTTTTTTTTTTCTTTTTTGTTATGAAAAACCGATTGAGAAACGAATTGTACGTATACATTCAAATACAGTTGTGCGCAAAAGTTTAAGACCAAAAATTTTAAATGAGCTTGAGTAGTTACAGATGAATTGGAAAATCTCAACAGGCCATGTAAGAAAAACATTATATTCTGTTGCATTGAGAAGTTTGATTTGCATTGTAATCCAGGACGTTTTTTCTAATTCGCTAATAATTTGTGAAAAGCATTCTCGATATTTATTTATTAAATTAACGAATTTTTTGGTTTGTTCTGTAGTTACAGATGAATTGGAAAATCTCAACAGGCCATGTAAGAAAAACATTATATTCTGTTGCATTGAGAAAAAGAAAAAAAGAAAAAAAAGAAAAATGTATCTTGTGTAAATCCGCAGCAGTAATACGGTGGAGGAAAAGTAACAATTTGGGGTAGCGTTAAAGATTGGCTGATCTTTCTTAAAGATTGGCTGGTTTCTCCCATTGTAACGAATTTGTAATGATGAAGCAAATGTGCGATTTTTAAGAAAATGATTTTGGCATTCTCAAGCAAAAGTTTCCTTGTTCTATCTAAGATTGCAACCCAAAATGGTTTGTGATATTTTCAACTGCGTTGTGTAACATTTTGTATAATTTTTCAAGATTATAGGGATAAAATGAATCAAAATTTAATTTTTTCTCTATGTCTAATATTTCAAGTTTCATTTTGTAATTTTGAAGCTATAAATATTCTATTTGAAGCTGCAATTTTTTTTTTAAATTGTTTCCTCTTCTATTTCAGTGAAAGCACTGGACTCTTCATCTCAGCCCTTCAATTATAAAAGTACAAAAAAATGAATTATTATAAAAAATGGATACTTTTGCTTTTAGTAATGCACTCTCTTTGCAAACATTGACATCTTTGGATGTCAACGTAACCGGTCGTTGATCACGCTAGGATCAGCAAGGCAGGTGTACGGCTTGTTTCCGCTATTAATGCCGATGTGTCTTCAATACTTTCCTTGTCTAATAGATCTTGTGCTCCGAGGACCGCTATCATAGGCGAGTTCTTTCCAATAATTTCGAGGCAAATATCATCCAAAGGAGTGAACATTTTGTTTTTTCCTCCAACTGCATCTATTTTTTTTTTTTTTTTTGTATTATCTTTTTTAGCCTAGAATAGAAAAATAACCAGAATTTAATTATTATAGACGTTATGTTTAGTTTACATTGCATTTCTCTAATATATAAAAATGGTCCAAAACAAACTACTTACCAAGGTTTTCTTTTTATATTTGACCAAAAAGTGTCCTGACATAGGAATAGTCCTTATCACCAGATACTAAACCGAGTGACTGACATTTAATTAATATTTTTTCCCATTCTTCTATTTTTCGTTCTTTGGGGATTTAGTCAGAAAATACACCAAAAAGTATATTCTTTGCGTCACATATTTTATTGTCCAATTTACTCATTTTAAACTTATAAATACAAACTATAAAAATATTTGTAATAAATTTAACATGAATTTAAAAAATAAAAATAATGTGGGACATGTTTTTTTGGTCTTCTCGTTGATTGTTGTCCCATACGTATCAATACCAAATCTCCCTCATTGTAAGTAGTGTAGTATTCGGTTTTTAATTTTTAATGACAATTCTTTCATGACCTTTTACTCTCGGTATTCAAACTGCTGTCTTATTGTGATAAATATAATCTAAACAAAATTGTTCAAATATTTTTTATGAAAATGCTGTGGCTCGATCTGTAATTATTTTCTTCGGTACTCCGACATATTGGGATATTTCTTCTAATATTCGCATGACATAAGTGGTTTAGAGTATTTTTAATCGCATTGAGTAGAACGAATTTTAAAAATGAGCCAATCACACTTATTAAAACCGAATATTCCTTCTCAAATTTCTAAGGTATGGACCTAAATGATCGATATGTACTGTGCTAAATAAAATTTCCAGTGTATACAATGTGTATATACTACTTTCATCTTTATTGTTTCTTGTATATATATAAACATTGAATACAATCAATGTATTTCTTGGTTATTTGTTGCATTCTAGGAAACCAAACAATTTTTTTTACTCGCATTGATAGTTTCTTCTAAGCCTGCACGTCCGAGATCATCGTGTGCTCTTCGAATGACTTTTCAAAGCACGCTTTTGGTACTACCAATTGTACGCCTTTAGCTGTTTTCTTGTATAATCTTCTATTTCTAATTTCATATTCTCGATTGTAATTTCTATTATTGTTATTTTGTTTATTTAATTCATGTAATATAGAAATAATTTCTTCAAGTTTTTCGTCCTGTGTTTGAAGCGTTGCGATTGCGACCCAATCCTCTTTGTTTATACCCGGGCGAAATTTTATTTCGAAACCGAATTCCTGTATCTTAAGCCACAAAAGGACGATTCTCGGGATTAAGTTTTTCTTTGATTGGGCCAATTTCAATGTATTTTAGTATGTAACTATAGTAAATATTTTACCAAATATAGATAATATTTGAATGTTTCAAGTGATTTTACTCTACCACAGCTAGTGGTTCCACTTCATAACTAGAGTATTTTTTCTCTAATTCCGTTGTACATCGACTGTAAAAGCTAACCGCTTGTTTTTCTCCTTCATAATTATTCTGTAGTAATAGTCCCTCCAAGCCTGATGAATATGCATCGGTATGCAATTCGTGACTTGGATCTGGTTCTAACGAGGGTATATAGGTTCTTTTTCTAAACATTCCTTTGATGTATTGAAAGCATCTTTTTCTTCTTTTAAAGACTGCATCTTTTTTTAATAATTTATTCAAAGATAGAGCTTTTAATGCATATTTTTTGATAAATCTACTGAAATATTCCGTAAATTCTAAAAATTGTCTCATTTTCTTTATAGATGTTAATTCGGAAAACTTTTCAAACGCTCGTATTTTCACTGCTTCTGGTTTATAATATTATATCCTATTTCGTGACAAAGATATGTTATCAATTTTGCAAAAAAAAACACACTTTTTAAGATTTAATGTTAATTCGCTTCTTTACTACTTGTAGTATAGCATCTAGGCTAGTATTCACTAACATAGATTATCTTTTATTTGAAATAAAGTGTATTCATCAACCTGGATAAAACACTACTCGGATATTTTTAAGACAACCTCGGAGTGGTATTATAAATATCGTTCGAATAGTAATTATATTAAATATCATTATCATATCACAGAACCTTTTTTTCATTTTGTAATATAAAAATACAATCAGCTGACATGTTTGACACACATGTTCGACCCGAAAACGAAGTTTGAAAACAAATTTTATCTAGGTTGATGAATAAGCTGAAATTGTACCATGTTGGTGGATACATACCACCCCTAGTGTCTAATGTTTCTGTAATACTATTGGCTACTTTCAAAATATCATCTAACTAAAATCGTAGTTTCTTATTATTGAGTCGAATTCGTACGAAATTCATTAGACGTAAAAAGCATGCAGGTGCATTGGTAAGACCGAATGTCATTCTGCAAAATTGATAATGACCTCGTTTCGTGTCGTGTGTATGTTTTCTATACTTTGTTCATAAAGTTTATTCAGTACGGAGGCTTATGGGGATATATTTTCTCTATTCTAACTTGGTAAATTCGTATAAATGTGTTTCTGTTTAACACCTCTGAAAGTGTTGCCCCTTTAATTGAAATTTTCTATGTAAAATCGGATGAAATTTTTATAAGTGCTGCCGTTTTACCTTGATTTTCAAAATTAAATTGATTTTCAAAGTTATGCTCCTATCACAAATCCCAAAAATACTTGCCACCTTTTCATTCGACCTACATACACTTTTATTTTCTTTATAAAATATATTAAATGTGGAGTAAATTTGCTTTTTTTTCTCCACACTTAATTTTTTTCTTTCTTCCACTGCACTCATTTAAAAAAAATCTGTATTATATAGGTACTTTAATTAATTTATTAAATTTTAATTTTTTTAACTATTTTTTTATCAGCAATCTTCACTTCACAAATCACAGCAAATATCAACTAAAGAACGAAAATAATCTCTATTTTCATGCAACAAAAAATGTAACGAAAAACTAACTGTTCTGCAACAGTAATACATTTACAACACAACGTAAAAGCAAAAATTTTTTTTCATGACATAAATATTTATTATAGAATATATATTTACTATACATATCTATTAATTAATAATAATATATAAATAAATTGCATCATAGAATATATGTAATATATAATTAATAATAATATACAAATGACAAAAAGTCATATAAATGAAAATTTTTGATTTTCAAAAACGGCAATACTTAATTTGAGTATTATGACTACACGGCGGCACTAATTCATCATTCAATCTATTGTTCTTCCACATCTCGATTAGCCGAATCAAGCAACTTTTTCCTCATTAAGCGACAATCGTATCGTGTGCGCATATGAATTCCTTCGTCATACTTCGTTTTCTTCGCATATGAAAAATTTTTTTCCATTTATAGTTTTTGTTTGTGCAATGCAATCCAGTGAATATGATTGATGAATAATGGACGACAAGAAATAATAATCAGTCACCGTATGGTTGCGGTGATGGTAATATGAAATTTATGGGTGCTGTTGCTTTTTTCTCTTTTACAGCGTCTCATTATATATAAAATAGATGGGGGTATGAGTAATTTGATATATTCCTCTTAAAAGTAACGCTACTGAGCTCTTCCATAAGCCGTGTACTGAACGAATTTTATGAACAGAGTATAGATATATAATCATTAGGAACTTGATAGTATCCACTCATCAAATTTAATGACGAGTAAAATTTTCCTCCCGCAGGTTGATTTAGTTCGTGTTCAATATTAGGTGTGGGAAAGTTTTCACGTTGGGTTATCCATTCAATCTTTGATAGTTTGTACACATTTGGAAGTAAAATACTCGATTATTTCATTTTTTTAAGATCATCAATAATTTCTTCTATTTCCTTCTCTAAATGATATGGTATTCTAATGGTTGATTACGTATAACTTTAATTTCCTTAACTTTGATTTGCATTGTAATCCAGGACGTTTTTTCTAATTCGCTAATAATTTGTGAAAAGCATTCTCGATATTTATTTATTAAATTAACGAATTTTTTGGTTTGTTCTGAGTCCAGCTCGTGCTCAATGTTACAGTCTATCTCTTGAATGGTCTTTCATTCACTCTAATTTTCTGCGATGTTTCTGTTATTGGTTTAGTCTCTATTTCATTTCCGATCTCGTCTGGTTCTATTTGTATGCTCTTTGACTGTTTAATAATTTTTTTTACCACATTTTGATCTTTTATGTCCTATTTGCCCACAACCAAAACATCTATTTAAGAATTTTTCAATTTCTTGGCGAATAATGTTTACATTTTTTGTAATTTTCAACTCTTCTTTAAATCTTAAATTTGATGATGTTGATAGTACCGCTTATAATCGTTTTAAAAAGAAAGTCCTGTTAGGAACGTATTACTTGACCGTTTTGAGTTAGAATGATATCTGATATGAAAATTTTATATCGATTTGATGTGCATTTAAGAATCGTCCAAACTTATGGTTGTTTTATCTTAAATCATATTAAAAGGTGTTCATAAACGCGCTAACTGAAAAAAATAAAATTCTAGAAATTACTGTAAATTATTATTCTACAATTTCTCTTTTCAAAATTTTAAATTTCATTGCATTCTTGGTTTCTAGTTTCTAACTAGTTTTAATTTAGATAAATCATGAAATTCTGTATACTAAAGCTATATAAAATCAAAATTTCTAAATTCACATCAGCTAAACAAATTCCAGCTGCGGTTAAATTAATATTTGAAAATTTTAATTGCAGTGATTATTGTTTATGTAGTAAAAACTTGTTAATTAAATATCTTCAAAAGTTTTATTTTTTCCTTTTTATTATTTTTTTTAATCTAGATAATTTAATTATCAATGAAAGATGGTAAATCAAATATACGAAAATTAAAAATGAAATACAAAAAAAAAGACAAACTTTCAAGTGAATTTTCAGGTGTTCACAGTCAAACATAAAATTGCTTTCAAAATAACACATTTTCAATTAAATTTTAATTAAATAAAAGGATTTTTTTTTTTTAAATCAATTCAATATTTACCACATGTGTATGTATAGTGTATGTACCCAGTACGTACACTCGTTTATACAATCATATGTATCTACTTATATAAATATAGTAATGTACGTAATGTTGTATCTAAATTCACTAGTGATATTTCAATAATTTTTTGATAATATAATATTTATGTATGTATTATAAACTATGTATCTATACATATCCAATTCAATTTTATATTATGCATATGTATTATATTATGATGTGTAATTTCGAATGCATCTTGCTATTATCACGTTTTTAATACCATAGACGAAATACTATAATGCCGTACATGTGTTTGTAGAGGGCAAAAACACATAAATTTATACAAGCATACACGAATATAATAGATTTGCCTACAACTCATTTTGTAAAAATTTGTAGAAGATTTTTCTAAAACATTCTACATATATGTGTATCAAACATTTGTAACTATGTATGTAGAATTAGAAATATTTAAAACTTGTATACTGTCTTTTTTTGTATTCATTTTTTTTTCTATTTTGAAATATGTATTTGTATTTTGAAATTAAACATTTTTTGACATAAATTCTCATTCATTCTCATAGGTTTGTACATATGCATGTAATATGTTATTCATTAAATCACACTTGATTATATATGAAAACGTAAAAGTTACATATCATTAGAAAACATACCTATGCATGTGTACATCTACATAAATGTATCTGAAACCTGCATGTATGACAGAAAAATTGCACAAAAATAAAAACAATCTGTATACGGTACTTATTTTAATTGGATTTTCATGTATTCGTAAAGTGCATTTAAATAGATGAGTACATACAGCATTTGAGTATGATGCATATTAAAATATATCACGCATCAATAATAATTTTTGCATTAATATGTACTACATATTCATATATTCTTGTATGAATATGAATATATAACATTCACATATACTCGTATGTATTTTTGATCCTTTTTACATATTCATATATATACGTTATGTATATGTATACATATAAACATAATTACACTACACAACAATATCTCACACTTCATATTATGTACATAATTTCAATAAATAAACGACATTCAGTTCAGGCAGGATTTCATTCATGAATTGAATATACACCATCTACTTCATCATCATCATCATCATCATTATCCTCATATATTGCCCATGTACTACATTATGTACATACATACATAAAAAATGTGAAATATAGCAATATTAAATTTAAACATATAATAAATTTCTTTTCTTTTTATATACATACATATAAATATTTAGGTACATATGTGTGTACTTTACATTTAAATACGTATTTATATGTACATATGTACGTATATCTGCATATAATATTTTAGAAGATATATAAATTTGTGTATAACTAATTCCTGTATTTGTTTTTTGTTTATTTTTGTCCCATCATATTTCAAATATGTCATCCTAATTCATTATGTCTAGTACCATTCATCATCATCTACTATATACTTTTTATGTTCTCTTTACTTTTATTTTTTCATTACATACTTTTTTCCAGTTTTTTCTTTTATAAAAATTTTTTTTTCTGTATTTTTGCAATATCATCAGCTAGTGCAATGAGTATCGTGTATAAGATCGTGTTTTGTCATCTTTATATACAATCTATGAATACATATGTAATATGGTTATAAGTTTTTCTTCCCTTTCAATTATTTTTTGTCTACATATTTTTTTCCTCAGAGATACATACTACATTTCTTTAGAACTGCATGTATGTAAATACATACATATGAATATAAAAAATATACAGACATTCATATGTAGGTATATATATACTTGCACAATTTATATGTTATAAAAATACATATGCTTTTTGGTATCATATATTTCTTCTATACATATATGCAATATAATATAATGTATAACATATGTATGTACATAAATGTTGTTTATGTAAATCGTCATAATCACTATTATTATCAACATTATTTTGATATTTAATTAAATGGAGGCGGTGGCAGTATTATAGAAAGAGCTATGATTTTCCTTTCATGTATGCTACATAGATACTTTCTTTTTCCTAATATTTCATTTGAAAAACAAAAATTTTATTTGAATGCACTCAGATCTTATAATTTGAAAATTACATATTTGTATGTATATGTAGATAGAAACTATAGGTATGTATATGTATATTTATGTATATGTATGTATATGTCAATGTTTGTGATTTACATTATTTTTAAGCATATTTATTTGTTTTTTTTTTACCTCTTGTAAATTCTTATCTTGTGATTTGTGGGATAAAGTTTTAAATTTAGAAAAATCTTGTGCTCCAACCACTGATCGTCGTGAAGACTGTTTTTATATCGGGATGCTGGCAGGTATTCTGTCTTCAAACAAGTTTTTTCTGTCTTGACAACCCTAACACAAGCACAACCACTGAACACACATTTGTTGTTATTTATTATGAAGACTGTTTTCAAACTGGTTTTTGCGCATAAAGAATAAAAGTATATTTTCCTCTCTAAACAGTATTGTTAAAATGTAAATAATAAAATTTGTGTGGTACGGCGTATGGATAAATGGTCCAAATCATATACGTATAAAATATAAATAGTTCACATTTTTGATATTTATTCATCTTTTATTTGCAACTTAATGTTTCCCTTATAAAATTTTATATTAAATAATTCTATCATGCTCCGTATTGCATTTCATTTTTTAGTAATATTTTTCTTTCTTCTCTCATTATAGACAATTTTTATATTCCTGTTTGCCGTCAGGCTCTCATAACCTCACAAAAATTTCAAAAATTCAATATTCCGCTCTCATAACAACAAAAATAGCAAAAATCTTAGACAGATTGAAAAAACCGTTTATATTTTTTTTTTCACTGAAAGGGTACATTTAAGAAGTAAGCTTAACAAATTTTTGCAATTATAAGTGTTCTCCTGTATATTTTATACTCGTATATCCGTATTACAGTACCTTTTTTTCTTTTGTTATTTATTATTTTTTTATGCCTACTTACAAGCATATGCGATAAATTATTGTAGACATTGTTTGCAATATTGTAGATATTCGTACCTGCAATTAGTATGGGTACACGTAAACTGGTAAACTGACATTTATATAAAATAATTTTTGCATTAATACTAAAGTGCATATTCGGTTACACATAAAGTTAACAAACAAACGAACAAAAACACAAATGCAGAAAAAAATAAGACCTGCAATAATTTTAATACTCTTGGAAATATTCATTTTGTCTAACATTTCAAAAGTCATGTGGTGTAGAATACTAAACATATTTGTAGTATGTTGGTGCTTGGGGGACGTGATATCTGTTTTCATTTCATGTTTTATTTTAATCTTTATCAGTACGTGTACTTTTACTTTATTTAATGAGATATATCACTTATATGTAGAATGTATTATTTGTTTGTATCTTTTTTGATATGCAATTTATAGTTCAATAGAATGTACTCGTGTACAAAAAAAAAAAAAAAAAAAAAAGAGATAAATAAAAAAGTAAAAATCGCACAAAAGAGATTTTCATCATTGTCATTATAAAAAATTTCATAATATAAAACAGTAACGGATGTATTTGACAAGTACTTAAAATTATGCTTGCCATCAGAGAAAAAATTCTAAAAAAGCAAAAACAACAAAGAAAAAGTAAGAAGAAATGAAATATTATGTTCAATGGTTCAAGGAAGGAAAAGAGTACTTATGTATTTTGTGCATTTTATTTTAATGTTAGTATGGTATGGAATTGAAAATGATAATTATTCTCACTCAAAAACATATTAGTAAAATTTCTGGGGAATTTAAAATCAAAAAAAAGTTTTTGCATAACGACATGAAAACTTTAAAAATTATGTGTGTAATTCCGTGGTCTATTATATTCACGAGCAAAACGAGAAAAACAAACTTCTTATCACGATTTCTTACAAATATAATTGTAAAGAGATTTCTGTTTATAGAAATTTCTTATAGAAAAATGTTTTCAACCTATCTATTTTTTTTTAAATCGACGTGGATAAGTATAGGCATCACGATGTACAGAATAAGAAGGTGAGCCATTCCGAGAGAAAAGCTTGTTTTTGAAAGCTTGTGAGGTCATTTCAACCGAAAAATTGTTTTTTAGGTGTATTTTTGCGATCATATTATTTTATTTCCTAATTTATTCAGTTTTTTAATTATCATATTACTATATTTTTTAATTACATACTCGTATTATAATATCATTATTTTTTCAAAATGGTTCAATGTTAAATATGAAATTGTGAAAATTATGGAGGAAAAATACTATTTTTCGGTTGAAATGACGTCACAAGCTTTTAATAAAAGCTTTTCTTTCGGAATGGCTCATCTTCTTATTCTGTACATCGTGGTAGGCACTATCTATTGGCAGTTTATCCGTATATTTCGTAAATAAACTCAAGTAGCGCTGTTGCTTGCCATTTTGATATCACAGAACTTCCTTATGTGTGGTAGTTGCTAAGGTTCTAGACTATATCTATTTCGTCTTGTCTAGGTAGTAAACCATTCTACCCAAAGGCAAATTGGTTACATCCGCGAGACAGTCAAGGACAGGCCTGTTAAAGGCCATGAGTGTAGTTTTGGTAAAAGCAGGCACTTGTGGAGATAATTGTATTGAATCTCAGTTCTTCCCCACAGAGTATGTTTTCAATTCGCATCACAGCCAACAACCAGCGTGGCTTTTCATTGGTGTGACCTGTGACGTCTCTGATTAAGTTTGTTGGAAGTATCGACTGTACTTCCGTCGTGAGGCATGTAGATTGAAGAAAGGTAAATCTTTCCCGTGTCATCTGCAGCCTGCCACGCCTATTGAGCTGAAATTTAGGCAAAGGAAAGCCGTAATGCTTTTTTTAAGTAGATTTCAACTTCTTCGATTGCGATGGCGCCATCTAGTAGACGAATGCAATTGAAAATTTGGTAGGAAAGTGAGCATAACTCGAGAACTAGCGGTCGCAAGTGCAAGAAAAAAGGCGTGAAATACTCTTTCCATTAGGTAGCCATACACTAAGAGGATTACGCACGAGTAATCTTGTACATGATTCCTCAAGAGAAAACTTGCAGGAAAGCGTGGCGTGTTCTTGAAAGCTCTAATCCCGCAGAAGCCCACACACTACACATTTTTCCGTACAAGATTGCATATCAGTTTTAAAGCTTTGAAAACAAGGTTGCTCTATTTGAAAGTGAGTGTTGGGATTTTTGGGATGGATTATAGAAAGCGTAATTACATTCGTGTAAAATATTTATCTCTTCTTCTAAGTTGTTACAATTTCTACAAAGGATGATTGATTTCATTGGTTCATGCAATTTGTTTTTTAATACTAATAATGCAGAGGATTTGTTTTGTTCAATGATGTTTTGTAAATCGTCAGTGTCTTCCATTTGTATTTGAGCATTTGAGGTGTTACTTTTCTAATTTTTAGTACTATTCTTCTTCTACCTAACCAAAAAGTACTCATACTCACACACAATCAATTGGTTTTTGCTGTTGACGGTATACAATTTATTTAAATAATTTTGTAATTTAAAATATATTGTGTTATTTTTACAATGAAATTCTCCATGAACATGAACATATAATGAACAATGAAATTGCAACTTACTGAACATCCGGTAATTCCAAGAGGTTATTGCTATCTATTGCAATTTTCTCCTAATTATTTTTATTTGAGATTAAAAAACTTTATTGAATTTTCTTTATTAATTATTTTTATTCACAATTGAAATTTTTATTTGTTTTGATTAATTGGCGTTTGATAACTATAAATATACTCTGGAATTCGCCGCATTTCAAATTCCATCACTTTTTTGGTGATCACTTTACACGAACAGTTACTTTTCGGTGATCACTTTTTAACTGTCACCAATCACCCCACCCACCTTACGTGAACGCTCCCTTAATTTTAATTCTTGTAAGAACCATCTGTTTTTTTTTTTTTTTTTTTTTTTTTTTTTTGAATTGCGTAATCAAGTATTAAAATACAAACGATATTATTTATTTTTAATGAAATCGTTTTACGCAATCCTACCGACTGCGCCAGTTTTTATCTCTATCTTTGAGATCGTAAAAAAAAAGAAAATATATATTTTTCTTTTTAATAATCCCAATCTTTAGGAACTAAAACACTTTATTTAAAAATTATTTTCAGCTTTAAATTTTATTTATAGAAATCGCGTTTAGTTTTACAGTTTTTATTTATAAAAATTACTTTTAGTTTTACAATGAACTTATAAATACACTAATTATTTCTTTAATTCAAAATTAATTTAGTTTTATTTTTACAAGAACTTATAATTTTTTAAATAAATTCACTAATTATTTCTTGTAAATTTTAAAATTAACTTTTTTAATTTAATTTTAATTTATTTCACTACGAAAAACTAGGAAGATTAAGAAGTTTACGGCAAACTGAAACGTGAAATGGAGCATCTACCCTATGAAGAATATGATATTGAAACAATGGATTTTCAATTAATTATAAATTTATACATACTTTTTTTCCTATGAAAGACGCCTTTTTTAACTTCAAAATAAACCATTTGCTTTTCAAAATAAACCTTTTTTTTTTAAATTAAACCATTTGTTCTAAATAAACTATGTATTTCATTTGTAATATTGGTAATAATGTGAGATCATAAAATAATCTAATCTAGTCTATGGCAAAATGATAATTTCAACAATTTTTATTACAGTTGAGTGAGTTGTTATAAAAAAAGAGTTGAATAAAATTTTGGTAGATGTATTGGTTATGAAATTGTATTTTACTTGGAAGAAAATTGCGCATTAACGTTTTCCATATTAATCCAACTATATGAGAATGTGTATCTGTAACTCGATAGAGAAATTTCTCAATTCTGTGACGTAATACGATTTTCAATCGCTAAACTCTACTAATAGAGTTCTTCTGTTTCTGTAACACTCGATAGAGAATTGGTTTGGTGAGTTTGCAATTAGAAAGGAATTTATGAAAATGAAACAATAATTGTAACATTTAAATCAAACTAACGTAAAACTTATTCTAAAAGTTTGATTGATTGTGGGTCTTTAAAATTTTTGTTTATTGATTATTAATTACGGAGTGTGAAATTTTAATAATTTTAATAATAATAATTAACTTTTAAGTTTTGTATATATCTATACATAACATATTATCTACATTTTATACATTGAAATACATATACATACAAACATTTTTCTAAAAATAAATCGAAGATAAAATGTAAAATATGTATCTAAAATTATTTGTATATTTTTATTTTAAGTAAATATTCACCTGTTTTTCTGCATTCATATTTAAACAATTATTTTTACACTTTATTATTCTTTTGGAATTAACACTTAATAATAAGGAAATTAATATTTTAAAAAAAAAAATAATTAAATGCAGTAGAAAATAAACTAAATTATTCTTTTTAACCTTATTAGTTAGCACTACTCTATCGAAAAAAATAAAACTCAATCACTATATATACTTATAATACACTTTATTTTTACTTTTGTATCCTTATCAACTGCTTAAGAATTAACTCAACTCAACAGACTTACAGAAACACTTTTGCAGTAGAGAAAATTGTTTCAGTAGAGCTTCCAATCTCACCACGTTACAGAAACGGAACGATAGAGAATGACGTCAAAATGACGTAGGATGGAGTATTTCAGTAGAGAATTACTCAATTTGTGAGTTACAGAAACGCACCACTGGTCATGCTATATTGTCTGTGGTATGATACCATTTCGATCACAGAACTCACAGATCGAGATTAAGATGAGATTTATGTCCATCCATAAACAGTATCACAGGCTTTTGGATGCCTTGCTCTGTCACCCATTTATTAAAGCCACGAGAAATATAGTCGTAGAAAACATCACTGTTCATCCAACCAGTTCCTGATAATCCAAAATACTAATCATTGGGAATACTTGAAAATACGTCCTTTGGTAGTCTTACATCTTACATAAGGTAAAACTACAAGTAAAGTTACTACTTCTCCAGTCGCTGTAAATGTAATAAAAACAGTGATGGTTTCTTTCTCATTATTTTTGATTTGGTATAAATTTTTGTAGCCTTTTGGAGCTATCATCTTTCCTGTTTTAGGACACAAACTGAAACATTTCTTCTACTAAGGGAAAGCTACATTTTCCCAGCGCAATACATCTTTCAACTATTCTTTTTTCTTCCGCTGATGCTAAAACTTTTGGAGGACCTACTTTGGCTATATTTTCTGGTAATTTACCTCTAAGTTCAGCTTGTAGTGTGCTTCTAGGTACATTATAAATCCTACTAGCCTCTCTTATCTTCATATTATCATTACTGATTTTACTGAGTGCTGTTCTTAAAGAATCTTCTCCATATTTTACATTTGACTTTTTTCAGACATTTTCTACATAAAGCATCAAAGATTAAAAACGTTAGTGTATTACCTTGTATTAAAAAGTAAATTTATAAATTATTCTTCTTTATTATTGAGGCTTTATAAATGATACAGCAAACTTAATATTTAATAAAAAAAAAAAAAAAAAATTGAAACTTATATTGCCGACTATCCGAATTATATGTCTTGCTTACATCTATTTTATGTTTAATTAATCAAGTATAATATTATTTTATATTATATTGCAACATCATTTTATTTAACTTAAGTAGTTACTACAATAATCTATAGCTTAATCCTGCTTGTAAATTTATAAATAAAAATATAGTATATTCTGTACTGGCTATTGTTAGGTACAACCGTACTAATTTATTACTTTTAATGGCCAGAAAAATGTGAACTTCATAAAATCATGATCCTATTACTGGCTATGTCATAAATACTGATTTTATGATATTTTTATTAATTTTTTTTAGTTTTTTATATTTATTTGAGTTATTACCTACAATTTAACATTAAGGGCCATATGTTTACATAGGTATTAGCTGAACTCAGTCTTAATTGTATGTTCAAAGTTATATTTCCAAAATGTCTAATTTAAATAGCATTGTCCAAATTATAAATAATCTGTCGTTTTTGTATGATGTGAAACCTCCAATTTTATCGCAAGAAGTTGGTAATTTAATAAACCACAATATTCTGAATGTCGTACAAGAAAAGCGACACCATTCTGTATTTCATGTAAAATGTACGGGCGCAACGTCTCAGTGTGTCCAACAAGACACAATAATAGTTCCGTAATAATTTGTAGTCAAATAAAATAAATAATACTTAATTATTTAAAATGTGAATTTTGTCAAAGTAGAGATTATACGGTTGAAATTTGTTTTGCTAATCAAATTTGGAAAATAATTACAATCAAAGATTATAGAACAATATTGTTCTAAAGTCTTTGGTACAATCAACAACTCAGAAGGAAAGCTCCATGCCGGCTGTCACCCATGAACAGATAAATTTAATTTTAGGATGTCAGTCCATAGAAGAAAATACCTGCTCAGTAGTACTAATTCTCGATATCGCCAAATTTATTTAATTTTAAGTCTCTAAATTCATCACCAAATTACTTTAATTACTTAAATTAAAAATTGTCCTTAACATTTGAAAGATTATATTTTTTAGTATTATCGTTAATTTTTAAATTGTACAATAAAATGTCATGGAATGCTTATTTTAATAAGCATTCAAATTGATTTAAAAGAAATAGAAAATTTATTATAGACGTTTATTTCAATATTTTCATGCATGCACACATACTTGTTTGGGTGCCGTGAAATAACACCAAGTTTTTTTGAATGAAAAATAGAAAAACCTTCATCTTTTCTTGAATAAACTGCAAAGTCCGTAAATAAAAAGATTTGTTATAAATTAAACTTTCAGTTGCACTGGAATAAAAGTATCATTTAAATTGGGTTTGAATCCTTTTATCTCTTATTTTATCATTTTGTTTAATTTTTTTTTGCAATTTTTTCAACCAATATTATACCATTACTCCTATTAGGCATTCAAGGAAAACGTATACATTATATCAATTGTTTTTATTTTTATCATTGCCTGTTTGTGACCACTTTTAGCCAGTCAGCTTTTGAGACGAAATGTCTGAAATAAGTAAAATGTTACAAAAATGTCCTCCCTATAATATATTTTCCACTTATTTCTTTTTTATTTACTGCTGTTGTTTTTATTATCATATTATGAAAAAAGAAAAATACGTTTAAGTTATATTTTATTGGAAACGATGATGATAATGATGATGTTGATGTCAAATAATATATGCATTATACATTATACGAACACAAAATGATATCAAACCAAGCAAAAATATTAAAGTGTTTATACGCATATCTACACAAAAATATATCTTCTGTTGATCCCTTTCATGTTTTTATTGCTTCTGCAGTTATGTACATTATGTGTACAGAGCTTTATACATAGAGTATCGAAATATATGATAAATAAATATATTTTCCTTTGAAAATCAACGATGAGATAAACTCATCCCAGCATGGTGAAAATAACAAAATTTAAGATTATTGTTGCTTATCTTCATTATTATTTTGTATTTTTTTTTCCTTTCTTCATACAATATAAATATCTGATTCTTCATTGGATTATATATCCTATTCCAAATATAGTAGAGTAATGATGCACAGCATTAGGTCTTTAATGGATCATTTCCTACAGATGCATTGAACTGTATGATGTGTATATAGTTGAAAAACAGAATTAATTTCTTTTATTATTTTAGGAAATGTAAAGTACAAAACTGGTACTAGTAACAAATTTGAAAATTATATTCTCTTGCTGTCTGTGTCCATAGTCCGTAGTTGGATAGATTTCCATATATGTGTATAAGAACAGGATCAGTAGGAAATACATACAACATGTAACGGGTCAGTAGGAAAAATTCGCTAGAAAAAAATGTCAAATCAATAATATATTTGTTTTCATTTTAAGACTTTGTAAATTTAAATGTAAAGCATTTTGTGTGTATCTGTAAATTAAATTAAGTAATATATACAAAGAAACTTAATATTATATGATATTAAGTTTCTTTGATATATAGTATAAATTAAATAAAATAATTAATATAATAGACAAGAAAACGATGTAACTTACCTTTGGGTACTGCAGAGACTTAGACTTGCTTACAGCAAACAGCAAAATCCGGAATCCATTGCCTCAATAAATATGAAAGCTGAAGCTGCGTACCATATTCCATTCTAAAAAAATGTACAGGGTGATTTTATTCAATATAAGAATATTAGTACCACGCGATTCTTTGATGTGTTTCATGAAAAAAATTGTACTAGCAAAAATTTATTTGAAGCCTGGTTTCGACGTTAGAGGGCGTTTTGAATTTTTAAATTTTTGTAAGACCTTTGAACACAAAAACACGTGTTACTTTTTTTACACCCTGTATATCAAAATTTTTCTTTCTGCAAATGATAGGTAACAAAATTACCTTTCTTTTCATATTCTACAACATATGTTTTAAAACATGCTTCTGGCCAAGAAAAAGTAATAAATTCAAAGTTCACACATTTTTTTTAAAAAACATGTTTTGAGAAATTGGGTTCATGAAAAAAAAATTCACTACCAAAAAATATTTTACTATTTAAAATTTTGGCCTACAGTGTGCACTATCAAACAAAAAAATCGCAATCCGTTATGAAGTTATTAGGGATCAAAGCGTATATGAAGGGTTAAAAAACGTACCTACCTGTCTAGCAAAATGCAAAGGACCTGTTCCTCTCAAAACTGTTTATCATAACTATGCATATTTCTTTGTTTTATTTTTCTATTTTATGTATTATTATTAGGATTTGTACCTATTTTATGAATGTTACGCATGAGGTATAAAATATAAATAGCCAATTTTCTGCAATAACACACTATTTTTTAAAAAATACTAGAATATAAGGCTTCAATTTTTAAATCCATCTAATTTGTACAGAATGGGCTAATCAATAGAGATTATTAGTAATATTAGCGATATTATTAAACAATTAAATATAAAAAATAAAAAAATGAATAAATATACTATAGAAGAGTTAACAGATATGCTAATATATGGCGAAGCTAAACAAAGCGACTGTTTAGCTTTAAGTAATATATATATATACATATAATACAATACATTGTTATAAAATAATACTTAATTCTAGTAATGATAAAATTCTTTATAGTAGATTAATAAATTGTATTTTTTGCAATATAAGCACATAATGCAAATGTAATATGATACCTTTGTTTAGCACTTAAAATATTTTGATATATATAATAGCATTCTTGCAGTTATAAATTTGTAATCTAATACTTTGTTTTTCTTAAGCATGATACACAGTAATACATTAAATTATTTTATGCATTTAATTCATTTTAATTATAAATTTGTTAATTTAGCATTTTTATTTTTGCTTTAAGACAATGATAAATTTTTGTATATAAGGACATAATTTTGATTCAATAAATCAGTTTTTACCACGACAACAGTGACTAAAGACTTGATTCAATTTTCAAGTGAGTCTGCTTGAAACACTGTTATTAAAACTCAATTTAAGAATTGTGTAGAGGTACTAAGAGCCTTTTACACACACAACACTAGATCGAGGTTTATGTGCCTTAGATCATTGTTTAGGTCAAAATAAAAGAATTTAGATCATCAACATTTTTTGGTGACCCCGACGTGATCTTTAATTAATTAATCAAAAATAAAACAACATGTCATTGGAAGAACTAACCAGTCAGCAGGAAACCACGGGCAGCGAAATCAAACGCATAGCAACAAATTTCAAAAAGGATTCCGCTTCTCGAAAAACTTTTGAATATTTACAGAGTCGTATTAAAAATTTAGATCAACTTTGGGACGATTTCGAAACAACTGATAATGAAATTCGCATCAACCACAGTGACCAACTCGATCATCCTAACTTCATGAACAACTATTATGAGGGCATTCATTCTGGTTACATTGAAATACGGGAAACAATGAGTCGAATGATGAATGAAATCAAGGCAAAATCATCATCTTTCACCAGTGCAGATCCACATCAACAAAAAAAGGAACAAGCCATACCTTCATCCATTGACAAGAAAGACACAGTCAGCACTATTAACCACAATGAACAAGTTACATCAAAGACACATCTTTCAGATAATACGTCTACACAGGGCGGAACATTGCAAAATCTTCAATCACAACAAAAGCTATTGATGTAACGTTTGCAACAATTAATCAATGGTTTAAATTTCAGTGAACAGTCACCTCAATACTACACATTGAAATTAAAATCAATCGAACAATATTGGAATGGAATACAACAGTTCCATACCAAACTCTTTGATCTTTTCAGAGACGAACATTTTGCGTACAAGGTGGAAGACTATTTCTATTTGGAAGACAGAGTTCAAGAGACTTTCATACAACTATACAATCGTATTACTCAACTATCTTCTTCTGAAACTACTTCTTGGATAAATGATTTCCAAAGGCAAACTACAATGAAACTTCCTACAATTGAGCTACCCAAATTTGGAGGTATTTACCTGAAATGGAGACAATTTCGAGATTTGTTTTCCGAATTAGTTCATAAACAACCAATTGCGGGATGTATATTATTGTGGGAATATTTGAAGAGCAGCTTAACTGATGAAGCGAAAAACTAATTAAGCATCTTACTACTTCCGATGCAAATTATGACATTGCTTGGAAAATCATTAACAATCGATATGAAAACACTAGGCTGCTGGTTACAGCATTACTTCAAAAATTATTATCACAACCAACTAGTACAATTGAGAGCTCGTCAGCCATCAAGATGTTACACGATACTACCAACGAATGTTTACTTGCGTTGAACAACATAGGAATTGACACAAGTAATTGGGACCCTCTAGTACTTCACATATTAATCAAAAAAATAGACAGAAACACCCACATATTATGGGAACAGTCCCTAACACTGCCTAGAGCTGTTCCATCACTTAAAACATTTTTAGACTTTCTCGAAAACAGATTTCAATCTTTGGAAGCATTAGGAACTCCAGTGAAGACGCATGGCACCCGAAAGGCACTTTCCACGGTCATAAAACCACAATGCCCTTTGTGTGGTGATGGACATCAGTTATTTGCGTGCAACAAATTTATACAAATGACACATAATGATAGACTTT
The DNA here is from genome assembly GCA_951394055.1 of Villa cingulata. NCBI lineage: Eukaryota > Metazoa > Arthropoda > Insecta > Diptera > Bombyliidae > Villa > Villa cingulata. Next base: position 26,868,943 of record OX596019.1, on the reverse strand, counting down.
CGTTTGTAAAACGAATTAACGCCTGTTTTAATTGTCTAAAGGTTGGACATTTATTAAGCACCTGTCCAGCTAGAAATTGTAATAAATGTGGAAAAAAACACAATACTCTGCTACACATGCAGACGTCATCGCGCAATACCAATAGTAATAATAAATCTGGCGATTCGCAGAAGAATTCAGATGGCAACAAGATCAATTCAAACACAAGGCCAGGTTCTCAATACAAACAAACATCAGCCATAAGCAACTCGACAAATACACAATCCATATCGCTCTCAGCCCAAACAAACACAGGACTCAATAGTTATATTTTGTTAGGAACTGCCAAGGTAAAGGTAGGTAACAACAATGGAACTAGCATCATTTGCCGAACAATCCTAGATTCTGGATCTCAGTTAAATTTCATAACCGAAAAACTGACCAAGAAGTTAGGATTAAAATCTGCATCAACGTCCATAAAGGTAGAAGGTATTTGTATACATCGACAACAAACATATGGACGAGTCAATATATCACTGGAATCATGCATCAATGGATTTCACACACAGCTAGAAGCCTTTGTCTTACCACGTATTATATCTTCTCAGCCTTCACAGTTTATAGATATATCAAACTGGCTCATTCCATCTGACATACCGTTGGCAGATCCTCATTTCAATCAATCCGATAGCATCGATCTTCTAATTGGCGCTGAAATATATTACAGTTTACTAGCAGTGGGACAAATCAAATTAGGCGAGACTTTGCCAGTTCTTCAAAACACAGTTTTTGGTTGGACAGTAGCAGGGAAGGTCAATTATACAGAATCGCTTCAAGCAATTTGTGGAATTTGTTCAGAAGATGAAAGACTTGAACAACGAATAGAAAAAACTTGGCTACTAGATGAAACTGTATGCAACAATAAACCGTTAACAGCAGCTGAAGAGCGGTGTGAAACACATTTCATTCAAAATACCAGCAGAAATAAAGATGGTCGTTTTGTAACTTCATTACCATTTACTGAAGACCCCAGAGTGTTAGGACAATCTAAAGATATTGCATTTCAGCGTCTATTATCTATTGAAAGAAAGCTTGCTAGAAACCCTGAATTAAAGGAACAATATGTGCATTTTATGAATGAGTATGAGACCCTCGGCCACATGGAAGAAGTAAATTTCAATGAAATTCAAGAACCATATTATTTTCTTCCCCACCATGCGGTCATTAAACCTGACAGCTCTACAACTAAACTTAGGGTTGTTTTTGATGCCTCGGCTACAACTACAACGAATGTAGCACTAAATGACATCTTAGCGACCGGACCTACGATCCAGGATGATTTATTCTCATTACTTCTCAGGTTCCGTGTGCACCGATATGTCTTTACAGCTGATATTGAGAAAATGTATCGACAGATACAACTTCATCCGAATGACAGAAAATATCAACTCATATGGTGGAGGGACGATCCCTCTCATAAATTAAAATGCTTTCAACTTGCAACTGTTACATACAGAACGACTTGTGCGCCATACTTAGCCACACGATGTCTTCAAATGTTAGCCGACGAACAAGCTGCAAATTATCCACTAGGATCTTCAACACTCAGACGAGACTTCTACGTGGATGATGTTCTCACTGGAGCTGATCACTTGGGCACAACCCTTGAGATACAATCACAATTGCAATCACTCCTAAACTCAGCTGGTTTTAAATTAAGAAAGTGGTGTGGAAATCATCCTCAGCTAATGAAATGCATACCCTCTCAAGATCAAGAAATTCAATTAAATTTTGGAAATAAGACGGAAGAATATATAAAAACTGTTGGATTAACTTGGTTGCCAAAAACTGATGAATTTTGTATTAAAACCACATGGCATGAAAATTTACGAATTACAAAACGTACAGCATATTCCGATATTGCGCGCCTATTTGACCCACCAGGTGTAATGCCTCCCGTAATAGTCACTGCCAAAATATTTTTACAAAAACTTTGGTCTTTAAAATATGACTGGGATGCAGCCATGCCGCAAGAATTGCACATATTTTGGCTCAATTACCGAGAAGGTTTAAAGGCACTCAACAATGTAAAATTTCCAAGATACGGGATGTCCAACAGAAGCCCTTCTACAAATATACAGATACATATTTTCGCAGATGCCTCTGAAAGGGCATATGGAGCAGCTGCATATGTGAGATCCATAGATAAGGACAATCTCACTATTACTCATCTACTATGTGCAAAGTCTAAGGTGGCACCAACTAAGAAGACCACTTTACCACGTCTAGAGATTTGTGCTTCTAAACTAGCTGCTGAGCTTGCTCAACGCATAAAAAGGGATCTCAGTCTAAAAAACACATCAGTCTTCCTTTGGTCAGATTCCGAAATAGTGCTAGCCTGGATAAATTCATCATCATCATCATATCATACCTTCGTTGCAAATAGAATCTCCGTAATTCAACAATTAACGGTACCCGAATAATGGAGACATGCCAAATCAAAGGATAACCCTGCTGATGTTCTCTCACGAGGACTTCCGCCACATAAACTAGAAGGTGACATCCTTTGGTTTTACGGTCCACGATTTCTTCATGAATCCGAAACGCTTTGGCCTGCTCCATATACTAAAGGATGTACCTCAGATATTGATAACGAAAGACGAAAGACAGTAGTTTCAGCTCCAGCAGTACATGAAATTGATAACATACTTTCCAAAATTAACAGTCGAAACTCTTTTAGGAGAGCACAGCGAGTCATGTCATATATTTTACGTTTCATTAATGCCATGATCAAATCCATTAGAGGGCATTCCTCCAAATCAACAGCACAATTTTCTCTACACAACCAGTCTGATCTCATCCCTAGTTCCAAGGAATTAAATGAAGCACAGAAAACTATCATTAAACTTATTCAGAGAGACCATTTTAAGGAAGACATGGAACATCTTTACAAATTTAAGGAAGTTTCCAAGAACAGTCCCATAAGCAGTCTCTCTCCATTTATCGACAACGATGGACTACTCAGAGTGGGAGGTCGCCTCGAGGCATCTAATTTAGCGTATGAAGCTAAACATCCTATGTTGATGCCATATTCATATCCATTAACAAAATGCCTAATGATGGACCTCCATAAGGAGCATATGCATGTCGGTGCACAAGCATTACTTGCAATAGCTAAACAATTTGTATGGCCAATAAAAGGAAAAATCATATGTCAGACCCTTTTTAAATACTGGAATCGACTTCTGCGGTCCTATTCAAACCCATTTCAAAATACGAGGAAAAAGACCACAAAAGTCCTACATTGCAGTATTCTGTTGCTTCGCTACCAAGGCCGTTCATCTAGCGATCGTCACCGATTTGACTACACAAGGATTCCTAGGGGCCTTGCGAAGATTCATGGCTAGACGAGGGCGATATCAGACTATCTATTGTGACAACGCTACTAATTTTATCGGTGCTAGAAATTCAATAGAGGAAGTAACAAACATGCTACATTCAGACAAGGCGAAAGCAGACATATCAACAGAGTGCAGTTTGAAGGGTGTTGATTTTCAATTCATACCACCTCGTGCTCCTCACTTTGGTGGATTGTGGGAAGCAGCAGTGAAGTCAGCTAAACATCTTCTTTATCGTACACTGACTTCAGCATCACTTACTTACGAAGAATTGGAAACGGTGGTATTGAAAATAGAAGCCATATTGAATTCTCGGCCACTTACACCGCTATCTGCTGATCCGAACGATCTAGCTTACTAATTCGCTCCGCAAACGAAAGAGGAGAGTCTTCCTTCTTGTTGCCTTTGTTGCTCGAAAGAGCCAATGGGTTGCATGCATACTTATCGCTTCCTGGCTTGAAATTTGGTGCATCTTTCTGTCGTCATGATTTTTAAGATATCTTTTCCCTAATAAAGTTAGGGTTATCCATGCTGAGCGATGTGTGGGTTGAGGAATCACAGCTTTTTCAGTACATGGAGATACATTTTGTCTTCATGGATTGGGTTACCACAATCCGCACAGAGGGCATCGTTTTTGGGATCACATCTAGTCTGTGTGTCCGATGGCGTGACACCTGATACATTTCATGGGATTTAGCACGTATTCCCGAACTGATAATTTGAGGAGACCACCCAATTTGACACTGTATGTTATCCTGTAGCTGTCGAAAGTTAGAACTATGGCACCAGTGTTCTGTTCAGTGCCACGTCTTTCTGTATGTTCGGCCGTTATGACCCCCCGTGTTGACAAGTCATCTAGAATCTCTGATTCTTTGGAATTTCTAAGTATATGGCTGAAAATTACTCCCTTAGACGTGTTGAGGGCTAGGAAGCTTTCACACTCTATATTGAAAGCTTTACTTGGTGACAATTTGAGACTTTTGGTTTCATAAAATCTGTTAGAGATCGTATTATTCTTGACGAGAATCTGAATTCTCCCGTCATTTCGCCACTCTAAGTCCAGAATTTCCTTTGATACAGTTGATATGGCCCCAAGTACCTGAAAGAAGTTTTCTTCCTCAAGTCTCTTATAACTGCTGCAGTTGTGGTCTTCGGATCTATCTCTCTGCTAGATAATAAAATATATTTTGCCTCGTCGTTGCTTATTTTGATTGGTTTGGAGTCCTGAAGGGAAGGAAAGATGCTGCTGGTTATGTTGGTGACATTCTTCCTGCTCTTAGCCTTCTTTCTAGGAACCGTGGAAAAACCTTCCTCTGGTAGGATGCTACACTTGTTGTGATTAGCCCCAGGGGGCTCTGTCATGATGATTTTTTATTTATAAGTTCTAGGATTTGAATTCCAGCCTAATAAGATAAAAAAATTAAAATAGAAAAAAGTAGTAGAGTAATCTACTATGATGAGCCTATATGGCAACTCTGCTTGTGATTTTCGATATAAAGAAATACCCCAAAAAGGGGTAAAAATTGTCCAAAAAGCTAGTTAAATATATATATTTTAACACTAATTAAATATTATTTTCACTGTCGATTATCTTTTTAAAGTCATTAAATTGAATAATTTTTTTAAAACAAAACAACCAGGAGTGCGTTCATAAACATTACTTTAACCATAGTCAAGGTATACTATAGTTTAAGCAAAGCTATGTTGTACTACAGCCATAGTTATGTTAACTTCAAGTAGTTTTTGAACGCGATTTTTACCATAGTAGTAGCAATAAATTGTCATTCAGCTGTCAAGTCAAATTTAAAAAATTTTTACATATTATAATTATTATATTTTTTGTTTGTAAAAAATTAATTAATTTTTAAAAATTAATTTTTAAACAAAATTAATTAATACTACTAATTTTTCAAATAAAAACAATTGAAATTTTCACAATTTACAACACAAAATTCAATGACAAACGATTTTTTTATTGTCAATGTCATTACCACTTAAAGGCTTACTATCGTTAACCATGCTCTCAAGCTTGGTTAATTTTTGACATCAAATAGTTAAAAATTTACTTTACTACAGATATTTATGAACGATAAAAAGTTATGTTGGTAGTTATGTTTTATATTCTGAACGACAAATATGGTTAACTATAGTTAACTATAGTAACGTTTATGAACGCACTCCAGGTATAATAAGTATAGAACTGTCAAAATTTTATGTGTTTTTTAGAAACACTTTTAATGTTTGTTTTTCACCAAATTTTGCAGAAACTTCACTATATACTTATTAGGAATTACTAATTTTAATAGAAAAATATATTTTTTTAACTCATAATATAATAAATTCGAAAAGTTTTCAAAAAATATTAGACCACTAAATACACTGTATGAATGTCGTTCGGAGTTGCCGCTCGATTATGATCGTTATAGTGATCTTAAAGAAGGTAAATTCGTCTTCAAATGTTCTTTCAAAAATGTATATGTTGCGGGAGATTTATAATATAAACTTTGAGCCAACTCTTCTCTTTTTTCTTCCAAATGGAAGTTTTAGGCCTTTTAAAAAGAATATTTTTTCCATAAGATTTTGTTTCTCTTTGATTACTGGTTTTTTCTAGAATCATATTCAGCGATTTGTAAATATTTTTATGATTTTCACGTTAATTTTTTTTATAATTTTGCTGTTTTAGATTTAAGGGCCTTCCATTTTCTCAACAATTGAAAATACATTTTTCGATACGAATTTAAAGGTTTAATGACGCGTAAGCAATTGTTACAAGAAAACTCCATATATTCTTCATTGCTACGATTATTACAACAAAAAGAATCTATATTATCTAAATCTTCTAAAACAAATCCTTATCATTATTTTTCTTTGTTTCGACATTCTCATAACATTTTCCAGAAAAATTTACGGGAATATAACTATCTTCATTTACATTTTCAACTGCCAAATTCAAAGAAGAAATTTCATTCTTTTTCAAATTTTTCTTACCAAGCCACTTTTCTTTAAAATGATTGGAACAAACAAATATTTTTTTTTCCGGTAGGGTTTTTAGCTGACAAGCATCAACCTATTTCACGAAGTTTATATTTCTAACATCAGGAAATTTTAAAAATCGCAGCTCCTTATAATCCCGTTTTTTCTTCTGACAAGAAGGAATACAACATTTATCTCCCCATATCTCTTTTCTTGTCTTGTCCATTTTACAGTTTTAAAAAACGAAGAAAAATTTTATATTAGAAAAAGCTTCAAATTTGTGTTGCGAAGTAAACGTACGAAATCAAAGTAATCTAAAGCGGAATTCACGTCAGTACACACACAGCAATCAAATTTCAAATAGAACAACAACAAATACATAAGTATAAAATGTAAGAAATGATTTGATTGAAAAGCTTATAAACGTCGGTGAATATGAATGAATAGGAATGGATGGACAATATATAAATATGTATACATATATATAACTAGTGTGTGCCTGCGACTTCGTCCACATTGTCATAGAGCTATAAAACGAACCACGATGTACAGAATAAGGTGATCCCGAGCGAAGAAGCTCTTTGCAAAGCTTTATGTTATTACCACAGACCTAAATAACGATACACAGATAGGCCAATATCGCAAAGCTCATTTTAAAAAATTTCAAGTTTGCATTTTCATCTATTAAACTTTTGATTTGAAACTTAAAATTCGTAAATTGTGAGAATAATTCTCTCCCAAAAAAAGAAATGTTTTTTTTTACTTTTTTTTATTCATACATACTGCTACCCTTTTTTTTTCATACCACAATAGCTAGATATAGATGTATGTAAATGTACATACAGGTTTTATCATTACACATAAGTTGCGTTCCTTTTGACCAAGTAAAGAACTTTCAAGTACTCGGGAGTATATTGTAAATGGAACGCAATTTTTTTACTTGCAAGTAAAAAGTAGCCTCAAATTTCAAGGCATACACATTTCTAAGGCAATATAAATATTTGAGTGACAGTTGGCCGTACTTAAATTTAAAGCTGTCATGTATTTCAAATTTATTTTGTTGTTGATTTTAGATTCTCCATAACCTTAAACAATAAAAAGCCACCTATTGAATAACAAGTATATTAAAATATTATAGACTTAAACATATTTCTTTAATCTCTAACGATTAAAACACAAACACCTCTGACGGCGAATTTTGGCGTAACTAACCATGCAACTGTCAAGTAAATTACTCGAATACAAGAGGTGGTGTAGATGATCACGACTACAAGTACTTGCGAGTACTTTAATTGGTCAAAAGGAACGCAACTATATTGTCACTTCGTATACAAGGAGGCTTGGTTGTCTTTTCTTTATTTTGACTTACATCAAATACCGGATTTTATAGTTGATAGTTGGTAGATGTTAGATCTTAGATTCTGTTTATATGAAGAAATTGATAGGTATGTACAGTGATCACAAAAATTATTGGTGCTACTTGTGCACAACAAACTTCAAATTTTTACTAAATAATTCAATTTTCCTTGGCATTTTTCTTGAAAGTCAAAATTAAATCAATTATTTTCATTTTAATATTCATAATAATTTTTGGGATAGAATTAATGCAGGATAATTTTTGGAATAATTCAAATAATATATTTGTTCTAAGAATAATTATGGTTTTTTTTAAGAAATTGTATTTATTAAAGTTTGAAAAAATAAATATAAAAATTTATTAGTATTACAAGTGTCTAAATCCAAATTACGATACTTTAATTATGCAGAAATACTTTTTGTGATTACTGTACATGTGTATATAATGTGTATACACATATAATGTAGAAGCAGCATAATTTGTAAGATGCATATTAACTTGAAAAAATGAAATCATAATCGAACAAACATGAATTTAGGGTCGAAAATAACAATGAAATAGTAACAAAGGGTCGAAAACAAAAACAAACCAAAACAAACTATATTGTGCGTATATATATATATACATATATACTCGTAGATATACATAAATATATTATATCTAACATTATGGTACAAAACAGTATATATTCCAGTATCATACATATTCTATATACTTATGTACATACATACATATTTCTATTGCCCAATACAAAATATGTACGCAAACAAGAAAAAAATTGCTCCCTTCTTGTACATTATATTACGTGTATGTAAGATTGTATATTTGAAACTGTGTTGTTTTGTTTTGTTTTATTTATATTTTCTACTCTCAATTTTCAAAATGTACTCATTTTATAAGAAAAGCTTTGAGAGAGGTGGATTTTCGCTAAATCCACTTCCAAAATTAGCTCGGCAATGGAAAGGATTGTATTGCACACTCTGTATATAGTTATTTTACTCTGTGTTATTACGCCATTTATATCGAGTTTGTAATTCAATTACCACGATTATCAGTTCATTTAGAAGAAAAAGCTTTTCATACATTTTATAGATTTTTTTCAGACCTTCATCTGTTTAAATCAAATTTTTATTGTTTTAAATAATAAATTTTGGAAAAAAAGTAGCCTATTATTTGTGGGAGGAATTCCTCTTTCAGATAAAAAAAATTCCATCAAGATTGGTTCAGCCGTTTTCGAGATTACTCCGAACATACAGACAGACAGACAGACGCACCAAATTTATTTATAAGATTATCGTACACAATAAACATGTGGTGCGTTTGTGTAAGAGCAATTCAAAATTTTCACAGTAGAATATATTCAATTTGACATCAAAATTACGTCATTTTCAACTAAGGTGTTTCTGTATGAAAAATTAGTAGAAAATGAAATTTACCACAGTGAATTATTATTTTTCAACTGTTTCTGTAAGCATTAAAGAACGATTGAATATTTTCTATCAGTAGAATTATTTTCAACTGTTATTTAGCAGTTGAAAAGAGTATTGAAATAGAAAATAGTACAAATTATTTTAATAAAATCTTTGAAATGAGTGAAAAAGTATATATTATATACATATATAGGTATATACGTATATATGTATATTTATATAGAGTATATTTGTATTTTTTTTATTCTAAAGTAAAAATTCTTCCAAAAATTCGCATGAATAAATATGAAAAGATGTGGCCATCACAACAATAAATTCAATCGGAGTAGCATTTAAAGCTTTACTTATGTTCAATTTCCGAAATTCCTATTCTCTTTTCTATTTCACCACAAAATTTTTCAACCGCTAATACAGAAACAGTAGAATTGTAATAGTAGAAAATGAAATAGAAAAAAGCTGTGTCGTCACAAACAGTAGAAAATATTCAATCGGAAATACAGAAACGCACCAATGGTGTAGTTACACATACACATATGTACACTTGCATATATACTGTTATATACTAATTTTATACCAATCATCGAGCGTGTGCAATGGATATGCACATCCGCGCGCATGGTGAATATGTAGATGAATCGTGGTAAATAAAGTACATTATGTATATTGTGTGGTGAGTGGAGTTATCGTGATTGCGATAGCTCCACTCGAAGAAAAATTTGAATTATCCGAACATACTAATCAAAGTTTAAGCCACAATAGGTCTTAAATGACTTTGCTACGATCTGGTCTTAGTACCAGGCTAATACCTATGTGAACATATGACTCATATATAATGATAATATGTTTGTAAAAGAAAATTTTTTCAAAAGAAGTATGTGCTATAAGAATTTTATCCTAATGAGTTCATGTTAATAAATAAGCATGTCTAATCGTATGTGCCATTTTATATTCAGTGGAAAATTGTTCAATCATAAATTACAGAAAAATATTTTTTTTTGATATATTTGATTGTTATTTCTTTTATTGTAGTGGAAATCGAGATGGTGTGTTATGAGAAAATTATCACCTGTCGCAGGTAAGATAAGTTATGTTTGTGGCAGCAAAATTAATACAAGGAACAACAGCGTCATGTGCTATGTATAATTATTTATTTATTTTATGTTACATATACAGAATGTACATTAAATTACTTAATTTTTTAATTTATAAAAGTTACCATATTTTTAGGAACTTAATAATTTTACTGAGCATTTTAATTTATTTAATTGCTCATTTCTTAATCATCAGCTGTTCGAGATAGCGTGGAATTGTTATTGTCCTCTAACTGTTAGTAGGTGTTCTAATTTTAATCAAATTTTAGGCACGTCTATGGATCTGAACAATGGAATTGGTATTGGAATGTGCTCTTTTGGTCGAAGTGAAAAAAGAAAAATTTATTTTAGTTTTTTTATTAATTGATCCATTTATGCTAATGTCTTACACCACTTTCTGCCAACTCTTGAGTATATGAAATGTAGAAAGAGAATTAGAAAAAAATAAGAAAGATAAGCACATGTCTTCTGATTTTCTTGTTTAATTTATGTATGTACTACACTGTAATAGCCGTGTACGTAGAAGAATTTCAGATCAAACTAGATCCGTGTAAACAAAAAAACCGATAAATGTTTTGATCTATATTTTCATATGTAATCAAGCATAGCCATTAAACTCTTGCGTATATGAGATGTAGAAAGAAAAGTAGAAAGTAGTTTCTACGCGAATAGTAGTTTCTCTGCTTATTTTCTTGTGTAATTTGTAATTGTGTACTGCACTGTAGTATAGGCGAGTATAGAAGCAAAACCGATGAGCCTACCGGCGTAAAAAGGATAAAATTCTTTTCTCTAAAAAAACGTAGAAATTGGAATTTTGGGATGTTAGAATAAAAAAAATTAAAAATTTAACAGTGATGGAAACATACAATTTTGCAAAAATCCTTCTTAAAAGGGAAATTCTCAATTCAAGTGGGAATTTTTTATCTACACAATTTCATACAAAGTATATTTTATTTTGCAATATTTAATTCGATAAGGAAATATTTGTAAATTTTAAAATTGTAGCTATAATCACTGATCGCAAATATTGTTATTGTTATTCTGCACTTTATTCATTTTGTTTTATTTAAATTCCAATTATTTCTTTGGTAGCATTAGCATGGCATCGTCATACAATCATCATTAGAAAGGTGTTGCTATTGTTTAAGCTGAAAAAGAGGATATGAATTGTGTTTGCAATCGGTAATCGGCAGCCACTGTGTTCACTGAGTGGATAATTTATTTCTTGTTTCCTTTGATTTTTTTTTTCTCATATTTTCCTTTTATTCAAATGTTTCTTCACTTATATGGCACTATATGGCAGTCGTCGTACATTGAACATTATATATTGGAATGTTGTTAGTTTTTTAAGCAAAAAAGAAAATTTGCTTTGATGTGCGATTAATAATCGACATTCACTATATCCACTTTGTGGTTTTTCGTACTTAAGAAGAAATAAAAGGAAATTTTGAAAATATCTCCCACCTGCGCGTGTTTTCGCCATAGTCAGCTGACTAATACTATTGACACACTGCAAAGATAAACCATGGTTATCTCAAATGGTTTATCGATAACCTGGTATGGGTGACACATTTAAATTGAGGTGAACTAGTTTATGTATCCATACGACACCTGTCGAGATAAATTCCAACACTAATTCTTTTTCAACTAGTCAGCATGTTAGCTGTAATTTGGTTTGACAGTTTGTTTAAATAAAATATAAATAAAAAAAAAATAACATAAACGTCAAAGATAACTGAGTTCGAACTTGGTTAACAGGATAACTAAGGTCTAGAAACTCGGTTAACTTAACCGAGTTCTGAAAGTCGGTTATCGCAAAGATAAACCAGAAAACTGAGATAACCATGGTTTATCTCTGCAGTGTGTCAGTAGTATAAGCAGTATAACATTTGTTATATTTGTGTTGTAATCATTACATAATATTGAATTGACTATCGGAAAAAATGAAATAATACAGTGTACAGTTAAAATTTTAAAACACAGCAATAAATTGTATAAAATTATATGAAATATAATTTCAAAAATAAATTCTGAAATTATCAGCTCATCAATAATTTTGCTTTGATACATAAAAAATTATCGAATATTCTGGAGTTAAAAATTCTTAAAATTCAGTCCAATAAAACAATTTCATATTTTTATTTTATTTTATTAAGAAAAGAAAAAAGTAAGCGTAATGGTTTTATTAGCTTTTAGACATATAGTAAGTATTTCTTTATTACATTATATTATATTATAAAAACATAATATTGTATTGTACATATATCACAGTTATGAATATAAATACATAATGCATAAAATAGGTACATACTCGTATATCCGGTGGTTTATCTTATTAGTGGTCTTAATTTTCTGTATACATTCATGCTAAATAGAATTTATTTATATTCATGTGAGTGTGTTTATAGTTCGAAAATATGAAGAATCTACATGCACACAAATGCATATTATGAATGTACTTCATACATTTTTCCGATACAGCAAAAAATGTATGATATTCAATTAACAGGCTGTTCAACAAGAGATGGCGACATTAGATTCGTTGTTTTTATTTTTATAAAATTGGTACTACGTTTTTAGAATCATGAGTGAAGTTTCATGCAGATCTGTCAACTTATTCGTATATTTGCAGCTGTTCAAAGTTGACGTGTCACAGTATTTTTGTAAAATGGAAAAAATTGAATATCGTGCAGTAATAAAATTCTTATTTTTGGAAGGTGTAGCACCAAAACAAATTTATGAACGATTAGTAAAAGTGTATAAGCACTCTTCACCTTCAATTCGAACAGTAGAAAGATGGGTTGCTGCATTTAAAAGTGGTCATATAAGTCTTGAAGACGATCCACGTGTAGGACGTCCAAAAAGTGCATCAACACCAGAAAATGAAAGAAAAATACAAGATATGATTTTGGAAGATCGTCGATTAACCGAGAGAGATTTGGTACAAGCTCTGGGCATCTCATTAGGCAGTATGAGCAATATTTTAGCTGAAGTTTCAGGCTACAGAAAGATGTGTGCAAAATGGGTGCCGCCGCATTCGCTAACAATGGAACAAAAATACACTCGTATACGACGTTCTCAACATTGGGAGCGTTTTAGAAAAAATAAAAAGGATTTTGTGCGTCGTTTTATCACTGTAGATGAAAATTGTGCTTACCACCATGATCCTGAATCAAAACAAGAGGCTAAAGAGGGGTGTGAATCCAGTACTTCGGCTCCAAAGCGAGTCAGGGTCCAGAAATCGGCCAAGAAGGTGTTAGCATCAGTTTTTTGGGATACAAAAGGAATTTTGTTTGTGGATTACCTCCAAACTGGTAAAACAATAGACGCAGATTATTATTGTAACCTTTAGGACCAGCTGGATGTAAAAATTCGCGAGAAAGACCTGGTTTACAGAAGAAAAAAGTCATTTTCATCAAATAACGCACCTTCCTACACAGCTCAAAAGACCATCGCAAAAATTACTGAATTAAAGTACGAACTGTTGCAACATCCACCCTATTCGTCAGACTTGGCTCCCTCCGACTACTAGCTATTCTCCCATATCAAAAAATGCATGCGTGGAAAACGATTTTCATCGAATGAAAAGGTAATAGCAGGCGCGGAAACGTATTTTGACAGTCTTCCAGATTCTCACTTCAGGCATGGAATACATAAATTAGAAGATCATTGGAACAAGAGTATTTAAGTTAAAGGAGATCATATTGAATAATAAAGTGCATTTCAAACCATATAATTATGTTTTTCTTATCGAACGACAAAACTTATTGAACAACCTGGTATAACTTTGAAACTGGAAATATACGTAGTATGTACAATGTCTAAATTTTTCACGTTTATACAAAATGCAGATCTCGCTCTTATAACTTGGATTATGTAGTTTTGTCTAATTAGTGTATAATTTCAGCATCTTTTTTATGATTTGATTTTATAACTTGTGCAACTGTAAATAAAACACAAATCGGATCTACAAACACATATTAATCTCTTGTTGCATATATGGTATAATGTGCATACTTATTATGTTATCCCTAGATTGTATGAGTTTGAGTTTTGAATTAAAACTTAGAACTGTAAATTTTCCATAAAATAAAAAGTTATCACAATAACTCAAAAAACAGTCCTTCATTGTGTTATTAAATATTGAAAACAGTTTGATTTATTTTTGATCTTAAATATTTATTAAATCTAATTCACAATTACTGTTTATTTAAATACAAAAAGTATATAAATTACTTTTAAACAACTTCTTCGAAATGATCCGTAGAACGGTAGAATTCTCCGGTCAGAACTGCACTTTCTTTTGATTCTTGATTAGTTTTTATAAGAAAAGGGAAAAGAGCAAGTATGCACTTTTTATAAATTCACCTGTGTTGTATTTTTCCCAAAACGTGAAAAGCGTTAACGTTTCTTGAAAAAATGAAAAAAATTCAAGGCTATCGGGAAAAGCTAGTGCGTAAATGCAATTTGATAATAAAAAAAATATGAAAAGAAAGACAATTTTTGTGGCCGAATAATTTCATAAGGCTGAACTTCCCAATCGCTAGCTCGTTATATCGAAGCAGGACATTTTCAGAACGGTACTTTGGGATGTCCTCTTTAATGTGTCATATGTCCAGGGCACAATGTATTTCGTTAGAAAGAGGAGAAAGTCTCTTTAAAATGCAATATTCCTTGTTATCCTGCATTATTCCGACAAATAATTTAACGTTTTTGTGAAACACAGTGAATTTTTTAAAAAAAATTTTTAATGATACTTTTCTCTTAAATATCAACTTTCCGCAAACAAGGACATATGACACATAAGAGTACGATGAATACGATGAATATGAAATATCATTCCTTCTAATATGAAAGATCATTCAAAATTCGAGAATTAAAAAGTATGTGGTATATGTAAGATGAAACAATTCATACACAAAACAGGTTTTTATATTTTCCTATATACATATATGTACAAGTTACAAGTAATAATATGGTATGTGATATAATCATACTACCATACTATACATGTAGTAAAAAACAACAAAACACATTAAATATTAATATACTCATACTACACACACTACCAATACTATATATTTCATATATTTCAATACTTAATTTTAAAAAAATTAAAGAAAGTTCTAATACTAGGTCATTCAAAAAGTTCGCAGCCTTATAATGAATTAGTATGAATTTATGAACCAAAATACAATTAATCTTAAATATATATCCCTAAGCCCAATGCATTTTTTCCAGCGATTTTCCAATTCATTTATCCCCTGCCTGAATTGATTTTCCTCGAGACCTCCAAAGTACTCTTCGACAGCCGTTATGACTTCTTTATTTGATGAAAAGTGCTTACCACGTAAGAATTTTTTGAGATTTGGAAATATATGAAAGTCAAACGGAGCCAGATCTGGTGAATATGGTGGATACTCCAACAATTCGTAGTGTAGTTCTTTCAATTTGGCCATTGCAAGGACACCTTTGTGTGCTGGTGCATTGTCTTGGTGGTAAATGATTTTTTTCCTTTGTAATCCTGGTCTCTTGTCCCGAATTTTTGTGTCTAATTGGCCTAAAAGATTTCAATAATATTCTCCTGTTATCGTTTTACTCGTCTGAAGGTAATCAATTAGTAAAATCCCCTTTGCATCCCAAAAAACTGATGCCATAACCTTCTTTCAAGATTTTGAGAGCTTTGGATTATATCTCCTATATATTTGGATTATTTGGATTATCTCTCTATATAATAATAATCCAAATTATTTTTCTTTTTCAATATATTCATTTTCAGCTTTAATACATTTCTGAAATCTTTCGATTCACTTATGAAAGCCTGTATCTTGTATGCATATGCCGAAAATGCGTCCTCTAATTCTTCATCGCTGGTAAATTTCTTCTCACGCAGATCTTTTTTCAGTTTTGGGAACAAGTAATAATCGGTTATAGCCAGGTGTGGACTATAAGGTGGGTGACTCAAAATATCAAAGCCTACCTTTGACAAGGCAGTCAACGTAACACCACACTTGTGGACGGGAGAACTGTCATCGTCGTTGTCGTTGACAGCAGTTTTAGAGTTGATTCGAGTTGTTTGATCGGCGATAATTCACAAATATTCACAATTCACAAATATATTTTGAAAAACAAATGGTTTATTTTAAAGTTAAAAAGGCATTTTTTATAAGAAAAAAGATATGATTTGTTTGATCGTGTTTCGAGAGACGTATGTATATTTTCATTAATAGGAGATGTTCAGAAGTTCAATATTTGCATTTGAGTTATGATTACTACTATTAGATATATAAGGTAATCTGAATGAGAGGCTTGTGAGAAAAAATTGAGAGAAATGAGAGGAAATTTACTGATTGTTGTTTGTCATTATCTATTTATTGTACGAAGTCTATTTCTATTGGTTCTATTCTAGTCTGTCCCTACTGTTATTTTAGTTGAATTATCTGATCTAAAATTGTTACTGATTTTTATTATTGTTAAAATTTGGGTTTGAATTAGAAAAAGATTGACGAGGTATATTAAAGTTTTGTTAGAATACTGATCGATTTGATGGAAAGGTGGGCTATTCTTAGTTGTTGTTATACGTTGGTCTATTGTTATTGAATGCATAATGATGCTTGCACTGTCTTATAAATAAAACACTTTACTGGCTTTTATAATGCTATTTATGAATCTATTTTAACAATAATTTAGATTTACAATTATTTATAAATATTACAATTAATTTTATAGTTATCAATTTATTATATAAACGATTAATTTTAATTTATTTAATAACAAATGAAAATTTACTAAATTTTATTTATTGACAACCGAAAATTACTAAAGTACCGAACAACTTGAAATCTGATTTTAATTTTATTAAAATATTAAAAGAAACTTCTGAAAACTGGAAAACTGAATTCAATCAGACCTTAATGAGTAGTTTTGATTTACACGTAATTACTATAGATTTATAAAATGCATGTGAATTGAAATTTGATGATTATGCAATTTACATACACATAATGTAAGTAGATAGGTATAATACCATTCTTTAGCTACACGCGCTTCGAAATATGATGATCTATGTTATTTAAGTAAAATTTAATATTAAGCAGAAAATATATGGGAACGGAAATGTAAAGTTGGTGTATGGAACATAACAAATGATTGCTATTCAAAAGGCTGGTTCTAGTTTTGATTAGGTTTATTCCTATGATTATAGTTTTTATTTCTTTGTTAGTTGTTCCATTAATGGGTTATAAAATGCATAATTGAAATCATGAATAATACTTATGGCTTCTGCTAAAAGTAAAGATTTCTACAAAGAATAACTGGTCTAATTGGCTCAGGTAATTTATTTTTGAACACTATCAATGCAGCAGATTTATTTTGTTCGACCATGTTTTATAATTCTGCGAAATCATCCGTTAGTTGTTTAGTTTTTATATTGAGTCGACGAAGTATATTCTTTATATCATTAGAAAATTCAATACAATTTGTCTTGAATTTTGTGGTAAGTTGTTGAATCCATTCAACATTTGAAATTTTGAAAATCTGAAATAAAAAATAGAAAAAATATATACCACATAAATTAAGTTTAAAAGAAAAAACTTACCTGTGAATTTGTAATAGCATCAGAATTACCTAAAATAAAATAAAAAAAAGAATAATTTAGATAGAAATTTTTAGTATTTAATATATTTAAAAACAAAACAACATAACATAAAACAAACAGAACAACGCAAAATGTAAACAAACAACAAACATAACCAAACATGTAACACAAATAAACACAATCACAAAACTATTTACAAATAATATTTAAAACAAACAAATTTTCACAAAAAAGCACAAACAGTAAACTAATTATTATATAATTAACAATATAAGTCACAAACATCAAAAAACTATCACAAATTAATCAAAACAACAAATCACTTTAACTTTTAACACAAAACATAAACACGAAAAACTATACATAATAATAATAACTATAAAAATATACGTACATGTCATTTTCACATTTCATCTTCCACATTCTATTTTATTCACAATTACCAAAATACCATTTGAAAATTACCATATAAATAATTCACAATAGTTCAAATGTACCATTTAACAATTTTGGAAAAGGTCCAATAAGAAAGACTCAAGATGAAATAAATGGCAAGTACGCATCACCAACGGGGAATTCGAAGGTTCTGGAACTCGGAAAATTTCCTATATAAAGACCGAGGAATCGCAGAAAAGTTGTCTTTTGCGACTACCTGCCTAAATTGTCGTATTGAGACTGAATCAGGGAAAACAAAAGATCGCCTCATCAGCCTAGACCTATTGAGTCCTACTTAAAATCTAGCGTATTAAACTAGTAAAATAGAATTGTTAGGAATTTTGTAAAAAAAAAACTTGTAATTTTTTACAAAATTATAGGAAAAAATTGGTAGAATTTTTTCATCGGCTAAGTACTAAACAGAGTACTTAGAAAAATTTCGTATAAAATCATCGAAGTAGGTTTTATCGACTAAGTGCAAAATTTGAAAGTAGTTACTTAGAAAATTTTAAATAAATTTCTAAAGGAAAAAATTGGTTGGATTTTTTCATCGGCTAAGTACTAAATTAACAGACAACTTAGAAAAATTTCACATAAAAATCGTCGAACGAGATTTTAGCGACTAAGTGCAAAAATTGAAAGGCACTTAGAACATTTTTCATAAATTTTAACAAAATTATAAAGTTGAGAAATTTTCAAACACCTAGAAAATTTCTGTTACAGACAACGAATTTATCGATAAAGAATTGATAGTAAGAAAGACATACTTAGAAAATTTTTGCTGCGAGCAATAAAAATATTTATATAAATTGAATTTTTAAAAAAATAAATAACAATAAGTTATTATAAGAAACATTAAATTAATTATATGGGTGTACATAAACTACCAGAAAAACTAAGGTTAATACAAAAAGAAAATATCTTATCCATGTATCCATAAGAAAACGAACTTATCCATGCATCTATTTAACATCAATATCATATCCATACATATATGTACATAAGTATGTGCTGTGCATACGCACATACAAAATATTGTAAAAAATCAAAAATTTCATTTCACTTACAATATATAAAATAAAATACCGATGTTGTCATATTTTGAAATATAACATATATTTCAAAAGACATATTCTTACATATACGTGCATATACTATACTCCTTTATAGTATAAATTTACACACCATAAATATATACACATATACATATATCTAAATTATATATACATTCATATACAGTGAATGCACATGATCTTCCTTGTAAGATATATGAAATCTCTATACAAATGTATATATGAATATATGCTCTAAATCTAAATGCACGTAATGTGATAATCACATTGAAAAAACAAATTCATATTCATACATATATCGTACACAGTACGAAATTTATATTATGATCCCTTCTAATATGAAAGATAATTCAAAATTCGAGAATTAATAAGTATGTTGTATATATAAGATGAAACAATTCATACACAAAACAGGTTTAATTTGAAAGCGAGTCCTTTCTTCGTATATTTTCCTATATACATATATGTACAAGCAGTACAAGTTACAAGTAACAATGTGGTATGTGATATAATCATATTACCATACTATACTACCGTACTATACTACCATCAAAACACATTTTATATTCATAATTCATATATTCATACTACACACACTACCAATACTATATATTTCATATATTTCAATACTTAATTTAAAATGAAAGAAAGTTCTAATATATAGCTTTTCAATTGGAATTTAACAAAATTTCATAACATAACTGACAATTCAAATTAAAAACTTCTTCGGTTAGAACTTAAAATCCAACAAGAAAATTCAAGAAGAGTTGATTGCGATGCGATGGAGAAATTTAAGAAGAAGAAAACTATCCCTCTTTTTTGTACTAGTTTTCAAATCTTTGTATTTCTTGTATCTTTGATAATATCATATCAAATAAGTGATGTTACCACTCAAAACCACGGTATACAAACTACAACAGGTATCGCCTAAACTTATTTGACAGAAGTATGTGACGTCACTCACGACGAAATATTTTAAATGTTGTATGAAGAATAAAGGAAAATAATTATAGAAAGCTCTTTAAGTAGGAAATAATTAATTTCAGGCAGACTAAAATATGAATGTTTTTATATAAATGTTATATACAAGAAAATAATCATGTAATTCTTATAAATTTATAGTGTTTAAAATGTTATTTTGTTGAAAAGTAGATACATGGCAATATATGTTAGTATGTATGTACATTGAGAAAGATCAAATGAAATACATACATGTGATTAACATATTTTATGTTATTATTTTATTCAATTTTTGTTCTTTTTGTTTTCAAATTTTTAACAAAGTTATTTAAATGTCTTAGTCTAAAATACATCCTACATCTAAAATATAGTTTCTTAATTTCTAAAGTTAAAGGTACTGTTTTAGATTTGCTTATAAGTGTTTCTATAAATTTTCCCTCTGTAAAAAGACTATCTTTATTGACAAAAATAAAAATATTTTCTAATTTTTTAATTTCTTTCAAAAAAGTCTCACTCGGCTTTTTCAGTCCTACTTCTGAAATTTCATCTATCCAAGTATATGTTGGAAATTCTTGCTTTGCTTCTTCTATATTGCATCTTTTAATGACATACCCCGCCAGATATTCCAATGCATCTTCTTCAACTTCTGTGAAATTCATTTGCTCTATTTCGTCTTCTATTTCATCATTCTGAATTTCATTTACATCGGCAGACGTTTTATTAATAGGATTTTCTACTGCCTGAAGCATGTTTTTCGTAATTATTACATCTTCAAAATTTTCATCACTAATGTCAGTATTTGAAAAACTGCTTACTTGCTGTCGTGCATCTGATCGTCCTTAAATAATAATATATACATGTTACAATAAAAATGTTACAAAACTTATAAAAAATTAAATCAGGCCTACAATTTCTATTGTTTATATTTGATTAACTACTTACAAAAAAGACGACACAAACACGTAATGTTGCTAGAGACGGCACAAACACTCAATAAAATTTTATATTTACAAAACTTACCTAAAATACACATTCTTAATCTATACTTGAATTCCAAAGGAGTTGGATGGTCATGAAGACCACCTTTGGATCTTATAATACTAAAAAAGTGCTCTAGTTCATCCTGATTAAGACGACTGCTTAAAATGTAATTTATATCATAACTTATTTTAAGATGTTCATATAACTTAAGAAGCGAGGAATTGCTAATAAGTATACCATTTTGAAAATGTAGTAATTTTTTATGACCAACAACACGTAATTTTTTCATTATTTCTGACATTGACATGATTATTTTGCTTTGTTCTTCTAAAGCTAGTCCAAACGCTTTCAACCTATCCCTCGAATCCTTTGCTGGTAATTTTGTATTAAATATGTCAAACCAGTCATTTACTAACTTAATAAAGTCACTAGTTTCAATAGAATTTGACGATTTTATTGAACCTAAAGAAAAACATCTTTTGATTGATTTAGCCACTGAATGTGAAAAAAGTTGCGTAGCTAGCTTCACTTTTTGACGTGCAGCATCTTTTACAATCACATGGTTTTCAGTGATCTTGCTGCACATTTTAATATCACTAGTTTGTAAACTAATTAATTCTTTGATTGGGTCACTATTTATAATTTTTGCATCTAAAACAAATCCATTGTCTAAAAAGTGGTTTCTGATTAATTTAATCAGATGAGGCACATCCGCAAATACAAATATTTTATCTAGTTCATTTACACTAAAAAATGGCTTGTTTTCACTTATTTCGAATTTCTTCCATAAAGAATAATTTTTAGGACCTAAGTCTGAAACTATTGCAACTACCTTAAAATCTATTTTCATAAGTACAGTGATTAAATATTTTAAGTATTCACTCGCCGATAAGATCTTGGACCAGCTGAGTAAAGAGCTATCGCAGAAGAAATGTCTTCTGCTGTCCACCTTGACTTTTTATTTGGATTTTCCACTCTCTTTAACTGTCCACGACTAAAAAGTTTGTTTATAGATAGATGTTTTGATTCAGCTTTTTTAAGACGTTTTTCCATTACATTAATTTTTATTTTTAGCTGCTCATTTTCCTTTTTTAGTCTTGAATTTTGCACATCCTTAATTGTGTCTAACTCAACACTGAAATCATAATTGAAAAAAAAATTTATGAATAATTAATTAATTAATTATAATAATATTAAGGACATTTTAGTTTACATACACTGTCTGAGTCGCAACATCTTTTGTAAGTGGTATTGTTTCTTCTTGTAATTCAGTATTATCTTCTTTGGACCTAAAATATCAATTATTTTATTTAAATAAACACTTAAAAATATGTATATTGTGTCTGTTATTGTCATACTTTTCGTTAAAAATAAGTAAATCTTCAACAATTTTTTTCCTTTCACGTTTTTTATAACGTACATCCCTCGAAGAATCTTCAACAACATTTGGTAAATTTTTCGAAGGAATCGCTGTCTTTTTTAAATGTTTTTTATTATCTTCAATGTTGAGAAGAATATCTTTAAGTTCATAATCACTTTCATTAAAGTGATCTGAACACACAATTCCTATCTTGGACTTATTTTTACTTTTAACACCACATGCAAGCAACCACTTTTTTTGTAATTCTATATCTTTAGGAAAACGAAAAAATCTTTTTACAATTCCTTTTTTTCCTTCATAGTTTTTGCAATTAATTACACAACACTTTCCCATTTTGACTTTTAAATATTATAATTTAATTATTTTCACTAAAAAAAACTTTAATTGGCTCACAAATAAAATTAAAAAATATTAAACTCACTCTGTTCACATGTAATTACAAGCACAATTACAAGATTACAAGTATAAATGATATAATTTCGTGGTGAGTGACGTTTCAAAATGGCTGGCTCATGGTGTATGTATTATACCTGTTGTAGTTTGTATACCGTGACTCAAAACCATATAAAATTTAATAAACCAGTCATGCAACTCACAAACTAATTCTTCTATATAAATATTCTTATGTTTCTCTCATATTTACATCCCTCCTAAATTATAAATATTCGCTCTTTTTCGATATTTCTTCGAAAAACTTTTTCGATCTTTATTTTTGGCAAACATACAAACATTTAAATAAAAAAAATGAAATGGTTCATCTAGTAGGACTGTATTATCTTTGTCCATATGAATTTGATTTTGTTACATATTTGAATATATGCAGTGAAACATCTGTATATTTGTCTGTGGTACCAGCCATTAAATTAATATTAAGTATTCTGTAATTTTCAAATTTTTAAAAACTTCAAAATAATACATTTTTGTTCACAATATGTTTTCAAATTCTTCAATTTTATTCACATCCTCCATTTTTATATTCATTTAACATATTTTTTTATTATTATTATTATTTTATTTTCACATTTCATTGTTATCATTGCTTTATACAACACATATATTAATAAGAAAAATAATATTAAAAAAAAGAATAATCATAAAAAATAAAATAATACGTTTTTTTCTTATTTTAATTATTTTTAACTACTATCAGGGTATAATACTCATATTCCATAAATATCACATAATTAATGACATCAAAAATACTAGACGACAGCATTATATTAATTGCAATACATACTACGTGGGTTGATAAGTTTCCTGTATTAACATGTAGATGACACTTCGATGAGTTCGGAGTATTTTTTTTAGAAATTATGATCTTTTATGAGACGCCATTTTTATTTTCAAACCTATCTGTCAATTAATTTATATTTTACAATCAATTGAATTACGTGTGTTTAGCATTTTGTATAAAATGGATAAGGTTCAATTTCGTAGTGTGATACATTATCTCCATTTGAAAGGCTTATCAGCAACTGATATTAAAAAAGACATGGACGAAACTTTGGGTGAGTCTGCACCATCATATGAGACTGTTCGTTTTTGGGTCAGTGAATTTAAACGTGGACGTACAAGTGTTTATGATGATGAACGCGGTGGAAGGCCAAAAGAGGTAACAATACCAGAAAATATCGGAAAAATCCATGATATTGTGTTGACTGATAGAAAAGTGAAAGTGAATGAGATTGTGAACATCGTCAACATGTCAAAAGAACGTGTTATTAATATCTTGCATGAACATTTGCATATGAAGAAACTTGTAGCAAAAGGGGTGCCGCGTTTGCTAACAATCGACCAAAAACGCAGACGTGTGACCACTTCACAGCAATGTTTGGAAATGTTGACAGGCAATAAGGCGGATTTTTTTCGTCGAATAATAACTGTTGACGAAACATGGATTCATCATTATACACCTGAATCAAATAAACAATTTGCAGAATGGATGGAACCAGGTGAAAGCCGACCAAAGCGACCCAAAACTCAACAGACGACGGGGAAAGTCTAGGCCACTACATTTTGGGATACACATGGGATAATATTCATTGATTATTTGGAAAAAGGAAAAGTGATTACTGGTGAGTATTACTGCACATTGTTAGACAAATTAAATGAAGAAATTTTAAAAAAACGACCACATTTGTCGAGGAAAAAAATCCCCTTTCTTCAAGACAATGCCCCAGCTCACACGTCAACAATTGCGATGAATTTCATGAATTAAAATACGAACTGCTTCCACATCCTCCTTATTCTCCAGATTTGGCTCCCAGTGATTACTTTTTGTTTCCAGAGTTGAAAAAATGGTTACGGGGAAAGAGATTTTCATCGGATAGTGACGTCATAACCGAAACAAACGCATTTTTTGAAGGGTTAGACAAAGTGTGATATAGGGAAGGGATAGAATTGTTGGAGAAACGTTGGAATAAATGTGTAGAGCTAAAAGGAGATTATGTAGAAAATTAAATAAAAAAATTGTGAAAATTTACGTGCTTTACTATGAATACAGGAAACTTATCAACCCACGTAGTAAGTAATAGTACGTGTACACATCTATGAGTACGTAATAATATAAAAACAAAACAACGTGAAAATATATACACAAATGTACTCGTATATGGCAAAAAGGTAATAAAATTACATTATGAAGAATTTTCTATTTTATAGGGTTATACATATATGTATATGTATACACGTATACATATCCTGAAAACATACATAAGCATAATACAACTTAATACTATATTCATATTTCTATTATAAATATTTTAATGTATTCATTGAAAAAAAATTTATGGATACTGACTGACGCCAAGTAAACTGTACATACATACTTATACGTGTATTTATGTGTATGTGCATATGTCGATATGTACATATACTCGTATATACATATATATATATAGAAATTTATGGAAAATGCTATTATTATATTTTTAATTATCTGCATATAGTACTTTAAGTAGATAATATTATATACATATGTATATTAATGCAATGTGTAAAATAAACGGATCACTTACAAGAGTAGAAAATTTTACTTTTTTAAAACAATCACGAAAACGTTGAAAACCACTAACTATAATATTTTTTTTCTAAATATTAAAATCTATATATATACTTTTTCATAGTGATATGTGAGAGTGTTTGGCTCTATCATTTCATTTAGTGCTTATGTCGTATAACAACCTCTAGATAAATAGAGATATGGGTGATTCTCAGATTACAGAATAATTTGATGTCCTTCACTTATTTTAATTTTTTAAATACAAATTTTGTACTGTTAACTATAGCTATTTTTGTGAAATGAATTAAAAGATAGTTCTCTCGAAATTAAATCCATCATTTTTTATGATAAATTTTACAGATTTTACTAAAATTTGGCTTTAAATTGTTATTTTGTCATTCCCCAGATTGTCTCTTGCCAGAGATCAAGACATAGTTTAGTGATTTGTAGTTTGAGATATATTAGTTATAGAGAAACTAAGAAGAGTATATTAAATGATTTACATTTATTGGAAATTTTTCTCATGTACCTGCAATCATAACTCTGCTATAAGGTTTCTTTTCTAAAATGACTGTAATAACATTTGGAATTCATAATAAGAATAAATAAGACTATAGTCTACTGTGACAGGAATCTGATTCTGAATTTGAAAACTCGTTTTCAATCTTTTTCTTTTAATTTGTTGTTGTTATAAAACATTTTACTTATCGAGTATACATGAGATCATCGAACAATGACTAGTATGAGTGGCAAGTACTGTTATAAAACACACATTTTAATGGAGGGTGATATAAAGTTTATCATCTATCCTCTGTTTAAAGCCAGCTTTACACTATTATTGTGGCACATTATCAATTGATAAAGATTCCGCTAATGTGTGACTAACAGTCTACTGTCACATTATTCTGATTCTGAATCTGAAACGTAAAATTTCAGATTCAGAATTCACTTTTTGTTCATTCTGATTCTGAATCTGAAAACTCCTTTTCAATATTTTTCTTTAAATTTGTTATTGTTATAAAACACTTTACTTATCGAGTGAACATTAAACCATCGAACAATAACTACTATGAGTGGCGAGTATGTAGGTAAGACGCACTTTTCAATGGAGGGTGAAATAAAGTTAATCTTCTGTCTTCTGTCTTCTATCTTACGATCTTCAAGTTGTATATAAACAAGTAATTGTATGTCAATTTATTGAGCGGTTTAGCTATGAATTCAGATTCAGATTTCAGGTACATGTGACATGTTACATTTACTGTCAGCATGTTTCATTTTCTATTCTGAAAATAATCAGATTATAAAACGGAAGTACGAACCGGAATTTTTTTAGAAGATGAATTTTTCAGAGCCATGTAACAAGTCACATTTACTACAATGCATTTGAAAGTGATTCTGAATTTTTCAGATTCAGAATCAGACTCATGTGACAGTAGGCACACAGTGTAATCATCCATGTATTTGGCTAAAAAGTCCACTAACAAGTTTGCTAACAAGATTTTTCATTATCGGTTTGGTTTTATTTGCTACTAGTCACACTTTATCAATACGGGTATTTTGTTGTTGTACTTTTGTGATTTTTTACTTCTTCACTTCAAAACTATAATATGATAATCATTTTTCTATTATAATGTAAACATCAATTAATAATATCTGACACATTAGCGAAAATGAAGAACCTTTTAACTTCACGCATTAACGGAATTGTTAACGATTAATAACGCGCGACAATAATAATGTAAAGCTACCTTAAGACTATTCCTATGCGATCCAACAAGTTTTTACTTACAAGCTTAGTTTTTACTTACGAGTTTAGTTGTCATGAGGTGAAGATCATGTTTTCAAAGTATAATTGTTCAAACGTGAATCAGCTCGTCAGTTGTTACACTACAATCAGTCATTCAACTGATAAATATTTTTTTGAAATAATTATTGATTTTTTATTACACTGCTAACTGAAGATTTGAAAATTTGGACGAACATTTAGTCGACAAAAAATTTCTCCCAAAATGTATTTAAAAGTTAAATTAAAAAGTAAAAAGTCAGAAAACGTCAATCCATTGGGGAATGTGAATTTAAAATTACAAATACACAATGAATTAAAAAAATTAAATAAAAATGGGTAAAACAAAATCTGAAAGCCGAAAAGAATACAATGTAGAAGCAACAAATGCTTTTAAATGATTAATTACAAAGAAAAATCAAAATTTTTATTTTCACTTGGGTACATATGAATTTCTTCAATATAGAAAAGAAAAGCAAAAATGTTTTTTTTTTTCATAATTTATTATTTGATGAATAAATAGTATTAAAACTGAAATTCATGTGTTTTAGTTATTCCCCCAAACATTATATCTCATTCTCCTTCCCTGCCATACATTTTTCAGAATATTGAATAACCTCGTAAAAACCTTAATACGAAATGCTCCTTTTATTATTTTTTAAATTCTATCTAAGTGAACAGTTTTCTTTAAATTATATTCCCAAATAACATAAAAAATGTGATTCCATTTTAACGTAGGAATCACCCATATACATTTGTTCATCCTTTTAAAATTTGCGTACAAGTATATAATAACTATGCAGAAATTATAATGTGAGATATAATAATAGTGTATATTTTAAGATATATTCATAATTAAAAATCTCTTTTATTGTCTTTCGTTCTAAGATCAAAATTACATTGGGAGGAAAAAACTATTATTATACTCTAATAATACTTACATATATCGCTCCACCCACTATATTTTTATTTAACGGTATATTAATACATATATGAACGAATTGCACATACTACATGCATATAGCACCTAGACAGTGCAATGTTAAATAAAAAAATTTTTGAGAATATGTTTAAAAAAAGTTGATAACAATAACAATAAAATGGAATATTAATAACGTACATTCATAAAAACAATTAAAAAGTATAAAAAAATAGAAAAAAATTAGCAAGAATTAAATGCGAAAATGCAAAAATCACATCTCTGTATGTACGAGTATACTGTATAATGTATACGTGCATTATAAATTTGATAAAAGGGGCGTCTTATTGTATTATATACAGACATGTATATAATTATGTGGGTGCATAATTATGTGCATTCAGACATAAAAGAATCACATTTAGAATTTATTTAATTTAATGTTTAAATATTCAATACATAGGATTAATTATGCACGTAGTAAATACAGTGCTTTGAAACAATACCCGAACATCATTAGTATAATTATATAATTCGTGAATTTGAGGAAATTTTACGGATCAGTGAACTTTGGTGAAATTGGACAATTTGACACTCTTTTAAGAATAATGAAAAACTGCAAAACAATAATATTATTTAAAAACGATGTTGAAAAAAGTAGTTTAAACTGTATAATATAATAATATTGTCTATACTATATTATAATAATTATAGATATATTAGTATTTTACTCTCATTTTCTTTGATTCTTGTTGCCAGCTCCTTGGCTACTCCCTTTCTACTTAGTATACCATAGACAAAGATAATAGTAGTTCTTCTCAATAGATTTTCTTTTTAGTTTAAGTGGTAATTTTTCCAAAAACGACACACTCACATAAATGATAAAGATCGAAAAAGCTTCATCCAAACCAAAAAAGTTTTTCAAAATTTTTCGAATTGCTTTGAGTTATGTACCCTGTACACAATTATAATGATTTCAATAAATGTGTCTGACAGTCTGTAATATAATGGAATTGTTTTTGTAAATCGAGTTATCAAAACTAATTGTGTAGACGGAGCATATTGTTTCGAATTTGTTCTCATTTATTTTAAATATTTGCTCTCACTAAATGAAATGAACACCTGTCAATGTTTTGCAGTACTAAACAATACACAATGCTATTTAAAATGTACATTTAATTCATATGATATTCCACACATATAAGTGTTATTTATATGTAAATGTATATTTTGAGTATTGAAAATAGAATAAATTAATATCATTGGCTGGAGCATAAATATGAATTTGAACATTTTTGAGAGATTTTGATCATAAATATTTATTTTCCATGTATGGTTTATGCTCGTGCATAAGGATATATAAGGATCCATATTGAATTGAAGACGATCTCGTACACATACATACATACCGCATATAACATGAATAAACAACGTTTGATAAGATACAAACAAAAAAGTGATGAAGATAACGATACAATTAAGGTAGGAGAAAATTTTTCTAATTTTAAAGAAGAAAATATAGATCCTAATTGCGTCGAAAAAAATTAAGAATCTATCATGACGAATCAATTCGTATTCAAAGACGTAGAAGAATCTTTAGAATTTTTTGACGGTGAAAATAATAAAGATATAGACACGTGGTTGAAAGATTTTAAAGATATTGCTGAAGTATGTGGTTGGAATGATATACAAAAATATCTTTATGTTAGAAGATTGTTGAAAGGCGCTGCAAAGTTAGCAGTAGAATCTGCTGATAATATTAAACGGTGGTCAGATTTGGAAGAATATTTGAAGAAAGAATTTGGTGAAAATTGTTGTAGTCTAGATATTCATAGAACTTTAGAAAAGCGTAAAAAGGGAAATAATGAAACGTATTTAGAATACATGTTTGCAATGAAGCAAATTGCATAAAAAGGGAAATATATATGAGAAATCATTAGTTACGTATATAGCAGATGGTATCGTAGATGAAATTAATAACAAAACCATTTTGTATGATGCTAAAGGATTTGAAGAATTAAAAGAAAAAATCAAAATTTATGAGTGTATTCAAGAAAAGAAAAGTAGAGATGATAAGAACAAGTCAAGACGATTTCATACGAATAATAAAGATCATGTTAAGAATAATAGATGTACTTCATGCGGTGGAAAGGGTCATTATTCTAAAGAT
Organism: Villa cingulata; assembly: GCA_951394055.1. NCBI lineage: Eukaryota > Metazoa > Arthropoda > Insecta > Diptera > Bombyliidae > Villa > Villa cingulata. The sequence continues at coordinate 26,838,415 of OX596019.1, read as the reverse complement.
TGTAAACATAAAGATAAAGGCCCACGTTGTTTTAAATGTAACAAATTTGGTCATATTGCTCCTAATTGTACAGAGAGAAATGAAGCTCACATGTCGAACAAGGTTAATTTAATAACGATACCGAAAATGCACATTAAAGTCACAGTAAATAATCATGACTATATAGGATTAATAGATTCTGGTAGTGATGTAACATTATTACGTAAAAGAATAAAGGATAGCACAAACTTAAAACACATTTTTTTAGATCGTGGAATAGACGTAGTTGGTTTTGGTCACAACACAAAGAAAACTTTGGGTTCATTCACAACTGAATTTGTTATAGATGATCAGGTATTCTGTGTAAAATGTCATGTAGTACCAGATTCCTGGCTATCCTCTGATATTCTTATTGGTAAAGATTTATTAATGAACGCAAATGTTACAATAAAAAGTGGAGTAGTTTCTATAGAGAAAATATGTGCTGAAGATTGTGAAGAAGAACTTGGATCTTTATTGCAGATTGATGTAATAAATGTAAATGATGATAATATTCTAGAAAGCGTCGAAGATATAAAATGCATATCTGCGAAAGACAAGGTATATAAATTAATACAAGAATATGATCCTGTTAAACCAAAAAAGTCCTGTATAGAAATGCAACTTTTTCTAGAAGATAAAATTCCTGTTTACGAAAAACCACGACGTTTATCACCTAAAGACAAAGAAATAGTAACCGAACAAATAAATGAATGGTTGAATGAAGGTATTATTACAAAAAGCTGTTCTGATTACGCAAGTCCTGTAGTATTAGTTAAGAAAAAAGACGGTTCAAATAGATTATGCATAGATTTTCGAAGACTAAATAAAAAAATCATAAAAGATAGATATCCATTACCGGTTATTGAAGATGTGTTGGAAGAATTATATAATGCAAAGGTTTTCACTACACTAGACCTAAAGAACGGGTTTTTTCACGTTGATATACATCCCGATAGTCGTAAATATACATCGTTTATCACCCCAGACGGTCAATTCGAATTTACAAAGGTTCCTTTCGGCCTTTGTAATTCGCCAGCTGTATTTCAGCGTTTCATCAATGCTGTGTTTGAACCACTCATACGTAAAAAGATTATATTAGTCTATCTTGATGATGTTATGATACCGTCAGCAGACGAGCGAGAAAATTTAGAAAAGTTGGAACTAGTGCTAAGCGTAGCTCAGAAAAACGGATTGGTAATAAAATGGAAAAAATGTGACTTTTTGAAAAGAAGTGTGGAATTTCTAGGACATATAATAGAAAATGGTTGTATCCGTCCTTCACAAGGAAAAACTTTAGCTGTGAAAAATTTTCCTCAGCCGAAAAATGTGAAAGAGGTGCAGAGTTTCATTGGTCTCACTGGATTTTTCAGAAAATTTATTTATAATTATGCATTAGTAGCTAAACCTTTAACTGATTTGACTAAGAAAAACTCAAATTTTATTTTTGGTCCGGAGCAGTTAGAATCATTTAATCATTTGAAACATTTACTTTGCTCAGATCCTATTTTGAAATTATTCAATCCTAATTTAGAGACAGAGGTACACACAGACGCAAGTAAAGAAGGTTACGGAGCAATTTTACTTCAAAAACATCAAGACTCTAACTTTCATCCTGTCTTCTATTTGAGTTATAAAACTACAGATACAGAGAAAAACTATTCAAGTTATGAATTAGAAATATTGGCTGTCGTAAAAGCATTGAAAAAATTAAGAATGTATTTGCTGGGATTAAAGTTTAAAATTTTTACAGATTGTAAAGCCTTTGAACTCACAATGAGAAAAAGAGATATAAATACACGTATAGCTAGATGGGCCTTATTTTTGGAGGAATATGATTGCACAGTACATCATCGTTCAGGAGTTAGCATGAGACACGTTGATTCATTAAGTCGAAATCCAGTAGTATATGTAATAGAAGACACTGTATTGAAACAAGTTAGCAAAACTCAATTAGAAGATGAACAGTGTAAACTAATATTAACTATATTAAGAGAAAGAGAATATGAAAATTTCATTTTACGAAATGATGTATTATATAAATTCGTTGATGGTAATTATTTACTAGTAATTCCTAAAAGCATGCAGAAAAATCTGATCAAAAGTATACATGAGAAAGGACATTATAGTAAGCAGAAAACAGAAGTAATGATAAAGCAAGAATATTTTATACCGAATCTAAGTAAAAAAGTTGAAGAAGTTCTGGGTTGTTGTATTTCATGTATCTTAGCAGCAAAGAAAACGGGAAGACAAGAAGGTTTTTTAAACCCCATTGAAAAGTTAGATATTCCTTTACACACGTATCATGTAGACCATCTAGGACCTTTACCATCAACCTCTAAACAATATAAGTATTTATTCGTAGTCACAGATGCATTTACGAAATTCGCCTGGATTTATCCAGTTAAGACAATCACATCAGAAGAAGTCATAAAAAAGTTAGAATTGCAAAGCGAAGTATTTGGTTACCCACATCGCGTTATATCTGATCGAGGTCCAGCGTTCACATTAGGAGTATTTGAAGATTATTGCAAACAAAACAATATTAATCACATTCTGATCACAACTGGCGTTCCTAGAGGAAATGGTCAAGTTGAAAGGTTGAATCAAACAATAATTAACATTTTATCTAAAATTTCAGTCGATAACCCACAAAAATGGTTCCAATTTGTACCGAAGTTACAGATGATTATTAATTCAAGCAGTAATCGTGCCATTGGTAGAAGTCCTTTCGAGATATTGATGGGTACTAAAATGAAGAGACCAGAAGATGTTGAACTTGCCAAGCAGATAGAAGTAGAAATGATTGAAGTGTTCGAAGAAGCGCGAAATGCTGTTAGAAACGAAGCCAAAAAACAACTCAAGAACATCCTAGAAGAAAACAAAAGAAACTATAATAAGAAGAGAAAACCGTCACACAAGTATGCTCCTCATGATCTGGTTGCCATTAAAAGGATTCAATTCGCACCAGGGTCGAAACTATATCCCAAGTTCTTAGGTCCGTATGAAGTCACCAAGGTTAACATCAATGACAGATACGAGGTAAAGAAAGTAGGTTTTCACGATGGTCCAATAGCAACAACCACGTCAGCAGATTACATGAAACCATTGGCAAACATGATAGACAGTTCATCCGAGACGGAATCAGAGTAGGATGGCCGAATGTAGGAATTAGCATTTCTTTTCTTTTTAATTAGCATTTCTTTTCTTATATAACATGTAATGTACTTTTCAATAGTAATGATTTTTCTCTAATGTTTAAAAAAAAAAGGTTAACTATTGTCAATTATTGAGAGCAAAAAAAAATGTTATATGAAATATAAAGAAGTAGGTAGAAAAATTGTCAGATAAGATTTGTATGGAACACAGTAAAGTTGGATTTTTTTTAGTAAAGTTGAATTTTTAGAAAAGTTGATTTTAAGAAGTAAAGTAAATTCAAAGTAAAGTTGATCTTTTGAATATAGAGAGAAATTAATATTGTTAATTTATAATTTTTTTATTAAAAATAAATAATTAAAAAATAAATTTTCATTCTTTAATAAGTAAAAAAATAAATTCTTTTAATTTCCTACATGTATGTATGTGTTGTTATGTTAATATGCCTTGTCGCGTGTTACATGATCTGACATAAATTACTACTACTACTTCTAATTGAAATACATATATAGAATTGTATTTATATCAAAGACCATATAAATATATACATTTATATGGTCTTTGGTTATATGTATGCGTCAGTTGCTCCCATTTTTCCTGCTGCAGACGCTTCCATTGTACAGTTTCAAATCTAAAAAAGTGTAACAGAAAGTAGAATAATATATTAAATTGGTAAATTTTAATAATAAATTATGTTTACTTACTTATCTCTAGCTAAGATCTTATCATGGAATAGGTATTCAATTAGATGCTCCCTTTGCACCGGCGTTGCTTTCTTGGCTCTTTTTTGCTCCATTCCTAAAAAAAATCATATAGAAAATTAAAAATACATATTATAAATTTGAATATTACAAAAAACAATTTAAGTAAAACATGAATACTTACTATAATAATATGATATTATTTTCTCAAATTTTTTGTTACTCAAATATTTTGTTTTGTTTTCTCAAATTTCCAATTCACATTCACTGACACTGACACAACAAATGATATATTTTTCGTTGTACTTTATGCATTGCGACGGCAATTTCATTGTCGTTATTTTAAAGTACAAATAACGATACGAAATCGCTATTAAAATACGTTCGTAATACCACTTTATCGCTATTTTCAAGTTCACCACAGAAAAGAGAGAAAGCTCTCTTAATTAATAACGATAAAGTGCGTTCGTAATACCAATTTATCTTTATGAGTGAATAACGATAGCGAAATAACAATAAAGTACGTTCATAATCGACCCCCAGGTGTTTTCTTTGCAATGCTTTGCTATGTTGGCTATGCCATGTTCTTTTTTTGTTTGTTTTTTTATTTATTTTTTTTTCTTCTGTTTTCGGTGATCGTATTATAACAATTAGAAGCATTTTTTTTGTTGATTATTGAATATGTACCACTCACACATATTTAATATTTTTATTCATATAAAATGAATAAACGTATCCGTGAAAAATTGATATATTTAGACCCGAAAGTTATGCAAAATATTTTTATTATCTATGACAAAATTCTTGTGAAAAATAGGAATTTTATATTACTACTAATTCTAAAATAATGTAAAAATTGTTATTTTTCTATTTCGAAATCGAAAAAAGAACACTCCAATTACCTTATATAAAAATTTCAGTATAATACGCAATCATCTACCCATGAAAAATTACATTTAAAATCTATACAGTTTTTGTAAAAATTCTTCTTTCTTCAAAGCGTTCTACAGGACTAATAAGGACAAAAATCACTAAAGTGCTCCACTTAGTGCACTCTACACCCTTTGAATGATGCATGACAAAAATTTTAGAAAAATACATGGTGTGTTACGGAGAAAAGGTGTACCATAGCACGTTGAAATTTGAAGAAAGCATCGTCCTTATTGTCCTGTACAGGAAAAACTAAAACCTTTTTGAAAAATTTGTTCCACTTATTTCACTGTAGACCCTTTGAGCTTTCATTTAAAACATATTTCATAAAAATTGGATAAAAAATGGCTGAGAAAACGAGTACCCAAATCACGCAAAATCAGTAAAATCAGTGCAACATGCTCTTAAGATGAAAATTATTCATTTGTACAATAAGATGCCACCAGTGCTAAAAATAAAATAATAAAAAATTAAAAATATTTTAACATAATAATAACTGTTATTGTAATGTCAGTTTGATTATTGTCATCATCAATTTCTTAGTTAGATATTGTAAAATCAGCTGTCAAAAATATTTGATGATCTGGTAACAAATCACTCTTATATCATAAGTACATAAGTTACGTCGTTCTGTTTTGGTAATTTCGACTTATTGGGCGCATTTACATTGCTTTTCTTGCTTTCTTATCTTGTTTCAAGATTGAACGATAGCATTTACATTATATCCATTCTTGCTTTCTTGTTCATGTTTCATGTCGTATTTTTATATGCGATGTCTATTAGTAGTATTGCAATATACTTATTTTATGATTTTCAATCTTGCTTTCATGTTTGACATTTTTCATTAAAATTAAGTTAAAAATTCTATTGTGATAAAAAAAAATAACTAAAAAAATATTATATACATATAAATTTTTATTTTAATTGATTATTATTGAGCATTATTAATAACCTATATCAGCATTGCATTTTTGTTGATGGTGAAACATTCTACTAATTTTAATTATTAACATACTGGCAACACTAAATTCAAGAAAGCAAGAAAGTAGACCATCTCTGAGTGGGTTTGCTTTCTTGTTGCCTCTTGTCTCGGCCTTCTATACATCTCTTCTATGTTAATGACGTCACGTTCTTGCCTTTCAAGATAATGTAAATGCGAGCATTAAGTCCATTATATAAAAAGAATAAGATTAACGATAACAAAGGTTATTTATGGGCCCAGTTCACGTGCAAATAAGAAAATAAAGAGTTTTAAAAATTGATGAAAATAAATCGCTTGAGATCTGTGTGATCAGCAATAAAATATTGAAATAAATAATAAAAATAAAATTGGAAAAATATTTTAAAAAATAGTGAATAAAATAGTTCAATGAAATGGGAAGCCAGAATTTAGTGAAAATCGATTGTCTTACCAACGAGAATTACGACACATGGAAAATACAAATGCAGGCCTTACTAATTAAAAATTATCATCGGGAGTATGTCTCAGGTAATTTAAAAAAGAAAAATGACCAAGATACAGATTGGATCAAAAATTACCAGAAGGCAAGAGCTGATTTAATTTTAGCAATCAGTCCATCATTACTCAAAGAGGTTAAAGACTGTACAACGTCATATACTGTATGGGAAAAGTTGAAAGAGACTTATGATGCAAAAATTCCAACTAGAAAAGCAGCATTATTAAAACAGCTGATATTGTGTAAAGCATCTTCTTGTGAAGAGATAGAAAAACATGTGTCTGATTTTTTTGACATGGTGAACAAATTGAAATCTATTGAAATCAATATAGATGACGACCTCCTCTCAATCCTGTTATTATATAGCTTACCTGATCAATTTGAGAATTTCAGAATAGCTATCGAATTATCTACCTTATCATCATCAAAAATAAAAATAATCGAGGAATGCAATGCTCGATGCAATCAACCATCATCATTATCAAATTCACTCGTCGTAGAACAAAAGGAAGGAAGCAACAATCAAACAAAACAGAAACCCAAGTTCAGCAACAGCAGAGATAAAAAAAATGTTATAGATGCAGCAAGTATGGTCATAAGGCAATTGACTGTAAAAAACGGTGGAATCAAAATGAAAAATCTTCGTTCGTTGAAGAATCAATATTTATTACAGGTATTAATAAGAAACGAGTAAGTTGGATTCTAGATAGTGGTGCTACATCACATATATTGACAAATCAAAATAATTTTATAAAAATACATACATCAAACAATATTAAATTAAAATTGGCAATTGGAGAGTCAGCTGAAATTAAGGGAAAAGGTTAGGAAAAATTAAGGTTAACTTATCAACTCCAGCTGAAAATAATATCATCATACGGCACGGTAGGTTTGGCCATCTCAACTTCAGAACCCTGAAGGACATGATAAACAACCAAAAAGTTAGAGGCATAAAAATGAAGATTCCTAATCATATCAATCCGATATGTAAGATCTGTATTCAAGGAAAGCAAGCACATCAACCTTCTATGAAAAACAAGTTTCAAAGATCCAAAAACCCACTTGATCTGATTCACTCCGATTTATGTGGTCCAATGAGGACAGGATCAGCCGGAGGTTCTTATTATTTTATCACTTTAATCGACGATTGTACACGTTGGTGTGATGTTTATTTTCTAAGAAACAAAAATGATGCGTTGAATGCTTTTATAGAATATAAAGGAAAAGTAGAAAATTATCACAACAATAAAATAAAAGCAATAAGAACAGATAATGGTAAGGAATTTGTAAACAAAAATTTTAACGATTATTTTAAATCTTCAGGTATACAACATCAACTGACAGTAGAATATACACGTCAGCAAAACGGTGTAGGTGAGCGAAAAAATCGAACTTTGATCGATGGATCCAGATGCATATTACTTGAATCAGAACTACCAACTTATCTTCGGGCTGAAGCTGTATCTACAATAATATACATCAAGAATAGAACACCTTTTACAAGTGTCGACAATGAAACTCCGTATAAGTTATGGCGAGGAAAGGATCTCATCACAAGTCATTTTAGAACTTTTGGAACTGTCGCTTACGCACTAGATAAAAATCCAAATAATGATAAATTTGATTCGAGATCAAAATCATTTTATTTTGTAGGCTACAGCAACGACGCAAAAGCATACAAATTATGGGACAAAAGCACGGGAAAAATAATAAAAGCAAGAGATGTGATTTTCATAAATGAAGAAAATGAAAAACCTGAAACGAAGGATAATAAAATTATATCATACGAATATTTGCCAAATACGACAGAAAATGTTCTTCAAGAAATGAGCGAAACACACGAAAAGTAAATTGAGAAAGAAAGTATTACAGAAGAAGACTTGAAATCTGATATAGTTCAAACGGTAAAAGATATTCCAGAAATAAAAAAGAAAGTTGAAATAGAAGAATCAACTACTCACTAAATGCTGCGAATCCTACGCAACCATCTACAAAAAAGGGAAGGCCAAAATTATTAGAACAGGATTGAGAGGTCGCCCTAAGAAAGAGTACCAAGCTGAATTAGAAAAAATACAAATACAAAAAAAGAAAGGAGAGAAAAAGAAAATTAAAAAGAAAAACACGAGACAGATAGTGAAAATGAGTTATATGTGGACTATGAAAATTTTTTGGTGAACTATGAAGAAACTGAAAACATCATACAAGTTGAAACTGAAGAAAATTACAACTGTGATGAATGGAAACAAGCATAAAGGAGGAATTAAAGGCTCATGAGAAAAATAATACGTGGGAAATTGTAGATAAGCCTAAAGACAGTAAGGCTATTGGATGCAAATGGGTTTTTACTAATAAAAGAAACGAAAATGGTGAACTGGTAAAGGTTGAGGGCAGATACCTGGTATCGATTACACAGACACATACTCACCTGTTGCTAAACCAAAATCGATACGAATAATTATAGCATTTGCTTTAAAGTTGAACATGTTACTTCACCAGTTTGACATAACCACAGCCTACCTGAATGGGTGTTTAGAAGAAAACATTTACATGAAAATACCTGAGTACTATAATAAATTTTACCCTAATATTGCATCAATGAAAGATAAGGTATGTAAATTAAACAAAGCCATCTACAGGCTGAAACAAAGCAGAAAAACTTGGTACGAGAGATTACATAATTATTTGAGGTCAATTGAATTTGTAAGAGTTGAGCTAGAACCATGCATTTACATCTGTAAGAAGAACGGAAAACAAATAATAACAGGAATTTACGTTGATGACATCATAATAGCTACAAGAGATGCTAAAGACATCATTTGTTTTAAAGAAAAGCTAGAAGAAGTTTCTGAAGTAAAATATTATGGTAGATTAAAAAAATTTTCTCGGGGTCGAATTCAACTATTGTAAAGACGGGACTTTGATATAAACACAAAAGGCCTTTACGAATAAAACATTAAAGAAGTTTTCTATGGAAAATTGCAAGCCTGCAAAAACACCAATGGATCTAAATATCAATTTATCAAAGAAAATGTGTCCTACATCAAAAGATGAAAGCGATGAATTAATGAACGTACCATATCAGCAGCTCATTGGATGTGTATTATACTTGTCCACCACCACTAGACCAGACATCGCACATGCATTGGGAGCGTTAAGTCAATATAACAATTGCTTTGGTCGTGCGCATTGGACTGCAGCTAAAAGTTTACTTAGATATTTAAAGGGTACGATTAATCATGGCTTAATTTTCAGGTGTAAAAACGAAGATTTACTAAGCTATGCAGATGCTGACTGGGCTTCGAATGTAGATGATAGAAGATCCTCTACTGGAGTTCTATTCAAATGGCTAAACTGTCCAATTTCATGGAAGGTCAGAAAGCAAAGAACTGTGGCTTTGTCAACAGCAGAGGCCGAATATATGGCTTTATCAGAGGCAGATAAGCAGGCAACGTATTTGAAAAATTTACTGAATGAAATGAACATCAGAAGTAATGATTCGGTGGTAATTCATAACGACAACAAAAGCGCTCAGTTGATGGCAAATAATCCTGCAATCAACAGCCGATCAAAACATATTGATATAAAGCATCACTTTATTAGAAAACTAACACATGATAAGGCTATAGAATTAAGATATTTAGAGTCAAATTCAATGCCAGCAGACATACTAACCATACCACTTAGTACGATGAAATTCAACAATTGTTTAAGTAGCTTATGTATCGTAGATTTGGATTATAAATAACAATATTAATTGAGTTTTGAATTTAGTTATTTAAGAAATTTTCGATGAAGGGAGGATATTGTTATTGTAATGTCAATTTGATTATTGTCATCATCAATTTCTTAGTTAGATATTGTAAAATCAGCTGTCAAAATATTGATGGTCTGGTATTATAAATTATAATACCTGATACAAATCACTATTATAAATTATATCATAAGTACATAAGTTATGTTATTCTGTTTTGGTAATTTCAACTTATTAAGTCCATTATATAAAAAGAATAAGATAAACGATAACGTGTTGAGTTTGAATCAACGAAACCAAAAGATCAAAAAAAAAAAAAAAACCAGGACGCGTTGAGTCCTATAAAAATCTAGATCGGTCCTATATATAAAAATAGTCCTATAAATAGGATCGATAGGAATTTCTGTAGAAATATTTATAAATTCTACAGAAAATAAGGAATGTTAGGCCAAAATTATCTACGTCAGGAAACATGTTGAGTTTCCAAGTATAAATTTAAAAACGGACTTAGAAATTTTTTTGATGAATTCTAAACATCGAATATTTGGCAAAGTATAAAATTAAAAAAGAACTTAGACATTTTTTTTTGGAAATTTCTAATTTTTTATACCGAGAGATCTAAAATATTTATTTTGAAAATTTTTAATAAATTCATCATAGAAATTTAATCATCATAATTAATTTTTGGATAGTAATTGCCGACGGTAAAATTAATATTCGGAAAAATTAATATTATTAATATGCAAATAATTCGAAACGTCCAAGGATTTCGTGAAATACAAATAGACAACATGCCACTTGACCCGTTGATATTAGACCCCCCCTGTCATACGATTTTTTTCGTTTCTCAGCAAGACCTATCGACTGGCTAAATGCCCGCACCCGAACTCAGGACACCCTGTATAATCGCGTCAAGGAAATAAAATGTATTTTAAAAAAATTTAAAAGTTCAATGAACTTATATATGTATGTGTTTAATAACAATATCATATACATGTAGATATGTATGTGCATATGCACATACAAAATATTGTAAAAAATCAAAAATTTCATTTCACTTACAATATACAATAAAATACGTTGTCAGATTATTAATTAATAATTCTGATAACAATTTCTGATAATTGTTCAATGTTCACTTGATACAACATTTTTATAATATTATATATCCTATATATGTATATATTTATAAGAAATACCCGAAATTTCAATCAACTTATTACAGTTTTCAATTTTTTAAATACATATTTTCAGAGAAATTATCATACACTCTTAAAAAGTTTGAAATATTTTCAGTTTTTAAGTCTCTCCTATTAAATCTTTTCAGTCATAACTTACTTCTATGAAAATATTTCAAAATATATTATATGATTATTTAGTTTTAGAAATTCATCTTATCAATTCATTTATATTTATAAGCATGAGTAAGAATGAAATCAACAATGTAAAATTATTTTAAATCACCACAATGTATTTTCAGAGCAATTATTAGTATATTGTGGATTGTGGTGATAAATTTATAAGTTTTTTTCTTGAAAATTATTTCATATTAAGTGATATTACTTTATTTCTATATATTTATGTACTTTGATAATATAAAGAAAACGTAACAAGCAAGGTAAGGAACATATTTTTTATTGTAACAGTATGTAAAAATTATTGTAACTTGGATTTGAACACTTTTAAATTTTGATACTTTGAAATTTTTAAACTTATTTTTTCAAACATCCATAAATACGCCATTAAATGGTAAAAGAATAAGAAAAGAAGAGGAAAAGTAACTCGTCATAACATTCCATATATTTATTATTAGCTACTGAATGCCTATGACTATACTAATTGATACCTTCTCTGACACTTTTTTTAAAAAAAAGTATGCATATTAATATCGGTTAGTAGTTCAATTTCAATTTTTGTTACTTTCAGCATAGCATCCCATGATAAACCTGGTGCTGTATAATGTTGGCAAGAATCTAATAAATAAATATTCTTACACACAGTTCTGAAGTTTTCAAACACATCTGCTAACAACAATACATCAGTTTTCAAATATAGTTCTAAATAATCCCATAAATACATACACTAAAACTTTTCCCAAACCTTTTCAGCGTGTTCATAATCTTCAGTCGAACAATCGCTATTTGTTAATTTATTTTGAACTTTTTTTAACTTTTTTGATTTTTCTTTTTAAATTTAAATTTCTTAGTTTCTGATTCAAAAACCTTATTCTAAAATATAATCTACACCTAGAAAAAAGTTTTTTAACACTATCATCTAAAACTACATTTTTTGAATAATTCACATGAATTTCAATATAATTACTACCTAAAAATATAGTATCTTTATTTAATTCTATAAATATTTTTTCTAACTGAATTATGTTTTCAATAAAATATTTGGATGGTTTTAGCAAGGCTCCTTCAGATATTTGATCTATAAAGGTAAAACTGCTGTTTCCTTCTGAGGCAAATTTTTCTTTTAATTTTAATTTTTCGATAATGAAACCAGCCAAATATTCTATAGCATCTTTTTTAAGTTCACTTTCTACACTCGTATTTTCATAATTTTGTTGATATTCAATGAAATTTTCATCTACATACTTAAAATTTATCAAATTCTCTTACGTTTTCATTAAAACTAAATTCATTTAATATTTTTAATTCTTCTTTAGTGGATGAAATATTTTTTAATAATGAACCTGTTAACGTATTTCTTTCATTTTCACATTCAATATCGTCATTATGGTCTCCAGTAATTTCAATATTGCTATCTTCGTGAAATGCTATCTTATTTTTACCAGTTGATATAAAAAATAAAAAAAATAAAAAAGTAATTATTATTTTCACCTTGGAATAAAGTAAAATAAAGTAAATAAACAAGATCAACAAAACCACACAAATGGGACACCACATTTTTTTAAAATAAAAAATTGAATTTACCAACAATGTCACTCCGTAAACGATACTTGAGTTCGATGGGTGATGGATGATCATGTAGACCACTATTCGCCTTAATCAGACTGAAGAAGTTTTCTAATATGTCTTGATTTAGGCGATTGGTTAGAATAAATTTTATGTTATATTTCTCTCTAAGATAAGTATATAAATCTTTTAGAGAACGATTAGAAATAATTATTCCTTTTTGAAAAAGAAGAAGTGTTTTTCTATTTGGTGTCCTAATGCTGTTAATTATAGCGTCCATTGCATTAATAATATTTATTTGGCTGTCTATTGCTAAGCCAAATGCCATTGTTCTTTGTCTTGAGTCGACAGACAAAGTCTTTGAATTTACAATCTTAATGAAATCTGCACACTTTACAGAACTGGAAGATGTACATAACCCTAAGAAATAACTTCTTTTTATACTCATAGCAACAGAATGCGAAAAAAGTTGATATGTGCGTGCACCTGATGAATAAAGTGATACTGCTACTGAAATGTTATCGTCACTCCAATTTCGCCTTTTATTTGGGTATTTTAATTTCTTAATTTGGCCATTCGTAAATATATTTTTTAAAGAATTTTCTAAGGTTTCAGCCTTTTCTATTTCTTCTTTCATCTGTATCAGCTTCTTCCTTTGAATTATTTTACTTCTGCACATTATGTATTTATTTTATCTTGCTCTGTTTGTACACTTCTGTCCATCGTTGATGCGGCAGCTCCAACGGATTCGGTGGTTTCAACAAATGCTTCGTTTTGATTCCTAATAATATGTAATAAAATAAAAAAACAGAACTTAAAATACCGATTACGTACCTGTTATAATCTTCCAAACATTTCTTTAATATAAATTTTTTTCTTCTGTTAATTAAACGATTTGATCTATCTGTTTCTGTCGCAGGCAAATTCATTGTAGGAACTGCATCTTCTTTTAAATGTGGTTTTTCGGTTGACAGAAATTGATCCCTTAAGGACCAACCTTCCTTTTTAAATTGAAGAGAACAGATTCTTGCACTTTTAGCATTAATGTTTTGCTTATTACACGCACTTTTCCACTGTTTTATAAGGTCATTGTTTTTAGGAAATGTAAAAAAAACTTACATTTTCCTTCCCAATTTTTTTATTATTATTGGATTTACATCCTTCTACGGGACAATTCACCATTGTTTTAATTTAAAATTTTTACAAATTCAATAATATTATTAACTATCAAAATAATTAAAACTCACGAAAACTGCAAACTATCAATATCAATATTAAAATGAATAACGTAAACAATGAATGTAAACAATATTTATTCACTTGTGTACGTCACAAATTAAAAACATGGTAAAATCAGCTGACATTTCGATCATACCTAGCTAGTCATATTATTAATATAAGCAATTATCTTACACACAAATATAGAAAATGAAAAAAAAACAAAGAACTTAAAAAAAAAATACACACAGCTAAAAATAACTCAAAATAACTGAACTGAGTTCAAAAAATCGAATAAGTCCTGCAATTATTTGAATCATGAAGATAAAAATCATACACACAATAAAGCAATTATTTTCTTTCTTTAATCTAAATAGAACATCTATAACACTTTTATCACTCTCGAGCTCTTATTTAAAATACATTTGAAAGAAAATACGTCGGAGCAGAAATACTTATAACACGTCTAGCTAGTAGAACTCATAACTCATAACTAATAAAAGATAATATGTCTTAAAATTCTCTGTGGTTTGGAAATTTTTTTCAAAAAGTCTTACCACAAGGATAATGAAGGGCATTTTGTGTTTTCTTGTTTATTTTTGTGTGTGTATTTGTTTGTGTGTATCAAGTATCATTCATTTAAATATAACTGACATTCTGCTACCTGTTTACAGTTGAAGTGTACTGGGGATAAATATGCGGAAGATCGAATTAATCAAACACCATACAGTAAAACCAATCTCTAATGCTGTGCTTATTATTAGAATCAAGACCCGTCAGTTGTTTTTGTATTTGTTTAAATATTTTAGAAGATTATATTGCAGGGAACTCCTTCCAAGTGATTCCTGAAAAACATTCCTTAAACATTTAGGGCCGTATTCTTCAAAAGGATTTAATCTTGTTTTAAATCTAAACCGGGTTTTATTAAATTTCGAAATTAGGCATTCACCAAGGTGTATTAAATGAATTTTTATAGCTATATGGCAGTACTTTTTTGTTTTTTTCGATATGTCATTAATGTTATGTGACAATCATGTGTTATTAATAAGATGACAGATTATTAATTTTACTTCTAATTTTGTGATTTGGTGTGCATCTTCCTTTTTTTAAATTTTAAAATATAATAATATTTTTATATTATAATAATTATTATATAACAAAAATATAACAAAATATAAGCAAATCTTAAATTAATATTATTATAAGTATAAGGAAATAAAATGAATACTTCATCTACAAGATCAAAAAACTTTTGTGAAAAGGAGAAAGAAAAACTTTTTTCTTTAGTTTTAAAATACAATTATGTATTGGAAAACAAGAAAAGTGATTCCATAACAAACCAAAAAAAATGTAATATTTGGGGAAAAATAGCAACTGAATTTAATTCAACAAACGAAATTAAAAGAAGCGCAAAACAATTACGAGCTTTATACAAAAATTCAAAATCGAAATTAAAAAAAGGAATTGCGGCAGAGAAAGTATCCGCTTTCAAAACAGGCGGTGGACCCCGTGATAAAATTGTGGATGAAAATAATCCACTACTTTCAATTATACAAAAAGAAGTATGTCCTATAAACAACGAGTATGACAGTAGCGCAGAATATTTCACAACATTATAGGTAAACTAATTTAAAAACATATTATTTTTTATTATTGTTCACATGATAATTATTACTATTATTGAACAGGATATATTTGAAAATGCTGCGGAGTCCGGAGATAATGGTACTGCAGATGATAATGTAAATAATACTGATGCATATAACAACAACACAAGTGATAGTAATGCAGGTGAAAGTATTAATCATAATGATTCTGTTCAAACACCGAGTACAAGTCAACTAGAAACAACAAGAAAAAAAAGAGCACGAAATGAGGATATTCGTCTTTTTGTTGAAGAATTTTCCGAGTTGAAGAAACAGAAGATCTTGTCAGATATTAAAACAAATAAAAAAAAATACAAGTATATGACAAGAAAATGCAAGTGTTAGAAGCACTTCATAATGACATCAGAAATCATTCTTCACAAAATAATGAAAACTGCAACTAACATTATTTATCTTACTTATGTCTTATTTCTGTTTATTTTTTTTATATGTATTTCTATTCTTATTGAATTAAACTTTAAAAACTAAAAAAAGTTATTTATTATTTCATTCCGTCTTTGAAAATCAGAAGGTTGAGTGGTAGGTCTATTTTCGATATTTATTCCGTCATCGAAAATTTGAACTTCTGGATCAATCCAAACAGGTCTGTCTTTTAACCAGTTGTGCAATACTGCAGTCGCAACTATTACTATGCCTGCTGTTTCAACATGCAAACGAATTTCTAAAAAAAATAGTTATTTTGTAATATTTTCTATGTGATAAATATATACGTGAAATACTTGTACACAAGACAGGGAATCTTCGTTTCCACACACCAATTGTTCTTTCGACTATATTTCTGGTTTTGATAAAACTACTGTTGTAGTTTTTTTCACTACTTGTCATGGGTCTCAATAAAGGTGTTAACAAGTAATTTTTGCAGGCGTATCCGGAATCTCCCAGTAGCAAACTTTGTTCAAACTCTCCTGCCTCAAATCTAGCATGAATTTTTGAAAAATTAAAAATCATCTGATCGTGAGTTGACCCTGGCCACCTGAAAAAGTTTACAATCTTACATTACACAATATTTGTGTTGTAAATTGGTGTTTTTACCTCGCGTTTATATCAATGATACCTTGGTTGGTATCACAAATGATTTGGGTATTAATAGAAAAGTATGATTTTCGGTTTCTGTAATACTCTGATTTGTCTTCTCCAGCGGATTGTATTGGAATGTGCGTTCCTAGGAGAAGAAATGTACAATTGCAAAAACAAATTTTTTTGTATTTCTGCTCACCGTCAATAACACCTATAACACGTGGCATGCCTGCAATTTCAAAAAATTGTCTTTTTGATTCATTCAACTCTGTTATAGAATTTGGAAATTTAATTTCTGAAACTGCAAGTGCTGCAATGTGTTTCGATATTTTCAAAACAATTCTGCTGATAGATGATTGCGAAACTCCAAATAAGTCAGCATTCACGATTTGGTAACTACCAGTTGCGTAAAATCGTAATGTTAATAAAATTTGATCCCTGACAGATATTGGATGATTTCTATCGTCAAATATTTTTATTTTCGGTTCAATTTTTTCTATCAACCTATTAACCATTTCTTTATTCAATCTAAAAGGTCGTTCAAAATCTGCATCATCATATTTTTCAAACATGTTTTCCCTTACGTATTTTTGTTTCTTCTTTGCAGGTTTCGGTATTCTACTAGACAAATTCAAAATTCTAACAAATTCATTGTCATCACTAGAATCATTACTTTCATCTGAACTACTTGAAGAATTGAAGTAATCTAAAGTTTTAATAATTTTTTGATCTGTAGTGACATTAGGGTAAAATAAAAATGTATGTAAATTAATATATACCGCTTTTATTACTGAATAATTAAAAACTTACAATAATTCATGGCTAAAACAATGTCGTTTTACACTTCAACAATATGTACACAATTAATATATTTCATTACAAAATACCATTTCGAATTTCGAAACATGATTTAACTTATGATAGCTATAAGGAGGTCATAACTTAAATCTCGATTTATAAACAGACGCTAATCTCCGTTGATGAATAAATTTAATCTTAGTTTAACTTAAACACGGTTGGTGAATATGGCCCTTAAAGCCGTAGACGACGGATTATATTTGTCACAAACAAACAAAAAAAAAGTATTTATAGAAAAACATTGCGTTATCCTAACGACAATCTTTTAAAAGATAAATATACTCTATTAAGAAAAGAACTGGAGTTGTTAATTAACTCGCGTAAAGATTATTTTTATAAATAAAAAAAATTTGATTAACGTAAAGGCAATGTAAAATGGCGTATTATAAATAAATAATTGGTAATTATAAAAATCTATTGACTGACAAATTTGAAACATCAAATGAATTCAACAAATACTTCTAACATTTCGTATTATTCCTTTTCTTGTGGCCAAACTAATGTGATTAGCCAATTCCGGTCAATTCCTCTGTTAAATCCAGTTAACATGATTCAATCTGAAAATAAAAAATAGAAAATTATTAGAAAAAAATGATTCAAAAGTATATGAATAAATGCTTAATACCTTTATACAATAAAGGTAAGACCTATAATATATATATATATTATTTGATGAATAACTATCAGTAGTAAAAGATGAAGCTAGAAAATAAATAATTAATCGATTAATAGTATAAAATAATAAACAAAGAAGACAAAACAAAATTTGCTAAGTATATGTAAACAAAATACTTACCAAATTTATTTAATTAAATTGTATCAGTTGTTCCAATTAAACGAATGATCTTTGTCAAATGTAGGTACCAATTGAAAATTACGGGCTAATATCATTCATAATCCAAAAAGTACCAGATGTCGCATCAGTTACCATTCCGAAAAATAATCCGATCCGAAGGACCAAATGTTAAATCCACATAAAGGATTAACAGTAAAAAAGAAAAGTGCCGATATATATTTTAAATAACATCGAATAATTTTTATAGTTTCATCCACTGGAAAATGTAATTATCTTCAGATTTCTGTAATGTGATTTAAGTAGAATGAAAATTTTCCTTTTTACTTAAATTAGAAACGATCACTTCAAAATAAAAAAATTTATTTTCATTTCAAGTATATATTTTACTTTAATTTAATTAACACTACGTACTAGCTTTTATGTCATTTATTTGAATCGAAAACCTTCAGATTTAATAAAATCAAGAAAATTTTCTTTAATGCAAAACAAAATTATTCAAACTAATGTATTTTTCATCAAAATAAAGTAATTTTTAAAATTCTTAAATTAAAAACGCATTTTTATTGATTTGATGAAACCAATTTTTCTGAGTGTTGAAAATTTCTTGTCAATACCGACATTAAAATTTACAAGTTCGGGAAATTAGGTAGAGAAAAAAAACTAAATTCAAAAAAAAAAAAACTTCGTTTTTAACACTTTATTTAAATTTCAGAATTCAAATTCTTAATTTTATACTTTTCACAATTATTTATAAATATTTATTTTATACTTTTCTTATACAATTTTACAATAATTAAATGTTTTATTTTAAAATGAACAATTTTTATAAAACCAAATATATTCTTCTTACAACTGTTTTATTTTAAATTACACAGTTTTGTAAAACTGAATAATACATATGTTCTTCTTAGAACTGTTTTAAATTAAACTTTTCTAAAAGACAATTTTTATAAAACTGAATAATGTGTTCTTCTTAGAACTAAAAGAACCGGCTTGGTTGAACTATATGGACTGGACCACAAACAATATAATATAACCAGACTCACATTGTGGTATAGTTCATTTTCATAGAGAAAATTTAGTTGGACGATGTTGTCTCGTCCAAGTAAAATTTATGTTATACAATTGCATATCCGATACACCAATCAACATTTTATTCAACTCTTTTTGTTATAAAAGAATCCACCAAATTCACTAAACTGTAATAATAAAAATGGTGAAATTGTCATCTTACATTATTACATATACCCAAAGATAATATAGTTCTTCGTCTCAATAGATGTTCTTTTTAGTGTAAGTGGTAATTTTTCCAAAAACGACACACTTACATATATGATAAAGATCGAAAAAGCTTCATCAAAATCAAAAAAGTTTTTCAAAATTTTTCGAATTGCTTTAAGTTATGTACCCTGTACACAATTATAATGATTTCAATAAATGTGTCTGACAGTCTGTGATATAAAGGAATTGTTTTTGTAAATCGAGTTAGCAAAACTAATTGTGTAGACGGACCATAGTGCTTCGAATTTGTTCTCATTTATTATAAATATTTGCTCTCACAAATGACATGAACACCTGTCAATGTTTTGCAGCACTAAACAATACACAATGCTATTTAAAATGTACATTTAATTCATATGATATTCCACACATATAAGTGTTATTTATATGTAAATGTATATTTTGAGTATTGAAAATAGAATAAATGAATATCATTGGCTGGAACATATAAATATAAATTTGAACATTTTTGAGAGATTTTGATCATAAATATTTATTTTCCATGTATGGTTTATGCTCGTGCATAAGGATATGTAAGGATCCATATTGAATTGAAGACGATCTCGTACACATACATACATAAAGCATATAACATGAATAAACAAGTTTGATATAACCAAAGACCGATATATACAATATATTATATCATGGTATATTATATTGGTCTTTGGTATAACATTGAATGCGATGTAAAAACTAATTCTAATACATACATAATAGACATGACATAGTAGACATTAATAACAACATGCTGCTTGCTTATGCAGAATAGACAATAGTAAATACTATATGCAATGAAATGTGCTGTTTATGCGATATACATGATTGTATTATACATCGTATATATGGTATTTTGTATACATACATACAAGTGTAATTATAAAAATAGATTGTTCAATGATGTATATCAGGAATCAGGATCTATAATGTATATAGTATCAATGACCTTTCTTAACATATTTCTTTATGAAAATATTTGTGTGTAATGTTAAATATGAACCTTTTTGTTATTCATAGATATATGAATACATTATTTGGTAATTACATATACACTTTCGCTATCAGCTGGTTTTTTACTCATAAAAAATTGAAAAGTCAACCTTTTTGCTTTTTTTTCAACTTTGGTTTGATTTCGGATTTATGAATAGAATATAATAGTGGCTGTTTGATGCGTGGAGTGGTGTGGGGGGTGGTGGGTGGTGATTACTCATGAGTAATTTTTCATTAGTAAGATTGAAAAATTTTATAGAATGAAAAATAAAATATAAATGAAAAAAAGAGAATTTTGGCAGGTGGGTGCGGGGATGCTAAAAGAGTATGAAAAGTGCTGTATAATTAGCGTCGTTCGTTAACACTGATCAACATTTTTGAACTGAATTAAACTGATTTTTTCATATGCTCTTTTAACTATCTACCCACACTCTCCTACGCATCAAACTTTAACTATTATACTTTTTTCATAAATCCGAAGTTAAATGGAACATTTTGAGACTAGAATCATGAAGATTCATATATTTTTCGATTTTTAATGTTTAAAAAAAACTAGCTGACAGCGAAAGTTTATAATTACCGAATATTTATCAATTACACTGCAATCTGATGGTTTTCCTCTGAAAAGAATTAAATAACAATTTTGATAGGTAACAGTCCTCAAGCAAATATCCTTTTAAGATACCACAATATCTATATTTGAAGAATATATCATTCATTTACTACGTTACCACTATTATAAGTGCAAAATCCACTTTGATCGTGATCAAAATTTTTCTTCTGCTTTGCTATGACTTTCTTAGATATTTTTATACATAATTTGCATATTAATGTTATACTTTATACATCATATATATAGTAATATATTTGATTTTAAAATTTTTAAATTTGAAAACTGTCTTCCAACTATGGTTAAACTAAAACTGGATGTACAGTATTGGTCACAACTACTTTTACACGGCATTTAATTTCTAATCAATTAATAATTGGAAATGCATCCTCGAAACATTATAAATACATAAATTTGTTTAGTGTATACATATATAATTATAATAATAAATAATTAAATATAAAAACTATTAAAATATTAAAATATTGTATAATTTCAACTGTATTAAAAGACGATTGATAATTCATCGCTTTTTTGTCCGAATTCATTAGGTTCATTTAAGTTCAAAACAAAGTTACATATATTTTATAGAAAAAAACAGAATTAAAAATACATGCAATTTTAAAACTTTTGTTCAAAAAAAATGCTGTATAAAAATATTTATGACTAATAGTGCTAATACTAAATGTCAGAGGCTATTCAAATTTCTGATAATATATTCTAAAGTATAGGCAGGTCAGATTAACTTCCTATTTTTTGCCAACTTAATGACCGCACCATGCAGAACTGACCAGTTCTTGCACTTTTTAAATGAATGGTTTAAGTTTTAAAATTTGGTTTAAGAATGATATTAAATAGTTGAGCTATCAATTTAATAGAAATGTTAAAATATAAAGGTAAATTTTGAATTCAAAAATCAAATAAGCAATTATAATTTACTATACGTAAACCTATTCCACGTTATTTTCAAACATAATTTTTTGAATCACTACTGAAGATATTTTGATAATACGGATCTCCAAAATATTTCTAGGACTAGAATTATAGGCCCATTCTACTTAATAATTTATTTTCAAACAAACATACATGAAAAAAATTTGATTGCATTCAATCATAAAAATCCATAAATTTACAAATAATTTATTTTCGACTTCATGACATATTGTTTATTATATATACCTATATATATGTATATATAATATTTTTCAACCTACAAATGATTATCAATTTTCATTGAATCTAATTAAATGTTCATCAGCGCTAGTATTTAGAATGTTTTGAATATATACTTTATACCACACACAAAAAACATCAACGAAATAAAATTTAAAAATTTTGAAATAAATATTTTTAAGCTTTCTGTTTTTAAAAAATATTGTAAATAATTTAAAATTCATTATCCTCAAGATTTAGAAAAATATATATATTTGTAAATTATGTTCCATATTAATTTGAAAATATCAATTTGTATCTAGTTAGAAAACAAATTGACTCAGTCTATAAAAGAATTTGGCAATTCACACCTGATTTTTTAATTTCTATATTATGATCATAAATCAGAATAATACTTTATTTTTTCAGAAGTCCTAAGTCCCAAACATTAAAAAAGACATTCTTTAAAAATTTCAAGAAGAAATTCAATTCAGGGGATATGATAATATATAATCGTATCTTGCATTCATAAGTCAATGAACTCAAAAACATAACAAAATAAAACCATAATATATCCATATGTATACATATATTATGTATAATCAAAGATACTATATACTATCACAGATAAGTGTATCTGATCTGTGATGCTATGTAAAAACATATTTATATGTATTTATATCGTATCTCTGGTATAATGCTACAGCAATTATAATGTATGCATACGTAAAAACCTCTGTTGCCAAATATTCTACAATCCTAGATCAGAAAATAATGTAGATCTATACAGGTAATACATATAACCAAAGACCATATAAATGTATATATTTATATGGTCTTTGATATAAATACAATTGTATATATGTATTTCAATTAGAAGTAGTAGTAGTAATTTATGTCAGATCATATAGCACGCGACAAGGCATATTAACATAACAACACATAAATACATATATAAAAATACATGAAATATGAAATACCTCCTTTCTCAAGTCATTCATATATTAAATACGACGATCAACTCAATACAATAAAAAAAAAAATTTGAAACAGCCCTATTGTCAATTGTTGTATTCTAAAGCATTTGCGTACAAAATATTAATTTATTTTTACTTATTCAAGTATAATATCATATCAAGGGTGCGTTCATAAACGTTACTATAGTTAACTATAGTTATCATTTGTCGTTCAGAATAGTGGTGGTATAGTAAAACATAACTACCAACATAACTTTTTAGCGTTCATAAACATCTGAAGTAAAGTAAATTTTTAACTATTTGATGTCAAAAATTAACCCTGATCGAGAGCATGGTTAACGATAGTAACGATAGTAAGCCCTTAAGTGGTAATGACATTGACAATAAAAAATCGTTTGTCATTTAATTTTTTGTTGTGAATTGTGAAAATTTCAATTTAATTTATTTGAAATTAATTAATTTTGTTTTAAACTTCATTTTTAAAAAATAATTAATTTTTGACAAACAAAAAATATAATAATTATAATATGTAAAAATTTTTTAAACTTGACTTGACAGCTGAATGATAATTTATTGCTACTACTATGGTAAAAATCGCGTTCAAAAACCACTTGAAGTTAACATAACTATGGCTGTAGTATAACATAACTTTGCTTAAACAATACTACACCATGACTATGGTTAAAGTAATGTTCATGAACGCACCCAAAATAAGTGATGGTACCACTCAAAACCATATAAAATTTAGTAAACCAGTCATGCAACTCACAAACTAATTCTTCTATCCCTCCTGAATTATAAACTTTCGCTCTTTTTCGATATTGTTTCGAAAAACTTTTTCGATCTTTATTTTTGGCAAACATACAAACATTTAAATAAAAAAAATGAAATGGTTCATCTAGTAGGACTGTATTATCTTTGATATACCATATAAATCCTATATACTATATACATACATATATACACATTTTGTAGTTGATGGTAATACAATGCATTTAAAAACTAGTTTTTGTAATATAATGTGATTTTCATTTCATTCAAGAATTTAGAAAATTAGGGTGAGAAATTTTAAATTTCTACATATAAATATGATATTTATGTATGGTCACAGACAAATAAATACCAGATACACATTTCAGTATAGTTGGATTTATATGGAAAACGTTAATGCGCAATTAGTGTTGGATGAAGTATTTTCGTCCAAGTAAAATACAATTGCAAATCCGATGCACCAATCAAAATTTTATTCACCTCTTTTTTTATAACAATCCGCTCAACTGTAATACAAATGGTGAAATTGTCATCTTACATTATTACATATACCATATAAATCCTATATACTATATACATACATATATACACATTTTGTAGTTGATGGTAATACAATGCATTTAAAAACTAGTTTTTGTAATGTAATGTGATTTTCATTTCATTCAAGAATTTAGAAAATTAGGGTGAGAACTTTTAAATTTCTACATATAAATATAATATTTTTGTATGTATGGTGTGTGATGTAGCTGCATATACTCGTATATAGATAGGAGAAAAATGATGAGAAGTATTCCTTTCATTATAAAATGAGTTAGATTTTTCATATCTGTACATGATTGTTTTGTTGCTATATCAATTAACTCCACATCCTTAATATTACAGGTCTTAATATTTAAGCACTTTTCAATGTGGTATATGTGTGGATATATACTATTTATTTATGTTTGTACGATTTGTATTTGTAATTAGTTTGCTCATTTTGAATTTTTTATTTATTATTTTTCAATGTATATTGATGTTGCTTAACAACCAATTAGTTATAAAAGTCTTTTATATCCATATCTTATTTTTATCATTAATTTTTAATATTTTTCAAAATAATCAAAATAGTAAATTAGGTTTGATTGAAGAATTTCCCAAACGGAAGTTTTTATCTGCATCAAAAAAAAATCCTAAATATGCAGATTGAATAAGTGTATAGTATATGTATATAAAGAATCAAAGAACTTAATGTAATTAAAGAAAAAAACAAACGTGTAGTTTACATTTTGAAAATAATTATTTTTTTTGGCAAGAAATTTCCGAAGTTAAATTATATTCCCACTGGTTTTTTACTTCGTGAATATTACATGTTTAATTGTTTTTTAGATGGTATATTATATTATCTTTTTTTTAAGGAGTCAATCGATTTGAAATGCACCCGCATATTTTTAAATATATTGAATAAATTTGAATTTTTAGAATTAAGAATAAAAAAATTATTTTCAGTTATTCTAAAATTTATTCTACTTATCGACATATTATTTTGCAGATTATTGTGTGGTATGGTAGGATGTATTCATATTCATTTTTTGGCCTTAGTTTTAACTTGAAAGACTCAAAATAGTACTGTAAAAAGGGTCATAAAACATGAAGAAATATAATGAAGAAATCATAAATATTTTACACAAATTTTATAAAATTCTACCCATGCTATAGTTCGTTTCATATGTAATGTTATATTAAGCAGGTATAATTAAGAATAAAATTTATAACTTCGACATAACAATGGTGATAAACATTTACACCTTTAAAATCAATGAAGATCATATAATTGTTTTTTTTAGCTCGAGTTTTTCAAAAATGAAATGAAGATTGTTTTTCGTATTCAGGTATAATATATGATATTCCCTTTTCATCAAAAAATATTTTTTGTACAGAAAATGTGTTAATCTATAATAAATTACATTTTATGAAAAAGAAATTATGAATCCTGTTTTGAACATGTATCATGTATGTAGATGTAATGAATAAATTTTATCAGTTTAAATTATACAAAATTATACAAAGGTTTTGTTTTAACGATAAGTGCTATACTAGGAGTGAGAGAAAAATTATTTACAATTCATGAATTCATGATTTATATTACATATACATATTTCTCTAAGTTTAATCAAGATTGTTTGGAAAACCTTTTCTCTCACCTTAGATGTAGGAATGCAAATAAAAACAACCCAAGTGTTTTAGAATTTCAAAGACTTATTGCAAAAATAATGTCTATTAAATTTCTTTTTAGTTGTATGTCTAAGAACTGTGAGGATGACAGCGAGGAATTTTCAAATTTAGATTGGTCTGCTATTTTAATTTCTTCTGAATCCAATGCAGAAAGTTTTCCGAATAGTGATAATAATTTAACACCTGATATGAATGAGCTAAAAAATGTGGTGGTTAAGTGGTTAAGTGCAAAATATTTCACAGGGTATTGCATTGCACGTTTGTTTAAAATTATTAAAAACGAATGTAAAACATGTAGAACAGCTCTGACTAAAGGTGTAGTTGATCAAAGTGCTTCTACAGATATATTAGTTGATTTAAAAAATTTTAATTCAAAAATTCCAAATTCTCTAATAAGACCGTCTGAATCACATTTTGAAATAATTAAATACCAATTAGAAATATTCAAAAAAAATTTGAAAAACATCCTCACAAACCAAATATAAAGAGACTTATTAAAAACATGTGTGTAATGTGGTTACAAATTTAAAGTTCAATAATTTGTATAATGTTATTCACCCATGTTTTGAGCACAGAATGGCTATACTTGATTTCATGATATTGGTATTATTACGAAAAAATTGTGCTTGGATGGTTGATAAGTTAAGACACTCCAAAAAAGTAAAAAGTAAAAACAAAAAGTTGAATAATATAATACATAACTAGTTAATGTAATATTACATGATATTATTATTATTTATCAGTAACAATTTCAAATCTATAATCTTTATTTTCAATCAATAAAATGCACTTTTCACAACTATAGTATTAATTTGTTTCAAAAATTAATTTATTGTAAACCCTGTAAAACATACTTATTTCTAATGTAATAACAGACAGAAATTCGCGCGGAATGCAAAGAAAAATGTTTGAAACATACGCCTAAAACTATTTCTATATTTTCAATTATTTCCGCATTAATATTTGAAAATTAAAAAGCGTCGGATTTTGTTGATTTGCATTTCTACATCTGATTTTAAGAAATAATTTTGCAAAAGGATCTTGACTAAATTTTGATATTTTGATTTACTCATATGTTAATCATGTTTTTCAAACAAAATTTTTAAAACTGTTTGGAGTCTGTATTATTTTTACGAGCCACATTATGAAAAACATATTTAAAACTTTCTTCCCAGCTTGTGCCATGAATATACAAAAATTTTTCACAACCAAATTATTTCTTTTATTATCACTATCAACAATATGAATTAAGTAATCTATTATAAACTATATTTTTTTTATGTTGACATTTCGCCAAAAATTAAAAGACTTTTTTATTTTTGGTTGTAGATTTTTAATATACGTTTTTAATATTCATTCTACAAATATATTATAAATACCCGTTGAAAGGTAATACAAAAATATGTAATAAATTTGTATGAGGCGTGTGGAACTGCAACACATTCTTTGAAAATGTATTTCCGGCAAAAAATTCAAATAAAAATTACATTGACTAATGCACTTCGCTTTTCTAGTATAAACAATAGGATTCCAAAATTAATTTAGCGAAAGTTTTTGAATTTTCTGAAATGTCTAAAATATCACCAAACTTTTAAAAATAGCTTATTAGTTTTTTTCTCAAATAATTATTACTTTTTTCAGTGTTCTGCATTTTTTTTTTAATTTTTCTATTATCTATAATTTTTTTAAATGATATACTAAAACAGTAATTATGATAGCATAATATTTTCAATAATAAAATTTAAGCTTTAACTGCTGGAGCATAATCAAGATCTTCTAGTTTAATTTCAATATATGTACATGTTTGAACTTAAATCATACTATCAACATCAAGCAGTATATTTTAAAAAACGAGTGGGAATATAATTTAACTTCGGAAATTTCTTGCCAAAAAAAATAATTATTTTCAAAATGTAAACTACACGTTTGTTTTTTTCTTTAATTACATTAAGTTCTTTGATTCTTTATATACATATACTATACACTTATTCAATCTGCATATTTAGGATTTTTTTTTGATGCAGATAAAAACTTCCGTTTGGGAAATTTTTCAATCAAACCTAATTTACCATTTTGATTATTTTGAAAAATATTAAAAATTAATGATAAAAATAAGATATGGATATAAAAGACTTTTATAACTAATTGGTTGTTAAGCAACATCAATATACAATAAAAAATTCAAAATGAGCAAACTAATTCCAAATACAAATCGTACAAACATAAACAAATAGTATATATCCACACATATACCACATTGAAAAGTGCTTAAATATTAAGACCTGTAATATTAAGGATGTGGAGTTAATTGATATAGCAACAAAACAATCATGTACAGATATGAAAAATCTAACTCATTTTATAATGAAAGGAATACTTCTCATCATTTTTCTCCTATCTATATACGAGTATATGCAGCTACATCACACACCATACATACAAAAATATTATATTTATATGTAGAAATTCAAAAGTTCTCACCCTAATTTTCTAAATTCTTGAATGAAATGAAAATCACATTACATTACAAAAACTAGTTTTTAAATGCATTGTATTACCATCAACTACAAAATGTGTATATATGTATGTATATAGTATATAGGATTTATATGGTATATGTAATAATGTAAGATGACAATTTCACCATTTTTAGTATTACAGTTGAGTGGATTTGGTGGATTCTTATAACAAAAAGAGTTGAATAAAATTTTGATTGGTGTATCGGATATGCAATTGTATAACATAAATTTTACTTGGACGAGACAACATCGTCCAACTAAATTTTCTCTATGAAAATGAACTATACCACAATGTGAGTCTGGTTATATTATATTGTTTGTGGTATGGTGTGTGATGTAGCTGCATATACTCAATACTCGTATATAGATAGGAGAAAAATGATGAGAAGTATTCCTTTCATTATAAAATGATTTAGATTTTTCATATCTGTACATGATTGTTTTGTTGCTATATCAATTAACTCCACTTCCTTAATATTACAGGTCTTAATATTTAAGCACTTTTCAATGTGTTATATGTGTGGATGTATAGTCTTTGTTTATGTTTGTACGATTTGTATTTGTAATTAGTTTGCTCATTTTGAATTTTTTATTTATTATTTTTCAATGTATATTGATGTTGCTTAATAACCAATTAGTTATAAAAGTCTTTTATATCCATATCTTATTTTTATCATTAATTTTTATTATTTTTCAAAATAATCAAAATAGTAAATTAGGTTTGATTGAAAAATTTCCCAAATGGAAGTTTTTATCTGCATCAAAAAAAAATCCTAAATATGCATATTGAATAAGTGTATAGTATTTGTATATAAAGAATCAAAGAACTTAATGTTAATAAAGAAAAAAACAAACGTGTAGTTTACATTTTGAAAATAATTATTTTTTTTGGCAAGAAATTTCCGAAGTTAAATTATATTCCCACTCGCTTTTTAAAATATGCTGCTTGATGTTGATAGTATGATGGAAGTTCAAACATGTACATATATTGAAATTAAACTAGAAGATCTTGATTATGCTCCAGCAGTTAAAGCTTAAATTTTATTATTGAAAATATTATACTATCATAATTACTGTTTTAGTATATCATTTAAAAAAATAATAGATAATAGAAAAATTAAAAAAAAAAAATGCAGAACACTGAAAACAGTAATAATTATTTGAGAAAAAAACTAATAAGATGTTTTTAAAAGTTTGGTGATATTTTAGGCATTTCAGAAAATTCAAAAGCTTTCGCTAAATTAATTTTGTAATCCTATTGTTTATACTAGAAAAGCGAAGTGCATTAGTCAATGTAATTTTTATTTGAATTTTCTGCCGGAAATACATTTTCAAAGAATGTGTTGCAGTTCCACACGCCTCATACAAATTTATTACATATTTTTGTATTACCTTTCAACGTTTTTCTCTTGGTATTTATAATATATTTGTAGAATGAATATTAAAAACGCATATTAAAAATCTGCAACCAAAAAATAAAAAAGTCTTTTAATTTTTGGCGAAATGTCAATATAAAAAAATATAGTTTATAATAGATTACTGAATTCATATTGTTGATAGTGATAATAAAAGAAATAATTTGGTTGTGAAAAATTTTTGTATATTCATGGCACAAGCTGGGAAGAAAGTTTTAAATATGTTTTTCATAATGTGGCTCGTAAAAATAATACAGACTCCAAACAGTTTTAAAAATTTTGTTTGAAAAACATGATTAACATATGAGTAAATCAAAATATCAAAATTTAGTCAATATCCTTTTGCAAAATTATTTCCTAAAATCAGATGTAGAAATGCAAATCAACAAAATCCGACGCTTTTTAATTTTCAAATATTAATGCGGAAATAATTGAAAGTATAGAAATAGTTTTAGGCATATGTTTCATACACTTTTCTTTGCATTCCGCGCGAATTTCTGTCTGTTATTACATTAGAAATAAGTATGTTTTACAGGGTTTACAATAAATTAATTTTTGAAACAAATTAATACTATAGTTGTGAAAAGTGCATTTTATTGATTGAAAATAAAGATTATAGATTTGAAATTGTTACTAATAAATAATAATAATATCATGTAATATTACATTAACTAGTTATGTATTATATTATTCAACTTTTTGTTTTTACTTTTTACTTTTTTGGAGTGTCTTAACTTATCAACTATCCAAGCACAATTTTTTCGTAATAATACCAATATCATGAAATCAAGTATAGCCATTCTGTGCTCAAAACATGGGTGAATAACATTATACCAATTATTGAACTTCAAATTTGTAACCATTACACACATGTTTTTAATAAGTCTCTTTATATTTGGTTTGTAAGGATGTTTTTCAAATTTTTTTTGAATATTTCTAATTGGTATTTAATTATTTCAAAATGTGATTCAGACGGTCTTATTAGAGAATTTGGAATTTTTGAATTAAAATTTTTTAAATCAACTAATATATCTGTAGAAGCACTTTGATCAACTACACCTTTAGTCAGAGCTGTTCTACATGTTTTACATTCGTTTTTAATAATTTTAAACAAACGTGCAATGCAATACCCTGTGAAATATTTTGCACTTAAGTATGAAGAAGATAAGACTCTGATATCATATTCTTCGCAAACCACCACATATTTTAGCTCATTCATATCAGGTGTTAAATTATTATCACTATTCGGAAAACTTTCTGCATTGGATTCAGAAGAAATTAAAATAGCAGACCAATCTAAATTTGAAAATTCCTCGCTGTCATCCTCACAGTTCTTAGACATACAACTAAAAAGAAATTTAATAGACATTATTTTTGCAATAAGTCTTTGAAATTCTAAAACACTTGGGTTGTTTTTATTTGCATTCCTACATCTAATGTGAGAGAAAAAGTTTTCCAAACAATCTTGATTAAACTTAGAGAAATATGTATATGTAATATAAATCTTCATGAATTGTAAATAATTTTTCTCTCACTCCGAGTATAGCACTTATCGTTAAAACAAAACCTTTGTATAATTTTGTATAATTTAAACTGATAAAATTTATTCATTACATCTACATACATGATACATGTTCAAAACAGGATTCATAATTTCTTTTTCATAAAATGTAATTTATTATAGATTAACACATTTTCTGTACAAAAAATATATTTTTGATGAAAATGTAATATCATATATTATACCTGAATACGAAAAACAATCTTCATTTCATTTTTGAAAAACTTGAGCTAAAAAAAAAATTATATGATCTTCATTGATTTTAAAGGTGTAAATGTTTATCACCATTGTTATGTCGAAGTTATAAATTTTATTCTTAATTATACCTGCTTAACATAACATTACATATGAAACGAACTATAGCATGGGTAGAATTTTATAAAATTTGTGTAAAATATTTATGATTTCTTCATTATATTTCTTCATGTTTTATGACCCTTTTTACAGTACTATTTTGAGTCTTTCAAGTTAAAACTAAGGCCAAAAAATGAATATGAATACATCCTACCATACCACACAATAATCTGCAAAATAATATGTCGATAAGTAGAATAAATTTTAGAATAACTGAAAATATTTTTTTTATTCTTAATTCTAAAAATTCAAATTTATTCAATATATTTAAAAATATGCGGGTGCATTTCAAATCGATTGACTCCTTAAAAAAAGATAATATAATATACCATCTAAAAAACAATTTTCATTTAGAAATTTATTTTGAATAAACAGTTTGTACTGTAGAAGTAGAAATAGTGCTTAAACATGTAATATTCACGAAGTAAAAAACGAGTGGGAATATAATTTAACTTCGGAAATTTCTTGCCAAAAAAAATAATTATTTTCAAAATGTAAACTACACGTTTGTTTTTTTCTTTAATTACATTAAGTTCTTTGATTCTTTATATTCATATACTATACACTTATTCAATCTGCATATTTAGGATTTTTTTTTGATGCAGATAAAAACTTCCGTTTGGGAAATTCTTCAATCAAACCTAATTTACTATTTTGATTATTTTGAAAAATAATAAAAATTAATCACAGACCTAAATAACGATACACAGATATGCCAATATCGCAAAGCTCATTTTAAAAAATTTCAAGTTTGCATTTTCATCTATAAAACTTTTGATTTGAAACTTAAAATTCGTAAATTGTGAGAATAATTCTCTCTCAGAAAAGAAATGTTTTTTTTTTTACTTTTTTTTTATTCATACATACTGCTACCTGCTACCCTTTTTAATTTTTAATTTTTTTTTCCATACCACAATAGCTAGATATAGATGTATTTATATGTACAGACAGGTTTTATCATTACACATAAGTTGCGTTCCTTTTTACCAAGTAAAGAACTTTCAAGTACTCGGGAGTATATTGTAAATGGAACGCAATTTTTTTACTTGGAAGTAAAAAGTAACCTCAAATTTGAAAGCATACACATTTCTAAGGCAATGTAAATATTGGAGTGACAGTTGGCCATGCTCCAATTTCAGCTGTCATGTATTTCAAATTTGTTTTGCTTTGATTTTAGATGCTTCATAACATTAAACAATAAAAAGCCACCTATTGAATAAAACGTGTATTAAAAATATTATAGACCTAAACCTATTTCTTTAATCTCTAACGATTAAAACACAAACACCTCTGACGGCGAATTTTGGCGTAACTAACCATGCAACTGTCAAGTAAATTACTCGAATACAAGAGGTGGTGTAGATGATCACGACTACAAGTACTTGCGAGTACTTTACTTGGTCAAAAGGAACGCAACTATATTGTCACTTCGTATACAAGGAGGCTTGGTTGTCTTTTCTTTATTTTGACTTACATCATCAAATACCGGATTTTATAGTTGATAGTTGGTAGATGTTAGATTTTAGATTCTGTTTATATGAAGAAATTGATAGGTATGTACAGTGATCACAAAAATTATTGGTGCTACTTGTGCACAACAAATTTCAAATTTTTACTAAATAATTCAAATTTCCTCGGTATTTTTCTTGAAAGTCAAAATTAAATCAATTATTTTCATTTTAATATTCATAATAATTTTTGCGATAGAATTAATGCAGGAATAATTTTTGGAATAATTCAAATAATATATTTGTTCTAAGAATAATTATGGTTTTTTTTAAGAAATTGTATTTATTAAAGTTTGAAAAAATAAATATAAAAATTTATTAGTATTACAAGTGTCTAAATCCAAATTACGATACTTTAATTATGCAGAAATACTTTTTGTGATTACTGTACATGTGTATATAATGTGTATACACATATAATGTAGAAGCAGCATAATTTGTAAGATGCATATTAACTTGAAAAAATGAAATCATAATCGAACAAACATAAATTTAGGGTCGAAAATAACAATGAAATAGTAACAAAGGGTCGAAAACAAAAACAAACCAAAACAAACTATAATGTGCGTATATATATATACATATATACTCGTAAATATACATAAATATATTATATCTAACATTATGGTACAAAACAGTATATATTCCAGTATCATACATATTCTATATACTTATGTACATACATACATATTTCTATTGCCCAATACAAAATATGTACGCAAACAAGAAAAAAATTGCTCCCTTCTTGTACATTATATTACGTGTATGTAAGATTGTATATTTGAAACTGTGTTGTTTTGTTTTGTTTTATTTATATTTTCTACTCTCAATTTTCAAAATGTACTCATTTTATAAGAAAAGCTTTGAGAGAGGTGGATTTTCGCTAAATCCACTTCCAAAATTAGCTCGGCAATGGAAAGGATTGTATTGCACACTCTGTATATAGTTATTTTACTCTGTGAATTAATGATAAAAATAAGATATGGATATAAAAGACTTTTATAACTAATTGGTTATTAAGCAACATCAATATACATTGAAAAATAATAAATAAGAAATTCAAAATGAGCAAACTAATTACAAATACAAATCGTACAAACATAAACAAAGAGTATACATCCACACATATAACACATTGAAAAGTGCTTAAATATTAAGACCTGTAATATTAAGGAAGTGGAGTTAATTGATATAGCAACAAAACAATCATGTACAGATATGAAAAATCTAAATCATTTTATAATGAAAGGAATACTTCTCATCATTTTTCTCCTATCTATATACGAGTATTGAGTATATGCAGCTACATCACACACCATACATAAATATCATATTTATATTTAGAAATTTAAAATTTCTCACCCTAATTTTCTAAATTCTTGAATGAAATGAAAATCACATTATATTACAAAAACTAGTTTTTAAATGCATTGTATTACCATCAACTACAAAATGTGTATATATGTATGTATATAGTATATAGGATTTATATGGTATATGTAATAATGTAAGATGACAATTTCACCATTTGTATTACAGTTGAGCGGATTGTTATAAAAAAAGAGGTGAATAAAATTTTGATTGGTGCATCGGATATGCAATTGTATTTTACTTGGACGAAAATACTTCATCCAACACTAATTGCGCATTAACGTTTTCCATATAAATCCAACTATACTGAAATGTGTATCTGGTATTTATTTGTCTGTGACTGGACTGAACTTTCTTAATTTCTATTCTATTTATATAGCCCAATTTCTAATTAGAATGAAAATTGATTTAGTTTCATACGATTTTTGAAAAGGTAGTAAACAAGTACAGGAAATGCAAGTATGTTTAGTACAAATGGAAAATGTTGGGAAATGTGATATTTCACAAAATTAAGCAAAAGTGCAATGAGAAATTTTTATGGAAATTTTATAAAATTTGACACTTAGTAGAAGAAAAAAAATATATAAAAACATACATAAGCAAAAGTAAATTGGAAAGTATATAATGAAAGGTATTCGCGTGTAAATATAAAAAAAATATTGTATATTCATTTGCAACGTGGATTATATTCACATGGGAGTTATGTGATTATTTGTTAATTATATTATTTTAGGTGGCTGGGAACATAGTGTCGTAACACCCTCTCCGTTAGTTTGAGGCTCCAACGAAATTACTTTTATGTTGACGGTTCCTTTGGTTCTTTTAGAAATCACTTTATATAATTTTATTGTAATTATTATTGCTATACATATTATGACTAATGAACTAATGCTAGTGTTTACTAAGTATATTATGATTGTAATTTTTATGTTCTAGGTTTTCAATCATTTCTCTATTAATAATATTTTCTTGGTATAGATCATCAAGTTTAATTCTTTAATTACATTACTTTCTTTTACTTTTGTTACAAAATTTGGTAGGATAATTTGATCATTATAATTTTTTCAAAGTTTTCACAAGTTCTATTTTGTATCATAATTTTACAATTTTTAAATTTAATTAGATAATTTCTTTTTATATTTATATTTACTTTACTACAGTCATGTTCTATCCTGGTTTCTTTTAAGTTCTTTACTAAAATAATGCCTTTCTTTATTTCTGTAATTTCTTCTTGAATATCTAATTTTTTAATACCAAATGCTGTTTTAGATTCCATAATATTGTTAATACAATCGTCCATAACAGAAATTAAGTTTTTCTTCAAATTTTCTTTAACTGGAAATTTATAGGCTTTATTAGATTCGTCTATAATAATATCTTTCACACTTAGCAATAGTGATTTGTTTTGGGGATCGAGATTTTTGAATATTTTGAGTTGGAAAATTGAGGAATTAATAGAGCAATTATAATGGAGTTGTTGTATGATGTTACTGCGGTTTTTATATTCTGAAAACTCTCCAGGTTTGAAATTAGTTTTAGTTCTCCTGTGTTCAGTATATTTTTTGATAAAATTCCTAATCTACTAGAAAAAAGTACTTGTTCTATATCGTCGATATGATTTCTCAGAAGTAGTATATCATGGTGTATGTGGTAGATATATTGCATTAAATTAACTTCATCTTCTAGTGTTAGAATCCGATTCGCGAATTATTTTGTATATTCATTAACATGTTTTTCGATTAATACTTGTTGATTTTTAATGTCGTTGGTTATGTTCTGTATCTAAGTGGGCAATTGGGTTACAATAGTTACTTGTTTATTGTTTTGCTTCACCAGTTTTTAATTACTACTGCATAGTTCGTATAGTTCTCTTCTGATTTCTTTCTTATCGTCACTGTCCATAGTTCCCGCGATATATTTGAGACCTTTCCCTAGTACATCAATTAGTCCTCGTTTTTTCCTATCATGAGGCTTAAGATTTTCTAATTTTGCTTCCAACAAGATAAGGCTTTACTGTAGAGTGCTGTACATGGGTTTTATCAAAGTAGATTTGTCTTGATGTGACAGAACGTTTGATTTCAAAAGATAAATATTTCAAATTCTGTTATGTTTATTAATTATATGCAAAACTTTGTTATAATTTTTAATCATCTTTACGGTTTCCAGTTCCAGGATAATATATCCATTATTGTTAGATGCCATGAAGATATATTTCCTGAGTATTGCTTGTAGGTGTACTTGTAAGGATCAAGGTGAGGATCAACCAGCAGAGCATGGATGTCATCTTTCGTATCTGTAAAAAGGAATTTTATTTTATTTGTTGCTTGTTTTTCCTCATTTTTTAACTTCAATAGTTGGCTTTTCAATATTTTGATGCTTTTTCTTGGGTTTTACACGAGCTCTGTAGTATTTATTTTGGTTTTTTACATCTATTATATGGTCTTCGTCGATTTTTTCTGAATCTTTTTTTCTATATTTCGTATGGTTCTTACCTCCTCTTACTTCTTTTATAAAATTTTTACCCTCTTTTATTTCGCTATCTTGTCGATTTTCATTTAAGTAGTTTATTAATGACTTTTAGTTTTTTCGCCAATATTTTCTTATGAATTTCTTCTTATTCACTTTCATTTATTTTTCCATTTACGAAGTCGATGGGTTTCTTTCCTGTCGCAGAGTGTATGTTATTATTATAGAATACAATAATTTGAAGGATCTTTTCTTCAACACTTCCTTCGTTTCTTTCCTTGTCATGTTTGAGAAGACGTATGTGTTCATTAATTGAGTTGTGTCTATATCGGCATTTGAAGTATGGTTACTATTGGATACGAAATGAATATCTACGTTAAAACTTCTAAGGAATTTTCTTAACGGAAAATTAAAAAAAAATAATTAGGAAAATGAAAAATTGAAATTTCAGCAGAGTACAAATTACAAAAATTTTATTGTAAATTCGTGAGTCTTCAGTTGTATTAGAACTCTTTAACTTACTAACATATAATAAATCTTAATGAAGATTAAAAATCCCACAAACAGAAAACATTCTACCACCATTTTCATAAACTTATATTTAAATTTTACACAGACTGTAAATGCACTCTAACTACCATAAAAAATATAGTAGAGCATGTTAACAAGAAGTGATATGCATATGTATGTACATAAGTACGTTCGTATTTCAACATTTCTAAAATTATTAAAAAAAAAAAAGATAATCTAGTGCAACCGTTGGTGCACTATTATTTTAGTGGAATTCGCCCAACTATGGTATTCATGATGATTTAGGTTTAACTTCAAGAATTTTAAATTCAATATATACCACATAATTTTGGTACAGTAGGGTAAGACCGGGTAAATGTAAACAGGGGTAAATGGAAACCAATTCATTTTTTTTGTCATTTAGTAAGTTTAATTCAAGCAACATGTGTTCAGGAAGTACCGTTAGTTGGTCTAGTTTATGATACTGCACGTGTTCTTATACAGTACTGCCTTCATCATTCGTAAAATAAATTTTGCGTTGAAAGGTTCGTTTGATTGTGTGTTACAAAAAAAAAGTTATTTGAAATTTGTGTTATAAAGTTTTTGTTGTTGGTAAGTAACATTTTTTTTCTTTTGTTATGTATACTAAATAGTTCAAAATTGAGAATTATTTTATCCAATAATAAATATGAAACAGTTAGTATTAATAGCTTCATATTTTCATTTACCCCGGTTTATTTCACTATAAGAGGTAAAAGAAAACAAAAAATTGGGGTAAAAGTACACATATAAATATGTATTGTAAACTTAATTAAATAAGGAATCTAAAAATTTTTTGACTTTTTTTCAAAGAAAATGCCAAGAAAGTATATTAAAAAAAGGCCAGAACGCCAATAGCAGAGCAGTTATTGATGTATCGAACAAGAACTGCACCTACAGACAGGCCTCAGAAATATATGGAATTCCAGTGGCTGTGATTTATAATCGTATTGCTGGCAGGAAAAACTCTGTAGATAAGGTAGGCCAAGGTCGGTCAAACGCTCTTTCTTTGGATGTCGAAAAAGAAATTTGCAAATGCTTAATTGAAAGATCAAGAATTGGCTATCCGTGCGACAAAGAAGAGCTCAAGCGCTTGGTTGGAGATTATGTTAAAAATACCAATCTGAAAACACCATTTACAGATGGTGTTCCTGGTGATGAGTGGTACTACGGGTTCATGAAGAGAAATCCAAACTTGTCATTAAAAAAACCGGAACATCTTCAGAAAGTGAGAAAATCTGCACGGAAACCTGAAATTATTTATGATTTTTATGAAAAGCTTGCTTCTCTTTTAAAAAGCAATGATCTAGAAGGAGATGATAAGGCTTGCTTTATATTTAACGCTGATGAAAGTGCATTTTGTTCTGACCCAAGTCGATTAAGAGCTATTGGTGAAAAAGGAGAACCATTAAACAGAGTTTCCGGTGGGTCGGGAAGAGAAAATACAACTGTGTTGGCATGTGTTTCTGCAGATGGTTTTACTCTACCACCTCTTATTATTTTTAAAGGAGCTGCTGTTCAAGCAAGATGGACTTCCGATGAAGCATATCCGGGAACATTGTATGGTGCCTCCAAAAATGGTTGGATGGAAGAGCCACAATTTTTTTATTGGCTTTCAGATGGATTTGTTCCTCATATATGTAAACTTCGTCAAAACAAGAATATGTTCAATCAAACAGCTCTACTTTTATATGATGGTCATGCTAGTCATATTAGCGTTCGTATTGTCGAACTTGCTATGAAGAATAACATCCACTTATTACGTTTACCAAGCCATCTAACTGACAAACTACAACCCTTAGATAAAGCTGTATTTGGTCCTGTTAAAACTGCTTGGGACAAAATTTTAGTTGACCATGGAAAGAAAATGATGGGTGTTGGTACTGGACGTCTAAAAAGAGACCAATTTAGCAAGCTCTTAGGTAACGTATGGATAAAAGCAGTAATTTCTAAAAACATAATCGCGGGATTTAGATCCACTGGAGTTTTTCCTGTCAACGCAGAAATGTTTCCCGAGAAGGAATTTGATCAACACGAATTGGCTAAATATCGGAAAACTTTAAGCGATCAATCCAATATTCCAATTTCGGAAAATGATACACTGGTTTCTCAGTCAGGAACATCAGGAAGTTCTTTGCAACGTAAGCAATGTATTTATTAGACAAATTTATTAGAATATATTGTTCACACACCTATTTTTATTTTTAGCTACAACTTCCATACATCCTTATGCTGGTGCTGGTTCATGTACTGCACAGGAAACTTTTAACAGTGGTGAATTAGTTCTCTCAACTGATTTAGAAGCAACTAGTTCAACTTCTATAAACGAACAGACTGTAAATTCCCAGATTCAAGGTA
This sequence comes from Villa cingulata, assembly GCA_951394055.1. Classification (NCBI taxonomy): domain Eukaryota; kingdom Metazoa; phylum Arthropoda; class Insecta; order Diptera; family Bombyliidae; genus Villa; species Villa cingulata. The sequence continues at coordinate 26,797,829 of OX596019.1, read as the reverse complement.
TGTAATTAAAAAACAGTTTTAGAAACAAATTTGTTTATACGTTATTGAGTGTAGGATTTTTTTTCAAGTAGAAATAACAATGAATGAGATTTTCACGTTGGATAATAAAAAAATCATGCAAAGCAATGTTTCTGAAAATCATTTGCAACAAAAGAAAATTGTACCAAGATTAAAACAACTTCAATATGGGGAAATTCTCACGTCAGATGAAGTTCTTCAGCGTCTAAAAGAAACTGAAGAGAAAAAAAACCACGCATTGAAAATAAAGCGTGAAAAAATGAATAAAAATCTGACAAATGCAAAAACTACTAAAACAAAGCAAAAAGTTAATAAAAAATTGAATATCAAACGTAAAACTGTATCTCGCAAAAGAAAAGCCGCAAATAACTACGATTGCTCCTCTGAAGAAGAGAATGAAGATATTCTAAACTACATGTCTAGCGACAATGATGAAAATTGGTTCGTTGAAGATGATGATGACATTGAGTTAATAACACTCAATAATATTAACGAAATTGAAGTTAAAATGTATTTACTAGTAGCATTTAAAGGTGGGAAGAGAAATAGTTCAACCTATAAATATGTGTGTAGAACTGACTATGTTGATGCTGATCAAGGAGAAGTGAAAGTTACAGGACTTAAAGCACGTGAGCAAACTAAAACATCCTTCGTTGTAGTTGACAAAGATGTAAGCTACGTTCGTTTCAACCAAGTTTTAGGAGTTGTCCACTGCATTAAAGAGGAAAATCTTAATAACGAGGTTATTGTTACATTTGAGAAAAGAGTTCCTGTTATAGAAATTTAAAATGTAAAGTGAGATACGAAAATAAATTTGTTGCATTGTATAAATTCTTTTATTTTCTAAAATTTGGTTTAAGAAAATTTTTTGTTGGGGTAAAAGTGAACGTGGTTTATTTGATTGTAATATGTAATACAATGTTTTGATTTTGATTTTGTTTTCATTTGCCAGAGACAAAAATAATATTAGGTGTCATAGGTAAGAAATAATTTGTTTTTGTTTACCCCGATTTTGTGTAATATTAAAATAACTGGGACGGGTAAATGTAAACAATAAAAATTTTGATAAAAATTAAGGCTAAATCAAATTTCGAATTTGTATACCCGTAAAATACCCTTGGAAGATCTACTTCACAAGTAAAAAATATTTAAACATGAAAAAATAAAATAGTAATGAGTCGTAGAAAACGAAATTTTTACTTCTTTATCAGTGGTGTTCACATTTACCCGGTCTTACATAGGGAAGGTAAAATAAAATTTCTGGTTTTCTATTACGATTCCACGCCAGGAGATAATAGGTACGCCGTACGTGGTACGTATGTAAATGTAATATCATAGAATAATAAAGCTACTGTTTGTATGTAAATGTAATATCATAGAATAATAAATCTAGTCTATGGTAGTATTACACGTAATACCAAGACATACTATCATACATACATATACGGATGTTACTGTTTTGGAATAGAATTAATTACATTTCATACATACTTAAAGTATTTCTGCCTCTGTGCTCTTGTTTCGTTTAGATCTAATACATGAAAGAAAAAAATTAATAATAAATTACTTGTAAATCATAGACACTAATTAATTGTCAAGCTTTTTAAATAGATGAACTGTCAACATACCATTTTGTTTTCAAATGCGTTGAGGAATTTGTAGATTATAAATATAGTAAAATAAATAAGAGTAAGGAAATTATTTTTTTTCCATTTTTTATATTTTCTTCAGCAACGAATTCATTCAACGATTTTATTATTTCACTTTCAGAAATACACAAAATACAGTATCACTATTAGAGCATGCATTCGATTCATTCAAATTCAAAGAGTATAATAAATAATTTTTTTATTATGAAGACAATAATTTACTCAAATACATAGTCTAAAAAATGGATAAATCATAAAAGAAATAAGTGTGTAATATATGTATAAGGAAAACTTACCACTCTTATTTTCAACATTTTTAGTTGTGGTTCAGAAATTTTGACCAAAAACGATTATGTAGATAAATCAGATGAATTTCACAGTAACATTGAAGAAATTCCAAAAAATGTAATATTGTCTAATTATTGTCTTTTTTGATTTTGGTGTAAAAAGTAATGGAAAGATTTATTCTTAAAAAAACATGGCATATGATGAATAATGAAAATCAAAAACATTCGTTTTATATAATGGTTTTATTTGTTTGCTTGTCACTTTCTCTATTAATTAATGCAAACGTTTATTTTCATAAATATTTAGAAAAGAAAATATTTTCTTTTGTTATGATAATAACTTGAATTCACAAATACATACATTTATGTATACGTATATGGTTGATTTTTTTAATATCTTTTCTTTTTCATGTTAAAACTACATATTTCAAAACCTTTTTTTTAATCAAAATACATATCTGTAACAAATAGTAAAATTGCTTATTTTGTAATTTTTCTTTTTTTTTTTTCAAAAAAATTGTACCAATGTACTAAAATACGACATACAACTATATTCATTGTAACATCATGGGCAATTGATGCAATCAAATTAATCACATAAATAGACTGTTTACATTTACAACTCTACAGAGATTCAAAAGATAGATATAAACAAGGACAAACTAAAGCATCATTATCCTTAGAGAATTTTCTTGGTGTTGAGACTGGATTCACATTAGACAAGGAATCAAATACAATTGCAATCATTTGTCAAGATGTCATTGTCGTATTAGCATTTGATACACGTGAAAGACTTATGCAATGGCAGGTATGTACATACATTACATTACATTTATTATACAACAAAGATTTATGTACTGATATGCGAAAAATAATATCTTCAATTTTCTGCTATATCAACATGTTCATATTATATATTCGTGTTGTATATTATTTTATATTTAGGTAAAAATATCAAATCATCTAGGAGATGATATACAATATTTGGTTCTAGTATCATCGGCTCCACCTAAATCAAAAATGCAAACAGGACCATCACGAATGCACATTCAAGATCATCGGTTTTGTTTAACGACTGGTGTGCCACCAAAATTAGCTGGATTATGGGATATTGCATATCTAAGGTGATTACGGAACATTAATCAACTGAATTTTACGTTTTTCTATATTAGTGGAGTCAATAAATACAAAAAAAGGCATTTCAAGAAGTCCTCCGATTTTGATGATTTTTTTTTAAATTTTTGTTTTTTTATATTATTTAAAATCAGAAACCTTTCACGGCGAGAACCAATATTTGTATTTTTATGCATTATTTTTGCGATTTTTACAGTGTGTCCTTCCTCGAATGGTCAATCCGCAAACAGTAGATAGATCTAATAGAAACAAACAAAAAATTGTACTACAAAGTGGGAGGGGGGGGGGGCTGTAATCTCAACCGTTCATCCGCTAAAGGGCGATAAAGATTTTTCACACTTATTCTACGAAACACCCTATAACAACTACTGTGTACTAGCTAGAAGAAAGTGATATAAAAGACGTCTGTGTGAAACTCCCCCTTCCTCAAATAGTACATGACATACCACTCTACATTCTTTCTTTCAATAGTTATTGTGTTTTACAAACAAACAAACAAACAAACAAACACAATAACTCTTGAAAGAAAGAACGTAGAGAGGCGTTTATCTTTATCGCTCTCTAGCAAATGAACGGTTGAGATTAACCTCCCCTCTGTAGTACAATTTTTTGTTTGTCTCGATGAGGCCTATGTACAATTTGCGGATTGACTATTCGAGGAAGGACACCCTGTAAAAGTTGCAAAAACATTGCATAAAAATGCAAATATTTATTTCCTCCCTTTGAAAGGTTTCTGATTTTAAATATAAAAAAACAAAAATTTTAAAAAATAAATCATCAAAATCGGAGCTGTTTCTGAGGACTTCCTGGAAAAAACCTTCACTGAATCCACTATATCTTTTGTGTACGACGAAACGCAACTATGTACTATATTATAGTTATCGTGATGAAATGTCACTTTGAAGTGTCATTTCACATTTGTTTGTATCAAATAGATCAGGGTGAATGGAAGATGTCTGAAACAAGTAGTATTTACCCATGGTAAAAGTGCGATAGCTGCGTTTCATTGTTCTGAAAGAACTATGAACATGTTGATTTATGAGTGTTTGATTTTAAATGCAACAAAAATTCAACTCTTTCAGACGTTATGGTGTAGTAGACAATCGTTTTTGTTTCGAAGGCGGATCAAGATGTGGTAAGGGCGAAGGCCTTTATGTAATTGTTACAGATCAAGGAGAAGAAATAACACGAACATTGAAATTAGCATCACAAGCGAAACTGTCTAGTAAAAAACGACAATTAATCAGAAAATTAGGAAGTAACTATCAAAAAGAAATTTTATATTTAAGTTTAATGTAGTTCAGTAATAGAACTAATAATCGATATTTATCTTTAAACAGCCATAAATAGTACACGAAAATTATTATCGCCTCGTCCCTTAGACACCGAAGATGATGACACGTCTTGCCATATTGAAGATTTACCTTGTACGTGTGGATCGCGAACACCTTATTGGCCTTCACAAGAATCAAGAGATATAGACTATGGTTGTGGTGATACAAATTCTGTTTCTGAGTGCCATGATAGCTTTAATGATGGCGAAGTATTCCCAAAGTAATGTCAAACTGAATATACGGCTCGAAATATGTATTTTGTCTTATATATTTTATCCATTTTATTTTCTAGAAATGCAAAAGCGAATTTAGAACGATGTATGAGTTGCATATCAAAACTGGGAGCACCTTCCATGTCACGTAGCTCAACAGCTACAAGTGGTAATGCTACTCCAGGTACTGGCCATCCGCCGCTGTGGACCATTTTGGCCGAACAAAGTAGTAAGAGTAATAACACAATATCAAAAACAATTTGTAGTGGTATTGATCGAATGTCGATATGTTCATCACACGGTAGCAGCGGAGGTTACGGAAGCAGTGCTAGTTCAGAATATTCCGTACCAAGAATGACATCAATTGTCACTACCACTTCTTATCTTAACTCTTGTTACGAATCTATTTCTACACAGCATTGCTGCCCTGGAAATTATTCAAATTTTTATAACAGTCCACAGCAACAAAACGGCTTGCCTTCCATTAAGGTTGTGTCAAAAAATATTTCTGTAGCAAAGCCACCTATGCCTCTGCCGATCTATAATCCTATTCTGTCTCGGTCACCAACTTGTATTACAACACAACCCACCAATATTGGATCTTATGAAAATTATGATATACCCAAAAATTCCTTCATAATCGACACTAACAACAGCAATATAGCAGTGATGGACAACTACGACACACCAAAAAATATTCAAGAATACATTGTTGGAGATGATAATAGTAATCGAATATTAAATGATCAACGAAGTTACTATGACACACCGGCACAATTAGGTAAAATGTATGATTGTATTATCAATCGCAATCAAGAAACATCAGAAAAGCACTATGAGGGTGGACTTACAAGTGATTGTGCATGCAGTCGAGTTATGTCTTGGGCTGATAACTGGATTACATTACCATACTGTAAACGCGGAAACGGTGTAGAGAATACTGGTGTACCAATGAACAGAGTAAAATTGAGTGGTGAAGGTAAAATGCCTGTGATGAAACCAACAGGAGAACTGGCGATTTATGCAACTGTTGATTTTTCTAAAAAGTCTAATAGAAAACAAGATAAACATTGTGATTGTACAGCATCAAACATTGATGATAGCTCAGAAACAAGTTCTACAAATTATATTAATCTTGACCCTCATGTGCTACCTGAAACATCAAAAAACAAAACAAATGCAACTGAAGATGAATCAAAGGCTGAAAAATTCTCAGCAAATTATACAAATTTAAATTTTGCTCAATCACTTGAAAATTATGAAAATTCGAAAGAACTGTTACACAGAGCAGGAATAACAGCACAAGAAATGGAAGAACTACAAGCCAGAGAACTTCAAACCTTTTGCTGTAAATGCGGTCATGCCAGTAACAAATCGCCAGAAATGAAGGCTTTTGAAAATGTAAATGTGGCAGTGAGTACCCATGACCCGAAAGAGTCGCAACAGAATGAGTACTTGAAAATGGATACGACGGAAAAATGTGATGCGAATGCAAAATTTCCTGGTTACCTACCAATGTCTCCTGCTCCGCCAAATGTCACAGCAGCAACAAAAGAGACAGTAGCACCACCTTTACCTTCTAAGAATGAGCTGCTTAAGCGAATAATTGGCGAAAAATCTGCAAGTAATCCAAGTTTACATGGACCGGTTGTTGATAGAAGTCGAAAACGAGTAGATCAAACACGCGTTCCAGGCAGCGCTATGATGATTTTACATCGAACAGGAAACAATCCATATAATCGAAAACAAATTATGGACAACAGTGATTTACTTCTGACCGACAAAATACTAGCAATTAGGAAACGATCTTCCTCTGCGGATTCATCACGATTTTTAGAGGATGCTGAAGAATTTGACAGTTCAGAAACACTTAGAAAATGTTCTTTGACTCAAATCAGTAGAAGACGGTCTTCTTCCCCGTGTTTGCATCAAGAAATGGAAACATATACTGACGAGACATGTTTTACAAAAACGAATGAAACCGAAGACGAATCATCCGTTACCTCAACATCCCAAAGCCAAAATTCACAATCAGTTCATATTCGTCGATCAGCAAGTGTCCCGTGTAAGGCACAGAATCGTGATTCATCCAGTTCGAATGACTCTGGAGTATCAACAGGTTCATTACGACATCGTGTTGGAGACTTTCATGAATTTGAACTGCCTCTAACAACAGCATTGTCAGCTAGACGACACCAAAGACATGTTCAACCATTAACAGCCTGTATTCATGCAACACTACCTCGTAGATCTAAGTCGTTCGACCCACTTCGAGAAATATCATTTCAATTTCAAAAAGTGGAAATTCCAGTTAAAAGTACTTCAGCCGAAGCCGAAGTGCCTTTATGCACAAAAAATCGTGATTTTACTATTCCATGCGAAGGTGTATTAACCGTAGGTGGACCACCATTTATTGATTCTAGAAGTACAAGTAGTGGAACATCTGATATGTCCGATTACATAGAAACATTGTCATTATCTAGTCATAGTTCTTCAGACGCAGCAGAGAGTATAAGGTTGGTACTATAAATATGCACTTCTCAAATAATTTTAGTTCAAATTATAAAAAAAAAAACTTTATATTTTTTTTTTCAAATACATATACAATATATATATATATATGTATATTGTTTTTTTGCTCTTTTCAGACTATTACGTCAAGCTACATCAACTTTAAGACCTCGATCCGGTAAAGAATATCAAAATATTGATAGGTCATTGATCTCATTAACCCAAAGTGGTGATAACATGAAAATTCATAATAATACGCCGATACAATTAAGAGGTTTATTATCCTGCTCAACAAGTTACGCAAATATTAAACCAGTTCCAGAAAACACTGAGTCGCTGAGTCCAGGATACCAAAGTGAAACATCACCACAAGAAACAAATAAATCATTTATTATTAAGGTATATTGAAACTTTCATATACGTAATTAAAAATATTTCGTTTGAAAAAATTTCACAAATTGTCATGTTCAAACTAAAATTTTATGCCATTGACAGACATTTTGTATAAACGTGGTATCGATACTATGATATTGGCTATACTAGATACCACGATCCACAGAATATACATGGTCTGATCTTCCCATATAAGAAAAATAAATAGTATAATTTGACGTTCTTGACAGTTTTAGCCGACCTGGTGACGTCACTGAGGCATAATTTTAAATTTTAACGGATGTATTAATTCAAGAAACCAAACAATTAAAACATTTTTTTATGACAGAGTTTTTTTATTTTTCCTTGATGAGAAATTTTTCACAAATTGTTTATTTAATTCCTTATTCTAAAAAACATTCTACATTTATAATAGAACTTTTTTATATTTTCATTTAATTGTATATGATTTGAGTTTTCTAAATGAAATTCCAAATAGCTAACTTTAATGAGTATAGAATTTTCATTTATTTTTTTAAAAATATTGTCCAATTGTTTTATATCATTAAAAAAGTTTTGAGTTGGTTTTTTTAAAGCACCTTCTGAAATCTCATCAATAAATGAAAAATAAAAATGATTTTGGTTTTCCTCTTCTTGTATATAATCTTTCCCTAAATTTAATTTATAGCCTACATATCCAGCAAGATATTCTAAGGCATCATCATGCAATTCATCATTGGTGTTATTTAAATCTATAGTAAAATAGGGTTTTTCCAATTCTGTATTATAGCACTGAACATCAAAATCATTCAAGAAATCATTTTCCACATTTTCACTTAATGTGTTATGTATTTTTTCACTAGTTCCCGCTTCGAGCTGTACGAATTGTTTTTCATGAAGAATTCTTGAAGACAAAATTTCCTCAGTGTTGACATCTTTTTCGTAACTTATGCTAGAGTCTAAACTTATTTGCAACGCAGAATCCGACCTTCCTAAGAATAAATAACTTATTAAAAAACTGAACATAAGGTAAGTATTATAGTATAAGTATAATATTAGGACGACACTTGTAATGAAATTAATATTATAAATAAACAAATTACCCAATCATGTTAGGACGGCACAACTACGTACATATATGCAACATTTACAAACAGTATTATATGTAACTAAAAAAATTACCAAAAAAGATCTTAATCTATATTTAAACTCTAAAGGTGTGTCGTGGTCATGTAGTCCCCCCAATCGACGCATAATTCCAAAAAAATTTTCCAATGTGTCTTGATTTAAGCGGCTTGTAATTATATAAGTCACATTATAAAAGTTTTTCAAATATTCTAATAATTGTTTTAAAGCACTATTATTACTAATTGTTGCTTTTTGAAATGGTAAAGAACGTTGATTTTTTTCTTTGTATACTAACAGATTTTTTATTAAATTTGTCATCTTATCTAGAATTTTATTCTGTAATTCTGTTGATAATCCATACGCTTTTTTGGTGTAACGATAACCACTGGTTGTGCACTTTGTATTAAAGATGTCAAACCAGTCGTTAATTATCTTAATAATTTCTGCAAGCTGCAACGCATTTGGACTTTTGATTAATCCTTGAGCTACACACCACCTAATGCATTTCGCAATTCTGTTTGAAAAAAGTTGTGTAGCAAGTTTTACTTTTTGTCTCTTTGTTCCTACACAAGTTAAATATTCTTCTGTTACTTTAAAATTTATTTTTAAGTCCAACTTCTCCATTTTTATTATTTCTCTTATTGCGCCTTTTGTGATCAATTCGTTATTTAAAACATAGCCGCTATCTAGAAGGTGGTTTCTAAGAAGTTTAATTAAATGAGGAACAACCGCAAATACAAAAATCTTTTTAGATTTATCTACTGGGTGTTGAAAAAAAAGATGTTCTTCACTTATTCCCAGTTTATTTCGAAGTTTTGAATTTCCAGGGCCCAAATCTGAGGTCACTGCAACAACTTCAAAATTTATTCTATCAAGTTCTTGAATAACTTGACATAAAATTTCTTTTGTCATTGGCGTATCAAAATTGTAATATATGGGCTGCTGCCACCTTCTAAATAATCCTCTTACCAATATTACTTGGCTATAATTTGTTGGACTTAAAACCACATCATTGACCTTGTCATATTCGAAGCAAGATTTGACTTTCATCTCGTCGAATGTAATAGTGCATATTTTTTCCCATTCACTATATTGAACCTTTTCCATAGTGTCCAAGACTGATGATAAAATTCCAGGCTTCATCTTTTCTTTTGCTGTCCATTTTCTTAGAGTTGAAGCAGCTGGCAATGGATAGCCTTTCCTAACCAAATATCTATAACACTTTGGTCCTGCTGAATGCATAGATATTGCTGATGAAATGTCATTTGCAGTCCATTTCACTCTTTTATTATTATTTAATAATCTTTTTATCTGTCCGTTCGAAAATATTTTTTTTAAACTTAAGCACACATGTTTTCTCCACTTGATAATATTCTTTAATTTCTTTTTCAAATCTCTAACTTCATTTTGTAGTTTTTGTACTATCGAAAAATCAAACCTGTAATAGATAAATATGCGTTTCATTATATTGATACGGAAATTTTCTTTTATATAGTGTAAACACTATTACTTGGTTTGAGTTCCAACAGGTTTTGTGGTTTTTCTTTTTGTTCCTGTTGTATCCATCAAATATCTGAAAAAAAAAGAAAATATACAATATATAAATTCAACAATTAAAATTAAAAATTTTTCATTATTACTTTTCATAATCATCTGCTGTTTCATCTTGATATTCGACAACCATGTCTTCATCAATGTCATCTGTTGTTTCATATAGGTGTTCGAAAATAATGTCATCACAATCATCACCAATCATGTCAATGTCGTCATATTTTTCTTTTTGTTCATATTCTAAAGGTACTGCATTGAATAAACCTGGATCATTTTCTCTAAAATAAAATATTCAAAGTAAGATAAATCTAAAATTACTTTTTCTATTTACATACTTACTTTTCATGATTTTCCAAAAATTCTTCAACCATTACTTTCCTCGATCGTCTTTTATATCTGATTGTTCTTTCTGAGCACTGAACACTTTGATTAAATAATTTTACATGGGGCACTGCTGTTGTTTTTAAAGTTTTATAAATATTTATTTACTTTGTATATTCTGTGGATCGTGCTAGATACTACTGTACTATACTAGTATGCTATTGAAACTTGCATGATTTGCCTAGTAAAAAGCTAGTATTCAAAAAATTTACTAAACGTAGCGCCATTTTTTATTACTGTGACAAAAAGAGAAATTAGTTTTTACAGTACGTATTCGTGTTTGAATTTTGTTTAATAACCACATTCTTCTATGAATATCACATCTCATTTTTGCTTTTAAAGCCAAACATATTAACGTTTTGATTTTATTATTTTCTCTACATTTTGTTGAATTAGAATTTCAATATCCGCATTCATTTTTTTTATTATGATAATAATTATATTCACCCAAAGTCAAATTAAAATGCAAATATAAATTTTCTATACAACACCACAAAAAAATTAACAAATGTGAAATGTTCTGTAGTGCGTTTCTGTAACTCGATAGAGAAATTTCTCAATTCTGTGACGTAATACGATTTTCAATCGCTAAACTCTACTAGTAGAGTTCTTCTGTTTCTGTAACATTCGATAGAAAATTGGTATGGTGAGTTTTCAATTAGACAGGAATTTATAAAAATGAAACAACAGTTGTAACATTTAAATCAAAGTAACATAAAACTTATTCTGAAAGTTTGATTAACTTTTAAGTTTTGTATATATCTACACATAACATATTACATTTTATACATTGAAATACATACATATATGTACATGCAAAAATTTTTCTAAAAATAAACCGAAGATAAAATGTAAAATATGTATCTAAAATTATTTGTATATTTTTATTTTAAGTAAATATTCACCTGTTTTTCTGCATTCATATTTAAACAATTATTAACTTTATTATTCTTTTGAAATTAATACTTAATAATAAGGATATTAATACTATGTATTCTATTTAAAAAAAAATAACTAAATGAAGGAAAATAAACTAATTTATTCTTTTTAACCTAATTAGTTAGCACTACTCTATCGAAAAAAATAAAACTCAATCACTATATATACTTATAATAAACTTTATTTTTACTTTTATATCCTTATCAACTGCTAATACTCTATCGAAAAAGAAACTCAACCAGTAGAGAATTAACTCAACTCAACAGACTTACAGAAACACTTTTGCAGTAGAGAAAATTGTTTCAGTAGAGTTTTTAATTTCACCACGTTACAGAAACGGTACGATAGAGAATGACGTCAAAATGACGTCGGATAGAGTATTTCAGTTGAGAATTACTCAATTTGTGAGTTACAGAAACGGACCACAGTTGTGCGTTTCTGTAACTCACAAATTGAGTAATTCTCTACTGAAATATTCTATCCTACGTCATTTTGACGTCATTCTCTATCGTTCCGTTTCTGTAACGTGGTGAGATTGGAAACTCTACTGAAACAATTTTCTCTACTGCAAAATTGTTTCTGTAAGCCTGTTGAGTTGAGTTAATTCTCTACTGGTTGAGTTTCTTTTTCGATAGAGTATTAGCAGTTGATAAGGATATAAAAGTAAAAATTAAGTGTATTATAAGTATTTTTTTTCGATAGAGTAGTGCCAACTAATGAGGTTAAAAAGAATAATTTAGTTTATTTTCTACTGCATTTAGTTATTTTTTTTTTTAAATAGAATGATATTAATTTCCTTATTATTAATTGTTAATTTCAAAAGAATAATAAAGTGTAAAAATAATTGTTTTACATTTTATCTTCGATTTATTTTTAGAAAAATGTTTGTATGTATCTATGTATTTTAATGTATAAAATGTAATATTTTATGTGTAGATATATACAGAACTTAAAAGTTAATTATTATTATTAAAATTATTAAAATTTCACACTCCATAATTAATAATCAATAATCAAAAATTTTAAAAACCCACATTCAATCAAACTTTTAGAATAAGTTTTACGTTACTTTGATTTAAATGTTACAATTGTTGTTTCATTTTCATAAATTCCTGTCTAATTGCAAACTCACCATACCAATTCTCTATCGAGTGTTACAGAAACAGAAGAACTCTACTAGTAGAGTTTAGCGATTGAAAATCGTAATACGTCACAGAATTGAGAAATTTCTCCATCGAGTTACAGAAACGCACCACAGGTTTATATTTTATACTAGTATGCTAGTATTGTTTATACCATGGTATTCATATCATGATTCATGGTATCGATATTTGATGTCTGTCAATAGTATTATACAGCTGTAATACTAACGTTATTGAAAATTTATTTTTAATTTACAAAATTAGTACACACAACTTTACTTTTTGAAATAAAAAACTATTGAGCAGATAGAGCTGCTATGATGACAAAACAATTCCTACCTTGAAAAAAAAAAAACAAGTAAAAAAGCAGAAATTGGACATCATGCAAAAAGTTTTGAAAATTTTTATTCAAAATGTTTTTATTCACCTATTATTTTTTTTATTAGGTGAATACCTATGAAACACATTTTGTTCCAAATTTTTTTCCAAAAACTGTAATTTTTTTGTTAATTTTAGTATCGAGACTATTGATCTATGTATGTGTTATATAAAAAAAAATTTAGTTAGGAAATATAATACCCTGTGATTCTACGTTAGAGATCTCTTAATTCTCTTATTTTTTGAATTTTTGGTGAAATCCATTTTTTAATAGAATTGGTATTCCAGATAGCAGATTTACCACACAAAAGTGCATAAGATATTTTAACTTACCAAAGTCAGCTGTTTCATTTGAAATATTGTAAAAATGGCGACGGCTATCAGTGTATTGATATAATATATGCTGATGATTGCATAATAATTATTATTTTTATAATATAATTGTTTTAATTATTATCGATATTGGAATATTCATAATAAATTATAAATAATCATATATGAAATATATAAAATATAAATAATTTATATACATATACATATATGTATGTATATGTATTTTTTTTAATTTGTTATTTCTATTTTAATTTTTTTGTATTATTATTAATAATATTCCAATAGCATTAATATTTTATATAAATAAACACTCAAATATTATTATACAACAATATTTTTATTATACATCATACGATAAGAGATGTAAGAAGACCTCATCGATGTCCTTTAACGTTAAGAGATTTTTTTCCGTTAAAAATATTTTTTGACGTTTCTTATCCACTAATTCCCAATACAAAAACCTATAACCGTCAATAGCTAAATTCACCATAACAATTAAGAGATCAGCTGATTGACATCTCTTATCTACTTTAACTACAATTTCTAAAAGTATGCAATCTGCAGCTAAGAGGTTAAGAGTCTCTTACGGTGCGATTCTGGATAATAAATCTCTTATTTCTCTTATTCCTCTTATTGATTTTAGTGCAAATTACATACTTTTAGGAGTTAAATTAATTTAGATAAGAGATGTGATCAGCTGATCTCTTAACTGCAGTGGTGAATTTTTTAATGAATTTTGACATTATACTTTTGAACGTTTCTAACCGAAATAGTCTTTTTTAACGGACGAAAATCTCTAAACTTAAGGGGTCATCGATGAGGTCCTCTTATACCTCTTATTTATTTTATTTATATTGTTGACATTCAAAGTATTGTATTCGTGTCGTGTATATTGTAAGTAAAGGGATAATAATAATAATAATGATAATATTAAAAATTGTAGTAAATACTCTATATCAAAGTTGATAATACAGTGAAACTACATTATCTTTGTATATAACGAGCAGTTAATCGAATAAGGTGGGTTTAAAACTTATTGTAAATCTTATGTCATTTTATGTGGTGAATCTCTTATAAAGAATACCGATTCCTCTTAAAATATATACATATTTCACCAAAACTTTAGAGAAATAAGAGGAATAACAGATCTCTTAGTCAGAATCGCACCGTTAGCCTCTAAAGTAGAATAGCACCATATCGGTAATTCGATATTTTGGGCCTATAACACATGTATACATATGTATGTATACCTATACCTTAGAATAATAAAAACAAAACACAAGTTTAAAAAATATAAATTGAAAAAAAATAGTATACCTGATCAAAATTATTACCAGCCGATTTAATTTTAAAACTATTTTCATTACAGGACGGTCATCAATTAAAACAATAAAGCAATAAAACAGAAATTATATGTGAGAAGCACAACAGAACAGAAAGAAAAACAAGAAACAAGAACTATATATCTATTTTTAAATAAGTAAGTGTTGTTGTATATTACAGAAATATTTAAAATAAACGTACGAATAATGGTAGTTTGTAATAAAATAAATAATTTAATTTGGTTCCTAATGCACTCGTGTATGAAAAATTTGAAGAAAAAAAAATCAAACAAAAAAAAATTAAAAAAGCTAATAAATAGAAAACAAAAAGAATGTGTAAAAATGATCTAAATAATTATTAAAAACTTTTATTAAAAAATTAACATTATGTAATTAAAATGTAACGTAAAATAATTTTGTATATTGAAAAAAGAAAAAAATCATCAAATCGAATATAAAAAAAATGAATATAAAAAATAAAAAGAAACTGGAGTAATAAATGGTAAAAAGAAAAAGAATCATATTATTTTATTATATGATATATAAAATAATACATTATACCAAATATAATTTATTTGCATGAATATAATATACACATATAACATTGCACAAAATCTCCTACGACAAAATCACCGCGACATAACCCGCGCAAAAGAATTCCTGACGACATAATCCCCGACGACAAAATCCCCGTCGACACAATCCCCGGACATTTACATATACATACAATTGTATAAAATTGGCTATTTATCGCACATAAATAATTTTTTTTTATTTACGTACGTAGAAAAATTTAATGTTCTAGCAAAAAATAAAAAAACAAAATTACCTTTCCTTTGACATACAACAATAAGTAATATGGAATTCGGTTCTAAACAAAAAGAAATTCTGAAGTCAAAATTTACTTTTTATAAAATTTTGAGTATAAATTGAATTTCTGAACAAAAATCGCACTACTGAAAAATTTTCTTTCTTTGAAATCAGAGGGCAAAAATGTTCTCTTTAAATCAAAACAAGAATGAGAACAATAGCATTATTTGTTATCGAGTTATTAAGGATCAGAGGAGTACAAAAATGGTCAAAAATGTGCCTGTCTTAAGCTTGCAAACACTTTTATTGTTTGCTCAGTTAACAAATGGTTACAAATTAAACAAACATAACAAATTGTGTTTTCTTTTTAATAATTAAACTATAAAATTAACTTATAAATAAATAAATGAAATAAATAAATAATCTAGTTATAATAGATGTTCAATATGATGTCATTAGGTTTCTAATGCAGATATTTACTCTGTGATTAAAAGACTGCCTTGCGCGTCTTAGAAGGGAATGATTCAGTAATAATTCCATAAGTCCTCGACGTTTTGAGAATTGATGAGTAAACTGTTGTTTTCAAATGTACCCAAAGAAAAAAAATCGAGAGGTGTTAAATCTGGTGACCGTGGAGGCTACGAAATAGGACCTCCATGACTGGTCCACTGATTAGGAAATATTCACTCAAGCTATTCCGCACTTCAGTTGAATAATGCGGTGGAGCTCCATCGTGCATAAAATAAAATTCATCAAAAAGGTCTTCGACCTCGTTGTTCAAAATATCTAAAAAAATTGGTCTATTCACACTGTCCGGTAATCAAATTATTGAAAGCAATACAATACTTTTTTAAAATTGACCTCTCATGCATGGTGTTTTTCACTTTAGAGTAAAGACAAATTATGTTAGTAGACAAATTATGTTAGTCAAAGATTCCTTAATAAAAATAAATAACACAGAAAAAAAGACTATTTTTATTTCAATAAAATGTTTGTCTCGTAAGTTTCAGCAGTCACTAAGTTTCAGGTGCGCACATTTTTGACCATTTCTGCACTTTCTCTGATCCTTAATAACTCGATAACAAATAATGCTGTTGTTCTTATTCTTGTTTTGATTTAAAGATAACATTTTTGCCCTCTGATTTCAAAGAAAGAAAATTTTTCAGTAGTGCAATTTTTGTATAGAAATTCAATTTATACTCAAAATTTTATAAAAAATTCATCATAAATTTTGACTTCAGAATTTCTTTTTGTTTAGAACCGAATTCCAAATTACTTATTGTTGTACATCAAAGGAAAGGTAAATTTTGTTCTTCATTATTTGCTGGAACATTAAATTTTTCTATGTAGGGTATACAGAAAGTTACAGATGATTTTGTGTTGAAAAGTCAAGCACAAAACTTAAAGTTTTCATCGTCCTCTAGCGTCGAAAATAAAGTCGATAGAAATTTTTGCTAGTACAACTTTTTTCATGAAACACTTCAAGAAATATTGTGGTGTCAATAAGTACATGTTGAATAGAATCACCCTGTATAATATATATTTATTATCTAAAACATACATATTGAATCCAAATATAAAATTCATAGCAAGAATAAAAATAATATATTATGTAAATGGGAAGAAGAAAAATGTCAATGTCTGTATAAATGTATAGAATGTGCAACATATACACGACAATGCACCCATTCGCTCCTTTACCCCACGAATGGGGTTAAAATCTTAATCTTTACCTCCATTCATTACTCCCTCCGAACTTCTGACCGACGTTTCAACCATAAACGCATAAGACAAAATGAGAAATTTTTGACTTTTTAAACCCCCGTTCTGCGCCACCACTGTCCATCTCCCAAGTTTTGACCCCTAAAGTATAGTCATTGGGCCTTCCTCTATCACCTCCATTCATTACCAAATTCCTCCTTCCCCCCTATTCAACGCTTCAACCATAAACGCATATAACAAATTGATAAATTTTAGATTTTTAACCCCCCCGTCCTGCGCTGCCATTTTGTTTGATTGTTTTGATTTATCATAAATTCGCCTGTCTCAAAGCTTCTTTTAAAAAATGAGCACATTTAAAAATTGAGAGTAGAAAATACAAACAGAGCAAAACAAAACAAAACAGTTTCAAAAATACATAGTACATTCATACATACACGTAATGTAATGTACAAAAAGAAAGCAAGTTTATTTCTTGTTTGTGTTCATATAGAAATATGTATGTACATACATATATCTATAGATCTGTTTTCTTCTATCTTCTAATAAAAATTCATGTTTGTTTCAATCTGATTTCACTTTTTTTCTAGTTAATATTTAATATGCATCTTACATATATTGTGCTGCTTCCACATTGTATACACATAATAAGTATGTACAGTAATCACAAAAATTATTTGCTCATAAAGCACAATAATTTGGATTTAGACAGTTGTAATACCTTCCTTCTTTTAAATTTTTAAAGTTATTTTTTCAAACTCTATTAAATACAGTACGATAAAAACAACCATAATTATTCTTAGAACATAAAAATTAAAAAAAAAAAAAAACAGAGCTGTTATCATTGCTGAAAACAAGAATGGTAAATGATCTAGCTAAAACGGTAAAATGTTCACATAAATTCCGTTCCATATCAATATTTCAAAGCATTACAACAGTTTAAATCCCAGTTAAGGTGATTTATTTACAATTATAGGTTTGAAATTTGTTATGCACAAGCAACACAAATAATTTGATAAAGGTTTACATTTTAGCCCCATTTGCAGAGGGGGGAGGGGTCGGTGTTGCAAACGATAGACGGGGTGGCCCCTATAAACAAACTGAAAATAATTCGCGTCGCTCAAACAATACCACCCCCCTCCCCCCCGAAGAAAAAAAGGATATACCCCATAGAAAAAAATTTTTTTCTTCTTTTGCGCAAATATCTTCATAACGGTAAATGATACAGATATGTTTCATGGTTCAAAAAATGTGTCTTAAAATTCTCTATATTTTGAAAAAAAATAAAGAAGGATAATAAGGGACATGTTGTGATTTTTTTATATTTTCTGTGTGTTTGTGTGTGTATGCAAAAAAATATTATTAAACATCGAATTAAACTTTAAAATATTTGATTATATAACTAACTTTTATTTCATATATAACCAATTTAATCATGATCAGTTAATAAGTTTATAAATTTAATAATTTTATTTAATAAATTATGTTAACCGTCAGCTTCAATATAAAATTAATTGGCGGTTACATGTAATTGGGTTCTATTACCCTGTATGTAATTAAATAAATAAATGAATAAGGGATATATGACATTGTATGTATGCACGTGTATGTTTGTGTATGTGTATGTGTAGAATGCAAATCTGTAGTGCGTTTCTGTAACTTGATAGAGAAATTTCTCAATTCTGTGACGTAATACGATTTTCAATCGCTAAACTCTACTAGTAGAGTTCTTCTGTTTCTGTAACACTCGATAGAGAATTGGTATGGTGAGTTTGCAATTAGAAAGGAATTTATAAAAATGAAACAACAGTTGTAACATTTAAATCAAAGTAACGTAAAACTTATTCTGAAAGTTTGATTAACTTTTAAGTTTTGTATATATCTACACATAACATATTACATTTTATACATTGAAATTCATACATATACATATGTACATACAAAAATTTTTCTAAAAATAAACCGAAGATAAAATTTAAAATGTGTATCTAAAATTATTTGTATGTATATTTTTATTTTAAGTAAATATTCACCTGTTTTTCTGCATTCATACTTAAACAAATTATTTTTACACTTTATTATTATTAATAATACTTAATACACTTTATAATACTTAATAATATGAAATTAGTACATTAAAAAAAATAATTAAATACTATTCTATTATTAAAAAATAACTAATTTACTCTTTTTAACCTTATTAATTAGCTTAGCACTATTCTATCGAAAAAATTAAAACTCAATCACTATATATACTTATAATACACTTTATTTTTACTTTTATATCCTTATCAACTGCTAATACTCTATCGAAAAAGAAACTCAACCAGTAGAGAATTAACTCAACTCAACAGACTTACAGAAACACTTTTGCAGTAGAGAAAATTGTTTCAGTAGAGTTTTCAATTTCACCACGTTACAGAAACGGTACGATAGAGAATGACGTCAAAATGACGTCGGATAGAGTATTTCAGTTGAGAATTACTCAATTTGTAAGTTACAGAAACGGACCACTGATAATGTATGTAAATCTGATAGAAAATGCTTACTGCACACACTATCAGGTATGCCTTCTACAAATCCACATATGTACACACATATGCACGTACATACACACCACACGCAATCAGAAACCTGCATTCCTTATACAGATAATGATTGTGTACAAAAAAAAATGGCGTGGTAGTTTGATTGGTTGATATGGAGTGTCATAAAGTTTTGCGTGGTTCACCCTTTATGAAAAAAATACAACCTGTACCAATAAATTTTATTGTATACATGAATAAAATAGTACAACAACATGGAATGCAGGTGTTCTTATTTAGTTAAATTTTGTTTTTTTTTCAGATTTAAATAATTTTAATAATATACCGTTATTACATCAAATCAATGAATTTAAAAAAAAATTGTAGAAATTCAATAATACAAAGTACCCAAAAATGTATAACATTATGAATGGTACTATTGTTTACTTATAAATGCTTTCCATAATGTATAGTTATGTACATTTCTTACAATTAAAAAAAAAATAAATAAATAAAACCATAAATTTGATAATACAGAGTACATAAAAATAAAGAATAATAAATGCAGGTACTAAGTAATATTGTTTTTATACATATTTTGTAAATCATTCTGATAATTTTATTTTTTTTTTATATAAATTAAAAAAATGAAAATTTTATAAATTTGATAATTTGTAATAGCTATATTAAATTAGTTCATGATTAACAATTAATTCGTCAGTTTTAAAATAATTATTTGAATATTTAAATACTGCCAATAATAGAGAAGGCACTTTTAAATCTTTTATTTTCAAAGAAAATATTACGCCAGTATATTATTTGTAAAACATGCGGGACGTATATGAAAGGTGATTGTGAGGAATTATACTTTCAGTGCCCAAATAACATTGTTAAATTAGTAAAAGTATACATGGTTTCAGAATGTAAATAATATCGAAAAATTGTGCCCGTTTTGGTTATTTTTTATGGTTTCCGCCTCCACATATTAATGTTATGGTCGCGAAATTAGAAATTACTAAAAAAAACCTGTATCGGTTTCACATCATTCTGTCGCGAGGTGATTATTTCATAACTCCAAGCTTAATTATCTTTATTTTTTTTTCTTAATTTTTATTTTTTAAATTATAAAACACTTGTTTGTCTTCACTGGGTGGAAAAAAATGAATGCAAAATTGGAAGCAATGGTCGTATCGTCGAAATCGATGAGTGTAACCTGGGGAAAAGAAAAAATAATTAAGGCCGTTTAATTGAAGGACAGTGGGTTTTTGGTGGCATCGATCGCGAATATTTAAAAAAGTATTTATTGAACCTGTTGATTCGCGAGATGCTGAAACCCTTTAGCCGAAATAAAAAAACGTGTTTCAGACGGTACAACCACTTATACAGACTGTTAGAAATCGTATGATTGTTTACAAAATGAAGGGTTCAACCATTTAAAGGCCAACCCGCACAGTGAATTTCGTAGATCCCGAAAGTGTTGTGCGCACACAAAATATTGAACGTATGTGGAGGGATATACGAAATGTAATTCCAAAATATGGCAGGTCAAAGAACTGCTGGAAATTTTATATTGCAAAATATATATTTAAAAGGGAATATGAGTTCCGTGAACGAATTGAAGAATTCTTCAACGTCATGAGAGCCATTTGTCCCTTCGAGGAGAATGACTACTGTACACAGTCTTCATTTATATAAATGTAATTAATTAAAAGAAAAATTCACAAAAAAACAATTATTATCTGCATAAGGAATAAAGTTATAGTTATATATTATACACCCCCACAACACACACACAAACACGCACATATATTTATATATATAGCTACATATACATATATACATGTATGCATATATACACATATACATATACATTATATATAAAAATATAAAAAACACAAAATGTCCTTTATTATCCTTCTGGTAGGACTTTAAAAAAAATATAGAAAATTTCAAGACGCATCTTTTGATCCATAAAACATATCTGTATCATTTACCGTTATGAAGATATTGTCGAAAAAGAAGAAAACAAATTTTTTTTAAAGGGGTATATCCTTTGAAGGGGTGAGGGGAGGTTAGCGACGCGAATAATTTTCATATTGTTTATAGGGACCACCCCCTCTATCGATTGCACCACCTCCCCACCCTCTCCGGAGATGGAGTTAAATTGTAAACCTTTACCTCTAACAATTTTAAAATCCGGTATTTGATATAAAGTCGAAATAAAGTACAACTGGTTTATTTCTATATATATCTATAACTATTGTGGTTTGACAGATTCTAATTTTTATTTTCCTTTCGAGTATAATCAAAAAGGATAAGTAATTAATATATTACATATCATATATGTATTTGTAGTTATTATCTCATATTAGAGATATAACTTGTACAACTTGTATGTAAATACAGTCTATACAACATACAATCATTATTTGATTTGAAATATGTATGCGTTAGAATACATACACCACATTACAAACTCCACGTGGAAATGGGATTATTGTAGGCCAACATCAAAATTAAAATTAAAAAAGGAAACAACAACAATTATGATTGTATGAATAAAAAAACTGTATAAAACATTTCTTGATTCTGGGAGAGAATTATTCTCTTTCAATTTACGAATTTTAAGTTTCAAATAAAAAATTTTGTAGATGAAAATACAAACTTGAATTTTTTAAAATGAGCTTTGCGGTATTGGGCTATCTGTGTAGTTATTTAGATCTGTGGTGAAACTTTCCATTTTTTTTGGACATATCTATACTTTTTTTTACATTGTATTGAATTTTTATCTGATGTATTTTTGATTTAAAGTATATTGCATAATAATTAAAATACATTTTTTTTTTCAAATATACATATATACATACAATGTATATAGTATATATTAAGTGCACGCGGATACTCAGTCCATTATGGCACCGCCGATCAGTAATTTCTGTCAGATATATCATCCAGTTTTTAAAATACATATAATGATTGACACTACTTTCAAAATCAAAATCCCATTTATTCATTAGAAAATTGATGTTTAATAACTAATTCTTCATTAAAATTATTATGAGCTATTTCTTATTGTTGGTCTGGTATAATTAATTCGAAATTATTTTTTAAATACTTTTAACAATTTATTTTATTATGAAGTTATTTATTTTTTATTTTAAAAATTTCCGTGTTTTTAAATTTTTAAACCATCATAAATTAAAAAAATGTTAAATATGTATTACAATTTTTCAACCAGATTTTATAGAAAATAAAATATTGACAACATCTTGATATGTCAAATACCTAGTTAAGAAACGAAATAGCCTTATATATTTCCATACAGAGCTGTCAAAAGTACTGAGTGTAAGTATTTGAAATACCAAATACTAAATACTCAATTATAATGTACTTGAAATTCCAAGTACAAAGTAATAACTTGTACAAAAGTATTTCAAATACTAAATACTCATACAAAAGTATTTCAAATACCAAATACTTGTAAATTCAATGAACATTTTTTAGGAGAAATGTTCCAATCAAAGTATTTATTCCAAAAAGGTAATATGAAAAAGTTCACATTTTATTACAAAATATTCTATATATTATTGTGGAAATAACGAAGTGTAAAAAATAATTAAAACAAAAAAATTCTTAATAAAAAAAATTATTTTAAGTTACAAAATAAATGTATATTTTTTATTTAATCAAAATCTTTTTACAGGATGTAACATGTTACGTCACTAAATTAAATTAAATTATTTTTGAATTTGCTTTCAATAAAACTAAATTTTCGAAATTTCCGTCCGACAAAGCATTTCTCCTGGGGGCGTTAATAATCTCTGCAAAAGAAAAAAGCCTTTCAACTGGCGCTGATGATGGCAAGCAAGTATTGTATCTAAAAAACAAAGATCTAATAACCGGATAACTATTTAATATTTCTAGTTGAGAGTTGGGGTCATTTAAATACTGTAAAACTTCTAATTCTATCCTTTTTCTTTGGCTGCTATTTGAAATAGATGCAGTTGATGAATATGAGTAACTAGAATTATCAAAGTCAAAAAATTGATCTTCTTTTTTCCCAAATATTTTCTTTTGATCAATTTGAGGATCAGCTGCAACCACAATATTCAATTCTAGCGTTGCATTATTACTAGCTTTAAAATTGCTTCATTATGATCTCCGTTTGTGTTAGAAAAATATTTAAAATTGTTTGTCCATTTCAATTTGAATTGAGGCAGTGTGAACGATGCAATGGCGGCTTCTTTAGCTTCAGGGTTTGAAAAGTCCAAAAAAGATACAACTCTTTTAAGAAGAGCATCCTTACAAGCATGTAGTATTGGTTGTGCTTGAAACTTGTTAGATTTTTCTTTACCTAATTTTTCAAATTTGTTCAATAGAGAACACAAACAAGGTACAACGTATCCAAAATAAATATTATTTTCTCCTTGTAAGATGTCAAGAGCGTTTGATATAGGGCTCAGAATTGAACAATATTCGGACAAATAATTTAACTCTGTATCCTTTAAACAACGATTTGTAACGTCAAGCTCATTAAAAAGTAATGGTAATTTGCCCTTGTCCTTGAGAATTTGAGATAGAGAATCATATAACGCATTCCAACGTGTTGCTCCTGGATAACTTAGTTTATGACCAAGTATTTTTTCGATTATTTCAGCTGATTTTGGTCGATTTGCAAATCTCCATAAAATATTACATTTAGAAATAATATTTTTATGTCTTGAGTGTAAAGCAGCGTTGCTTTCAATTGCGTTTTTGACATCGGTGGTAGCAATTAAATTTAAAGTATGTGTTGTACATCGAACATGTCTAGGTAAATTTAAGGATTTTAAGTCTGCAGAAATATCTAAAAACTCAGAATCATCATTCTCAATTTCAAAATTATCTGGATTATTTTCATTGGAAATCTTAACCTCTTTTATTCCGAATTCTTTAAACGCTTTTACGAAGTTAGAGACGTTGTCGGAAATTGTTGCTATTATCTTTTTCAGATTTAAATTAAATTTTGTGTGTATTTCATCTATTATTTGTGCTATTTTATCATAAGTATGGCTACCACTAAATCTTTTACAAGCAAGTGCCGCTGAACGTCTATTAAAATTGTCATCAATCCAGTGACTTGTTAGCCCGAAAAAGCTCCTACTTTTAGCCGACCAAATGTCAACTGTGGTGCAGACATATTTTGCATTGTCCAATTCTTGTTTTATAGTTGAAAAGGTTTGCTCAGATATTTCTTCTATCTTTTTCATTGCAGTATTTCTGGTCATTACTTTGATATTCAAACCTACAAATAAATCAACAAATGATGGATTTTCGATAATGCTGACCGCACTCATCGTACTGCAAATAAATTTAATTAAACGTTTATCGAATTCTTTCTGATCGATGAAATCTTTTTTTCCAAATCTATCTGTTATTTTTTGTTGCACTGGATTGCGGCTTTTCATTGTTTCTTTTTTTTTGTCACTAAATATATTTTCTTTTTTAGTCAACTTGTATTCGTTGTACGCTTGCAATGAGTTGGTATTTTCATGAACTGTCTTTAGGTGTTTTAGAAAGTTTGTTGACACTCCCAAAGCTCCTTTAATATTTATTTTTTTTGGCAAGCATATCTGACATTCTGCAGTTATTTTATTTTGTTTTTCTATGTAATCAATTACTTTAAAAATTTTTCCATCTAAGTAAGCAGACTTTTTAATTTTTGAAAGAGATGCATGACTCAAAATATTAGACGATTGTGTAGACGCAGATAAAGATGTAAATGATGATATACTTGAATAACTGGATGATGCACGAGGATTATTTACTGAATTGCAATCTTTATTTTCCTCAGGTTTTTCGAAATCATACCGTCTTCTTTTTGCAAAGGAAAGCTGAGAAAGTGAATCTTCGACGACGACGTCCGACTCTCCAACCTCTTTTTCGTCATCTGATTCTGATATTGATAAAGTTTTAGCAGTCTTATCCATATTTGAATAAATCGTTGCTAAATATGAGAGAAAAATATATACATATAACATATATTTCAAATTCATATGATTTTTATATTCATCAATGCAATGCATGTACTTACTCTTATTAATATTATTACTGCTATAAATTTGTCGGTATTCGGTATACAAAAACCACATAAACACAATACTTCACTAGACTAATTAACAAATTGAAATGATATTCCAACCACAAATAGTCTTCCTTTCAGTACCCATCTTCAAAATGAAGTTGAGTGGCGTTTAAGTTGAAGTTTTCATATTTGAACTCTATCTATGCTATGGCTATGATTATGTTACATTATGATGATACTTACGAATTTGGTATACATGTTAGATTTTATCAATGAAATAAATTTAACTTTTGTATTTTAAATATATGTACATCTTTGTAACAGTAACACTATACGTATTATTCTGTTCATCAAACAACAGTGCTCGTATTAACCGATATTGACTAATTTCTTATTTTTCTTATGCATAGCTATGTATATATTTTATACCATAATTTTTTTTGTTATGCTGGTATATTTATACATCTTTAGCTGTACATGCATAAAATAGAAAGGACAATTGCAATCTTTTGTACTTGACACGTGCAAAAATTTTATTTGAACGACTATCAACAACACAAATGTTATTATCCAGATCCAGAATAATGAATAAAAGCAGAATGAAAAACAACAACACAATATACATACATATATGTGTATCATGTTGTAGATATACGATAATTCACTAGTTATAATATTTTTGATTATATATAAGTATATGTACAAGAACAACAAAACAAACTCATTTATCCAAGTGTACATAATTATTCTTGAAGGTTCAATAATGTTCAAATTAATATTTTCAATTTCAATGTTTAACTGGATTTTCGTGTTTGACCAAACTTTATAATGTTCTATAAAATTATATACCTATGTCAACTGAAAAAAAAGTGTAATTGTGAAGATATTCTTCTTCCAATACATAAATTATTTGTAGTATAGTGAATATTCTTCAGTATTTGCAACAAATTTTGTTACTTCAAATACCTTCTTAGTACTTCAAATACTTTTTTGATATTTCAAATACATTGGTATTTGAAATACCCAAAATCAAGTAATAAATACAAATATTATATCAAAGTATTTCAAGTATCAAATACTTTTTTAAAATTTTAAATGTATTTGAATTATAGTATTTCAAATACTTTTTAAAGTACATTTATTTGAAATACTGACAGCTCTATTTCCATAATAATTTTAATTTTATAGTTTTCAATATTTTATATTTTTATTTTATATTTAGATAAAATATAAAATTCATGTAATCTCTCTAACTTGCATGCATATACAAGCGTGTGTAGCCAATATACAAGCATACGAGTAGGAGTACATACATACATATGTACATATGCATATGTAAAATATATACATATTATATATTTTTTTTAAAATATATACTATATGTACGAAAAGTACATTCAAATAGACTGATTTAAAAAAATTAAAAAGAAAAAAAAAGACAAAATTGTGTACCTATTATATAAAAAAAATTGAGCATTTTTTTTAAATTAATATAAAGTTGTGAAAAACGAAAACTAAGATAAAACACAAAAAAAGATTTAGCAATATATTGTAAGTATAATCTCAAGCAAACAACAAGTAATCTCATGTAAGCAAGTATAATCTCATCAACAGAGCACAATATAAAATATTTAACGAGAAATTATTTAATTGCAGTTCTGTATGTATATTATATATTATAGGTACATAGTAATAGTAAAAATAATAAATTCATAAAAAAATTAAAGATTTAATTCAATTTACTAATAATAAAAATTTAGTATAAATACATAAAACATATGAAAAAAATTGAGTAAACTAAACATGTAAAACAAAAACTTACAAAAATATTAGTTAAAATGAAATCAAATCGATTAAAAATAATATTTTTACCTTCTTATGAAACGTCCAATTTTTATAACATGTACGTACATTGGTACATTACATGCATTCGTATATTTATACATATACTCGTACACATACATAATAACAATTATTGCTTTTTTTTTATTTTTTCCTTTTAGTTTTCGTTTTTGCTATTGATCAAATATTAGCACTGTAACAAATTTATATACTATACTAAATAATAGCATAGACAATATAATATTTTTATTATATTATATTATTTAATTTTTTTGACATTTTGTTAGTTTTAGTTAATATTTTATATGAATGGACTAAAATTTATTTTTAAGTAAAAAACATTACACCAAATAATTTTCTACATATTATGTATTTTTGAATTTATGTCTATAATAAAAAATTTATGATAAAAACAATGATATATCCATTCATATACACTTAAACGTGTATGTTTATCTTTATGTAACATTAGAAAAGAATATTTAGATATAAAATATATTGTAATGAAAATATCAATAAATTATTTAAAAAAAATAAAATTATGTCTTTGTTTATATTTTTTTTTTGGTTTAGCTTGCTTGGCTTGTTTTTTATTGAAACAATTTTACAAATTATAAAATTAATGAATAAATTTTTACTTAAATTGAAATAGAAGGTGTCCCAAGTTCAGGTGCTGGCATTTTGCCAGACGAAAGGCCTTGCTGAAAAACGAAAAAAATCGTATGGCAACATCAACGGTTTTTTAACAGGAAGTTTAAAAAGAAAAAAAACATTCTTCTCAATAGATTTTCTTTTTAGTGTAATACCAGGGACAGATATCAACAATATTATAATATGTATATTACTATTTACCAGAATATTATAATTTCATACTGTCTGTTTGTGAATATTAGGTTTTAAATTACTATTTGGTCGTAATATGGAAATTACGTTCCCAAACGTAATTTACGGAAGCTTTAATTTAATATACCTTATACAAAAACCTAAAATTCAATATGGCCATCACAGAAATTCACAATTCACAATTCACAATAATTCTTTTATCCATTTTTTAATATTTATTTATTAACTCAATATAAAAAATTCTTCACTTTAAAGCTTTTAACAAAATCAGCTGACCGATATTATAATATTATGTGTGTTCGGGTGGTATCTATATTATAATATACGTGATATTATAATATCTATATTATAATATACAAGTTAATGTCTGTACCTAGTATAAGTGGTAATTTTTCCAAAAACGACACACTCACATAAATGATAAAGATCGAAAAAGCTTCATCAAAATCAAAAAAGTTTTTCAAAATTTTTCGAATTGCTTTTAGTTATGTACCCTGTACACAATTATAATCATTTCAATAAAAGTATCTGACACTGTGTAATATAATGGAATTGTTTTTGTAAATCGAGTTATCAAAACTAATTGTGTAGACGGACCATAGTGTTTCGAATTTGTTCTCATTTATTAAAAATATTTGCTCTCACTAAATGAAATGACCACCTGTCAATGTTTTGCAGTACTAAACAATACACATTGCTATTTAAAATGTACATTTAATTCATATGATATTCCACACATATAAGTGTTATTTATATGTATTTGTATATTTTGAGTATTGAAAATAGAATAAATGAATATCATTGGCTGGAACATATAAATATAAATTTGAACATTTTTGAGAGATTTTGATCATATATATTTATTCTCCATGTATGGTTTATGCTCGTGCATAAGGATATGTAAAGATCCATATTGAATTGAAGACGATCTCGTATACATACATACATAAATCATATAACATGAATAAACAACGTTTGATATAACCATAGACCGATATAATATATAATATATTATATTGGTCTTTGGTATTACATTAAATGCGATGTAAAAACTAATTCTAATACAATTTTAAAAATTAGAGTAATCGGCTGGTTTACATACATAGTAGACATGAATAACAACATGCTGCTTGCTTAAAGTGGCTTTACACTACTTGATTTGTCATCTGACATTACATACCACATGTCATTGGTAGAGTACAAATGTAGTGTCATACCACTTGTCAGTAGGCTGTAGAATATCGTTTTTATTTACATTGTGTGACATGTCATTTAAACAAAAGTGTGAAAATGAATAGTCAACTAAAACGAAAACAGGAATTATTATTATTATTATCAATTATTGTGGTCATCCTATTAAGAAAAAGGAGTTCCGAATCGCTGGATTGAGCTTTCAAAATGGGACTTTTTTTAAAAGGTAGTTTCCGCTACGCTGATAACGAAAATGATGGTCTTTTTTGGCGATGGCGCCATCTAGTGGCCGAAAAATGCAATTGAAGTTTTTTACAAAAATCATATTTTTGCGATTTTCTCTGTAATGGTGAATTGTGAGAACATGGTTCTTTGACCAAAAGATGCGTCTCTTTAAGCTCTATATTCTGAACAAAAATTATTTTCAAAAAGTCCTTGTAGAAGGATAATAAAGGACGTTTTGTGAATTTTGACTATTTTTACATATTTGCCAATTTCTCAGAAAAGAATGGGGATAATCAGTTCAAATTTTTTGCAAATAAAAAAGGACATTATGAGCAAGTTTTTCCACTTTTTACTTTGGTCCTGATGTAGAAGGCAAAAATCATAGAGAAAAATGATTTTAATGTTGCGAAATTTTGTATTTTGTGTGTTTTTTGTGCTTGAGTGCATGTGTATGTATGTGCGTATGTGCATTTGAGACCTATCTACTGTTCAATTTTTTTACCGTTGAACTGAAACACCCTGTATATACATTAATCAGTATTTTTATTCGTTTCTAAGTTTCTTTGTTAACATTTGTATTCGTAAACTAAGCTATATATTTTGATCTGTAATTCATCCTGCAAT
Organism: Villa cingulata; assembly: GCA_951394055.1. NCBI lineage: Eukaryota > Metazoa > Arthropoda > Insecta > Diptera > Bombyliidae > Villa > Villa cingulata. The sequence goes on along the minus strand of OX596019.1, from coordinate 26,767,295 downwards.
TCTTTATTTGTTATTTCAACAAGCTTGTGTTTTAAGTGCTTCGCAAAACTTTCAATATTTGCGGCCACTTCAGGTTGCTGTGTGGAGCAAGATGTTATGTTTTCGATTGCGGCTGACACTTTTAAAAGAACGTCCTCATCTTTAGCTTGTGTTTGTTTCACCTCAGGAGTTGCTTTTCGAGCCTTTTTCTGTGGCGGTGCAGACATCATTGTAGAGCTACTTTGGTCGGCTATATCGCAAAAATCTATTAAACTATCCTCTAGTAACAGGTAAGACTCTTGGGTGCTTGTCGATGGAACAGGATCTGTAATGAAATAATTGTTTCGTTACCAATTACTGTTTGCAAAACTTACAAAATACTACCTTTTGGTATTTCAAAATTTAATTGTTTTTCTGGTTTAACGGAGACGTATTCCGACAAAAATTGCATTTTCTCAAACCAGTATGCTTGTGGATGATAAATATCATCAGTTCCCGATCCACTTTTTTTGATTATTTAATTTTCGTCAGTTCTCGTGAATATTGTCCTCTTAAATAATTCATTTTTACCTTGATGTCTTCCACTGCTATATGTGGTATCTTTGTTTCTAACTCTTGCTTTATTTTATAAAAAGCATCATGCCTTGCATTCTTATTTTTGTATAAATTATGTTTTGAATTGTATAAAATTTCAAAAGAAGACCATGTTCAGTATGAACAAATTTATGTTTTTTTATATTTAGATAAAACGCTGATGTAACCGACAACTTATTTTCTTTAATATATATAATATTTATTATCCATAAAAAATACAATTTAATCACTATTTATAATAAAAATATATTATAAGTATATAATATGCACTTAACTTCAAGATAAAAAAGTTTTATATTAATTACTATTTATAGTATATAAAAAAAATCAATTATAAAAGTAATATGTAAAATTTTAAATGTGCGTAGTGGCTTGGTTGGAAAGACTAAATTTTAATTCCACCTACTTACAATATTTTCGTAATTTTTGAAAAGTACATAATCTTATCATAGTGCAATGATGTAGCGGAACTATACACATATATGTTTTTATATTCATTTAATAATGTCTTCATCTCTTTATTGTTATTATCAATAACAATATAAGAGGTAGAATTTTTAAGGTTTTAAGTAAATGACAGTGAACTCTATAAGAAATGGGTCCACGTACTACATTTTAATTATATAGTGCCGCTACAGACCACATTTCAATTAACTCTATAACGGCTTCTTTTGGCCAGTCCAACTGTGAAATAAAAATAACATTTACATAATTCACTGCAAACTGAAAAAAAAAAACAATAATACCTTTTTCAATTCTTTTGCCCCTCTTTCACTAGATGTGTTCTCCATTTTTATAATGTTTTACATTTATAGTAAAATATAGATTTATTATTCCACTACTGAATTTATTCCTTTATTTTGCTTTTAATTACTCTATTTTAATTTACTCTCTATTAAAAATTTACACTTAGTTAAAAAAAACAACACCGAAGTCAAATCAAATGTCGAACGAAAATAGAAATAATCTATGTGTCTGACATGTCAGATGTAATGTCATCTGACAGGGATTTTTAACAAAGTCAGATGGTGTAAACACAACGAAACTTTTACCAATCACATGTGGTATGTAATGTCAGATGACAAATCTAGTAGTGTAAAGCCACTTTTATGAATATATGATGTGTGATATGTGATATACACGATTGTATTTATACATCGTATATATGATATTTTGTACACATACATACAAGTGTAATTATAAAAATAGATTGTTCAATGATATACATATATCAGGATCTATAATGTATACATATAGTATCCATGAGCTACCTTAATATATTTCTTTATGAAAATATTTTTGTGGGCTGGAGTTCCGAATAGGTGTCACCCCGATCCTCTTGAAATTTTGACAACAGAACGCCCTTTTGGCCTAAATCACGGCATTCTCGTCTTTTTTGGCGCATCGCCCTCTATGGGCCATAATTGGCATTTTAATTTTTTTCATTTTCCATAATTGGCATTTTAATTTAATAAATCATACGCACGCACACACACACGCGCGAGTTACATCAGTAACATTAAATGAACTTAATCCGCAACAATGTTGCAGTTCACATAATTCATAGCAATGTTTCCATACTTATCAAATATGAATATAAGTAATATGAGCCGAATCAATATATCCGGCAAGGTGATCAGAAAAGTTCTGATTATCATGGGAATTTCTTTTCAAGGTTTTCCAAAAATATTAAATTATATTATTCCCATATTTTTTTAAGAATCAGCGTTTTTTGTGTTTATGAGAAAATAACTTTCTCACATTTTTTGTAATTCAGAAAAGATATAAATATGAAACTTAGAATAAGTTAAATTTTCAGTCTATTATATAGTTCAGTAAAGTTCATTTGTTCAGTTCCATATATTTGGTGTTTATAACTAAAGTTATAGAATCTAAGATAAGCTGAAGTGTATAGTGTTAAGTGTTTTTCTTAATAAAGTGAATATAAAAATTTAACCTGAATTTTTTTTTTCAACTCAAGTTGTATAAAACATATAATTCGCGCGTGTGTGTGTGCGTGCGTACGGCCGTGTGTGTGCATTTATAGAAGACAAATCTGAGAATGCGTGCATTAAACATTTTCTATCAGATTTGCCTTCTACAAATGTACATACAACACATGCACGTGAATACACACACTGTCAGATTTGCCTTCTATAAACAAAAAAAAAAACACACACACACATATATATATATATATATATATAATATGTATATACATATATGAGAATACTTCAATAAAATACTGTAACTTATTACAAAATTTAGCACCGTTAAAATCATTTCTTTCTAGGATATTTGTCTTCTATATCAGGATCAAAGTAATAAATGAAAAAGTTGCTCATGATGTCCTCTTTCATTTGCAAAAAATTTGGTTCAGTTATCTTTAATCGTTTTTGAGAAAATGTCAAAAATGTAAAAATAGTCAAAAATCACAAAATGTCCTTTATTATCTTTTTACTTGGACTTTTTGCAAAATTCTTTTGTTCAGATTATAGTGCATCTTGAGACGCATCTTTTGAGATATATACCATATCTGTATCATGTACCGTTATAAGGTTATTAGCAAAAATAGAACTTTGGCAAAAAAATTAAAATAAAAATTACGGCCGACAGAGGGCGATGCGCCAAAAAAAACGAGGAATCCGTGACCTAGGCTGAAAGGGCATTCTGTGGGCAAAATTTCAAAAGGATCGGGGGTGACACCTATTCGGAACTCCAGCCATTTGTGTGTAATGTTAAATATGAAACTTTTTGTTATTCATAGATATATGAATACATATTTGGTAATTACATGTACACTTTCGCTATCAGCTGGTTTTTTACTCATAAAAAATTGAAAAGTCAACCCTTTTGCAATTTTTTTTTCAACTTCGGTTTGATTTCGGATTTATGAATAGAATATAATTGCGGTTGTTTGATGCGGGGGAGTTGTGTAGGGGGTGGTGGGTGGTGATTACTCATGAGTAATTTTTCATTAGTAAGATTGAAAAATTTTATAGAATGAAAAATAAAATATAAATGAAAAAAAGAAAATATTGGTAGGTGGGTGCGGGGGTTTTAAAAGAGTATAAAAAGTGTTGTATAATTAGCGTCATTCGTTAACACTGATCAACATTTTTGAACTGAATTAAACTGATTTTTTCATATGCTCTTTTAACTATCTACCACACTCTCCTACGCATCAAACTGTAACTTTTATATTTTTTTCATAAATCCGAAGTTAAATGGAACATTTTGAGACTAGAATCATGAAGATTCATATGTTTTTCGATTTTTAATGTTAGACAAACTGGCTCACCGCGAAAGTTTATAATTACCGAATATTTATCAATTACACTGCACTGCGATGGTTTTCCTCTAAAAAAAATAAAATTGCAAATTTGATAGGTAACAGGCCTCGAGCAAAAATATCCTTTTAAGATACCACAATATCTATATTTGAAGAGTATATCATTCATTTACTACGTTACCACTATGTTATTCAGGTTGCGTAAATGCAAAATCCACTTTGATCGTGATCAAAATTTTTCTTCTGCTTTGCTATGACTTTCTGAGATATATTTATACATAATTTGCATATTAATATTATACTATAATTTATAAATCAAATATAGTAATATATTTGATTTTTAAATTTTTAAATTTGAAAACTGTCTTCCAACTATGGTGAAACTAAAACTGGATGTACAGTATTGGTCACAACTACTTTTACACGGCATTTAATTTCTAATCAATTAATAATGAGAAATGCATCCTCGAAACATTATAAATCCATAAATTTGTTTAGTTTGCATATATAATTATAATAATAAATGATTTAATATAAATTTATGATTAATGATTGATTTATGATTTATGATTTATGATTAATGATATTAAAAATGATTAATATAAATTCTGAAATTACTCTTGAACCTTTTGCTGATTCCCAAATAGGATGCCAAGATTTTGATGAAACACTTGATAAACAACGAATAGACAATTATCTGCAAAGTTTAGATGAGTTCTACAAACCACAAGAGGAAATTAAAAATGAAATTGATGAAGAAAATTTTCCCTAAGTTGCCTCAGACCCCAAATAGGATACCTCGACATAAATAGTCATCAATCATTTTATTTACCTTACATTCACATCAGAGCAAACGATAATTCTCAACTTAAATTTTTAATCGATACAGGTAGTAATATGTCTTTTATTGCACCTGATTTAGTCAACCCCACACTCATACGAAAAATAAAACCAGTAACGGTTAAAACAATTTTTAATACTCATGTATTAGACAAACAAGTACAAATTGAAGCTTTTGACGAATTTAAAATAGGAAAGGAAAAATTGAAATTTTTATTATTCAAATTTCATAATTACTTCAATGGATTATTATTATTATTTTTTTTTTTTTTTCTCAAATATACATATACATACAATCAAAGACAATAATAAGATATAGACCGGACAAGTAGAACAAAAAACGGTCACGCTTTTCTATCAACTCCGCAGTGATCTCTTAACTCCTACTTAGCTTTCATGAAAAACTTTTATTTGGAATTTCAAAATTCAAATACAAACGATCAAAAATAACGAAAATTTTTTATTTAAGTTGTAATGTTGTTTTTGTATAATCATATATGTTGAATCGTCATTCAACATTTTAATAGTCTGAAAAAGAAAAATGAAAAAAAAGACACGATATTATAAAATGTTAAAAAACTTACATATATAGAAATTAAACTTACATTTTGTCCAAATTTTAGATGAAGACTTTAACCTGAAATAGAAATTATAATATTTTTAAAATAATTAATAATAATAATAAATAACTAAATTAATAATAAATAACACAAAAAATCATAAACAAATAGTACAAACAGAACAACACAAAATATAAACAAACAACATAACCAAAACATATCACACATAATGAATACAATACATAATAATATACCATAATAACATAGTTACAACAAAAATAGAACAAACAACATAACATTAAAAAAAGAGTGAACTACAAATATTTCACAGAAATATAACTATTATATACTTCTGTTTATACATGTAAACGAAAGACAAAATTACTAACAAGAAACATAACATTAATTGCACAAGTCACATCATGAACACTGTTAAATCCACCAAAAAAATGAATATAAAAATATTTTTCAATTTAACATTAATTAGAAAGGGTGCCGGTTCAAAATGTTTAATAAAATAAAAACACAATGTTTTTCAATTTACGTTACAAATTTTTATTTAAAATATTCTCTTAAATCTAACAATTCAATTCTTAAACTAAATTACAAACAATTTTTAATCTACTTAAATTCGTGTATATTTAAATCTTAAATGAATCTAATTCAATTTATATAAAATTCAATATTTTTAATTATATAATAATGTTTCAATCAAAATCGGAAATAAGTATGCAATTAATACAAAACAAATTTGAATCTTATGAAATATATAAAATTTACTTTAATTTAAATATTTGTATATGTACAATATTTCAGTTAAACCGGAAATAACTATGCAAATGAATTTAACAAAATTGAAATAAAATCATGAATTTATACAAATGAAATCTATAATTTACTTTAATTATGACTTTGCATATGTTTGCATATGTTCTTAACTGCTAAGAGCTAATTAACTAATTATTCGTTGGCATAGGTCGACCTACACGAATAGATGGCGTTGTAGACTATGTTGATTGAAGAACAATGATGAGACCAATTTAACGATGACTGTTCGAATTTTCAAACTTTCAAAAAAATCGTTATGTAAAATTAACTGAAGATTGCCGACGGGAATTGACGACTGTCGAGATGAAATATTTTTTACTGTCTCGATGAATTTTCTAGTTTTCCAAAATAATTCAATTTTTTGATGATACTTTCGGCGACGAAACCTCAGAAAATTTCTAAGTCCTAGAAATTTTCTAAGTATTTAGCGATGTTGAATTTCTACTCGAAGTATTAGAAAATTTTATAAAAAAAAAATTTTCTAAGTATTTTTACAATAATAAATTCCGGCTCCAAGTGTTAGAAAATTTCTATAAGAAATTTTCTAAATATATTTTTTTTAACGATGATTTAATCCGACGTTTCCCTATTTTCTGTAAAAATTCTAAGTATTTTTACAGAAATTCCTAACTTTTCCCTAATTACTAGCTCAATACGCTAGATTTTTTTAGGACTCAATACGTCCCGGCTGATGAGGTGGCCTTTTGGTTTCCTTGCTTCAGTCTCAATACGACAGTATACACAAGTAATTGCAAAAGACAAATTTTTCTGCGAATCGCAACCCTTTATATATCAAAATTTGCAAACTCTGGAATTTTCTATTTTCCCCGTTGGTGATAAAATTTCTATTTGTCTCATCTTTTCGTCTTTTTTTATGAAACCGTTTTGTTCAAATTGTGTCCAGTAATTCAAATGACAATTTATGGTAATTGTGAATAACTCTGACTGGTAAGTATATTCAGCTGGTACCTTTTTGACAATTTGACAGTACTGGCATGGTCATATATTTATATGTGTATATTATATACTATGCATATATGTTTAAATGTTTTTATTTTTTGTTAATGTTCATTGTTTATGCACTGCAATTAAATATTTTGTGTTTAATGTTTTATGTTATATATTGTGCTATGTGGATTGTTTTTGTTTTTGTTTGTATGCTATGTTTATAAACATTTTTATGTTACCTGCTTGTGCATATTCATGTTATATGTTCCATTTTCCATATTATTGCATATATTTCTGTGTTATATGTTTGATTACGTTGATTGGTTTACATTTTTTTGTACGAAATATTATATGATCGCATTGTTTGTCTTGAAGTGTTTGTAACCTTTTTTTTTTTTATTATACATATTTTTTAAACACTGCCCACTTTTTTGTTTGATTATTAAAAATGTTGAATGACGATTCAACATCCTCCCGGAACGCGCAAAAAAATAATTAACTTATTTTATTGTATGTATTGTTATTTTAATTTTTATTTATGTAATAAATGAATATCACTTTGAATCTTTTTAGTTTTTCTTTATTTTCTAGTCACTAAATTCACTTTTCGATTTCTTATTGCTGTGGTTTGTTTTTGATATATAGTCTTTATAATTGTTCGTTTGTCGAAATTTTCGCGGTATTTTCACAACAATTTCATTTGTGTTCCAATATGTGAATCGAATTACCGTCTCATCATTCACCCTGTGTCGGTATGATTTTTTCATCGATTTAATTTTTTCCCATGGAATAGGAGATTTTTGAACCATTTTGCTAATGCTTGCTGCTTTTCTATGTTCAGTATTTCGTTTTACAAATTGTTGTAGTTGTTTGTTGAGAATATGTGGTTCATGCATGTGTAACATGAATACGTTTGTTGATTGTGTGGCACGCCCTGTGTTGCCCATCACAATCCAACCCAATTCCGTTTTCAATGCGATTGGTTTATCTAAGTGTTTTGATTGTATTATTCCGTCTTGAATAATACTAGCATATACTTCTGCTCCTAGTAGCAAGTCTATACTTCCTGGAATAGCATAATCAGGATCAGCTAGCTTCAAATTTCTCAAATGATTGAAACCTGATGTTTCAATGCGTTGTATAGGTAGTTGGCTAGTGATACTGTTTACCACTAGCGCTTTGACTCTCTGCTTATAGTTTCCGTTTACCGATTCCAACGTGAATTCGGTCTGTAATTTGGCTCTAGTGGCACTGCTCTGATTGAGTCCACTAATGAGTTGATTGGTTCGTGATTGAGAGAGCTTCAAACGTTTTGTTGCCGCAGCGGTGATACAAGTAGCTTGAGACCCTGAGTCAATCAGAGCCCTTAGAATTTGTAGCTGACCATTACCGTCTCGTATTTTTACTTGTGCTGTTGCTAGCAAAGTTTCATTAACATTCGTAGAAAAGAAATTCTTGAGTGAATCTTCTTTTTCATGTAGTTGAGCAGAAGTCTGATTTGTCGCTGATAAATTCGCCGAAAAATTATCATGTATCAAAGTGTGGTGCTTCTTCATGCACTTCTTGCATGAACTGTTGCTTGTGCAGTTGATGAATCTATGACCTGATTCAAGGCAGTTTGTACATAAGTTATGTTTTTTAACGAAGTTCAATTTTTCTATTGCTGATAATGTTTTAAATTTCGAACAATGGCAAAGTCTATGATCAGACTTACACTGTGGACAATGTGTACCCTGATTGGTACCCTTAATATTTTGATTTGAAGAAATCTTGGTTTCACTTGAAGGGTGTATAGCTTCTAATACTCTGAATCTGGCTTCTAAGAATTCTATCAATTCTTGAAATGAAGCCACCTCGTTTTTCTCGCTTTGTTTTATCTCCCACAATTCTCGTGTTTCTGGTGATAATTTCTGCAGCGTAAGATACACAATAATAGGGTCCCAATTTTCAATGTTTACCTTTAATGTTTTTAATTCATGAAGGATTTCTTCAGTGTTGTTAAGTATATCCTTCATGGATTGAGCATTTTCGGTTTTTGTCAAATTTATTTTACACAATTTTTCTAGTTGTGCATTGATTAATACCCTATTATTATTAAATCTCTTTTCCAAGGTTTGCCATGCTTTGTAGTAATTAGTCCCAATGACTTCAAATGGTTTAATAATTCGTGCAGCCTCACCAGAAACACAAGATTTTAGATAGTGTAATTTTTCAACTTCTGAAATTTCCTTGTTATTATGAATTAAATTTGTGTACAAATCTTTAAATGATCGCCAAGATTTGTAGGTACCATCAAATTTAGGCAAAGAAATAGGAGGTAACTTTATTTTCGATTTTTGTGGAGATACGAGAGTTGTAACATGTGTGGAACCACCGTCATTTGAAACGTTACTTGATTTGGCTAACGAAGTAATTTTTTCTTGTAGCTCTGTGATTAAATTAAAACAAGTTTCTTCAAATACATCGTATTTATTTTGCTCAATATACTCGGCAGTGAGTTTACAATCTTCAGCTTGATAAATTAAATAATGATTATCCCTAAATTTATCAGTTAATTCATTTAATTTTTGTATTCTACGTTCATATACATTAATTGGTTGATTTTCAGTTAAATTTTGTTTTATTCTGATTGTAACAGTATTTAATTCATTTTCCAAAGCAGTTTGTAATTTAATTAAATTCTGAATGTTATGCATTTTTACAAATTTTTTAGAGTCTATCTATAAATTGAAAAAAATTGAGTTTCTATTTTATCCGGCTCGAAGGACCAAATGTTAAATCCACCAAAAAAATGAATATAAAAATATTTTTCAATTTAACATTAATTAGAAAGGGTGCCGGTTCAAAATGTTTAATAAAATAAAAACACAATGTTTTTCAATTTACGTTACAAATTTTTATTTAAAATATTCTCTTAAATCTAACAATTCAATTCTTAAACTAAATTACAAACAATTTTTAATCTACTTAAATTCGTGTATATTTAAATCTTAAATGAATCTAATTCAATTTATATAAAATTCAATATTTTTAATTATATAATAATGTTTCAATCAAAATCGGAAATAAGTATGCAATTAATACAAAACAAATTTGAATCTTATGAAATATATAAAATTTACTTTAATTTAAATATTTGTATATGTAGGGTCAGTTGGGGTAATTGTAAACATGGGGTAATTGGAAACACTGTTTAAAATCCTCATACAACACATCAGAAAAAATTGAAAAAAAATTAAACTGTACAGTTCAGAATCCCGTTAAACGATACACAAAATGTTTAACATGTTTTTGCTTGTGATTTAGTTTGCAATCAGACTTCGACGAGAGTGCTTCAAAAAAAAGTGAAAATCAGTTTGAGTGAATAAAAATAAATTGTTTATAAATTTGATTAAGAAAAAAGGTAAGTTCTATATTTTAATTTTAAATAGACAAATGAAGTCTAAATAAATATTTAATATATGTTTTACAATAAATGCTCGATTTTTTTTTGATTTTTTCACGTGTTTACATTTCCCCCGCAAATTTGTTTGTCTGGGGGAAAAGTGAACACAATTAAAAACTATTTTAACTCTATATTTTTGGCTTACAGAGTATTTAATATGCCAAGAAATTATGTCAAGAAAAGACCACAACCATCATACACTGTAGAAGATGTTAAAAACGCTGCTCTTGATGTTGAAAATAAAAATAAAACCTATCGCGAAGCCGAATTATATTATGGTGTTCCAAAGGCAGTGATTTTTAATAGGTTTCATGGACGCAAAACATCTTTGGAGAAAATTGGTGCTGGTAGACCACAGTTTATTTCAAAAGAAATTGAGGATGAAATATGCCAATGTGTAATAAAACGATCTGAAATGGGATTGCCTTGCGATAAAGATGAATTAAAAAGATTAGTTGGTCAGTATTTACAAAGCATTGACTCTGCATTGACAATGTCTTTCAGGGATGGAATTCCTGGAGAAGATTGGTATATTGGCTTTATGAAACGACATCCCAACATTTCTTTGAAAAAACCCGAATTACTTCAAAAACTACGAAAGGATGCAAGAAAGCCTAAAGTAGTTTATGATTTTTATGACAAACTTGAAAAACTTGTTAGAGAGCATGATTTAATTGACAAACCAAGTTTTGTTTTTAATGCAGACGAAAGTGGCTTTCATCATGATCCGGGTCGTGTACGTGGACTGGGTGTTAAAGGCAAATCTCTTTCCAGAATTTCTGGTGGATCAGGTCGAGAATCTACCACAGTTCTAGCATGTGTCAGTGCAAATGGCGCAAGTCTCCCACCGCTTATTATATTTAAAGGTGCCGCAGTACAGTGTAGATGGACTTCATCTGATGCGTTACCAGGAACTTTGTATGCTGCATCAACAAACGGCTGGATGGAAGAACCTCAATTTTATCATTGGTTTTTGAATGGCTTTGTGCCGTATATTGAAAGTCTCCGTAGAAAAATGGATCTCGAAAGCCAAACAGCATTGTTAGTATATGATGGCCATTGTAGTCACATTAGCGTACGCATAGTAGAGCAAGCCATTAAAAATAACATCCACTTAATGCGACTCCCAAGTCATTTGACAGACAAAATCCAACCTTTAGACAAGTGTGTCTTTGGTCCCATAAAAACGGCTTGGGAAAAGAAGCTAGTTCAATATGGAAAAGAACAAATGGGTAGAGGATCTATGCGCTTAAGCAAATGTATTTTTTCAAAATTAATCGGAGAAATTTGGAAGGAATCTTTAATCCAAGATAACATAATTTCCGGTTTTAAAAGTACTGGTATATATCCCGTAGATCGCACAATGTTCCCAATAGATGAATTCGATCCAATTGATTTAGAAATATATCAGCAGCTCTCATTGGAACCTCCAGAAACTGCCTCCGCTGTGAACAATCAATTACCAACTATGAATAATGAATCGAATGTTGAAGGTTAGTATTATTTAATCACATTTTCTTATCATCAATTTAAAATTAATATTGTTCTTCTATCTAGTGGACTCTACTAACATTCTGACAAATATGAATCAAACAACACTGCAAGAAGGTCCTCTAATTTCGATTGAGAATCAAGTCAGAGCACATCCCAGTCTTGCTGATTTATTTGATACTACTGCTTCTATAAAGCAAAAATCGAGTGAATTTCCTATCCAAAAAAAACAACCAATTCCTCGTTTAAAGCAAATGACCTATGGTGAGGTACTTACAACAGACGAAGTCTTAGACCGGTTAAAGAACGCTGAAGATAAAAAAAGAGCTCAAAAAAGAAAAAAGGAAGACAAATCAAAAACGCTCAACAAAGCAAAGAAAATGTTAAAGGAAAAAAATGACAGCAGTACAAGCTCAGAAGATGCTGAAATACCACTTCAAAACGACGACGATAGTCCTTGGGATGAAAAAGAGAATGAATTGGAAGAAGAAGAATTGCAGTACGTTGATGTCAAAAAGCTGGAGAAAGGATGTTTTATTTTGGCCAGATTTAAAGGTGGCAAACGAAATTCAACAATATTCAAATACGTTTGTGTCGTAGAATCTTTCAATTCGGATGATAACATTGAAGTAACTGGTCTGAAGAGTCTAGATACTGCAAAGATTACCTTCGTTTTGGTACCTTCCGATAAATGTACAATATCCATTTCGCATATTGTTGGTATTTTACCACCTGCTAAATTGCAAAAGGTTGGCAAACGTACATATTACAAATTCAATAAAAAAGTTGACGTTAATGAAAAATAATATGTATATGGATATGTATTAAATATATAATGTAACAATAAAATTCGAAAATAAATGTAAGATTAAAATTTTTTACTTGTGTGGTTCAAATTTTTCACGAAAATTTTGTTTTAGGGGTAAATGTAAACATTGTAGAAATTACTTCATTAAGCAATATTTATTAAAATATGGTTCTTTTGTTTACTTTTGTCCGATTTATGAGCCATTTCTGTTGCAAATAACAGAATAAACTGTTTCCATTTACCCCATGTTTTTTCTTTTTGTGGGGTAAAAGTGAACATTTCAGGGGTAAATGTGAACGTCCTATTATCTACATAAAACTATATACTTTCAGGCTTAGAAGTTCGTAGAATTAAATTTCAGTTCTAGTACGTGCATTTTAATTATATATCATCTATAAATATGCGTTGATCAGTTTGGAAAAAATTTTCAAAATTTTTGTAAGGGGAAAATGTGAAAAAGCGTTTACATTTACCCCAACTGACCCTACAATATTTCAGTTAAACCGGAAATAACTATGCAAATGAATTTAACAAAATTGAAATAAAATCATGAATTTATACAAATGAAATCTATAATTTACTTTAATTATGACTTTGCATATGTTTGCATATGTTCTTAACTGCTAAGAGCTAATTAACTAATTATTCGTTGGCATAGGTCGACCTACACGAATAGATGGCGTTGTAGACTATGTTGATTGAAGAACAATGATGAGACCAATTTAACGATGACTGTTCGAATTTTCAAACTTTCAAAAAAATCGTTATGTAAAATTAACTGAAGATTGCCGACGGGAATTGACGACTGTCGAGATGAAATATTTTTTACTGTCTCGATGAATTTTCTAGTTTTCCAAAATAATTCAATTTTTTGATGATACTTTCGGCGACGAAACCTCAGAAAATTTCTAAGTCCTAGAAATTTTCTAAGTATTTAGCGATGTTGAATTTCTACTCGAAGTATTAGAAAATTTTATAAAAAAAAAATTTTCTAAGTATTTTTACAATAATAAATTCCGGCTCCAAGTGTTAGAAAATTTCTATAAGAAATTTTCTAAATATATTTTTTTTAACGATGATTTAATCCGACGTTTCCCTATTTTCTGTAAAAATTCTAAGTATTTTTACAGAAATTCCTAACTTTTCCCTAATTACTAGCTCAATACGCTAGATTTTTTTAGGACTCAATACGTCCCGGCTGATGAGGTGGCCTTTTGGTTTCCTTGCTTCAGTCTCAATACGACAGTATACACAAGTAATTGCAAAAGACAAATTTTTCTGCGAATCGCAACCCTTTATATATCAAAATTTGCAAACTCTGGAATTTTCTATTTTCCCCGTTGGTGATAAAATTTCTATTTGTCTCATCTTTTCGTCTTTTTTTATGAAACCGTTTTGTTCAAATTGTGTCCAGTAATTCAAATGACAATTTATGGTAATTGTGAATAACTCTGACTGGTAAGTATATTCAGCTGGTACCTTTTTGACAATTTGACAGTACTGGCATGGTCATATATTTATATGTGTATATTATATACTATGCATATATGTTTAAATGTTTTTATTTTTTGTTAATGTTCATTGTTTATGCACTGCAATTAAATATTTTGTGTTTAATGTTTTATGTTATATATTGTGCTATGTGGATTGTTTTTGTTTTTGTTTGTATGCTATGTTTATAAACATTTTTATGTTACCTGCTTGTGCATATTCATGTTATATGTTCCATTTTCCATATTATTGCATATATTTCTGTGTTATATGTTTGATTACGTTGATTGGTTTACATTTTTTTGTACGAAATATTATATGATCGCATTGTTTGTCTTGAAGTGTTTGTAACCTTTTTTTTTTTTATTATACATATTTTTTAAACACTGCCCACTTTTTTGTTTGATTATTAAAAATGTTGAATGACGATTCAACATCCTCCCGGAACGCGCAAAAAAATAATTAACTTATTTTATTGTATGTATTGTTATTTTAATTTTTATTTATGTAATAAATGAATATCACTTTGAATCTTTTTAGTTTTTCTTTATTTTCTAGTCACTAAATTCACTTTTCGATTTCTTATTGCTGTGGTTTGTTTTTGATATATAGTCTTTATAATTGTTCGTTTGTCGAAATTTTCGCGGTATTTTCACAACAATTTCATTTGTGTTCCAATATGTGAATCGAATTACCGTCTCATCATTCACCCTGTGTCGGTATGATTTTTTCATCGATTTAATTTTTTCCCATGGAATAGGAGATTTTTGAACCATTTTGCTAATGCTTGCTGCTTTTCTATGTTCAGTATTTCGTTTTACAAATTGTTGTAGTTGTTTGTTGAGAATATGTGGTTCATGCATGTGTAACATGAATACGTTTGTTGATTGTGTGGCACGCCCTGTGTTGCCCATCACAATCCAACCCAATTCCGTTTTCAATGCGATTGGTTTATCTAAGTGTTTTGATTGTATTATTCCGTCTTGAATAATACTAGCATATACTTCTGCTCCTAGTAGCAAGTCTATACTTCCTGGAATAGCATAATCAGGATCAGCTAGCTTCAAATTTCTCAAATGATTGAAACCTGATGTTTCAATGCGTTGTATAGGTAGTTGGCTAGTGATACTGTTTACCACTAGCGCTTTGACTCTCTGCTTATAGTTTCCGTTTACCGATTCCAACGTGAATTCGGTCTGTAATTTGGCTCTAGTGGCACTGCTCTGATTGAGTCCACTAATGAGTTGATTGGTTCGTGATTGAGAGAGCTTCAAACGTTTTGTTGCCGCAGCGGTGATACAAGTAGCTTGAGACCCTGAGTCAATCAGAGCCCTTAGAATTTGTAGCTGACCATTACCGTCTCGTATTTTTACTTGTGCTGTTGCTAGCAAAGTTTCATTAACATTCGTAGAAAAGAAATTCTTGAGTGAATCTTCTTTTTCATGTAGTTGAGCAGAAGTCTGATTTGTCGCTGATAAATTCGCCGAAAAATTATCATGTATCAAAGTGTGGTGCTTCTTCATGCACTTCTTGCATGAACTGTTGCTTGTGCAGTTGATGAATCTATGACCTGATTCAAGGCAGTTTGTACATAAGTTATGTTTTTTAACGAAGTTCAATTTTTCTATTGCTGATAATGTTTTAAATTTCGAACAATGGCAAAGTCTATGATCAGACTTACACTGTGGACAATGTGTACCCTGATTGGTACCCTTAATATTTTGATTTGAAGAAATCTTGGTTTCACTTGAAGGGTGTATAGCTTCTAATACTCTGAATCTGGCTTCTAAGAATTCTATCAATTCTTGAAATGAAGCCACCTCGTTTTTCTCGCTTTGTTTTATCTCCCACAATTCTCGTGTTTCTGGTGATAATTTCTGCAGCGTAAGATACACAATAATAGGGTCCCAATTTTCAATGTTTACCTTTAATGTTTTTAATTCATGAAGGATTTCTTCAGTGTTGTTAAGTATATCCTTCATGGATTGAGCATTTTCGGTTTTTGTCAAATTTATTTTACACAATTTTTCTAGTTGTGCATTGATTAATACCCTATTATTATTAAATCTCTTTTCCAAGGTTTGCCATGCTTTGTAGTAATTAGTCCCAATGACTTCAAATGGTTTAATAATTCGTGCAGCCTCACCAGAAACACAAGATTTTAGATAGTGTAATTTTTCAACTTCTGAAATTTCCTTGTTATTATGAATTAAATTTGTGTACAAATCTTTAAATGATCGCCAAGATTTGTAGGTACCATCAAATTTAGGCAAAGAAATAGGAGGTAACTTTATTTTCGATTTTTGTGGAGATACGAGAGTTGTAACATGTGTGGAACCACCGTCATTTGAAACGTTACTTGATTTGGCTAACGAAGTAATTTTTTCTTGTAGCTCTGTGATTAAATTAAAACAAGTTTCTTCAAATACATCGTATTTATTTTGCTCAATATACTCGGCAGTGAGTTTACAATCTTCAGCTTGATAAATTAAATAATGATTATCCCTAAATTTATCAGTTAATTCATTTAATTTTTGTATTCTACGTTCATATACATTAATTGGTTGATTTTCAGTTAAATTTTGTTTTATTCTGATTGTAACAGTATTTAATTCATTTTCCAAAGCAGTTTGTAATTTAATTAAATTCTGAATGTTATGCATTTTTACAAATTTTTTAGAGTCTATCTATAAATTGAAAAAAATTGAGTTTCTATTTTATCCGGCTCGAAGGACCAAATGTTAAATCCACCAAAAAAATGAATATAAAAATATTTTTCAATTTAACATTAATTAGAAAGGGTGCCGGTTCAAAATGTTTAATAAAATAAAAACACAATGTTTTTCAATTTACGTTACAAATTTTTATTTAAAATATTCTCTTAAATCTAACAATTCAATTCTTAAACTAAATTACAAACAATTTTTAATCTACTTAAATTCGTGTATATTTAAATCTTAAATGAATCTAATTCAATTTATATAAAATTCAATATTTTTAATTATATAATAATGTTTCAATCAAAATCGGAAATAAGTATGCAATTAATACAAAACAAATTTGAATCTTATGAAATATATAAAATTTACTTTAATTTAAATATTTGTATATGTACAATATTTCAGTTAAACCGGAAATAACTATGCAAATGAATTTAACAAAATTGAAATAAAATCATGAATTTATACAAATGAAATCTATAATTTACTTTAATTATGACTTTGCATATGTTTGCATATGTTCTTAACTGCTAAGAGCTAATTAACTAATTATTCGTTGGCATAGGTCGACCTACACGAATAGATGGCGTTGTAGACTATGTTGATTGAAGAACAATGATGAGACCAATTTAACGATGACTGTTCGAATTTTCAAACTTTCAAAAAAATCGTTATGTAAAATTAACTGAAGATTGCCGACGGGAATTGACGATTGTCGAGATGAAATATTTTTTACTGTCTCGATGAGTTTTTCTATTTTTCAGAATAATTCAATTTTCTGATGATACTTTCAGCGATGAAACTTTAGAAAATTTCTAAGTCCTAGAAATTTTCTAAGTGTTTAGCGACGTTGAATTTCTGCTCGAAGTATTAGAAAATTTTATAAAAAATTTTCTAAGTCTTTAACGATGATGAATTTGTTCCAAGTATTAGAAAATTTTGTAAAAAATTTTCTGTCTTTTTTTAAAAAATCAACTTTAACAATTTTCGATGATCCGGCCCGAAGTGTTAGAAAATTTTGTAAGAAAATTTTCTAAGTATATTTACGATGATTTAATCCGACGTTTCCCTATTTTCTGTAAAAATTCTAAGTATTTTTACAGAAATTCCTAACTTTTCCCTAATTACTAGCTCAATACGCTAGATTTTTTTAGGACTCAATACGTCCCGGCTGATGAGGTGGCCTTTTGGTTTCCTTGCTTCAGTCTCAATACGACAGTATACACAAGTAATTGCAAAAGACAAATTTTTCTGCGAATCGCAACCCTTTATATATCAAAATTTGCAAACTCTGGAATTTTCTATTTTCCCCGTTGGTGATAAAATTTCTATTTGTCTCATCTTTTCGTCTTTTTTTATGAAACCGTTTTGTTCAAATTGTGTCCAGTAATTCAAATGACAATTTATGGTAATTGTGAATAACTCTGACTGGTAAGTATATTCAGCTGGTACCTTTTTGACAATTTGACAGTACTGGCATGGTCATATATTTATATGTGTATATTATATACTATGCATATATGTTTAAATGTTTTTATTTTTTGTTAATGTTCATTGTTTATGCACTGCAATTAAATATTTTGTGTTTAATGTTTTATGTTATATATTGTGCTATGTGGATTGTTTTTGTTTTTGTTTGTATGCTATGTTTATAAACATTTTTATGTTACCTGCTTGTGCATATTCATGTTATATGTTCCATTTTCCATATTATTGCATATATTTCTGTGTTATATGTTTGATTACGTTGATTGGTTTACATTTTTTTGTACGAAATATTATATGATCGCATTGTTTGTCTTGAAGTGTTTGTAACCTTTTTTTTTTTTATTATACATATTTTTTAAACACTGCCCACTTTTTTGTTTGATTATTAAAAATGTTGAATGACGATTCAACAAACACTATATTATTTACACCATAATCACAAAATTATTTACAAACATAAAACAAACAAAAATATCCACACTGCACAACATAAATTAAATACATATAAAACATAATTAATTATTAACCCATATCACAAATAACAATTATTACAAATTAAAAAAAGAACATTTAAATAAAAACATTCACAACATCACAAACATAACTATCATAATAATTTTTCACAACACAACACAATCATGATACAACAATATGGTAAACCAAACGTCACTTACATATTACCAACTGTTCCAATTAAACGAATGATCATTGTCAAATAGAAGCTGAATTACCAGTACCAGTAGAGTTATTCACAATCATCAAAATTATCAATCGATTTACCAAACTCAAATTTAAATAAAACAGTTTTATAAAAAGGATGAAATGATGAGACAAATATAAAGATAATTTCACCAACGGAGAAAAGGAAAATTCTAGAACCGTGAAATTTTTGTATATAAAGGATTGCAGATCGCAGAAGAATTTGTCTTTTTGCGATTATCTGTGTATACTATCGTATTGAGATTGAAGCAGAGAAAACAAATAGACCAAAAACCATTGGACGTATTGAGTCCTCAAAAATCTAGCGTATTGAGCTAGTACATAGGGAACTTAGGAATTTCTGTAAAAAACTTACAATTTTTTACAGAATTTAGGGAAAACTTAGGAAAAAACTTAGAAATTTTTTTTGGAAAAAATTTCTAATAAATCGCCGAAAATATAAAAAAAAATACTTAGAAATTTTTAAAGAAAATTTCTAAGCAACGCTGCTTTGGACTTAGAAAATTTTTACATTAAAATTTTCTAATAAACAAAAAATACTTAGAAATTTTAAAGAAAATTTCTAAATCAACGCTGCTTGGACTTAGAAAATTTTTACATTAAAATTTTCTAATAAACAGAAAAATACTTAGAGATTTTTTCATCAACATTGCTGTTTGAACTTAGAAAAATTTATTTAAATTTTTCTATTGCCGAGACAATTCAAATCCAAGTAATTGCAACCAGCAGAATTGAAGTTTCTTCATAGAAATTTTTATCGTCGAGAGTTGAACAGTGATTTACCGACGGTAAATATCATTAACATCACCGGAACTATCCTTCAGCGCCATCTACATCAAATTTTTAAAACATCAATATTTCTGATAATTCATCATCATTTTAAGCTAAGACACAAACTATTGTATAAGTAAATAATAGTTCATTTTATTTTTCTAATTATTTTGCATATTTTTTGAAACTTATTAATTAAATTTTGAACAAAATTAATTTCCGGAAATTTTTTAAACTGAATATTTGAATTAGTAAATTTTTAAATTTTAAACAATTGAATTAGTAAATTTTTAAATTGTAAACTTAAATTAACAAATTTAGAATTTGAATATTTTGAATTAATTTTCCGATTAAATTTAATTAAACTAAACAATTTGAAATAATTTGCCTAAAATCAATTTTGTAATTTAGTTTAAGATTTTTTGAATTGTTAGTTTTTAAGATATTATTTTTTTTTTAATAAATTTTATAACGAATTGTAAAAAAATTGTGTTTTTATTCTATATAAAAATTTTATGAATTAGCACCTTTATTTTTAATGTTAATCTTTTAAGGGGATTTAACAATATATAAATAAAATAATATACCTTACTTACCACAATTCTATCTACATATTCACCATGCGCATATGCATTGCACCAATTGCAAACAGCGACACAGCACACAGCTTGTACTCGATGATATCATGCTATGCATATACATATCCAACATTTCATATATCTAACAAGGAAGATTATGTGTATTCACTGTGTATGAATGTATACATAATTTATATATAATATATATGTATATTATATATATGATATATTCATGGTGTGTAAATTTATACTATAAAGGAGTATAGTATATGTATGAATATGTACTTGAAATATTTCGAAATCTGACAACTTTGATATTTTATTGTATATTGTAAGTTTTGATTTTGAAGAAATTTTTGATTTTGTACAATATTTTGTATGTGCGTTGCGTATGAAAAGTAGCTACATAGTATGGTAGGAGAATAATATTGTTTTTCCTTTTTTTCGTTTTTAAATTTCTATTTAGTTGGGTTTTAAATTATTTTAGGAGTTAAAAAGTTTGATAATTTATTCGTGTTTTTTTTTTTTAAGTATTAACTTGTTTTTTTTTTAATAAATTTATTTTTTTAATATTTTTTAAATTTTCTACGTATAGAATATTAAAAAAATTATTTATGAATTTTTTTTTCCACGTGGTTTATTTTCATCATTTTTTACTTTTGTTTTATTTTTTTTTATAGTTTCAGTTTTAGTAGTTTTGTTTCATTTTCATTTAATGTGGCTTTATCATCCTGAAAAAATAGTTTTTAAAATTATTATCATTTAGTATCGAATTCCAATAGGAATTAATAAAAAAAACCAAAAAACCTGCTCAAATTTTAAAATAACTAGATCGAACTCCAACTAGATCGAAGAACAATTACATAAAAAATATGGGCGATGGAAAATATTTACATTTTACAATAAAGGAGTCTATTGTAACAATACTGGAGTCATTCGATGAAAAGAAATTATTGGAAGTTTCACCTTATTTGGAACTGTCTTTTAACGTAGAATGGAACACCAATATCAAAAAGTGGAGGAAACAGTGATATGATAAAACCTTTCCCACTAGATAAAATGCATTTAATAGATGAAGGTGTAACAAAAAAACTTATTCAAATTTGGTTGGGAAAGCCAAGTGCTCAGAAATTATCATTTATAGAAATTCAAAAATTAAACGAACATTTTAAATTATTGAACAAATATTCCTGTTCTGAATTTCAAAGTAAAGTAAGAACTTTAGATTTTGCTGCCTACATGAAAGCATCTGAATTCAGAGTATTTTTGTTATACACTGGTCCTGTTATTTTAAAACGAATATTGAAACCTTCAATCTACAAACACTTTTTGTGTTACAGTTTGGCTGTGAGAATTTTAACATCTCTAGTTTATTACAGGTTGTATAACTCTTATGCAGATGATTTACTTAATTATTTTGTAAAACATTTTCCCAAATTGTATGTATTTCCTCATTCATTTAGCAAATGACGTGCGTGATTTGGAACCTGCAGATGAAAATTCATGTTATAAATTCGAATCGTACATAAAAACTATAAAATCATGGTTACACTCTTCGAACAGGCCACTAGAACAATGTTACAATAGAGCAAAAGAAAGGAGTAAAATAAAAACATCCAAAGATTCAAAAGTATCACCGTATTTAGATAAAAATATAACAAATACAAATTTCTACGAAAAGTGCATTTTTTCAAATTTTATTATAAATTGTAATTCTTTAGGAAATAATTGTATTATGTTAAGAAGTAAAAAAATCGTTCGCATAAAATATTTTGAAAAAACAAGGAATAAAATATTCATTCATGGACAGAACTTTTGTGATCAACGAATTATCAACAATGAACCTAGCGATCTTCAAGAATTTAATATGGTCTTTGGAAAATTTTGCACAAATATTTTTAAACATGATATTCGAGATTTGGAGACAGACATAATTTGCAAAATTTTCTATTTACCTTCCAAAACAGATACATTTTATGTGTCTCCATTGAATCACACATTAAGAAAATTTTATGAATGATGTGTTAATTAATATAAAATATATTTATTTTCAATAAAATATAAGTAATAACAAAAATTTTAATTTATAAAGAAATGAGCAACAAGTTTCTAGCCTAATATTTGACTACTTATACAAATCTATCACTCGGATTTAAATTCTTCGCTGTAACATTTTAAATACTAGTGTTTGTGTAATGTAATTTTTATTAATTTTTCCTTTAATTGAATTATTAATTAAATTAAAAAAAAAAACAGCTAATATTTTGACAAGTACTTACAAAAATGCAACGCGTTTTCAGTAAGAAGAATTTTTTTCTCATGAAAACTGTTCATCTGACTGAATCGACAGCAGTAAACGAGTAAAATTTTACATTACATTTTACATTAACATTTTAATTATCAAACTTTTTAACTCCTAAAATAATTTAAAACCCAACTAAATAAAAATTTAAAAACGAAAAAAAGGAAAAACAATATTATTCTCCTACCATACTATGTAGCTACTTTTCATTGCATTAATTCAATAATTGAAATTTTAAATTGAAAATTTATTTTATTATATTTTTTTTTTCTTTTTACAAAGAATTTACTACATAAAAATAATAAAAAAATTATATATATTTAAGCTAACCAAAAAAAAATGTAAATAGAATTACATACAATTTTTGATAAATTAATTTAAAAATAAAATAAAAAATGTAAATTACAATAAAATTTTAACAAAATTCTTCTGATATGTTATATCAAAAATTTTTGAATTTTAATTTAAATATTTTAAACAATACGAAAAAAATAATAATAAAATAAAAACAATAATTATAATGTAAAACAAAAAAAATAAAAAATAAAATTATTTAAAAAAGCCATGGATCGCTGATTTCTTCGAATTTCAAGACGCCATAACTCAAGAAAAACGTAACATATTGCAAAATTAAAAAATTAGTTTTTTATTTTTCACGAATTCTACTAATCATCAAAATTTTAGACAAATCGGAGGAAGTCGTGTTAAAAATTTGGTCGAAATTAGTCGATATTTAAGAAAATGACCATATATTTAAATAACAATATGATCGATCTCATTTACACTATAAATTTACAGTGTTAATTTTATGTCTATATAATCGCGTCAAGGATATAAAATGTATTTTAAAAAAAATTAAAAGTTCAATGAACTTATACATGTTCTATTTAATAATAATATCATATACATGTACTACATATGTATGTGCATACGCAACGCACATACAAAATATTGTACAAAATCAAAAATTTCTTCAAAATCAAAACTTACAATATACAATAAAATATCAAAGTTGTCAGATTTCGAAATATTTCAAGTACATATTCATACATATACTATACTCCTTTATAGTATAAATTTACACACCATGAATATATCATATATATAATATACATATATATTATATATAAATTACTAGCTGACCCGACAGACGTTGTCCTGTCTCAATTATTAATATTGAATTTGAATTGGAATAATTAAGAAAAAAATACTCCAAAAAAGTGTTTATTATTCTAGAATGAACTTTTCAAACATGCATTAATTTCATCAGCTGGTGAAATGAAATAATTTTTATTTTTATTTTGGAAAAAGAAAAGCAACGTTCAATTTAATACAATTGTATACACAACATTTTTTGTTTTATTTTGTGGTGCATAAATAAACAAATTTTTCGGCGCTCAAACTCTCGAATATGCAACGTACAGTTGACCGTGAGAAAAGCAAGCTTCCTCTAAATTAACTCCACACACCTGGAGCGTTTGCCCTTGGGCTTTGTTGACGGTCATAGCAAAAGATAACCGAACAGGAAATTGAAGACGTTTAAAGTCGAATGGCATGTCCGTTGGTATTAATGGAATGTGCGGTATTAGTACAATTTCACCTTTTGCTTTGCCAGTGAGAATTGTTGCTTGAATTAAATTTGGCATCAATTTCTTCACTGAAAGTCTCGTCCCATTACAAAGTTTCGTTGCATTAAGATTTCTGAGAAGTAAAATCGATGAACCAACTTTCAAATTCAAATTATGAGGTGGCATGCCTGGTGGTTCCAAAGAATTTAAAAATTCGACCGGATAATTGACTGCGTCTTCATCATTCATAGCAGTATCAATGGATTTATACGTTACCGAACCACCTGGCAATTTTTCCTGGATGTGGAAATTGATTTCATTGACATTGATATTTTTTGGTGCTAAAATTGCACGTTCTCGTAACCAATCATGGTTATTGTAATTTTTAACAATATTTGGAAAAACGCGATCAATGAGTTCTTGTTTTGATGATACAATTATGCAAAAATTATTCGGTAACACGATAAACCCATTTTGATCACTTGCAATTTTTCCATCGCCAATCTTCAGCAATTGCTTTGAAAACTCACGTGCTGATGAATCATTTTGAAGACGCACACGCATATTGATCGTCAACGAAAGCCTTTGTACGTGTGCCCACAATAATGAACTTTTCAAACATGCATTAATTTCATCAGCTGGTGTTGATCTCGGAATAACAGGCAACGTTTGACGAAAATCACCAGATAACAATATTAATGCACCGCCAAACAGCTGTTGACTCTGTCTCAAATCTTGCAATGTTTGATTTAAGGCTTCCAAAGATTTTTTATGGGCCATTGGACATTCGTCCCATAAAATAATCGATGTTTGTTGCATGACTTTAGCCATTCCAGAACTCCTTGATATATTGCATGTTGGTGTTTCAATTGCTTGCATGTTCAATGGCAATTTCAAGGCGGAATGTGCTGGTCGTCCGCCATCAAGTAATGTAGCTGCAATACCGGAAGAAGCAATTGCCAATGCGATTTTTTGTTCCGACCGAATCTTTGCCAATATCAATGAAATTAAAAATGTTTTTCCAGTGCCGCCAGGTGCATCCAAAAAATACAATCCACCAGTGTTGTCATTCACAGCTTGCATCACTTTGTCATATGCATCTTTTTGTTGATCATTTAATTGTGGAGTATACGTTTGTACGAACGCACGCAATTCATCACGATCGAATTGCTGTTCGCGTTGCAATTCTCGTTCAAATAAATCATGCATTGGACGATTTGGTTGAGTCAATCCTAATTGCCCTATTGCTTTATTTGCAATTGTAAGGCACAAATCTTCGATCATTATCAAGGCTTCATTATACATTTCCAATGTCAGCAGCAATGCAGGATCATTGGAACGATCCCGAAGTCGAATCAAAATGTCTTCAGCCATGAAATCTTTGTATTTATTCCACAATTCCAGTGGATTTGATGGAAAACATGTCGATATTATGATCGCAAATAACATACGAATTTGATTTGGTGGAGATGCAATTGATGCTTCACGAAGCGTAGCATCCCAATGCGTATCATCTTCCAGCAAATGCAATTGTTGACATGCTTCACGGTATGTGGCGCACATTTGACCATTGATAGTTCGTAAATGTTGGAATGATTGAGGTCCATGTACGTTCACCAATAAAAGTCGCAAGTAAAAACATTCAACATTAGCTGGACTAACTGTATAAATGCGTCCCAAAGCATCTGTTCGAAAAATACCTGGATAACCATCAACAGATGTGCCTTGTTTGCGACGTTGAAATTTTTTTGTTGATGCATTCCATGTGAAATAGTGTGGCACTTCCGAATATAGCAAAGTCTTGGCAAATTCATCCGTTTCACACAACTTGAAATAAGCTGTCAGTGTAGTTGATGGTGGCTCTACTGCTCTTTGTTCGGCATTTGCAGCAGTAAAGTAAACACGTTGGCCGTTTTCAAGATGAACTGCCAAATGTACAACGACCGGATGTCTTTCATGAATTGGAAACGATAATATACGCCATACAGCTTCATTCGTACTAATATAGCGCCCCATTTGATACTGCAAAATTTCATCATGACTATTTTCAGGAGCCACTCCAAAAACAGCCATATCGCTGCCCTTATTCACATACTTGCAAATATATTTTATTGATTTTACAGAATTGCAATATTCTACATTTATGTGAGCGTTGAACATTTTTGACAGTATCGGTGAGTACGGAACTATCCACCGGTTATCGATTTCAACGTCTTGATTTTGAATTTTAATTACAGTTGATTTACCGTTTTCTTCAGTTGATCGTCGACGATACTGTGGATATCCATCATCTCCTGTAATTGTTTCAGCAATCAATTGTTTTGGAAAACGTTTCGAACATTTGCCATCAATTATACAGGGTGAATTTCGATTAATATCACCACAGGGACCGTGAATCATATTTTTCGTGACAACTTCGAATAATCCTGGGTCGATGGTTTGATCTGGAATTTCGGCCGATATGACAGTATCAATCATATCAGGTGTTATTTTGTGTACCAACCAAATTAAAATATGTGCGTGAGGTAATCCCCTTTTTTGCCACTCTATGGTATACATAAAGCACCGCAATTCTCCAAATACACGGAGTTTGACAATCAAATCCATTAATTTTTTCAATTTTTGTTGGAATACACGGGCCGTTATGTCATGCCGATCTTTTGGCACCTGACCATCAAATAAACAATCAGATACATCGACCCACTTCGGATTGCATGTAAATGTGATGAATAGATCCGGTCGGCCATAATTTCGTACATATGTCATCGCATCTTACGTATATTCATGCATATGGCGTGGGCTACCAACATATGATGATGGCAAAATTGTTAAACGGCCAATATCATTCACATTTGCATCATTGATTATTGCGTCACGCAAATGTATGTATTCCTCTGACCTTAATCGGGCTTGATTGTGACGGATGAAATTCAATCGCTCACTTTCAATTTTGGCGTACATATCGACGATAAATTGATGCGAAAGTTGATTGCATCGCAAAATAAAATTGTTTTCTTGAGGGCGAATCATCAATCGATACGAATAAAAATTCATCGCACTGACTTGTTTCGTTGATTTTTGACCTGCAATGCAAAAATTAATCAGCGAATGAAAATGTTTTAAAAATCATATTTAAAAAAAAATAAAATGTGTATGTACCAGTTGTTGGATTTATCATTGGTATGTTGATATGATAGCCATCGTCCCCTCTCCAAAACAAAATGGGGTATTGCAATGCATCATAACAGCGATGGAGTTCTGAAATACGTTGTAATTGCTCATTTCTACGATACAAAACAATATCTCGTGGCCGAAACTGTTCACCAACCACAACAATGGCTACTTCATCAATCGTTGGTACATTGAATCGTCTGGCGTGCTCCCCAATTGGTGTTTTATCGGCTTTTATTATGATTTTATGGCCATCGGTGGGCATCAGATCGAGTGCCACTTTGAACAATTTCACCAATTCATTGTGTTGATGGAACATTGTTTGCAATTCATTCACGATTGATTTTCTCGTATTCGTGGAAATTGCACAGCGCTGATTTAATTCACGATTCTCATCACCAATAAAATATATTTGTAAAAATTTATGGTCACCATCTGGGAATGGTAGCAAAGACCCAGCTCTATGGTATATTTGACCTTGAATCTGTAAAGTTCGAGAAATATATGTAGATGACGGATCTGAATTTTTAAAAACATCGAACACAGGGACGGCACATAAATTAAAAATGATATTGTTTATTCCAAAAGAAGTAATAACCTTAAACGTCGGCATAAATCCATCTCTTATAATATTTGTAGCTCCAAAAGATGTCATTTGAAAGCATGAATTGTATTTTTGAATGTTTAAGAGGAAATGCTTTGACGTTGGTGAATTGCCAAAAACCAATGAATGCAAAGGTTCTGGCGGAAGTTCTAGCACCGGCAGTTTGACTTTCCCACCAGCACAGCACATGCCAGGCGTTTCGTTTCTGAATTTAAATGCTTTGCAATGTATACATTCTATATTCATTTGGCCAATGTAGGCATGCATGCTGTAATCAATTTTGGCATCGTAATTGAAAGCCGCGCGTTCCATTTGACGTATATCATAAACGGACGTACGCCCACGACGGTTTCTTGGTGCTTCACTATTAACCGAATGATTTCTCCGTCTGTGTCGTTGTGTTTCCATTTCATTTCGTCGAACACGATCTTCTTCACTTTGTGATCTTCGATTTAACGCTGTAGCATTTGATTGACGTGAACGTCTGCCAATGTTTGCTCGTCTTGCACGTGGCATTCTTTCAGTACAGTATATTACTAATTGAATGTAAAAGCAAAACATTGAAAATTATTTCAAGAACAAATTATAAATTTATTAATTCAAAGTTCAATGTGTGTACGTGGTTAAAACAAACACATGGTTAACACTCACCAAAAGTATGTCTGTTCGCAATGAGAGCACGATATAAGAGAACTGTCAACTGAATTCCAACGACAGCAAATTAATATTAACATAATACACTTACAACCACATTTGACAACTGTGTACACATATACAGTCATACAGTACAACAGAAACGCTCATAGGCGGCTTTGTATTTGTTGTTGTTTTTTCTACAGTACAACAGAAACGCTCATAGGCGGCTTTGTATTTGTTGTTGTTTTTCCTACAGTACAACAGAAACGCTCATAAGCGGCTGTGTATTTGTTGTTGTTTTTCCCATACAGGCATTTCGTATGTCATAACTCAGGAACGGCTTCGAACAAAGTTCACACAAACCACCTCCTCATAGAAAGGAACGAACCCTAAAATTTTTGTGACAATCGGTTCGGCGGTTCTTGAGTTAAAAGATTACCAAGGAAATGTAACTTCTTTTTATATATATAGATGTATACATTCATACACAGTGAATACACATAATCTTCCTTGTTAGATATATGAAATGTTGGATATGTATATGCATAGCATGATATCATCGAGTACAAGCTGTGTGCTGTGTCGCTGTGTGCTGTGTCGCTGTTTGCAATTGGTGCAATGCATATGCGCATGGTGAATATGTAGATAGAATTGTGGTAAGTAAGGTATATTATTTTATTTATATATGATTATACAAAAACAACATTACAACTTAAATAAAAAATTTTCGTTATTTTTGATCGTTTGTATTTGAATTTTGAAATTCGAAATAAAAGTTTTTCATGAAAGCTAAGTAGGAGTTAAGAGATCACTGCGGAGTTGATAGAAAAGCGTGACCGTATTTTGTTCTACTTGTCCGGTCTATATCTTATTATTGTCTTTGATACAATGTATATAGTATATATTAAGTGCACGCGGATACTGAGTCCACTATGGCACCGCCGATCAGTAATTTTTATGTCAAATATATCATCCAGTTTATCATCAGTAATCAGTTACTGGTGTATATTGCTGATGGGAAAAATTAATGATCGACTTGGGCAAGAGTAAATGGATTAATTGGGCTCGACTTAATGAAATCATTAAAAATTAAACTTGATTTGTCCAATTCAGTCTTAGAGACTGAAAATACTTGTATCCCATTATTGTATAAACCCAACTTCATGTCAAAACCTTACCTTGTCCAACCACGAAGTAAAATTATCGCTGAATTGCCAGTTGACATCGAAACTGGGGAAATATATATAAAGCCTATTAAAATTAAAGAAACTCTTTTAATATCTGAAGGAATATATCAATCAAAAAACTGGTACTCAAAGGTCGAAGTTGGCAATTTTTCTGATCACCCACAAAAATTCATAATAGAACAACCCATCAAGGTACAACCCTATCTTTCTAATCAATATGTGGAAACACATAACTTTTCTATT
Organism: Villa cingulata; assembly: GCA_951394055.1. NCBI lineage: Eukaryota > Metazoa > Arthropoda > Insecta > Diptera > Bombyliidae > Villa > Villa cingulata. The sequence goes on along the minus strand of OX596019.1, from coordinate 26,737,031 downwards.
TATAAAAAGTCAAGAGCAACAAAATCTCAATGCTGGAATAAACGAACTTATTCGTACCAATCATATGAATGATGAGGAACGGGATGTAACATTGAGAAAAACATTGAAGCATGTTATTTAGAAAATAAAAAACAACGAAAAATAACAGATTACTTTTCGAAAGAAAATTGAATGCAGGTAACTATACCTTGTTTAAAAAACAAATTCTTACATTATTATGTCTGCTATATTCTTATATATAATTTTATTTCTCTTTTTTCTTTTAGAATCAATCATTTGAAGAAATAGTCACAATATTGTGCAGAGAAAATTTTAATTTTATTTTTCTTTATGTTTATCGCATATTCGTACTAAATTTTTCAATGGAATATCAATAAATATTTTTTATTGTTTTTGATAATAATTTTTCAATATTCATCCGGTTATAGCGACATTCGGTTATAACGACGAAATTTGTCCGGTCCCTTCAATGTCGTTATAAGCGAATTCTACTGTACACTAAACAAATTTATGGATTTATAATGTTTCGAGGATGCATTTCTCATTATTAATTGATTAGAAATTAAATGCCGTGTAAAAGTAGTTGTAAACAATACTGTACATCCAGTTTTAGTTTAACTATAGTTGGAAGACAGTTTTCAAATTTAAAAATTTAAAAATCAAATATATTACTATATTTGATTTATAAAGTATAGTATAATATTAATATGCAAATTATGTATAAATATATCTAAGAAAGTCATAGCAAACCAGAAGAAAAATTTTGATCACGATCAAATTGGATTTTCCATTTACGCAACCTGAATAATAGTGGTAACGTAGTAAATGAATGATATATTCTTCAAATATAGATATTGTGGTATCTTAAAAGGATATTTGCTCGAGGCCTGTTACCTATCAAAATTGTTATTTAATTCTTTTTAGAGGAAAATCGTCGCATTGCAGTGTGATTGATAAATATTCGGTAATTATAAACTTTCGCGGTCAGCTAGTTTTTTTTAAACATTAAAAATCGAAAAATATATGAATCTTCATGATTCTAGTCTCAAAATGTTCCATTTAACCTCGGATTTATGAAAAAAATATAATAGTTACAGTTTGATGCGTAGGAGAGTGTGGTAGATAGTTAAAAGAGCATATGAAAAAATCAGTTTAATTCAGTTCAAAAATGTTGATCAGTGTTAACGAATAACGCTAATTATACAACACTTTTTATACTCTTTTAAAACCCCCGCACCCACCTGCCAATATTCTCTTTTTTTCATTTATATTTTATTTTTCATTCTAACAAATTTTTCAATCTTACTAATGAAAAATTACTCATGAGTAATCACCACCCACCACACTAGTTCCCCGCATCAAACTGCAACTACTATATTCTATTCATAAATCCGAAATCAAACCGAAGTTGAAAAAAATTGCAAAAAGTTTGACTTTTCAATTTTTTATGAGTAAAAAACCAGCCGATAGCGGAAGTGTATATGTAATCACCAAATATGTATTCATATACCTATTTAATATGTATGCATAATATAAAATGAATTGATACCACTTTTAAAGAAAATACTTTAAAGCCCAACTATAATCGACATACCCGACATAGCAAACATAAGAAAAAATAACGAATGTTAAAACGTAACATTTGCTTAACTATAATTAACATAGATAACATACTAAACATAAGCAGTACGAATTTCACAAAATGAGCTTTTTGCTTATGTTACTTATGTCATGTACGCTCTCGATCGTACTGCTTATGTCGAGCTTATGTTAAACGAATTTTTAACGAATGTCAGTAATGTTAATTATAGTTTAGCTCATTGATTTGGCTGTGTTCGTAGCACGACATATGTCAAAGCTTATGTCAGGTATGTCGATTATAGTTCTAGCATAGACTAAATATATAGATTGGAAATGCTTATGGCAGAAATCGTGTTCATAACTATTAAGTAAACATCAAAATAGCTTTTGAGAGATTTTGAAAAAGCTATAAAATCAGAATAAGGAAAATAAATGAGAGAACTTTTGTAATCTTTTGAAATCTTGTATTTCTTGAAGAAAAAACAAATTTGAATATCAAAAATCTATGTAGCTGTATCCTTATCGGAAATGATAAAAAATATCAAATAACAGGCAAATGTACAAAATCGTATATTTTAAAGGAAATTTAAATTTTCAACAAATTTATGTTATGACTGGCAATGAATATAATAATATATATGATCACAGGCAAATATCCTTAACTGTGATATTATATACAATTAAAACTGGTTTTGAAAGTATCTAACACATATGTGCATGCATACTATCAAAGAATATATATCTACTAGTTACGTTAGTTATATATTCTTTGATACTATGCAATCTGTATTGTTGGCTACATGAATATAAATATTCTATATTCATGATTCAAGTAAGACCATGTATGACGGTATAACATAAGTATAACATAACCGTATAACACAGTACTACTGCCAGCCATTGCAATGAGTATGTATTGTGTATTGTTTTTTAAATAAATATGCATGTATTTTCATTGCCAGCTATTGAAATCACAGTATATCTATATTCATACAGTAATGACACTGAGCACGCGTTAGCAAAAATTTCTCATGACCTTTGTCACGTTATTCATTCGGCCTTAACAGTTTTGCTAAAAGTCGATAGCAATTAAGAGCCTTTGTATACGAAAAAGAGACAAAAAAAATGGAACTGCAACACCAACTGTTTTAAAAAATATAACATTATTACAGTGTATACCTACTCATTAAAAAAAGTACAAATTTTGTTATTTAAAATTTTTTATCTAAAATAAACAAAATTAATTGTAAATGCATTACACTTAAAATTTTGTGTTTGATATCAAATGTTTTTACATTTTTGTTAAATTTCTTAATTATAAATTAAATTCTTACTCTAATATATAGCTTAACAAAATAAACTTTTTCTTGTCTTCAAAATTCTCAGAAATTATATGAATCACCTTATATCTTGATATAATGACGCGTCAGGTAGTCAAAAAAAAAGTTCCAGATCGCCTTTAAAAATGCATTGTGAAAAAATGATTGTATTGCTCACATGTATATATTGTTTTGTATCTTTTCTTCATTACGGCGGTTTATAAGGAAATATGGATTTGACATAAGTACATTAATTCTGTACTGTTTTTGTAAATTGAATTTTGATTTTTTTTATTATTTTAAAATAAGTAATTATGTGTGTTAGTAAATTTAAAAAAAAAAAGAGTGTCACATCTTATTGCTTTGTTGATCAGTGATAAATATTCTATATTGATTCCAGTACTACTGCCAGCTATTGCAATGAACATGTATTGTGTATTGTTTTTTAAATAAATATGCATGTATTTTCATTGCCAGCTATTGAAATCTACAAAATATGTAATATATATGGAAATTCGTGAGCGAAAAATTATCTCTCCTCTCAGTAAAAGCTCCTGCCAGCCATTCTTCAAGTTTCTGCCAGCTATGATCGATTTCAAAAGTGTATTAAAAATTTATACAGTCATTTCCAATCTATAGTTAGTCTATGGTTCTAGCTTTAAATTATCCCTTCAAAATGAATAACAAAGAAGTTCATATTTAACATTACACATAAATATTTTCATAAAGAAATATATTAAGAAAGGTCATTGATACTATATACATTATAGATCCTGATGTATATCATTGAATAATCTATTTTTATAATTACACTTGTATGTATGTGTACAAAAAGACCATATATACGATGTATACATACAATCATGTATATCACATAAATAGTACATTCATTCCATATAGTATTTACTATTATCTATTATCATAAGGGCATAAGCAAACAGCCTGTTGTTATTCATGTCTACAATTTATTATGTAAACCGGCCAGTTACTCTAATTTTTAAAATTGTATTAGAATGAAATTTTACATCGCATTTGATGTTATACCAAAGACCAATATAATATACCATGATATAATACATTATATATTCGGTCTTTGGTTATATCAAACGTTGTTTATTCATGTTATATGCTTTATGTATGTATGTGTACGAGATCGTCTTCAATTCAATATGGATCCTTATATATCCTTATGCACGAGCATAAACCATACATGGAAAATAAATATTTATGATCAAAATCTCTCAAAAATGTTCAAATTCATATTTATGCTCCAGCCAATGATATTAATTTATTCTATTTTCAATACTCAAAATATACAAATACACATAAATAATACTTATATGTGTGGAATATCATATGAATTAAATGTACATTTTAAATAGCATTGTGTATTGTTTAGTACTGCAAAACATTAACAGGTGTTCATTTCATTTAGTGAGAGCAAATATTTAAAATAAATGAGAACAATATCGAAACACTATGGTCCGTCTACATAATTAGTTTTGATAACTTGATTTTCAAAAACAATTCCATTGTATTACATACTGTGAGACACATTTTTTGAAATGATTATAATTGTGTACAGTACATAACTCAAAGCAATTCGAAAAATTTTGAAAAACTTTTTTGGTTTCGATGAAGCTTTTTCGATCTTTATCATTTATGTGAGTGTATCGTTTTTGGAAAAATTACCACTTACACTAAAAAGAAAATCTATTGAGAAGAACTACTATTAACTTTGTCTCAAGTCAAAAATTTATATGTTATTTGGTTTGTATGGCGATTATTCGTCTTTATATTTATATTGTCTTTGATAATATCGAAAAAGAGTTTGCATGACTGGTTTATTAAATTTTATATGGTTTTGAGTGGCACCACCACTTACTTATTTGATCCTATACATGTGGGATGAATAGTAAAATAATAGCCCTATTCTGTTGAGTATTAGTGACTAGTCATAACTCACAATTTAAAAAAAGGTGTACTGAATCATAGTTTGTGACTTTTTTGTATTCTAAGTATTCAGTCACAGTTTTGAAGAGTCACAACAACTGTCAAAACTGTGATAATATCTATCGAAAATAAAACTCACGAGAAATCAATTTAATTATAAATTGAAATTTTATTAATATCACAATAACAATTTGACAAACTTGATTTTATTATTTACTAGTTGAAGACTAAGAATCTAATGAATTAAAAATATAAATTAAATAAATATTTTTTATGACAATTAATAAGCCTACTAATCTGCAACGAATTAGAAAGCCTACTATTTTTAACATCTTCCGCCCCCCTATAACCCGCCCTATTCCTAATAATTGGAATTCAATGACAACTCTAATGGGTACAAAAGTTGTATAGGTCTTCTGAGAATAGTTCCGTCAATGAAAACGTACTTCACAAGCTCTGACACAACCATCTCTTTCGGGGTGGACATTTTCAATAATCGCCAATTTCCATTGCGATCTAGCCATGCTCTGGTCATATACAATAACAATGTCTCCTTTTTTATATTTTTGCTGAAATTTTGTTTGTTGAAGTGAGCTGATCTTAATTGTTGTATAGTATAGCCACTGAAGACTGGCGAAAACTCGCGGAGATGGGAGATATTTTCAAAATTTCCTTTAATTTCCCCTTCAATACGAAAACTCGCAAAAAGAAACAAAGATTAAGTCTTCCACTCAGTGGGTATAGTGACTGTCGGTTATCAATCGCACATCAAAGCAAATCCTCTTTTTTGCTTAAAAAATTAACAACATCCCAATATAATCATGTTCACTGTACGACGATTGCCATGCCATACAACTGAAGAAACATTTGAATAAAAGTAAAATAGGATAAAGAAAAAATCAATGGAAATAAGAATTAAATTATCCACTCAGTGAACACAGCCGACTGCCGATTACCGACCGTACACACATCCTCTTTTTTAGCTTAAAAAATAGCAGCACCTTTCTAATCATGGTGATTATATGACGAATGCCATGCTACTAAAGAAAAATTTGGAATTTAGATAAAGCAAAATGAATAAAATACAGAATAACAATAACAATATGTGCGAACGAACAGTGATGGTAATAACTGCAATTTTAAAATTTACAAAAATATTTCCTTATCGAATTTTTATATTAAATACATCTGTTTATTGATTTGATTATTACTGCTACTTTTTGTTTGATTAGTATACTCACTAACTTATTTGATTGAAATTTTTATATTAATTTTTACTTAAATTTTATTGTTTTTTTTTTAATTCTTAATTTTAATTATATTTTTAAAATAAATACACTGTGAGGTAGTGTAAATAATAATTTCCCACTTGAATTGAGAATTTCCCTTTTAAGAAGAATTTTTGAAAAATTGTATGTTAACAACTCACATCACTGTTTCAAATTTCAGTGGAAAGGGTAAGTAGGTTCTACTGCGCATGCTTCTCCTTCGTCAGTCTTCAGTGGCTATACAGTATATACTCTTCTTTCCATATTTTCCAAAATCGATTTGATTTGCATTAACCAAATTGATGAGCATTCTTTATCATATAGAAAATTTTACTCAAATTGAATAAACCTTATAAAAAGCATGTTCTTCATTCCAAAGAAAATTTTATTCGAATCAAGAAAACTAATTTAAAGACATTGTTTTTTCATTCTACGGATGATTTTCTTCAATTCAAATATATATTCATGTTATCAATATGTGCATATACTTTATTGACTTGTAGAAGTTCTTGTTCAAAATTAAGAAAATTTTACATAAAGACATATAATATTAATTTCTTTAAAATGAATAAAAATCTGTCTATATATTTAACATAAATTTCTTTGGCTCTATATCATTATCAAAATTCTTTAATTTTGTGGTCATTTTTTTTAAAATAAAAGAAATATTGTTCTGAGTGTGGGATCCAATTATTACTTATCTAACATTACAACGATTACCACCTGAGACTAAAGAACTTTGGGAAGTAAAACAGAGTTCGAAAACCGAAATGTGTAGTTTTCAAGAATTGGTAGAATTTCTAGAGGCTAGATTCAGAGTATTAGAATCTTTACATACCTCAAGTGAAACCAAGATTACTTCAAATCAAAATATTAAGGGTACCAATCAGGTTACACATTGTCCACAGTGTAAGTAAGATCATAGACTTTGCCATTGTTCGAAATTCAAAACATTATCAACGATTGAAAAATTGAACTTCGTTAAAAAGCATAACTTATGTACAAACTGCCTTGAATCAGGTCATAGATTCATCAACTGCACAAGCAACAGTTCATGCAAGAAGTGCATGAAGAAGCACCACACTTTGATACATGATAGTTTTTCGACGAATTTATTAGCAACAAATCAGACTTCTGTTCAACTACATGAAAAGGAAGATTCACTCAAGAATTTCTTCTCAACAAATGTAAATGAAACTTTGCTAGCAACAGCACAAGTAAAAATATGAGACGGCAAGGGTCAGCTACAAATTCTGAGGGCTCTGATTGACTCAGGGTCTCAAGCTACTTGTATCACCGCTGCGGCGACAAAACGTTTGAAGCTCTCTCATTCACGAACCAATCAGCTCATTAGTGGACTCAACCAGAGCAGTGCCACTAGAGCCAAATTACAGACCGAATTCACGTTGGAATCGGTAAACGGAAACTATAAGTAGAGAGTCAAAGCACTAGTGGTAAACATTATCACTAGCCAACTACCTACACAACACATTGAAACATCAGGTTTCAATCACTTAAGAAATTTGAAGCTAGCTGATCCTGACTATGCTATTCCAGGAAATATAGACTTGCTACTAGGAGCAGAAGTATACGCTAGTATTATTCAAGACGGAATAATACGATCAAAAAATTAGATAAACCAATAGCATTAAAAACAGAATTGGGTTGGATTGAGATGGGCAACACAGGGCGTGTCACACAATCAACAAACGTATTCATGTTACATATACATGAACCACATATTCTCAACAAACAACTACAACAATTTGTAAATTAAACATAAAAAAGCAGCAAATGTTAGCAAAATGCTTCAAAAATTCCCTATTCCATGGGAAAGGGTTAAATCAATGAGAAAATCATACCGACACAGGGTGGATGATAAGACAGTCATTCGATTCATATATTGGAACACAACTGAAATTGTTGTGAAAATACCGCCAAGAATTCGACAAACGAACAATTATAAACACCATAAATCAAAAACAAACCACAGCAATTGCATGTTAATAACAGTATATTAAACTCAAACCCATTCTTAGATGATCAAAATTTGTTACGTGTAGGCGGTAGATTAGAAAATTCCGTGTTATCTTATGATGAAAAACATCCAATCATTTTACCCTCAAATCACATATTTGCAAAGCGATTAATTACGCAGATACACGAAAAAACATGTCATGGAGGTGTTCAGCTTGTATTGAATACGCTCAGAAATAAATATTGGATAATAAGGGCAAAAAGTACTGTGCGACATCAATTACATAAATGTTTGAAATGTTTCAAAGTGAAACCCACCGGAAATGTACAATTAATGCGAGATCTACCTTCAGCAAGAGTAACTCAATCTTTTCCATTCCAGCATGTAGGTATTGACTTTGCTGGACCAATAGATATGAAAGCATCATCTCTTCGCAATGCAAAAATAATTCCTGTATACATATGTTTATTCATTTGCTTATGTACTAAAGCAGTACATTTAGAATTGGTTTCAGACCTCAGCGCTGAAGCATTTATTGCAAGTTTTCATAGATTTACAGACAGAAGAGGTCTATGTTCAGATGTTTATTCTGATTGCGGAACAAATTTCGTCAGAGCCAATAAAATTTTATTTTCTGATGAGGTCAATGAAAAAATAGCTGAAAAATTATCAAATGAACGAATAAAGTGGCATTTTAATCCACCTTCAGCTCCACATTTTCGTGGTTTATGGGAATCACATATTAAATTAGTCAAAATACATTTGAAGAAAACATTACAAAATACCAAACTCACATATGAATTTTTACATACTGTTTTATGTAAAATAGAAGCTTGCATTAATTCGAGACCGTTAGTCCCGATCAATGTCGACCCTGATAGCAATGCAATTATTACACCAGGATATTTTCTATAGTACATCGAAATTTACAAACCATTCCAGAGAGATATGAATAAATTAAAGACAAATCGCCGACTAAGCAGTGGCAGTTTTTAAAACAATTACAATTAAATTTTTGGCATCAGTGGTCAAAAAATTATTTACAGCAACTACAAACACGCAATAAATTGAAATATGCTCAAGATAATCTGAAAGTAGACGACTTAGTTATAGTAAAACAAGAACATTTTTCTCCCTTATTATGGCCGTTAGGACGAGTCATAGAAGTATATCCTGGAAAGGATGGGTTGGTTAGAACAGCACTAGTCAAAATCGGGCAAAAGACTTTTCTACGACCCATCGTTAAATTACACAAATTACCGATCGAAGATAATTAAGACACACACCCCACACACACACTAAAGAAGAAAAAAAAAGGAAGGAATGTTTTTTTTCTATATAATTACATTTATTTTCAGTTTCATTACAAAATTTCTTTAATATATATACCCCTCACTGTCTGGCCCGTGGAAGATGTTGACTCCAGTCAACATAGGCTGAAAAAAGAATATATATAATTAAAAAAAGGGGCAGTGTCGAAAAATATGTATATATAAATATAATAAAAATATAAGGTTACAAACAATTCAAGACAAACAATGCGATAATATAATATTACATACAAAAAAAGAACAACAAAAAAATGTAAACAAATCAACGAAATCAAACATATAACACAGAAATATATGCAATAATATAGAACATATAACATGAATATGCACAAGCAGGTAACATAAAAAGGTCTATAGACATAGCATACAAAACAAAAACAAAACGATTCACATAGCACAAATATATAACATAAAACATTATACACAAATATTTAATTACATTACATAAACAATGAACACTAACCTAAAATAAAAACATTTGAATATATATATACATTACATAATATATGACCACAGACCTAAATAACGATACACAGATATGCCAATATCGCAAAGCTCATTTTAAAAAATTTCAAGTTTGCATTTTCATCTATAAAACTTTTGATTTGAAACTTAAAATTCGTAAATTGTGAGAATAATTCTCTCCCAGAAAAGAAATGTTTTTTTTACTTTTTTTTATTCATACATACTGCTACCCTTTTTAATTTTTTTTCCATACCACAATATCTAGATATAGATGTATGTAAATGTACAGACAGGTTTTATCATTACACATAAGTTGCGTTCCTTTTGACCAAGTAAAGAACTTTCAAGTACTCGGGAGTATATTGTAAATGGAATGCAATTTTTTTACTTGGAAGTAAAAAGTAACCTCAAATTTGAAAGCATACACATTTCTAAGGCAATGTAAATATTGGAGTGACAGTTGGCCATGCTCCAATTTCACTGTCATGTATTTCAAATTTGTTTTGCTTTGAATTTAGATGCTTTATAACATTAAACAATAAAAAGCCACCTATTGAATAAAACGTGTATTAAAAATATTATAGACTTAAACCTATTTCTTTAATCTCTAACGATTAAAACACAAACACCTCTGACGGCGAATTTTGGCGTAACTAACCATGCAACTGTCAAGTAAATTACTCGAATACAAGAGGTGGTGTAGATGATCACGACTACAAGTACTTGCGAGTACTTTAATTTGTTTTGCTTTGAATTTAGATGCTTTATAACATTAAACAATAAAAAGCCACCTATTGAATAAAAAGTGTATTAAAAATATTATAGACTTAAACCTATTTCTTTAATCTCTAACGATTAAAACACAAACACCTCTGACGGCGAATTTTGGCGTAACTAACTATGCAACTGTCAAGTAAATTACTCGAATACAAGAGGTGGTGTAGATGATCACGACTACAAGTACTTGCGAGTACTTTACTTGGTCAAAAGGAACGCAACTATATTGTCACTTCGTATACCAGGAGGCTTGGTTGTCTTTTCTTTATTTTTGACTTACATCAAATACCGGATTTTATAGTTGATAGTTGGTAGATCTTAGATTCTGTTTATATGAAGAAATTGATAGGTATGTACAGTGATCACAAAAACTATTGGTGTTACTTGTGCACAACAAACTTCAAATTTTTACTAAATAATTCAATTTTCCATGGCATTTTCCTTGAAAGTCAAAATTAAATCAATTATTTTCATTTTAATATTCATAATAATTTTTGCGATAGAATAATTGCAGGAATAATTTTTGTGATTACTGTACATGTGTATATAATGTGTATACACATATAATGTAGAAGCAGCATAATTTGTAAGATGCATATTAACTTAAAAAAATGAAATCATAATCGAATAGTAACAAAGGGTCGAAAACAAAAACAAACCAAAAAAAACTATAATGTGCGTATATATATATACATATACGTATACTCGTAGATATACATAAATATATTATATCTAACATTATGGTACAAAACAGTATATATTCCAGTATCATACATATTCTATATACTTATGTACATACATACATATTTCTATTGCCCAATACAAAATATGTACGCATGAAAAAAGAAATAAAATTGGTTCCTTTTTGTACATTACCTTACCTTACGTGTATGTAAGAATGTATATTTGAAACTGTGTTGTTTTGTTTTGTTTTATTTATATTTTCTACTCTCAATTTTCAAAATGTACTCATTTTATAAGAGAAGCTTTGAGAGAGGTGGATTTTCGCTAAATCCACTTCCAAAATTAGCTCGTCAATTGAAAGGATTGTATTGCACACTCTGTATAATAGTTATTTAACTCTTGGTATTATATGTATTATATGTAACCATGTCAAATTGTCAAAAAGGTACCAGCTGAATATAGTTACCAATCAAAGTTATTCACAATTAACATAAATTTATAATTCGAATAACCAGACACAATTTGAAAAAAACGGTTTTATAAAAAAGACAAGAACACGAGATAAATAGAAGAACATTTCATCAACGGAGAAAAAGAAGTTTCTAGAACCGCGAAAATTTTGTATATAAAGGGTTGCGATTCGCAGTAAAATTTGTCTTTTGCAATTACCTGCCTAAATGTCGTATTGAGACTGAATCAGGGAAAACAAAAGATCGCCTCATCAGCTTGGACGTATTGAGTCCTACTTAAAATCTAGCGTATTGAGCTAGTACAATAGGGTTGTTAGGAATTTTGTAAAAAAAAACTTATAATTTTTTTTACAAAATTTAGGAAAAAATTGGCAGAATTTTTTCATCGGCTAAGTACTAAATTAACAGAGTACTTAGAAAAATTTTGGATAAAATCATCGAGAGAATTTTATCGGCTAAGTATAAAAATTGGAAAACACTTAGCAAATTTTTTCATAAATTGTTAACAAATTTTAAAGTTGAGAAATTTTCTAACACTTAGAAAATTTCTGCTGCGGACAACGAATTTTATTGAAAAAAAAATTGTATATCAAATACTTAGAAAAATTTTGCGAAATTGAATTTTAAAAAAAGACTTAGAAAAATTACAAAATTGCGGGTAATTTGAAAATCAACAAACATTTAGAAAATTTGATCAATGCAACCATTTCAAACCGAAACTACTTCAACAACCGGAAACTGAATCTTCAATCAACATTTCAACGTATAGATCGATCTATACCGTCGATAGTTAGATTTAAGTAATAAATTAAATTAAATTAAAATTTGAAATTAAAATTTGAAATTAAAATTTGAAAATTTAAAAAATCTATAATCACTTATAATTAAAATTTTATTTTGATAAATTTTCGTTATAATATTTTCTATTTCCATTGTAAATCATTTATTAAATTTATTGCATACCTTTGTAAATTTGAATTTTTTTTGAATTTTTTATTTCCGTTGTAAATTTTTTATTAAAATTGTTGCATACTTTAAAAATTTGAATTTTTTGTATATTTAAAAATTTTTAATTTTTTTTATTTCCGTTTTAAAGTACAATATTTTCATTTTAATTTATTATTAAGCTAATTAATAGATTTGTTATTAGATTTAAGATTAAATTGTTAGGTTAAGATATTGAATTAAATAAAATTTATAACGTTTGTGAAAAAATTGTGTTTTTATTTTATATTCTTTTTTGAACTTTGCACCTTTCTACAGTTTAATGTTAAATTAAATTTTACGGATTTAACATTTGGTCCTTCGAGCCGGATATAAATAAAAACACAATTTTTATTTTTTTTTGTAAAATTTGATAGAATATACTAATTGATGGTTAAAACTAAAAGTTCGAGTAGTAAAACAAAAAGTACGAGCAATAAAAAGAAAAAGGAAACCATGGAAAAGGTTCAAGGTTTAATTAAATCACAAGACTTATTAATCGAAGAATTAGACAACGTTACTGTCAGTATAAAACAAAATCTTAATGAAAATAAACCTATAGTAGTATATCAACGCAGAATCGAAAAGTTAAAGGAATTATCCCAAGAGTTTCGGAAAAATCATTATGAGATTTGTCATGCTGAAGACGCGAATAGCACCACCCAATACCTAGAACAAAATTCATTTAAAAACTTTGAAGATCAATGTTTCGAATTAATTGTTGAATTAGACGAAAAAATTGAGTTATTAACTACAGCAAAGGTATCAAATGAAACTATGAACAATAATACAACTTTACCACCGTCAGCAAAACCACAAATTAAACTACCACCTATACAATTACCAAAATTTGATGGCACATATAGATCATGGAGATCGTTCAGAGATCTATATGTGAATTTAATCCATAATAATAGTGAAATTTCGGACATTGAAAAACTTCATTATTTTAAAATCATGTTCTTCTGGTGAAGCAGCTCGAATCATTAAACCGTTTGATATCATAGCAGCAAATTACCAAAAGGCTTGGTCCGCTTTAATTAGCCGCTTCAACAACAATAGAGTGCTAATTAATACTCAGCTGGAGAAATTATGTAAATTCACACCAATAAAATCAGAAAGTGCACAAGCAATGAAAGAAGTCTTGAGCAACGTTGAAGAAACTCTACATGAGCTAGAAACATTACGTGTAAATACTGAAAACTGGGATCCAATTATTACTTATCTAACGTTAAAACGATTAACACCTGAGACCAGAGAACTTTGGGAAGTAAAACAGAGTTCGAAAACCGAAATGTGTAGTTTTCAAGAATTGGTGGAATTCCTAGAAGCCAGATTTAGAGTTCTGGAAGCAATACAAAGTAAAACTCAACCAAAACAAAATAAAGTATTTCTCACACAAAACAACAAAACTCAAATTTTGAAATGTTGCAAATGTAACTCAGACCATAGATTATTCAATTGTACACAATTTAAATCGTTGTCCGCACATGAAAAATTAAAATTCGTAAAGTCAAAGGACTTATGTTTGAATTGTTTGGCAGGAGGCCATCAATTTAAAGATTGCAAAAGCAAATTTACTTGTAATATATGTAAAAGGAAACACAACACAATATTACATTCCAGCTTCAACATTGTATCAAATTCGAAATCTAAGACAACTGCTCAAACAAATACAAATAAAAATAGGGATTCAAATCCGCCAGTTAACAAAACTGAGGTAGAAAAAGATGTAAAGAACTTCTTTTCTACAAACACTAAGCAGGCATTGCTATCAACGGCATTGGTCAAGATACGTAATGCACAGGGTCACGAGGAAATCTTGAGAGCTCTGATTGATTCAGGGTCTCAAGTAACGTTTATTACTGCAGCAGCAACAAAACGGTTGCAACTTAGAAACATACACACGAATCAGCGCATCAGTGGGCTCAATGAAAGCAGTGCCACGGTGGCTAATTCTGAAACTGAATTCACAATGGAAGCGGTACATGGTACCTATAAACAAAAGGTAAATGCTCTAGTGATAAAGAGTATCACCAATCATCTACCTACATGTAGGATTGAAACTGAAGGTTTCGATCATTTAAAAAATCTAACATTAGCTGACCCTAATTATGAAAGTCCTGGAAAAATAGATTTATTACTAGGAGCAGAAGTCTATGCTAATATAATTCAAGAAGGAATTATAAAATCTACAAAACCAAATCAACCTGTGGCAATAAATACCGCATTAGGCTGGATTGTGTTGGGCAATATAGGACATGCCAAACAATCCAGTAAAAATTTCCTGATACATGTTCATGAAGCTGATAACTTGGATGAACAATTAAGAAGATTTTGGGAACAAGAGGAAATCTTAAACATTGCTCATCAAAATCCAGAAGATAAAAAATGCGAAGATATATGTATATAGAAAAACTACAAAGAGACTTACAGATGGAAGTTACCAAGTTGATTTACCTTGTAAATCAGAAGACGGTCCAAAACTTGCAGAAAGTCATAAAAAGGCAGCAAGTATTAGCAAAATGCTTCAAAAATTCCCTATTCCATGGGAAAGGGTTAAATCAATGAAAAAATCATACCGACACAAGGTGGATGATAAGACAGTCATTCGATTCACATATTGGAACACAAATGAAATTGTTGTGAAAATACCGCCAAGAATTCGACAAACGAACAATTATAAACACCATAAATCAAAACCAAACCACAGCAATTGCATGTTAATAACAGTATATTAAACTCAAACCCATTCTTGGATAATAGAAATTTATTACGTGTAGGCGGTAGGTTAGAAAATTCCGTGTTATCTTATGACGAAAAACATCCAATCATTTTACCCTCAAATCACATATTTGCAAAACGATTAATTACGCACATACACGAAAAAACATGTCATGGAGGTGTTCAGCTTGTATTGAATACGCTCAGAAATAAATATTGGTTAATAAGGGCAAAGGGTACTGTGCGACATCAACTACATAAATGTTTGAAATGTTTCAAAGTGAAACCCACTGAAAATGTACAATTAATGCGAGATTTACCTTCAGCAAGAGTAACTCAATCCTTTCCATTCCAGCATGTAGGTATTGACTTTGCTGGACCAATAGATATGAAAGCATCATCTCTTCGCAATGCAAAAATATGTTTATTCATTTGCTTATGTACTAAAGCAGTACATTTAGAATTGGTTTCAGACCTCAGCGCTGAAGCATTTATTGCAAGTTTTCATAGATTTACAGACAGAAGAGGTCTATGTTCAGATATTTATTCTGATTGCGGAACAAATTTCGTCAGAGCCAATAAAATTTTATTTTCAAACCACCGTCAGCAAAACCACAAATTAAACTACCACCTATACAATTACCAAAATTTGATGGCATATATAGATCATGGAGATCGTTCAGAGATCTATATGTGAATTTAATCCATAATAATAGTGAAATTTCGGACATTGAAAAACTTCATTATTTTGAAATCATGTTCTTCTGGTGAAGCAGCTCGAATCATTAAACCGTTTGATATCATAGCAGCAAATTATGAAAAGGCTTGGTCCGCTTTAATTAGCCGCTTCAACAACAATAGAGTGCTAATTAATACTCAGCTGGAGAAATTATGTAAATTCACACCAATAAAATCAGAAAGTGCACAAGCAATGAAAGAAGTCTTGAGCAACGATGAAGAAACTCTACATGAGCTAGAAACATTACGTGTAAATACTGAAAACTGGGATCCAATTATTACTTATCTAACGCTACAACGATTACCACCTGAGACCAGAGAACTTTGGGAAGTAAAACAGAGTTCGAAAACCGAAATGTGTAGTTTTCAAGAATTGGTGGAATTCCTAGAAGCCAGATTTAGAGTTCTGGAAGCAATACAAAGTAAAACTCAACCAAAACAAAATAAAGTATTTCTCACACAAAACAACAAAACTCAAATTTTTTTCTGATGAGGTCAATGAAAAAATAGCTGAAAATCTATCAAATGAACGAATAAAGTGGCATTTTAATCCACCTTCAGCTCCACATTTTGGTGGTTTATGGGAATCACATATTAAATTAGTCAAAATACATTTAAAGAAAACATTACAAAATACCAAACTTACATATGAATGTTTACACACTGTTTTATGTAAAATAGAAGGCTGCATTAATTCGAGACCGCTAGTCCCGATCAATGTCGACCCTGATAGCAATGCAATTATTACACCAGGACACTTTCTAGTACATCGAAATCTACAAACCATTCCAGAGAGATATGAAATTAAAGACAAATCGCCGACTAAGCAGTGGCAGTTTTTAAAACAATTACAATTAAATTTTTGGCATCAGTGGTCAAAAAATTATTTACAGCAACTACAAACACGAAATAAATGGAAATACGTTCAAGATAATCTGAAAGTAGACGACTTAGTTATAATAAAACGAGAAAATTTTTCTCCCTTATTATGGCCGTTAGGACGAGTCATAGAAGTATATCCTGGAAAGGATGGGTTGGTTAGAACAGCACTAGTCAAAATCGGGCAAAAGACTTTTCTACGACCCATCGTTAAATTACACAAATTACCGATTGAAGATAATTAAGACACACACCCCACACACACACTAAAAAAGAAAAAGAAAGGAATGTTTTTTTTTCTGTATGATTACATTTATTTTCAGTTTCATTACAAAATTTCTTTAATATATATACCCCTCACTGTCTGGCCCGTGGAAGATGTTGACTCCAGTCAACATAGGCTGAAAAAAGAATATAAGTTAATGAAAATTTATTTTATTATACTAAAAAAAACAATTTTTATTTTTATGACTGAACAAGTTTATTACTGAATTAAGACTGACTTAAAATTACAATTTTATTCCTTAACTAAGTACAGGTTTATTTAATTGTACAATATAATAAATCTAATAGTAATAAGTAATTAGATCAGCAATTTTGCAGTTGTTTATTAGAATTGCTGATCTCCATAGAAGTAAGCAGTCACGTTGCATTGGCATGTGTGGCATGCGTGGGAAGTAAATTATTTTATGAAAAAATTCCAAGAATTGTGTTAACTCCTCCACACTTAAAAATCTGATGTCCTCATCTGATAAAACTATGCTTATGCTACGGATGCTATGGATGATTGATGTTGCGGTTTATCGAAAAAACTGGGTATCGGAATTTGGTTTATTATGGATGTGGTTGGGTCCACGTACTTTTCATTTGTTGATGCTTTACTTTTGTCTCCTTCATGGTTTATGATGATCTTCGTTCTTCTTCCAATTTTTACCTTATGAGCTATTATGATCATTAGTATTAATAACAGTATGGATATGAACCCATAGTTAGCCCATCTTTCGACTTTGGTTTCGGTTTTCAAGAGTTTGATCTGTTTGGTGTTATTCAGATGCAGTTCTTTCATCGTTTCTAAGGATAGGATTTCCCTGTACTTTTCTTCTTGCGGTGTTGGTTGCATTATTGCCGGTAATACCCTTAGACTCAATGTTTCGGTGGATGTAAATGTCTTGTTGTTGATTTTTATTTTAGCATTGTTGAATTTGATAAGGTAAGTACCGCTAAGATCCCTCGAGACGTTATTTATCTGGATTACACCTTTAAACTCATTAAGCAATAGTACACCAGGTGTGATTTCGTCTAAAGAAGGAACATGCTGACCTTTTAATCTATTACAAGTGGAGTTTGAACTTCTGAGCAGATTCGGGATGCAAGATGTATTACTTATATCTATAACATTTATTTGTTTACATACTGATAAAGTGTTAAAATTTTTACAATTTTTTGTTACAGAATAAAATTTATCATTATTTCTTAAAATAGTGTTATTTTCGATTTCAATCATTATGTCATTCTTTTTTACAGGTTTAACAGTGATTTTTTCGAAAGTTTCATTCATTGTAATAGGAATATAGACAATATACAGAAGTGACAGACTATCAGTTATAATTTTGACACTAGCTACTTCTAATGCTTCCTCCGGGGTCGCATAAGGGAATCTCTCGTTATCTAGAATTTTAATAGCAATATCCATTTCTTTTTTCGAAAGCATGAGTGAATTTAGTATACCTGATTTAGCGAAATTTATAGCGTATTTAATATTCGTTAATTCTTCCTTTATCAATTTTATTTTATATTGCAGACTAGTTATGTGCTCGTATTTAAATTTTAGATCATCGTCAAAAAGTTTTTGGATTCTATTGGATACTTTGGTAATATTATTTAATCTATCGTTAAGTAGTTTATTTATTATAATCTGATTGTTATTATTTCTAAGAACATCGTTCATTTTCTCTTGAATAATTACAAAATCATCATGGTCAGGATTACCAGCTATCCACTTCCAGGCAGATCCGATAAAGTCTAATGATCTTTTGACAATTCTGGGTTTTAAATTCCATAATAGCTCTTTGATTTGATTTAATTCGTGGTGCAAATAAGGATAAATTGGATTGTCAGCTGAAATGTCTTGTCTGAGTGTATTGTCTACGTCCGTTATTATTTGGTCATATTGTCGTAGGTCGATGTCATGTATGATTTTGAAGTTTCCTGCCTGTATTTTAGCCCTTCCGGAATCAATAGCCACTAGCTGTGAATTTGAGTAGTCAAGGATTTGGACCTCACCTTTTCCAATAGCCAAAAGTGATCTGTAACAATTTAGTTTAATTTTTTATATTACTCTTGTGCACAATACGTCCTGATTCTGTAATAATTGTAGTATTTTTATTTTCTTTTACTATTTCTCTGACATATCTAGATGTTAATTTCGACCCTACTCTTTTATTATGCTTCACATAGATAACCTGTCCTACCTCATAATCTTTTAACGGCTCTCTTTTCCTGTTATGGAAATTCATATCTTTCTTTTGTTTCCTTTTAAGTTTCTCTATATTATCGAGCCTACTTTTTTCAAATTCTTCGGGAGAAAGTCTAGGAGATCGACCAAAGAATAATTCGACAGGCTTTTTTCCAGTTACGGAATGTATGGTAAAGTTATACTCATGGGTAGCCCTTTATAGAAGTTCCTCAAAAGAACGATTAGTTTGGTCTGACTTCAGGCATCTCATGATTTCTATAAGTGTAGAGTGAAATCGTTCAACCTGTCCATTGACTTCACTTTTGTAAGGTGGAGTCTTGACTATTCGGATACGTAATTCATCTTCTATCATAGAAGTTATGGATGCAGAATTTAGAGACTTTTCATTATCTATGACAACGATTTCGGGGATTGAGAAAAAGAATAAAATATCTCTCAACGGTTTTCGTATGTCTTCGATTGAACGAGACTGTATTAAACTAGTTTTAGCATACTTCGTAAACTTATCTATAGCTGTAAGAACCAAGCATTTCTCCGTAGAGAATATATCAATATGTATGGTGTGTCCTGGGTAATTAGGAATAGGGGTAGGTGCCAAGACTGGATGATTGGGATGCCTATCGTATTTATTCGCTTTACATGAGGCACAATTTCTGATCAACCTTTTTATTTTGGCACTCATCTTAGGAAAATAATAACTTTCCAATAACTGTAACCTATTCTCTTCTGCATTCCTATGAGCTCTTTTGTCGATTTTTAATATTACCTCCTCCTGTTCGACTTCGTTGACTATGTCTTCTACCAGCAATGGTGTTCGTCTGATCTTATAATTTTTGAAATGTATGGGATAGATTTCTTGAATAAGACCCATAACGCTGTCTTCAACTAAAAGGCCATTTATTGCGTTTGGGTTTAAGTACCTTTTGAAAATATCAATGATGTCTTTTCCTGTGTATTGAAGTTTGATAAAAATGTGCCGCTTATAATTTTCAAATGGAATTTTAATTTGGTATGAATCTTCATTACCTAACTTTAAAATAATCTGATTTCGGAAAGCATTAATAGGGGTTTCTATGCTGGGAATAAGATCATGGGAAGAGCTATCATCGCTGTGCTGTGTCGAAGTTAAAGGATTAATTTCAGTACTTTGAGGAAGTCTAGACAAGCCGTCTGCCACAATATTAGTTTTTCCGGGCTTGTAGTGGATTTCGTGATTATACTCCTCGAGAATGGCTTTCCACCTTTTCATTTTAGTATTGTTATTCTTATTGCTCAATGCATATGTTATCGGTTGGTGATCGGTGTAAATAATGGCTTTTTTTGAACCATAAAGAAAATTCCTCAATGAGTTGAGTGCCCATATGATTGCGAGCATCTCCTTTTCATTCGTCGCATAATTTTCTTCTGTTTTAGTGAGTGTTCTGGAAATAAAAGTTATAGGCTTATGGCCTTGAGACAAAACAGCACCAATCGCATGGTTCGATGCATCTATGGTTAATTCAAAAGGTTTACTAAAGTCAGGGTGGGTAAGTAGGACATCTTTGGATATTAGGACACTTTTAATTTTTTCAAACGCCTGTAATGCTAAAGAATCGAGAGTTATAAATTTGTTTTTGGATAAATTTTTTGAAATTCGACCATCCTCCCCTCTGAGAAGGGATGTCAGGGGCTTTGCTAGCTTAGCATAATCGCGGATAAACCTTCGGTAATACCCTGACATTCCAAGGAAAGATCTAAGGTCTTTCAAAGTTTTTGGAGGTGGGAGATTGACAATTGCCTCGACTTTTTTCGGGTTAGTTTTAATACCCTCTGTGGATACTATAAATCCTAAAAATTCAATCTCCTTTTTTAGAAAGTCACATTTGTCGATTTGTACTTTCATATTGGCTTTCTCTAAAGTTTCAAATACCATCTCTAAATTTCTTATATGCTCGTCTTCATCACGGCCGAAAATTACTATATCGTCTATATAGACGTAACATCGAATACCTATATGTTCCCTTAGAATATCATCCAAGGTTCTTTGGAAAATAGAGGGCCCATTTTTCAGGCCAAAAGGCAATCGAGTGAATTCATATTTTCCATTGTTTACAGAAAAAGCTGTTTTTTCAATATCAGCTTCTCTCAAAGGGATTTGATGGAATCCACTTTTCAAATCCACTATACTGAAAAAACTATTTTTACCCAGATTTGCTAGAACGTCGGATATTTCTGGTATGGGGTATTTATCAGGGATAGTTATGGAATTTAATTTGCGGTAGTCTACTACCAAGCGATATTTTTTTTCTCCGGACGCGTCTAATTTTTTGGGGACGATCCAAACTGGAGAATTATAAGGAGATTTG
The DNA here is from genome assembly GCA_951394055.1 of Villa cingulata. Lineage (NCBI taxonomy): Eukaryota > Metazoa > Arthropoda > Insecta > Diptera > Bombyliidae > Villa > Villa cingulata. Next base: position 26,715,059 of record OX596019.1, on the reverse strand, counting down.
GATGGGCGGATAATTCCGTCATCAAGTAGTTTTTGTATTTGCTTATCCACTTCATGTTTTAAAGCTATAGGATAAGGATATGACTTTGAGTAGACTGGATCGTCTGAAGTTGTACGTATTTCACCTTTGACTCTTGAAGTATATGTAAGTTTCTCGTCTGGTTCAGAGAAGAGATTCGAATGTTTCTTAAATAAATTATTTAACCTTTCTGTTTGTTCTCTGGTGAGATAGTTAGCTTTCCAGCCAATAGTGTTAACAGAATGAGATACGTATTGTTTAAGTGGAATTTTGATACCTGGATCAATTATCATATAATTATCTTGGGTATGAATGACGGCGTTTAGAGTTTTTAAAGTGTCGTTTCCTATTATTCCATTAAATGAAACGAGATTAGGAAGAATGAAAAATTTTAATTTATTGATATTTGGACCGAAAAAGTCTACAAAAGCATGGTGTGTAATTTTTATGTTTCCACCTACTGAATTAGCATAAAAAGATGTTTTGTTTGGAATGGGAGTTCTGATTAAGCGGGGTTGGATATAGTTTTTATTCGAACCGGTATCAATCAGAAATTTAAGTACCTTTCCGTTCTTCATTACCTTTTCTACGTAGGGCAATGAAGAACTTTTCAGTCTAAAAAATTGATATCATCGATTACTTCGAACGGATCATATGGATTTTCCTGATTTTCTGCGTAGTCTGTCAGTGGTTCGTCATACTTTAAGTCTTCTTGTTCAATCTGATTACTGTATTCGTCATTTACTTCGTCACATTGAGTATTATCTTGCTGCTCAGTGTTGAAAATACGTTGATATTTGTTCGGTGCATGCATTTGTTGTGAATTTTGAGGGGGTCCTCGTTTATGAGTAAAAGGTTGTGGTCTGGAGCGGTTCTGGTAATTCACGAATCTGGATTGCAACGAACGATCTATATCCATAGGCTCAGGTCTTTGCGCAGGTTTTGGAGGCAAGAGTCTTGGACTATTCGCGGATTGTTGTTGTTGGTTTTGCCATTGATGTTGCTGTGGAATTGTCTTAACTGGATCGCGGTATAATTCTGGATAGAAAGGTCTCCTAGGCATCTGCAATGCCTGGTGCAAATTGCGTTTAGACGGGATTGGTGGAGGCTGAGTTCTGTATCTTTGATTGGGTGTATGACTATGATGCGCGTATTGAACGCGAAAGTCTACGTTCTGCAATTTGAGGCATAAATGAAGAGCTTGAGGTAGATCTACTGGCTCTTTAATACTTAATAATCGAGGAAGATCACCCTTCAATCCTCGAATGAAAGTGTCTAGGGCTTTGTCCCTATATGTTCGGATTAAATTTCCCAGACTTTCAGTGCTAACCTCCATTGAAGAGAGTTTATTGAGAATTAAGGATAAATGATGATACACAGCTTGGTAGAATTCAGGGATAGAGCGATTTCCTTGCACTAGCGTGGTCATCTGGTACTCGAGTGTACCTAAGTCTCGTTTGTCGGCATAATGGAGAGTTAAACATTTGGATATACTTTTCCAATTTAACGGAACGTTATATGATTCCAAGACGGTATCAGCCTGACCTATTATTTTGTTGCGAATTACGCTTAATATACCTTAGTATTTTGGAGTGCCTATGAGAGGTTCGTAAATGTTTAAAATTCTTTCGACACTCTTGCGCCATGAACTGAACTCTCCGGGCTGGCCAGAAAATTCTCGTAGGCTTTTTACTACATCTGGGATTTTGTCCATATCGGAAAGATTTGCAGCTTGATTTTGGTTAATAACCTGGTCGGTTTCATTATTCTGATCTACGGAAGAGTCAAGGATTGAACTAAGGATTTCTCTACCTTCTCTTCTCAATGTTTCACCAACTAGTCTGGTTACTAGCTCACCAATCAACGTAATATGTGCGGCAGATAAAGAAGAAACAGATGCTGAGGGTGCTGGGTTTTGTGCGGTTTGATTTGTCTCTAGGACGGGAGGTCTAATGAGAATATTGTTTCCTGCCGGCATTTTTTGAAGAAGAGAATGAAAGAGTTCTCAAAACAAACAACAAATAAGGTAGTTGATGAATTATAAGAGACCCGAAGCACTAACTATTCTTTCAGAAAAATTAACGAATTAATGCAACATTCACTCAATTTGTACCAATAAATGTAAAGAAAGTAGCTAATAATGAGTTACAACGTTTAAATGGATGTCACTTTTGTATGTTGTTACAGCCAATTTTTAGATAATAAATTTTTTCTATTTTGGTATAATTTTAAGGTGATCTTATAAGTCACAAAAAAATTTCTTCTTTTTTTTCTTTTTTTTTTTTTACTTTTACCTTGAAAATTATCAATCAACTTCTATAGGCTTAAATTATTATATAATGTTAATTTCTTTCAATAATTATTTTTGTTTGTAATAATTTATTTCGATTATTTCCAATAGATTTCTAAATAGAGTTATACCTTCTATGATTATGTACTTTATTAAATTTCTATTGCTAAAAAGAGATTTTGAAAAATTCTTTCCTACTGTTTTCTACTATATTTCCGTTGAATAAACTTATTTAATTAAAATTTTTGGTTTTATTTGAAAAATTTTATTTTTTGTATAGAAATTTCAGTTTTTATTTCAAATTTATTTTTCTGGAAAAATATTACTAATTTTATTTATAAGAAGTTATTAATAATAATATGAATTCGTTTATTCTTTTTATTAATTAATTAAATTCGTTTTATTTACTTCTAATTTTAACTTTTGTATTTATTTTATTTTATTTTATTTTGATTATTTTATCGTTAATAATATTTTTTTTTTATAAATTTAGGTTTAATAATTTTCTATATTTATTTTATTTTATTTTATTTTGATTATTTTATAATAATAGAAAGAAGAGAAAAGAGAAGAGAAAAAGAAGTTTCTAGAACCGCGAAAATTTTGTATATAAAGGGTTGCGATTCGCAGAAAAATTTGTCTTTTGCAATTACCTGCCTAAATGTCGTATTGAGACTGAATCAGGGAAAACAAAAGATCGCCTCATCAGCTTGGACGTATTGAGTCCTACTTAAAATCTAGCGTATTGAGCTAGTACAATAGGGTTGTTAGGAATTTTGTAAAAAAAAACTTATAATTTTTTTTACAAAATTTAGGAAAAAATTGGCAGAATTTTTTCATCGGCTAAGTACTAAATTAACAGAGTACTTAGAAAAATTTTGGATAAAATCATCGAGAGAATTTTATCGGCTAAGTATAAAAATTGGAAAACACTTAGCAAATTTTTTCATAAATTGTTAACAAATTTTAAAGTTGAGAAATTTTCTAACACTTAGAAAATTTCTGCTGCGGACAACGAATTTTATTGAAGAAAAAATTGTATATCAAATACTTAGAAAAATTTTGCGAAATTGAATTTTAAAAAAAGACTTAGAAAAATTACAAAATTGCGGGTAATTTGAAAATCAACAAACATTTAGAAAATTTGATCAATGCAACCATTTCAAACCGAAACTACTTCAACAACCGGAAACTGAATCTTCAATCAACATTTCAACGTATAGATCGATCTATACCGTCGATAGTTAGATTTAAGTAATAAATTAAATTAAATTAAAATTTGAAATTAAAATTTGAAATTAAAATTTGAAAATTTAAAAAATCTATAATCACTTATAATTAAAATTTTATTTTGATAAATTTTCGTTATAATATTTTCTATTTCCATTGTAAATCATTTATTAAATTTATTGCATACCTTTGTAAATTTGAATTTTTTATTTCCGTTGTAAATTTTTTATTAAAATTGTTGCATACTTTAAAAATTTGAATTTTTTGTATATTTAAAAATTTTTAATTTTTTTTTATTTCCGTTTTAAAGTACAATATTTTCATTTTAATTTATTATTAAGCTAATTAATAGATTTGTTATTAGATTTAAGATTAAATTGTTAGGTTAAGATATTGAATTAAATAAAATTTATAACGTTTGTGAAAAAATTGTGTTTTTATTTTATATTCTTTTTTGAACTTTGCACCTTTCTACAGTTTAATGTTAAATTAAATTTTACGGATTTAACAAATTGTGTTTTTATTTTATATTCCCTTTTTTTTTGAATTTGCACCTTTCTTCAGTTCAATGTTAAATTAAATTTTACGGATTTAACAGCAATCATATCCTGAAAAATTATGGAAAACTATTGGAAAAAATTTCGGTACTCTATAAAGCAAATTGCATTCGTTATGTGCTGGTCCTCTATATTTTGCTGTTAAATGACAGTGGTCTGCTACTCTATCTACTCCTAAATGTTTCCTACAAATATGACATTCATTACTTGAATTTTGATGTCTAATTTCGTCTAAGGTTAATCGATTCATTGTTTTCGGATTCATAATATAATTATTATACAAACTACGCACATCTTCAACTATATATTCTACAAATGTCTTGGCACAATCTTTACCTCTAAATATTATTATTTACTTAAACTATCATTAAAACTATATTTTATATAATAAGCAAATGCACAAGGCTCATGCTCTTGCCGAATGATGACATTGCCGAATCTGAAATGCAAGTAATTATCTTTTTCAGGATGAATTCAAAAGCTGGCGTTCATAATGCTTGAATTTCAAAATCGACTTGTCCTGAGTTGGCATTTTCGTTACAATTTTGTTGCATTCCCCTTTATGTATATTTAAAGCACCTTCGCTGTAGAAATGTATCAAGCAGCAGTTGCAGAAATAAATTTGGTAATTAGATCTAGTAATTTGACTTTTAATTAATCTGTAAGTAGAAATTTAATTTTATTAATTAGACTTGCGAATTTATAGAATAAATAAATGTAAAAAAAAATCAGTTATTACATTGATATACTTTTAATCCAAATATAATGACATTTGTCTTCATCCTGTAATAATAGTACATTGATGTGGTTTCTCTTTTCCTCTTGCGTGCTGTAGTATGGACCAACGATTTTATCTCCTTCATGTTCATATCCAAAAACATTAATGCTTATTGTTGGATTCAATAATTCGAATTTCTTGCAATCGTCAATTTCCAATGGAAAATCTTAATCTCCAAACTCAAGGTTTATATCATCTGTTAAAATTATTGTGTTCTCCTTTATATCTCTAATTTGATATGAAGAAGTTCTGTCGGAACTTGCTTCAACTGGAGTCAATGCTGAAATTATTGCCCACTTAAAACAATATTCGTCATTATTTTTTACATTGATGCAAGCCTTTTTGTTGAATACATTTTTCGGTAAAGGCATATATTGCGATCCTTTCAAAGGCTTCCACTGATTGATGTTAATTTCAAGGTGAATAATTTGAATTAATGTCCAACCACTGTCCCTCTCCTGAAATTCTTCCATTGTGGTAAACATTTTGCTGGTCATGTTTGAATAAGCTTGCAAGTCCTCTTTTCTCTGTATAATTATCATTTTTGAATGAAACGATTTCACTGACGATGTTATTTCATCTTCCTCTTCATTATCATTCGCTCTTGTTATTTTTATATATTCACCAAATAACTCTATATTAAATTTAAAGGCTTCATGTTTAACCAATAAATTGTAATGTGAGGGTACTACATTAATCACCTTGTACTTAGTACTTGGTTGAGTACCCTGCACTATTATATACCACACCGGTATATACTTTAATTTATTTGGTCACATTGACCATCTGGTGTATTGTAATGCGGTTACATATAACGCATTACAATACAACTTCTTCTTCTTACTCTACACGCGCATTCATACATATATTTTTAGCGCTGTTATATACATATATATGCATCGGATGATGCAATTGCATGTTTCAGGTATGTGAAGCAAAAATTCCAGAAATTTCCACGCTTCACCAATATTCTCCCCAATTGTGTACTCAAAAGCACGATTATTGCAGCCGAACGCTAATCCATGTCCGGCTTTACGCTCAATTTTCACATATACATGTAAAATTTCTGACATATTTATGTAACTATACTCACCTTTATTAATTTCCGTGTTACCATATATCATTTTTTTTATTAGTACATTTTTTTTATATGTACTTTTCGTTACTCACCATGAATCTTAAATGTAAATATTCCTAAAATAAGTGAAAAAAAATCTGGAAAAAACATATTTAATAAAATGGGGCATTCATATTCTATAAATCCATATAAATTTTAGTTCCCATGGGGTCTATAAATTGTAATTTTACTTTAACTAAATAGGCACCTATACTATTTTCAGAAATCGAAGTCAGTACAGGCAAGATAGGCATGCTTTTCTATATTCTTTCACATTGCGTTTGTATAAATCTGTCTCGTGTGTGGGGTGATCAGATCTCAATTTAAATCCGAGGGAAATATTTTAAATTGTATATTATGAAGGGCTGCAGTTTGCAAAAAACTTTTTTTTTAGATTTTACAAAAAAACAGGTAATTTTGTGACATTTTGGGAAATTTTATGAAATACATATGTTCATTTCTTTACAAAATAACATATAATAACAAGCTGATTTGAATAATATGATAGCAATTTGCATTGTAAATAATTTTCTTTCTTATTCTAAGAAAAGACAAAACAAAAAATAAAATTCAGAATGTAACGGTAACGTAACGAAATCATTAACAAGTACATAAAGGGAACAAAATAGAAGAAAATGGACAAATAAACAAATATGAAAATGAATGTATGGTATGTATACAAAATTTAATATCAAATTGATACTGAACACATAATTTTATAAATAAAATTAAAAATACTGAATATGGTTTAATCATTCATATTTTTTTTATAAATTTAAGCAATACTCCCAGTAGCTACGGCAACCCTGAATTATCATCATTTTCTTTTATGCCCATCTTCCCGCTGACACGATTCAATCAACATTTTACACTTTGAGTGGACATCGGCTGCGCAACGACTTCATATTTTATAGTTCGGTTTTTTATTTTTCTTATAACCAAAATGGTGTTAACTGATTAAATCAGTTGCCTTCACGCTGTGTGATAGGCAACATCAAACGGAAGGGTGTATTTCTTTTTCCCAAAAAAAAAACAGGGTGATTCATTATTAGAAATGAAAAAATCAGCAAACAAAAATTAAAATTTGTCTTAAAAACCGAACATTTTTATGATATTTTCAAATAATGCTACTTTTTTATCAAATATAAATTTACATGAATGTGAAATTTGTACACAATCTCCCTTTTAAGAATTATTTGTGAACAAAATTATAAATTTATTTATGCACAATTTGGAACATCCTGTTAACATATTTTAAAAAGTACCTTCTTCAGGGTTGACAGAGATATATTATTCAGAATTTCCTACAAAATATTATATGTGAAGTTATCAGAACCTCATCGGGTAACTATTTCCATAAGCACAATACTGACTTCGATTTCTGAAAATAGTATAGTATATTATTATTCCACCATTTTGAAATTTTCTTATAAAATGTTATCTCTTCGCTCTCAATCATTAAAAATTTCGTAAAATTCCCCCACCAGATTCTCCAACGCACACGATTCATATAAATACGCGATGCGATTCGGAATCAAAAATTTTTGTATTTTTGCTTGTGATGGGCAACCTCTGCCCGAAAAATAAGTTTATACAAAGTGCCGCCTTATAAATATATATATAGAGTTAATATATTATTTTGAAAAAAAAAAAAAAAAAAATGTTGGTATAATATGATGTACATAGGAATTTTTTTTTGTGTGAAAAATTTTTTTTTCTAAATAAAATTTATATTAGATATTTAAAGTATAATAGTGTTGTAAAAATAAATATACTGAGGAGAAAGAAAAATATATTTTTTTTTCTTTTCACCCAAATCTACCAATAATCAAATTGGAAATTTATTATGATGGTGAAAACAGGAAAAAAATAACAAAGAAACATGAAGTTGACATTACGCTACTGGTAATGCACGCGTTTTAAAAATTTTTTTTTTACAAAATAAATTGAAAATTAATAAATTTACACGTGAATAAGCATTAACCAAAGTTAATTAAATTACTGAAATAATTGAAAAGTGCAAATAGATGTTTAGTTATGAGATGAAACTAAAATTAAGTAAGTGAAATAAAAATAGAATAGTTTTTTTTTATTGTCGAAACCGCCATCTTGTTTGCGGTCTTCTTTAAATCATCATCATATATCGGATATGATGATGATACTAGTGTATATTGTATTGTTGGAAACTTGCACCACATCACCTAGAATAAAAAAAAATTTAATTAATTAATTAATTTAAAATCAAATAATTTAATTAAAATGATTTTATACACATACTACCTGTAACATTGACACTTCTTTGTTTACATTTTTTTTACGTGGTCTTCTTCTTTCTGCAACGTCAAATGTCAACGTTATAATCACTTTCTTTTATTTCGTTGACGTTCGTTGTAGAAAGTTGTTCCACATTCCACTGGAAGTCTCTATCAATTCGTTGACGTTGTCGTCTTTCGGCGAATTGATAGAAACTTCCAGAAGATCGATTCTTTTTTTTTTTTTTTTTTTTTTTGTCACGATACATCGAGTTTTTTTTGAGTGAATCGAGTTTTTGATGAGTCAGTCATTTTTAGTTCTTTTAGTCAGTCATTAGTTAAGTCGTTCTTTAGTTAATTTTTTTTTTTTCCTTTCATTTTTTTGAATCAATTTTTTTTTTTTTTAATTAAATGAAGTCTAGTTTAATTAACTTTTTCTTGTAGAGTAATTTAACTCGATTTTTTTTTTTTTATAAAATAAAATTTTTTCTGTGTGTGAAAACAATTAGTTTTATTTTTTTATATAAAAAAAAAGTAAAGGATCATAAAAAAAAGAAAAAGGTAAGTCAATTCATTTAATTAAAATTCCCTCCAACAAGGCTCCGCTCGGCCTCCTATTTAACCTTTTCCTTTTTTTCCTTTTTTTTAATAAAACTTTTAACCCTTTTCTTTTTCTACTTCTGTAGAATTTTCTACAGAAAAGGGGTTAAAAGTAGAAAAAAAAAAAATCACATTTTTCCAACATTGGTGTCAGGTGTGGGGTCCTCTGATCGATCTTAGAAATAAGATCCTACCACCACCACCTGATCTTATAACCCTTTTTCTTCCTTATTTTTTTTTTACAATCCTACAAACAATTGCACATTTTCTTTTTTGCATAAAATTATATTTATTTTTTGTATGTACTTGAAAAGTACATAAAAGGTATAGTAGGGACACTTAGGGTATATTGTAAAGTCCCACTATATTTAGATAGTGTTTTTTTTGTGTGAAAATAAAAAAAAGGGGGCATTAAATAAAATTTTATTTTTTGAAATATTTTTCTTTGTGTTTTTTTTTTTTGCAGCATAGTTTTTTTTTTTTTTTCCCTTTTCTTCATATTGGGTGAAACGCAGCATTCTGTTTTTCTTTCTTTGTAGCCGTTATACACGTGTAACTTACATTCTCTTTGTTACTGTGTATGAAATCGTGGTTCTTTGTACAAAGAAGTCGTAATAGTAACGGGTTAGAAAGTTTGATATTGTACAGGGTGTCACAATTTTTTTTCTGGTACAAGTAAATTTTAGTGTTTGTGTGGACAAATTTTTTTGGTAACAGGGTGGATCATTCTCCTTCTTCTACTGTTTTACACACTTCTGCCTTTTATAAAGACTACTTCTTTTGTTTTCTTTATAACAGGGTGTTTTTCTTATAGGGCCTGAAAATAGAAATTCCTACGTCTTGCATATAAAGCCTGTCACACTTCTTGTCCTGTTGCAAAAAGTAGCACTCTATCTTCTATAAGACTGTTTTCTTTTTGTAACGGGTGATCTTTTCTTTTATAGTGCTCGAATTTAGTAGGAATTTTCTATCCATTTTGTGCACATAAAACCTGCCACACACTTTCTGTTATCCAATCTTGTTCTTCTTGGCTGTTGCTCTTCTTTTTACTTGCTACTATCTTTGATTTTATTCCTTTATTCCCTTACTGCTTTAATATGTCTGAGGGAGAACGTTCATCGGATTCCGCCCTTGGTGTGGGAGATAAGCGACCCATCTCTGACACACTCGAATCTACTCTCTCAGAACTTGCAAAGCAGATGGCGCTGCAGGTGCAGCTGGTATCTGACATGGCGAGTGCACTAAAGGGACTGTCACAGAGAGTTGAAAACCTAGAACAGAGCCAGCAAGCAGCAAGTGCTACGAGGATGAGTGAAATCGAGCGCTTAGCTAGTCTACCTACGCCTGAGGCTGTCAGAGCGAGGCCAACTGTTCCGGTTAGCACTGTTGAGTCCAATTTTTCAACAATGCTACAACAAATGACTCTATCTGAGACTGTGTGCACTCCCAATGCCATAACAACATCTATTGCCCCTGCACTCTGCACAGATGGCGCTCCTGTCTTTCCATCAACCAGGGAAGTTCCAACTTCTACCCGACGAAATTCTGGACACGACTTAGCTGCCACCCCTATTATTAATCAAACTTTTAGCCATGTGGTCCCTAACGAAGTATCCCTTGGACCAGAAGTTGACTTTCCGTCACTACCTGTAAATACAGGGTGTACTTTTCTAACCCGTGGCTCAAATCAGCAATCCAGGTTTGTGGCAGGCTTCCAAATAGAGCCAGAAAATCAATTCAGGCAGCGGTATGGAGTAGTAGGGGAGAATGTTTATCTGCAGAACCCTGTCCAAAATGTACCCCTTACCAATCAGTCTTCCTGGCCTAGTCAACGCAGGTCCAGCGTACATTTTGGGCAACCATTAGTAACCAGCAGCAGAGTTATGATGGGCTCAGGGCATCCTTTTATGAGAGTGTCCCCCAAGAAGTTTGATGGACGTGAGCCATGGCAGAGCTACAAGCCCCATTTCGAGGCTGTGTCGAGGGCAAATGGTTGGCCTGGAGAGTTCAAGGCCCTAGGGTTAGCGCCACACCTAACGGGTACAGCCCTGGCCTATTACGAAACTCTACCAAGAGCTGTCCAGGACAACTATGACCTTCTAGATCAGGCCTTGGATAGGAGGTTCAGCATGCAATACCGTCAGTCCGTGGCTCACATCCAGCTGCGTGGGCGCCTGCAGAAAGACAAGGCACCTTTACCTGATTTTGCCACGCATATTCAGAGGTTGGTATACCTAGCTTTTCCTGACTGCCCAGAGGCCGCTCGTGACAGAATCGCTTTGGGGCAGTTTGTGGATGGCCTACCGGATTTGGACATCCAACAGAGGGTCAGAGATGCAGCCCCAGAATGTTTGGAAGAAGCATTGGCCCTAGCTATCCGAATGGAGGCCAGTCGAGATGCGACCCGAATTAGCCGAAAAGGGGCAAGAGTAAACCAGGTGGTTATCCATGAGCCCCCAAATAGCAATAAGGCACTTTCGGGAAAAGCCACCGGTCCAGTTTGAAGGAGTGCGAGCTGGACCCCTTCCCTAAAGACACTCCATCTACTGCTGAAGTGATTGCCACAGGGGTCACAGGGCAAGTAAAATTATTTAACCATTCTAGACATTTTGGATTTATTGTACGAGATGACAACGGGCAGGAGGTTTTCGTCCACAAAGACTGCGTTTCTAAAGACGAGGGAAAACTTCGTTTGGGACAGGGGCATAAGGTAGTCTTCGATGTTGTTTCTAGCTCTCGTACCCCTCGTGCAACTAATGTGAAATTGCAACACGAGGAGGGGTTGAATCCATCTGAGACAGACTTATCTCTTTGCCCCAAACAAATCCCCAAATCGTCTTTGCAGCCTTCTGTGACAAGCCATCCGTGTCACCTACCGGGCCTCATGTCACAAGCCCCAATGCATTTGCACATCCTAAAAGTGAGTTTAGACTGCTTGATATGTCATATATGATTTGGTTTGATTTGTGTCAAAAATGTTGTCAGATGGTGTGAAGCCATGTGAACATATCATATTTGACAAATCAAATCATGTCGAGTTCGACATTTTGGATTTAGAACATGCTCTAATTCAATTTGACTTGGGTTTGACTTTTTATTTTGTTATTTCCAGATTTTCAATCAAAGGATACAGGTAAAATTAAAATTTTAACTTTTTGTGAATAATTAATTTTTTTTTTTGTTTGCAAATGACAGTTCAATGTTATGTTTGACAAATCAAATGGTGTGAAAACATATAAACAAATGGAAATGACTCTTGTCGTAGCAAATCATAAGCTACGTCATTTTCATGTCGAATCACAAATCATGTTTGACATATCAAGCAGTCTAAACGCACTTTAACAGGTCACCTAGTCCTGCCAGGCCAATCCCAAAATCTGGCAATTTTTCTGGATTATCTCATACTTTTGAGAAAATCCCCAAATCACCCGTGCAGCCTATTGGGACACCTGACACTAGCCACAAGCCATCCGTGCCACCTACCGGGCCTCATGTCACAAGCCCCAATGCATCTGCACACCCTACTAGGTCAACTAGCCCCACCAGGCCAATCCCAAAATCATCCGGCAATTCTACTGGGTCGCCCAGCCGTTCCAAGTCAAACCGCAAGTCACCTAGAAAGTCTAATGGGCCACCCAGCCATTCCAAATCCATCCCCAAATCCTCTGCACACCCTTCTAGGTCACCTAGCCCTTCTAAGTGCATCCCAAAGTCCCCTGCACGTCCTTCTAGGTCACCAAGCCCTCCTAAAACGAACACCAAGTCGCCCCTTCAGCCTTCCAGTGCCGACAAACCGGACAATGAACCCTCTTCTCGGCCATCGAGTTGTTACACTTCTGATTTGTCTGCCTCCCATTCTGCCTCCCACTCCCTTACAACGGATTTAAACTAGTTTCCACTGACCCTTTGGGGCCAGAGTTGGTGGAAGAATCAGCCCCAATCACAATCCCCATTACAGTGGTCTTTACTGGGCCTAACCTTAGCGTCCATGGCACTGTCAATGACATACCTATTATGATGATTGTGGATACAGGAGCTACTAGAACGATCGTACACCCCCGAGTCCTACAACGAAGCCCTTGTGCGGTGGAAGTTCTACCTTCCTATGCTACTATACAAAGCGTCACTGGTGAGACCATCCCCGTCGAAGGTAAAGTCCTAATCCAACTATCAATAGGCCACTTTTCGGTCAAACACTTAACCTATTCCGCGGAAATCCACGACGACTGCATTTTGGGTATGGATTTCCTAAAACAGTACGGCTGCATTCTTGACTTAGAAAAAGATCTCCTACATTTACAGGAAGAGTCGATTCCCTTGCATCACTATTCTTCTTTCATGGCAAGAACTTTACAGTCCCTCGAGTTTCAACCCTTCCAGGAGATAATTACACCTCTTCATACTTCTCTGGTGCCGAACAAGGATGTCCTCCTCTCAGCCTCTTCCTTGTTGCCAGAACAACTTAGTATGATGCCTTCTATCTCTCGTGTTTCAAATGGCCAAGTTTGGGCTAGGATTTCTAACGTCTCCTCTCAAAACGTTATCCTACCTAGCCACCTACCTGTTGCCTATTTGGACACCGATTGCACTCTCCTGTGTAATGAAACTCGAGTGACTTCCCCTATTCTGCCCCTGCCCTACAAGATCTTTTTCTAAACAGCAGCGAAGGTTTAGAACCTACCCAGAAAGCAGCCCTACAAACACTACTAATAGATTTCCAAACCGTCTTTTCCTTGTCAAAAGATGACATTGGACGGACTAATATCCTGCAACACCAAATCAATACTGGTCCCTCTCAACCAATTAAGCAGCCACCACGTCGCATCCCCTACTCTAGACGTTTGGAAGCAGAAGAAATGGTGAGAGAGATGAAGGAACTAGGTGTCATCCAGTCCTCTACGAGTCCTTGGAGCTCGCCGGTAGTCCTGGCGATTGAAAAATTTATAAAATATGAAATTGAAAATAAAGAAAGATGGGTCACTTCGTTTCTGTATAGACTACAGACGCCTAAACGAAGTTACCAAGAAAGATTCTTATCCACTTCCGCGAATGGACCTCATTCTGGAGGCTCTAGGTAGATCTAGGTGGTTTGCCTCCTTGGATTTACTTTGAGGATACTTTCAAGTAGAAATGCATCCTGCCGACAAGGAGAAAACCGCCTTCAGTATTGGTTCGGGTCTTTACGAGTTCAACGTTATGCCTTTCGGTCTAACCAATGCTCCTGCCACTTTCCAACGTCTGATGGAAATAGTCCTCCACGACATACCCTATACCACTTCTTTGGGCTACCTGGATGACTTGCTGGTCCATTCCGAGACCTTCGAGGGACTCCTGTCCAATCTGCGAGTAGTGTTTCAGCGCCTCCAAGAAGCTAATCTAAAACTCTCGCCGAAGAAGTGCCATCTATGTCGTAGGGAGGTGAAATTTTTGGGGCACGTGATCTCGGAGGAAGGATTATCGACCGATCCAGAAAAGATTGAAGTTGTCAGAGGCTGGCCCACTCCCCGCAGCAAGAGAGACATTCAATCTTTTCTCGGATTGTGCGCATACTATAGGCGCTTCGTGAAGAATTTCTCCGCCATTGCTAAACCCTTGACGGGACTGACTGAAAACAGTAACTTGCGCAGTAACTTCTTGTGCGTACTGTAGTCGACTCGAGGAGAAGCAGTCTCTACTAATAAGGACCTCAACAGTGCAAGCCATCGATGTGAGTCAGCTCCAGGAAGCCGATCCGGAACTACAGACTGTCCGACAGTGGCTAAGCGCCGGCGAAAGACCAGCCGCTGAAACCCTTAGCTCTGTTTCACCATCATTGAAGGCTTATTGGGCAATGTTCTCCTCGTTGGTACTTGAGGACGGAGTGGCTTGCAGGAAGTCCACCAACCCGGACGGTCAGTTGCAGATACTGGTGCCGGAATGTCTACGACTCGAGGTGTTGCAGCAGTTACACGACAGCCCTGCTGGAGGTCACTTCGGCATCGACAAGACCCTAGCGAAGGTCCGCCTCAGGTACTACTGGGTCGGCCTTTCGGCTAGTGTTCGCGAATATTGCCTCCGATGCCCGACTTGCCAGCAGCGCAAAGGAGCCATCCCGAAAAGGAAGGCACCTTTGCAAATTCGGAACTCTGGATCACCATTCGAACGGGTTGCTGTAGATGTTTTGGGGCCTTTACCTGTAACGAAGACTGGCAACAGGTATATACTCGTGCTGATGGACTATTTTACCAAATGGCCTGAGGCCATAGCTATTCCTGACCAGACCGCGAAAACAGTGGCAGAAGCATTGGTGAGTCAAGTCTTTTCGCGTTTCGGGCTTTGTAGACAGCTTCACTCAGATCAAGGGCGAAACTTCGAGTCCGCGATCTTTACTGAGGTTTTGCGTCGTTTCCGAATAGAAAAGACTCGGACCACTGCCTTGCACCCCCAGAGTGATGGCCTAGTGGAACGATTTAACAGGACCATCTTGGACTATCTCTCCAAGTTCGTTAGTGAACACCAAAGAGACTGGGACACCTATCTGCCTCTCCTTCTTCTCTCTTATCGGTCTGCTGTACAAAAGTCTACGCAACGTACCCCTGCTCTTCTAAACCTAGGGAGGGAGCTCCGATTACCCATCCAACTATTAACTGGAGACCCTCCTGGCAACCATCCTGTAGAACTGCCAGAATACGTCAAAAACCTTCAGGAAAGGCTCACTAAAGTCCACGCCTTTAATCGAACTCAATTGGACTTAGCGAGCCGGAGAATGAAGGATAGATACGACCTGTCTGCTAAGGCTAACCCCTTTCAATTGGGCGACCTTGTCTGGCTGTTTAACCCGAAGCGGAAAAAGGGACATTGTCCAAAATTACAAAAAGACTGGGATGGTCCCTATAAAGTGATTGAGCTGGTCACCGACGTAGTCTATCGGATAAAACATCAGACATCCAACCGCACGAGTGTTGTCCATCGTGATCGCTTAGCTCCCGCCACAATCTAAGGTATCACACCCGAACTCTTCCTTTCCTCACTTCTCCTCGTTCCTATCCAGTGAGCCTTTTCTTTTATTACTTTTGTTTTTTTTATATAGTGTCTAGAACTTTTCACTGCGGAAAGCCTGTTTTTCTTTTCTTTTCTTTCAGGTAATCCTGGCCTATCAGTGACATCTGGACACTCTAAAGGCTCAGTCGGAACTTTGAGCCTTCAAACGGGGGGTCGTGTTGGAAACTTGCACCACATCACCTAGAATAAAAAAAAAATTTAATTAATTAATTAATTTAAAATCAAATAATTTAATTAAAATGATTTTATACACATACTACCTGTAACATTGACACTTCTTTGTTTACATTTTTTTTACGTGGTCTTCTTCTTTCTGCAACGTCAAATGTCAACGTTATAATCACTTTCTTTTATTTCGTTGACGTTCGTTGTAGAAAGTTGTTCCACATTCCACTGGAAGTCTCTATCAATTCGTTGACGTTGTCGTCTTTCGGCGAATTGATAGAAACTTCCAGAAGATCGATTCTTTTTTTTTTTTTTTTTTTTTTGTCACGATACATCGAGTTTTTTTTGAGTGAATCGAGTTTTTGATGAGTCAGTCATTTTTAGTTCTTTTAGTCAGTCATTAGTTAAGTCGTTCTTTAGTTAATTTTTTTTTTTTCCTTTCATTTTTTTGAATCAATTTTTTTTTTTTTTAATTAAATGAAGTCTAGTTTAATTAACTTTTTCTTGTAGAGTAATTTAACTCGATTTTTTTTTTTTTATAAAATAAAATTTTTTCTGTGTGTGAAAACAATTAGTTTTATTTTTTTATATAAAAAAAAAGTAAAGGATCATAAAAAAAAGAAAAAGGTAAGTCAATTCATTTAATTAAAATTCCCTCCAACAAGGCTCCGCTCGGCCTCCTATTTAACCTTTTCCTTTTTTTCCTTTTTTTTAATAAAACTTTTAACCCTTTTCTTTTTCTACTTCTGTAGAATTTTCTACAGAAAAGGGGTTAAAAGTAGAAAAAAAAAATCACATTTTTCCAACAGTATGATAATTTTATTGTAATTTATAAATATTTATACAACTATGTATATTATAATGCCTAATGATAAAAATGTACATTTATATGAAAAAAAAAAAAATGTATAATATGTAATTATACCAAATTATATGATGAAGATCGTGTTCACAACACAACAGAATATGAATATCATAAACTGATATGTGTTTATAGTACAATAATACATACAAACTTACATGCCCATATAGGAATGAATATGAATATGCATATGAATATATGACATCGATGAACTACCAAAACTGATATGATATAAAGTAAATATAAGGTAGCAGAAAGGACTCAAGGACTCATACATTATTATGTTAAATATTTTAAATCTTGATTTCATTCTGTTTTTAAATATTTTATTTTGTTTGTTTTAGATTGATGATAAATATAAATTTTTGTTTAGAATAGACGAGAAACAAAAAGAAACCACACACCTTCATACACACATATGTGTATAGAAATTTATACATACATATTTGTTAGACGTATACAATATTTATTCTGATATTATAAATAATAAATAGGACTAAATTAATTAATATTTTGCAATTGCTAAACATGTAGAAAAAAAAAGGGGTTAAATAAAAGTATTAGCAAAAGAAAATATTTAGAGACAAAAAAAAAGAAGAAAATTTATTAAATTAAAATAAAGTGAATGTGTAATAATATATCACCTAAATTAGGGAATGTGTATTGCATATACAAATATACAATAGAAATGTAATAATAAAAATGATAAAATTATAAATATATAAAAAAAAAGAAATAAAATGAAATATAATTTTTTTTAAAAATACATAATAAATGTATGTAAAATATTATTTGTAAAATATTATCACAAATTTAAGAAAATAATAATAACAATAATCACAAATAGAAAAGAAATCAAAAATTATACATAAAAACAGATACATTTAGAAAGTTAAATTTATCGTCTATGTATTATTTTATTATTTAAACATGTTAAGCGATTATTATTATTATATTGATATCGACTATATTGATTTTGTTACATGATTTAATTACTACCACAATCATTTGTAATTTTTGGAATATTGTTTTTTTTTCCTATCGTAAACAATTATTTCAAATAAAATAGTCATTTACATTATATACATACATCTATAAATTTTGAAAATACATAAATTATTTTTATCATTTTGTGTAAGTAATAAATTGGTAAAACATTAAAATCTTTGAAAAAAAAATAAAGCGTTTTATACAACCTTTTCGATAATTCACATACTTTCAAAATTAAAAAAATAAACCGAGCAAAAATGAATTATTATCAAAAATTTTATGATTCTAAAATTAAAAAAACAATTTAAAAGAAAACACCATTTAAAAGCAAACAAAGTAGACGATAATTGAGTAAATAAAATTAAAGTAAATAAATAAATAAATAATTAAACAACTTGGAAAAATAATCGAAACAAAAAAAAAATAAATAAAATAAGATAGAAAGTAAAAGAAAAAAAAAACAAAAAAATTTATACACAGAATAAAATACAAATATATTAGTAGTTTAATAATTGATTTATGTAGTTTTAAATTTTACATACATACCATTTTGTATAAAGAATGTAAAAAAAAAATTATTAATGATGTTAAGTAAATAAGTATAAATAATTATAAAGGTGAAAGTATTTTTTTTTTTAAATGAATATTAATGTAGGTTAACAAATTATTAAATAATGAATTAATTACGTATTTTATTAAAGAACTCTATATAAATGGATAATTCATAAGAATTTAAAATAAAATTAATTTAATAATCAATTTTGAAAATTTTATATAACTTAGATTTTAAAAAATTCTATATAATATATTCATATGTAAAAAGTCTATGCTTAAAATAAAATAGTAAGCGATTTTTTTTGATGATAAATTTTCCTTTAGTATATTTATATATATACATGGGTATCTAAAGATATATATATACATATATATATATACATACAAATTAAAATATTTATTATATGGAATTTTTATATATATGCATTTAAAATGAAGAGAAATATAAAATTAAAATACATTTAAAAAAAAAAAATTAGTATACTCAGAGAGAAGGGAAAACAAATTTAGATCTATTTAAATTATATATTGATGTGATTTGAAATTGTATAATAATTACATATTAAAAGGAAGAATTCCATAGTTATATACATACATACACATAGGTATTTGTATAACATAGAAAATTATGTATCTTATTAGTCAAAAGATTGCACATATTTTATTATTTTCGAAATAAAAATTTCATTTGAAAAAAAAAAAAAAAAAAAAAAAAAAACAAAAAAATTATTTTAATCAATCTTGATATATATATGTATATAAATTAATATACTTACATTTTGTGGCACAAGCAAACAGCAATTGTATATATTTTGAATCAGAATAGTAATTAATATAGTTATCGGGCATTTTGAATCTTACTTTTGTTTATCATAAAATCTAATTCATAAAAAAATCGTGTACTTAATATTATAACATCTTTTGAAAATCAATGCAGTAACAATAAATATTATATAAATAAAAAAGAAAAATATAGACAAGACCGGTACCTAATTAAGATGTCAGATCATGAGCGCCTGGACGACCGGTACTTGGACGCAGACTGCCTAAAGTTGTTGAAACTAAGAGAGAGTTTAAAGCTGTTGATACCTCCAAGGCATAATCCTTATATTATGTCAGCCGATGAAATGAGCTTTTTGATATCACTTAAATTTGTTCAACCTCGACAACAATCAAACATCAGTAGTGACCAGAGACCACTGCAGCCAACATCGACAAATCCTGTACTAATTCGCCGAGTTAATGTCAGCACATCGTCAGTCACCCCAACGATCGATGCATCAACAGCATTGTTGAAAAAATTTCCATTGGGTGACCCCTCGTCAATGTACCACTCAAGATACAACATGGTCAGCAATTAACATTGGGTACATCAACACCAGACTCATCATCTTCCTCATCAATGAAACTTGAATATATTCCTGTGTCAGCTTGAATAAGGTTAGTCTATTTTGGCAGCCGAGGGCAAAATATATATAAGCAGGTATTAAACGTCGAAGGATTCTCTAACAAATTATATGATAAGTTTTTTTTTATTTTGTATGAATAAATGTACATGGAATAACTAGAAATATTTGGCTTTCGCTCGCACATCATACCATAGAATCCTCCACATCATACCTCCTTTCCCATGACATGTGACCAATTCAACTATTTGAATCTTTAATTTTATTCTTCTGCTTAATATGGTTGGGACTATGAGATATACAGCATCTAATAGTAAAATTTTAAATTTTAATTTACTATAGAGGTGGATAAGTAGTGGCATCAGTTGCCTGGGGCAAGTTTTTTTTGATTTTCTTTCAGGGGTAACTGATAACCACAGCTGCACAAGGGGCCTTGAGCGGGGCCAATTACTATTTACAGGTTAGCGGTGGAAAGGTGCAACATCACTTTATTAATCGTTTGGAATTAAGTCTTCATTTGGGGCATTTCGGGGAAGGAATTCCAGCCTTCTGCCGCCCCATGCTGCCGATAAAACAAAAGGGATATGGATAGAGGCATACCCACCCCCATCCCGCGAGCTAGCACGTGCCAGCCAGCTAGGGCAGCAGCCTCTACCACCGACCATATACCCAAACGTATTGTATTGGAGGATCGTGTGATGTCTACTACTTTTTTTGCACTCCTATTTATAATACCGTAGGAAATAGTGGTAACAATTGGGTTTGGTGTGATGGGAACTAGTCATGTAGTATTGGTGTAGGTCCCTACCTCTCATTAGGGTAGTGGATTCTGCATTGTGCTGCATGGTTTGGGTCCCATCTGACCATGTCTTGATTACTTCTTTATTAAATTAAACACAGTTTATCTTGATATTAATTCATGTTTTATTACAGATTTTCAACTTTTACAACTCCTCGACATTTATAGCTACAGACATACCTGAATCCACCTATACCTTACAAAATCTTCTAATAGCTCTAGAATTGGTTGCTTTGAAAGATAAAAAAACTTTATAGGATCCAACATACCTTCATCTTTATTTTCAAGAATGTAGGTAGCCACTCTTTCATCAAAACAACTTTTAACCACTTTCAAATGTTCATTAACTGTTTCGGCTGCATTCTTTTTATGCATATTTGTTCTTAAATGGTATGACCATTCACTTTTACGCATATAGTACACAATTTCTTTTGTATCATTTCATTAGTTTTAACACAACTTGCAGATTCAACTAAATCAATAGTATTAACTGTAGTATTTTCTTTCAAATGTCTTAGCAATTTATCAGATCTTGAAAAACTTTTGTTGCAAACTACACATTCTAAAGTTTTCTTTTCACTAGATGTAGAATGATACTCTTTTTTATGATACAACAATTTATCTTGTCTACTTAATTGTTTTCCACAAATATCACAAATTACACGTTCACCATGTACACTCTTAATATGTCTATTTAATACACTTTTCGTTGAAAATATTTTTTCACACTTATCACAATTAAACTTCATTTTGAATATAACTTGTTTTAGGAAATTAGAAAAATTTATGTGTTTTACAGAAGTAAGTATTTTACAAAATAAGGTTGATACCGGGTTTTTTTCTCCTTTTATATCAAAAAGTTTTTATCAATTTACAACAACAAATACATTATTAACCCCTCCCCCTATACAAATTTCTAGAAAACAACCAACTTCCCCCACCCACGCAAAATTCTAAGAACCCAACAACAAATACAATATATATGTACATCCACTCGAAAACTTCAACCCACGCAAAATTCCGAGAAACCAACAACAAATACATTATGAGAACACTCGAAAACTTCAACCCACGCAAAATACCAACAACCCTTGTTGTTTTTATATTTAAGCTCATTTAAAAGTTGTTTCAAATATAATGCTTCTCTAGCTTCATCCAATATTGCCAAATACTCCGCTTCAGTCGTTGATAAAACTACTGTTATTTGTTTTTTAGATTCCCACGAGATTACAGTATTAACTATTTTAAGTGCATGTCCAGTGTACGAGCGCCTATCATCTTCACAGGAACCCCAGTCAGCATCTGCGTACTCTAATACATTGCCATGATCTTTTTCAAATTTTAATTCTAAATCTTTAGTACTCTTGAGATACCGTAATGCTCTTGTCGCAGCTAGCCAGTGCTGTTTGCCATAACAGTTGTTGTATTGTGATCACATATAAAATAAATACTCATATGTCCAACGTCCATATAAAGAAGTGTAACCAATTTTTTCCAGCAACCGACACGACCAACCGACAAAAAGCACAAAAAGCAACCGACAGAAGCTTTCGTGAGAAAGGCTTTTTCTTTATTCTCTCTGTTTTCTCAACTTGTTATACATACACATAACATTCATTCAATACATACATATTTTGTTATATGAACAAAACGAACAAAACATAGGTACATTTCAATATCTTCAAATGATCATGTATATAATGTAAGGACCAATATTGAGTTCATAATATGATCTGGTATATAAATATAATATACGTTTATTCATATACATGAATAAACAATGTTTGTATACATGATAACTGTGTATATGTATGTATGCTTTGGTGATAACGCGATAAAAATAATAGAAATTCATTCTAATACAATTTTAAAAATTAGAGTAACCGGTTTACATAATAAATTGTAGACATGCAGTACAACATGCTGCTGCTTATGCATAATAGCAAATACCAATTACCAAGAATGAATTTATGTATATGTATACTGTTTATATGATTTATGTACATGAATGAATGTATACATATAAAATTGAATAGCCATTTGGGCAGGTATTAGTCCTCAACCTACGAACAAAATATTTAAAAAATTCAATCGCTGAGAAAAGGATTTTCATATTTTTAACCTTTTTTAACATGATCTAGAGTGCGTTCATAAATATTACTTTAACCATAGTCATGGTATAGTATAGTTTAAGCAATGTTATGTTGTACTACAGCCATAGTTATTTTCAAAAAAATTTTTATAAATAATTATATTTTTTGTTTGTCAAAAATTAATTAATTTTTAAAAATTAAGTTTAAAACAAAATTAATTAATTTCAAATAAATTAAATTGAAATTTCACAAATTCACAACACAAAATTAAATGACAAACGATTTTTTTATTATCAATGTCATTACCACTTAAAGGCTTACTACGTACATGTTTACTCTCGAGCATGGTTAATTTTTGACATCAAATAGTTAAAAATTTACTTTACTACAGATGTTTATGAACGCTAAAAATTCATGTTGGTAGTTATGTTTTACTACACCACCACCACCACCATTCTGAACGACGAATGATAACTATGGTTAACTATAGTTAACTATAGTAACGTTTATGAACGCACTCCTAGTGGATCTAGTATTTTGGCATGAATAAATATATTAAGATAGGTCATGAATACTGTATACATTACAGATCCTGGTATATATCATTGAATAATCTATTTTTATAATCATTACACTGGTATGTGTACAAAAGATCATATTTATATAGATGTATACATTCATTCATGTATATCACATAAATTGTATATATGTGTTTATTAGAATCAAAAGGGTATCATAGGAGTTTTTCAAAAAAGAGTTAGATATGCCAGTTTGTTAGTTAGTTTTTTTTTTCTATTAGAAATAGTTTAAATAATTTGAAAAAGTTTCCATTTCTCCTTTAAAAATCGAATCGAAAATCAGTGTTTTTTTCAAGAGGTAACCATTTCCTTATTTTTAAGTATCAAAAAGATTATTTTTATTTGTAGGCATTATTTTTTGTTATTTTTTTTTGTTTTTATGAATTATTGATAGAAAATAATTAAGTTTCGAATTTTTTTATATATGTTTTCTTCTTTTTCACGAGTTCATTTTAGATATTTAATTTCAAAAGGTAGCCTTTTCCATGTATCAGTTTCAAAAAGTTACCTTTTCCAAATTTTATATGTAGTTTTAACTAAAACCGTAAGAAATATTTTTTTTTTATTTTGTTGAATCGTGTTTATTTATGCTAAAGAAAAGGATAGGTTTTAAAAATGTGTGACAATAGCAGTAATATGGATATGACAACATTTTCATGATTATCTCAATTTCACTTAACACTCCTATGATCCCCTTTTTATTCTAATAGACACATATTATTCATTTTATATAGTATTTGCTATTATGCATAAGCAGCAGCATGTTGTAATGCATGTCTACAATTTATTATGTAAACCGGTTACTTTATTTTTAAAATTGTATTAGAATGGATTTCTATTATTTTTATCGCGTTATCACCAAAGCATACATACATATACACAGTTATCATGTATACAAACATTGTTTATTCATGTATATGAATAAACGTATATTATATTTATATACCAGATCATATTATGAACTCAATATTGGTCCTTACATTATATACATGATCATTTGAAGATATTGAAATGTACCTATGTTTTGTTCGTTTTGTTCATATAACAAAATATGTATGTATTGAATGAATGTTATGTGTATGTATAACAAGTTGAGAAAACAGAGAGAATAAAGAAAAAGCCTTTCTCACGAAAGCTTCTGTCGGTTGCTTTTTGTGCTTTTTGTCGGTTGGTCGTGTCGGTTGCTGGAAAAAATTGGTTACACTTCTTTATATGGACGTTGGACATATGAGTATTTATTTTATATTTATTGTGATAGTTTATTCACGCAGACTCTATATCCGGTCTTGAAATTGTCGCTAAATAGATTAAAGCCCCAATTAAATGTTGATATGGTAGTTTCGATACTTCTTCTTTTTCATATATATTTTCAGGACACATTTGTTTAGTTAATTTTATGCTATTATCCATATAAGTTTCAGCAATACTAGCTTCATTCATGCGATACCTTTTAAGTAAGTTTTCAATATATTTCTTCTGTGACATATAAATTTGTCCATCCGCCGTTTGATTAAACTCAATGCCCAAGCAATATCTTAATTTTCCCAAATCTTTCATTTTAAATATACAACCCATTTCTTCTTTAAATTTTTCAATATATTGTTGATCATTTGATGCAATAATTATATCGTCAACATACACAACTACTATTGTAATATTATCATCAAATTTTATATGAATGCATGGATCAGCTTTTAATGATATATAACCCAGTTTAATTAATTTTTCATTTAACT
Organism: Villa cingulata; assembly: GCA_951394055.1. Lineage (NCBI taxonomy): Eukaryota > Metazoa > Arthropoda > Insecta > Diptera > Bombyliidae > Villa > Villa cingulata. Next base: position 26,689,992 of record OX596019.1, on the reverse strand, counting down.
TCAGGTACCATCTTCTACCCGAATGTTTTAACCCATAAATAGCTTCCTGTAATAGACATGCCTTGTCAGTTTGTTGTTTTAAATTTTTAATTTCATAATAATGATCAGGTAATTCCATATATATGGTTTCTTCCAAATGGCCATTTAAATAAGCTGTGACAAAATATAGCTGATGTAATTTTAGATTCCACTGTGTAGCTAAAGAGAGTAATAAACGAATAGAGCAATGTCGTGCAACCGGTGCGAATGTTTCATGATAGTCTGTTGTTGTTGTTGTTCGTTAGGGGGGAGGTATGAAATCACAGCACTCAGACATAACGCTGTCCATTGTACTCGAAGCCCCCGTCTAGTCAAACTTCTTCGTTGCTCTCAGATAACGAACGAGTTCCACTCGACTTTCAGTCCCAATTTGTTCGGGTCTAAAGACATCAGCGCCGAAAATGCGCATCCTGTTCAATGTACAATGTACAATGTTCCAATTGTTCAATGTTTTCCGCGCAGATTGACTGTCGCTATAAATACAAATGGACCTGCCCTTCCATCTTCTTTCCATTGTCCAATGAGCTACTTTAAGAATAGCATATATCTCCGCCTGAAAGACAGAGGTATGCGATCCAAGTGGGTAAGCATGTATAGAATCAGTAGATACCAGACACCGGCCGGTCCCAGCGCTGTCGTCTGTTTTTGAGCCGTCTGTGTAAAAGACATCCGTATATGTACAGCCGTCAAGTTGGAGCGTGTTATTCCACAAACTCCTGTGCGGGCACTTTATGCGATATCTTTGTCGCAATATGGTCTGTGGGATGGTGCTATCAGTAGGCATCTGAGAGAGAGTCGAAATTCCTCTTTTAGCTAAGACAGAACCATGTCCGACCATATCAGAAAACTTCCATAGACCTAAACATTTAAGTCTATATGCAGCTTATATTGCTTCACTTTGTATGAATAAATGTATTTATTCCATTTACAGTTTGTCTTGGTCCACCAAACTACTCATGCGTAGCTTAAAATGGGTCTTATAATTGCCGTGTACAGCCACAATGTCTGCTTAGGGCCAAGACCCCACGTCTTTCCAAAGATTACTCGGCATTGATTATATAAAGTCAATGCTTTGTTAACCTTGTATTCGACATGAGTCCTCCAGAGTAGTTTTTTATCTAAAATTACACCTAGATATTTAACCTCTGTGGAGAGTTGTATTTTAACACCATACATCTCTGGTAACACAAGACCATCGATCCTTCTCTTTCTAGTAAACAGAACGAGAGTGATCTTGCCCGGGTTTACCGAGAGACCGTGTCTATCATACCAGTCACTAACAGTATTCAAGTATGTCTGTATCTTAGTACAGACATCCAGAAATGAACTGCGAGTGGCCAATATGGCCAAATCATCATAATGAGAAGCAGAATCCTCTAGTTCTAGTAACAGATGCACTATAATAGTGGTGAGAGGACGCCTCTTGTGGACATCCTCTGGTCCTTGGGGACATGACCTCTATCCATTTAACTATGACTTCGTTTACACCGAAGTTGCTGATTGCATCACATATCGACTTAAGAGTTGGGCTGTCAAAGGCACCTTCAATGTCAATGAACACGCCCATCGCGTACTCTTTCCTGTAAAGTGCACTTTGCATCTTAGAAACTAAAGCGTGCAGTGCCGTTTCGCAAGATTTTCCTCGCTGATATGTGTGCTGATCGACACATAAAGGTCGTTCTCGCAGCACCTCAGATCTAATGTGACTGTCAACCAGTCGTTCCAGACATTTCGACATAAACGATGTTAGGCTGGTAGGTTTGAAGCTTTTTGGAGTGGAGTAGTCTTCCTTGCCCGGTTTGGGAATGAAGCTTATTCTCACTGGTCGCCAGGGAGGGGGTATATGCGCCAACGCGAAGCTTGACATAAAAATGTGTTTTATGTTCCTCACTAGCTCGTCCACTCCTTCCCTCAGCATAATCGGGTAGATCCCGTCGACAGTGATTTAAAGTTACTGAACGAAGATAAAGCCCACCTTATCTTTCTATTTCTAGATGCTTTCCCATTGGAGATAATTCCGCCTGTATTTATATTGTTAACAAGGTAATTATTTCATTCTCCGCCACTGAAAATTTTTATCAAAAGATATCGTCTTTTCTTGCAAACTTTTGCTTTTTCTGATCGAAAAATTTAGTTGTTGTTGAGTAGGATCTAATAAAGATGGCTTAAGTAAAGGTGCTCGGGGAAGAGCTGCTGTCCGTTCCTCCTGGTTAATCTTTTCTATCTGCTCTTCTATTTCTTCAATGCTCATATCTAGAGCTACAGTGTATTGTGTGATTCCATCAGCACCAGTTATTACCTCATAATATGTCTCCTCTCTTCGTACTTTTGCAGCTTGCTTTAAATTTTTTCCAATCCGACTAGCCAATAATCGCCGTTTTTCTCCATATGACAAAAACGATTTTCCTGTTGGTTGATCATCATTACTTAAGTTTGTTTCAAAAACTTCTTCAATATGTTCTGGTTCGGTCTGCATAATTCTGTCGTGTGTTGATATTTTTTTCAGTTTTTGATGATTCCTCTGATGATGACCTTGTATATCTCGTTTGAATTGCACGATCTTTCTTCTCCAATGTATCATCAAATTCTGATTGCTTTTTCGTGTAATGTTATCTGATAGATGCCGTTATTTACGCTTCAGATTCGAAAATGTGATTAGTTTATTTCGATATCAATACTGTTTAATCGTCATTCAACATTTTTTGTAATCTGAAAAGAAAAAAAAAGAAAAAAGAAAAATAAATTAGAAATAGCAATAAAAAAAATTAATAATAATAATAAATAAATAAATTAATAATAAATAACACAAAAATCATAAACAAATAGTACAAACAGAACAACACAAAATATAAACAAACAACATAACCAAAACATATCACACATAATGAATACAATACATAATAATATACCATAATAACATAGTTACAACAAAAATAGAACAAACAACATAACATTAAAAAAAGAGTGAACTACAAATATTTCACAGAAATATAATTATTACACACTTCTGTTTATGCATGTAAACAAAAGACAAAATTACTAACAAGAAACATAACATTAATTGCACAAGTGACATAATGAACACTATATTATTTACACCAATCACAAAAATACAATTAACACAACACTTATATATCCACTTTGTATAATAAAAATCCACCAAATTACTGCACAATAATTACAAACAAACGAAGCTGTACATAAAACACGTATTTAATAAAAATATTTTTTAAAAAAAAAAAAGGGAAATCAAAAAGGTTTAAATAATTAAATGAATCAATCAAAATCGTCAATTGTTTTTCTATTATCTTCACCTTACAATGTCTATTATTATATACAAATTGTACATAACACATGATCATGACAGCACCAGTAGAAGTTACCAGTTGAATTACCAGTACCAGTAGAGTTATTCACAATCATCAAATTTATCAATCGATTTACCGGACACAATTTGAACAAAACGGTTTCATAAAAAAAGACGAGAAGATGAGACAAATAGAAATTTTATCACCAACGGGGAAGATAGAAAATTCCAGAGTTTGCAAATTTTGGTATATAAAGGGTTGCAGATCGCAGAAGAATTTGTCTTTTTGCGATTATCTGTGTATAATATCGTATTGAGATTGAAGCAGAGAAAACAAATAGACCAAAAACCATTGGACGTATTGAGTCCTCAAAAATCTAGCGTATTGAGCTAGTACATAGGGAACTTAGGAATTTCTGTAAAAAACTTACAATTTTTTACAGAATTTAGGGAAAAATTAGGAAAAAACTTAGAAATTTTTTTTTGGAAAAAATTTCTAATAAATCGCCAAAAAAAATTCTTAGAAATTTTTAAAGAAAATTTCTAAGCAACGCTGCTTTGGACTTAGAAAATTTTTACATTAAAATTTTCTAATAAACAAAAAAATACTTAGAAGTTTTAAAGAAAATTTCTAATCGACGCTGCTTTGGACTTAGAAAATTTTTACATTAAAATTTTCTAATAAACAGAAAAATACTTAGAAACTTTTTCATCAACATTGCTGTTTGAACATAGAAAAATTTATTTAAATTTTTCTATTGCCAAGACAATTCGAATCTAAGTAATTGCAATCAGCAGAATTGAAGTTTCTTCATAGAAATTTTTATCGTCGTACTACTAGAGTTAAACAGTGATTTACCGACGGTAAATATCATTAACATCACCGGAACTATCTTCGGCGACATCTACATCAAAATTTTTAAACATCGATATTTCTAATAATTCATCATCATTTTAAGCTAAGACACAAACTATTGTCTAAGTAAATCAAAGATAATACAGTCCTACTAGATGAACCATTTCATTTTTTTTATTTAAATGTTTGTATGTTTGCCAAAAATAAAGATCGAAAAAGTTTTTCGAAACAATATCGAAAAAGAGCGAAAGTTTATAATTCAGGAGGGATGTAAATATGAGAGAAAAATAAGAATATTTATATAGAAGAATTAGTTTGTGAGTTGCATGACTGATTTACTAAATTTTATATGGTTTTGAGTGGTACCATCACTTATTTGGGGTGCGTTCATGAACATTACTTCAACCATAGTCATGGTGTAGTATAGTTTAAGCAAAGTTATGTTGTACTACAGTCATAGTTATGTTAACTTCAAGTAGTTTTTGAACGCGATTTTTACCGTAGTAGCAATAAATTGTCATTCAGCTGTCAAGTCAAGTTTAAAAAATTTTCAAAAAAATTTTTTTATATAATTATTATATTTTTTGTTTTTCAAAAATTAATTAATTTTTAAAAATTAATTTTTAAACAAAATAATTAATACTATTACTTTTTTCAAATAAATAAAATTGAAATTTTCACAAATCACAACACAAAATTAAATGACAAACGATTTTTTTATTGTCAATGTCATTACCACTTAAAGGTCTACTATCGTTACTATCGTTAACCATGCTCTCGAGCAGGGTTAATTTTTGACATCAAATAGTTAAAAATTTACTTTACTTCAGATGTTTATGAACGCTAAAAAGTTATGTTGGTAGTTATGTTTTACTATACCACCACTATTCTGAACGACAAATGATAACTATAGTTAACTATAGTAACGTTTATGAACGCACCCTTGATATGATATTATACTTGAATAAGTAAAAATAAATGGATATTTTGTACGCAAATGCTTTAGAATACAACAATTGACAAAAGGCTGTTTCAAATTTTTTTTTTATTGTATTGAGTTGATCGTCGTATTTAATATATGAATGACTTGAGAAAGGAATTATTTCATATTTCATGTATTTTTATATATGTATGTATGTGTTGTTATGTTAATATGCCTTGTCGCGTGCTATATGATCTGACATAAATTACTACTACTACTTCTAATTGAAATACATATATAGAATTGTATTTATATCAAAGACCATATAAATATATACATTTACATGGTCTTTGGTTATATGTATTACCTGTATAGGTTTACATTATTTTCTGATGTAGGATTGTAGAATATTTAGCAACAGAGGCTTTTACGTATGCATACATTATAATTACTGTAGCATTTGTACTGTACTCTGGTCTATACATTTATATGGTCTTTGATTATATGTATTACTTGTATAGGTTTACATTATTTTCTGATGTAGGATTGTAGAATATTTGGCAACAGATGTTTTTACGTATGCATACATTATAATTACTGTAGCATTTGTACTGTACTCTATACATTTATATGGTCTTTGATTATATATGTATTACTTGTCTAGGTTTACATTATTTTCTGATGTAGCATTGTAGAATATTTGGCAACAGAGGTTTTTACGTATGCATACATTATAATTGCTGTAGCATTATACCAGAGATACTATATAAATACATATAAATATGTTTTTACATAGTATCACAGATCAGATACACTTATCTGCGATAGTATTTAGTATCTTTGATTATACATAATATATGTATACATATGGATATATTATGGTTTTATTTTGTTATGTTTTTGAGTTCATTGACTTATGAATGCAAGATACGATTATATATTATCATATCCCGTGAATTGAATTTCTTCTTGAAATTTTTAAAGAATGTCTTTTTTAATGTTTGGGCCTTAGGACTTTTGAAAAAATAAAGTATTATTCTGATTTATGATCATAATATAGAAATTTAAAAATCAGGTGTTTTGTGAATTACCAAATTTTTTTATAGACTGAGTCAATTTTTTTTCTAACTAGATAAAAATTGATATTTTCAAATTAATATGGAACATAATTTACAAATATGTATATTTTTCTAAATTTTGAGGATAATGAATTTTAAATTATTTACAATATTTTTAAAAACAGAAAGCTTAAAAATATTTATTTCAAAATTTTTAAATTTTATTTCGTTGATGTTTTAATACTACTAAATACTAGCGCTGATGAACATTTAATTAGATTCAATGAAAATTGATAATTATTTGTAGCTTGAAAAATATTATATATATATATAGGTATATATAATAAACAACATGTCATGAAGTCGAAAATAAATTATTTCTAAATTTATGGATTTTTATGATTGAATATAATCAATTTTTTTTCATTTATGTTTGTTTGAAAATAAATTATTAAGTAGAATGGGCCTATAATTCTAGTCCTAGAAATATTTTGGAGATCCGTATTATTAAAATATCTTCAGTAGTGATTCAAAAAATTATGTTTGAAAATAACGTGGAATTGGTTTACGTATAGTAAATTATAATTGCTTATTTGATTTTTGAATTCAAAATTTACCTTTGTATTTTAACATTTCTATTAAATTGATAGCTCAACTATTTAATATCATTCTTAAACCAAATTTTAAAACTTAAACCATTCATTTAAAAAGTGCAAGAACTGGTCAGTTCTGCATGGTGCGGTCATGGAGTTGGCAAAAAATAGGAAGTTAATCTGACCTGCCTATACTTTAGAATATATTATCAGAAATTTGAATAGCCTCTGACATTTAGTATTAGCACTATTAGTCATAAATATTTTTATACAGCATTTTTTTTGAACAAAAGTTTTAAAAGTGCATGTATTTTTAATTCTGTTTTTTTCTATAAAATATATGTAACTTTGTTTTGAACTTAAATGAACCTAATGAATTCGGACAAAAAAGCGATGAATTATCAATCGTCTTTTAATACAGTTGAAATTATACAATATTTTAATATTTTAATAGTTGATATTATATTTAATTATTTATTATTATAATTATATATGTATACACTAAACAAATTTATGGATTTATAATGTTTCGAGGATGTATTTCCAATTATTAATTGATTAGAAATTAAATGCCGTGTAAAAGTAGTTGTGAACAATACTGTACATCCAGTTTTAGTTTAACTATAGTTGGAAGACGGTTTTCAAATTTAAAAATTTTAAAATTAAATCTATTACTATATATGATTTATAAAGTATAATATTAATATGCAAATTATGTATAAAAATATCTAAGAAAGTCATAGCAAAGCAGAAGAAAAATTTTGATCACGATCAAAGTGGATTTTGCACTTATAATAGTGGTAACGTAGTAAATGAATGATATATTCTTCAAATATAGATATTGTGGTATCTTAAAAGGATATTTGCTTGAGGCCTGTTACCTATCAAAATTGTTATTTAATTCTTTTCAGAGGAAAACCATTAGATTGCAGTGTAATTGATAAATATTCGGTAATTATAAACTTTCGCTGTCAGCTAGTTTTCTTTAAACATTAAAAATCGAAAAATATATGAATCTTCATGATTCTAGTCTCAAAATGTTCCATTTAACTTCGGATTTATGAAAAAAGTATAATAGTTAAAGTTTGATGCGTAGGAAAGTGTGGGTAGATAGTTAAAAGAGCATATGAAAAAATCAGTTTAATTCAGTTCAAAAATGTTGATCAGTGTTAACGAATGACGCTAATTATACAGCACTTTTCATACTCTTTTAGCATCCCCGCACCCACCTGCCAAAATTCTCTTTTTTTCATTTATATTTTATTTTTCATTCTATAAAATTTTTCAATCTTACTAATGAAAAATTACTCATGAGTATTCACCACCCCCCACACCACTCCCCGCATCAAACAGCCACTATTATATTCTATTCATAAATCCGAAATCAAACCAAAGTTGAAAAAAAAGCAAAAAGGTTGACTTTTCAATTTTTTATGAGTAAAAAACCAGCTGATAGCGAAAGTGTATATAATTACCAAATAATGTATTCATATATCTATGAATAACAAAAAGGTTCATATTTAACATTACACACAAATATTTTCATAAAGAAATATGTTAAGAAAGGTCATTGATACTATATACATTATAGATCCTGATATACATCATTGAACAATCTATTTTTATAATTACACTTGTATGTATGTGTACAAAATACCATATATACGATGTATACATACAATCATGTTCATGTATATCGCATAAACAGCACATTCATTGCATATAGTATTTACTGTATTTACTATTATCTATTCTGCATAAGCAAGCAGCATGCTGTTATTAATGTCTACTATGTCATGTCTATTATGTATGTATTAGAATTAGTTTTTACATCGCATTTAATGTTATACCAAAGACCAATATAATATACCATGATATAATATATTTTATATATCGGTCTTTGGTTATATCAAACTTGTTTATTCATGTTATATGCTTTATGTATGTATGTGTACGAGATCGTCTTCAATTCAATATGGATCCTTATATATCCTTATGCACGAGCATAAACCATACATGGAGAATAAATATATATGATCAAAATCTCTCAAAAATGTTCAAATTTATATTTATATGTTCCAGCCAATGATATTCATTTATTCTATTTTCAATACTCAAAATATACAAATACATATAAATAACACTTATATGTGTGGAATATCATATGAATTAAATGTACATTTTAAATAGCATTGTGTATTGTTTAGTGCTGCAAAACATTGACAGGTGTTCATTTCATTTCTGAGAGCAAACATTTATAATAAATGAGAACAAATTCGAAACACTATGGTCCGTCTACACAATTAGTTTTGATAACTCGATTTACAAAAACAATTCCATTATATCACAGACTGTCATACAAATTTATTGAAATGATTATAATTGTGTACAGGGTACATAACTAAAAGCAATTCGAAAAATTTTGAAAAACTTTTTTGATTTTGATGAAGCTTTTTCGATCTTTATCATATATGTAAGTGTGTCGTTTTTGGAAAAATTACCACTTACACTAAAAAGAACATCTATTGAGACGAAGAACTATATTATCTTTGAATTAAATAATAGTTAATTTTATTTTTTTAATTATTTTGCATATTTTTTTGAAACTTATTAATTAAATTTTGAACAAAATTAATTTCCGGAAATTTTTAAATTGTAATACATGAATTAGTAAATTTTTAAATTGTAATACTTAAATTAGTAAATTTTAAATTATAAACACTTACATTAATAAAATTTCATTTGTAAACATTGATATTGAAATTTGATTTAGAACTTGAATATTTGAGTTGATTTTTCTAATTAAATTTAATTAAATTAAACAATTTGAACTAATTTGCTTACCAATTGTATTCAATAATTGTAATTTAGTTTAAGATTTTTTTGAATTGTTAGTCTTTAAGATTATTTTTTAAATAAATTTTATAAGGAATTGTAAAAAAATTGTGTTTTTATTCTATATAAAATTTTATGAATTAGCACCTTTTTATTTTTAATGTTAATCTTTTAAGTGGATTTAACAAATACCAATTTTCACTATCTGATAACTCCTTATTATCTAATATTCTTACTGTTTCTTTGTCCAATGCTGATTTATTTAGTGAGAAATCAATATTTTGCTTCAAATTTTCATACACTTCGGGAGCAGCATTCTATCCAATGTATTATTTCTTTGCATATTTTTTAATTAATGAACCAACAATACCAGATAAAAGACTACCTAATAAAGCCGGTAAAAATCCTCCTCATTGAGTTGTGATTTTTCGTTGCACAGGTGCAGATTCATGTAACTGAACCAATCTACGCATCTCTCTTTTATAGGGACACAGTGAATTATATGTTTTCGGGCAAAGTTTATGATTTACATTAAAAGTGTTCATAATAATTTCACAAAACGTTTTAATAATTTCAGGTTCCGATTATGGTCTTCCGAAAACTTGGTTTAGTATATTTTAGTGCATATAGCATATGCTTGTTGTCCTTCAATCGTTTCAATTTCCGCATCATTTTCAGAATTCAATAAATTTCTGGGACAAAAACAAACAATGGAACTGTGGGCATCTTGTTACTACCTTACATATTTTTATAATTTTTTTATACATACAATTATCATGTAACAGTACATGATAATGATGCGGTAGTAACAATAGCTGATTGTACTCACTCAGCATCTCTGATCATGAGATAAGAGATGAGAATAAATGTAACCAGCTTTATACCTACTAACAAGTGAGTTTAGACTGCTTGATATGTCAAACATGATTTGTGATTCGACATGAAAATGACGTAGCTTATGATTTGCTACGACAAGAGTCATTTCCATTTGTTTATATGTTTTCACACCATTTGATTTGTCAAACATAACATTGAACTGTCAGTTGCAAACGATTTGAAATGGATGCTAAAAGTTCGGCGGTGGTGCTTTTAAATTTAATTAAAATTATTGTGGCTGTTTGTGAAAAAAAAAGAAATATTATTAAAAAGAAGAGAAGAAAGTCGTTATGGTGTAGATCATGGCTTTTAAGAAGAGGAACAGGACGAGATATAACTCACTTGGTCTTAAAGGAGTTGAAATATGAAGATCCTTCAAGATTTCAAAATTATTGCAGAATGTCTGTGAAATCATTTTACAATCTTCTAGACAAAGTGAAACCATTGATTGAAAAACAAGAGACTTTGTTAAGGCCTTCAATCAATGCTGAAACAAGGTAATGTAAATATTATCACAAATTTTCATATCAAAAAATTTATTGGCATATTTTTAGATTGCTGTTGACATGTCGATTTCTGGCTACTGGTGAAACCTATGCGAGTCTGTCATTTAATTTTCGCATATCTATTCCGTCAATTTCCAGCATAATACCAGAAACATTAAAAGCCATCTATAAACATTGAAAAAAGATTATTTAAAGGTAAAAATAAATACCCAATAATAATATATCCAATTTCCTTGATCCTGAATTAAATTATTATATTTATTTTTATAGATGCCAAGCACCGAAGTTGAATGGGTAAAAATTGCAAGTGATTTTGAGAGAAATTGGAACTTCCCTTTATGTGTAGGAGCATTGGGTAATAATATCAAAAATAATATGAACTATGCGAAACACATATACATAATGCTACTACTTATAACATTATTTATAGATGGAAAGCACATTGCCATAAGTGGGAAAAAAGAGTATGGATCTTTATATTTCAACCATAGACTAATAACACTATCCAGATGTGAAATACAAATGTTAAAAATTGAAACATGCAAGTAATTTTTACTAGCAGACAATTTAGTCATAGTAGCAGACAAAAAGTTTTTCAACAAAAATAAAACTTTTTAGTAGCAGACAAAAAGATTTTCACCAAAATTAAAACTTAATATGTACATACTCACCAATTCATTGCGTCATTGCTTCTGCTGTGCTGTGACTGTGATCATCGTTTGAATCCTTTTGCATATGTAACAGTCTATATAATATAAATATTATATAAATATAGTCATAGCACACTGAGTTAAAAGATAAACTACTCATGTGCAGCTTTATATTCTTGGGTATATAGTATATAGTATACAGCACAAACAATAAACATATACGTGTATTTATTGCTTGTGCCTATAGCCATGTCATGTCTTTAAGTATTTTGCTAGTAAAATTTGTTTTAGATAGAAAAAATGTGTAAAGTGTGTATTTGGCATGGCATGGTACATATATGAAATTTTGTTTATTACATATTTACTGATACATATTTATATTACAGGACAAATATGTAGTTGTTTTTATTGTCCTGTCTAATAATATTAGACATTAAAAATATTTATTGATTTATTAAAAAATTAATAATTGCTAATGTTTATTAATTTTTGTAACTTATTTCTCACTTTTAATTTTTTTGCGGCATCCGTTGACCACTTAGAATGTTTTCTTAATAATACAAGAATAAAAAATTTTAAACAATTTATTCTATGACTATAACATTGGTTTTGCTCGTTGAACCAATCAGGATATTTACTTTTGATATTTTCTAAGCAGCAATTTACTATATAGTGTTTTAAATTTGATTGTTGTGGATTATTGCCAAAAATAGACGAAAACACTTTTATGTGTCTTTTACATATATCAAAAAATATATCTGAAGGTCGAATCAATCCAGTTGAAATGTCCTCAATGTTCTCATACTGTTTTAATTTTATCAAAAATTTCAGATATGTCACTTTTGTCATCTATTTGTTTGTTGATCATATCATTTTCGCACAATTCACATGGTTTTCGAAGTGATTTTATCGTTTTTAAGTAGCAATAACCACTGAAGTACCTTGTAGCTGCGTCACTAATATCAATTTGAGCAATTGCTACTTCCTCGTTTCCCGGAAATTCTTGAATTTCTAAATTTTCATCAGATTCATGTCACTCTATTCGTTCCATTGAATTCAACCGATTTATACTGGAAGAATTTGATAAATCTGTGTGTGCAATTGTCTCTTCTAAAACTGCATTCCAATCAATATCAAGAATGTTGTCATCGTCTTCATCACAATTCGAAAATCTTGAAGAAAACATTAATTTAATGGATAATATTTTAGCAAATATTTGTGCAAATTCGAATACAGATGGATTATTTTTGTTACAATTCCTGCTTCTTATGCGTGAAAAAAAATTTTCTAGAGGATCTTGATTTAATTTTCTATAACTGAAAAATTTTGCATCAACATGAATAGAAAATAAGTACTTTGATAAATGTATTGCACTCGTTTTTTTGTTATTTCATTTAAAACCCTAATTTTTTCTGCGGAAGAACCCATAGCTTCTATCCATAGGACCTGATCCATTTGTTTTAAATGAAATTAGCAAACAAGTTAATAAGTTGTCAGAAAGAGAAAAAGATGTAGTTTTATTGTTTGACGAAATGAGCATTCAACAAAATCTGACATATAACGAAGTTAAAGATAAAATTGAAGGTTTTGTTGATTATGGAGATGAAGACAGAAAAAACATTTTTGCAAAATCAGTGAACGTTTTTATGATAAGGAGCCTGCTTGGAAGTTTCAAGCAAGTTCTTTATTATATTGCTTGCCCTGGATCTATACCAGCAAAAATTCTAGGACATGAAGTAAAGAAATGCGTAAATATAATCACCAAATTGGGACTAAATGTTAGAGCTATCACATGTGATCAGGGACCTACCAATAGAAAATTTTTCAACGATTTTAAAATTTCTCACGAAAATCCAATTTTTCATTTCGACAATGTGAATATTTATGCATTTTGCGATGTCCCACATCTTTTTAAAAGTGTGAGAAACAATTTGATAAATTGTAATTTATTAACACCTGATGGTGTGGCAAGTTGGAAGATAATTGAACAATTGTATTCAATAGATATATGTGGAACTACCAGAATTTGTCCTAAGTTAACATCAGTACACATTCATCCTTCGGATTTTGAAAAAATGAGTGTACGTTTGGCAGTACAAATTTTGAGTCGTAGTGTTGCTATTGGAATACAAGTACTTCTAGAAGCAGGAAAATTTTCTGAGGAATCAAAAGTAATGGCATTGTCTACATCAAAATTTATTGAAAAAATGAACAAATTATTTGATATATTGAACGGTAATCCCGCAGTTACTCGTGATATGAATAATTTAAATTTTCTGGAAGAAATGAAAAATTATGTTTTAAAAATTAAACCTCAATATAAGGATGATAAAACACATTGTTTTAAAGGATTAGCTTTAGCAATTACGAGTGCAATACATTTATCAAAGTACTTATTTTCTATTCATGTTGATGCAAAATTTTTCAGTTATAGAAAATTAAATCAAGATCCTCTAGAAAATTTTTTTTCACGCATAAGAAGCAGGAATTGTAACAAAAATAATCCATCTGTATTCGAATTTGCACAAATATTTGCTAAAATATTATCCATTAAATTAATGTTTTCTTCAAGATTTTCGAATTGTGATGAAGACGATGACAACATTCTTGATATTGATTGGAATGCAGTTTTAGAAGAGACAATTGCACACACAGATTTATCAAATTCTTCCAGTATAAATCGGTTGAATTCAATGGAACGAATAGAGTGACATGAATCTGATGAAAATTTAGAAATTCAAGAATTTCCGGGAAACGAGGAAGTAGCAATTGCTCAAATTGATATTAGTGACGCAGCTACAAGGTACTTCAGTGGTTATTGCTACTTAAAAACGATAAAATCACTTCGAAAACCATGTGAATTGTGCGAAAATGATATGATCAACAAACAAATAGATGACAAAAGTGACATATCTGAAATTTTTGATAAAATTAAAACAGTATGAGAACATTGAGGACATTTCAACTGGATTGATTCGACCTTCAGATATATTTTTTGATATACACTCACTCAAGAAAGTATCCGGACAAAGGAAAATTTTTAGAGGTTTCATTAATAAAAACTGTGTATAACTGTTATTCAAAAATTTTATTAACACATTTTATTTATCATTAAATCTAGTCTGTATATACGAAAAATCATGATTATAAATTGTTCCGTTATATGATAAAAATATTAATTTTTAAATAGAATACCAGAATTTGATCACAAAAAAGTATTCGGACAACATTTAAACTTAAAAAAAAACCGTTATGTCTATAATTTGTGATGACTGATAAAATTTATTTAATATGGAGTTACACGACCTCTTTTTCTCAACACTTCTCTTAATCTGAATGGCATTGAAAGTACTAATTTTTCACAAAATTCAGGTTCAATGAGCTGCCATTCATTGTGAAGCGCTTCTCTTAAATTTTTCTTTGTATTTATATTGTGTTTTCGAATCCTTTTGTCTAAATGGTCCCAAAGATGTTCTATCGGATTCAGATATGGACTTTGGGGTGGTGTTGCAATAACTTTTGGACAGTTATATAATTTCAAAAGCCTGCAAGCATGAGCCATATGTTTGGGATCGTTATCTTCAATATACTGAAAATTATTTTCTAAGCCCAAATTGATAGCACTTTCTTTCAAGTTCGACTTCAAAATGTCAAGGTATACATATTGATTCACTGCTTTATTAATAAAATGTAATTTTCCGACACCTGATGCCGCGAAACAACCCCAAATTATTTGGTTTCCACCCCCATGTTTCGTAGTATGGATTACATTTTTTCCTCCCACTCTTTGTTTGGTTCTCTCCATACAATTCGTAACCCATCCGGTCCAAACAAATTAAATTTGCTTTCATCAGCAAATATAACTGTCTTCCAGAAACTTAGAGGCTTATTTATGTATTGCGCGGCGAACTTTAATCGTTTCATTCTATTCTTTTTACTAATAAAAGGTTTCCTTCGCGCTACACGGCCATGGAAGTTATTTTTTCTCAATATATTTTTTACAGTTTCAGCACTACATTGTTTTTTAAAAATATTTTTTACTTCTTCAGCTAATTTTGTAGCAGGTAATTTAGGATTTTTTTTAATTTGAAACATTATCCACCTTTTTTCTCTTTCATGAAATATTGATGGTCGACCTGATCGTGGACATTTCTTGATTGTTTTGTGTATTTTAAAATGTTTTATTATATCATACACTGTAGATTTACTTTTATTAACAATTTTCGCAATTTCTCTGACCGTTTTTTTAGTGTTATAGTGATGAATTATTAATTTTCTAATATCTAAACTCACTTCTTTTTTCTTTTTTTCCATTATTGTTCAAATTTAACTTTCTTATATCCTGAATACTGTTTGCAAAGGATAACAACATCAAACTGAACACCTGCATTAAATTAATGTCAATAGTCATCACAAATTATAGACATAACGGGTTTTTTTTAAGTTTAAATGTTGTCCGAATACTTTTTTGTGATCAAATTCTGGTATTCTATTTAAAAATTAATATTTTTATCATATAACGGAACAATATATAATCATGATTTTTTGTATATACAGACTAGATTTAATGATAAATAAAATGTGTTAATAAAATTTTTGAATAACAGTTATACACAGTTTTTATTAATGAAACCTTCAAAAATTTTCTTTTGTCCGGATACTTTCTTGAGTGAGTGTATGTAAAAGACACATAAAAGTGTTTTCGTCTATTTTTGGCAATAATCCACAACAATCAAATTTAAAACACTATATAGTAAATTGCTGCTTAGAAAATATCAAAAGTAAATATCCTGATTGGTTCAACGAGCAAAACCAATGTTATAGTCATAGAATAAATTGTTTAAAATTTTTTATTCTTGTATTATTAAGAAAACATTCTAAGTGGTCAACGGATGCCGCAAAAAAATTAAAAGTGAGAAATAAGTTACAAAAATTAATAAACATTAGCAATTATTAATTTTTTAATAAATCAATAAATATTTTTAATGTCTAATATTATTAGACAGGACAATAAAAACAACTACATATTTGTCCTGTAATATAAATATGTATCAGTAAATATGTAATAAACAAAATTTCATATATGTACCATGCCATGCCAAATACACACTTTACACATTTTTTCTATCTAAAACAAATTTTACTAGCAAAATACTTAAAGACATGACATGGCTATAGGCACAAGCAATAAATACACGTATATGTTTATTGTTTGTGCTGTATACTATATACTATATACCCAAGAATATAAAGCTGCACATGAGTAGTTTATCTTTTAACTCAGTGTGCTATGACTATATTTATATAATATTTATATTATATAGACTGTTACATATGCAAAAGGATTCAAACGATGATCACAGTCACAGCACAGCAGAAGCAATGACGCAATGAATTGGTGAGTATGTACATATTAAGTTTTAATTTTGGTGAAAATCTTTTTGTCTGCTACTAAAAAGTTTTATTTTTGTTGAAAAACTTTTTGTCTGCTACTATGACTAAATTGTCTGCTAGTAAAAATTACTTGCATGTTTCAATTTTTAACATTTGTATTTCACATCTGGATAGTGTTATTAGTCTATGTTTCAACTATAAAGGATTTCACAGCATCGTACTTATGGCATTAGTTGATGCGAATTATAGATTTTTATGTGTGGATGTCGGTGCTAATGGACGAGCAAATGATGCGGCAGTGTTCAACCAATCAAATCTTTGCAAAGGGATATCAACTAATGCTTTTAATTTTCCTGCCGATGAACAATTGCCTATGATTAGCAGAAAGTTGCCATATGTCATTGTTGCGGATGATGCATTTAGATTGAGTACAAGAATTATGAAGTCCTTTGGTCATCGTTCTCCACATGAACACAAAATTTTTAATTATAGGTAATTACGTACTAATATTTATACTTTATCAGAGTAAACAAATACATTTTCCATTTTGATTCTACAGATTAAGTCGGGCTCGTCGAGTGATGAGTTTAGACTGCTTGATATGTCAAATATGATTTGGTTTGATTTGTGTCAAAAATGTTGTCAGATGGTGTGAAGCCATGTGAACATATCATATTTGACATATCAAATCATGTCGAGTTCGACATTTTGGAATTAGAACATGCTCTAATTCAATTTGACTTGGGTTTGACTTTTTATTTTGCTATTTCCAGATTTTCAATCAAAGGATACAGGTAAAATTAAAATTTTAACTTTTTGTGAATAATTAATTATTTTCTGCAACACTTTTATAGATTTCTTTCACATTTATAGAAAAATATATTTTAAAATGGAGATATCTTCACCAAATAATGTTGAAGTTGAATGCAACAAGAAAAAGTTAAAGGTAATTTATATACTGTAATGATAGATGATTTTTCTAATGTCTTACATTCATTTATTTTTTTTTTATATCTAGGACATGGATTGGCCCCAAGAGGCTGTTCTCAAATTAATAGAACTGTGGTCGAATTATCAATGCCTGTACAACACAACCCACAGCCTGTATAAAAATCAACACGCCAGAGCTGATGCATTATACAAGATAACAGAAGATTTGAAGAGATTGTTGCCATCAATTACATCACAACAAATTAAAACAAGAATGTTGAATTTGAGAAGCCAGTACACCCGGGAATTATCAAAAATAAATAATTCCAAAAAAAGTGGAGCTGGAAGCGATGATGTTTATATTTCACGGGTATACTGGCTAGACAAAATGAGAAAAACTCAATTAAAATAAACATTAAGTTTAATTAAATTGAATATAAACTTAATTAAAATGAAACTTACAAATTAAAAGATACTGCACTTTCACTTTCACTTATATATCAATATAACCAAAAACTAAAAACATTAAAAAATATACGTATACATGTGGGAATGGTTAATTAAGTTTAATTGATTAAATACTTACCTTTTTACGTATTCTATAAATAATATGAAATTTTTGAAATTTTGTTATTAAATACTTACCTTACTGAACACCCTGTAACTGAAAATAAAATATGTAAATATATTGTATGAAAATGTAAATGTTGAACAAATGCATTGTATTAATCACTATCGCTCTCAGTAAATTAATCTGTTGTACCGTTGTACATACTTACCGTTGTTCTTAAATTTTTTCCTATAATTTGGAAATTTTACTGTCGTTGTTTCCTTCTTCTGCCGTTGACCGTTGAATTGAGAGAAGCGATAGTGGGAAACCTTGGATTTGTTGAACATATAAAAGCTAAGTAAAATTTATTAATTATGTATCAAAGATAATACAGTCCTACTAGATGAACCATTTCATTTTTTTTATTTAAATGTTTGTATGTTTGCCAAAAATAAAGATCGAAAAAGTTTTTCGAAACAATATCGAAAAAGAGCGAAAGTTTATAATTCAGGAGGGATGTAAATATGAGAGAAAAATAAGAATATTTATATAGAAGAATTAGTTTGTGTGTTGCAGGACTGGTTTACTAAATTTTATATGGTTTTGAGTGGTACCATCACTTATTTGGGGTGCGTACATGAACATTACTTTAACCATAAGTCATGGTGTGGTATAGTTTGAGCAAAGTTATGTTATACTACATCCATATAGTTATGTTAACTTCAACTGGTTTTTGAACGCGATTTTTACCATACTAGTAGCAATAAATTATCATTCAGCTGTCAAGTCAAGTTTAAAATATTTTAACATATTATAATTATTATATTTTTTGTTTGTCAAAAATTAATTATTTTTTAAAAATGAAGTTTAAAACAAAATTAATTAATTTCAAATAAATTATATTGAAATTTTCACAATTCACAACAAAAAATTAAATGACAAACGATTTTTTATTGTCAATGTCATTACCACTTAAAGGTTTACTATCGTTACTATTGTTAACCATGCTCTCGAGCAGGGTTAATTTTTGACATCAAATAGTTAAAAATTTACTTTACTACAGATGTTTATGAACGCTAAAAATTCATGTTGGTAGTTATGTTTTACTATGCCACCACCATTTTGAACGACAAATGATAACTATAGTTAACTATAGTAACGTTTATGAACGCACCCTTGATATGATATTATACTTGAATAAGTAAAAATAAATGGATATTTTGTACGCAAATGCTTTAGAATACAATAATTGACAATAGGGCTGTTTCAAAATTTTTTTTATTGTATTGAGTTGATCGTCGTATTTAATATATGGATGACTTGAGAAAGGAGGTTTTTTCATATTTCATGTATTTTTATATATGTATGTATGTGTTGTTATGTTAATATTCCTTGTCGCGTGCTATATGATCTGACATAAATTACTACTACTACTTCTAATTGAAATACATATATAGAATTGTATTTATATCAAAGACCATATAAATATAAATATATACATTTATATGGTCTTTGGTTATATGTATTACCTGTATAGGTTTACATTATTTTCTGTTCTGATGTAGGATTGTAGAATATTTAGCAACAGAGGTTTTTACGTATGCATACATTATAATTACTGTAGCATTTGTACTGTACTCTGGTCTATACATTTATATGGTCTTTGATTATATGTATTACTTGTATAGGTTTACATTATTTTCTGATGTAGAGTTGTAGAATATTTGGCAACAGATGTTTTTACGTATGCATATATTATAATTACTGTAGCATTTGTACTGTACTCTATACATTTATATGGTCTTTGTTTATATGTATTACTTGTATAGGTTTACATTATTTCTGATGTAGGATTGTAGAATATTTGGCAACAAAGGTTTTTACATAAGCATACATTACAATTACTGTAGCATTATACCAGAGATACTATATAAATACATATAAATATGTTTTTTCATAGTATCACAGATCAGACACCCTTATCTGTGATAGTATATAGTATCTTTGATTATACATAATATATGTAAGTGGAGTAGTTTATAGAATAACATACTAACAATAGAATAACTTAAAAATAGATTTTTATCATAATTACTAATCTACTTACTCTCTTAAAATATTTTAAGATCACATATATTTTGAAATGTACTCAGAAATTGTATGCTTATTAATTGTAATATAATATAATAACATACAGCATCACCGTAATTATATATTGTACTTATCTATAATGTAGTAACTATTATGTTATTTTTAGAAATTTCGAGAATGTGAGAATTTTAAGAAAAATTAATATCGTAGGTAGAAAAGAAAATTTAATTTTTTTATAATTATTATTACTGTAACCGTGGCCGTGGATTATCGATTTCAAATTCAATAACAAATTACAGATAAGTACAATATTTTAATACGAAGTTATATAAAATAAATTAATATATTTTAATTATAAAGAGGAATACTATTTTTTTTAGAAATTTTATTTCACATTAAATAAAGAATTTCTAAAGAGCAGAAATAATAATTTTTCTTTTTCTTTTGATTTTCCACATGGGGGCTCAACCGGGATGTGGAATTAAAATTGTGAAAAATAGTATTTTTCCTCTGTTGTAATTTAAAAATTTTGAAGAAATCTTATAATTATAATTGTGGGAATCTAAAATTGTATCAAAATAAAAAAAAAAAAAGTAGAAGAATTTGAAATCTTGATAGAAAAAGGCATAAGTGATATAACACGTGGATGAACAAAGAAAATTTGCAAAGTAACGAAGTGTGTTTAACCTCTAAATTTATGATAGTTAAAATCGTGTAAAAGTTAAATAAAATTTGAAATTACTAAACATACGAGTAGTTAATAAATTTTAACCATTTTCAAAATTTTAATACATACTTTATTTTATAGAAGTCAATTAATAGAATTACCAAAAGAGCGCAGGCTGATTAAATTGAAGTAGAAAAAATAATCTAACTTATTTCGGTGAAATAATTAAAATATGAGTGCAAGAAGACGTAAAACACTACAAAGTAGTAATTCTGTAGATTTCGAAATTGATAGTGAAATTAGCAATGTTAATTTTACACGTGGCACTTAATGTGACCCTACGGTGAGGGTTAATTTTACCGATGTCGAAGGAGTAATAAGAAAGTTCTCTGGTTCGGAAGTTTCTAGTATACGAAAGTGGATAATCGAATTTGAGCAATATGCAAAGGTATTCCGGTGGAACGAATTGCAAAAATTTATTTTCTGTAAAAGGTCGTTAACGGGAACCGCGAAGTTATTTATAGAATGTGAAGCGAAACCTTCAAATTATATTGAACTTAAAGATGCGTTGTACAAGGAATTTCAATCGAAGGTAACTAGTGCTGAAGTGCACAGCAAGCTGCGCGAAAGAAAGAAACGAAGTGACGAATCATTCCGCGAATATTTATATACCATGCTCGATATTGGTTCTCAAGCCGACGTAGGAGAACTTTCGGTGATAAGCTACATAATATATGGTATCAAAGATTCGGTTAATAATAAAATAATATTGTACGGTGCGAATAGTATAGCGGAACTAAAAGAGAAATTGTTAATTTATGAAAAAGCTAAGAAAAGTGAAATTTCTAAACCGACATTCGAAAAGAAAGTTAATGTAAAACCAAGATCGGATAATAATGATCGTCAAAACCAGCGATACTGTTTTAATTGTGGTTCGGCTGCGCATGAGTTCCATGCTTGTCCACATAGAGACAGGGGCCCTAGATGCTTCAGGTGTAATAAGTTTGAACACAAGAAGCCAGACTGTAAAGAAGAACTTAAACCCGTTAATAAGAATAGTAGTAATACATCTGTGAACTTTGTAGAAACGGTGAAAAACAACATGTGCATCAAGGCAAAAATAAATAATCGGATTTTTGAATGTTTAATTGATACCGGCAGTGACATTTGTATTATAAAAGAACGTCATTTAAAATCAATTAATTCTAAATATAATTTCAGAAAGCTACCTACAATTATATCAGGTTTAGGTGCTAGTGTGACTACCAATGGTTCCTGCCTAGTTACAGTGGAAATAAATGGTGATGTCTATCAGGATGTTGAAGTTCACGCGGTTAAAGATGTCTACCTGAAACCGGACATGATTATAGGAATGAACCTGCTACGGCAGGCAAATGTAAACATAAATGAAGGTAATATTTATATTCAGAAAAATAAACCAATAGAGAAGATAGAAAATACAAACCGAGAGGAGGAAGGGCCAACATGCTTTCTAAGCATGATTGACGTTGAACCTGAAAGGTATGAAGATCTACCCGGACTTAACAACCTAAAAAGAGAAGATATGGATGAAGTAGTATCCCTGATAAAATATTACTCACCTGAATCACCAAAAGAATCCCCGATTTTCATGAAAATAATTACAGTAGATGATGAACCTGTATATAGACCACCTAGAAGGTTTCCTCCTAGTGAACAGAAGATCATAGAGCAGCAAATACATCAGTGGCTAGATGAAGGTATCATAAGAGAAAGTTCATCTGACTACGCAAGTCAAGTTGTACTTGTTAGAAGAAAGGACCAGTCTTATAGGTTATGCATTGACTATCGAGGAGTTAATAAAAAAATCATTAAAGACAGGTATCCTCTCCCCATTATTGAAGAACAAATTGATAAACTGCAACCAGCTAAGTTCTTTACAACATTAGAATTGGCAAATGGATTTTTCCATGTGTCGGTAGAAGAAAAAAGCAGGAGATATACTTCATTTGTTGCACACTGTGGGCAGTATGAGTTCTTGAATGTCCCGTTCGGTCTTTGTAACTCACCCTGCGTTTTTCAAAAATATATAAATTATATCCTAAAAGATTTAATAAAACAAGGTTTCGTTGTAGTTTATATTGATGATATTATCATCCCATCACAAACAATCAAAGAAGGTATCGATCGATTGCAGACAGTACTGAAAGCAGCGGCCACGAACGGAATACGAATAAAGTGGAAGAAATGCCAATTTTTACAAAACGACGTAGAATATTTGGGGCATCGTATTAGCAATGGTAGTATTTCACCATCCATATTAAAAACCAAAGCAGTTCTGAACTTCCCGCTGCCGACTACAACCAAGCAACTGCAAAGTTTTTTGGGCCTGGCCAACTATTTTAGGAAATATATACCGAATTTTGCAACCAGAGCGCGACCATTAACTGAACTGCTTAAAAGAACTGTGTACTTCAGAATTGGTGACGTAGAATTGGCAGCATTCAACGATTTGAAGCAGGCACTGGCTAGCAAGCCCACATTGAGGATATTCTCCTATGGAGTAGAAACGGAATTACATACAGATGCGTCACAGGATGGCTACGGTGCAGTATTACTTCAAAGAAATGTCGAGAATAATCTGTTGCATCCAGTTTATTATGCTAGTAAAAAGACTACAGATGCCGAAAGAAAATACAGCTCATATGAACTAGAAGTGCTAGCTATTGTAGCAGCACTACGAAAATTTCGCGCATACTTGCTAGGTCAAAAATTCAAGCTAGTCACCGATTGTAAAGCATTTGAATGCACAATGAAAAAGAAAGATTTCATTACCAGGGTAGCAAGATGGGCTTTAATGCTAGACGAGTTCGACTATGAGATAGAGCATAGAGCTGGTAGTAAAATGAGACACGTAGATGCGTTGAGCAGAAATCCAATAGTCATGTGTGCTTACCAAAAAAATGAATTTTTAAAGAAACTAGTAGAAGCACAACGCAAAGATGAAAATTTACTAGCTATTATCGAAATTTTAAAAGAAAAGCCGTACAAAGATTATGCCATTAGAAATGAGATTTTGTGCAAAAATGTAAACAATAATTTCTTATTTGTGGTTCCAGAAGGTATGAAGAATCAAATTATAAAGGAAGTACACGAAAGGGGGCACTTTCATTATCAAAAAATGAAAGATATAATAGAAAACGATTTTTACATTGGGGATCTACAGCGGAGAATTCAGAAACATATTGCGAATTGCGTGAAGTGTATACTTGCAGAGAGAAAAACTGGTAAAGCTGAATGCTTACTTCAGCCAATTCCAAAAGGAGAACGACCTCTACAAACGTGGCATGTTGATCACCTTGGACCTTTGCAGATTACAAAGAAACATTACAAGTACATTTTTTCTGTTATCGATGGTTTTACTAAATTTCTTTGGTTATTTCCAGTGAAAACATTAAACTGTGAAGAAACTTTACAAAAAATTGAAATTATCGCAGAAACGTTCGATTATCCCGAGCAGATAATAGCTGATAAAGGAGGTGCCTTTACTTCAAACCAATTCCAGAATTTTTGCAAAGAACGTAATATCAACCCACATTTTATCACTGTCGGAGTACCAAGAGGAAATGGACAGGTAGAACGAGCACATTCGATAGTAATTTCAGCACTAACTAAGCTTTCACTTAACGATCCTGAGAAATGGTATGCCTACGTTAAAGCAGTACAACAGGCGATTAACTCAACGTATCAACGAGCAATAAAGACTTCACCATTCCAACTACTGACAGGATGTCAAATGAGAACTGAAAAGGACATGAAAATTTTAGAGATCATTGAAGAAGAGCAAAGAAAACAATTCGAAGACGATAGACAAGATCAGCGTGAAAAAGCCAAACGGGATATTTTAGAAATTCAGCGAGAAAATAAACGCAATTTTGATAAAAGAAGAAAAGAAGCAACGAAATACCAAATTGGAGATTTGGTTGCCATCGAAAAAGTTCAATTTGCTACGGCGTCGAAGATTCGTCCAAGATTTTTGGGACCGTACAGGGTAGTGGCCATTAAAGGATTTGACCGTTACAAGGTGCAGAAGGAAGGAAATTTCAATGGTCCAAAGTTAACAGATACAAGTGCAGATGGAATGAAGCCATGGAGCAATTCTGATATTGAACATGATTACCTTACAACAGATGTAGAAGAAGAATATGATGATGCTGATCCTTAAGGTTGTGGTTATAGATATCTTCCGAGACTGAAGATACAGCAGGATGGCCGAGTGGAGTAGTTTATAGAATAACATACTAACAATAGAATAACTTAAAAATAGATTTTTATCATAATTACTAATCTACTTACTCTCTTAAAATATTTTAAGATCACATATATTTTGAAATGTACTCAGAAATTGTATGCTTATTAATTGTAATATAATATAATAACATACAGCATCACCGTAATTATATATTGTACTTATCTATAATGTAGTAACTATTATGTTATTTTTAGAAATTTCGAGAATGTGAGAATTTTAAGAAAAATTAATATCGTAGGTAGAAAAGAAAATTTAATTTTTTTATAATTATTATTACTGTAACCGTGGCCGTGGATTATCGATTTCAAATTCAATAACAAATTACAGATAAGTACAATATTTTAATACGAAGTTATATAAAATAAATTAATATATTTTAATTAAGAGGAATACTATTTTTTTTAGAAATTTTATTTCACATTAAATAAAGAATTTCTAAAGAGCAGAAATAATAATTTTTCTTTTTCTTTTGATTTTCCACATGTATACATATGGATATATTATGGTTTTATTTTGTTATGATTTTGAGTTCATTGACTTATGAATGCAAGATACGATTATATATTATCATATCCCGTGAATTGAATTTCTTCTTGAAATTTTTAAAGAATGTCTTTTTTAATGTTTGGGTCTTAGGACTTCTGAAAAAATAAAGTATTATTCTGATTTATGATCATAATATAGAAATTTAAAAATCAGGTGTTTTGTGAATTACCAAATTTTTTTATAGACTGAGTCAATTTTTTTTTCTAACTAGAAAAAAATTGATATTTTCAAATTAATATGGAACATAATTTACAAATATGTATATTTTTCTAAATTTTGAGGATAATGAATTTTAAATTATTTACAATATTTTTAAAAACATAAAGCTTAAAAATATTTATTTCAAAATTTTTAAATTTTATTTCGTTGATGTTTTTTGTGTGTGGTATAAAGTATATACTCAAAAAATTCTAAATACTAGCGCTGATGAACATTTAATTAGATTCAATGAAAATTGATAATTATTTGTAGCTTGAAAAATATTATATATATATATAGGTATATATAATAAACAACATGTCATGAAGTCGAAAATAAATTATTTCTAAATTTATGGATTTTTATGATTGAATATAATCAATTTTTTTTCATTTATGTTTGTTTGAAAATAAATTATTAAGTAGAATGGGCCTATAATTCTAGTCCTAGAAATATTTTGGAGATCCGTATTATTAAAATATCTTCAGTAGTGATTCAAAAAATTATGTTTGAAAATAACGTGGAATTGGTTTACGTATAGTAAATTATAATTGCTTATTTGATTTTTGAATTCAAAATTTACCTTTGTATTTTAACATTTCTATTAAATTGATAGCTCAACTATTTAATATCATTCTTAAACCAAATTTTAAAACTTAAACCATTCATTTAAAAAGTGCAAGAACTGGTCAGTTCTGCATGGTGCGGTCATGGAGTTGGCAAAAAATAGGAAGTTAATCTGACCTGCCTATACTTTAGAATATATTATCAGAAATTTGAATAGCCTCTGACATTTAGTATTAGCACTATTAGTCATAAATATTTTTATACAGCATTTTTTTTGAACAAAAGTTTTAAAATTGCATGTATTTTTAATTCTGTTTTTTTTCTATAAAATATATGTAACTTTGTTTTGAACTTAAATGAACCTAATGAAGAAAATGAGGAAAATCGTCGCATTGCAGTGTGATTGATAAATATTCGGTAATTATAAACTTTCGCGGTCAGCTAGTTTTTTTTAAACATTAAAAATCGAAAAATATATGAATCTTCATGATTCTAGTCTCAAAATGTTCCATTTAACTTCGGATTTATGAAAAAAGTATAATAGTTACAGTTTGATGCGTAGGAGAGTGTGGGTAGATAGTTAAAAGAGCATATGAAAAAATCAGTTTAATTCAGTTCAAAAATGTTGATCAGTGTTAACGAATGACGCTAATTATACAACACTTTTCATACTCTTTTAGCATACCCGCATCCACCTGCCAAAATTCTCTTTTTTTCATTTATATTTTAGTTTTCATTCTATAAAATTTTTCAATCTTACTAATGAAAAATTACTCATGAGTAATCACCACCCAACACCCCCCACACCACTCCCCGCATCAAACAGCCACTATTATATTCTATTAATAAATCCGAAATCAAACCAAAGTTGAAAAAAAAGCAAAAAGGTTGACTTTTCAATTTTTTATGAGTAAAAAACCAGCTGATTGCGAAAGTGTATATGTAATTACCAAATAATGTATTCATATATCTATGAATAACAAAAAGGTTCATATCTAACATTACACACAAATATTTTCATAAAGAAATATGTTAAGAAAGGTCATTGATACTATATACATTATAGATCCTGATTCCTGATATACATCATTGAACAATCTATTTTTATAATTACACTTGTATGTATGTGTACAAAATACAATATATACGATGTATACATACAATCATGTATATCGCATAAACAGCACATTCATTGCATATAGTATTTACTGTATTTACTATTATCTATTCTGCATAAGCAAGCAGCATGTTGTTATTAATGTCTACTATGTCATGTCTATTATGTATGTATTAGAATTAGTTTTTACATCGCATTCAATGTTATAGCAAAGACCAATATAATATACCATGATATAATATATTTTATATATCGGTCTTTGGTTATATCAAACTTGTTTATTCATGTTATATGCTTTATGTATGTGTGTGTACGAGATCGTCTTCAATTCAATATGGATCCTTACATATCCTTATGCACCAATCGAACGGCAGCGCCGAGCGACAATCTTATAGTGAAATAAGTGGTCTTTAAATTTTTATAATTTTAAATATTAAATTGTTTCAATAATTATAAAAAATCATTAAATATATTGAATTTAGTTTTCTTAATTAGAATAAATTGAAGTTTACGCAAAAAATTGTTATTATAAACATTAAAAGTGCTTTTTAAAAAAATTCACTAAATTTGACAGTTCTTCTATATTAATACATGTGTTTTGGTTTTTTAATAATTATTCAGTTTAAATGACTATATAAAGACAATAAATATTTAGACAATAAAGTTTTAGTGTTAAACTATATTTTGAACTCTATTATTTCTAAATTCTGGACTATTCTTAACCCCTTTTTGGGTGTTTTTATTTTAGATAAATTCTCTAACAGAGTTGCCTGATAGACTCAATTAAAAAGTTCAATCCAAATTTTTCTTTGTTTACACTTTTTCATATATAGGCTGGATATATTACACTAGCCACCTTTAATTGATTTATCATCATGTTGGACCCCCCTGGGGGCCAGAATAGGTTTAGCCTCTTAGACAATGATGACTTCACCACTATTCCACCAAAAAGATCCAGAGGCAAAAAATCGTTTATAGATGTTACTAATAGTTTATTTCCTGCTCTAGAAGACATCAATGTTAACAAAGAAGAAGCAAAGTACATTTTGATCTCCAGTTTTGAAACAGACACTAAAGCATCCACCTCAACTACTACAATTTATAAGAAACTAGAAGATTAAAACTTCTTCCAAGTGCTTGGAGCCATATCGGCTATTTCCAAGGAAATTTTGGACCTAGAATGGAGAAATGACGGAAAGATTCAGCTTCTCGTCAAAAACAACACCATTGCCAAGAGGTTTTACAATACTAAAGCTCTACGCTTAGCTCCAAATAAATCCTTCAATATCAAGTGTGAGAGTTTTACTGCTCTTAATTCATCAAGGGGTGTAATTTTCTCATTTCTTCTTAAAAATTCGTCTGAAGAAGAAATTAAATCAGATTTGGCCAGCCAGGGAGTTATTGCAGCCAAGCATATTAAGCGTCGTGGGACACAATATAACTCTGGAGCAGTTGTACTGACATTCGATAGCTACAGACTACCGTCTAGCGTTAAACTAGGCGGTTTCCTCAAGGTATCGGTCAGAGAATATGTCCTCAATCCCATGAGGTGTACTCGATGCCATGCAATTGGACACACTAAGAACAGGTGTGACCCCAACAACGATTCCCCCTGTGCAGTTTGCGGTAACCCTGTTCACGAGGGTGATTGCATTTTACCTTATTGTAAAAATTGCAACAATAATACGCATCCTTCTCTGAGTATGAATTGCCCTATGTATCTTAGGGAGAAAGACATACTCAAGATCATGACAACGGAGAGATGTACGAAGTACCAAGCGAAGAAAAAATACTTTCAACGCTTCCCTCAAGCTTCTACAAATAAGAACAACAGCAACAAAATCAACAAGAAGGATGTCCCACTCCCCAATCTGGCCGAACGTACTGGTTCGGTTTCTTATGCAGCTAAAGCTGCCAATAATATTACTCTACCCCCAACTGCTACAACGAAAACAAATACAAATACTGTAGCAACTTCTAGTATCACCAAAACTAATACAACAAAAACAATTTCAATCTCTAATAAAAACAAAACAGCTTCTCTCAATTCAGTAGCTGCCCCTACCTTAAACTCAAACAAAACTGATAAAACAGACTCTCCAAACAATAACCTAAACATTAAACCTGGTAGCAATGCAGAAGGCCAAAATACAGCCTCTACATTACACAAGAAACTTCAACTCCTCAAATTAATTTTGAGATTCCAGTTTCTGACCTAATAAAATTCGATGAAAAATCAAAACAACTCTTTGCTAAATTCGTTAGCCTACAAGGCAATAACTTTCTTAACTCTGGACTTAAATTAAAAGACTACGTCAAAGTATACCCCACGGTTCACCTCCCCTTTGAACCAACATTTATTTTAAATCCAAGTCCCGCACCAGCTTCTGATGATATTGAAATGGAAAGTTCGTCTGCTCAATAAGAGCTTACAAACCTTTCATTTCACCAGAAAACCTCTGTTCTTAAGATCTAATTTATCTTGTATAACAAAATAAAACTTAGATCTTTTCATGTCGAGCTTACAAACTTCATCTCGTAAGCTCACCTGCTTACAATGGAATATGAGAGGTTTTCGTGCTAATCAGCACAGTTTGGAACTTCTCATACACCAGTACAAACCACATATTATTCTTTTACAGGAAACTCTTTTATTTTGTCAAAATGTGCCCTTGAACTTTCGAGGTTATCGTTGTTATTTTTCAGACAACGCCACCTCGTCTCGTTCACGGGGAGTTGCAATTTTAGTACGATCAAGTTTAAGCCACTCTCTTCTCAATATATCTACAAATCTCTTAAATGTGTCAATCACCGTACACACATCTCCTCCAGTGACTTTCTCTTCAATATATATTGCTAGAACCGACTTTATTAGTTCCTCCATCTTAAATAACTTTATAACTATATAACTCCCCTTCTCCTCTATTATTGGTGGCGATTTTAACGCCCATCACCACTTCTGGGGGGATCGTAGGATCGATTCCAGGGGAGTTCTCTTGGCGGATTGGATCTCTAACTCGTCATTTTTGCTCCTAAATGATGGTGCCCCTACCTTCGTCTCTTCGACTCACCATACTACCTCTGCAATAGATCTCACTTTAGCCACAAATAGTATTGCTAGCGATTTGTCTTGGATACTCCATGACAATCCAGAGGGTAGTGACCATTTCCCTATTTTAATTTATAGTGATAAAGAGCTAGCTAAGCGCAGAATTTCTCCTCGACTTGTTGAAGCTAAGGCAAACTGGGACCTTTTCTCTCGGTTAGCACGACAACATGATCGAGTTTTTCCATATAGCAGCAATGTCAATAAAGAAGCAGTCAGCTTAAAGAAAATTATCAGATCTGCTGCTTTCTCTTCTATTCCCTTAGTTCGCACTTCTGCTTGTCATAGACCTCCCTGGTTGGATAATAACATCTTAAATCTGATCAAGGAGAAAAACATAGCATGGAAGAATTACCAAAGATGTCCTTCGGTAACTAATTCCACCAACCTTAAAAGACTTACCGCTCAAGTGAAACGGGCAGTTAGAGCAGCAAAAAAGGCCTCTTGGCAGGCATTTGCTAGCTCTATAGTTCCATCTGACTCGCTAAGAGATGCATGGATGAAGGTGAAACGCCTCTATGGCAAACCTCCTTCCTCTATTCTATCTCTTCTGACAGTTGATGGGGCTATCACCGATCCACTTGAGATTGCTGACGAATTCGCATCTTCCTGGTCTTCAGTCTCCAGCGATATGAACATGCCGGAATCGGTTATTAATGTGAAAAACCTTTTCTCGATTGAAGCATCTTATCATGTGAGGTTTAATTTAGCTTATGAGGTCTCACTTAGAGAATTAGATGATACATTAAAATCTTTCAGTGGATCATCCCCTGGGGAGGACCAGATAAGCTACCACATGATTAGGAAATTACCGATCGATATTAGGGAAAGAATTGCCAAGCTTTATTCTAACGTTCTTGGCAGCGGTACTTTCCCACAGGATTGGAAGTTAGCCACCTTAATACCGATTCCGAAGAGAACCTCTAGTTCAAAACGCGCTCTAGATTTCCGTCCTATCTCCCTTCTCCCTTGTTTATCTAAAACATTGGAGAAGATTATGGGATGTCGGATCCGGAGGGTAACTGAAGATCTTTTACATCATGGACAGCATGGTTTTCGTCCACGCAGAGGGATCATCACACTTCTTCATGACTTAGAAGAGGGGCTTGCCTCTTCTTTGTCAGCGAGAGATCACACTAGTGTCATTTCTCTTGACCTAGAGAAGGCATACGATAAGATTCCAGCCGTATTCGTATGTCGTAAACTGATCTCTTGGGGTGTTGACCCATGTTATGTTAAAACTGTTTACAGTTTTATGTCTAACAGGCAGGTTAGGGTTAGAACTAATGGTTATTACTCTAGTCGCTATTCTCTGGATAATGGAATCCCACAAGGATCCCCCCTCTCCACTACGTTACTCATAGTCTATTTGGATTCGTTGCTGGTGGCACTAGGTAGATATTTAAGTGTTAAAGTCTTGGTATATGCTGACAATATCTTGCTTAGTGTCACGAATAGCACTCCGGAGACTATGTACGAACTTCGCAGAGCTTCAGAATTCTCCATCAGTTGGGTTGAGGAGCACGGTGGAAGAATCCCACTCGAAAAAGTGGAATTCATTCACATGTGTAGAATAAGGAACTGTAATGTTCATCACATTCAGTTATTCTCACGTGTGATTACTCCCGTAAGGGAGTTAAAGATCTTAGGTATCCATTTCAATAAGAGACTTAACTGGTTAGACCAAGTTAATGTTGTGAATAAACTCAAAAAGGTTCTTAATCTCATAAAATCACTTGCAGCAGGTAGAATGGGTGCATCTCCTAGCGCACTCATTCATATTGCAAACACGTTAATAAATGGTATTGTAGGTTATGGCCTATCCCTGTTTGGTGATATTTCACCTTCTTCTAAAAAGAAGATCCAAACTGCAATAAATTCTATCCTAAGAGTAGCCTCTGGTGTCTACCATTCTACCCCAATTCCCATTCTCTTAGCAGAATGTGGTTGTTGGGGAATCGAGGATAGAATCATGAAATCCAGACTGAGGTTTGCTGCCAAGCAGTTGGCTGATCCTAGATCTCCTCTGTTTGGTATTATCTGGAACTTTTTAGAAAATAACTATTTCAATCGTTTCTCATCTCTACGTAGATCGGTGATTACTATTCCCCGCCTCGTAGAATCCTTACCTCCTCGTCCTTGCCTCCTTCCCTTTGTAAAATCTTTTCTTCCCAATCCCAGCCTTATACAAAATTACATTACGGACGACCTGAGTAGGTACAGTAGGGATGCTTATAGTCCCGAGGTCTTTTGTGCTCTGCATGCTGAGCTTTGTGAGGAGTATAGAGATAGATTACAGCTTTATACTGATGCCAGTAAAACTGCTGCTGGCGTTGGTATAGCAGTAATCCAAAAACATGGGTCGCATGGATGGAAGACGGTGATAAGAAAGGGTTTACCATTAGACACTCAAGTCTTTGATGCTGAACTAGTTGCAGTGTGGTTTGCTGCGGCTAAGAAAGCTAAAAATGGCAGAGGTCTGGTGATCTTTACGGACTCACTGTCTGTCATTCATGCGCTAAAAAATCTCGGAAATGATGATTACTTGTTACACCTAGTAAGAAGTATCATCTGCCAGTATGACATTCGTGTTTGTTGGATACCTGGGCACATGGGTATTGCTGGAAATGAACTGGCAGACCAGGCCGCCAAAGCCGCCATTGGCGTGGATAGCGAGTCTGCCCTTTTTATTCCTCCAAGTCCCAATGCTATTTATAGAATGGGTTTGTGCCGATTGAAAGAGAAAAGGCTGGCTGCCTTTCTAGATATTGGTTCAGACACAACACGTGAATACTGGGAGATTAACCCGGATCTCTCTGCTCCGAAATTCAGGCCTTTGTTAGGTAGGGTTCGACAGACTTCATTAATTAGATTGAGAACTGGGCATACGAGGTTGACCCATCTCCGCTCTTCCAACGGCAGAGTTGGGTCAACTTGCCCTTATTGTAACTGCTTCAGACACAGGAACGCGACGAAATTACTACTAGACTGCCCGACAATTAGGAACAGACTGGCAGCGCTAGGGTCATCGACCTTGAGTAGAGTAGAGCTTCTGGATCCGTCGCAGGACCAGAACTCTCCCCTATTCAAGTTACTGACTGACGTTAACTTATACAGACGACTGTAGATTGTATGAGTCCGAACCAGTGCCGACAAGTTTATGTTTTTCTATATTGTATGTGTCGTTTACCAGACGGCATAACATCACGTACGCTCTTACTCAGACAGGACACTATACAGTACCTTTGTTTTCAGAACTTAATGTTAGTAAGTAAGTAGCTGGTCTATAAATTCTCCACCACCCTTCTCATGGCTTTGCTATGAGTGGAATGGTGTGGAACTTATAGACTAGCGTTGTCTTGTCCTATTTGTTCATTAGTATATAGGTAGTTAGTAAAATAGGCTTTGCGCCATAAGTTGCTCTAATTTTAGTCTTTTGGGTTTAATATAAGTAAGGTGTAAGGGTAGTTTTTAAGTTTATGCCTTCTGCAATAAGTCTTCTAGTATTAGATTTCTTCATTGTTAGGTTTAGTAACGAAGAAGGTGACCGCCAAAAGGCCCTGGAGGGTCGTGGTGTGGGCAGTAGGGAGGCAGTTTACTGACCTCTCTGCTTAATAAATAATAATAATATCCTTATGCACGAGCATAAACCATACATGGAAAATAAATATATATGATCAAAATCTCTCAAAAACGTTCAAATTTATATTTATATGTTCCAGCCAATGATATTCATTTATTCTATTTTCAATACTCAAAATATACAAATACACATAAATAATGTGTGGAATATCATATGAATTAAATGTACATTTTAAATAGCATTGTGTATTGTTTAGTGCTGCAAAACATTGACAGGTGTTCATTTCATTTAGTGAGAGCAAATATTTAAAATAAATGAGAACAAATTCGAAACACTATGGTCCGTCTACACAATTAGTTTTGATAACTCGATTTACAAAAACAATTCCATTATATTACACAGTGTCAGATACTTTTATTGAAATGATTATAATTGTGTACAGAGTACATGACTAAAAGCAATTCGAAAAATTTTGAAAAACTTTTTTGATTTTGATGAAGCTTTTTCGATCTTTATCATATATGTGAGTGTGTCGTTTTTGGAAAAATTACCACTTACACTAAAAAGAAAATCTATTGAGAAGAACTACTATTATCTTTGTTATGTATATTTCTAATAACACACAATATTTTTATAACACTACTAATATTTTGAAATTAAATTTGTGAATTTATAATAAATATAAAAAAGGAAAATTCTTCGTTTTAATTAAAATACGACATTTGGGGGCTCAACCGGGATGCGAAAATCGCTTGTATAATAAAATATAAAATATCATATTATTTTAAATAAAAATTGTTTGAATAATTTAAATGTAGATATAAAATTAAATAAATTATAATTGTTGAAAATTATAAAATGTGATAATCTGGATTCCGGTGCATAAATTTTAATTGACAAAAAGTGTGAAATAAAAGGTAGAATATAAAGTACACAAGTACTTATTGTATTTAAAACCCACTATCGGATTTTATTGTTATCGATTCTGTTGTTTTATATAATTACATAAAAAAAACTTGGTTCATGTGTAGTAGGTACTCTATATATTAAAATAGGGTAGTGTGATCAGTTATTGACTATCAGCAGGTATACAATTTATTAAAATAGGGTAGTGTAATCAGTTATTGCCTATCATCAAAGATAATATAGTTCTTCGTCTCAATAGATGTTCTTTTTAGTGTAAGTGGTAATTTTTCCAAAAACGACACACTTACATATATGATAAAGATCGAAAAAGCTTCATCAAAATCAAAAAAGTTTTTCAAAATTTTTCGAATTGCTTTTAGTTATGTACCCTGTACACAATTATAATCATTTCAATAAATTTGTATGACAGTCTGTGATATAATGGAATTGTTTTTGTAAATCGAGTTATCAAAACTAATTGTGTAGACGGACCATAGTGTTTCGAATTTGTTCTCATTTATTATAAATGTTTGCTCTCACAAATGAAATGAACACCTGTCAATGTTTTGCAGCACTAAACAATAC
The DNA here is from genome assembly GCA_951394055.1 of Villa cingulata. NCBI lineage: Eukaryota > Metazoa > Arthropoda > Insecta > Diptera > Bombyliidae > Villa > Villa cingulata. The sequence goes on along the minus strand of OX596019.1, from coordinate 26,653,819 downwards.
ACAATGCTATTTAAAATGTACATTTAATATGATTTAATTCATATGATATTCCACACATATAAGTGTTATTTATATGTATTTGTATATTTTGAGTATTGAAAATAGAATAAATGAATATCATTGGCTGGAACATATAAATATAAATTTGAACATTTTTGAGAGATTTTGATCATATATATTTATTCTCCATGTATGGTTTATGCTCGTGCATAAGGATATATAAGGATCCATATTGAATTGAAGACGATCTCGTACACATACATACATAAAGCATATAACATGAATAAACAAGTTTGATATAACCAAAGACCGATATATAAAATATATTATATCATGGTATATTATATTGGTCTTTGGTATAACATTGAATGCGATGTAAAAACTAATTCTAATACATACATAATAGACATGACATAGTAGACATTAATAACAACATGCTGCTTGCTTATGCAGAATAGATAATAGTAAATACTATATGCAATGAATGTGCTGTTTATGCGATATACATGATTGTATGTAATATGTATACATCGTTTATATGGTATTTTGTATACATACATACAAGTGTAATTATAAAAATAGATTGTTCAATGATGTATATCAGGATCTATAATGTATATAGTATCAATGACCTTTCTTAACATATTTCTTTATGAAAATATTTGTGTGTAATGTTAAATATGAACCTTTTTGTTATTCATAGATATATGAATACAGTATTTGGTAATTACATATACACTTTCGCTATCAGCTGGTTTTTTACTCAAAAAAATTGAAAAGTCAACCTTTTTGCTTTTTTTTCAACTTTGGTTTGATTTCGGATTTATGAATAGAATATAATAGTGGCTGTTTGATGCGTGGAGTGGTGTGGGGGGTGGTGGGTGGTGATTACTCATGAGTAATTTTTCATTAGTAAGATTGAAAAATTTTATAGAATGAAAAATAAAATATAAATGAAAAAAAGAGAATTTTGGCAGGTGAGTGTGGGGATGCTAAAAGAGTATGAAAAGTGCTGTATAATTAGCGTCATTCGTTAACACTGATCAACATTTTTGAACTGAATTAAACTGATTTTTTCATATGCTCTTTTAACTATCTACCCACACTCTCCTACGCATCAAACTTTAACTATTATACTTTTTTCATAAATCCGAAGTTAAATGGAACATTTTGAGACTAGAATCATGAAGATTCATATATTTTTCGATTTTTAATGTTTAAAGAAAACTAGCTGACAGCGAAAGTTTATAATTACCGAATATTTATCAATTACACTGCAATCTGATGGTTTTCCTCTGAAAAGAATTAAATAACAATTTTGATAGGTAACAGGCCTCAAGCAAATATCCTTTTAAGATACCACAATATCTATATTTGAAGAATATATCATTCATTTACTACGTTACCACTATTATAAGTGCAAAATCCACTTTGATCGTGATCAAAATTTTTCTTCTGCTTTGCTATGACTTTCATAGATATTTTTATACATAATTTGCATATTAATATTATACTTTATACATCATATATATAGTAATATATTTGATTTTAAAATTTTTAAATTTGAAAACTGTCTTCCAACTATAGTTAAACTAAAACTGGATGTACAGTATTGTTCACAACTACTTTTACACGGCATTTAATTTCTAATCAATTAATAATTGGAAACGCATCCTCGAAACATTATAAATCCATAAATTTGTTTAGTGTATACATATATAATTATAATAATAAATAATTGAATATAATATCAACTATTAAAATATTAAAATATTGTATAATTTCAACTGTATTAAAAGACGATTGATAATTCATCGCTTTTTTGTCCGAATTCATTAGGTTCATTTAAGTTCAAAACAAAGTTACATATATTTTATAGAAAAAAACAGAATTAAAAATACATGCAATTTTAAAACTTTTGTTCAAAAAAAATGCTGTATAAAAATATTTATGACTAATAGTGCTAATATTAAATGTCAGAGGCTATTCAAATTTCTGATAATATATTCTAAAGTATAGGCAGGTCAGATTAACTTCCTATTTTTTGCCAACTTAATGACCGCACCATGCAGAACTGACCAGTTCTTGCACTTTTTAAATGAATGGTTTAAGTTTTAAAATTTGGTTTAAGAATGATATTAAATAGTTGAGCTATCAATTTAATAGAAATGTTAAAATATAAAGGCAAATTTTGAATTCAAAAATCAAATAAGCAATTATAATTTACTATACGTAAACCTATTCCACGTTATTTTCAAACATAATTTTTTGAATCACTACTGAAGATATTTTGATAATACGGATCTCCAAAATATTTCTAGGACTAGAATTATAGGCCCATTCTACTTAATAATTTATTTTCAAACAAACATACATGAAAAAAATTTGATTGCATTCAATCATAAAAATCCATAAATTTACAAATAATTTATTTTCGACTTCATGACATATTGTTTATTATATATACCTATATATATATATAATATTTTTCAACCTACAAATGATTATCAATTTTCATTGAATCTAATTAAATGTTCATCAGCGCTAGTATTTAGAATTTTTTGAGTATATACTTTATACCACACACAAAAAACATCAACGAAATAAAATTTAAAAATTTTGAAATAAATATTTTTAAGCTTTCTGTTTTTAAAAAATATTGTAAATAATTTAAAATTCATTATCCTCAAGATTTAGGAACTAGATCTAGTTAGAAAAAAAATTGACTCAGTCTATAAAAAAATTTGGTAATTCACAAAACACCTGATTTTTAAATTTCTATATTATGATCATAAATCAGAATAATACTTTATTTTTTTAGAAGTCCTAAGGCCCAAACATTAAAAAAGATATTCTTTAAAAATTTCAAGAAGAAATTCAATTCACGGGATATGATAATATATAATCGTATCTTGCATTCATAAGTCAATGAACTCAAAAACATAACAAAATAAAACCATAATATATCCATATGTATACATATATTATGTATAATCAAAGATACTATATACTATCACAGATAAGTGTATCTGATCTGTGATACTATGTAAAAACATATTTATATGTAGTTATATCACAGAGTAAAATAACTATATACAGAGTGTGCAATACAATCCTTTCCATTGCCGAGCTAATTTTGGAAGTGGATTTAGCGAAAATCCACCTCTCTCAAAGCTTTTCTTATAAAATGAGTACATTTTGAAAATTGAGAGTAGAAAATATAAATAAAACAAAACAAAACAACACAGTTTCAAATATACAATCTTACATACACGTAATATAATGTACAAGAAGGGAGCAATTTTTTTCTTGTTTGCGTACATATTTTGTATTGGGCAATAGAAATATGTATGTATGTACATAAGTATATAGAATATGTATGATACTGGAATATATACTGTTTTGTACCATAATGTTAGATATAATATATTTATGTATATTTACGAGTATATATGTATATATATATACGCACATTATAGTTTGTTTTGGTTTGTTTTTGTTTTCGACCCTTTGTTACTATTTCATTGTTATTTTCGACCCTAAATTTATGTTTGTTCGATTATGATTTCATTTTTTCAAGTTAATATGCATCTTACAAATTATGCTGCTTCTACATTATATGTGTATACACATTATATACACATGTACAGTAATCACAAAAAGTATTTCTGCATAATTAAAGTATCGTAATTTGGATTTAGACACTTGTAATACTAATAAATTTTTATATTTATTTTTTCAAACTTTAATAAATACAATTTCTTAAAAAAAACCATAATTATTCTTAGAACAAATATATTATTTGAATTATTCCAAAAATTATTCCTGCATTAATTCTATCGCAAAAATTATTATGAATATTAAAATGAAAATAATTGATTTAATTTTGACTTTCAAGAAAAATACCGAGGAAATTTGAATTATTTAGTAAAAATTTGAAATTTGTTGTGCACAAGCAGCACCAATAATTTTTGTGATCACTGTACATACCTATCAATTTCTTCATATAAACAGAATCTAAAATCTAACATCTACCAACTATCAACTATAAAATCCGGTATTTGATGATGTAAGTCAAAATAAGGAAAAGACAACCAAGCCTCCTTGTATACGAAGTGACAATATAGTTGCGTTCCTTTTGACCAAGTAAAGTACTCGCAAGTACTTGTAGTCGTGATCATCTACACCACCTCTTGTATTCGAGTAATTTACTTGACAGTTGCATGGTTAGTTACGCCAAAATTCGCCGTCAGAGGTGTTTGTGTTTTAATCGTTAGAGATTAAAGAAATAGGTTTAGGTCTATAATATTTTTAATACACGTTTTATTCAATAGGTGGCTTTTTATTGTTTAATGTTATGAAGCATCTAAAATCAAAGCAAAACAAATTTGAAATACATGACAGCTAAAATTGGAGCATGGCCAACTGTCACTCCAATATTCACATTGCCTTAAAAATGTGTATGCTTTCAAATTTGAGGTTACTCTTTACTTCCAAGTAAAAAATTGCGTTCCATTTATAATATACTCCCGAGTACTTGAAAGTTCTTTACTTGGTCAAAAGGAACGCAACTTATGTGTAATAATAAAACCTGTATGTACATTTACATACATCTATATCTAGCTATTGTGGTATGAAAAAAAAGGGTAGCAGTATGTATGAATAAAAAAAAGTAAAAAAAACATTTCTCTTTTTGGGAGAGCACAATTTACGAATTTTAAGTTTCAAATCAAAAGTTTTATAGATGAAAATGCAAACTTGAAATTTTTTAAAATGAGCTTTGCGATATTGGCCTATCTGTGTATCGTTATTTAGGTCTGTGGTTATATAGTATCTCTGGTATAATGCTACAGCAATTATAATGTATGCATACGTAAAAACCTCTGTTGCCAAATATTCTACAATGCTACAACAGAAAATAATGTAAACCTATACAAGTAATACATATAATATATAATCAAAGACCATATAAATGTATAGAGTACAGTACAAATGCTACAGTAATTATAATGTATGCATACGTAAAAACATCTGTTGCCAAATATTCTACAATCCTACATCAGAAAATAATGTAAACCTATACAAGTAATACATATAATCAAAGACCATATAAATGTATAGACCAGAGTACAGTACAAATGCTACAGTAATTATAATGTATGCATAGGCATACGTAAAAACCTCTGTTGCTAAATATTCTACAATCCTACATCAGAAAATAATGTAAACCTATACAGGTAATACATATAACCAAAGACCATATAAATGTATATATTTATATGGTCTTTGATATAAATACAATTCTATATATGTATTTCAATTAGAAGTAGTAGTAGTAATTTATGTCAGATAATATAGCACGCGACAAGGAATATTAACATAACAACACATACATACATATATAAAAATACATGAAATATGAAATAACTCCTTTCTCAAGTCATTCATATATTAAATACGACGATCAACTCAATACAATAAAAAAAAAATTTGAAACAGCCCTATTGTCAATTGTTGTATTCTAAAGCATTTGCGTACAAAATATCCATTTATTTTTACTTATTCAAGTATAATATCATATCAAGGGTGCGTTCATAAACGTTACTATAGTTAACTATAGTTATCATTTGTCGTTCAAAATGGTGGTGGCATAGTAAAACATAACTACCAACATGAATTTTTAGCGTTCATAAACATCTGTAGTAAAGTAAATTTTTAACTATTTGATGTCAAAAACTAACCCTGCTCGAGAGCATGGTTAACGATAGTAACGATAGTAAACCTTTAAGTGGTAATGACATTGACAATAAAAAAATCGTTTGTAATTTAATTTTTTGTTGTGAATTGTGAAAATTTCAATTTAATTAATTTGAAATTAATTAATTTTGTTTTAAACTTCATTTGTAAAAAATAATTAATTTTTGACAAACAAAAAATATAAAAATTATAATATGTAAAAATTTTTTAAACTTGACTTGACAGCTGAATGATAATTTATTGCTACTACTATGGTAAAAATGGCGTTCAAAAACCACTTGAAGTTAACATAACTATGGCTGTAGTATAACATAACTTTGCTTAAACTATACTACACCATGACTATGGTTAAAGTAATGTTCATGAACGCACCCCAAATAAGTGATGGTACCACTCAAAACCATATAAAATTTAGTAAACCAGTCATGCAACTCACAAACTAATTCTTCTATATAAATATTCTTATTTTTCTCTCATATTTACATCCCTCCTGAATTATAAACTTTCGCTCTTTTTCGATATTGTTTCGAAAAACTTTTTCGATCTTTATTTTTGGCAAACATACAAACATTTAAATAAAAAAAATGAAATGGTTCATCTAGTAGGACTGTATTATCTTTGCTATCATTCATTAAATTTGAAAAAGTAGGGGAATGCAATCACTTATTTATTAGTATAGCATACTTTTTTTTAAAAGTACATAGATAAAACTGGTTAACGATTAGTGATAAATTATTTAAATTGTTTCGTTGTTATTAACAAAAATAATTTCATACAATCGGTGAGTTTACAAAATGGCGGGTCATAGAAAACAAAACAAACAACGTAGTGAATCTGTCATGGATTTCGATGTCGATGTGCCTGTGATGTCATTGCGAATTTTTTAAATGGATGACAGGTCTGTAAGATTAAATTTTGCCGACTTCGAAAGTGTATTACGTAAATTTTCGGGAGAAAATACGACGAGTGTTCAGAAGTGGTTAGCAGAATTTGAACAGTACGCTAATACTTTTCATTGGAACGAACTACAAAATTTTATATTTTGTAAGCGATCTTTATGCAGAACGGCTAAGATGTTTATTGACTGTGAGGATAAACCTTTGAATTATAACGAGTTAAAAAACGCATTATTCCGCGAATTTATGCCGAAATTAAATAGCGCAGTTGTTCATCATCAACTTAAGGAACGGAAAAAGAAAAACAGTGAATCTTGCCGAGAATATTTGTATGTAATGATGGATATCGCCGCGCAAGCTGATGTTGATGAACTCTCAATAATTTCTTACGTTATAGACGGTATTAAAGATAGTATGACAAATAAAATAGTTCTTTATGGCGCGAAAAGTATTAGCGAGTTCAAAGAAAAGTTATTTATTTATGAAAAGATTAAAAATGAAAGTGTTAAACACATGCCTGGGAAAAATGTTGAAACAAATAAATATAAAAACGATAAAATAAATGAAAAGTCTGATGTAAGTGTAAAAAGATTTTGTTTTAATTGCGGTTCCGCCTAGCATAAAATTAGTTCTTGTCCGCTAAAGTCAAAAGGCCCGAAGTGTTTTAGCTGTAATCAGTTGGGTCATGTGAAATCTGAATACCCAATAGCTACAGCAAATAAACAAACATCAATCAATTTCGCTCAAGCAATAACAAAAACGGATATGTGTCGGTTGATTAAGATTAATGGTATCGTGATTGAAGGAGTCGTTAATACGGGCAGTGACATATGCATTATCAAGGAAAAGTATTTACAAGTTATTGAACCGAAATACATTTCTAGAAAATGGCCGTTGTCGATATCCGGGTAAGGTTCAGCTGTTTCTACAATCAGGTCGTTTCTTGCTTGTGTAGAAATTGGTGATGAAACATTTGAAAATGTAGAGGTACATTTAATTAAAGACTGGCAAACGAAACCGGATTTTATAATCGGTATGAGTTTGTTAAATCGGGCAATAGTAAATATAGAAGAAGGTAAAGTCCATATATCAAAGAAGAAACCCAAGTGTCAGGAAGTCGCTAGTGGAAAAGACGAAGAAATAGTAGCCTGTTTTCTTGCTGAAATAAAGGTTGATGTAGATAATAGTGAATATAATAACTTACCTTGTTTATCTAATTTACAGAGCAAAGAAATTTATCAGCAAATACTTACCATGATTACATCCTACTCACCTGAAGACGTTTCTGATTCTCTAATTAAAATGAAAATTGTTACAATAGATGATGAGCCAGTTTATCGTCCGCCGAGGTTGCTGTGGTTTGTTTTTGATTTATGGTGTTTATAATTGTTCGTTTGTCGAATTCTTGGCGGTATTTTCACAACAATTTCAGTTGTGTTCCAATATGTGAATTGAATGACTGTCTTATCATCCACCCTGTGTCGGTATGATTTTTTCATTGATTTAACCCTTTCTTGAGAATCAATCCCTGAATCAATCAGAGCTCTCAAGATTTCCTCGTGACCCTGTGCATTACGTATCTTGACCAATGCCGTTGATAGCAATGCCTGCTTAGTGTTTGTAGAAAAGAAGTTCTTTACATCTTTTTCTACCTCAGTTTTGTTAATTGGCGGATTTGAATCCCCTTTTTTATTTGCATTTGTTTTTATTTTGCAGTTGTCTTAGATTTTGAATTTGATACAATGTTGAAGCTGGAATGTAATATTGTGTTGTGTTTCCTTTTACATATATTACATGTAAATTTGCTTTTGCAATCTTTAAATTGATGGCCTCCTGCCAAACAATTCAAACATAAGTCCTTTGACTTTACGAATTTTAATTTTTCATGTGCGGACAACGATTTAAATTGTGTACAATTGAATAATCTATGGTCTGAGTGACATTTGCAACATTTCAAAACTTGAGTTTTATTATTTTGTGTGAGAAATACTTTGTTTTGTTTTGGTTGCGTTTTACTTTGTATTGCTTCCAGAACTCTAAATCTGGCTTCTAAGAATTCTACCAATTCTTGAAAACTACACATTTCGGTTTTCGAACTCTGTTTTACTTCCCAAAGTTCTCTGGTCTCAAGTGGTAATCGTTGTAACGTTAGATAAGTAATAATTGGATCCCAGTTTTCAGTATTTACACGTAATGTTTCTAGCTCATGTAGAGTTTCTTCAACGTTACTCAAGACTTCTTTCATTGCTTGTGCACTTTCTGATTTTATTGGCGTGAATTTACATAATTTCTCTAGCTGAGTATTGATTAGCACTCTATTGTTGTTGAATCGGCTAACTAAAGCGAACCAAGCTTTTTGGTAATTTGCTGCTATGATATCAAACGGTTTAATGATTCGATCTGCTTCACCAGACGTACAATGTCAGAAATTTCATTATTGTTATGAATTAAATTCACATATAGATCTCTGAACGATCTCCATGATCTATATGTGCCATCAAATTTTGGTAACTGTATATAGATGGTAGTTTAATTTGTGGTTTTGCTGACGGTGGTAAAGTTGTATTATTGTTCGTAGTTTCGTTTGATACCTTTGCTGTGGTTAATAATTCAATTCTTTCGTCTAATTCAACAATTAATTCGAAACATTGATCTTCAAAGTTCTTAAATGAATTTTGTTCTAAGTATTGGGTGGTGCTATTCGCGTCTTCAGCATGACAAATCTCATAATGATTTTTCCGAAACTCTTGGGATAATTCCTTTAACTTTTCGATTCTGCGTTGATTACTATAGGTTTATTTTCATCAAGATTTTGTTTTATACTGACAGTAACGTTGTTTAATTCTTCAATTAATAAGTATTGCGATTTAATTAAACCTTGAACCTTTCCCATTGTTTCCTTTTTCTTTTTATTGCTGGAATTTTTTGTTTTGCTACTCGAACTTTTTGTTTTAACCATCAATTAGTATATTCTATCAAATTTTATATAAAAAAAATAAAAAATAAAAATTGTGTTTTTATTTATATCCGGCTCGAAGGACCAAATGTTAAATCCGTAAAATTTAATTTAACATTGAACTGTAGAAAGGTGCAAATTCAAAAAAAAAAGGAATATAAAATAAAAACACAATTTTTTCACAAACGTTATAAACTTTATTTAGTTCAATATCTTAACCTAACAATTGAATCTTAAATCTAATAATAATGTACAAATGAATTTAATAATAATAAAACTACAATGAAATTACAATACTTTAAAAAAAAACGGAAATGAAAAATTTTAAAATTTCAAATATTTAAAAATTTAAAAAAAAATTCAAATTTTAAAAGTATGAAACAAATTTAATAATTTACAAAGAAAATGGATAATGTTGTAAAATAAAATTTATCAAAATAAAATTTTAACTATAAATGATTATAATTTTTTAAATTTTCAAATTTTAATTTTAAGTTTTAATTTAATTTATTTTATTACTTAAAATCTAAATGTCGACGGTATAGATCGATCTATACGTTGAAATGTTGATTGAAGATTCAGTTTCCGGTTGTTGAAGTAGTTTCGGTTGAAAATGGTTGCCCTCTAATGTGAATAGTGATAGATAGATGTTCTGTATACGCAGTATACAAGATGTAATTTTCCCGACGGCGATTCAAATTAATATTTATCAAGCAGAATCGAAGTTTTTTCTGATAAAAGTTTCTAAGTGTTTGTTGACTTCAAATTGCCCGCAATTTTATAATTTTTCTAAGTCTTTTTTTAAAAATTCAATTTAGCAAAATTTTTCTAAGTATTTGATATAAAATTTTTCTTTCAATAAATTCGTTGTCCGCAGCAGAAATTTTCTAAGTGTTTAAAAATTTCTCAACTTTATAATTTTGTTAAAAATTATGAAAAATTTTTGCTAAGTGTTTACCAATTTTACACTTAGCCGATAAATTCCTTTCGATGATTTTATCCAAAAATATTCTAAGTACTCTGTTAATTTAGTACTTAGCAGATGAAAAAATTCTACCAATTTTTTCCTATATTTTGTAAAAAAAATTATAAGTTTTTTTTACAAAATTCCTAACAATCCTATTGTACTAGCTCAATACGCTAGATTTTAAGTAGGACTCAATACGTCCAAGCTGATGAGGCGATCTTTTGTTTTCCCTGATTCAATCTCAATACAACAATTTAGGCAGGTAATCGCAAAAGACAAATTTTTCTGCGAGTCGCAACCCTTTATATACAAAAATTTGCAAACTCTGGATATTTCTATTTTCCTCGTTGTTGAAATGTTCTGCTATTTATCTCATGTTTTCGTCTTTTTTATAAAACCGTTTTTTTTCAAATTGTGTTTGGTTATTCGAGTGATAATTTATGTTAATTGTGAATAACTTTGATTGGTAACTACTATAATGTTTAATATTTATACAATGTATATTTATAATATTTATATAATGTTATAATACTTATATAATGTATATATATTCAAATGTTTTTATTTTAGGTTAGTGTTCATTGTTTATGTAATGTAATTAAATACTTGTGTTTAATGTTTTATGTTATATATTTGTGCTATGTGAATCGTTTTGTTTTTGTTTTGTATGCTATGTCTATAGACCTTTTTACGTTACCTGCTTGTGCATATTCATGTTATATGTTCTATATTATTGCATATATTTCTGTGTTATATGTTTGATTTCGTTGATTTGTTTATATTTTTTGTTGTTCTTTTTCGTATGTAATATTATATTATCGCATTGTTTGTCTTGAATTGTTTGTATAACCTTTTTTTTCTATATTTATATATACATATTTTTCGACACTGCCCCTTTTTTTTAATTATATACATATATTCTTTTTTCAGCCTATGTTGACTGGAGCACAGACAAATAAATACCAGATACACATTTCAGTATAGTTTGATTTATATGGAAAACGTTAATGCGCAATTAGTGTTGGATGAAGTATTTTCGTCCAAGTAAAATACAATTGCATATCCGATGCACCAATCAAAATTTTATTCACCTCTTTTTTTATAACAATCCGCTCAACTGTACTACAAATGGTGAAATTGTCATCTTACATTATTACATATACCATATAAATCCTATATACTATATACATACATATATACACATTTTGTAGTTGATGGTAATACAATGCATTTAAAACTAGTTTTTGTAATTGCAATATAATGTGATTTTCATTTCATTCAAGAATTTAGAAAATTAGGGTGAGAAATTTTAAATTTCTACATACAGGGTGATTCTCTATCGGATGAAAACCTTGAGACAGGTGATTGTTCGTGCCGAGAAACGAAAAAAATTGTATGGCAGGGGGGGGTCTATTCTCAAGGGGTAAGGAGTTACGGGGCTACGAAGTTTTTTTTTTAGGTCAAGTCACTTGTTCCGTATTTTTGGCCATAACTCACGAAATACTCAATACTTTTGAGTCATCCTGCACTCATTAGAAAGAGAATCAATGGCTCTTTACTTTGATGTCTAAATAATTTAAATTGGACTAGCAGTGCTGAAGATACGGCTCATCAAAGTCAAAAATTCATGGAAAAAAACGGAAAATTTTAAGTTCAAGGTCAATTAGAAAAATCTACTCAAATATTCAAGTTCTAAATCAAATTTCAATATCAATGTTTACAAATTAAATTTTATTAATGTAAGTGTTTATAATTTAAAAATTTACTAATTCAAGTATTGCAATTTAAAATTTACTAATTCAAGTATTACAATTTAAAAATTTAAAAATTTCCGGAAATTAATTTTGTTCAAAATTTAATTAATAAGTTTCAAAAAAATATGCAAAATAATTAAAAAAATAAAATTAACTATTATTTACTTAGACAATAGTTTGTGTCTTAGCTTAAAATGATGATGAATTATCAGAAATATCGATGTTAAAAAATTTTGATGTAGATGTCGCTGAAGATAGTTCCGGTGATGTTAATGATATTTACCGTCGGTAAATCACTGTTTAACTCTAGTAGTACGACGATAAAAATTTCTATGAAGAAACTTCAATTCTGCTGATTGCAATTACATACTTAGATTCGAATTGTCTCGGCAATAGAAAAATTGAAATAAATTATTTTTTTTTTCTCGGAGATTTATTAGAAATTTTTTCAAAGTGTTTTCCTAATTTTTCCCTAAATTCTGTAAAAAATTGTAAGTTTTTTACAGAAATTCCTAAGTTCCCTATGTACTAGCTCAATACGCTAGATTTTTGAGGACTCAATACGTCCAATGGTTTTTGGTCTATTTGTTTTCTCTGCTTCAATCTCAATACGATATTATACACAGATAATCGCAAAAAGACAAATTCTTCTGCGATCTGCAACCCTTTATATACCAAAATTTGCAAACTCTGGAATTTTCTATCTTCCCCGTTGGTGATAAAATTTCTATTTGTCTCATCTTCTCGTCATTTTTTATGAAACCGTTTTTGTTCAAATTGTGTCCGGTAAATCGATTGATAAATTTGATGATTGTGAATAACTCTACTGGTACTGGTAATTCAACTGGTAACTTCTATTGGTTTTTTCATGATCATGTGTTATGTACAATTTGTATATAATAATAGACATTGGTGAAGATAATAGAAAAACAAGTGACGATTTTAATTGATTCATGTAATTAATTAAACTTTTTTGATTTACCCTTTTTTATTAAAATATTTTTATTAAATACGTGTTTTATTGTACAGCTTCGTTTGTCTGTAATTATTGTGCAGGATATAAGCGTTGTGTTAATTGTATTTTTGTGATTGGTGTAAATAATATAGTGTTCATTATGTGATTTGTGCCATTAATATTACGTTTCATGTTAATAATTTTGTCTTTTGTTTATATGTATAAAAGAAGTGTAATTATTATTTCTGTGAAATATTTGTGTTCATTAATGTTATGTTGTTTGTTTTATTTTTGTTGTACATATATGTTGTACATATATATATATAATATAACCTATGTGTTATGTTGTATTGTATTATTTTTGTGTAATATGTTTTGGTTATGTTGTGTATATGTTAAGTATTATTATGTTAATCTGTGTTATTTGTTATGGAGTTATTTTATTATTATTAATAATTGTCTTCTTATTTTATTTTCAGATGATCAAAATGTTGAATATCGATTCAACAAAATCCCATCCCAAAAAGAGAGATACCTCTAGATTCTTTTCATGTTGATCATCTGGGGCCGATGCAAACTACATCCAAAAATTATAAATATATTCTGGCAGTAATAGATGCATTCACCAAATATTGTTGGCTATTTCCAACATAATCATTAGTAGCTGATGAGGTGGTGCAGAAGTTAGAAGTTGTAGCAGATACGTTTGGATATCCAAATAGAATAATAGTAGACAGAGGTGGAGCATTTATGTCTAGCCAATACCAGAAATATTGTCGGAACCACGATATTAAACTGATTTTCACAACAGCGGGTGTTGCACGAGGAAATGGTCAAGTAGAGAGATTACATTCTATCGTCATATCAGGCTTAACGAAGCCTATAGATGCTGTCGAGTAATGGTACACTCACGTGAAGTCGTTTCAAAGAGTTCTCAACTCTAGCTTCCTAAGAGCTATAAATACTACTCCTTTTCAACTCCTAATAGGAACCAAGATGAAAATAAATGCCAATCTCCAAATAATAAAAGTAATTGAAGAAGAGGCTCGAATCCTGTTTGAAGAAGATAGAGAGGAGAAGAGAAATCAAGCAAAACGAAACATCGAGAAGATTCAACAAGAGAATAAACATAACTATGATAAGCGAAGAAAAAAAGCAATCCAGCACGCTATTGGTGATATGTTTGCTATTGAACGAACACGGTTTGGTGTGGGTATGAAAATGAAATCCAAGTTTTTGGGTCCTTATAAAGTAATAGCCAGTAAAGGATTTAACCGCTATAAGGTGGAAAAAGTAGGAAGTCAGGAAGGACCTAAGATTACAGAAACAAGTGCCGATAAAATGAAACCATGGGCAGTCTGCGACACTGACTGCGAAGATGTCGAAGAAGAAGCATCTACAGTTGGAGAAAATCTAACTACATCATCAGAAGAACATTCAGTAACTTCATTTGAGACAAATGAATAACCAGGACGGACGAATGTGGGAATGGTTAGTTTAGTTTAATTGATTAAATACTTACCTTTTTACGTATTCTGTAAATAATATGAAATTTTTGAAATTTTGTTATTAAATACTTACCTTACTGAACACCCTGTAACTGAAAATAAAATATATAAATATATTGTATGAAAATGTAAATGTTGAACAAATGCATTGTATTAATCACTATCGCTGTCAGTAAATTAATCTGTTGTACCGTTGTACATACTTACCATTGTTCTTAAATTTTTTCCTATAATTTGGAAATTTTACTGTCGTTGTTTCCTTCTTTTGCCGTTGACCGTTGAACTGAGTGGAGCGATAGTGGGAAACCTTGGATTTGTTGAACATATAAAAGCTAAGTAACCTTTATTAATTTTATATCTAATAACACACAATATTATTATAACATTACTAATATTTTGAAATTAAATTTGTGAATTTATAATAAATAGAAAAAAGGAAAATTCTTCGTTTTAATTAAAATACGACATACATACTACTCTGTCAAAAAAGTACCCGGAATTTGTCAATAAATCACAAAATATTTAATTATCATCAAAATTTATTTTGTCGCCTTCAAAGTACGCCCCATCTGAAGCAACACACATGTTCCATCGTTTAACCCAATCCTCAAAGCATTTTTTGTAGGCATTTTCCGGGATGTCCTCGAGCTCCTTCAGCGAATTTTGTTTGCTGGACTCAATCGAGTCAAAACGCCTTCCACGAAGAGGTAATTTCAGCTTGGGGAACAGGAAAAAATCGGCAGGAGACATATCGGGTGAATATGGAGGTTGTTCGATGACAGTTGTTGCTTTCTTCGCCAAAAACTCAGTCACAATGGTCGCTTTGTGAGACGGTGCATTTGTTTACGATGGATTTTTTTCAAAAAAATTGAGTTCTTTCGGGACAAGCCGAGCGGCGACGCGTCTCAAGCCCAAATTATTAACGACGATGGAGCGAATACTCTCGTGAGACATGTTGAGGTCCACAGCCATCTCTCTTAAACTCAAATGACGATTTTCCATAACTTTTTCCTCTACAAGATTAATGTTTTCATCTGTCTTTGACGTCGAAGGACGACCGGGACGAGGCAAATCTTCACACACTTCACGGCCCTCTTTAAATGTCTTGTACCACTCGTAAACTTGTGTTTTAGATAACACTTATTCACCATAAGTCTTTTTCAACATCTTGCACAGGATATTCCGTTAGAAACACAAAATATAACACAAACTCTTTGTTCAATATTTTTATTCATTTTAAAAATCGCCGCAAGCACTTCAAGTCGACTGATATAACCAACTGCTGTAAAAATACTAGTTGACAGATCGTGCTCAAAAATGGCGTCATAATTAGTCATAGTACTGCCAACTTACAAAAAAAAAATGTTTTTCGTTAGTATTAGTGTAGACTTTTTAATTGACAAATTCCGGGTACTTTTTTGACAGAATGTATATTACGTATAATTACATATGACAATGTCAAGTACTGTCAAAAGTACCAGCTGAATATATGTAGTTACCAATCAAAAGTTATTCACAATTACCATAAATTGTCATTCGAATTACCAGACACAATTTTAAAAAAACGGTTTTATAAAAAGGACGAGAATAAGATGTAATAGTAGAACATTTCACTAACAGAGAAAAAGAAATTTCTATAACCGCGAAAATTTGATATATAGAGGGTTGCGACTCGCAGAAAAATTTGTCTTTTGCGATTACCTGCCTATATTGTCGTATTGAGACTGAATCAGGGAAAACAAAATATCGCCCCATCAGCCTGGACGTATAGAGTACTATCTAAATCTATCGTATTGAGCTGGTAGTTAGGGAAAAATTAGGAATTTCTGTAGAACACACTTAGAATTTTTTACAGAAAATAGAGAGGCATCGAATTAAACCTTCGTCAAAAATATTTAAACTAAAAACAGACTATTGCAAACACGTCGCGAAAAAATTGCTAAAGTTGATTTTTATCAAAAAGGCTTAGAAAATTTCTTGAAAAATTTTCTAACACTTAGAGCCGAAATTTATCATCGTCAAACAATTAGAAATTCGGTCTTGAAATTTTTTAGAAGAAACATCGCTGGAAGTATCGTCGAGGGCTTAAATTAGTTTTGGAAGTTTAAAATTTCGTCATATGTGTAAGACAGTATGTAAGACAGTAAAAATATTTTCATCTCGCCAGTCATCAATTCCCGACGACAATCTCCAATTCACAATCACATATTTGAAAATTTGAAAATGTGAATAAACCGTCATTGTCAAAATGGTTTTATCATCGGCTATTCTACGCTACCTTCAACATCAATTCTTCAATCAACAAAATTGCAACAACGCCATCTATCCGTGTATATCGACCTATACCAACGATAATTAGTAATTACAAAGATAATAGTAGTTTCACCTCAATAGATTTCCCCATTAGTGTATGTTGATTCCAGCATAGGCGGTATTTTACAATTTTCAATATTTAACAAAAACTATATTTAACAACAATATTTAAATAAAAACTTAGAAAATTTTTTCATTGGAGGAAAAATTTTATACTTAGAAAATATCGACGAATATTTTGATAAAACTTAGAAAATTTTTCATTGGAGAAAGAATTTTTATAAACTTTGAAAATATTTCAGCAACTGCAGAAATTTAACAAAATTAATAATAGTTTACCGACGGGAAAATTCATTTGATTTCATTACCGGAAATATTCAATCGTGGTAGTTACTACATCTTAAATTTAAACTTCATCATCGTACTAAACCAAAGAATATAAAGCTAAAGCCAATAGAAGTAACATTCCACAATCTGTCAAAAATTCAGAACACATAAAGTTACATAAATATCTTCGTTCGAAACATGTTTCGAACATAAATTTTTTCCCTCATAATTGTATTAAAATACACATAATTTTTCTTACTTACCATGTCTGAGATAAAGATGGAAACAGATAACATCCGTGCCGTAATAAACAGTACTGACTATATTGTTTTTTTTTTTCAAATATACATACATATGTATATACATACAATGTATATAGTATATATTAAGTGCACGCGGATACTCAGTCCATTATGGCACCGCCGATCAGTAATTTATGTCAGATATACCATCCAGTTTATCATCAGTAATCAGTTACTGGTGTATATTGTTAATGGGAAAAATTAATGATCGACTTGGGCATGAGTAGAGCGCTGGCTGGGGTTCGAACCGTGATCTCAAGATCACAAGACGAAACCCAACCATCGAGCTATTCAAGTCCCTCACGTACCTGACTATATAAATAAGGCACATGTATGTTCAGCGTCAAACAGCACTATCACTGAGGCAGCGTGATGATAGTGTACTGTACTGGCGAACGATGCTTGTTGACGGCGAGGAAGCTATCTGTTTGTTATTTAAGAGGTATTCGGAATTATATTATATATTTGCCATACAAATCATCTAGATTAATATCTGTTGCGAGGAAGGGAATTGATATAATATTATATTTTATATTATACATTATGTATGTGTGCAATGGAATAATGTGAATTGTATTGTATTTAAAGGCAAATACAAGTTTATTGTGTATTATGATAATATATATAGCTACGTGTATAATATCATTCATTACGGAATATTATATAGTATGTACTTATGTAGTATCAAAGACTAGATAACAAGTTGTTATATTGGGCTTTGGTAAGATGTATATTAACAAAGATCCTTATCTGTATTATGTATTAGTATAATACGAATTTATATGCGAATATTAAATGTATGTATATATGTATATGAATTGTTGTGAATGATAAGTAAAAGGGAATAACAAATTAAAAATTTTGTTCAAAGAAATGTAAACAAACATTTTTTTTAATAGGGAGTAATATACATAATAATATATAAACGAATGACATATATAATGACAAACATACGTACGTTTGTATATAATATTGGTATGATCTGCATTGATTATAAATTGAAATATTTTTTCCTTATGATCTTTGTTTTGGCGTGGTCTTATATTAATTATTTCATAATCTCTATTCGAGTATTATGAATTATAACAATATCATTACATATTCGTATGAATATGTATAAGAATAATTTTTGAATTTTAATTATGAACGTAATAAGTAAAAAATCTTAAAAATAGTTTAAAAATAGTATACATTACATATGTATATGTATATGTGGATATTTCGCATGAATGGTATATCTATACACTTGCTTAAATATAATTTTAATATTTCAGGTGATTATATATGCAATATGATTTAAATATACATATATTTTTTATCGTTACTTTTTCTTTCCACCTGTATCCCTAAATATTGTAGTTATTGTAATATCACAAACAATATACAAATAATGTGGTAATATATAGGTATATACTTAATACAATACGCATATAGATAATAATATACATGTACATAAAAATGTATATGTATGTACATAAAAACAGTACAAAAGCAATGTGAAATTGTACAATATCGAAGGGTAATGATATACTATATACATATGTGTGTACATTTGTATAAACAAGATCGCACGAACATAAAAAAAAAATAAAGAAAAAAATATAAGCCAACGAAAACAACAATAATTTAATAGTTATCAAAATTGAATATAATACCAATAATACTGTATTGAATATAATACCAATAATACTATATTGCTTACTTGTCTAACAACTTCTATAATATAATATAATACATAATGCTAATAATGTAGGGTTTTCCAGTAAGGACATAACAATTTTATATTTAAGTAAAATAAAGAATAATTAATATACATATAAGGTTAAAATTTATTCCAAGTGTAGTACACAAATTACATTTAATTATGGAATTCGATCTCATTCATATGACCACCGCGAGCACGAAAATTGGAATAAGCGCTCTTAAAGTTGTGACTACCGATTCAGAATTGCGTTAGTAATTTTCAATAATTTTTAAATGTTG
The DNA here is from genome assembly GCA_951394055.1 of Villa cingulata. Taxonomy (NCBI): domain Eukaryota; kingdom Metazoa; phylum Arthropoda; class Insecta; order Diptera; family Bombyliidae; genus Villa; species Villa cingulata. Next base: position 26,634,101 of record OX596019.1, on the reverse strand, counting down.
CTCGTTCGTGAACTTCACCATGATAAAAATGTTAATATTGAATGACGTTTGGAAGTTTACAGATTATGCCAAATGTTCAAGGCCTGTATTAAAACACAAAATCCTTATGTCCCTATTGGATAACCCGATATAAATGCATAAGAATTGTATTATCCTATAACCAGCCATTCACACTTATTATTTAATTGTTTATTTTATATTGGGTCCTATTATGAGTCTCGATAATATCGTCTTGTCATCGACTATCGCCTTTTGTATTATGAGTGTCGATTTGAGGCGAGAATATCGACATTTTGAGTCGATCAGTTAAAACTAATCAATAGACATAGTAGTCTATGGTGATTTGACATTTCATATATGCTTTGTATATAAAATAAGTTGTATTTAATTATTCTGCTCAATTTATTTAAGTTTAATTTAATTAATTAAAGAAAAATCACTAAAAATGCTGTTTGAAAAAAAAACATGAACTCTCTTCTTTTATGCAAAAAAAAAAAAAATCAGTATTAAATTAATGTTTTATATTTTCACTTATATTTTATATTTATAGCTACAAATTATTTACATAAATTAATCAAATATTTATTAAAAATTACAAAAATTAATTAAATATTTATTCAAAATTGAAAAAAAAAATGAATTATAAATTTTTGTATCGATATATTTGACAATTTTTATAGAAATTACATGGTGAAACTGAATGAAAATAAAATTTGATATGACAATATCTTACTGTCGAGGCGACCGATTTACATAATACAAAATTTACATCGTCTCGTCTCGTCTCGTCCCGTCTTAATTTTGTCGATAGTCGATATTATCGACATTCATAATAGGGCCCATTAATTTTCATAAACTCAATCCTACAAGTGTATACGTACATAATATGTACATAGTGTCTACAATATAATATGAACGTCCATATGAACAAACAGCATATACATTTACTTACGTACATTACGTAGTGGTACACAAATACCAAAAATCATTTTGTTCAATATTGTAAAATACATATTTTTATAATTATAATACAATATACAGATATGTATATAATACATATATATTGTATTGTCCCTTTAAAAATATCTCGGCTCATGCATTTATAAAAAATACCTAATATATATATATATATATATATATATATATGTATGTGGGACAGGCAATCTCAATAAAAAGAAATTATATCCCGAATATTACAAATAATTGATTTATTTGATAGTAAATGTTGATTATTAATATAAAATATAACTAGTAATATTACAAAAATTGATATTAGTAAGTAGATATTAACAAAAGTAAACTATATTTTGTGTCGTCTTAAGCTTCTTCGTCTTTTTTTTCTTTTTATATCGTCGTCGTCTGCTAGTTATTTCATACTGACTTCATGTTGTTCACGTAGCATGCTGATACTCCTCATTCAGCAATCAGCACTTTCCACAAATCGGCCATCCTAATGTACATTCGCCTCGGATGTAGTCGTCGTGTCATCATTGTCGTCTGTAACCCAATACTTCATAAATTCAGCACAGGATGTTGTTTTTACTGCACCCTCGTCGTTACTCTCTTTAATTAGGTCGTATGTGTTGTTGCTTTTAACCCGGACCACTCGATATGGCCCCATGAATTTCGGCTTTAGCTTTGATTTGACACCAAATTGCGTCCTTTTAATAGCGACAAGATCATCTTTCTTGTATGATGTAGCTTTTCTTCGTCTTAAATTGTAGGCTTTTCTATTTTCTTCTTGCACTTTGAAAATCTGCATCTTAGCGTTTTTTCTTAAATTTTCTCTTGCGTCTTTAAAAGTTTCTGTTAATTCTTCTTCTATAAGTTGTTTCAAATTAACCTCGTCTGTTGTCTTCATCTTTGCGCCTATTAGCATTTCAAATGGTGTGGTTTTTATACTACGATGATAGGTTGAATTTATCATCTGCTGAACTTTGTCGACATATTTATACCACTTGGAAGGATCGTTGATTGATAGCTTAGATAACACGCTGATAATGACACTGTTTAGTCTTTCAACTTGGCCATTAGCCCTCGGCAAACCAGTTGTTATTTTAAAATGTTTTATACCTTCGTTTTCGCAATAACTTCTGAAGTCTGCGGAAGTAAAGGCTGGTCCTCGATCAGAAATTAATTGAGTTGGGTTTCCAAACACTTTCTTCTGTATTTCTAATTTATCGATTACGTCCTTAGTTGAAGTTGACTTGGTGGGATATAACCAAACAAATTTCGTGAATGCATCTACTAGGGCAAGTATATGATTATAACTTTTATTGGTAGATTCAAGAGGTCCCAAAAAGTCGATATGATAAGTGTATAGCGGAATATAGTCCTTAAATAATGGATGTAATTCACCTTCTTGTTTGCCAGATTTTCGATTAACCAAAATACAGGCTATACAGTTTGAAATATGCTTCATGATTTTTTGTTCCATGTTTGGAATATAGTAGTCTTTCGAAATTAATTCTTTGGTCTTTTTAACTGAAAAATGACCTCGGTCATGTGATGTTCTAATAATTTCTATCTGCATCATTTTGGGTATCACTAATAAATCTTGTCCATTCTCGAATTTATACAGCACGCCTTCTTTTATAACATAGTCGTTATACGGTTTTGATTTTAAGATTTCTTTAATTAACTTTATGTCTTCGTCGTCTTCTTGGGCCTTTTTTATTCTTGGAATCAAGCTATCATTAGTTATTATATAAATCGGATTTCGACTTAGTGAATCAACATGTCTTAACCGCGACCCAGTTCTGTGTTCTACAGTAAACTCGAACTCTTCCAAGAGTAAGATCCATCTAGCTACTCTTGTTACCAAGTCTTTCTTTTTTAACGTCTTCTCAAAGGCGCTGCAATCTGTTACCAGCTTGAATTTTTTTCCCAAGAGATATACTCTGAATTTTTTAAGGGCTTCTACAGCAGCCAGAATCTCTAACTCATAGCTCGTGTACTTTCTCTCTTGTTGTGTCGTCTTTCTACTCATGTAGTAGATTGGATGTAACTGAGAATCTGAAGGAGATTTTTGTAATAAAACTGCCCCGTATCCGTCTATACTGGCATCTGTATGCAGTTCTGTGTCATGATTTGGGTTGAATATGCCAAGTACCGGTTTTTCACTTAATGCTTTCTTCAACATTTGGAAAGAATTCTCTTCGATTATTGTAAATTTAAATTGATTATCTTTCTTTAGCAAATCACTCAGTGGTTTGGCAATTTGAGCATAATTAGGGATAAACTTACGGAAGTATCCCGTCAGACCCAGGAAACTCTGAATTTGTTTTAAATTTTGTGGTTGTGGAAAAAGACGTACAGCTTCTGTTTTTGATGGTGACGGGTACAATCTTCCCTTCTCTATTTCATAGCCAAGGAATTCAACTTTACGTTTTAAAAACTGACATTTTTTTAGATTTATTTCCAATCCAAATTCTTTTGAAATTCTTAAAACCTTTTCTAAACGCTCAATTGCTTCAGCTTCATTCTTTGCAGGTATGATGACATCATCTATGTAAGGCAATGCGACGCCTTCAATACTCAATTGACGGAATATACAATTAATGTGTCGTTGAAATACTGCTGGGGAGTTACATAACCCGAATGGGACCCTTTTGAACTGATACTGCCCATTATGAGTTACAAATGATGTGTATTTTCGACTGTCTTCATGAACTTCTACATGGAAAAAGCCGTTTTTGAGGTCTATTGTGCTAAAAATTCTTGAGTCTTGTAGTCTGTCCAACTGGTCTTCTATTAATGGAAGCGGATAGCGATCTTTCACTATAACCTTGTTAATTTTTCAAAAATCAATGCATAATCTTGAGGTTCCGTCACGTTTTCTAACAATTATCACTTGGCTTGAAAATTCGGAGTAGCATGGTTCGATTATGTCATTCTTAATCCACTCGTCTACTTGCTTCTCGACAAATTGTTTTTCCTTGAATGGTAATCGTCTTGGTTGATGGTATATCGGTGTTTCGTCATTTAATAGTATTTTCATTTTCACATTAGTGGTTCTCTCCTTTTCAGGTTTATAATTTAATATCATATCAGTTACTTTTTCTTTGGTTTCACCAGTTGCGTTTTCGTCGATGTTAAAATTATCAATACTTTCTGAAATATTCATAATGGCTAGTATTTCTTTACTCTCGTTAGTCTCAATTGGTTTGATCGACATGGTTGATGAGTTTATCGTTATCTCGGCTTTTTCGAATATTTGATTTCCAATAATTAGCTCATAATCCATGCATTCAGATGATACTACAAGAAATTTCAAATTAAAAGGTAAATTATCAATTTCTACAGTTACCTCGACACTGCCAATAGGTTTAATCTTATTTTGTTTCTCGTTTTTCCCGAAGCCCATAAGGTATACGTCTGTCTCGTTCAAAATTGCGTCGTTTAATTTCGCATAAACGTTTTCTTTCATTATATTAAATTCACTTCCTGTATCTATTAGTGCAGTTAGTAATAGGTTTTTAATTTTAATAATTTTTTTACACACGTTAACTGACTTAGTATTGAGACATAACACATTTTGTTTAACTGTTTCATCGTTTCGACAATTATTAGCTTTATGTCCAAATTTGTTACATTTAAAACATTTCATTCCTTTATCTTTATGCTGACAAACTTTTGAGGTATGCCCTATGTCACCACAATTGTAGCATCGACTACGATGGTCACTTCGACTATCTTTTTCAATTTTCTCAGTTCTTTTGTTTATTTCACTTCTTCTATTTCTCGTATTTATTGTCTCGTAAAGTCTTAATTTGTCTTTAAATTCGCTGATTGATTTAGCGCCATATAAGATTATTTTATTTACATCTAAATCATTAATACCGTCTATTACATATTGAATTATAGCACTATCTTCGACATCACCTCTATTAGCGATTTCTTTTATTTTTAAAAAATATTCAATGACTGTTTCTCCTTTTTTCATTTTCCTTTCGCTTAGTATTTGATGTAATTTCGCACTATTTGTATGGCTTTTAAATTCTTTTAATAAGGATAATTTGAGGTCTTTCCATGAAAACATTTGTTTTTCACTTTGAATATACAATTTTGCTAAACCTCTTAGCGATTTTTTTGCAAATACCAATTTCTGGAGATCATCCCACATCATTATTTTTGATACATCTTCAAATTCTTTTATCCACACATCAACTGGATATGAATCACCATAGAACGGACGTATGGATTCTTCTATATCTTGGAAACTCAGGGCGAAACGCGGTAAACAATTTTGTGAAGCAGCAGATAAATTCATCGTATTTAATTCATCTGTGACAGTTTTATCGCCTTCACTGTTGTTTTCTTGTTGTTCATTATCTTCATTTTCTTCATTCTTATCGTCATCGTCTTCATCGTTGTCGTTTGCATTTTGTTCGCTGTCATGCACCAATTTCCCCTTTATTAAGTTGCGGAATATAAAGAGTTTCAAATTATCATTGTCGTAATCAATGCCTAACACGTTACATATTGAAATTAGATCAGCTTTACTGAGATTCTGCTCTATGTATTCTGATTTTTTGCTGAATTCTTCACTTTCACTGTCATATGTAAAGCCTTCAAAGTTACGAATTCTCTTTCTGTTACCTCTGTCTCCTTCTTTCTCAAATATAAATTTGTGTAATGATTGTATCACATTCTTACGTGCGGTTGATATATTACTATTAATTTTTGTTGAACACTGAAGGGAATCTATCTTGTAATTCACAACAGCCACTAGCAAGGAAAATATTATTTTTATGCAAAATCAATTCCGTTTTATTCCTTTATAGCTCACGGTTTTCACTTTGAAAACAAATGCGTCACAATACCAAATACACAATTTTTCAAAATTTTGGTTGAGCCCCCATTTTGTGGGACAGGCAATCTCAATAAAAAGAAATTATATCCCGAATATTACAAATAATTGATTTATTTGATAGTAAATGTTGATTATTAATATAAAATATAACTAGTAATATTACAAAAATTGATATTAGTAAGTAGATATTAACAAAAGTAAACTATATTTTGTGTCGTCTTAAGCTTCTTCGTCTTTTTTTTCTTTTTATATCGTCGTCGTCTGCTAGTTATTTCATACTGACTTCATGTTGTTCACGTAGCATGCTGATACTCCTCATTCAGCAATCAGCACTTTCCACATGTATGTATATATATATTATATAAATGTGTATATCATAATATCATATCATCATCATCATCATATTATATATATTATATATATAATGATTATTCGCATACATATATAATCGTATTACATTAGCGTATACAATGTACAATATAAAATATAAATTTACATTGTATTTGCCGTATACCAATTACCATTATCAATGTATGATCTTAAGCACAAATTACAAAAGAGCAAATAGCAATAAAGAAATGATCGATAGAAATAAAAACATAGCAGTCAACCAGCAGCAGTATAAAAATTATATATATATAGTATATATATCTACATATATTATATGTATTATATGTATATTTGAAATCTATAATGGCGTATGAATAATCAAATTAACGCACACACAAATGCTATGTGTAAACCTATTTCCATTCATAAATACGAAATTATTTTTCGAAGTATTTTTTCGAAGTATAAAATTATACACAAGTAATACACATTAATTACAAACCATGTGCAAAATCCAAAATTTTTTCGGTTCATTCCACATCATCCATATTAATTGTAACTTTCCCCTTTTTCAAAATTTCGAAGCAAGAAAATATGTATTTTGGCAAACATACAGACATTATTTGAATTTAACCGTCGAATGTTATTTCTATTGGCTTTAGCCATTGATTAATAAAGACATAGATAGTTTACGCAGTGTATTTTAATTGGAACGCTTTTCGTTTTGTATCAAATCACTCTCGCACCAAAGATAATATAGTTCTTCGTCTCAATAGATGTTCTTTTTAGTGTAAGTGTTAATTTTTCCAAAAACGACACACTACATATATGATAAAGATCGAAAAAGCTTCATCAAAATCAAAAAAGTTTTTCAAAATTTTTCGAATTGCTTTGAGTTATGTGCCCTGTACACAATTATAATCATTTCAATAAAAGTATCTGACACTGTGTAATATAATGGAATTGTTTTTGTAAATAGAGTTATCAAAACTAATTGTGTAGACGGACCATAGTGTTTCGAATTTGTTCTCATTTATTTTAAATTGCTCTCACTAAATGAAATGCACACCTGTCAATATTTTGCAGCACTAAACAATACACAATGCTATTTAAAATGTACATTTAATTCATATGATATTCCACACATATAAGTGTTATTTATATGAAAATGTATATTTTGAGTATTGAAAATAGAATAAATGAATATCATTGGCTGGAACATATAAATATAAATTTGAACATTTTTGAGAGATTTTGATCATACATATTTATTTTCCATGTATGGTTTATGCTCGTGCATAAGGATATGTAAGAAGGATCCATATTGAATTGAAGACGATATCGTACACATACATACATAAAGCATATAACATGAATAAACAAGTTTGATATAACCAAAGACCGATATAAAAAATATATTATATCATGGTATATTTTATATTGGTCTTTGGTATAACATTGAATGCGATGTAAAAACTAATTCTAATACATACATAATAGACATTAATAACAACATGCTGCTTGCTTATGCAGAATAGATAATAGTAAATACTATATGCAATGAATGTGCTGTTTATGCGATATACATGATTGTATGTATACATCGTATATATGGTATTTTGTACACATACATACAAGTGTAATTATAAAAATAGATTGTTCAATGATGTATATCGGGATCTATAATGTATATAGTATCAATGACCTTTCTTAACATATTTCTTTATGAAAATATTTGTGAGTAATGTTAAATATGAACCTTTTTGTTATTCATAGATATATGAATACGTTATTTGGTAATTACATATACACTTTCGCAATCAGCTGGTTTTTTACTCATAAAAAATTGAAAAGTCAACCTTTTTGCTTTTTTTTCAACTTTGGTTTGATTTCGGATTTATGAATAGTATATAATAGTGGCTGTTTGATGCGGGGAGTGGTGTGGGTGGTGGTGAGTGGTGATTACTCATGAGTAATTTTTCATTAGTAAGATTGAAAAATTTTATAGAATGAAAACTAAAATATAATTGAAAAAAAGAGAATTTTGCCAGGTGGGTGCGGGGATGCTAAAAGAGTATGAAAAGTGCTGTATAATTAGCGTCATTCGTTAACACTGATCAACATTTTTGAACTGAATTAAACTGATTTTTTCATATGCTCTTTTAACTATCTACCCACACTTTCCTACGCATCAAACTTTAACTATTATACTTTTTTCATAAATCCGAAGTTAAATGGAACATTTTGAGACTAGAATCATGAAGATTCATATATTTTTCGATTTTTAATGTTTAAAGAAAACTAGCTGACAGCGAAAGTTTATAATTACCGAATATTTATCAATTACACTGCAATCTGATGGTTTTCCTCTGAAAAGAATTAAATAACAATTTTGATAGGTAACAGGCCTCAAGCAAATATCCTTTTAAGATACCACAATATCTATATTTGAAGAATATATCATTCATTTACTACGTTACCACTATTATAAGTGCAAAATCCACTTTGATCGTGATCAAAATTTTTCTTCTGCTTTGCTATGACTTTCTTAGATATTTTTATACATAATTTGCATATTAATATTATACTTTATAAATCATATATAGTAATAGATTTAATTTTAAAATTTTTAAATTTGAAAACCGTCTTCCAACTATAGTTAAACTAAAACTGGATGTACAGTATTGTTCACAACTACTTTTACACGGCATTTAATTTCTAATCAATTAATAATTGGAAATACATCCTCGAAACATTATAAATCCATAAATTTGTTTAGTGTATACATATATAATTATAATAATAAATAATTAAATATAATATCAACTATTAAAATATTAAAATATTGTATAATTTCAACTGTATTAAAAGACGATTGATAATTCATCGCTTTTTTGTCCGAATTCATTAGGTTCATTTAAGTTTAAAACAAAGTTACATATATTTTATAGAAAAAAACAGAATTAAAAATACATGCACTTTTAAAACTTTTGTTCAAAAAAAATGCTGTATAAAAATATTTATGACTAATAGTGCTAATACTAAATGTCAGAGGCTATTCAAATTTCTGATAATATATTCTAAAGTATAGGCAGGTCAGATTAACTTCCTATTTTTTGCCAACTCCATGACCGCACCATGCAGAACTGACCAGTTCTTGCACTTTTTAAATGAATGGTTTAAGTTTTAAAATTTGGTTTAAGAATGATATTAAATAGTTGAGCTATCAATTTAATAGAAATGTTAAAATACAAAGGTAAATTTTGAATTCAAAAATCAAATAAGCAATTATAATTTACTATACGTAAACCAATTCCACGTTATTTTCAAACATAATTTTTTGAATCACTACTGAAGATATTTTAATAATACGGATCTCCAAAATATTTCTAGGACTAGAATTATAGGCCCATTCTACTTAATAATTTATTTTCAAACAAACATAAATGAAAAAAAATTGATTATATTCAATCATAAAAATCCATAAATTTAGAAATAATTTATTTTCGACTTCATGACATGTTGTTTATTATATATACCTATATATATATATAATATTTTTCAAGCTACAAATAATTATCAATTTTCATTGAATCTAATTAAATGTTCATCAGCGCTAGTGTTTAGTAGTATTAAAACATCAACGAAATAAAATTTAAAAATTTTGAAATAAATATTTTTAAGCTTTCTGTTTTTAAAAATATTGTAAATAATTTAAAATTCATTATCCTCAAAATTTAGAAAAATATACATATTTGTAAATTATGTTCCATATTAATTTGAAAATATCAATTTTTATCTAGTTAGAAAAAAAATTGACTCAGTCTATAAAAAAATTTGGTAATTCACAAAACACCTGATTTTTAAATTTCTATATTATGATCATAAATCAGAATAATACTTTATTTTTTCAAAAGTCCTAAGGCCCAAACATTAAAAAAGACATTCTTTAAAAATTTCAAGAAGAAATTCAATTCACGGGATATGATAATATATAATCGTATCTTGCATTCATAAGTCAATGAACTCAAAAACATAACAAAATAAAACCATAATATATCCATATGTATACATATATTATGTATAATCAAAGATACTAAATACTATCGCAGATAAGTGTATCTGATCTGTGATACTATGTAAAAACATATTTATATGTATTTATATAGTATCTCTGGTATAATGCTACAGCAATTATAATGTATGCATACGTAAAAACCTCTGTTGCCAAATATTCTACAATGCTACATCAGAAAATAATGTAAACCTAGACAAGTAATACATATATAATCAAAGACCATATAAATGTATAGAGTACAGTACAAATGCTACAGTAATTATAATGTATGCATACGTAAAAACATCTGTTGCCAAATATTCTACAATCCTACATCAGAAAATAATGTAAACCTATACAAGTAATACATATAATCAAAGACCATATAAATGTATAGACCAGAGTACAGTACAAATGCTACAGTAATTATAATGTATGCATACGTAAAAGCCTCTGTTGCTAAATATTCTACAATCCTACATCAGAAAATAATGTAAACCTATACAGGTAATACATATAACCAAAGACCATGTAAATGTATATATTTATATGGTCTTTGATATAAATACAATTCTATATATGTATTTCAATTAGAAGTAGTAGTAGTAATTTATGTCAGATCATATAGCACGCGACAAGGCATATTAACATAACAACACATACATACATATATAAAAATACATGAAATATGAAATGCCTCCTTTCTCAAGTCATTCATATATTAAATACGACGATCAAATCAATACAATAAAAAAAAAATTGGAAACAGCCCTATTGTCAATTGTTGTATTCTAAAGCATTTGCGTACAAAATATCCATTTATTTTTACTTATTCAAGTATAATATCATATCAAGGGTGCGTTCATAAACGTTACTATAGTTAACTATAGTTATCATTTGTCGTTCAGAATAGTGGTGGTATAGTAAAACATAACTACCAACATAACTTTTTAGCGTTCATAAACATCTGAAGTAAAGTAAATTTTTAACTATTTGATGTCAAAAATTAACCCTGCTCGAGAGCATGGTTAACGATAGTAACGATAGTAAAACTATTGACACACTGCAGAGATAAACCATGGTTATCTTAAATGGTTTATCGATAACCTGGTATGGGTGACACATTTAAATTTAGGTGAACTAGTTTATGTTTTCTTTTTTATTAATTCTTTTTCATCTAGTCAGCATGTTAGCTGAGATTTGCTTTGACAGTTTGTTTAAATATAATATACTCGTATACATATAATTTATATATAATTTTTCGTTTCAAAATGTCTGAAATTAAAATTGGTGCAAGAAAAAAAAGAGTAGAATGGAGTGAAATTGAAATAGAATATTTAATAGATTTGTGGGAACAAAATATTGAAAATTTAAGAAAGGCAAAAAGAAATCTTAAAATTTATGAATCAATGTCTCTAAAGTTGCAAGAAAATAATGTAAATAAAAGTGCATCAGAAATTAATACTAAAATATCCAATTTGTCGAAAAAATTCAGGTAAAAACAAATACCACTTTATTTTAATTTTATGCGATTGTAGAAGTGCATATATTTTTTATTTCTAGAGAAGAAAAAAAGAATATAGGTTCTTCAGGAGGTGCACCATCGAAATGGAAATATTTCGACAGAGTTAATAGAATTATAGGACGCTTTCCCTGTAATGACGATTCCCTTTTATTGGAAACTCCAATTGATATGGTAATTAATATATTTGTTTTTTTATTTATGAACAATTAAAAAACAAGTTTGTATTTACAGAATTGCTTCGAATTATCACTTTCAGTACAGGAAGATAAAGAATGTAATATTGAGAATGAAGATCACCCAATAACGCAAACATTCTCAACCAATCTATTTACTCAAACCTCATCCGTGTCAAACCCTGCGAGCCCATGTCTATCTACACCCAGTCCTGTAAGCCCAGATGATGAATCACTGTTGTCAAGATCAAGGAGTAGGAAAAGAAAAAACAATTATGTGTTGCAAGAAGAGCTGCTAAAAGAAATAAAACGATCGAACATAGCAGCAGAAAAAGAATTGAAAAAATCAAACCAAATTGCAGAACAAAATATAGAAATTCAAAAACAAATATTAAATTTTTTCCAAACAAATCATAATAATTAAATAAATACATGTTTCTTTTATTTCAAATTATTATTTATTTTATTTATTCACTATCTGTACTTGTTTGCATGAATTGATCTGAAAGTTAAAAATAGAAAGAAATATATTTCTTTAAATTTGTGACGTATTTTACTTTGATATGTAGTATTGAATAGCGAAAGATGTTGCATTATAGCATTTCTGATGTTGTTCGCACTCTCATCTATATTTCCTACAGATGTTTCAAAATGTGGTTGTTCTCTGCTTACATCTTCCCTTCGCACCTCTTCTAACCATGCTTCGTTGATCTCATCGTTTCTTTCATTCAAAATATTATGAAGAATGCAACAAGCTTTAATAATTATTGAAGCATTTTCAATGCGAACTTGCAGCCCTCTTCCAATTTTCCTAAAGCGTGCTTTTAAATGTCCAAACGCATTTTCCACAACACGCCTTGCACGTGATAATGCTGTATTAAAATTAATTTCGTCTGGTCTGGTGCAAGTTATGGGGAACGGTTTCATAAGATATTTACTAAATCTAAATGCCGAATCGCCAATTAACAAAACTGGTACTTGAGTATTCATAATTACTTTTGTATTTCTGGCGAAAAGAGGGTGATTTTCATGGCACATTTTTAAAGAGGATCTTTCAAAAATAAATGAATCATTGTTTCTCCCAGGAGAACCAATATTTATGTAAGTAAATCTGTATCTAAAACATATACTGATATTAATATAAAGACAGCAAACTTAAATTACATTACGATCACTGATGTTGAAATCGTTGCATCAGAATCATAAATGATTTAATTGTTAATTCTATTTCGAATTTCATATTTTACAAATATTTACCTGAAATCAACTGCTGCCAATAAAATAACAGAATACCACCCTTTATAATTATAATAATCAATTGCTGCATCCTTTTGTGGACAAATTTCAATATGACAACCATCTGGAAAAAAAGAAAAAAGAAAAAAAGGAAAAAAGAACAAACTTATTATACTCACCTACAGCTCCATAGGTCTGTAGAAATCCCCATTTTTCAAAACCTTTCACTATTTCGTTAACCTTTTCTTGTGTTGGTGGATAGAAGTTTAAATATTTCTTTTCAAAAATTTTACAAATAGCTTCACAAAACTCCAATACAATTTCCCCAACTGTCGTCCTTCCAATACCAAAAATATTTGCAATCGTTCTATATTCTGAAGAAGAAGCAAGAGCATAAAGAGCAACTGCAATTCTTTTTTCTAAGCTAATAGCAGAACGCAAATATGTATTTTCCCTCTTCAAATGCTGCAGTTGATCCACTAACCAATAAAAGTTTGATCGACTAATTCTGAAATCTTCTTTAAATTTTTTGTCCCCATTGCGAAGAACTTCACTTTCCCAGAATGTACTTGATCGATACTGAGAAAATTTCCAAATACCAGTAATGTAAATATAGAAACATAATTTATGAAAATCTTCGTATAGGTATGTACATATATGATTACCATTGTCCACAACGAACGTTTTATTGAAGAAAATGAAAGTGAAAGCATTAATTTAGTCATTTGTTTCGATTTTCTTCTGTAATAAATAGCTTTATTTTTATGAAATTTTATCATCTGCTCATTATGTTTCAGTGAACTAAGTAGAAATAATAATTGCCGGGATGTATAATTATTTTTCCGTGCAATTTGAATTGTTGCTTGAGATGACAATTGTTCTCGCCAAATATTTTTAATATGATTTTCTTCCTACGATTTAAAAAGTGTGTAAAATTTTGACATATTTAAAATAATTCAAAATACACATACCATGATAATTTGAAAATAATAATAAAAAATTTAATTACCAATTGAAATTCTATTTATTTCTGAAATTACCAGAATATAAAAAAAAAAGAAAAGGAAAAAAATAACACAAACGTCAAAGATAAATGAGTTCGAACTTGGTTACTGAGTTTCAGAAACTCGGTTAACTTAACCAAGTTCTGAGTCAGTTATCACAAATATAAACCAGAAAACTGAGATAACCATGGTTTATCTCTACATAACCGAGTTCTGAAAGTCGGTTATCACAAATATAAACCAGAAAACTGAGATAACCATGGTTTTTCTCTGCAGTGTGTCAATAGTATAAGCCCTTAAGTGGTAATGACATTGACAATAAAAAATCGTTTGTCATTTCATTTTTTGTTGTGAATTGTGAAAATTTCAATTTAATTTATTTGAAATTTATTAATTTTGTTTTAAACTTCATTTTTAAAAAATAATTAATTTTTGACAAACAAAAAATATAATAATTATAATATGTAAAAATTTTTTAAACTTGACTTGACAGCTGAATGATAATTTATTGCTACTACTATGGTAAAAATTGCGTTCAAAAACCACTTGAAGTTAACATAACTATGGCTGTAGTATAACATAACTTTGCTTAAACTATACTACATCATGACTATGGTTAAAGTAATGTTCATGAACGCACCACAAATAAGTGATGGTACCACTGAAAACCATATAAAATTTAGTAAACCAGTCATGCAACTCACAAACTAATTCTTCTATATAAATATTCTTATTTTTCTCTCATATTTACATCCCACCTGAATTATAAACTTTCGCTCTTTTTCGATATTGTTTCGAAAAACTTTTTCGATCTTTATTTTTGGCAAACATACAAACATTTAAATAAAAAAAATGAAATGGTTCATCTAGTAGGACTGTATTATCTTTGCTCGCACCCACATAAGCGAAGTTTCACCACGAAAATTATTATTGGTTTTGAGACAAAATAAATTGTTGAATATTTTTTCATTCCTAGGTGGTGGAAAAGACGACATAATATATAATATATAAATTGTGCACATTATCACAAACAATAAACATAAAGTATGTTGATTGCACTGTTGGAAATTTACGCGTAAAATAATCATTTTTTTTATTTACACGTAAATAACGTAAATAATAGTATATAATGTAAATAAATGTAAATAATGTATTTAACGTAATTAATCTGCCATTTTTTTAATTGTAGTTAAAAACAGCTGTCAGTTTTAGTTGCTAGTTGCTATTGCTACATATCTACTGTGAGACTCACAGCCAGAGGTGAACGTGAATCGCAATCGTGAAATTTTAAAATTGTGAAAAACTGAAAATCTATTTAAGTAAAATGACAACTAAAAACAGTAAGGGAAGACGCTTCGAGGACATTCGACCCTATCTGTCAGTTAATCAATAAATGTCAGGATCCAAATACCTCTCAAGCGGATGCAGTAAACTTATGGTTGAATTTAAGAACCCCAAAAGAAGTCAGCAGGCACTATGATTCTCGTTTGGAGATGGCTTTAAATGATTATGCTCTTGTGGCATATTATATTCATCCGTTTTACGACAATGATAATTTAACTCAAAAACATTTAACTGTGGTCAATAATTTTCTATTTAAGAATTTAAATGCTGATGGCCTAGATGAATGGGATAAATTTAAATCGAAAGAAGGAATATCCGAATCACTGTACCGAAAAGGAATCAAATGTCCAATTTTATTTTGGAAAACAGCTGAGTTTTATGCACCTTTTCTCTCCAAATTAGCTATAAAACTCCTCAAAATACCTGCATCTTCAGAAGAAATTGAAAGAACATTTTCGAAATGGAACCTTATTCATACTCCTATTAGAAATAGACTTTCATTTGAAAAGTCGAAAAAGTTAATGCACCTTTATATGTCTTTGAGAATGGAAGACATTGAAATTGAAAGTGACGACGACGACGAACTGGACAATGGCAGTGAGCAGTAAGCATATAAGCACTGATACTGAACAATGAATCCTAAATGGATGAAGCTCACACACATATTTTCAAAATAAGATTTCAATTTGTTAAATTCAGTACAATGTAAATTAATACTAATGTAATACTCTGAATTTAAGTTTTCTTCAAAACTATGTATTTTTGAATTGGAAAACAATAAAGACTTAAAACGTGGAAATTTCAAATGTCTTCATTTTATTATCTTTTTATACGATTTGAGCTGTAACAGTTGTTAATGAATCAATTATTTTGTTGGCAAGATAATTTTTTTAAATTAATTTTCTGATAAAATATTAAAAAAAATTCAATTTAACTGAAATTTATTCAGCTGAAATTTTATTTACATTATTTACGTTATTTAATTATTTACGCTGAAAATAAATATTAATTTACATGTATTATTTACACGTAAATAATTGAGTAAATATTTCAACGTAATTTACATTGCCAACACTGGTTGATTGTTAGTGACATTATGTAGTCTTTATAAAGAGATAAAGATCTATATATACATAGCTTGTTATATGCTATATGCTGGTCGATGGACAATATTAGATGTTGATATAAATATGAATTTGTATGATTGTATGGATTATTTTGTTAGTTGCCATTTCTTTATTCTTTTTTTTTTCTTTTTTTATGTTGATATTTTGCTGCAAAATTATTTGTAATGTATATACATTACATACATACATTATTTATAATGTTTATGGTGTGATATATATAATATATAAAAATCATTGCACCTTGCATTTATATTTTGTTGCTGGTTTTTGAAACTGAACGATTTTTATGATAATTTCTGCTTTCAATATTTTAACTGGAGATAAATTTATAAACAACAACATTTCAATATTATAATAATGACATATATGTATATTTTATCAAAATTATGCACATATTTGTATACCATCAATCAGCAAAAATACAATTTATTATGAATGTTAGAATTTTTAATTTTGGCTGAACTTCCGAATTGTAACCACCAACTTTTAAAATTTATTAAAATTTATTGAAAATTATTATAACAAAATGTATGAAGAAATGTGTATTTTTCGCATATTTTTTTATATTTGTGCATTTATTTTTTTTTTATTTAAACCTTTTGTATGCAGAAATGCGATATCATTGGAAAAAGGACAAAAAAACCTTTCAAATGATATAATAAAGTATAAATGTATATGTCATCCTTCAAGTTTTGAAGTTATAGCGTCATCAAAAGAAGTTGGAAAAGTGATTTATAAAAAACACGAAATTTTGACTTATATCTCCTTTATTTAATTCCTTATATCTCGAGAACCGCTAATCCAATCAAAGTAAAATAAACTGAAATAAATACGATTTAAAATCGTATATCAACTAATCCAATCCAAGAAACGAAGAAATAACGATTTTCGTAAAGCGCGCAAATTTGAACAAACAACTTTTAAGGGCCTTGTGGCCTTAGAATGAATTTGCGCCAATAAATATATGTACCATGTTACAGAGGACATTCCATAATATCATTATCCTAAGGTCTCGTTTCCAAAACTGGCGGTTACAATTCGGAAGTTCAGCCAAAATTAAATTTTTTTATTCTTTTTCTTTTCCTTGTTGATATTTTGCCGAACAATTTTTTGGATGGATGAAGCCTTTTATTTTTCTTGCATGATACAATTTCGCATTTAGCGCCCCAATCGAATAAAAATTATTCAATAAATTTATTCAAAGTAATTGTATAAATTCAAAAATAAAAATTACTTGTGATAAATAGCGAAAACTAATACAAAATTCTAAGAAGTACTTCCATAGTCTCTAAAAAAATGTCAAATCACTATATTCTGATTTTAAAAACACAATAACTATTGGCAGGAAAGACGTAATTAAGCAAGTAAGGTGTCATCAGAAAGAGGGGGAAGTTTCCTATAGATTTCCCTTAGACTACTTTCTTCTAGCCATTACACCGTAGTTGTTATAGGGTGTTTCGTAGAATAAGTGCGAAAAATTTTCATCGTATATGTCATTATTATAATATTGAAATGTTGTTGTTTACAAATTTATCTCCAGTTAAAATATTGAAAGCAGAAATTATCATAAAAATCGTTCAGTTTCAAAAACCAGCAACAACATATAAATGCAAGGTGCAATGATTTTTATATATTATATATATCACACCATAAACATTATAAATAATGTATGTATGTAATGTATATACATTACAAATAATTTTGCAGCAAAATATCAACATAAAAAAAGAAAAAAAAAAGAATAAAGAAATGGCAACTAACAAAATAATCCATACAATCATACAAATTCATATTTATATCAACATCTAATATTGTCCATCGACCAGCATATAGCATATAACAAGCTATGTATATAAAGATCTTTATCTCTTTATAAAGACTACATAATGTCACTAACAATCAACATACTTTATGTTTATTGTTTGTGATAATGTGCACAATTTATATATTATATATTATGTCGTCTTTTCCACCACCTAGGAATGAAAAAATATTCAACAATTTATTTTGTCTCAAAACCAATAATAATTTTCGTGGTGAAACTTCGCTTATGTGGGTGCGAGAGTGATTTGATACAAAACGAAAAGCGTTCCAATTAAAATACACTGCGTAAACTATCTATGTCTTTATTAATCAATGCTTTAGCTTTATATTCTTTGACTAAACAAAACCTGCATTTTCATCAAGATTCAGCAGCGACATCTCGCGTATAGATCGATCTATACTGTCGACGAATTAGTTTAAGATTTGGAATTATTGATTATTAGAATTGTTAATTATTGAAATTAGAATTGTTAATTATTGAAATTAGAATTATTAAACTTATACTAAAATTTACTTATAACTCATACGTAATTTTTCAAAAAACGACATACTCACATAAATGAAAAATATCGAAAATGCTTCGCCGAAATCTAAAAAGTTTTTAAAATTTTTCGAATTGTTTTGAGTTATGTGCCCTGTACACAATTATAATCGTTTGAATAAAAGTGCCTGACACTGTGTAATATAATGAAATTGTTTTTGTAAATCGAGTTATCAAAACTAATTTTGTAGACGAAGCATAGTGCTTCGAATTTGTTCTCATTTATTATAAATACTTGCTCCCACTAAATGAAATGAACATCTGTCAATGTTCTGCAGTACTAAACAATACACATTGCTTTTTAAAATGTAAATTTAATTCATATGATATTCCACACATATATGTATTATTAATATGTATATGTATATTTTGAGTATTGAAATAGAATAAATTAATATCATTGGTTGGCTGGAACATAGCTATATAAATTTCAAGAAGAAATTCAATTCACGGGATATGATATAATATATATAATCGTATCTTGCATTCATAAGTCAAGTAACTCGAAAAGATAACAAAAAAAAACCATAATATATCCACATATATACATATTATGTTATGTATAATCAAAGATACTATATACTTACACAGATAAGGGTATATGATCTGTTATAATATGTAAAAACATTTATATTTATTTATATAGTATCTTTGGTATGCTACAGTAACTATAATATACTCGTATGTAGCCAAACAATCTGCACTATACTTCAGGACAAAATAATGTAGATTTATACATGTAATACATATAACTACAGTTGTGTACATGTATTTCAATTAGTAGTATTAGTAGTAGAGTAGTAATTTATATCCGAGCATAGTACGCGACAAGGCATATTAACAAAACATACGTAATATAAATATACATGAAATATGAAAAACATCTTTACTCAACTTATTCATATATTAAATACAATTATCAAATAATTACAGTATAAAAATAATTTGGAAACCAGTCCTACTGTCCATAATTGTTGTATTCATGAAGCATTTGTATACAAAATATCCATTTATTTTTTCCTTATTCAAACATAATATCATATCAAATAAGTAATGGTACCAATCAAAACCATATAAAATTTAATAAACCAGTCAACTCACAAACTAATTCATCTATATAAACATTCTCATGTTTTTCTCATATTTAGATCCCTCCTGATTTATAAACTTTCGCTCTTTTTCGATATTACTTTGAAAAACTTCTTCGATTTTTATTTTTGGCAAACATACAAATATTTAAATAAAAAAATGGTTCATCTAGGTAGACTGTATAGTGATAGTGATTCACTTATTTCAGTTTTTTGTAAATTATAAATTTATAACTGAACCTCAAATTTTATTTGAAATAAGTATATTGAATATTTGGAAAAAAAGGATTTTAAAGGACTCAGGAGTGGAAAGCAGAATTATAGAAACTGTTTTTAAAAGTAAAGTTAGAAAATACATTTTTCTTTGCTGACCTAATAAACTGTATGCATATAGTTTGCCTGTACGAAAAAAAAATAACGATTCCATATATAATTGATCGTTATGAGCATTCTAATATCATAACATTAGAATTAAAATTTATAGAATAAAAAAATTTTTTATAACAATATTGATATTGATGTATGCTTGTAATAGATTATATGTATGTACATATTGTATAATAATAAAATATATACTATATATACAGGTTTTGTTTTAAATAATAATTTATTGAATTTTTTCTGTTTTATCAAAAATCATATAGTATAGAACATTTTTTATATGGAAAAAATTTGAAAAAATAAATTTCAACATCTCTACCCAAGCTTTAAAATGAAGTTGGAATTGCATGGCGTTCAACTTGAAGTTTTCACGTTTGAACGCTTTGCTATAGCTTGCATGAGTGTTTGAATAAGACTAATAAGACGTACTGACGTACAACTTTTATACAGTCAATGGGTGCGTTCAGTTCCACGCAGCGATGTAAAATTTCCCATCGCTGCAATAATTTCTCTTACTGAACGGCTTCGCTGCATAATCGCTACTTTGCAGCGATGTAAATATTTTGCAGCTGAAAAAAAGTTCGCTTTAAAAGTCATCGTAAACAAATTTTGACATATAAAAATATATATGTATGTATATATATACCTTTTTTTATATTTTGACATAACAACAGACAAAGCCAACTATCAACTGTTTGCAGCGGGTTTTTCCGCTGTAAACAGTTCAGTAAATTGTATACAGCGATTATCTAAACATCGCTGCATTTTCATCGCTGCATTGAACTGAACGCACCCAATAATTCAAATATGTATATGCATTGATATTACCAAAACTCCTATACCATATGATTTTTGGTTATAGCATGCTGTTATAGTATATAATGAAACTTATATATACTATAGATAATATTACCTTCTCTTTTGTAATATTAAAATTTAAAATTAATGATATGAATTAATAAAAGAAATTAAATCATAATTATTTAAAATATGTCTGAATTAGTCTATGATTGAAACAATAATGAATTTATTTACTGAAAATTAAATATACACTTGACATTATAATAAAATAATACATAAATTGAATGACAATGAAAGCGCAGATATAGTGATTATATGTTATGATAATAATTTGAATATAGTAGTTGTTCTGAAGTCATCTCCATGCCGCCCGATTTGAAACATCTGGTTTCGAATAAAACCTAATACAGAAGAATCAATTTTGATGTAAGACGTTTAAAGATTCCAGATTTAGTTTTCAACGCTACAACCCTAACTAAATTGTCCTTTCCTGGATGCACATCGATCACTCGTCCCAAAGCCCAAGTCGCAAGAGGCAAGTTATCTTCCTTTATAATTACCACATCGTCAATCTTTAAATTTTGTACCGGTGTTTTCCACTTTGTTCTGCTCTGAAGTTGAGACAAGTATTCGGATTGCTACCTGCGCCAAAATATTTGATGCAACCTTTGTAAATATTCCCAACGTGATAAACGATTTACCAAAACGGTTTCAACATTATGTCCTGGAGGTAATACTAGTGGGTCACCTATCAGAAAATGACCTGGTGTTAATGGTTCAATATTTTCATCTGATGTTGGTATAATTGTAATTGGTCTCGAATTGATAATTGCTTCTATTTGACATAGAAGTGTAGTCATTTCTTCAAATGATAATAAAGCATTACCAATTTGTTTCCGAAGATGATGTTTCACCAATTTCACTCCGCTTTCCCAAATGCCACCAAAATTAGGAGCTGAAGGAGGAATGAAATGGAAATTTATTCCGTAATTTTTCTCTGTGTTTCTGAGATTTAAGAAGTACTTCCAGCTTTTGTAGATGATGATTTGCTCCAACAAATGTAGTTCCATTGTCCGAATAAATATTTGAGCTTAAGCCTCTATGTGATGAGAATCTTTTTAAAGCAGCAAGAAAATCGTCAATCGATAAGCTGCTAACCAACTCGAGATGGAAAGCTTTGGTTGACAAACATACAAAGAGTGCAACATATGCTTTGTAAGTTTTTGAACCAGGTCCTTTCCAACTTCGTACCAATAGAGATCCAGCATAATCCAAGCCAGCATTTTGAAATGGTCTAGCAGGAGTAGCGCGGACTTTAGGAAGATCACCGAGTTGTTGAGGTTGAACTTGTGCTTGAAACCGTATACACCTTTGACACTTATAAACAACTCGTTTGATTAATTGTCGACCACCTATAATCCAATATTTAAAAGAACAAATATTTTGGAGAAACCGTTGACCTGCATCTAAATAAGTTCGATGAAGTTCTCTATGATCAATTCACTCAGACGATGATTTTTATGTAAAATAATTGGATGCTGTTGATTGAATGAAATTTCAGCCGCCTGTAAACGTCCTCGTACTCTTAAAATGCCACATTTGTCTATAAATGGTGTCAATGCTGTTAAACTACTTTTCTTTGGTAATGTGTTGTTGCATGTAAGTGATTGAATTTCTAGAGCGAATGTTTCTAATTGAGCGAATCGAATCCACAATTTAAAGGCTAATTGAAGTTATGTTGATGTTAATGATCCAAAAATGTTCTTTGATCTTTTGATAATTGTTTATTTCTGAAGATTCTGACACAACGAGCAGTAATTCTTTTTAACCTTGTTAAAGATGAATTTCCATGAAACAAGTGATGAAAGTGAAACATAAATCTCAACTGAATCAGTGCATAGTATCTTAACTAGTGAATTAGGTATGAGAAAGTTATTGACAAGATGGGTGCCGCGTTCGTTGAATTCTGACCAAAAACGCATTCGAGTGAAACTTTCTCAACAACTTTTGGGTCATTTTCAAAAGGATAGAATTGATTTTGTGCGTCGATTTGTAACCATGGGCGAGACCTGGATTTATTACTATGATCCTGAATTGCGACAACAAACAGCGGAGTGGACCGAGCCCGTCTGTTCGGCCCCAAAGCAGCCAAAGCTCTCAACATCTTGAAAGAAGGTTATGGCATCAGTTTTTTGGGATGCAAAGGGGATTTTACTAATTGATTACCTTCAGACTAGTAAAACGATAACAGGAGAATATTATTCAAACCTTTTAGGCCAATTAGACACAAAAATTCGGGACAAGAGACTAGGATTACAAAGGAAAAAAAATCATTTACCACCAAGACAATGCACCAGCACACAAAGGTGTCCTTGCAATGGCCAAATTGAAGGAACTACACTAGGAATTGTTGGAGCATCCACCATATTCACCAGATCTGGCTCCGTCTGACTTTCATTTATTTCCAAATCTCAAAAAATTCTTACGTGGTAAGCATTTTTCATGAAATAAAGAAGTCATAACGGCTGTCGAAGAGTACTTTGGAGGTCTCGAGGAAAAACACTTCAGGCAATGGATAAATAAATCGGAAAATCGCTGGAAAAAATGCATTGAGCTTAGGGGGGAATATATTTAAGATTAATTGTATTTTGGGTCATAAATTCACACTGCTTCATTATAAGGCTGCAAACTTTTTGAATGACCTGGTATACCCATAATACATACAAAATGGTGACCCCGAAGAAAAAATTAAAAAATTTAAAATTTAAAATTATACCTAATAAATTAAACATTATAAATTTTTAAATTAATAAAATCTAAGTTGAAAAATTAAAATTTTTTAAAATACCAAATACAAGTGAAATACATATTGTAAATGTTCACTAAGCCACATGGTATACAAAAGTTAAAAAATTTTTTTCAAAAATTGGTGAAAATAAGTATTTCACAAATAAGTATCAGATCCAGACAATAATTTTGAAAAGTTTCGAAAATCATCATGGATGCATAAATTTTGTGAAAAAATATTTGGATTTTTTTCGATTAAAAACGAGACATGGACCATCAGCACCAACACGTTTTCAATTTTCAACAGTTGTTTGAGCGTTCTAATGGACATACGATGTCCAGGTGGTGGTGTTCAAATCTAACTTTTGGTAGAGTAAAGTTTCCTAATGGTGTTCTTGTATATTTATGTATCTACTTTAGATCGTTGACTAAATTCACATGATTTAACATAATTCTTAAAGTCGGTATTCATACATGGCCAAAAATAGCTATCCGTTATTAACTTTTTTGAAGTTCTTATGCCAAGATGACATAACTAATGTAAAAGTTGGAAGGCAGTAAAACGGAAAGTTTAGGTAAGTATAGTCTGATTTTTCATATCACACCAAATAATTAATTTAATTAATTAAAGAAAAATTACCAAAAATGGTGTTTGAGCTGTTTGAAAAAAAAAATGAACGCATCTCTTAATGCTCTTCTTTTATCCAAAAAAGTCATTATTAAATTAATATGTTTTATATGTATATTTACACTTAGCTACAAATTACATATTTAAATTAATCAAACTAAGAACCAGACATTGTATAGGTTTTGCATCGGAACTGCGATATTATCACATTACCACATATTTTAGAACTCACCATAATTATTAAAATAAATTAATACATTTGCATTAAAATTAACTAAAAGAAAAATACACTCATATTTTTTCATATACTTAACTTATGCTAGTATGCAACTCATTATGCATATCATCAATTTTATTATCGTAGAATTGCAACTTGTCGCAGGTACGTCGTAGGAGTATATTACATTTGAACGTAATGTTTAAATTTAATCAATATGTAAAATATAAATACACATATCTATACCCAAAAGACTATTATACATATTGTATACATATATGTATTGTATTCTTGACAATCATAAAACAAAACAGTATCAAATTTATTTTCTATGACAAAAATTAATGAGGTTATCATTCAATGAACGTAATTTGTAATTTTGCGTACGCTATTCGTAACAACTTGAGAGTTTGTTTTCATCAGAGAATAGAGAAAAATAACAATGTCCACGAATGACTAACAATTATATTTATTATAAACTTGAATATATACATATAATATACATACATATGTATATACACAGGTACATATACTTTGTATTCGGCATGTACTTTCTTATACTAAACTGACTGTATACACATAACAATTAACATGCATTAATATTATCATTATATTTCTATATAATGAAATCATCATTAATATTATGTTTTGAAATAATGTTATGAAATGTTGACGAAGAAGGTAAAAGGGAGAGGTGCTTTTTAGCAAAGTAGAATAAGAAAGAAATTTATTTTCCTACATTTTGTTGGATTGAATTGTGTGATATTGTTATTGTGATAAGAAGTTAATTTTTTTTTTTAATTTAATTTTTTTAACTTTTTTTTAGTTTTATGAATCGCATCGAAGTTACAGTAGAAAAAGACTGGAGAGAAATTTTGATAAAAATAATATTTACGTTCATTGTTAAATATGAACCCTAATACTGGGATAGGTCATCATAATAAAAAAAGCTATAACTGAATTGAGAGGTCGTAAATGTAAAGAGACAGTAAACCATCTACATAGTTCAGTCACTCCGTTTAATTTTATAAATTTCTTTTATTATTCCAAAGGAAAATATTCTTTTAAGATACCAGAATAACTAAATTTGAATATGTAAATATCATTCAATTACTACGTTACCACTATTATCGATTTTAAATTTTTACAACCCGAAATTGTATTGAAAAAAAACTAAAACTAAAACTAGATGTACACGTACAGTATTGGTCACAATAATTTTTAAATGCATCCTTGAAACATATTAAAGACATAAATTTGTTTAACATATCCGAAAATTCATATCTACAAAAGGAAATCCCCAAAATTTTAAACTTTAATGTCAAATAATACTTCAAATTTAAATAAAAATGTGACATTTTTTATGTACATACATAATACATGTTTTTCTGTGTTAAAATACTGAGGGAACGAAGGCTGAAAATAAGTCATACATTTTTTTTTTAGAAAAGAACATAATATAAAATGAAAAAATAGGAACTTATTAATATTATTATATAATAACTTTTAAGATTATTCTTTAAAAAAATGCTGTAAAAAATAATTATGACCAACACTCTATGTAAGTGGCTATATGAATAAATCAAATTAAAAATTTCCATTCAAAGGTTTTACTCATACATACAAACTCTCGTCTCATTGCATGTTTCGTAATTGTTTTTATATAAAATTACTAGAATATTAATTAAACTAATGTACCTGTATAAATCATTATATATATATACATATTCTTATATGTACATACAGGGTTATATTGTATATATGTACATATATGTACTTATATATGTACGAGGGTTTTTCAAAAAACTCCCGGAAAAATGAAATACTAGTTGCTGATTTTTATGGATTTATTTTTCTACGTAAAAACCACCAAGTTTCATCACCAGTCACTATACGGTGCGAAAAGTATTCAGGATTTGAATCGTATGTGGTCAAAAACTCAGTGAAAGTTCGACACGTCTTTCAATGCGATCTTTGCACAACGATTTGGGCAATGTTTTAATAATACCTAATTTTTCAGGTATCTGTATCCTTTAAAATAAAAACAAATGAGTAACTATTTTTATACACAGCAGTTACGCTTTCAAAACACTCAAAATATAACCAAATTTCTTGAATAACTTGACTTACTTACTGACGCAGGTATTCCGGGAATGTTTTGAATTACCCTCGTATATACGGGGTGTCCCGCCTCGGCTGGTAAACCCGCAAATAGTAGATAGATCTCATCGAGAGCAGGTGTCTTGAACTTTCTGCTATGATATTAGAAATTAATTCAGAAGGCGCTGCACTTCCACGGTCTGTATTTTCTCTGAAGAAAAAAATGGCAAAAAATCACTAAATTCTAACTTTGAAGCACAATGACTCTTGAAAAGCAAGAAGTAGAAGAGCATGTAAAGTGTTATTGGAGAGAGGAGGGATTTATCTACAGATTTTCTTAGATTACTTTTTTCCAGCTAGTACATCGTCGTTATTATGGGATATTTCGTAGAGTCAGTGCGAAAAGTCTTCATCGCCCTCTAACGGCTAAACAGTTGAGAATATCCCTCTTAGTAGTACGATTTTTTGTTTTTCTCGATGAGACATATCTATCGTTTTCGTGTAGACCACCAGAGGCCGGAGACTCTGTATATACATGTGTATATATGAATATTCTAGAAAACAGTCAATGATAAGTGAATCTTTTTTTTGTAAATGTAAATGTTGGCAACATGACTTGTAAAAAAGCAATTAAACAAGTTGTAAATTGTAATTGTTCACACCCATAAAGAATTAAAAATGGGGAATATAGTATAACTGGAATATCGACAAAAAAAGTCCAAACCTCACCGTTGTCATACTATGAACTCTATTCTTCTTTTTTTATCATTTTTTTTAAAAAACAACTATCCACATATGTATATAATGTAATGTAAATAGCATTAAATAGTTACCATTATGAATCAGGCAGTCCAACAATTTAGTTTATTGTTGGCCATTTGATCTTCTATAGTGTTCAGTATTAGTTTATAATTATTGGGGCATAGTATCTTTATATGCACGTCTGTTCAAATACAGTTATTCTAATCGTTATGGATGCAGATGGGGTTAAAATTGGATGGTGATTAAAATTAACTTTTTAAAAAAATATATTTTTAACAAATAGTTCTAAATAAAAATTGATTATTCCTTTATGTATTTTATATCATTTCTTATATCAATATTAAGGCAAACGATGCGTAAATATTCTGTTGACTTATTAACAAGTCCACCGTCAGATATTTTAAGTGATGTACCAAGTGAAATAGTAACAAGAAAAAGGATACAATATGGAAACTATAGAGATGCAACAATCGGTATATTAATGGAATATTGTCGTAATAGTACTGTCCACGGTGTACGGTACTTAGGTGCCAGAAAACGTTCTCTTCTAGAAAGGTATTTAAAATATAAGTATAAAATATGTGATTGAAATTTTATTTAAAAATATATATGTTTTTCAAATGAGTTTTGTAAAATTTAAAAAAACAAAATTAATTCAAAAACAAAAGAAATAATACAACTAACATGCATGGCACACATCCAAATATTAAAATATATGTATGTATATCATAATATGATATTATAATATTGAACGATATTTTAAAGAGATACCTGCATGGTTTCAACGAATACCATGCTCCATAATACGTTTGAATGCAATATAAAGATAGTATTAGCTGTATTTCCGAATCGCTAGCTCGTGATATCGTAACGGAACTTTAGGATGTCCCAATTTGCAAAATTTTGATTTTTGGGAGAAAAGTTTCGTTGAAAATTTTTTAAAACATTTACTGTATTTTACAAAAACCGTTATATTTATTTTTTGGAATAGTGCAGAATAGGATATCGCTATTGCACTTTCTCCTTTTTCTAACTAAATATATTTTATCCCGAAAGAATAAGTGTTTCTTTAGATCTAAGGATCTAAGTCAAAATTTCATGTTTTTAAAAAAAAAAAACGATTTCTTTATTTCTTTTGATGCTTGTTAGTCCCGTCAAATAAGCAAACAAAATTTGTCAATCTTGAAATCATTACAATCATTAATTTTGACTGATTTGTTAACAACTGAAAGAGGTAGGGCCTTATAGACGCGTTTGAACTTTATCTCATTAAAGTTCAAGCCAGTTATTTTCACTTTGGATTGTATTACATTAATTAGTTATATTATATATGTATATGTGAAATGTTATTAAATACAATGTATTAATTAATAGTTAATACAAATACATAATTAATTATATTTCAATGATTTATTAACTTTATAAATGGAATTATTCACCGAGTTTCACAATATTGACCTAATATTACAGTATGTATGGCTGAGCGCTGTGCGTTCTCCACCCTCTATCTCAAAAACGGTAGAGAGCATAAAAAAATGGTTGGAACAGAAATTGTTGCAAGTTTCACGCTCTACAATTTTTATAACTCTATAGGAGTTAACGTCATTTAAGCTGTAGAAACCGAGATAATCGTGAAAAACCGATTTTTGTGACCTTTGACCTTCAATAAGTAACGACGCAGACACGAGATTTTATGAGACTCTTGACACAACTTTTAGAATGCCAAAATGAAGGTGTATGCAAGTTTCCAGCTTATTGGGTGGTATTCTGTACACACGTAACAGTTTCTGTTATTTTGACAGTCTGTTATTCTTCATATAAAAGTTCAACATTTCATAACAGACTCTGTTACTTTCGAAATTGGTATTCTGCGTGTACAAAACTCTGTTATAATTCTGTTATGAATCCGTTACGATAACAGGCTCTTTTTTATCTCTGTTACGATAAAGTTAATGTGTAAAGTTCATGTGTGTTCATTGAGTGAAACAAAATTGTGAAAAATGAATTTTAATGAAAAAATTATAAAAAGTAAAAAAAAATAAATAAAGGAAATAAAAACTATTTTAAGAACGAACAAAAAAATGATTGTGTTTTTAATACAAATTTTTCACCGTATATATTTACATTTTTCTCAATGTTAGTTTTAAAATTTAAAAAAAAATGTTGTACACTTTAATATGATTAATTTATAAAATTTTAATTTAAATTCCTATCACTGTCACTCAATTTTATTTTTTTTACTTTTTAGTAATTGTAAAAAAAACAAAAAACAGCTGTTTTCGAAATTGATTTGACAACTTCGTAACAGATTCGAAAATAAAGTAAAATAAATCAAATATAACAGATCAGTTATAGATCAAATTCTGTTATGAATAATAACAGGAATTCTGTTAAATAACAGAATTTTACAGAATACCACCCATTATATCAATTATTCCATTATGATGATGGAAAAAATATAGTTTTCAATTTTACATTTTAATGCAATTTACAAATATTAAGAATTTAAATGCATTTAAATTTGAATTTGACAAATCAGTAATATATTTCATAAAAAGTGGGCAATCTAGTCCATTTTCTTGCTATGCTCATGTGATAATGACAAAACCAACTTTAAAAAATGGATTTATGTTGATATTAAAAAACTGTTTTTTGTTTTTCAATTTTATTCATTCCTATCTATATCATAAAAATGTAATTAGAGTTCTTTTACATTTTATTTTTATTTTTTTAGTCCTACTTTTGTTATGATTTATATGGTGTTATATTATGTATTACTTACCATAGACAAACGAGTATACTAGACTTCTATTCTAGTATAAAATTATTTTTACACTTCAGATTTTGATGTTGGCCTCCAATTCAAATGACATTCTAACACATATACATTTCAAAACTAGTATTCAGTGTTGAATGAATTTGTACCGGCTATTTTAAGTATAAACAAAAAAGGATACAATATTAATTTCAAATTAGAAACAAATCGTATGTAAATATAATTCATGTATAGTAGGTATAAAATTATAAATAGATATAGAACTAAACCCGTTTTATTATTAGATGCATTAATGCGAAAAGTATATAAAGGTAGGAGAGGAAGTTTTTCATAGGAACGTTCGGACCAAAAAATTTTTCAACAATTGTAGATGTCGGTAGTGATTCCAGCGTAAAACTCAATATAAAAAAAGTAGCATTTCTTTATGCCAAACACCCAACTCCATATAAAAATAACGGCATTTCTTTTTGCCAAGCCCAAACTTTTTCAGTATAAAGCTTTTCTCTCTTTATATGAAGTTGTATAGGAAAAGTGAGAAAATGAATAAATTTGTTTACAACAGCTGATATTTAATCAGTTGTCATTTTGCTTTATTTATAGGTTTTGCATGCAATATTAATATATATACAATATAAATGTATAGAATATAGTGTAAAGAGGATAGAGAAAATTATATACCAAACACAAAACATTTTCATATTATATTTGTTATTTGTTTATATGTATGTGAGGCTACACAGCAACCAGACCAGCAACATTCAAAGTATATAATACATAAATCCATTCGCATGTATTGTATTACACATGCCATATATAATTTATATGCATGCTTTATTGGCTTTTGTGAATACAACATGCAATATATACTTGATTATTATATTTATATATATGTATTTTATATGAAAGTTTGTATTATTATTATTATTATTTATTGTGGGGGTGGGAGCAGTAAACTGCCCACCCCCGCCCACACCACGACCCACCAGGGCCTTTTGGCGATCCTTCTACATTTTTGCTTATTTCTATTTACATAATTCATCTGTGCTACAAACGGCGATTGGAGCGTGGCCTCGCTATCCCCCGGTTCATGATTTATGTCGTGGGCCGGACGTTAACGGCTCCACTATATCCCGCCGGTGGTGCACTGTTGCTTAGTTCTAATGTTAGTAACAACTTATGATCTATGTTAACTTAGTACTAAGGCCCCTTGGATGAAGGGGGTTCAAATTACTTAAGACTAAGTTATTTGTTGTATAGGGCCTCGGTCACGACGTCCCTTCGTCCACTTAGAGTGGAAAAAACGGCGTCGGCTCCGTTGTCCTATACAATGTGCCTACATTAGTTAATATTAAATTATTTTTGTATTATTTTTTATTCTTGTCTCTATTTTTATTGTTTGTTATTAATTTTTGTTATTATTGGTTCTTATTATTGTTGTGATTGTTAGTTTTATTGTTTTGTTTTTATTATATTTGTTATTATATTTGTTATTTTTATCATTATTATTATTTTCTATTATTATGTATGTTATTATTTATTATTATTATTATTTTTTACATTATTTTCCTGACATACGCGCCTTGTAGGGCCTATATCTTGTCGAGTAGTCTGTAATGTGTCAGTGTTTGGAATAGGGGGGAGTTTGGGTCCTGCCAGGGGTCCAGAATCTCTCCTCTATTCCAGTCTTGATGTCCTGTCGTTGTGAGTCTCGTGCGTATCGCGGGACAGTCCTGGATCAGACTTGTCCCGTTTTTGTGAAGTGTTCCTCCACAACAAGGGCAGAATAACCGCCCCCTAGTGTCTGTAGAAAAGGGGTGGGTTAGTCTCGTGTGACCCGTCCTCAATCTTAGTAGCGAGATCTGCCGTACCCTACCTAGCGCTGGGTTGAATTTTGGAGCTCGGAGATCGCGGTTGATCTCCAGATACTTCCGTGTGGTCTCCGATCCACCGTCCCGAAAAGCAGCCAGTCTTCTCTCGGTCAAGTGGGTCAGGCGATTTCTGTATATTGCTTCAGGACTTG
Organism: Villa cingulata; assembly: GCA_951394055.1. Classification (NCBI taxonomy): domain Eukaryota; kingdom Metazoa; phylum Arthropoda; class Insecta; order Diptera; family Bombyliidae; genus Villa; species Villa cingulata. The sequence goes on along the minus strand of OX596019.1, from coordinate 26,601,565 downwards.
GCGGCACGAACAAAGCGGACCCATTTTTTAAACCAATTGCTGCTTTGGCTGCCCGGTCTGCCTGCTCATTGCCGTCAATTCCTACGTGGCCCGGTATCCAGACCACACGAGTGTTTGAATGGTAGATTAAGGCTCTTATTTGTACTATAGTATGTTCGTCGTTGTTTGAGTTTTTTAAAGCTCGGACGACAGATAGTGAATCCGTGAAGATCACCGAGGCTCTATTATTCTTGGTCTTAATGGATGCAGCAAACCACACTGCAGCCAATTCGGCGTCGAATACTTGAGTCTCCGGTGGTAGTCTCCTCTGAATCACCGTCTTCCATCCTGCCTTTCTGCTTTTGAAGACTACTGCTAGTCCGGTGTCAGTCGTGGCCTTGCTGGCATCCGTGTATAGCAGCAGTCTCTCACCGAACTCCTTACAGACCTTGCCGTGCAGTGCCCGGTAGATCTCTGGACTGGTAGTCTCCTTGCGGTAGAGGCTTATGTCGTCGTTAAAGTAACTGTCTCTGGCTCTGTATATGGTGAGGGTGGGGATGTTTGGGTCATGTTCGGGTTTGGAGGGGAAAGGGCCCCCCAGTCGACTGATCATCATAACCGATCTCCTGAGGGTCGAGTATCTGTTGTTTATGTCATTACTTAGGAATTCCCAGACTATTCCAAACAGTGGAGCCCTAGGGTCTCCTACCTGTTTGGAGGCGAATCTCAACCTTAGCTTCATGATTCTGTGTTCCAGGTCCCAGGTCCCACATTCTGCCATTAGAATGGGGATTGGGGTCGAGCGGTAGGCGCCTGAGGCTACCCGGAGGACGTTGTTCATTGCAGTTTGGATGCTTTTTTTGCACGTTGGTGAGCAGTTACCAAATAGGGTAAGACCATACCCTGTAATACCGTTTATCAGTACTTTTGCAATGTGAATGAGTGCTGATGGTGGGGCACCCATTCTACTTGCTGCTAGCATTTTTATAAGATTTTGAACCTTGTGGAGTTTATCCACCACAACGTTCACATGATCTTGCCAAAGGATGCGCCTATTGAAGCGGATACCCAGGATCTTCATGCTTGTTGTTGATTGTAGGTCTCTTGTCGCGATTCGTATTTGGTTATCGGGACAGTTTCGCTTACGACAGATGTGCAAGAATTCCACTTTTTCGAGTGGAATTTTGCCGCCGTTGTCGTGTGCCACTTAATGGACATTTCTGAGGCTCCTCGGAGTTCACTCATTGTTTCCGGAGTGCATGATGTGACACTGAGCAAGGTATTGTCAGCGTAGGCCAGCGCTTTAACGTTGGGATATCTTGTCAGTTCCACTAGCAGTGTGTCCAAATAAACAATGAGGAGCGTTGTGGACAAGGGAGACCCTTGTGGGGTGCCGTTATCCAGGGTATAACGGTTTGATAAATAGCCATTTGTTCGGACTTTGATTTGTCTGTTGGACAAGAAGTTCCAAATTGTTCTAACAAAGTTAGAGTCTATGCCCCAAGAGGCCAGTTTCTGGCATACGAAACAGGCTGGTATTCTATCGTATGCCTTTTCTAGGTCTAGTGAGATAACACTAGAATGGTCTCTTGTTGCCAGAGAAGAAGCCAGCCCTTCTTCTAAGTCATGTAGGAGGGTGATGGTGCCTCTCCTTGGGCGGAAGCCATGCTGACCAGACTTCGTCAGCTCCTCAGTTACTGTCTGGAGTCAATAATCTTCTCAATTGTTTTTGACAAACATGAGAGAAGGGATATGTGCCTGTAGTCCAGTGCTTGTTTGGCTGTTGACGTTCTCTTCGGAATCGGTATCAGGGTGGCTAATTTCCAGTCATGTGGGAAAGTTCCACTTGCCAGAATTTTGGTGTATAGGTCTGCTAATCTCCTGCCAAGAGGCCTTTTTCGCTTCTTTCACCACCCTCTTCACTTGAGCAGTTAATCTTTTGTACGTGGTTGAGTTTGCGCTGGTGGGGTTTCTATGGAAATTTTTCCAGGCCGTATTTTTTTTCTTTATCAGGCCTTTTATCTCTTGGTTGAACCAAATCGGATCAAAGTTGAATCTCGGTCGAACAGATGGCATTGAAGAGGTTGCAGCAGCTTTGATAGTTTTTTTAATGCTGGCGCTTCTTTGTTTATATTGCTGCTTATGGGGTTTACTCGGTTAAGTCTCAGCACTAATTGGGCAAATAGGTCCCAATCAGCTTTTTCTTCGACTAATCGAGTCGAAATCTTTTTGACTGCTAGTTTTTCAACGCTTTTTATGATGATTGGGAAGTGGTCACTTCCCTCTGGATTTTCATGTATGTACCATGAGAAGTTACTAGCGATGTGGCTTGATGCCAGGCTGAGGTCTATTGCGGAGCTAGAGTGATGTGTCGGGGACACGAAGGTATGAGCTCCGTCGTTTAATAGCATGAAGTCCGATTCTAGGATCCAGTCTGCGACAGCCGCACCCCTAGATTCGGATCTGTGATCCCCCTAGAGGTGGTGATGGGCGTTGAAGTCGCCACCAATAATTGAAGCAGATGGGAGTTGGTTTGTATAGTTTTCTAGGGTGGAGGTATTTATGAGGTCGGTTCGGGTAATGTATACCGATGAGAAAGCCATTGGGGGTGATGTGTGTACGGTGATAGACACATTTAGGAATTCCGATGAAATGTCGAGAAGTGAATGGCTTATACTGGACCGTACTAGTATGCCAACTCCTCGTGAACGAGACAAGGAATCACTGTCCGAGAAGTGACAGGTGTATCCTCGAAAGTTCGATGGTCCATTGTATTTGTGGAAGAATGTTTCCTGTAGTAGGATAATATGCGGTTTATACCGGCTAATTAGAAGTTCGAGATTGTGCTGGTTCGCACGAAAGCCTCTTATATTCCACTGTATGCAGGTAAGCTCACGTGATGATATTTGCGAGCTAGGCATGAAGTGAGATATTTTTTAGATTATCTATCTAAATGTCGATGGTTTTGATCTGCTGGAGGATGGGGTCTGTCCTGGACGTTGGGGCGTCTAGACAGTCTCCATTCTTATGTCTTCTTGGGCTCTTTGTTTGAAGGATGGGGGAAAGGGTATTTCTACCCTGTCAGAAGTTTGTATTAGTTTATTGAAGGGAAGTTGTGTTCCAAGGTAGTTGTTACCTTGGTCTTGTATGAGTTTCTCTAGAGTGGTTCTAGAGTTGTCGTCTAAATTTACAATTTCGTTGAAAGTTATGTAGTATTTTGGTTGGTTTGTCATTTGCGTATCTATGTGGTTTGTGTTTATTGTTGATGTTTTTTCTATATTTTGTTCGTATAGTATTGATTCGTTTGGTGTGTTTTTGTCAAGATCTGTGTGCGTGCTTTTTAGCACCTTGTTTTTTTGTGTGTTTGATGTCACGTCTGAGTTCTTATTCTTTTGTTTGTTTGTGTTCTTTTCTTGTGTGTCATTGTTATTTGTTCCTGTTTGTTTGCGTTTTTGTTCGTTTGTGTCAGTTGTCTGTGTGTTTAAATTGTCATCCGTATTAGGTCGTTTCTTACCTGTTTGAGACGCTACTTGCGCGTATGTCGGTGCGCCCAATCTGTCGGCTAAATTGCTGGTTCCTCCATTCTTCCTTCTTGGTCCTGTGGTAGCTGATTCTGGGTGTCGGTCCAGGTATCGACGACGAGCCTGGAATTTGGTGCATCTCTCTGCTGCCATGATTTGCAGCAACTCTTTCTCCTTTATGAAGCAAGGGCAGTTTTGGTCGGCTGCACCGTGTCCTTTAACGTTGCAGTTGATACAGAACTTTTCCCCGCACTTCTCATTATCGAGATGTTTTTTTCCGGCACACTCTGCACATCTTTCTTCAGAGCCTCATCTGTTCTTTGTGTGTCCAATGCGTTGACACTTGTGGCATCGCATCGGGCTCATCTTGTACTCCCTAACGGCGATGCGAAGTACTCTGCAAACAATGACATGTTTGGGAGCCTTTGATACGTCGAAAGTTAGTACTATCGTTCCGGTTGGTGCCGGTTCTACGTTGTTCTCACCCATTCTCCTTTTTACGTGTCTGGCCGCTATGACCCCTTGCTCTCTGAGATCTTCTATGATTTCTTCCTCTGATGTGTAGCACAATTCTCTCGCTGATATGACCCCCTTCGATGTATTGAGGGCATATATATATTCGGCATGGATATTAATTATTTTGTCCTTCGCTAGAGTTATTTTCTTAGCTCTGATGAACTTTTCGGCACTATGTTTGTTCTTGATGAGGAGTTGTACTCTCCCATCATTCCTCCACTCAACTTCAATTATGTCTGAGGATATCCCTGATAGGGCCTTTAAGACAAGTAAAAAGTTAAATTTTTCAAGGCTGACATAGCCTTTTCTGTCACCTTGAGTTTTGGCTGGGTCTTCTATGTCACTTCTTACTATGACGTATTTAGTTTCTTGATCAGTCGTCGTCCTTCTCTCCGGTAACTGAGGGTAACCGGTTTGGTTTTCTAGGTTTGTGTGTTTTCTTTTAGTTTTAGTTCTCTTCGGTGGCACCTCGGTGAAGCCTGTGTCTTCATCGAGGATCCCGAAGGGATTCTCATCGCCCCCTGGGGGCTCCTTCATCTTACTTGTCTTTCTACCTACTTTCTATTTAAATCTTTTTATTTTTATTTTCTTTATTCCTGAAAAGTTCACTTAATTTACTTTATGTTGATTTTTATTTTATTCACTTTTTTTTAAATTTTGGTATATATATTTTTATTTTATTTATTATTATTTTATTTTTTTTTGTTTTGTTTTTTTTTAAAAAAAAAAAAAAAAAAAAAAAAAAATTTTTAATTTTTTGTTTTTGGCACCCTGTGCATTTATTTTTTTGTCACTCTGTTTTTTTCTGATTTTTGTGTGCCCACTGTTTGGGTCACCCTGTCTTTGGATACACTTAATTTAGCACCCTGCACTTGATTTTTCGATTTTCTGTCGAAAAATTTTAATGGCCTCCACACTACCACATGTATTTCGATTTTGTCAAAAATATAATTAACACACGTATAATGTTTTCACTGCCTAATGGCGTCCTTTTGTTTTTCACTATTTAACTTTTATAGACTAATTTTAAACTTATTTTATTTATTTATTAACATTAATACATTAATTATTTATTTTAAATATTATTAAATTATTTTTCTAGTTTAATTTCTATTGTTTCTATTCGTTTTTTATTTTTTTTAATTTAATTTAATTTAATTTTTAATTTTCTCTAAGCACACTAGCAAACACGTCCGTACCGCTCGGTTGTTCGAAATGAACTGGCAAGTTTGTATGTATGTTAAGCACTTTGTTTAAATTTTTATATATATATACCAAGTATTTGTATGTATACATACTAAATAAATACGTTTTAATTTTAACATTATGCAGTTGTATTTACATGTAAATTGCTAATTCACAGGCGTCAAAAAATTATGGGACTAGCAAGACTTTTTAAAAAAAAAATACTTTAAAACGTATATGTAGACTATTAATTAATTATTATAATAATTATTATTTTTATTTTTAATTAATTTAGAAATATTAAAATATAATAAAAAATAGAAATATTTTTAATTTCGTTATTCCAAAAAAAAAAAAAAATAAATAAATAAAAAATAAACATTATAACAAAACTACTTTGAGTAAATGATAACCTTTAAATCCAACAGACCACCTCTAATCGTCGCTATTAACTGCACAAGGATTTTACGAACTTTTGTGGATTCTTTCCTGTTCCCTTACTCTTCTTGTAATAATTTTTTTTAAAAATTAACTGATTTATCTTGATATATTTTACCATTTCTTTTAATTGGCAATAGATGTTCTATGAAATTTTTATGAAAGCAATGTGTTTTTACATTTTGTTTTTCTATGCTAAATATCGAATATCCATATATCAGTATGATTGTTTTCTAATGATGAAAGATTATGTTTGTCCCATAACTTTTTCACGTCTGTGTGAAAGAGTATTATCATAATTAACTCTGTATGTATATATACCTATACTTAGATATTTATTATCATTTATTTTATACATACTATATTGCTAAATTGTGCAATGTTGTCTCTTTGCTGTTTAATCTTTAATAATTGATTATGAGTGCTGTTTTTTGTTAGTGTACAGTTTACAGTCCACGACAGAATCATGTATTATAATACATTTTCTAATTTTTTTTATAACACATTGTGTAAACAGAAATATCCTTTATAATTTTTTAAAAATTATATTTAATATTTTTTTTTTCTCTAAAATTTTTAATTTGTAGTTTTTAATTATTTTTTTTTTTTCAAGGAAATTTTTCAGTCTAATTTTATCTTAAAAATATGTTAAAATGAAGATATAAAATTGTGAGTGAATAATAGATAATAAATTGATATAAAATATGTTAATTTATATAATTATATGTTTTGCATTTATATTTTTGGAAATTACCGATTTTTGAAAAATGTTAAAAAGGAGTAAACATTTTGTCCCTTACTGTAGACTGAAAACTAAAATACGAAAATATTAAATTCAAACAGAAATCATTGATTTAAAAATAAAACTTTGCTGATCAAAACCAATAGAAAATATATAGGTTCGAAGTGAAGAGGTGCGGTTAGATAATATCACAGCATAGCAATACAGTATATATGTATAAGGTATATAATATACACACATAATAATACTATACAGTATCTTTGTATAGTTATTGAATAGTGTAAGGTGTATTGCATTATGGTATTATATGCTGTGCCACTCATACTCATATAATGTTTATACATTACAAATAATATGCACTTATATACTGCAAAACAAATGAAAATAATAACAAAACATAACAAATTATATATATATTGGTTTATAACTTTTTATATGCATAAAGCTCAAATATACAAAATATATAAAAATTGAACGTAAATACATCATTGTTATGACTTATGACTGCAAAACAAGTGTATATAAAATAAATATACATATACACATATAATTTTCATGTGTGTATGAGTTGATGATGTGTATAATATACAATACAACAGACAACAGCAATATAATATTAATATTAATATACAGGGTGTTTCAGTTCAACGGTAAAAAAATTGAACAGTAGATACGTTTCGCCGAGACAAACAAGAAATCGTTCTACAGGTGGGGGGGTAATCTCAACCGTTTAGCCGCTAGAGGGCGTCAAAGTTTTTCTTCTCTAGTTTTACTAAACACCCTGTATTTTTGTTATTTTACATCCCAGCTCGAAAAGTATACCACTATGCAATAGGAGGCCCCTTGCCGTTTCATTTGACTTATGGCTCATCACTGTCGCCCGCCCCCTTAAAAAGTTATGGGTAGTCAAATTCAAAAATCTACACTTTTTCACGTGATTTTTTGGAAAAAATCAATGATTTCTCAAAAAAACACCCGTTTAATGTGCAATTTTTTTTCCGTCAGTAGAAAGTCCGATTCCTTCCGAAAAATTTTTGTCTGTGTCTTACGTTGTTATCTCTTTTCGTTCTAGAAATATAGCAAGTTATGTTAGTTGAGGTTTTAGTTAATTTCTGGAAATTGAATGTAAATATGAAAAATTTTCTTGGATTTATAGAAATTGACTAAAACCTTAACTGACATAACTTGCTATATTTCTAGAACGAAAAGAGATAACAACGTAAGACACAGACAAAAATTTTTCGGAAGGAATCGGACTTTCTACTGACGGAAAAAAAATTGCACATTAAACGGGTGTTTTTTTGAGAAATCATTGATTTTTTCCAAAAAATCACGTGAAAAAGTGTAGATTTTTGAATTTGACTACCCATAACTTTTTAAGGGGGCGGGCGACAGTGATGAGCCATAAGTCAAATGAAACGGCAAGGGGCCTCCTATTGCATAGTGGTATACTTTTCGAGCTGGGATGTAAAATAACAAAAATACAGGGTGTTTAGTAAAACTAGAGAAGAAAAACTTTGACGCCCTCTAGCGGCTAAACGGTTGAGATTACCCCCCCACCTGTGGAACGATTTCTTGTTTGTCTCGGCGAAACCTATCTACTGTTCAATTTTTTTACCGTTGAACTGAAACACCCTGTATATGACTATTATATTGTTATTATGAAGTTAATTATGTTTGATAGAGTATTTAATTTTAAAAAATATTTTATAAAAATACATTTTTACTTAATTTCATAAAAAAAATTAAATCATTATATGTTATTTCTAAAATTTCAGGTGTTGTCAGTTATAAACGGAAAAATTCAAAACAATTCAACCGTCAATTCTTCGTTTCCTGTCTATTCCATTTTTGATATTTTGTTTCACGAGTTTTCACATAGGAACTCTCTCCTTTATATACTCTTTGTTAATGCATGCATATCAAAGATAATAGTAGTTTCTTCTCAACTAGACCAAAGAATATAAAGCTAAAGCCAATAGAAATAACATTCCACAATCTGTCAAAAATTTAGAACACATAGGCTGGTATTCACCAACATAGATTATCTTTTATCTGAGATAAAGTGTATTCATCAACCTGGATAAAACATTACTCGGATATTTTTAAGACAACCTCGGAGTGGTATTACAAATATCTTTCGAACATAACCTTGTTATTAACAGCAACAGCACAAATAAAGATAACGTAGTTGTCCTGTATTATCATCTTTGCATATAATTATCACATCACAGAACCTGTTTTTCATTTTGTAATATAAAAATACAATCAGCTGACATGTTTGACACACATGTTCGACCCGAAAACGAAGTTTGAAAACAAATTTTATCTAGGTTGATGAATAAGCTAAAATATATAAGCTAAAATATATCCGACGGATATATCTATATTGGTGAATACCACCCATAAAGTTACATAAATATCTTCGTTCGAAACATGTTTCGAACATAAATTTTTCCCCTCATAATTGTATTAAAATACACATAATTTTTCTTACTTACCATATTTGAAGTAAAGATGGAAACAGATAACATCCGTGCCGTAATGAACAGTACTGACTATATATATTTTTTTTTTCAAATATACATATATACATACAATGTATATAGTATATATTAAGTGCACGCGGATACTCAGTCCATTATGGCACCGCCGATCAGTAATTTATGTCAGATATACCATCCAGTTTATCATCAGTAATCAGTTACTGGTGTATATTGTTGATGGGAAAAATTAATGATCGACTTGGGCAAGAGTAGCGCGCTGGCTGGGGTTCGAACCGTGATCTCAAGATCACAAGACGAAACCCAACCATCGAGCTATTCAAGTCTCTCACGTACCTGACTATATAAATATGGCACATGTATGTTCAGCGTCAAACAGCACTATCACTGAGGCAGCGTGATGATAGTGTACTGTACTGGTGAACGATGCTAGTTGACGGAGAGGAAGCTATCTGTTTGTTATTTAAGAGGTATTCGGAATTATATTATATATTTGCGTACAAATCATCTAGATTAATATCTGTTGCGGGGAATGGAGTCGATATAAAATTATATTTTATATTATACATTATGTATGTGTGCAATGGAATAATGTGAATTGTATTGTATTTAAAGGCAAATACAAGTTTATTGTGTATTATGATTATGATAATATATATCAAAGATTACAATATACTAGAAGATAGGACACTAAAATGAGTCATCATCTCACAAACACATACAAACTTTTTTTTAAAAAACAAAAAAAAAATTTCGTTAAAGTAAGAACAGTCTGAATAGATAAATTTGTTTCAATTTAATACCCTTACCTAAATTTATATGTAAACGAGAGATACAATAGAGTACACACAATAAAGAAAAAAAAACAATATCATGACGTGTATATTTTTTTTGCACGTACTTTTAAAAGCGACCTGGAACAACGATGACGTCATTTGTCTTTCAAATTTTAAGTGTTTCAGGTCGCCGTTTAAAATGTAAAGTATAGGAAAACAAGAAAATAAAACGAAAAATGAATTGATACTACTACATATTTATTGCATATATGTACACGATTGTTTACATTTTTTCATGCTGCAGTTTGAATGGCGACCTGGAACTAAGATTTGTATGAATTTGTAAATTGATATAAAGGGTGGTTTTGTTTTGACTTAATTATACACGTAAGATTGTTTATAAAAATTATATGATAATTTCAATTTTTTTTTTCAAAAAAATTTTTTTTATTTTAAAAAATATTTTTCAGGTAGTCTTGAAATGTATTGCATTTGCAGTATAATATAAATATTTCCTTTCAGGTCGCCTTTAAATGCACTACAATCATAATTTTCCTTTTTTTTTCGGTCATGTTTAAAGTGCCCTTTTATTATATTACAGCAAATTTTAAATAAAAACATTTTTAACTGTAAATACCTAGAATGGTGTACATTAAAAGTGACCTGTGATTATTTAAAATATTTTGTATATTTGGAAAAAGGTATGGTATAGGTACAAAGATATGTTATGTACATATTTGTTACATTTTCATATGATTCATTTCAAAAATTAAAATTTTTTAATTTTGAATTATTATCTGTGATGTGTATGGTGAAAAAAGTATAAAATTAATAATTAATAGTATAATTAAAAGGTATAAAAGTATTAATTAAAAAGTGTAAAAGTATAAATATTTAATATTACAGTGAAATTTTAAAGGTAAATTTTTTATTGAAAAATATAAAAATTATACATTTTTCATATTTAAAATAATATATTATTAAATTTTTTCAAAAAAAATATGGTAAAACACCGAGTGAAATGTTTGGCCTGCGGAAAGGAAAAAGAGAATTTCCCTGAAGCACAGTTTTTTAAATTAGCGGAAAATATTGAAAGGTAAGTGAGCATAATGCGAATTATAAATAGTGTATTTTTTTCAATTTCGTACGTTTGCGTGAAAATATTTAGTTGATATTTAGAAATAAGTATTATATTTCTCATTTCATGCCTACGCTAAAAATGTACACTGAGAGAAAAACGTGTTAAAATTGCCAAGAAACATATTTAACTTAATTTCGTTTAAATTAAAAAAACAGTCGAGTTTGAACCCGGTTTTGCAAAATTACTATAATTTTCTTTTTCAAGTAAATATTTTGTGTTTTCTAATGTAACTTTGAATACATCAGGAAACTAAAACAAAGATTTAAACTGAAATTTAAGTGGCATTATTTGAATAGTTAGAAATTTAAGAGCTAATGTGGAATAATCTTGAATAACTGTCTCATTTACTTGATTATTTATGGTAAATGATCGAGGATTTTCATATAATTTCATTACTTGATAACTTTTAGTTCATTCAACCAGAACAATTACACGGTTAATTCAAAAGTTTTCATGTGTAAAATCAATATTAAAATTTATTATTTCGTGCTCAAGAACTTTCATTATTATTCTAATAATTAAAGAGTTATTATTTGGATATAATGCTCCCTTTTCAAAATTACATTGTAAATGTTAAATTAAAAACGCAAGTCTGTTAATTCAATTATTAATTTAAGACTTTAATTCAAATATTTGTTAAAGGACCAATCATTCTAATAGCATATACGAATAATGTACCAAAAAATGATGTTTCGGCTTTAATAATGTATCTTCAAACAATTGAATATAAAAAGTATTATGATCAAAGACCAACTTTTCTAATTTTAGTAATGTTTCTTTAAAAATTAGTAAATTATAAACGCAGTTATTTTTTCAAAAAACATATCTGTTATTACAATAGATCAATTATTTTGCATTCAAAATACAATAGATCAATTCTTTTGCAGTCAATACATAATTTTCTTTTGTATAATTTATTTTTTCCAGGTAAAATTTTTTATAAAATTTTGATAGTTTTCAATAGTAAATAAATAAAATTTGTAAAATAATGGTGAATTACATGAAAAAATAAAATTATTTACCTAAATACAAAAATTTTGTTTTCAATCATATGGAAAATATTCAACTAGATCAATTATTTTGCGTTTGGGTAGTATATAATGTTAAAGGAATTTGAAAAGGCAAAATTAGTTAGACCTTAGCCTTAATGGAAAGCTTAGAAAAAATAGAAAATACTTAAATTTATTTAGAATTTTAATAATTTAATTATAGAAAATGATATGGAGTATAAATTATTTGAGTTAATAAAAAATGATTTTGATTATGTATGTTGTGAGAAAGGAGAAAAGGATTATTTAATAAGATTGTATATAAGAGTTAGAATATATTTTTTAATCAAAAATTATAATAAAAATATCAAAACTTTAAGTAATAGAAATAAAATTCTTAATGTTAAGCATTTATAATAATTTTATAATGTTTTAAAAAAAAAATAATTAAGTAAATTTGTTTTTTTGTTTTTTATATTACACCCTGTGTTTCCATTTCAAAATTATATATTGTTCCTTTTCCAAATTGTTCATCCCTTTTTTTTCAATGTATTTTATGTTGCTATCGACTTTTAGCAATTTTAATTTTATTTTTTTTTTTTTTGGAAGACTTTTTTCAAAACACGTGGTCAGTGCCTTTACTTGTTACGAAGTATATATTTTACTATGATATATATAGCTACGTGTATAATATTCATTACGGAATATTATGTAGTATGTAGTATCAAAGACTAGATAACAAGTTGTTATATTGGTCTTTGGTAAGATGTATATTAACAAAGATCCTTATCTGTATTATGTATTAGTATAATACGAATTTATATGCGAATATTAAATGTATGTATATATGTATATGAATTGTTGTGAATGATAAGTAAAAGGGCATAACAAATTAATAATTTTGTTCAAAGAAATGTAAACAAACATTTTTATTTTAATAGGGAGTAATATACATAATAATATTATAAACGAATGACATAATGACATACATACGTATATGTTTGTATATAATTGGTATGATCTGCATTGATTATAAATTGAAATATTTTTTCCTTATACTCTTTGTTTTGGCGTGGTCTTATATTAATTATTTCATAATCTCTATTCGAGTATTATGAATTACAATAATATCATTACATATTCGTATGAATATGTATAAGAATAATTTTTGAATTTTAATTATGAACGTAATAAGCAAAAAATCTTAAAAATACTATACATTACATATATGTGGATATTTCGCATGAATGGTGATTATATGTATGTATATGCAATATGATTTAAATATATATTTTTTATCGTTACTTTTTTTTTCCACCTGTATCCCTAAATATTGTAGTTATTGTAATATCACAAACAATATACAAATATTGTGGTAACATATATGTATATACTTAATACGCATATAGATAATAATATACATGTACATAAAAACATATATGTATGTACATAAAAACAGTACAAAAGCAATGTGAAATTGTACAATATCGAAGGGTAATAATATACTATATACATATATATGTGTGTACATTTGTATTAACAAGATCGCACGAACATAAAAAAAGAAAAAATTAAGAAAAAAAAAATACAACGAAAACAACAATAAGTAAATAGTTATCAAAATTGAATATAAAACCAATAATAATGTATTGAATATAATACCAATGTAAATATAGGTAAATATAGGTATAAAAAAAGGTATAAGGTATAGGCATAGACTAGATATAGATGTGAAATGCTTATGGCAGGAATCGTGTTCATAACTATTAAGTAAACATCAAAATAGCTTTTGAGAGATTTTGAAAAAGCTATAAAATCAGAATAAGGAAAATAAATGAGAGAACTTTTGTAATCTTTTGAAATCTTGTATATCTTGAAGAAAAAACAAATTTAAAAATCAAAAATCTATGTAGCTATATCCTTATCGGAAATGATAAAAAATATCAAATAACAGGCAAATGTACAAAATCGTATATTTTAAAGGAAATTTAAATTTTCAACAAATTTATGTTATGACTGGCAATGAATATAATAATATATGTATATGATCACAGGCAAATATCCTTAACTGTGATATTATATACAATTAAAACTGGTTTTGAAAGGATCTAACACATGTGTGCATGCATATACTATCAAAGAATATATATCTACTAGTTACGTTAGTTATATATTCTTTGATACTATGCAATCTGTATTGTTGGCTACATGAATATAAATATCACTGATCAACCACTAGAAATAGATGTGACACTGAACACGTGTTAGCAAAAATTTCTCATGACCTTTGTCCCGTTATTCATTCGGCCTTAACCAGTACTAACCAGTACTAACACAGTGAAAAAGTTCCAGATCACCTTTTAAAATGCATTGTGAAAAAATCGTATACATGTGCAATATGATTGTATTGCTCACATGTATATATTGTTTTGTATCTTTTCTTCATTACGGCGGTTTATAAGGAAATATGGATTTGACATAAGTACATTAATTCTGTACTGTTTTTGTAAATTGAATTTTGATTTTTTTTATTATTTTAAAATAAGTATTTATGTGTGCTAGTAAATTAAAAAAAAAAAAAGAGTGTCACATCTTATTGCTTTGTTGATCAGTGATAAATATTCTATATTCATGATTCAAGTATAACAACATAACCATATAACACAGTACTACTGCCAGCTATTGCAATGAACATGTATTGTGTATTGTTTTTTAAATAAATATGCATGTATTTTCATTGCCAGCTATTGAAATATTGAAATCTACAAAATATGTAATATATATGGAAATTCGTGAGCGAAAAATTATCTCTCCTCTCAGTAAAAGCTCCTGAAAGCCATTCTTCAAGTTTCTGCCAGCTATGATCGATTTCAAAAGTGTATTAAAAATTTATACGGTCATTTCACATCTATATCTAGTCTATGGTATAGGTATATATACACTTTGATAATACCAAAAATACTATATTGCTTACTTGTCTAACAACTTCTATAATATAATATAATACATAATGCTAATAATGTAGGGTTTTCCAGTAAGGACATAGCAATTTTATATTTAAGTAAAATAAAGAATAATTAATATATAAGGTTAAAATTTATTCCAAGTGAAGTACACAAATTACATTTAATTATGGAATTCGATCTCATTCATATGACCACCGCGAGCACGAAAATTGGAATAAGCGCTCTTAAAGTTGTGACTACCGATTCAGAATTGCGTTAGTAATTTTCAATAATTTCTAAATGTTGCTCGTTCGTGAACTTCACCATGATAAAAATGTTAACATTGACTGACGTTCTGAAGTTGACAGATTATGCCAAATGTTCAAGGCCTCCTTTGTATTAAAACACAAAATTGTTATATCCCTATTGGAAAACCCGATATAAATGCATAAGAATTGTATTATCCTATAACCAGCCATTCACACTTATTATTTAATTGTTTATTTTATATTGGGTCCTATTATGAGTCTCGATAATATCGTCTTGTCATCGACTATCGCCTTTTGTATTATGAGTGTCGATTTGAGGCGAGAATATCGACATTTTGAGTCGATCAGTTAAAACTAATCTACAGGCATAGTAGTCTATGGTGATTTGACATTTCATGTATGCTTTGTATATAAGATAAGTTGTATTTAATTATTCTGCTCAATTTATTTAAGTTTAATTTAATTAATTAAAGAAAAATCTTATTAAATTAATGTTTTATATTTTCACTTATATTTTATATTTATAGCTACAAATTATTTAAATTAATCAAATATTTATTAAAAATTACAAAAATTAATTAAATATTTATTCAAAATTGAAAAAAAAAATGAATTATAAATTTTTGTATCGATATATTTGACAATTTTTATAGAAATTACATGGTGAAACTGAATGAAAATAAAATTTGATATGACAATATCTTACTGTCGAGGCGACCGATTTACATAATACAAAATTTACATCGTCTCGTCTCGTCTCGTCCCGTCTTAATTTTGTCGATAGTCGATATTATCGACATTCATAATAGGGCCCATTAATTTTCATAAACTCAATCCTACAAGTGTATACGTACATAATATGTACATAGTGTCTACAATATAATATGAACGTCCATATGAACAAACAGCATATACATTTACTTACGTACATTACGTAGTAGTACACAAATACCAAAAATCATTTTGTTCAATATTGTAAAATACATATTTTTATAATTATAATAAAATATACAGATATGTATATAATACATATATATTGTCCCTTTAAAAATATCTCGGCTCATGCATTTATAAGAAAAACCTGAAATATGTATATATATATATCATAACATCATATCATCATCATCATCATATTATATATATGTATTATATATATAATGATTATCCGCATACATATAAGTCAAAGAATATTGGTTAATATTCTTTTAAAAAAAAGACTTAACTTTTATGATTAACGTCTTACTTTATTTCCATCAAAAATCGAACTGAACTTACAATTTGTTCTTAAGTCTAATTACAACTATGATACATACCAAAGATAATACAGTCCTACTAGATGAACCATTTCATATTTTTTATTTAAATGTTTGTATGTTTGCCAAAAATAAAGATCGAAAAAGTTTTTCGAAACAATATCGAAAAAGAGCGAAAGTTTATAATTCAGGAGGGATGTAAATATGAGAGAAAAATAAGAATATTTATATAGAAGAATTAGTTTGTGAGTTGCATGACTGGTTTACTAAATTTTATATGGTTTTCAGTGGTACCATCACTTATTTGGGGTGCGTTCATGAGCATTACTTTAACCATAGTCATGGTGTAGTATAGTTTAAGCAAATTTATGTTATACTACAGCCATAGTTATGTTAACTTCAAGTGGTTTTTGAACGCCATTTTTACCATAGTAGTAGCAATAAATTATCATTCAGCTGTCAAGTCAAGTTTAAAAAATTTTTAAATATTATAATTATTATATTTTTTGTTTGTCAAAAATTAATTATTTTTTAAAAATGAAGTTTAAAACAAAATTAATTAATTTCAAATAAATTAAATTGAAATTTTCACAATTCACAACAAAAAATGAAATGACAAACGATTTTTTATTGTCAATGTCATTACCACTTAAGGGCTTACTATCGTTACTATCGTTAACCATGCTCTCGAGCAGGGTTAATTTTTGACATCAAATAGTTAAAAATTTACTTTACTACAGATGTTTATGAACGCTAAAAATGTATGTTGGTAGTTATGTTTTACTATACCACCACTATTCTGAACGACAAATGATCGTCGTATTTAATATATGAATGACTTGAGAAAGGAGGTATTTCATATTTCATGTATTTTTATATATGTATGTATGTGTTGTTATGTTAATATGCCTTGTCGCGTGCTATATGATCTGACATAAATTACTACTACTACTTCTAATTGAAATACATATATAGAATTGTATTTATATCAAAGACCATATAAATATATACATTTATATGGTCTTTGGTTATATGTATTACCTGTATAGGTTTACATTATTTTCTGTTCTGATGTAGGATTGTAGAATATTTAGCAACAGAGGCTTTTACGTATGCATACATTATAATTACTGTAGCATTTGTACTGTACTCTGGTCTATACATTTATATGGTCTTTGATTATATGTATTACTTGTATAGGTTTACATTATTTTCTGATGCAGGATTGTAGAATATTTGGCAACAGATGTTTTTACGTATGCATACATTATAATTACTGTAGCATTTGTACTGTATTCTATACATTTAAATGGTCTTTGATTATATGTATTACTTGTATAGGTTTACATTATTTTCTGATGTAGCATTGTAGAATATTTGGCAACAGAGGTTTTTACGTATGCATACATTATAATTGCTGTAGCATTATACCAGAGATACTATATAAATACATATAAATATGTTTTTACATAGTATCACAGATCAGATACAGTATATAGTATCTTTGATTATACATAATATATGTATACATATGGATATATTATGGTTTTATTTTGTTATGTTTTTGAGTTCATTGACTTATGAATGCAAGATACGATTATATATTATCATATCCCGTGAATTGAATTTCTTCTTGAAATTTTTAAAGAATGTCTTTTTTAATGTTTGGGCCTTAGGACTTCTGAAAAAATAAAGTATTATTCTGATTTATGATCATAATATAGAAATTTAAAAATCGGTGTTTTGTGAATTACCAAATTTTTTTATAGACTGAGTCAATTTGTTTTCTAACTAGATAAAAATTGATATTTTCAAATTAATATGGAACATAATTTACAAATATGTATATTTTTCTAAATCTTGAGGATAATGAATTATAAATTATTTACAATATTTTTTAAAAACAGAAAGTTTAAAAATAGTTATTTCAAAATTTTTAAATTTTATTTCGTTGATGTTTTTTGTGTGTGGTATAAAGTATATACTCAAAAAATTCTATATACTAGCGCTGATGAACATTTAATTAGATTCAATGAAAATTGATAATTATTTGTAGCTTGAAAAATATTATATATATTATATATAGGTATATATAATAAACAACATGTCATGAAGTCGAAAATATATTATTTGTAAATTTATGGATTTTTATGATTGAATGCAATCAAATTTTTTTCATTTATGTTTGTTTGAAAATAAATTATTAAGTAGAATGGGCCTATAATTCTAGTCCTAGAAATATTTTGGGGATCCGTATTATCAAAATATCTTCAGTAGTGATTCAAAAAATTATGTTTGAAAATAACGTGGAATAGGTTTACTAATCGATCTTTAAAAGCTTTTTCGATCTTTATCATATATGTGAGTGTGTCGTTTTTGGAAAAATTACCACTTACACTAAAAAGAACATCTATTGAGACGAAGAACTATATTATCTTTGTACATACTAAAATTGATTTGTCATCAAGAAATTATAAGTAAAAAGAAATAAAAAAAGCTTAATTATCGATTAATATTTTTTGTTTAACTTTTACTTAAAAATCAAAAATATACCGGATGCGCGTGCATTTATGCACTTTTTTACCTTGCGCGTGCGTAAAATTGTTAACTAAGCTAAAAAAGAAAGCAATAAACTCTTATTATTGATTATTAACAAGTAAAGTTCGTTAACATTTGTTAACTCCTCCCGCTTTAAAGATCCACGTCCCGAGGATTAGGAGTTTGAATTAATGGGCTCTAGTCCTGTTGGAACGATAATGTCCTGTCCGTTTATTTTTGGAAGAATTATGAGATTTTGCCGATTTTTTCGCATTTTCCATATCAAAAATGTTGCAATTATTACTATAATTATTGTAATCGAACCTATGTTTGTACTTTTAATTCGTTTACAAGTTTTTGAATTTGCTGAAGTTGATAATTTAGCTGTGGCCTTAGTGAATCTTTTTTATCGAAGTGTCCTATAATGTTTGTCATTTTATATACTATTTCTTCGTAGTTTGTTAGATTTATGAGATGTTCTAGCTTGAAGTTGCCATTTAGAATTCGTCCTTCTCCATGCTTGAGTGTTATAATCGGAGTTTTATATTCGTATATATTAAACGATGTTGTAAATATCAACAAATTTGATCTGAAAAAGAAAAGAAATTTTGCATAGTTATATATTTTTTATCTGTGATTTATGAATTCTACGTCCAGATGTTGTATCGACAGTGACTTTGTTATCCTTCGCTACAGTTTCTTTTTTAAATTTTGGTTTGTCTTTCCCTTGAATCTGTTCCACAGCAACATATATTGTTTCCCCTGGTTTGTATGTTTTTGGTTTATTTCTTTTTAAATTTTCTCTTGTTACTTTCTCTTTCTGATTTCTCTTAATTCTATTTAGTACATCTTCGTTAACTTTAGATTTATAATCAACTAAATTTTGGTAATTTATCCGTTGAGATCTTCCAAAAAATACATCGCTTGGTTTTTGTTTGATTACAGAATGTAACGAATTGTTATACCGATCAACAGCTATGTTAACTAGTTCTTTTAATGTCAAATCATTGTAATCGCTTTGAAGACATCTAACAATTTCAGTGATTGTTGAATGTACCCTCTCTATTGTTCCATTCACTTCACTTTTTTGAGATGGTGTTAAATAAATTTCAATTCCCAGTGTCTTCAAATAATCTATGATAATTGGACTGATAAAACTTCTTTCGTTGTCCATTACTATCATCCGAGGAATTGTAAAATAATGCACAATTTTGATTATCTTATCTCGTAGATGTATAGCGGATTTATCCTTTATGTGAAAGAATTTAGAAAATTTAGAAAATTTATCTATACAAGTAATGAATTTTTCTTTTTTTATTTCAATAATATCGATGTGAAGTATTTCTGTAGGGTAAGTTGGAATAGGAGTCTCTTGAAGTTCTGGTTTAGAAGGATGACGATCATATTTATTACTGTTACACTGTTCGCAATTTCGAGTGTAATTTTTTATCAATTTAGACATGCATGGAAAATAATATTTTTCTAAAAATTGTTCCTTGTTTTCATTTCTATTACGATGTGCTCTTCTGTGTTCGTCTTGAATAACCTCGAATTTTCTGTTTTCGTTAGTAATATCTTCCACCATCCTTTGTGTTACCCTTGCTTTGATATTGTTGAAATGTTGTTTGTAAACTTCTTGTAGAAGTTGGATACGATTTTGTGTTATCTTTATTCCATTTATTACGTTCGGGTTTAGTTTTTCTTTTAAGACCTGTGTTAATTTGTCTTTGTTTATAGTCTTCATTTCTATGTAAAATCAATGGTAGCCTATGTGAGGTTGTTCTGAGGCACATATTTCGTTTCCTTCCCTGAAAATAAGTTGATTTTTGAACACATTTAATGGGGCTTCACAATGAGGAATAAGATCAAAACCATCTTCTTCACCGCTATGCGCTGTTTCAGTTGATGATGAAGATGATGTTAGAACGTTGACCTCTGCTTCCAGCCTTGATAACGCATCAGCTACCTTGTTAGTACAGCCTGGCTTTTAAACCAATTCATAATTATATTCCTCAAGTCTTGCTTTCCATCGTTTCAGCTTAGCGTTGTTGTTTCTATTACTTAATGTAAATGTTAGTGGTTGATGGTCTGTCAAAATTTTGATTTTCTTTGCACCGTATAAGTAATTTCTAAGGTTATCTAAAGCCCAAACTATTGCAAGGAGTTCTTTTTCATTTGTGGCATAATTCTCTTCCGTTTTATTTAGTGACCTGGAGATATAAGTGATTGGTCTGTCTTTTCCAATCTCACCTTGTGAAAGGACAGCACCAATTGCGTGGTTTGACGCATCTGTAGTTAGTATAAATGGCTTTTCAAAGTCAGGAAAAATGAGAACTTCAGAAGATACTAACAATTCTTTAAGATTCTGAAAAGAACGCATTTCATTTTCATTCAACTGTATTTGTACTTTTCTCGATTGATTCGCTTTAATTTGAGCGTTTTTGCCTCTCGTCAAGTTTGTTAATGGTTTCGCAATACTTGCGAAATCTGTTATGAAGCGCCTATAATACGATGTAAGCCCTAAAAAACTTTTTAATTCCTTCAAATTTGTTGGAGGTTTAATTCGTTGAATTGCTTGAACCTTTTTCATGTCTGGTTTTAGTCCGTTGTTTGTTATTAAATATCCCAGAAATTCAGTTTCAGTTTTGAGGAATTCGGTCTTATCGAGATTAACTTTTAAATTTGCTTTTCGGAGTGTTGAGAATATTTCTGATACATTATTTAAATGTTCTTTTTCATTGCGTCCACCAAATATTATAATGTCGTCGATGTATACGTAGCATGTTTTCCCTATGTGTTCTCTTAATACATCGTCAATCATCCTTTGAAATATAGCCGGTGCATTTTTGAGTCCAAATAGTAATCTAGTAAATTCATACTTTCCATTCATTGTCGAAAATGCGGTTTTAGGAATATCTTCTTCTTTCATCTTTCTCTGATGGAATCCAGATGTCAAATCAATAGTAGTAAAGTATTTAGAAGTACCAAGATTTGCTAATGTACTTGAAATGTCCGGTATAGGGTATGTATCAGGCACGGTTATTGCATTTAATCGTTTGTAATCAACTACCATTCTATATTTTTTGATACCTGAAGAGTCCATTTTCTTTTCAACTTTCCATATCGGTGAGTTATAAGGACTTTTTGATGGCCTAATTATACCATCTTCTAAAAGCTTTTTTATTTGCGCTTCTACTTAAGACCTCATGTTCATTGGATACGGATATGATTTTGTAAATACAGGCTCATTCGTTGTAGTTTTTATTTCAGCTCTTACATTGGTATCAACTGTTTCTTCATCTTTCAGAGGTCCAAATAATGTTTTGAATTTGGTTACAAGTGATCGAACAATCTCTTTTATTTCTGTACCTAAATGATTATCTCTAATTTCCATATTGTTGAACTGTGCAGACGCTTTTTCTTTTAATGGAATCTTGATGTTTTTTTCAATTATAAGAAAATTATTTTTTCTGTCTATGATAGCACCTAGTTGTTTTAAGCTATCATCTCCTAAAATTCCATCAAATGTTTTCAATCCAGGTAGTACAAAGAAGTCGAATTCCATATTTATTCCAATACTTTTGAAAAATTTGCCTGTAACCTTTTTGTCTATTTTGATGTCACCTCCAGCGGATTTTATAGTAAATGGTTTGTGAATTGTGAATTGTGAAATGTTTGTGAATTTCGCATTAGTTGCTAATGTTTGTTTGATGAAATTTTTATTCGCTTCGGTGTCAATTAAAAATTTTAATATTTTTCCATCTTTAATAACGTACTCTATGTATGGTACGCTAGATAGGCATCCGTCATAAAATTAACCTTTGAATTTTGTTCATCCGTGTTTGGTTCAGCTTCTTCGAAGTCATCCCACTGTTGAATATACTCATCATATTCCTGGCTATCGTGTTGTGGTTCCATATGGTATAACCTTTGCTGTTTTCTAGCGTATCCTTCTGAGTCATTGTCCCGTTTCATTCCGTTAGTAGTATCTTTAATTTGAGGTCTGTTCATATAGTTTACCTGCTTTGATTGTGTAGAGTGATCAATTTCCATAGGAGTTGGAGGTTTTTGTTGCAATGGTCTTGGTGGAGGTCTGATGTTAGAAAGGTGTTGTGTGCTGTAAATAAGATTTTTTTGGTGTAACGGTAGTGAATGTGGAGTTTGGTATCCCTTATATTGGTTCCGGTGATTCGCTGATACTTGATTGATAGGAGCAGTTACTTTGTTATTGAAATTTCCTTTATGCAGTGATATGTTATGATAGTTTAAATTCTGTACTTCTAAACAGAATGAATATGCTTCAGGTAACGTTTGTGGTCGTTGAATCATTAGCATTTTTGAAATTTCTCCATTCACTCCTCTAATAAATACATCGAGTGCCTTGTTTCTGTATGTTTCTATTAATACATTGATCGTGTCCTGACTATAGTCTTCTGTTTTAATTTTGTTCACGATCAATGAAAACTGGTGGTTTACGTTTGCATAAAACTCATCCAGACTCATATTTCGTTGTGATAAATTACTTAATTGGTATTCTAATGTGCGCAGATCTCTCTTATCAGCATAATGCAGCGATAAACATTTTTTTATCGAGTTCCAGTCTTCATCGAAAATGTTATATGAAACCAAAGCAGAGTCTGCGTTTCCACGTATTTTCTGCCGTATGCTTTTCAAAATTGCACGATAAATGGCTTTATGACGCACAATCTCATAATCTTTTAGAATACTCTCGACATTATGGATCCAAGAAACGTATTGTACGGGGTTTCCTTCGAATGATTGTAATTCTTTCACGCTATCGGGTAATTTAGATATGTCTGAAAGATCTTGTTCAGTTGTAGGGGCTGCCAAGTTATTCTGGGTAATTGAATGAGTTGCCGTAAACTGTTGTTCTAATTTTTGAAGTCTTAATTCTAGATTTTTTGTTATTTCGATTTGAGCATTAACAGCTCCAGTTAATTGTTTTATTGCTTCCTGGATTTGTTCTGTTGGTGTCATTTTTATTAATAGAAATTCCGATCTAACCGAAAATTTACTTATGATTTCTTGATGACTTACAAAAAAAAATTTGTTATATAGTTAATTGAATAAAATAAAATTTTATTTTGAATTGTCAGTTTGTTAAAAATAATTTTTTCTTCACCTTACAAAATTATTTATATGCAAATGCTTAATTGGTTGAAATTTATTTAAAAAAATATGGTTTTATTTATTCTAAATATGTTAGGAACAATAATTATTTATATTATATTTTTTCTATTTTCTTCTAAATTACAATTTTCCTTTTTATAAATACAAATAGTTGAATATTTTTGTCAAATATTGTTAAAATTTTATAATAACATACAAAAAATGGAGATGATATGAAAGATAGGTTAAAACAATTTTTTTTTATTCACAAATATTTTATTATCAAATTACAATTTTTCTTAAAATAATTTTATAAATCTTACAAATTAAAATAAAAAAAAAATATATTTTATTTATCTCAAATTTGAAGTTTAATTTGAATCTTGGTTTTATATCAATTTATTTCCTCTATATATTTTGTTTTTCTCTTCTTCTTTTTTTAATTTAAATAATTTATTTTTCACTTTCTATTGCATTTAAAAATCACTTTTTATTTGATTAATTTATTCGTTTTTACTAAATAACTACTTACATGAAAACAGTAAGAAAGATGAGATGAAACTGCATTATTTTTGTTCTGCTTCACGTAGATTTATTCAGCTTTGTAGTGGTCCAGTCGTGGGTGATTCTCTAGTAGATGCGGACGAGTCGTATTTCTCCTTTTTGGGTAAAGGTGTTTATAATTGCCGATGCCCTACTAATGGTACGTGCTGCGTCACAAACTCTTCCTAGTTTTTCGTTCGATGAAAACTGCTATTGTTCTTACGGTGAATAGCACTCTGTTTATAACAACTATACGTTTTTATGATTATAGTTGTTAAATTATTTTACACAAAATTTTATGTGAGACAACTATGTTCTTTTGTTTATAGTTGTTAAGTAATCAACTATGTTCTGAAGAGTATAAGTTGTAATATTTCACAAAATTTTACTAAATACAATTATGTTCACGTGGGTATAGTTGCAGTAACTTGTTTTTTATTTTTTTCACAAAATTTTCAATAAACACAACTATGTTCTCATGGGTATAGTTGCAGTAACTTATGTTTTATTTTTTCACAAAATTTTCAATAAACACAACTATGTTCTCATGGGTATAGTTGCAGTCTTTTGTGTAATTTTTTATTTTTCACCGAACTTCTTGCACTTTTTTAACCACGACTTTTTATTGCTCGGGCGCCAGTTAAAGAATATTGGTTAATATTCTTTTAAAAAAAAGACTTAACTTTTATGATTAACGTCTTACTTTATTTCCATCAAAAATCGAACTGAACTTACAATTTGTTCTTAAGTCTAATTACAACTATGATACATACTTAAATTGATTTGTCATCAAGAAATTGTAAGTAAAAAGAAATAAAAAAAGCTTAATTATCGATTAATATTTTCTGTTTAACTTTTACTTAAAAATCAAAAATATACCGGATGCGCGTGCATTTATGCACTTTTTTACCTTGCGCGTGCGTCAAATTGTTAACTAAGCTAAAAAAGAAAGCAATAAACTCTTATTATTGATTATTAACAAGTAAAGTTCGTTAACGTTTGTTAACTTATATAATCGTATTACATTAGCGTATACAATGTACAATATATAAAATATAAATTTACATTGTATTTGCCGTATACCAATTACCATTATCAATGTATGATCTTAAGCACAAATTACAATAGAGCAAATAGCAATAAAGAAATGATCGATAGAAATAAAAACATAGAAGTCAACCAGCAGCAGTATAAAAATTATATACAGGGTAATATTTTTCTAAGTGCCAATATTAATACTATGGTATTCTTTGGACTGTTTTATGAAAAAAATTGTACAAACAAAAATTTCTATCGACCCTATTTTCGACGCTAGAGGGTGTTGAAAATTTTGATTTTTTTGCAGGACCTTCAAATACAAAATCATGTGTAATTTTTTGTACACCCTACTTTGGAAAATTTAGTGTTCTAGAGAATAATAGGAAACTAAATGACCTCTCTTTTCATATACTATAACAAGTATTTTGGAATTCGGCTCTAAATAAAAAGAAATCCTGAAGTCAAAATTTATGAAATTTAAAAAATTTTGTTTTTTTAAAATTGGATTCCTGAAAAATATTTGCACTACAAAAAAAGTTTTTGCTTGTAATGTAATATATCTATCTCCATGGGCTCTGGTCTATTTCTGTTGTTTTCTTGAGTGTTCTTCTAAATTGCAGGATTTCTACAGAAAATGACGGATCGCATTGGTTCTAGTAATTTATTTTTGAATACATTTAACGCTGAAAACTTATTTTGTTCAACGATAGCAGAAATATCTTCATCGTCTTCTAGTGTTTGTTTAATTCTAAATGCGGTAACCATCGATGACAAATATCCTATACCTAATATGGATGAAATCCTAGAAAAATTAGGTAACTCTCAATATTTCACAACTCTCGACTTAGCAAAGGGATTTCATCAAATTGAAATCGACGAACAGGATATTCATAACACCGCTTTCAGCGTTGAAAATGGTCATTATGAATTTTTACGCATGCCTTTTGCCCTTAAAACAGCGCCAGCCACATTTCAAAGATTGATGAACTGTGTTCTGAAAGAATTTATCAATAAAATATGTCTAGTTTATTTAGATGACATTATAATTTTCTCAACTTCTCTTCAAGAACACATTGATTCTATTAATAAAATATTCAAGAGGTTAAAAGAAGTCAACCTCAAAGTTCAAATGGATAAATCTGAATTTCTCAAGAGAGAAACAGAATTTCTTGGGCACATTGTTACCTCAGAAGGTATCAAGCCCAATCCAAAAAAAAAATAGAATGCGTACAAAATTACAAAAACAGAAAGCCTAAGACACCTGCTTCATTTTTTGTCCTTTACAGTAAAGGTCTATCTCTCACAGTTTTTTCCATGTTCTATCTTTTTAGTGTTTGAATTGTGTAAAATCATGTAAAACTCATATCAAAGAACCGTATTTTATTAAAAAATGGCTTTTCAAATATTATTTATTATGCGCTGGTATTGAATTGGTAAGAGATAGATCTTTACTGTACAATACTAAAATGAAGCGGACATTCTCGGCTATTTGCTAATTCAAGTAAAAAATAATATAGAGGGCGCTTTACTTCCACAGCCTGTATTATCTCTGAAAAAAATGGCAAAAAATCACTAAATTCTGTCTTTGAAACACAATAACTCTTGAAATAAAGAACGTAGAGAAGCATATAAGGTATCATTTAAAAGAGGGGGGAGTTTCCTTCAGATTTTTCTTAGACTAGATTCTTCTAACTAGTACACCGTAGTTATTAAAGGGTGTTTCGTAGATTGAGTGCTAAAAATCTTCATCGCCCTTTAGCGGCTAAACGGTTGAGATTACCCCCCTCCCTCCACAACGATTTTTTGTTTGTCTCGGCGAGACCTATCTACTGTGTGCCGGATGACCACCCAAAACCGGACACCCTGTATATAATATGTAGGCAGGCAGTATCATTTTAAAGAGGACAGAATTATATTTCATTTGACATCATAATTTACCTATGTTATCCTTCAACTTTCGGAGATATATCAATATCAAAAGAAGTTTGAAAATCGTTTTTTTTAAAACATGAAATTTTGGCTTTGAGTCCTTATAGCTCAGGAACCACTTATTATTTCGGGACGAAATATATTTCGTTAGAAAGAGGAGAAAGTTCTCTTTAAAATGCAATATCCTGCATTATTCCAAAAAATAAATATAACGGTTTTTGTGAAACACAGTGAATTTTTTGAAACATTTTTAACGGTACTTTTCTCCCAAATATCAAATTTCCGCCAACAACGACATATGACACATTAAAGAGGACATTCCAAAGTATCGTCCTAAAAATGTCCTGTTTCGATATCACGAGCTAGCGATTCGGAAGTTCAGCCCATTTTTATCTATTTGATTCTACATACATAATACAAATATATGATTACACATTTATGTATATATAGCAATAATTTTGTATGTTGTATATTAGATTCATATTATGACAAACAATAAACATTTATAACGAAACTACATAATATGTATATTGGTTTGGCATTTTTTATATGAAAGGTGAATAGTTTATTGTTGGTGGTATACATACACAAATCCTACCATGTAGATACAACTACAATTTTCGTTTGCCTTTCGCTGTAACAATAAACATATAATTGTCGGTTGTGCTTCTACTTACCACTTCAAATCAGTTCGTAAAAATCAAATAATATATAATACTCGTCGCACTGTATAAATATATAATAAGTAAATAAAAAGATAAGTAGAAAAATGAAAAAATAAAAAAAAATATTGATTGTGATGTTCGGTATAGATTGAGTCTATTATATAGCTCAGTAAAGTTCATTTGTTCAGTTCCATATATTTGGTGTTTATAACTAAAGTTAGAATCTAAGGTAAGCTAAAGTGTATAGTGTTAAGTGTTTTTCTTAATAAAGTGAATATAAAAATTTAACCTGAAGTTTTTTTTTCAACTCAAGTTGTATAAAACACATAATTGGCGCAGTCGGTAGGATCCTTTTCTAAATAATAAGGATTCTGTGTATACGAACATTATATAACATTATAGTATAAAATATATATAATAACATTTTATACAAATTGTGCTTACAAGAAAAAAAATCAAAAGAAATTAGAAACATAAAAAATAAATTAAATGAAATTCTTCGTGTATTAGTTACAAAGGATTTTGAATTAGATATAGTTAACAACATAATTTTAAATAAACAATTAATATTAATAAAAACATTGGTTGATGAAAAACATAACGAATATATCAAAAAGTAAAATAAAAATATTTATATAAAAATTTGTGAAAAATGCAAAATAAATTTAAATATTAAGTTTAATTAAATATTAGTGAAAAGAAAAATTAAATAAATAAAAAAAATTTTTTTTTTAATTTTAAAATAAAATTTTGATGCCTAAGGTAAAAACAAAACGAGAAGTTGAACGTTTTCAAGTGTATCAAAAATCTGATTCTGAGATTAGTGATCAATCCGAAGAAAACATAAATATGAGTACTGAATCATCAAATGTAACATCATTCACAATTCCAGTGAACGATATAATAAAAGATGCACAAAGGATCCATGAATTCAGAAGAAATGGCGATTTCGCTTAACATCATTTTTACGAGAAGTTGATACTATTCTGCCACTATTAGATAAATATCCTCAAGCCAAGCAATATGTTTATCAACGCATCATCATCAATAAGATTCAAGGACCGGCACTGGATGTAATAAGAACGCTAGGAAGTAACACATCATGGGAAGATATAAAAGCAACCTTGGTAAACAATTTCGGCGTAAGAGATTATTTTATAGCTTTAAGAAATATATTATTTAAATTAAACGAAAAATATGAATATGATGCTGCAAAGCCAGCAGAGTACAGCCCACAAATTAATGAATCAATTATTTTAAATACTTTTTTGAATAATATAGAAATAAACTTAGCATCTGTAATTCTAAATAAAAACATTAAAAATTTAAGGGAAGCTTTTAATACATTAGATAATTTAGGATTAATTAGAGATCAGAAAAATAACCATAATCAAA
Source organism: Villa cingulata (assembly GCA_951394055.1). NCBI lineage: Eukaryota > Metazoa > Arthropoda > Insecta > Diptera > Bombyliidae > Villa > Villa cingulata. Next base: position 26,572,069 of record OX596019.1, on the reverse strand, counting down.
ATAAATTTAAGCAGAAACAAAATGATAATCATAGTAATAAGACGAATTTTAAAAATAATAGTAATTCTAGCAGAAATAATGAATATTTAAGATATAATGCAGATAAATATAGACAGACTGACAAATATAGACTGACAAGTACAGATAGAATACAGGCAAATATATACAAAATAACAATAATGTTAAACAAAATTATTTTCAACATAGACAAGATTATCAATATAACTTTAGAAAAAATTCCGGACAGTACAGAAATTCTTATCCCAATACTTCGCGACAAAATGAACCAGAACCTATGGATGTCCATCACATCCAGCATGAAATAAATTTTCAATTAGCGCCTCAAAAGTATACTTACCAATAGTTAGATTAACAATAAACAACGACAAATTAAATTGTCTTATAGATACAGGATCATCCACTTCCTTATTAGACGAAACAAAACTACCTCAATACAAAAGACAGTTTCTAAAAAACCCAATTAAATCTAATATCTTAATACAGTCGTAAAACAAGAAATAAAAACTAATCTACCTACAGAATTTAATAAAGATGCCTATATGATCTGGAAATTGACTAAATTTAATAACAAAAGTTTTGATGCTATTATTGGTCAAAATTTGCTTAAACCATTAGGAGCTATAGTTGACATGAAAAACAAAATTCTTAAAATTAACAATAATGAAATAAAATTTATGAACAGTTGTCCATACAAACCCTATGAAATTCATCAGCTAGACTAGAGAGTTCAATACAATTGAACATAGTGAACAATACAAAAATCTTTTTGAAAATTTAAATGAAGAAGAAAGTAAACATTTAGATAAATTGTTAAACTCATACAAAAATCTTTTTTTTAAAGAAGGTGATTGTAGCGACAGCACTGCACATTGCATATACATACATATACAAATACAATTATATACATGATACTGATAGTACATATACTTAGTACTCAATTACCATAATGCAATTGAGAAAAGTACATACTGAGTAAGCATGCATTATACGTAATCGTACTGTTATCATTTTTATTGTATTTTATTTATAGATCACACTAAGTGCATCATTACCTGAAGTAATGTTCACCAGTTTTTATCTGAGTCTCTTTTTGTCAATGTGTACTGCTAGCTGCTACCAAGTTTTACATATATTAGAATTTTTATTAAAATAGAAATTTATTATAATGATCAAATTCAAATTTATTTTTGTTAATAAAATTATTTATTTAAAAAGTGTAAAAATAATTAATTAATTAATATAAAACAAAAAATTAAAAAGTTACCGTATTCAGAGGTAACAAATGGTGACCCCGACAAAAACAAAAAAAACAAAAAATTTTAAATAAAAATTTTTTTTGAACAATTGAGTGTACACGTGCTGGCATATTCATAATATTTTAAAAATTAAGAGTATTTTGGTGCAAAATTTAAAAAATTAAAAAATTAAAAATTTTTTAAAAAATTTGCCAAACGCATGCAAATACATATACCACGTACATACGTACATATTCTATACATATACGTGTACATGTACGTCGAAGTGCCACATTTACAAGAAACACAAAGAAAAATTAAATTAAATCCATGAGGAAAAACCAAAATATTTAATTTTCGCACGCAGCTACATCACCAGCAACAAATATAAAAAATTTCGAAGACGGATGACAAAACATCAGGGAGATTTTCAAGGATTATATTTTCACGTGGATCACAGCAAGCAACATACATATATCATCATATACAACGGACAGGCATCATTTTTGTCTTTTATATTATATTTATATTCATATTAAGATTTAAATTTGTTAAATAATAGTTTATTTATTACTATTTCACTTCTTTTTTAGCTCGGAAAAACACATTTTCATTTACAAATGTTATATTGAAAGCAAACATTGTATACAATACATATTTAAAATACTCGTATATTATCATCGAATCAACAATTACAATTTCACATTATCTCGTGGATCGGTTAAAATTTCTTTTCACAGTGAGTATATGAAAAATTTTTTTTTTACGGGTTAAATGTGCTTATAAATTCTCGATCGTACGTACATATACATATTATCTTTTATTCTATAGAAATTGTATGTGCTAGTTTTCCTCTTAATTACAAAGAATTACAAAGAAGCAAAGATTCTAAACGCTATACCTATATATATGTATACATATTTATATATTTATATTTATATTTTATATAATTACATATATTGTATTATACTTATATGTATGGACATATAAATATATATATGTAACACTTACCAATAAAACATATGTATGTGTATATGTTTATATGTTAATATATATTTAACACATAAAAGTTTCTGTAAGACTATCTTTTATATTTACAAAAACTCGTAATTATTTTTTAAAAAAAAAACATTAAAAATGTCAGAAACAAAAACAAATCCAAACGAGCAAAGTAGCAAGAGTGGAACACATACTGTTTCTCAACAACAAAATGACAATACATCAGAAACAGAACAATTTGAACTTAGTGATCCAATTCTGGGTAATCCCTATATAGCCATGGTGAAAATTCCACCCTTTTGGCACAATAGGCCAGACCTTTGGTTTGTACAAGTAGAGACCCAATTCCGCATTAAAAATATCACTTTGTCAAACACGAAATACGATCATCTAATCTCCTCTCTTCCAGCAGAAACCATGGAAATGGTGGCTGATGCAATTTTACATCCACCGGATAAGAACAAATATGAAAATTTAAAAAAGTTATTATTATCTAGAACCATGGATTCTGAAGAAAGGCGGTTAGATGCTCTTCTTAACAAAATTGAACTGGGAGATTGCAGACCCTCAGAACTTTTCCGTAGAATGGAATCTCTAGCAGGCGGAAATAGTTTGGTGAACCCATCTCTTCTTAAAAAGCTTTGGTTGAATAAGCTTCCGTCATCAATTCAAACTTGTGTTATTGCTATAGAAGATGCACATTCAGATGACGAAATTTTTAACATCGCAGATAGAATCTATGACTCAACATCGAACTCAAGAATTTCTGAAATTCGCAAAAACTTAGAAACTACAAGCTCTAGTGATCAGCGGATTGATGAAGTATTTAATATGGTCAAACATCTTTCCGAATCTATTAAAAAACTAGAGACCAGGCAAAGTAGGAACAAATTTAGAAATTTTTCAAATAACAGAGCCAATTCGCGTTCTAATTCTAAAACAAATCAGCAACTTTGTTGGTACCATAGAAAGTTTGGGAATAAGGCTAAAAAATGTATATCTCCCTGCGATAAAAAAGAAAACCAAACTAATAACACAAAAAACTAGAACTTGCTACATCGTCTGCGGCAACGAATGTTAGCAAACCATCCCGCCGTTTATTCGTATTTGACAAGTCTTCAAAAATCAATTTCCTCATAGACACTGGAGCAGAAATTTCCATTGTTCCAAAAAGAAATTTTCGTGCAGGTGATAATAAATCAGATTTTTCTCTCGTAACCGCGACTGGAACACCCATCTCCACATATGGTCTCAAACAACTCTCTGTAAATCTTGGTTTACGTCGATGCTTCGACCACACCTTTGTCATTGCGGCTTTAGATTATGCAATTATTGGTGCAGATTTTCTGTATAAATACAATTTACTTGTGGATGTACGAAAAAAGATGCTCATTGATCGCACAACACAATTTTCTGTTGACTGCATATCCCGTCATCTCGATTCAGTTTCTCCAAAACTTTTCTCACCTCAAGACGAATACGGGAAAATTCTCAATGATTTTCCATCTCTAAAATCACCACCAAATTTTAATCATAAGGTCAATCATCACGTGGTCCATCACATCCATACTCAGGGTTCACTACCCTCTGCTCGACAGCGTAGGTTAAACCCCGAAAAATACAGGATAGCAAAGTCCGAATTCCAAACTATGATGAAGTTAGGCATATGTCGCCCTTCATCATCACCTGTAGCTTCTCCCCTTCATTTAGTCCCCAAGAAAGACAAAAACGATTGGAGACCTTGTGGCGACTATAGGCAATTAAATGCTGCTACAATTTTCGACAAATATCCACTTCCAAATATACAGGATTTCACTATTAACTTAAACGGTTGCAAAGTTTTCTCTAAGATTGATTTAGTAAGGGCATACAATCAAATCCCAGTCGCACCTGAAGATGTATATAAAACAGCAATTATAACGCCTTTCGGTCTTTTTGAGTTTCTAAGAATGCCTTTTGGCATTAAAAACGGAGCTCAAACTTTCCAACGATTTATAAATGAAGTTCTAACAGGTCTAGACTTTGTTTTTCCATACATCGACGACATTCTGATCGGTAGTAAATCCTCAGAAGAACATAAATCACATCTTAGATTACTTTTCATGAGATTAGAAAAGTATGGAATAAATGTAAATCCTAGTAAATGTGTTTTTGGGGTTAGAGAATTAGATTTTTTGGGACACCGAATTACTGATCAGGGAATATATCCTTCTAGCACACGAGTTCAAGCCATTATAGAGTATCCTGTACCCACAACTCCCAAGAAACTGCAACGTTTCTTAGGAATGGTTAATTTTTACCACAGATTTTTGCCCCATGCAGCTGAAACATGCGGCCCTCTTTATGACTTAGTCAGAAACACCAAAAAGACAAAAAACCACAAAACAGAATTCCAATGGTTAGATATACATCAAAATAGTTTCGAGAAACTTAAAACAAATTGAGAAAAAGCAACTTTACTTTTCCATCCAAATGCATCAGCTAAAGTTAGCATCTGGGTTGATGCATCTAGTGACGCAATTGGCGCAGTATTGCAACAATTTTATAAAGGAAAATGGGAACCCCTTAGTTTTTTTTCTAAGAGACTAAAGCCTACAGAAAAGAAATATTCCACTTATGATAGGGAACTATTAGCCGTATACTTAGCTTTGAAACACTTCAGATATTTTGTTGAAGGTAAAAACTTAACCATATACTCTGATCATAAACCACTTTCTAATGCTCTCTTTTCTAAAGCAGAAAAATCTCCTCGCCAAACAAATCATTTAAGTTACATATCACAATTCACAAATGATACCAGATATATTTCAGGAAAAAAAAACATAGTCTCCGATGCTCTTTCTAGAACACACATAGATGCAATAGACCAAAACAGCAAAATAGATTTCGAACATTTAGCTCAATTGCAAGACAATGATGAAGAGTTAAAAAATCTTTTAAAAACTTCAAGGCCAACCAAAAACTCCTCTTTCATTTTAAAAAAGGTTTTCATTCCTTTAGAAGATAAGGAAATATGGTGTGAGGTGTCCAAAAAAAATAGACCATACATACCTTTAAATTTGCGTAGACCTATTTTTAACACCATCCATAATTTATCGCATCCAGGTATTAGAGCGACTAGAAGACTTATTACTTCTAAGTATTTTTGGCCCAAGATGAACAAACATATTAACAATTGGACAAAAACATGTATAGCTTGTCAGAAAGCAAAAGTTCATCGGCATATTTTATCTCCTCATGGAATTTTCCCATCACCTACAGACAGGTTTCAACATGTCCACCTTGATTTGGTAGGCCCTTTACTACCATCTAATGGTTTTACTTATCTGTTAACAATTAAAGATAGATTTACCCATTGGCCAGAGGCGATTCCTATAAAAAACATAGATACAAATACCATTGTAAACACTTTTCTTCATCAATGGATTGCACGCTACGGTGTACCTCGGACAATAACCACCGATCAAGGAAGACAGTTCGAATCTTCCTTTTTTAGAGAAATTTCTAATTTGTTAGGTACTCATCGTATTAGAACCACCCCTTATCATCCACAATCTAATGGATTAGTAGAACGTTTCCATAGGCAGCTTAAAGCTGCTATTAGAGCTACGGAAGATACTAAGAGATGGTACCAAAATCTACCGTGGATTTTGTTAGGCATTCGCTCTGTTATAGTTGATGATATCGATTTATCTCCAGCTCAAATGTTATATGGCCAAAGTCTTCGTTTACCTGGAGAACTTATAGCAACAGATACTTCACCTAACATACAGATTACTACTTCTATTGCAAAGGACATACGAGACTCCATTTTGAAAATTAAACCTCAGACAACACGAAACAGGAAACAGACAAATATATTTGTGCCACAAGATATTAAAAAATGCTCTCATGTTTTTGTAAAAGATCCTATTTACAAAGGTAGTCTTACCCCGCCTTACACAGGACCACACAAAATATTAGAAAAACAAGAAAAATTTTTCAAACTTTCAGTGAATGGAAAAGAGGAATTGGTAAATATTGACAGGTTAAAGCCAGCTTTCTTAATAAATGAAAATGTGTCTTCCGAACGTACACTTAGGACTCAGGTTGAAAATAAAGTAATGTTTAAATTGTAATCTGATTGATTTCATATTTTTGAAAAATAAATTAGTAACAGATTTAATATTAAAAATGTAATGTAAGTTCAACTTGTTAATGAAAAAATTTTTTTTTTTTTTTGTAAATATAAGCATTTAAATTTATTTTTTTTTTATAAGGGGGAGTATTGTAGCGACAGCACTGCACATTGCATATACATACATATACAAATACAATTATATACATGATACTGATAGTACATATACTTAGTACTCAATTACCATAATGCAATTGAGAAAAGTACATACTGAGTAAGCATGCATTATACGTAATCGTACTGTTATCATTTTTATTGTATTTTATTTATAGATCACACTAAGTGCATCATTACCTGAAGTAATGATCACCAGTTTTTATCTGAGTCTCTTTTTGTCAATGTGTACTGCCAGCTGCTACCAAGTTTTACATATATTAGAATTTTTATTAAAATAGAAATTTATTATAATGATCAAATTCAAATTTATTTTTGTTAATAAAATTATTTATTTAAAAAGTGTAAAAATAATTAATTAATTAATATAAAACAAAAAATTAAAAAGTTACCGTATTCAGAGGTAACAGAGATAAATTAACTAACACCCTTGATATACAACATCAAATCGTAACCACTACCGATAACCCCATTTACTTAAAAATTTATAGATATCCACACATTCATGAACAAGAAATATCCAGTCAAATAAACGAAATGTTAAAACAAGTGGTAATTAGGGAAAGCATTTCTCCATATAATAGCCCTCTATGGATCGTTCCAAAAAAAATTTACAATTCCGGAAAGAAAAAATGGAGAATTGTTATTGATTACAGAAAACTCAATGAAGTTACTATAGAGGACAAGTTTCCAATACCAAACATAGAATATATTTTAGATAAATTAGGCAGATCTCAATACTTCACCACTCTGGATCTGGCAAAAGGTTTTCACCAGATTCTTGTGAGAGAAGAAGATCGGAAAAAGACGGCCTTCTCTACACCATTAGGACATTATGAATATATTCGAATGCCTTTTGGCCTTAAAAACGCTCCAGCGACCTTTCAGCGTTTAATGAATTTCGTGTTAAGAGAATACATCAATAAAATATGTGTCGTTTATTTAGACGACATTCTGATCTTCAGTACCACCATAGACGAACATATAAATAGTATAAAGAAAATTTTTGATAGATTAAGAACTCATAATCTAAAAATCCAAATAGATAAATGTAAATTTTTTGCGAAAGAAACAGAGTATTTAGGTCACATTTTGACACCTGAAGGAGTCAAACCTAATCCGAAAAAAGTGGAAAATATCTTAAAACTTAACTTACCAGAAACACCAAAACAAATAAAATCTTTTTTGGGAATGACTGGTTTTTACAGAAAGTTTATCAAAGACTATGCGAAGGTTGCCCAACCAATGACAAAGTATCTTAAAAAGAATGCTAAAATCAATGTTAATGATCAGAATTATATTCTCGCTTTCGAAAAACTAAAAAGAATTATAACAGAAGCTCCGGTATTAAAATACCCAGATTTTAAAAAAAAATTCAAGTTAATTACAAATGCTAGTACTTTCGCAATAGAAGCTGTCCTTCAGCAAGATAGTTATCTTATATGTTTTGCCAGTAGGACCCTCAACGATCACGAACGAAATTATTCAACTACTGAAAAAGAACTCTTAGCAATTGTTGGGCCACTAATTACTTCAGACCATATCTTTATGGTGTACAATTTGATCTACTAACAGATCATCAGCCACTCAAATGGCTTCAGACTAAAACGAAAGGTAAATATGTCAATCCAAGATTATATAGATGGTTACTTAAATTAGGTGAATACAATTTTCAAGTATAGATTATATTAAAGGTAAAGAAAATAGAGTAGCTGATTTTCTTAGCAGAATTAACACTGAAACCAATGAAATCAATATGATCGACATTAATGATAGTGATAAGCAATTAAATAACAATGATAAACATTCTGAAGAATTATCTAATTATTCAATGGAAAACAATGCAGACGAAGAAAGCATTGCAACAATACATTCTCAGCAAGAGAATTTAAATAACCACATACCTATATTAGACACAGTGGTAAATCGCTTCAAAACACAAATCATTTTAACAGATAATAAAATAAAGGAGTTTGAATCTATACATGGAAATAGAAAAATATACATTAGTTCTGAAGACCTAAAAAATAACTTATCCGATATATTGCGACGTTATATTAAATCAGGAAAAATAGGTATTTTTACTGAATTAGATGATAGTCAATACAATGTATTACAAAAAAAGGTTATAGATTTATTTGACAATATTCATAATATAAAATTTGTACGATGTTCATATCATGCTAAAGATATGATAAATGAAGATGAATCTTTCAAACAAATTCATAAGTATGTATCATAAATATGAAGCAGGGCACACCGGAATAAGTGAAAATTACGACGGATTAAAGAAATTGATTTATTTTCCCAACCTTAAAATTTAAATACAGAACCATATAAATAATTGGGATATTTGTAATCGAGTCAAATACGATAGAAATCCGGTAAAAGAAAAGTTTAAATTCACTGAAACACCAACAGACATCAGACAGATCATACATATGGACATTTATACAAATTCAAAAACAAACTTTTTAACCTTTCTCGATAGATTTTCAAAATTTGCCACAGTACATTATCTCGAAGACAGAAATAATCAAACAATTATAGAAAAATTAAGAGATTTTAAATCACAAAAGGGAAGTTTCAAAAAGTTAATTACAGACAATGAATTTAGGAGTGTTAACATAAAAGAATGCAAAAATAATTAGAAGGAATCAAAAAAGCGTTTTTTTAAATTTTTTCCAAAAAATTCTTCAAAATAGCATGGTTGGATTTCCGTCTGCTGGAAATCTTCAAAATCAATTTCGGCTTTAAAGAGTCCGCTAATTTGTGAAGATCATTTTAAAAAAAAATATTTATCGTCTAAAAAACTTTATGTAGATGCAATTACGTCCTTAAAATCAGATAGCATAGAAGATGAGAATGAGATTAGTTCTGGTTCAAGTGGCGATATATTGATATTAATATATAAAAATTTGAATTAATGTCGAAGGAACAGGACGGAACAGGACAATATTAATAACCTAGAAGAAGACGTAGAAGTAACATGCAATTTTTGCGAAACAAAAGCTCGAAATGAGAGGTATTATATATCAAAATTACATTAAAGTAGAGAACGTATAGCAAAATTAACAAAACAAAATAGTTATTTAAAAAATGTTATTAGAAGTTAGAAAAACAAAAGGAAATATAATTCCCGTAGGAAGATTCTGAAAAAAGTAGATTTAAAGTCACTGATTATATTCAAATACCGGCTTTTCAGATAGCGCTAAAACTTTTTGCTCTTTAATATTAAGGAAAAATTCTTTTTTCAATGAAAAAGAAAAAATTATTTCACAAACAATTTTTTTCAAATCATCTACAGCTTATTTATTTTTGAAAAATAGAACAGCCCTGCTATTCTACTTTAGAGATCTCTAATTCTCTTATTTTTTTGAATTTTTGGTGAAATCCAGTTTTTAATAGAATTGGTATTCCAGATAGCAGATTTACCACACAAAAGTGGATAAGATATTTTAACTTACCAAAGTCAGCTGTTTCATTTGAAATATTGTAAAAGTGGCGACTGCTATCTGTGTGTATTGATATAATTAAATGTATACTATATATACTGAATTGTATAATAATTATTATTTTTTATATATTATTAATTTTATAATATTATTATTTTAATTATTATTGATATTGAAATATCAAATAATCATATAATAAATTATGAATAATTATATAGCTATGCAATATATAAAATATAAATAATTTATATACGAGTATATGTACATATATACTTTTTTGTATGTATTTTTGTACATATATATGTATATATTTTTTAATTTGTTATTTTTTTTTGTATTATTATTAAATATTAAAATGGCATTCATATTTTATATAAATAAACACTCAAATATTATTATACAACAATATTTTTATTATACATCATACGATAAGAGATGTAAGAAGTCCTCATCGATGTCCTCTAAAGTTAAGAGATTTTTTTCCGTTAAAAATATTTTTTTACGTATCTTATCCACTAATTCCAATACCAAAACCTATAACCGTCAATAGCTAAATTGACAACAACAATTAAGAGATCAGCTGATTGACATCTCTTATCTACTTTAACTACAACTCCTAAAATTATGCAATCTGCAGTTAAGAGGTTAAGAGTCTCTTAGCCTCTAAAGTAGAATAGCATCGTAGTTAATTTGCCTGCAATTTCAACTATTTACAAATGGGCTTCCTCAAAGACCTTGACTGCAGGATTACAGCACGATCTTATGAATGCTCTAAGGGAAACAGTACTAAAAATGAATATTAAAGATCGGCAAATTATACTAATATTCGACGAAATATCCATAAAGCGTAGTCTTGACTATAATTAAAAAAAACAGACCGAATTGATGGTTTTGTATACTATGGATGTAGTAAGAATCCAAGACGCAAAGAGTTAGGAAAAACTATTTGTACATTTATGGCAAGGAGTCTTTTTGGAAATTGGAAACAACCAATTAGTTTTGCCGTTGCTGAAAAAACACTGCTTTTTTCCAATTTAAAATGTTTAGTATTCCAGATAATAAGATCGTGTGAAAATATAGGGCTTTTTGTCCGTGCTTTAGTTTGCGATCAGTCAACAAGTAATCAATTATTTTATAAAAAATTAGGAGTGACTGAGAAAAATCCTTTTTTCCAAAATGAGAAGCTACTGCAGAACCAAAAAATATATTGTTTGTTTGATGTTCCCCATATTTTTAAGTGTTTAAGAGGATGTTATTGTGAATTTACTGATTTTGGGTAATTTGGGTACACGTTTTCTCAGCCATTTTTTATCCAATTTTTATGAAATATGTTTTAAATGAAAGCTCAATGGGTCTAGAGTGAACTAAGCGGTACAAATTTTTCAAAAAAATTTTTAGTTTTTCCGGTACAGGACAACAAGGACGAGGCTTTCTTCAAATTTCAACGTGCTATGGTACACTTTTTCTCCATAACTACACCATGTATTTTTCTTTATCGGAGTACTTTAGTAATTTTTGTCCTTATTAGTCCTGTAGAACGCTTTGAAGAGAGAAGGATTTTTACAAAAAATGTATAGATTTTAAATGTAATTTTTCATAGGTAGATGTTTGCGTATTATACTGAAATTTTCATATAAGGTAATTCGAATGCTCTTTTTTCGATTTTGAATTAGAAAAATAAAATTTTTTACATTATTTTAGAATTATTAGTAATATAAAATTCCTATTTTTCACAAAAATTTTGTCATAGATCATAAAAATATTTTGCATAACTCTTAGGCTCTAAATATATCAATTTTTCACCGATACGTTTATTCATTTTATATGAATAAAAATATTATATAAGTGTGAGTGGTACATATTCAATAAACAACAAAAAAAATGCTTCCAATATTGCTGTAATACGATCGCCGAAAACAGAAGAAAAAAAAAAATAAATAAAAAAACAAACAAAAAAGAACATAGTATAGCCAACATAGCAAAGCATTGCAAAGAAGACACCTGCTATTATGATGTACAATATTGTATATTGTATAGAATGTGTATAATAAGCCATAAGAATGAAATAGCTAGGGTAAGGAGTAACCTAATGATATTGTATATTGTATGAATATATGTATATGTTATATGTGATATACGCAGTTATATACACAAATGTTTATAACTTGTATTTCAAATATTATTTAGAAGTTATCAATACAGGTTTGTAACTCGGTGATATGTATGGTAATATAATTTTGTTTGAAGGATAGTAGATAGGTCAGATATAATTGTGTTATATTATTTTTTTATTTTTTATTTATTTTATTTATTTAAATCAATTCATTACATAGTTTGTATATATGGTTACAAAATATAGAATACAATAAATTTATTACATACACATATATTGTAGCCAACAACTACTAACTAAAATGTTGTCAGAGATTGAATTGATTGTGGCACATTTAGTGGTCGAGATCGAGACCAGTGTCAAATGTGCACCGTGTTGATTTGTAAATTAATTTAAGAAGTGAGAGGTGAGTTTACTATTACTGATAAAACGATATACTACGATAAGCACAGAATTAGAAGCAAATTGCCGAAATAAGATGGTTCATTGCTCATGCTATTACATTAAGTAAGTGCTCAACATTATCTTGATTAAGAAGCCACTTTTTTAATTCGAGCAAACATTTTCTTTTACTACTAATATTTCTTAAGTAGTCTGGTAGTTTATTGAAGATGTAAGGCCTATATTAGTATAAAATCGTCTATACAGTTCAGTATTAGATCTTGTGATAGGATAGTAATACTGTCTTCTGAGAGAATAGTTAGTCAATCTCATGGACCAAGGACTGAACTTTGTGGTACACCTTTACTGGATAGTGGTAAAATATCACTTTTTATGCCATTCATATTAACTATTTGACTACGGTTAGTAAGATAAGATAGTAACCATGAATGGCTAATACCCTGAAGCCCGCATTAACTAGTTTACTGAGTAGTACACTATGGTCCACAAGGTCAAAGGCTTTCGTGAAATCTATAAACAAGCCAGCAACTTTAAGACCATTATCAAGTTTATTATGTATCTCTTCTAGCACACACAATAGAGCATCTTCAGTACTCTTGCCTTCGCGGAAACCAAATTGAGAATCTCTGAAGAACTTATGGAAGTTTAAGAATGATACCATCCTTTTTGCCATCAGACGTTCCAGGATTTTAGAAAATACGGACAGTAATGAAATTGGACGATAATTGTCTGGATCAGACTCAACTCCTTTTTTATAAATAGGAATAAGAATTGCCGTTTTTAAAGCTTCAGGGAAAATACCATGTTCAAAACTCATATTGATTATGTAACATAGTACATCTGATATGAGAAACGAAATTTTCTTTATAGTGTTAGTGTTAATACCATCTACACCAGCAGAGGAACCATTTTTTAATGAATATATCGTTGAAACTATTTCATTAGTGGTAACAGGTTTAAGGTAAAATGAAGACCGGCATGTGTTAGTATCAAATTGTTCATTGTCAGGAGTATTTTCAAAATTTGGATTAACAGGTATTACTATTTCCTGTGAAATTTTACTGCAGTATTTGTTGAATTCGTTTGCAATGTCAATTGAGTTTGTAACTATTGATCCATTAGAAGAATAAAGAGATGTCACCGTTTTATGGGATTGCTTAGATTTTCCTGTGATTTCATCAATAATACGCCATTGAATCTTTGAGTTTCCCTTATATTTATTAAATTTATAATTAAAAAAAGTTGATTTTCGATTAGAAATTAGGTTTTCTACTTTTTTGCGCAAATTGATGTATTTTGTCTTCAGTGTTTCATCTTGTGGATTGCGTAGTATTTTTTTATATAGTTCATTCTTTTCATTGACTTTTTTGCAAATGTAGTCTGTCATCCAAGGTTGTATGTGTTTATGCTTTTTGGTTTGAGGCTGCGAATAGGTGCAACTGCGTTCAATATAATCTTGGAGTATTTTTAAAAAGGTATCAAATGCTTCAGATGGATTGTTTGTGTTATATATTTTATGCCAGGTTTCTCTTGTTAAATAGTTACATAATAAGTCATAGTCTATTATTTTGTGTGTGATGTTTGTATTTTCGAAATCAGGTATTTCATTTTTACTCATAAATTTTAAAGATAACGAAATAGCAGAATGATCTGTTATATTAAAATGATGTACATTTGAATGTAGGTCAGCTGTGAAGAGATTGCTGAATCTGTAAAAAATATGATCTATACATGTTAATGAATGAGTAGAAATTCTGGTCGGTTCGTTTATTAGAGATTTAAATCCATATTCAGCTAATAAGGTCACATACATATCACTACATGGAGGAAGATTATATATGTTTATATTTACATCACCAATGATTATTAAATTAGAAAAACGTCTTGATGCAAAAAATTTACGTAATTCACTAATAAACATTTCATTATTACTGTGCACAAACTTATACACACTAAGAATAAAAATTTCATGAGTACCTATTACTAAATTCAATAAGAGACAGTCAGCTGCTTGAAAGTTGAGTGGAGTGGATGAACAGTTTAAACCATTATATACAAATGCAGCAACTCCACCTGCTCTACAGTGTCCGTTACATTTTGCATGTAGTATAGTGTAACGGACATTTTACATTTTGCATGTACAGTGATCCAAATTATAATTATTGAGCTCACATTCTTCAATCCATATCTCAGACAATACAATGATTTGAGGTAAATTATTTAATTTTAAATGAGCACACAACCCATCAAAGTTCGCTCTCATGCTTCTAATATTTTGATGGAATATTAATAATGTAGAAAGAGAAGCTATTTGAAAATAATTATTCGAAATATTAACATTGTAGGTAGTAGTGTTGGAGACAATATCATTAGAATTTAAATATTCAGTTATACTAGGTACAGACATTAACTTGTATATTATAATATAGATATTATAATATCACGTATATTATAATATAGATACTACCCGAACACACATAATATTATAATATCGGTCAGCTGATTTTGTTAAAAGCTTTAAAGTGAAGAATTTTTTATATTGAGTGAATAAATAAATATTAAAAAATGGATAAAAGAATTATTGTGAATTGTGAATTGTGAATTTCTGTGATGGCCATATTGAATTTTAGGTTTTTGTATAAGGTATATTACATTAAAGCTTCCGTAAATTACGTTTGGGAACGTAATTTCCATATTACGACCAAATAGTAATTTAAAACCTAATATTCACAAACAGACAGTATGAAATTATAATATTCTGGTAAATAGTAATATACATATATTGTTGATATCTGTCCCTGGTATTACTGTCATTTATGTATACAAACATGCAAGCACATGAATATACATGTACACATACACATACACATATACATATATATATATATATATATATATATACATATACATACATATACATATATACATGTATATATATATACACATACATATACATACATATACATACATATATGCGCATACATATCATGTCATGCATGTATTTACAAATTTTCAATATCAGCTTTATACCTAATGATGATTGTCTCGCTATCAGTACCACGCTTAGCTAATATTTTACCATTTCGTATCCATAGGAATTTAATATGCTTACCTTTTCTAACCTTTTGTGCCATTGCGAGTAGCTGTCTTGTCTGTGATGATAACCACTCATTTTTAAATATGGGATCATTGTTCTTACTGTCGATCATCGATGCCATTAACGGTTGTTTCTGCTTTAGTTTTTTACCCTTAGAGATAAGAATTTTCTTTGCAGCGCTACGTTTTGAGAATTTTACCGATATGACACTCTTATTTTTGCGCAATTGTTTTCTATAGCAGTAATCAATATCTTCTGATGATATGGGAACATTCAAACCTTCAGTTACTATTTTTAATATTAACTCTGTATCATCAGTATCCGGTAACTGCGGAACGTTGACAAAATCTAAACAATCGGCATGCGCATAGTGATCAGCATTTTCTATTTTATCTTCCAGCTCAAGTATTCTTTTTTTTTAAATTTAAATTCTCACTCATAGCACTTTTCAAAGCATTTTCTAGTGCATCAATGCGTTCATTTAAAGTGGTAATACAGTTCACAGTTTCAGATGATGTTGATTTTACACACAGCAGTTCATTGTAAATCATCTCTGGCGTAATTTTATTTGTGCCAGCATCGCTTATTAAACTCAAATTCCCATCACGTTCCGATTTTTTCTTTGCGGATTCACAAACAGTACAACGCCAAGACTTATTTTTATTTTTCAAATAATCAATATCTGTCTGTCTTATTTTGGTGCAGTCAGCATGGAAAATTTTTCCACAACTTGCACAAGTAATTTTTGTATTTAATCTATCAACTTTAAGGTTACACAATTCGCAATTAGACATTTTTAAATTAAATAATTTCGAAATTAATAAATGTTAGGTAAATATAATACACGTCTGCACTCTCTCACAATCACTGAATCACTCAATTTATATTTGCTATTATGATGTATTCTAAAAAAAAAACAATCTGTACAATACAATGCTTTATCGTTGCGACTTGCGAATAAAATAGCTGAGCTGGAGTACTAATGAACATTGTGTATTGCATGAACATATGACGTGGAATGACTGTATGTATACATTATATGTAGTCTTTTAACTTGTGTAATATTATTTTTTTTTACAGGATTGTAGGTAGTCAGGTTTTTGTTGTTATTTTATCAATTCCGTAAATATTGACGAAAAAACTATATAACGCTATAACGCAATGCTTATATTGTACCATAAAAAAAACTAGAAATATAGTTTAGTTATGATTATGCATATTGTTTTGCATTTCACTCCATATATATAAATATATAACGACAACTACCAACAACCGACATCGACATTCAATCAACATAAACGGGCAGTCAGCATTCAACCTCTGCACGATGAACAACATATTTATATCACAGCAAATACACAATAGATTGGCGACGAGAAAGTGGAAATAAAAATCAGAAAAATAAAACATTTAAATTAGATAAAGTTTATGAATTTTACACATTTTTTTTTTTTTAATAAACTTAAAGAAAGTAAAGTGCTTCATTTTAAAATACAAATACAGTGGCAGATAGAAAAGTGATCCAGCACGCAAGGCTATTGGGGTAAGTACATACATTACATACACGACATTTATACGCGATATACAATTACATACAGCCAGTGTTGTGCATGTAATCTACGTTGACGTAATCTACGCGGTTGTCTACACGTAAAGTATGTATGTAGACAATCGTCAGATTTTTGAGTAGACAAAGAAGATAATGTAGATAATGTAGACAATGCAAGTTTAAATTTATAATAAAAAAGTAAATCCATTGAATTAATGAATTGAATTATGAAATAACCATAATGTACTTAGAATTATATTTGATATATAAATAAGACATTTAATAACGATTTTAAATATTCATAAACATTAATCCTAGCACTGAAATTTAAAACAATAAACTAAGTAAAATTTCACATTGAAATCATTTATGATTTATTGAAATCAGTGATGTATTTATGACTTTATATCATAACTGTGCCATCGGCTCGGCATTGAAGGTGATACTCATGCCTATAAGAAAATATATTCAAACATTTTAAATAAATTAGAAAAAAATAAATTTATTTCTCATTTAGATCATCGTGATCCATGGTATAAAGAATAATTACTCTTTAATAGTAAGAAGTGTAAATGAGTAATAATTATTCTTTATACCATGATCGTCATCATCATTCACCTTATCTTGTATACATACGCAAAGAGATGCACATATATGAAATCCGTATTAAAAAAATAAATATTTGAATGAGAGACAGCTGTTGTACTAATACTGACAGTTCTTTCTCTACATTATCTACTTTGTTTACTATTTGTCGACATTGTCTACACTAAAAAAATTGTCGACGCAGTTGTCTACACTGTAACGTAGACTTTAATAGATTACACGTAAATGCACAACACTGCATACAGCCATACGTACAATACATAAATATATTACATTACATATTTAAAACATTTTGTAATTAATACACTCAAATAATAATTCAAATATAAATGAAAACACAAAAACGCTAAAATACTTGGTATAATAGTGGAAGTACAAAGTGCAAGTACGATAATAATATTGCAGCTGTCCACAATACGCGTAAGACATAAAACAATCTACATTGTACAGTTACAAATCTGATTATTTTTTTTTTGAATAACGAGGGTATAACAAATGATACAGGCATTGTACAGGCAAGAACAAGTTCATTGAGTACACAAAATACAAATAACGGAATACTCAACAAAGGCATTATACCTGCGTTATACATATTATTATCATATATACATATATTCTATTCGTAATACACGAGTACATTGCATGCAGTAACAAAAAAAGGGGGCTGCCGCATATGCTCATTTTATTACATGCATTTTACAATACAATAATATACACATATTTGAGTGCTGCCAAACACATTCTAAGGTACATTTGAGAATTCAATTTTGTTATCGTCATAGAAACAATATTTTTTTTTTCATGGAAACTGCAATCGAGAAACTAGCTGAAATACTAGAATGTAGATTGCAACCACCAACCAGCAGCAACCATGATCCTTCAAAACATGATTTTCATGGAATTCAATTCCATCAATATGAAGAAAATGTTGAATCGTTTGAAAATTACATGCAGCGATTGGAAAATTACCTTGAACTACGCGGTTTAAGTGACGAAACTGATGAAGGAGATAAAAATTGTGTAAAAATTCTCATAAACTGTATAGGACCAAAAATCTATCAAACCCTTACATGTTTAACAGCACCAGACAAGCCAAATACACAAAAATTTAAAATTTTGATGCAATTACTAAGAAAACATTATTGTCCAGTACCTAGTGAAATTGCAGAACAACACAAATTTTCAATGAGAATTCAGCACGAAGGGGAGAGTATTGCAAAATATTAAGCTGAATTAAAAAGTCTGTCCATAAATTGCAACTTCAAATGTAATGAATGCAAAAAATCCACAGTTACGACTCATTTTCGCTTCCAATTCATACGTGGAATACGTGACGACGATATACGTGAACGCCTACTACAGCAAGAATCAACAAAGACATTTGACGATGCAGTAAAATTGGCTCTCTCGATTGAAGCATCGAAACAAGAAAGCAGAGGAATTTGGAGTGAATTACAATCTCAATCTGTAAATGCAGTTCGAGACGTAGAAGAAAACAAAACTCATTTCAAGGGAAATCACTACGAATCTAAAAATAATTCATCAAAATCGAAACCACAAAATTACGGAAAGTGTTATCGCTGTGGAAAACCCAATCATAAAGCGAATGAATGCAAAATGAAAAACCTAAAATGTCACAAATGCACAAAGACTGGTCACTTGCAAAGTGTTTGTATGAGCAAAAGTTATGTTGACCACAAATCAATTGAAAAAGAAACCGAATTATCTGAAAATGAACAAAGTGATATTGAGTATCCTCTATTCGGCATTGCAAATTGTAATAGCATTGAAGATGAGAAAATTATATTAGTCGTGTTCATAAGAAATAAATTATTCAAAATGGAATTAGATACGGGAGCCGCTGTTTCTACAATTGCTGAGGAAGATTTTAAGAAATTATGTCCAAATGAAATAGTGAAACAAACTTCAGTTAAATTAAAAACATATACTGATGAAATTATACGTCCAATCGGAGTTGCAAATATCGAAATAAATTACGAAAATAAAAAAACTCGCGGTGATATCTACATTTTAAAGCAAAAAGTATCCCCAATATTGGGTCGAAACCTGATAAAGAAAATTGGATTCGATATAAAATTAATTAATCAAATACAAAGTGACATCACAGAAGCACAGTATAAGAAGGAAATAGAAATGATAATTAATCAATATGAAGATATTTTTACAGAATCAATTGGTAAAATACCAGGTTATAATTGCTCATTCAAACTAAAAGATGCAAACACGAATCCAATATTCATCAAACCACGTCCAGTTCCATACGCTCTTAAAAATTCTATTGAAAAAGAAATTGATAGACTGGAAAGTTGTGGAATAATTGAGAAAGATGATTATGTGCCATGGGGAACACCCATTGTTCCAGTTATAAAAAAGAACGGGAAGCTTAGACTGTGCGCTGATTTCAAAGCAACACTGAATAAAGTACTTGATGATGATAATCACCCTATTCCAAGAGTTGACGATATATTTGCAAAAATGAGTGGTGGAAAATTCTTTTGTACTCTCGATTTATATCAAGCATGCCTTCACATGTCAGTAGATGATAAAAGTGCATTAATGCAAACCTTAAGCACATATAAAGGAAACTATAAGGTAAAGCGTTTAATGTTCGGCGTTAAAATTGCAACTAATGCCTGGCAACGTTTTATGGATAGCATGCTTCATGACTTACCTGGCATATCTTGTTTCTTCGATGACATCATGGTACAAGGAGCAACTTACAATGAATTACTTCATAATTTGCGAACTGTTTTTGAACGACTTCGAAAATACGATCTGCATTTGAACAAGGCAAAATGCCAATTTTTCCAAAAATCAATAAAATATCTGGGTCACGTCATTGACCAAGATGGTATTAGACCAATGCACGAGAAAGTTGAAGCCATTGCAAAATGTAGACCTCCAAGTAATATTTCTGAATTAAGAACATTTCTAGGTCTAGTAAACTACTATCAAAAGTTTCTGCCAAACCTTTCAAGCAAATTACAACCAATAAATACACTTTTAAAGAAAGAAGTGAAATTTAAATGGACTGAGCAATGCCAAGCCGTGTTTGAACTAGTAAAAAAGCATATTGCAAGTGTGCGCACATTGATTCCATACTCTCCTGATTTACCATTAGTACTAGCTACCGACGCATCACCAAATGGTTTTGGAGCAGTTATCTCACACGTCCTGCCCGATGGATCAGAAAGACCAATAGCGTTTGCATCACGCTCTTTAAGCAAATCAGAAGTAAATTACTCCCAAATTGATAAATAAGCTACAGCAATATTTTGGGGATTGCAAAAATTCTTTCAATAATGTTATGGTCGAAAGTTCACGTTAATAACTGATCACAAACCATTAACTAGTATCCTGCATCCAAGCAAAAGTTTACCTGCAGTATCAGCAACACGTTTGTTGCATTACGCAAATTTCATGTCCGGATTCAATTACGACATAAAGTATAGAAATACAAAAACACATTCGAATGCCGATTACCTTTCTAGGTTCCCATTAGATTCCAGTTCAAAAATTGAAAACGACGCAAGCGAAATTTTTCAAATTCATCAAATTGAAACATTACTACTGATGAATAGTATATCTAAGATATAAGAAGAAGATATAAGATACTGAATGCATAGTATATCTTTTAGCCTTGAGAAATGGAACAGCATTACCACGCGGTGAATCTCCAGCTACATTCTCATTACAAAATGGAGTCATTTTTAACGGGATTCGAGTAATGATCCCTAAAGCGTTACGAAAACGCATACTTGAAGAGTTACATACTGCCCATATGGGAATAGTTAAAATGAAAGCATTAGCTAGAAGTTACGTTTGGTGGAGGGGCATAGATAAGGACATAGAGAACTTAGCGCAAGGGTGCTATGCATGCTGCAAATTTACACCAAACGATGCAAAAGTACCAGTACATCCATGGAGTTACCCAGAACAACCGTACCCAGAATAGAATACACATAGATTACGCGGGACCATTCATGGACACGTGCTTTCTAATCATTGTAGATGCATTTTCAAAGTGGATAGAAGCCGTAGCGACGAAAACTATCTCATCATCCAAGACCATAGAAATATTGCGTGATACTTTTGCTCGTTTCGGATTACCAATAACGCTAGTTTCTGACAATGGAACTCAATTTCACTCAGAAGAGTTTGAACATTTCTTGAAGATGAATGGCATTAATCACAAATTCTCGGCACCATACAACCCATCGTCCAACGGGCAAGCTGAAAGGTACGTGTACACCGTCAAACAGGGTCTTCGGAAAATGATGTTCGAAAAAGGTGATCTTAATGAGAAACTCAACCGTTTCCTTATGCAATACAGAAAAATGCCCAACGCTACTACGGGATTTTCACCAGCAGAACTAATGTTCAAAAGACCGATCAGAACCAGAATCGACGCGGTTACAGCAAAAATCCGAACGCCGCTTGCTAGTCCAGAATTATCAAAAAGTATTAAAGAATTCAAGGTTGGTGACTTGGTTCAAGTCAGACATTATTCAAATAAATCCTGCAAATGGAAATTTGGTTATGTGTATAAAAGAAGAGGATTATTGCATTACGAAGTCATGATAGACAACAAATTACATAAAAGACATGTGGACCAAATGAAACGTACAAATTGCACTATTACAAATCAAAACGCGCCTAATTACGAAAATAATACTACGACACCCGACATTAACATACATGATACAGGAAATGACTTGACTTTGACACTTGACAAAACCCTTAATAGCACTTGCCATCCAGACGTTCCAGAAACAATAAGTACAGAACAAGAAAAAGTCATAGAAGAGGAAACTACCAATGCCGAAGAAAATGTAGAAAACAAAAACGTTCCCAGTCTGGAGTCACCAAAACTGCGTCGTTCAGCAAGAAATGGGAGACAACCAGAACGTTGGCACTATTGAAATCTACAACGCGGAGGAAGATGTTATGTATTTCACTCCATATATATAAATATATAACGACAACTACCAACAACCGACATCGACATTCAATCAACATAAACGGGCAGTCAGCATTCAACCTCTGCACGATGAACAAAATATTTATATCACAGCAAATACACAATACATATTATACACAATACATACAACACTTATTGTACATATTACGATAGCAGATAAGTCAAGTCTGTAATAATGTATTTCAATTGATTATACACTGTGTTTGCTTTGTATTGTTTTGTTATATTTTCTTTTTTTTTCCAAAATTTTTTTTTGCTTCTTCTGCCTTCGGTGGCCACATCATATAAGAATTGAAAAAAAAAATTGTTATTTTTCTATATTTTATCTTATTTATACATATTATTATAGTTTTTATTCATGTTTCCCCGATCTCTTTTCTTCATGGAGAAATTTATAAAAGTAATAATGTTGTAGGTGTAAATTAAAAAATAAAAAGCAACAAAAATTATTTTTATAAATATTATATAAAATAAAATTATTGCAATATTGCATCTACGTGTATTACGTAGATTATACAGATATGTGCGCATGTGATTATGAACATTTTTGGATTTATTTTACATAATAATTATAATAATATACAGGGTGTCCCGATTCAACATGTACAAATTGGTACCATGGAATTCCTTGAAATGTTTCATGAACAAAATTGTACTATCAAAAATTTCTATCGACCCTATTTTCGACGCTAGAGGGCGTTGAAAATTTTGATTTTTTGGCAGGACCTTCAAATACAAAATCATGTGTAACTTTTTGTACACCATACTTTGGAAAATTTAGTGAATAATAGAAAACTAAATGACCTTTCTTTTCATATACTATAACAAGTATTTTGGAATTCGGTTCTAAATAAAAAGAAATCCTGAAGTCAAAATTTATGACGAATTTTTTAAAAAATTTTGTGTATAAATTGGGTTCCTGAAAAATATTTGCACTACGAAAAAAGTTTTTATTTTTGGAATCGAAATATAAAAAGGTTCTCTTTCAAACAAAAAAAGCCATAACATGATATCTTTTTTTGTTATTGAGTTATTAAGGATTATTATATTATTAAGCATTATTATTTTTATTATAATTATTACATTATTATCTTTTTTTGTTTTGAACTTAAATGATCCTAATGAATTCGGACAAAAAAGCGATGAATTATCAATTGTTCTCACAATATTTTAATACAGTTGAAATTATATTTAATTATTTATTATTATAATTATATATAATAATGTATAATTATATATATATAATTATATATATAATTATATGTATAATGTACACTAAACAAATTTATGAATTTGTAATGTTTTGTGGATGCATTTCTCATTTCTTATTAATTAGAAATTGAATGCCGTGCAAAAGTAGTTGTGACCAATACTGTACATCCAGTTTTAGTTTCACCATAATTGGAAGACAGTTTTCAAATTTAAAAATTTTAAAATCAAATACATTACTATATATAATTTATGAAATATTATATTTATATGCAAATTATATATAAAAATATCTAAGAAAGTCATAGCAAAGCAGAAGAAAAATTTTGATCACGATCAAAGTGGATTCTGCATTTACGCAACCTGAATAATAGTGGCAACGTAGTAAATGAATGATATATTCTTCAAATATAGATATTGTGATATCTTAAAAGGATATTTGCTTGAGGCCTGTTACCTATCAAAATTGCAATTTTATTTTTTTTAGAGGAAAACCATAGCAGTGCAGTGTAATTGATAAATATTCGGTAATTATAAACTTTCGCGGTCAGCTAGTTTTTTTAAACATTAAAAATCGAAAAATATATGAATCTTCATGATTCTAGTCTCAAATACAGTTGGCTCGCGATATAGTGGACCCAAAAAAACAAGGCATGTTCACTGTATCAAAAAATGGTCGAGGAGCCCGGTTTAGTGAACATTTAGAATTTCGAAGAGTATCCATGCGTCACTTTCAGAAAACAAATAAAAACGTGCGTTTAAGAAAAAACTGATTCTTTTATTCTATATACTAAAATTACATACATATAAGTATTTACTCTTTTATTTGGATATACATACATAATTTGTAATTTTTTGTTGTTTTTTCTTTTTTTCCAATAAACACATCAATGCTTTATCCTTTGTTCTCCGAATAGCAAGAATGTCTTTTATGTCTACGCATTGTTGTTCAGACCACTTTATACAAGTATCAAAGGCTTCCAACGCTTTTTAAAAATTGAACTTGTCATCCAGGCATTTTTCGAATTGGCGTATTCAACTGGAAGTTTTAAATTTCTCAACACAAGCGGTTGTTTCGCTTTCCCTATTACTAGTGGCTGCAGCTTGTGACTTCCAGTAGCATTGGTACAAGCAAGAAATGTTATTCTTTGCTTATACACATTTTCATGCCTGATGCAGACTTTTCACTAGCTGACACATATGTTTTCTCAGGTAGTGCTTTCCAAAATAATCCGCTTTCGTCAGCATTGTAGAGCTGATCATTTGTTAGATTTAGAGATCGAATATTTTCGACCAAACTCTGTTGAAACGGTCTTACCAATTTAGAATTAGAAACTCCATTTACAAAACACTTGAAACCTAACTCAACTAATGAACACGAATGAAACAATGAATTCAATATGAACCAAAATCATTAGACAAATATAAAAATGGTTTAAGTTCTGTATTTGACAAGTGCAGACATTATTAAACGTGCATAAAAAAGCAAATGATAACGGAAAACCACATTGCCTTAAATTGTTCATTCTACCGCGAGGTTGACAGCTTTAGTTGTTCACTCTATAGAGTAGTCAATACGAAAATCTAGACGTTCACTCTACTGAACTGTTCACTGTATAAAGAGTTCACTCTATCACGAGTCAACTGTATTACATTTAACTTCGGATTTATGAAAAAAATATAATAGTTACAGTTTGATGCGTAGGAGAGTGTGGTAGATAGTTAAAAGAGCATATAGTAATATAATGCTATGTATGTGAGTAATATAATGCTATGTATGTGAGTAATATAATGCTATGTATGTGAGAAATATAATGCTATGTATGTTAAACTTTTTATTTTTTTTTTTTTAAGATTCAGAAAAACAAAATTATCATATTTCGCGAATTTCCGTTCCCACAAAATCTGAAAAACTAAAACTGCTGACCACGCGTCTAATATTTGTGGGAAAACGATAAAAAACAGATTCACTTTTTCTTCTCAAACAATTAAAAATAAAAAAATGTAATTTAGAACTAAGTAAATTGTAAAAAGGTTAGTTAGTTCATTTTCAGTTTTTGTCGGCTAAAGTTCTTTTTAGAGCAAAAGAAATTGTAAAGAAATAAAGTTTATTTTTGTTGAAAACTAAAAGAAATTATAATTGTTTTATTTCTTCATCAAAATTTTAAAAACCAATCCCAATAAATATTTCTGGCGCAGTCGGTAAAATACACTTAAATCACAACAAAAAAAAATAATAATTTTGTTGAAAAAATTATTTTACTCGTTAGTGAAAAGTGTAAATTAAAACAAATTATTACAAACAATCTCGCTGAAGAGATAATTGTTATTGAAAGTTATTATTATTATAAAAAAAAAAAACAAATCTGTTTAAAATAATCAAAGTGATAATAATAAGACAAAAACCAAAAAAGTTATAACAACTTTTATTGAACAGAAAAAAATAATCCATTTGTATTTGAAAAATTAGCAACTTTTATTGAATTGATAAAGTGATCAAAGTGCAAATTAATAGAATTTAATCTATTAAATCAACATCATAATAAATAAATAAATAATTGAATACATAAATAAATAAACAAATAAATAAATTAATAAATAAATAAGCACGCAAAATAAATACATAAATAAATGAATTAAATTAAAATAATGATAAATGTGAATAAATTCTGATCAACAGTTGCCGTAACATAGAAGTTATTAGAAACAAGAGAAAATTCCAGAACAAAAAGCAAGGACCACAAAGAGGGAAACCAAATCGTGTAGAAAACCAGGAAACCAGAGTAAAATTTTTAGTAACAGAGCAAGTAGTAGAAAATTTTCTTTTTTATTTTTATCCAAAGTGAATTAAATTTTTTTTAAATGTAATAAAAATAGAAAAACAAAAAATTTTTTAATTTAAAAAAAAAAAAAAAAAAAAAAAAAAAAAAAAATAAAAAAAAAAAAAATAAATAAATAAATGAAAATAGGAAAATGAATAAATATTTCTGTTTTTTTTTAAATTAAAATAAAGTATTTTGAATTATTTAAATAAACTGGATAAAAGAAATTTTCCTTTTTGAATTAAAATAGAGTAAAAAACTGAAATTTTTTTTAAAGTTATTATTCTTGATCAATCAAACAAAATCCTTTTTTTTTTTTTTTTTAAAATGGATCACAATACATTACAAGTTGTTGAATTTCTCTCTAAACACATAAATTACATTACTCCCTTCAACGGCGATAAATACAGTCTATCTAGTTTTATTAGTAGGGTTGAAACTTTCTTACCTACAATGGAAACATTATCTGATCAATACAAATCAGTTATTCTAGGAGTTATATGCGATAAAGTAGTAGGAAAGGCCAAAGAAAATCTGTTAAAACAGGGAACTATTACTACATGGACGGAACTTAAACAAGCTCTAATACGTAATCACGGTGAACGAACTCCATTAGTGGACATAATCGACGAATTAAAATTTAGTCGATGTGACTCCAATATTGAAAACTTTTATAACAGAGTTTCCTCTATCTTATGTAAATTAAATAACGCGTATATTTTAAGAGGTGAAGGTACTGCTGAACAAACTGCAGAAAACCAAAGAATAGTTCTTAAACATTTTACAGATAACTTACCACCTCTGGCCAAGAATCTTATAGGGTGCAAAAATCCAAGTAATCTAGACGAAGCATTTGACCTTTTAAACAAATTCGGATATCTGTCTATCTCAAACAAAGGTAATCCCATCCAAAATAAACACAATAATTCAAATAATTCGAAAAATTTTTCAAACTTTAGAAGAAGTAGTGGTAATTATTACAATAATGGCAACAATCAGAGAACCAACTCAAACGTTATAAATAGACAGAATTACAATAGTTACAGACAAGACAATACTCATAACAGGTATAACTATAGAAACAACTTCAATCAAAACAATTTTAACAGATTCAATAATAGTAATCGCAATAATCAAATATCAAGTGAACAATCGCGCAGAACAAATTTTAATAGACCGAATTTACATACAAACAATCCGGAACCAATGGATATTGGCGTAAATGAAAACCAAATCGACGTAGATGATCGTATCTCTCAAAATTTTCGGTTAGATACCAAAAACAATTACCTTATATAGTGATAAGAAACAAGGTGCGCGATATGAGATTCCTAATAGACAGTGGTGCCGAAACAAGTATAATCAACTCAAAAATTTGTAATCCAAGGTGGAAAATACCTCCTAGAATTAAATGTATTAAAGTTTTGAATAGAATTATCAAGCCACATACCTTTTATAAATTTCCGATTTTTAAAGAATTTAATGAATCTGATAATTATTCCATTGAGTTTATAGAATATGACTTTCACACATTTTTTGACGGTCTTATTGGAAACAACATCCTTATTGATTTAGACGCCGTGATTGACTACAAAAATCGAAAATTAAAAACTCGAAATTCGGAAATACCACTGTTTCTTAACGTAGAAGAAGAAGAATACGTGAGAAAACGTTATTGTGACGACTCTATTAACATCTTTAGTAATGAAAATTATAATGAAATTCCAGTGCAATGTTTTTCTAAAAATCTGAGTAAAAATGATTCAAAAAGGTTAGAAATTCTTCTAAAATCGTTTAAGGATGTCTTTTACAGAGAAGGCGATCATCTATCCTTTACAAACGAAATAAAACATGAAATAAAAACGACGAACAATATACCCATTTATAGCAAGCTTTACCGGTATCCTGAGATACACAGAAAAGAAGTTGAGAGGCAAATTAAAGAAATGCTGGATCAGAAAATTATTAAACATAGTAACAGTCCGTATAACTCCCCAATCTGGGTGGTTCCTAAGAAACTTGATAATTCTAATGTTCAGAAGTGGAGAATTGTCATCGACTACAGAAGACTCAACGAAGTGACTATCGATGACAAATTTCCAATGCCAAATATCGAAAATTTATTCGATAAACTTGGAAAATGCAATTACTTCAGTACATTAGACTTGGCTAAGGGTTTCCACCAGATTGAGGTAGCACCAAAAGACCAACCTAAAACAGCCTTTTCAACAGCTGATGGCCATTTTGAGTTTCTGCGTATGCCCTTTGGCTTGAAGAACGCACCATCAACATTCCAGCGATTAATGAATAACGTCTTAAAAGATTTCATCAATAAAATTTGTGTTGTGTATCTCGACGATGTTCTAATCTTTTCCACTAGTTTCGAAGAACATCTGTTGTCATTAAAGAAAATATTACAAAGGTTGAGGGAAGCTAATCTGAAACTGCAAATCGATAAATGTTATTTCGCAAGCGAATCGACAAATTATTTGGGTCATATAGTGACAAATAATGGTATAAAACCGGATAAATCGAAGGTAGAAGCCATCGAGAAAATGGCACTACCTACTACAATCAAAGGAATACGACAGTTTCTCGGCATCACGGGGTACTATCGCAAATTTATCAAAGATTACGCGAAGGTTGCGTATCCTATGATTAAGTGTCTGAAAAAGAATGCAAAAATAAACCCTAATGACCAAGAATACGTCAGCTCGTTCAATAAGCTGAAGAAACTTCTAATTAGTGACCCGATTTTAAAACCACCAGATTTCGAAAAACATTTCACTCTAACTACAGATGCCTCAAATAATGCAATAGGGGCGGTATTGAGTCAATCATCTCATCCAATTTGTTACGCCTCGCGTACCTTAAATGATCACGAACAGAGGTATTCTACTATCGAAAAAGAACTTTTGGCCATAGTTTGGGCTGTGAAATATTTTAGAATGTATTTATACGGTCGCGAATTCACTATTTGCACGGACCATAAACCACTAGTATGGCTCAGCAGTATAAAGGAGCCCAACATGAAACTCCAGAGATGGAAGATTCAATTAAATGAATACAACTTTAAAATTTCGTACTTGAAAGGTAAAGAGAATAATGTGGCCGATGGGCTAAGTAGGTACACTGACTACGAGGACAAATCTGTTCTGTTTAATAGTGAAGAATCTAACGACGAAGTTAGATCAACCGAAGCTACAGTCCACAGCGCTTTAGATGATGGGACCAATTTCATTTACATAACAGAGAAACCCATAAATTTGTACAAAAACCAAATTTACTTACAAAAAGGTGATAAAGAAAAACTTTCGATTAAAATTTTGAATAAAAAAGTTCAAAACTTCGTTACTGTTGATGAGAACAGTGACCTTCTTGAAATAATGAGGAAATTATTAAATAACAAAGGTATGATGTGCGTTTATTGTAACGATGATTCGTTGTTTATAAAATTTCAAAACACATATGTCGAATATTTTTCGAGTAATAAAAATTTGAAACTACTCAAGTCAAATATTAGACTGATAGACATATCTGATAAAGAGAAAATACTTTCCGTGATCAAAGATGAACATCTAAATAAAAATCATCGAGGTATAACCGAAGTATTTAACGAAATTAAACAAAAATATTACTATCCAAACTTAATGGAAATAATAACGAAATTCATCAATAACTGTGAGGTATGTTTACTAGCGAAACATGACCGACACCCCGTTAAAATTCCGTTTAGGGTAACAGAGACTCCCTGCAATTTCAACGAAATTGTTCATGTGGATATCTGGTATCCGTATCGTAACATTATGTATCTGACTACCATAGACAAGTTTAGTAAATACGCGACAATTCACAAATTGCCCGATAGAACGTGGATTTCAATTTTGAACGCATTGAAAGAACGGATTCGGTTCCTTGGTAAAATGAAGAAAATCGTATTCGACAACGAACGTTGCATTATACACAATTCGGTCGAACTCTTTTTGAAAGAAAATCAAATTGAGTTTCATGTTACTACCGCAGGTAGCAAAACAGGAAATGCAGACATCGAAAGGCTGCATGGTACATTGAAAGAACATCTCCGTATATTAGAAGTAGAAAAAATAAACGACGAACTAGACGATAAAATTTTTAAAATTATAACCATTTATAATAATACACTACATTCTACCACAAAACTTCGTCCAATAGATTTTATTCAAAAATCTTTAAATCAAACGGATATCGAAAATTTAGCGCGTGAATTCGAAAAGGACAAAATTAAAAAAATTGAGAAACTAAATCAGACTCGCGATAATAATTATGAACTACTAGATAACGTGGTCGTAAACAGAAATATACAGAAAAATAAACCGAAGTACAAAAAATTAAATAAATTCAAAAAACGTGGCGATTATACTATAGATATCAGCAATAAACGAAAAATCAGATATAATAAAAGCCAACAAAAACGAAAATTTAAGTACCAAAAAGATAACTAAAATCAATTTTTTTTTTTTTTTTTATAATGTTTGTCTTTCAGATGTATCTCCTAATACTTCTTTTATATTTCACTTCAAAATCGAAAGGGCAATCAATAGAAATAACAAAAATAAATAACGAGAATGGGTTTGCTTTATTAAAGTTAGACGAAAGACAAGTTGTTGAATCATACACGAAAATTCTTCACATCATTAATTTAACCCAGTACAAAGACATTATAGACTCGATTGAAACAAACATAAAATCATTGAATTTAAGTGAGTTTTCGGAAGAACGCCAATTACTGAACAGAGAACTGACGTTAACTAAACATAACTTCAATACAATAATACCGCATATATTCAAGACTAGCAGACATAAGAGAGGGTTAATAAACATTATAGGGAAAGGTTTAAAAATTTTGACCGGTACTATGGACGATGACGATGCCACGGAAATTTATGACCATCTGAAGAACTTAGACGTAAATACACAACAAATGACTGACGAAATCAATAAGCAGGTAATAATCAACAATAATCTCATTAAAAATTTGAATGAAATAGCCAATCATGTGAAAACACAACAGCAAAAACTCGGCGAATATCTCGGAAATGTTACAGATAGGGCCAAAGAAATAGCTTCACTTGTAGATAAAGAAAGATTTACACTACAGATATACGCAGACATAAACTTAATAAACAGACAGTTAGAGAAAATGACCGATATAATACTGATGAGTAGGCTTAACGTATTACCTCACGACATAATGACAGACGAAGAGACTAATAAATACGATATTTCAGCAAGCATGCTACCATTTATTCAAAATACCATGTTTATTAAAAATGAACTTCTTGTTTTGGTTATAAGTATTCCAAAATTTACCAAAGAGGCGTATTACAATAGCCTTATAATCCCGTTTCCCAATGAACAACATGAAGAACTGGACTACAACATTGAAAAGGTAATCGTTAGAGGCAATACTATCTACTCCAACGATCAAGAAATAGTTCTGAAGAAAAGATTAAAACCTCATAAAAATGATTGCATCCGCAATGCATTAGAACCTTCAAACGTTTGTAGATTGAAATTCAACAACATAAGCTCGGTTGAAGAAATTCATAATGGTCTTATAATAACAAAAAATTTGCCCCTTTCTGATATAAAGCAAAATTGTACACAATACAAAATGAGTATCAAGAATAATAACATAATAAAATTTTGCAATTGTAATATACGAATTAATGATTTTGAGTTCAAAAATAAAATTGAAAACATTACTAGTAGTAGTATAATCCCAATTGTACATGTAAATTTTACAAAACTTATAGATAACATTACTTTAG
This sequence comes from Villa cingulata, assembly GCA_951394055.1. Taxonomy (NCBI): domain Eukaryota; kingdom Metazoa; phylum Arthropoda; class Insecta; order Diptera; family Bombyliidae; genus Villa; species Villa cingulata. The sequence continues at coordinate 26,539,458 of OX596019.1, read as the reverse complement.
AAAGATTAAACGTCGAAAATATTCAAAATAGAGAGAAAATAAATTATGTACAATTTAAAAGTAACATAGCAAATTATACTTTTATAGGTACAAGTTCGTTAATTATAGTAATACTAATTGGAATTGTCTTTGTAAATTTAAAATTTAATGGAATGTTTGGAAGAAAAAGTGAAACACCAACAAAAATTGAATTAATTAATAAAGAGCCACATCCTCCACTCACTCATCGTAAAAATGATCAGTACGGTTCGAACTGTTCCATTCCACAAATCGTCCCATTCGCAGAGACTGCGAACGCTCTTGGGGGTGGGGGAGTAATATAATGCTATGTATGTGAGTAATATAATGCTATGTATGTGAGTAATATAATGCTATGTATGTGAGAAATATAATGCTATGTATGTTAAACTTTTTATTTTTTTTTTTTTAAGATTCAGAAAAACAAAATTATCATATTTCGCGAATTTCCGTTCCCACAAAATCTGAAAAACTAAAACTGCTGACCACGCGTCTAATATTTGTGGGAAAACGATAAAAAACAGATTCACTTTTTCTTCTCAAACAATTAAAAATAAAAAAATGTAATTTAGAACTAAGTAAATTGTAAAAAGGTTAGTTAGTTCATTTTCAGTTTTTGTCGTCTAAAGTTCTTTTTAGAGCAAAAGAAATTGTAAAGAAATAAAGTTTATTTTTGTTGAAAACTAAAAGAAATTATAATTGTTTTATTTCTTCATCAAAATTTTAAAAACCAATCCCAATAAATATTTCTATATGAAAAAATCAGTTTAATTCAGTTCAAAAATGTTGATCAGTGTTAACGAATGACGCTAATTATACAACACTTTTTATATTCTTTCAGCACCCCCGCACCCACCTGCCAATATTCTCTTTTTTTCATTTATATTTTATTTTTCATTCTATAAAATTCTTCAATCTTACTAATGAAAAATTACTCATGAGTGATCACCACCCACCACCCCACACACCACTCCCCCGCATCAAACAGCCACTATTATATTCTATTCATAAATCCGAAATCAAACCGAAGTTGAAAAAAAATAGCAAAAAGGTTGACTTTTCAATTTTTTATGAGTAAAAAACCAGCTGATAGCGAAAGTGTATATGTAATTACCAAATAATGTATTCATATATCTATGAATAACAAAAAGGTTCATATTTAACATTACTCACAAATATTTTCATAAAGAAATATGTTAAGATAGGTCATTGATACTATATACATTAAAGATCCTGATATATATCATTGAACAATCTATTTTTATAATTACACTTGTATGTATGTGTACAAAATACCATATATACGATGTATACATACAATCATGTGTATCACATAAACAGTACATTCATTCCATATAGTATTTACTATTTATCTATTATCACAGACAAATATATCCTTATCCTTATCTGTGCTATGATGCATAAGCAAGCAGCATGTTTTTATTTATGTCTAATATGTCATGTCTATTATGTAAACCGGGCGGTTACTCTAATTTTTAAAATTGTATTAGAATTAGTTTTTACATTGCATTTAATGTAATACCAAAGACCAATATAATATTTATTATATATATCGGTCTATGGTTATATCAAACGTTGTTTATTCATGTTATATGATTTATGTATGTATGTTTACGAGATCATCTTCAATTCAATATGGATCTTTACATATCCTTCCTTATGCATGAGCATAAACCATACATGGAAAATAAATATATATGATCAAAATCTCTCAAAAATATTCAAATTTATATTTATGCTCCAGCCAATGATATTCATTTATTCTATTTTCAATACTCAAAATATACAAATACACATAAATAATACTTATATGTGTGGAATATCATATGAATTAAATGTACATTTTAAATAGCATTGTGTATTGTTTAGTGCTGCAAAATATTGACAGGTGTTCATTTCATTTAGTGAGAGCAATTTAAAATAAATGAGAACAAATTCGAAACACTATGGTTTGTCTACACAATTAGTTTTGATAACTCTATTTACAAAAACAATTCCATTATATTACACAGTGTCAGATACTTTTATTGAAATGATTATAATTGTGTACAGTGTACATAACTAAAAGCAATTCGAAAAATTTTGAAAAGTTTTTTGATTTTGATGAAGCTTTTTCGATCTTTATCATTTATATGAATGTGTTGTTTTTGGAAAAATTACAACTTACACTAAAAAGAAAATCTATTCAGAATAACTACTATTATCTTTGATGTATATATAATAAATATATATCAAATATGTATACCTATAATACAATCTAGATATACAAAATACTTATGTATGTAACCATATAATATAACCTAACATCTGACATTTATTTAAAAAGGAGTATTTGACATGAAGTCAAAACAACAAAAAGGCAACCAAACATCTTTTTTTTTGTATATGAACATCAAGTATAAAGCTGCGATTCCACTTATTGACAATTCGTCAAATATTTGACAAAGAAATGCCAAATATATGGCACGGGGAGTTTACACTACAGAACAATTTGACGTCAAAAAGTTTGACCAAGAGAGTGTCAAAGTAAATATATGGCATCATTATATGACGTTGGTTTACACTATTTGACATATTGCGTTAATTTTTTGTTTGACATCATAGTCGACATTTTAATATAATGTGTTACGACAGTCGTGAAGTGAATTAAAACGAATTTTGAGTTAGATTATTTAATTTTATTTTATTTACAAATAATAATTTATAATTTTATTTCTGAATATTGTTCTTTTTTAAATAAATCTGAATTATTTTATTAAACAATTTTATTAAATTTTTAAATTAAATCAGGAACAGTAATAAAATAATAGTATATAAATCCTTTTTCTATTCAATATTTTTTTTTACAAACACAATTAACACCAATTTGAACAAAAAAAAAATTCAATTTTATTAAAAAAAATTCAATTTTATTAAAATAATTCAATTTTATTAAACAAAATTTTATTAAATTTTTAAATTAAATCAGGACAGTAGTAAAATAATATGTATATAAATCAAAATAAGTAGTATAAAGGCGGTAGAACTATGATGTTGTTTGACACTGTTTGACATCCAATTATCAAATATTTTATTTGACAAAATGTTTGATGTCAAATATGAAAACAGGAGTTTACACACAACAAAATATTTGACAACAAATATTTGATGCCATACTTGCCATACATCATTTTGACAATATTTGACAAGGGTTTACACGTCTATGACATCAAATATGGTCAAATATTTGACAAAGTGTCAATAAGTGGAATCGCAGCTTAATAATATGAATAAAGCATGTAATAATAAAATTGGTTTAGCTCTAAATCAGTATATTCTACATATACATGAATTGTATTATTATATATATGACCATATAAATAATCAATTTCTCCATATGGAAATGTAACCAAATAGCTATATAACACAATCTAACATCTAACAATTATGTATTTAAAAAAGAATATTTGATATGAAATCAAAAAAAGCAACCACAAAACCTTTTATATGAACATGAAATATAATAATATGCATGCATTAAAGCATATAATAATAAAACTGGTTTAGTTCTATATCTATATATAATTTTATACCTACTATACATGAATTATATTTACATACCATTTGTTTCTAATTTGTAATTAATATTGTATCTTTTTTTGTTTATACTGAAAATGGTCGGTAAAAATTCATTCAACACTGAATACTAGTTTTAAAATGTCTATGTGTAGTGTAGTTCCTTCAATTTGGCCATTGCAAGGACACCTTCGTATGCTGGTGCATTGTCTTGGTGGTAAATGATTTTTTTCCTTTGTAATCTTGGTCTCTTGTCCCGAAATTTTGTGTCTAATTGGCCTAAAAGATTTGAATAATATTCTCCTGTTATCGTTTTACTCGTCTGAGGGTAATCAATTAGTAAAATCCCCTTTGCATCTCAAAAAGCTGATGCCATAACCTTCTTTCAAGATTTTGAGAGCTTTGGCTGCTTTGGGGCCGAACAGCCGGGCTCGGTCCACTCCGCTGTTCGTTGTCGCAATTCAGGATCATAGTAATCAATCCATGTCTCGTCCATGATTACAAATCGACGCACAAAATCAATTTTATCCTTTTGAAAATGACCCAAAAGTTGTTGAGAAAGTTTCACTCGAATGCGTTTTTGGTCAGAATTCAACGAATGCGCACCCATCTCGTCAATAACTTTCTCATACCTAATTCACTGGTTAAGATACTACGCACTGATCCAGTTGAGATGCCTGTGACCCCAGCTGAATAAACCACAGTTATTCGGCGGTCTTCCAAAACCAAATCATGAACCTTCTGATAATTTCTGGAGTGGTTGCAGCTTTTGGAAGTCCTGAACGTGGATCATCATTGATGTCTGCACGGCCATGTTTAAATAGAGCAACCCATTTTTTTACAGTTGCATATGAAGGAGCACTGTCTCCTAATACGTTTACAATATCATCAAAAATTTCTTTCCCACTTAATCCTTTTTTAAACAAATATTCAGTCACCGCACGATTTTTTAAATTATCCATTTTCTGAAAACAAGCCAAACACGTGTAATTTAATCAACTGTTTAAACTAAACTATTGGACAGATCGATCTGGAATTTATGGTACGTTCATATGAAGGACTGGTGTTGCCAACACCAATAACGTTTTGTTTCTAGAAATGTCACGTATGCGTTAGGCTGCGAACTTTTTGAATGACCTAGTATATTACTATACTTTTTCGGTGATTTATATTTTTTTGAAATTTTTCTTTTTAAATATTTCAGTTTTGTTATAAACTTGAAGTACTTTTACACTTGTATCAGAACTTTCAATTTTTAATTTAACTTCGTGATCCAGAAGTCTTGTTAACAAAGGATAAAGTTAAATTTTTTTCTGATAAAGTTTCTATCACAGTTATAACACCATCTTATGATGTGAGAAGTGTTAATAAAACACTCATCAAACACTCTAAAATATTCTAATAAGGGTGCATCACTTTGTAATTTAAGACCTAACAACTTTTTTCTTAAAGATAATTGGGTCACGATGTTTTTACACTCGTACATTGCATCCAAACTATTGAAAATTTCACGAGCAGTACTTTCTGCTTTAGCGAAACCCAAAAAAGAATCGGAAGATATTCCACTATAACACTTTTAGCTGTAAGTTCAGCTTTATTCCACTCTTCATTTAGTTCTTCTGGAATTTCATTATGATAAACTTTAATAACATTGAGTACAGTTAATAAAGCCTGAATTCTGAATTATCAGACACTATATTTATCACCATTAAAAAGGTTTATATTTCTTTTTACTTTTAAATCCATTTTGGTTTAAATTAATACACTTTACTATGAAAGAAAAAAAAATATGGAATACAAATACAATAAAAAATGTTTTAATGAAAGTAATTTATTTCACAACACGAAATATTAAACTTTTAATTAAAAAACTTCACAAATAATTTAAAACAAAATTAATACAAACCACAATTATTTAATTATAATTATTAAATTTTAAAAATCTTCACTATTACCGTTCTCTTCTAATATTTTATTCAGAATGATTCGATTTAATATTGTTAGTTGACAATATTAAATCGCCATTAACCAGACTGCCTCGATTTATTTTTCTCTTTTTACTGTCGCTTTTTCGTTTCATAAATTTTCAAATCACAACGATGCTAAAAAAGTTTTCACTTCAAAAATGTTTTAATGCAACTAATTTACTTCACTTTAAATTAAATTTTATTGAACAAAAAAAAAATAACTTGGCCACGTATTCTGGGCCCTTAACGTATTGGAAATTATGAAATTAAATAATACACAAATGATATTTATTTAAACTTTTTAAATTTACACGTCTTCACTTCATGATTTAACTTAGAAGAATAATGATAATGTAACATACTCGTACATTAAAACTAACAACTAAGAGACTCTTTGTTTTAAAATAAAAACTAAGAACATCTGCATAATAATTTACTATTTTAATTTATCATGATCTTTCAACACAAAATCACGTGTAACTTTTTGCACACCCTACCCATCAAAATTTAAAATTGTAGCGAATGACAGAAAACAAAATTACGTTTCTTTTGATATACTAAAAAAAGAATTTTTCATCATTACTCATATGAAATTATTCATATAACATTTTCGACTACAAATTCACTCTACTTTTAGCCTTTGAAATATTATTAACCAATTCTAGAACACCATGTATATAGGGCCATCAAAAAATAAGCAGTATATATTTTTAAAAAATTCTAGGAGGCCAATTTTTTGTCCGATTCCCGCCAAATTTGATATTTTTGTTCATTATTGTTCCCAAATCACTATGACAATATACAGTTTTAGCGTGTAGAAATTGTTCAACCATATTATAAAAATAATGAATCTATAAATTATTTATCAACCATCGAGTAATTCCATGAAAAGCTGATGTGAACTGGCCACCAAGATTATGCGATATAACTCCATTGGACTTTTTTCTGTGGGATTGTGTGAAATCATTTGTGTATTCAAATAAACCACAAACCTTCAGTAACATCAAAACGAACATTATTCGTGTAATTGGTGAAATAAATGCTGATTTGTGTGGAAAAGTGACCAAAAACTGGTGTTCCAGAATTAAGATTTTAAAAAAGTCTAGAGGCAGACATTTGAACCAAATTATTTTTAAATAAAAATGCCATAAACTAAGGTTTAAAATAAAAAAAAATCATGTTCACCGTTCAGTTTTTATTCCAATTTGTCAATTTGAAAATATATACTCCTTCTTATTTGATGACTCTACATTTGTATGATGTAAGAAAATAAATGTAATTCTCATAATATCATCGATAATTTACTATTTTAGCTCAAAACTAATAACATTATTTTTTTATATTCATTTTGCACCACTTTAAGGATATTTTGGATCATTATTTTTATAACTTCTATAAATATTTGCACGAAGTTAATACTAAATATCTACGATAAATGGAATGATACACCCGTCATAGTAAGTTTTGCCGAAAAGACTACATCAATTTGGGAAATACCATTTCCAACAGTTGTTGTCTGCTCAGAAACAAAAACTCGTACGAGTACATTTAACTTTACTGAGGCATTCTTGTATTTCTCAAATAATAGTCATCAACATGATTTGCAGTCAATGAATTTAACCGCTAATGAGTAAGTTATCAAACTGTCGAAACAGTCATATATTGTTCATTATAAACGTTCATTATATTTTATTTCAATTAATCACAATTTGTTTCTTCAAAATTTTTTCTTTTCTATAGTACCGAAAATTTTCAATCATTGCTTCACATTTGTAATCCAGATGTTCTATCACAATTAGAATCGACAAATGAAAATATTAAAGCTTTATATTATAACAATGATGTTGACGTAATAAAAAATTTACAAATGATGGTACCGACAATGAATGAATCGACACCGTTTTGCAAATTCGCTAATGAAACATTGTATTGTGAGAAACTTTTAACATCTACCATAACAGACGATGGAATTTGTTATCAATTTAACGGACTCAGCGAGAAAAATATTTATCGAGAAGAAAAAATGTAAGATTTTATGTGTAATTAATATTACAAAAAATGAAACTTGTTTTAAAATAAATAAGTTGGTAATGATATTCAAGTTTTCAGTCTCTATAATTTTTCGTCTTCCATGTAATAGAATAATTAGTAGTAAAAATAACAAGATATTTATATATATACGTGGGTCACACTGAAAGTTTTTACAAAACGGTATTTGCAGTCAGGTATACATAATCACAATGAGTTATGCTGAATGAACATTTTAACCGTTCTGATTAATGATGTGTTATTAAATTAGCATTCATTAGGATCATGAATTTCGTAGTGTTCATTGAACATTATCATATCTAACAAAAAATTGAAATAATACGTGAACATTTTTGTGCAATGATTTTTATGATTTTCTAACGGGTTTAAATAAAAAACAATTTATTCAACGACTTCGTTTGGCATTTGGTGATGACGCTCCAATTATGAAGATTGTTTACAATTGGTTTATTGAATTTAAACGTGATAGACATTAATTATAGGACTCAAAACGTGAAGGTCGTCCAAAAAACGGTGTAGTCCAAGATCGGTGACATTCGGGCAATGATTCAAGAAGATGGTAGGGCGACATATAACACAATTCGTACTGTAGTTTGCATTGGCATGAGTGAAATAAAAGTTCTTCTCCATAAACACTTAGGGCTAAAAAAAATGTTGTTGCAGATGGATACCACATTCTTTAACACCTGAAAAAAAAACAAGCGCGTGCGGAATGGAGTAAAAAAACCTCAATTTTTTATAAAATAAAACTGTCTATTTTATTCCCGAATTCCTGGTATAAACATTTTTTGTGTTTTTTTTTGTCTTGAAAAAAAGAGACAGTGCAACGCGGAAGATCGTGTGTGTTTTAATACTTCATTGCACTATCAAATTAAATCGAACAGATTCGTTTTTATTATTAATATTTGTGTGACCGATAACCATATTATGGTTTTAACGCGAAATAAAGCAAAAGTTAAAAAGGAGAAATTGAAAATTTTAAAAGAACAGTTAAAGAAAATTCCACTAATTGACGAAACAGGCGAAGCAGATACGGTGGATAATACGGAGAACATAAGAATTATAAAAGAGATAACCAGCTTAGGAAACAGTTTGAACTAGGACATCAGATATCAACAACATCCAAAAATTTTCAGCCAACTCGAGGACATTCATATTTAAAATAAGGTCAGAATTTTTTCTTTTGTTGTAAGTAATTGTGACATATGTACATACATAGATTATACGAAAACTAGTTTAAGAAAAACAGACAGATAATATTGTATAATTTTATTGTGTTGTTACGATTGTCTGTAATAAAAAATAAAGGCATTTTTCTGATGAATAGATCTGATAGTTTACAAAACTTATTAGAGCAAACCGAGGCAGCTACAAATAGATCGCATGGCATTTCCAATATTTTAAGAACCTTTAATTCAATTCCACCAAACCCCAATATGCTATCTCTTAATATCGACCCTCTCAAATACCTTTCAAAACTTCCTGAGTTCAATGGGGATTTCAGAGATCTTCAAAACTTTGTAGACCTAGTCGATAAAATACACCATACACTTCTAAGATACGACGAATTAGCACAAAAAATATTTTCAGACTATATAAAATCAAAATTAAGAGGAAAAGCGAGAGAAGTATTTGAAATTAATTCACACGTTACTTCATGGGCAGAAATGAAAAACACATTGGTACAAAATTTTGGTGATAGATTCTCTGCTGAAGAACTATTTGATGAGCTTCGAGCAACAAAATTCAAAACAAACAGTGTTGAGTTTTATAATGAATTAAAAAGTGTATTTCGAAGATTAAAAATCAAAATTAAACAAACACTAGAAGACGATGAAGATCTTTCTGCTATCGTTAAACAAAATAAGTTTTCAGCATTAAATGTATTCAAAAATAAATTACCAGAACCAATGCGATCCGTCATTTTCTGTAGAAATCCTGGCAATTTAGAAGAAGCAATGAACATCTTATACGAATGCAACTATGCTTTTTTCAATCCCTCACATAAACTTCAACAAAACCAACCAAATAAACCATTCGTCAGCAAAAAACAAATAAGAAATTACACTCAAAGTCTCAAAATTGACCAACAACAAAAAATACAAAATCAGCTGCAAAATAGAAAAAATTACAGCAATCACAGACCAACATTTCAAAACATATATTCACATCAACAAAACTCATACACATTTCGGCGAACTCCTTCTTACAACACAAATGGAAGTAACGATAGCAATAATCAAAGACCAATCAATAAAAATAATTTTGCTAATACAAGCCCCAATCGCAATCACAATAATAGTTTCAGTTGCACAAACACTCAAGAAAACAACAGAAATAGACCAGAGCCCATGGAGATAGATATATTACATCCCGAAGTGAACAGTCAGTTGGAAAATTTTCGATCACAGGCCTCGGTTACAGACTACCCTATATAACAATAAAATCGAAAACTATCCCTTTAAAATTTATCACTGATACTGGAGCGACTCATTCTATTATCAATCCTAATCTTTGCCACCCCAATTGCCTAACGAATCTGATAACTCCCTTAAAAATAAAAACTTTAAATAATGTAGTCGAAATAAAACAAAAAGTTAACATACCACTATTTTATGAATTAGGAAATCCATCAAATAAAGTAGAATTTCTTGTGTGCCAATTCCACAATGAATATGATGGACTAATTGGCAACAATATTTTATTAAAAACAAATGCAATCATAGATTATAGAAGTAAGCAACTAATTGTTGAAAATAACAAAATCGATCTAAATTTTGCGTCGAAAGTAGGAACCGAAATAGAATATGAACAAACTGAAACAAACTTAGTAACGTAGTAACAAATATCATAATATCGGTACCCTTACATCCATAAGGAAGAAGTTGAGAAACAAAGTCAAGAAATGTTGGATAAAAGAATTATCCGTCACAGCAATTCTCCTTACTCAGCACCACTTTGGATAGTACCTAAGAAGGTAGATGTCAGCGGCAAAACAAAATGGAGACTCGTCATTGATTATCGCAAACTAAATGCGGTAACCATCGATGACAAATATCCTATACCTAATATGGATGAAATCCTAGAAAAATTAGGTAACTCTCAATATTTCACAACTCTCGACTTAGCAAAGGGATTTCATCAAATTGAAATCGACGAACAGGATATTCATAACACCGCTTTCAGCGTTGAAAATGGTCATTATGAATTTTTACGCATGCCTTTTGTCCTTAAAACAGAGCCAGCCACATTTCAAAGATTGATGAACTGTGTTCTGAAAGAATTTATCAATAAAATATGTCTAGTTTATTTAGATGACATTATAATTTTCTCAGCTTCTCTTCAAGAACACATTGATTCTATTAATAAAATATTCAAGAGGTTAAAAGAAGTCAACCTCAAAGTTCAAATGGATAAATCTGAATTTCTCAAGAGAGAAACAGAATTTCTTGGGCACATTGTTACCCCAGAAGGTATCAAGCCCAATCCAAAAAAAAATAGAATGCGTACAAAATTTTCAGTTACCGAAAACCGCAAAACAAATAAAACAGTTTCTAGGGCTAACTGGGTACTATCGCAAATCCATAAAAGATTATTCAAAAATTGCGAAACCCATGACAAAGTATCTGAAGAAAGATGTTAAATTCCAGCCATCTGATCCAAAGTATCAGAATAGTTTTGAGACCCTTAAAGAACTATTGATTAGTGATCTCATACTACGCTATCCAGATTTCAATAAGGTATTCACACTGACTATGGATGCAAGCCAATACGCACTCGGTGCAGTACTGTCACAAGAGAACCATCCTATTTGTTACGCCAGTAGGACATTGAATGACCACGAGATTAATTACAGTACGATTGAAAAGGAAATTTTGGCCATAGTTTGGGCTACTAAGTACTTTCGTCCATACTTATTTGTTAGGAAATTTATTATAGAGACTGATCATAAACCTTTAACGTGGTTATTTTCTCTAAAAGAACCAAACTCCAAACTTATAAGATGGCGTTTAAAACTGTCTGAGTATGACTATATTATTCAGTACAAGAAAGGGGTTAAAAACAGTAATGCTGACGCTCTGTCACGAATAGAGAAGCCAGCGGCTGAATAACATATGATAGTCCAAGATAATTTAATACCAGTTAGTAAATCACCAATTAATTTATTTAAAAATCAAATAATAATTATCAAAACTAACACTGGGTCACTAAAGCTTAAAAAAAAGAGAATTTTCGATAAAACTCGTACCACAATAGCCATGAAAACTTTAGACGAACAAACCGCAATAACTCTAATAAAACTTCACTTTAATATGAATGGTTTAAATGCAATACTAATCGAAGATGAGGAATTTTACAAACTATTAGAAAACACTTATTTCAAACATTTTTCTAGCAATAAAAAATTCAAAAGTATTCGATGCAAAATGCTTCTAGAAGATATAACTGATGAAGAGAAACTAGCAGAGAAAATAAAGGAAGAATATCTTAGAAACAATCATAGGGGAATCGAAGAAGTCTTTAACCAAATGAAGGTAGTCTACTATAATCCGAAAATTAAAGAGCGTATAACCTAAATAACGATACACAGAAATGCCAATATCGCAAATCTCATTTTCAAAAATTTCAAGTTTGCATTTTCATCTAGAAAACTTTTGATTTGAAACTTAAATTGTGAGAATAATTCTCTCTCAGAATTAAGAAATGTTTTTGTACGTTTTTTTTGTTCATACCTTCATACACTGTTACCCCTTTTAATTTTTAATTTTGATGTTGGCCTACAATCCCATCTCTACGTGGAGTATATTATAATGTGGCTTATGTATTCTTACATATACATACGAGTATTTCAAAACAATTGATGATTTGTATGGTGTATGGATTGTATTTACGTACAAGGTCTACAAGTTATCTCTAATATGAGGATAACAACTACAGATACATATTTATGATTGATATGTATAATATTATTTACTTATCCTTTTGATTATACTCGAAAGGAACATAAAAAATAATAACCCACCATACCACAATAGCTAGATATAGATGTATGTATATGCCTATCTGTACAGACCGGCTTTATTAGTACATACACTCCCTGACAAAATGATAGCACATCCCCAAATTTTGTGAATTTTGAAAAACCCATTGAACACATGTTGTTCTTACATTTATCATAAGAAACTACATCTGGAAAAAGGTGCAATGGCGTCTTATCAGTAAAAAAAAACCAAAGCACCTCTTTTTATGCGAAAAAATATAAAAAACAGGTACGACAAAAAGATAGCACAGGTATGGGCAAAATGAAACAAATTGATGTTATAATTTTTTTATTCATAGTTGATTGTACTCGTAATTATTTCAATAATGTGTTGAACCACCTTTTTCCATTACAGCTTCTAGCATTCTTTTATTCAACGTTTTATACAATTTTTTTATATATTCTAGAGGCAAGTTTGACCATTGTGTCAAAATTGCCGTTTTTAATTCTTCTTCATTGGAATATTGTGTCCCTCCTTGGTAAACAGCACGGGCCAGATGTCCCCACACATTTTCAATAATATTTAGATCTGGTGATCTAGCTGGCCAATCAAGAACCCTCAAATTGTTCTCAGAAAAATACTGTTTTACCATGCGAGACGTGTGGATCGCAGCATTGTCCTGCTGGAATATATAATTTTCCCCGGCAATCGTAGCACCAGATGTTGTTAATTCTTCGTTTATCAATTGGATGTACTGCTCACTGTTCATTCGACCTGGAATAAATCGAATTTGGGTTTTTCCATAATACCCAATTCCGGCCCATACCATCACAGATCCACCTCCCATTTGTCGACGGCTCAACACATGTTTTTCCTTCCTCAAATCGTGATAGTAATAGTTCCATCCATCTGGACCATCCATATTGAACTTTTTTTCATCGCTAAAGACGATTCTTCTCCACTTTTGGTTCCACGTTACGTGCTCTATGGCGAATTTCAGTCGGTTCTCTTTGTGGGCCTTTGTTAATGGTGGCTTCTTTTTAAGTTTTCGTCTTTGGATGTGCTCGCATTCCTGCAAAAGTCGTTGTACGTTCCTTGTATTTGTTTCTACACCTGCTTTAATTGCAATTTGTTTGGCACTAAGTGCAGAATTTGATGCAAGTCTCAAAATTTTGCGTTTATCTCTTTCAGATAACGCTCGTGGTCGCCCCGAACTTTTACGTTTCCCGTAATTTTCGGGATCTTTCAAATAATTATGTACCACTTTTCGACTTCTTTTCAATTTCTTTGCAATTTTTGATACACTCCACTGTTCTTCATTTAAAATAGAAATTGTTTTTATTTCACTTTCACTTAATCTTTTTCCTCGTCCCATTTTGCTATTTTGTTGTTTAGACCGTTGGTAATTTCACTTAATTATGCTTAATAACTCAACTTAAAAGTATGAAAGATATTAAATACGCTGAAAATTATTGAAATTGTTTTAGTTTTATTACTTTCGATGTGCATCCAATGAATATTTAACAAGAAATAACGAGATGTGCTATCTTTTTGTCGTACCTGTTTTTTATATTTTTAAGCATAAAAACAGGTTTTTTGGTTTTTTTCCACTGATAACACGTCATTGCAACTTTTTCCAGATCTACTTTCTTATGACTGGTGTAAGAACAACATATGTTCAATGGGTTTTTCCAAATTCAAAAATTTAGGGATGTGCTATCATTTTGTCAGGGAGTGTATGTATTGTCATTTCGTATACAAGGAGGCTTGGTTGTCTTTTTTTTTATTTTGACTACATCAAATACCAGATTTTATAATTATTGCTAGATGTTAGATTTTAGATTCTGTTTACATGAAGAAATTGATTAGGTAGGTATACAGTGGTGGGAATAGCTATAAACTCACTACGAAAATTTGTAAAATTTTGGAATAAAGCAAAAAAATCTAACTGTTCTTCATATTGCTAGTATAATTGATCAAAAACAAATCTGCACGCATAATCACTTTGATTTATCTCTTAACGGTATTTATTATATAAGCAATTATTACTAAAATATGCGTTGTAACTTGGGAATAGCTATAAACTCAGTTAATAATTTTTACAGTTATACTAAATTTATTGAAAAAAAAAATGATACAAAAAGGTTAATATTTTGTTTTACAACCATTATTTATAATCACATCTAGTAATCTGTCTTTCATACTTTTCACTACATTTTTTAAAATTCTTTTTGGGATGTTATTCCAGGCTGCTAAAATTCTTGATTTCAATTCGTCTACATTTTTTATTTCCGGCTTCTCTTTGTTATACACTTCTCTGGCAACAATCCCCCATAAGTTCTCTATGGGATTCAGGTCAGGACTTAAAGATGGCCACTGCAATAAGGGTATTCCCTGATCTTTCATGAATTGCATTACTGGTCTTGCCTTGTGTACCGGAGCATTATCTTGTTGGAAGATAAATTTTTCGTCCTCTGTGAGAGTTATGAAAGGCAGGAGATAGTCAGCAAGTAGATCTTTATAGCCGGATCCATTTATCCTACCATTTACAAAGGCTATTTCGGACTGCATGTCGTTTTTAAATGCAGCCCATATCATCACAGATCCACCACCACATGTTCTACTGGACAATGTCTTACGGTCATTGCGCAAGTCATGCCAATAGTATTTAAAACCATCTGGACCATCCAGGTTAAACTTTTTTTCATCGCTAAATATAACGTGGCGCCACATACTATCCTTACCGATAAACTTTCTGGCAAACTCTAATCTTATCTTTTTATGATAGTCTTTTAGAGCTGGTTCAAATTTGTGTTTCAGGTATATATAGTGATGTATAGTGATCATAAAAATTATTTGTGTTACTTGTGCACAAAAATTTAAAATTTTTACTATATACATACATAATTCAATTTTTATCCAAATTTTTTTTTCATTTTTATATTCATAATAATTTTGGGAATAGAATTCATGAACGATTAACTTTTAGAATAATTCAAATAATTTTTTTTGTTCTAAGAATAATTATGCTTTTTTCAAGAAATTGTATTTGTAAGAGTTTGAAAAAATAACTATAAAAATTTTACTGTCTGAATCCAAATTACGATAATTTATTATGTACAAATAATTTTTGTGATTACTGCACTTATTATATATACATATATATGATGTAGAAGCAGCACAACATTTGTAAGAAGCATATGTGTATATGAATGTATATAATGATTTAATTTGATCCTTTTACCACTTTTTGTATCAAAATATGTAGGTATATAGAAGATAATTATTTTCTCTTTACATCCTTTTTTTCATATGTCAGGTAAAAACAACCACCTCCATGTTTTAAAGTGTATGATTGTACATGTTTTGTATTGCAAAATCGTTACAAATGATTCATTTTAATTACTTTGAGGAAGTAGCTAAAATTTCAAAAATTTAATATTTAAATGCTTTTATTTACAAAATAAATATAATATGTATTTGCAAATTTTTTATGTTAAATTTATAAAGTAAAGTATTAGAGGTTTTTAATATAAAATATTTCATACTATATACATTTCTAACGTTTGTTTGTTTGTCAGTTTATTGTGTATGAGAGTGAATAGTGAAAATTTTAAAAAAAAATTCAATTTGTTGGTTGTAAAAAAGATATTTAATTTAACACAACGTTACATTCATAAGTTACGTTTATATAAATAAAATTAAATATTTTTAACTTCGATTTATTCTGTGTGAGAGTGAAATGAATAAGTGAAAATTTTCGAAAAATTTATAATTTATCAAAAGTATTTCACATTTCATTAGAAAAAAATAAGTGTTTAATTCTTTAAAAAAAGAAATAATAGTTTGAATATTTTTTGTTTTAAAAAATAATAATAATTTGTGGTTGAAATCATATTTAATAAATTATTAATTTTAAATATTATTAAATATTGAAATATACTCGTATAATACCTACTATATATATTACATATACATTCTATATATATAAAAATGAATCTGCGAAATGTATGTACGCTCATAACTTCCGAACGCCGGCAAAAAATTGGATAATTCTTTTTTTATTGTGTTCGTTATTGCCACGGCAAGGTTTATATACAAAAAAAAAAAAAATCGACCAATTAAATAATAAAAATTAAATAAAATATTATATTATATTAAATAATAAAAGAAATTATAAATTGACATTTCACGGCGTTTGGCGTCAAAATTAAAAATTTTTTTAATCATAGCCTCCTTCGTAAAAATCGACAACGATTTAATGTAATGTTTAAATTAAATTTTTCCAATCGTTAGAAGTGTGTGGAATAAACCTTGAATTTCAATGTTTTTCGCAATGGCAGTTGTACGTTGCATGCTCAAGAGTCGGCAAACCATCGGCGCTATATGTTTTTTCTCCGAAAGGAAAAACAAAGAATATTGTACATTATAAGGCATTAAAATAAAATATAAGTATGAGATAGAATAATTTTAGGAATATTCTTTATTTACCATGAGGATTGTACAAAAAGAAGAACAAATAATAAATTAAATAATAATAAAAAATTAATATGATGAATATATGCAGTCGTATTATTTTATTGTAACTTTATTTCAATATGGTCCTATTGTAACCAGAAGCTATTGCTTACTTTTTTTTAATTTTGTCATAAAACAAATTCTTTTAGGAATTCAGAAAATATGGCGGAAAGAAGTTCGCCGGGTCAGCTAGTTTTATATAAATGTAAATCTACATTTCGTCCGGCGAACAGGTAGGAAATTTAAAAAATTTGTGATTTAAAATCTTTATTTTATATTTCAATTAAAAAAAAAAATTAATTTTTTAAATATAAAACGTAGAAAATTGTGGTTTGCCTTTTTATTTCGTAACATTTTGTAAGGTACATTAACTATTATCACAGTATATCTTTTCCATACCTCCGGCCTATACATAATCTTATCAATTGTTTTTTATTTTAAATTATATATTTTTAAAATGAAAAATAAAAATAAAAAATCCTTAAAAGCAGGCAATATTTGCTGCTTGCCTCACTGTCGTAGATCAAAGCGATCATTTCCTGATTTAAAATTATTTAAATTTCCTGACTTTGACTCACCACTTTACAATAAATGGATAGAGGGTTGCAATTTAAGTGAAGAATTTGTAGAAAACGCGCCTTTGCTTTTCTTATGCCATAATCACTTCACACAAGATTTATTGGGAAAAAGATACCTAAAAAGAGATGCTATTCCAAATTTATGGCTTAAAGATGAAGTAATTGCATCTCAGAACGAAGAAGGTTATGATGATATAGACTTGCTATCTGTAAAATCGCCACCACAAAAGAGGCAAATATCAGAATCACCTATTTCAAAGTGCAGTTCATGCCAAAAAAATTTGAGCAATTGTTTATATTACAGGAGTAAAAATCAATCATTGGTCAAAAAATTAGAAATAAAAAAAAATTATAAAAAAATTACAAAATGACGCTTCAAAATGGCGTAAAAGAGTTTTGACAATGGAAATAAAATGTGGTAAAATAAAAATAAATGTTATATCAGAAGAAATAGAAAAAATGGAAATAAACAATAATGAAAAAGTTCAATGTAAAATGCTATTAAAAACTAAACGTGGCAGAAATACAGGAATATGGCAACCAGAAGAAAAATTATTTGCACAAAATGTATACTATAGATCTAGTTCCACATATTTATTCTTAGGTGATGTTATGAAGCTGAATTTATACCCAGTTTATCATCCTTAAGTAGATGGAATGAAATAAAAAACCTGCAGCCTGGATCTAATCCGTGCATTTATAGTGCTCTAAAAAAAAAGCAGAAAAATTTGATAAAAATGATAAGGACTGCGTTTTAATTTTTGATGAAATTTCTATAAGGCGCAATTTAACTTACAACACTTCAGTCGACATCATAGATGGTCTTGTTGATTATGGTTTCGAAAGGAAAAATAAATTAGGTAGTCAAATATGCGTTTTTATGTTAAGAGGCTTGTTCACGAATTGGACATTTACAATAAAATATGTTGTGTCTGAAAATTCTATCGAAGCAACAATTTTGAAAAAGTCGTTAGAAGATATATTAGATTTAACTCAAAATTTGGTATTAAAAGTTAAAGCAGTAACTTGTGATCAAGGCCCAAATAATCGTAAGTGCTATAAACTTTTTGATGCCACTCCAGAAAAGCCTTATTTTATTCATAATTTAGAAAAAGTTTATTTATTATATGATGTACCTCATTTAATTAAATCCCTGAGGAATTGTTTATTGAAAGCCAATTTCGAAACTCTAGAAGGTATAGTCAAATTTGATGTTATTAGAAAAATATTTGAAATAGAAGTTGGAAATGTAACAAAAATGACTAAATTGACCACCTCCCACATTTCACCCACTTCATTTGAAAAAATGCGACTTAGCTTGGCAACTCAAATTTTCAGTCATAGTGTTGCCGCCGCAATCGAAACAGCATCTTCAAATAATCACATAAGGAGAAATACAGTAGAAAATGCAATCTCTACCGCAAAGTTTATTGAAAGAATTAATTCTTTATTTGATTGTTTGAATAGCAGAGTTTTGAATGATTCAAATCTGCCTTGAAGAAAGAAAATGTTGTTTGGCGTAAATTAGAAGAAATGTTGGATTTCTTGAATACAATTAGTTATAAAGGAAATAAAATTTTTTGTATGGATGGTTTAATAAATGTCATTTTACAATTGGCTAATCAGAAATTTTTAAAATTCTAAATATTTTCATATAATAATCAGATATTCCTACAACTTTATTAGTGTAACACCAAAATATCAAAAACTTCAGTAATGTTTACCTGAATGGCCAATAACATCCGGCGTCTCAGGAAGTAGGTGGGTATAGGTTGATAGATGAACTCGTAACATAGTTATGAGAACTTCATCATCAACCAAAAATCCGCTGAAGACATTACAAGGTTTGCCTTAATGTAGCAGTCCTAACACAAGACTTTGGGTGCAGAAGGCTGATATCCTATTTACATGATTTTAATTCGTAGCAGATACAAAGCAGAGTCTCGGATATTGGAACGGAAAAACAGATCTCGAACTTAACTCTAAAAGCTAAAACACCAAATAATAAAATGATCAATGGAACTTGGAATATCAGAAGTTCATTAAGACCAGCAGCAGTGAAAGAACAATAAATAAAATACATTATATGTGCCAACAGGAAGCAGGATGAACAGAAACTTTACTGAAGGATGAAAAAGCGTAGTTAAAATAGGAAACCAAGAATCAAAAACGTTTGATAAAGAAAAAGGGGGATAGCATAGCATCATAGCTATTCAATTTAGGACTTGAAGCGGTAATAAGAAGAGCAAGGGTAAACAGGGCAGGAATATTAATAACTTAAATCAATCAAATCCTGAGATATGTAGGTGAAATTGACAGAAATAATAGGCAGAAGCATTAAAGAGGTGGAAAATGTGTACCATGCAACATAGTCAGGCATTTTTTACTACCACTAAGTCAGCACTACGCACACTAACACTATCTGAATTAGTGATAGTACAAACGAAAATTCACTAGCACCAAACATTTAGTGGTAGTGAAAATCGAAATTCACTAGCACCAAAATTTAGTGGCAGTGAAAATCGAAATTCACTAGCACTAAATTAATGATAGTGTAACTCAAAATTTACTAGCACTAAATAGTATGATAATTCGAGTGCAGGTATAACTCAAAAACATATTCAGTAATATTGAATTTTTGTTTTCTCACATTTACTAATATATTATAAGTAATTGTCATGTGTTACGGAATTCACTATAACTGGACATTTTTATTTTACTTAATTCTTATTTTAATGGCTATTGGATGTTGGTTTTGGTTGTAGTAGTTTGCATTTGACCAGTGGAAGTTTATTTTTTAGTTACAAAAATACAAATGATTCAACAATCATATTCCTACTAATTGAATTTAAATTAGTTTCAATTAAAAAAAAGAACAATAATGTTAGTTATGTTATTGTTAAATTATTAACAATAATAATAAGAACAAAAATATGTCTATGTTTTGAACAAGTATTAAGTTTTTAATTTTAACTATTATAAAATTATGTGCTTAGTGTATGAGGGGCTTGAATAGCTCGATGGTTGCGTGTCGGTCTTGTGATCTTGAAGATCACTGTTCGAACCCCAGCCAGCGCACTACTCTTGGCCAAGTCGATCATTAATTTTTCCTATCAGCAATGTACACCAGTAACTGATTACTGATGATAAACTGGATGATATATCTGACATAAAATTACTGATCGGCGGTGCCATAATGGACTGAGTTCAAACGAGCATTATCTTATTTTTTTGGTCAGTTTTGTCTTATAAAGAAAATTATAGTAGATAACGAATTAGGCTTTAAAGCATTACCCTTAAGAGAATTTCTAAAAGATATGAAGGTAGATATTCATTTCGTTTCTAATAGCAACCATACCTCAAATTCAGACATCGAACGTTTGCACAACACAAAAAACAAACATATACGCCTCCTAAAACATAACCCGACCAACCACATAAAACCAGTTGAAGAAAAGATACTACGAATTGTAATATTTTATAATAATAGTATACATTCTACTACAGGAAAAAAACCTATTGACTTCATCAACAGAGAAATACATCAAAGTGAATACCCTGAAATTTATAAAAAAATCCTCGATAAAAAACACAAAACTATAAATAGATTGAATATAAATAGGAAAGATCATACAATTTACGAAGGAAAGAATTTTATCAAAGAAATCAGAGGAGACAAAAATCACTTAAAATACAGAAAAATCGACTCCGAAAAAATTGACGACGAACACTTTGCTGATAAAAAGAATCAATTGAAATATTATAAAACACATATCAAACCAAAAAAGAAATTTCAAGATACCAATCTACCAACTATAGAAGTGAAAATAAAAAAAGGAAAGGGGCGAAAGAAAAAACAAATTAATACGCACTAAGGAAATGAAATTCGTCATACTGTTAACTACCATAGCGTTAATTCTATCGACAGTTCGTACTGGAGAACTGCAGACTCATGATTTCAACAGCAACAACGGATACATAACGCTGGAATTAGAACCTGTCAAAATAATTACTAAATATAACAAATTTATTCACGTAATCAACGTCACAGAATTCGAAATTTCCAAAAACCTTATCAAATGTAGTATCTTGGCTCTCCAACCTAAATCCAAATTATTAGGACCCATTTACAACACTTTAGATAAAAGCCTGGCACTGCTTGAAGCTAAAATAGAAAACATTGTACCTCGTCATAGAGACAAACGTGCACTCGTCAATCTACTAGGTAAAGGACTGAAATATGTTGCGGGTACAATTGATTATGACGACGAAGTGAAAATTAAAGCAATACTTGACGAGCTCTCTAATAGTAATGATAAATTAGTCGAACAAAACAATGAACAGGTAAATATCAATCGACAAATATCAGACAAAATACAAAAAATAGTAAGTCATGTTAGAACACAACAAACAAAAATAGAAAGTAACGTGGTATAATCGTACTATTCTAATTATCTTATTCATTCCACGGTTTTCAGACACACATTTTTCAAAAATTCTCATTGAACCTATCCCAGACCCTCAAAACAAATCCTTGTTCCTATCAACTAAAGAATTCCTTACAGACGAACACAATAACGCTTATGTATTCCCGATCAAAGATAATCTAAAGAAAAATTTAGTTTTTGTTACAGACAATTGTGTCAGCAATATTATAAAAGCAAAACAAGCCTCATGTAAAAAGTATATTATAAACACAGAAGAAATAATTGAAATAAAAACTGGTATTGTACTTACAAAACATTTAAAAGAAACTAAAATCGAGCATAATTGTAACAAATTAGATATAAGATCGAAAGGAAATTACTTAATTGAATTTAAAAATTGTAAAATTAAAATAGGAAATAAAACATATGAAAATTATGAAATAACTTTTTACGACAAGATAATATTACCAAATTTTTTAACAAAAATTAAGGAAAATGAAATTTTTCAAGGACTCAATCTTAATGATCTATACAGGGTGATTCTCTATCGGATGAAAACCTTGAGACTGGTGATCAGAGTTGTTCAATTTCATGTAAAAAAATATTTTTTACATTTTTCTGGTAAAAAATGGTAAAAAACGCGTAAAAAAAGGTAAAAAATGTAAAAAATTTAAAAAAGTAGTAAAAAATGTAAAAAAGTAGTAAAAAATGTAAAAAAGTAGTAAAAAATGTAAAAAAGGAAAGGATTTTTTCTAATTGGGCACAGATTCACACTCCTTTAAGAAATCGTCTTACATTCGAAAGGTCGAAAAAATTAATTCACGTTTATTTTTCATTAAATTTAAAAACAATTAACAATTTAGAAATTTTAGATGACAGTGATGACGATGATATGTAATGATTAAATATATTTACAGAGTGTACTTATTTTAAATGTCTTTTCTTTCACCACCTTAAATCTCTTGAATATTTAATTTTAAAATTTTTTTCTTTTTTAAAAACAAAATTTCGGTTTTTTTTGATTTTTTACATATTTTACAAAATTGTTTTCTAAAAATCGAATGTAAAAAAAAATGGTAAAAAATGTAAAAAAAAAATGTAAAAAATGTAAAGTAAAAAATTGGAACAACTCTGCTGGTGATTGTTCATGCCGAGAAACGAAAAAAATTGTATGGCAGGGGGGGGGTCTATTCTCAAGGGGTAAGGAGTTAGGGGGCTACGAATTTTTTTTTTTAGGTCAAGTCACTTGTTCCGTATTTTTGGCCATAACTCACGAAATACTCAATACTTTTGAGTCATTCTGCACTCATTAGAAAGAGAATCAATGGCTCTTTACTTTGATGTCTAAATAATTTAAATTGGACTAGCAGTGCTGAAGATACGGCTCATCAAAGTCAAAAATTCATGGAAAAAAACGGAAAACTTTAAGTTCAAGGTCAAATATCTCAAAAGTTTGCCCTATTTTTTTTTAATTTTTTTTACTTAAAATATAGCCCAATGCATTGCCTTTCATTTGCTTTTTATTTTATTTGATTGTCTTTCGTAGTTCTTGAGTTCTGCGATAAAATACAACAGTGGTTTTGCATCGAAAAGTTGTTACCTGTTGTTGTTGTTGATATTTCTCGTTGAGAAAAGAAATAAAATGTAAAGTTTCACTCTTTAAGATAATTATTTGGTAGTCCTGAAAAGGACTGATTTTTTTTAGTGCAAAATTTAATTTGTAAGAACATTTTCAAAATGTCATCCGTCACGTTGGATGCAGAGCAGAGCTCTTTTTCTTATATTCCTTTTTAAAGGAACTGTCGAAATATTCTCTTTAATTGCGTTTGCACAATTAAAAACCCTTGTGATTAACTCGTTTCGTGTCCGTACTTCAGTTGCGTAAACCATGTCTTTCATGGTACCCCAGAAATAAAAATCAAGAGGGGTTAAGTCGGGAGACCTGGGGGGCCACGGATTTGGACAGTTTCGTCCTATCCATCTCTCCCCGAAGTTTTCGTTCAGCCAATTTCGCACACATCTTTCGGAATGAGATGGTGCTCCGTCATGTTAATAATAAATGCGTCCTAATTGTGCCAGTGGCATTTCGTCTAAAAAGTTTTGAATGTCAGTCTGTAAAAAATTCAAATAATTTTGACTATTCAGTCTGTCTGGTAGGATAACTGGGCCCATAACGCGGTTACCTATTATCCCTGCCCACACATTAACGGAAAATCTGTTTTGTGTTCTTACCTGCCGAGCAGCGTTAGGATTTTCTGCAGACCAAACATGTAGATTGTGTAGATTTATTGCACCACTTTTTGTAAATTGAGCCTCATCTGTCCAAATAATGTTATCAATAAATGTATCGTCATCAAAATCCTTTTCAAGCAGCCAAGAACAGAAGTTCTTGCGATTTGTCCTGTCTTGCGGCAAAATTTCATGTACCGGTGTCATGTGGTAAGGGTAGAGGTCTTCCCTATGTAGCACTCTCCAAACTGTTGATTGTGATAATCCGGTAAAACGCGCTATGCGCCTTGTGCTGGTCGTAGGATCATTTCTGACCATTTCCAGTATTCTTTCTTCTAACTCTACTGAAATTGACACATCATTTCTATTAAAGGAAGTATTATTTTGTACAGAGCCAGTTTCTCTGAGTCTCTGAAACGTCCTCTGGAAAACCGTATGATGAGGAAGTCTTCTATGTGGAAATCGCTGATGATATTCTCTCCGTGCTTGCATTGAATTTCCATTGCTCAGTCCATAGCAATAAATCATATCTGCATACTCCGCGTTCGTAAATTGAGACATTTTTTACAAAAAATTTTACTAAAAATTTAAAAATACAGATAAATACTATTAAAACTAGCTGCGCTTAAAGAAAAACCGATCAATGTTGACAAGTAGGATTGTTAATTATGACTGATTAACAAAATAAAAATCCTCATGAAAGATCTTTTGACCTGCAGTAATAAAGATCCTTTTTGAATATTTTTTTATGTATTTGCAAATCGAAATGTATGAAACAAGGTAAACCACTTTTATTTCTTTTCTCAATGAGAAATATCAACAACAACAACAACAGGTAACAACTTTTCGATGCAAAACCACTGTTGTATTTTATCGCAGAACTCAAGAACTACGAAAGACAATCAAATAAAATAAAAAGCAAATGAAAGGAAGTGCATTGGGCTATATTTTAAGTAAAAAAAATTAAAAAAAAAAAAATAGGGCAAACTTTTGAGATATTTGACCTTGAACTTAAAATTTTCCGTTTTTTTCCATGAATTTTTGACTTTGATGAGCCGTATCTTCAGCACTGCTAGTCCAATTTAAATTATTTAGACATCAAAGTAAAGAGCCATTGATTCTCTTTCTAATGAGTGCAGGATGACTCAAAAGTATTGAGTATTTCGTGAGTTATGGCCAAAAATACGGAACAAGTGACTTGACCTAAAAAAAAAACTTCGTAGCCCCGTAACTCCTTACCCCTTGAGAATAGACCCCCCCTGCCAGACAATTTTTTTCGTTTCTCGGCACGGACAATCACCTGTCTCAAGGTTTTCATCCGATAGAGAATCACCCTGTATATAGAAAACATACAAAACAGAGAAAAATTAAACAAGCTCAATCATAAGAGCCATAAATACATTGTAATCAATACAAGCATTAGCACTGTCGTCATTTTATCAGTAATACTGGTAATAATAGTAAAAGTAATAAGAAAATATATATTTAAATCAAAAATTGAAAAAAAAAATTGATGACAATGTTATTTCGTCGGAGCCTCAATCTAACGATGGGGGTGTTATGACATCACTCCATGAAAAACAGATAATATAATTTTTTTTCTTTCTTTTTACCTTAATTCTAAACTTTCAATAATAAATTAATTCAAAATTTTTGCTTAACTTATTAATTTACAACACGCGCATTAAAATTCTTCGGAAATGCAATTTTCGATGATAAATCAATTTTTGATTTTTATTAATATATATATATTTTCTTTCTAAGTTGTTTTTTTTTCTTTTACACGCGTTTCCGTTAAAAATATCTATTATGCAAAAATCGCATAGATACGATTTGATCAATGAATAGTCAGTGATTGAACAGTGATTGAGTAGTACAAGAGTTACTACCAGTAATCGGTCGCACATTAATATATATAATATCAGTAAGATTCGGGTTTATAGAAAAATAGTTATTAATTGTAAAATTATAAAATTTATAATATATATAGTTTGTGAAATGTATTGTGAAAATATTAACTAAGTGCAAAAGATAAGTTAATAAATAAAACATATTCATAAAGTAAAAAAAATTAAACTGTCTATTTTATTCCCGAATTCCTGGTATAAACATTTTTTGTGTTTTTTTTTGTCTTGAAAAAATATATTAGATTACGACTGCTATACACATTTATATATGTGTATATTTGCACATAACAATATTAAAATCTACACCAATCTTCGGTACCTAAACTCAGTGTAGCTATACAATACGATGAAAATTGTACGAACTTTTGAATGATGTGTAAAATAAATATAACATGCAATCACACAACCATGATCTATACAGGGTGTTTCAGTTCAACGGTAAAAAAATTGAACAATAGATAGGTCTCTCCGAGACAAACAAGAAATCGTTCTACAGGTTGGGGGGGGGGGGTAATCTCAACCGTTTAGCCGCTAGAGGACGTCAAAGTTTTTCTTCTCTTGTTTTACTAAACACCCTGTATTTTTGTTATTTTACATCCCAGCTCAAAAAGTATACCACCATACAATATGAGGCCCCTTGCCGTTTCATTTGACTTATGGCTCATCCCTGTCGCCCAGTAACATGCAGTACTAAAATTTAAACATTTTTATTCTTTTATAATGTATTGTATCGCTCTATACATTCTCATTCTTTTTATTATGTATTATATTTTTCATTTTTTGTATTTCATTTTTTATATAAAATCCATAATTAGCAAAAATTAAACATAATGTAAAAAATGTAATTTTCTAAAAAATTAAAATCTTCACATAAAATTTAGAAAAATGCAATTATATCAAATTTAGCCACGCTGACAAACCAAATACTCGTACAGACAGAACGGAAATTCGTGAGCATGAGAAAATTTTGATTTTAATAATTTATAAAAGCATATTGTTTAATTTCATACAGTTAGTTAATTGAGTTCTGTCCACCAGTAATCATTTTTTAAGAAAGATTATTAAGTTTAAGTTTTTATAAAGTTCAAATTATTTTGTATTTGAGTTAAAATTGTTTTGATAAGATTAAAATTTGTAAAATTGAAATTGTTAAAATCTTGTTTAATTGAAAATAAAAGAAATTAAATAAAAGGTGTAAAAATAAAATAAATAAAAACCTTTTTTTTTTTACCTTACTTGAAGTGAATTACTTATTTGGCGCAGTCGGTAGGATCTGCGATAACGATCCTATAAAAAATTAAAACAAAATAAATAAACAAAATTAAAAGTTATAATAATAACTTATTCAGTGATTTTGCCAACGGTTTATTGGTGAAAGTTTCATATATTGTGCTGTTGTCAACGGTTAATTGACGAACACACTAAATATATAGTGATATTACTGAACTTCGAGGGAACATTGAAATAAGTAATCATCTTCAGGGATCGGTGAGTTTCAACTCTTTGTATCCGGACCATGATCACATCACTCTTCATCGTATTTGTCACGTAAGTCAAATATTGGAAATTTCCTTTTATTCTAAAAATTTCCTTTATCATATGCATAAAATAAAGGAATCTAAAAGCCCTAAGCCAAGATCAATCCCATATAGTTTAAGAAGTAACATTTCTAATTTATTTAGTAAAAGTTTAGAAAATTTAAATCCTTTTGGTAGTGCTGCGGATAATTTAGAAAGTAGTTTAGAAAGTGAAAATCATTTAGAAATTAGTGGTGATTCAAATACTGGTGCGGAAAACGAGAATTCAATTAACTCAAATCGTTCTTGTAGTTCGAATATTATAGAAGTTGAAATAATAAACAATTCAAATAATTCAGGCAATCCGGTTGTGAATAATGTAGCAAACGGAGCACAATTAGCTACTATTGCTACACATGTTTTCAATTCTCTTAGAATTCCTGATGCTGTAAAGGATTTACCAAAGTTTGATGGAAATCCTAGACTTTTGTATGATTTCATCAAAAATGTTGAAGAAATTCTGAGTTTAGCTACTGTAGTCGACGGTACTTCGTATGGTCAGCTTCTATTAAGAGCAGTAAGAAACAAAATTGAAGGACCGGCAAACGAAGTATTGAATATGTACGGTACTTCATTAGATTTGAAGGAAATAAAAACTAATCTCATCCTCCATTATTCAGACAAAAGAAATGAAACCTCTCTTATTAGAGACCTGCACAATCTTAAACAACGAGATAAACCAGTACAAAAATTTTATACTGAAATAATCGAACTACAAGCAACAATGTATAATCACATACAAATACATGAAAGTGACCCAAATGTTGTCAAATCTAAAAGAGAATTATTTTCTGAAATGTGTCTTAACGTATTTTCAGTAGGGTTAAAAGAACCTTTTGGTTCAACTATTCGAGCCATGCAACCAAATTCACTAGCTATTGCATTTACATATTGCATCAAAGAACAGAATATTTTTTACGCAAAATCAGAAAATTCAAATAATCATAATAGGTCCACACCTAAATTTGATAAATCATCTCGACCACCTTTTCATAAACCAGTACATCCTTTTCCTACAGGACAAAGATTTAGATCATACCCACAAAACAATCTACCTTTCAACAATAATCAACCTCGGTTCATACCCAACTTACAGAGACAAAATGCCGTATTTCATCAACAACCTAGACCTTTTGCACCAAACGGTTTAAATCGGCAGATATTACTTAAACCAGAACCAATGGAAATCGGATCAGGCAATTCTAGATTTAGACAGCCTACTGCATATCAACCACCACAAAATAATTCTCAACCTAGATTTATCAGTAGAGAACTTTACAATGTTTGTGAACAAAACTCACCAAATGGTCAGAATAATGTTGACAGCGTTTACACTAATAACTATTATTTCTCAAATTTGGATAGGTATTATAACAGGGATTCAAATGATCATCAGCCTCATGAAAATTCTGATTCGAATTTTGAGTTGGAAGTGCAAAAGATAAGTTAATAAATAAAACATATTCATAAAGTAAAAAAAATAAAACTGTCTATTTTATTCCCGAATTCCTGGTATAAACATTTTTTGTGTTTTTTTTTGTCTTGAAAAAATATATTAGATTACGACTGCTATACACATTTATATATGTGTATATTTGCACATAACAATATTAAAATCTACACCAATCTTCG
The DNA here is from genome assembly GCA_951394055.1 of Villa cingulata. Lineage (NCBI taxonomy): Eukaryota > Metazoa > Arthropoda > Insecta > Diptera > Bombyliidae > Villa > Villa cingulata. The sequence continues at coordinate 26,509,998 of OX596019.1, read as the reverse complement.
GTACCTAAACTCAGTGTAGCTATACAATACGATGAAAATTGTACGAACTTTTGAATGATGTGTAAAATAAATATAACATGCAATCACACAACCATGATCTATACAGGGTGTTTCAGTTCAACGGTAAAAAAATTGAACAATAGATAGGTCTCTCCGAGACAAACAAGAAATCGTTCTACAGGTTGGGGGGGGGGGGTAATCTCAACCGTTTAGCCGCTAGAGGACGTCAAAGTTTTTCTTCTCTTGTTTTACTAAACACCCTGTATTTTTGTTATTTTACATCCCAGCTCAAAAAGTATACCACCATACAATATGAGGCCCCTTGCCGTTTCATTTGACTTATGGCTCATCCCTGTCGCCCAGTAACATGCAGTACTAAAATTTAAACATTTTTATTCTTTTATAATGTATTGTATCGCTCTATACATTCTCATTCTTTTTATTAGTATTATATTTTTCATTTTTTGTATTTCATTTTTTATATAAAATCCATAATTAGCAAAAATTAAACATAATGTAAAAAATGTAATTTTCTAAAAAATTAAAATCTTCACATAAAATTTAGAAAAATGCAATTATATCAAATTTAGCCACGCTGACAAACCAAATACTCGTACAGACAGAACGGAAATTCGTGAGCATGAGAAAATTTTGATTTTAATAATTTATAAAAGCATATTGTTTAATTTCATACAGTTAGTTAATTGAGTTCTGTCCACCAGTAATCATTTTTTAAGAAAGATTATTAAGTTTAAGTTTTTATAAAGTTCAAATTATTTTGTATTTGAGTTAAAATTGTTTTGATAAGATTAAAATTTGTAAAATTGAAATTGTTAAAATCTTGTTTAATTGAAAATAAAAGAAATTAAATAAAAGGTGTAAAAATAAAATAAATAAAAACCTTTTTTTTTTTACCTTACTTGAAGTGAATTACTTATTTGGCGCAGTCGGTAGGATCTGCGATAACGATCCTATAAAAAATTAAAACAAAATAAATAAACAAAATTAAAAGTTATAATAATAACTTATTCAGTGATTTTGCCAACGGTTTATTGGTGAAAGTTTCATATATTGTGCTGTTGTCAACGGTTAATTGACGAACACACTAAATATATAGTGATATTACTGAACTTCGAGGGAACATTGAAATAAGTAATCATCTTCAGGGATCGGTGAGTTTCAACTCTTTGTATCCGGACCATGATCACATCACTCTTCATCGTATTTGTCACGTAAGTCAAATATTGGAAATTTCCTTTTATTCTAAAAATTTCCTTTATCATATGCATAAAATAAAGGAATCTAAAAGCCCTAAGCCAAGATCAATCCCATATAGTTTAAGAAGTAACATTTCTAATTTATTTAGTAAAAGTTTAGAAAATTTAAATCCTTTTGGTAGTGCTGCGGATAATTTAGAAAGTAGTTTAGAAAGTGAAAATCATTTAGAAATTAGTGGTGATTCAAATACTGGTGCGGAAAACGAGAATTCAATTAACTCAAATCGTTCTTGTAGTTCGAATATTATAGAAGTTGAAATAATAAACAATTCAAATAATTCAGGCAATCCGGTTGTGAATAATGTAGCAAACGGAGCACAATTAGCTACTATTGCTACACATGTTTTCAATTCTCTTAGAATTCCTGATGCTGTAAAGGATTTACCAAAGTTTGATGGAAATCCTAGACTTTTGTATGATTTCATCAAAAATGTTGAAGAAATTCTGAGTTTAGCTACTGTAGTCGACGGTACTTCGTATGGTCAGCTTCTATTAAGAGCAGTAAGAAACAAAATTGAAGGACCGGCAAACGAAGTATTGAATATGTACGGTACTTCATTAGATTTGAAGGAAATAAAAACTAATCTCATCCTCCATTATTCAGACAAAAGAAATGAAACCTCTCTTATTAGAGACCTGCACAATCTTAAACAACGAGATAAACCAGTACAAAAATTTTATACTGAAATAATCGAACTACAAGCAACAATGTATAATCACATACAAATACATGAAAGTGACCCAAATGTTGTCAAATCTAAAAGAGAATTATTTTCTGAAATGTGTCTTAACGTATTTTCAGTAGGGTTAAAAGAACCTTTTGGTTCAACTATTCGAGCCATGCAACCAAATTCACTAGCTATTGCATTTACATATTGCATCAAAGAACAGAATATTTTTTACGCAAAATCAGAAAATTCAAATAATCATAATAGGTCCACACCTAAATTTGATAAATCATCTCGACCACCTTTTCATAAACCAGTACATCCTTTTCCTACAGGACAAAGATTTAGATCATACCCACAAAACAATCTACCTTTCAACAATAATCAACCTCGGTTCATACCCAACTTACAGAGACAAAATGCCGTATTTCATCAACAACCTAGACCTTTTGCACCAAACGGTTTAAATCGGCAGATATTACTTAAACCAGAACCAATGGAAATCGGATCAGGCAATTCTAGATTTAGACAGCCTACTGCATATCAACCACCACAAAATAATTCTCAACCTAGATTTATCAGTAGAGAACTTTACAATGTTTGTGAACAAAACTCACCAAATGGTCAGAATAATGTTGACAGCGTTTACACTAATAACTATTATTTCTCAAATTTGGATAGGTATTATAACAGGGATTCAAATGATCATCAGCCTCATGAAAATTCTGATTCGAATTTTGAGTTGGAAGTGCAAAAGATAAGTTAATAAATAAAACATATTCATAAAGTAAAAAAAATAAAACTGTCTATTTTATTCCCGAATTCCTGGTATAAACATTTTTTGTGTTTTTTTTTGTCTTGAAAAAATATATTAGATTACGACTGCTATACACATTTATATATGTGTATATTTGCACATAACAATATTAAAATCTACACCAATCTTCGGTACCTAAACTCAGTGTAGCTATACAATACGATGAAAATTGTACGAACTTTTGAATGATGTGTAAAATAAATATAACATGCAATCACACAACCATGATCTATACAGGGTGTTTCAGTTCAACGGTAAAAAAATTGAACAATAGATAGGTCTCTCCGAGACAAACAAGAAATCGTTCTACAGGTTGGGGGGGGGGGGGGTAATCTCAACCGTTTAGCCGCTAGAGGACGTCAAAGTTTTTCTTCTCTTGTTTTACTAAACACCCTGTATTTTTGTTATTTTACATCCCAGCTCAAAAAGTATACCACCATACAATATGAGGCCCCTTGCCGTTTCATTTGACTTATGGCTCATCCCTGTCGCCCAGTAACATGCAGTACTAAAATTTAAACATTTTTATTCTTTTATAATGTATTGTATCGCTCTATACATTCTCATTCTTTTTATTAGTATTATATTTTTCATTTTTTGTATTTCATTTTTTATATAAAATCCATAATTAGCAAAAATTAAACATAATGTAAAAAATGTAATTTTCTAAAAAATTAAAATCTTCACATAAAATTTAGAAAAATGCAATTATATCAAATTTAGCCACGCTGACAAACCAAATACTCGTACAGACAGAACGGAAATTCGTGAGCATGAGAAAATTTTAATTTTAATAATTTATAAAAGCATATTGTTTAATTTCATACAGTTAGTTAATTGAGTTCTGTCCACCAGTAATCATTTTTTAAGAAAGATTATTAAGTTTAAGTTTTTATAAAGTTCAAATTATTTTGTATTTGAGTTAAAATTGTTTTGATAAGATTAAAATTTGTAAAATTGAAATTGTTAAAATCTTGTTTAATTGAAAATAAAAGAAATTAAATAAAAGGTGTAAAAATAAAATAAATAAAAACCTTTTTTTTTTACCTTACTTGAAGTGAATTACTTATTTGGCGCAGTCGGTAGGATCTGCGATAACGATCCTATAAAAAATTAAAACAAAATAAATAAACAAAATTAAAAGTTATAATAATAACTTATTCTGTGATTTTGCCAACGGTTTATTGGTGAAAGTTTCATATATTGTGCTGTTGTCAACGGTTAATTGACGAACACACTAAATATATAGTGATATTACTGAACTTCGAGGGAACATTGAAATAAGTAATCATCTTCAGGGATCGGTGAGTTTCAACTCTTTGTATCCGGACCATGATCACATCACTCTTCATCGTATTTGTCACGTAAGTCAAATATTGGAAATTTCCTTTTATTCTAAAAATTTCCTTTATCATATGCATAAAATAAAGGAATCTAAAAGCCCTAAGCCAAGATCAATCCCATATAGTTTAAGAAGTAACATTTCTAATTTATTTAGTAAAAGTTTAGAAAATTTAAATCCTTTTGGTAGTGCTGCGGATAATTTAGAAAGTAGTTTAGAAAGTGAAAATCATTTAGAAATTAGTGGTGATTCAAATACTGGTGCGGAAAACGAGAATTCAATTAACTCAAATCGTTCTTGTAGTTCGAATATTATAGAAGTTGAAATAATAAGCAATTCAAATAATTCAGGCAATCCGGTTGTGAATAATGTAGCAAACGGAGCACAATTAGCTACTATTGCTACACATGTTTTCAATTCTCTTAGAATTCCTGATGCTGTAAAGGATTTACCAAAGTTTGATGGAAATCCTAGACTTTTGTATGATTTCATCAAAAATGTTGAAGAAATTCTGAGTTTAGCTACTGTAGTCGACGGTACTTCGTATGGTCAGCTTCTATTAAGAGCAGTAAGAAACAAAATTGAAGGACCGGCAAACGAAGTATTGAATATGTACGGTACTTCATTAGATTTGAAGGAAATAAAAACTAATCTCATCCTCCATTATTCAGACAAAAGAAATGAAACCTCTCTTATTAGAGACCTGCACAATCTTAAACAACGAGATAAACCAGTACAAAAATTTTATACTGAAATAATCGAACTACAAGCAACAATGTATAATCACATACAAATACATGAAAGTGACCCAAATGTTGTCAAATCTAAAAGAGAATTATTTTCTGAAATGTGTCTTAACGTATTTTCAGTAGGGTTAAAAGAACCTTTTGGTTCAACTATTCGAGCCATGCAACCAAATTCACTAGCTATTGCATTTACATATTGCATCAAAGAACAGAATATTTTTTACGCAAAATCAGAAAATTCAAATAATCATAATAGGTCCACACCTAAATTTGATAAATCATCTCGACCACCTTTTCATAAACCAGTACATCCTTTTCCTACAGGACAAAGATTTAGATCATACCCACAAAACAATCTACCTTTCAACAATAATCAACCTCGGTTCATACCCAACTTACAGAGACAAAATGCCGTATTTCATCAACAACCTAGACCTTTTGCACCAAACGGTTTAAATCGGCAGATATTACTTAAACCAGAACCAATGGAAATCGGATCAGGCAATTCTAGATTTAGACAGCCTACTGCATATCAACCACCACAAAATAATTCTCAACCTAGATTTATCAGTAGAGAACTTTACAATGTTTGTGAACAAAACTCACCAAATGGTCAGAATAATGTTGACAGCGTTTACACTAATAACTATTATTTCTCAAATTTGGATAGGTATTATAACAGGGATTCAAATGATCATCAGCCTCATGAAAATTCTGATTCGAATTTTGAGTTGGAAGACGCAAATTTTCGTATACCCGCCTCAACAAACCACTCGGTTACATAGATGTTAATAAACACGGTCATATTCTCCCTTATATACAAATTTCATCTTCTTTTGGCCAGCCTTTAAAATTTCTAGTTGATACTGGAGCATCTTCTTCCTTCATTGACCCTAAATACATCGATCCACAAAATTTGATAAATACTAAACCCATTACTATCGTAACAATGCTCAACAAACATAAATTAGATAAAGAAGTAACACTTCCAAATTTCACTGAATTTAGAAAGCCAGGTAAAATGAGATTTCTAGCATTTAAATTTCACGATTATTTTGATGGTTTATTGGGATTAGACATTTTAAATTCACTAGGCGCAACAGTTGATTTGGTAAACAAACAATTAATTACACAAAATGCAATACTTCCTTTGTGTTTCAAACCAAATCTCATGTCTGAAAAATATTTAATTCCGGCCAAATCAAAATCTGTAATGAATCTACCCGTAGATATACAAAACGGCGACATTTATGTAGGAATGATCGAAATTCTACCTAATCTGTTTATTTCTGAAGGAATTTACCATTCGGAAAATTGGTATAGTCGCATGGAAATTGTAAACGAATCTGATAAGGATCAAATACTTTTCTTGGAACAACCACTTAAAGTCAAAGCTTTTCTTCCGAATGAATTCAATGAAATTAATAACTTCAATGTGGAATGTGAAATTGAGCCAAATGTGAAGAAGGAAGACATCCATGACTTAATTAGAACCTCTCATTTAAATAATGAGGAACGACGCGAACTTTTAAAATTGTGCAAAAACTATGAAGACATATTTTTCAAAGAAAATGAACACTTAAGCTTCACCAACCAAATAAAACATTGCATTAAAACTACCGACGATATACCGATGTATGTAAAGTCCTATCGTTATCCGTACATACATAAAGAAGAAGTACAAAGACAGATTTCTGATATGCTAAAGCAAGGCGTAATACGACACAGTTACTCCCCATGGAGCTCTCCCGTCTGGATTGTGCCCAAAAAACAAGATGCTTGTGGAAAGAAAAAGTGGCGGTTAGTGATCGATTACTGCAATTTGAATGAAAAAACCATAAGTGACAAATACCCTCTGCCTAATATAACTGAAATCCTCGAATAATTAGGCAAGTGCATGTATTTTTCAACATTAGACTTAGCCAGCGGTTTTCATCAGATAGATATGAACCCACAGGACATTCAAAAAACAGCATTCACCGTAGAAGGAGATCACTATGAATACGTAAGAATGCCTTTCGGGCTAAAGAATGCCCCTTCCACTTTCCAACGCGTAATGGATAATGTTTTGAAAGATCTTATAGGAAAAATCTGTTTAGTATATCTTGATGATATTATCATCTACTCAACCTCACTCCAAGAACATTGCGAAAACCTCCGAATTGTTTTTGATAAATTAAAAAAGGCAAATTTCAAAGTCCAGCTAGACAAATGTGAATTTCTGAAGAAGGAAATAGCATTTTTAGGCCACATTGTGACCACAGACGGCGTAAAACCTAATCCCGATAAAAGTCAAGCCATTCAAAATTTTCCTTTACCAAAGACTCTTAAACAAATAAAATCTTTTCTGGGATTATTAGGTTACTACCGTAAATTTATTAAAGATTTTGCGAAACTGACAAAACCATTGACGGAATGTCTTAAAAAAGATAAGAAAATTGAATTCACCGATAAATATGTAAAAGCTTTTGAAACATGCAAGGATATTTTAATGAATGACCCTATTCTTCAGCACCCAGATTTCGAAAAGCCATTCATTCTTACCACAGACGCAAGCAATTTCGCCAAAGGTGCAATACTATCCCAAGGTACGATAGGTAGTGATAAACCCATCTGCTACGCCAGCAGAACTTTGACTTCTTCTGAAATAAACTATTCAACTATAGAAAAGGAATTATTGGCCATAGCATGGGCTACCAAATACTTCCGCCCCTACTTATTCGGACGCAAATTCACAATTGTCACTGATCATAAACCACTTCTTTGGCTCATGAATCTCAAAGAACCTAATTCTAAATTAGTACGTTGGAGACTTAGACTGGAAGAATTCGATTACAAAATTGTTTATAAGAAAGGTAAGCAAAACTCGCAGACGCTTTAAGCCGTAATTAGATTGATGAAAATCCTAGAGTCGAATTAAACACTAATGAGATAGAAACCGAAGCGACGAAGGGAAGTGATAATATCTCGACAGTGCATTCCGCTGAAAAAAATCTCAGTGATGGTATTCCTATATCAGAGAGACCTTTAAACGAATTCAATCTTCAATTAATTTTGGAAAAATCGAATAGAAACTCGCAGAACACACTTCAATGTCCTTTTAAAAATAAACAGAGACGTACAATTAAATCACAAACCTTCACAATGGAAAATATAATATATATCTTTAAAAAACATATCCCTCCTAATAAACTCACTGCCATATATACAAATAGTGAAATATTTAAACTAATTCAGCAAGTACATTCTCAATATTTCGCTAGAAGCAACGGTTTCAAAATAATTCGATGTACAGACTTTGTACAGGACGTTACCGAGAATGATGTACAAGATAAATTAATTCGAGATTATCATTTAAAAAATAACCACAGAGGAATTAATAAAACGCTTTTACATTTAAAACGAAGTTTTTATTTCCCTCACATGAAGGACAAAATTACCAAAATAACAAATAATTGCGAAACCTGTCAAACACAGAAGTATGATAGAAAACCCCCTACAATTAAATTTTCCGTTCCACAAATTCCTGAAAAACCATTGGATATCTTACACATTGATATTTATAGCATCAATAACAAACAAATTCTAACTATTATAGATAAATTTTCCAAATTTGCAGCTGCTTATACTGTCTTATCAAGAAATAGTTTGATTATGATAAAAACACTTCGTCATTTCTCTAGCCTTCACGGCATACCAAAGAAAATTGTCTCTGACCAAGGTACAGCATTTATGTCCACAATTTTCCAGGATTTCTGCAACCAATATGATATTGATCATCATATTACAAGCTATCAACAAACTTCTAGTAATGCCCCAGTTGAAAGATTACATTCAACCTTAACTGAAATCTATAGAATTGTCAAAGAAAAATCTGAAAATTTAGACCATGATGACATATTAAACGAGGTAATTACAACATATAATAATTCTATACAATCTTCCACAAAACTTACTCCTTTTGAACTCTTCTATGGCAGAACGAATAGTTTTAACAAAACCCTAAAATATAATAATGCACATGATTATCTGAAAAAATTAAATGAGTTTCAGGAAAATTTATACCCAGCAATTAAAAATCAATTAGAATAAAAAACAAAAAGTAATATGGAAAAATTAAATAAAACAAGAGAAGAACCGGAAAATCTAGAAGTAGGAAAGATAGTTTATAGAAAAGAATGTAGAAGAAATAAGTTAACCCGCAGGTTTACTAAACAAAAGGTCAAAGAAAATAGAAATATTGCTATTATAACACAACAAAATAAGAAAATAGATAAATCAAAACTAAAAAAGAAACGTAAATTTCAGGACGATGATAACGACGGGACAGAAACTACAAATACAAGACTTGAGGGGACAGAAAATACTAACGATGAAATTAGGAACAGCCAGAATAGTGCAAAGATATAATAATCTACTTCATATAGTTAGACTGGAGACATACGAAAAAACTATAGGCAAATTAACTGAATCACTGACAACTTTTGACAAAATGGAAGAAATAGAAGATTCCATAAAACTAACAAATATTAAATTACTAAATCTAAAGAATAAATTAGACAGTTTAAAACCTAGTTTTAGAAATAAAAGAGGATTAGTAAATGGGTTAGGCACGATTATAAAAAGCATTACCGGTAACATGGATGCAGAAGACGCAATCAGCCTTAATAAGGAAATATAAAACTTAACCTCGAATCAAAATGAAATAGGAAACAAAATTGATGAACAAACTGCAATTAATATACGAATGATAGAACGATTTGAGAATATAACAACGCACATTAATAATCAACAAGAAACTAAACAAAATTATCTGAGGTACTATCAAAAGAATTTTCAGAATAAAATAAATATTAATCTTGATATTACTAAGCATAGTCAATATTTGAATGATATAAATTATAATATTGACTTAATTAACAATCAGCTTATTAATTTAGCTGAAGCAATGGTCCTTGCTCGATTAAATATAATTTCTAAACAAATACTAAGTCCAGACGAATTATCAGACATATATCACAACTTAAAGAATCAGTCGATAAATATTAAATCAAATGAGCATATCTATGAGATGCTTGGCTTGCAGGCTTATTATAACAATTCAAATATAATCTTTAACGTTTAAGTTCCCGTATTATCCAGAGAAACATACTCCTTATTCCATATAATTCCTTTACCAATAAATGGTACTAAATCAATTCCCACTAAGACATAACAAAAATACCAACCAATATTTTGACGAACCGTGTCCAAAAATCGAGAAAACATACTATTGCAAGGAATCAAATTATCAAGAGAAATATGGCAAATCCATCTGTATAGGACAGCTAGTTGAAAACCAACCAGCAACGTGCCAACTGATAGAACGATCACAAACGTCAGAAATAATACAACCTGAACAAAATTATATCCTTTTGATTAATGTACCGGAAACGCGAATAAATTCTTGTGAATCCAGCGAACTCAAGACACAAGGAACTCAATTGATACATTTTGAAAACTGCTCAGTAGAGATAAACGGTATTACCTATATAGACAATATTAATAGTTATTGGGACGACATTCATATCTATCCAGCAACACTACAAAGTATTAATTATTCAACAACCATAGACGACCTAAAACTGCAGAAACTAAGATCATATCATATCAGCAACAAACAGGCAATTGAACTTCTGGAAACAAAAATGGAAAACAGAGATATGCTTTCATTTGGCACATCTACGCTAATAGCACTAATAGTTTTATCAATCGTTATCTACTTAATCATTAAACAGATATCAGAAAACAAAGAAAAACAAACAATAACCTGCAAAAGTATGACAATAAGGGATCTTCCGACTTCAGAACACCCTTCACCGAGAACTTCAACAATTACTATTAAAACTAGCTGCGCTTAAAGAAAAACCGATCAATGTTGACAAGTAGGATTGTTAATTATGACTGATTAACAAAATAAAAATCCTCATGAAAGATCTTTTGACCTGCAGTAATAAAGATCCTTTTTGAATATTTTTTTATGTATTTGCAAATCGAAATGTATGAAACAAGGTAAACCACTTTTATTTCTTTTCTCAATGAGAAATATCAACAACAACAACAACAGGTAACAACTTTTCGATGCAAAACCACTGTTGCATTTTATCGCAGAACTCAAGAACTACGAAAGACAATCAAATAAAATAAAAAGCAAATGAAAGGAAATGCATTGGGCTATATTTTAAGTAAAAAAAATTAAAAAAAAAAAATAGGGCAAACTTTTGAGATATTTGACCTTGAACTTAAAATTTTCCGTTTTTTTTCATGAATTTTTGAGTTTGATGAGCCGTATCTTCAGCACTGCTAGTCCAATTTAAATTATTTAGACATCAAAGTAAAGAGCCATTGATTCTCTTTCTAATGAGTGCAGGATGACTCAAAAGTATTGAGTATTTCGTGAGTTATGGCCAAAAATACGGAACAAGTGACTTGACCTAAAAAAAAAACTTCGTAGCCCCGTAACTCCTTACCCCTTGAGAATAGACCCCCCCTGCCAGACAATTTTTTTCGTTTCTCGGCACGGACAATCACCTGTCTCAAGGTTTTCATCCGATAGAGAATCACCCTGTATATAGAAAACATACAAAACAGAGAAAAATTAAACAAGCTCAATCATAAGAGCCATAAATACATTGTAATCAATACAAGCATTAGCACTGTCGTCATTTTATCAGTAATACTGGTAATAATAGTAAAAGTAATAAGAAAATATATATTTAAATCAAAAATTGAAAAAAAAAATTGATGACAATGTTATTTCGTCGGAGCCTCAATCTAACGATGGGGGTGTTATGACATCACTCCATGAAAAACAGATAATATAATTTTTTTTCTTTCTTTTTACCTTAATTCTAAACTTTCAATAATAAATTAATTCAAAATTTTTGCTTAACTTATTAATTTACAACACGCGCATTAAAATTCTTCGGAAATGCAATTTTCGATGATAAATCAATTTTTGATTTTTATTAATATATATATATTTTCTTTCTAAGTTGTTTTTTTTTCTTTTACACGCGTTTCCGTTAAAAATATCTATTATGCAAAAATCGCATAGATACGATTTGATCAATGAATAGTCAGTGATTGAACAGTGATTGAGTAGTACAAGAGTTACTACCAGTAATCGGTCGCACATTAATATATATAATATCAGTAAGATTCGGGTTTATAGAAAAATAGTTATTAATTGTAAAATTATAAAATTTATAATATATATAGTTTGTGAAATGTATTGTGAAAATATTAACTAAGTGCAAAAGATAAGTTAATAAATAAAACATATTCATAAAGTAAAAAAAATAAAACTGTCTATTTTATTCCCGAATTCCTGGTATAAACATTTTTTGTGTTTTTTTTTGTCTTGAAAAAATATATTAGATTACGACTGCTATACACATTTATATATGTGTATATTTGCACATAACAATATTAAAATCTACACCAATCTTCGGTACCTAAACTCAGTGTAGCTATACAATACGATGAAAATTGTACGAACTTTTGAATGATGTGTAAAATAAATATAACATGCAATCACACAACCATGATCTATACAGGGTGTTTCAGTTCAACGGTAAAAAAATTGAACAATAGATAGGTCTCTCCGAGACAAACAAGAAATCGTTCTACAGGTTGGGGGGGGGGGGGTAATCTCAACCGTTTAGCCGCTAGAGGACGTCAAAGTTTTTCTTCTCTTGTTTTACTAAACACCCTGTATTTTTGTTATTTTACATCCCAGCTCAAAAAGTATACCACCATACAATATGAGGCCCCTTGCCGTTTCATTTGACTTATGGCTCATCCCTGTCGCCCAGTAACATGTAGTACTAAAATTTAAACATTTTTATTCTTTTATAATGTATTGTATCGCTCTATACATTCTCATTCTTTTTATTATGTATTATATTTTTCATTTTTTGTATTTCATTTTTTATATAAAATCCATAATTAGCAAAAATTAAACATAATGTAAAAAATGTAATTTTCTAAAAAATTAAAATCTTCACATAAAATTTAGAAAAATGCAATTATATCAAATTTAGCCACGCTGACAAATCAAATACTCGTACAGACAGAACGGAAATTCGTGAGCATGAGAAAATTTTAATTTTAATAATTTATAAAAGCATATTGTTTAATTTCATACAGTTAGTTAATTGAGTTCTGTCCACCAGTAATCATTTTTTAAGAAAGATTATTAAGTTTAAGTTTTTATAAAGTTCAAATTATTTTGTATTTGAGTTAAAATTGTTTTGATAAGATTAAAATTTGTAAAATTGAAATTGTTAAAATCTTGTTTAATTGAAAATAAAAGAAATTAAATAAAAGGTGTAAAAATAAAATAAATAAAAACCTTTTTTTTTTACCTTACTTGAAGTGAATTACTTATTTGGCGCAGTCGGTAGGATCTGCGATAACGATCCTATAAAAAATTAAAACAAAATAAATAAACAAAATTAAAAGTTATAATAATAACTTATTCTGTGATTTTGCCAACGGTTTATTGGTGAAAGTTTCATATATTGTGCTGTTGTCAACGGTTAATTGACGAACACACTAAATATATAGTGATATTACTGAACTTCGAGGGAACATTGAAATAAGTAATCATCTTCAGGGATCGGTGAGTTTCAACTCTTTGTATCCGGACCATGATCACATCACTCTTCATCGTATTTGTCACGTAAGTCAAATATTGGAAATTTCCTTTTATTCTAAAAATTTCCTTTATCATATGCATAAAATAAAGGAATCTAAAAGCCCTAAGCCAAGATCAATCCCATATAGTTTAAGAAGTAACATTTCTAATTTATTTAGTAAAAGTTTAGAAAATTTAAATCCTTTTGGTAGTGCTGCGGATAATTTAGAAAGTAGTTTAGAAAGTGAAAATCATTTAGAAATTAGAGGTGATTCAAATACTGGTGCGGAAAACGAGAATTCAATTAACTCAAATCGTTCTTGTAGTTCGAATATTATAGAAGTTGAAATAATAAGCAATTCAAATAATTCAGGCAATCCGGTTGTGAATAATGTAGCAAACGGAGCACAATTAGCTACTATTGCTACACATGTTTTCAATTCTCTTAGAATTCCTGATGCTGTAAAGGATTTACCAAAGTTTGATGGAAATCCTAGACTTTTGTATGATTTCATCAAAAATGTTGAAGAAATTCTGAGTTTAGCTACTGTAGTCGACGGTACTTCGTATGGTCAGCTTCTATTAAGAGCAGTAAGAAACAAAATTGAAGGACCGGCAAACGAAGTATTGAATATGTACGGTACTTCATTAGATTTGAAGGAAATAAAAACTAATCTCATCCTCCATTATTCAGACAAAAGAAATGAAACCTCTCTTATTAGAGACCTGCACAATCTTAAACAACGAGATAAACCAGTACAAAAATTTTATACTGAAATAATCGAACTACAAGCAACAATGTATAATCACATACAAATACATGAAAGTGACCCAAATGTTGTCAAATCTAAAAGAGAATTATTTTCTGAAATGTGTCTTAACGTATTTTCAGTAGGGTTAAAAGAACCTTTTGGTTCAACTATTCGAGCCATGCAACCAAATTCACTAGCTATTGCATTTACATATTGCATCAAAGAACAGAATATTTTTTACGCAAAATCAGAAAATTCAAATAATCATAATAGGTCCACACCTAAATTTGATAAATCATCTCGACCACCTTTTCATAAACCAGTACATCCTTTTCCTACAGGACAAAGATTTAGATCATACCCACAAAACAATCTACCTTTCAACAATAATCAACCTCGGTTCATACCCAACTTACAGAGACAAAATGCCGTATTTCATCAACAACCTAGACCTTTTGCACCAAACGGTTTAAATCGGCAGATATTACTTAAACCAGAACCAATGGAAATCGGATCAGGCAATTCTAGATTTAGACAGCCTACTGCATATCAACCACCACAAAATAATTCTCAACCTAGATTTATCAGTAGAGAACTTTACAATGTTTGTGAACAAAACTCACCAAATGGTCAGAATAATGTTGACAGCGTTTACACTAATAACTATTATTTCTCAAATTTGGATAGGTATTATAACAGGGATTCAAATGATCATCAGCCTCATGAAAATTCTGATTCGAATTTTGAGTTGGAAGTGCAAAAGATAAGTTAATAAATAAAACATATTCATAAAGTAAAAAAAATAAAACTGTCTATTTTATTCCCGAATTCCTGGTATAAACATTTTTTGTGTTTTTTTTTGTCTTGAAAAAATATATTAGATTACGACTGCTATACACATTTATATATGTGTATATTTGCACATAACAATATTAAAATCTACACCAATCTTCGGTACCTAAACTCAGTGTAGCTATACAATACGATGAAAATTGTACGAACTTTTGAATGATGTGTAAAATAAATATAACATGCAATCACACAACCATGATCTATACAGGGTGTTTCAGTTCAACGGTAAAAAAATTGAACAATAGATAGGTCTCTCCGAGACAAACAAGAAATCGTTCTACAGGTTGGGGGGGGGGGGTAATCTCAACCGTTTAGCCGCTAGAGGACGTCAAAGTTTTTCTTCTCTTGTTTTACTAAACACCCTGTATTTTTGTTATTTTACATCCCAGCTCAAAAAGTATACCACCATACAATATGAGGCCCCTTGCCGTTTCATTTGACTTATGGCTCATCCCTGTCGCCCAGTAACATGCAGTACTAAAATTTAAACATTTTTATTCTTTTATAATGTATTGTATCGCTCTATACATTCTCATTCTTTTTATTAGTATTATATTTTTCATTTTTTGTATTTCATTTTTTATATAAAATCCATAATTAGCAAAAATTAAACATAATGTAAAAAATGTAATTTTCTAAAAAATTAAAATCTTCACATAAAATTTAGAAAAATGCAATTATATCAAATTTAGCCACGCTGACAAACCAAATACTCGTACAGACAGAACGGAAATTCGTGAGCATGAGAAAATTTTAATTTTAATAATTTATAAAAGCATATTGTTTAATTTCATACAGTTAGTTAATTGAGTTCTGTCCACCAGTAATCATTTTTTAAGAAAGATTATTAAGTTTAAGTTTTTATAAAGTTCAAATTATTTTGTATTTGAGTTAAAATTGTTTTGATAAGATTAAAATTTGTAAAATTGAAATTGTTAAAATCTTGTTTAATTGAAAATAAAAGAAATTAAATAAAAGGTGTAAAAATAAAATAAATAAAAACCTTTTTTTTTTACCTTACTTGAAGTGAATTACTTATTTGGCGCAGTCGGTAGGATCTGCGATAACGATCCTATAAAAAATTAAAACAAAATAAATAAACAAAATTAAAAGTTATAATAATAACTTATTCTGTGATTTTGCCAACGGTTTATTGGTGAAAGTTTCATATATTGTGCTGTTGTCAACGGTTAATTGACGAACACACTAAATATATAGTGATATTACTGAACTTCGAGGGAACATTGAAATAAGTAATCATCTTCAGGGATCGGTGAGTTTCAACTCTTTGTATCCGGACCATGATCACATCACTCTTCATCGTATTTGTCACGTAAGTCAAATATTGGAAATTTCCTTTTATTCTAAAAATTTCCTTTATCATATGCATAAAATAAAGGAATCTAAAAGCCCTAAGCCAAGATCAATCCCATATAGTTTAAGAAGTAACATTTCTAATTTATTTAGTAAAAGTTTAGAAAATTTAAATCCTTTTGGTAGTGCTGCGGATAATTTAGAAAGTAGTTTAGAAAGTGAAAATCATTTAGAAATTAGTGGTGATTCAAATACTGGTGCGGAAAACGAGAATTCAATTAACTCAAATCGTTCTTGTAGTTCGAATATTATAGAAGTTGAAATAATAAGCAATTCAAATAATTCAGGCAATCCGGTTGTGAATAATTTAGCAAACGGAGCACAATTAGCTACTATTGCTACACATGTTTTCAATTCTCTTAGAATTCCTGATGCTGTAAAGGATTTACCAAAGTTTGATGGAAATCCTAGACTTTTGTATGATTTCATCAAAAATGTTGAAGAAATTCTGAGTTTAGCTACTGTAGTCGACGGTACTTCGTATGGTCAGCTTCTATTAAGAGCAGTAAGAAACAAAATTGAAGGACCGGCAAACGAAGTATTGAATATGTACGGTACTTCATTAGATTTGAAGGAAATAAAAACTAATCTCATCCTCCATTATTCAGACAAAAGAAATGAAACCTCTCTTATTAGAGACCTGCACAATCTTAAACAACGAGATAAACCAGTACAAAAATTTTATACTGAAATAATCGAACTACAAGCAACAATGTATAATCACATACAAATACATGAAAGTGACCCAAATGTTGTCAAATCTAAAAGAGAATTATTTTCTGAAATGTGTCTTAACGTATTTTCAGTAGGGTTAAAAGAACCTTTTGGTTCAACTATTCGAGCCATGCAACCAAATTCACTAGCTATTGCATTTACATATTGCATCAAAGAACAGAATATTTTTTACGCAAAATCAGAAAATTCAAATAATCATAATAGGTCCACACCTAAATTTGATAAATCATCTCGACCACCTTTTCATAAACCAGTACATCCTTTTCCTACAGGACAAAGATTTAGATCATACCCACAAAACAATCTACCTTTCAACAATAATCAACCTCGGTTCATACCCAACTTACAGAGACAAAATGCCGTATTTCATCAACAACCTAGACCTTTTGCACCAAACGGTTTAAATCGGCAGATATTACTTAAACCAGAACCAATGGAAATCGGATCAGGCAATTCTAGATTTAGACAGCCTACTGCATATCAACCACCACAAAATAATTCTCAACCTAGATTTATCAGTAGAGAACTTTACAATGTTTGTGAACAAAACTCACCAAATGGTCAGAATAATGTTGACAGCGTTTACACTAATAACTATTATTTCTCAAATTTGGATAGGTATTATAACAGGGATTCAAATGATCATCAGCCTCATGAAAATTCTGATTCGAATTTTGAGTTGGAAGACGCAAATTTTCGTATACCCGCCTCAACAAACCACTCGGTTACATAGATGTTAATAAACACGGTCATATTCTCCCTTATATACAAATTTCATCTTCTTTTGGCCAGCCTTTAAAATTTCTAGTTGATACTGGAGCATCTTCTTCCTTCATTGACCCTAAATACATCGATCCACAAAATTTGATAAATACTAAACCCATTACTATCGTAACAATGCTCAACAAACATAAATTAGATAAAGAAGTAACACTTCCAAATTTCACTGAATTTAGAAAGCCAGGTAAAATGAGATTTCTAGCATTTAAATTTCACGATTATTTTGATGGTTTATTGGGATTAGACATTTTAAATTCACTAGGCGCAACAGTTGATTTGGTAAACAAACAATTAATTACACAAAATGCAATACTTCCTTTGTGTTTCAAACCAAATCTCATGTCTGAAAAATATTTAATTCCGGCCAAATCAAAATCTGTAATGAATCTACCCGTAGATATACAAAACGGCGACATTTATGTAGGAATGATCGAAATTCTACCTAATCTGTTTATTTCTGAAGGAATTTACCATTCGGAAAATTGGTATAGTCGCATGGAAATTGTAAACGAATCTGATAAGGATCAAATACTTTTCTTGGAACAACCACTTAAAGTCAAAGCTTTTCTTCCGAATGAATTCAATGAAATTAATAACTTCAATGTGGAATGTGAAATTGAGCCAAATGTGAAGAAGGAAGACATCCATGACTTAATTAGAACCTCTCATTTAAATAATGAGGAACGACGCGAACTTTTAAAATTGTGCAAAAACTATGAAGACATATTTTTCAAAGAAAATGAACACTTAAGCTTCACCAACCAAATAAAACATTGCATTAAAACTACCGACGATATACCGATGTATGTAAAGTCCTATCGTTATCCGTACATACATAAAGAAGAAGTACAAAGACAGATTTCTGATATGCTAAAGCAAGGCGTAATACGACACAGTTACTCCCCATGGAGCTCTCCCGTCTGGATTGTGCCCAAAAAACAAGATGCTTGTGGAAAGAAAAAGTGGCGGTTAGTGATCGATTACTGCAATTTGAATGAAAAAACCATAAGTGACAAATACCCTCTGCCTAATATAACTGAAATCCTCGAATAATTAGGCAAGTGCATGTATTTTTCAACATTAGACTTAGCCAGCGGTTTTCATCAGATAGATATGAACCCACAGGACATTCAAAAAACAGCATTCACCGTAGAAGGAGATCACTATGAATACGTAAGAATGCCTTTCGGGCTAAAGAATGCCCCTTCCACTTTCCAACGCGTAATGGATAATGTTTTGAAAGATCTTATAGGAAAAATCTGTTTAGTATATCTTGATGATATTATCATCTACTCAACCTCACTCCAAGAACATTGCGAAAACCTCCGAATTGTTTTTGATAAATTAAAAAAGGCAAATTTCAAAGTCCAGCTAGACAAATGTGAATTTCTGAAGAAGGAAATAGCATTTTTAGGCCACATTGTGACCACAGACGGCGTAAAACCTAATCCCGATAAAAGTCAAGCCATTCAAAATTTTCCTTTACCAAAGACTCTTAAACAAATAAAATCTTTTCTGGGATTATTAGGTTACTACCGTAAATTTATTAAAGATTTTGCGAAACTGACAAAACCATTGACGGAATGTCTTAAAAAAGATAAGAAAATTGAATTCACCGATAAATATGTAAAAGCTTTTGAAACATGCAAGGATATTTTAATGAATGACCCTATTCTTCAGCACCCAGATTTCGAAAAGCCATTCATTCTTACCACAGACGCAAGCAATTTCGCCAAAGGTGCAATACTATCCCAAGGTACGATAGGTAGTGATAAACCCATCTGCTACGCC
This sequence comes from Villa cingulata, assembly GCA_951394055.1. Lineage (NCBI taxonomy): Eukaryota > Metazoa > Arthropoda > Insecta > Diptera > Bombyliidae > Villa > Villa cingulata. The sequence goes on along the minus strand of OX596019.1, from coordinate 26,490,184 downwards.
AGCAGAACTTTGACTTCTTCTGAAATAAACTATTCAACTATAGAAAAGGAATTATTGGCCATAGCATGGGCTACCAAATACTTCCGCCCCTACTTATTCGGACGCAAATTCACAATTGTCACTGATCATAAACCACTTCTTTGGCTCATGAATCTCAAAGAACCTAATTCTAAATTAGTACGTTGGAGACTTAGACTGGAAGAATTCGATTACAAAATTGTTTATAAGAAAGGTAAGCAAAACTCGCAGACGCTTTAAGCCGTAATTAGATTGATGAAAATCCTAGAGTCGAATTAAACACTAATGAGATAGAAACCGAAGCGACGAAGGGAAGTGATAATATCTCGACAGTGCATTCCGCTGAAAAAAATCTCAGTGATGGTATTCCTATATCAGAGAGACCTTTAAACGAATTCAATCTTCAATTAATTTTGGAAAAATCGAATAGAAACTCGCAGAACACACTTCAATGTCCTTTTAAAAATAAACAGAGACGTACAATTAAATCACAAACCTTCACAATGGAAAATATAATATATATCTTTAAAAAACATATCCCTCCTAATAAACTCACTGCCATATATACAAATAGTGAAATATTTAAACTAATTCAGCAAGTACATTCTCAATATTTCGCTAGAAGCAACGGTTTCAAAATAATTCGATGTACAGACTTTGTACAGGACGTTACCGAGAATGATGTACAAGATAAATTAATTCGAGATTATCATTTAAAAAATAACCACAGAGGAATTAATAAAACGCTTTTACATTTAAAACGAAGTTTTTATTTCCCTCACATGAAGGACAAAATTACCAAAATAACAAATAATTGCGAAACCTGTCAAACACAGAAGTATGATAGAAAACCCCCTACAATTAAATTTTCCGTTCCACAAATTCCTGAAAAACCATTGGATATCTTACACATTGATATTTATAGCATCAATAACAAACAAATTCTAACTATTATAGATAAATTTTCCAAATTTGCAGCTGCTTATACTGTCTTATCAAGAAATAGTTTGATTATGATAAAAACACTTCGTCATTTCTCTAGCCTTCACGGCATACCAAAGAAAATTGTCTCTGACCAAGGTACAGCATTTATGTCCACAATTTTCCAGGATTTCTGCAACCAATATGATATTGATCATCATATTACAAGCTATCAACAAACTTCTAGTAATGCCCCAGTTGAAAGATTACATTCAACCTTAACTGAAATCTATAGAATTGTCAAAGAAAAATCTGAAAATTTAGACCATGATGACATATTAAACGAGGTAATTACAACATATAATAATTCTATACAATCTTCCACAAAACTTACTCCTTTTGAACTCTTCTATGGCAGAACGAATAGTTTTAACAAAACCCTAAAATATAATAATGCACATGATTATCTGAAAAAATTAAATGAGTTTCAGGAAAATTTATACCCAGCAATTAAAAATCAATTAGAATAAAAAACAAAAAGTAATATGGAAAAATTAAATAAAACAAGAGAAGAACCGGAAAATCTAGAAGTAGGAAAGATAGTTTATAGAAAAGAATGTAGAAGAAATAAGTTAACCCGCAGGTTTACTAAACAAAAGGTCAAAGAAAATAGAAATATTGCTATTATAACACAACAAAATAAGAAAATAGATAAATCAAAACTAAAAAAGAAACGTAAATTTCAGGACGATGATAACGACGGGACAGAAACTACAAATACAAGACTTGAGGGGACAGAAAATACTAACGATGAAATTAGGAACAGCCAGAATAGTGCAAAGATATAATAATCTACTTCATATAGTTAGACTGGAGACATACGAAAAAACTATAGGCAAATTAACTGAATCACTGACAACTTTTGACAAAATGGAAGAAATAGAAGATTCCATAAAACTAACAAATATTAAATTACTAAATCTAAAGAATAAATTAGACAGTTTAAAACCTAGTTTTAGAAATAAAAGAGGATTAGTAAATGGGTTAGGCACGATTATAAAAAGCATTACCGGTAACATGGATGCAGAAGACGCAATCAGCCTTAATAAGGAAATATAAAACTTAACCTCGAATCAAAATGAAATAGGAAACAAAATTGATGAACAAACTGCAATTAATATACGAATGATAGAACGATTTGAGAATATAACAACGCACATTAATAATCAACAAGAAACTAAACAAAATTATCTGAGGTACTATCAAAAGAATTTTCAGAATAAAATAAATATTAATCTTGATATTACTAAGCATAGTCAATATTTGAATGATATAAATTATAATATTGACTTAATTAACAATCAGCTTATTAATTTAGCTGAAGCAATGGTCCTTGCTCGATTAAATATAATTTCTAAACAAATACTAAGTCCAGACGAATTATCAGACATATATCACAACTTAAAGAATCAGTCGATAAATATTAAATCAAATGAGCATATCTATGAGATGCTTGGCTTGCAGGCTTATTATAACAATTCAAATATAATCTTTAACGTTTAAGTTCCCGTATTATCCAGAGAAACATACTCCTTATTCCATATAATTCCTTTACCAATAAATGGTACTAAATCAATTCCCACTAAGACATAACAAAAATACCAACCAATATTTTGACGAACCGTGTCCAAAAATCGAGAAAACATACTATTGCAAGGAATCAAATTATCAAGAGAAATATGGCAAATCCATCTGTATAGGACAGCTAGTTGAAAACCAACCAGCAACGTGCCAACTGATAGAACGATCACAAACGTCAGAAATAATACAACCTGAACAAAATTATATCCTTTTGATTAATGTACCGGAAACGCGAATAAATTCTTGTGAATCCAGCGAACTCAAGACACAAGGAACTCAATTGATACATTTTGAAAACTGCTCAGTAGAGATAAACGGTATTACCTATATAGACAATATTAATAGTTATTGGGACGACATTCATATCTATCCAGCAACACTACAAAGTATTAATTATTCAACAACCATAGACGACCTAAAACTGCAGAAACTAAGATCATATCATATCAGCAACAAACAGGCAATTGAACTTCTGGAAACAAAAATGGAAAACAGAGATATGCTTTCATTTGGCACATCTACGCTAATAGCACTAATAGTTTTATCAATCGTTATCTACTTAATCATTAAACAGATATCAGAAAACAAAGAAAAACAAACAATAACCTGCAAAAGTATGACAATAAGGGATCTTCCGACTTCAGAACACCCTTCACCGAGAACTTCAACAATTACTATTAAAACTAGCTGCGCTTAAAGAAAAACCGATCAATGTTGACAAGTAGGATTGTTAATTATGACTGATTAACAAAATAAAAATCCTCATGAAAGATCTTTTGACCTGCAGTAATAAAGATCCTTTTTGAATATTTTTTTATGTATTTGCAAATCGAAATGTATGAAACAAGGTAAACCACTTTTATTTCTTTTCTCAATGAGAAATATCAACAACAACAACAACAGGTAACAACTTTTCGATGCAAAACCACTGTTGCATTTTATCGCAGAACTCAAGAACTACGAAAGACAATCAAATAAAATAAAAAGCAAATGAAAGGAAATGCATTGGGCTATATTTTAAGTAAAAAAAATTAAAAAAAAAAAATAGGGCAAACTTTTGAGATATTTGACCTTGAACTTAAAATTTTCCGTTTTTTTTCATGAATTTTTGAGTTTGATGAGCCGTATCTTCAGCACTGCTAGTCCAATTTAAATTATTTAGACATCAAAGTAAAGAGCCATTGATTCTCTTTCTAATGAGTGCAGGATGACTCAAAAGTATTGAGTATTTCGTGAGTTATGGCCAAAAATACGGAACAAGTGACTTGACCTAAAAAAAAAACTTCGTAGCCCCGTAACTCCTTACCCCTTGAGAATAGACCCCCCCTGCCAGACAATTTTTTTCGTTTCTCGGCACGGACAATCACCTGTCTCAAGGTTTTCATCCGATAGAGAATCACCCTGTATATAGAAAACATACAAAACAGAGAAAAATTAAACAAGCTCAATCATAAGAGCCATAAATACATTGTAATCAATACAAGCATTAGCACTGTCGTCATTTTATCAGTAATACTGGTAATAATAGTAAAAGTAATAAGAAAATATATATTTAAATCAAAAATTGAAAAAAAAAATTGATGACAATGTTATTTCGTCGGAGCCTCAATCTAACGATGGGGGTGTTATGACATCACTCCATGAAAAACAGATAATATAATTTTTTTTCTTTCTTTTTACCTTAATTCTAAACTTTCAATAATAAATTAATTCAAAATTTTTGCTTAACTTATTAATTTACAACACGCGCATTAAAATTCTTCGGAAATGCAATTTTCGATGATAAATCAATTTTTGATTTTTATTAATATATATATATTTTCTTTCTAAGTTGTTTTTTTTTCTTTTACACGCGTTTCCGTTAAAAATATCTATTATGCAAAAATCGCATAGATACGATTTGATCAATGAATAGTCAGTGATTGAACAGTGATTGAGTAGTACAAGAGTTACTACCAGTAATCGGTCGCACATTAATATATATAATATCAGTAAGATTCGGGTTTATAGAAAAATAGTTATTAATTGTAAAATTATAAAATTTATAATATATATAGTTTGTGAAATGTATTGTGAAAATATTAACTAAGTGCAAAAGATAAGTTAATAAATAAAACATATTCATAAAGTAAAAAAAATAAAACTGTCTATTTTATTCCCGAATTCCTGGTATAAACATTTTTTGTGTTTTTTTTTGTCTTGAAAAAATATATTAGATTACGACTGCTATACACATTTATATATGTGTATATTTGCACATAACAATATTAAAATCTACACCAATCTTCGGTACCTAAACTCAGTGTAGCTATACAATACGATGAAAATTGTACGAACTTTTGAATGATGTGTAAAATAAATATAACATGCAATCACACAACCATGATCTATACAGGGTGTTTCAGTTCAACGGTAAAAAAATTGAACAATAGATAGGTCTCTCCGAGACAAACAAGAAATCGTTCTACAGGTTGGGGGGGGGGGGGTAATCTCAACCGTTTAGCCGCTAGAGGACGTCAAAGTTTTTCTTCTCTTGTTTTACTAAACACCCTGTATTTTTGTTATTTTACATCCCAGCTCAAAAAGTATACCACCATACAATATGAGGCCCCTTGCCGTTTCATTTGACTTATGGCTCATCCCTGTCGCCCAGTAACATGTAGTACTAAAATTTAAACATTTTTATTCTTTTATAATGTATTGTATCGCTCTATACATTCTCATTCTTTTTATTATGTATTATATTTTTCATTTTTTGTATTTCATTTTTTATATAAAATCCATAATTAGCAAAAATTAAACATAATGTAAAAAATGTAATTTTCTAAAAAATTAAAATCTTCACATAAAATTTAGAAAAATGCAATTATATCAAATTTAGCCACGCTGACAAATCAAATACTCGTACAGACAGAACGGAAATTCGTGAGCATGAGAAAATTTTAATTTTAATAATTTATAAAAGCATATTGTTTAATTTCATACAGTTAGTTAATTGAGTTCTGTCCACCAGTAATCATTTTTTAAGAAAGATTATTAAGTTTAAGTTTTTATAAAGTTCAAATTATTTTGTATTTGAGTTAAAATTGTTTTGATAAGATTAAAATTTGTAAAATTGAAATTGTTAAAATCTTGTTTAATTGAAAATAAAAGAAATTAAATAAAAGGTGTAAAAATAAAATAAATAAAAACCTTTTTTTTTTACCTTACTTGAAGTGAATTACTTATTTGGCGCAGTCGGTAGGATCTGCGATAACGATCCTATAAAAAATTAAAACAAAATAAATAAACAAAATTAAAAGTTATAATAATAACTTATTCTGTGATTTTGCCAACGGTTTATTGGTGAAAGTTTCATATATTGTGCTGTTGTCAACGGTTAATTGACGAACACACTAAATATATAGTGATATTACTGAACTTCGAGGGAACATTGAAATAAGTAATCATCTTCAGGGATCGGTGAGTTTCAACTCTTTGTATCCGGACCATGATCACATCACTCTTCATCGTATTTGTCACGTAAGTCAAATATTGGAAATTTCCTTTTATTCTAAAAATTTCCTTTATCATATGCATAAAATAAAGGAATCTAAAAGCCCTAAGCCAAGATCAATCCCATATAGTTTAAGAAGTAACATTTCTAATTTATTTAGTAAAAGTTTAGAAAATTTAAATCCTTTTGGTAGTGCTGCGGATAATTTAGAAAGTAGTTTAGAAAGTGAAAATCATTTAGAAATTAGAGGTGATTCAAATACTGGTGCGGAAAACGAGAATTCAATTAACTCAAATCGTTCTTGTAGTTCGAATATTATAGAAGTTGAAATAATAAACAATTCAAATAATTCAGACAATCCGGTTGTGAATAATGTAGCAAACGGAGCACAATTAGCTACTATTGCTACACATGTTTTCAATTCTCTTAGAATTCCTGATGCTGTAAAGGATTTACCAAAGTTTGATGGAAATCCTAGACTTTTGTATGATTTCATCAAAAATGTTGAAGAAATTCTGAGTTTAGCTACTGTAGTCGACGGTACTTCGTATGGTCAGCTTCTATTAAGAGCAGTAAGAAACAAAATTGAAGGACCGGCAAACGAAGTATTGAATATGTACGGTACTTCATTAGATTTGAAGGAAATAAAAACTAATCTCATCCTCCATTATTCAGACAAAAGAAATGAAACCTCTCTTATTAGAGACCTGCACAATCTTAAACAACGAGATAAACCAGTACAAAAATTTTATACTGAAATAATCGAACTACAAGCAACAATGTATAATCACATACAAATACATGAAAGTGACCCAAATGTTGTCAAATCTAAAAGAGAATTATTTTCTGAAATGTGTCTTAACGTATTTTCAGTAGGGTTAAAAGAACCTTTTGGTTCAACTATTCGAGCCATGCAACCAAATTCACTAGCTATTGCATTTACATATTGCATCAAAGAACAGAATATTTTTTACGCAAAATCAGAAAATTCAAATAATCATAATAGGTCCACACCTAAATTTGATAAATCATCTCGACCACCTTTTCATAAACCAGTACATCCTTTTCCTACAGGACAAAGATTTAGATCATACCCACAAAACAATCTACCTTTCAACAATAATCAACCTCGGTTCATACCCAACTTACAGAGACAAAATGCCGTATTTCATCAACAACCTAGACCTTTTGCACCAAACGGTTTAAATCGGCAGATATTACTTAAACCAGAACCAATGGAAATCGGATCAGGCAATTCTAGATTTAGACAGCCTACTGCATATCAACCACCACAAAATAATTCTCAACCTAGATTTATCAGTAGAGAACTTTACAATGTTTGTGAACAAAACTCACCAAATGGTCAGAATAATGTTGACAGCGTTTACACTAATAACTATTATTTCTCAAATTTGGATAGGTATTATAACAGGGATTCAAATGATCATCAGCCTCATGAAAATTCTGATTCGAATTTTGAGTTGGAAGACGCAAATTTTCGTATACCCGCCTCAACAAACCACTCGGTTACATAGATGTTAATAAACACGGTCATATTCTCCCTTATATACAAATTTCATCTTCTTTTGGCCAGCCTTTAAAATTTCTAGTTGATACTGGAGCATCTTCTTCCTTCATTGACCCTAAATACATCGATCCACAAAATTTGATAAATACTAAACCCATTACTATCGTAACAATGCTCAACAAACATAAATTAGATAAAGAAGTAACACTTCCAAATTTCACTGAATTTAGAAAGCCAGGTAAAATGAGATTTCTAGCATTTAAATTTCACGATTATTTTGATGGTTTATTGGGATTAGACATTTTAAATTCACTAGGCGCAACAGTTGATTTGGTAAACAAACAATTAATTACACAAAATGCAATACTTCCTTTGTGTTTCAAACCAAATCTCATGTCTGAAAAATATTTAATTCCGGCCAAATCAAAATCTGTAATGAATCTACCCGTAGATATACAAAACGGCGACATTTATGTAGGAATGATCGAAATTCTACCTAATCTGTTTATTTCTGAAGGAATTTACCATTCGGAAAATTGGTATAGTCGCATGGAAATTGTAAACGAATCTGATAAGGATCAAATACTTTTCTTGGAACAACCACTTAAAGTCAAAGCTTTTCTTCCGAATGAATTCAATGAAATTAATAACTTCAATGTGGAATGTGAAATTGAGCCAAATGTGAAGAAGGAAGACATCCATGACTTAATTAGAACCTCTCATTTAAATAATGAGGAACGACGCGAACTTTTAAAATTGTGCAAAAACTATGAAGACATATTTTTCAAAGAAAATGAACACTTAAGCTTCACCAACCAAATAAAACATTGCATTAAAACTACCGACGATATACCGATGTATGTAAAGTCCTATCGTTATCCGTACATACATAAAGAAGAAGTACAAAGACAGATTTCTGATATGCTAAAGCAAGGCATAATACGACACAGTTACTCCCCATGGAGCTCTCTCGTCTGGATTGTGCCCAAAAAACAAGATGCTAGTGGAAAGAAAAAGTGGCGGTTAGTGATCGATTACTGCAAATTGAATGAAAAAACCATAAGTGACAAATACCCTCTGCCTAATATAACTGAAATCCTCGAATAATTAGGCAAGTGCATGTATTTTTCAACATTAGACTTAGCCAGCGGTTTTCATCAGATAGAGATGAACCCACAGGACATTCAAAAAACAGCATTCACCGTAGAAGGAGATCACTTTGAATACGTAAGAATGCCTTTCGGGCTAAAGAATGCCCCTTCCACTTTCCAACGCGTAATGGATAATGTTTTGAAAGATCTTATAGGAAAAATCTGTTTAGTATATCTTGATGATATTATCATCTACTCAACCTCACTCCAAGAACATTGCGAAAACCTCCGAATTGTTTTTGATAAATTAAAAAAGGCAAATTTCAAAGTCCAGCTAGACAAATGTGAATTTCTGAAGAAGGAAATAGCATTTTTAGGCCACATTGTGACCACAGACGGCGTAAAACCTAATCCCGATAAAAGTCAAGCCATTCAAAATTTTCCTTTACCAAAGACTCTTAAACAAATAAAATCTTTTCTGGGATTATTAGGTTACTACCGTAAATTTATTAAAGATTTTGCGAAACTGACAAAACCATTGACGGAATGTCTTAAAAAAGATAAGAAAATTGAATTCACCGATAAATATGTAAAAGCTTTTGAAACATGCAAGGATATTTTAATAAATGACCCTATTCTTCAGCACCCAGATTTCGAAAAGCCATTCATTCTTACCACAGACGCAAGCAATTTCGCCAAAGGTGCAATACTATCCCAAGGTACGATAGGTAGTGATAAACCCATCTGCTACGCCAGCAGAACTTTGACTTCTTCTGAAATAAACTATTCAACTATAGAAAAGGAATTATTGGCCATAGCATGGGCTACCAAATACTTCCGCCCCTACTTATTCGGACGCAAATTCACAATTGTCACTGATCATAAACCACTTCTTTGGCTCATGAATCTCAAAGAACCTAATTCTAAATTAGTACGTTGGAGACTTAGACTGGAAGAATTCGATTACAAAATTGTTTATAAGAAAGGTAAGCAAAACTCGCAGACGCTTTAAGCCGTAATTAGATTGATGAAAATCCTAGAGTCGAATTAAACACTAATGAGATAGAAACCGAAGCGACGAAGGGAAGTGATAATATCTCGACAGTGCATTCCGCTGAAAAAAATCTCAGTGATGGTATTCCTATATCAGAGAGACCTTTAAACGAATTCAATCTTCAATTAATTTTGGAAAAATCGAATAGAAACTCGCAGAACACACTTCAATGTCCTTTTAAAAATAAACAGAGACGTACAATTAAATCACAAACCTTCACAATGGAAAATATAATATATATCTTTAAAAAACATATCCCTCCTAATAAACTCACTGCCATATATACAAATAGTGAAATATTTAAACTAATTCAGCAAGTACATTCTCAATATTTCGCTAGAAGCAACGGTTTCAAAATAATTCGATGTACAGACTTTGTACAGGACGTTACCGAGAATGATGTACAAGATAAATTAATTCGAGATTATCATTTAAAAAATAACCACAGAGGAATTAATAAAACGCTTTTACATTTAAAACGAAGTTTTTATTTCCCTCACATGAAGGACAAAATTACCAAAATAACAAATAATTGCGAAACCTGTCAAACACAGAAGTATGATAGAAAACCCCCTACAATTAAATTTTCCGTTCCACAAATTCCTGAAAAACCATTGGATATCTTACACATTGATATTTATAGCATCAATAACAAACAAATTCTAACTATTATAGATAAATTTTCCAAATTTGCAGCTGCTTATACTGTCTTATCAAGAAATAGTTTGATTATGATAAAAACACTTCGTCATTTCTCTAGCCTTCACGGCATACCAAAGAAAATTGTCTCTGACCAAGGTACAGAATTTATGTCCACAATTTTCCAGGATTTCTGCAACCAATATGATATTGATCATCATATTACAAGCTATCAACAAACTTCTAGTAATGCCCCAGTTGAAAGATTACATTCAACCTTAACTGAAATCTATAGAATTGTCAAAGAAAAATCTGAAAATTTAGACCATGATGACATATTAAACGAGGTAATTACAACATATAATAATTCTATACAATCTTCCACAAAACTTACTCCTTTTGAACTCTTCTATGGCAGAACGAATAGTTTTAACAAAACCCTAAAATATAATAATGCACATGATTATCTGAAAAAATTAAATGAGTTTCAGGAAAATTTATACCCAGCAATTAAAAATCAATTAGAATAAAAAACAAAAAGTAATATGGAAAAATTAAATAAAACAAGAGAAGAACCGGAAAATCTAGAAGTAGGAAAGATAGTTTATAGAAAAGAATGTAGAAGAAATAAGTTAACCCGCAGGTTTACTAAACAAAAGGTCAAAGAAAATAGAAATATTGCTATTATAACACAACAAAATAAGAAAATAGATAAATCAAAACTAAAAAAGAAACGTAAATTTCAGGACGATGATAACGACGGGACAGAAACTACAAATACAAGACTTGAGGGGACAGAAAATACTAACGATGAAATTAGGAACAGCCAGAATAGTGCAAAGATATAATAATCTACTTCATATAGTTAGACTGGAGACATACGAAAAAACTATAGGCAAATTAACTGAATCACTGACAACTTTTGACAAAATGGAAGAAATAGAAGATTCCATAAAACTAACAAATATTAAATTACTAAATCTAAAGAATAAATTAGACAGTTTAAAACCTAGTTTTAGAAATAAAAGAGGATTAGTAAATGGGTTAGGCACGATTATAAAAAGCATTACCGGTAACATGGATGCAGAAGACGCAATCAGCCTTAATAAGGAAATATAAAACTTAACCTCGAATCAAAATGAAATAGGAAACAAAATTGATGAACAAACTGCAATTAATATACGAATGATAGAACGATTTGAGAATATAACAACGCACATTAATAATCAACAAGAAACTAAACAAAATTATCTGAGGTACTATCAAAAGAATTTTCAGAATAAAATAAATATTAATCTTGATATTACTAAGCATAGTCAATATTTGAATGATATAAATTATAATATTGACTTAATTAACAATCAGCTTATTAATTTAGCTGAAGCAATGGTCCTTGCTCGATTAAATATAATTTCTAAACAAATACTAAGTCCAGACGAATTATCAGACATATATCACAACTTAAAGAATCAGTCGATAAATATTAAATCAAATGAGCATATCTATGAGATGCTTGGCTTGCAGGCTTATTATAACAATTCAAATATAATCTTTAACGTTTAAGTTCCCGTATTATCCAGAGAAACATACTCCTTATTCCATATAATTCCTTTACCAATAAATGGTACTAAATCAATTCCCACTAAGACATAACAAAAATACCAACCAATATTTTGACGAACCGTGTCCAAAAATCGAGAAAACATACTATTGCAAGGAATCAAATTATCAAGAGAAATATGGCAAATCCATCTGTATAGGACAGCTAGTTGAAAACCAACCAGCAACGTGCCAACTGATAGAACGATCACAAACGTCAGAAATAATACAACCTGAACAAAATTATATCCTTTTGATTAATGTACCGGAAACGCGAATAAATTCTTGTGAATCCAGCGAACTCAAGACACAAGGAACTCAATTGATACATTTTGAAAACTGCTCAGTAGAGATAAACGGTATTACCTATATAGACAATATTAATAGTTATTGGGACGACATTCATATCTATCCAGCAACACTACAAAGTATTAATTATTCAACAACCATAGACGACCTAAAACTGCAGAAACTAAGATCATATCATATCAGCAACAAACAGGCAATTGAACTTCTGGAAACAAAAACGGAAAACAGAGATATGCTTCAATGTTGTGCATTTACGTGTAATCTATTAAAGTCTACGTTACAGTGTAGACAACTGCGTCGACAATTATTTTAGTGTAGACAATGTCGACAAATAGTAAACAAAGTAGATAATGTAGAGAAAGAACTGTCAGTATTAGTACAACAGCTGTCTCTCATTCAAATATTTATTTTTTTAATACGGATTTCATATATGTGCATGTCTTTGCGTATGTATACAAGATAAGGTGAATGATGATGACGATCATTGTATAAAGAATAATTATTACTCAATTCTTACTATTAAAGAGTAATTATTCTTTATAACATGGATGACGATGATCTAAATGAGATATAAACTTATTTTTTTTTAATTTATTTAAAATGTTTGAATATATTTTCTTATAGACATGAGTATCACCTTCAATGCCAAACCGGTGGCACATTTATGAAATAAATTCATAAATACATCACAAATGATAAATAAAATTGATTTCAATGTGAAATTTTACTTAGTTTATTGTTTTGAATTTCAGTGCTAGGATTAATGTTTATGAATATTTAAAATCGTTATTAAATGTCTTATTTATATATCAAATATAATTCTAAGTACATTATGGTTATTTCATAATTCAATTCATTAATTCAATGGATTTACTTTTTTATTATAAATTTAAACTTGCATTGTCTACATTATCTACATTATTTTCTTTGTCTACACAAAAATCTGACGATTGTCTACATACATACTTTACGTGTAGACAACCGCGTAGATTACGTCAACGTAGATTACATGCACAACACTGATATGCTTTCATTTGGCACATCTACGCTAATAGCACTAATAGTTTTATCAATCGTTATCTACTTAATCATTAAACAAAGAAAAACAAACAATAACCTGCAAAAGTATGACAATAAGGGATCTTCCGACTTCAGAACACCCTTCACCGAGAACTTCAACAATTACTATTAAAACTAGCTGCGCTTAAAGAAAAACCGATCAATGTTGACAAGTAGGATTGTTAATTATGACTGATTAACAAAATAAAAATCCTCATGAAAGATCTTTTGACCTGCAGTAATAAAGATCCTTTTTGAATATTTTTTTATGTATTTGCAAATCGAAATGTATGAAACAAGGTAAACCACTTTTATTTCTTTTCTCAATGAGAAATATCAACAACAACAACAACAGGTAACAACTTTTCGATGCAAAACCACTGTTGTATTTTATCGCAGAACTCAAGAACTACGAAAGACAATCAAATAAAATAAAAAGCAAATGAAAGGAAATGCATTGGGCTATATTTTAAGTAAAAAAAATTAAAAAAAAAAATAGGGCAAACTTTTGAGATATTTGACCTTGAACTTAAAATTTTCCGTTTTTTTTCATGAATTTTTGAGTTTGATGAGCCGTATCTTCAGCACTGCTAGTCCAATTTAAATTATTTAGACATCAAAGTAAAGAGCCATTGATTCTCTTTCTAATGAGTGCAGGATGACTCAAAAGTATTGAGTATTTCGTGAGTTATGGCCAAAAATACGGAACAAGTGACTTGACCTAAAAAAAAAACTTCGTAGCCCCGTAACTCCTTACCCCTTGAGAATAGACCCCCCCTGCCAGACAATTTTTTTCGTTTCTCGGCACGGACAATCACCTGTCTCAAGGTTTTCATCCGATAGAGAATCACCCTGTATATAGAAAACATACAAAACAGAGAAAAATTAAACAAGCTCAATCATAAGAGCCATAAATACATTGTAATCAATACAAGCATTAGCACTGTCGTCATTTTATCAGTAATACTGGTAATAATAGTAAAAGTAATAAGAAAATATATATTTAAATCAAAAATTGAAAAAAAAAATTGATGACAATGTTATTTCATCGGAGCCTCAATCTAACGATGGGGGTGTTATGACATCACTCCATGAAAAACAGATAATATAATTTTTTTTTCTTTCTTTTTACCTTAATTCTAAACTTTCAATAATAAATTAATTCAAAATTTTTGCTTAACTTATTAATTTACAACACGCGCATTAAAATTCTTCGGAAATGCAATTTTCGATGATAAATCAATTTTTGATTTTTATTAATATATATATATTTTCTTTCTAAGTTGTTTTTTTTTCTTTTACACGCGTTTCCGTTAAAAATATCTATTATGCAAAAATCGCATAGATACGATTTGATCAATGAATAGTCAGTGATTGAACAGTGATTGAGTAGTACAAGAGTTACTACCAGTAATCGGTCGCACATTAATATATATAATATCAGTAAGATTCGGGTTTATAGAAAAATAGTTATTAATTGTAAAATTATAAAATTTATAATATATATAGTTTGTGAAATGTATTGTGAAAATATTAACTAAGTGCAAAAGATAAGTTAATAAATAAAACATATTCATAAAGTAAAAAAAATAAAACTGTCTATTTTATTCCCGAATTCCTGGTATAAACATTTTTTGTGTTTTTTTTTGTCTTGAAAAAATATATTAGATTACGACTGCTATACACATTTATATATGTGTATATTTGCACATAACAATATTAAAATCTACACCAATCTTCGGTACCTAAACTCAGTGTAGCTATACAATACGATGAAAATTGTACGAACTTTTGAATGATGTGTAAAATAAATATAACATGCAATCACACAACCATGATCTATACAGGGTGTTTCAGTTCAACGGTAAAAAAATTGAACAATAGATAGGTCTCTCCGAGACAAACAAGAAATCGTTCTACAGGTTGGGGGGGGGGGGGTAATCTCAACCGTTTAGCCGCTAGAGGACGTCAAAGTTTTTCTTCTCTTGTTTTACTAAACACCCTGTATTTTTGTTATTTTACATCCCAGCTCAAAAAGTATACCACCATACAATATGAGGCCCCTTGCCGTTTCATTTGACTTATGGCTCATCCCTGTCGCCCAGTAACATGTAGTACTAAAATTTAAACATTTTTATTCTTTTATAATGTATTGTATCGCTCTATACATTCTCATTCTTTTTATTATGTATTATATTTTTCATTTTTTGTATTTCATTTTTTATATAAAATCCATAATTAGCAAAAATTAAACATAATGTAAAAAATGTAATTTTCTAAAAAATTAAAATCTTCACATAAAATTTAGAAAAATGCAATTATATCAAATTTAGCCACGCTGACAAATCAAATACTCGTACAGACAGAACGGAAATTCGTGAGCATGAGAAAATTTTAATTTTAATAATTTATAAAAGCATATTGTTTAATTTCATACAGTTAGTTAATTGAGTTCTGTCCACCAGTAATCATTTTTTAAGAAAGATTATTAAGTTTAAGTTTTTATAAAGTTCAAATTATTTTGTATTTGAGTTAAAATTGTTTTGATAAGATTAAAATTTGTAAAATTGAAATTGTTAAAATCTTGTTTAATTGAAAATAAAGAAATTAAATAAAAGGTGTAAAAATAAAATAAACAAAAACCTTTTTTTTTGACCTTACGTGAAGTGAATTACTTATTTGGCGCAGTCGGTAGGATCTGCGATAACGATCCTATAAAAAATTAAAACAAAATAAATAAACAAAATTAAAAGTTATAATAATAACTTATTCAGTGATTTTGCCAACGGTTTATTGGTGAAAGTTTCATATATTGTGCTGTTGTCAACGGTTAATTGACGAACACACTAAATATATAGTGATATTACTGAACTTCGAGGGAACATTGAAATAAGTAATCATCTTCAGGGATCGGTGAGTTTCAACTCTTTGTATCCGGACCATGATCACATCACTCTTCATCGTATTTGTCACGTAAGTCAAATATTGGAAATTTCCTTTTATTCTAAAAATTTCCTTTATCATATGCATAAAATAAAGGAATCTAAAAGCCCTAAGCCAAGATCAATCCCATATAGTTTAAGAAGTAACATTTCTAATTTATTTAGTAAAAGTTTAGAAAATTTAAATCCTTTTGGTAGTGCTGCGGATAATTTAGAAAGTAGTTTAGAAAGTGAAAATCATTTAGAAATTAGTGGTGATTCAAATACTGGTGCGGAAAACGAGAATTCAATTAACTCAAATCGTTCTTGTAGTTCGAATATTATAGAAGTTGAAATAATAAACAATTCAAATAATTCAGGCAATCCGGTTGTGAATAATGTAGCAAACGGAGCACAATTAGCTACTATTGCTACACATGTTTTCAATTCTCTTAGAATTCCTGATGCTGTAAAGGATTTACCAAAGTTTGATGGAAATCCTAGACTTTTGTATGATTTCATCAAAAATGTTGAAGAAATTCTGAGTTTAGCTACTGTAGTCGACGGTACTTCGTATGGTCAGCTTCTATTAAGAGCAGTAAGAAACAAAATTGAAGGACCGGCAAACGAAGTATTAAATATGTACGGTACTTCATTAGATTTGAAGGAAATAAAAACTAATCTCATCCTCCATTATTCAGACAAAAGAAATGAAACCTCTCTTATTAGAGACCTGCACAATCTTAAACAACGAGATAAACCAGTACAAAAATTTTATACTGAAATAATCGAACTACAAGCAACAATGTATAATCACATACAAATACATGAAAGTGACCCAAATGTTGTCAAATCTAAAAGAGAATTATTTTCTGAAATGTGTCTTAACGTATTTTCAGTAGGGTTAAAAGAACCTTTTGGTTCAACTATTCGAGCCATGCAACCAAATTCACTAGCTATTGCATTTACATATTGCATCAAAGAACAGAATATTTTTTACGCAAAATCAGAAAATTCAAATAATCATAATAGGTCCACACCTAAATTTGATAAATCATCTCGACCACCTTTTCATAAACCAGTACATCCTTTTCCTACAGGACAAAGATTTAGATCATACCCACAAAACAATCTACCTTTCAACAATAATCAACCTCGGTTCATACCCAACTTACAGAGACAAAATGCCGTATTTCATCAACAACCTAGACCTTTTGCACCAAACGGTTTAAATCGGCAGATATTACTTAAACCAGAACCAATGGAAATCGGATCAGGCAATTCTAGATTTAGACAGCCTACTGCATATCAACCACCACAAAATAATTCTCAACCTAGATTTATCAGTAGAGAACTTTACAATGTTTGTGAACAAAACTCACCAAATGGTCAGAATAATGTTGACAGCGTTTACACTAATAACTATTATTTCTCAAATTTGGATAGGTATTATAACAGGGATTCAAATGATCATCAGCCTCATGAAAATTCTGATTCGAATTTTGAGTTGGAAGACGCAAATTTTCGTATACCCGCCTCAACAAACCAATAAATATTAATCTCAATACATACCTCAATACAATCTCAATACATACAATCTCAATACATAATCTCAATACCTCAATAAATATTAATCTTGATATTACTAAGCATAGTCAATATTTGAATGATATAAATTATAATATTGACTTAATTAACAATCAGCTTATTAATTTAGCTGAAGCAATGGTCCTTGCTCGATTAAATATAATTTCTAAACAAATACTAAGTCCAGACGAATTATCAGACATATATCACAACTTAAAGAATCAGTCGATAAATATTAAATCAAATGAGCATATCTATGAGATGCTTTGATTGCAGGCTTATTATAACAATTCAAATATAATCTTTAACGTTTAAGTTCCCGTATTATCCAGAGAAACATACTCCTTATTCCATATAATTCCTTTACCAATAAATGGTACTAAATCAATTCGCACTAAGCCCTATGTTATCCATAACAAAAATACCAACCAATATTTTGACGAACCGTGTCCAAAAATCGAGAAAACATACTATTGCAAGGAATCAAATTATCAAGAGAAATATGGCAAATCCATCTGTATAGGACAGCTAGTTGAAAACCAACCAGCAACCTGCCAACTGATAGAACGATCACAAACGTCAGAAATAATACAACCTGAACAAAATTATATCCTTTTGATTAATGTACCGGAAACGCGAATAAATTCTTGTGAATCCAGCGAACTCAAGACACAAGGAACTCAATTGATACATTTTGAAAACTGCTCAGTAGAGATAAACGGTATTACCTATATAGACAATATTAATAGTTATTGGGACGACATTCATATCTATCCAGCAACACTACAAAGTATTAATTATTCAACAACCATAGACGACCTAAAACTGCAGAAACTAAGATCATATCATATCAGCAACAAACAGGCAATTGAACTTCTGGAAACAAAAACGGAAAACAGAGATATGCTTTCATTTGGCACATCTACGCTAATAGCACTAATAGTTTTATCAATCGTTATCTACTTAATCATTAAACAGATATCAGAAAACAAAGAAAAACAAACAATAACCTGCAAAAGTATGACAATAAGGGATCTTCCGACTTCAGAACACCCTTCACCGAGAACTTCAACAATGCAGCTCTTTTGGCCTTCGCTGCATAGCTAAAGGGGGAGGAGTTACATGCTGTAACATGTAGTACTTAAATTTAGACATTTTTGTTCTTTTATAATGTATTGTATTGCTCTATACATTCTCATTCTTTTTATTATGTATTATATTTTTCATTTTTTGTATTTCATTTTTTATATAAAATCCATAATTAGCAAAAATTAAACATAATGTAAAAAATGTAATTTTCTAAAAAATTAAAATATTCACATAAAATTTAGAAAAATGCAATTTTATCAAATTTAGTCACGTTGACAAATCAAATACTTGTGCAGACAGAACGGAAATTCGTAAGCATGAGAAAATTTTAATTTTAATAATTTATAAAAGCATATTGTTTAATTTCATACAGTTAGTTAATTGAGTTCTGTCCACCAGTAATCATTTTTTAAGAAAGATTATTAAGTTTAAGTTTTTATAAAGTTCAAATTATTTTGTATTTGAGTTAAAATTGTTTTGATAAGATTAAAATTTGTAAAATTGAAATTGTTAAAATCTTGTTTAATTGAAAATAAAAGAAATTAAATAAAAGGTGTAAAAATAAAATAAATAAAAACCTTTTTTTTGACCTTACTTGAAGTGAATTACTTATTTGGCGCAGTCGGTAGGATCTGCGATAACGATCCTATAAAAAATTAAAACAAAATAAATAAACAAAATTAAAAGTTATAATAATAACTTATTCTGTGATTTTGCCAACGGTTTATTGGTGAAAGTTTCATATATTGTGCTGTTGTCAACGGTTAATTGACGAACACACTAAATATATAGTGATATTACTGAACTTCGAGGGAACATTGAAATAAGTAATCATCTTCAGGGATCGGTGAGTTTCAACTCTTTGTATCCGGACCATGATCACATCACTCTTCATCGTATTTGTCACGTAAGTCAAATATTGGAAATTTCCTTTTATTCTAAAAATTTCCTTTATCATATGCATAAAATAAAGGAATCTAAAAGCCCTAAGCCAAGATCAATCCCATATAGTTTAAGAAGTAACATTTCTAATTTATTTAGTAAAAGTTTAGAAAATTTAAATCCTTTTGGTAGTGCTGCGGATAATTTAGAAAGTAGTTTAGAAAGTGAAAATCATTTAGAAATTAGTGGTGATTCAAATACTGGTGCGGAAAACGAGAATTCAATTAACTCAAATCGTTCTTGTAGTTCGAATATTATAGAAGTTGAAATAATAAACAATTCAAATAATTCAGGCAATCCGGTTGTGAATAATGTAGCAAACGGAGCACAATTAGCTACTATTGCTACACATGTTTTCAATTCTCTTAGAATTCCTGATGCTGTAAAGGATTTACCAAAGTTTGATGGAAATCCTAGACTTTTGTATGATTTCATCAAAAATGTTGAAGAAATTCTGAGTTTAGCTACTGTAGTCGACGGTACTTCGTATGGTCAGCTTCTATTAAGAGCAGTAAGAAACAAAATTGAAGGACCGGCAAACGAAGTATTGAATATGTACGGTACTTCATTAGATTTGAAGGAAATAAAAACTAATCTCATCCTCCATTATTCAGACAAAAGAAATGAAACCTCTCTTATTAGAGACCTGCACAATCTTAAACAACGAGATAAACCAGTACAAACATTTTATACTGAAATAATCGAACTACAAGCAACAATGTATAATCACATACAAATACATGAAAGTGACCCAAATGTTGTCAAATCTAAAAGAGAATTATTTTCTGAAATGTGTCTTAACGTATTTTCAGTAGGGTTAAAAGAACCTTTTGGTTCAACTATTCGAGCCATGCAACCAAATTCACTAGCTATTGCATTTACATATTGCATCAAAGAACAGAATATTTTTTACGCAAAATCAGAAAATTCAAATAATCATAATAGGTCCACACCTAAATTTGATAAATCATCTCGACCACCTTTTCATAAACCAGTACATCCTTTTCCTACAGGACAAAGATTTAGATCATACCCACAAAACAATCTACCTTTCAACAATAATCAACCTCGGTTCATACCCAACTTACAGAGACAAAATGCCGTATTTCATCAACAACCTAGACCTTTTGCACCAAACGGTTTAAATCGGCAGATATTACTTAAACCAGAACCAATGGAAATCGGATCAGGCAATTCTAGATTTAGACAGCCTACTGCATATCAACCACCACAAAATAATTCTCAACCTAGATTTATCAGTAGAGAACTTTACAATGTTTGTGAACAAAACTCACCAAATGGTCAGAATAATGTTGACAGCGTTTACACTAATAACTATTATTTCTCAAATTTGGATAGGTATTATAACAGGGATTCAAATGATCATCAGCCTCATGAAAATTCTGATTCGAATTTTGAGTTGGAAGACGCAAATTTTCGTATACCCGCCTCAACAAACCAATAAATATTAATCTCAATACATACCTCAATACAATCTCAATACATACAATCTCAATACATAATCTCAATACCTCAATAAATATTAATCTTGATATTACTAAGCATAGTCAATATTTGAATGATATAAATTATAATATTGACTTAATTAACAATCAGCTTATTAATTTAGCTGAAGCAATGGTCCTTGCTCGATTAAATATAATTTCTAAACAAATACTAAGTCCAGACGAATTATCAGACATATATCACAACTTAAAGAATCAGTCGATAAATATTAAATCAAATGAGCATATCTATGAGATGCTTGGATTGCAGGCTTATTATAACAATTCAAATATAATCTTTAACGTTTAAGTTCCCGTATTATCCAGAGAAACATACTCCTTATTCCATATAATTCCTTTACCAATAAATGGTACTAAATCAATTCCCACTAAGCCCTATGTTATCCATAACAAAAATACCAACCAATATTTTGACGAACCGTGTCCAAAAATCGAGAAAACATACTATTGCAAGGAATCAAATTATCAAGAGAAATATGGCAAATCCATCTGTATAGGACAGCTAGTTGAAAACCAACCAGCAACGTGCCAACTGATAGAACGATCACAAACGTCAGAAATAATACAACCTGAACAAAATTATATCCTTTTGATTAATGTACCGGAAACGCGAATAAATTCTTGTGAATCCAGCGAACTCAAGACACAAGGAACTCAATTGATACATTTTGAAAACTGCTCAGTAGAGATAAACGGTATTACCTATATAGACAATATTAATAGTTATTGGGACGACATTCATATCTATCCAGCAACACTACAAAGTATTAATTATTCAACAACCATAGACGACCTAAAACTGCAGAAACTAAGATCATATCATATCAGCAACAAACAGGCAATTGAACTTCTGGAAACAAAAACGGAAAACAGAGATATGCTTTCATTTGGCACATCTACGCTAATAGCACTAATAGTTTTATCAATCGTTATCTACTTAATCATTAAACAGATATCAGAAAACAAAGAAAAACAAACAATAACCTGCAAAAGTATGACAATAAGGGATCTTCCGACTTCAGAACACCCTTCACCGAGAACTTCAACAATGCAGCTCTTTTGGCCTTCGCTGCATAGCTAAAGGGGGAGGAGTTACATGCTGTAACATGTAGTACTTAAATTTAGACATTTTTGTTCTTTTATAATGTATTGTATTGCTCTATACATTCTCATTCTTTTTATTATGTATTATATTTTTCATTTTTTGTATTTCATTTTTTATATAAAATCCATAATTAGCAAAAATTAAACATAATGTAAAAAATGTAATTTTCTAAAAAATTAAAATATTCACATAAAATTTAGAAAAATGCAATTTTATCAAATTTAGTCACGTTGACAAATCAAATACTTGTGCAGACAGAACGGAAATTCGTAAGCATGAGAAAATTTTAATTTTAATAATTTATAAAAGCATATTGTTTAATTTCATACAGTTAGTTAATTGAGTTCTGTCCACCAGTAATCATTTTTTAAGAAAGATTATTAAGTTTAAGTTTTTATAAAGTTCAAATTATTTTGTATTTGAGTTAAAATTGTTTTGATAAGATTAAAATTTGTAAAATTGAAATTGTTAAAATCTTGTTTAATTGAAAATAAAAGAAATTAAATAAAAGGTGTAAAAATAAAATAAATAAAAACCTTTTTTTTGACCTTACGTGAAGTGAATTACTTATTTCGCGCCACTCTATCGTATCGTAATGCCTTGTTCTGCTGATAATAACAATAACAATTTCATGTTGTACAGTACACAAATGCTATATTACAGTACACAAATGCTATCTTTTTTCAGAAATATTCAACTTGACACATCTTATATTGTTCTATAGTCTTTGGTATAATTCAAGTGACAACAAAAATAAATATGGAAAATCCAAATTTTTAGTAGAATTTTTATAAATTATATATAATAAAAGTAAATTAATTTACTTTTTTTTGATAATAATTAAACATTATATTATACTTTTTAATATATTAAATATTGTATGACTAAAGTTTATTAGTGCGAAATAGACAAACATAAGTATACTGAAATAAAAAAATTTTTTTTTGATTTTATTAATTATAAATTTAAAAGAAACTTTTATTTTAAATAATTCACACAGAATTACCATACAAAATAACAATTTCTTATTCGAGACTCGAATAAAAACAACAAATTATTATAGTCACTTCTCACTACTGTCAACATACGGAATAAAAATCGAGATAACGACAGCGGAATATCACAGTCACACGACTCGACTGTCAGCATAAGGGTGTTGATAATTGGTTATATATGACTACTGTATTATTCAACTATTATGATATTCGACTACTGCAATATTTAATTACTATGATATTCGACTACAGCGATATTTGATGATTTGATGATACTTTGTATGCCTACATTCGGCCATCCACATGATCATTCTTCCCGAACGAGGAGTCGTAATCGCCATAAGTGTCGAGTAGTAGAAATAGGACAGTTCTAGATCATGAGGTTGAGAGCTTTTTAACGGAAGAAGCTTTTGTTTATTGAAAGCTGTTGTATGGTTTGAGGTAAGGATGATAAATGGTTTTGAGATTTGATAAGGTGAAAATCGATTTGATTGTGGGATAAGGTGGAAGCTTTGATCCTGTAAGTGGTCCAAAGATAATACAGTCTACTAGATGAACCATTTCATTTTTTTATTTAAATGTTTGTATGTTTGCCAAAAATAAAGATCGAAAAAGTTTTTCGAAATAATATCGAAAAAGAGCGAAAGTTTATAATTCAGGAGGGATGTAAATATGACAGAAACATAAGAATATTTATATAGATGAATTAGTTTACTTGCATGACTGGTTTATTAAATTTTATATGGTTTTGAGTGGTACCAACACTTATTTGGAGTGCGTTCACGAACATTACTTTAACCATAGTCATGGTACAGTATAGTTTAAGCAAAGTTATGTTGTACTACAGCCATAGTTATGTTAACTTCAAGTAGTTTTTGAACGCGATTTTTACCATAGTAGTAGCAATAAATTGTCATTCAGCTGTCAAGTCAAGTTTAAAAAATTTTTACATATAATTATTACATTTTTTGTTTGTCAAAAATTAATTTTTAAACAAAATTAATTAATAACACCACTTTTTTTCAAATAAATTAGATTACAATTTTCACAATTCACAAATTCCACAAATTAAATGACAAACGATTTTTTAATTGTCATTACCACTTAAAGGCTTACTATCGTTAACCATGCTCTCTAGCAGGGTTAATTTTTGACATCAAATAGTTAAAAATTTACTTTACTACAGATGTTTATGAAAGCTAAAAAGGGCTGGAGTTCCGAATAGGTGTTCCCTCTGATCCTCTTGAAATTTTGACCACAGATAGTCCTTGTGACGCAAAGCACAGAACTCTAATATTTTTTGTCGGAAAGCCCTCTATCGAGCATTTTAAGACGCATCTTTTGAGCTGTAAAACATACCTGCATCATGTACCGCTACAGAGATATTGCTAAAATAAGAATTTTGACAAAAATTTTTTTAATGCGAATTGTGACCGATAGAGGGATTTCCGACAAAAAATATTCCGTGACTTTTCTGATATTGCCGAGTAGAATTTGTGGTCCAAATTTCATGAGGATCAGAGGGAACACCTATTCGGAACTCCGGCCCTAAAAAGTTATGTTGGTAGTTACGTTATACTATACCACCACCATTCTGAACGACAAATGATAACTATAGTTAACTATAGTAACGTTTATGAACGCACTCTTGATACGATGTTATACTTGAATAAGTAAAAATAAATGGATATTTTGTACGCAAATGCTTTATGAATACAACAATTGACAATAGGGCTGGTTTCCAAATTTTTTTTTATTGTATTGATTTGATAGTCGTATTTAATATATGAATGAGTTGAGAGTTGAAAAGTGGTGTATTTCATATTTTATGTATTTTTATATACGAGTATGTATGTATGTGTTGTTTTGTTAATATGCCTTGTCGCGTGCTATATGCTCTGATAAAAATTACTACTATTCTTCTAATTGAAATACATATATACAATTGTAGTTATATCAAAGACCATATAAATATATATGATACATTTATATGGTCTTTGGTTGTATGTATTACTTGTACAGATCTACATTATTTTCTGATGTAGGATTGTAGAATATTTGCCAACAGAGGTTTTTACGTATGTATACATTATAATTACTGTAGCATTTGTACTGTAATGTATACATTTATATGGTCTTTGATTATATGTATTACTTGTATAGATCCACATTATTTTCTGATGTATGATTGTCGAATATTTGGCAACAGAGGTTTTTACATAATCATACATTACAATTACTGTAGCATTATACCAGAGATACAATATAAGTACATATAAATATGTTTTTACATAGTATCACAGATCAGATACACTTATCTGTGATAGTATATAGTATCTTTGATTATACATAATATATGTATGTATACATATGGATATATTATGGTTTTTGTTTATTATCTTTTTGAGTTCATTGAAATATGAATACAAGATACGATTATACAATATATAATATCCCGTGAATTGAATTTCTTCTTGAAATTTTCAATGAATGTCTTTTTTAATGTTTGGGCCTTAAGACTTCTGAAAAAATAAAGTATTATTCTGATTTATGATCACAATATAGAAATTTAAAATCAGGTGTTTTGTGAATTACCACATTTTTTTATAGACTGAGTCAATTTTTTTTCTATAACTAGGAAAAAATTGATATTTTATTTTCAATTAATATGGAACATAATTTATAAATATGTCTATTATTCTAAATTTTGAGGATAATGAATTTTAAATTATTTAAAATATTTTTTAAAAACAGAAAGCTTAAAAATATTTATTTCAAAATTTTTAAATTTTATTTCGTTGATGTTTTTTGTGTGTGGTGTAAAGTATAAACTCAAAAACTCTAAATACTAAATAAAATAAATAAACAAGATGTCATGAAGTCGAAAATAAATTATTTGTAAATTTATGTATTTTTATGATTGAATTCAATCAAAATTTTTTCATTTATATTTGCTTAAAAATAAATTATTAAGTAGAATGTGCCTATAATTCTAGTTCTAGAAATATTTTGGAGATCCGTATTATCAAAATATCTAAAGTAGTGATTGAAAAAATTATGTTTTAAAATAACGTGGAATAGGTTTGCGTATAGTAAATTACAATTGCTTATTTGAATTTTAAATTCAAAATTTACCTTTGTATTTTATCACTTTTATTAAATTGATAGCTCAACTATTTAATATCATTCTTAAACCAAATTGCCAACAATAAAAATAAAATTATAAAATTTATAATATTTTTCTACCCATAACATTGAATGAAAATTTTTAATTTGATTCATTCATTTAAAACACGCGAGAACTGGTCAGTTCTGCATGGTGCGATCATGGAGTTGGCAAAAAATAGGAAGTTAATCTGACCTGCCTCTACTTTAGAATATATTATCAGAAATTTGAATAGCCTTTGACATTTAGTTTAGTCATAAAAATTTTTATGGAGCATTTTTTTAAACAAAAGTTTTAAAATTGCATGTTTTTTATATAAATAAAATAAACTCCTACTTTTTTAATTTTTAATTCTGTTCTTTTCTATAAAATATGTGAAACTTTGTTTTGAACTAAAATGATCCTAATGAATTCGGACAAAAAAGCGATGAATTATCAATCGTTCTCACAATATTTTAATACAGTTGGAATTATATTTAATTATTTATTATTATAATTATATATGTACACTGAAAAAATTTATGGATTTATAATGTTTTGAGGATGCATTTCCCATTACTTATTGATTAGAAATTAAATGCCGTGTAAAAGTAGTTTTGACCAATACTGTACATCCAGTTTTAGTTTAACCAAAGTTGGAAGACAGTTTTCAAATTTTAAAATTTTAAAATCAAATATTTTACTATATATGACTTATAAAGTATAATATTAATATGCAAATTATGTATAAAAATATCTAAGAAAGTCATAGCAAAGTAGAAGAAAAATTTTGATCACGATCAAAGTGGATTTTGCATTTATGTACGTAACCTGAATAATAGTGGTAACGTAGTAAATGAATGATATATTCTTCAAATATAGATATTGTGGTATCTTAAAAGTATATTTGCTTGAGGCCTGTTACCTATCAAAATTGTTATTTAATTTTTTTAAGAGGAAAACCATCGCTGTGCAGTGTAATTGATAAATATTCGGTAATTATAAACTTTCGCGGTCAGCCAGTTTTTCTAACATTAAAAATCGAAAAACATATGAATCTTCATGATTCTAGTCTCAAAATGTTCCATTTAACTTCGGATTTATGAAAAAAATATAATAGTTACAGTTTGATGCGTAGGAGAGTTTGGTAGATAGTTAAAAGAGCATATGAAAAAATCAGTTTAATTCAGTTCAAAAATGTTGATCAGTATTAACGAATGACGCTAATTATACAACAATTCTTATACTCTTTTAGCACCCCCGCACCCACCTGCCAATATTCTCTTTTTTTCATTTATACATATTTTATTTTTCATTCCATAAAATTCTTCAATCTTACTAATGAAAAATTACTCATGAGTAATCACCACCCGCCAACCCCCACACCACTCCCCCGCATCAAACAACCACTATTATATTCTATTAATAAATCCGAAATCAGACCAAAGTTGAACAAAAATTACAACAAGGTTGAGTTTTCTATTTTTTTATGAGTAAATAACCAGCTGAAAGCGAAAGTGTATAGGTAATTACCAAATATGTGTTCATATATCTATGTATGTATAATATGAAATGAATTGATACCACTTTTAAAGAAAATATTTTAAATTATCCTTTTAAAATGAATAACAAGAAAGTTTATATGGGGCAACCCATGAGTAAAGGATAAAGTTTTTATGGAAATGGAATACGAAAATTGAAGAAAAGGTGGAAAATGTTGTACAAAAATGGAGAAAAATACATTATCGAAAAAAAATATATTTATTTTGTCATTTAAACTCCTTGTAAAAAATTCGTATAACCCATCTCACCCCCGCCCCATCCCCTACGATATTTTTCGTTTCTCAGCAAGACTTATCGACTGGCAAAATGCCTGTAGCCGAACTCGGGACAGACTGTATATGACTACTGCATTATTCAACTATTATGATATTCGACTACTGCGATATTCAACTACTGTGATATTCGACAACTGCGATATTTGATGATTTAATGCTACTTTGTATGACTACATTCGGCCATTCGCATGATCTCTCGTCCTGAAGGAGGAGTCGTAATATAATATATATGTTAAATCCACCCAAAAAAATAATATGAAAAAAATTTTCAACTTAACATTAATTAAGAAAGGTGCCGGTTCAAAATGTTTAATAAAATAAAAACACAATGTTTTTCAATTTACGTTACAAACTTTATTTAAATGTATTCCCTTAAGCCTAACAGTTCATTATCTTAAAACTAAATTACAAACAATTATAAATTACTTAAATTAATATGTATGTATTTCCAAATAAATTTAATTCAATTTATGTAAAAAAAAAAATTCAATATTTTCAATATTTCAATTAACCGGAAATAGTTATGCAATTAATGTTAATTAAATATACTACAAATCAAATAAATTTTGAATTTATGAAATATAAAATTTACTTTAATTTATAAATTTTGTATATGTACAATATTTCAATTAAACCGGAAATAATAAATTATGCAAGTAAATTTAACAAATTGTTACGATTGAAACAAAATCATGAATTTATACAAATGAAATATATCAAATTTACTTTAATTATAAATTTTGCATACGTTCTTAAAAACTAATTAACTAATTATTCGTTGGTATAGGTCGACCTACACGGATAGATGGCGCTGCAAAAACTATGTTGATTGAAGAACGGATGCTGAAGTGTTTGGCGATGTAAAATTTCGGCTCTATTAGAAAATTTTTCACAAAAAATCGACTTTAACAATTTTTTCTGATGACGAATTTCCAATAGAAAATTTCTGTTTAAGAAATTTTCTAAGTGTTTTGACGAAGATTTAATTTCGACGATTCCCTAATTTCTGTAAAAATCCTACGTGTTTTTACAGAAGTTCCTAACTTTTCCCTACTTACTAGCTCAACGCGCTAGATTTTGAAAGGACTCAACACGTCCAGGCTGATGAGTTTGGTCTCTTGGTTTCCTTGCTTCAGTCTCAACACGACAGTATACGCAAGTAATTGCAAAAGACAAATTTTTCTGCGAATCGCAACCCTTTATATACTAAATTTTCGCGGTTCTGAAATTTTCTTTTTCTCCGTTGTTGAAATGTTCTACTATTTATCTCATGTACTCGTCTTTTTTATGAAACCGTTTTTTTTCAAATTGTGTCCGATAATTCGAATGACGATTTGTGTTGATTGTGAATAACTCTATTTGTACTGGTAATTCAGCTTCTATTTGACAATTTTGACATGGTCGTAATGTATGTATATATATATACATATATATTATATGTATTCCAATGTTTTTATTTTTGTTAGTGTTCATTGTTTATATAAAATGAAAGTGTAGTGCAATTTAAATATTTTGTGTTTGATGTTTTGTGATATGTTTTATTAATTAATTATATTTTATATGTGTGTTTATTCATGTATTTTGTGTACTGTGCATAGTTCTATTTATTGTTTTGTTGTGGATTGTAAATAGTTTTGTGATTATGTATATTTCTGTGTTTTGTTTTTGGTTATGTTGTTTGTTTATATATATATGTTGTAACGCATGTCTACAATTATTTATGTAAACTAGATACTCTAATTTTTAAAATTGTGTGTGTTAAAAATGAATTTCTATTATTTTTATCACGTTTTCACAAAAGCATATATACATATATATATACAGTTATCATGTTATATCAAACGTTGTTCATTCATGTATATCATATATGTATATATTAGATCAATATTGATTCTTATATTATTTCCTTATGCATTTGCATAAACATTCATAGGCATAAGCCATACATGGAAAAAAAGTATATATGATCAAATTATCGAATTCCCTCGAAAATGTTCAAATCTATATTTATATGTTTGGTATTTGATAATGATAATGATATTCTATTTTCAATTCTCAAAATATATACTTATAAATTATATGTATGTGTTGCAAATGATTTGAATCAAATGTACATTATAATTTACATGTACAGTTTACATGAGTAGTTTAGTATTGCAAAATATTACGAGATTGTCATTTTTTTAGTGAGAGCCAACATTTACAATAAATGAGAACAAATTCGAAACACTATGGTGCATCTACACAAATAGTCTGTGATAACTCAATTTACAAAAACAATTCCATGACATAATTCAATTTTTACGCAATGCTAGACATTTTTATTCAAATGTTTTTACTTGTGTAGACGGCACGGCACATACCTCAAAGCATTGCGAAAAATTTTGAAACTTTTGTGATTTCGATAAAGATATTTCAATCTTCATATTGATGTGAGTGTGCCGCTTTTGGAAAAATTACCCAAATACATTAAATGTTAAACCCACTAAAGAAAAATCTTGATTCAACATTAAATATGAAAAAAGGTGCTGATTTAAATAAATATATAAAATAAAAAAACCAATTTTTTTTTACAATTCTACGTTATAAAATTTTATTCAGTAATCGTCTTAAAGCTAACAATTTCAATCTTATTACTAAGTAATATGAATAATTGTAAATTTTAAAATTTGAAATATGCAAAAAAAAAATATAAATTAATTAAACAAATAAATTTTCTCTTAATTTTCAAACAAAAAAAAAAACTAAAATACAAAAAAAAATTCTATTTGAATTATTTTTTAAAAAGAATCAATCGATTTTACTATATTACAAATTTTTAGAATATAATTCGGCAATTAAATTTTAAATGTTAAAAAATAAAAATTGATCTGTACAATGTATAATTTATAATTTCAATAATCAATAATTCTAATAATCAATAATTCTAATCTTAAACTAACTCGTCGACATCATAGATCGATCTATACGCGAGATGTCGTTACTGAAGCTTGATGAAAATGCAAGTTTCGTTGAAGAGTGCAGGGCTGCTGCTAAATGTTGATTGTAGTTTAGTACAATGATGAATTTAAAATATAAAATGTAATAACTGCTATGATTCAATATTTCTGGTAATGAAATTGAATGAATTTTCCCGTCGGAAAACTACTTATTAATTTTTGTTAGATTTACACCTGATGAAAAATAAACTGTCTCTGAAATATTTTCTTAGTTTAAAACTTCTTTCTCCAGTGAAAAGTTTTATTTAATTCTCGCCGAACCCTTCAAAGTGTAAAATTTTTCTTCCAATAAAAATTTTCTAAGTTACATTTAAATTTACGCCGGAATTTCCTAAGTGTAAAATGTTTCCTACAATGAAATTTTTCGACAAAATTTTCTAAGTGCAAAATTTAAATATATTCCCTAATTTTTTAAAGATAGTTTTCTAAGTATTTTTCTGTAAAGAAATTCCTAGACCAAAAGACTCAGTACGTAGTTTTGGTGGTCTAGCTCAATACGTTAGTGATTGGAAAAAAAATTCCAATTTATAAAAAAAACTTGAAATTTAGATTCAGTACGCCCTTCAAGATTGGCCTTTTGCCTCTGCCGCTTTCTAGCTCAGTATGTTATAGTTCGGTTCTTCAAAAGACAATTTTTCTGAAATTCGTCTGGTCTTTTAAATTATTTTCACTGTTTTGAGAAATTTCTTCTTCCCCGTTTTATTTGTATCTTCACTATTTGTCTCTATCTGCTATCTTTTTTATTGGACTGGTACATTTCAAATTCCAC
This sequence comes from Villa cingulata, assembly GCA_951394055.1. Lineage (NCBI taxonomy): Eukaryota > Metazoa > Arthropoda > Insecta > Diptera > Bombyliidae > Villa > Villa cingulata. The sequence continues at coordinate 26,457,913 of OX596019.1, read as the reverse complement.
AATTATTGGAAACTTTTAATTGGTACACTTATTAGTCGAAATTCTCTATTGTGAATGATATTGTTGGTAATTTGACATTTGACGTATGATGTGGAGTTTTTGGTAAATGAAATTTGACAAGAGTTATGTTTGTAAAAGGGTAATTGATATTACCTCTTTTTGTTTATTTTCTTTTTTGTTTTAATTTACATTTTTTTGTTTAATTTATTAAATTGTTCGGTGTAATTATTTTGTTAATTGTGTCATAAACAAATATATGTGTGGTGATAAAGTCATTGTTTAAATATTTGATGTGATTTATTTTATTGTATGTGAAAAGTTCATTTTGTATTGTTTTGTTGAATGTTTATATGTTAAATTTGCATTGTGATTGTGATGTTTATGTAATTTCGAATCTGTGTTTTGTGTAGCAGCATGCTATAATGCATGTCTACAATTTATTACGTAAGCCGCTTACCCTAATTTGTAAAATTGTATTAAAATGAATTTCTATTATTTTTATCGCGTTACCACCAATGCATACATACATATACACAGTTATCATGTATACAAGTTGTTAATTCATGTATATGAATAAACGTATATCATATTTATATACCAGATCATTATGAAATGAATTCAATATTGATCCTTACATTACATACATGATCATTTGAAGTTATTGAAATGTACCTATGTTTTGTTCATATAACAAAATACGTATATAATAAATGAATGTTATGTGTATGTATAACAAGTGGAGAACACAAATATAATAAAGAAAAAGCCTTTCTCACGAAAGCTTCTATCGGTTGCTTTTTGTCGGTTGGTTTTGTCGGTTTCTAGAAAAATATGGTTACAGTTCTTTATATGAACGTTGGACATATGAGTATTTATTTTATATGTACTTAAAGTTGAGATTTATTCTATGGATAGCGGAAGCTTTGGAATAAAGAATTTATCTATTCTTCGTGAAACCGGGCCTAAGTAAATTGTTAATTTCCATTCCAAATTTTTATTCCAAGTAAAAATTATCAATTTTATTGTTAAATTATTTGTATATAGTTTCTTTTTATAAATAATTTACGGAAATTTGAAATTTTAAATTGTAAACATTTGAATAAATAATTTTGATTAATAATTTTTTTGAATTTTAAATATTTTGAATTAATTTTTAAATTAAATGATTGAAATAATTTTCATTTTTTTTATTTTAAATTAGTAATTCCCTTTCAATTTTATTAGTTCATGTAATTTAGTTTAAGATTTTGAATTGGTAGTTTTTAAGGTATTATTTTTCAATAAATTTTATAACGAGTTGTAAAATAATTGTGTTTTTATTTTATATAAAATTTTATGAGAAACGTCCTTTTATTTTTTAATGTTAATCTTTTATGTGGATTAATGTGAAAAATATTAAAAACAAAACTCTAATTTAAAAAAAAATGAGAAATTTCTAAGAAGAAATTCGGACATCAATATAGTAAAGAAAACTTGACTTGTTCCACACTTTTTTTATTTTATTTTCTGCTGTGTAGGGACACAGTTATCACTTTGATAACATTTTAACACTTTACAAAACTTTCTCTTTTAAAATAAAATACAGAAGAATTCCTACTTTTTTTTACTACTGAACTGCTTGACTCTCAAAATTTTACTAAACGACAAAATTCCATTTTTTTGCTTAATGATAACTACGAGTACAAATAATAATTTTTTTTTTGTTAACAGTATCTTATTACATTTGGAAGAAAAAAATAAAAGTTCTTATTTCTTAAAGTTTCCCGCGAGAAAGAAAAATTAATTTTTTAGGAATAATTTTGCAAATTCGGCAAATTTTTTAAATCTATAATTTAAAATTTATTTTTCATTGAAATTTTACCCGTGATGATGGATTTTATTAGTATATAAATAATTTAAAAAAAAAACTTTATATTCTATTTATTCTTCAATTTTACAAAACAATAGACACTTTACTAATGAATTAAAAAAATCCCGGAAATTCAAGACCCGAAAATAAAAAATAAATAAATTTATATTACATTTATAAACAATAACAAAAAAAGACTTAAAAAAAAATAAAATTATTAAATTTTATATTGTGTATTCTAAAGGATACCGTTAGCGAATACCGAAATTTTCAACAGTAACAATACACAGAAATTTTTGAAAACAGAATGGAGTGCTGAAACTGGATACTTAGAAAGAACTAAAACAAATGTTTATCCAAGACGTGTATTAACATCTGGAGCATCGGGTGGAATGAGTCTTGCACTACAAGGATCAGAATATGATTTAGAGTATAAATGTAGAGATTCCGTTCAAGGATTTAAAGTACGCACTTTATAGTGCATTAATACAATATTGTGCACAGAAAAATCTTATATGCTGACATTTTTATTTCATTTTTACTAATATTTTTCCTTTTGTATCTTGCTTACATTTAGGTTTATTTACAATCACCGGACGAACCTTCACAAGTTGCTAAACATTTTATACGTGTACCATATGGACATGAAATTCTGATATCAATTAAACCAAATTTATTGACTACATCGGAAAGTTTAAGAAAATATTCGCCACAAAGGTAGGTCACATTATTATATTGTATAATTGTATATATTATATATCATTATGTATACAATATTGTATACATATACGGGGTGGTACACCCTCAGACAGTAGATAGGCCTTTTCAAAAAAAAAAAAAATCGCACTGCAAGGGAGTGGTAATCTCAACCTTTTAACCGCTAGAAGGCGTTAAATATTGTGCGCACTTACTCTACGCACCACTCTATTACAACTATGGTGTACTAGCTAGAGGAAATTCATCTAAATAAAACTGTAGAAAAGTCCCCTCCTGTCTAATAACACCTTGCATGCTCCTCTGCGACCTTCCTTTCAAGAGTTATTGTGTTAAAGAGTTAAAGTTTTAATGATTTTTGCGATGTTTTTCAGAGAAAATACAAGCTGTAAAATAATTTTTAAATACATAAGCATAAAGCCCATGACGCCCGTTTCATATTTGCCTTATATAGTAAAAGTCTAAATCTTATAGAGGGGTGGGGGAGTTTTCTATAGATTTCTCTTAGATTACTTTCTTCTAGCTAGTACACCGTGGTTGTTGGGTATTTCGTATTATTTATTTTTGTAGCCTTTAATAGCTAAATGCTTGAGATTCACACCTACTCCCTACTCTGCAATAAGATTATCTGTTTAGGCATTTTCGTAAATTCAGTTATAAGTTAGATCTTTTTTGCTGTTCGTTCGAAAACTATAAAATGCAAAACAGGCCTGAAAGATCTTAACGCAAATAAGCAGCTTGAGTTGAAGCACTGCATGTATGCTACTGAGAAGTGTACTGTCGAAGTTATCTACCACTTCAATCTTTACAACAGCTAGATTGTACGTACATAAATTTTTTACAAAAATAAAATAAAAAAAACAATTTTTTAAAATAATAAAAAAATAATTTTGGGATTTCGAACTTGTTGTATAGTAGTATGTAATTGATTTTAAAAGTTTTTTTCTTTATAATGTCAGATTCAAGTGAAGATATTGAAAAAATTCTTAAGTAAGTATATTGAAATTGAGGTTAAAATTCATATTTTCAATAAATAAAATTGTACAATACACATCGAACACATTATTTTTCAATATTATAATTATTTTTGTTGGTTATCACTTATCATTCGATTTTTCGTTCTAAAATGCCAAATGTCAGAAGTGAAAACTCTTAACCATTGCATTTTCAGCGCTGCTTTATTCCTGCAGACTGCATATTACTGTTCTTGTACTATTTTTAAGATACGAAAGAATACACAGTGCAGCCTGCATTTTCGAAAAAGCCTTTTGTCTCAACGAGACATATGTATCTACCGATTCCGGATGTACTGCCCGAGTCGGGAACACTGTACTATATATGCATAAATATTTTCCATTCACAATAATCTCTTTCAAGATATTTTTGAAATATGTAGATTTACGACTAAGCTAAAAATAAGGGTATCCACTTAATGCAGTAAAAAGCATGCAATCCGATTAAAACGTGTATAAATTTTGACGCTTTTATGGAATTTAGTGTGAATAATTTTTTACACAAAGTGAGTAAATTTTGGTGCTGTAAAAAATATTTGCTGTCAATAGGTCTCAACTGACTCAGTTTTTAATCTGCTTTTATCAATTAATTCGGAACTCCTTGTTTTGGTCCAATTACCTTGGTGAACTTTAGTTTTGTTACCATTAAAATAACAGAAAATTTCACATACCACTGAATTACACAAGATGCATAATTAAAACCAACCTATTTCCTCTAATTTGCTAGACAGACTAAATGTAATAAATAATAATTCGTTGCGAGTCTTCATTCTAATTTCATTTAAGTAAGTTCAATCTAGCATAGAATGACGTTTCAAGGACTTCAGTTAGCGACGGATGAAAATGGTGAATTGGAAATTTCCATTGGAAAAAGATAGTAGTATAAATATAAGGTTTCTAGACCAGAGCGGGATTCAGGATAAACAACGTTATCAAATTCTCAAGGTCATGAATGTTGCATGGGGTCATTGAACTTGTAAGATTAAGATAAGAGGAGTGGTAGTGTCGACGGTAGAATTTAGGCTTCCGATGTTTATTTTGATATTGCTTTTTTCTAAGAATTTGACCGAAAGTAGATTTCCGCTTTATTTTTGTTGTTATATTTCTAAGAATTTGACTGGATTTCGGTTTTCAGTATTTATTTTTCAACTCAAGTTTGTTGTTGCTACGCAGCATGATTGAATGGGTTGAATAGAAATTGCGGTTTTTCTCGAAATTTTATTTTTTAAAATAGACATTCTCATAATATTTTTGTATTTCTAACACAAGTTGTTGTTGCAAATTATTCAAAATTTTTGATATAAAAGGGCTGCGAGGTGAATGATGATTTCAGTGCATGGATTTTGTCGAAGAGTACAGTGATTGCGATTCAACAATTATTACAGTTTCAATAGCAGTAAATTTCAATGTTAAATTTGTTACTGAACCTCAAAGTTTATTTGAAATAGCTTCACTGAATATTTGGAATAATATGATTTTAACAATTTATGACTGGAAAAAAGAATTCAAAACCCGCTTTTAAAAGCAAAATGTACATTTTTCATTGCTGATGTCATAAGCTGTCTAAAAAATAATTAGTCTTTACGAAGAAAACTGACGATTTCGTATATAATTGAGTTTTGTGAACATTTTGATTTTATAACAGAAATAAATTCAGAATATCTAATAGAATTAAAAATTCCTTAAATAATTGTATTGGCGTGGAATTTTCAAGAGAATACAAGTATGTATGTTTGTAATAGAGTATATACATAAACGGGTTTGTTCTAATAATCAATTATTGAATTTTTACGTTTTTATTAAAGTTTTATTTGGAAAAATGGATTTCAATTGGTTTTACACAGAATAAAGAAATAGTGGATCTGTATATGATCTCTCGCAGTTATTCAACGAAAAGGTTTTAAAAAATATTTTACATTTGAAAGGTATGAAAATAGGAAAAGAGTATCGCGTTATAAATTATCGGAGAGTTGAAACGAAATATGAAAACGAATTTTACTGGAACTTAATGATGAGCATGAGCACAATATATTCTTAGCCTCAAGATTTACTAATTTAGCCGATGAATGATTAAATAGGTTACAAATTAAAAAATGTTGGCTTATTAATGGTAGAGAATTAAGTAAATCTTATCTTATCTTATCTCATCTTAAAAACTACAAAGAATATTTATGACAAAAAAGAACATTCTACAATGTATAAATTTTTCAACAACTTATAAAAAAAATTGTGAATATATGTTTTTTTATTTTTTTTGTTTTTTTGTTTTTGAAAAAAAAATTCATACAAGAGCATTAATAAAATTTCTCCGAAAATTGTTGAAAAAAAGTTCAAGGTTTTTATTGTAAATAATAAAAATTATTGTTTTGACATTTTACTTTAATACATTTTTTTAAAATATATAAGCACCTATCAAAACAATACTCAAAATCTTCCTTTTTTAGTTGTTCTAATTGTTGATTATTTGCTTTGTTGACCGTGACTGCTTGCCTGTTTTTGTAGACCTTTCCAACTCTTCGATTTTTGAAAACAACCAAAAATCACAAGGTGACAGGTCAGATGAATATGGAGCAAGTGATATTCCGTTTATACCTGATAAAGCTACAAAATTTAATGGTTTTTCAGCCTTATGTCCAGGTGCGTTGTCATGATGTAAAAAGTATGTATTTTCGCACCTCTGTCTAAATTGTGAATATGATTTTCAGTGACTTCTGTCTGTATGCTTTAACTGGCGATGATTGACCTTTAGCACTGCATATTGACGATTATAATATAATTTCAGTTTCACTGTTGTATATTTATGTTTCGTCACCTGTGATAAGATTTTTATAGTTTTCTGAAGTACCTGCTTTGAATTTTTCTAGGAAAAATTTAGCAAATTCCTTTTGCAATTGCTTTTTTGTCCTTAAATCAAAATCTAGGTACCCACCGAGCACTTTTTTTTTGCTCTATATTGTATATTATATATTGACTGAATATTGTATATTGACTATATTCAATATTCTTGATATAACCATGGTATATAATCATAGATTATTACCTATCAATTCTTCTGTAAGTCGCGGGTCTCTGTCTAGTATTTCCTTCACAACAGCCACATTTGTATCATCTGTCCGTGTTGAAGGGCGTCCTCGGAGCTCGTCATCAATGCTAAAATTTCCAGATTTGAACCGTCGAAACCAATTATAAGCCGTGTCAAGCTATTATGCATTTTCTTCAGAGGCAACTTTACACCCTTCAAAAATAGGTATTAATTTACAGCGAAAACCTGGAATAGTATTTCTATACATACGAGTATCTATATAACAATATAGTGTACGTACATACAGACATATAAATTGTGTATGAATATAGCATAACGAAAGCAACACCAAAAAGAAAAAAAAGAACGATATAGCTAAATAAATCTGAAGTATTCGTACAGCACATAGATTGAAAAGAAAAAAAAAGCTCTATTCTGGAAATATTATGTTAACTAACAGATTTTCTGTTTCGTATTTAACAGGTTTTTTAAAATGCGTGTTCTGGCTGTAACAGAATTCCGAAATCTTCAAAAAGCTGTCAAATTGAATCCGAAATCTGTTAATATTTATTTTACAGTAGGGAGGGGTAATCTCAACCTTTTAGCCGCGAGAGGGCGATGAAGATTTTTCGCACTTTCTCTACTAAACACCCTATAACAATTCCGATGTACTAGTTAGAAGAAAGTAGTCTAAAAAAATCTGTAAAAAACTCTTTTCCTTCACTAACGATACCTCGTACGTCAATCAGCGTTTTTTTCAAGAGTTATTATGTTTCAAAGTGAGAATTTAGTAGATTTTTGCCATTTTTTTCATAGAAAATACAAGCTGTGGAATTAAAAAAGAGAAAAACCAAAAAAAAAAGAAAAACTATACATTATCTTAAAACTAAGGTTAATCTACACAACTACAAAATAAAGAAAAAAAGTAATTACTGTCGCACTAAACCTTCCAAAGTGATAACAAGTGTGATTACAATTGTGATAGTTTAGAAGTAAAAAATTTCTTTCTTTTTTTTTCAAAACATAACACAATAACCTTTTGATAGTGCAAAAAGTAATATAGTGAGTTTATACTATCATACTACTGTTTGTGTGCGATTAAGTGAATAAATAATTTTATAATGTCTGGTGGTAACCCACCAGTTCTACCTAAAATACCACCTGACCCGGGAAGCAGTACTAGTGGTGAGTATGCAGGGAAAAAATTATTAAAAAATATGACCCCGGGACCGAAATTCCTAATAATGACAAGGAAAGATTCTGGAAAAACACTAACGCCAGTCTCTCCATTCCTAATTAAAAAAGTCATTGATGGCCAAATTAGTGGACAACTTGATATGTGCAAAAAACTCCGGCGTGGAACCATATTAATAAAAACAAAAAACATTGATCAAGCTCTAAAAATGATAAATTTAACCCAGCTCGCACCAGAAATTAATATTGAAATAAGCGAACACGAAAAACTTAACACATCAAAAGGAGTAATATACAGCACTGACCTAATATACCTAGACGACGAAGAAATTCTACATGAATAAAGAACACAAAACGTAGTAGCAATCAAAAGAATGACCAAAAACACCATAAAAGGCAAAATACCAACGGGACTTTTCATAATAACATTCTCTACTATGACAATTCCAACAAAGATCAACGTAGGATATGAATTAATTCAGGTAAGAAAATACATACCTCCTCCACTCAGATGCTGGAAATGTTTTCATTTTGGTCATATAACAGATTCATGCAAAAAAGAAAAAAAATGTCTAAATTGCAATAAAAATTATCATTTCGATGAAACAAAAACAAAAGAACAAAAATGTAATGCTCAAACACAATGCGCAAATTGCCAATCTACAGCACATATATCAACAAACAAAAATTGCCCTATATATATCAAACAAAAAGAAATTATGAGAATTAAGACAATGGAGGAAACAGACCTTAAAACTGCAAAAATCATTTATGCAAAAAGACACATGATAATTAATACAAAAACATCTTATGCAGCACAATTATCAAATGGAAACCCAAACACAAACATATTAAACATAAATGCAGACAATAATCAATCAATACAAAAAGAAACACTCAAATTAACAAACAATGAACCGAACACTTCAATAGAAAAATTGGAACACAAAAACAAAAATAAAACTGACAATATAGAAAAACTAGACCAACAATACAATCCAAAAAAAGACAATATAGACATGGAAATTAATATTTCAGACGAAGATGTACCATTAGAACCACATTTAACTTTGGAAAAACAACAAACCAAAAAAAGAGGTAGACCAAAAAAAAATAATAGCATTCAAAGTCCAGAACAAAGCCCAGCAAAAAAAAAATATAATTAAAATAAACAAATATAACACACAAAATAGTTAAATAGAAATTAAAACAAATACCAATTTTAAAATTGTATAACATATAATATGACTAATACAATACAATGGAATTATCAAGGTCTCTTAACTCACTTAAACGAACTCAAATTACTTATAAACAAATATGAGAATAGCATTATATGTCTTCAAGAAACAAAGCTACCTGAAAATTTCAAACCTTATATTAACCATTATAATATAGTATACAAAAACAAAATTACAAACACTATAGCACATGGAGGAGTAGCTATACTAATCCCAAAACAAATCGATTACAAAGAAATAAAAATAAACACTTCATTACAAGCAACTGCCATTGAACTCTTTTATCCAATCAAAATGACAATAATAAACGTATACTTAGATTCGAAAATTAAACACCAAGATCTACAAAAATTAATACAAACAATATCCACACCATACATCCTACTTGGAGATATGAATGCTCACAACACCCTCTGGGGCTCCAAAAAAACAGATACAAAAGGAAAAATTCTGGAATCCTTTACAGAAAATAACTCAATAAACATAATGAACAAAAAATATAATACACATCTCAATTTTTCATATAAAACCTTCTCGGCAATAGACGTAACACTCTGTTCTCCTACCATTCAAAAAATATTTGATTGGAATATAGAAGACGATTTATATGGCAGTGATCACTTCCCAATAATTCTTTCATCAAAAACAAACCAAACGAAAATACAAAAAAGACAGATCTTCAACACAAAAAAAGCAAACTGGTCAATTTTTCAATCAAAAATCAACTTCGCGAAAGATATAAATAAATTCGAAAATATAAATGAATGTGATAAATATATAACTGAAAACATTATAAAAGCAGCCCACTGTTCCATGCCACTAACAAATAATATATCCAAAAAACCACAGGTTCCCTGGTGGAACAAGGAAATACACAGCGCAATTAAACAAAAAAAGAAACTACTAAAAAAATACAAAAAAAGTATGAACCAATCAGATTTTATAAGTTACATTAAGGTAAGACGACAAACAAGAATGCTTATTAGATACCATAAAAAGAAAACCTGGGAAGAATATGTATCAACTATAAATACTTTTACACCGACAAGAGAAATCTATCAAAAAATAAGAAGTCTTGAAGGAAAAAATACATACCATCAATTCCCTACGATAAGAACAAACAACACAATAATATCTGATGTAAAACAAATATGCAACACAAACAATCTTTCCAGAACACTTCCAGCAATAAAAATTATACAATAACATTTCAACAAAAAAAAAATCTACATGAAAAAACTCATCTGATTATTAACAAATTTACAAACGAAAAATATAACGAGGCTTTTAGCATAATAGAATTTGAAAGTATATTAAGCAAAGTCAAAGGCTCATCACCTGGAATAAACCTTATACATTATGATATGATCAAAAATCTCAAACAATACCAAAAACAATACATTTTACAATTCTTCAATCATATATGGACTAAAAGTAACATTCCTATAACATGGAAAGAGGCAATTGTAATCCCCATTCCCAAACAAAATAAGACCCTGAACAACATTAATAATTACAGACCAATATCATTAACAAATGTACTATGTAAGATCATGGAAAGAATGGTTAATAAACGACTTCTATGCCATCTAGAAAGTAGAAAAAAGCTTGACCAAAAACAGTTTGGATTCAGAAGAAACCGTAGCACAATAGATGCAATATCACTTCTACAATCCGACATAATCAGAACACAAAATGAAAGCAAATTTTTAATAGCAGTATTCTTAGACATTGAGAAAGCATATGATAAAATCTGGAGAAGAAGTATATTAGATGAAGCAAAAAATCTCAACGTTGATAGAAACATGCTAAAATTTCTAAAAGATTTTCTAGAAAACAGAAAGTTTAGAGTCCAAATAGGCAATCATTTTTCAGATATGTTAGAAACCCAAAACGGAATTCCCCAACGCTCTGTCCTCAGCAGCACACTTTTCATCTTGGGAATTAACGATTTAAAAACAATTATAAAACACCCTGCAAAGCATATCGCGTACGCTGATGACATAGTAATCTATACAACTCATAACGATATTAAAAAGGCAAGAAATGATCTACAGACAACAATGACCAAAGTTGAAAATTGGATTGAAAACAAGGGTATCAAACTATCAACACAGAAAACGAAAGCGATGATATTCACAAAAAGACGAAAATATACCTACCCAGACGAAATAATGATAGAGAACAAAAAGATAGATTTCGTAACAAAACACACATATCTTGGATTAACACCGGACCAGAAATTATCATGGAAGCCGCATATAAATGAAATAAAAAATAAATGTATGAAAATAATGAACACGCTAAAAATCCTCGGAAACACTAATTACGGAGCAAATCGACAAACCCTATTAAGAATTTTTAATTCGAAAATTTTAACCAAAATAGATTACGGATGCTTCATATATCAAACAGCAAACGAATCCACACTCAAAAAACTTGACACAATTTTAAACAACGGGTTAAGAATATGCACTGGCGCATACAGAACTAGCCCAATAACAAGTTTACTCGTTGATGCAGATATCTTACCCACTAAACTCAGACACAACAAATCAAACATACGTTACTTCTACAAGATTAATACAAACATAAATCACCCATTACACCAAGAACTATTAAGGCTACAATACAACAACAAAAATAAAAAATACCTTCAACCAATAGACATAACTTATAATAAAATTAAAAAATACAACTTACCTCAACCAAATTTAGTTAAAAGTAATATAACACCGCTACACATCCCATGGCAAAGAAAAAACATACATTTTGAACTCTCTTTAAGTAAACTAAAAAAACAAAGCACCTCAGAAGAAATATATAAACAAAAATTTTTAGAAATACTAAACACAAAATACAAACACCATATAAAGATCTATACAGACGGCTCCAAACTAAAAGAAAAAGCTGGATTTGCTGTTCTTCTAGAAGACCACAAGATACAACACAGAATATATAATGATGCAAACATCTACAACACAGAACTATATGCTATCAATTGCGCCGTCAAACTAATCAATGAAATGCAGGGCAACTGTTTTTTAATCTTAACAGATTCTTTCAGCGCCATTCAATCGCTAAGAAATTTACAAGATGACCACCCCATTATAAATGAAATACATAACACCATCCAACAACACACAAACATTTCACTAACCTTCTTTTGGATACCAAGTCACAGAGGAATAAAATTAAATGAACAAGCAGACCTACTAGCAAAAGAGGCCACAAAACAACACATAAATTATAATTTTCCTATTATAAAAGATGACATTTATAAACAAACTAACCAAAAAATCAGAACGAATTTCAAAGAAATATGGGACATGGAAAAAAACACAAACAAATTAAAAGAAATTAAAGACGAAATAACACCATGGCAAAATCTACATAATTTCAGCAGAAAAGACACAGTAGTAATTACCAGAATAAGAATAGGGCACACTAAATTAACACACGAACATCACATTAACAAAACAACCAAACCCAAATGCATCTGTACACAACCCATTACAATCAAACATATATTTTCAGAATGTCCAGCCTACCACTCATTTAGAAGCAAACATCATATTGAGTACACAACTTTAGGAAAAGATAACAACGAAACTACACGTAATATCATAAAATTCCTAAAAGACACCAAATTATATAATAAAATTTAAATTGTAATAAAAAAAAAAGAAACAAATGTACGGTCCGAAATGACAGAAAACTGTTGAGAGACCATTAATTAAAATTATAATAAAAAAAAAAAAAAAAAAAAAAGTAATTAAATTAAAATATAAATATATAGATAAATAATTATAATAGTAATAACAAAATATAATGGGAAAAAAATAATAATAAAAATAATAATAATAATAATAATAATAATAATAATAATAATAATAATAATAATAATAATAATAATAATAATGATAATATTGATAATAATAAAAATAATAATAATAATAATAATAATAATGTTGAATCCAGTCAACTTAATAAGATCTGAAAATAAAAAATTAGCAAAAGAATTAGAAAAATGATTCAAAATCATTGGAATAAAATAACTCAATATTAGTTTCTTATTCTTTTTCAATATTAGTTTCCTATCAGTGGTAAAATATTAAGCCTGAAAATAGAAAAAAAGAAAATAAATAATTTAAAATAAATGAATAAAATAATTTAAAATAATGAACACAAAACAATAAAACATTAAACATAAACAGAACAACACAAAATGTAAACATAAAAATATAACAAAAACTACATATACACAATCACACAACTATTACAAACACAACAATACAAAATAAATAAAAAACATTTTTACTGAGCAAAATAATACACATAAATAAAAATTTAACAATCGTAATAAATTACATCACGATCATGAATACTTATCACAAAAATTAGACATTTATTTCATATTTAATAACTTATAAAATACAATAATTTATAAAATACAACTTTAAACTATTACAAATTTGCGATACTTATATAACAAAATGTGAACAAAATGTAATCTTACACGTCACTTTCATACTTACCAAGTTATTTGAATGATATATCAGCTGTTCCAATTACGAATGATCACTGTCAAATATACCAGCTGAATTGAAAATTATCGGCTAATATCATTCACAATCGACAAATGCACGAGATGTCGCATCAGTTACCATTCCGAAAAATAATATAATAAGAAGGACAGATGATGAGATAAATAGAAAAATTAAAGATAGATTATAATAAATTTTAATAAATAGGAAGTTCCAGAGTTTGCAAACTTTTCTATATGAAGCATGAAATTCGCAGAAGAATTTGTCTTTCGCGATTATTTGCCTATACTTAATCAGGGAAACCAAAACATAAAAAAAAACCAGGACGTGTTGAGTCCTACAAAAAGAAAATAAATAGGGATCGTTAGGAATTTCTATAGAAATATATACTTGTAATTTCTACAGAAAATAGGAAAAGTTAGGCCAAAATTATCTACGTCGGGAAACGTGTTGAGTTTCCAAGTATAAATTTAAAAACGGACTTAGAAATTTTTTCATAAATTTCTAAACATAGAATATTTTGCAAAGTATAAAATTAAAAAGGGACTTAGAAATTTTCTCATATATTTCTAAAAATCGAATATTTTGCAAAGTATAAAATTAGATAGGGACTTAAAAATTTTCTTGGAAATTTCTAATTTTTTATAAAGTAGTGTTTTTTAAAGTATTGGTTAAAGTATAAATAATCTTTTTTTCTAAGTGTTGAAATAAATAGATAGTTTCTCTTAATTATTAAAATATAAATAATTTTTTTTGTTTTATAATTAAGACATAAATAAAACAAACATAAATCTTCTATTTGATTGAAATATAAGTAATAATTTATTTTATTAATTAACATATAAATAATTTTTTTATATAATTAAGACATAAATAAAACAAACATAAATCTTCTATTTGATTGAAATATAAATAATAATTTTATTTTATTAATTAGAATATAAATGATTTTCTTTTTTTAAATATAAATATAAATAATTTTTATATTAATTAAAATCTAAATTATTGTGAAAATAGTGTTTTTAATATTAATAAAAGAAAACAAAAAGAAAACAACAAACCTTTTTTTTTGTCCATACCAAATTTCCTTATTAAAAGTCTTAAATAGCTAAATAATGCACATTTAAAGGTTGCAAATGAACTCTATTCTTGAATTTCCGGGAGGCAAGTTATTACAAAGTCTTGTCGCTTGAACAAATTAAGAGCCCTCACCAATAGACCTGTTAAAGCTTGGGATCAAAAATCTCGAATTAAGTTGTTATAATGTATTTGGTAATGTGTAATGGAACTAGCGAGGAAAAAATTCTTGTAGAAGAAACGAAGAAATCTAAATTTATTATAAAATAAAATATTATATTTATAAAATAACAGATGCAATTTTTCATTAAGATGGGAATTTGGATTGGGTAATACAGGTATTAAAAATATTAGTGAGATAGGGAAGGATGTAGGGCAGGATTATTTAAGGAACCGCAGATAAACAACATCAATGCACTCAAAACATCAAGACTGTTTACGCACTGAAAACTAAAAACATTATCAAATGGGATAGAATAATTAAAGGGTAGAGACGTATTCAAGATAGAAGGAGTGAAGAAATGACGATTTAACAAGCCAGGATCATGATAATTACAAACATTTAGCGGATACCTAGTTTACTTAGATATGCCCATCAAATTTTAGTGGGATGCTCGGGATTAAGTTTCGAAGTATAATAAGACTTTTTTGCCCTTCTTACAATAATATTAGCCTTATTTCTAAATAAGGCAAGCAAGGCTTATTTACAAGCAAGGCTTAATTCAGATGTTCTCAGCTTCTTATACTTATGAAAAAGGAATTCACAATCATGGATCAAGATTTTAATACGATTAGAAAACCAAGGGTAATTATTGACACGTATTTTGTTATGCTTAACAGGAATATGAGCGTTGAATAAAGCATCGAAATAAGAGTTCAGTTGGTTAATCTGTGGCCCGTTTCTGTATCACTTCTCGACTGGTAAACTCGATTTGACGTCATTATGACGGCATTTTCGATCGGGCTGTTTCTGTATCTGTGGTGAATCGAGAATGTAGCGATCTAGAATTTTCTCACCGACAATTTAGGTAGTGAGAAGTTAAAAAACCGTTGAATTTTAAATAAATTTTGAATTCAAAAAGTGTAATACGGTAATAATTATTATAACAATTATTACATTATAGTAAAAATAATAATGTGTATTTGTTACTTTAATTATAAATTTAAGAAAAAAGAGTTTTTATATATAATATTTTTATACTTATCCTTATCGGTGTTAAAAAAATTAAGAATAATAAATTAATATACATATAATTTATTGCATGTAAAATTTATAAATTTTTGCAATTTTCAAGATTTTGTTTTTTTATGCTTCTAAATAAAAACAAAAGAATTAAATTAAAAGACACAAATGGTATTTATAGTTTATAAACAAGAAGGGGAATTCGAATCCTTGTTTATTATGATCATACAGGTTTTATAAATTTTCTTCCGTCTTGTTTAGTGTTCGAGATATGAAGGTTATAGGGCGATCTTTTTCTATTTCTCCTTGCGAAAGCACAGCAACAATCGCATAATTCGATGCATCCGTGGTTAGAATGAAAGTATTCTCGAAATCGGGAAAAGCTAGTAGTTCTGCTGACCCCAATGCTTCTTTTAATGCTCTGAAACTTTTAAACTCTTGTTCATTCAGTTTATTTGTACTTTATTGGATTGACCTGCTTTTACTTGACCCAATTCTCCTCTTGTAAGGTTCGTGAGAGGTTTAGCTATCTTCGTGTAATCTCTGATAAATCTTCTATAGTACGATGTTATACCTAAAAATCTTTTTAACTCTTTTAAATTTTGCGGCGGTTGTATTTTATAGATGGCTTCTATTTTCTTCGGATCAGTCCGGATGCCCTGATTTGTTATGATGAAGCCTAGAAATTCTATTTCTGTACTTAGGAATTCCGTCTTGTTGAGATTTACTCGCAAATTTGCTGCTTCCAGTTTACCGAAAACTTTTTCGACGTTTTGTAGATGCTCTCTTTCTGATGTTCCACCAAAAATAATTTTATCGTCGATATAAACGTAGCAAATTTTTCCTATGTATTCCTTAAGGACGTCATCAATCATGCGCTGGAAGATAGCAGCAGCATTTTTTAATCCAAATGGAAGTCTCGTGAATTCATATTTTCCATTCATTGTTGAGAATGCAGTTTTTGTATGTCTTCTTCTTTCATTTTTATTTGATGGAACCCTGATGTTAAGTCGAGTGTAGTAAAATATTTGGAATTTCCCAAGCTGGCAATCGTGTTCGAGATGTCTGGAATTGGATATGTGTCTGGTATGGTTACAGAGTTTAATTTTTTAAAATCTACAACCATCCTGTACTTTTTATTCCGGAAGCATCCATCTTCTTTTCTACTGTCCAAATTCGTGCGTTGTATGAAATTTTTGAGGGGCTTATTATCCTATCACTCAGTAATTTTTTATTTGCTGTTCTACTTCGCATCTCATATTTACCGGATAGGGGTAAGATTTTGCATATATTGGTTCATCTGTTGATGTTTTAATTTCAGCACGAACGTTTGTTTCAACTGTTTCTTGATCAAGTAAGGGGCCAAATAGGTGATTAAAATTGTTTACTACTGTTCTTACAAGCTGTTTCGATTCCTTGGATAGGTGGGTATCTCTTATTTCCAGATTGTTTACTTGAATAGATTTTTTATTTCTTAATGGAATTTTTATGTTCGGAACTATCTTCAGGATTTTATTCTTCCTGTCGATGACTGCTTCAAGTTTTTTAAGGGTGTCGTCTCCTATTATGCCATCGAAGGTTTGTAAGCCAGGTAATATGAAAAATTCTGTTTTTGTGTTGTTTCCTACGGTTTCAAAAAGTCTTCCACAGATTTTTCTCGTTATCCATATATCACCTGCTGCCGATTTAATTTTAAATGGTTTGTTTGTTGGTTTAGAGTTGGGTGCGTGTTCCGCTTTGATGAAATTTTTGTTTGCACCCGTGTCAATTAAGAATTTTAGTATTTTATTGTCTTTTGTTTTGAATTCTATATAAGGTATGCTGGAGAGGCACCCAGCATAAAATTTAATTCTGGATTTTCTTCTGATTCTTCCTCCACAATGTCTTCTATATCGTTATTTTGTTGGATATATTCTTCATAAGTTAAGTCGTCTTCGTAGGTGTCCATAAGAAATAGCCTTTGTTGTTTACGAGCTTGAATTTCAGAGTTACCATCATGTTCTCTTTTGTTTATCATTTGTTGGGTGGGCCGATTCATATAATTTAACTGCTTGGTTTAAATTGAGCTGTCCACGTCCATTGGAATTGGTGGTTTAGGTTGTGTTGGGCGTGGTTGAGGTCCAATATTTTGTTGGTGTTGAATATTGTACGCCAAGTTCCTTTTTAGTATTGGTAGGTGTGGACTTTGTGTTGCAGTTTTGTGTGGTAATCTGTAGCGTGCAGAGTTCATCTGGTGGACTGGAGCTACTATAGTGTTGTTGTAATTTCTATTGTGAATTGGCATGTTTCTAATATTAATATTTTGCATCTCCAGGCAAGAAGCGTAGGCTTCAGGAAGCGTAGATGGTTTCTGGATCAGAAGCATTTTTGACATTTCTCCATTTAGTCCCCTAATAAATATGTCTAGAGCTCTGTTTCTATATGTTTCGATGAGTACATTTCTTGTTTCGATGCTATACTCCTCAGCTTTTATCTTGTTGCTTATTAGTGAGAAATGATGGTTAACGGTGGCGTAAAATTCGTCGATGCTCATGTTTTTCTGACTTAGAATAGACATTTGATGTTCCACGGTACGCAAATCTCTTTTACCTGCGTAATATAGCGAAGGACATTTCTTAATTGATCCCCAGTCATCGTCAAAGATGTTGTATGCAACTAACGCAGCATCTGCATTGCCCTGACCTTGTGTCTAATGCTTTGAAAAATTGCCTTATATATTATAGGCTTATGTTTCACAATCTCGTAATCTTTCAATATACACTCGACATTGTGTACCCAAAAAATATATTGCGTTCGATTGCCATCAAATATTTGAAGCTATTTAACACATTCGGTAGTTTACTTATTTCTTGCAAATCCTGTTCTGACTTTGGTGTTGCAAGTGAAGTTGATGTTTATTGACTTGTGGCATTATGTATACCTTTTAAGTTTTGTATTCTTATTTTTAATCTTTCTACTAACTCAATCTAAGCATTAACTGCTCCAGTTAATTGTTTAATTGTTTCTTTTAATACTTCCATTTCAGGCATTCCGAAAATTTGTTATTAAATCTCTAAATTTCACTATTTCACTTTATGTTACACTAATTATTATTTGCAATTCTCTGTTGCTATTGTTCTTTTATTTTTTTGATTTGTAAAAAAAATAATAAAATTTAATTAATACTTACAGTAATAAAAATGTCCTCATTTGTGTCTTTCTTTATGTTGTTTAACAAAACTCGTTATTAGGACGGATAGATCGTATCTCTCCCGTTTGGCTGATCCTTGTTTGAAATTTGAAAACCACCTACTAATGTTACGAATTCAATCACAATTTATTTCAATATTGGGTACGTTTTATTCTCCAACAAAAAATGTATCACTACGTTTATTGTTGGGTACGTATTATTCTCCAACAATAAGTGATTTATCACTACGTTTATTGTTGAGTACGTATTATTCTCCAACAATAAGTGATTTATCACAGAACACAGGTTAGTTTCGGATGTACAGAGATTAACCTTTCGATTAGTGTTGCTACGTCTAAATCTAATTCACACACACCAATTTACCGTATAGGAACTAATGTTACTACGTATTATTCGCATACATTAATTCTTACTGTACGATCGTGACTGTGTTTTAAAACTGTTCGTGCGCCAGCTAAGAAAACCTTTACTTTAGTGTTCTTAAAAAAAGTTTATTACACTAAACTTTACAATGGTCAACTTAAGATTAACTAGTTCTAGTTACAATTCATGTTTTTATATTTTTTTCTTATTGCTTAATCAAGAATTTTCGTACACGCGCAAATCAAAAAAATGATTTTCATCAAAAATTCAATCAAAAATTACAAAATTAATGAAAATTACAATTTTAATCAAAAATCGAAAATAACTATTGAAAAACAGGAAATGCGTGCGATGCAATTTTGATTGCACGCGTTGTATTGATCGTTGACTTTATGCGGTTAGGTTGTTATAGCCCTGTGTTAACTGATATGTACGTCTTTGAATATGTAGCTACTACATAAATGTATAATATAATAAGATTACAGACGTATTTCATTCTTAGCTCAAATTTTTCACCCTAATCTAAATTCTTAAATAAAAATCACATATTAGATAAACTAGTTGTTAAATGAATTGTATTAACATTAACTACACAATGTTATGTTATATGTATGTATATAGTATATAGTATTTATATGATATATGTAATAATGCAAGATGATAATTTCACCATTTTCATTATTAGAGTTGAGTGGATTTTGGTGGATTCTTATAACAAAAAGAGCTGAATAAAATGTTGGTAGGTCTATAGGATATGCAATTGTATAACAAAAATTTTACTTGGAGGAGACAACATCGTCCAACTAAAGTTTCTCTATGAAAATCAACTATATGACAATGTGAGTCTGTATATTATATTGCGTGTGATCGTACGCAATTGGCTACGACAGATCGTGATGAGTTTCGGTCTTGTACTACCCAATATTTTGCTTTACAATCGAATGAAATGCTTGTAGTCCTACATGAAGGTGTAACACATGGAAATTGTTATAAAGAAGTTTGGCCACGAAATGATCTCCTGGCAGTTGTAGTGGGTGCTTAGCATCATATGATATGTTTGCTTCTTCGATTCTTCCCGCCCACGAAGTAATCTTTTTTATCTAAAAATGGTGCTAAACTTAATAATTTGCTTGTAGAAGCAACTTGTTTTTGGTTTTTGAGTTGCTTTATTTCAGCAGCAAAACTCACATGTTGTATTTCCCTTACTATTTCATGTGTTGCAATGAAATGAAAAATGATCAGTTACTGGATGCCATAATAGTCCTAATATTTTGACATGATCATTTGTAATTGTATCTCTCGCTTCTCGATTGGAATTTTATTTGTGAATGCCCCAGCATGATTACCCATGATTAGCCCACCATTTATGCTTTCAATAAACCTTGAATTTCATCCTGCATTTTAGTTGCCTCCTCAAGATTGCTGCTTCCTGTCATTACATTATCGAAATATAAGTCCTTGATTGCCTTTATTCTTGAAGGAAAATTTGATCCTTCTTCTTCTACTAAGCGTTGCAAACATTTTGTGGCTAGATATGGCGCTGGCTTTGTAGCATATGTTACAGTACACAACCTGTAGTATTTTATTGAATCTGTTGGTTCATTTCTCCGCATTATAAGATGTAAATTTCTGTCCTCTTCTGCTAACCAAATCTGTCTATATATTTTCTTTATATCTGCAGTGAAGACACAGCGCTTCTTTCGGAATCTCAGAATGATTGTTATTAAATCATCTTGTACTTTAGGTCCGGCTAACATCAAATCGTAAGTGGTAAATTTGTATTTGTTTTAGCAGAAGCATCGAATACAACACGCAATTTTGTGGTTCTACTGTCCGGTTTGAGAACATAATGATGTGGTAGACAATAATTTGGTGATGTGATGTCTTTCCGTTTAACTTCTTTCATATGACCTAGACTCAAATATTCCTTTAGAAAGTTGTTATACTGCACTTGTAACAATGGATCTTTTGCTAATTTTTTCTCCCTGCTGATCATTCGTTTTAGTGCAATATTTTCAGAATTCTTAAGCAATTCTGTATCACTCAGAATTGGAAGACTAACGATAAATCTACCAGTATCATCTGGAGAGGTTGTTGCATCAAAATATTCTTCACACTTGCTTTCTGTAATAGTCATTGAATGTCTCCATATTCTAGAATTTTTGAAGTTGAGTATCTACCTCAGCATTAGTTACAACACAAAATAAATTTTCATGTTCTCGAAAGATTGGCTTTCCAAGTAACAATCGCATACATTTCCTACCCATCAATTCGCCATACAGCTCTACTCCTAGTAGCATGTTAATTTCTTGTGGCTTATTGAATTCTTGGCCTGCAAGTTTTATATTAGTAGGTATTTCCCATTTGTCTATTGAGATATGTTGAAGAGGTTGTCGTGTAGCAATCTCCTTTCTTACATATGCTTCAATTTCACTGCTATAATTATTTAAATTTGAACTGATCGTTATATTAATGAGATCTGTAACCTTTATGGTTGATTTACCAAAACCAGAAATATTGATTGTGTTACTTTCAGCATTAATCTAAAAAAAAAAAAAAATTGTTGATTTTTTAAAAATAAAAATATAGAACACAAATTACATGTAACACAAAACAGTACATAACACGAAATATAAATAAACTACATAACCAATCATTTAATATGAAATATATACACAAAACACAGATTAGAAATCACATGAACATCACAATTACAATACAAATCCAACCTTTAAACAATACAATACAAAATAAACTATTTCACAATCAGTAACTTAAATGCACATAAACATTGAAAAAAAATAACTTTAACACCACAGATATATATTTTTTTAAAACAATTAACAAAATAAAAAAAAAACACGAAACATTTTAAAATAATTAAATTAAAACTAAAAAAAAATGAACAAAAGAGGTAACATAAATTACCCATTTATAAACATAATTCTTGTCAAATTCATTTACCAAAAATTCCACATCATATTTATTCAAAATTTTTATTCCAATCACTAGCGTATTGAGCTAGACCACCAAAAGTACGTATTGAGTCTTTTGGATTAGGAATCTTTTACAGAAAAATATTTAGAAAAATTTCTGTAAAAATACGGAATATAGGCGATATTTAAATTTTGAACGTAAAAAATTTCGTCGAAATATTAAATAAAACTTAGAACATTCATCGGAAGAAAAATTTTACACTTTGAAAGATTCGACGAGAATTAAAAAATTAGAAAATTGTTCACTGGAGAAAGAATTTTTAAACTAAGAAAATATTACAGCGACAGTTTATTTTTCATCAAGCAAAAATGTAAGAAAAAAATAATAAGTAGTTTACCGACGGGTCAATTCATTTAATTTCAGTACCGGAAATATTCAATCATAGCAGTTATTACATTTTATATTTGAAATTCATCATTGTACTAAACTATAATCAACATTTAGCAGCAGCCCTGCACTCTTCAACGAAACCTGCATTTTCATCAAGCTTCAGTAACGACATCTCGCGTATAGATCAATCTATACCGTCGACGAGTTAATTTAAAATTCGAATTATTGATTATTAAAATTTGTTGATTAAGTATTAAAATTATTGATTGTTGAAATTATAAATTATAGAAATCAATTTTTTTAATTTTTTAAAATTTAATTGCCGAATTATATTTTAAAAATTTGTAATAGTAAAACAGATTGATTTTTTTAAGTAATTCAAATAGAATTTTTTTAAAGTAATTCTAATAGAATTTTTTTTAAGTAATTCTAATAGAATTTTTTGTATTTTTGTTTTTTTTTGTTTTAAAATCAAGAGAATATTTATTTGTTTAATTAATTTAATTTTTTTTTGCATATTTCAAATTTTTAAATTTACAATTATTCATATCAGTAATAAGATTGAAATTGTTAACCTTAAGACGATTTCTGAATAAAATTTTATAACGTAGAATTGTAAAAAACGTGTGTTTCTGGAGAAGCCGCTAGAATAATTAAACCATTTAAAGTTATTGGAGTGAATTATTATAAGGTGTGGCAAACACTAGAAAAAAGATTTAACAACAATAGAATATTAATAATTAACGCGCAAATAGAAAAATTATGTAAAATAAATACAGTAAAATCTGAGAGTGCTCAATCCATGAAAGATGTTTTAAGAAATACTTGAAAAATTCTTCACGAATTAAAAACTTTAAAAGTTAACATCGAAAATTGGGACCCTATTATTGTATATCTTACTCTATAGAAACTATCACCTGAAACACGAGAATTATGGGAGATAAAACAAAGTGAGAAAAACGAGGTAGCTATATTTAAAGAATTGTTCGAATTTCTAGAATCCAGGTTTAGAGTTCTAGAAGCAGTAAATCCGCCGAAACGAAGCAACGTATTCTTGTCGCAAAATAACATAAATAATAATCAAACTTTAAAATGTTCTAAGTGTAATTCATATCACAGATTGTTTAATTGCACACAATTCAAAACATTATCTGCAAATGAGAAATTAAAATTTGTTAAAGGGAAATTTATGTACGAATTGTTTGGCAGGTGGCCATCAATATAAGAATTGTTAAAGTAAATTTACATGTACTGTGTGCAAAAAGAAACATAATACATTGTTACATTCTAGCTTCAATACCGCATCTAATGTAAAAGAAACTTCTGCTCAAGTAAAACAGAATAACAATGAATATGCAGATTCGGCTGTTATTAAAACTACAGAAGAAAATGATGTAAACAATTTCTGCTCTACAAATACTAATCAGGCATTGCTATCTACGGCATTGTAATTATTCTAATAGAATTTTTTTGTATTTTTGTTTTTTTTTGGTTTAAAATCAAGAGAAAATTTATTTGTTTAATTAATTTATTTAAATTTACAATTATTCATATTAGTAATAAGATTTAAATTGTTAGCTTTAAGACGAATTCTGAATAAAATTCTATAACGTAGAATTGTAAAAAAATTGGGTTTTTATTTTATGTAATTATTTAATTCATCACCATTTTTCATATTTAATGTTGATTCTTTAGTGAATTTAACAGATTGTAACGTCAATCTTATTCAGTTTTAGCTTCTTTTTGAATTTTTCCGATATAAAATTGAGTTGTGAGCCTGAATCCAATAGCACTCGACATTCAATGTTATTTCCATCTCGTTCTTTAACAGAAGCCTCAGTAGTTCCAAGAAACACGTAACTTTTCAATTCAATATCAAAGTTAGTTGCTGTTAATGTTGCTTGTGTATTTGGTGGTGCTGTAGATGTGTCAAAATGTAACAAAGTCTTATGTTTTTTCTTGCATTTTGAACACGTTCTTTACGAGCATTTCGATGCGTTGTGTCCCTTTTTTAAGCAATTAAGACAAATTCCTACCTGAAAAACCTTCTTCTGATGTTCTTGTGGTGATAATTTTAGAAACTCCTTACATTGACAGATAGCATGTTCCTCCTTACAGACCATACATCCATTGGAAATTGAATCCATGAAGCTTTTTGAAGCATTAACTCTTTGCGTTTGTTGATTTGAATTTGCTACTTTGGTGCCTAATGCTTCCAAAGATTGAAATCGCATCTCAAAATTGAGTAAGTCGTTAATCTTTTGAAGATCTCGTGGTGTCTTTAATGACTGTTCGTTCAGATTTCGAGTATCTCTGTCTAACTTTTTACTCATAAGATGGGTGATAAATGGATATAAAAACTATGTATCTCTAGTTCTGATAAAAAAGGAAATAAGGGTTGGAAGCAGAATCAGGTTTCGCTAATTCTGTCGAGCTAGATAATTTAGGGAACTCTAATTCTATCTAGTTGGAAGTAGGAAGTTTTAGAATAAAACAACTTTGTATGATAATAATTGTTCTAGTACTATAACTGAACTACTACTGATTTTATTGAAGAATTACTATCACTTATATATAAATTTTAAATTAACTATTTCATATTAAATTGCTGATGCATTTATGAGTACATTGATTTATTACTATATAATTAAATAACTTTATCTCTTACTTCTTTGTAAAAGTATTTTAAGTTATTTTTAATTATAATTCACTAATGACGAAATTACTTTAGTTTAAAAATTCACTTTTCGCGAATTAAAAGACAAATTTAAAGTTTATGTCAATTTTATTACTGTTCAAAAGTTGAACTGAACTGTTACAAAGATTGATCTTCTATTTATACTTATGACCTATGTTACATTTTATTCTAATTCTAATTGTGGGATAAGTGAAAAGTAAAAGTTACAGGTGTTCATCTTTGTAAAGATGTAATAAGCAATTTTTATGCTTATGGGAAAATTAATGCATTCGGTGTGGGAACATAAAATGTTTCACACCGGCTATGTTGGTGCATTGGTTTTCATGATTGATTCTTCTAAGAATCAACGTTTTATATTACTATATAATATTATATCAAATTAATGTTAACTAATATTATAATATTATATATGTAAACAAAACAAAGAATAACAAATAAAAACAATTAATTAATATGGTCAATGTACTACTGTAATTATATCATATTAACTACCTAATTGCAATTGTCAGCAATTTACAAATTTAAATTCGTTTGCTTTTTATTAAGCGTACATATAATATATACTTATATTAGTATATTTATATATTACCTTGTTCTACTTATTGTTATTTGTTTTTTTTTATTTTTCTTTTTATTTTTATTTTTTTTTTATTTTTCTTTTTTTATTATGTCACTTAAATATTAAATTTTTGTTAATGTTACAATTTACAAAATTTACTTATTTTAAAGTTAAATAGTAAAAATAACAAAAATAACAAACAATAAAATCTTTAGTGAAACCGTTTCATTCTAAAATGATAATTATGCAGAGAAAAGAGGGCTTGATGGAAGCTTATTCAAATATGGTAAGCAAAATTCTTACCACAATACAAGATTTTCAGGAGAGAGACAGTGATCGGACATTAATTCGAATTATTCATATTGAAATTTGAAAGGGGTTGCAATATATACCTTCACTAACAAATTTATTCAACAAAAAGGCTTGCATCAATGTAAAAAATAATGATAAATATTGTTTTAAGTGGGCAGTTATTTTAGCATTGACCCCAGTTGAAGCAAATTCCGATAGAACTTCTTAATATCAAATTAGAGATATAAAGGAAAAAACAGCAATTTTGAAAAATAATATAAATATTGAGTTTTGCGATTTAGAGTTTCCACTGAAAATTAATGATTGCAAAAAATTTGAGATATTATCAATGCAACAATAAGCGTTAATGTGTTTGGCTATGAACATGAAGTAGATAAAATCGTTGGTCCTTACTATAGCACGCAAGAGAAAAAGGGAAACCACATCAACCTACTATTATTAGAGGATGAGGACAAATGTCATTATATTTCGATTAAAAGTATATCTAGATTATAACTGCATTTTACATTTACTCATGCTATAAATTCGCAAGTCTAATTAATGAAATTAAATTTCAACTTACAGATTAATAAGTAGACAAATCATCAAAGACAACCAGAGAATTTACTTCTGCAACTTTCAAAATAAATCGATTTAGAAATTCGAGCATTATGAACGCCAGCTAGATTTTCCTTTGTTATTTACGCTGATTTTGAATGCGTCCTAAAAAACTTGTGTTGCAGGTATTGCAACTTTGTGTTGCAACTTGTACTTGTGTTCCAGGTTCATCGATATCAACAACTGATGTACAAGAGCATGAACCTTGTGCATTTCCATATTATATAAAATAAAGTTTTAATGATAATTTAAGTAAATTAAGAATATTCAAAAGTAAAGATTGTGCTAAGACATTTTTGTAGAGTGTATAGTTGAAGATGTACGTAGTTTGTATAATAATTATATTATTAATCCAAAAGCAATGAATCGTTTAACCTTAGACGAAAATAGATATCAAAATTTACGTAATTATTGTCATTTTATAAGAAACATTTAGGAGTAGATAGAGTAGCAGACCACTGTCATTTAACAGGAGAATACAGGGACCTACACATAATGAATGTAATTTGTTGTACAGAGGGTCGATTATGAACGTACTTTATTGTTATTTCGCTATCGTTATTCACTCATAAAGATAAATTGGTATTACGAACGCACTTTATCGTTATTAATTAAGTGAGATTTCTCTCTTTTCTGTGGTGAACTTGAAAATAGCGATAAAGTGGTATTACGAACGTATTTTAATAGCGTTTACGTATCGTTATTTGTATTTTAACATAACGACAATGAAATTGCCGTCGCAATGCATGAAGTACATTGAAAAATACATCATTTGTTGTCAGTGAACGTGGACTGTGATTAGAAAATATTGTGAGAAAATAATATCATATAATTAGTAAGTATTCATGTTTTGCTTATTTTTTTTTGTGATATTCAAATTTATAATATGTATTTTTAATTTTCTATATGCACTTTTTTAGGAATGGAGCAAAAAAGAGCCAAGAAAGCAACGCCGGTGCAAAGGGAGCATCTAATCGAACACCTCTTCAACGATAAGAGCTTAGCTAGAGATAAGTAAGTAAACATTATTTATTATTAAAATTTACCAATTTAATACTATTCTACTTTCTTTTCCACTTTTTTAGATTTGAAACTATACAAGGGAAACGTCTGCAGCAGGAAAAATGGGAGATCTGACACAGCAATTGAATGCCCTAAGAGGAACTGCAAAAACACAAGCAGAATGGAGGAGATATTGGCGGGATCTTCTGTAAGAATTTATTCGTAAAATAAATTTAATTTAAATATAAATAAGAGCTATTTTATCGGAAAAAATAATAATTCGAGTGAAATTATAGTGCTATTAATATAGGTT
Source organism: Villa cingulata (assembly GCA_951394055.1). Classification (NCBI taxonomy): domain Eukaryota; kingdom Metazoa; phylum Arthropoda; class Insecta; order Diptera; family Bombyliidae; genus Villa; species Villa cingulata. Next base: position 26,429,712 of record OX596019.1, on the reverse strand, counting down.
TCCAATAAACGCGTTGTATCGTTTATGAGTACTTCGTGAAATAAAAATTTAACGTGCATATACATATGTTTTATAATTTCCATTAATACTGACTTGAAATTTGTTTAATTTACTTTAAAATTTTGATTTATCTTATGAATTTATTTAGTTTTCAATGATTTTGAAATCGCATTATTTAAGACGGAGTTCTAATACATACGTTGTATCGCTTATTTTAGATTTATTTTGCGAAATAAAAATTCAAGATATGCTTTTAATCATTTTTATTATTAGTAATTAGTGTACACTTTTAATATTTTTTCATGCTTTTTAGATTTCGAGCAAAAGCACGTGCCCGGAGTTTAAGAAGTGGAGGATCCGGCGTGCCTGGGAAGCCTCTAAATCCAGAATAAGAAAACATTCTAGTTTTAGCGAACAGGCTATAATAAACATATCAATTATTTTATTATTTTACTTCTGAAAATGTTATTAACTAAAAAAAATTTATAAAGAACTCATCACAAATATATATGAAAATTTGAATTTAAATTTTATAATTTATTCTTTCCCGGATACAAAGAAAAATATCATTAAATATTTTCACTACATGTGTATTTTTAATATAGATATATCACATATCAAATTTACAACTTTATAATAATTAATTATATTATATATTCATATTAAATATGAATATTCAATATAATTATAAAAAAAGAAAGGGATTATGTATATGCAATTACATAATTTTTATTTAAAAAATATATAAAGACACTGTAAAATGAATTATATTTGTTCCCAAAAATATTTTTACTCTACACCACATTTAATAATAATATATTTAATTTACAATAATTTATAAAACTTACTTTTTGTATTATTTATTTTTCACAAATTCACTGCACTTCTAATATCACTGCTTCCTGATTTTTTTTCGTTTACACTTTAGAATGCAAAATCACAGTAAATCTATATTCTTACAGTAATGACACTGAAATTTCTCATGACCTTTGTCCCGTTATTCATTCGGCCTTAACGGTTTTGCTAAAAATCGATAGTAATTAAGAGCCTTTGTACAAAGAAGAGACAAACAAAATGGAACTCAAACACCAACCGTTTTAAAAAATGTAACATTATTACAGGGTATACTCATTAAAAAAGTACAAATTTTGTTATTAAAAGTTTTTTATCTAAAATAAATAAAATTAATTGTAAATGCCTCACACTTAAAATTTTGTGTTTGGTATCAAATGTTTTTACATTTTTTGTTAAATTTCTTAATTATAAAATAAATTCTTACAATAAATAAAAAATAAAATAATTAAAAAATAATTCTTAAGATAAATTGTGTTGGTAAATTAAAAAAAAAAAGAGTGTCACATCTTATTATAGTGGTTGATCAGTGTGTAAAACATAGTATGGTGAATTTGAAAATAACGTGTGGTAAACTCTCACGAAAGCTCTTTATCGTAGAGAGTTCATAATCGCACTTTCTTTATCGCTATTTTACTTTATCGTTATTTATAACGAAAGTACATAATCGACCCCCAGAGTACCTCAATTTTTTCCTATATTCTTTCATAATTTTTCTGGTTATGACTGCCATCTTTTCATCAAAGAACTTTCTTCTATCGATGGAAGTATTAATGTAATCCCAATAAAGAACTGTATGTTCGCTCTCAAAAAGGTTTTTGTTAATGAGAAAGATACTATTTAATTCAGATTTTTAGATTCAAGTAGGTTTTTGGCTGCTAGTTTAGATTCTTTAGCTAAAAATCTTTCGTTTGATATGTTTAATACAGTTCGCTCATATTTTTGAGATGAAGAAGGGTTCAAGTTAATGATTCGAAAAGGAGTTTTGAATTATACCTGCACTCGAATTATCATTCACTATTTAGTGTTAGTGAATTTTGAGTTACACCATCCTTAAGTCAGTCGTAGTGCATTTCAATTTTCACTACCACCAAATGTTTAGTGCTAGTGAATTTTGATTTTCACTAACACTAAATGTTTAGTGCTAGTGAATTTTGATTTTCAATACCACTAAATGATTAGTGCTAGTGAATTTCGATTTTCACTACCACTTAATATTTAGTGCTAGTGAATTTTCGTTTGCACTATCACTAAGTCAGATAGTGGTAGTGAGCACTTAGTAGTAGTGAAAAACGCCCGACTATGTACTACTTGAATGAATTTAAATTCGAAAATGTGTACTTGTATTCTAAATCATTATATCAATCCAAATATGAATATTTAAAACAAATTTTCTCAAGAATCAAAGGATAAGGATACTACACTTTTTCAGAAAATTATGAGGTCATTCGACCTTATGAAGCTAAACCAAATTCAGTTTCTATATGTGATGATGTAGCTTGTAAAAAACAAAAAAATATGCGTTCTTATTTTTGTATGGGTAAACATAAAAATATTGACAGTTATGCCAAACTTATACTCATATACCAAAAATTTAATTCGAGTTAATGCAAATTTAATAGTTTTATTTAAACAAGTTCATATGAATTTGAAACATTCATATAATGTTTACATTAAAACTGATATGACTTTTGAGAAATTCCGAGAAATGTGTGCAGAATGCTGGAAAGTTAATTATGGATTTCTAACAATTAATAAAGGTTGTGAAATCAATAAAGGTCGCTATAGAAAAGGCTTTGGTGTATATATAGAAGTACGCAGATGATAAACAAACAGCTGGAAATATGCATTAGGTGGTTATTAGTGGTTATCGAGTGGTTATCGAGTGGTTGTTGAGTGGTTAACGAGTGGTTATCGAGTGGTGACGAGTGGTTATCAAGTGGTTATCGAGTGGTTAGAGTGGTTGTCGAGTGGTTATCGAGTGGTTATCGAGTGGTTGTCGAGTGGTTATCGAGTGGTTGGAGTGGTTATCGAGTGATTAATAAACAACCGAAAAGAAAGTGTTAAGCGGTTATTAAACTGTTAAAATGATTATTGAACAGTTAAATACTAACTGTTGATTGATTTTCAAAACAGTCAAAATGTGATGGTTAAGCAGTTAATATGAGTAAAGAAGAAGTTCTAAAGAGATTAGTAAAAACTGTGCAGAATGCTGGGAAGTTAATAATGGATTTTTAACAAGTAATAAGGATTGTGAAATCAATAAAGGTCGCTTTAGAAAAGGCTTTGATGTATATAGTATTGATAGTATGTAGTAAAAAAAAATGTAAAAAATTTATTTTTAAATTACTCGATCAACATCTACTGCTGCTGATTATTCTATAAAAGAAAGAAAGTCCATATCGTCACTTCTTTTTATAAATTTTTAAACAATAGTAAACATATTATACTACATTGTAGGAAATTTGTATATTAACTCTAATTAAAGTGCAGTGGAAGTGGATTGAGTTTACAACATAATTTGGAATAATTTATAAATTCTCCAAAAATTCATTAAATTCTACAATTATAATATAAATCTACGTTTACTATAAAATTTTAGTACATAATATATTTTATAAATTTCTGTATTTCGTTCCACCCTCGGCCATCCTGAAGAACACGTTTCTGCACATTCTTCGTCACTTCCTTCAGAGTTGACCTCATCGTCATCATCAATAATAATCCATGTCTTCATTTTCTCTGCGCTCGTGTCAATTATTCTAGGCCTTTGGTGTTCACCCTCTTTCTGTCCAAACCTTTAATCGTAATAACCTTGTGTGGTTCTATAAATTTAGGTCTTATCTTTAATCCCGTTCCGTACTTGACTCGTTCAATTGCAACTTGGTCTATAATGTTATATTTCCTTGCATTTTTTCTCTCTTTATTATATTGTCGTTTATTTTCATTTTGTATCTTTGCAATTTCCTCTTTAGCTCCTTCTCTCTGTTCTTGCCGCATATCTTCGAAGTTTTTTATATGTTCTTCTTTAAAAACTTCTAGTATCTTCATATCTTTGATGGTTCTCATTTTTCCCCGGTTAGTAACTCAAATGGTGTCGTTTTTATCGCTTGTTGGAAGGTTGAATTCAATATCTGTTGTACTGGCTTAAGAGATGCGTACCGAGTTTAAGGGTTCTCTATTGACAGCTTGGTTAATACCGCTATCACCACTGAATGTAAACGCTCCACATGGCTGTTGTCTTTTAGTATTCCCACGGTGATATAGTGTAGTTTGATGCTACGGTATTTGCAGAAGTTTTGAAATTGATTTGATGTGAACGCACCACCTTTATCTGTTATTATTCTTTGAGGGTATCCGAACGTTTCTGCTGCGATTTCTATTTTTTGTATAGCTTCTTCAGTGTTTAAGGTTTTCGTTGCAAATAGCCAATAATACTTTGTAAAGCTATCAATCATTGCTAGAGCATATTTGTAATTTTTCTTGGTGTTATGCATCGGTTCAAGATGATCAATATGGAAAGTCTTAAGCGGCTTTTCTCCTTTCGGTATCGGATTTAATAGTCCTTTGGCTTTTCCACGTTTCCTCTCTGCTAAAATACATCGCACGCAACTACCTATATGTTTTGTTATTCTTCTCTGCAAATCTGGTATATAGCATTCTTTTTCGATTATTTCTGTCATTTTTTTATGATGAAAATTACCTTTTTCGTGCATCTCTTTTATTATACTGTTTTTCATAGTATCTGGAACTACAAAAAGAGGATTATTATTTACAACTTTATAAAATGTAACACCGTTTAGAACATAATCTCCATATGGTCGTTCTTGTAAAATTTCAATAAAATTTCAATACACATAACCATTGGATTTCGGCTAAGTGCATCCACATGCCGCATTCTACTGCATTGTCTATGCTTGATCACGTTCTCAAATTCTTTGAGCAATAATGCCCACCTTGTAAAGTTCAAAGACCAAAATGCCTAGTTTGCATGAATTGGTAGAATTCCTAAAGGCTATATTCAGAGTTTAAGAAGCTACTACTATACCAAAACGAAGCAATGTTTTCTTAACGCAAAACATCAAAACTATTAATAAAACTTTACGATGCCCAAAATGTGATTCTGATCATAGACTTTTTAATTTTTCGAGCTTCAAATCATTGTCGGCGACAGAATAATTGAATTTCATTAAAAGAAACAACTTATGTATGAATTGTCTCACTTTCGGCCATAAGTACACCTAATGTAAAAGTAGATATACTTGCAGTACATGTAAACAAAAACATCATTCCCTAATACATACTAGCTTCAATACCACTTCAAAAGTAAATCAGGATTAACCTTCTGCTCAACCGACAGCTACACAAAACAGCGATAGCACTGGAAACGAAGCTTTGTCAGTCAGAAACTATAACGAAAAGAACGAGGTGAAGACCTTCTTCTCATCAAACACTAATCAACTTCTACTAGCAACGGCTTTAGTCAGAATACGGAATAAAAAGGGTTACAATGAAGTATTGTGAGCCTTGATAGACTTAGGGTCGCAAGCAACATTTATAACTGCTGCTGCAGCAAAACGCCTGCTACTTGAAATCACACGGACGAATCAGCACATCAGTAGACTCAACCAGAGCAGTGCCACTGTGACAAATTTTCAAACTGAATTCACTTCGGAATCAGCGTGCAGAAACTTTAAACATCGGGTAAATGCGTTAGTAGTAACGATTTACCTACTTATCGAATTGAAACGACAGGTTTTGATCATTTAAAAAATCTGAATCTCGCTGACCCTAATTTTGCGATACCCGGAAAAATAGACATGTTAATTGGAGCAGAAGTGTACGCAGCTATAATTCGAGGAGGAATTAAACGCTCATCTGAACCCAATCATCCTGTTGCAAAAAACACTGAATTAGGCTGGATTGTGATGGGTAGCATACGACATGCTACACAATTCAGTAGGACGTTCAAGCTGCAGTTCCATGAATCTTCTTGGGATACACAACTAAAAAAATTTAGGGAGCAAGAAGAAAGTTTGAACATACAACACGAGAAACCTGAAGACAAGATATGTGAAAACATATATACAGAGACAACTAAACGTTTAACAAATGGTTCATTCCAAGTAGATTTACCATTTAAAAGAGTTCCAGAGTTTGGTGAAAGTAAACGAAAAGCAGTATCACAATTTCTTTCATTGGAACGGAAATTTTTACAAAATACAGAATACTTTAACTTATATGAGAAAAACATCGAAGAATATTTAGCAGCTGGTCATATGATTAAAATTAAGAACAATAACAATAATAGTATATCATATTATATGCCACATCATGGTGTACTTAAGGAAAGTACAACTACTAAATTGAGAACAGTTTTTAATGTATCGAGTAAAACCAGTAATGATATGAGTCTCAACGAATAAATGTATGTATATCGGAACTACCATATAACCAACTTTTGTCACCACACTGTTAAGATGGAGAAAATATATGTATGCGATTACAGCAGATATAGAAAAAATGTACCGCATGATACGTATTAACCCAAACAGTACGATCTACAGCGAATAGTATGGAGAAATTCACCTGATGAACCAATCGGGGATTATGCACTAACTACTGTAACGTTCGGTACTGCTGCAGCACCATTCTTAGCATTTAGAACAGTTCATCAACTGGCTAACTTTGAATATCAAAATTATCCGAAAGCAGCAGAAATTGTCAAAAAACATATGTATGTAGATGACTTATGTTATTCGCACCCTAATCTAGACGAATTAATATCCATTCAAAAGGAATTACGTCAATTGCTAAAAAAGGGAGGTTTTAATTTACGAAAATGGATCGCGAATGATTCCGTAACACTAAATCAAATTCCAGTCTAGGATCGCGAATTGAAAGAATTTTTAACAATTTCTGACATGTTTAACATTAAAACTCTTGGTATTAGATAGGAATCCCACCACAGATAAGTTTAATATATGCGTGAAAGTAAAAAACGAAGAAGTTAAAATTACGAAAAGAACTATTTTGTCAGAAATTGCTTCGATATTCGATCCGCTCGGGTGGTTAGCTCCATGCATTATGACGGCGAAAATAATAATGCAAAAACTTTGGATTTCGGGGTGTGATTGGGACTACCGACCTCCAGAAGTATTAGTAGAAAAATGGAAACAATTCGTTGAAAAATTACATTCCATTTCAATCATCACAATACCTCGCTGGTTAGATCTCGCTACCAACAATACCGAAATTACGATCCACGATTTTTGCGATGCATCGAATGTAGGGTACGCGGCGGTAATATACCTACAAGTAAAAGAAGGAGGTGAATCCAAAGTATCTTTAATAGCATCGAAGACCAAAGTAGTCCCCATTAAACCAGTATCTTTGCCTCGCTTGGAATTATGTGGTGCTACTTTTTTGGCTAAACTGTTGAAAAACGTAAAAAATGATCTTGAATTAGAAAACGCTAAAATCATACTTTGGACAGACTCGATGATAACACTTTCACGGATACAAAAACATGCAAGTAATTGGAAAACTTATGAAGCTTAGAGGATTTCAGAAATACATGAACACACTAGACCTTCATCGTGGCGGTATATACCGAGACCTGACAATCCAGCAGATAGTGCTTCAAGAGGTCAAATGCCCAACGAGTTAACAGAAAACGTATTATGGTGGAATGGACCAAAATGGTTAAAAAACGAATCAATGTGGCCAAAACAACCAGAAGTATTGGATTCTGTTGAAGAAATGAAAAACCAAAAGGTTTTCACTGCATTTGTCGAACCAGATATTTTATCAAAATATTCATCATATCCTAAACTATTAAGAATAACAGCTTATTGTTTACGATTTATAAACAATTGTTGCTTGAATCATAAAATTAAATCGCATCATCTAAATAAAGAAGAAATTGATCAAGCAGAAAGTTCAATTGTGAAAATAATACAGTAAAATTAATTTGTAGCAGAAATGAAAAATTTAGAAACTGGACAACCAATTCATAAAAGTAGCAAAGTTTTAAATCTAAACCCGTTTCTAGACGAACAAAAATTATTCAGAGTGGGTGGAAGATTAGGAAAATCAGAATTACCTTGCAGTGAAAAACGTCCGATTCTTCTAACAGCAGATCATCCAGTTACGAAATTGCTAGTCAATCATGTTCACGAAAAAACATGCCATGGAGGCATACAATTAGAAACAAGTTCTGGTTAACCAATGCAAAAAATACAATTCGACATCAATTACACAAATGTCTGAAATGCTTTAAAATGGAACCAGTAAACAACACTCAATTAATGCATGAACTACCAGCAGCTAGATTAACTTAATCCTTTCCGTTCCAACATGTCGGTATCGATTTTGCGGGTCCTATTGAAATGAAAATATCATCATTACGAAACTCAAAAACTACAACAGTTTATATATGCTTGTTCATTTGTCTCTGTACCAAAGCAATACACCTGGAACTAGTGACGGTCTTAAGTGCTAATGCCTTTATCCCAAGTTTCAATAGATTTATTAACAGACGAGGTCTATGTTCAGACGACTGCGAAACGAATTTTGTTAAGGCCAAGTCAACTTAAAGATACAAGTGAAAAACTATACAAGAAAATTTGAAGCCTGATGATATTGTTTTGATTAAACAAGAAAATTATCCACCTTTAATATGGCGATTGGGCCGTATCCTTGAAAAATATCCTGTTAGCGACGTATTGGTAAAGACAGGGGGTCGATTATGAACGTACTTTATCGTTATTTCGCTATCGTTATTCACTCATAAAGATAAAGTGGTATTACGAACGCATTTTATCGTTATTAATTAAGAGAGCTTTCGCTCTTTTCTGTGGTGAACTTGAAAATAGCGATAAAGTGGTATTACGAACGTACTTTATTAGCGTTTTCGTATCGTTATTTGTACTTTAACATAACGACAATGAAATTGCCGTCGCTATGCATAAAGTACATTGAAAAATACATCATTTGTTGCGTCAGTGAACGTGGACTGTGATTAGAAAATATTGTGAGAAAATAATATCATATAATTAGTAAGTATTCATGTTTTGCTTATTTTTTTTTGTGATATTCAAATTTATAATATGTATTTTTAATTTTCTATATGCACTTTTTTAGGAATGGAGCAAAAAAGAGCCAAGAAAGCAACGCCGGTGCAAAGGGAGCATCTAATCGAACATCTCTTCAACGATAAGAGCTTAGCTAGAGATAAGTAAGTAAACATTATTTATTATTAAAATTTACCAATTTAATACTATTCTACTTTCTTTTCCACTTTTTTAGATTTGAAACTATACAAGGGAAACGTCTGCAACAGGAAAAATGAGACCATCTGACAATTGAATTCCCTAGGAGGAACTGCAAAAACACAAGCAGAATGGAGGAGATATTGGCGGGATCTTCTGTAAGAATTTTGCGAAATAAAAATTCAAGATATGCTTTTAATCATTTTTATTATTAGTAATTAGTGTACACTTTAAATATTTTTTCATGCTTTTTAGATTTCGAACAGAAACACGTGCCCGGAGTTTAAGAAGTTTAATTCTTATTAATGGATTTACCTGTAACGAAAAATCTTATAGCAGCAAGCATACGTATCTCTTTCGGTATACCTCTGATCGTCTTTCTATCATTTAAAAATACTCTAAAGCCATCTTTTGAAAATCTGAAAATATTTTTAAATTCCTCGCTGGTAAAGAAAGAGGATCAGAGTGGTATCTTATAAACCTTCTTTCCACACGCATATTGGTGACATTTTCATCTCCGTCTGAATCTTCTAAAGATAAAAATGCCGCGATGATAAAATCCAAATGTCTGTTTGAATTCATATTGCTAAAAAAAGAAATTAAAAAATATTCAATAATCTTAATAATAAAATTATGAACAAATTTCAGTTAAAGTCCGTTCACTGTCAGTGTCAAAAAAAATTCTAGTTTTAGCGAACAGGCTATAATAAACACATCAATTATTTTAATATTTTACTTCTGAAAATGTTATTAACTAAAATAACATTTATAAAGAACTCATTACAAATATATATGAAAATTTGAATTTTAAATTTTATAATTTATTCTTACAAGGAAACATTTCATTAAATATTTTCAATACTTGTGTATTTTTAATATAGATATATCACATATCAAATTTACAACTTTATAATAATTAATTATATTATATATTCATATTAAATATGAATATTCAATATATGTAATTATAAAAAAAGAAAGGGATTATGTATATGCAAGTACATAATTTTTATTTAAAAAATTTATAAAGACACTGTAAAATGAATTATATTTGTTCCCTAAAATATTTTTACTCTACACCACATTATTTAATAATAATATATTTAATTTACAATAATTTATAAAACTTACTTTCTGTATTATTTATTTTTTACAATTTCACTGCACTTCTAATATCACTGCTTCTTGATTTTTTTTTGTTTACACTTTAGAATGTAAAACCACAGTAAATCTATATTCATACAGTAATGACACTGAGCACTTGTTAGCAAAAATTTCTCATGACCTTTGTCCCGTTATTCATTCGGCCTTAACGGTTTTGCTAAAAATCGATAGTAATTAAGAGCCTTTGTATAAAAAAGAGACAAAAAAAATGAAACTGAAACTCCAACTGTTTTAAAAAATGTAACATTATTACAGGGTATACTCATTAAAAAAAGTACAAATTTTGTTATTAAAAGTTTTTTATCTAAAATAAACAAAATTAATTGTAAATGCATCACACTTAAAATTTTGTGTTTGGTATCAAATGTTTTTACATTTTTGTTAAATTTCTTAATTATAAAAAAAATTCTTACAATAAATAAAAAATAAAATAATTAAAAAATAATTCTTAAAATAAATTGTGTTGGTAAATTTAAAAAAAAAGAGTGTCACATCTTATTATAGTGGTTGATCAGTGTGTAAAACATAGTATGGTGAATTTGAAAATAACGTCTGGTAAACTCTCACGAAAGCTCTTTATCGTAGAGAGTTCATAATCGCACTTACTTTATCGCTATTTTACTTTATCGTTATTTATAACGAAAGTACATAATCGACCCCCAGCATTGTTAAAAATTGGGCAAAATACTTATGTAAGACCAATCGTTAAATTATGTAAAATTCCGATTAATCAAAATAAAAAAAAAAATAATGATTACCCCTGAATACTAAATAACATCAAAGAGTATTGCCATACGTACAAAGTGGAGAGAAAATTAAAACTCAAAATGAATAGAACATTATTTACCTGTGACGTTTAATTTTCAGGAAGAAACGTTTTTTTCTTTACATAAAACAAATAATAAAGATTTCAAAAAAAAAATTTTTTTTTGAAGAAAATAATTTAAAAGACTAAAAATATATAACAAAGTGTACGAATCGTTTTTAACCAACATGAGTTCAAACGCTTCAACATCATTAACCCCAATACCATCAGAATATCAATATTTTGGTATTGAAACAAAACAAATAGAATGGAGCTTGGAAATCATAAATCAAGAAAGTACTATTCCAAAATTAAAACTAAAAAGAAATAGAGAAAAATCAGTAGGCGAAAGAATAAAGAAGTTGAAACAAAGGGCAATCAAGAATGAACTTCCAGTTTTTACAACTCCGTTCAAAGCAGCAGGATTACAAAAACCAGCAGAAAAGAGTCCAGCAACCAACGTTCAGGTACCAGAATGGTTAGAGGGCATAAAACGCCTCATAGCAGAATGGCTCATTCCGTTGCAAAAAATCTATAAAAGTAAAACCTACAAGTTGAAGATGGACCAAAAAACAATACGTTTTACTAAAACCAAAGAAGGCAAGGTTACGATTAGACTAATGACTTCATGAATAAAAAAAAATGAAAGATTTATGTTTTTAAAAAAAAAAACAGCAAGAATAATTAATAAAAATTACATACACAAAGGAAAAAACAAAAACTTTTTCTTTTCCTTTCATATTAACACGAAAAGGGGTTTAAATTAAATTAAAAAAATTTTTTTTTTTAATTTTGCATCATATGTTAAACCAAATATATACAAACAATAATATACATATATGGATGTACAAACACCGTTTTCACTTAAAAAAAAAAAACAAAAAAAAAATATAATTATAAATCTCGTCAACATTGGCGCCCGTGGAGGATGTTCAATTTGTTCAACATTCTATCTGAAAATAAAAAAAGGGGGTAATATTAGTTTTATATCTTTATTACTTCTTGACGCATACTTACATGATAAAATTGGTTCACCATTTCTTTTATAAAAACCAAGAGAATTCTAAAATAAATAAAAAGTATAAATTAATATTGATTCATAAAAAATGTAAAATAATACAAAAAAAGACCAACACCAAAAATATATAAACAAAACAACCTAACCAAACATATAACACAAAGATATACATAAAATAGTATAATACATAACATAAAACTAGCTATTCACACTTCACAAATACATAAAACCAGAAAATCGAACAACATATTACGAATCACAATAAAATTAATTCTAAATGGAGCAAAAATTATTATCACAAAAACTCTCATAACACAATATGAAAAACGACATCACAATTTATCATCACACCTCATACATCATATGAAATTGAAACATAAAAATGTACAATTACACATTAAACATAAAAAGAATACTTAAATTTACAACAACCAATAATATTGATCACCAAACTTAATTAAAAAAGAAAACTTATAAAGGGTAATAATAATTTCATTTATGTTAGTAGATTAGTTAGTACATAGTTTGTTTGATGCTAATTGATCAATCCCACAATTTGGCCTCTCCTGACTGTTCATCTGCCTCAGATGAATATGTGCTGATCTCTTCTAGAACTTCGTCGACGTCGCCCTCGTACCAAGCTTTCATTTTATCAGCGCTTGTTTCAGTCATCCGCGGACCCTCGTGGGAACCCTCCTTCTGCACTTTGTATCTGTTGAAGCCTTTACATGCTACTACACGGTATGGCCCGAGGAATTTAGGTTTTATCTTCAATTCTACTCCCGGTTGTACCCTTTCAATGGCAACTAGATCTCCGACTTTATAGACTGGTGCCTCTTTTCTTTTCTTGTAGGTTTTGCTATTCTCGTCTTGTATTTGTTGTTGTAATTTCGACCTTTCTTCTTCAAACTGGTACTGCCATTCTTCTTCAATTACATCTATGATATTCCTGCACTGTTTAACTTTCATTTCGACTCCTGTCATCAGTTGAAAAGGCGAAGTTTTAACTGCTCTATGAAACGTTGAGTTAAGAGTTTGCTGTAACGGCTTAACATGCTGATACCATTTTTCAGGGTCATTCAATGATAATTTCGTCAAGGCGACGATGACAGTGGAGTGAAGACGTTCCACCTGTCTATTCCCACTTGAAAACCCGACAGTTATGAAGTGAAGTCTAATACCATGTTCCTTGCAGTATTCTCGAAATAGATTTGAGGTAAATGCGCCTCCATTATCAGTAATCATTCGTTCCGGATACCCAAATATTTCAGCAATGTTTTCTATTTTCTGTACTGCTTCTTCAGCGTTTAATGTTTTAGTTGGGAAGAGCCAGCAAAATTTTGTGAACGAATCGACGCTAGCCAAAATATACTCATAGTTTTTTCTTGTAATTCGCATTGGTCCCAGGTGGTCAACGTGGAATGTATGAAGTGGTTTTTCACCTTTCGGTATAGGCTGTAAAAATCCTTCTGGTTAGCCAGCTTTTCGTTCTGCTAATATACACTTCATGCAGCTACGTATGTGATTTTCTATTCGTTTTTGAAGTTGAGGAATGTAGTATTCCTTTTCAATAAGGTCTTTTATTTTATTGAAATGAAATTGACCTCGTTCATGAGTTTCTCTGATGATTTGTGGAACCATACTATCTGGAATTACAAATAAAACTTTATAATCTATATTTTTATAAAGTATGTCTTGTTGTAAAATATAATCTTGGAATGGCTTCTCTTGGAGAATTTCGATGATAGCGCCCAAGCGTTCGTCATTGTGTTGTGCTTCTCGTAGTTTGGCTAAAAAGCTATTGTTGCTAGTGTTATAGCTATTGACGTTAACACACATGGTGATTTCGTTACGGCTTAAAGCATCTACATGTTTCATTTTCACTCCTGATCTGTGTTCGATTTCATGCTCGTACTCCTCAAGTAGTAGCGCCCATCTAGCGACCCTGGTTGCTAAATTACGTTTTCTGAGGGTTCATTTAAAGGCTTTGCAGTCAGTGACCAGATTTAACTTCTGACCAAGTAGGTAGACACGAAATTTGTTCACAGCTTCAATTATTGCAAGTACCTCTAGCTCGTAACTTGTATACCTGGATTCCGCGTTGGTTGTTTTTCTGCTGAAAAAATGTACTGGATGCAAGGCATCATCGTCTGATCCTTGTTGTAACAAAATTGCACCATATCCGTCTTTCGACGCATCGGTATGCAGTTCTGTCTTTACCCCATGTTCGAAAATTTTGAGAATTGGCTTAGAAGAAAGTGCTGACTGTAGATCTCACATAGCTGCTAACTGTTCTTCGTTCATTCTGAAATTATAATTTTTCTTTAATAAATCGCTTAGAGGTTTCGCCCCGAGAGCAAAATTGGGGATGAATTTTCTAAAATAGCTCATTAGACCCATAAAACTTTGCAGCTGCTTTACAGTAGATGGCACTGGGTAGTTTAACACTGCTTTCGTCTTTGCTTCTGATGGAGCAACGTGACCATTTTTGACGCGATGTCCTAAATATTCGATTTCTTTCTGAAGGAACTGACACTTCTTCCATTTAATTTTAAGTCCTTGTTCTGTAGCAACCGTCAATACCCTTTTCAACCTATCTAACCCTTCTTCAATCGTACTAGATGGTATTACGAGATCATCCATGTAGATTATTACCACACTCTCGGCAATCAAGTTTCGAAAAATGAAATTTATGTATTTCTGGAACACACTAGGAGAGTTACAAAGACCAAACGGTACCCTGTTAAATTCATATTGACCATTATGTGTCACAAACGCAGTGAATTTTCTGCTGTTCTCTTCTACAGCAACATGGAAGAAGCCGTTTTCTAAATCAATTGTACTAAAGTCGTTAGGGCCTTGAAGTTTATCAATCTGGTCTTCTATCACCGGCAAAGGGTACCTATCTTTGTGAATCTTTTTATTTATACCCCGATAATCGATCCACAATCTGTATGTACCATCTTTTTTGCGCACTAACAAAACTTTACTGGCGTAATCTGAGCAACTCTCGCGTATAATGCCTGCAGACAACCATTCATCAATTTGTTGTTGTATGATTAGTTGCTCCTTGAGAGGAAATCTCCTTGGTGGACGATACACTGGTTCTTCATCGATTGGTACTATCTTCATTTCAATCGGCGATGTTCTGGGTTGCTCCGGTACATAGGACGTTATTAGGGTGAGTACTTCGTCTCGCACTTGGATGTTTTGGATGTGACTCAAATCTGGTAAGTTTTTAGTTTTAGCATAATCATCATCGATCCACATCTCAGTAAGAAAACATGTTTTTTCACTTTTATTTTCTTCTTGGTTTTCAGGAAATTCGTCTGGTGAATTCTCATCTTCTAACGTTTTCTTCATAATACTTACTTGACCTTTTTCAATGTTAATTGTGGCGAAGGACAACAAGTTCATTCCAATGATGAAATCGGGCCTCACGCATCCATTATTTACTAGATGCACTTCGACACCATTAAAGAAATGGTTATTTATCTCGACCTCAATCTTGCATAATCCCTTTGTCGTAACTTTTGCACCTAAACCCGATATGGATGTTAAGAACGGACAATAGTTATATATAGTATATATACTTATATAGTTATAATTAGAACTTGTATTAATTACAAAAAAAATATACTATAATAAAATTATAATACGTATAATACGATGAACCATAGAATTTGATGAATCAGCAGAATTATGAATTTTAGTTTTTTTTCTCACTTTTCTTTATTCTGATTTTCGTATTAATTGCATATAATGGTAAATTATAAAAAAAATTATTATTATATTAAGTTAGGTACAAGAAATAGTATTGCATTAACCATATAGTTAAATAACTTTAATTTTATAACTTTTCTTCCACTTAGTCGCAGAAGAATTTATGTTATAATTTTAGAAATAAAGTTATTTGTACAATTCACTCTTCGCGAATTGGTTAAATAAAAACACTTAGAATTCACTCTTCGCGAATTATTTAACAGAAGATAGTTTTAATTCACTCTTCGCGAATTATTTAAAATAAAACTACAATTTCTGTTTCAAGTATTTTATTTGCGTTTAAAAGTTAAACTGAGGTTCAAGTACAAATTGATTTGGTATTTATACCTTATGACCTATGTTATATTTTCTTTATTCTAATTCTAATCAATTATGGGAATAGTGAAAAGTAAAAGTTACAGGTGTTCATCTTAATAAAGATGTGATAAGCAGTTTTTATGCTTGTGGGAAAATTAGTGAAGTTAATGTGTGAACCAAAATGTTTCACACCAACTAAATGTGATTACATTGATTTTTTGTAGTTGATTCTTCCAAGAATCACTATTTGATATTACGTTATATAACTATATAAATGACCTACTTTTGAGTAATGAATATTATTACATATATGAAATATAAATAATGTATTAATATATGGAAAATGCTACCTTTAAATTTTATTATATGATACTATATATTGCAGGTTCATCAAACTTAATTAAATAAATTAAGCATTTAGAATAAGAATTTTTATTGTAAACAAATATATGAATTTTTGTAGTTATAATGACCTTTTACATAGTTAACTGCATATTAGTAATAAGTTATGACATATCTGTTCTATATTATTATTGATTAAGTAAGCAATAATTTTGTATAAATACTTGTCGAAAATCAATAAAAGTTAGTAGCTGTTTTACAGTGATTACAAGCCTATCTTTTCTTCCTTTGGTGAGGCTGCCAAAGGCACTGTAAAAATATCAAAATTATAATCAGTGTACAGGTGATCCACTTGAACACTATTTTCTTTGCACAGGTGATACACTTGGGCAAATAATTTAATTAATTTCAGATTATTAATTTGAAGTTAAATTGTATCCCGGCAATTAAAAGCCTTTGCCGCAACAATGGATAAACGTGAATTTCTGCAAATAAAAGTTGGTTTAATTAAAGAAATATATGATTCTTTTAAGACACAAATTTCGCTTCCTGTATCTACAAGTCCTTCCATTTTAATTCCATTTAACTTTACTGGAACATACACACCACTTTTTGAGACTAAATGTGTTGTTTTAGTTGCTTTCAAAGGCCTTGATTCTGGGCATTCGGTTCTTTTATGACCAAAGTTGTTACACCCGAAGCATATTGGTCCCTTCTCCTTTTGAGGACAAATCCCACATTCGTGGTCCATTGAACCGCAATTGAAACAATATTTTCTCTGTTTAAAATTCGAAATTTCATTCCTTTTTCCATCCTTTGTTCTGTTTGTTTCATTATTTATTCGTTTGTTGTTATCTCTTAAGAATTTTTCGTAAGTCACTAATCGTTCTTTAAGTTCTAATATATTTTTTGCACCGTACAACAGAATTTTGTTACTCGAATTATCCCTGATGCCTTCTATAACATAGGATATCACAGACGGTTTGTCGACTTCCACCTGTGACGCGATATCAATCATAGCGTACAAATATTCGCGAAACGACTCGGTATTTCTTTTTATTCTTTCTTTTAACTGATTATGAATATCCGCGGCATTAACTTTCGGTGAAAATTCACTAAAAAGTGCATTTTTTAGTTCGCGATAACTCAACGGTTTAGCTTCGCAGTCAACAAACATTTTTGCTGCACCGCTGAGTGAACATTTGCAAAATACAAACTTTTGCAACTCATTTAAACGAAATATTTCGGCATATTGTTCAAATTCAACTATACATTTTCGAATACTGAATTTGTTATCACCAGAAAATTTTCTAATTATACTTTCAAAGTCTGAAAAATTGAATTTTGCAGAATTTTCAACACATTCTTCATCACGAGTTTGTAACGAGTTACCACGTGTTTCAAAATCGAAATCGACCGCAACGTTACTATTCTGTCCATTACTTTTCCGACGTCCACCCATCTTTAAAATTATATGTAATTTTTAACAAATTAATTCTCCCCTTTTCAGAAAAAAAAACTATTTATTTAAAAAAAAAAAAAAACACTGTTCCACTTTAGGTAACGACTGTAGTAAATTAATTTATCTGTATATCTAAATTGTATAATTCTTTTCGTTGAACTTCCAAAAGAAAAAAAAGAAAATTCGAATTAGAAAAAATGTTCCTACGTTTCTCGAAAATTCGATTGGAAATTCAATTAGAAATTTCTAAACACCACGCTCTATTGTTTTGTACACGCGCAAGCAACTGTTTTTTGGTACCGTTAGTTGAACAGTTTAGACAGTAAAACATTTATAAAATTTTTATTAAAATATGTATATTTTATAACAGGTTTTTATATTACAGATTTTATATTCACTATTTTAATAATTTCAGCACCTTATGTTTTGTAAATTTTATTTTCACCTCAATTTAATTTAATATTTTATAAATTTTCTTAATATGGAGAAAAAGAAGTACCTGACCTTCATATGAATTTCAAGCCTTCAGTAAATGTTGAAGCATCCACATCCAATTCCAAAATTTAAAGTAAAAAAAATTCACGTTTAAACCACAGAAAAATCAAAACTACGTTTGCACTTATTAATCCGTATTTAAATTTATATTTTCCACGTTTTTTTTTAAAAAAAAGAAAAACCAACGTATTACTTATACTTTCACCAAATCCCGGACGAGCCCCAAATTTATGGAAAATGCTAAATTTACAAATTTAAAAATTCAAAATTTAAATTAAACAAAATATATTTCAAAATTTATATTATACTACGTCCACGGTTCATTAGTGAGGGTCGGTCCAAAAAAATTTAATTTTTACTTTTACATAATCTATCTGACCATTGGCACAATAATTTCAAAAAAAGAAAAAAACTGATACTGATAAGAAATTACAATATGGTTAAGTATATAATAATTTAATGTTAGTTCAAAGTACATATTATCTCTCGATTTCATAATTATAAAAAATTACGGTAAGTATAATAATTTCATTTATGTTAGTAGATTAGTTAGTACATAGTTTGTTTGATGCTAATTGATCAATCCCACATACATACATATAAATATAGATAAAAATATACATATACATAATTACATATGTCGGTAATGTCAATTACTGTCAAAAATTATTAGCTGAATATAATTACCAATTAAGTTATTCACAATTACCATAAATTGTCATTCGAATTACCAGACACAATTTAAAAAAAACGGTTTTATAAAAAGGACGAGAATATGAGATAATAACATTTTATATATAAAGGGTTGCGATTTGCAGAAAAATTTGTCTTTTGCGATTACCTGACTATACTGTAGTATTGAGACTGAACCAGGGAAAACAAGAGATCGCCTCATCTGCCGGGACGTATTGAGCTAGCAATTAGGGAAAATTAGGAATTTCTGTAAAAAATACTTAGAATTTTTTACAGAAAATAGGGAAACACAGGATTGGAAAAAATTGGGAAAACAGAAATTTTCTACTGAAAATTCGTCGCTATAAAATTATTAAAGTTGATTTTTTTCCAAAAGACTTAGAAAATTTATTAAAATTTTTCTAACACTTAGAGCCGAAATTTATCATCATCAAATACTTAGAAAATTTCTTGGATTTAGAAATTTTCTAAAGAAATCATCGCTGAAAGTATCGTCGAGAACTTAAATTATTTTGGGAAAATTAAAATTTCGTCAAGGCAGCAAGAAATTTTTTTCATCTCGACAATCATCGATATTCCGGACGGTAAATCATCCATCAGTTCGAAATTTTGAACAACCAGTTATCGTCAAACTGTTTTCATCATCGGCCATTCTACGTCAATTCTTCAATCAACAAATTGCAACAACGCCATCTATCCGTGTAGGTCAACCTACGCCAACTAATAATTAGTTTAATATCAGAATAAAGTATGCAATAATTTGTAATTAAAAATTGAAGTAGATTTGATTTCTAATTTTTTAATATATTCATAATTTCTTTTTGATATAAAATTTCTAACTGATTTAATTAAAATTAATTGCATAATAATTTCCTGTTTGATTGAATTGTTATTATATAATTTGAAATATTGAATTTTTTTATTTTGTATAAATTGAATTAATGTTTTTTGTTTAGAATTTGAATATTTTTTTTTCATTTTTTTTTGTATAAATTTAATGAATTTTGTTTGAAATTTAAATACATATTAGTTTAAGTAGTGTAGAATTGTTTTGTAATTTGGTTTAAGAAATTCAATTGTTAGATTTAAGAGAATATTTTTTAATAAATTTTTTAATTTTAATGATGATGAAACAAAATTAGATGTATTTAACCTGTTGAATTACTCGCTATAAAATTCGCGTTGAACACTTTTGATCCAGAACATTTCAGTTTTAATTTTTTTTTTTTTTTTTTTTTTTAACATTTCAGAACATTTTAACCTCACCTACCACTAGGAATTTTGATTTTGGTAAACTTGCTGAGGAATTTGTCTTTAGTTTTAAATTATTTACAAAACGTAATACATAAGCAGTAACTCTCGTTAGTCGAGTGTAAGAACTAAATCTTTCTATATTTAATAAATTTTCTTGACAATCAATATCGTTTACATTACACATTTATGACGTGTGAGTATTAACTCTTCAGTACAGATTACATGAACCCTCATGACTACTATCTTGAATAGGCCATTCATTCTCATGTTTCATTAACCAGCTAGGCTCGATCAATCAAAAACGACGACTTGGTGACAACCTTCGATGACACACCTCTCGTTAAAAATCAGCTGGATATAGAGAGCCTAGGTAATGATTCCACTCATTAACATCCAATAATTCTAATATTTCACATACTCTATTTAACACATACTGATGCATTTTATTCTTTATATTATTTAACCAGCACAATGATATTTTAGAGTCTGTCCAAAAATAAACTCTGGATGCTAAAAGAGCAGCTGTTAATTCAAGTTTAGGTGAAGTCAAGTCCTTATTTCTATCAGTCTTCAACGGAGCTAACCGATTTCTAGAGCATAAATATCGAGAATTAATAGAACCATCTAACTCTGCAATACGAATATATGCGACAGTGTCATAAGCAGATAAGCTAGCATCTGCAAATAAATGTAGTTGTATATTCTTAAACACAGGGTTTACTTTGATACATCTTGGAATAACTACTTCTTTAAGTGCAAGAAAGTCGTTACAGCAAATATTCCATATTTTCTGGTGAGAAACAGGCAATTTTTCTTTCCAAATAACTTGAAACAATAGTTTTAACTTGACAACGCAAGGACCTAGTGGGTCGAAAATTCTTCCAATCAGCCGTAATATAATTCTTTTTGTAACATTTAAATTTTGTTACTGTAAAAATTAAATAGCACTTCTTAAGTCTACACCAATTTCATCAGAATTACAATACCACGTAATTCCCAAAATCTTTTGCTTAATGGGTGCATTAGCAACTTTAGAAATGTTAGCACTTGCAAGAATCTTTGGTATGTTCAATAACAATTATTCTGCCAGGTCATATTGATCTACACTTACAATTAAGTCATCCATATAAAATGAACTTTGAAGAATTTTACATACGTCAGGTTGCTCGTTTTGTTTTTCATACAAATGTTTCTAAAGTGTTGCATCAGTTAATAAGAAAGGACTATACTTGGCACCAAAAATAACTCTTGTCATTCTATATTCTTGAATATCTGGCAAATTATTACATGAACGTAGTGGTTGAGAAAACCAAAAAAAACTATGAACATCACGATTCTTTTCATTCAAAATAGTTTGCAAAAATGACTTTTCTATATCAGCTACAACACCTGTCAGACCAATTATAAAGTTAATTAAAATAAGTATAACTAGTTAGGTAACAAGTTTGGTCCAGCTAATAACGTCGAACACTATACGCAATTTGATGCTATCCTTATCATCTCTGTACACTGGTTTATGTGGCATATAATATGTAGTACAATCCTCTTCATTGTTCATTTCTACTTTTTCTATGAATGCATTCGAATTAAGATCTCTCATTGCTTCGTCATATTTCAATAATATATCTGAACTTTGTGATAATTTTTTTATCAAATTATTAAATCTTCTAAATGCACCTTCTTTATAATTGTTAAATGTTGTATTACGCAATGATAATGAGTAATATATACTTATATATTCAATGATGATGATCAATGCAACTTGTAAATGTATAATACAGATAGATAACAGTTTTCTCTCATTATATTATGTAATTTTTTTAGAAAGGTATTTTATGTTTTTTTTAGTCTGGTATAAGAATTCAAATTGTAAAGAAGTGAAATGTAATTTTTAAATTTAAATAAATCTGAATTACTTAATTAAAACAGGTTATGGGCCCAGGAATTCGCTTATAATAAAAAAAAGGAAATTATAATTATTGATTTTGTGAATTTAAATAATAAAGGAGAATTTGATTTGAAATTTAAAAAAAAATGAGTGTCGCGGGTGTTTCTAGTGGTGCAAATATTGAGAAATTGACAGACAGAAATTACGACACGTGGAAATTGCAAATACGGAGTGTTTTGGTGTTTAATGATTTATGGTCATATGCAAACGGTGATGAAAAATGTCCAAATGATGAGAAAGCGTCTAAGGAATGGAAAATAAAGGATGGAAAGGCACTAGCATTAATATTCTTAAGTATAAAGGAAGATCAGTTAGCATACGTAAAGAAAACCACGTCATCTCATGAGGCCTGGAACATTCTACAAAAGGTACATTCTTCGAAAGGTCCAGCGAAGAAGGTGATGTTATACAAACAATTATTCATGATGAGGAAAGAGATGACAATATCGATGGTGGATCACATAAGAAATTTTCAAAATTTAGTTGACCAAATGGAAGAAATTGGAGTGACTATACCTAAAGAATTAATTTCAATAATGTTACTCAACACGTTGCCAGACGATTACGAAAATTTTACAATAGCAATTGAAAGTAGAGACGATATTCCTGAGCCAGATATATTGAAGATTAAACTTATCGAAGAAGAAAATAGAAGAAAGAATAATGACATTACTTCAACGAGTAATCATGGTGCATTATTAACGAAAGAGAAAGTCGAACATAAGAAAACTAACAATAATAATAAAACAGGTAATAAAAGATTCAACAACACCAACAATTTGAAACAAAATTATAATCATCGTAATAACATTACGTGTTATACGTGTGGAAAACGAGGACACAAATCTTTTGAATGTAGAAGCAAAAAGAGAAACAGAGATGGAGAAACA
This sequence comes from Villa cingulata, assembly GCA_951394055.1. Classification (NCBI taxonomy): domain Eukaryota; kingdom Metazoa; phylum Arthropoda; class Insecta; order Diptera; family Bombyliidae; genus Villa; species Villa cingulata. Next base: position 26,406,436 of record OX596019.1, on the reverse strand, counting down.
GCAATGCCAGTTGTTCTATGTGCAAAGGTTGAAAGTGGTGAAAATAATGGTGTTGAAAGTAATAGTAAATGGTATATTGATAGTGGTGCCACTGCACATATGTGCAATAATCAGAAATATTTTATCAATTGGAAAACCAAATCGGAATCCATTATCCAAACTGCAGGTAGTGAAACCATTAATGCATTTGGATCAGGTGAAGTACAACTTAATATAAAAATTGGAAATAATTATATGAAAAAGATAAATTTAAAAGATGTAGTGTATGTACCAAGTCTAAAATATAATTTGATTTCTGTTTCAAAAGCCACAGAAAATAATTTTCGAATAATATTTAACAATAATAATGCGATTGTGAAAGATTATAACAATACTTGTGTAATGATTGCAGATAAGAGAAACAAATTATATGAAGTGAGGTTAGATAGAAATATTTCTCTTTTTGTAAAACATACAAATAAGAATTTAATTAAATGGCATCAACGTTTCGGTCATTTAAATTTTAATGACATAATAAAAATGAAAGATGAAAATATTGTAAGTGGATTAGAGGATAATTTTGAAGTGGAAAAATTAAATTGCATGACATGTAAGAAAGGAAAAATGTGCCAATTGCCTTATAAGAAATCTGAGAGAAAATCAAGTGAATTATTAGAAATTATTCACACCGATATTTGTGGCCCATTTCAAGAATATTCTATAGGCGGAGCAAGATACTTCGCAACTTTTATTGATGATAAGTCAAGATTTATTAAAGTTTATTTTTTAAAAAGGCGTAGTGAAATATTCAGTGTATTTAAAAAATATCACACATTTGTTGAAAATCAGACGGGAAATAAAATCAAATGTATACGTTCAGATAATGCTAAAGAATATTTGTCACATGAATTTAATGAATATCTCGATAGACATGGTATTAAAAGAGAATTGACGGTAGAATATACTCCACAACAGAACGGTGTCGCAGAGCGTGCAAATCGCACTTTGGTTGAAATAGCTAGGTGTATGATCATCGATAGAGATTTGCCAAAAAGTTTGTGGGCCGAAGCTGTTAACACAGCGGCATACATTCGTAATAGATGTCCGTCTTCTGCAATCGAAAATAAAACACCATTTGAAATATGGACAGGAAGAAAACCTGACATAAGATATATGAAAACTTTTGGCAGTAAAGTAATTGCATTGAGAAAGGGACTGAAGCAGTCTAAATGGGCACCAAAAGGTGAAGAGTTTATATTTGTAGGATATTGCCCAATATCTAAGGCATATCGTCTGTGGGATGGAGAAAGAAACATAGTCAAACGTCGCGATGTGCAATTCTTTGAAGAAATTAAATCAGAAAATTATTTATCAGTAGATATGATACAAGAATACAACAGTAATACGAATGCTGATGGTGTTAAAAACAACGACGATGCAACCTTTAATGATGAAAACAACTATGATCTGACTGATGATGATGAAGACAAGGGCACAAATAATGATGATGACAACAAAAACAATATTTCGAATGATGATGATAACAGCGATAATATGTTTAATGCTGATGATGACGATAATGATGAATATGATTCTTTTCATTCTATAAGCACTTCTGATGAAACCACACCTACTAAAAATGCAGTAAATTTAGAAAATAAATCTAATGAGTTAACAAGCGCAACAAAATGTAGAGGAAGACCGAGAATTCTGCGTACCGGCAAAAAAGGAAGACCTAAGAAAATATACAATGAAAAGGTAAATTTATCAATTTCAAACTCAATTAATATTCCTTTTACTTTCGAGCAAGCAATGGTAAGCCCACAGAAGGAAAATTGGACTGAAGCGATGAATATTGAATTGAATGCATTAAGGCGAAATATCACTTGGGAACTAGTCGATCGTCCTGCGAACGTAAAAATTTTATCAAATAGATGGGTTTATTGTGTTAAGCATGGAATAAATGATAATATTCGATATAAAGCACGTTTGGTTGTACGTGGATGTGAGCAAGAATATGGCATCGATTTTAATGAACTCTATGCACCTGTAGCACGATATGAGACCCTGAGAATGATATTTGCTTTGAGTGCAGAATATCAATTATATTTACATCAAATGGATGTGGTAAGCGCTTTTGTACAAGGAGATTTGAACGAGACCATCTATATGGAACAACCATTAAATCCAAATAAGAAGATTGACAAGAATAAAGTTTGTCGTTTGCTAAAATCATTGTATGGCCTCAAACAAGCGAGCAGACAATGGCACAGTAAGCTGAGTTCGTATTTAAAAAATATCGGATTAACTCAAACGCACTCTGATCAATGTTTGTATATTAAAAGAACAAGTTGTGAAATCATATTGATTTTGGTATATGTAGATGACATTTTAATTGCTTCAAATAATATAAATAAATTAAATGATATAAAAGAATTACTTTCAGCACAATTTGAGATGAAGGATTTAGGTGAAGTAAATAACATTCTGGGTATTAATGTGAAAAGAAGTACAAATAATGGAAATATTGAAATTTCTCAGCAGAAATATATAGACGATATATTAAAAAGGTTTAATATGTCAGAAGCAAAAATTGTGTCCACGCCATTAGAAACAGATGTAAAACTATTGCTTAATAAAGAATCTATATCAGAAGAAGAAAATTTAAAAATGAAAACCATACCATATCGAGAATTAATCGGAGCTTTAATGTATTTAGCAAACACATCACGTCCGGATATAGCATATGCTACTAATTTATTATCAAGATTTTGTAACGAGCCAAGAGAAATTCATTGGACAAGTGCGAAACGAGTACTTAGATATCTGAAAGGGACTAAAGATTTCAGCATTAAATATACTAAATCAAACTATAAATCATTAATTGGATATAGTGACTCTGATTGGGCTAATGATATAATCGATCGCAGATCATGTACGGGATACATGATTATGATAGCAAATGGACTTGTAAGCTGGAAATCAAAAAAACAACACTGCGTCGCCTTATCTACTATGGAAGCGGAATATATCGCTATGTCTGAACTGGTCAAAGAAATAATGTATTTTCGTAATATTTTGAATGAACTAGAATTTAAAGAATATTATATGCAACCTTCAAATTTATTTTGTGATAATCAAAGTACGATAAAATTATGTTTGAATAATAATAATAATAATAAAACAAAACATGTAGATATGAGATTATATTATTGTAATGAAGCTAAAGAGTTAGGGCATATCTCTGTAAATTATATATCTAGTGAAAATATGATAGCAGACATATTAACGAAAAGTCTCAGTAAATTGAAACATCAAAATTGTATTAAATTAATGAAATTGAATTAAAAAGGGGTTGATTTACATATATTAATTATATTGTAATAATAAATTGAATTGTACATACATATACAAGATGCATTGATAGGGGGAGTGTTAAATTATATTTTTGTGTATGTGCACATGTTGTATTACGCAATGATAATGAGTAATATATACTTATATATTCAATGATGATGATCAATGCAACTTGTAAATGTATAATACAGATAGATAACAGTTTTCTCTCATTATATTATGTAATTTTTTTAGAAAGGTATTTTATGTTTTTTTTAGTCTGGTATAAGAATTCAAATTGTAAAGAAGTGAAATGTAATTTTTAAATTTAAATAAATCTGAATTACTTAATTAAAACAATAATTATGTAAATTAATATCTTTACTTTTCCACAATAAAGATTCCTGATATCTATTATTTAATTTTATTATATACCTATTTACATCGAAATCCTTATTATCGATGTCCCTTAGATCTTCTCTACTAACACCTCTATTTTATAATTTCCAAAAATTTTCATACATGCATCTCCCATTTATCATTATCATAAACAGGAAAAATTAATGACAATGACGTAGTACTTGAAGCCAGCTCCGATGTAGGACCTTGAATAGTCCATCCAAATTTTGTTTTGATAGCAACTAGATTTTCTGCTATTTTTTTATATTCACCTTGCAAAATGTTCAATAAAAGTTAGCACCGATTAACATTGATATATTTACCATTTTCAGAAATAATAGTCACGATAATCAGCTAAAATTAATTCTAAATTTTTAATTGTATCAAAGTTTGGTACAGGAAGTGTATCAAGACAAATTTCGGGCACAACTATAGCTATTATATTAACATTTTTATTTTCAATTAAATAAATTATAAATTATGTTATTATAATACTTTTATTTTCAAATCGATTTCTAAGCAAACGTTTAACTCGATTGAAATATTGTGATTTTCTACATTTTGTAGAACCAAACGGCAAAATACTCATTTTAACAGTATAAATTATTGGAAAATATAATATATTATAATATATTTCGCCATACTTTCTTTAATATATGTCAAAGATAATACAGTCCTATTATATGAACCATTTCATTTTTTTTATTTAAATGTTTGTATGTTTGCCAAAAATAAAGATCGAAAAAGTTTTTCGAAACAATATCGAAAAAGAGCGAAAGTTTATAATTCAGGAGGGATGTAAATATGAGAGAAACATAAGAATATTTATATAGATGAATTAGTTTGTGAGTTGCATGACTGGTTTATTAAATTTTATATGGTTTTGAGTGGTACCATCACTTATTTGGGGTGCGTTCATGAACATTACTTTCACCATAGTCATGGTATAGTATAGTTTAAGCAAAGTTATGTTATACTACAGCCATAGTTATGTTAACTTCAAGTAGTTTTTGAACGCGATTTTTACCATAGTAGTAGCAATAAATTGTCATTCACCCGTCAAGTCAAGTTTAAAAAATTTTCAAAAAAATTTTTATATATAATTATTATATTTTTTGTTTGTCAAAAATTAATTAATTTTTAAAAATTAATTTTTAAACAAAATTAATTGATACTATTACTTTTTTCAAATAAATAAAATTGAAATTTTCACAATTCACAACACAAAATTAAATGACAAACGATTTTTTTATTGTGAATGTGATTACCACTTAAAGGTTTACTATCGTTACTATCGTTAACCATGCTCTCGAGCAGGGTTAATTTTTGACATCAAATAGTTAAAAATTTACTTTACTACAGATGTTTATGAACGCTAAAAAGTTATGGTGGTAGTTATGTTTTACTATACCACTACCATTCTGAAAGACAAATGATAACTATAGTTAATTATAGTAACGTTTATGAACGGACCCTTGAAATGATATTATACTTGAATAAGTAAAAATAAATGGATATTTTGTACGCAAATGATTTATGAATACAACAATTGACAATAGGGTTGGTTTCCAAAATTTTATTTATTGTATTGATTTGATAGTCGTATTTAATATGAATTAGTTGAGAAAGGGTGTATTACATATTTTATGTATTTTTAAATATGTATGTATGTGTTGTTTTGTTAATATGCCTTGTCGCGTGCTATATGCTCTGATATAAATTACTACTATTCTTCTAATTGAAATACATATATACAATTGTATTTATATCAAAGACAATATAAATATATACATTTATATGGTGTTTGGTTATATCTATTACTTGTATAGATCTACATTATTTTCTGATGTAGGATTGTAGAATACATACATATTTGGCAACAGAGGTTTTTACGTATATATACATTATAATTACTGTAGCATTTGTACTGTACTCTATACATTTATATGGTCTTTGATTATATGTATTACTTGCATAGATCTACATTATTTTCTGATGTAGGATTGTAGAATATTTGGGAACAGAGGTTTTTACATAAGCTTACATCATTACAATTACTGTAGCATTATACCAGAGATACTATATAAATACATATAAATATGATTTTACATAGTATCACAGATTAGACACCCTTATCTGTGATAGTATGTAGTATATTTGATTATACATAATATATGTATACATATGGATATATTATGGTTTTTTTTTTTTGTCTTTTTGAGTTCAAGGACATATTAATGCAAGATACGATTATAAATATTATATCATATCCCGTGAATTGAATTTCTTCTTGAAATTTTTAATGAATGTCTTTTTTAATGTTTGGGCCTTAGGACTTCTGAATACATAAAGTATTATTCTGATTTTTGATCATAATATAAAAATTTAAAAATCAGGTGTTTTGAGCATTACCAAATTCTTTTATAGACTGATTCAATTTTTTTTCTATAACTAGGTAAAAATTGATATTTTATTTTCAATTAATATGGAACATAATTTATAAATATGTCTATTTTTCTAAATCTTGAGAATAATGAATTTTAAATTATTTAAAATATTTTTTAAAAACAGAAAGCTTAAAAATATTTATTTGAAAATTTTTAAATTATATTTCGTTGATGTTTTTTGTGTGTGGTATAAAGTATAAACTCAAAAAATTCTAAATACTAGCGCTGATGAAAATTTAATTAGATTCAATGAAAATTAGTAATCATTTGTAGCTTGAAAAATATTATATTTCTGTTCACAAATTATAACAATAAACAAGATGTCATGAAATCGAAAATAAATTATTTGTAAATTTATGTATTTTTATGATTGAATACAATCAAATTTTTTTCATTTATGTTTGCTTAAAAATAAATGATTAAGTAGAATGTGCCTATAATTCTAGTCCTAGAAATATTTTGGAGATCCGTATTATCAAAATATCTTCAGTAGTGATTCAAAAAATTATGTTTGAAAATAACGTGGAATAGGTTTACGTATAGTAAATTATAATTGCTTATTTGAATTTTGATTTCAAAATTTACCTTTGTATTTTAACATTTCTATTAAATTGATAGCTAATAAACTATTTAACATCATATCATATCATAAAAAATTAAATTGTAAAATTTATAATATATTTCTACCTATAACTTTGAATGAAAATTTTTAATTTGATTCATTCATTTAAAAAGCGCGAGAACTGGTCAGTTCTGCATGGTGCGGTCATGGTGTTGGCAAAGAAGAGGAAGTTAATCTGACCTGCCTCTACTTTAGAATATATTATCAGAAATTTGAATAGCCTTTGACATTTAGTATTACTCATAAATATTTGTATACAGCATTTTTTTTAAACAAAAGTTTTTAAAATTGCATGTTTTTAATATAAATAAAATAAACTCCTAATTTTTTAATTTTTAATTCTGTTCTTTTCTATAAAATATATGTAAACTTGTTTTGAACTAAAATGATCCTAATGAATTCGGACATAAAAGCGATGAATTATCAATTGTTCTCACAATATTTTAATACAGTTGGAATTATATTTAATTATTTATTATTATAATTATATATGTACACTGAAAAAATTTATGGATTTATAATGTTTTGAGGATGCATTTCCCATTACTTATTGATTAGAAATTAAATGCCGTGTAAAAGTAGTTTTGACCAATACTGTACATCCAGTTTTAGTTTAACCATAGTTGGAAGACAGTTTTCAAATTTAAAAATTTTATAATCAAATATACATATTACTATATATGATTTATGAAGTATTATATTTATATGCAAATTATGTATAAAAATATCTAAGAAAGTCATAGCAAAGCAGAAGAAAAATTTTGATCACGATCAAAGTGGATTTTGCATTTACGTAACCTGAATAATAGTGGTAACGTAGTAAATGAATGATATGTTCTTCAAACATAGATATTGTGGTATCTTAAAAGGATATTTGCTTGAGGGCTGTTACCTATCAAAATTGCAATTTTATTTTTTTTAGAGGAAAACCATCGCAGTGCAGTGTAATTGATAAATATTCGGTAATTATAAACTTTCGCGGTCAGCAAGTTTTTTTAAACATTAAAAATCGAAAAATATATGAATCTTCATGATTCTAGTCTCAAAAAGTTCCATTCAACTTCGGATTTATGAAAAAAATATAATAGTTACAGTTTGATGCGTAGGATACTGTGGTAGATGGTTAAAAGAGCATATGAAAAAATTAGTTTAATTCAGTTGATCAGTGTTAACGAATGACGCTAATTATACAACACTTTTCATACTCTTTTAGCATCCCCGCACCCACCTTCCAATATTCTCTTTTTTTCATTTATATTTTATTTTTCATTCTATAAAATTCTTCAATCTTACTAATGAAAAATTACTCATGAGTAATCACCACCCACCACCCCCCACACCACTCCCACGCATCAAGCAGCCACTATGATATTCTATTCATAAATCCGAAATCAAACCAAAGTTGAAAAAAAAACAAAAAGGTTGACTTTTCAATTTTTTATGAGTTAAAAACCAGCTGATAGCGAAAGTGTATATATAATTACCAAATATATATTCATATATCTATGAATAACAAAAAGGTTCATATTTAACATTACACACAAATATTTTCATAAAGAAATATATTAAGGTATGTCATGGATACTATATACATTATAGATCCTGATATATATCATTGAACAATCTATTTTTATAATTACACTTGTATGTATGTGTACAAAATACCATATATACGATGTATACATACAATCATGTATATCGCATAAACAGCACATTCATTGCATATAGTATTTACTATTATCTATTCTACAGAAGCAAGCAGCATGTTGTTATTAATGTCTACTATGTCATGTCTATTATGTATGTATTAGAATTAGTTTTTACATCGCATTTAATGTTATACCAAAGACCAATATTTTTTTATTTTATTTTATTTTATTATAAGGATGAGGACAGTAAACTGCCTCACCCCCGCCCTCACCATGACCCGCCAGGGCCTTTTGGCGATCTTTGTTACAAAATTCGTTTAATCTTAATTAAATTGAATTACAATCTTAATATTAAATTTTACTGTGATACTATAAATGTATGAGCATGGCCACGCTGTCCTCTTCACCATTACTGTGGTATAAAGGCGACAGCGGCACCACCAGCTCACATCTCTAGTATCCAGTATATATACATATGTGTTAGTAAAAAGCTTATCTCTAATGTTAGTTTACTATATCAAGACCTCTTAGAAGAAGAGGTCCAAAGGCTTATAACTATATTAACACTATATTACATTAAACCATGTATATCTTGTATGAAGCTAGGCCGCGTCTACACTCCATCCACTTATGTTGTGGGGAAGAGTGGTGATGGAACCCTTGTTCCATACAGAGTTACATTATAGTTAAAGAGATTCTCTTTTTATTTTAAACAATTTATAATTACATAAATAACAAAATTTTGTACATAAAAATTTTTTTTTTTTTTTAAATTTTTTTTTTTTTTTTTTATAAATTTTTATTTTTTAATTTTTTATTTTTTCTAATTTCTCTTACTTATTTACTTTGGGACGGTTTGATAAAGTCCAGTATATTACAACTTGTCCGTCAGTCTGTATTGAGTCAAAAGAGTGAATAGATTGGAGTCTACATCCTGTGAGGGATCTAACAACTCCCCTCTACTCACTCCTTGTCGTCCTAGTCTAGTCAGACTGTCATTAAAACCAGTACAGTCTTTAGGTAGGTTCGTAGCGTTAGTATGCATTGAATCTCCACAACAAGGGTTGAACGCAGGGTTGAATTTTGGAGCCCTGAGCTCGGGGTTAATCTCAAGATACTGCAGCGTGGTGTCCGAACCAATGTCTTCAAACCTAGCCAATCTTCTCTTATTCAATTGGTTCAGACAGATCCCATAAATAGCACTTGGGTTTGGTGGGACGAGAATGTCGGACCCTACTACCAAGCCAATGGCTGCTTTGGCTGCCTGATCCGCCATCTCGTTACCCACTATTCCCACATGCCCCGGGATCCACACCACACGTGAATCGCATCTAGTGATGTATTCCCTAATCCTGGAAACCAAGTGGTCCTGGTTTCCTGGATTTTTCAGCGCCTGGACGACTGACAGGGAGTCCGTGAAGATTACCGAAGCTCTGTTATTTTCCGCCCTCATGGCTGCAGCGATCCACACTGCAGTCAATTCTGCATCAAATACCTGAGCTTCAGCAGGTAATCTCCTCTGAATCACCGTCTTCCATCCAGATTGTCTTCGCTTGCTGACCACTGCAAGACCGACGCCAGAAGCTGACTTGCTGGCATCGGTATACAGTAGCAGCCTGCCACAGAACTCGTCACATACCTGTGCATGCAGGGCCCGGAAGACTGCCGGACTGGTGTCTTCCTTCCTGTAGAAACCAATTTCGTCACGTATGTATTGTTTAAAGTCGAGGATAGGATATAGGATTAAGGTTGGTGGTATTGGGGAGGGTTTCTGAGGGAATGAGCCATCCAGACGAGGGATAGTCATCACAGATCTTCGCAATGACGAATATCTGTTCCGACTCCCCCCCTCAAGAAAGCTCCAGACTCTGCCAAACAGGGGAGACCTTGGGTCCCCTAACTGTCTGGCCGCGAACCTTGACCTTAATTTCAGAATTCGGTCCTCCAGAGACCAGGATCCACATTCTACTTGTAGAATGGGGATAGGTGTGGAGCGATAAGCCCCTGAAGCCACCCGGACGTTATTTATTGCAGTCTGTATCTCTTTTTTGTGTGTTAGTGAACAGTCACCAATAAGGGTCAGACCATACCCTGTAATGCCGTTAATAAGTACATTTGCAATGTGAATGAGTGTAGATGGAGGTGCACCCATTCTACCTGCTGCAAGCATTTTTAAGAGGTTATGAACCTTATGGAGTTTATTCACCACTACTTTCACCTGATCTTTCCATGTGGCACGCCTATTGAAGCAGACACCGAGAATCTTCATGCTGTTAGCAGACGAGATTACGCGTGTAGCGATTGTAATGTTATTACTGGTGCAGTTTCTTTTTCTGCAAATATGAAGGAATTCCACTTTTTCAAGTGGAATATTTCCTCCATTTTCTTGAGCCCACTTAAGGGAATGTTCTGATGCTCCTCTGAGTTCATTAGTTGTTTCCGGAGTGCATAGGGTATCACTAAGCAAGATGTTGTCTGCATAAGCCAGTACTTTGATATTAGGAAATCTTGTTAGTTCCACTAGCAAAGAATCCAAATAAACAACTATTAGCGTAGTTGACAAGGGGGAACCTTGTGGGGTGCCGTTATCCAGTTTATAACGGTTTGAAAAATAACCATTTGTCCGAACTCTGATTTGTCTGTGAGACATGAAACTGTAAATTGCCTTTGTGAAGTTCGGGTCCACGCCCCAAGAGGTCAGTTTTTGGCATACGAAACAGGCTGGTATTCTGTCATATGCCTTATTAAGGTCTAGTGATACAACACTAGAATGACCTCTCGCTGCCAAGGAAGAAGCCAGCCCTTCTTCTAGGTCGTGTAGGAGGGTAATAGTACCTCTCCGCGGGCGGAAACCGTGTTGGCCATCCGACGTTAGGTCCTCAGTCACTAACTGAAGTCTTTTTCCCATTATCTTCTCCAATGTTTTGGATAAACATGGGAGAAGGGAAATAGGACGATAATCCAGTGCGCGCTTCGCAGTTGAGATTTTCTTCGGGATCGGTATCAGCGTGGCTAATTTCCAGTCATGTGGGAAAGTTCCACACACCAGAATGTTCGAGAGCAATTCTGCTATTCTGATCTTGATTTCATTCGGCAGGTTCCCCATCATGCGGTAGCCTATTCGATCAGCACCAGGGGTGGAGCCACTGAAAGATTTCAGTGTTATCTCCAGTTCCCCGAGGGTGACCGGGTAAGACAGGTGGTATCTCACATGATGGGAGGTATCAACCGAATAAGCAGATTTCTGGTCGATAACCGATTCCGATAGGCAAAGGTCGCTCGAGACTGAAGACCAAGAGGATGCAAACTCTTCAGCGATATCAAGTGAGTCGGTGACAGCTCCATCAACTGTCATGAGAGATAGTACAGCTGAGGGTGGTTTGCCATATAGGCGCTTCACCTTCATCCATGCATCTCTCAGCGAGTCAGATGGGGCAATCGAATTAGCGAATGCCTGCCAGGAGGCCTTTTTCACCTCCCGCTTCACTTGCGCAGTTAATCTTTTAAATATCGTAGAGTTTGTTATGGTGGGACATCTTTGGAATTTCTTCCAAGCTGAATTTTTCTGACGAATCATGTCTTTAATTTGGCTGTTGAGCCAGCAAGGCTGAGAACAAATCTTTGATCGTACAGATGGCATAGACAAGGCTGCTGCCGATTTGATAATTTTTTTTATACTGGCTGCTTCTTTGTTAATGTTGCAGCTTTGAGGGAATTTACGGTAGAGCCTGAGTGCTATTTGGGAAAAAAGTTCCCAGTCAGCTAACTCTTCGGCAAAACGCGTGGAAGTTTTTTGTACTGCTAGCCTGTTAACGCTATTTATGATAATGGGGAAGTGGTCACTTCCTTCTGGATTATCATGGATTGTCCATGAGAAGTTGCTAGCTATATGGCATGATGCCAGAGTGAGATCGATAGCGGAGCTAGTTAGATGTGTCGGTGACACGAAGGTGTGAGCTCCGTCATTTAACAGCATGTGATCAGATTCAAGTAGCCAATCCACAACAACAGTACCTCTAGGGTCAGATCTGTGATCCCCCCAGAAGTGGTGATGGGCGTTGAAGTCGCCGCCAATTATTGAAGCTGGTGGAAGTTGGTTAACAAAATATTCTAGGGTGGAGGTGTCAATGACATCGGTTCCTGTGATATACACTGATGAAAAAGCCATTGGGGGTGATGTGTGTACGGTGACAGACACATTCAGGAAGTGTGAAGTTATATCAAGAAGTGAATGGCTTAAACTAGACCGTACCAAAATACCAACTCCTCGTGAACGTGACGAGGGGTCACTATCAGAGAAATGACAAGTGTACCCTCGAAAGTTCGCGGGTCCGTTATTCATGAAAAATAAAGTTTCCTGTAATAGGATAATATGTCGTTTATACCTATTTATTAAAATTTCAAGATTGTGCTGGTTAGCACGAAAGCCTCTCATGTTCCACTGCAAGCAGGTGAGCTCACGAGATGTTGCGTGCGAGCTCTGACTGAAATCTGTCATGGCTTATTTTGATAAAGTCAAATAAGCTGACTGAGGCCAGGCTGCTAAGCAATTGGTCGCTCAGAGGCTTTTACAAGCTCTCCGAAACATCCATTTGCTGAGTGTCCGGGCCGTCAACCGGCTCATTTGTGGGGTCCTGTTGTTTAAAAACAGGGGGGAAAGGGATTTGAACTTTATGGTTTTGTTGTATTAGGGAAAGAAAAGGTAAATTAGAACCAAGGTAGTTATTACCTTGTGTTGTAAAAAACTTTTCTAGTTCATTTCTGGAGTCATCTGTCATTTTGACGATGTCCTCCTTAGAAATATAGTAATGTGTATTGATTGTGTTAATTTTTGGTGAGACAATTAAGTCTAATGATTGTTGATGGTGTTGTGAAGTAGTTGTTTGTGTAATTGTGTTACTCTCAGTAACAACAGTTGGGGGGGGGGAGTGTTTGTTTCTCTGCTCTTAGGCACAGGGGATTTTTTCGCAATTTGTTTTTCTGTATGGTTTTTTTTTCTTTGTTGTACTTTTGTACAGTTATTTATGTTCGTTTCGGTATCCTTTGTTGGAGTCTTAGTATTGTCAGCGGTATTTGATGTTGTATTTGAGTTGTTGGTGCCTGTAGGGTTAGTCTCTTTAGTCTGTATATTTGACTTACCTACACTGGCTGCTTGCGCGTATGAAACCGTCCCAAATCTGGCTGCCAAGTTGGTCGATGATGATGCTTGATGCACATTGATGTTCGTTTTATTTCTTTCCATGTATTTCTTCTTAGCGTGAAATTTTGTGCATCTTTCCTTGCTCATAATTTCCAGAACCTCCTTTTCTTGAAGGAAACTGGGGCAGTTCGCGTCTGATGCACCATGTCCAGTAATCTTGCAGTTAATGCAGTATTATGTAGAGCATTCTGCATCGTGGCTCGCCTTCTCCACTCCACATGCAGCACATCTTTGTTGACCACCACATCTGTTTTTTGTGTGCCCCAACAACTGGCAATTGTGACAGCGCATGGGGGTCATTTTGTATTCCCTAACTGGAATACGTATGACTCCACACGCCTTCACATGTTGCGGGGTTTTGTAAGAGTCAAACGTTAAAATTATGGTGCCTGATGGAGTTGGCTCGGCGTCTGATGTTCTTCTCCTAAACACGTGCCTGACGGCGATTACGCCTTGGTCTGGAAAATTTTCCAGAATCTCGGCCTCAGTAACGTATTTAAATTGTGGGCACCAAATTACCCCCTTAGAAGTATTTAGGCCCATGACATACTCAGCTTTCATCGGTATAACATTGTTCTTTCCTAGAACTAAATTCTTGCACTGAATGAACTTTTCAGCACAAGCTTTATTTTTAATGAGGAGCTGGATACGACCATCGTTCCTCCAGTCTACCTCGAGAATCTCAGTTGAAATGCCTTGTAGTGCCTTTAAAACTAAGAAGGCATTAAAGGTTTCGAGTTTCTTGAAAAATTTTACAGATTCCGTAGATCTTTCGAGATCTGGCACAAGACTTTGGACCAAAATATATTTGGTCTCATCATCTATAGCCTTTTTCGCTACCAACTCAGGGTAGTCTGAGCTATTGAACGAGAAAGATGACGGTTGCTGAACGTTGGTTTTGATAGTCAATTTAGGTCGTTTCCTACTGGCCTGTTTCTTTTCGGCCAGTAGGGCAAATGAATTAGTACTGCCCCCAGGGGGCTGCCCCATCTTTGCTAACTACTATATAAATTATTGATTTATTTAGTTGTTTGAAGAAATGTTATTCTTACTTAAACAATTGGTACTTCTTTTTAATTTTGTTATTTTTATTTTAATTTTTATTTAATTTTTATTTTTTAAATTTTTATTTTTTAAAATTTTTTTTTTTAATTTTTAACTTTTTTTTTTTTTTTTTAAATAAAAATTTTTTTTTTTTTTAAAATTTTTATTTTTTAAAATTTATAATTTTTATTTTTTATTTTTATTTTTAATTTATTAATTTTTAATTAATTTTTTATTTTTTAAATTTTTTAATTTTTTTAAAAATTTTTTAATTTTTTAATTTTTTAATTTTTATTTTTTAATTTTTAATTTTTTTAATTTTTAATTTTTTATTTTTTTTTCATGTGGCAACACCGTTTGATGTCTTTTTCTTGATATATTGTAGCGTCCCCCACATATAGTGGAAGACACTAACGTACGTCTAATGTTATCTTGTATTTGGTAGAGAAAAAAAAAAAAAAAAAAGGCGTCTATGCACTTTTCACTAATATAAATTTAAATTTTCACCAATTTAGATAACAGTAAATCTCTTTTGATTTGTATATTATTACTAATTGTTTATTTAATTAAAAATAAACATTAATAAATAACTACCACCTTAATATTTTAGTCCCCACGCTTACTACAGTGGGAACTAACGCACGGTTAATGTTATCACCACTTACTAATCTTGGTGTCTCTATCACCTTAAAATTAATTAAAATCACTAAAAAACTTATTAAACCACCTTAATTAATAAATCACCAGTCAATAAACACCCACTATTTAATTATAAATTAATATTAACCTCAAAACTCAACTACTACTATTAATTAAATATATAAAAATTTTTTCTATATATAATCACTCACGATTACAAGACACGTCCGCTCTCGCTCGCTGTTCACAGTGAACTGAAAAAGACCAATATAATATACCATGATATAATATATTTTACATATCGGTCTTTGGTTATATCAAACTTGTTTATTCATGTTATATGCTTTATGTATGTATGTGTACGAGATCGTCTTCAATTCAACATGGATCCTTACATATCCTTATGCACGAGCATAAACCATACATGGAAAATAAATATATATGATCAAAATCTCTCAAAAATGTTCAAATTCATATTTATGCTCCAGCCAATGATATTAATTTATTCTATTTTCAATACTCAAAATATACATTTACATATAAATAACACTTATATGTGTGGAATATCATATGAATTAAATGTACATTTTAAATAGCATTGTGTATTGTTTAGTGCTGCAAAACATTGACAGGTGTTCATTTCATTTGTGAGAGCAAATATTTATAATAAATGAGAACAAATTCGAAACACTATGGTCCGTCTACACAACTAGTTTTGATAACTCGATTTACAAAAACAATTCCATTATATCACAGACTGTCATACAAATTTATTGAAATGATTATAATTGTGTACAGGGTACATAACTAAAAGCAATTCGAAAAATTTTGAAAAACTTTTTTGATTTTGATGAAGCTTTTTCGATCTTTATCATATATGTAAGTGTGTCGTTTTTGGAAAAATTACCACTTACACTAAAAAGAACATCTATTGAGACGAAGAACTATATTATCTTTGCTGTATGTTTGCCAAAATACATATTTTCTTGCTTCGAAATTTTGAAAAAGGGGAAAGTTACAATTAATATGGATGATGTGGAATGAACCGAAAAAAATTTTGGATTTTGCACATGGTTTGTAATTAATGTGTATTACTTGTGTATAATTTTATACTTCGAAAAAATACTTCGAAAAATAATTTCGTATTTATGAATGGAAATAGGTGTACACATAGCATTTGTGTGTGCGTTAATTTGATTATTCATACGCCATTATAGATTTCAAATATACATATAATACATATAATATATGTAGATATATATACTATATATATATAATTTTTATACTGCTGCTGGTTGACTGCTATGTTTTTATTTCTATCGATCATTTCTTTATTGCTATTTGCTCTATTGTAATTTGTGCTTATGCTTCAGAGCATACATTGATAATGGTAATTGGTATACGGCAAATAATACAATGTAAATTTATATTTTATATTGTACATTGTATACGATAATCATTAACATTATATATAATATATATAATATGATGATGATGATGATATGATATTATGATATACACATATATAATATATGTATATATACATACAAATATATATATATATATATATTAGGTATTTTTTATAAATGCATGAGCCGAGATATTTTTAAAGGGACAATATATATGTATTATATACAAGTTAAGAATATTTGTTTAATATTCTTTAAAAAAAAGAATTTTTTAGATTTTAAATTACCACTTTATTCATCGAGTTCTAAAATACAACTGAAAACTTACAATTCATTCTTAGAGCTATTTATTTCTACAATGCAGTTTAGAATTATACCTTAAATTGATTAGTCATCAAGAAATAATAAATGATTAAAGAAAGTTAAAATATCGATTAATACATTTAATTTTTTACATAAAAACCCAAATTTACTGGATGCGCGTGAACTTTAATTTGCGCGTGCATAAAATTGCTGATTAGATGAAAAAGTCAATAAAAATTTATAATTAGTAATCATAATGTAAAAGTCGTTAACTTATTTGTTAACTCCTCCCCCTTTAAATATCCTCGTCCCGAGGATTAGACGTTTAAATTTAAGGGTTGTAGTCGTGTTGATGTGACATTGTTTTGTTCATTTATTTTTGGCAGAACGATGAGGTTTTGCTGATTTTTCCGCATCTTCCATTTCAAAAATGTTGCTACTATAAATATGATCAATAAAATCGTGCCTATATTTGTACCGTTCAGTATTTTATGTTCGTCAAATAATGTTTCCAGCTTTTTAAAATTGTTTAAGTGCAAATTATGTAAATATCCAAGATTCAATTTGAAGTTTTTTTCTGATACCTCGGATTGCAAGATAGGTGGTTGAATTTCAGCTTTTTTGATTTCTTTACTCGTGAATTCTTTATCATTAATTTTAATTGATTCGTTAGAGTATTGGATCAGAAAGCTTCCTTTAAGACGTTTATTTGAGCCGTTATATTCAATTTCACCGTTGAAGTTGGTCAAGAAGATGATATTGTCATTCAGTGGTTCAATTTCTTCATCTTTGGCAAACTGGTAGGTACACTCAGCATTATGTGCTCGGATCAATTTTGTGATACAGTGGTTTTCCTCTAATTTCTTTACTTTATTTCTTTTACATACAACAATATCCTTAAAAGTATCACATTCTTCGATGATTCCGTAGAGTTCATCTTGATTTGTCAGTACCTGCTTATATTCTAAGAATATTCGCTTACTGTTTTGTATTGTGGATCTTATGATGATATGGTTATATTTTTTCATACTTGTTTTTGGTATTGATATGACATATAAAATTGTCGATTCTTTTGATACGATTGTAGGCTGTGCATATACAATTGCTTCTAACTCATTTGAATATGGTAATGTCTCTATTTCTGTTAGCAATTGTCCAATTTCCGATTTGTCCAATAAATTTGTGTTGATGATTCCAGCTTTTGCTAATTGTACTGCTCGTACAATTTCTCTAATTTCTTCCTTAATTAAAGTGAGTTTATTAAATAAAATCTGTCGGTACTCTCCTTTTGAGTTTTCGTCAAGATGATTTACAATGCTGTTATATTCGCTGAGAATTTTTTGAGTCACATCTGTTAAAGCTTTGTTGATTTTATATTGTTCATTATTATTTTCTATGATTCTGTTCTGGCTTTTTAAAATCTGATCCCAATCCGTAGCATCTGGGTTTCCTGCTACCCATTTCCAAGCGGATCCTATCCAATTGATTGAACGTCTCGTTCTATTATTTTGTTCTTTTAATTCACTTATAAATTTTTGAATTTGTTCAAGCTGATAGTTTAGTTGTGGCCTTAGTGAATCTTTTTTATCAATATGCTTTATGGTATTTGTCATTTTATATATTATTTCCTCATAGTCAGTTAGGTTGATAATGTGTAATAGTTTGAAGTTACCATTTATAATTCGTCCCTCTCCTTGTTTAAGCGTTATGATTGGGGTTTTGTATTCATATACGTTGCATGATTTTGTGAATATCCAAAGTTTTGGGCTGAAAAAAAAAAGAAAATTCAGGTAGTTTAAATGTTTTTTATCTGTGACTTATGGATTCGTCGTCCTGATGTTTTATCAACGGTGACTTTGTTATCTTTCGCTACAGTTTCTTTTTTAAATTTCGGTTTGTCTTTCCCTTGAATCTGTTTCACAGCAACATATATTGTTTCACCAGGTTTGTAAGTCTTTGGTTTATTTCTTTTGAAATTTTCTCTAGCTATCTTCTCCTTTTGATTTCTTTTAATTCTACTTAGTACATCTTCGTTAACTTTAGATTTATAATCAACTAAATTCTGATAATTTATCCGTTGAGATCTTCCGAAAAATATATCGCTTGGTTTTTGTTTAGTTACAGAATGTATCGAGTTATTATAGCGATCAACAGCTATATTAATCAGCTCCTTTAATGTTAAATCTTTATATTCATTTTGAAGACATCTAACAATCTCGGTAATCGTTGAATGCACTCTTTCAATTGTTCCATTTACTTCACTCTTCTGAGTCGGCGTCAAATAAATTTCTATTCCTAACGTTTTCAAGTAGTCCATAATGATTGGACTAATAAAGCCTCATTCATTATCCATTACTATCATCCTAGGAGTTGTAAAATAATGTACAATTTTGATTATTTTGTCTCTTAGATGAATAGCGGACTTATCTTTTATACTAAAGAATTTAGAAAATTTGGAAAATTTATCTATACATGTGATAAATTTTTCGTTTTTTATCTCAATAATATCAATATGAATTATTTCCGTAGGATAAGTTGGAATTGGAGTCTCTTGAAGATCTGGTTTACTAGGATGACGGTCGTATTTATTAATGTTGCATAGTTCGCAATTTCGTGTGTAATTTTTTATTAATTTGGACATTTGTGGAAAATAATATTTTTCCAAAATTTGCTCTCTATTCTCATTATGATTACGATGTGCTCTTTTATGTACATTCTGAATAATTTCAAATTTCCTCTCTTCATTAGTGACATCTTCAATGATTCTCTGTGTTATCCTTACTTTGATGTTGTTAAAGTGTTCTCTATAAACTTCCTGCAGAAGTTGGGTACGATTTTCTGGTATTTTTATTCCATTTATTACATTCGGGTTTAATTTTTCTTTTAAGATTTGTATTAATCTATTTTTATTTATGGTCTTCATCCCTATGTAAAATCTATGGTATCCTTTATGTGGTTGTTCGGAAGCGCATATATTATTTCCTTCTCTCAAGATAAGTTGATTTTTAAACACATTTAATGGAGCTTCGCAGTGGGGTATAAGATCAAAACTATCCTGTTCGCCACTATGAGCAGTTTCCGTTGATGATGATGATGTCAGAACGTTGATCTCTGTTTCCAGTCTCGATAGTGCATCAGCTACCTTATTAGTACAACCTGGCTTATAAATTAATTCATAATTATATTCTTCCAGTCTCGCTTTCCAGCGTTTCAGCTTGGCATTATTATTTTTATTACTTAGTGTAAATGTTAATGGTTGATGATCCGTCAAAATTTTAATTTTTTTCGCACCATATAGGTAGTTTTTAAGGTTGTCTAGAGCCCAAACTATTGCAAGAAGTTCTTTCTCATTCGTAGCATAATTCTCTTCTGTTTTGTTCAGTGATCTGGAAATGTATGTGATTGGTCTATCTTTTCCTATCTCCCCTTGTGAGAGAACGGCTCCGATTGCGTGATTCGACGCATCTACTAACGCAATTCTGAATCGGTAGTCACAACTTTAAGAGCGCTTATTCCAATTTGCGTGCTCGCGGTGGTCATATGAATGAGATCGAATTCCATAATTAAATGTAATTTGTGTACTTCACTTGGAATAAATTTTAACCTTATATGTATATTAATTATTCTTTATTTTACTTAAATATAAAATTGTTATGTCCTTACTGGAAAACCCTACATTATTAGCATTATGTATTATATTATATTATAGAAGTTGTTAGCCAAGTAAGCAATATAGTATTATTGGTATTATATTTAATACAGTATTATTGGTATTATATTCAATTTTGATAACTATTAAATTATTGTTGTTTTCGTTGGCTTATATTTTTTTCTTTATTTTTTTTTATGTTCGTGCGATCTAGTTTATACAAATGTACACACATATGTATATAGTATATTATTACCCTTCGATATTGTACAATTTCACATTGCTTTTGTACTGTTTTTATGTACATACATATACGTTTTTATGTACATGTATATTATTATCTATATGCGTATTGTATTAAGTATATACCTATATATTACCACATTATTTGTATATTGTTTGTGATATTACAATACCTACAATATTTAGGGATACAGGTGGAAAGAAAAAGTAACGATAAAAAATATAATATTTAAATCATATTGCATATATAATCACCTGAAATATTAAAATTATATCTAAGCAAGTGTATAGATATACCATTCATGCGAAATATCCACATATATGTAATGTATAGTATTTTTAAGATTTTTTGCTTATTACGTACATAATTAAAATTCAAAAATTATTCTTATACATATTCATACGAATATGTAATGATAATTATTATTGTAATTCATAATACTCGAATAGAGATTATGAAATAATTAATATAAGACCACGCCAAAACACAGATCATAAGGAAAAAATATTTCAATTTATAATCAATGCAGATCATACCAATTATATACAAACATACGTATGTTTGTCATTATGTCATTCGTTTATATATTATTATGTATATTACTCCCTATTAAAAAAAAAATGTTTGTTTACATTTCTTTGAAAACAATTTTTAATTTGTTATTCCCTTTTACTTATCATTCACAACAATTCATATACATATATACATACAGGGGCTTGAATAGCTCGATGGTTGTGTGTCGGTCTTGCGATCTTTGAGATCACGGTTCGAACCCCAGCCAGCGCACTACTCTTGCCCAAGTCGATCAAAAATTTTTCCCATCAGCAGCAATATACACCAGTAACTGATTACTGATGATAAACTGGATAATATGTATATCTGACATAAAAAATTACTGATCGGCGGTGCCATGGACTGAGTATCCGCGTGCACTTAATATATACTATATACATTTATGTATATATGTATATTTAAAAAAAAAAAAAAAAAAAAAAAATATATACATACATTTAATATTCGCATATAAATTCGTATTATTCTAATACATAATACAGATAAGGATCTTTGTTAATATACATCTTACCAAAGACCAATATAACAACTTGTTATCTAGTCTTTGATACTACATACTACATAATATTCCGTAATGAATATTATACACGTAGCTATATATTATCATAATACACAATAAACTTGTATTTGCCTTTAAATACAATACAATTAACATTATTCCATTGCACACATACATAATGTATAATACAAAATATAATATTATATCGATTCCCTTCCCCGCAAAAGATATTAATCTAGATGATTTGTTTGGCAAATATATAATATAATTCCGAATACCTCTTAAATAACAAACAGATAGCTTCCTCTCCGTCAACTAGCATCGTTCACCAGTACAGTACACTATCATCACGCTGCCTCAGTGATAGTGCTGTTTGACGCTGAACATACATGTGCCATATTTATATAGTCAGGTACGTGAGAGACTTGAATAGCTCGATGGTTGGGTTTCGTCTTGTGATCTTGAGATCACGGTTCGAACCCCAGCCAGCGCGCTACTCTTGCCCAAGTCGATCATTAATTTTTCCCATCAACAATATACACCAGTAACTGATTACTGATGATAAACTGGATGGTATATCTGACATAAATTACTGATCGGCGGTGCCAAAATGGACTGAGTATCCGCGTGCACTTAATATATACTATATACATTGTATGTATATATGTATATTTGACAAAAAAAAAATATAGTCAGTACTGTTTATTACGGCACGGATGTCATCTGTTTCCATCTTTACCTCAGACATGGTAAGTAAGAAAAATTATGTGTATTTTAATACAATTATGAGGGGAAAAATTTATGTTCGAAACATGTTTCGAACGAAGATATTTATGTAACTTTATGTGTTCTGAATTTTTGACAGATTGTGGAATGTTACTTCTATTGGCCTTAGCTTTATATTCTTTGTTGATGCACATAAGCGCTTCGTTTCTGTATCACTTCTCGATTGGTTTTCTCGACTGGTAAACTCGATTTGACGTCATTATGACGTCATTCTCGATCGGCCTGTTTCTGTATCTGTGGTAAATCGAGAATCGAGAATGTAGCGATCGAGAAACTTCTCACCGATAATTTAGGTAGTGAGAA
Source organism: Villa cingulata (assembly GCA_951394055.1). Taxonomy (NCBI): domain Eukaryota; kingdom Metazoa; phylum Arthropoda; class Insecta; order Diptera; family Bombyliidae; genus Villa; species Villa cingulata. The sequence goes on along the minus strand of OX596019.1, from coordinate 26,383,355 downwards.
CTGAAAAAGTTGAAATTATATTTATTGATTTATAATGTTTCGATGATGCATTTCTCATTACTAATTAATTAGAAATTAAATGCCGTGTAAAAGTAGTTGTGAGCAATACTGTACATCCAGTTTTAGTTTAACCATAGTTGGAAGACAGTTTTCAAATTTAAAAATTTTAAAATCAAATATATTACTATATATTACTATATAATGATTTAGATTTGTGAAGTATTATATTTATATGCAAATTATGTATAAAAATATCTAAGAAAGTCATAGCAAAGCAAAAGAAATTTGATCACGATCAAGGTGAATTTTGCCTTTACGCAACCTGAATAATAGTGGTAACGTAGTAAATGAATGATATATTCTTCAAATATAGATATTGTGGTATCTTAAAAGGATATTTGCTTGAGGGCTGTTACCTATCAAAATTGTTATTTAATTCTTTTTAGAGGAAAACCATCGCAGTGCAGTGTAATTGATAAATATTCGCTAATTATAAACTTTCGCGGTCAGCAAGTTTTTTTAAACATTAAAAATCGAAAAATATATGAATCTTCATGATTCTAGTCTCAAAAAGTTCCATTCAACTTCGGATTTATGAAAAAAATATAATAGTTACAGTTTGATGCGTAGGATAGTGTGGTAGATGGTTAAAAGAGCATATGAAAAAATTAGTTTAATTCAGTTCAAAAATGTTGATCAGTGTTAACGAATGACGCTAATTATACAACACTTTTCATACTCTTTTAGCATCCCCGCACCCACCTGCCAATATTCTCTTTTTTTCATTTATATTTTATTTTTCATTCTATAAAATTCTTCAATCTTATTAATGAAAAATTACTCATGAGTAATCACCACCCACCACCCCCCCACCACTCCCCCGCGTCAAGCAGCCACTATGATATTCTATTCATAAATCCTAAATCAAACCAAAGTTGAAAAAAAAGCAAAAAGGTTGACTTTTCAATTTTTTATGAGTAAAAAACCAGCTGATAGCGAAAGTGTATATATGTAATTACCAAATACTGTATTCATATATCTATGAATAACAAAAAGGTTCATATTTAACATTACACACAAATATTTTCATAAAGAAATATGTTAAGAAAGGTCATTGATACTATATACATTATAGATCCTGATATACATCATTGAACAATCTATTTTTATAATTACACTTGTATGTATGTGTACAAAATACCATATATACGATGTATACATACAATCATGTATATCGCATAAACAGCACATTCATTGCCTATAGTATTTACTATTATCTATTCTGCATAAGCAAGCAGCATGTTGTTATTAATGTCTACTATTTCATGTCTATTATGTATGTATTAGAATTAGTTTTTACATCGCATTTAATGTTATACCAAAGACCAATATAATATACCATGATATAATATATTTTACATATCGGTCTTTGGTTATATCAAACTTTGTTTATTCATGTTATATGCTTTATGTATGTATGTGTACGAGATCGTCTTCAATTCAACATGGATCCTTACATATCCTTATGCACGAGCATAAACCATACATGGAAAATAAATATATATGATCAAAATCTCTCAAAAATGTTCAAATTTATATTTATATGTTCCAGCCAATGATATTCATTTATTCTATTTTCAATACTCAAAATATACATTTATATGAATTAAATGTACATTTTAAATAGCATTGTGTATTGTTTAGTGATGCAAAACATTGACAGGTGTTCATTTCATTTGTGAGAGCAAATATTTATAATAAATGAGAACAAATTCGAAACACTATGGTCCGTCTACACAATTAGTTTTGATTTGATAACTCGATTTACAAAAACAATTCCAATATATCACAGACTGTCAGACACATTTCTTGAAATCATTATAATTCTGTACAGGGTACATAACTAAAAGCAAAAACACTAGAATATATAAGACATGCCAAGCTGATTATAATCGAAAAAATTGCTTTCAGATCATATCCCAACATTGGTGGCTATAGCTTTTTTGCTGATGTTAATGTGATATTAATATCTCAATCCACTGTAATATAGGATAGCATATAGCATTTATGTACTGTTCAACATGAAATTGTTTTTATCAGCAGAACAAGGCAATACATGGCAATACAACACGATAGAGTGGCGAGCTTTATATTGATACATTGTTGTGTAGTTGTATGTGTATTTTCCTTTAACATTACTAACTTCATGTACCCGACATGAGTGGCTATAGTAGTCTTTTGTTGTTCATATTCTATTTACTTTTATCATAGACTAATATATAGATTGGAAATGCTTATGGCAGAAATCGTGTTCATAACTATTAAGTAAACATCAAAATAGCTTTTGAGAGATTTTGAAAAAGCTATAAAATCAGAATAAGGAAAATAAATGAGAGAACTTTTGTAATCTTTTGAAATCTTGTATATCTTGAAGAAAAAACAAATTTAAAAATCAAAAATCTATGTAGCTATATTCTTATCGGAAATGATAAAAAATATCAAATAACAGGCAAATGTACAAAATCGTATATTTTAAGTCTACTGTCACATTATTCTGATTCTGAATCTGAAACGTAAAATTTCAGATTCAGAATTCACTTTTTGTTCATTCTGATTCTGAATCTGAAAACTCCTTTTCAATATTTTTCTTTAAATTTGTTATTGTTATAAAACACTTTACTTATCGAGTGAACATTAAACCATCGAACAATAACTACTATGAGTGGCGAGTACGTAGGTAAGACGCACTTTTCAATGGAGGGTGAAATAAAGTTAATCTTCTGTCTTCTGTCTTCTGTCTTCTATCTTACGATCTTCAAGTTGTATATAAACAAGTAATTTTATGTCAATTTATTGAGTGGTTTAGCTATGAATTCAGATTCAGATTTCAGGTACATGTGACATGTTACATTTACTGTCAGCATGTTTCATTTTCTATTCTGAAAATAATCAGATTACAAAACGGAAGTACGAACCGGAATTTTTTTAGAAGATGAATTTTTCAGAGCCATGTAACAAGTCACATTTACTACAATGCATTTGAAAGTGATTCTGAATTTTTCAGATTCAGAATCAGACTCATGTGACAGTAGGCTAAAGGAAATTTAAATTTTCAACAAATTTATGTTATGACTGGCAATGAATATAATAATATATATTATCACATACAAATATCCTTATCTGTGATATTATATATACAATTAAAACTGGTTTTGAAAGTATCTAACACATATGTGCATGCATACTATCAAAGAATATATATCTACTAGTTACGTTAGTTATATATTCTTTGATACTATGCAATCTGTATTGTTGGCTACATGAATATAAATATTCTATATTCATGATTCAAGTAAGACCATGTATGACGGTATAACATAAGTATAACATAACCGTATAACACAGTACTACTGCCAGCTATTGCAATGAACATGTATTGTGTATTGTTTTTTAAATAAATATGCATGTATTTTCATTGCCAGCTATTGAAATCACAGTATATCTATATTCATACAGTAATGACACTGAGCACGCGTTAGCAAAAATTTCTCATGACCTTTGTCCCGTTATTCATTCGGCCTTAACGGTTTTGCTAAAAGTCGATAGCAATTAAGAGCCTTTGTATACGAAAAAGAGACAAAAAAAATGGAACTGCAACACCAACTGTTTTAAAAAATATAACATTATTACAGTGTATACCTACTCATTAAAAAAAGTACAAATTTTGTTATTTAAAATTTTTTATCTAAAATAAACAAAATTAATTGTAAATGCATTACACTTAAAATTTTGTGTTTGATATCAAATGTTTTTACATTTTTGTTAAATTTCTTAATTATAAATTAAATTCTTACTCTAATATATAGCTTAACAAAATAAACTTTTTCTTGTCTTCAAAATTCTCAGAAATTATATGAATCACCTTATATCTTGATATAATGACGCGTCAGGTAGTCAAAAAAAAAGTTCCAGATCGCCTTTAAAAATGCATTGTGAAAAAATGATTGTATTGCTCACATGTATATATTGTTTTGTATCTTTTCTTCATTACGGCGGTTTATAAGGAAATATGGATTTGACATAAGTACATTAATTCTGTACTGTTTTTGTAAATTGAATTTTGATTTTTTTTATTATTTTAAAATAAGTAATTATGTGTGTTAGTAAATTTAAAAAAAAAAAGAGTGTCACATCTTATTGCTTTGTTGATCAGTGATAAATATTCTATATTGATTCCAGTACTACTGCCAGCTATTGCAATGAACATGTATTGTGTATTGTTTTTTAAATAAATATGCATGTATTTTCATTGCCAGCTATTGAAATCTACAATATATGTAATATATATGGAAATTCGTGAGCGAAAAATTATCTCTCCTCTCAGTAAAAGCTCCTGCCAGCCATTCTTCAAGTTTCTGCCAGCTATGATCGATTTCAAAAGTGTATTAAAAATTTATACAGTCATTTCCTATCTATAGATTAGTCTATGCTTTTATATTCCACGTCAGGCTATAGTGATTTGATTCTTATATAGATCATGGTTGTGTGGTTGTGTGTATATTTTTTTTACACATCATTCATACATTGGGTTTATTGGTACCGAAGATTGGTGTAGTTTTAATTGTTATGTGTATATATATGTATATATGTATATATGTATATACATATATGTATAGCTATGTATATACATTACACTACACTATTTTTGTATTTTTTTTTTTTTTTGATTTTCTGGATTTAAAAATTCAGTGTAACTAAAAATGTGTATTTTTTTATATTATTAGATAATATAAGAGGATACTATAGCATTATGATTGTATTCTGTATTATCTGTATATAGTGATTTCAATTTTGTATACATGTACCTACATACTTATGTGCATGTATGGATTGAGTTTTCAATGAGAATTTTAATTTTAAAAACAGCTGATATCAAAGTTCACATAATAATATTATAACTTAGGTAGTACATTTACTTTAAATATTTTTTTTTTTCTTAATTTTTTTTTCCATAAGTCTTACACTTGTAAACAGTTGTGTATTATATTTAATTAACGTTTCTTTTCCTTGAGTCAATTTTAAAATTTTGAGGCATTTTGTTTACTTATGGGATATTTAATTTTACGAATCTTTATTTTTCTAAATGGACAAAAGAAATAACAATAAAGTAATTTCATAGCGAGTTTCCACTCCACCCAAGAGGTATCGCTTTCAGAGCGTTAGCCGATTTATTGTGATCGACTTCCCCAAAATTTAAATTATTTAGAAAATATAATTCAATATGTTGGGCCTATAACACATTTATATATTATTTTAAATGATGAAATCAAACTCAAATCTAATTTAAAGAAGAGGACATTTATTTAACAGGTAACAGGATATTATGTAACAGTTAACTTAAAAATATGATATTATTATTTATATACATATATTATCACTAGTTATTTATATAAAAACAGCATGTATAGATGATTTGATATTTTCATTTTCGTCAATAGTTGTTTACAGATGTAAAATTTTATTGATCTTCACAATTAATTCAATATTTACTGTTTCAATATTTTTAATTTTGCATCCTTCATATTTTGACTTCCTGTCATTTGAATTTCTTTTGTTTTCCACATGCAATTTTTTCTTAATAATACCAGAAGCATAAAATCTAAAACTTGCTTTCTATGATCCAGACAAATGTTTAATTCATTAAACCAGTGCGGAAATTCTGCATTTGTTTTTGAAACGCACACATCAAACATTAATTTTCTTATATTTTGTAATTTTAAATTATCTCGAAACATTTGTCTGTAAATATTGAAATGCAATTCACAAATATTGAAAAATTCATCCGATGGCGACTTCAAATACAATTGTTCACTTGATGTGTGCACTGAATAATCCTTGTTATGTATTAGATGCTCACTAGAAGATGCAACTGTTTCTCCTTTTTTAGTCATAATATTTGCACAATAGGAACAATCAATTTTTCTTAATATTACCTTCAGTACGACATATCCTACAAAATATCTTCTTGCATTTTTTTCAACTAAAAAATCAGTCCAGTGCTCATTCATATCTTTTTCATTTTCATTTGATTCATCCACTTCTTTTGATATTTCAGCAATTTTTTCTTCGTATGTGTTGCTGGTACTTATTAGCATTTCTAATTCATATTGTTGTGTACAATTTTCTTGTGTTTCCCAGGTCAATAGCTCATCATCATCGTCTTCACAATTTTTCGCAGAGGAAGCACTTAGAATTTTTGCACACATAATTTTCGCTAACAGGTGGTTGAATTCAAAAACTGAAGGATTTTTTATATTTCCACCCCTTGACCTAATTTGCGCAAAAAGGTTTTCTATGGGATCTTGGTTTAATCTTGATGTGAGCAAATATGTTGTTTTATTTTCTACTTCAAACAAATCTTTTGAAAGTAAGAGCACTACATTAATTACTTGAATTAATCCGCTAATACAAAAGTTATTTTGGCTGGAGTTCCGAAAAGGTGTTCCCTCTGATCCTCTTGAAATTTTGACCACAGACTCTACTCGACAATATCAGAAAAGTCACGGAATATTTTTTGTCGGAAAGCCCTCTATCGGTCACAATTCGCATTTAAAATTTTTTGTCAAAATTCTTATTTTAGCAACATCTCTGTAACGGTACACGATACAGGTATGTTTTACATCTCAAAAGATGCGTCTTAAGATGTTCTATATTCTGAAAAAAAGAAATTTTCAAAAACTCCTAGTAGAAGGATAATAAAGGACATTTTGTGATTTTTGGCTATTTTCACATTTTTGACAATTTCTCAGAAAGGAGTAAGGATAATTGGTTCAAATTTTTTGCAAAAAAAAAGGACATCATGAGCAAGATTTTTCATTCATTACTTTGATCCTAATGAAAAAGGAAAATGTCCTACAGAGAAATAATTTTAATAATGCTGAATTTTGCAATTTTATGTTCGTGTGCACGTGTATGTATGTGAGTATGTGTATTTGTAGAAGTCAAATATATGATATTTTTTGTATGTGCGTATATATGCGTGTGTATGTGCATTTGTAGAAGGTAAATCTAACAGTGTGTTCATTAAGTATTTTCTATACAGGCATACATATACACTACACGTATATCGGCAAATATAATAGAGTACGCTTGCGGGTTTGTGTGTGTATGCATTTGTAGAAGGCAAATCTGGTAGTGTGTATGTAAATGTATGTGTGTGTGTGTATTTGTAGAAGGCAAATCTGATAGTGTGTGTGTGCATTTGTAGAAGGAAAATCTGGTAGTGTGTGTGTATTTGTAGAAGGAAAATCTGATACTGTGTGTATGTAAGTGCATGTGTGTGTGTGCATTTGTTGAAGGCAAATCTGATAGTGTGTGTATGTAAGTGCATGTGTGTGTGTGCATTTGTAGAAGGAAAATCTGATATTGTGTGTATGTAAGTGCATGTGTGTGTGTGCATTTGTTGAAGGAAAATCTGATAGTGTGTGTTTGCAAGTGCACCAGATTTTCCTTCTACAAATGCACACACACACTATCAGATTTGCCTTCTACAAATACACACACACACATACATTTACATACACACTACCAGATTTGCCTTCTACAAATGCATACACACACAAACCCGCAATCATTAGGATCAAAGTAATGAATGAAAAATCTTGCTCATGATGTCCTTTTTTTTTGCAAAAAATTTGAACCAATTATCCTTACTCCTTTCTGAGAAATTGTCAAAAATGTGAAAATAGCCAAAAATCACAAAATGTCCTTTATTATCCTTCTACTAGGAGTTTTTGAAAATTTCTTTTTTTCAGAATATAGAACATCTTAAGACGCATCTTTTGAGATGTAAAACATACCTGTATCGTGTACCGTTACAGAGATGTTGCTAAAATAAGAATTTTGACAAAAAATTTTAAATGCGAATTGTGACCGATAGAGGGCTTTCCGACAAAAAATATTAGAGTTCTGTGCTTTGCGTCACAAGGACTATCTGTGGTCAAAATTTCGAGAGGATCAGAGGGAACACCTTTTCGGAACTCCAGCCGTTATTTTTTTTTTTATTAAAATTATATTATTCAAATATTTTAAACTTTCTTCCAGGAATTTCACAACCTGATTTTCTCTTCTTAGAGCAGATTTAAAATAATTTTTATTAAAAACTTGTCTACTGTTCAGGCAATCTAAAATAGTGTCAAACATTGTGACAAATTTTTCTGTACCAACAACTTTCTTAGACAAATCTGTAGGAAACTTTTGAAGTCGAATACACGTTTTTATGCCAGCAGCAACACTGCGACTAAATATTTGAGTTGCGAATTTCACTCTCATTTTGTCGAAAGTATTGGGATGTATATGCCTTGCAGTTATTTTTGGGCAAATTTTAGCTATTTCTGATCTATCTAATTCATATAATTTTTTTATCACATCCCAACTGACTATATCGTTTCCAACTTTCATATCATTGTCCAATAGTGTATTCCTTACAGACTTCATTAAATGTGGTACATCGAACATACCATAAACTTTTTTAATCTGAAAATAGAAAAATGGCTCAATTTTCGAAATTCCTAGAAGTTTAAAACATCTCCTGTTATTTGATCCTTGATCACAAGTGATTGCTCTTATGTTCAAACCAATATCACATCCTTTTTTCAAATTTTGTTCTAGTAAACATTTCAATTTCTCTGCTTTTATGGCATTTTCTGAAACAAAATAGCTTAGAACATATTTCCAGTTGTGAAGTAATCCACGAATCATAAATACACATATGTTTTTTCCAACGTAATTTTCTCTGCCGCCATTTCCATAATCCACAAGTCCTTCTATTTGATCAGAAAAAGCATTATATACTAATTCTCTTCGAATTTGAATTTCATCAAATATAATAACTGCTTCTTTGCTTAAATTATCCATTTTAAAAATAATATTTTTTAAATTCTGGATAAGATTTTCATTAAATCCAGGATGTAAAGTTTTCAAGGGGCTGTAGCGGTGTAACGAACTCTTGGAAGGTAAATTGAAATTTAAGTTGTCGCGCATAAATATATAACACGAACTAGACTTATAATACAGACTTTGAGCTATTGTCTTTTGTTTATCACTCCATTCTCTAGTTTTCTGTTTTTTAATTAATAACATTTTTGAAAATTCTTTTGAATTTTCGTCAACATGTTTTAAGTTATTTATTTGATTTTCTATGCAAAAGTTCTCATTCTTTTCATATTCCGTAAGTTTTAGCAACAAATTATGATTTTCCTCTTCTAATTCGTTATTTCTCTTCATTAACTTAAATGTTTTTTTCCTGTAATAATCTACATTTTTTTCATTTTTTTCACAACGATTGCATACAAAATTTTCCGTTAATATATCGTCCTCTAGTCTTGACATTTTTCTCGGATATTTCATGTTTTCAATATCAACCGTTGTGAGTTCATTTTGTGAACATGTATCGAGATATGTTCTCTTTACAGAAGTAACAGGAATATGATCATCGCTAAAATTATACAATTCATTTTCAAATTGTTTAGACTGCGATATTTCTTGCATAGAATCTAATTTTCCAACATCTCTTATTACTTCCTTTAAATGAAGAGTCGGGATCGCGTTTATTTGTAATTTCTTTTTACCGAAAAACTTTTTTTCAAAGTGTATATCGCAAACAAATTTATTGTTATTTACTTCACTTTGTATATCGCAAGCATGCATCCATTGATTTCTTACCTCACAATTTCGTGGAAATGTAAATAATTTGTTACTTACATTTGTACTGCTACATGTTGAAATACAGCGCTCCCGTATTTTAAGTTTATTTTCCATTGGCGGTGGTGATGATGAACTATTTTCTTCTGCATTCAAAAACTTGGTTGGCACTGCATTTTTTTTCAATTTTTTTTTACCAATCATACATTTTTTAAAATGTTTTTCACATACAAATTTGTTATTAGCATCTTCTTTGCTAATTCCACACACTTTCAACCACTTTTCTTTTAATTTTTCCGTTACAGGAAATTTGAATAATTTTGCACAAGATCTCACTGAATCACATGCAACGACACAACACTTTTCATACCGTTTACGATTTTTAGTTGTGATAACAACTGATTTTCCGCTGCACTGTGCCATTATTATCAAAATAATGTGTATGTAATTTATATTATAAATTATGAATACACAAACAATGATAGATAGAACAATAATAAATTGATAACACAAAACAAGCGAAATTAAAATTAATGTGAAAACTAAATTTGAAACTTATAAATAATTTTTGCAAAATCAAAAACTTATCTAATACTATAATAATTTAAAAATTTAGGTATTATTTTTTCAGAAGACGAAATAATAATAAAGTAAAAAAATTGTAAAGCACAAAAGTACCTATTGGATAAAAAACCAGCATAACTATATAAAATGTCCAAAGAAAAAATAAAAGTACATATACCTATGTATACTTATATATACATATACATACATAGGTATTTATCTATAATACATAAATATTCAATAATAAAGTTGCCATAAATTTCTGGTCACAAAATAACCAACATCATTGCTATTATATTATGTATGTATGTAATTACAAAACAAAAATAATATAGAGTAAAAACGTGTATATTTACACATTATCCTCAATTTACGAGCCACCCTCATTGATTTTGGCCGTTATAATACCAAGTTTTGATATTTTTTTTAAACGTTTAGGAACAAAAAAAAAGTCATACAAAATTCATTTTCTACTTCTAATTCTGTGTATTCTTGTTTACAAACAAACAACAAAGGAATACAAAAATAAGAAAATAATGCAAAACATAGTTCTGGATGTAATGTTTTCAGACTAGTACATATAGAATCATAGCAAAGAAGCATGAATCGAACACAAAACACAACTATTTACAATGGTAAGGAATATTATTACAAATTCTCATTGAAAACTCAATCCATACATGCACATAAGTATGTAGGTGCATGTATACAAAATTGAAATCACTATATACAGATAATACAGAATACAATCATAATGCTATAGTATCCTCTTATATTATCTAATAATATAAAAAATATACAAATTTTTAGTTACACTGAATTTTTAAATCCAGAAAATCAAAAAAAAAAAAAATACAAAAATAGTGTAGTGTAATGTATATACATAGCTATACATATATGTATTGTATTCTATATCTATATCTATATCTATATCTATACAATTAAAACTACACCAATCCTCGGTACCAATAAACCCAATGTATGAATGATGTGTAAAAAAAATATACACACAACCACACAACCATGATCTATATAAGAATCAAATCACTATAGCCTGACGTGGAATATAAAAGTAAATAGAATATGAACAACAAAAGACTACTATAGCCACTCATGTCGGGTACATGAAGTTAGTAATGTTAAAGGAAAATACACATACAACTACACAACAATGTATCAATATAAAGCTCGCCACTCTATCGTGTTGTATTGCCATGTATTGCCTTGTTCTGCTGATAAAAACAATTTCATGTTGAACAGTACATAAATGCTATATGCTATCCTATATTACAGTGGATTGAGATATTAATATCACATTAACATCAGCAAAAAAGATATAGCCACCAATGTTGGGATATGATCTGAAAGCTATTTTTTCGATTATAATCAGCTTGGGACGTCTTATATATTCTAGTGTTTTTGCTAAAAGCAATTCGAAAATTTTTGAAAAACTTTTTTGATTTTGATGAAGCTTTTTCGATCTTTATCATATATTTGAGTGTGTCGTTTTTGGAAAAATTACCACTTACACTAAAAAGAAAATCTATTGAGAAGAACTACTATTATCTTTGATATATGTTCTTCAAAGATAATACAGTCCTACTAGATGAACCATTTCATTTTTTTTATTTAAATGTTTGTATTTTTGCCAAAAATAAAGATCGAAAAAGTTTTTCGAAAAAATATCGAAAAAGAGCGAAAGTTTATAATTCAGGAGGGATGTAAATATGAGAGAAAAATAAGAATATTTATATAGAAGAATTAGTTTGTGAGTTGCGTGACTGGTTTGTTAAATTTTATATGGTTTTGAGTGGTACCATCACTTATTTGGGGTGCGTTCATGAACATTACTTTAACCATAATCATAGTGTAGTATAGTTTGAGCAAAGTTGTGTTATACTACAGCCATAGTTATGTTAACTTCAAGTGGTTTTTGAACGCGATTTTTACTATAGTAGTAGCAATAAATTATCATTCAGCTGTCAAGTCAAGTTTAAAAAATTTTTACATATTATAATTATTATATTTTTTGTTTGTCAAAAATTAATTATTTTTTAAGAATGAAGTTTAAAACAAAATTAATTAATTTCAAATAAATTAAATTGAAATTTTCACAATTCACAACAAAAAATTAAATGACAAACGATTTTTTTATTGTCAATGTCATTATCACTTAAGGGCTTACTATCGTTACTATCATTAACCATGCTCTCGAGCAGGGTTAATTTTTGACATCAAATAGTTAAAAATTTACTTTACTACAGATGTTTATGAACGCTAAAAATTCATGTTGGTAGTTATGTTTTACTATGCCACCACCATTTTGAACGACAAATGATAACTATAGTTAACTATAGTAACGTTTATGAACGCACCCTTGAAATGATATTATACTTGAATAAGTAAAAATAAATGAATATTTTGTACGCAAATGCTTTAGAATACAACAATTGACAATAGGGCTGTTTCAAATTTTTTTTTTATTGTATTGAGTTGATCGTCGTATTTAATATATGAATGAGTTGAGAAAGGAGGTATTTCATATTTCATGTATTTTTATAATTGTATGTATGTGTTGTTATGTTAATATGCCTTGTCGCGTGCTATATGATCTGACATAAATTACTACTACTACTTCTAATTGAAATACATATACAGAATTGTATTTATATCAAAGACCATATAAATATATACATTTATATGGTCTTTAATTATATGTATTACTTGTATAGGTTTACATTATTTTCTGATGTAGGATTGTAGAATATTTAGCAACAGAGGTTTTTACGTATGCATATATTATAATTACTGTAGCATTTGTACTGTACTCTATACATTTATATGGTCTTTGATTATATTTATTACTTGTATTATTTTCTGATGTAGGATTGTAGAATCTTTGGCAACAGATGTTTTTACGTATGCATACATTATAATTACTGTAGCATTTGTACTGTACTTTATACATTTATATGGTCTTTGATTATATGTATTACTTGTATAGGTTTACATTATTTTCTGATGTATCATTGTAGAATATTTGGCAACAAAGGTTTTTACGTATGCATTAATTATAATTGCTGTAGCATTATACCAGAGATACTATATAAATACATATAAATATGTTTTTACATAATATCACAGATCAGATACACTTATCTGTGATAGTATATAGTATCTTTGATTATACATAATATATATGTATACATATGGATATATTATGGTTTTATTTTGTTATGTTTTTGAGTTCATTGACTTATGAATGCAAGATACGATTATATATTATCATATCCCGTGAATTGAATTTCTTCTTGAAATTTTTAAAGAATGTCTTTTTTAATGTTTGGGCTTTAGAACTTCTGCATACATAAAGTATTATTCTGATTTTTGATCATAATATAAAAATTTAAAAATCAGGTGTTTTGAGCATTACCAAATTCTTTTACAGACTGAGTCAATTTTTTTTTCTATAACTAGGTAAGAATTGATATTTTATTTTCAATTAATATGGAACATAATTTATAAATATGTATGTCTATTTTCTAAATCTTGAGGATAATGAATTTTAAATTATTTAAAATATTTTTTAAAAACAGAAAGCTTAAAAATATTTATTTGAAAATTTTTAAATTTTATTTCGTTGATGTTTTTTGTGTGTGGTAGGATTGTAGAATATTTGGCAACAGAGGTTTTTACATAAGCATAAGTTACAATTACTGTAGCATTATACTAGAGATATTATATTAATACATATAAATATGTTTTTACATAGTATCACAGATCAGACACCCTTATCTGTGATAATATAAAGTATCTTTGATTATACATAATATATGTATACATATGCATATATTATGGTTTTTTTTTTGTTATCTTTTTGAGTTCATTGACATTTGAATGCCAGATACGATTACAAATATCCCTTGAATTGAATTTCTTCTTGAAATTTTTAATGAATGTCTTTTTTAATGTTTGGGACTTAGGACTTCTGAATACATAAAGTATTATTCTGATTTATTATCATATTATAGAAATTTAAAAATCAAGTGTTTTGTGAATTACCAAATCTTTTTATAGACTGAGCCATGTTTTTTTCTAACTAGGTAAAAATTGATATTTTATTTTCAATTAATATGGAACATAATTTATAAATATCTCTATTTTTCTAAATCTTGAGGACAATAAATTTTAAATTATTTAAAATATTTTTTTAAAATAGAAAGCTTAAAAATATTTATTTCAAAATTTTTAAATTTTATTTCATTGATGTTTTTTCTGTGTGGTATAAAGTATAAACTCAAAAAATTCTAAATACTAGCGCTGATGAACATTTAATTAGATTCAATGAAAATTGATAATCATTTGTAGCTTGAAAAATATTATATTTTTGTTCACAAATTATAACAATAAACAAGATGCCATGAAATTGAAAATAAATTGTGTGTAAATTTATGTATTTTTATGATTGAATACAATCAAATTTTTTTCATTTATGTTTGCTTAAAAATAAATGATTAAGTAGAATGTGCCTATAATTCTAGTCCTAGAAATATTTTGGAGATCCGTATTATCAAAATATCTTCAGTAGTGATTCAAAAAATTATGTTTCAAAATAACGTGGAATAGGTTTACGTATAGTAAATTATAATTGCTTATTTGAATTTTGATTTCAAAATTTACCTTTGTATATTAACATTTCTATTAAATTGATAGCTCATAAACTAAGTATTTAACATCATATCATATCATAAAAAATTAAATTGTAAAATTTATAATTATATTTCTACCTATAACTTTGAATGAAAATTTTTAATTTGATTCATTCATTTAAAAAGCGCGAGAACTGGTCAGTTCTGCATGGTGCGGTCATGGTGTTGGCAAAGAAGAGGAAGTTAATCTGGCCTGCCTCTACTTTAGAATATATTATCAGAAATTTTAATAGCCTGTGAAATTTAGTATTATTCATAAATATGTATTTGTATACAGCATTTTTTTTAAACAAAAGTTTTTAAAATTGCATGTTTTTTATATAAATAAAATAAACTCCTAATTTTTTAATTTTTAATTCTGTTCTTTTCTATAATATATATGTAACTTTGTTTTGAACTAAAATGATCCTAATGAATTCGGACAAAAAAGCGATGAATTATCAATTGTTCTCACAATATTTTAATACAGTTGAAATTATATTTATGGATTTATAATGTTTCGAGGATGCATTTCTCATTACTTATTAATTAGAAATTAAATGCCGTGTAAAAGTAGTTGTGACCAATACTGTACATCCAGTTTTAGTTTAACCATAGTTGGAAGACAGTTTTCAAATTTAAAAATTTTAAAATCAAATATATTACTATTATATGATTAAATAAAGTATTATATTTATATGCAAATTATGTATAAAAATATCAAAGAAAGTCATAGCAAAGCAGAAGAAAAATTTTGATCACGATCAAAGTGGATTTTGCATTTACGTAACCTGAATAATAGTGGCAACGTAGTAAATGAATGATATATTCTTCAAATATAAATATTGTGGTATCTTAAAAGG
Source organism: Villa cingulata (assembly GCA_951394055.1). Taxonomy (NCBI): domain Eukaryota; kingdom Metazoa; phylum Arthropoda; class Insecta; order Diptera; family Bombyliidae; genus Villa; species Villa cingulata. The sequence continues at coordinate 26,367,538 of OX596019.1, read as the reverse complement.
ATATTTGCTTGAGGGCTGTTACCTATCAAAATTGCAATTTTATTTTTTTTAGAGGAAAACCATTGCAGTGCAGTGTAATTGATAAATATTCGGTAAGTATAAACTTTCGCGGTCAGCTAGTTTTTTTAAACATTAAAAATCGAAAAATATATGAATCTTCATGATTATAGTCTCAAAAAGTTCTATTCAACTTCGGATTTATGAAAAAAATATAATAGTTACAGTTTGATGCGTAGGATAGTGTGGTAGATGGTTAAAGGAGCATATGAAAAAATTAGTTTAATTCAGTTCAAAAATGTTGATCAGTGTTAACGAATGACGCTAATTATACAACACTTTTCATACTCTTTTAGCATTCCCGCACTCACCTGCCAATATTCTCTTTTTTTCATTTATATTTTATTTTTCATTCTATAAAATTCTTCAATCTTACTAATGAAAAATTACTCAAGAGTAATCACCACCCACCACCCCCACACCACTCCCCCGCATCAAACAGCCACTATTATATTCTATTCATAAATCCGAAATCAAACCAAAGTTGAAAAAAAAACAAAAAGGTTGACTTTTCAATTTTTTATGAGTTAAAAACCAGCTGATAAAGCGGAAGTGTATATGTAATTACCAAATATGTATTCATATATCTATGTATGTACAATATAAAATGAATTGATACAACTTTTAAAGAAAATACTTTAAATCATCCTTTTATAATGAATAACAAAGAGGTTCATATTTAACATTACACACAAATATTTTCATAAAGAAATATATTAAGGTATGTCAAGGATACTATATACATTATAGATCCTGATATATATCATTGAACAATCTATTTTTATAATTACACTTGTATGTATGTGTACAAAATACCATATATACGATGTATAATACAATCATGTATATCGCTTAAACAGCACATTCATTGCATATAGTATTTACTATTGTCTATTCTGCATAAGCAAGCAGCATGTTGTTATTAATGTCTACTATGTCATATCTATTATGTATGTATTAGAATTAGTTTTTACATCGCATTTAATGTTATACCAAAGACCAATATAATATACCATGATATAATATATTTTATATATGTATCGGTCTTTGGTTATATCAAACTTGTTTATTCATGTTATATGCTTTATGTATGTATGTGTACGAGATCGTCTTCAATATGGATCTTTACCAGTGGCGGAGCCAGTAGTTTTTCCTTAGGTGTTCATATTTTTTAATAAATATAAAGATTCATTACACAAACAATAATAATTCTTTGGTTAACCTTCCGAATTTGTGCCGCTTGATTTTGAAATCGATACCTTCCGATAATGATACTTTGGAATATCCTCTTTAAAGTGGTGTATGTCTGTATTAGCGCATATTCATCTAGAGGACGCAAACTACCCTTAAAAATTTTTGCCCAAAATGGCGGATTTTACGAAATTCTTTGATTTGAAAGGTTTTTTGTCCTCTTTCCAATTATATTACATTTATGGATAGAAACTGCATAGATAAAAAATAAATGCATAAATATACAAAGAATTGGGAAAAAATACACATAATTTCATGCATTTTCATACATATTTGAATAATTATATCAAAGCTTACTATTTTTCGTAGTATTATTTACCTTTTACTAAATATGTATGTACGTAAAAAATTCAGTGAAATTCAATTTTATTCACCACTTACAAAAATATACAAAAAATTCAGTTTAATATTAAATTCAACTTTTGTTTACCCTTCTACTAAAATTTATATAAGTTAAGTAGTAAAATTAAGTTTCATTTACCTCTTACAAAATTTTATATAAAAAATTCAGTAAAAAATTACTGACTTTTTTCTAAAAAATTATTTTGTATGAAAAATGTGTATTTTTTCGCATTTTTTTTGTATATTTGTGCATTCATTTTTGATTCCTATAGAATTGATCCCATATGTCTGGCTGGGTGTACATGATCAACATAATGGAAATGTGAACGAACAATATAACATGCATGCATATTGTAAAATGTACAAATTGTATTTGCATATTGTACATATTCTGTATTCTGTATTATTAATTGTACTGCTGTACATTCTTTGTACATTAACATAATTTCTTATAAGTTTACAAGAAAAAGAAATTTAAAAGAGAAGAGTATAAAAGATATCAATATATGTATCTAGTTGAGTTCCACAAACTTACAATACAATTACAACTCAAACAAGATGTTTCATAATATATAATATGATTATATTCTTCTCTCTTAAATTTCTTATCTTATATAAAGAGAAGATATCTTATAATATAAAGAGAAGAGGAATTTCTTATCAGTTTATTAGAAAAAGAAATTTAAAAGAAAAGAATATAAATCAATGTATGGAGTGGAGTTTGTTATGGAGTATAAAGTCAAGATGTTTCATAAATGTTCATTTGAAAATGTGAACACTTAAACAACCTCAATTTGATAATATAAATTCAAAGTTTTCTGCCGGCTCATATACAAATGTGAACCAGATTGATATATTATAGAAAAACGTACTTTAATATGTTTGTTTTAAAATATGAACACTTAAACAACCTCAACTTGATGATATATGATAAATTGAAGTTTTCGGTCGGTTCATATTTAAATATGCACCCGCTGATATATAGAAAAACGAAATTTGAAAGAGAGGAAAATAAATCAATATATGGAGTATCAAAATTTTTCATATGTTCATTTCAAAATGTGAACACTTAAACAACTTCAACTTGATAACATAAATTGAAGTTTTCTGCCGGTTTATATTAATATGTGAACTTAAGTGAAGTAATGTATAGAAAATCGAATTTTTTATTGTTTTCTTTCTCTTTTACGATAAAAATTTGTTTTTGAATTAGTTACAAAATTTTATGATCATGTTCATATAATTTTAGGGTGTTCACTGAACACCCTGACCACTACCACCCTCCGCCGATGATCCTTACATATCCTTATGCACGAGCATAAACCATACATGGAAAATAAATATATATGATCAAAATCTCTCAAAAATGTTCAAATTTATATTTATATGTTCCAGCCAATGATATTCATTTATTCTATTTTCAATACTCAAAATATACATTTACATATAAAAAACACTTATATGTGTGGAATATCATATGAATTAAATGTACATTTTAAATAGCATTGTGTATTGTTTAGTGCTGCAAAACATTGACAGGTGTTCATTTCATTTGTGAGAGCAAATATTTATAATAAATGAGAACAAATTCGAAACACTATGGTCCGTCTAGGCGTCTACACAATTAGTTTTGATAACTCGATTTACAAAAACAATTCCATTATATCACAGACTGTCAGACACATTTATTGAAATCATTATAATTGTGTACAGGGTACATAACTAAAAGCAATTCGAAAAATGTTGAAAAACTTTTTTGATTTTGATGAAGCTTTTTCGATCTTTATCATATATGTGAGTGTGTCGTTTTTGGAAAAATTACCACTTACACTAAAAAGAAAATCTATTGAGAAGAACTACTATTATCTTTGCCATATGTGAAGTCGCTCCACTGTCTAAAATCCATTTAGATTTATAGTTGTTAATATTTGTGTTACAGTAGAGTGTTTCTTCTCGAACTAGTGATGACCTTTCTTTTGTCTCATTTTTTTAACGACATTCTGAAGCTTTTAGTCCATACATTCAACAGTTGCAGCACATTAATATAAATTTATTATTATTCTTACCTCTTCTGTTTAGTTGATTTGTCATTTTTTTCATGTTTCACCATCATCAAATCCGAAAATCCAGGTTGTACATATCGAGCAGTTCTTCTTATTCTTCAATATTTTTTGTTTTCAATATAGTTAGTTTCTGGCAAGTCGTCTCTGGATTCTCTTTGCGGCCGAACTCTTTGTCTATTTTGGAGCTTCAATTGTTTAACGCGAATTTCTAATTTTTGAATTACATTGGATAAATTGTCGACACAGCTTGACTTATTCGACATTTCTTGATTGCTCGCGCTGATTTCGCTTTGCACCGATGAAAGTTATTAAACTAAGGGGGTTGACGAATCGAAGATTTTATCTGCAATGCCATAAACTAGATATAGATAGAAACTCTAATGTTATTTTTTGATACACTTTTGAAATCGTTCATAGCTGGCAGAAACTTAAAGAAAGGCTGGCAGGAGCTTTTACTGAGGGTAAGATTATTTTTGGCTCACGAATTTCCATATATACCTATTACATATTTTGTACATTTCAATAGCTGCTAATGAAAATAAATGCATATTCACCTAAAAAACAATACACAATACATACATAGCATAAATGTTCAATGCAAGAGCTATCAATTATATATGTAGATTGAGTTGTCTATAGTATAGACTGTTGTTTGTTATATAGACATAGAATACATATAGTATAGTATGCACGTAACATGTGTAAGAACGCAAAACTAGTTTCATTTATATTCACTGCCAGTCATTACTAGTAGAAAATTTGAATTTTCTTAAAAATTTACGAATTCTGTATACGTTATTGTTATTACGTATGTACACAGGCGTGAAAAAATAATGGGACATGAGTAATTTTTCATAAATAGAAAACGTAATCGTATACTGACATAAACATACGATCTTTAGCGATTTACTGCCCATGAAAAGAGAAAACGTAAATGTCCTCATGTAATGGAATTTTTGAATAACGTAATTAAAAATATTTTAGCTTTTGTTTTATTTCATTATTGTATGAATTGAATAAAATATTTTGTTAAAAAAATTTAATTCATTTTCATTCTATACGTTTTAAAGTACTTTATTTTGAAAAGTTATGTTTGTCCCATAGTTTTTTCACGCCTCTGTACATTGCAATATCTTGAATCATATAGAAAATAAACACAATACATATGTAAACACATAGTACGAGTATCCTTATAAAATGTGTAAGACCAAAGAATATATATCTACTAGTTGGTACAACCAATTTTTGTTAAAATTTTGCGAGCAATATAGCCAACAAAGTATCTCATTGACATATCCTCAATTTGGACACTCTGCCGATTTGTTAATTCTTCTTCTATTATTAAATCGTCATCACAGTTATCCTGACTCAGATCTTCATCCTCAAATATATCATTTGAAAACAAATTTTCAACAACATCAGGATTTTCAATATAATTTGATACTACAGAAGCACTGAGTAGCATATCATCATCATTTTCACAGTTACTTCTGTAATTAAATTTTACCAAATTAAAAGATATAATTTTGGCTAAAATTATATTAACTTCAGCAATAGATGGATTTGAATTATTACCAAGCTTTTGACGAATCATTGCGAAAAGGTTTTCCAAAGCATCTTGATGCAATCTTACTGTTAATAAATACGATATATCGGGATTAAAATTTAATAAATCTTTTGCCAAAAGAATTACACCATTTAGTGTTTGTTCTATTCCACTTAAAAAATGAACACTATAATTAGCTCTACATATTTTTATTTCAGAAATATAATCTTTACAATAAATTATATAATTGAAATTTTTCATTATTTAAAGCTAAACCACGTTTATCAGGATTTTTATTAACTTTAGTTGAAGCATTCATAACATCCGTTAATTTATTTATTTTTTCAATAAACTTGGCAGTTGACAAGGCTATTTCTAATTTATTCCTCTTGAACTTTTTGGTTTCCACTAAAGCTTGAATGGCCGCAGATACCGTTTTACTAAATATTTGTGTGGCCTATTTAACTCTCATTTTTTCAAAAGAATTTGGATTTATGTGTTGAAAGGTCAATTTAGGACACATTTTCGTTATTCCCTTTTGATCTCATTCAAAAAGTTCTGCTATAACATCCCAAGAAACTATTCCATCTGACGTAGAAAAATCATTTTTCATTAAAGAATTTCTCAATGATTTCAACAAATGTGGAAAATCATAGAGGCAAATAATTTTTTCATCATTCACTAGTATATAAGGTTCTTCTTTTTTCACGTTTTCAAAGCATTTTCTATTATTAGATCCTTGATCACAGGTAACCAGTGGCGGAGCCAGTAGTTTTTCCTTGGGTGTTCAGATTTTTTAATAAATATACAGATTCATTACACAAACAATAATAATTAAAACAAACTACCCTTAAAAATTGTTGGTCCAAAATGGCGGGTTTTACGAAATCCGTTATTTATCCAGATCAGAATCTTTGACTGGATTAGTTGATATACCATTTGAAAGAGAACTTCCTTTTCTATTTGTCACAGTTTATTTCACTTTGATTGGATTAGCGGTTTTCGAGATATAAGGACTTAAAGTCAAAATTTCGTGTTTTTTAAAAATCACTTTTTCAACTTCTTTTGATTACGGTATAACTTCTAAACTTGAAGGATGACATAAATATTGTATTCTTTCATTTGAAAGGTTGTTTTTGTCCTCTTTCCAATGATATTATATTTATGGATAGAAACTGTATAGATAAAAAATAAATGCACAAATATACAAAAAATTGCGAAAAAATACACATAATTTCATGCATTTTCATACATATTTGAGTAATTATTTCAAAGCTTACTATTTTTCGTAGTATTATTTACCTTTTACTAAATATCGCTGGCCCAATGCTTATTTGTTCAACAGACCACAGCAACCATTTTGAGAAAAATGAATTTTTAGTTTTAAACATAAATATTGTTAATACATAAGATTTATAAAATAAACAAATATAATGTATTATGTACTTGAACACACATTTTTTATACTTTACAAATTAACTGTACTAACTTTAATCATAACATAATCTTAGTTGCATTGCATTGTAATTTAATTTACAAATTTAGTATACTTAATTTTTAATGTCATAAAAATATTCATTCGTTGTTGAATAGTTGAACAGTAACAAATACATAATTTAAAAATAAATTTTACAAATACAAATTTAAAATAAATTTGTTGTATTGGAAATAATTAACAATAAATTTAAATTGATTATTTATAATAATATTTATAATCATTCATTTGTAATAGTTACAATAAATAAATAAATTAAAAATAATAAAAAAATATATAAATATATATTTATAAAAAAAAGTGCAAAAACTCTTGCATTAACATTTGGCGACCGTGACAGGACATGGCTGAACTAACGACATTAAAATCGCAGCGTGCTACTACAAAATCATGCATTTCAAGAATAAAAAATTATGTTGAACAGAAGGCTGAAATTTTAACACCACCAGAGCTGGAATGTCGTCTGGGAATATTAGAATCATACTTCAAACAAATTCTTACGTACCAGACGTCCATTGAAGAATTGTCAAACGAGGAAGTTAAGGCAAGAAGTGAAATAGAAGACTTGTATTGTGTTACAAAATCAAAAATATTATCTTTGTTGGGAGAACATAGGAAACAAAATCTAGTCAGTGAGTCATCAACTATAGTAGTTCCATCTAAAACTGTAAGTCATTTGCCAAAACTAAAACTACCACAGTTCTCTGGAAAATACTCTGAATTTCCTAACTTTTATAAAACTTTCACTATACTGGTTGATGAAGATTCATCATTATCGCGTATAGAAAAATTTAATCATTTAATAAATTGTTTAAGTGGTCCAGCATTACGTACGGTAAAACCATTTGATATTATCGACGAAAATTATAGAAAAGTGCTACAATGTTTAAAAGATAGATATGACATAAAACCGTTGATATTTCAAGAACACGTCAACGAATTGTTCCAGTTACCTAAGATGGCTAGAAATACATCCACTCATTTAAGAAATATTGTGGACAGTGTAAACGCTCATTTAAGTGCATTGTTATCTTTAGGTTCACACGAAGATATTTCTAATGCAATAATTATATATCTAGTTCATTCCCGAATTGATTTAGACTCTCAAGCAAAATTAGAAGAGAATTTTAATTATGACAAAATTATGTCGTGGCAAGATTGTGCATCAATTTTAAACAAAAGGTGCCAGTACTTAGAAGTAAGAGACAATAAATCGTTTGGTTTAGAAATTAATTCGTGTAATTCTAAATCTAACAAACCACCAAATTCGCGTCAATCAGCATCGTTGTCGGTAACTAAAAAACGTTGTGTCATATGTGATGAAGATAATCATACTATTTACAAGTGTCCTAAATTTTTAGAACTATCAATTGCAGACAGATTTGTTAAGGCTAAACAATTAGCATTATGTTTGAATTGTTTGTGTAAAGGACATTCTATAAAATCGTGTTTTTCGAAGAAATGTCGTGTTTGCTCAAATCCTCATCACACCTTGCTACATCGTTTCAATACTGTCATGAAAGAAATAGTTACAGAACCGAATAATGCAACTTCCACCACAGAACAGAGACAAATGAATTCGTTATCCTCGACTTCGTTTCCAAGTACTGGTACAACTCTAAGCTCATCTAGCTCGTCTCTTGTAACTGAATTAGATGGTGAACAAACAATTTTAGCAACCGCAATCGTAAGAGTTAGAGATTGTAACGGCACATATCAATTAGCACGTGTATTGTTAGATTCGGCATCACAACTAGATTTTATTACACAGGACTTAGCACAAAAACTAGGTCTGAAGAAAGATAGGGTAAATAGTCATGTTAGTGGTATCGGTCAAACTAATACGAAGATTAAGTGGTCAACTTGGACTGAAGTTCGTTCAAGAGTGAATGATTTCAACATGAACTTGAAATTATGGATTTTACCAACTATCACGGAATGGCAACCAGAAAATAATATGAACGTTACACATTGGAACATTCCATCAAACTTAACATTAGCAGACCCCCTTTTTTATAAGTCTCAAAGAATCGATTTGCTTATCGGAGCTAGTCACTTCTTCGACCTATTGGCAGTGGGCCAAATTAAAATTGGAGAGAATCTTCCCACGTTACAAAAGACCACACTGGGTTGGGTAGTTGCAGGTAAATGTCGGTTGATTCGAAACACATACAAAACTATTTGTGTTACTTCCTGTGAAGAGAAAACCCAAAACGAAGAGGAAAGCTTAAACCAATTAGTCGAAAAATTTTGGGAGATTGAAAATCTACCAAGTAAAGAACAATCGCTGACAGAAGAACAGATTTGTTGTGAAAATATTTTTCTGCAAACCGTTAGACGAATAGATCAAGGAAGGTTTATGGTGAAGCTACCTTTCAAGCAGGATCCACAGGTCTTAGGTGATTCATTCGAAACCGCTCATCGCCGTCTTTATAGTTTAGAAAGGAAATTAAGCAAAGAACCAGATCTAAAGCATCAATACACAGCCTTTCTAGATGATTATTTAGCACAAGGTCATATGGAATTGTGTACGTCAAAAAGCATTCCTCGGGTTAACTATTTTATGCCTCACCAATGTGTCATTCGTCCTGAAAGCTCCACTACTAAGCTAAGGGTTGTCTTTGACGCTTCTTGTCGAACATCAACACAGCTCTCTCTCAACGACATTCTAATGGTCGGACCGACAATACAGAATGATTTATTCTCCATTATTTTAAGGTTTCGTTGTTATCGATACGCATTAACTGCAGATATTTCCGCTATGTACAGGCAGATACTTGTATATTCTGAAGACACTGATTTTCAATATATATTATGGAGAGAAAATTCTGAGGGACAACCCAAGATGTTTAAACTTAAGACAGTTACCTACGGTACAGCCTCGGCGCCGTTTCTGGCCACACGATGTCTTCGATACCTTGCTGATACGAATGCCGATATTTATCCTGAAGCAGCAAAAGTTATTCATGATGATTTTTACATGGACGATCTAATAACAGGCACTAATGATTGGCATAAAATGATGGAGATAAAACAACATGTTGAAATGATTTTACAGTCTGCACAATTTAAATTGAGAAAATGGTATAGTAACGATCATCAAATGCTTCAGTTGATACCTGAAGAAGAAAGAGAAAAAACGTTGAGAATCAATGACTCTGATGTCATAAAGACTCTAGGTATAATTTGGGAACCAAATAAAGATGTGTTCTACTTTCATTATAAGCCATTTCAAGAATCGGCCAAAATTACAAAAAGAATTATTTTAAAAGAGCTGGCGAGGCTTTACGATCCTTTAGGTATTATAAATCCAGTTGTCATGAAAGGGAAGTTAATACTTCAAGAACTATGGCTACTGAAGTTTGAGTGGGATGAGTCTTTACCGCAAGAAATAGTATCGCGTTGGATCAACTTTAGACATCAATTAAAACATATTAGCTCCATTAAAATACCAAGATTTGTATTATCCCCAAATCCGTCAAAAAAATTAGAAATTCACGGATTTGCTGATGCCTCTCAAAAGGGATATGGTTGTTGTATATATACTCGTTGTGTTAACAAATTTAATAACGTTACAGTAAATCTTCTCACTGCAAAATCACGAGTTGCGCCAATTAGAGTTGTACGTTCTCTTCCATGTCTAGAGCTTTGTGCAGCTGACCTTTTGTCGAAAGTATTGAAAAAAGTCTTGGAAAACTTCAAATCAGAATTAAGTGACTTGTATTTGTGGACTGACTCCGTCATTGTACTAGACTGGCTTGCTGCGCATCCTTCAAAATGGAAGACATTTGTAGCAAATAGAGTGTCTAATATCCAGCAGTTAACAAAACAAGCAAAATGGAGATATGTCAATACAAGATCTAACCCAGCAGACATTATTTCTAGAGGGGCAGATGTTGAAACGTTGCTTAACTCCAATTGGTATCGAGGACCCGATTTTCTTTACCAGTCAAAAGAATGTTGGCCAGCCAGACATAAGGTGAAAAGCAACAATCCAGATGTTCCAGAGAGAAAACCTGTAAAGAAAGTATTTACTTGTTCCAAGTTGAAAACATTTCTAGACATTGTTTATGCAAATAGTACCTTTAATAAAAACTGCCGTCGTTTCGCGTTTGTATTACGATTTTATCAAAACTTAAAATTGAAAATGAAACAACAATCTATAAAAACTGGAGCTCTAGATGCCTCAGAAATTGACGAAGCATTCCTACGAATTGTGTGGGCTATTCAGAATGCTGAATTTGCTGAAGACATAAATCAATTAAAGAAGAAGCAGGAACTAAATTCAAAGAGTCCACTTAAAAGCCTTAATCCTTTTCTCGACAATGCAACATTGTACCTACTGCGTGTTGGTGGTCGTTTGAAAATGTCAAACCTTCCTTATAACGTCAAATATCCTATCCTACTTCCGAAAAATAACATTTTTGTTGAATCATATGTTAAAGATATGCATTTCAGAAATTTTCATGCAGGTGCACAAACGTTAGTATCCATCATACATCAGCGTTTTTGGATTATTGGAGCTAGAGATTACGCTCGAAAGGTGGTTCGTAAGTGTCTTCATTGCTTTCGATTTAGACCTATTCTAGGACAACAAATTATGGGTAATTTACCGACGGAACGAATTATACCTGCAAAACCTTTCACCTATTGTGGTGTAGATTTCTGTGGGCCTGTGATGACTACACATCAAATGCGAGGCAAAGCCCTATACAAATCCTACATTGCTATATACATATGTTTCGTTACCAAAGCAGTACACATGGAAGTTACATCAGGATTGACATCAGATGCCTTTATCGCTACACTGAAAAGATTTACTGGTCGACGAGGACCTTGTCGAAAGCTGTATTGCGACAACGCTACTAATTTTGTAGGAGGAAGAAGACAACTGATAGAACTACGAGATTCTTTCTTTTCCCAGAAATATCAAGAAGATGTCCTGCGATGGTGCTCGGATAATTTCATAGAATTTCATCACATTCCACCACGATCTCCTCATTTCGGTGGCCTATGGGAGGCAGCTGTGAAGTCGGCCAAGTCACATTTATATAAAACTCTACAATCAGCTGTTCTTACATTTGAAGAGTTAACGACTGTTGTTGTACAAATAGAGAGCATTCTCAATTCTAGACCTATCACTCCGCTATCCACTGACCCAAGCGATGAACAAGCTCTGACACCGAATCATTTCTTGAATCAAACGACACTTGAATGTATTTTAGAACCGAATGTACCAATCGAAAAGCTAACATATCTCAGAAGGTGGCAGCGAATTTCAGCATTGCAGCAACATTTTTGGCAAAGGTGGACTAAAGAATACTTGCGGACATTGCAGCAACGGCACAAATGGCAAAGTTCATCACCAGATTTCCAAAAAGGAATACTAGTCCTCGTACAAGAAAACAATTTACCTCCACAGCAATGGCTATTGGGTCGAGTAACAGCTATCCATGCAGGTTCAGACAATCGGGTGAGAGTTGCAGAGATAAAAACAAAATCAGGTACCATTCGTCGAGCAGTTACTAAATTAGCACCATTACCTATCGAAACAAATTGAAAAATCTGAAGATATTTCAAGGGTGGCGGCATGTTAATACATAAGATTTATAAAATAAACAAATATAATGTATTATGTACTTGAACACACATTTTTTATACTTTACAAATTAACTGTACTAACTTTAATCATAACATAATCTTAGTTGCATTGCATTGTAATTTAATTTACAAATTTAGTATACTTAATTTTTAATGTCATAAAAATATTCATTCGTTGTTGAATAGTTGAACAGTAACAAATACATAATTTAAAAATAAATTTTACAAATACAAATTTAAAATAAATTTGTTGTATTGGAAATAATTAACAATAAATTTAAATTGATTATTTATAATAATATTTATAATCATTCATTTGTAATAGTTACAATAAATAAATAAATTAAAAATAATAAAAAAATATATAAATATATATTTATAAAAAAAAGTGCAAAAACTCTTGCATTAACAAATATAACTATATTTTTTAGAAGTTTGAATGACTTGAATGACTTTTTCAAAAAGGATAATATAATATTTGTTAAAAAATGCTAATTTTTGATAATAATTTGCAAGTTAATATAAAAAAATTTTATAAAATAAAAATGAATACAAATTGATTGAGTAAAAAAATATAATTTGGGTGGGATATTGCACAAAAAAGCATAAATTTCTTTAAAATTTTGCGTTCTATACGTTCAAAAATATCTCATTGAACAAACCAGCACTTCACATTATCTAGAAATCTGTCGCTTAGAATAAAGCAACAACTGTATATCTCCGAAACGGCAAGACATAGAACAATTTTGATAGCAGGAAAAGAAAGAGCGATGCTTGTTTACTAAGAATCAATTTATAACTCAATTTCGTCCAAAATGGTCTATTGAACAAATAAGCATTGGGCCAGCGATATGTATGTACGTAAAAAATTCAGTGAAATTCAATTTTATTTACTATTTACAAAAATATACAAAAAATTCAGTTTAATATTAAATTCAGCTTTTGTTTACCCTTCTACTAAAATTTATATAAGTTAAGTAGTAAAATTAAGTTTCATTTACCTTTTACAAAATTTTATATAAAAAATTCAGAAAAAAATTACTAACTTTTTTCTAAAAAATTATTTTGTAGGAAAAATGTGTATTTTTTCGCATTTGTTTTTGTATATTTGTGCATTTATTTTTGATTCCTATAGAATCGATCCCATCATATGTTTGGCTGGGTGTACATGATTAACATAATGGAAATGTGAACCAACAACATAACATGCATGCATATTGTAAAATGTACAAATTGTATTTGTATATTGTATTCTGTATTCTGTATAATTAATTGTAATTGTACAGCTGTACATTCTCTGTACATTTACATAATTTCTTATAAGTTTATAAGAAAAAGAAATTTAAAGGAGAAGAGTATAAAAGAGATCAATATATGGAGTTCCACCAACTTACATTACATTACAATTACAAATTACAATACAATTACAACTCATACAAGATGTTTCATAATAAATGATTATATTCTTCTCTCTTAAATTTCTTATCTTATATAAAGAGAAGATATCTTATAATTTAAAGAGAAGAGGAATTTCTTATAAGTTTATTAGAAAAAGAAATTTAAAAGAAAAGAATATAAATCAATGTATGGAGTATCAAGTCAAGATGTTTCATAAATGTTCATTTCAAAATATGAACACTTAAACAACCTCAACTTCATAATATAAATTCAAAGTTTTGTCGGTTCATTTCATATACAAAATGTGAACCAGATTGATATATTATAGAAAAACGAACTTTAATATGTTTGTTTTAAAATGTGAACACTTAAACAACCTCAACTTGATAATATGTATATGATAAATTGAAGTTTTTGGTCGGTTCATATCTAAATGTGAACCCGGCTTATATATAGAAAAACGAAATTTAAAAAAGAAGAAAATAAATCAATATATGGAGTATCAAAATTTTTCATATGTTCATTTCAAAATGTGAACACTTAAACAACTTCAACTTGATAATATAAATTCAAAGTTTTCTGTCGCTTCATATATAAAAATGTGAACCAGATTGATATATAGAAAAACGAATTTTAATATTTTGTTCATTTCAAAATGTGAACACTGAAACAACCTCAACTTAATAATATAAATTGAAGTTTTCTGCCGGTTTATATTTATATTTGAACTTTAGTGAAGTAATGTATAGAAAAACGAATTTTTTATTGTTTTCTTTCTCTTTTACGATAAAAATTTGTTTTTGAATTAGTTACAAAATTTTATGATCATGTTCATATAATTTTAGGGTGTTCACTGAACACCCTGAACACTACCACCCTCCGCCGATGCAGGTAACTACTTTTACTCGGAGACCAAATTGATACAAGACATTTATTTGCTTTTCTACAATCAACCTTAAATCTTTTCCTTTAATACCATTAGCTGTAGCAAAATAATTCAGGACGCACTTCCAATTTTTTGTCAGCCCTTTGACCATAAAAACACATACTTGTTTGACAAAATCATTATTTCTTTTGAATCCTAAATCTTCCACTTTGCACTGCTTCCAGAACTCTAAATCTGTCTTCTAGGAATTCAATTAATTCTTTAAATGTAGCTACCTCGTTTTTCTCACTTTGTTTTATTTCCCACAATTCTCGCGTTTCATGTGATAACTTTTGTAGAGTAAGATACACAATAATAGGATCCCAGTTTTCTGTATTAACCTTTAGAGTTTTTAATTCATGAAGGATTTCTTCAGTATTACTTAAAACATCTTTCATAGATTGAGCGCTCTCGGATTTTACTGTGTTTATTTTACATAATTTTTCTATTTGTGCATTTATCAATACTCTGTTGTTGTAAAATCTTTTTTCTAGTGTTTGCCATACTTTATAATAATTAGTTCCAACAACTTCGAATGGTTTAATTATTCTAGTTGCCTCACCAGAAACACAAGTTTTTAGATAATGCAATTTTTCAACGTCTGAGATTTCCTTATTGTTATGTATTAAATTTGTATATAAATCTTTAAATGCGCGCCAAGATTTGTATGTACCATCGAATTTAGGTAAAGATATAGGAGGTAGCCTTATTTTAGATTTTTGCGGAGATACAAGTGTTGTAATATGTGTAGAATCGTCATTAGATGCATTACCAGCTTTGATTAACGAATTAATTTTTTCTTGTAGTTCGGTAATTAAATTGAAACAAGTTTCTTCAAATTCGTCATACTTGTTCTGATCAAGGTATTCTGTAGTACTATTACAGTCTTCTGCTTGACATATTAAATAGTGATTGTCTTTGAATTTATCAGTTAATTCATTCAATTTTTGAATTCTGCGTTCGTAGACATTAACCGGTTGTTCTTCAGTTAGATTCTTTTTTATTCTGATAGTTATGTTGCCTAATTCCTTTTCTAAATTTTTTTGCAATTTGATTAAACTCTGAATATTATCCATTTTTTAAGTTTTATAATTGATTTAAAGTTATATTTTGTTGTTAAAAATTTTTTCTAATAAAAATTGTGTTCTTATTTTATCCGGCTCGAAGGACCAAATGTTAAATCCGTAAAATTTAATTTAACATTAAACTGTAGAAAGGCGCAAATTCAAAAAAGAATATAAAATAAAAACACAATTTTTTCACAAACGTTATAAATTTTATTTAATTCAATATCTTAACCTAACAATTTAATCTTAAATCTAATAACAAATTTATTAATCAATTTAACAATAAAATAAAATGAAAATATTGTATTTTAAAACGGAAATAAAAAAATTAAAAAAATTTTTTAAATATACAAAAAAAATTCAAATTTTTAAAGGTATGCAATAAATTTAATAAAAAATTTACAACGGAAATAAAAATTCAAAAAAAATTCAAATTTACAAAGGTATGCAACGAAAATTTATCAAAATAAAATTTTAATTATAAGTGAGTATATATTTTTTTTAAATTTTCAAATTTTAATTTTCAATTTTAATTTCAAATTTTGATTTAATTTAATTTATTACTTAAATCTAACTATCGACGGTATAGATCGATCTATACGTTGAAATGTTGATTGAAGATTCAGTTTCCGGTTGTTGAAGTAGTTTCAGTTGAAAATGGTTGCCCTCTAATGTGAATAGCGATCAATAGATGTTCTGTATAGGCAGTATACAAAATGTAATTTTCCCGACGGCGATTCAAATTTATATTTATCAAGCAGAATCGAAGTTTTTTCTGATCAAATTTTCTAAGTGTTTGTTGATTTTCAAATTGCCCGCAATTTTATAATTTTTCTAAGTCTTTTTTTTAAAAAATTCAATTTCGCAAAATTTTTCTAAGTATTTGATATACAATTCTTTCTTCAATAAAATTCGTTGTCCGCAGCAGAAATTTTCTAAATGTTAGAAAATTTCTCAACTTTAAAATTTGTTAAAAAATTTATGAAAAATTTGCTAAGTGTTTTCCAATTTTTACACTTAGCCGATAAAATTCTCTCGATGATTTTATCCAAAATTTTTCTAAGTACTCTGTTAATTTAGTACTTAGCCGATGAAAAAATTCTACCGATTTTTTCCTAAATTTTGTAAAAAAAAATTATGTTTTTTTTACAAAATTCCTAACAACCCTATTGTACTAGCTCAATACGCTAGATTTTAAGTAGGACTCAATACGTCCAAGCTGATGAGGCGATCTTTTGTTTTCCCTGATTCAGTCTCAATACGACATTTAGGCAGGTAATTGCAAAAGACGAATTTTTCTGCGAATCGCAACCCTTTATATACAAAATTTTCGCGGTTCTAGAAGCTTCTTTTTCTCCGTTGTTGAAATGTTCTACTATTTATCTCATGTTTCGTCTTTTTTATAAAACCGTTTTTTTTAAATTGTGTCTGGTGATTCAAATAATTTATGGTACATTTTTCGTTCGATTGTGAATAACTTTGATTGGTAACTATATTCAGCTGGTACATTTTTGACAGTTTGATGGTACTGGCATGGTCATATGTCTGTAGGTATACATTATATTATACATATATGTTTAAATGTTTTCATTTGGTTTATGTATTTGTAGTGTAAGTAGTCATGACGTTTTATTTTTAATATAGTTTTAAGTTTAATTTAATGAAAATGTAGTTAAGAATGTTGGTTTTTAATAAGTTGTGATATTTTTATATATTTTCTATTTTGTGTTAAAATAATGTGCCAATTGTTTGTGACAAGAATAATTTATTTATTGGTTTTTGCAAATGTTTTGTGTTATCAATGTTATGATTTGTGTTTATATTATTGTGCAATGGAAATAGTTTTGTTTTGTGTTATGTTTTTATGTAGACAGTTTATGTTGTGTATATGTTCAGTATTATGTTGTATTTATGTAATGTGTAGTATTTTTGGTTGTTCTTTTCTGTATTATATTTATAATATTACCCCTTTTTTTTTCTCTTTGTTTTTTTTTTTTTTCAGATAATGTTGACTGGAGTCAACACGCCTATTAATTCCTCTGGAAAATGAGCGCTATAAATTCTTAATGACTTTCTACTTCCTAAATCTTTAATAAAAGAACACCTTTCCCTCCAAATCTGTCCCATAACGGAATCTTCAGGAGGAAAACAGAAAAGTCTCGTTCCTTCCTCTCTTCTTGATCTTCTGCAATGTGGAACAACACACTGCAAACCTGACTTTTGAGAATTACTCATAATTATTTTTAAAATTCAGTTAAAATCAGAGAGAAAATAAAAGGTAAAAAGAAAATGGACAAAATCAAAAGGAAAAGATTTAACACAATACACGTTAATTTTTTTTCGAACGATATATGTTAGTTTATTCAAACTACGAAATAAAAACCAAAATTTTTCGCATTTTTTTGTACATTTTTGCATTTATTTTTTTATTTATGCAGTTTCTATACATAAATGTGATATCATTGGAAAGAAGACAAAAAAACCTTTCAAATGATATAATAAAACATATATGTCATCTTTCAAGTTTTGAAGTTATTCCGTCATCAAAAAAATTTGGGAAAGTGATTTTTAAAAAACACGAAATTTTGAATTTAAGTCCTTATATCTCGGGAACCGCTAATCCAATCAAGGTGAAATAAAGTGTGAAAAATACAGCCGAAAGTTATCTTTAAAATGGTCTATTAACTAATTCGATTCAAGATCTTGATCTGGAGAAATAACGGATTTCGTAAAACACGTCCTTAAAATGAATTTGCGCCAACAGAGACATATACCACATCAAAGAGGACATTCCAAAGTATTATTATTGGAAGGTCTCGTTTCAAAAGCTGGCGGCCCCAATTCGGAAGTTTCCCCAATTTTTCAATTTAACATTAATTAGAAAAAGGTGCCGGTTCAAATTTTTTAATAACATAAAAACACAATGGTTTTCAATTTACGTTACAAATTTTATTTATATATATTGTCTTAAGCCTAACAATTCAATTTCTTAAAACTAAATTACAAACAATTCTAAATTACTTAAATTAGTATGTGTTTAAATTTTAATTCAATGTATACAACAAAATTCAATATTTTCAATTATACAATATTTCAATTAAACCGGAAATAGTTATGCAAGTAAATTTAATAAAATATGTTACAATCGAAACAAAATTATGAATTTATACAATGAAATATATCAAATTTACTTTAATTATAAATTTTGCATGCGTTCTTAAATACTAACAAAGATAATAGTAGTTCTTCCCAATAGATTTTCTTTTTACTGTAAGTGGTAATTTTTCCAAAAACGACACACTCACATATATGATAAAGATCGAAAAAGCTTCATCAAAATCAAAAAAGTTTTTCAAAATTTTTCGAATTGCTTTTAGTTATGTGCCCTGTACACAATTATAATGATTTCAATAAATGTGTCTGACAGTCTGTAATATAATGGAATTGTTTTTGTAAATCGAGATATCTAAACTAATTGTGCAGACGGACCATAGTGTTTCGAATTTGTTCTCATTTATTATAAATATTTGCTCTCACAAATGAAATGAACACCTGTCAATGTTTTGCAGCACTAAACAATATACATACAATGCTATTTAAAATTTACATTTAATTCATATGATATTCCACACATATAAGTGTTATTTATATGTAAATGTATATTTTGAGTATTGAAAATAGAATAAATGAATATCATTGGCTGGAACATTATATATAAATTTGAACATTTTTGAGAGATTTTGATCATATATATTTATTTTCCATGTATGGTTTATGCTCGTGCATAAGGATATGTAAGGATCCATATTGAATTGAAGACGATCTCGTACACATACATACATAAAGCATATAACATGAATAAACAAGTTTGATATAACCAAAGACCGATATATAAAATATATTATATCATGGTATATTATATTGGCCTTTGGTATAACATTGAATGCGATGTAAAAACTAATTCTAATACATACATAATAGACATGACATAGTAGACATTAATAACAACATGCTGCTTGCTTATGCAGAATAGACAATAGTAAATACTATATGCAATGAAATGTGCTGTTTATGCGATATACATGATTGTATTATACATCGTATATATGGTATTTTGTACACATACATACAAGTGTAATTATAAAAATAGATTGTTCAATGATATATATCAGGATCTATAATGTATATAGTATCCTTGACATACCTTAATATATTTCTTTATGAAAATATTTGTGTGTAATGTTAAATATGAACCTCTTTGTTATTCATTATAAAAGGATGATTTAAAGTATTTTCTTTAAAAGTTGTATCAATTCATTTTATATTGTACATACATAGATATATGAATACATATTTGGTAATTACATATACACTTCCGCTTTATCAGCTGGTTTTTTACTCATAAGAAAATTGAAAAGTCAACCTTTTTGTTTTTTTTTCAACTTTAGTTTGATTTCGGATTTATGAATAGAATACAATATTGGCTGTTTGATGCGGGGGAGTGGTGTGGGGGTGGTGGGTGGTGATTACCCATGAGTAATTTTTCATTAGTAAGATTGAAGAATTTTATAGAATGAAAAATAAAATATAAATGAAAAAAAGAGAATATTGGCAGGTGGGTGCGGGGTGCCAAAAGAGTATGAAAAGTGTTGTATAATTAGCGTCATTCGTTAACACTGATCAACATTTTTGAACTGAATTAAACTAATTTTTTCATATGCTCCTTTAACCATCTACCACACTATCCTACGCATCAAACTGTAACTATTATATTTTTTTCATAAATCCGAAGTTGAATAGAACTTTTTGAGACTATAATCATGAAGATTCATATATTTTTCGATTTTTAATGTTTAAAAAAACTAGCTGACCGCGAAAGTTTATACTTACCGAATATTTATCAATTACACTGCACTGCAATGGTTTTCCTCTAAAAAAAATAAAATTGCAATTTTGATAGGTAACAGCCCTCAAGCAAATATCCTTTTAAGATACCACAATATTTATATTTGAAGAATATATCATTCATTTACTACGTTACCACTATTATTCAGGTTGCGTAAATGCAAAATTCACCTTGATCGTGATCAAATTTCTTTTGCTTTGCTATGACTTTCTTAGATATTTTTATACATAATTTGCATATAAATATAATACTTCATAAATCATTATATAGTAATATATAGTAATATATTTGATTTTAAAATTTTTAAATTTCAAAACTGTCTTCCAACTATGGTTAAACTAAAACTGGATGTACAGTATTGGTCACAACTACTTTTACACGGCATTTAATTTCTAATTAATAAGTAATGAGAAATGCATCCTCGAAACATTATAAATCCATAAATATAATTTCAACTGTATTAAAATATTGTGAGAATAATTGATAATTCATTGCTTTTATGTCCGAATTCATTAGGATCATTTTAGTTCAAAACAAGTTTACATATATTTTATAGAAAAGAACAGAATTAAAAATTAAAAAATTAGGAGTTTATTTTATTTATATAAAAAACATGCAATTTTAAAAACTTTTGTTTAAAAAAAATGCTGTATACAAATATTTATGAGTAATACTAAATGTCAAAGGCTATTCAAATTTCTGATAATATATTCTAAAGTAGAGGCAGGTCAGATTAACTTCCTCTTCTTTGCCAACACCATGACCGCACCATGCAGAACTGACCAGTTCTCGCGCTTTTTAAATGAATGAATCAAATTAAAAATTTTCATTCAAAGTTATAGGTAGAAATATATTATAAATTTTACAATTTAATTTTTTATGATATGATATGATGTTAAATAGTTTATGAATTATCAATTTAATAGAAATGTTAAAATACAAAGGTAAATTTTGAAATCAAAATACAAATAAGCAATTATAATTTACTATACGTAAACCTATTCCACGTTATTTTGAAACATAATTTTTTGAATCACTAATGAAGATATTCTGATAATACGGATCTTCAAAATATTTCTAGGACTAGAATTATAGGCACATTCTACTTAATCATTTATTTTTAAGCAAACATAAATGAAAAAAATTTGATTGTATTCAATCATAAAAATACATAAATTTACAAATAATTTATTTTCGATTTCATGACATCTTGTTTATTGTTATAATTTGTGAAAAAAAATATAATATTTTTCAAGCTACAAATGACTATCGATTTTCATTGAATCTAATTAAATGTTCATCAGCGCTAGTATTTAGAATTTTTTGAGTTTATACTTTATACCACACACAAAAAACATCAATGAAATAAATTTAAAAATTTTGAAATAAATATTTTTAAGCTTTCTATTTTAAAAAAATTTTTTAAATAATTTAAAATTCATTATTCTCAAGATTTATAAAAATAGACATATTTATAAATTATGTTCCATATTAATTGAAAATAAAATATCAATTTTTACCTAGTTATAGAAAAAAAATTGAATCAGTCTATAAAAGAATTTGGTAATGCTCAAAACACCTGATTTTTAAATTTTTATATTATGATCATGAATCAGAATAATACTTTATGTATTCAGAAGTCCTAAGTCCCAAACATTAAAAAAGACATTCATTAAAAATTTCAAGAAGAAATTCAATTCACGGGATATGATATAATATATAATCGTATCTTGCATTCATATGTCAATGAACTCAAAAAGATAACAAAAAAAAAACCATAATATATCCATATGTATACATATATATTGTTGGAAACCTGCAAAAAGAAAAGAAATAATTAATTAATAATTTAGTTAATTTAAATTAAAATAATTTTAATTAAAATAATACTCCTACTTACCTGCAACATTGACATCACTTTGTTTACATTTTTTATTTATGTGATCCTCTTCTTTCTGCAACGTCAAATGTCAACGTTATAATCACTTTCTCTTATTTCGTTGACATTCGTTGTAGAAAGATGTTTCACTTTCCACTGGAAGTCTCTATCAATTCGTTGACGTTGTCATCTTTCGGCGAATTGATGGAAACTTCCAGAACATCGATTCTTTTTTTTTACGATACACGTTTTTTTTTTTTGAGTGAGTCAATGCAGTTCTTTTGTACAGTTCAGTCTATGCAGTTTTTTGAAGTCAGTCGAGTTTTTTTCTTAAGTAGAGTGCAGTCTTTTTCTTTTGAGTTAAGTCGTTTTTTTTTTTTCTTTTTAGTTAATTTTTAATTAAATTTCTAATTAAATTTTTAATCCAGTAAAATTTAATTTAATTAGTTTTGTTTTTTTTTTGTGAGTTAATTTAATTCATTTTTTTGTAAAAATAAAAGAAAAATCTTTTTTGTGAGGAAATAAATGGTTTTATTTTATTCTATAAAGGGGCAACATAAGGAAAAGAAAAGGTAAGTTAATTCTTTCATTTTATTAAAAAAAAAAATCCCTCTTTTAAGGCTCCGCTCGGCCTACAATTTAACCTTTCCTTCCTAACCTTTTCCTTTCTTTTCTTTCTTTTTAATAAAACTTTTAACCCTTTCCTTTTTCTACTTCTGTAGAATTTTCTATAGAAAAGGGGTTAAAAGTAAAAAAAAAGAAAGGAAAAATCACACATTTTCCAACATTGGTGTCAGGTGTGGGGTCCTCTGATCGATCTTAGAAATAAGATCCTACCACCACCACCTGATCTTATAACCCTTTTTCTTCCTTATTTTTTTTTTACAATCCTACAAACAATTACACATTTTCTTTTTTTGCATAAAATTATTTTTTTTTGTATGTACTTGAAAAGTACATAAAAGGTATAGTAGGGACACTTGGGCATCATCTTTTAGTATAAAGTGTTAGAAGTCCCTCTATATTTAGATAGTGTTTTTGTTGTGTGAAAATAGAAAATAAAAAAGGGGGCATTAAATAAAATTTTATTTTTTGAAATATTTTTCTTTGTGTTTTCTTTTTTTTAGTACAAGTAAATTTAAGTGTTAGTGTGGACAAGATTTTTTTTTTTGGGTAACAGGGTGGATCATTCTCCTTCTTCTACCGTTTTACACACTTCTGTCTTTTATAAAGACTACTTCTTTCGTTTTCTTTACAACAGGGTGTTTTTCTTATAGGGCCTGAAAATAGAAATTCCTACGTCTTGCATATAAAGCCTGTCACACTTCTTTCTGTTGCAAAAAGTAGCACTCTATCTTCTATAAGACTGTTTTCTTTTTGTAACGGGTGATCTTTTCTTTTATAGTGCTCGAATTTAGTAGGAATTTTCTATCCATTTTGTGCACATAAAACCTGCCACACACTTTCTGTTATCCAATCTTGTTCTTCTTGGCTGTTGCTCTTCTTTTTACTGGCTACTAGCTACGATTTTATTCCACTAACGTTGACTGATTGTACATCTTCGGCCACAAAGTCGTAAACAATACTTTCATAACAGGGTGATTATTTTCTTGTCTGCAAGCAAAACCACATTTGTTTCCCACATTTTGATTTTTCTTTGTGGAAATTTTGTCTATACCCTTCTTTTGTCTGATTTTGCCTGCAGATTGAAAATTTTCACCACTTTTCCTTTCGTTTTCGACTCGGTTACTTTTGCCATAGCTTTTGGTTACTTTTCGGGCTACTCTATACCTACCCTTACTGCTTTAATATGTCTGAGGGAGAACGTTCATCGGATTCCGCCCTTGGTGTGGGAGATAAGCGACCCATCTCTGACACACTCGAATCTACTCTTTCAGAACTGGCAAAGCAGATGGCGCTGCAGGTGCAGCTGGTATCTGACATGACGAGTGCACTAAAGGGACTGTCACAGAGAGTTGAGCATCTAGAACAGAGCCGACAAACAGCAAGTGCTATGAGATTGAGTGAAATCGAGCGCTTAGCTAGCCTACCTACGCCTGAGGCTGTCAGAGCGAGGCCAACTGTTCCTGTTAGCACTGTTGAGTCCAATTTTTCAACAATGCTACAACAAATGACTCTATCTGAGACTGTGTGCACTCCCAATGCCATAACAACATCTATTGCCCCTGCACTCTGCACAGATGGCGCTCCTGTCTTTCCATCCACCAGGGAAGTTCCAACTTCTACCCGACGAAATTCTGGACACGATTTGGCTGCCACCCCTATTATTAACCAAACTTTTAGTCACGTGGTACCTAACGAAGTATCCCTTGGACCAGAAGTTGACTTTCCGTCACTACCTGTAAATACAGGGTATACTTTCCTAACCCGTGGCTCAAATCAGCAATCCGGGTTTGTGGCAGGCTTCCAAATAGAGCCAGAAAATCAATTCAGGCAGCGGTATGAAGTAGTAGGGGAGAATGTTGATCTGCAGAACCCTGTCCAAAATGTACCCCTTACCAATCGGTCTTCCTGGCCTAGTCAGCGTAGATCGAGCGTACATTTTGGACAACCATCAGTGACTAGCAGCAGAGTTATGATGGGCTCAGGGCATCATTTTATGAGAGTGTCCCCCAAGGAGTTTGATGGACGTGAGCCATGGCAGAGCTACAAGCCCCATTTCGAGGCTGTGTCGAGGGCAAATGGTTGGCCTGGAGAGTTCAAGGCCCTAGGGTTAGCGCCACACCTAACGGGTACAGCCCTGGCCTATTACGAAACTCTACCAAGAGCTGTCCAGGACAACTATGACCTTCTAGATCAGGCCTTGGATAGGAGGTTTAGTATGCAATACCGTCAGTCCGTGGCTCACATCCAGCTGCGTGGACGCCTGCAGAAAGACAAGGAACCTTTACCTGATTTTGCCACACATATTCAGAGGTTGGTATACCTCGCTTTCCCTGACTGCCCAGAGGCCGCTCGCGACAGAATCGCTTTGGGACAGTTTGTGGATGGCCTAGCGGATTTGGACATCCAACAGAGGGTCAGAGATGCGGCCCCGGAATGTTTAGAGGAAGCATTGGCCCTAGCTATCCGAATGGAGGCCAGTCGAGATGCGACCCGAATTAGCCGAAAAGGGGCAAGGGCATACCAGGTGGTTATCCACGAGTCCCCAAATAACAACAAGGCACCTTCGGGAAAAGCCACCGGTCCAGTTTGAAGGAGTGCGAGCTGGACCCCTTCCCTAAAGACACTCCACCTACCGCTGAAGTGATTGCCACTGGGGTCACAGGGCAAGTAAAATTCTTCAACACTACCAAAAATTTCGGGTTTATTGTGCGAGATGACAACGGGCAGGAGGTTTTCGTCCATAGAGACTGCGTTTCCAAAGACGAGGGAAAACTTCGTTTAAGACAGGGGCATAGGGTAGTTTTCGATGTAGTTTCTAGCTCTCGTACCCCTCGAGCAACTAATGTGAAATTGCAACACGAGGAGGGGTTGAATCCATCTGAGTCAGACTTATCTCTTTGCCCCAAACAAATCCCCAAATCGCCTTTGCAGCCTTCTGGGACAAGTCCCAAGCCATCTGGCAACCCTACTGGGCCATCTCGCACTCCGGACACAAGCCCCAAGCCATCTGGCAACCCTTCTGGGCCATCTCGCCTCTCTGAGATAAGCCCCAAGCCATCTGGCAACCCTGCTGGGCCATATCGCACTCCGGACACTTACCCCAAGCCATCTGGCAACC
This sequence comes from Villa cingulata, assembly GCA_951394055.1. NCBI lineage: Eukaryota > Metazoa > Arthropoda > Insecta > Diptera > Bombyliidae > Villa > Villa cingulata. Next base: position 26,341,263 of record OX596019.1, on the reverse strand, counting down.
CTTCTGGGCCATCTCGCCTTTCTGAGATAAGCCCCAAGCCGTCTGGCAACCCTGCTGGGCCATCTCGCACTCCGGACACAAGCCCCAAGCCATCTGGCAACCCTTCTGGGCCATCTCGCCTCTCTGAGATAAGCCCCAAGCCATCTGGCAACCCTTCTGGGCCATCTCGCCTCTCTGAGATAAGCCCCAAGCCATCTGGCAACCCTGCTGGGCCATATCGCACTCCGGACACAAGCCCCAAGCACTCAGGCAACCCTTCTGGGCCATCTCGCCTTCCTGAGATAAGCACCAAGCCATCAGGCAACCCTGCTGGGTCATCTCGCCTTCCTGAGACAAGCCCCAATAACTCAGGCAACCCTTCTGGGCCATCTCGCCTTTCTGAGATAAGCCCCAAGCCATCTGGCAACCCTTCTGGGCCATCTCGCCTTCCTGAGATAAGCCCCAAGCCATCAGGCAACTCTTCTGGGTCATCTCGCCTTTCTGAGATAAGCCCCAAGCCATCTGGCAACCCTTCTGGGCCATCTCGCCTTTCTGAGATAAGCCCCAAGCCATCTGGCAACCCTTCTGGGCCATCTCGCCTCTCTGAGATAAGCCCCAAGCCATCTGGCAACCCTGTTGGGCCATCTCGCCCTTCTGAGTCAAACCGCAAGTCACCTAGAAAGTCTAATGGGCCACCCAGCCATTCCAAATCCATCCCCAAATCCCCTGCACACCCTTCTAGGTCACCTAGCCCTTCTAAGTGCATCCCAACGTCCCCTGCACGTCCTTCTAGGTCACCAAGCCCTCCTAAAACGAACACCAAGTTACCCCCTCAACCTTCCAGTGCCGACAAACCGGACAGTGAACCCTCTTCTCGGCCATCGAGTTGTTACACTTCCGATTTGTCTGCCTCCCATTCTGCCTCCCACTCCCTTACAGCAGATTTAAACTAGTTTCCACTGACCCTTTGGGGCCAGAGTTGGTGGAAGAATCAGCCCCAATCACAATTCCCATTACAGTGGTCTCTACTGGGCCTAACCTTAGCGTCCATGGCACTGTCAATGACATACCTATTATGATGATTGTGGATACAGGAGCTACTAGAACGATCGTACACCCCCGAGTCCTACAACGAAGCCCTTGTGCGGTGGAAGTCCTACCATCCTATGCTACTATACAAAGCGTCACTGGTGAGACCATCCCCGTCGAAGGTAAAGTCCTAATCCAACTATCAATAGGCCACTTTTCGGTCAAACACTTAACCTATTCCGCGGAAATCCACGACGACTGCATTCTGGGTATGGATTTCCTAAAACAGTACGGCTGCATTCTTGACTTAGAAAAAGATCTCCTACATTTACAGGAAGAGTCGATTCCTTTACATCACTCTTCCTCTTTCCTGGCAAGAACTTTACAGTCCCTCGAGTTTCAACCCTTCCAGGAGATAATTACACCTCTTCATACTTCTCTGGTGCCGAACAAGGATGTCCTCCTCTCAGCCTCTTCCTTGTTGCCAGAACAACTTAGTATGATGCCTTCTATCTCTCGTGTTTCAAATGGCCAAGTTTGGGCTAGGATTTCTAACGTCTCCTCTCAAAACGTTATCCTACCTAGCCACCTACCTGTTGCCTATTTGGACACCGATTGCACTCTCCTGTGTAATGAAACTCGAGTGACTTCCCCTGTTCTGCCCCCTGCCCTACAAGATCTTTTTCTAAACAGCAGCGAAGGTTTAGAACCTACCCAGAAAGCAGCCCTACAAACACTACTAACAGATTTCCAAACCGTCTTTTCCTTGTCAAAAGATGACATTGGACGGACTAACATCCTGCAACACCAAATCAATACTGGTACCTCTCAACCAATTAAGCAGCCACCACGTCGCATGCCCTATTCTCGACGATTGGAAGCAGAAGAAATGGTGAGAGAGATGAAGGAGCAAGGTGTCATCCAGTCCTCTACGAGTCCTTGGAGCTCGCCGGTAGTCCTGGTTAAGAAGAAAGACGGGTCACTTCGTTTCTGTATAGATTACAGACGCCTAAATGAAGTGACCAAGAAGGATTCTTACCCACTTCCGCGAATGGACCTCACTCTGGAGGCACTAGGCAGATCTAGGTGGTTTGCCTCCTTGGATTTACTTTCAGGGTACTTTCAAGTAGAAATGCATCCTGCCGACAAGGAGAAAACCGCCTTCAGTATTGGTTCGGGTCTTTACGAGTTCAACGTTATGCCTTTCGGTCTAACCAATGCTCCTGCCACTTTCCAACGTCTGATGGAAATAGTCCTCCACGACATACCCTATACCACTTCTTTGGGCTACCTGGATGACTTGCTGGTCCATTCCGAGACCTTCGAGGGACTCCTGTCCAATCTGCGAGTAGTGTTTCAGCGCCTCCAAGAAGCTAATCTAAAACTCTCGCCGAAGAAGTGCCATCTATGTCGTAGGGAGGTGAAATTTTTGGGGCACGTGATCTCGGAGGAAGGATTATCGACCGATCCAGAAAAGATTGAAGCTGTCAAAGGCTGGCCCACTCCCCGCAGCAAGAGAGACATTCAATCTTTTCTCGGATTGTGCGCATACTATAGGCGCTTCGTGAAGAATTTCTCCGCCATTGCTAAACCCTTGACGGGACTGACTGAAAAGTCTGCCAAATTCAGTTGGTCGGAGGAGTGTGATTTAGCATTTGCTACCCTCAAGGAGAAATTGACCGAAGCACCTATACTTGCCCAACCGAATGATGACGATCCCTTTATTTTGGACACCGACGCCAGTCAGTATGCTTGGGGAGCGGTCCTGTCGCAACTCCAAGATGGCGAAGAGAGGGTCATCGAGTACTACAGTAAAACGCTCAGTAGACCTGAGATTAATTACTGTGTTACCCGAAAAGAGCTATTAGCTGTCGTCAAGGCGGTAGCTCATTTTCGGCCTTACCTTCTGGGACGTCGATTCCTACTGCGTTCCGACCATGCCTCCTTAAGGTGGTTGATGAATTTTCGCGAACCTGAAGGCCAAGTCGCCCGTTGGCTAGAACGGCTTCAGGAATTCGACTTCGAAATTCATCATCGCGCCGGAAGAAGTCATGGTAACGCAGATGCGATGTCCCGAAGGCCTTGCGCAGTAACCTCCTGTGCGTACTGTAGTCGACTCGAGGAGAAGCAGTCTCTACTAATAAGGACCTCTACAGTGCAAGCCATCGATGTGAGTCAGCTCCAGGAAGCCGATCCGGATCTACAGACTGTCCGACAGTGGCTAAGCGCCGGCGAAAGACCAGCCGCTGAAACCCTTAGCTCTGTTTCACCATCGTTGAAGGCTTATTGGGCAATGTTCTCCTCGTTGGTACTTGAGGACGGAGTGGCTTGCAGGAAGTCCACCAACCCGGACGGTCAGTTGCAGATACTGGTGCCGGAATGTCTACGACTCGAGGTGTTGCAGCAGTTACACGACAGCCCTGCTGGAGGTCACTACGGCATCGACAAGACCCTAGCGAAGGTCCGCCTCAGGTACTACTGGGTCGGCCTTTCGGCTAGTGTTCGCGAATATTGCCTCCGATGCCCGACTTGCCAGCAGCGCAAAGGAGCCATCCCGAAAAGGAAGGCGCCTTTGCAAATTCGGAACTCTGGATCACCATTCGAACGGGTTGCTGTAGACATTTTGGGGCCTTTACCTGTAACGAAGACTGGCAACAGGTATATACTTGTGCTGATGGACTATTTTACCAAATGGCCTGAGGCCATAGCTATTCCTGACCAGACCGCGGAAACAGTGGCAGAAGCATTGGTGAGTCAAGTCTTCTCGCGATTCGGGCTTTGTAGACAGCTACACTCAGATCAAGGGCGAAACTTCGAGTCCGCGATCTTTACTGAGGTTTTGCGTCGTTTCCGAATAGAAAAGACTCGGACCACTGCCTTGCACCCCCAGAGTGATGGCCTAGTGGAACGATTTAACAGGACCATCTTGGACTATCTCTCCAAGTTCGTAAGTGAACACCAAAGAGACTGGGACACCTATCTGCCTCTCCTTCTTCTCTCTTATCGGTCTGCTGTACAAAAGTCTACGCAACGTACCCCTGCTCTTCTAAACCTAGGGAGGGAGCTCCGATTACCCATCCAACTATTAACTGGAGACCCTCCTGGCAACCATCCTGTAGAACTGCCAGAATACGTCAAAAACCTTCAGGAAAGGCTCACTAAAGTCCATGCCTTTAATCGAACTCAATTGGACTTAGCGAGCCGGAGAATGAAGGATAGATACGACCTGTCTGCTAAGGCTAACCCCTTTCAATTGGGCGACCTTGTCTGGCTGTTTAACCCGAAACGGAAAAAGGGACATTGTCCAAAATTACAAAAAGACTGGGATGGTCCCTATAAAGTGATTGAGCTGGTCACCGACGTAGTCTATCGGATAAAACATCAGGCATCCAACCGCACAAGTGTTGTCCATCGCGATCGCTTAGCTCCCGCCACAATCTAAGGTATCACACCCGAACTCTTCCTTTCCTCACTACTCCTCGTTCCGATCCAGTGAGCCTTTTCTTTTATTGCTTTTATTTTATTTGTCTAGAACTTTTCACTGCGGAAAGCCTGTTTTTCTTTTCTTTTCTTTTCAGGTAATCCTGGCCTATCAGTGACATCTGGACACTCTAAAGGCTCAGTCGGAACTTTGAGCCTTCAAACGGGGGGTCGTGTTGGAAACCTGCAAAAAGAAAAGAAATAATTAATTAATAATTTAGTTAATTTAAATTAAAATAATTTTAATTAAAATAATACTCCTACTTACCTGCAACATTGACATCACTTTGTTTACATTTTTTATTTATGTGATCCTCTTCTTTCTGCAACGTCAAATGTCAACGTTATAATCACTTTCTCTTATTTCGTTGACATTCGTTGTAGAAAGATGTTTCACTTTCCACTGGAAGTCTCTATCAATTCGTTGACGTTGTCATCTTTCGGCGAATTGATGGAAACTTCCAGAACATCGATTCTTTTTTTTTACGATACACGTTTTTTTTTTTTGAGTGAGTCAATGCAGTTCTTTTGTACAGTTCAGTCTATGCAGTTTTTTGAAGTCAGTCGAGTTTTTTTCTTAAGTAGAGTGCAGTCTTTTTCTTTTGAGTTAAGTCGTTTTTTTTTTTTCTTTTTAGTTAATTTTTAATTAAATTTCTAATTAAATTTTTAATCCAGTAAAATTTAATTTAATTAGTTTTGTTTTTTTTTTGTGAGTTAATTTAATTCATTTTTTTGTAAAAATAAAAGAAAAATCTTTTTTGTGAGGAAATAAATGGTTTTATTTTATTCTATAAAGGGGCAACATAAGGAAAAGAAAAGGTAAGTTAATTCTTTCATTTTATTAAAAAAAAAAATCCCTCTTTTAAGGCTCCGCTCGGCCTACAATTTAACCTTTCCTTCCTAACCTTTTCCTTTCTTTTCTTTCTTTTTAATAAAACTTTTAACCCTTTCCTTTTTCTACTTCTGTAGAATTTTCTATAGAAAAGGGGTTAAAAGTAAAAAAAAAGAAAGGAAAAATCACACATTTTCCAACAATATTATATATAATCAAAGATACTATATATTATCACAGATAAGGGTGTCTGATCTGTGATACTATGTAAAAACATATTTATATGTATTTATATAGTATCTCTGGTATAATACTACAGTAATTCTAACGTATGCATACGTAAAAACCTCTGTTGCCAAATATTCTACAATCCTACATCAGAAAATAATGTAGATCTATACAAGTATTACATATAACCAAACACCATATAAATGTATATATATATATATGGTCTTTGATATTAATACAATTGTATATATGTATTTCAAAATTTCAATTAGAAGAATAGTAGTAATTTATATCAGAGCATATAGCACGCGACAAGGCATATTAACAAAACAACACATACATACATATATAAAATACATAAAATATGAAATACACCACTTTCTTATCTCTCAACTCATTCATATATTAAATACGACGATCAACTCAATACAATAAAAAAAAATTTGGAAACCAGCCCTATTGTCAATTGTTGTATTCTAAAGAATTTGCGTACAAATATCCATTTATTTTTACTTATTCAAGTATAATATCATTTCAAGGGTGCGTTCATAAACGTTACTATAGTTAACTATTTATCATTTGTCGTTCAGAATGGTAGTGGTATAGTAAAACATAACTACCAACATAACTTTTTAGCGTTCATAAACATCTGTAGTATATTAAATTTTTAACTATTTAATGTCAAAAATTAACCCTGCACCAGAGCATGGTTAACGATAGTAAACCTTTAAGTGATAATAACATTGACAATAAAAAAATCGTTTGTCATTTAATTTTGTGTTGTGAATTGTGAAAATTTCAATTTTATTTATTTGAAAAAAGTAATAGTATTAATTAATTTTGTTTAAAAATTAATTTTTAAAAATTAATTAATTTTTGACAAACAAAAAATATAATAATTATATATAAAAATTTTTTTGAAAATTTATTAAATTTGACTTGACAGCTGAATGACAGTTTATTGCTACTACTATGGTAAAAATCGCGTTCAAAAACTACTTGAAGTTAACATAACTATGGCTGTAGTATAACATAACTTTGCTCAAACTATACTACACCATGACTATGGTTGAAGTAATGTTCATGAACGCACGCAAATAAGTGATGGTACCTTTCAAAACCATATAAAATTTAATAAACCAGTCATGCAACTCACAAACTAATTCTTCTATATAAATATTCTTATTTTTCTCTCATATTTACATCTCTCCTGAATTATAAACTTTCGCTCTTTTTCGATATTATTTCGAAAAACTTTTTCGATCTTTATTTTTGGCAAACATACAAAACATTTAAATAAAAAAAATGAAATGGATCATCTAGTAGGACTGTATTACCTTTGATACTAATTAACTAATTATTCGTTGGTATAGGTCGACCTACACGGATAGATGGCGTTGTACAAAATATGTTGATTGAAGAACGGATGCTGAAGATAACGATGATGAACCAATTTAACGATGACTGTTTGAATTTTCAAAATTTTAAAAACCGATATGTGAACTGAATATTGCCGTCGGGAATTGATGACTGTCGAGATGAAAATATTTCTTACTGTCACGATGAAATTTGATTTTTCCAAAATAGTATAAGTTTTTTGATGATACCCTTTGCGCGATGTTTTCTTTAGAAAATTTCTAAGTCCAAGAAATTTTCTAAGTGTTTGGCGATGCTAAATTTCGGCTCTATTAGAAAATTTTTGTGAAAAATTTTCTTAGTCTTTTTGGAAAAAATCAACTTTAACAATTTTTTCTGATGACGAATTTCCAGTAGAAAATTTCTGTTTAAGAAATTTTCTAAGTATTTTGACGAAGATTTAATTCGATGATTCCCTAAAATCTGTAAAAATCCTAAGTATTTTTACAAAAGTTCCTAACTTTCCCTACTTACTAGCTCAACACGCTGGATTTTGATAGGACTCAACACGTCCTGGCTGATGAGTTTGGTCTATGTTTTTCTCGCTTCAGTCTCAACACGACAGTATACACAAGTAATCGCAAAGACAATTTTTCTGCGAATCGCAACCCTTTATATACTAAATTTTCGCGGTTCTGGAAATTTCCTTTTCTCCGTTGTTGAAATGTTTTACTATTTATCTCATATTCTCGTCTTTTTTGTAAAACCGTTTTTTTTCAAATTATGTCCGCTTATTCCAATGACAATTTTATGGTAATTGTGAATAACTCTACTGGTACTGATAATTCAGCTTCTATTTGACAATGATCATTCATTTAATTGGAAAAACTGGTAAATGGTAATATGTAAGTGACGTTTTGTTTTTCATATTGTTGTGTCGTGATAGAAATTGTGTTTTGTTGCTATAATATGTCAAATATTTTAATATTGTGATAGTTGTGTGATATTGCATTTGGTTTTAAATGTTTTTTAATTTGTAATAATTATTATTTTTGTGAATAGTGTTTTGTGATATGTGTTAAATTGATTATATTTTATATGTATTTAAATTATATTGTGCAGTGTGAATAATTTTATTTGTTTTATGTTTGTAAATAATTTTGTGATTGAGCATAGTTTTGTGTTATATGTTTTTGGTTATGTTGTTTGTTTATATTTTGTGTTGTTCTGTTTGTACTATTTGTTTGTGGTGTTGTGTTATTTGTTATTAATTTATTTATTTTCTATTATTATAATTTCTAATAACTTTTATTTTTATTTTTTTCTTTTTCAGATTATTAAAATGTTGAATGACGATTCAACAAGCTCTGTTCGATCTGTACTTGGAGTAGAGCAGATTTACTCTAGAAAATGGCTGCTTTACTCTGTTTTTTGTACTCTTATCAAACAGCTTAGAGTAAAAGTGGAGTGAAACAAAATCCAAATACCAACAAAATTGGTTACGTCAACATATGATGTGTCAAAAACATCGATTTGTACTCAGGGTGTACTCTTAATAATTACTTGTGCAAAAAGTAGAAGTAAGATCCGAGGAAAATTTGGATTACTCCAATCTTACTCTAAGCTGTTCGACATGTTTTCAGAGTATACTCCGAATACAGATCGAACAAAATAGAGTAAAATTTCTTACTGGTAGTAAACTCCGAGTACAGATCGAACAGAGCTATCATCCGTAATTTGTGATTAATTAAGTAAATTTCATTTCAAGTAAAAATAGTAAATTTTATATTAAATTATTTTGCATATTTTTGATTTTCATTAATTAAATTATCATAAAATTGAATTAAAATATTTTCCAGAAATTTTAAATTGTAAATATTTGAATTAATAATTTTTCTTGAATTAATAATTTATTGAATTAATAATTTTCATTTTTATTATTATTGAATTAGTAATTTGTTTTTAATTCTATTAGATGTTGTAATTTAGTTTTAAGACTTTGAATTGTTAGATTTTTTTATTGTTTTCAATAAATTTTATAACGAAGTGTCAAAGAATTTCTAGGAATCGGCACCCTTTCCTTTTATTGCTATCCTTCATATGGATTAAATTTTTTGCGAGTTTTTAAGAACCATATCTTAGCTTGAGGTCAATCGTAGCCAAACCGTACAAAAACAAATATAAAATAAAGACAAAAACAACTAATATTCAACCCTCGAAAAATTCCAAGCAAACACCGAACACCAACATCCGGTCAAATTCTTGAAATAAAAACAACAAAATAAACGCCAAAATTCAATTACCGATTAGACTTATTACAAAATAACATAAAAACAACAAAATAAACACCGGAAACCAACATTCGGTTTGCCGCTTCTCTTCTCTTAATCTTGCAAGTTTAATGACCACACAAGACTTTGAATATTCGATGTCCTAATTTACCCTGAATCCCAGCTCTGCTCTAGAAGCCTTTATTTATACTACTAAAAATGACATCAAAAACCACGATATAATGCTTATCTCCAATTGAAACTAAAGACAAAAATTGTACGACAGCAAGAATGATCATTGATTCGCTTTTGTCTGTCCACCACATATCACGATTTTTTAATTTTAATCTCTTTGTTGAATGCACTTATTAAATACATACACACATATATATTCATACAAAAATACATACAAAAACATGAATATAAGTATTTTTGATATTATGCATACTTTGTTTCATAACATTAACATTTATAAATCCTAATAATGTGAATAGTTTTATATTCAAGTAGAATTTTTACGATTGAAATTCAAGAAATATTTCAAGTAGTAAATTTCTTTTCTTTACAGGCGTCAATGTTTTTTTAATGGTGAAAAATATTTACGGTTTTTCCGAATCTACAATCAAAAGAATTGCAACTATGAATGTCTCGTAAATAAAACAATTTCAAATTGTGGATGTGTCAAGTTTTCAATGCCAAGTAAGTTTGAAAATAAAATTGAATCTGCCATTGAGGTTTGTTTCTCATACATTTATACTTTATAAAAATATTTCTAGAGTTTTTAAGTTTATGCAAATGCCTTGTTAATTCACTTATGATGTAGACTTGATAACAAATCAGGTATAAATATTTTACTACCAGGGATATGCACAAATTTCAAATCATACTTAAAACTTTAACAGTGTGGCTGTCATCCGCTGTAACCTCACAAATAGAATCTCACCTACTTCTTTTTCCATTAATTCTGATAAAGGTTTATGATCAGTCAAAACAACAAATTTTCTTTCATAAATATAATTATGGTATTTCTTACAAGCGAATAAAATTGCCAGGAGTTCCTTTTCTGCTTGACCATAACTAATCTCAGTATGGGTGAAAGACTATGAGAGTCAAATCCAATGGGGTTTTTATCCTGGATGAGACAACATCCTAATCTAAATTTTAAAGCATCTGCTTGAATATAGATATCTTTGCACGAATCAAATAATTGCAATATTGGCGCATTGATTATTTTATTATTAGTATCATTGAGACACTTGTAATGAATCGATAACCATTTAAACATTTCTCTAAGAGGCTGTGATAGCTCTGCTAAAGCAGGTATAAAATCTCTCACGTAATTAATCATAACAAGAAGTATATGTAATTTTTTTTATTTTGTGTCGAAGATAATTCTTCTATTACTTTAATTCTTTTTTTATCTATTTCTATTCCACTTCCTATGTAGTGTTCTAAATAATTTACTTTTTCAACTCTAAATTATATTTTATCTTTATTAAATCTGATACTTCTTTCTTTCGCCCTTTTCACTACTTTTCTTAAGTTTTGGTTGCGATTCAATAGTACTGCTACAAACTAGAATATTATCATCTATATAAATAAGAATACCAGATATATCTTGAAAATTTGCTTCATTCAATTTTTGAAAATAATCTATTAAATCTAAAGCATCCAGGTTGTGTCCAGCATCTGAACTTCCAGGTTGTGTTATGTATATTTATATATTTGTGTTATATAGGCAGTAAATTTTCTATAATTCTTTATCCATGAAAGTTACTAGTTCTCAATAAGGAATGATAGTTTTTGTAAAAAAAAAATAATAAAAATAATGAACTCAACTATATACATATTAATTATTTATATCAATAGGACCAGCTGGTATTCGTGTTTGCGGTTTAGCCGATATTAAATGTCATCAAAAAGTTGAAGATAATCTTTTACTCGAGGAATTTGAACAGCCCATGCAGAGAGAAAATCGAAATATACGTGAAAAAACTTCATGTGATTGCTTGCCAGCATGTGCATCATTGACATATGATTTCGAAATTTCACAGACAAAATACAATGCAACAAGTGTACTAGAGGCAATGAATGAAACATACGCCAATGAGAATCCTGGGTAAAATTTTCATAACAAAAGAATTTGAATAAATTTGAATCATTTTTTCTTTGTATTTCTAACTGTATTTCCAGATTACTGATGTCTAGAGTTTTTATATTTTTCAAACAAAAGCAATTTAATACTGTTAAACGATCTGAGCTGTACGGTACCACTGATTTTATGGCAAATTGTGGTGGGATCTTCAGCCTTTTCATGGGTGTATCACTTAATAGTGGTATCGAATTGATTTATTTTTGTTCAGTACGTTTGATAACAAACTGTTTAATGCGTAAAAACAGAATAACTAAAAATCAAAATTTTCCATCCGGAAGTGGCAATATTACACCGACTTCATTGAATACAAATAAGACTAGGAATAATAAAAAATGAATGAAAAATATTCTCTGAGTTTAACAACTTGTTCTAATTAATCGTTTTTAATAACTTAAAATATTCTTTAAATTACGAATAATTTTTAAATTTTTGAAGTACTGTTGGTATCACAAACTAAGATAAATTTTAAATAAAAAGAAAAATTCTTTATTAGTATACAATTTTCAATTTAATTTTTCACAATAAGGAATTTTATTAAAAGAGAAAGGTCTTTTCTGTTTGATTGAAGTGTAAAAATAGAAGAAGTTGACTTAAAATAAAATTGCTTAATCTTACTATTAGAGTGAGACCAATCGAATCAATAAAAGCACGAGACAATGTGTCAGCCACGACATTATGTGAACCTTTAATATACCTTAAATCGATAGTGAATTGGGATACGTAATCTAAATTAAGCGTTTAGCGTGGAGATTTTTCGGTTTTGGAAAATAAAAATGTTGTTAGTAATTTATGATCTGTGAAAATGATTAGGTTTTTGGCTTCCACAAAATACCTGAAATGTTTGATGGCTAAGTATATATGTAGCTAATAATTCACGATCAAAAGCAGAATATTTACGTTCAGTATCTTTTAATTTTTTAGAGCAAAATTCTAGAGTTTCCCATTTACCAATTTTATTCTGTTGCAAAACAGCTCCAACTGTATCGTTGGATGCGTCAACGTGTAGACTGACTTGCGCCGTGGGATCTGGATGTACTAGAAGAATATGTTGCTGGAAACAGTTTTTGATATCATCGAAGGCTTTTTGATGAATTTCAGACCAAATATGAAAAGTTTTTTATCTCTTTTTTATTGTTAGAATTTTTAAGAAGTTCGTACAATGGAATAGATATGTGTGCGATTTTAGGTATAAACCGGTGGTAGAAATTTATCATACTTAAAAATTGTTGTAATTTTTTAAATGATTCTAGTGGTGGAAATTCTTTGATTGCCAGAATTTTATCTCCAGACGTGATATACCATCGACTGAGATTACGTGGCCTAAAAAGTCAATTTTCTTTTTCCAAAAACTCATTTTGTGGTGTTAACATTTATACCATATTTTTGAAGTTCGGTGAAAAGTAAACGGAGGTGTTGTTTATTGTTTGATTTATTAGCGACGAGTATGTCGTCAACATAGGCGAAAACAAAATCAAATTTTGACAATACTATTGGATATTCTACAACTACGACATATATATGTTAAAAATATAAATTAATTTTAGTTAGTCTACTTGTAGAAATTAATTTTGTTTGACATTGACATATCAATTTTTTTTTTGTTCTTTTAAATAACAGTGTCACTCACTCTGTCAGTGAACATCTACAATATCAAACGTTGTTTTATTCATAATCATATTTATAAAATAAATCTTCAATCATCCTATAAATAGGTTGGATTTTCTCAACAAATACCTCGATAATAAATCTTTGAAAAGTTTGTGCACGTATGCCGTTCCTAACCCCAAAAGGCATACGTAAAAATTCGAATAGTCCGAATGGTGTGATCACAGCAGTTTTGTGTATGTCATCATTCACGACTGTAATTTTGTGATAGGCGCGTAGTAAATCGATTTTTGAAAAAATGGTGCAATTATGCAGATTCGAATTACTATCTTGAATGTTAGGAAGACGATATTTGTCAAATATAGTGACACTGTCTCCATTCGTTGCTTTCTTTTTTTTTTGGCACCATATGAAGCGGTGATGCAACTGAAGATGACGAATATTGACAAATACCTAATCTAACCATTAATTCGAAGTCAGATCTAGCAATTTTGTGTTTTTGAGGATCTAAACGTCGAACTCGTGCTGAAGGCAGAAACTTGATTGATAATGTGCACGGTAAAAAATTTTGTGAAATTTACAACTTTAAGAGTTGTGAATAATTGCAAAATTAAATGTAAAATCAAATCGCAATACCAATTTCACGAAAATGAAATGTAAAATCAAATAATTTTGTAGAAAAACACATTCCATAGTAAAAGTAAATTCACAGAATGTAATTTACAATATGTTAATTGTAAATTTAAAGTTTTTATGTAAAATAACATTTTGTACCAGAATTTTACAAAATTATTATTTAATTTTCACATAATTTATATTTAATTTTTATATTGATTGATTCATTTGAGTTCTAAAGTGCTTATTGGTCAGACATGTACAGCCATAAAAATTATTATTCAAAGTTAATTCAAAGTGTATTAAAGTCATATACCATATATGTAAGTATATTATGTTACATTATTTTGTTTTATTTTGTTTACAGCTCTATCGGTTTTTGGTTATCTATTAAATAATATTATACATATTATATTTTGTTTTCATTTTCAGCAACAGATACTAAAGACGTGTTCTACATTCACGCATATAATGAATTGGTCAACTCATCTTCAAATGATTTTAAACAAGCATTTTTTCAAGCATTCGGCTTGTATTTTATTTTAAATATATTATATCCAAGAGAGCTTTCGCAATGCTTGGAATTTATACAGCGATATATACAGTCGTTTTCCAAAAAATTAGGACCACTTACAAATTTTTTATTTTTTCAATTTCATCAAGCATAAGTTAATTATTGGAGGAGGAAAATTAAACAAATTGATTAATTTTTAAATATTTTATTTATTTAGAATGATTAACTATTAAAATTATAATTAATTTACTAATATTTAGTATTTTTGCCCTTGCATTTGATCAGCGCCTTGATTCTGTCAGGCATACTTCTAATACAGTTAACAGTAGCATTTTTAATATCTTCGTCCTCACTCCAAATTCTTGTAATATTTTCTTTGAGAATATTAATATTTGCATTATTTCTTGCGTATACTTTTCTTTTTAGCATACTCCAGACATTTTCTATTGGATTCATGTCGGGAGAATTCCCTGGCCACGGAAGAACTGAAATATCTGCTGCATCTAAAAGATTTCTAATGTTTTCTGCTCTATGACATGGTGCATTGTCGTGCATATATGTGTATTCATCTCCTAATGGTAACAGTTCATCAAAATACGGAAGAAATTCATACCTCAGAACTGTTTCGTATTTACTACTGTTCATGGTCCCATTAACGAAATACAAGGGACCGGGTCCATTCACCGAAATACAGGCCCATATCATTACTGCTGGTGGATATTTCGTATTTTTTTTTTATGCATTCCTCTTTGTATCTTTCTCCACGCTTTCTGCGTACATATTTGGTGCTTTCGGTGACTGCTTCCAATCGACACTCATCACTAAATATCACCTAAAAAGAAAATTTGAAAGCAAAGTTATAAGCGGCTTTATATAATTTAAAGTTTAATTACATAAATTACATAATAGTTGATTTTCTAGATATTGAACACATCAGAAATAGTTATTTAAACTAAATTTATACTGAATTACCTTTTCCCAATCATTAATTAGCCAATCACGGTAATTTTTTGCCCAGTTAAAGCGGGAGATCTGCATGCTACTTGTTAATAGCGGTTTTTTGGCAGGTCTTCGTGCTCGTAAACCGAAATCGTACAACCGTCTGCGTTAAGTTCTTAAGGAAATCTCAATTCCTTCGTTTAATAAATCTTTGTGAATATTTCCCGCAGACGCATTTCTGTTCTCCATTGCTTTACGGAGAATAATTCGCTCATCTCGTGGTGTTGTTTTCTTCAAACGCCCACAATTTTTACGTTTTGATGTGCAAGTGGTATTTTCATTTATATGTTTATTTATTCTCGACACCGTTTGGTGAGACACTTTTTGCATTTTTGCAATTTCCCGCATTGAATATTGATTCAATTTTAACAGCGACTCAATTGCGGCCTTTTTAGCTTCAATTATGTCTTTTTCTTTCCCCATTTGGTTTATAAAACTCTTAAACACTTACACACAATATTTTATTAATTAAATTAATTTTTTTAATTAAATCTTCACTTTAAAAAAAAAAAAAAATAATGCGCTAAATAACACTTAAATTAAAACCAATAATGTAAAAATATCCTGATATCATGCCTATTTATATATTTTTTTCTTGAATATATCAAGATAAAAACTGCTATTAAAGGATGCAGGTAGAATCGAATACCGAATACAGGTAGAATAAAATATTTACAAAATTATGGAAAATCCCATACCATTTTAATTTTGTTGATTACCTCCTTCAAAACCTACGTGAATCATTACAAGATGATAAAAGTAGCGATAATGATGGAAAAACTAAAAATGATCACATATATTCAAATTTTTTCAAGTGGTCCTAATTTTTTGGCAAACGACTGTATTTGCATTTTATACTGAAGCATCAAGAGGGAAAAAGAAAAATTTGACGGCTATGGCCAAAGTTATGCGGTTAATGTCAAGTCTTCAAAATTTCAAAATTAAAAAAATTAAGATAATTATAATATAGTATAATATATTTTATAATATAATGTATGTAAATATTTGATGTATGTATATTTATGTATTTAGAAATACCTATATATATGTACAAATTACGTGTACTATTATATAAATACACTTAAATAATTATAAAATATATTACGTACAATTAGAGCATCTTGAGTATAGAGCATCATATTATAGAGCATCTTGAGACGCATCTTTTGAGATATATGCCATATCTGTATCATGTACCGTTATAAAGTTATTATCAAAAATAGAATTTTGACAAAAAAATTAAAATGCTAATTATGGCCGACAGAGGGTGATGCGCCAAAAAAGACGAGTAGGCCGTGATTTAGGCCAAAAGGGCATTCTGTGGGCAAAATTTCAAGAGGATCGGGGGTGACACCTATTCGGAACTCCAGCCCAACAAATAAAATAAAATAAATTAAATTATTATTTATTATTTATTTATTTATTTATTCATTTATTCTTCATTATTTAAACGTATACAATATCATACAGAGTATATAAAATTTATTTTGATTATTATTCATAGTAGTTTATTAATTAAAAATTTAAATTATAGAACATTAATTCAGTTCTATAAAATCCAGCTGTCATAACAAGACACTTTCAAATTATATAATATGAAAACTACAAAAAAAACGAAAAGTAAATACTTCTTCCTTGAATAAAAATAACAATGATCATGACTATTATTGAATCCTTCAAAAAAATTAAATTTTGAAAATATTACAAATCACGATTACTTAAATAATAAAAAAAAATAATAATTAATTAAAGAAAATCATATGAAAATATTAAATTGAATTTAAATGCGTAAATTAAAATATAAAATTACATTGTATATGTATACATGTACCTTTACATGTAATAAATACATATAACATTTATGTAAATCTATTATATAGATGTATATTTTTTTTTTATAATTCAAACATGAAAATAAGAAAAGAAAAATAAAAAATATAAAAATTTACTATATGTTAAATAAAAATAAAAATCAAAACAAAAAAAATGTAATGAGATTTGATGATGATTATATAATTTTTGGTGTTTTTTTAATATTTTTCCTTTAAAGAGTATGACGATTTTGATAATAATATCTACAATATATGTATGCCTACCTTTAATTCGTAATGCAAATAAAATTTTCTATCTAAAACATAAAAATTGATTAACGTAATTTTACATTTTATAGCAGCAATCTTACATTCAATATATAAATAATAAACATTCACGAATGTAATTTCACGCACTTTTTGGAAATATTTTACCAATCATATTGTAAATTTACATCGAACCTCGAAATGAATGACATACACATGTAGTAATTTCACGTTAAATAATTTTGATTAATTGTGAGTTGTAAAATTACAACATTAAGGCTTCATTTACAATGTAACGCTTAGTGAAAGTGAAATTTCATTTCTGTTCACAATACAAAGTGAGCTTCGAAATTCAAAAATTTGACACTTCAATTTTATTTAAATTGAGATTTGACTTTGATTAAAAAAAAAAACATTTTTTTTTTTATTTAAATTGACAATTGAAATTCAAATTATCAAATTCTCAACTGAATTTCTCCATTTTTAAGTGGGAATTTAAAGGAATTTTAGGGAAATTCTTGCATTTTTTGGAAGTCTCCATCTTTTGGTCAATTTCCTAACAACATTTTTGTAATTAGATTTATAGCTTTTGTTAAGTGAAATTGAAATTAGGAATAGAACCTAATTTCAATTTACGTTGGCAATTTCAATTTCAATTAGAGAGTGACGCAGACATATAATTTCGTGTAAGAAAATAAGGAACAAAAGACATATAAATTTCACTTTCACTTAGCGTTGCACTGTGAACACAGTGTAAGAGTTGGCAACAAATTCACAATTCTTAAGCCTCATTCAGAATGTAACGCTAAGTGAAAGTGAAATTTCATAAAAAAGCACACTGTTCACAATGCAAAGTGAGCTTTGAAATTCAAAAATTTGATACTTCAATTATTGAGATTTGACTTTGATTAAAAAAAAATTTTTTTTTATTTAAATTGACATTTGAAATTCAAATTTTCAAATTCTCAACTGAATTTCTCCATTTTTAAGTGGGAATTTAAAGGAATTTTAGGGAAATTCTTGCATTTTTTGGAAGTCTCCATCTGTTGGTCAATTTCCTAACAACATTTTTGTTATTAGATTTATAGCTTTTGTTAAGTGAAATTGAAATTAGGAATAGATCCTAATTTCACTTTACGTTGGCAATTTCAATTCCAATTAGAGAGTGACGCAGACATCTAATGTCGTGTAAGAAAATAAGGAACAAAAGACATATAAATTTCACTTTCACTTAGCGTTACATTCTGAAGGAGCCTTTAAAGTTGTAAAATTTATTTACCGTGTGGTGAACCACATTATGTTAGACTGCTGAGTTGAAGTCTAGAGGTTTCATTAGTGCTGGGCTGGGAATTCGTTTAGAATCGAACCATATTCTTCTGTGATGAGAGGTAATCTAGTTGAAAAGCATGAAATTTCCATTGTGATATAGTTCACAGATAACGTCGTTGTTTGATCAATGAGTTTTTTATTATGTACGTCAACAAGAAGTTTGAATTTACTTAAAAAATCGACACCTAAAATCGCGTAATCGATAGAAGCTATTAGGAAACAATGATCATAATGTCGACTTAGGTTTAGATCAAGTGTTAATATCTCAAAGCCATAAGTAGTGATATATGAACGATTGGCTGAAACTAGGTTGAAATCTGACTTTGTATTATATTTAGGAAATAGTTTTTTAAGTACAATTGAAATTTCAGCACCTGTGTCTATTAAAAAACAACTTTTGTTTAATTGTCCTGAATGAGCTAGCCGCAGATAATTTTACTTGACTTCGTCTCCGCAGACGAAGTCGTTATTGTTCGTTTTTTGAATTTGATTTATTTTCAGATTGACTATAAGGTGGTACACATTTTTTCGCATTTTTACCGTATCGTTTATAATACCAACAAAATTTAAGTTGAGGACGTTTTTGTTGTGAGGACTACAATATCATACAATTCATATTTATATCAATATCTAATATTGCCCATCGACCAGCATATAGCATATAACAAGCTAACTATATATAAAAAGATCTTTATCTCTATATAAAGACTACATAATGTCACAAACAATCAACATACTTTATGTTTATTGTTTGTGATAATGTGCACAATTTATATATTATATCGTTATTTCCACCACCTTGGAATGAAAAAATATTCAACAATTTATTTTGTCTCAAAACCAATAATAATTTTCGTTTTGAAACTATAGAATAATATCAAAGATAATACAGTCCTACTAGATGAACCATTTCATTTTTTTTATTTAAATGTTTGTATGTTTGCCAAAAATAAAGATAGAAAAAGTTTTTCGAAACAATATCGAAAAAGAGCGAAAGTTTATAATTCAGGAGGGATGTAAATATGAGAGAAAAATAAGAATATTTATATAGAAGAATTAGTTTGTGAGTTGCATGACTGGTTTACTAAATTTTATATGGTTTTGAGTGGTACCATCACTTATTTGGGGTGCGTTCATGAACATTACTTTAACCATAGTCATGGTGTAGTATAGTTTAAGCAAAGTTGTGTTATACTACAGCCATAGTTATGTTAACTTCAAGTGGTTTTTGAACGCGATTTTTACCATAGTAGTAGCAATAAATTATCATTCAGCTGTCAAGCCAAGTTTAAAAAATTTTTACATATTATAATTTTTATATTTTTTGTTTGTCAAAAATTAATTATTTTTTACAAATGAAGTTTAAAACAAAATTAATTAATTTCAAATAAATTAAATTGAAATTTTCACAATTCACAACAAAAAATTAAATGACAAACGATTTTTTATTGTCAATGTCATTACCACTTAAAGGCTTACTATCGTTACTATCGTTAACCATGCTCTCGAGCAGGGTTAATTTTTGACATCAAATAGTTAAAAATTTACTTTACTACAGATGTTTATGAACGCTAAAAATTCATGTTGGTAGTTATGTTTTACTATGCCACCACCATTTTGAACGACAAATGATAACTATAGTTAACTATAGTAACGTTTATGAACGCACCCTTGATATGATATTATACTTGAATAAGTAAAAATAAATGGATATTTTGTACGCAAATGCTTTAGAATACAACAATTGACAATAGGGCTGTTTCTGTTTCAAATTTTTTTTTTATTGTATTGAGTTGATCGTCGTATTTAATATATGAATGACTTGAGAAAGGAGGTATTTCATATTTTATGTATTTTTATATATGTATGTATGTGTTGTTATGTTAATATGCCTTGTCGCGTGCTATATGATCTGACATAAATTCCTACTACTACTTCCAATTGAAATACATATATTGAGTTGTATTTATATCAAAGACCATATAAATATATACATTTATATGGTCTTTGGTTATAAATGTATTACCTGTATAGAGGTTTACATTATTTTCTGATGTAGGAATGTAGAATATTTGGCAACAGATGTTTTTACGTATGCATACATTATAATTACTGTAGCATTTGTACTGTACTCTATACATTTATATGGTCTTTGATTATAAATGTATTACTTGTATAGGTTTACATTATTTTCAGTTGTAGCATTGTAGAATATTTGGCAACAAAGGTTTTTACGTATGCATACATTATAATTGCTGTAGCATTATACCAGAGATACTATATAAATACATATAAATATGTTTTTACATAATATCACAGATCAGATACACTTATCTGCGATAGTGTATAGCATCTTTGATTATACATAATATATATGTATACATATGGATATATTATGGTTTTATTTTGTTATGGTTTTGAGTTCATTGACTTATGAATGCAAGATACGATTATATATTATCATATCCCGTGAATTGAATTTCTTCTTGAAATTTTTAATGAATGTCTTTTTTAATGTTTGGGCCTTAGGACTTCTGAATACATAAAGTATTATTCTGATTTATGATCATAATATAAAAATTTAAAAATCAGGTGTTTTGAGCATTACCAAATTTTTTTATAGACTGAGTCAATTTTTTTTCTATAACTAGGTAAAAATTGATATTTTATTTTCAAGTAATATGGAACATAATTTATAAATATGTGTATTTTTCTAAATCTTGAGGATAATGAATTTTAAATTATTTAAAATATTTTTTAAAAACAGAAAGCTTAAAAATATTTATTTGAAAATTTTTAAATTTTATTTCGTTGATGTTGTTTGTGTGTGGTATAAAGTATATACATACATTAAAAAAATTCTAAATACTATCGCTGATGAACATTTAATTAGATTCAATGAAAATTGATAATTATTTGTAGCTTGAAAAATATTATATATATATAGGTATATATAATAAACAACATGTCATGAAGTCGAAAATAAATTATTTGTAAATTTATGGATTTTTATGATTGAATGCAATCAAATTTTGTTCATTTATGTTTGTTTGAAAATAAATTATTAAGTAGAATGGGCCTATAATTCTAGTCCTAGAAATATTTTGGAGATCCGTATTATCAAAATATCTTCAGTAGTGATTCAAAAAATTATGTTTGAAAATAACGTGGAATAGGTTTACGTATAGTAAATTATAATTGCTTATTTGATTTTTGAATTCAAAATTTACCTTTGTATTTTAACATTTCTATTAAATTGATAGCTCAACTATTTAATATCATTCTTAAACCACATTTTAAAACTTAATCCATTCATTTCAAAAGTGCGAGAACTGGCCAGTTCTGCATGGTGCGGTCATGGAGTTGGCAAAAAAAAAGAAGTTAATCTGACCTGCCTATACTTTAGAATATATTATCAGAAATTTGAATAGCCTCTGACATTTAGTATTAGCACTATTAGTCATAAATATTTTCATGCAGCATTTTTTTTTTAACAAAAGTTTTAAAATTGCATGTATTTTTAATTCTGTTTTTTTCTATAAAATATATGTAACTTTGTTTTGAACTTAAATGAACCTAATGAATTCGGACAAAAAAGCGATGAATTATCAATCGTCTTTTAATACAGTTGAAATTATACAATATTTTAATAATTTAATAGTTGATATTATATTTAATTATTTATTATTATAATTAGATATGTATACACTAAACAAATTTATGGATTTATAATGTTTCGAGGATGCATTTCCAATTATTAATTGATTAGAAATTAAATGCCGTGTAAAAGTAGTTGTGAACAATACTGTACATCCAGTTTTAGTTTATCTATATAGTTGGAAGACAGTTTTCAAATTTTAAAATTTTATAATCAAATATACATATTACTATATATGATTTATGAAGTATTATATTTATATGCAAATTATGTATAAAAATATCTAAGAAAGTCATAGCAAAGCAGAAGAAAAATTTTGATCACGATCAAAGTGGATTTTGCATTTACGTAACCTGAATAATAGTGGTAACGTAGTAAATGAATGATATATTCTTCAAATATAGATATTGTGGTATCTTAAAAGGATATTTGCTTGAGGGCTGTTACCTATCAAAATTGTTATTTAATTCTTTTCAGAGGAAAACCATCAGAGTGCAGTGTAATTGATAAATATTCAGTGTAATATAAATATTGATAAATATAAACCAGCTGATTGCGAAAGTGTATATGTAATTTCCATATAATGTATTCATATATCTATGAATAACGAAAAGGTTCATATTTAACATTATACACAAATATTTTCATAAAGAAATATATTAAGGTATGTCATTGATACTATATACATTATAGATCCTGATATACATCATTGAACAATCTATTTTTATAATTACACTTGTATGTATGTGCACAAAATACCATATATACGATGTATACATGCAATCATGTATATCGCATAAACAGCACATTCATTGCATATAGTATTTACTATTATCTATTCTGCATAAGCAAGCAGCATGTTGTTATTAATGTCTACTATGTCATGTCTATTATGTATGTATTAGAATTAGTTTTTACATCGCATTCAATGTTATACCAAAGATCAATATAATATACCATGATATAATATATTTTATATATCGGTCTTTGGTTATATCAAACTTGTTTATTCATGTTATATGCCTTATGTATGTATGTGTACGATATCGTCTTCAATTCAATATGTATCCTTCTTACATATCCTTATGCACGAGCATAAACCATACATGGAAAATAAATATGTATTATCAAAATCTCTCAAAAATGTTCAAATTTATATTTATATGTTCCAGCCAATGATATTCATTTATTCTATTTTCAATACTCAAAATATACATTTACATATAAATAACACTTATATGTGTGGAATATCATATGAATTAAATGTACATTTTAAATAGCAATGTGTATTGTTTAGTGCTGCTAAACATTGACAGGTGTTCATTTCATTTGTGAGAGCAAATATTTATAATAAATGAGAACAAATTCGAAACACTATGGTCCGTCTACACAATTAGTTTTGATAACTCGATTTACAAAAACAATTCCTTTATAGCACAGACTGTCAGACACATTTATTGAAATCATTATAATTGTGTACAGGGTACATAACTAAAAGCAATTCGAAAAATTTTGAAAAACTTTTTTGATTTTGATGAAGCTTTTTCGATCTTTATCATTTATGTGAGTGTGTCGTTTTTGGAAAAATTACCACTTACACTAAAAAGAAAATCTATTGAGACGAAGAACTATATTATCTTTGCTGTACTATAAGTTGAATAATAATTAACATCATATTTGTTCATTATTTATTTTAAATAATACTGTTTATAGGATTCTGTTCAAAGATCAATTTGTAAATTGTTTGGTGTTCGTAATGATTTTTCAAATATGCTTTTCATTGTAGTTATATCTACACCATTATTTGTTTTAACAGGTATAGCCCAAGCAAATTTTTAAAACGTATCCATCACCGTTAGTAGAAATCGATATCCTTTGTTATTAGTTAAATAAGCACCCATTTCAAACAAATCAGCTTGCCAAAGATCATCTGTACCATTTGTAATAACTTTGCGGAGGCTAAATTTCTTTTGTGCTATCCTATGTAATTCTTCTACTAGTTGTCTTTTACTCATGTTTATATAGAATAGAGTGATTCATGAAATGTCAATCAATTTAGAGAGGTATTGATGTAGTTTCATGTATTTTAATTTGATCCAACACATCAGATAATGGGATATATATTTGCTCTATACTGCATTAACAAATATTGTCATTTGTATTATTAATATATGTTACACTTTAATTAATTTCATCAATTTTTTTTTCAAATCTATCTTCGGATTCCTTTAACATTTTGATGAAAAATTGTTTTGTAATTGCATCGGCATCTTGAATGGGATTTCCTAAGCTAGTTAAACGCTTGAATTTATATTGAAATGTCCATCTGTCGTTAAGATAAATCCTATTCCAGGAGGTCCACGTTCATTTGTAATTTTAGTATGCTTAGCAAAACGACCAAACCTGTGGAGGCTCATTCTATTTATGATGTTTTTAAAGAAATGTTAAACAATTATATCTGCTTTTCGCAATTCTTCGATAATCGATATAATTTCATTATTGTGATTTTTATGACCTGCTTTTTGTGATGCTATGCGAAGTTTTAATCTATCTACATACCAATTCAATAGGATCATCCCAATATATATAAAATGGCTTATGAACATTATATATCATTAATCTTTTTCCTTTATGTGAAGTAATTAATTTTTTTATAGTTTATCTATACTCTGCTCCACCATTATCTTTAATGTGACTATGTTCATTGTATACATCTTTTTTATAAACATTTGTTTTTAATAAAATATCTTTGTAGTTATTAATGTCATCAGTTGTGCATAAACTTTTCGTGAAAATTAGTTCTAATAGAACACGAGTTGTTTTATATTATATCAAAATTTAATTTTTTACAACCTAAATAGAATATATTTTTTTCTTCATTTTAACTTGGCCCATAAGCTTTATCAATATTATATTTATTGAAATACTCTTAAGTATAATATTTTTGTAGATTTTCTTCTAAATATTTATGAAGAGATCTTCGAAATTTATGATGCGGTGTACTGTAACTCAATTCACCAATTACTCTATTATCAGGTGTTTGAAAGCTGCTATGTTTCGATATATTAAAGTTCATTGCCAATCATTATCTAATTCTTTTTTAGTTTTTGTTTTTTATTCATTTTCTGATTCTCTTTTCAATATCAGGTTCTTTCTTCGTTTCTTGCGTAAGTTCTTTAATGGGTTCAGTAATAGGTTTAAAATTATTCCTAACTAATTTAACAGTATTGATTTTACGCGATTTAATTGTTTTGAATTTTTTACGCACTTCATTAGTAGCTTTTACCAATCTCCTTAGTACTTCTTCTTTATTCATGTTAACTGCTTAACCATCACCTTTTGGCCGTTAAATCAACTAACACTCAGTATTTTACTGTTTGATAACCACTCGATAACCCCTCGATAACCACTAATAACTACTCGATAACCACGCAATAACCAATCGATAACCTCTCGATAACCAGTCGATAACCACTCGATAAACACTCAATAAATACTCGATAATCACTCAATAACCACTCTAATCACTCGATAACTACTCAATAACCACTCAATAACTAATCTAACCACTCGATAACCACTCTAACCACTCGATAACCACTCAATACCCACTCGATAACCACTCTAACTACTCAATAATCACCCGATAATCACTCTAACCACTCGATAGCCACTCGAAAAATATAGCCAAACTCGATAGCTAAAAAATATATTGAAACATAGCTTATCAGTTTAATGTTACATATTTTCACTATGTACTCTTTCTCTATTTATTCTCATATTTAACTCATATTGAAAGGCATAAAGTTCTTTTTAAAAACATTCTGTAATAAATTCATTATAATATAAAATTTGTTCAGTGATAATAAAAATTTAAATTAAAATATATTAAGTAAAATTGTTACAATTTCGAGTTTCAGTGATTAATAATTTTTTCAGTTATAATTTAAATTAAAATTTAAACTTTAAGTAAAATTGTCACAATTTTCATTTTCAGTGATTAAATTTTCTCAGTGATAATAAAATTTAAATTAAAATACATTATTATATTAAAATATAGGCTTTTTCGAAAATGCAGGTTGCACTGTGAATTCTTTCGTATCTTCAAAATAGTACTAAAGCAGTAATGTGCAGTCTGCAGGAATAAAGCAGCGCGGCAAATGCGATGGTTAAGAGTTTTCACTTCGCACATTTTGCATTTTCGAACTAAAAATTAAGTGATAAGTGATAACCAACAATAATAATTATAATATTGAAAAATAATGTGTTCAATGTGTATCGTACAATTTTATTTATTGAAAATATGAATTTTAACCTCAATTTTAATATACTTAAGAATTTTTTCAATATCTTCACTTGAATCTGACATTATAAAGAATAAAACTTTTAAAACCAATCAATACAATTAATACAAAAAGTTCGAAATCCCAAAATTATTTTTTTATTATTTTAAAAAATTATTTTTTTTTTATTTTATTTTTGTAAAAAATTTATGTACGTACAATCTATCTGTTGTAAAGAATGAAGTGGTAGATAATTTCGACAGTACACTTGTCAGTAGCATATATGCAGTGTTTCAACTCACCCTTAAAATCTTTCAGGCCTGTTTTGCATTTTATAGTTTTCGAACGCACTGCATTGCTATTGTAGTGCAAAACTTATCGAACGCTCTGTTTTTGCAGTTAATATTTTTCGAACGAACTGCAAAAAATATCTAACTTAGAACTGAATTTACGAAAAGGCCTTATATTATTTATTATTTTTATTAATTAAAATACATTATTTATTATTATTTATTTATATTATTCACTTTGGATTGCGCTTTTTTTATATTAATATTTTATCTAATATTACAGGCGTTTTTTTAAAGTATAAAATCCGTATTTTTCAATACGACCTTCCTTATTTTAGTAATTGAAATTATTTTATTTATTCTAAAAAATAATAATGGCGACAAAAAGAGGCCAAAGGTGGGGAGCTAAATGTTTCGTTAGTAGTTGTGGTGTTCGGAAACGAGATTTTCCAAACACTAGATTTTTTCAGTTTCCCCAGAAAGATGCCTACAATTTTCAAGTGTGGGTTGATGCATGCGGAATTGAATATCCACCGCAATCAAAAAGAGCATGTATTTGTGAAAAACATTTTGAGCTAAAATATATTGGAAAAAAATATTTGAAACGTGAAGCGATACCGACGATTCATATTTGTCGTCAGAATAATGCAGAAAATATTTCAATTGGCTTCGATGAAAACAGTTGTACAAACATACTATTTTCTGGTAAAACATATTTGGGACCCAAAACGCGACAATATGAAAACGACCTTACGTTTGAAGAATTAGAACAGTTAGAGCCCCCAGTTTCCAATAAATCAACAGATGAAATTGAAAATGCCAAATGTTCTTCTTGTTTAAAATTAGAAAAAAACAATAAATTTTATATGATAAAATACCAAACGCTTTTAAAAAAATACAAAATTTTGAAAAACAAAATTGCGAATTTCCGTAAATAGTAGAAAAAGGAAATCTCGTTTGATAAGACGCACTTCTGAGAGACGTGCAGTTATGAAAAAAATAAATACTCCCTTAGTAGAAATAATTAATTCCACTAAAAATATGAGCCTTTCTGCTTAAGCATTTGCAACTATGCTTCTTTGCAGAAAATCAAGAACCGAGCAGTTTAGTGAAGAAGCCAGAAAAATAGCACTTGGTATCCATTTCAATTCCCCCGCGACTTACAATTTCTTGCGAAATTTAAAACTAAATTTACCTGCTATAAAATCTATTTATAGATGGTTACCAATTAAAGATCTTCATCCAGGCTTTAACAGTGAAATAACATCATCTTTGAATTGCCTTTCCAAAACTTGGGATTTCGATTATAAAGCGTTAAAATTAATTTTTGATGAAATTGCAATCAAACAAGAACTCGCCTATAATCGAAAAAAAGATAAAATTATTGGATTTGTAGATTCAGGAAATGTGAAAGAAAACAAAATAGCTAAGCAGGTTTGTGTTTTCATGCTCAGGGGTTTGTTAAAGAACTGGAAGTTGGTAATTAGTTACTAGACGTCAGAAAAAGGAATAAGTGGCAAAAAACTAGCAGAGATAGTTCCTGAGGTTTTGAAATATTGCTCAGATCTGGGTTTTGAGGTATTTGCAATAGTATGTGATCAGGGATCAAATAATAAAAAGTGTTTTAAAGAATTAGGGATAGATAAAAAACAATATAACAGTTTAAATAATAGGCCTGTTTTCGGCATATCTGATATTCCTCACTTGTTTAAATCAGTAAGGAATCTTTTGATGAAGACAGACATCTTCACTGCTGATGGTGAAATTAGCTGGTCTGTTGTTGTGGCTTTATATCTTCTTGAAAACAGACAGGGTACCAAAATGGCATACAAATTGAATTCCAGTCATATCAATCCAAACACGTGGCAAAAAATGAATGTTGTTTTGGCTACGCAAGTAATGAGTCGTACGACAGTTGCACCTATTAAAACAGCATCTGATTTAAATTTGTTTCCTAGTTCATGTAAGAAAAAAACAAATTCTACTGCCGAATTTCTTGAAAAAATGGATATAACATTCGATTGCTTAAATAGCAGAAGTCCTGTTTCAGAATATCCATATAAACATGGTCTGAAAAAAGAGGGTTTAATAAGAGAACACTTATTGAAAATGAATAATTATTTAAGCAATATAAAATATAAAACCGCGTTCTTGGCTTAGCTGACCATATATTTTTTCGATGCCGTGATAAAAACTTTTTATTAACAAATAAACTAAACCAAGACCCTCTAGAAAATCTTTTTTCTGTAATAAGAAGTAGAGGAGGTAACAATAACAATCCATCGCTAGATAGTTTCAATAAAATAATTGGAAGAATAATG
The DNA here is from genome assembly GCA_951394055.1 of Villa cingulata. NCBI lineage: Eukaryota > Metazoa > Arthropoda > Insecta > Diptera > Bombyliidae > Villa > Villa cingulata. The sequence goes on along the minus strand of OX596019.1, from coordinate 26,312,242 downwards.
TGTCAAAAAATAATTACATATTCTCCAGAAGGAAGTAATTGTGAAGATAACGAAGAATTTTGCGTATTACCAAATTATGACTGTGAGCAAAATAAGACAGTTCCTGCCGAAGAGTATGGTGTTAATGAGAAACAATTCAAGAAAAATTCCTTGAGAAGACAATGCTTAATGAAGATGTTTCCCTGCGATATTTTGTCGGTTATGTTGCAAATTCATTTTTTATAAAACAAAATTGCAATAACTGCTTCAGAGAACTAGTCAAGGTTGATGAGGATATTTCTCCCCCAAAACAATCTGAACTATTGATATTTCATAGGGATTATTCTTCTGACTCAAATTTTGGAAATTTAAGAACACCAACCGATGAATTTTTCAATATTTCGAAAATTTTCTTATTAATATTTAAAGAAATTTTTAATGAGTCTCCTGAAAAAAAAACATATCAAAGACTACATCGTTAAAGCGTTAAAGCTCATGTTGAAAAAACGGAAAATTATTCGTTTTGGTTGTCCCTAGAAAATCCATGTCGTGAACACCATATTCAATTATTAAATCACTTTATTCTTATTTTGTTACTGAAGCATTCTCAGTGGACAAGTAAGGAATTAAGTAATAAGAGTGATAGGAAAATAAAAATTATTACGAATAAACATAAAAAAAAATAATTCAAAACGACCGTCTTGTGTAAACAAGGGAAAAAAAGGAATGGGAAAAATTAAACAAAAACAAAAAAAGTAGGTTAAAATTTTAAGTTTTTTTCAAAAATAAAAGAGGTTGTTAAAAAAAATTGATGAAATATAAGTCAGTTACATTGTTTTATCAAAAATGTTTTCAAATAATAGTTTTAAAATTGCTATTGTAAGATAAATATAATATGATGTATTATGACTAAATCTTCATCCAAATACAACATTATTATCCTTTCATAAATGCATGATATCAACATATGTGATAACCGATTTATTTTTACCATCATAATTTATTATGTATAATTTTATAAATCAATTGAATTCAGTTAAAAATGCCTAACCCAAAAGTAATTTCTTAAGTCAAATCAAAAAGATTACTATGCTAGGCATATCGCATATAGTATGTATGGTATGGACCTGTGCGTATATTGTATACACATTATATTTGGTTTGTGATAGACTTGCTGTTCTATAATTTCTACTTGTATTGCACCATAGTCATAGATAAATAAAATACTATATACATATATAATATACATATAAACATAAAAGTCGGTGAATATGAATAGCTATATACGAAATTATTATAATTACGGCCATTACGGCAATGGACAATATAAATATAGCGAATTATTGTACACAATACACATGTACATGCACATTCACATACACTACAATCACCAGAATCACATTCACGATGTCAATCATCGAGTACAAGCTGTGTGCTGTGTGCTCTGTGCAATGCATATGCGCATGGTAAATATGTAGATAGAATCGTGGTAAGTAAGGTATGTTATTTTATTATATACGATTTTACATGTTATACAAAAACAACATTGAAACTTAAATAAGAAATTTTCGTTATTTTTGATCGTTTATATTTGAATCCTGAAGTTCAAAATAAAAGTTTTTCATAAAAGCTAAGTAGGAGTTAAGATATCATTGAGGAGTTGATAGAAAACCGTGACCGTATTTTGTTCTACTTGTCAAGTCTATATCTTGTTATTGTCTTTGGTATAATCTATATTTTTTTGAAAATTACTTATTTATAATTATATTAGTTTAGTTTATTTATATAGTTTAGTTTATATACTTATATTTACAAGCATTTTAATCTATTACAAGCATTCATACCTATATGCACTTAAGAATGTGATATCAATATTGTTTTAAAAAACTTTTTATTTCTTCTATAAATTCTACTTCTAATGTTATGATATTAGAATGCTCATAACGGTCAATTATACAGGGTGTCCGCCTCGGGTGGTTAACCGGCACACAGCAGATAGGTCTCGACGACAAACAAAAAATCGTTGTACAGTAGGAGGGTAATCTCAACCACATCTTTATCCAAAAGTAAATCTACAACTACACTTCAATATCTTCGTTAGCAAAACTCAAAACCATTTTTACCTTCCGTTTCCGTTAAAAAACTTTTGCACCATGCACCATCGTGGCACAGAACGAAGGTATATATACTACTCAAGAATTTCTTTCCAAAACAAAAGCACTCAAAATGAATTTCACAAATATATGGTTTTTTTGCCGAATTGTTTCGGCCAAAGATATTACGTTAGCAAGCCATTTTTCATATTTATCAGTGTTTAGTTTTGGAAAACTATAAAATCTTATCTTAGGAAATTTCGCACATGTTGCATGGCAAGTGGGAATAATACATTTTGTTCTTTGCCAAGACATAGTTACTTTTATTTTTTTCCCAAAATTTAATAAACTCAGATTATAATAATATGAATAATAGAAAAATATATGGGAAACAAAAGTTTTCAAAAGAAGAGGCGTAAGAAAATTGTTTGTATATAGGACAATCACCTACAATCGTTAACACACGATTATGAAAGTGTAGGCCTGGTAACGCTAAAAATAAAGAAGTCAATTAAGATTTTGATAATTATAGCACATATGTACTAGATTAAGAAAATTATGGTACTAGTTTTGTAAGACTATAAAAGTCAGCATTAAGAATCATTGTTCTCCTTTTGTATAATAAACGTATAACTGATAACACCGTTTTTTTTATTTATTCCTACAAAAGTAAGTTCAAAAAATAAAAAGATAGATATATTTTGAATTTATGTTTTTATTCTTCTTCAAATTCAACTTATACAATATGAAAATAATTAAAATTATCTGCTTAATTCATGGTATAGTAATTTTAAACTTAAATTGATAATCTTAAATTTTCAGTATTACAATAACTAATAGATCTAAATATTTTAGAGTATTGTAAAACAAAGTATTATTTTGTACTAAGTAGTTTCTCTAGTGAAAGAAAAATAATAGATTAATATTCCCGTCAACACCAGGAATATTAATAGAAACTCCAGTCAGCACCCGGAGTAGTTAGTTTAGTATGTTAATATTCCAGTCAGCACCAGGAATATTTATAAGAATAATCTAGTCAACAACCAGAGTAAGATAATTAGTTATTATTATTTATATTCTCGTCAACACGAGGAATATATGCTAAATATAAACTTCAGTTAGCATACGAAGTTTATTTTATTATTGAATTTCTAGTCAGCACCCAGAGAATTCACAAAGTTTTAGTATGGGAATAATTTTTTGTGTATATAAATTTCAGTCAGCACCCGAAATTTATATTTCTTAGGCCCAGTTTCACAAAGAATAGATAAATTATTTATTCCAAAGCTTTCGCTATCCATAGAATAAATCTCAAGTTTAAGCCTATTTTGCGTTTCACAAACGTTTGATAAGTTAATCTATAGATAAATCTATAGCATAGACTAATATATAGATTGGAAATGCTTATGGCAGAAATCGTGTTCATAACTATTAAGTAAACATCAAAATAGCTTTTGAGAGATTTTGAAAAAGCTATAAAATCAGAATAAGGAAAATAAATGAGAGAACTTTTGTAATCTTTTGAAATCTTGTATATCTTGAAGAAAAAACAAATTTAAAAATCAAAAATCTATGTAGCTATATTCTTATCGGAAATGATAAAAAATATCGAATAACAGGCAAATGTACAAAATCGTATATTTTAAGTCGACTGTCACATTATTCTGATTCTGAATCTGAAACGTAAAATTTCAGATTCAGAATTCACTTTTTGTTCATTCTGATTCTGAATCTGAAAACTCCTTTTCAATATTTTTCTTTAAATTTGTTATTGTTATAAAACACTTTACTTATCGAGTGAACATTAAACCATCGAACAATAACTACTATGAGTGGCGAGTACGTAGGTAAGACGCACTTTTCAATGGAGGGTGAAATAAAGTTAATCTTCTGTCTTCTATCTTACGATCTTCAAGTTGTATATAAACAAGTAATTTTATGTCAATTTATTGAGTGGTTTAGCTATGAATTCAGATTCAGATTTCAGGTACATGTGACATGTTACATTTACTGTCAGCATGTTTCATTTTCTATTCTGAAAATAATCAGATTACAAAACGGAAGTACGAACCGGAATTTTTTTAGAAGATGAATTTTTCAGAGCCATGTAACAAGTCACATTTACTACAATGCATTTGAAAGTGATTCTGAATTTTTCAGATTCAGAATCAGACTCATGTGACAGTAGGCTAAAGGAAATTTAAATTTTCAACAAATTTATGTTATGACTGGCAATGAATATAATAATATATATTATCACATACAAATATCCTTATCTGTGATATTATATATACAATTAAAACTGGTTTTGAAAGTATCTAACACATATGTGCATGCATACTATCAAAGAATATATATCTACTAGTTACGTTAGTTATATATTCTTTGATACTATGCAATCTGTATTGTTGGCTACATGAATATAAATATTCTATATTCATGATTCAAGTAAGACCATGTATGACGGTATAACATAAGTATAACATAACCGTATAACACAGTACTACTGCCAGCTATTGCAATGAACATGTATTGTGTATTGTTTTTTAAATAAATATGCATGTATTTTCATTGCCAGCTATTGAAATCACAGTATATCTATATTCATACAGTAATGACACTGAGCACGCGTTAGCAAAAATTTCTCATGACCTTTGTCCCGTTATTTATTCGGCCTTAACGGTTTTGCTAATAGTCGATAGCAATTAAGAGCCTTTGTATACGAAAAAGAGACCAAAAAAATGGAACTGCAACACCAACTGTTTTAAAAAATATAACATTATTACAGTGTATACCTACTCATTAAAAAAAGTACAAATTTTGTTATTTAAAATTTTTTATCTAAAATAAACAAAATTAATTGTAAATGCATTACACTTAAAATTTTGTGTTTGATATCAAATGTTTTTACATTTTTGTTAAATTTCTTAATTATAAATTAAATTCTTACTCTAATATATAGCATAACAAAATAAACTTTTTCTTGTCTTCAAAATTCTCAGAAATTATATGAATCACCTTATATCTTGATATAATGACGCGTCAGGTAGTCAAAAAAAAAGTTCCAAATCGCCTTTAAAAATGCATTGTGAAAAAATCGTATACATGTACAATATGATTGTATTGCTCACATTTATATATTGTTTTGTATCTTTTCTTCATTACGGCGGTTTATAAGGAAATATGGATTTGACATAAGTACATTAATTCTGTACTGTTTTTGTAAATTGAATTTTGATTTTTTTTATTATTTTAAAATAAGTAATTATGTGTGTTATTAAATTTAAAAAAAAAAAGAGTGTCACATCTTATTGCTTTGTTGATCAGTGATAAATATTCTATATTGATTCCAGTACTACTGCCAGCTATTGCAATGAACATGTATTGTGTATTGTTTTTTAAATAAATATGCATGTATTTTCATTGCCAGCTATTGAAATCTACAATATATGTAATATATATGGAAATTCGTGAGCGAAAAATTATCTCTCCTCTCAGTAAAAGCTCCTGCCAGCCATTCTTCAAGTTTCTGCCAGCTATGATCGATTTCAAAAGTGTATTAAAAATTTATACGGTCATTTCCTATCTATATATTAGTCTATGTCTATAGGTTATTTTAACTTCATGTTTTCTGCAGGTTAAATTGCTTATCTATAGATAAATGGAAAGCTCAATTGACATTTATCCACTGTACTGGTAAAAGTATATGTTTAATTATTATTGAATTGTGTTTGATCCAAGTTTTATATTAAAAAACCATTTAAATTTTAAAAATAATATATAAAAAATAAATAAAGTGTTTTTGATTGAAGTTTTATACTAAAAAACTATTTGAATTTTAAAAATAATATAATGTATACATATAAAATAAATGAAGTGTTTTTGATTGAAGTTTTATACTAAAAAACTATTTGAATTTTAAAAATAATATAATGTATACATATAAAATAAATGAAGTGTTTTTGATTGAAGTTTTATACTAAAACACTATTTGAATTTTAAAAATAATATATATAAAATAAATAGATTGTAAAATAGAAAAAAAAGTGAAATATATATTAATGTATACGAGTATACGAGTATATACAACGTATATAGTGTTTTGTTTGAAAAATGTCGTTAGTATCTTCAGTGAGTTCAGTATCATCTCCATCTGTTTCTACAGATAGTTTTGATTCAGATACCTCACAGGATTCTAGTGAAGGCAATATTCAGTGTTCATATAGATTTTATTCAAGATTTTTGAGAGCACGAACGTACCCATTTCAAAAATACGACAGGGGACAATTCAAAGCAAGGTTTAGATTGTCCAAACAGGCCGTACTTTTTTTATATAATAAAATTCAAATCCACATTACACCACAAACGTTAAGGAGTTTTTCAATATCAGCGATGGATTTCCGTTCTGTGATACGATAAAATGATAACACTTTATCACGGTATCACTGAAAATGTGATTCTCGTTTAGTAAAATAGAAACAAGTCTCAAAAATTTATCATACGCGAAGAATTTTTATCACCAACTTTTTGACGGTGATAAATTTGTAAATCGAGTGATATAATGGTGAGATAATATAATTTTTTAGTAGAAATAATTTTGAAAAGAAATCAAAAATTTGTATTTTTATTAAATATTCTATATTTTTTATTGTTATTATTTTTTTTTCATTTATTTATTTATTTATTATAAATAAAAAAACTAAAATTAAGTCAAATGTACATACGATAATAATATTTAAATAAAATTATAATAATTATAATATTTCAATATTTTTATTTAATTAAACTTACATTATAAACAATAAACAATTCGTCTGACTGCCAAAGAAATACAAGTATGTATTAACGTATCTTGAAATTTGAATTTTTAAATTCAAAATTTGAAAATATATATGGATTTGACATTTGTATTATGTATATAATTAGACGAATCCATCTATATTACAGCACTGAAACTACGGAGCTTTGGTTAGTTAACTATGGATAATTTACTAGATAACTTTCATAATTTTGTTTGTGAAACAGTAGTTTTAATTTATCTCTTGAATAAATTTATCAATGAGTTAGTTATCCCTAGATTTATCTATTCTTTGTGAAACTGGGCCTTAGTAAACTTCTAGTCAGCACCCAGTTATTTACACTTGGTTAGTTAGAATCACTGATCAACCACTTACAAGATGTAAAACTCTTTTTTTTTAAATTTACCAACACACATAAATATTTAAAAATAATAAAAAAAATCAAAATTCAATTTACAAAAACAGTATACAGAATTAATGTACTTATTTCAAATCCATATTTCCTTATAAACCACCGTAATGAAGAAAAGATACAAAACAATATATAAATGTGAGCAATACAATCATATTGTACATGTATACGATTTTTTCACAATGCATTTTTAAAGGCGATTTGGAACTTTTTTACTGTGTTAGTACTGGTTAGTTAGACAATGTAAATCATGGGGAAAATTGAAACTGATACGCAGATGTTTACATTTTTTCATAATGTAATTTTAAAGGCGATCTGAAACTTTTTTTTTGACTACATGACGCGTCATTATATCAAGATATAAGGTGATTCATATAATTTCTGAGAATTTTGAAGACAAGAAAAAGTTTATTTTGTTAAGCTGTTATTAGAGTAAGATTTTATTTTATAATGAAGAAATTTAACAAAAATGTAAAAACATTCGATAGCAAACACAAAATTTTAAGTGTAATGCATTTATAATTAATTTTGTTATTTTAGATAAAAAATTTTAAATAACAAAATTTGTACTTTTTTTAATGAGTAGACCCTGTAATAATGTTACATTTTTTAAACGGTTGGTGTTGCAGTTCCATGTTTTTTTGTCTCTTTTTCGTACAAAGACGCTTAATTACTTTCGATTTTTAGCAAAACCGTTAAGGCCGAATGAATGAACGGGCAAAGGTCACGAGAAATTTTTGCTAACACGTGCTCACTGTCACTACTGTATGAATGTAGATTTACTGTGTATATATTATTCTATGGTTTTATTATTGCTAAAAATTGCTAGAAATTATTGCTAACACGTGCTCAGTGTCACATCTTATTATAGTGGTTGATCAGTGGTTAGGATAAGAATGAAGGTGAAGATGCTTGATTTCTTCGGTTTATATACTTTTGTGAACAAAAGTAAATTTCTAGAAAATTAACGGTGTCTCTTATTTTTGAGCGCTATTGTAATTATTTGAAAGTAGATAGTATTGTAGTACGTATTAATAACCATAACATAATTGAGACATTGAATTCCCAAATAAAGATCAATGAAAACCTTAATCAAACTTTTACAAAATTAAAAGAAATAGTGGAAAAATATCGTTTATTATTTACACAATATAACGAAATAGTTAATTACCAAAAAACATTACTTAGACAATCACTCTATATAGACTTTGTCTTAAAACTGAAAATAGTACAAGACAATATAGAACACATTTAAGACAACACAGCTTTATCTAGATTAGGTCTAATACAGAGTAAGTAACTAAATAATGACTAATGAAGAAATTACCAAATACGAAATAGACATATAAAAGTTACAAAATATAAAACTTGGTACTGCAATTGATAACAAAGGAAACATATTATTTGTTATAAGAATTCCAAAAGAAACAATAACATTACAGAAAACTTTACTCATTCCAATCGGTAACATTCAAAATCGTGAATTGAATTTCAATCCACAATTAATTGTTAGATATAAAGATAAAATTTATAATTTTGAAGAAAATAAAGATTTAAAAAACTTAAAACCTTATAAAATTTGTCTCATAAAAAAGAATTGTATTTGCATATTTAATAATGCTTCGGAAATATTAGAATTAGAAAGAGGTATAGTACATAATTGCAAAAAACCCAAAAAAAAGTTAAACTATCCAGTAATTATTACAATCGTAAAGTTATAATGAATGGAAATTATTTAATTAATTTTAATAATTGTTCAGTCAAAATCGAAAATTATACAAAATAATAGAAAAGTATTTAAACAAAGTTTTTCTCTTCCAACCTCTTTAGAAACAAGTAAAGATTTAAATAAGAAGTTGATATTCGATGACATTATACTCGATCAAATCGAAACTATAAAAGAAATTAAAGAAATAAATAATTATAAGATTAATCCTTATATTAATGAAAGAATTATTCTTTTTATAATTATTATAAAAATTAACTATTTTTTTATTGTATTATAAACAAAATATTTTTATACTTTCACCATCACATTGAATATCAAAATACAAATATAAAAAATTACACGTTTAAAAACGAAAAACGAATTTTAATGATCTTGCAATTTTTTCTTCCCATCAAATAATTATATGTAATTTCCGTTCCCATATAATGAAAATTTCTAATTCTGCAATTTCTTTAAAATGTTATACTACATTCACGTTGACCAAAATAACGTGACTTTGTGCTTACAAAATATATATAAACCACGATAATAAAACTTAAGTTCAGTTCTGAAACTCCACTCTGAAAAGTTGTAATTTAAATTGTGTAATTGTAATTTAAATTGTGAGCAAACCAATGTTTGTAAAAAAATTGTAATTTTAATAAATAAAATCTTAGTTATAAAAAAAATGTTGAGCTAAATTTTTATTATGGAAAAAAAAGCAGTTGTCGAAGGAAGAAATAGGCAAAGTGTTAGCTCTTAAGGAAGAAGGCTATAATGGCAAATAGCTAAGAAAATTGGACGTAGCAAAAACCATCATATATAAAAATGAAGTATTTTGATCTACATGAATCAATTACACATGCAAACAAATCTTCATTTTAATTGAAATCTAATAAATAATAGTTATAAAAATAACAATTCTAATTAATTTCGCAACACGACACTCGAAAGATCCAAAAACACAAATATAAAAACTAAACCACTAAACTGTCAAATAATCAACAATAAACAATTATTCCAATAAGAATATTCAATGTTGATCTCAACAACTGACACAAACATCAACATGCATTACACTCATAAACATTATAATTAAGTCAACAACCAATATTCAATAATATAATACAAATTTTAGACTAAGGCAACAACACTTGTAATTAATTATAAAATTAAATAATTAAATTAAATTAATTAAATGTTTTATTAATTTAATTATACATACAAGAAAACAAATTGTAAACGATCACTATAATATAAAATGTAACTAAACATAATACATAATAGAATAAGTATCAGATCAAAGATCAAAATGTAATATATGCACCTATCAACAATTACTTACAATTCAATAAAAGAATTCCAATTAGAATAGTCAAAATTGTGTAAAAAAATATTATTATTGTAAATATTATTATTAGTAAAATTAAATAATTGTATTATTTTTTGTTGCATACTATTTGGTGACGAAAGTAAATTTCAAAATCAATGACAAATAAAATAAATAATTAATTATAAAATTTTCAAATAATTCCAATAGGGCTAAAAAATAATAGACACCGTTAATTTTCTAGAAATTTACTTTTGTTCTCAAAAATATGTAAACCGAAGAAATCAAGCATCTTCACCTTCATTCTTATCCTAACTAACCAAGTGTAAATTACTGGGTGCTGACTAGAAATTTACACATTCTCCCCACTTCCAAAAACTTAGTAGATATTCTGGGTTCTGACTAGAAATTCAATAATAAAATAAACTTCGTGTGCTGACTGAAGTTTATATTCAACATATATTGCTGGTGTTGACGGGAATATAAATACTAACTATTTATCTTACTCTGGGTGTTGACTAGATTATTCATATAAATATTCCTGGTGCTGACTGGAATATTAACATACTAAACTAACTACTCCGGGTGCTGACTGGAGTTTCTATTAATATTCCTGTTGTTGACGGGAATATTAATCTTTTTTTTTTCTACTGGAGAACTAAATTATACCTAACACAAAATAATACCAAAGTAAATACAGGTAAACCAAGTAACAAAAATCTCAGCTATTAAGCTAAATAGAATGGGAGATCCGAGAAAAAAGTAGTTCAAATATACATGTTTATCAAATATTGTCAGCAATTCTCACAGCAACAACAATTTTCTTAAAGTCTGAAAAGCACTTTACCTGTCAATTGCAAAATTACTATATTTATAATGTTAAAATGTGTACATGAAAAAATAAGATAAAAAGTACACATACTATCAAACTTCTCATTTTCTATATCACCGACATCACAATAATGCAAAATTCTCTCTGCTTACATTTTTTTTTACATTAGTTTTTAATAGCCTTCGTGATATGCACTAGTGGTAGTTGAAAATATTCTTATTTGATTCACATACGAAGTCTATTTCGCTTCAACTTTTTTATTCGTTGTTCTTCTAACCTATAATTGTTCTTCTGATAATAGCCTCCGTGATAATTTGACGGTAAATACAATCTACACGTGCTTGATGTTGTTGTTGTTGTTTGAGTTGTTTTTTAGAGTGAATTTTTGATTGTGTTGGTTGGTTTTTGTAAAGGATGACAATAATGGAAAAATAATGACAGAATTATAGGACTTGGAGCATAAATGTATTCATTAAGTGTAAAAAATTCTAAAAATATTAAAAAAATTAAAGCTATTAAGAAAATAGTTTAGATAATTTAAGTCTGGATAATTACAGATATTGTTTATATAAGAAAAAATTATTTTAAAGTAATAATATGTATATATTTAGATCTAAGATTCACAAAATGTATACACAAGTAGTTAATGACTTAACTTTAAGTTTTTTAGATGATAAGAGATATATTAAAGAAAATGGTATAAGCACCCATGCTTGGGGCCATTACAAAAAAAAAAATTGAATTCACAGCAGAAAAATTCTTTTATTTATTAATATTATTTGACAACATTTCATTTTCATATATTCTTAAAATTAAAGCATTCTGGAGAGCGCAAAATCCATCATGAGTTGTACATCTTATTATATGTGAATATTTTTTTGAAGATTTTCTAAATTTGGAGCGCCAAGTTCATCTATATCAACAACGGTTGCAACACATTTGCTTAAAAACTTGTTTGATATTATTTTTTTTCTCATGACCTTCAACATATATTGTTGCATCTTTTAAATTGCTGCTAAGAAACTGCTTCAAACTTTTAAAATTAATTGATCCTTCATTCCATACTAGTCCGTGATGATTATTGAATAATCATTTTGCTTGCCTTTGTTGTTGTAGCGGCAAATTTTAAAATTTTATGGTTCAACGGACCTGAATTTCTTAGACAATGAACAAGATTTTGGCCTAAGACAAGGTTGAATCTATTCGAAATGAAGAAGAAGAAAACCCAATTAAGGTCTTACTTAAGGTCATACTCAACCACGAAGCACTACATCCGTTATATACAATAAATCACAACAATTCATTTAGAAGGTTGCAGCGAGTAATGGCGTATGTGTTTAAAGCAATTAACATTATGAGGCGTAGACACCAACAAGGTGAGAAATTTCCAACCGCAATAGAACTAGATAATGCTACTAAAGAAATTAAAAGAGAAGTTCAACGTGAGCACTTTACTTCCGAAATAAAAAGCTTGAAAAAAGGTAACCAGGTGCACCATCGAGTAAAATAGTAAGTCTAGCTCCATTTTTAGATAAACAAGATCTTCGTCGTGTGGACGGAAGAATAAAGGAGGCTAATGTATCATATGATGCGAAACATCCTCTTCTTCTTCCAAGTGATCATTTCATTTTTAAGTGTGGGTAGACTTCTGCGGTCCATTTTACACCCATTTAAAAATTAGAGGAAAAAGATCGCAAAAGTCATATATTGTTGTGTTTTGTTGTCTAGTAACAAAGGCAACACATTTAGAAGTAGTTTCTGATTTAACTACATTGGGATTTATTGGTGCATTAAAGAGATTTGTTGTAAGACAGAAAAAAATTTGTGGGAACCAAAAATCAACTTCAAGAATTGCAGAACATTCTAACCGATGAGAAGTCAATTGAGAAAATATCTAACACGGTGACAGCACATAATATCCAGTTCAAGTTTATATCTCCTCGAGCACCTCATTTCGGCGGTCTGTGGGAAGCGGCTGTTAAATCCGTTAAATATCTACTACAAGGAAGCGTCGCTTCAGCCGCATTAACATATGAAGAACTTTGTATTGTCACAACTGAAATTGAAGCGATATTGAATTCTAGACCTATAACGGCCATGTCCTCCAACCCTAACAATCTCTCACCCATAACACCTGCACATTTCCTCATAGAAGAACCATTAACATCAATCCCTGATCCTCACAGTACAATGTCGAAAATGTCATTGGCGCCCAGATGGGCACTATTCAGTCAAATACGAGAAGAATTTTGGAAACGCTGGTACATCGAATATTTACATCTTTTACAACAACGAGCAAAATGGACAAGGGAATATGAAAACTTACTACCTGGTACACTCGTACTAGTAAAGGAGGACAATCAACCACCATGAAAATGGGAAAATGGCAAATGGGAAAAATAATTGGAACAAGTGAAGGTCCTGACAAGAAGGTGAGAGTGGCAAATGTGAAAACATTCATAGGGATTTACCGTCGAACGATACATCATTTGGCACCACTAGTCACAGATACATCAGAAGAATAGGAAGAAGAGCAAGCGTCACTTAATCAAGACAAAGCAAATATGAATTTCGAGGGCACACAAGCGATATACACAAAACCAGAAAAAACAAGCAACAAAGCGACGAAATAATGAATTTGTGGAAATTTCGAAATAATGAAACGCGGAACCATGAATTGGTTCAAGGTCTTCTTACTAACGTCACTTATATTACCATTATTCAGCCCTGTAAGCACAGTACAGATTGAAAGAAGTTCATTGAATAATACTGCTGGTGTATACTTAGAAAAATTAGGAAATGCTATGATAATGGAAGGTCAATGGAAAATAGAAGTGTACTACGACTTAAAGGCGTATTGGGCTGCATTAAATTAAAACCAATAGAGCAAAGTATTCTTTTAATGAAAAGACTGTGTGATAAAATAAGGAGTAATGATTATCAAGTCGATATTGTGAACGAATACCAGCATCAGTTTCAAAAAATAAGGAGCAGCAATCAGTTAATGGTCAGCAACAACAGAACTATAAGTGAATCGAGATTTAAAAGATCAAAATCCCCACTCAACTTCATAAGAAGTGCATTCCACTCTCTGATTGGTGTATTATCAAAAACGATAAATAACGTACAACAGAATGAAAACCATTTGCTTGAATTGATACAAAATCAAACATCTATCATTGAAACTACAAAGAACATAATGAAGAAATCAGAAGAAGAAGAAACTAAACAAATGAAATTCATTCAAGAAAAAATTAAGGATGTCTATGAGAAATTAAACCATGAAGACTCAAATGTAAAACAAGAAGGAATGGTTCCAGGATTCAACAATATTGCCATTCTCTGTTCAGCATTTATTGAAGAGTATAGAATGATACAACATTCAATACTAGAGATAATCATGTCAAGATACAGCTAAATTTAATCAAAAATCATATTCCGTCAAGAACTCAACTACCATTCTCAGCGAAAAATTTAATTTGTTATCGATTTATCAATTGCCAAAGGTACGATACCATCTGAATCAAAACTATGCTATTTTCGTGATTTCCATTTCTTTGGTGAAATCAATTAATTTCGAATTGTATAAAATGCATCCGCTACCAGTGCATATTAACAACACCTTTGTTTCAATCGACATATCAACAATATATGTTCTAATCAGGCCACATAGAGATCAATTCTATAGACCAACAGAAATTGACATAATCACAGCAGTTCAGCTAGCAGACGATTTATATTTGATGCAGCAAAAGGGTCCAATACATAACAAAGGAGAACAAGATGATTGCGAACTAGAGCTCTTTTCTAAACTAACTCTATCATCATCATGCAAAGTGAAATTAAACACAAGCATCAAAGATTTGGATTGCACTGAATACTCCGAATCATTGGCTATACAGTTTAGATAAAGAGTATGCTTCCACATTCGTCTGTCAGAAACAGATAATACAACGAAATCTCAAGGCAACTGGATCATTGATATTAAATGATAATTGCGAATTAAAAGATAAAGAAATAGGTATTAGCAGTGCACATATCGGAAAAACGAAAACTGTCGCCATTAATTCACCATCATTTGAATTGTTCTCCAGCACTACGGACCATACATTAATCAATATAAGAAATTTTAATTAAACCGACAACACAAAATTAATTCAAGAATTAGATTTACGTATAAACCAAATCAAAACAGAAACAACATACGCTAACAGAATTACAATCACACGACATACAACAATTGGAATAATTTCAGCAGTGATCATATTTATGTATCTAGTTGTGACCTACTGAAAAAGTAGGCCAAGGAAAATAAAAATAATATCTACGGACAGAACAAAACAAACACGAGCAGAAGATTATAATTTTGAACTACAAGACTGTAATTACATTAACTATTTAATTCAAATATTGCATTTAAAAATATATATGTAAAAAAAATATATATGTATTTAACATAAAATTTAATTTAATGTAAAATTGTTGACAATGCAGTTGTGTACTACCATGAACAAAACTTTGTGCATTGAACTTAAAATTTCGTTGACCAATATATTATGCTATGTAAGCACTATATTATAATAAATTAAGCAATATTTATAATTAATTAAAAAAGTCAATGTACTTAGAACTCAGGTAAAACACGCCTGCAATTTATTAATTGATACGTAATAATGAATTTATGATACATTTTTTTTTATAATATGATTTATAAATTTGTAATAATGAATATTAGTATATAAGAGCCAATTAATTATCAATAAACAGTTCAGTTCGATTTTAGCAATCATTCAACGTGTTTCTTTATTTTTACCATTCCTACCTTTCACTTGGCTAGAATTAGAGAGACCTGATTCTACCAATATTCCAATTCCTACACCTAAAATTTCTTACAAATAAAATTAGAGTGACCTGATTCTATTTCTATCCACAGAATAAGAGATACCTAATTATGCATTCCCATAACTATAATTATATCAAACAGCAAAATCTCGAGACGCTGGTTGGGTGAACGCACAGGTTAGTCCTGGTTAGTTTCAAAAGCAATGAAAGCGAAAATAAAACTCGGAATGAGTATCACAAAGAAAAAAATTAAAAAGAAGATTTCAGGCAAAAAATTATATAAAAATATGATATCTAGTGAAATGTACTATTACAAAACATCAACCTGTAAATTTATCAAATGCAATCAGCTTGGCGTTAAAAACAGCACGAAATACAATTAAAGGCAAAAAGTCAAATGTTGAAATAACTAGAGTAATACCTATTCCAAAAACAGGAGGTATGTTACCACTTGTTGACTCCAGTCAACATAGGCTGAAAAAAGAATATATAATTAAAAAAAAGGGGCAGTCGAAAAATATGTATATATAAATATAAAAAACAAAAAGGTTACAAACAATTCAAGACAGACAATGCGACAATATAATATTACATACAAAAAAAGAACAACAAAAAAAAATGTAAACAAATCAACAAAATCAAACATATGACACAGAAATATATGCAATAATATAGAACCTATAACATGAATATGCACAAGCAGGTAACATAAAAAAGGTCTATAGACATAGCATACAAAACAAAAACAAAACGATTCACATAGCACAAATATATAACATAAAACATTAAACACAAATATTTAATTACATTACATAACCAATGAACACTAACCTAAAATAAAAACATTTGAATATATATATGTTATATAAATATCAATGTTATATAAACATTATAATATACATTATATAAATACTAAATATTATACACACAATATATATATAATATATTACATAACCATGTCAAATTGTCAAAATGTACCAGCTGAATATATTACCAATAAAGTTATTCACAATCGAACGAAAAATGTACCATAAATTATTTGATTCATCAGACACAATTTGAAAAAAACGGTTTTGTGAAAAGGATGAAAACATGAGAAAAATAGTAGAACATTTCAACAACGGAGAAAAAGAAGTTTCTAGAACCGCGAAAATTTTGTATATAAAGAGTTGAAATTCGCAGAAGAATTTGTCTTTTGCAATTACCTGCCTAAATGTCGTATTGAGACTGAATCAGGGAAAACAAAAGATCGCCTCATCAGCTTGGACGTATTGAGTCCTACTTAAAATCTAGCGTATTGAGCTAGTACAATAGGGTTGTTAGGAATTTTGTAAAAAAAACTTATAATTTTTTTACAAAATTTAGGAAAAAATTGGCAGAATTTTTTCATCGGCTAAGTACTAAATTAGCAGAGTACTTAGAAAAATTTTGGATAAAATCATCGAAAGAAATTTATCGGCTAAGTGTAAAAATTGGAAAACACTTAGCAAATTTTTTCATAAATTTTTAACAAAATTTAAAGTTGAGAAATTTTCTAACACTTAGAAAATTTCTGCTGCGGACAACGAAATTATTGAAAGAAAAATTGTATACTTAGAAAAATTTTGCGAAATTGAATTTTTAAAAAAAGACTTAGAAAAATTACAAAATTGCGGGTAATTTGAGAATCAACAAACACTTAGAAAATTTGATCTATCAAAAAAAAACATTCGATTCTGCTTGATAACTATTAATTTGAATCGCCGTCGGGAAAGTTACAATTTGTATACTGCCTATACAGAACATCTATTGATCGCCGTTCACATTAGAGGGCAACCATTTCAAACCGAAACTACTTCAACAACCGGAAACTGAATCTTCAATCAACATTTCAACGTATAGATCGATCTATACCGTCGATAGTTAGATTTAAGTAATAAATTAAATTAAATCAAAATTTGAAATTAAAATTGAAAATTAAAATTTGAAAATTTAAAAAAAAAATATATAATCACTTATAATTAAAATTTTATTTTGATAAATTTTCGTTGCATACCTTTGTAAAATTTGAATTTTTTTGAATTTTTATTTCCGTTGTAAATTTTTTATTAAATTTATTGCATATCTTTAAAAATTTGAATTTTTTTTGTATATTTAAAAAATTTTTTTAATTTTTTTTATTTCCGTTTTAAAATACAATATTTTCATTTTATTTTATTGTTAAATTGATTAATAAATTTGTTATTAGATTTAAGATTAAATTGTTAGGTTAAGATATTGAATTAAATAAAATTTATAACGTTTGTGAAAAAATTGTGTTTTTATTTTAAATTCTTTTTTTGAACTTTGCACCTTTCTACAGTTTAATCGTTTAATGTTAAATTAAATTTTACGGATTTAACATTTGGTCCTTCGAGCCGGATATAGATAAAAACACAATTTTTATTTTTTATTTTTTTTTGTATAAAATTTAATAGAATATACTAATTGATGGTTAGAACAAAAAGCTCGAGCAACAACACAAAAGGCAAAAAAGAAAAAAGAAAAAATGGATAACGTTTCAAGTATAATTAAATTACAAGACGGTCTTGATCGAACAATTAAATGATATAACTATTAACGCACACGAAGATATTGCAGCAAATAAATCAATTAAAGTTTATGAACGGAGGATTTCAACATTAAATAACTTATATGATAAATTTCAAGAGAATCATTACATTATCTGTCAATCAGAAGATAATGTTAATACCACCACATATAATGATCAACACAAATTTCTTGATTTTGAGAAACAATATTTTGAATTGATATCAGAATTAGAAGATAAAGTTGCTGAATTATCTACAATTTCATTAAACAATTCTGCCAATTCTACGCATGTCTCCACCGTAGTATCTACACAGAATCCAAAAATTAGATTGCCACCAATCGAACTACCAAAATTTGATGGTACTTATAAGTCATGGAGGTCATTCAGAGATCTATATGTGAATTTAATTCATAATAATAGTGAAATTTCTGATATTGAAAAACTTCATTATTTAAAATCGTGTACGTCTGGTGAAGCAGCTCGAGTCATTAAACCGTTTGACATCATAGCAGCAAATTACCAAAAAGCTTGGTTCGCTTTAGTTAGCCGATTCAACAATAATAGAGTGCTAATCAATACTCAGCTAGAGAAATTATGTAAGTTCACGCCGATAAAATCAGAAAGTGCACAAGCAATGAAAGAAGTCTTGAGCAACGTTGAAGAAACTCTACATGAGCTAGAAACATTACGTGTAAATACTGAAAATTGGGATCCAATTATTACTTATCTAACATTACAACGATTACCACCTGAAACCAGAGAACATTGGGAAATAAAACAGAGTTCGAAAACCGAAATGTGTAGTTTTCAAGAATTGGTAGAATTCTTAGAAGCCAGATTTAGAGTTCTGGAAGCAATACAAACTAAAACACAACCAAAACAAAACAAAGTATTTCTCACACAAAACAACAAAACTCAAATTTTGAAATGTTGCAAATGTCACTCAGACCATAGATTATTCAATTGTACACAATTTAAATCGTTGTCCGCACATGAAAAATTAAAATTCGTAAAGTCAAAGGACTTATGTTTGAATTGTTTGGCAGGAGGCCATCAATTTAAAGATTGCAAAAGTAAATTTACATGTAATATATGTAAAAGGAAACACAACACAATATTACATTCCAGCTTCAACATTGTATCAAATTCGAAATCTAAGACAACTGCTCAAACAAATGAAAATAAAAATGGGGATTCAAATCCGCCAATTAACAAAACTGAGTTAGAGAAAGATGTAAAGAACTTCTTTTCTACAAACACTAAGCAGGCATTGCTATCAACGGCATTGGTCAAGATACGTAATGCACAGGGTCACGAGGAAATCTTGAGAGCTTTGATTGATTCAGGGTCTCAAGTAACGTTTATTACTGCAGCAGCAACAAAACGGTTGCATCTTAGAAACATACACACGAATCAGCGCATCAGTGGGCTCAATCAAAGCAGTGCCACGGTGGCTAATTCTGAAACTGAATTCATAATGGAAGCGGTACATGGTACCTATAAACAAAAAGTAAATGCTCTAGTGATAAAGAGTATCACCAATCATTTACCTACATGCAGGATTGAAACTGAAGGTTTCGATCATTTAAAAAATCTGACATTAGCTGACCCTAATTATGAAAGTCCTGGAAAAATAGATTTATTACTAGGAGCAGAAGTCTATGCTAATATAATTCAAGAAGGAATTATAAAATCTACAAAACTAAATCAACCTGTGGCAATAAATACCGCATTAGGCTGGATTGTGTTGGGCAATGTAGGACATGCCAAACAATCCAGTAAAAATTTCCTGATACATGTTCATGAAGCTGATAACTTGGATGAACAATTAAGAAGACTTTGGGAACAAGAGGAAATCTTAAACATTGCTCATCAAAATCCAGAAGATAAAAAATGCGAAGATATATGTATATAGAAAAACTACAAAGAGACTTACAGATGGAAGTTACCAAGTTGATTTACCTTGTAAATCAGAAGACGGTCCAAAACTTGCAGAAAGTCATAAAAAGGCAGCAAGTATTAGCAAAATGCTTCAAAAATTCCCTATTCCATGGGAAAGGGTTAAATCAATGAAAAAATCATACCGACACAGGGTGGATGATAAGACAGTCATTCGATTCACATATTGGAACACAAATGAAATTGTTGTGAAAATACCGCCAAGAATTCGACAAACGAACAATTATAAACACCATAAATCAAAAACAAACCACAGCAATTGCATGTTAATAACAGTATATTAAACTCAAACCCATTCTTAGATGATCCAAATTTATTACGTGTAGGCGGTAGATTAAAAAATTCCGTGTTATCTTATGATGAAAAAACATCCAATCATTTCACCCTCAAATCACATATTTGCAAAGCAATTAATTACACACATACACGAAAAAACATGTCATGGAGGTGTTCAGCTTGTATTGAATACGCTCAGAAATAAATATTGGTTAATAAGGGCAAAAAGTACTGTGCGACATCAATTACATAAATGTTTGAAATGTTTCAAAGTGAAACCCACCGGAAATGTACAATTAATGCGAGATCTACCTTCAGCAAGAGTAACTCAATCCTTTCCATTCCAGCATGTAGGTATTGACTTTGCTGGACCAATAGATATGAAAGCATCATCTCTTCGCAATGCAAAAATAATTCCCGTATACATATGTTTATTCATTTGCTTATGTACTAAAGCAGTACATTTAGAATTGGTTTCAGACCTCAGCGCTGAAGCATTTATTGCAAGTTTTCATAGATTTACCGATAGAAGAGGTCTATGTTCAGATATTTATTCTGATTGCGGAACAAATTTCGTCAAAGCCAATAAAATTTTATTTTCTGATGAGGTCAATGAAAAAATAGCTGAAAAACTATCAAATGAACGAATAAAGTGGCATTTTAATCCATCTTCAGCTCCACATTTTGGTGGTTTATGGGAATCACATATTAAATTAGTCAAAATACATTTGAAGAAAACATTACAAAATACCAAACTCACATATGAATGTTTACACACTGTTTTATGTAAAATAGAAGCCTGCGTTAATTCGAGACCGCTAGTCCCGATCAATGTCGACCCTGATAGCAATGCAATTATTACCCCAGGACACTTTCTAGTACATCGAAATTTACAAATCATTCCAGAGAGATATGAAATTAAAGACAAATCGCCGACTAAGCAGTGGCAGTTTTTAAAACAATTACAATTAAATTTTTAGCATCAGTGGTCAAAAAATTATTTACAACAACTGCAAACACGCAATAAATGGAAATATGTTCAAGATAATCTGAAATTAGACGACTTAGTTATAGTAAAACAAGAAAATTTTTCTCCCTTATTATGGCCGTTAGGACGAGTCATAGAAGTATATCCTGGAAAGGATGGGTTGGTTAGCACTAGTCAAAATCGGGCAAAAAACTTTTCTACGACCCATCGTTAAATTACAAAAATTACCGATCGAAGATAATTAAGACATACACCCCACACAAACACTAAAGAAGAAGAAGAAAAGAAAGGAATGTTTTTTTTGTATATATGTAATTACATTTATTTTCAGTTTCATTACAAAATTTCTTTAACATATATACTCCTCACTGTCTGGCCCGTGGAAGATGTTGACTCCAGTCAACATAGGCTGAAAAAAGAATATATAATTAAAAAAAAGGGGCAGTCGAAAAATATGTATATATAAATATAAAAAACAAAAAGGTTACAAACAATTCAAGACAGACAATGCGACAATATAATATTACATACAAAAAAAGAACAACAAAAAAAAATGTAAACAAATCAACAAAATCAAACATATAACACAGAAATATATGCAATAATATAGAACCTATAACATGAATATGCACAAGCAGGTAACATAAAAAAGGTCTATAGACATAGCATACAAAACAAAAACAAAACGATTCACATAGCACAAATATATAACATAAAACATTAAACACAAATATTTAATTACATTACATAACCAATGAACACTAACCTAAAATAAAAACATTTGAATATATATATGTTATATAAATATCAATGTTATATAAACATTATAATATACATTATATAAATACTAAATATTATACACACAATATATATATAATATATTACATAACCATGTCAAATTGTCAAAATGTACCAGCTGAATATATTACCAATAAAGTTATTCACAATCGAACGAAAAATGTACCATAAATTATTTGAATCATCAGACACAATTTGAAAAAAACGGTTTTGTGAAAAGGATGAAAACATGAGAAAAATAGTAGAACATTTCAACAACGGAGAAAAAGAAGTTTCTAGAACCGCGAAAATTTTGTATATAAAGAGTTGAAATTCGCAGAAGAATTTGTCTTTTGCAATTACCTGCCTAAATGTCGTATTGAGACTGAATCAGGGAAAACAAAAGATCGCCTCATCAGCTTGGACGTATTGAGTCCTACTTAAAATCTAGCGTATTGAGCTAGTACAATAGGGTTGTTAGGAATTTTGTAAAAAAAACTTATAATTTTTTTTCAAAATTTAGGAAAAAATTGGCAGAATTTTTTCATCGGCTAAGTACTAAATTAGCAGAGTACTTAGAAAAATTTTGGATAAAATCATCGAAAGAAATTTATCGGCTAAGTGTAAAAATTGGAAAACACTTAGCAAATTTTTTCATAAATTTTTAACAAAATTTAAAGTTGAGAAATTTTCTAACACTTAGAAAATTTCTGCTGCGGACAACGAAATTATTGAAAGAAAAATTGTATACTTAGAAAAATTTTGCGAAATTGAATTTTTAAAAAAAGACTTAGAAAAATTACAAAATTGCGGGTAATTTGAGAATCAACAAACACTTAGAAAATTTGATCTATCAAAAAAAAACATTCGATTCTGCTTGATAACTATTAATTTGAATCGCCGTCGGGAAAGTTACAATTTGTATACTGCCTATACAGAACATCTATTGATCGCCGTTCACATTAGAGGGCAACCATTTCAAACCGAAACTACTTCAACAACCGGAAACTGAATCTTCAATCAACATTTCAACGTATAGATCGATCTATACCGTCGATAGTTAGATTTAAGTAATAAATTAAATTAAATCAAAATTTGAAATTAAAATTGAAAATTAAATTTGAAAATTTAAAAAAAAAATATATAATCACTTATAATTAAAATTTTATTTTGATAAATTTTCGTTGCATACCTTTGTAAAATTTGAATTTTTTTGAATTTTTATTTCCGTTGTAAATTTTTTATTAAATTTATTGCATATCTTTAAAAATTTGAATTTTTTTTGTATATTTAAAAAATTTTTTTAATTTTTTTTATTTCCGTTTTAAAATACAATATTTTCATTTTATTTTATTGTTAAATTGATTAATAAATTTGTTATTAGATTTAAGATTAAATTGTTAGGTTAAGATATTGAATTAAATAAAATTTATAACGTTTGTGAAAAAATTGTGTTTTTATTTTAAATTCTTTTTTTGAACTTTGCACCTTTCTACAGTTTAATCGTTTAATGTTAAATTAAATTTTACGGATTTAACACCACTGTTACCAATATTTGCTGGCCTTTCTGCAATCGGTGCTTTAACAGAGGGTGCATCTCAAGTAGGTAAGGCTATAAAAATGATAAAATGGTTGACAATAGTTGCTGATAGTGTAAGACATAAAAAACAAATGGAAGCTATTGTCATGGGTAGTGGATTACATTTGAACCCATATAAAAAAGGATTAGGACTATTTCTGAATCCAAAAAACTCTTAAAGCAGCTACCTAATAAACCACTTACAGAATTAGATATAATTTCTCACGCTAAATATATACCATACTTTAGAGGAGTTTTCATGAGAAATACTTTACCACATAAACCATACCATAGAGAGTGTGGTGCAATAAATTTAGATCCTTCAACAGGACCAGGAACACATTGGGTAGCTTACTATAAATACAAGGATTATATAGAATACTTTGACAGTTTTGGTAATTTGCAGCCGCGAAGGAAGTTATCAATTATTTAGGCTCGAGAATTATATATAACTATAACCAATATAAAAATTATAATTCAGTTATCTGTGGACATTTATGTTTAAAGTTTCTATACGATTGTTATTATAATAATAATTTAGAATAATAAAAATTTATTGTATGTTTTGTATATAATTGGTATGATCTGCATTGATTATAAATTGAAATATTTTTGCCTTATGATCTTTGTTTTGGCGTGGTCTTATATTAATTATTTCATAATTTCTATTCGAGTATTATGAATTACAATAATATCATTACATATTCGTATGAATATGTATAAGAATAATTTTTGAATTTTAATTATGAACGTAATAAGCAAAAAATCTTAAAAATACTATGCATTACATATATGTGGATATTTCGCATGAATGGTATATCTATACACTTGCTTAGATATAATTTTAATATTTCAGGTGATTATATATGCATTTAAATATATATTTTTTATCGTTACTTTTTCTTTCTACCTGTATCGCTAAATATTGTAGCTATTGTAATATCACAAACAATATACAAATATTGTGGTTATATATAGGTATATACTTAATACGCGCATGTAGATAATAATATACATGTACATAAAAACGTATTTGTATGTACATAAAAACAGTACAAAAGCAATGTGAAATTGTACATTATCGAAGGGTAATAATATACTATATACATGTGGGAAGACAATACTCATTAATTATTATAGTAACATTATGTATTGTTTTTTTTTATTTCATAATTACCGCTAGGGCTATTTTTATAATGTAATAATAATAATAAAAACTAACTGATAAGGTTTTTGAAAGTAGGTAGAAAGTAAAAATGATTTTTGAAGAATGAGGTAAAATATTTGATTTTCAATAAAATAGAAAGTAGTACATGGCGGTAGTAAAAATATTTGATTCCGGTAGTAGTTGTTAATTAAATATTTTATTTGATTTTTCTTGAAGTAAAGTTAAATTTTGAATTTCTTAAGTTATTGAGATTTATTTAGCTAAATTTGTTAACGTATATTAAATTAAATTAGTAACTACTTAAACTATTTTATAATATATAATAATATTGTTATTTTATCTTATAAATAAATTTTTTTCAATCCCACATACATATGTGTGTACATTTGTGTAAACAAGATCGCACGAACATAAAAAAAAAAATAAAGAAAAAAATATAAGCCAACGAAAACAACAATAATTTGATAGTTATCAAAATTGAATATAATACCAATAATACTGTATTGAATATAATACCAATAATACTCTATTGCTTACTTGTCTAACAACTTCTATAGTATAATATAATACATAATACTAATAATGTAGGGTTTTCCAGTAAGGACATAACAATTTTATATTTAAGTAAAATAAAGAATAATTAATATATAAGGTTAAAATTTATTCCAAGTGAAGTACACAAATTACATTTAATTATGGAATTCGATCTCATTCATATGACCACCGCGAGCACGAAAATTGGAATAAGTGCTCTTAAAGTTGTGACTACCGATTCAGAATTGCGGTAGTAATTTTTAATAATTTCTAAATGTTGCTCGTTCGTGAACTTCACCATGATAAAAATTTTAACATTGACTGACGTTCTGAAGATGACAGATTATGCCAAATGTTCAAGGCCTCCTTTGTATTAAAACACAAAATTGTTATGTCCCTATTGGAAAACCCGATATAAATGCATATAAATTGTATTATCCTATAACCAGCCATTCACCCTTATTATTTAATTGTTTATTTTATATTGGGACCTATTATGAGTGTCGATAATATCGTCTTGTCATCGACTATCGCCTTGACTCGACAAGTTTTGTATTATGAGTGTCGATTTGAGGCGAGAATTTCGACATTTTGAGTCGAGCAGCTAAGACTAATCGACAGGCATAGTAGTGTATGGTGATTTGACATTTCATGTATGCTTTGTATATAAGATAAGTTGTATTTAATTATTCTGCTCAATTTATTTAAGTTTAATTTAATTAATAAAAGAAAAATCACTAAAAATGCTGTTTGAAAAAAAATCATGAACGCTCTTCTTTTATGCAAAAAAAAAAATCATTATTAAAAAAGTTTTTATATTTTCACTTATATTTTATATTTATAGCTACAAATTATTTAAATTAATCAAATATTTATTAAAAATTACAAAAATTAATTAAATATTTATTCAAAATTGAAAAAAAAATTAATTATAAATTTTTGTATCGATATATTTGACAATTTTTATAGAAATTACATGGTGAAACTGAATGAAAATAAAATTTGATATGGCAATATTTTACTGTCGAGGCGACCGATTTACATAATACAAAATTTACATTATTCTCGTCTCGTTTTAATTTTGTCGATAGTCGATATTATCGACACTTATAATGGGGCCCATTAATTTTCATAAACTCAATCCTACTAGTGTATACGTACATATGTACATAGTGTCTACAATATAATATGAACGTCCATTTGAACAAACAGCATATACATTTACTTACGTACATTACGTTATAGTAGTACACAAATACCAAAAATCATTTTGTTCAATATTGTAAAATACATATTTTTATAATTATGATACAATATACATATATGTAAGTTAAGAATATTTGTTTAATATTCTTTAAAAAAAAGAATTTTTTAAATTTTAAATTACCACTTTATTCATCGAGTTCTAAAATACAACTGAAAACTTACAATTCATTCTTAGAGCTATTTATTTCTACAATGCAATTTAGAATTATACCTTAAATTGATTAGTCATCAAGAAATAATAAATGATTAAAGAAAGTTAAAATATTGATTAATACATTTAATTTTTTACATAAAAACCCAAATTTACCGGATGCGCCTGAACTTTAATTTGCGCGTGCATAAAATTGCTGATTAGATGAAAAAATCAATAAAAATTTATAATTAGTAATCATAATGTAAAAGTCGTTAACTTATTTGTTAACTCCTCCCCCTTTAAATATCCTCGTCCCGAGGATTAGACGTTTAAATTTAAGGGTTGTAGTCGTGTTGATGTGACATTGTTTTGTTCATTTAGTTTTGGCAGAACGATGAGGTTTTGCTGATTTTTCCGCATCTTCCATATCAAAAATGTTGCTACTATAAATATGATCAATAAAATCGTGCCTATATTTGTACCGTTCAGTATTTTATGTTCGTCAAATAATGTTTCCAGCTTTTTAAAATTGTTTAAGTGCAAATTATGTAAATATCCAAGATTCAATTTGAAGTTTTTTTCTGATACCTCGGATTGCAAGATAGGTGGTTGAATTTCAGCTTTTTTGATTTCTTTACTCGTAAATTCTTTATCATTAATTTTAATTGATTCGTTAGAGTATTGGATCAGAAAGCTTCCTTTAAGACGTTTATTTGAGCCGTTATATTCAATTTCACCGTTGAAGTTGGTCAAGAAGATGATACTGTCATTCAGTGGTTCAATTTCTTCATCTTTGGCAAACTGGTAGGTACACTCAGCATTATGTGCTCGGATCAATTTTGTGATACAGTGGTTTTCCTCTAATTTCTTTACTTTATTTCTTTTACATACAACAATATCCTTAAAAGAATCACATTCTTCGATGATTCCGTAGAGTTCATCTTGATTTGTCAGTACCTGCTTATATTCTAAGAATATTCGCTTACTGTTTTGTATTGTGGATCTTATGATGATATGGTTATATTTTTTCATACTTGTTTTTGGTATTGATATGACATATAAAATTGTCGATTCTTTTGATACGATTGTAGGCTGTGCATATTCAATTGCTTCTAACTCATTCGAATATGGTAATGTCTCTATTTCTGTTAGCAATTGTCCAATTTCCGATTTGTCCAATAAATTTGTGTTGATGATTCCAGCTTTTGCTAATTGTACTGCTCGTACAATTTCTCTAATTTCTTCCTTAATTAAAGTGAGTTTATTAAATAAAATCTGTCGGTACTCTCCTTTTGAGTTTTCGTCAAGATGATTTACAATGCTGTTATATTCGCTGAGAATTTTTTGAGTCACATCTGTTAAAGCTTTGTTGATTTTATATTGTTCATTATTATTTTCTATGATTCTGTTCTGGCTTTTTAAAATCTGATCCCAATCCGTAGCATCTGGGTTTCCTGCTACCCATTTCCAAGCGGATCCTATCCAATTGATTGAACGTCTCGTTCTATTATTTTGTTCTTTTAATTCACTTATAAATTTTTGAATTTTTTCAAGCTGATAGTTTAGTTGTGGCCTTAGTGAATCTTTTTTATCAATATGCTTTATGGTATTTGTCATTTTATATATTATTTCTTCATAGTCAGTTAGGTTTATAATGTGTAATAGTTTGAAGTTACCATTTATAATTCGTCCCTCTCCTTGTTTAAGCGTTATGTTTTAAGCTATCATCTCCCAGTATACCATCAAAAGATTTTAATCCTGGTAAAACAAAGAAATCAAATGGTATGTTTATTCCTATACTTTTGAAGAATTCGCCAGTAATTTTTTTATTTATTATGATGTCTCCTCCAGCAGACTTTATTGTGAATGGTTTATTTGTAGATTTTGCATGAGTAGCTAAAGTTGGTTTAATAAAGTTTTTGTTTGCTCCGGTGTCTATCAAAAATTTCAATATTTTTCCTTCTTTTGGAGCGTATTCTAAGTATGGTACGCTAGATAGGCATCCGTCATAAAATTTACTTCTGAGTTTTCTTCATCTGCGTTCTGTTGTTCCTCGAAATCATCCCATTGTTGAATGTACTCTTCATATTCTTGACAATCGTGTTGCTGCTCCATATGGTATAATCTTTGTGATTTTTTTGCATGGCCTTCCGAGTCATTTTCACGTTTTATACCGGTGGTATCCTTATATGAAGGTCTATTCATGTAGTTCACTTGCTTCGACTGTGTAGATTGATCAATTTCCATAGGAGTTGGAGGTTTTGGTTGTAATGGTCTTGGTGGAGGTCTGGAGTTTGAAAGATGTTGAGTGTTATAAATAAGATTTTTTTGGTGAGGGGGTAGTACAATCTTCTGTCCTCTATATTGATTTCTGTTATTCACCGATATTTGATTGATTGGTGCAGTGACCTTATTGTTAAAATTGCCTTTATGCAATGATACGTTTCTATAATTTAAGTTCTGAATTTCCAGACAGAATGAGTACGCTTCATGTAGCGTTTGTGGTCGTTGAATCATTAACATTTTAGAAATATCACCATTTACTCCTCTAATGAATACATCAAGTGCCTTGTTTCTGTACGTTTCTATTAACACGTTGGTCGTATCATGGGTATAATCTTCTGTCTTGATTTTGTTTACGATTAGCGAAAACTGATGGTTTATATTTGCATAAAATTCATCCAGACTCATATTCCGTTGTGATAAGTTGCTTAACTGGTATTCTAAAGTACGCAGGTCTCTTTTATCTGCGTAATGCAGTGATAAACATTTTTTGATAGCTGTCCAGTCGTTATCAAAGATGTTGTATGAGATCAAGGAAGAGTCTGCATTTCCACGAATTTTCTGCCGTATGCTTTTCAGGATCGCACGATAAATTGGTTTATTTTGCACAATCTCATAATCTTTCAGAATACTTTCGACGTTATGTATCCAAGAAACATATTGTATGGGATTTCCTTCGAATGGCTGTAATTCTTTGACACTATCAGGTAATTTACTGATATCTAGAAGGTCTTGTTCGCTTTTAGGAATCGCCAAGTTGTTTTGAATCGTTGAATTTACTGGTGTGAATTGTTGTTCTAATTTTTGAAGTCTTAATTCTAAGGTTTTTGTTAATTCAATTTGAGCATTAACTGCTCCAGTTAATTGCTTGATTGCGTCTTGTATTTGTTCAATAGGTGTCATTTTATAGGTAGGAGTAGTTGTTAGAATCGATAAGAGTAATTAAAAATTTATATAAAATCGCGAATTTCACTTATGATTTCTTGATGACTTTGCAAATTTTTGTATACAATAAATTGATCAATAAAAAATTTTGGATTATTGTTAATTTATAAAATAAAATATTTTTTTATATATTTATTCAGATGTAAATGTTTTTTTTTTACAACAAAAGATTTATTTAATTTATTTCTATTTTTTAAATAGAAAAACTTACAATACAGATCTATAAAAATTAGGAAAAGGTTCAAAGGGAAAAGAATTTTTATTTATTCACAAAAGATTCTTTACAATTTTATTTATAAATTTAAAATTATAAAATTATAAAATTATAAATTAAAATTATAAAACTTTACTTAAAATTTTCCTATATGTCTATTTTGTGAAAAAATTTTCAAAATTTCCCATGTTAATCTTTTTCAAAAAAAAAAAAAAATTTTCTTTTGTCTATTTTTTGTAAATTTCGTTTTATTAAAAATTCTGTAATTTTCTTTTTTCTATTTTTCGTTTAATTAGAAAAGAATTTTTTTATTTGATATTAAATAATTTCCACATATAATAATACTTTTAATGGATTTAATAAATTTATTTTCAATAGATTTTTTCTTTTATTTTATTTTAACTTAGTAAACATTTCTTTTACATGTAGCTTTTTGTAAAAATTTTTTTTTTTCACCTTATAATTTATATTTTCCTTTTTTTTTTTCAGAATACACTAATATTCAATTATACTTTTTATAATTACTATTTAATATATTTCACTTAATTTTGTTTTTTATCAAATATGTACTTACATAAAGATAATGAGGAAGATGAGATGAAACTGCATTTCCTTTTTTAATTTTACTCCGAACTGATGGTGTGGCTTTTATTTTGATAGTGTTGTCGTGTGTTCCTCTCTAGTTGATGCGGACGAGTCGTATTTCTCCCGTTTGGTCTAAAGGCGTTTATAGTTGCCGATGTCCTACTAGTGGTACGTGCTGCGTCACAACCTCTTACTAGATTTTGTCCGATGAAAACTTCTGCTACTGTTCTTATGGTGAATAGCACTGGTTAAAACAACTATGTTCTCATGGGTATAGCTGTTGAACAGATAAATATTCACGAAAAACAACTATGTTCTCACGGGTATAGTTATGATATTCTAACACCTCGCGAATATTTTAAAATTTCACCGAACGAATTGCACTTGGTTAATTTTTAACTCACGACTTTTTGTTCGGGCGCCAGTTAAGAATATTTGTTTAATATTCTTTAAAAAAAAGAATTTTTTAAATTTTAAATTACCACTTTATTCATCGAGTTCTAAAATACAACTGAAAACTTACAATTCATTCTTAGAGCTATTTATTTCTACAATGCAATTTAGAATTATACCTTAAATTGATTAGTCATCAAGAAATAATAAATGATTAAAGAAAGTTAAAATATCGATTAATACATTTAATTTTTTACATAAAAACCCAAATTTACCGGATGCGCGTGAACTTTAATTTGCGCCTGACTTTTATTTTTGATTCTTCGTTAAATTAAAAAAAATCAAATTTTATTTTTTATTTTTGTTTTCTTACTTTATTTCTTAAATTTTATACATTTAATTTTATTTTTACAAATTATGTTTTATAAAATAATTTTATTTTCAACTTAATGCTTCGACATCATAGATCAGACTGACTTCTAAAAATTTTATTAAATCTTAGTATTTTACATATTTCTAATTTCACATAAAAGTACAATAATATAATATGGGTTATCAAGTTTCATTATGCTTTAACGGATGTATGCAACGTGATTTAAATTTAACTGAACATAATATTTAGCAACGACATATTTTACAATTCCCACAATACGTTAAGAATTTATGCTGACTATATAAATAATTCTGAATTAATTCTAAAATTTATATAATTTTAAATAAGTTTGAAT
Source organism: Villa cingulata (assembly GCA_951394055.1). Taxonomy (NCBI): domain Eukaryota; kingdom Metazoa; phylum Arthropoda; class Insecta; order Diptera; family Bombyliidae; genus Villa; species Villa cingulata. The sequence continues at coordinate 26,279,847 of OX596019.1, read as the reverse complement.
ATTATGAAAAATATATTACAATACCTATATATTTATGAATTTAGTTATGTTAAGAAAAAGAATAATTATATATCTTTTATTTTATTTATTTATTTATTTTATTTTTAACCTTGTGGAGATTGTAATCGTAACTCCTCCCCCCTATTGTGAAGCGACGGCCACAAATGTTGATGCTGGGAATTTGTTGCCGGAGTGGTCGTAATCGTAATATTTTCTTGATGCTGCTGTACCATATATGTTTTTTTTATTCATACGATGTTGATAGATAAAGTATACTACTATAGCTATGATGCTGATTATTGTTATGCCAATGAATCCATATAATGAATGTGATTGAACATGTGTTTTTACCTCAAGTAGTCTAATTGCTTCTCTATTTTTTATATTGTGTTTTTCCAATTTTGTTAAATTAATCTTTCTTGTAATTTCTACAGGATGGATCTTTGGAGACATGGGCGGAATTATCTGTATTTTATCCCAAAATATGTTTCTGTTGCTGCTGTATATTATTCCATTGATGTTTATTTCACAATTTTCGTAATTGATTATTAACGTACCCATCACATTGCGCCTATTATTTTCACAAGATGATTCAATGTATACCTTTGGTGAATTGATTAGTAGAATGTAGTGGTCTTCTGGTTGTAATATTGCTGTTTGAGTTTCTTTTTCTATGATGTCACATTTAGCTTCTTCATGTTTAATTAGTTGTAAAATGCAAGTTTCCAAAGGAATTTTCTCGATATCCCTTCTTTGACAATAATAGTATCCTTCGATATTTTGGCATGGTTTGTCCAAAAATTGTATATCGTTTTTATTTGTAAGGGCATAAGGTTTTGGGAGTTTTATTGTAAATGTTTCATTTATAGGTAGATTAATTAGGTGGTAGAAGGAAAAATGTGTATTTGATAAAACTGGTACACTTATGACGAATATTATGTCGGAATTTTTGTAATATGCATGTAAATCTAGAAACTCGTAAATCTGTTCGTCTGAAGAATATTCAATGTTTTGTTTTGAAAATATTTCTTTAATCAACTTTAATTCGTCTGGATTTAATATTTGTTTTGATATAACGTTTAATTTTGCGAGGATAACAGATTCTGAAATTTCTTGTAAATGATTCATTAGTAATTCTATATTATAATTAATTTGATTTATATATTGTAAATATTGAAGGTTTTCATCTTCTACGTGAATTTTATTTAACATGTCTGATTGGTATTCATTGAAGAAATTTTGTACTATCTTCTGTTGTGAATTTATGTGTTCTGTTATATTCTTTAGTCGTTCTATCATTTTGTCATTGAATATAATTTGTGTATTTAGTTCGTCATTTAGTTTATTCTGATTAATTTTTAGACCATCGATTTGGTTGTTTATTTGTATAGCGTCGTTATCATCGAGATTACCAGTAATGCTTTTTATTACAGTTCCTAGTCCGTTAATAAGACCTCTTTTATGTCTTTGTCTTGGAAGTAGTGTCAGTAGTTTATTTTCTAATTCATTGAGTTTGAGGTTTATAATTTCTTTCGTTGGTTTCATTTGGTCGTTTTCCTTCATCAAGCGTATAGATGTTTTTATTGTATTTACATTTTCGACATAATTTGTTAAATTTACAATGTGAATTAATTTTATATTGTTTTCAATTATTCTGCCTGTCCCCAGTTTCATTGGTAGGAGTCCTTGACTGTTCGACAGGTCCTGTATTTCCATTCGTTGTGCTATGGTTAGGTTCACCCTGAAATTTTCGTTTTCTTTTTATTTTGTTTTTGTGAGCTTTCTTACTGTTGGGTGTTACTATAGCTATCTTATGATTATGTTTTACTTTTAATTTCCTTGCTCTGGGAGTTAATTTATTTCGCCTATTATTATATTCGTATATACTATCATTTTCATTAAAATTTGGTGGAATTTCGCGGTCTTTATTTAGTTTCTCTATTATTTTACTATTATGCGTTTCGATTTTTGTTTTTATTTTCTCGTATAATTCTCTCTGATATTCGCGTAATTTATTAATGTAATCATGTTCGGATACTGTCTGGATATTTCTATTAAATTTATGTGTTCTACCTGTTAATAATTCAAAGGGCGTTAGGCCTGTAACTGAATGTATTGAGTTATTATATGTGTGAAGGGCTTCGTTCAAAATATCTTTTGGTATCAACTTTTTATCTTTATCATATACTATTCTGTATATCTCGGTTAAGGTTGAATGAAATCGTTCCACCGGTGAATTTCCAGTAGAGTTTTGTGGGGTAGTCAGGTGTAATGTAATTTCATGTTCATCACAAAATTCTTTGAAAAGGCTTGAAGTAAATTCAGCAGCGGAATCACTAACTATTTTCTTTGGGGTACCATGTTGGGAAATAAATTGCCTGATAGCGCTAATTACACTAACACTATTTCGTGCATGTAAAATGTATGCGGAAGCAAATTTTGAAAATTTATCGATCATCGTTAATATTTGCACATTATGGATGCTGTATATGTCGATGTGTAGAATGTCCAAAGGTCTAGAGGGTACTTCGGTATGTTCGTATTGAATTTTAGGAGGGTTCCGGTCGTATTTCAATAATTGGCATTTATCACAATTATTAATAATTTTTGTGATTTTTTCTTTCATTTTAGGGAAGTAATAATTCCGGCGAAGATGGTTGAACGTTTCGTTTATTCCACGATGGTTGCTTTTAATGTGATAACTTGTTATGATATGGTCTTGTTGGTCGTTATCAATAATATCGCTTAGTTTTTCAGAGCATCTTATTAACTTGAATGTTTTACTGTTAGAGAAGAATTTTGAATAGACCGTTTGAATGACTTTGAAAGTTTCATTATCTGTATATATGGCTGATAATTTATTAGGACTTAAATATTTTTTGAGGATATCTGTTATCATCTGTTCTTTATGTAGATCAGGTGATCTGAAAATTTTCCTTTTTTTTTGTATCGAATAAAACATTGTAAGTCATTAAAGGTCTAATAACATTATTAGTTTTTATGAAAATTAATTGTTCTGAAAATTCATTAATGGGTCTTTCCGAGATTGAAATGCTGTCGTCAAGATTTTCTTCGGCGGAGTGAATGGTTGAAAAATTCGAATTCTGATCTAAATCATCTACATTATTTTCAGTTGACTCATTATTATTTATTTCAACGCGACTAAGTGCATCGGCATTTGTATTTATTTTTCCACGTTTGTAAACGATCTCGTAGTCAAATTCCTCCAGTTTGAGTCTCCATCTAATCAATTTTGCATTGGGTTCTTTAAGAGAAAATAACCAAGTGAGTGGTTTGTGATCAGTGATAATTTTGAATTTCCTACCAAAAATGTAAGGCCTGAAATATTTGGTTGCCCAAACTATTGCGAGAAGTTCCTTTTCTATTGTACTATAATTAATTTCAGATTTTGTTAAAGTTCTAGATGCGTAACATATTGGTTTGTCTAAGCCTATTGGTCCTTGGCTTAATATGGCACCAATCGCAAAATTACTTGCGTCTGTTGTTAAATTGAAAGGTTTGGAAAAATCGGGGTATTGTAATAAAGGGTCGTTACTTAATATATCCTTACACTGTTCGAAACAACTAATGTATCTATCATCAAGAATAATTTGTTTGTTCTTTTTTAAGCATTCTGTTAGTGGCTTAGTCAATTTTGCAAAATCTTTGATGAATTTTCTATAGTAGCCTAAGAGTCCTAAGAATGATTTAATTTGTTTAGTGGTTCTAGGGATAGGAAATTTTTTTATAGCGTAGATTTTGTCGGGATTAGGCTTCACACCTTCTGGGGTAACAACATGGCCAAGGAAGGCGACTTCTTTCTTTAGAAATTCGGACTTGTCTAATTGAATTTTTAAATTTGCTTCTCTAAATTTGGAAAAAACTTTACTTAAATTTTCTATATGTTCTTGTAAGGAGGTTGAGAAAACGATTACGTCATCCATATACACCAGGCATTCTTTTCCTTGAAGTTCGCGAAGTACGTTGTCCATCACTCTTTGAAACGTAGATGGTGCGTTTTTTAGCCCGAAGGGCATTCTTATATACTCGTAATGCCCATGGTCTACAGTAAAGGCAGTCTTTTCTATATCTCTAGGATCCACTTCTATTTGGTGAAATCCTGAGGCTAGGTCTATAGTGGAAAAGTACATACACTTACCTAATTTATCTAATATTTCGTTGATGTTCGGTAGTGGATATCTATCGTCGATGGTTTTCTCATTTAGTTTCCTGTAATCCACCACTAATCTCCATTTCTGTTTACCAGATGCATCTCTTTTTTTCGGGACGATCCATATAGGGCTACTCCAGGGTGAATAACTCGGTCTGATAATTCCTTGAACTAGCAGGTCTTTGATTTGGCTTTTGACCTCAGCTTTATGTATTTCTGGATATCTATATGATTTGGTGTATATGGGGATATCGTCTTTAGTTCTGATATGGTGTTTAATGACGTTAGTGAAACTAAGTTTTTGGCCTTCTTTGAGAAAAATATCGTCGAATTTTTTGCATAGTTTAAATATTTGCTTCTTTTCTTCTTCATTCAGATGGTCAGTTCTTATAAGTCTAGTTATATCTTGATCACTAATATGTTCTGCCAAGTGATTATTGAAGCTAATATGAACATTGTTTACTTCATAATGATCGGAGAAAAGCTGTACTTTAAGTGGCTGCTCTAAGAGGAATTTTTGGTCTTTATTAGAGGTATTAGTAACTTCGACATTACTGAACCAATTGGAGGCTTTATAGATACCTTCTGATATGATCAGGTAATCATTGATTCTGGTAGGTTTAATTAATACATCTCCGTCCTTGACATCTACAGGTAAATTTGCAATTATTTTTGTTTGAGAAGGCACCGTGTATACTTGGGAGATAAAGTTTGGTTTAAATAGTAGTGGAATGGTTGTATTACTTGTTTCGAAAGTTTTATCTTTTAAGTTGATTTTTGCATTCAAGTCTTTCATGGTTTCTAACCCAATTAACCCATCAAAATAATTATGAAATTTAAATATAAGAAACTTAATTTTTGTATTAACTTTGAATTCATGAAATGCGGGGAGTGTGACTTGTTTATTGAGTTGGTGCTTTTTGAAAACTGTGGAAATTGTTACAGGGGATATAATTTCTTGAAGGCTATAGTCGATGAACTCAGGATCAATAAAATTCACTGATGCTCCCGTATCAATGAGAAATTTGAGAGGACGGCCAAAGGGTGAAGCTATATTTATGTAAGGAAGAAGATTTGTACCAAATTTATTTACATCTAAGTAGCCGTGTTGATATTCGAGGCTGTTAATAGAAAATTTGTGTCTTCGATTTCGTCCGATATTTCTTCGTTGTTGCTAGTTTGATCGGTGAGATCTTCATCTTGATAATGATTTGGAACATACTGATCTAATTGTGGTACATACATGTTGTCATACGTATCTTGATTCGAATCTATATTATGTAATTCTTTAAACGTAAATCTTGGTTGGTAATTGTTTCGGGTTTGTTCACTTCTCATCTTTACATTTCTGCTTGATGTCTCCATAGGTTCAGGAGGTGGTTGAGGAGTAGGAGATTGTTTTGGTTTAAATACGTCGTCGTTCCCTTTATAGAAATTATTGGAAGGGTTCGAAAAATTTTGAGGTCTAAACGAATTTTGAGAATTAGGGAATCGTGTGGGTTGTTGAAATTTAGGGAAGTGTTGTGGTTGCATTTGCCAATTATTACTAAACATTGGTTGATTGGATGAGTGAGATATTTTTAGATTTCGTATTTGATTATGTCCCGTGGGTCGGGATATATGTTGTTGTGAAGTACTTTTCATATAATAAGTATTTTGTTCTTTTATGCAGTAATTAAACGCTTCAGTCAAACTACTAGGTTTCATGGCTCTAATGGTGGACCCAAGGGGTTCTTTGAGACCGGTTAAAAAAGTATTTAGACACATCTCAGAATATAAACTCTGCTTTGCGGATATTACATTAGCGTTTTCTTCGTGTATGTTTACATGATTTATCAAGGTGGAAAATAATTCTATAATTTTAGCGTGATATTGTTCAACTGTATCGTTTGTCTGTTTTATATTATGTAAATCGCGTATCAAGGAGGTTTCGTTTCTTTTGTCCGAATAATGTAATATTAAATTTTGTTTTATATCTTTCCACTCAAGTGGTGTTCCGTACATGTTAAGTACTTCGTTTGCCTGACCTATTATCTTATTTCTAATGGCTCTCATTATTATTCTAGCGTACGGAGTACCGTCGATTGAAATTATTAATGACAAAATTTCTTCAACGTTATTTATAAATTCATGCAACAATCTTTTGTTACCATCAAATGGTGGTAAATCTTTTATTGCATCCGGTATTCTCAAACTATTAAAAACACTATTAATATTATTTATGTTAGCATCACTATTAATTTGATTATTATTACTAACACTAGCTGCATTGGAAGCTCCGTTTGCTGCGGCGATACTTCCAATTTTATCATGTGAACCATTCATTACACTTATTTCAGTTTTGTTATCCTCGTATAAAATATCAAGAAAATCAGGTATTTCGTAAGGATTAAACAAATTTTGAGTTCTAGATCTACGTCTAATGTCGTTTGGGGATATTGGCATTAAGGATTGGTAAGGAAACGAATATATCAATTTTTCTTTGACTTACATGCACAAAATGATGAACCAGGATGCCAGAGTTGTCATACCCAGTCTCCAGATGTAGGTCCTTTGAAATTAAAGACTTGAAAGTCACCACGAATTTGTTAAATTCACTTTCCTTAATATATTCTGGATTTTAGTTTTGGTTTATAAGAACTTCTGTAAAAGCTATACACTGATAACTTCACTATATACCGATAATCCGTCGATACCAGATTGTTCTCAAACAAGCAGAAATTTATTTTATATATATTTTTTTTCACAAATTCGCGTATTTCACGATGGATACATTTACTTGTATCCTACCGACTGCGCCACTTTTATTTTTGATTCTTCGTTAAATTAAAAAAAATCAAATTTTATTTTTTATTTTTGTTTTCTTACTTTATTTCTTAAATTTTATACATTTAATTTTATTTTTACAAATTATGTTTTATAAAATAATTTTATTTTCAACTTAATGCTTCGACATCATAGATCAGACTGACTTCTAAAAATTTTATTAAATCTTAGTATTTTACATATTTCTAATTTCACATAAAAGTACAATAATATAATATGGGTTATCAAGTTTCATTATGCTTTAACGGATGTATGCAACGTGATTTAAATTTAACTGAACATAATATTTAGCAACGACATATTTTACAATTCCCACAATACGTTAAGAATTTATGCTGACTATATAAATAATTCTGAATTAATTCTAAAATTTATATAATTTTAAATAAGTTTGAATATTATGAAAAATATATTACAATACCTATATATTTATGAATTTAGTTATGTTAAGAAAAAGAATAATTATATATCTTTTATTTTATTTATTTATTTATTTTATTTTTAACCTTGTGGAGATTGTAATCGTAACTCCTGCATAAAATTGCTGATTAGATGAAAAAATCAATAAAAATTTATAATTAGTAATCATAATGTAAAAGTCGTTAACTTATTTGTTAACTTGTGTATAATACATATATATTGTCCCTTTAAAAATATCTCGGCTCATGCATTTATAAAAAATACCTGAAATATATATATATATGTGTATATCATAATATCATATCATCATCATCATCATATTATATAGTATATAATGATTATCCGCATACATATATAATCGTATTACATTAGCGTATACAATGTACAATATAAAATATAAATTTACATTGTATTTGCTCGTATACCAATTACCATTATCAATGTATGCTCTTACGCACAGATTACAATACATCAATAAAGAAATGATCGATAGAAATAAAAACATAGCAGTCAACCAGCAGCAGTATATAAATTATATATATAGTATATATATCTACATATATTATATGTATTATATGTATATTTGAAATCTATAATGGCGTATGAATAATCAAATTAACGCACACACAAATGCTATGCGTAAACCTATTTCCATTCATGAATACGAAATTATTTTTCGAAGTATTTTTTCGAAGTATAAAATTATACACAAATAATACACATTAATTACAAACATGTGCAAAATCCAAAATTTTTTCGGTTCATTCCACATCATCCATATTAATTGTAACTTTCCCCTTTTTCAAAATTTCGAAGCAAGAAAATATGTATTTTGGCAAACATACAGACATTATTTGAATTTAACCGTCGAATGTTATTTCTATTGGCTTTAGCTTTATATTCTTTGGTTGATTGTAGTGTGTTGATTGAAGAACTCGTACCGGGATCTGAAGATTTAAATTTTAAAAAATTAACCGTCTAATGACTTCCGGAAAATTATTTTACTGTCAGCAAATTAAATAATGATTAAATTCGTATGATGAATTTAATATAATTATCGTATCAAACCAAATATCGTAGCTCTCGGTATAACAAATAGAAATTTTTCAATAAAAATTTCTAATCTCTTTTGATTTTATACTCTGCAATTTTCCAATGCTTAGAAATTTGTTAAAAAATTTCTAAGTCCGTTTTTATTTTTATACTTGGAAACACAACACGTTCTACAGAAATTCCTAACGATCCCTATTTACTAGCTCAGCACGCTAGCTTTTTATAGGACTCAGCACGTCCTGGTATTATTATTATTATTATTGTTATTAATACAATTCTATTATTATTATTATCAAATCACTTACAATATGCACGACACGAATACAATATTTGAATATCAACAATATAAATAAAATAAATAAGAGATATAAGAGGTCCTCATCGATGACCTCTAAAGTTTAGAGATTTTTGTCCGTTAAAACAGAATTTTTCGGTTATAAACGTTCAAAAGTAGAATGTCAAAATTCATTAAAAAATTCACCACTGAAGTTAAGAGATCAGCTGATCACATCTCTTATCTAAATTAATTTAACTCCTTAAAGTATGTAATTTGCAATAAAAACGATAAGAGGAATAAGAGAAATAAGAAATCTCTTATCCAGAATCGAACCGTTAGTTTATAAAGTGTCAAATATCGTGAAGTTGTAACGTCGTGTTGTGTAGTTAATATTATTAATTTTTATTTTGTGTTTATAAATGTTATAGTTTGTGATTAGTGTAGTATTTTATAATTAATTATATTCTGTGTCTCTATTTATGTATTTTTAGTGTAAATAATTCTATTTATTGTTTTGTGGTGTTTTGTAAATAGTTTTGTGATTGTGATATATGTAGTTTTGGTTATGGTTTTATGTTTGCATTTTGTGTTGTTCTCTGTTTTGTGTGTAGTGTTCTATTGTTTTGTTATTTATTATTATTGTAATATTATATAATTAATTATTTATTTTCTTTTTTTCTATTTTCAGATGAAATCATGCTGATTGGATTCAACAGTATCCTTATGATGATCTCAATATTGTATTTAAAAGTAATCGATATGCTTTACTGTATGATATGTACACGACATTTCAAGAGGCTTACTACGGTCAACAATCTCAACCTTTATTAAAGTTGAGTGAAATTAAATCTTTAGCACCTCTAATTGTTATTTATTGCTCACATCCAAATCAATCCATCAAAACTGGACCTGTTGATGTAAAAGTAGAATTTAGATCATAAGAAAACTTTCCTGTAAAGATAACTACATTTTGTTTGCTTTTACATGATCAAATAATTGAATATAAACCACTTACGAGTGAAGTCAACAAAGTAGTATAAATCTTTAGCCTAATTAGAAAAGTTAAAAATGAATTCAGCTGTAATTGACTTTCAAGGATTCAGAGGCTATAAAAACTATTTGATTATTCAAGAATTAGCAGTATCACATAACTTATGGGAATTTCAAAATTTCTTAATTAAACCTCCATACTGTAAGCTCTTTATTTATTTAATTTATTTTTCTTTTATTTTTCACTTTTTATTTTACAATAATGCAATAATACTTTTTACATTTTTTCACAAATTTATTTTTGAACACTTTACATACCGGCTACTTAATCGAGACTGATCTTTCTTTCTTATCATAAGTATAATTCAAATATTATATATATATTATAAATATTATATAAAATATATATATATTACCATACGGTACAAATTTCTATTTTCATTATCATTTTCTATTTTTTCTTTATATAAAGAAAAACAAGTAGCAGGTATATGTTTCTAGAATTTTCGAGACCTTACAGTTTCGGCCAGACCTGACTGGTAATCGACCCGATTACAATGTTAATTTTTTTTTCCATTACAACAAATTTACAGATTCAATCTCATAAAAAATAGCCGTTACAATAATTACTATTCAATTTTTTTCTCTTTTTTTTTTTTTTTTTTTTTTTTTTAATATACAAATATTTTATCATTATATACATGTGAAACAACGTTGGTGTCAGTGTTGCCGACTAATTTTTTCTACGACATTTCTTTTTTTTTCTTCATTATTCATTTACATCTGTACATGGCACATCTGATCGTAGATTAAATGACGCATATTCGAAGGAGCACATACTCCTTTATAAGGTATCCTTGCCAATTGTAAACCGTCAATGTCTTTAACTAAATAACGATATTCTGATAAAACTTTTTCTATTTCATAAGGGCCGCGGTATTTCGCGAAAAGTTTTTTATTTACTCCAGGTGTATGATTTATATTTTTTAACATAACATAGTCACATGGCTTATACTTTGTAGGGATTTTGTGGTATTTATCAAAATACCTCTCATTATAATCTTGACTTCTTTTATTTTTTTCACAAGAATGACTTCTAACAACATTTAGATCCACTTGAATATCTGGACAATTTTTCTTAAGGTATTCCATAACTTTATCACAAACATCGCCTTTTTGATTAATACCAAATAACAACATAGAGGGTGTAAATCCTACACTTTTGTTAAACGTGTTATTTAATGCATACTCGATTTTGACAAGATTTTTTTCCCAATCAATTGTTGTATCAGACTCACAAAGCTTGCATAACATAGGTGTTAATACCCTATTAATGCGTTCTACCTGACCATTTGATTGTGGGTGTTGAGATGCTATCTTGACATGAACAATATTACTTTCATTAATAAAGTCTGAAAACTCTTTAGATGTAAAGCAGCTTCCACGGTCTGATATTATACGATTTGGACGAGAATAATTTTCAAAATACGACTTCAGACATGAAATAACTTCTTTACTTTGTGTCGTCTTTACCGGGTAGAGCTTAACAAATTATGTAAAACCATCAATCACTAGAAATATGTACTGTTTTTTTGTCTTTGAAACTGCTAATGGACCATAGTGGTCGATATGGATTGTGTCAAATGGAAGTTTACCCTTTGGAATGGAATGTAGCAAACCTTCAGACTTTCCTGAACCAGGCGAATAATAAATACATTTAAGACAGGTCTTAAGATACATTTTAATTTTGTTTTTCATTTTGGGAAACCAATAGCTTCGTGACAAGAAATCATGGCATTTTTCTACACCCAAATGGCCTAAAGCCTCATGATGGTTACGAATGACTTGAATCTCCATTTGTTCTGGTACGTAGAAAAGTACTTTATTATTCAATTTTCGATAAATGAGTCCATCTATCATCTCGTAATCTGAGCTTTCTCTTTTTTCTAGTTCCCGAGCTATTGCTACAATCTTCGAGTCCTGCCGTTGTGCCACAGCCAGAACAAATTCAAAAGATTCATCAACACTCATAATATTCGTAGCTCTGCTTAGTGCATCTGCGTGCTGCATTCTATCTCTTTTTCTATGTTCCAGGCGATAACTGAACTCTTGCATCTCAAGCACCCAGCGAGATATCCTCGGGTTTATTGTTTTTTTGTTCAGGGTCAGAGACAAGGACTGACAATCTGTCACAATTTTGAAATTCATGCCTAACAAGTAGATTCGGAATCTTCTTAAAACATAGACAATAGCTAATGTTTCCAGTTCAAAGCTGTGGTAGCGGCTTTCAGCTTCCGTTGCACGTTTCGAAAATTAGAATATGGGGTGGAATTTCGAATCTTTCTGCTTTTGCAATAAAACTACGCTGCTACCATCGCAATGTAATTCGGTTTCACTTAACGGGTTGTATACTGCAAGGATTGGAGAATTGATCAAAAGAGATTTTAATTTTTCAAAAGTTTCGAGCTCTATTCTACCAAAAACAAATGGATTATCTTTTCTTAATAAATTATAAAGTGGTTTAGCTATTGTTGCGAAGTTTTGGATAAATTTCCGAAAATATGAACATAGTCCAATAAAGCTATGGACATTTTTTAAACAAGTCGGTACATGAACATTTTTTATGGCTGAGATATGATCTTCACTTGGACGAATTCCTTTTGCATTTATCTTGTATCCAAGATATACAATTTCATTTTGTAAAAAGGAACATTTATCTAATCTCAACTCTAAAGCATTTTCAGAAATTATCTCTAACACCTGCTTAAGAATTTCCATGTGCTCATCTATCGTATGAGTAGATTAGCGATAAGTATGTCATCTATGAAGGTAAGTACATAACCGGACCGGACCAATTTACCAAAAATACACTTCATAAACCTTTCAAAAACCGAAAGTGCATTTTTTGGTCCAAAAGGCATGCGTGTATACTCATATTTGCCTAACGGAGTAGTGAATGATGTATATTTTATTGAATCGCTAGATACTCGAACATGATGAAAGCCATTTTTCAGGTCCAGGGTAGTAAAAAAGTTTTTATCACGCAAGCGATCTAAATGGTCCTCTATCAGTGGCAGAGGAAAATTGTCCTTTTCTGTCACCTTGTTAAGCTCGCGATAGTCCACACAAAGCCTTAATTCCCCATTTTTTTTCTTAACAAGGACTATCGGAGATGCATACGGTGACGTACTTTCTCTAACGATTCCTTTTTTCATTAATTCATCTAAAATTTTCCCCAATTCAATTTTATGAGTATATGGTAGCCTACGAGGAGCACAAAAGAAAGTCCTGTCATGAGTTAATTTAATATTCATTTCAACATTTACATTATTTTCATCTTTTTCCATGCTGTTAGAAAGACAAGCTTGTTTTACAAATTCATGAATTTGTCTTTTTACCACAAAAGGTATATCTTTATGAATTTTTAGTTCAATTTCTTGTATACTATTATTACTACTTACATCTATGTTTAATATCTCATTTAAGATTTCGTCATAATTTGTTTTTTGATTGTTGTCCACGATAAGATGTGCTGTCTGGTCAATTAAATTATCGTTACATGTATTTTTCACCAACACCAAGTTGTTTTCATCAATAAAATTTCTACCTAAAATAATAAAATTTTTCATTGTAATATTCTTAACAACAAATATTTTTAAAATTGTAACAGAATTTTCAAAATATATTTTACTATCTACAGTTCCAATGATACTTAATGGGCTACCGTTTATTCCAAAATACTTTTGATGATCTTGTTCGTCAGTGTTTATGACTCCAGCCGGTAAAAACTTTTCTTGTATGAAGCTCACAGGGCTTCCTGAATCCAGTAGAGTAAGTAAAGACATTGAACATTCAAAATTAGTTCCACAAAATGTTTTTTTCATTTCATTTATTAGGAGAGAGGTCAGTAAACTGCCTCCCTCCTGCCCACACCACGACCCTCCAGGGCCTTTATAATTAACAATAGAAGAGAATTAAACCTAAGAAACTTAAAGCTGAAGGCTTAGACTTATAAACTACCCTTATACCAGACTTAACTAAATACCCAATAGTAAAAATTATGGCTGAAGGCCTACCTTATTCTCTAATTTAAATTAAAATAAGGTGACTAGTTTGCAAATCCCATATCACCCCGCTCACTGCATAGCAGTAAGCAAGGTGATATGAGATTTACAAGCCAGGTGTTTACTGTTAGAACTAAGAAAACTTATGGCTTAAGGCCTAGCTTACATGTCTAAACTATGAAATAACTACCACCAATAAGCTAATCTACAAACTCTGCACCACCTCATCCCAGGCAAGGCCAAGAGTAAGGTGATGCAGAGTTTATAGATCAGCTGCTTATGAACTAACATATAACCCTGAAAACAAGTACAGAGCATCTGTTCCAGTCTGGGTCTAAGAAAGTTCGTCCTGTTGTGTCCGGTATAGTATGCGTCACATACATAAGAAATAAATTTTCTAGTTGGCACTGGTTCGGGTTCACATAATTACAGTTTACTGTATAAGTCCATGTCCGTCAGTAGCTTAAATAGAGGAGAGTCCCGATCCTGTGATAGATCCAAAAGCTCTGCTCTATTCATGGTCGAGAACCCTAAAGCTGCCAGTCTATTTCTAATTGTAGTACAGTCAAGTAAAAGTCTAGTCGCGTTTCTATGTCTGGAGTGATTACAATAAGGGCAGGCTGATCTAACCTCACTGTGTGAAGAGAGAGGATGGGTCAGCCTCGTATGCCCAGTTCTCAATCTCATTAGGGAAATCTGCCGAACCATACTCAAGGAGGGATTGAATCTTGGAGCAGAGAGACTGGGGTTAATCTCCCAATATTCACGTGTAGTGTTAGAGCGAATCTCACAGAATGCAGCCAGCCTTCTCTTTCTCAATTGGCTAATACCTAGTCTGAAAATAGCATCAGGGTTTGGAGGAATGAAAATGTCAGATACATTAATTTCGCCAATGACTGCTTTGGCAACCTGGTCCGCCATTTCATTGCCTACAATGCCCACATGCCCAGGTATCCAACAAACACGAATTTTATATTGGCAAATGATACCTCTTACTAGATGTAATAAGAAATCATCATTTCCGAGATTTTTTAGCGCATGAATGACAGACAGAGAGTCAGTAAAGATCACCAGACCTCGGCCATACTTAGCTTTCCTAGCGGCAGCAAACCACTACTGCAATCACAAAACTATTTACAAAACACCACAAAACAATAAATAGAATTATTTACACTAAAAATAAATAAATAGACACACAACAATATAATTAAATTAAAACACTACACTAATTACAAAATTATAACATTTAAACAGAAAATAAAAATACAATATTACACAACACAATTTCACAAATACACGATATTTGACACCTTTAAAACAAAATGTAGGTAAATGTAAACAAAACATTTACCAAGTTATTTGATTAATTATTAACTGTTCCAATTCCAAATAATCACTATCAAATGTACCAGCCGAATTGAAAATTACCGGCTAATATCATTCACAATCGAAAAATGTACCACATGTCACATCAGTTACCATTCGGAAAAATTTCCAATAAGAAAGACGGACGATGAAACAAATAGAAAATTTTATCACCAACGGGGAAAATAGAAAATTCCTGAGTTTGCAAATTTTGCTATATAAGGGATGAAATTCGCAGAAGAATTTTTCTTTTGCGATTACCTGCCTATATGACGTTTTTGAGTCTGAATCAGGGAAACCAAAAGATCAAAAAAAACCAGGACGTGTTGAGTCCTATAAAAATCTAGCGTGCTGAGCTAGTAAATAGGGATCGTTAGGAAGTTCTGTAGAAATACTTGTAATTTCTACAGAAATTAGGGCAAGTTAGGCCAAATTATCTACGTCGGGAAACGTGTTGAGTTTCCAAGTATGAAATTAAAAGGGAACTTAGAAATTTTTTCACAAATTTCTAAGCATCGAAATTTTTTAAAGTATAAAATTAAAAGGGGACTTAGAAATTTTTAACAATTTCTAAGCACCGGACAATTGCAGAGTATAAATTTTAAAGAAACTTAGAAATTTTTATTGAAAAATTTCTATTTGCTAAACCGAGAACTACTATATTTATATTAAATTCATCGAATTCATGAAATTTCTCATCATAATTTATTTGGGATAAATAATTGCTGACAGTAAAATTAATTTTCCGGAAGTCATTCGACGGTTAAATTTTTGAATTTTAAATCTTCAGATTCGGGTACGAGTTCTTCAATCAACACACTGCAATCAACTAAGCATTAGTAACGCCATCTGTATCAACAAATTTTAATTTAAAATTAATTTTGTAATTTGAATTTTTAAAAATTACTCAATTAGTAGATTAAAATTATTATTTTGAAATTTGACATTTGTAATTTGAATTTTTAATTGTAAATTAAAGTAAATTCACATTTTTTTTGGAAAAATTAGTAGAGTTATTATTTTGAAAATTATAAATTTGAATTAAAATTTTTGCTAGTAGATTATTATTTTTAAATTTTGAATTATTTTTAAAAAAAATAAGAAAGGTTGCAACTTAAACGTAAATTTTGTAACGATATTTTCAAAAATTAGTAAATTTATTAAGTAAATTAAAGTCATATAATATATACATTTAAATTATAATTAAATTTTCATTATCTTTTTATTATTTGAAAATTTAGTATTTGTAATTAGAATTAAGTTTTGAATTGTTAGATTTTAAGATTGATTTTCAATAAAGGTTTTTTTATAACGTTTTGTAAAAAAATTGTGTTCTTATTTATAAAATTGAAACCGGCACCTTATTCTATTTTTTTATTGTTGAATCAAATCATTTTTAGGATTTAACATTTGGTCCTTCGAGCCGGATATAAATAAAAACACATTTTTTATTAAAACATTAGTTCCAAATTAGAAACATTTTTATTTACAATACAACTTCGTAAGTTTTGAAATCAATCTGTAAAAAATGGATAACATACAAAATTTAATCAAATTGCAAAAAAATTTAGAGAAAGAATTAGGTAGCGTTACTATTAGAATAAAAAAGAATTTAAATGAAGATCAACCGGTTAATGTCTACGAACGTATGTAGAATTCAAAAGTTGAATGAACTAACTGATAAGTTCTAAGATAATCATTATTTAATATGTCAAGCCGAAGATTGTAATAGTACAACTGAATATCTTGATCAGAATAAGTATGATGAATTTGAAGAAACATGTTTCAATTTAATTACTGAACTACAAGAAAAAATTAATTCGTTAACCAAAGCTGGTAACGCATCTAATGACGATTCTACACATATCACAACACTCGTATCTCCACAAAAATCTAAAATAAGGTTACCTGCTATATCTCTACCTAAATTTGATGGCACATACAAATCTTGGCATTCATTTAAAGACTTATATACCAATCTAATACACAATAATAAGGAGATTTCGGAGGTTGAAAAATTACATTACTTAAAGTCTTGTGTTTCTGGTGAGGCTGCAAGAATTATTAAGCCGTTTGAAGTTATCGGAATAAGCTATCATAAAGTTTGGCAAACTTTAGAAAAAAGGTTTAACAATAAAAGGGTGTTAATCAACGCGCAACTAGAAAAATTGTGTAAACCAAGTCTAGCAAAATCTGAAAATGCTCAATATATGAAGGACGTTCTTAACAACACTGAAGAAATTCTTCATGAATTGAAAACATTGAAAGTTAATATCGAAAATTGGGATCCAATCATCATTTATCTCACACTACAAAAATTACCACCAGAAACTCGAGAGCTTTGGGAAATAAAACAAAGTGAGAAAAAAGAGGTAGCTACATTTAAAGAATTAGTAGAATTTCTAGAATCACGTTTCAGAGTATTAGAAGCCATCAGTACACCTAAACAAAACAATGTTTCCTTGTTCGAAAATAACAAAACTAATAACCATATTACTCGATGTCCAAAGTGTAAGTCTGATCATAGACTTTGGCACTGTACGAAATTTAAATCATTATTAGCTATAGAGAGAATGAATTTCATCATCGAAAATAATTTATGTACAAACTGCCTTGGACCAGGTCATAGATACATCAACTGTACAAGCAATATTTCATGCAAGAAGTGTATGAAGAAACACCACACGTTATTACACGATCATTTTAATACATCGAATTCATTATCGAAACATCAGACTTCTGCTCAATCTCATGAAAAAGAAGATTCAGTAAAAAATTTCTTTTCAGCAAATGTTAACGAAACACTGCTATCTACAGCACAAGTGAAGATAAAAGATGCTAAGGGTCAGCTACAAACTTTGAGGGCTCTGATTGACTCAGGGTCTCGAACAACATGTATTACCGCTGAGGCGATAAAACGTTTGAAGCTCTCTAACACACGAACCAATCAACTCATCAGTGGACTCAACCAGAGCAGTGCCACTAGAGCTAAATCACAGACCGTATTCACATTGGAATCGGTAGACGGAGATTATAAGCAGAGAGTAAAAGCGCTAGTGGTGAACAGTATCACTAGCCAACTACCCACACAACGCATTGAAACGACAGGTTTTGATCATTTAGAAAATCTAAAGCTAGCTGATCCTAACTATAATATTCCAGACAATATAGATTTACTATTAGGAGCAGAAGTGTATGCTGGTATTATTCGAAAAGGAATAATACGATCTAACAAATTAAATCAACCAATAGCAATAGAAACAGAATTGGGTTGGATTGTGATGGGCAACACAGGACGTGTCTCACAATCAACTAAAGTATTCATATTACGCACACATGAACCACGTACTCTCGGTGAACAATTGCAACAATTTGTAGAACAAAATACGGAAAATGATAGAGCAACAAACATTCGAAAAATGCTTCGAAAAACCCCTATTCCGTGGGAAAAGGTCAAAACTATGAAAAAATCATATCGACACAGGGTCGATGATAAAACGATTATTCGGTTTACATATCCCAGCTAGCAATTTTCGTGGCAGGTACGTATTTGGATCTAAAAGAGGCTACTAGAAAGTATCAGTTACTAGGTAAAGGACCGTTTTTGGTACGATTTAAACACTACTTTGCCACCAAAAGGGGGAATGAATTGCCACGTTTTTGATACGAAATTTGAACGATACTAAAAAGTATCATTTAGGTTCCGGAGTGGTAATAAGTTATATCCAAACACGTAAATGGAACGTTTTCGCTACTTCCCTACCAATACCGCAATAAAACTTTACTAAAATAGCATTTCACATAAAAGTTGAATATTATATATAGTATTAATAATATTAATAAATGCCCAACACAAATAAAACATTTTATTTTTTCAGAAGAAAATAATTTCTCATAATCAATATGTATATAATTATTTTTAAGCACTTAATATTTTGATTCGATCTATTTGAGTGGTAAATTTTATAGTGCGAATTAAATTTTACTGTGATAACAGACCTGCTTCGAAAAAAATCGAACCGCCTCAAAAATATTGAATTTTTTTATGAAATTTTTGTTAATTTGAAATTATGATTTTTATGTCAGAAATTATATTTTCCATATTTTGGGATTTTTTACATCGATATGAAGCTTAAATCGCAATACATATCGTTTCCCATTCATTACGCATGAAATTCACACATATTTTTCATGTAATTTTTCATCAAAATATTTCATAAAAATAGACCATTACGAAAACATATATGAAAAATGGCGATATTCGCAATGTTACTTGAAAGTGTCTGATACTTTTAATTTATACTTCATGGTTCCGGATAAGTTTGAGAAAGTTTGTGGTACGTATTATATGGCACCTTCTAGTTACAGAAACTTGAAATTGTCACTATAAAGTCGCCGTTTACAATCTATCGTGGTGAAATTCACTATAAAGTAGCAGTGGGAGCCTAAAAGTATCACTTTTTAATTTATTGTATTAAAAGGTACTATAAAATGATAAATGAAACTTTTGAGTTCCTGTTGCCACTTTAGTTTAGGATCAAAATGGTGAAGAAACAGAAAATCATAGTCCAAATATTGTACATATTGAAAATGAGAATAAAGAAGAAGAAGAAGAGTTAAATAATTTGAAATAAAATAAAGGTCATGAAGGTCTTTTTATTTACTGTTTATTTACTTTATTTTGTTATTTAATTTTAAATACATACATGTATGCAATAATGGAATAAATACAAAATTATTTTGATATTTCAAACATCAGTAGCACGAATTAATTTAAGCAAATTTTGCTTTTTTTCAAATAAATCAAAATCTAAATTTTTTATGTCTGTTCACAAAAAACTCTAATAATGGAATGAAAATATAATGACAAATTAGAACAAAAACGTTGAAATCACTTAATGGGAGCAATTACAACTTACCATATTAGTATCAGAAACTTCCTAGTTCCACTAGGAAGTAATTGTCACTAAAAAAATGCATGAAGAAGTTTTTGGTACCGTGCATTGTTTTGAAAATTATCCAGAAACGTATTTGTTACTTGCATAGAGGAACTTTAAAATTTGCCACTTAATAGTATCAAAACGTAGTAGCAAAATATATCCAAAAACTTAGTAAAAAATACCTAAAAGTGGCAGAAACCTAAAGAGTTTTTAATACGAATTTGCTACCAATCTGGAACTGCAGTGAAAACTTTAATTTGAAATCTAAGAAGTTTCCAGCGCCACGAAGCTGGTACGTTAAATATGTAGCTACAGAGTAATGGAACATAGTATAGTGGCAAAACAAGTTGTTAAAACGTTTCTGTTACCATATTTCGGTTCCAGTTCACAAATACTCAGTATCTGCTACTAAAAATGCTAGTTGGGATTGGAACAGACGGAAAATTATTGCAAAAATACCACAGAAAAATCTAATAGAAGATTAACTATAACTGAATATGAATCAGGAACTAAAATCAAATAGAAAGTATAAAATGATGATTGAATTTGTAATTTATAAAAATGAATGGTAACAGACAATGAATGAAAACAGAACAAAATTTTGCTTCACAGTAATCCTTTATTTATAATTAACGATGCAATTACATAAATCATAGAAACAGTACATTAAACAACAAATCAATAAAATAACAAAATAAATTAACAAATTACAACATATCAATTTTTTGCCGTTCCGGGAGGATGTTGAATCCAATCAACATGATTTCTTCTGAAAATAGAAGAAAAGAAAATGAACAATTAATTAATTAATGTTACAATAATAATACATAACAAAACAATAAAACACTACACACAAAACATATAACAACACAAAATGTAAACATAAAAACATAACCAAAACTACATATATCACAATCACAAAACTATGTACAAAAGACCACAAAACAATAAATAGAATTATTTACACTAAAAATAAATAAATAGACACACAACAATATAATTAAATTAAAACACTACACTAATTACAAAATTATAACATTTAAACAGAAAATAAAAATGCAATATTACACAACACAATTTCACAAATACACGATATTTGACACCTTTAAAACAAAATGTAGGTAAATGTAAACAAAACATTTACCAAGTTATTTGATTAATTATTAACTGTTCCAATTCCAAATAATCACTATCAAATGTACCAGCCGAATTGAAAATTACCGGCTAATATCATTCACAATCGAAAAATGTACCATATGTCACATCAGTTACCATTCGGAAAAATGTTCCAATAAGAAAGACAGACAATGAAACAAATAGAAAATTTTATCACCAACGGGGAAAATAGAAAATTCCAGAGTTTGCAAATTTTGCTATATAAGGGATGAAATTCGCAGAAGAATTTTTCTTTTGCGATTACCTGCCTATATGACGTTTTTGAGTCTGAATCAGGGTGTTGAATCGTCATTCAACATTTTTAATAATCAAAAAAAAGGGGGCAGTGTTTAAAAATATGTATAATAAAAAAAAAAAAAGGTTACAAACACTTCAAGACAAACAATGCGATCATATAATATTTCGTACAAAAAAATGTAAACCAATCAACGTAATCAAACATATAACACAGAAATATATGCAATAATATGGAAAATGGAACATATAACATGAATATGCACAAGCAGGTAACATAAAAATGTTTATAAACATAGCATACAAACAAAAACAAAACAATCCACATAGCACAATATATAACATAAAACATTAAACACAAAATATTTAATTGCATAACATAAACAATGAACATTAACAAAAAATAAAAACATTTAAACATATATGCATAGTATATAATATACACATATAAATATATGACCATGCCAGTACTGTCAAATTGTCAAAAAGGTACCAGCTGAATATACTTACCAGTCAGAGTTATTCACAATTACCATAAATTGTCATTTGAATTACTGGACACAATTTGAACAAAACGGTTTCATAAAAAAAGACGAAAAGATGAGACAAATAGAAATTTTATCACCAACGGGGAAAATAGAAAATTCCAGAGTTTGCAAATTTTGATATATAAAGGGTTGCGATTCGCAGAAAAATTTGTCTTTTGCAATTACTTGTGTATACTGTCGTATTGAGACTGAAGCAAGGAAACCAAAAGGCCACCTCATCAGCCGGGACGTATTGAGTCCTAAAAAAATCTAGCGTATTGAGCTAGTAAGTAGGGAAAGGTTAGGAATTTCTGTAAAAATACTTGAATTTTTACAGAAAATAGGGAAACGTCGAATTAAATCATCGTCGAAAAAATACTTAGAAAATTTCTTATACAGAAATTTTCTAACACTTAGAGCCGAAATTAATCATCAAAAAAAAAGTACTTAGAAAATTTTTTCTTACAAAATTTTCTAATACTTCGGGCCGTATCATCGGAAATTATTAAAGTTGATTTTTTAAAAAAACTTAGAAAATTTTTGTACAAAATTTTCTAATACTTGGAACAAATTCATCATCGTTAAAGACTTAGAAAATTTTTCATAAAATTTTCTAATACTTCGAGCAGAAATTCAACGTCGCTAAACACTTAGAAAATTTCTAGGACTTAGAAATTTTCTAAAGTTTCATCGCTGAAAGTATCATCAGAAAATTGAATTATTCTGGAAAATAGAAAATTCATCGAGACAGTAAAAAAATATTTCATCTCGACAATCGTCAATTCCCGTCGGCAATCTTCAGTTAATTTTACATAACGATTTTTTGAAAGTTTGAAAATTCAAACAGTCATCGTTAAATTGGTCTCATCATCGTTCTTCAATCAACATAGTGTCTACAACGCCATCTATTCGTGTAGGTCGACCTATGCCAACGAATAATTAGTTAATTAGCTCTTAGTAGTTAAGAACATATGTAAAATCATAATTAAAGTAGATTTGATAAATTTCATTTATAAATTCATGATTTTATTTCAATTTTGTTAAATTTCTTATTTATAGTTATTTCCGGTTTAACTGAAATATTGTACATATACAAATATTTAAATTAAAGTAAATTTTATATATTTCATAAGATTCAAATTTGTTTTGTATTAATTGCATACTTATTTCCGATTTTGATTGAAACATTATTATATAATTAAAAATATTGAAATTTATATAAATTGAATTAGATTCATTTAAAATTTAAATATACACGAATTTAAGTAGATTAGAAATTGTTTGTAATTTAGTTTAAGAATTGAATTGTTAGATTTAAGAGAATATTTTAAATAAAAATTTGTAACGTAAATTGAAAAACATTGTGTTTTTATTTTATTAAACATTTTGAACCGGCACCCTTTATAATTAATGTTAAATTGAAAAATATTTTTATATTCATTTTTTGGTGGATTTAACATTTGGTCCTTCGAGCCGGATAAAATAGAAACTCAATTTTCTTCAATTTATAGATAGACTATAAAAATTTGTAAAAAATGCATAACATTCAGAATTTAATTAAATTACAAACTGCTTTGGAAAATGAATTAAATACTGTTACAATTAGAATAAAACAAAATTTAACTGAAAATCAACCAATTAATGTATATGAACGTAGAATACAAAAATTAAATGAATTAACTGATAAATTTAGGGATAATCACTATTTAATTTATCAAGCTGAAGATTGTAAACTCACTGCCGAGTATATTGAGCAAAATAAATACGATATATTTGAAGAAACTTGTTTTATTGGGTTGAGTCATAAATAATGTCCGCTGCTGGTATATATGAAACCAGTTTCGCTGGATTGCTTAATTACGTTGTCAAACGAGTTACTTTCATATTAATGTTGTACATCGGCTAGTGTTATTTTGTATTCAAACGTCAAAGTGTGAAAGTCGTTTAAAAAGTGTTTTTCCTTAGTAATAGAAATGGAGAACTTAAAAGAAAATTTAAGGCACATTATGTTATGGGAGTTCAAACTTGGAAGCAATGCTACTGAAACAGCTGAAAAAATTTGTAGCGTGTATGGTGAAGGTGCTGCTACAGATCGAACAGTACGTCGATGGTTTGAAAGATTTCGTTCTGGAGATACGACCCTCAGAGATGAACCTCGACCAGGAAGATCGTCCGACTTTGACAATGATAGGCTGAGAGCTTTGGTGGAGCATAACACACGTATTACAACCAGAGAACTCGCAGAGAAGCTAGATAGTTCACAATCAACTGTCAATCGCCATTTGCATCAGCTAGGAAAAGTTACCAAGCTTGGTGTATGGGTCCCACATCAACTGACAGAGCAAAACAAAGCTATTCGAATAAACATTGCTGCTAGTCTTCTTTCTCGTCACAAAAATAATGCGTTTTTGATGAAAATTATTACGGGCGATGAAAAATGGGTTACATATGAGAATGTCATTCGAAAACGACAATGGTGCGACAAGACTGAACGGCCTCAACCTGAGCCAAAGTCGAACTTACATGGACGAAAGATCCTTCTATGCGTATGGTGGGATCACCGTGGCATTATTCATCATGAGTTATTAAACAGAAACGAAACTGTCACTCCAGAGGTTTACACTCAACAACTAGAGCGTCTCCAACAGAAATTGCGGGAAAAGCGTCCAGCACTCATCAATAGAGGTAACGTCATTTTATTACATGATAACGCAAGACCCCATACAGCAAGGATTACTCAGCAAAAGATACTGGAGCTTGGCTGGTCTGTACTGCCTCATCCTCCATATTCGCCAGATCTTGCACCAACCGATTACCATCTTTTCCGTGCTCTTCAGAACGAACTTAATGGGCAGCAGTTTATAAATGATGACCAAGTCCAAGAGTTCTTAGAAACTTTTTTTAGCAACAAACCACCGAGGTTTTTTGAAAGGGGCATTGAAAGTCTTCCAGATAAATGGCAACAAGTCATCGATAATGATGGTGAATATATCTTAGATTAATATAATTTAAATTGTATGTTATAGAAAATAAAACATGATTAATCAAAACGGACATTATTTATGACTCAACCCAATAATTTAATCACAGAGCTACAAGAAAAAATTACTTCGTTAGCCAAATCAAGTAACGTTTCAAATGACGGTGGCTCCACACATGTTACAACTCTCGTATCTCCACAAAAATCGAAATTAAAGTTACCTCCTATTTCCTTGCCTAAATTTGATGGTACCTACAAATCTTGGCGATCATTTAAAGATTTGTATACCAATTTAATTCATAACAACAAGGAGATTTCAGAAGTTGAAAAATTACACTACCTAAAATCTTGTGTTTCTGGTGAGGCTGCACGAATTATTAAACCATTTGAAGTCATTGGGACTAATTACTACAAAGCATGGCAAACCTTGGAAAAGAGATTCAACAATAATAGGGTATTAATCAATGCACAATTAGAAAAATTGTGTAAAATAAATTTGATAAAAACCGAAAACGCTCAATCCATGAAGGATGTGTTAAACAACACAGAAGAAATCCTTCATGAATTAAAAACATTAAAGGTAAACATTGAAAATTGGGACCCTATTATTGTGTATCTTACACTGCAGAAATTATCACCAGAAACAAGAGAATTGTGGGAGATAAAGCAAAGCGAGAAAAACGAGGTGGCTTCATTTCAAGAATTGATAGAATTCTTAGAAGCCAGATTCAGAGTATTAGAAGCTATACACCCTTCAAGTGAAACCAAGATTTCTTCAAATCAAAATATTAAGGGTACCAATCAGGGTACACATTGTCCACAGTGTAAGTCTGATCATAGACTTTGCCATTGTTCGAAATTTAAAACATTATCAGCAATAGAAAAATTGAACTTTGTTAAAAAACATAACTTATGTACAAACTGCCTTGAAGCAGGTCATAGATTCATCAACTGCACAAGCAACAGCTCATGCAAGAAGTGTATGAAGAAACACCACACTTTGATACATGATAATTTTTCGGCGAATTTATCAGCGACAAATCAGACTTCTGCTCAACTACATGAAAAAGGAGATTCACTCAAGAATTTCTTTTCAACGAATGTTAATGAAACTTTGCTAGCAACAGCACAAGTAAAAATACGAGACGGTAATGGTCAGCTACAAATTCTGAGGGCTCTGATTGACTCAGGGTCTCAAGCTACTTGTATCACCGCTGCGGCAACAAAACGTTTGAAGCTCTCTCGTTCACGAACCAATCAACTCATTAGTGGACTCAATCAGAGCAGTGCCACTAGAGCCAAATTACAGACCGAATTCACGTTGGAATCGGTAAACGGAAACTATAAGCAGAGAGTCAAAGCGCTAGTGGTAAACAGTATCACTAGCCAACTACCTACACAACGCATTGAAACATCAGGTTTCAATCATTTGAGAAATTTGAAGCTAGCTGATCCTGACTATGCTATTCCAGGAAGTATAGACTTGCTACTAGGAGCAGAAGTATATGCTAGTATTATTCAAGACGGAATAATACAATCAAAACACTTAGATAAACCAATCGCATTGAAAACGGAATTGGGTTGGATTGTGATGGGAAACACAGGACGTGCCACACAATCAACAAACGTATTCATGTTACACATACATGAACCACATATTCTCAACAAACAACTACAACAATTTGTAAAACGAAATACTGAACATAGAAAAGCAGCAAGCATTAGCAAAATGCTTCAAAAATCTCCTATTCCATGGGAAAAAATTAAATCGATGAAAAAATCATACCGACACAGGGTGAATGATGAGACGGTAATTCGATTCACATATTGGAACACAAATGAAATTGTTGTGAAAATACCGCGAAAATTTCGACAAACGAACAATTATAAAGACTAAAAATCAAAAACAAAGGATGGCATGGTCAGAGTAAAAAGTTTAAATTTTAAATAAATCAAAAGTGAATTTTATGGTAGAAAATAAAGAAAACTAAAATGATTCAACATGATATTCATTTATTACATAAATAAAAATTAAAATAACAATACATACAATAAAATAAGTTAATTATTTTTTTGCGCGTTCCGGGAGGATGTTGAATCGTCATTCAACATTTTTAATAATCAAAAAAAAGGGGGCAGTGTTTAAAAATATGTATAATAAAAAAAAAAAAAGGTTACAAACACTTCAAGACAAACAATGCGATCATATAATATTTCGTACAAAAAAATGTAAACCAATCAACGTAATCAAACATATAACACAGAAATATATGCAATAATATGGAAAATGGAACATATAACATGAATATGCACAAGCAGGTAACATAAAAATGTTTATAAACATAGCATACAAACAAAAACAAAACAATCCACATAGCACAATATATAACATAAAACATTAAACACAAAATATTTAATTGCATAACATAAACAATGAACATTAACAAAAAATAAAAACATTTAAACATATATGCATAGTATATAATATACACATATAAATATATGACCATGCCAGTACTGTCAAATTGTCAAAAAGGTACCAGCTGAATATACTTACCAGTCAGAGTTATTCACAATTACCATAAATTGTCATTTGAATTACTGGACACAATTTGAACAAAACGGTTTCATAAAAAAAGACGAAAAGATGAGACAAATAGAAATTTTATCACCAACGGGGAAAATAGAAAATTCCAGAGTTTGCAAATTTTGATATATAAAGGGTTGCGATTCGCAGAAAAATTTGTCTTTTGCAATTACTTGTGTATACTGTCGTATTGAGACTGAAGCAAGGAAACCAAAAGGCCACCTCATCAGCCGGGACGTATTGAGTCCTAAAAAAATCTAGCGTATTGAGCTAGTAAGTAGGGAAAGGTTAGGAATTTCTGTAAAAATACTTGAATTTTTACAGAAAATAGGGAAACGTCGAATTAAATCATCGTCGAAAAAATACTTAGAAAATTTCTTATACAGAAATTTTCTAACACTTAGAGCCGAAATTAATCATCAAAAAAAAAGTACTTAGAAAATTTTTTCTTACAAAATTTTCTAATACTTCGGGCCGTATCATCGGAAATTATTAAAGTTGATTTTTTAAAAAAACTTAGAAAATTTTTGTACAAAATTTTCTAATACTTGGAACAAATTCATCATCGTTAAAGACTTAGAAAATTTTTCATAAAATTTTCTAATACTTCGAGCAGAAATTCAACGTCGCTAAACACTTAGAAAATTTCTAGGACTTAGAAATTTTCTAAAGTTTCATCGCTGAAAGTATCATCAGAAAATTGAATTATTCTGGAAAATAGAAAATTCATCGAGACAGTAAAAAAATATTTCATCTCGACAATCGTCAATTCCCGTCGGCAATCTTCAGTTAATTTTACATAACGATTTTTTGAAAGTTTGAAAATTCAAACAGTCATCGTTAAATTGGTCTCATCATCGTTCTTCAATCAACATAGTGTCTACAACGCCATCTATTCGTGTAGGTCGACCTATGCCAACGAATAATTAGTTAATTAGCTCTTAGTAGTTAAGAACATATGTAAAATCATAATTAAAGTAGATTTGATAAATTTCATTTATAAATTCATGATTTTATTTCAATTTTGTTAAATTTCTTATTTATAGTTATTTCCGGTTTAACTGAAATATTGTACATATACAAATATTTAAATTAAAGTAAATTTTATATATTTCATAAGATTCAAATTTGTTTTGTATTAATTGCATACTTATTTCCGATTTTGATTGAAACATTATTATATAATTAAAAATATTGAAATTTATATAAATTGAATTAGATTCATTTAAAATTTAAATATACACGAATTTAAGTAGATTAGAAATTGTTTGTAATTTAGTTTAAGAATTGAATTGTTAGATTTAAGAGAATATTTTAAATAAAAATTTGTAACGTAAATTGAAAAACATTGTGTTTTTATTTTATTAAACATTTTGAACCGGCACCCTTTATAATTAATGTTAAATTGAAAAATATTTTTATATTCATTTTTTGGTGGATTTAACATTTGGTCCTTCGAGCCGGATAAAATAGAAACTCAATTTTCTTCAATTTATAGATAGACTATAAAAATTTGTAAAAAATGCATAACATTCAGAATTTAATTAAATTACAAACTGCTTTGGAAAATGAATTAAATACTGTTACAATTAGAATAAAACAAAATTTAACTGAAAATCAACCAATTAATGTATATGAACGTAGAATACAAAAATTAAATGAATTAACTGATAAATTTAGGGATAATCACTATTTAATTTATCAAGCTGAAGATTGTAAACTCACTGCCGAGTATATTGAGCAAAATAAATACGATATATTTGAAGAAACTTGTTTTAATTTAATCACAGAGCTACAAGAAAAAATTACTTCGTTAGCCAAATCAAGTAACGTTTCAAATGACGGTGGCTCCACACATGTTACAACTCTCGTATCTCCACAAAAATCGAAATTAAAGTTACCTCCTATTTCCTTGCCTAAATTTGATGGTACCTACAAATCTTGGCGATCATTTAAAGATTTGTATACCAATTTAATTCATAACAACAAGGAGATTTCAGAAGTTGAAAAATTACACTACCTAAAATCTTGTGTTTCTGGTGAGGCTGCACGAATTATTAAACCATTTGAAGTCATTGGGACTAATTACTACAAAGCATGGCAAACCTTGGAAAAGAGATTCAACAATAATAGGGTATTAATCAATGCACAATTAGAAAAATTGTGTAAAATAAATTTGATAAAAACCGAAAACGCTCAATCCATGAAGGATGTGTTAAACAACACAGAAGAAATCCTTCATGAATTAAAAACATTAAAGGTAAACATTGAAAATTGGGACCCTATTATTGTGTATCTTACACTGCAGAAATTATCACCAGAAACAAGAGAATTGTGGGAGATAAAGCAAAGCGAGAAAAACGAGGTGGCTTCATTTCAAGAATTGATAGAATTCTTAGAAGCCAGATTCAGAGTATTAGAAGCTATACACCCTTCAAGTGAAACCAAGATTTCTTCAAATCAAAATATTAAGGGTACCAATCAGGGTACACATTGTCCACAGTGTAAGTCTGATCATAGACTTTGCCATTGTTCGAAATTTAAAACATTATCAGCAATAGAAAAATTGAACTTTGTTAAAAAACATAACTTATGTACAAACTGCCTTGAAGCAGGTCATAGATTCATCAACTGCACAAGCAACAGCTCATGCAAGAAGTGTATGAAGAAACACCACACTTTGATACATGATAATTTTTCGGCGAATTTATCAGCGACAAATCAGACTTCTGCTCAACTACATGAAAAAGGAGATTCACTCAAGAATTTCTTTTCAACGAATGTTAATGAAACTTTGCTAGCAACAGCACAAGTAAAAATACGAGACGGTAATGGTCAGCTACAAATTCTGAGGGCTCTGATTGACTCAGGGTCTCAAGCTACTTGTATCACCGCTGCGGCAACAAAACGTTTGAAGCTCTCTCATTCACGAACCAATCAACTCATTAGTGGACTCAATCAGAGCAGTGCCACTAGAGCCAAATTACAGACCGAATTCACGTTGGAATCGGTAAACGGAAACTATAAGCAGAGAGTCAAAGCGCTAGTGGTAAACAGTATCACTAGCCAACTACCTACACAACGCATTGAAACATCAGGTTTCAATCATTTGAGAAATTTGAAGCTAGCTGATCCTGACTATGCTATTCCAGGAAGTATAGACTTGCTACTAGGAGCAGAAGTATATGCTAGTATTATTCAAGACGGAATAATACAATCAAAACACTTAGATAAACCAATCGCATTGAAAACGGAATTGGGTTGGATTGTGATGGGAAACACAGGACGTGCCACACAATCAACAAACGTATTCATGTTACACATACATGAACCACATATTCTCAACAAACAACTACAACAATTTGTAAAACGAAATACTGAACATAGAAAAGCAGCAAGCATTAGCAAAATGCTTCAAAAATCTCCTATTCCATGGGAAAAAATTAAATCGATGAAAAAATCATACCGACACAGGGTGAATGATGAGACGGTAATTCGATTCACATATTGGAACACAAATGAAATTGTTGTGAAAATACCGCGAAAATTTCGACAAACGAACAATTATAAAGACTAAAAATCAAAAACAAAGGATGGCATGGTCAGAGTAAAAAGTTTAAATTTTAAATAAATCAAAAGTGAATTTTATGGTAGAAAATAAAGAAAACTAAAATGATTCAACATGATATTCATTTATTACATAAATAAAAATTAAAATAACAATACATACAATAAAATAAGTTAATTATTTTTTTGCGCGTTCCGGGAGGATGTTGAATCGTCATTCAACATTTTTAATAATCAAAAAAAAGGGGGCAGTGTTTAAAAATATGTATAATAAAAAAAAAAAAAGGTTACAAACACTTCAAGACAAACAATGCGATCATATAATATTTCGTACAAAAAAATGTAAACCAATCAACGTAATCAAACATATAACACAGAAATATATGCAATAATATGGAAAATGGAACATATAACATGAATATGCACAAGCAGGTAACATAAAAATGTTTATAAACATAGCATACAAACAAAAACAAAACAATCCACATAGCACAATATATAACATAAAACATTAAACACAAAATATTTAATTGCATAACATAAACAATGAACATTAACAAAAAATAAAAACATTTAAACATATATGCATAGTATATAATATACACATATAAATATATGACCATGCCAGTACTGTCAAATTGTCAAAAAGGTACCAGCTGAATATACTTACCAGTCAGAGTTATTCACAATTACCATAAATTGTCATTTGAATTACTGGACACAATTTGAACAAAACGGTTTCATAAAAAAAGACGAAAAGATGAGACAAATAGAAATTTTATCACCAACGGGGAAAATAGAAAATTCCAGAGTTTGCAAATTTTGATATATAAAGGGTTGCGATTCGCAGAAAAATTTGTCTTTTGCAATTACTTGTGTATACTGTCGTATTGAGACTGAAGCAAGGAAACCAAAAGGCCACCTCATCAGCCGGGACGTATTGAGTCCTAAAAAAATCTAGCGTATTGAGCTAGTAAGTAGGGAAAGGTTAGGAATTTCTGTAAAAATACTTGAATTTTTACAGAAAATAGGGAAACGTCGAATTAAATCATCGTCGAAAAAATACTTAGAAAATTTCTTATACAGAAATTTTCTAACACTTAGAGCCGAAATTAATCATCAAAAAAAAAGTACTTAGAAAATTTTTTCTTACAAAATTTTCTAATACTTCGGGCCGTATCATCGGAAATTATTAAAGTTGATTTTTTAAAAAAACTTAGAAAATTTTTGTACAAAATTTTCTAATACTTGGAACAAATTCATCATCGTTAAAGACTTAGAAAATTTTTCATAAAATTTTCTAATACTTCGAGCAGAAATTCAACGTCGCTAAACACTTAGAAAATTTCTAGGACTTAGAAATTTTCTAAAGTTTCATCGCTGAAAGTATCATCAGAAAATTGAATTATTCTGGAAAATAGAAAATTCATCGAGACAGTAAAAAAATATTTCATCTCGACAATCGTCAATTCCCGTCGGCAATCTTCAGTTAATTTTACATAACGATTTTTTGAAAGTTTGAAAATTCAAACAGTCATCGTTAAATTGGTCTCATCATCGTTCTTCAATCAACATAGTGTCTACAACGCCATCTATTCGTGTAGGTCGACCTATGCCAACGAATAATTAGTTAATTAGCTCTTAGTAGTTAAGAACATATGTAAAATCATAATTAAAGTAGATTTGATAAATTTCATTTATAAATTCATGATTTTATTTCAATTTTGTTAAATTTCTTATTTATAGTTATTTCCGGTTTAACTGAAATATTGTACATATACAAATATTTAAATTAAAGTAAATTTTATATATTTCATAAGATTCAAATTTGTTTTGTATTAATTGCATACTTATTTCCGATTTTGATTGAAACATTATTATATAATTAAAAATATTGAAATTTATATAAATTGAATTAGATTCATTTAAAATTTAAATATACACGAATTTAAGTAGATTAGAAATTGTTTGTAATTTAGTTTAAGAATTGAATTGTTAGATTTAAGAGAATATTTTAAATAAAAATTTGTAACGTAAATTGAAAAACATTGTGTTTTTATTTTATTAAACATTTTGAACCGGCACCCTTTATAATTAATGTTAAATTGAAAAATATTTTTATATTCATTTTTTGGTGGATTTAACATTTGGTCCTTCGAGCCGGATAAAATAGAAACTCAATTTTCTTCAATTTATAGATAGACTATAAAAATTTGTAAAAAATGCATAACATTCAGAATTTAATTAAATTACAAACTGCTTTGGAAA
This sequence comes from Villa cingulata, assembly GCA_951394055.1. NCBI lineage: Eukaryota > Metazoa > Arthropoda > Insecta > Diptera > Bombyliidae > Villa > Villa cingulata. The sequence continues at coordinate 26,246,402 of OX596019.1, read as the reverse complement.
ATGAATTAAATACTGTTACAATTAGAATAAAACAAAATTTAACTGAAAATCAACCAATTAATGTATATGAACGTAGAATACAAAAATTAAATGAATTAACTGATAAATTTAGGGATAATCACTATTTAATTTATCAAGCTGAAGATTGTAAACTCACTGCCGAGTATATTGAGCAAAATAAATACGATATATTTGAAGAAACTTGTTTTAATTTAATCACAGAGCTACAAGAAAAAATTACTTCGTTAGCCAAATCAAGTAACGTTTCAAATGACGGTGGCTCCACACATGTTACAACTCTCGTATCTCCACAAAAATCGAAATTAAAGTTACCTCCTATTTCCTTGCCTAAATTTGATGGTACCTACAAATCTTGGCGATCATTTAAAGATTTGTATACCAATTTAATTCATAACAACAAGGAGATTTCAGAAGTTGAAAAATTACACTACCTAAAATCTTGTGTTTCTGGTGAGGCTGCACGAATTATTAAACCATTTGAAGTCATTGGGACTAATTACTACAAAGCATGGCAAACCTTGGAAAAGAGATTCAACAATAATAGGGTATTAATCAATGCACAATTAGAAAAATTGTGTAAAATAAATTTGATAAAAACCGAAAACGCTCAATCCATGAAGGATGTGTTAAACAACACAGAAGAAATCCTTCATGAATTAAAAACATTAAAGGTAAACATTGAAAATTGGGACCCTATTATTGTGTATCTTACACTGCAGAAATTATCACCAGAAACAAGAGAATTGTGGGAGATAAAGCAAAGCGAGAAAAACGAGGTGGCTTCATTTCAAGAATTGATAGAATTCTTAGAAGCCAGATTCAGAGTATTAGAAGCTATACACCCTTCAAGTGAAACCAAGATTTCTTCAAATCAAAATATTAAGGGTACCAATCAGGGTACACATTGTCCACAGTGTAAGTCTGATCATAGACTTTGCCATTGTTCGAAATTTAAAACATTATCAGCAATAGAAAAATTGAACTTTGTTAAAAAACATAACTTATGTACAAACTGCCTTGAAGCAGGTCATAGATTCATCAACTGCACAAGCAACAGCTCATGCAAGAAGTGTATGAAGAAACACCACACTTTGATACATGATAATTTTTCGGCGAATTTATCAGCGACAAATCAGACTTCTGCTCAACTACATGAAAAAGGAGATTCACTCAAGAATTTCTTTTCAACGAATGTTAATGAAACTTTGCTAGCAACAGCACAAGTAAAAATACGAGACGGTAATGGTCAGCTACAAATTCTGAGGGCTCTGATTGACTCAGGGTCTCAAGCTACTTGTATCACCGCTGCGGCAACAAAACGTTTGAAGCTCTCTCATTCACGAACCAATCAACTCATTAGTGGACTCAATCAGAGCAGTGCCACTAGAGCCAAATTACAGACCGAATTCACGTTGGAATCGGTAAACGGAAACTATAAGCAGAGAGTCAAAGCGCTAGTGGTAAACAGTATCACTAGCCAACTACCTACACAACGCATTGAAACATCAGGTTTCAATCATTTGAGAAATTTGAAGCTAGCTGATCCTGACTATGCTATTCCAGGAAGTATAGACTTGCTACTAGGAGCAGAAGTATATGCTAGTATTATTCAAGACGGAATAATACAATCAAAACACTTAGATAAACCAATCGCATTGAAAACGGAATTGGGTTGGATTGTGATGGGAAACACAGGACGTGCCACACAATCAACAAACGTATTCATGTTACACATACATGAACCACATATTCTCAACAAACAACTACAACAATTTGTAAAACGAAATACTGAACATAGAAAAGCAGCAAGCATTAGCAAAATGCTTCAAAAATCTCCTATTCCATGGGAAAAAATTAAATCGATGAAAAAATCATACCGACACAGGGTGAATGATGAGACGGTAATTCGATTCACATATTGGAACACAAATGAAATTGTTGTGAAAATACCGCGAAAATTTCGACAAACGAACAATTATAAAGACTAAAAATCAAAAACAAAGGATGGCATGGTCAGAGTAAAAAGTTTAAATTTTAAATAAATCAAAAGTGAATTTTATGGTAGAAAATAAAGAAAACTAAAATGATTCAACATGATATTCATTTATTACATAAATAAAAATTAAAATAACAATACATACAATAAAATAAGTTAATTATTTTTTTGCGCGTTCCGGGAGGATGTTGAATCGTCATTCAACATTTTTAATAATCAAAAAAAAGGGGGCAGTGTTTAAAAATATGTATAATAAAAAAAAAAAAAGGTTACAAACACTTCAAGACAAACAATGCGATCATATAATATTTCGTACAAAAAAATGTAAACCAATCAACGTAATCAAACATATAACACAGAAATATATGCAATAATATGGAAAATGGAACATATAACATGAATATGCACAAGCAGGTAACATAAAAATGTTTATAAACATAGCATACAAACAAAAACAAAACAATCCACATAGCACAATATATAACATAAAACATTAAACACAAAATATTTAATTGCATAACATAAACAATGAACATTAACAAAAAATAAAAACATTTAAACATATATGCATAGTATATAATATACACATATAAATATATGACCATGCCAGTACTGTCAAATTGTCAAAAAGGTACCAGCTGAATATACTTACCAGTCAGAGTTATTCACAATTACCATAAATTGTCATTTGAATTACTGGACACAATTTGAACAAAACGGTTTCATAAAAAAAGACGAAAAGATGAGACAAATAGAAATTTTATCACCAACGGGGAAAATAGAAAATTCCAGAGTTTGCAAATTTTGATATATAAAGGGTTGCGATTCGCAGAAAAATTTGTCTTTTGCAATTACTTGTGTATACTGTCGTATTGAGACTGAAGCAAGGAAACCAAAAGGCCACCTCATCAGCCGGGACGTATTGAGTCCTAAAAAAATCTAGCGTATTGAGCTAGTAAGTAGGGAAAGGTTAGGAATTTCTGTAAAAATACTTGAATTTTTACAGAAAATAGGGAAACGTCGAATTAAATCATCGTCGAAAAAATACTTAGAAAATTTCTTATACAGAAATTTTCTAACACTTAGAGCCGAAATTAATCATCAAAAAAAAAGTACTTAGAAAATTTTTTCTTACAAAATTTTCTAATACTTCGGGCCGTATCATCGGAAATTATTAAAGTTGATTTTTTAAAAAAACTTAGAAAATTTTTGTACAAAATTTTCTAATACTTGGAACAAATTCATCATCGTTAAAGACTTAGAAAATTTTTCATAAAATTTTCTAATACTTCGAGCAGAAATTCAACGTCGCTAAACACTTAGAAAATTTCTAGGACTTAGAAATTTTCTAAAGTTTCATCGCTGAAAGTATCATCAGAAAATTGAATTATTCTGGAAAATAGAAAATTCATCGAGACAGTAAAAAAATATTTCATCTCGACAATCGTCAATTCCCGTCGGCAATCTTCAGTTAATTTTACATAACGATTTTTTGAAAGTTTGAAAATTCAAACAGTCATCGTTAAATTGGTCTCATCATCGTTCTTCAATCAACATAGTGTCTACAACGCCATCTATTCGTGTAGGTCGACCTATGCCAACGAATAATTAGTTAATTAGCTCTTAGTAGTTAAGAACATATGTAAAATCATAATTAAAGTAGATTTGATAAATTTCATTTATAAATTCATGATTTTATTTCAATTTTGTTAAATTTCTTATTTATAGTTATTTCCGGTTTAACTGAAATATTGTACATATACAAATATTTAAATTAAAGTAAATTTTATATATTTCATAAGATTCAAATTTGTTTTGTATTAATTGCATACTTATTTCCGATTTTGATTGAAACATTATTATATAATTAAAAATATTGAAATTTATATAAATTGAATTAGATTCATTTAAAATTTAAATATACACGAATTTAAGTAGATTAGAAATTGTTTGTAATTTAGTTTAAGAATTGAATTGTTAGATTTAAGAGAATATTTTAAATAAAAATTTGTAACGTAAATTGAAAAACATTGTGTTTTTATTTTATTAAACATTTTGAACCGGCACCCTTTATAATTAATGTTAAATTGAAAAATATTTTTATATTCATTTTTTGGTGGATTTAACACAGGGAAACCAAAAGATCAAAAAAAACCAGGACGTGTTGAGTCCTATAAAAATCTAGCGTGCTGAGCTAGTAAATAGGGATCGTTAGGAAGTCCTGTAGAAATACTTGTAATTTCTACAGAAATTAGGGCAAGTTAGGCCAAATTATCTACGTCGGGAAACGTGTTGAGTTTCCAAGTATAAAATTAAAAGGGAACTTAGAAATTTTTTCACAAATTTCTAAGCATCGAAATTTTTTAAAGTATAAAATTAAAAGGGGACTTAGAAATTTTTTCACAAAGTATAAAATTCAAAAGGGACTTAGAAATTTTTAACAATTTCTAAGCACCGGACAATTGCAGAGTATAAATTTTAAAGAAACTTAGAAATTTTTATTGAAAAATTTCTATTTGCTAAACCGAGAACTACTATATTTATATTAAATTCATCGAATTCATGAAATTTCTCATCATAATTTATTTGGGATAAATAATTGCTGACAGTAAAATTAATTTTCCGGAAGTCATTCGACGGTTAAATTTTCGAATTTTAAATCTTCAGATTCGGGTACGAGTTCTTCAATCAACACACTGCAATCAACTAAGCATTAGTAACGCCATCTGTTATATATTGTAAAAATTAGCATATCAGTTAATTATATATTTATATATTAAGTACGGTTACACACAGTAGGTAACTGAATTGAAATATAGTATTGTAACTAGAATATAATAGAAATTATCAGTTAGTATATATTATATGTATTTATATAATATTGTGTACAATGACATTACGGTCATAAAAGAAGACAATGTACACGAGGCAGTCTATAATCAGCAATGTAACAAAGTACATCAATAAAATATTACACCATCTGTATCAACAAATTTTAATTTAAAATTAATTTTGTAATTTGAATTTTTAAAAATTACTCAATTAGTAGATTAAAATTATTATTTTGAAATTTGACATTTGTAATTTGAATTTTTAATTGTAAATTAAAGTAAATTCACATTTTTTTTGGAAAAATTAGTAGAGTTATTATTTTGAAAATTATAAATTTGAATTAAAATTTTTGCTAGTAGATTATTATTTTTAAATTTTGAATTATTTTTAAAAAAAATAAGAAAGGTTGCAACTTAAACCTAAATTTTGTAACGATATTTTCAAAAATTAGTAAATTTATTAAGTAAATTAAAGTCATATAATATATACATTTAAATTATAATTAAATTTTCATTATCTTTTTATTATTTGAAAATTTAGTATTTGTAATTAGAATTAAGTTTTGAATTGTTAGATTTTAAGATTGATTTTCAATAAAGGTTTTTTTATAACGTTTTGTAAAAAAATTGTGTTCTTATTTATAAAATTGAAACCGGCACCTTATTCTATTTTTTTATTGTTGAATCAAATCATTTTTAGGATTTAACAAATACACATATATATATGTTACCTTTTGTAATATACTTTTGTAAAAAATTGTATATAAAGAAGGTTTTGATTAAATAAAATTTTAGAATTCAATTAACAGTGAACAAAGACTTTTATCAATTCTTCAGGTGAATCTGCTTGGAGCACTGCCCTTTTGAATTCTTTCCAAATCTTTTGTCTAGTGGTTCCAAGAGCCATTTAAACTCTCATTATTGATCTAGGTTTATGTGCCTCAGATCACCTTTCAAAAATAGATATACTTCAAATTAAAGGCAATTTGAACATATTGGTGACCCCGACGTGATTTTGTAAAACACATACAGAATCACTATACTACAGCTTTTATTTTGTGGAGCACCTTTCATAAAATAATTACATCAAAATGAGCCTTAATGAATTAACATCTTCTCAACAATCAACTGGTGATGAAATTAAACGCATCATCACAAATTATAAGAAGGATTCTCTGAAACGTAAGACAGAGGATTTGAGTCAATACATAAACTCACTCGATCAGTTATGGCAAACTTTTGAAGATACGGACCCCAACATTCGCACTACATATTGAACAGAACTTGATCATGACTATTTTAAGAAGGATTACTATCACGGTATTCAGCTTCTTTACGAAGATGCACGTAAGGCAATGACCGAATTACAACAACAGCTGCAGATTCAAAGGTCTACGGGAGCTGTACCAAAGCCATCCACAAGTGCTCGTCCAATCACTCAGTTCATGATAAATCAATCTCAGCCTGAAGCAAAGAGCTTGTACAACCAATACCAATTTTGACGACATTAAGGATTCTTTCAACAATAAATCTCACTTACACAACTTATTGTTGCAGAGACTTCAAACGACCATTTCTATCATCGATCTCAGTGTGCAACAATCATCTCAATATTATCAACTAAAAATTAAAATAATTGAACAGCAATGGAACACAATCAATGCACATTATAACTTGCTTTTAAATCAAGCTGATTTATTTGATTCATCGTATGATATTGAAGGTAACTTCAACTTAGAAGAACGAACACACGAAATTCTCCTGAAATTATACGAACTATGTAATTATTGTGACACGCAAAATCAGAGCCGACAAGAACAACAACAACATCAACTGAACTCGTTTCCATTGCCCATAACACAACGCGTAATGTTAAGCTTCCTAAAATAGAACTACCTAAATTTAATGGTGACAATCTTAAGTGGCGACATTTTCGAGATCTTTGCACATAATTAGTACACAATCAATCGATTGGAGGTTGTGAAAAGCTCATGTATTTGAAGATCAGTTAAGTAGGCGAAGCCGAAAAATTAATCAAACATCTTGCAACATCAGACATCAATTATACTACGGCATGGAAAATCGTAAACGACAGATATGAAAATAAAAGGCTCTTAGTTACTGCCTTATTATCAAAACTCCTCACTCAGCCAACAACATCTAGTGAACGTGGTATCACCATAAGAACGATGCATGATACTACTCAAGAATGTATTTTTGCATTACAAAACCTTGGAATCGACACCAAAAACTGGGATCCTTTATTGCTGCATGTGCTAATGAAAGGATTGGATAGGGAAACGCATACCCTGTGGGAACAGATTTTGACTGAACCCAGAGCACTTCAATCGCTAGAAAAATTTTTAAATTTTCTTGAAACAAGATTTCAAGCGTTGGAAGCGTTGGGCAACAAATTTAAAACAGAAGCCAAAACGGTAAACACACATAAGGCCTCATCTGCAATCATCAAACACACATGCGAGTCTTGTAATTATAATCATCAATTGTATTCATGTCCGAAATTCTTAAAATTATCTCAGTCTAAACGCATCGAATTGGTGAGACAGAAAAAACTATGTTTAAATTGTCTCAAGGGTGGTCATAGTTCCAACAACTGTCCTTCAAGAGGATGCACCAAGTGTGGTAAAAAACACAACACTTTACTCCACTTAGAATTTCCACAAAAAACTCAAGCAACGCTTCAAGCAACAATAGCACTCAAAGAAGTGTACAACAGAAAGGAACACAATTGTCCACTCTCACAAACACATAAACAAATGAACAACCCGCTTCACTCACTGCTAATCTTGAAAAGGGAATGAGGAAATATGTTTTACTAGGTACCATCAATGTGAAGCTAGCCGATAAATACGGTTCGTTTATTAATTGTCGTGCCATTCTTGACTCAGGCTCTCAAATTAACCTTATAACTGAGAAAATGGTACGAAAATTGGGTATAGCTACAACTGAACATTCAATGAATATTGAAGGCATTGGTTCACGTAAGACGAGTCAACATTTTAATACAATCCTGCATCAACGGTTTCAGTACTCACTTAGAAGCTTTTGTTATGCCTCAAATTATATCACCACATCCAACGCAATCGATAAACATTTCAAAATGGCCTATTCCGTCGAATTTACCACTGGCAGATCCACTCTTTTATGAATCTAAGACAATAGATCTTCTTATGGGTGCAGAGCTCTACTTTTCCGTGCTACTAGTAGGGCAAGTCAAATTAGGCGATTCGCTACCAATCTTATAAAATACCGTCTTTGGCTGGACTGTGGCAGGCAAAATCGACGAAACACATCAGAAAAACGCTACTTGAGGAATGCTATCAAAAGAAGCAGCTTTTGAAAAAGAAATAGAGCACTGTTGAATTCTGGACGACGACAATCTACAAGACAAAACAATGACAACGGAAGAAAAACGGTGTGAAAGACACTTTATTCAAAAAACGATAAGAACACGAGATGGCCGATTTATGGTTAAACTACCATTTACAGATGTCCCAACAACACTTGGAGAATCCAAACACATAGCTTGCCAACGTTTCACAGCTCTGGAAAGAAAATTAGGGCAAAATCCTGAATAAAAGAAGTAGTATGTAAAATTCATGGAGGAATACTTATCACTCGGTCATATGGAAGAAATAAATTTCAATACTATAAAAAAGCCTTACTACTTTCTTCCTCATCATTGTGTACTGAAGCCTGATAGCAGTACCACAAAGCTACGAGTTGTTTATGATGCTTCAGCAAAAACAGACACTAACATATCCTTAAATGATATTTTAGCCACGGGACCTACGGTACAAGATGATGTCTTCACCATACTACTACGCTTTCGACTACATAGATATGTTATGACTGCTGACATCGAGAAAATGTATCGCCAGATACAAATGCATGAATCAGATCACAATTTTCAGCTGATATGGTGGCGGAACAACCCTGAAGATCAACCGAAATGTTACCGATTGTGTACAGTAACTACGTCCGCCCCCTACCTAGCTACAAGATGTCTGAAGAGCCTTGCACAAGAAAAATGGAATGAGCAACCGTTGGTAGCTCAAGTATTAGAACGTGATTTTTATGTTGACGACGTACTCACAGGTGCTAATGACTTATATACTGCATTAGAGTCACAAAAACAACTACAACATATACTCAAGACGGCGGGATTCACCCTTAGGAAGTGGTGTGGCAACTATCCGTCCTTATTGGAAAATATAAACCCACAAGACCAAGAAATTCAACTAGATTTTACAAAATCAGATAAAGAACAAGTAAAAACATAGGACTTAGTTGGCTTCCAAAAACTGATGAGTTATTCATAAAAACCACCTGAATTGAATGTAAGAAAGTCACAAAAAGAACAGCGTATTCAGATATATCACGTTTATTTGATCCATTAGTTCTACTAGCGCCCGTAGTGGTACTAGCGAAAGTGTTCTTACAAAAACTGTGGCAGTCAAAATGGGACTGGGATGCTGAACTTTTACAGGAATTGCATACTTATTGGTCAACTTATCGCGAAAATCTAAAGGAGCTTCAAAAAATCAAAATTACTCGTCACATGTTTGCCAATAAAGTATCAAAGGATGCCCAACTACACATTTTTGCTGATGGATCAGAAAAGGCATACGATGCAGCGGCGTATGTACGATCAATTCATTCGGACAAAACTGTAACAATAAGTATACTTTGCGCTAAATCGAGAGTGGCACCTTTGAAGCAAGTGTTAAGTATTTTTTTTAAAAATATATAAATATGCGCAATAGAATTCTAGTTCGGTATAAAGTACATTCCCTATTTACAGTTCACACACCATGTGTTGAAAATTATTTATTTTACCATGAGTAATAAAATTCTAGTTAGATGCAAAGTACAGTCTTTATTTACAGTTCTCACACCGTATTAGTAATCACTAAATTCTTTGTTTAGATTATACGAACAAATAGAAGCCATCTGCTAGGAATTACTTATTCCTTGTTCCTAGAAATTTATATGTGTTATCTTCTTATTATGCGTAATAGGATATCTTTATCTCTTTGTTAGTTATAATTTAAATACTAGGAATTCTTTGTTTTTAAATAAAAAGGGGAATATAAGCGTAAGATTAAATGTTAGGACTCGAAGAATATTATTCAATCTGAATATTCATTCGAAGTTTATCATTGAAAGAGTGAAGTGGTTGTAAAGTGAAATAAAGTATAATAATAAAGTATAAGAGTAAACATTTGTGTAAAGTGTCTTTCAAAGTGGATATAGGATAGACAATAAATTGTGAGTGTATAACAAATTACCTTTTATATAATTTTCTTATATTTTTCTTTATATGTACTTTGTGGCGAAGTAGACCTAGTGCAGGGTTTAGCGTTAGGCTTAGCTATAATAGTGTAGTAATTAAATTCAGTCCTGTTTAGAGAATTTTGACAAATGATATGAATGTTGAATGTTGAATATTGTATCTATTGTATCAGGCGTTTGTAGCCGATTGTGTGAGGCGTATGTCGCCAAATGTGTGAGGCGTTTGTCGCCGATAGTGTGAGGCGTTTGTCGGCAATTGTGTGTGGCGTTTGTCGCCAAATGTGTGAGGCGTTTGTCGCCAATTGTGTGTGGCGTTTGTCGCCAAATGTATGAGGCGTTTGTCGCCTGTAATTTGGATCAGAAGGTGTGTTATATATATATTTGCAGTGGTTGTATATTATTGTAGTGATATATACCTCACTGAGTACATTAGAGTACTCATATTTTTCCTTTTATTTTTCTTTATTTTCAGATTGATTCACAACCATTTTCCTGATGACGGATGGATTATAGTTTTAAGTTTCTTTTTTATAATAATGTATTTCTTTTATTTTTCAAAAAAAAAATTACAAATAAATGAATATGTTTATTACAAGTAACAATACCACATCTAGAATTATGTGCTGCAAAACTAGCAGCAGAATTATCCCATCGATTACAGAATGATTTAAAACTAAAAATGGTTCCTATTTTTCTATAGTCAGATTCGGAAATAGTACTGTCCTGGATAAATTCATCATGTTCTTCGTACCATACATTTGTCGCCAACAGAATCTCAGTCATACAACAACTAACGGTTACCGAGCAATAGCGACATGTTCGCTCCAAAGACAATTATCACAATGCACAACTTGGTTTTATGGTCCAAAATTCTTATACGGAGCGGAATCACTGTGGCAGAAACCCTTTGTGAAAAGGTCTACAGAGATCAAAATAGAAAAACGGCGATCAACAAAAACCGTAGCTGTCACCATAACTCAAGACGACGACATCTTAAAAAGAATAACTCCTTCAAATTCATTCAGAAAGGTGCAACGTATAATGGCTTATGTACTTCGATTCATTTACATCAAGAAAAATAAAGGCAAAGGTAAAGCACTTACGATAAATGAACTTGATAAAAGTAAAAAACTTATAATCAAACTAATGCAAATACAAGAATTAAGGGAGGATTACAAACATCTCGAACAATTCAAAGAAGTCGCAAAAAACAGCACCATTAGTAACCTTACACCCTTCTTAGATGAACACAAAATCATTAGAGTAGGAGGACGTCTAGAAGCCTCGAGCTTAACATATGAAGCCAAACATCCAATGCTGCTTCCTTATTCTCATCACCTCACTAAGTGCTTACTGCACGACCTTCACAAGGAAAATCTTCACGAATCACCAAGGCTTATTGGCTATAGCAAGACAAACAGTTTGGCCAATAAAAGGAAAAATATTAGCTCGCTCGGTAGTACAGCATTGTGTAGAATGTGCTAAAAATAACCCGAAATTTTTACAGCAACAAATGGGTAACTTGCCTAAACATAGAGCGGAGCCAGCTAGACCCTTTATAAATACAGGTGTCGACTTTTGTGGCCCAATACAAACACACTTTAAAATTCGTGGAAAAATACCTCAAAAATCGTATATAGCTGTTTTTTGTTGCTTTGCAAATAAAGCCACACATTTTGAAATTGTCACCGATTTATCCACGCAAGGCTTTATAGGTGCTTTACTTCGTTTTATGGCCCGACGAGGACGTTGCAAATCTATTTATTGCGACAACGCTACAAATTTCGTGGGTGCTAAGAATCTTTTGGAATTAAAAGACGCTATACATTCTGATGAAGCGCACAACAAAAGCATCTCAACTTGCAGTACGAAAGGCATCAGTTTCAATTTTATTCCTCCTCGGGCACCACACTTTGGTGGGCTATGAGAGGCGGCTGTAAAATCTGTCAAGCATCTGTTACAACGCATACTAACTTCCGCATCCTTAACATACGAAGAGCTTGAAACTGTAGTCGTAGAGATAGAAGCAATTTTGAATTCTCGCCCTTTAACACCAATGTCCACAGATCCAAATGATCCAACAGCGTTTACGCCAGGACACTTTCTCATAGGAGAGGTAAGTTAAGTGGATCCATCATCCAGTACCTTTAAAGAAAATTTAGTCACCAGATGGAAGTACATCTGTCACCTTAAAAATGACTTTTGGAGACGTTGGTCAACGGAATATCTATCTGAATTGCAATATCGAAACAAATGGAAACAAGAGTGTAAAAACATTGAAATAGGGACAATGGTTCTAATCAAAGAAGACAATACTCCCGTTTTAAAGTGGCCGATGGGACGAATTATAAATACAGTAAAGGGACACGACGGCCTTGTCCGCGTTGCAGACATTCGCACAACGAATGGTGTAATTCGAAGAGCTATTAATCGCCTTGCGCCACTGCCTGTCCACACGCAGACAGAGAACGAGGCTCGCACTACTGTGTCTTACGAGGACTTGACAGGAGGAGAACACGAATCACCAAGTCATAGTGATTCAGTAAGTTCATCTAATAACTTCGAAACTAGAAAACGACGGCGAATATCGTTAGGTTCGACAATTCTTACATTGCTATTAGCCATCTCAATAACATCAACAGCAAAAGGCTCACCTATAATAACAAAACCACTAAATAATGAAGTTGGAATATACTTCGAGAATTTAGGTACTGCAAATCTCATAACCAGTGAGTGGAATCTTATTGTGTACTACAATTTAGCACCATACTGGACGGAATATGACTTTCTAACAAATTGAACCCAAACAATGCGTCAAATATGTGACAAACTACTGGAAAAAATCTCTGCACAGGCATTATAAATCATCTTAATTATTAGTAGACTCAGTTATCTGCTAATAATATCTTAATTCCGTTAGATAGAGAGTCAATAAGAGCCAGAAGAGGTGCTATGGACATAGTTGGAAATGTTGCAAACTCATTATTTGGAGTACTCGACTCAAAATACGCGGAGAAAATGTCTCAAACTATAGTAAACATTGATAAAAATGAAAATCATCTTTAAGAGCTTATAAAAAATAACACCTCAATCCTAGACTCAACTTTAAATATTCTTAAAAAGGAAGAAGATTCAATAAGTCAGCAGTTTAAGCTTTTAGAGCTACACATGAATGAAACCAATATGCGAATCAGCAGCATAGTTTCAGATTTGCAAAAAGAAAAATTGGCGCAAGTTTTTAATTCAGTTAGCTTACTAGCATCAATTAGCACCTCCAGCTTACTTCAAACGCAAACTGCAATCATAGATATTTTAACTGATATACATCATGGCCGAATTAGCCCTTCCATACTAACTCCTAATCAGTTTAAACAAGAGCTGTTCAAAATCAAAGGTATATTGCCAAACACACTACGATTACCAGCATCGCACAAAAACATGATGAACTACTTCAAGGCGATAACCATAGAACGTACTACAGCAAAACGACATATTATTTTTCGACTGAAAATACCTTCAGCAACAGTAGAAGATTTCCAATTGATCAAACTTACACCGGTTCCAAAATTGACAAATCATACATTTTATGTTGTTAAATTGTCATCGCCATTTCTAATAGTAAATTTATATCGAGATCAATTTTATCCGATCGTTGAAGCAGAGCTACAATCTTGTATACTTCTATCAAGTGAAAGACATTTTTGCTGGCAAAAACATCCAGTTCATAGGAAGGACGCAAATAGCAGTACGTGTGAAATGGACTTTCTTCAACACGATAAATATTTATCAAACTGTCAAATAACCTCAATTGGAAGTGGCCCATACTGGACGCAATTGTTTCAAAAAAAAACTGGATCTATGCCATAAAAGGCAAACTAATAATTGATGTAGTGTGTGGGGAAAACATAACTCACTTTGAACTTCAAAATATTGGTCTATTGGAAATTCATGAACAATGCATCATCAGACAACAATCAGTCACTATCCAAGCACACAATGTTTATTCATCTGAAATTGTATCAGCGTTTGCTTTACTGGAGCACTGCCCTTTTGAATTCTTTCCAAATCTTTTGTCTAGTGGTACCAAGAGCCATTTAGACTCTCATCATTGATCTAGGTTTATGTGCCTCAGATCACCTTTCAAAAATAGATATACTTCAAATTAAAGGCAATTTGAACAAATGTAAACAAAGTGACTGTCAAATTCAATCAGGTAAGTACAATAAATTATTTAATTATTTTAATAATAATTCTAATAATTAAGAAATTCAATTTTATAATTTAATGTACAAATAATAATTTAATTGTTTTAATTAAAGTCTAATTTATTATTTTATTTTTTTTCTTTAGGTTCTGGACGTGCTATTTGCTTTTGCGGACAAATCATAACGATCCTTTATTCTCCGACTAGCTTCTGTGAGGTGTGATCGATTGAAAGAATAGACCTTCGAAAGTCTTTCCTGTAGATTATCTACATAGGTGGGTACATCTTGCAAATGATGATCTGAAGGCTCACCAGTTAGTAATTGGATAGGAAGTCGAAGTTCACGTCCCAAACTTAAGAAAACAGGAGTATTTTGTGTTGATTTTTGAAACGAAGAGCGATAAGCGAGGAGAAGAAAAAGCAGGTGTTTGTCAACAATCTTTTTGGTGTTTGTCAACAAATTTAGTGAGGTAGTCTGTTATATTTTATTCAGTTTTATTTTATAATATTTCAATACAGTGGTCACTTACTGACTAACTTAACACTAGTTCTCTTTCCATTCCATTTCATAATCATTAACATTAACAGTATGTTCAATATTAAAATATATACATAATATGTAGTATGTAGTATACAACAAAACAAGTATGATTACTACCTAATCATGTGGCATACAATAAAATAAGTATGATCACTATTCTATTATTTAAATATATAAATATAATACATTTTATAATTGTATTCATAATTCAATATATAACATCTCCCCTTTTAAATTCATTATGTAATTAATTAATTAAACATAATTTATTAATATTAATTCATAATTTTCAATACAGAAATTCAAAATTCATTTTATGTTTATTATAACCTTTCATTGGAACATTTATTATAAAATAATCTTTTTTCAATTATTGTGATAATTATTCTTTAATTTTTTATAAATCCAGTATGTTTATACTTATGAATATCTGAATCTTTCAGGAGGTTTGCTAACACGACCTGACTTAGTTATGTATACATCATCATATGAATTTATTTTATTTTGTTTATCTTGTATGCAATTTTCATTTGTATTCGGATAGGTTTCAGATTCATTTATTATAGGTTTGTCCAAATTGGAATTTAAAATTGATTCTTCTTCATGTTCAGATAATTTATATTCTGGTGCATTCATTGAACGTCTTAAATGCAACGAGTTCCTACGTAATATCTTATTATTTTCAGTTTGAATTATGTAAGATCTTGGACACTTATCTTCAGCTATAATTCTTGCTGGTTTCCAACTTTTATTATCTCTAAATCTAACATTGTCATTTATCGAATATTTTTCGACTTTTATTTTTCTTAGTTTTCTATCGTGGTATCTTTTATATCTTTCTTGATTTTTTAGTAGTTGCTGTTGAGCTAGCTGTGGAATTTTAGGCTTCAATAGACTTGGTTTTACTGGTATTTTAGTTCTTAAAATTCTACACATTAACAATTGTGAAGGGGTATAAGACAGACCTGTAATGGGTGTATTACGATAAGCAAGAAGTGCACTGTTGAAATCCTTATTGTCTTCATAGGATTTTTTCATCAGTGTTTTCGCTACATATACTCCTTTTTCTGCTTGACCATTTGATCTTGGGTAGTGCGGACTAGATGTTCTAACTTCAATGTTCCATTCTTGTGCAAACTGTTCAAATTCATACGAAGAAAAAGGCATGTTATCAGCGATCAATATTTGTGGTATTCCATGACATGAAAATATTTCTTTAAGATTCTCGATAATTTCCCATGCTGTTTTACGTTTTAAGTGTTTTACTTCAATCCACTTAGAAAAGTAGTCTACTAGAACTAGATAATTTAAACCTCTATATTCGAATACGTCGCAAGCTACTTTATTAAAAGGTATATTAGGTATTTCATGTGTGATTAGCGAAAGTTTAGGATTAGCATATTGATACTTTTCGCAAATCTTGCATTTATTTATCATGCTTTCTATTTCTTCATTAATTTTAGGCCAGTAAACTAATAACTTAGCAGCTTCTTTAGTTTTTGAAATGCCCATGTGAGCTTCATGAAGTTTACTCAAAACTTCATTTATTAATATTTGTGGTATTATTATTCGATTTTTGTAGAAAATTAACTCATTTTCACTATAAATTTCATTTCTTATGGACCAGAATTTTTGTATTAGAGGATCTACTTTACTTTTGTGAACAGGCCAGCCTTTAAAGTACATTTCTTGCAGTTTTTGTAATTCTAAATCTTTTTTTGTTAAATTCTTAATTTCATTTAATTTACTTTCAGTTACACTTACAGTGTGAACCACTTCATTTAAGTCATTATCAACTGCTGAATTTTCCTCTTTCATATAACCACGTTATAGAGTGTCTGCTACAAACATATATTTACCTGGAGAATATTTTAGGTCTAGGTCATATTTTAATAATTTTATTTTAATTCGCTGAAGTCTGTGTGAGTTCACTTCACTAACATATTTGTTAAAAATTGCTACTAAAGGTTTATGATCGGTTATCATTATTATTTTTTTTCCATAAATATAGTTATGAAACTTAAGGCATGAGAAAAGAATTGCTAACATTTCTTTTTCAATCTGTGCATATCTTTTCTCAGTTTCAGTTAAAGCCTTAGATGCGTAACAGACAGGTCGATTGTCTTGAATAAGACAACATCCTATGCCATTTTGAGAGGCATCAGTTTGAATTGTTATTACCTTATTTGGATCGAAATTTGTGAGAACTGGTGCTGAAGTTATTGCATTTTTTAATTTTTCAAAAACTTTAGTATGTACTGAATTCCATACAAATTTGGTGTTAGTTTTCAATAATTCTCGAAGAGGAGTGGTTAATTCTGATATATTATTAATGAATTTTCTTAAATATTTGATTAGACCAAGGAATCTTTGCAACTCTTTTTTATCTGTTGGTATGTTCATGGTTTGAATGGCCTTTACTCTGTCAGGATCAATTTTCATGCCCTCCGCTGAAAATACATGACCTAAATACTTAACTTGTTTTACCCTGTATTGTAGTTTGTTAGGGTTAAATTTTATGTTATACTGTTTAGCTCTTTCTAAAACCTTCTGTAAGTTTTCATCATGTTCTTCTTTATTTTTACCAAATACTAAAATATCATCGATGTATATAAAGGTACCTGGAAGATCACCAAAGTATTTTACATTTCTTTTTTGAAATAATTCTGGTGCTGTACTTAACCCAAATGGCAGACGTTTAAATTTATAGCACCCAAATGGAGTACTGAAACAACATAAGTCCATACTTCCTTCGTCTAAAGGAAGTTGCCAAAATCCGTCTTTCAAATCTAAAACTGTATAAAATTCCATATGTGAAAGTTTACTCGATAAATCTTCTAAACAAGGTATTTCGAAAGGTTCTTTCTTTAGATTTAAGTTAAGATCTCTAGGGTCTAAACATAATCGAACTGACTTGTCCGGTTTTTCAATTATGACCAAATTGTGTATCCAATCGGTTGGATATAAAACTTTTTCAATTATTTGTGCTTTTTCCATTTCATCAAGTTTAATTTTGACTTTTTCTTTTAAAGCTAAAGGGATTCTTCGTGGAGATTTAACAATGGGATTTGCACCTTCTTTTATATACATTTTACATGCATCTGGGAAACACCCCAAACCAGTAAAAACGTCTATATTCCTTTCTATAAATTCCTTCTTTTCAATTTCATTATTTTTAATTTCATAAACTCTTTTAATTAAATTAAGGTTAAGAAAAGTTTTTAAACTCAGTATTGGCGTGGAGTCAGTTTCAATAATCACAAATCTATCAGTATATTTCTTACCCTCATATTTAAATTCTATATTTTGTGCACTTATCACGTTCAATTTATGACCACCATATGACTCAATATTAATATTTTCTAACTTTAATGTCGTTTTTATTGTATTTTTTGATAATTTTTTAAATACTTTTAACGGCAATATATTAACTTCAGACCCGGAATCAATTTTAAATTCAATATTGTCAACCCTGAAATGTAGAACTCAATTGTTCATGTGACTAACACCTAATGACCGACGCATCGTGGCTAACTATGATAAGTGCGAGACATTGTAAAACTAAGCAAGACGAATAAGAATCTGACGTATATTAAATATTTCTTAGTTTCTTTTGTTTTTCTGTTGTTATTATTATTATTATATATATTGCTTGTAGTTAATATATGTTGTTTTACTTCTTCCAAAATTAAAAGAGTCTTGATATTATGGTTGTTCGTTAATTATTTTTATTTTTTTTTAAGTCTATCTTGACAATAATTCAGAAGTGGGATGAAACCAGAAAACCAAATTGATTTTGTTTAAAAGGAAAATTTTTTTTTCCCTTTGTGTAAAAAAAAAAAAATATATAAAATGGCGACCAAAAAAATGACTGTGAATGAATTAAGAGAAAAGTTAAAAAAAATGGGTCTTTCAACATCGGGCAACAAAGCGAAATTAATTGCAAGGATAAGTCGTCAATTGGAGGATGATCAAAGTCCAGACGAAGATTTCCAAGAAGAAATAAATAAAACACCAAGGGATATTGAAAAGACGCAACAGTCCAGAAATAATTATGATCAGTTCAGAAATGATCAAAGTCCAGACGAAGATTTCCAAGAAGAAATAAATAAAACACCAAGGGATATTGAAAAGACGCAACAGTCTAGAAATAATTATCATTTTTCACCACGTGATATCATTGATGTACTACCATTGTATAACCCAGAATCTGGCCTGACGGCAGACCAATGGGCCAGAAAGGTAAATGAACTCTGGTGCATTTACAACTGGGATGAGATGCTGCTCCTTTTTTGTATTACAGCAAAATTAGAAGGTACAGCTAAGACTTGGATAGATACATCGACAACGTTTTCTAGCTGGGAAAATTTCAAAACTGCCTTTTTGAAAAGATTTACTCCAATTGTTAATGAAGCAGACACTCACATATTATTAATGAATCGAAAACGACAACCTGCTGAATCGCTATTAAATTATCTAGATGAAGTACTAAAAGTTGGGTTACCTGCAAATATAAGCGAAGCCGCGTTAGTAAAATACTTTATATTGGGGATGAAGGAAAATAATTTCCATACGTCCATTCAAGGACAACGGATCTCTACGATAGCTGAACTAAGGGATAGAATCGACTGGTATGGTAGCATCAAAATGGTAAAAGAAAAAAATAGTCCAGCAACTACTTCAGATAACGACGTCACAAAAACCAGTGGTACACAAATACGTAAGGATAAATCATCTGTAACATGCTATAATTGTCGTGAACAAGGACATGTTTCTAGAAATTGTCCTAAGCCACAGCGGAAAATGAGATGCATTCACTGTAATAGAACAACGCATGAGTCCATCAAGTGTCCTGAATCAAATGCATCCCAAGTCAGACGTATCAGCACTAACCTCTTACATAAAGAAGTTAAAATGAACAACAAAATTTTAACTGCGTATATCGATCTTGGTAGCGATTGTTCTACGATAAGACAGTCAGACGTACCTAAAGACGTAAAAATCACCAAAATATTTAAAATCTTAAATGGATTTGGTGGAGGCTATGCTGTCTGCACACAACAATTTGACACATGGATAGAAGTTGATGATGTTAAGTTGAAGGCGAATCTGTTTGTTGTCGATGATGATTTGTTGGATACCAATTTGCTTTTGGGTCAAAACTGTTTCAATGACCATGACATTCGTGTCGTACAAGAAAACAAGACGCTGAAATTCGAGAAAACTAATCAAAACCGTTCGAAATCGAATTCAGATAGTTTAAAAGACATCAACATTGGTGACGATATTTCAGCACCTGAAAAGGCACAAACACTACATCTTGTGAATAAGTTTCGACATTGTTTTGCAGAAAATGTTGAAGAATTGGGTACATGTGAAACCGAAGAGATGACGATTCAGCTAACGGACGAAACACCGATCATGCAAAAACCTTATCGGATTCCTTTTGGTGAACGGAACACAGTCCAAGAAATTGTCAACGATTTATTGAAAACCAACATCATACGTGAAAGCGCTTCACCATTTTCCTCACCAATTGTATTGGTTCGAAAATCTAATGGGGAACCAAGGCTCTGCATTGATTATCGTCGATTGAATGCCAAAACAGTTAAACAGCCATATCAGATGCCCGTCGTTGAAGAACAACTGTGTCTTCTTCAAGGTAATCGCTATTTTACTAAAATGGATGTTCGTTCTGGCTATCATCAAATTAAAATGGCAGAGGAGTCTCGCAAATATACTGCTTTTTGTACACACAATGGGCAGTATGAATACTGTAAGATGCCTTTCGGATTATGCAATGCTCCAGCCGTGTTTCAGAGGGCAATTAATAGACTTGCAGCGAAAATGCCTGGCGAAATATTTACATACATTGACGACATCATCTTGCCTAGCAAAAACGTTGAAGAAGGGTTACAGAAGTTGGGAAAATTTTTAATTAATCTACAGGAGAGTGGTTTTAAACTACGAAGAGACAAGTGCGAATTTTTTCAACGTCAGATAACATTTTTGGGACACGAGATAAGTTTTAATTCAATTGCACCTGGTCAGAAGAAAATCGATTGCGTCACCAATTACCCTCAGCCGACTAACGTGCATGAAGTCCGCCAGTTTTTAGGCTTAAGCGGATATTTTAGAAGATTTATTGCTAATTATGCCGCTATCGCAAAACCACTGAGTAGATTGCTTCAGAAAAATGAATCGTTCACGTGGACAGAAGATCAAGAAACCTCATTTCAGACGTTGAAATGCAAATTAACTGAGCGTCCAGTGTTAGCTCTTTACGATCCAGCTGCTCAACATGAAGTTCATACTGACGCGTGCTCCATGGGAATTTCAGGTATATTGATGCAGCGAGATAGTGACGAAAATCTTCATCCAGTTCACTACTTCAGCCGACATACAACTTCTAGCGAGTCGAAATTTTCAAGTCACGAATTGGAAGTTCTTGCCATTGTAGAATCATTGGGTGATGTGAATAAAAAAAAAGCAAATGCTATAACTGGTAAATTTTCAGCTAACGCTGTGTTTATAGTGAATAAAAATGAAGCAAAAGCTAGTACTGAAATTTTCATATTTTTTATTTTAGTTGAAACTAGGTTTTTCAGTAAATGCTTAAAAAGAGTGAATAAAAAGTAGTTGGTGCTGAAAATATTAAGTGAAAACTTAGAATTTTTTAAGTGTGGTGAAAGTAATCTTAAAATAAACATTCAGTTGTTTTTAATCGTGGAGTATGGCTGCTTTTATGAATATTTGTTCTCGAAAACAATATCGTACTAGGTTAAATTGTGTAGAACTAGATTATTGTAAATTGTATAGATTTAGTCAGGATAATGTGGAATGGTTAGCAAGCTATTTTTTGGGTAAAAGCAGTGAAAAAAGAGGAGCTGCTTTATCTCCTAAGAAGAAAATGGAAATATTTTTGCGTTTTCTAAGTGATCCGGGCTTCCAAATTGGTGTAGCTAAGGAAGAAGGAGTTCATCGAACAACAGTATGTAAGATTATAAATATAGTGCAGAAGAAAATACTACTCAAAGCACATATTTGGATTAGATTCCCTAACAATACTGACGAAATAAGAAAAGCTCAGGATCAGTAGTCACAGCGATATAATTTTCCCTGTGCCATTGGTGCTATAGATTGTACCCATATTGCGATCAAAAAACCTCCAGTCTTGGTGATGAGTACGTCAATCGTAAAGGATTTTGCAGCATAAACGTTCAAGCAACATGTAATGCGAATGAAGAGTTTACTAGCATTGATGCTCAGTGGCCAGGGTCAGTTCATGATAACCGAATATTAAAAAGATCGAGAATTCATGAATATATGAACAGACAGCGAAGTAACGCTATTTTATTAGGAGATGTTGGCTACGGAATTAAAAGTTGGTTGCTGGTTCCTTATAAAACTACAACCACCCAAGAAGACATCGTCTATAATAATCTTCTAGCAAAGGAACGGGTTATAATAGAAAGATGTTTTGGACAACTAAAACAAAGATTCCCCATTTTGCAGTATAAGATGCGTGTTGCGTTGAACAAATGTTCTGCTGTAATAATCTGCTGTGCAGTATTGCATAATATTGCGAAATATTTGAAGGATGATTCCACATCAAATGATAATGACAATTTCGACAGTGATGACGACAACGAAAATGAAGATTTACAGGACGAAAACAGTTCGGAAAATCATCAACGCATTCTGGGCCAACAGAGAAGGGATGAAATCAGGAATATACTAAACTCTTCACAATAAATAATATGTATACATTTTAAGAAATATATATTATCAAAATTCAAATGTAGGTACTATAATATATGTATACATAATTAAGTTCGGAAATATAAAAAATTAAAATTAAAATTGTACAAGTTTCATTTTCCATATTAAATTCCCCAAAACTTGTTATTTTATAAAATTTGATAGCTCATCCCTGTCTCTTCGGCGTGAATATAGGATGAAGTGTTCTGATTTAATTTTTTCATTTCTGCCTCTTCCTTCGCAATTTGCATTCTAATCAGCTTCAATTGCTCTACAAGAACCAATCTTTGAAGCTCATTGGTTGACAGTCTTTTAGTCTCTTCAGTTTCCAAATAATCTAATTTTCCGTGTGAAGCTGAAGTATTCATTTTCCGTTTCATCTTAGACGGTGGTTCCGGAGGTTGAACTGTTGTTTTTTCCACGCTAGTTCTGCATGTCTCAGTATCACAACTGGGATTTATGTCATCTATCCCAACTTCTAGTGAACCTGTATAGAGTACAAAAATTCCACAAATATATTATTTAATTCAAGCATCGAAATAATAATACGTACCTGGTATTTTATTAAGAACGGGGTTAGTACCTTGATCCATTAGGTCTAAAATATCTTTTTCCCATTCCTTCAACATAATTTTTTTGTTTCCCGTTGCTTTTCTATCGGTTTTTTTCTTTACTTCGTTTTTAACATTCTGTATCTTTTTTTTTAATTGTTTTATAGTTATTTCTTTTCCAAATGTTTTCTGATATTCACTATGCAATTCTAATATAGCTTTTTCTTTACCGGCTCTTATTTTTGGCACTTGCGACTTATTAAATAATATTTTGTACTTTTTTAATAAATTAACAAAACGGCACTGTCTGTAATTCTTCTCTGAAATATCGTCATCTCCAGAGCTACTATCAGAAGACAAGTCCATTTTTAAATATTTGATGATATGAAGTCCACTGTCAGGATGTTAATGAATTGATGAAGTGAACAGTCCTTCTCTTTTATGTTGGACGGTTCCTTTCTTCAAGAAAAAGTGGAGTGAAATTTGTGTAATAACACTATCCTTTTTTCTTTGATCTTCCTAGATCTTTGTAGTATGCTTCATTCCGAAGCATAGAAAGTTTATGCAATTGTTTTTATTGGTTGATAACCAACCAAATCTTTGTTTCTGAGTATCAATATACCCAAAACGAAATATGCAAGGAACGCATTTATTGTACCGGAGTACATGAAAGCAAGAAAATGATATCCTTTGTGATCATAAAGAAAGGATATCATCATCTTAGCAAATATTTGCATAGGATAGTGTGAATGCTAGAAATTAACCGAAACATGTGCATGCTTGTATCGCAAGATGCATTTGTTCTATACCAAGCAACAATATGCTATAGGTATTATGATACAAGTATGTGTATCTTATACACTTGTGCAATGCAACTGTATGCTAGGTACATCGAGATTTATATATCAGGCAACTATATGCCATAGGTATTACGAGATATGTTTATATCTTGTACAAAGCATCTGTATACTAAGTACATAGGGATCCATACCAAGCAACTATATGCTATAGGCATTACGAGATGTGTGTTATGATCTACGCAATTATGTTCTTAGGTTTATATCAATAAAAACCTAATTAAATATTTGTGCAGCCATAAAACCATGGTTCTAAACCAAGACAAAGAATTGTGAAAGATGTTACTGCATTCAATCGTGTCATATTTGAACAGATGTTCGAAATAAGGAATGATACGATACTTGCATATGTCTTACGACAATGATATTTAACAGTTTAATTAAAATTGTAGTTACTATAGGTTAGGTGTTCTGAATCATTAAACCTACACGATGACGTGCGTACGAATAATAGAATTAACAGTCCAACATCTTAATAAAAGCAAGTACAAAAAACGTAAAAAAACAAATGTTTGTTTTATTTTGTTTAATTCCCATAAATTCATATTTTAGCATGTTTATTACTGAACAATACTCCTACATAAAATTACTAGCACAAACTAAAATTTTCCAGTTCTTACTAAAAAGTTTTAGCAAAATGTTATTCACACATTTTAAAGTAAAAGCTATTAGCTTAAACTAGAACTATATAGTTAAAGCTAAAGCTTAAACTGAAAACTAAAAGTGTATACTTCTTTTTTATTCACACCACCCATTAACACGCTTTCGTATTTATGTTTTGGGAAAACGAATAAAAGTGATTACAGATTGTGCTGCTATCAGCACAACGAAACTCACCAAGCCGCTGCATCCGAGAATAGCCAGATGGTGGCTTAAATTGAGTGAATACGACTTTGAGCTCGTCCACCGCCCATGTACTCCAAATCGTCACTCTGACGCATTAAGCCGACGACCAGTTGAGCATTCTACTGCAGCCGAATCTGTAGGAAACGATATTCTCAAAATCCACATTAGCGATGACGATTGGTTGATGACGATGCAACTGCAGGATGATCAAATAAAGGCAATAGTAGAAATATTACAAGGCAAGTCAGACACCTCAGACGCAAAACAAATGCAGAAGGACTATTGCATTCAAAGAAACGGTGTTTTCAAAAGAACATCGAATGGACTCCGTTGGGTGGTACCGAAAGCCGTACGATGGAGAATTTTGAAAATGTGTCACGACGATGTTGGCCATCTTTCAGTCGATCGAGCTTTAGAACGTTGTCAGCGTAAATTTTGGTTCGCACGTATGAGAAATTATATGAAAGGGTACATTGCTTCATGCATTCATTGCTGTTATCATAAGAAACCAGGAGGACGACAAGAAGGTGAAATGCACTCGATGCCACGGGTGCCAATACCCTTTTTAACGATCCACCTGGATCATGAAGGTCCTTATCCTTGTAGTAAGCGCCGCAACACGCATATTTTAGTTGCTGTCGATGCGTTCACAAAATATGTCATATTACGAGCCGTGAAAAATACGTCAACACAGCCGGTACTAGTATTATTGAATGAAATGTCAAATTATTTTGGGCTACCAACGAATGTGATTACAGATCGAGGTACGGCATTTACCTCAAATACTTTCGGCAAATACTGTCAAGATTTACAAATAAAACATATAAAGACAGCTGTTCGCACACCACGTGCCAATGGACAAGTAGAGCGTGTCCATCAAACGGTACGAGCCGCATTAGCGACCATGGTGAAAACTGATGATAAGGATTGGGATAAACATCTAAGATCTATACAGTGGACCATCAACACAACTCCCAATGCAACAACCAAACGCACCCCGTGTGAACTAATCTTTGATTATCAGCCTCGAGACGTCGTCACAAACGAGTTGATTATGGCATTACACGACGTCAGTGACAAACCGGAATGCGATAAAGTTACACTTCCCGAAAGGAGACAAGCTGCCATTAACCAAATCAACGCGGCAACGGCGAAATGGAAACAACGATTTGACGCCAAGCGCAGACCTCCAACCGTCTACGATGTTGACGACATAGTCGTTGTGCATAACGAACCAGCCTCGACGGGCGAGTCACGTAAGATGCAGCCGTTATATAAAGGGCCATATTTAGTTACCAAAATGCTGCCGAATGATCATTACCTGGTCGAAGATCTTCCAGAAGCTCAACGCACACAGAAACCGTATGTAGCAGTATTTTCGTCTGACAAGATGAAACGTTGGTGTACTTTGCCACCAACTATGGACGATTTCGAATCAGACGAGGACGTCTGCGAACAGGATGGCCGAGCTGTCAACCCTGAAATGTAGAACTCAATTGTTCATGTGACTAACACCTAATGACCGACGCATCGTGGCTAACTATGATAAGTGCGAGACATTGTAAAACTAAGCAAGACGAATAAGAATCTGACGTATATTAAATATTTCTTAGTTTCTTTTGTTTTTCTGTTGTTATTATTATTATTATATATATTGCTTGTAGTTAATATATGTTGTTTTACTTCTTCCAAAATTAAAAGAGTCTTGATATTATGGTTGTTCGTTAATTATTTTTATTTTTTTTTAAGTCTATCTTGACAATATTTTCATTACCTATTTCAAGTTTTTGAAACCACCCTTTATGTTCATTATTTAAATTTGCTGTATTAACATTTATTGAAGCTATTACTAAATTATTTAAATCTACTACATCTGTTACATTTTTTTCAAATTTTTTATTTTCATTACAATTAATTATTTCATTTACAGATTTTGATTTATTTTTACATACAGATGAGAAATGATTTAATTTTCCACATTTATTGCATTTTTTACCGTAAGCTGGGCATGCATTTATTTTGTGATTATATGAACAACGGGAACATTCATTTATCATCTGTTTGTCTTGTTTCTTTGTTACCTGTTTTGTCTGCACTTTTTGATGTGATTTTTGTATGACCTTCTTTTTGTATTGTTTTGTTTGATTCTGCTTTATTTCACTAACTGTTGATGTTTGTTTCTGTTGTACCTCTATTGCCTGTGTTGCTTCAATAACTCTGCAATATTCTATAGTTTTCTTCAATGTTAAGTTTTCGGTGCGGAGTAATTTTTCTTGACAGTCAGCATTATTTATGCCCAAAACAATGCGGTCTCGAACCATTTGATCTTCTATTGTTTCACTATTGTCATTGCATTCACATTTTTTAACCTGCTTTTGAATATCTGCTAAAAAATTGTCGAATCTTTCCCCATTTTGTTGTCTTCGACTATGAAATTTAAATCTTTCGTAGATTATATAATTTTTTGGCTGGAAATATGCATCAAATTGATGTATGACTTTACTGTAAACAATTTTGTCTTTTTCAGCCAGAGTAAAAGTATCAAATATATCAATTGCCTTTTCACCCATGAGGTTCAATAACATTGCTACTTTTACTTCCTCGCTGTCTTCCTTATTTTTTGTTACAGCAGTATAAAATATTGCAAATTGTTTTTTAAATTTCACCCACTCATGTGCTAGGTTACCATCAAAAGATAGCGGACCAGGAGCTCTAAATGAATTTTCATTTTCGTTATATGTATAGTTTTTATTTGTTATATATATATATGTACGTATAATTTTATATGTATAATTTATTAATTTATTCTGATTTATTTTTTACTTAGCATTTCACTTTATTTCTATTTATTTTAAATTATTTTAATATTTATTTTTCTTAAAAAAAAATTTTTTTTTTTTTTTACTCTCACAAATTTATGATGAAATTATTTAATTAATTGTAGGTTTCTTTTTTCACCTATTTCGGCTGCGCCATGTTATATTTTATTCAGTTTTATTTTATAATATTTCAATACAGTGGTCACTTACTGACTAACTTAACACTAGTTCTCTTTCCATTCCATTTCATAATCATTAACATTAACAGTATGTTCAATATTAAAATATATACATAATATGTAGTATGTAGTATACAACAAAACAAGTATGATTACTACCTAATCATGTGGCATACAATAAAATAAGTATGATCACTATTCTATTATTTAAATATTGTTGCGGCAAAGGCTTTTAATTGCCGGGATACAATTTAACTTCAAATTAATAATCTGAAATTAATTAAATTATTTGCCCAAGTGTATCACCTGTGCAAAGAAAATAGTGTTCAAGTGGATCACCTGTACACTGATTATAATTTTGATATTTTTACAGTGCCCTTGGCAGCCTCACCAAAGGAAGAAAAGATAGGCTTGTAATCACTGTAAAACAGCTACTAACTTTTATTGATTTTCGACAAGTATTTATACAAAATTATTGCTTACTTAATCAATAATAATATAGAACAGATATGTCATAACTTATTACTAATATGCAGTTAACTATGTAAAAGGTCATTATAACTACAAAATTCATATATTTGTTTACAATAAAAATTCTTATTCTAAATGCTTAATTTATTTAATTAAGTTTGATGAACCTGCAATATATAGTATCATATAATAAAATTTAAAGGTAGCATTTCCCATATATTAATACATTATTTATATTTCATATATGTAATAATATTCATTACTCAAAAGTAGGTCATTTATATGGTTAATGCAATACTATTTCTTGTACCTAACTTAATATAATAATAAATTTTTTTTTTATAATTTACCATTATATGCAATTAATACGAAAATCAGAATAAAGAAAAGTGAGAAAAAAAAACTAAAATTCATAATTCTGCTGATTCATCAAATGCTATGGTTCATCGTATTATACGTATTATAATTTTATTATAGTATATTTTTTTTGTAATTAATACAAGTTCTAATTATAACTATATAAGTATATATACTATATATAACTATTGTCCGTTCTTAACATTCTCCCCCCCATTGAACTCCTGTTCAATTGTCATTTGGTCGACCCAATTCGAATTTTTCTGGATGAAGCCGTGGTGGAGGAGTTGGTTTGAATGATTGCTTCTTCTTATACTGCCGCAATTTGTGTTGAACGATATATATAATTACCACTAATAAAATTCCAAGCGTGATATATCCTAAGGAAAATTGATGCACATCATTCCTTTGACCTAGCTTAACTAAGTGTTCATGATCTTTAAGGTTGTGTAGTCTTTGTTTTAGTTCAGCTATATCAGGCAGGGTTACTTGTTCTGGTGCTGCTTCGAGTAGTCGATAAGGCTGCTGAATTAAGTTGGTGACGTTGATAGATGTAAGGAACGAAGTGGTGATTGAGTTGACATGTTCAGTTCGAGCCTGGATCGTTGTTGTCTTATCTCGAAGAATACATCCTGATGCCAATTCAAAAATGCCGGATCCATTTAAAACATGCTGAGTTACATTTCGACCACACAAAATGGTTACAGTGGTTGTGGCATTCACGGCGTAAATCCATCGGTTGGGCTGATATAATGGAATCCATGAAGTTGACTCTACTGTGCTTGTGAGTAAACAAGTATGTGGTATTTTAGTTTGGGTCAAAATACCCATTTCACATGCACTGAAGGCTGATCCCTCTTTGTACAGTGGATGACGCTGGATACATAAATAAGTGGAATTTGTAGATATAGGACATTTTTCCAATTCTGTTGTAGTTATAGAATAATACAGATCTCTATGTAGATTGACTAATAAGTAATTACTGGATGGCCTTATCGTGACGAATGTATCATTGATCTTCGTTGGAACTGATGTTACGTGTAATAGCTCGAAGGTTTCCATTGAAACTAAAGGCAGTCTCAATCGAAAGATGATGCAATTGGCTGCAATATAACCTTCCACAGTCATTAAGCGATAAAATGCTAGTATGTTCTCTATTAGCGCTGGTAACTGCGTAGTCGGAGACAGATGCTGTTTGATGGTGAACAACTGTTGTTGCAATTGACGAGGTGTTAACACCATTGGGTTAAGTTTTCCATGATGAGTATCCGTGACAACGTCAAGTAATACATTTTGCATCTGACGATAATGATTGATTGCTAGTATTAGTTGAGTTGCTAATGCGTTGAAACTTTCTATTATTCGTGCATCTTTATATTCTGTTTGGATTATATCAATATGCTGGTTGAAACGTTGCATCTGGAGCTTCATGACGTTTTGTGATTGATTAAATATGTTGACTGTAGAATCTATTATTGAGGTTTGATTTTTTTGTAATTCAAGTAAATGTTGTTGATTGCCATCAATGTTTTTTATGGTTTCTGACATTCGTTCTGCATATGATTCATCAAGTACTCCAAATAATGTGTTAGCGATGTTTCCCACAATATCGAAAGGTGATCGTTTATATCTTCGCTGAAACACAAGTAGTTCATTATTGTTCTTAATTTCTGCCATTGTATTGTTGAACTCATGCATGGTAAGATTACAAGTTCGAGTGTCTCGTAGTTTTAGACAAATAGTTTCTAACTGTGCTATGCCTCTCGTTATGTGATTATATCCGTCCCAATAGCTCGACATATTGAGATAGACAATTAATTTCCATTCGTCGGTGATTAACTTCGTTAAACCAATATGTTCAAAATATAACCCTGGCTGGGTAGTAAATGGTTTTATAATCGTTTGAGTTAGACTTAACATAGGCAGAAGTAGACACGTGGTTAGAAACAATCCCGGACCAATATTGATTCCCTTACGCCTCCTTTTGTTGGTGTTAGGGTCCTCCTGTTTCTGATCAGGTGATGCCTCTTCATCGTCAGTAATATTTTCATCTGCTGGTCGCTTTACTCCCTGTTGAGTATCACCGATGGGATTATAATCTTCCACCACAGTCGATTCTATAGGTAACGGAGCCAATCTACTTATTGGTCTCTTAAATATGCCTGAGGCGGTTTTCACGTGGGCCACACGTAGGAGGCCATCGGCACCATAAATCACATCTACGATCCTACCTAAAGGCCATGATAGCGTAGGAACATTGTCTTCCTTCAACAAAACCATCATTCCCGGTTTAGCATTACATACCTTGTTGTTGTTTCCACTTATGCCGATGTTGTAACTCGGATAAGTATTCTTTGGTCCACCGCTCCCAAAACTCACGTTGTAGAGTGGACACTAGTTTCCAACGATATAAGAGATTTCCTTTTACTGGCTTCGCATGAGCATCTACAACATTCGTAAGTGGCTCACCCACTAAGAAATGTCCAGGTGTAAGAGCTGACAAATCGTTCGAATCTGTAGACAGAGGAGTTATGGGCCGTGAGTTCAAAATTGCCTCAATTTCAGCCATTACCGTCGTAAGTTCTTCGTAGGTAAGAGCTGCTTCCGTAATACTGCGTTTGAACAGGTTCTTAGCTGATTTTACCGCAGCTTCCCACAGTCCGCCAAAATGGGGAGCACGAGGAGGGATGAAATGGAAATCGATGTTGTGCGTTCCACAAAATTTAGAAATCGTTTTCTGAGCCTTATCATTGTAGATTGCTTGTTGCAATTCCTTGAGCTGATTATTAGCTCCAACAAAATTCGTAGCATTGTCACAATACAAATGACGACAATGACCACGTCGTGCAATAAATCGTTTCATTGCCCCTATGAAGGCTTCCGTGGTGAGGTCACTGACCACTTCTATGTGCACCGCTTTCGTAGGGAAACAGCAGAAGATTGCAACATACACCTTGCTAGTTCTGCTACCTCTACCTTTACCATGAACGAAAAACGGTCCGCAAAAATCGACACCACTGTTCACAAATGGTCTAGCTGGTTGTATTCTAGCTGCTGGTAAGTTACCCATCAATTGTGACATGAGTTGTGGTTTTGCTTTATAACAACGCATACAGTTTTGGACTGTCAAACGTGCTATGGCTTTGCCTTTGATGGCCCAAAATCGTTGTCTGGAGAGAGCTAATAGTGCTTGCGGACCGACGTGTGCGTTTTGCTCATGCAACTCAGTGAATATCAGCTTAGTAACAAAATGGCCGTATGGCAAAAGCATGGGATGCTTGACATCATACGCTAGGTTTGCCTTCTCTAACCTACCTCCTACCCGCATAACTCTGTTTTCGTCCAAAAATGGCGTAAGACTTGCAAGCGAACTTCGCGAGTCTACTGATCCTTCTTGATCTAGGTGAGCATAGTCTTCTGAAAATTCTTGATGTTGTACTAATTTAATAATAAGACTAAGGGCTGCGTCTAATTCTTTTACTTGCAAGGGTCCGCGCATAGGTGATATTCTGACTTGACTATAGCGGTGAACATATGCCATTATTCTCTGTAATTTACTGAACGAGTTTCGATGATTAATTTCGTTAAGCCAGTTACTAGATGTAGTGCTTACTGTCAGAGCCGTTTTTGATGGTTTCTTTTCCAAGTCGGTTTCAATAATCATCTGCACTGCATTCCATCGATTTTCTGGACCATACAGGAATAATGGACCATAAAACCACAAATTATTATCCTTTAGTTTGCTTGGCGATGTTCCTCGGGACAGTAGATCAGCAGGGTTCTCTTTGGATGCTACATAATGCCATTGATCGGCAGAAGACAACTCTTGAATACCAGCGATACGGTTGGCCACAAAAGTCTGGTATGTAGATGATGTAGAATTGATCCAGGACAGTACAATCATGGAGTCGGTCCAGTAATGACAAGGTGCATTCCAGTGGAGATCTTGTTTGATACGATGTACCAATTCAGCACCTAATTTAGCTGCACACAATTCTAATCTTGGAATTGTAACTTTCTTTAATGGAGCAAGGCGGGATTTGGCACACAATAGTCGCATGATGATAGTTCCGTCGGCTAGTGTGGAACGAATATATACAGCTGTTCCATAAGCTTGCTCTGAGGCATCGCAAAATGCATGTAATTGTACTGATGTTGGTATATGGTTTTTATATAGATGCCTTGGTATATGGATGTCCTTTAACCATTTTAACTCAGCTCGAAATTTCATCCAACTGGAGTGAACTTCCATGGGTACGGCAGCATCCCATTCAAGTTTCAGCTCCCATAACCGTTGCAATATTAGTTTTGCTGTTACAATTACCGGATTCAACAGTCCTAATGGGTCGAACAGATGAGCGATTTCAGCTAGTATCTTCCTTTTTGTAACGGTTGTATCTGATTCTTGGTTGTTGACAGTAATGAGAAATTCGTCTGCTTTTGGAAACCAACGTAATCCCAAAGTTTTGATATGGTAGTGATCGTCGTCATATATCTCCAAATGTGACGACCTGTCTTCCACCGCAGTTCCCTGCCATAGTGTAGGGTGGTTCACACACCATTTTCGAAGTTTAAATCCTGCGGATTTTAGTATTGTGTCCAACTGTTCCTTTTTACTCAAGGCTTCATTCAAATCGTCCCCACCAGCCATGACATCATCTACATAAAAATTTTCCATCATACACTTGGCTCCCATAGGATATTGTAACTCATTCCTCTCTGCTAATTTATGTAAGCATTTGATGGCAAGGTATGGTGCTGACGTTAGGCCATATGTAACGGTCTGTAATTCAAAATATCTTATTGGCTGTTCGTCTTTATCTCTCCATACCACCAGCTGATATTTCCTATCATCGGGATGAATCAAAATCTGGCGATACATCTTCTCTATATCGGCCGTAAATACATATTTTGGTAACCGAAATTTCAGTAGAACAGAAAATAGATCACTCTGTACTTTTGGGCCTGTGTGAAGTATGTCGTTCAATGATGTGCCATTACGTGGTTTAGCTGACGCATCGAAGACTACACGTAATTTTGTTGTTGTGCTATCAGGTTTAATCACACAGTGGTGTGGTAAAAAATAACCTGATGCTGGTATTTCATGAGATGGTATCTCTCGCATGTGGTTGAGTTTCAAATATTCATCCATAAAATCCTTATATTGTTTTCTCAATTTTTCATCGCGTCTAAATTTTCTCTCCATTGCTTGTAATCGGGACACGGCCATATCCTTTGAATTTCCCAAAGTTGCCACATTTTGATTGAAGGGAAGTCTCACAATGAAACGTCCGTATTTATCAATTTGCGTTGTTTGATTGAAGAAGTTTTCACACTTTGTATGCTCTTTACTCAAAACCTTCGTGTGATTTCCTACTTCTTCAAGAGCCCAAAACTTTTCCATTTGGTCTTGAAGATTAGCTTCGTCTTGTGTACAAATACCACAGAACACATTTTGTTCTTCTTGCTGTCGAACTGCTACTACCCAGCTACGGATACTACCCAGCCGAACACCGTGTTTTGCAGAACCGGAAGATTCTTACCTAATTTGATTTGCCCTATGTTCAAAAATTGAAAGAATTTTTCTGCACCAATCAACATATCAATTTGCGCTGGTTGATGGAATTCGGGATCTGCCAGTTGGATGTTTTGTGGTATGTTCCATTCTTGACTCTTTAATACGGTTGTTGGATGATGGCGAGTGATTTGAGGCAATATATATGCATTCATTTGTGTCTCAAATCCTGATGTATTGGATTTTATCAGCATGGTTACTTTTCGGTTGGCCTTTTGGGTGCCCTTTCCAAGCCCTTGAACGAACATCGTATCTTCTGTTTCTGGCAACCCAAGCTTCTTTGCTAAAGTTTCTGTTATAAAATTAGTTTGTGAG
Source organism: Villa cingulata (assembly GCA_951394055.1). NCBI lineage: Eukaryota > Metazoa > Arthropoda > Insecta > Diptera > Bombyliidae > Villa > Villa cingulata. Next base: position 26,211,762 of record OX596019.1, on the reverse strand, counting down.
CCGGAATCAATAATAGCTCTACAATCAATGTGTGCTCCAGTACTAGCTACTACCTTAATCTTGATCGTACTCAATAACACATAATTATTGGTGGATGTTTTGCAGCTGGCAGCGAGATTAATACTTTCCTTTTTGTTTGCAAAGTTTTCATGATGAAGAAGTGTATGATGCTTTTTTTCACATTTGGTACAGGTTCGGTTTTTACAGTTCACGACTGTATGACCTGCTTGCAAACAGTTGAAACATAAATTATATTTTTTTACTATATCCATTCGTTCGTTTAAGGTTTTTGCTTTAAACGCCTCACATCGAAACAATGGATGTTGCTGTTTACAGCCGCAGTATGTTTTGTTGGAAGCTCCCATCAATGTTGTTGTCGAAGAATGCCCCCTTGGCTTGCTGTTCATTGCTTCGAGTGATTGAAATCGTGTTTCCAAAAACTGGAGCAGATCTTTTAACGGATTCAAGGCTCTTGGTGTAGCTATGGATTGCTCGTATAAGTTTAATGTACTTTTGTCAAGTTTTTTCAAAAGTATGTAAATCAATATTGGATCCCACGTTTCAGTTGATATTCCAAGACGCTTCAAGCCCATTACGCATTCAGTTGTTGTATCGTGAAGTGTTTTGATACCCGTGCTGGACTCTTGTTGTAAAGCAGGTTGGTTGAAAAATCTCTTAAGTAATTCATTCACTAATAGTCTCTTATTATCGTATCGGTTGCAAAGAATGTCCCATGCAGCTTGGTAGTTTTCATTAGACGATGGTAAGTGTTGTATTAAACGGCGAGCTTCTCCACTAAGGTTGTTTGTTAAATAAAACATTTTTTGAGCATCATCAATGGGTTGATTATGCACAAGCTGTGTGTATAAGTCTCGGAATTGTAGCCAATGTAAATAATTTCCATCGAATTTTGGAATATTAATTTTTGGCAATTTAACTTGCATGCTGGGTTGCTTCTGATTTATTGAAGTCGTATTATGTTCCAGGTCTAATTGTTCGTGTAGCCCAATAATGGTATTTTGTAACCACATCGATAAATCTTGATAGTATTTATTTTCATACTCCAAAGGTTCTGTCTCACACAATTCGAATATGGTTTGATGGTTACTCAGCATATCGCGTTGATATTGCTGTAGCATCTCTATTTTAAACTTGTAATATGCAGACGATTTCATGACGGTTGCTCCTGCTTCGATATCTTGCAAATCGCATACAATAGTTTTCATAAGGGTTTTTTGGCGCCGAATTAACTTAGTTACTGCAGTTGAATCTTCATTGTTAATATTTTCATTTGTTGATTTTGTCGTGGCTACCATCTTTTGACCTTCGTCATTTGTTACTGGTATATCATCACTTAGCTTTAAAAGTTCTTCCATTTGATTCTTAAACTTTTCATAAATTGCCTTAGCATTGTCGAAAAATTGGTTTTTGAAATATGGATGATCAGAATTTATGTTCTCCAATGCCCTTAGTTGTTGATGATTGGTAACTAATTCTGACCATATTTCTTCTATCTTCTTCAAACGTTCGACTAAGTACGTTGCAGTTTTGCGGGACGCAGAATCCTTTTTAAAGTTCGTAAACAATCTCTCGAGCTCTTTTCCTAAATCCGATTGCTTATCAAAAAGTTCCATTGCTTAGATCACGTCGGGGTCACCAATGTTGCGGCAAAGGCTTTTAATTGCCGGGATACAATTTAACTTCAAATTAATAATCTGAAATTAATTAAATTATTTGCCCAAGTGTATCACCTGTGCAAAGAAAATAGTGTTCAAGTGGATCACCTGTACACTGATTATAATTTTGATATTTTTACAGTGCCCTTGGCAGCCTCACCAAAGGAAGAAAAGATAGGCTTGTAATCACTGTAAAACAGCTACTAACTTTTATTGATTTTCGACAAGTATTTATACAAAATTATTGCTTACTTAATCAATAATAATATAGAACAGATATGTCATAACTTATTACTAATATGCAGTTAACTATGTAAAAGGTCATTATAACTACAAAATTCATATATTTGTTTACAATAAAAATTCTTATTCTAAATGCTTAATTTATTTAATTAAGTTTGATGAACCTGCAATATATAGTATCATATAATAAAATTTAAAGGTAGCATTTCCCATATATTAATACATTATTTATATTTCATATATGTAATAATATTCATTACTCAAAAGTAGGTCATTTATATGGTTAATGCAATACTATTTCTTGTACCTAACTTAATATAATAATAAATTTTTTTTTATAATTTACCATTATATGCAATTAATACGAAAATCAGAATAAAGAAAAGTGAGAAAAAAAAACTAAAATCCATAATTCTGCTGATTCATCAAATGCTATGGTTCATCGTATTATACGTATTATAATTTTATTATAGTATATTTTTTTTGTAATTAATACAAGTTCTAATTATAACTATATAAGTATATATACTATATATAACTATTGTCCGTTCTTAACAAATATATAAATATAATACATTTTATAATTGTATTCATAATTCAATATATAACATCTCCCCTTTTAAATTCATTATGTAATTAATTAATTAAACATAATTTATTAATATTAATTCATAATTTTCAATACAGAAATTCAAAATTCATTTTATGTTTATTATAACCTTTCATTGGAACATTTATTACAAAATCATCTTTTTTCAATTATTGTGATAATTATTCTTTAATTTTTTATAAATCCAGTATGTTTATACTTATGAATATCTGAATCTTTCAGGAGGTTTGCTAACACGACCTGACTTAGTTATGTATACATCATCATATGAATTTATTTTATTTTGTTTATCTTGTATGCAATTTTCATTTGTATTCGGATAGGTTTCAGATTCATTTATTATAGGTTTGTCCAAATTGGAATTTAAAATTGATTCTTCTTCATGTTCAGTTATATTCTGGTGCATTCATTGATCGTCTTAAATGCAACGAGTTCCTACGTAATATCTTATTATTTTCAGTTTGAATTATGTAAGATCTTGGACACTTATCTTCAGCTATAATTCTTGCTGGTTTCCAACTTTTATTATCTCTAAATCTAACATTGTCATTTATCGAATATTTTTCGACTTTTATTTTTCTTAGTTTTCTATCGTGGTATCTTTTATATCTTTCTTGATTTTTTAGTAGTTGCTGTTGAGCTAGCTGTGGAATTTTAGGCTTCAATAGACTTGATTTTACTGGTATTTTAGTTCTTAAAATTCTACACATTAACAATTGTGAAGGGGTATACGACAGACCTGTAATGGGTGTATTACGATAAGCAAGAAGTGCACTGTTGAAATCCTTATTGTCTTCATAGGATTTTTTCATCAGTGTTTTCGCTACATATACTCCTCTTTCTGCTTGACCATTTGATCTTGGGTAGTGCGGACTAGATGTTCTAACTTCAATGTTCCATTCTTGTGCAAACTGTTCAAATTCATACGAAGAAAAAGGCATGTTATCAGCGATCAATATTTGTGGTATTCCATGACATGAAAATATTTCTTTAAGATTCTCGATAATTTCCCATGCTGTTTTACGTTTTAAGTGTTTTACTTCAATCCACTTAGAAAAGTAGTCTACTAGAACTAGATAATTTAAACCTCTATATTCGTATACGTCGCAAGCTACTTTATTAAAAGGTATATTAGGTATTTCATGTGTGATTAGCGAAAGTTTAGGAGTAGCATATTGATACTTTTCGCAAATCTTGCATTTATTTATCATGCTAGAGATATTCATAAGATAGTTCTGTCGAAACGTTCGACAAGACCATCACTCTGAGGATGTAGCGCAGTGGTTCGCGTCTTTTCGTTCCGAAAACGTCGAAGAATCTCTTTTAATACAGCAGACTCAAAATTATGTCCTTGATCAGAGTGTAATTGTTTACATAATCCAAATCGCGAAAAGACTTTGGCTAACTAATACTTCTGTTACCGTTTCAGCAGTTTGGTCTGGGACCGCAAACGCTTCAGGCCACATGGTGAAATAGTCCATCATGACTATGATGTACTTGTTGCCCTTACCAGTTACAGGTAGTGGTCCCAGTATGTCAACAGTAACTCTCTCGAACGGGTAGCCAGAGACTGCACCTGTAAGGGTGCCCTAGTTTGAGGAATTGGCCCTTTTCTTTGCTGATATACTGTGCAGCGAAGGCAGTAGCGTCGAACACTTGCAGATAGTCCTACCCAATAGTATCTCTCGCGTACCTTCGCGAGGGTTTTTTCTATGCCAAAATGACCGCCGGCCGGACTATCATGCATGTGTTTCAATACTTCCGCCTGTAAACACTCAGGAACCAACACCTGTATCTGACAGGAAGGATTGGGGGAATGTCGGTAGATAACACCATCCTTAAGGACCAGGGAAGAGAACATGGACCAGTAAGATTTAAGAGCGGGGGCGGCCGAGCTCGACGATTCAGCCTCTGGTCTACCGGTAGGACTTAGCCACTGTCGAACTGCTTGCAGGTCCGGATCGGTTGCCTGAATCTTTCCCATATTCATGGCTTGTATGGCTGCAGTCTTTACCAGCAACATCTGTTTCTCGTCAAGCCTAATACAGTTGACACAGGACGAGGAGTCGCAAGGACGACGAGAGAGAGCATCCGCGTTTCCATGCTATGATTCTTCCCTGCGCGGTGTTGAATTTCAAAATCAAACTCCTGCAGCCTCTCTATCCACCGTGCAACTTGTCCTTCAGGCTCTCTTATGTTCATCGGCCATCGCAGAGATGCGTGGTCGGTGCGCAATATACAGCGTCGGCCGAGGACATAAGGGCGAAAATGGGTTTACAGCCTTCACAACTGCCAAGAGCTCCCTTCGCGTTACACAATAATTCCTCTCGGGTCCGCTCAACGTCTTACTGTAGTATTCGACGACGGTTTCCTCGCCATGCTGGAGCTGTGACAGGACCGCCCCCATGCAAATTGACTGGCTTCAGTGTCGAGAATAAATGGGTCATGATCGTTCGGCTGTGCTAATATAGGTGCCTGAGTAAACTTCTTCTTCAAGGTCTGGAAAGCACAGTCACACTCCGATGTCCGTTCAAACATTGAGGCCTTTTCAGTAAGTCCAGTAAGTGGCTTAATGATTGAAGAGAAGTCTCGCACGAAACGTCTATAATAACCACACAGACCGAGAAAAGACTGGATATCTTTCTTGCTACTGGGTCTAGGCCAGTTACGCACAGACTCAATCTTTTCAGGGTCTGTAAAGAGTCCTCGCTCCGAAATCACATGCCCCAAAAATCTGACTTCTGGGCGACATAGATGGCATTTCCTGGGCGATAGCTTCAAGCCCGCATGAGATAAGCGATGAAATACCACTCTTAAATTCTTTAACAGGACATCGAAGGATTAGGCATGTACCAGCAGGTCGTCTAGGTATCCTAGGGACATCGTATAGGGAATGTCATGAAGCACTAGCTCCATCAAGCGCTGGAAAGTTGCGGGAGCATTGGTCAGACCGAAAGGCATTACGATAAATTCATATAATCCCGAACCTATACTAAACGCAGTTTTTTCTTTATCATCGGGATGCATTTCCACTTGGAAATATCCCGAGACGAGATCCTGATACGCGAACAACTTTGACTTACCCAAAGCTTCAAGAGTAAGATCAATACGCGGTAGAGGATAGGAGTCCTTTTTGGTAACTTCATTTAAACGCGGATAATCGATGCAGAAACGGAGCGAACCATCTTTCTTTTCACGAGGACTACCGGTGAACTCCAAGGGCTGGTAGAGGATTGAACGACACCTTGTTCTTTCATTTCCTTAACCATTTGTTCAGCCTCAACTCGTCTAGAGAAAGGGATACGACGAGGAAGTTGTTTAACGGGTTGTGCGAGGCCGGTGTCTATTTTGTGTCGAAGGATACTGGTTCGTCCGATGTCTTCTTTAGATTTAGAAAAGACATTGGAATTCGATAAGAAGATCTCTTAAAGCAGATTGCTGGACAGGTTGAAGTCCTTCACTACTAGATAGGAAGAGGTCATTCAAATGAGAAGGCAGTGTAGTAGCAGTTGGAATTCCACCAACTTCATGACACAGGAAATTCAGGTTAGTGTCCAAATGGGCCACAGGTAAGCGACTAGGTAGGGTAATGCTTTGGTAGGATAGATTAAAAATCCTAGTCCATACCTGGCCATTGGATACACGAGAAATAGAAGAAATCAGGCATATCTGTTCTGGCAGCAGAGAGGAAGCTGAGAGAAGAACATCCGTGTCTGTAGGAAGGGTTGTATAGAGGGTAATTAAAATCTCCTGAGAGGGATGAAGTTCGAGGGATTTTAAAGTTTTTGCTAAGAAAAAAGGTGAATGGTTTAAAGGCACTGCTTCTTCTTGTATATGAAGTAGATCCTTTTCCAAATCTAGGATACAGTGATGTTGCTTTAAGAAATCCATTCCAAGGATGCAATCGTCAAAGATTTCGGCAGAGTAGACAGAGTGTTTAGTAGAAAACTTACCTACCATGAAATCAACGTAAACTGTATCTTCGACTGGGATGGTTTTAGCAGTAACACTTTGTATTTGTGCAAATGAAGGCATGACTTGGACCGCACAAGAGCATCTCCGCAGTACTCTAGGATTTACTATAGTCCTAGTAGCACCAGTATCGACTATCATCATGACGGGGACTCCATTGACAGAGCCTAGGAGGTTAAGTTAGGAGGATATTAGAAGTTGTCTCCGATGAAGAGGGTTGTTTGAAAATCGAAAAAGAAGTGGAAGATTTGGTAGAAACCGATTGATTAGACGCCGAAGATAAGTCTATCGAGTAAGTAGGTGGACTAGATTTAAGTATAGGACCATTTGTATATCCCGAAATTGGACGGATAACAGATTGGTTACAGTTCACCAGAGGAGACGTTTTAGTTACGTTAACGGTAGAAGTTGCAAGGGATTGACTGACCGAAGGTAGGGGTTTAGCATTTAGATAATTGTTTGAAGAATCCGAAAAATTGTCAATTATTAAATTTGGTCGAACTTTCAACGAAGAATTAAGATTATGGGTGACTACAGGGCTAGATTGATCAGCTATGACGCTATTTGAACGAGGGGTGGCAGGAATGGTGACTATGGGACTAGCATTAGAAACGAATGTGAAATTAGCATTAGAAGTATGTGCAGTATTGGAATAAAAATTGTTACGAAGGCTAGGGTAATTAAAATCAGAAGTGATCATAGGTTTTTGGATAGGCGTGGCTGTAACTTCAGAACAAAAAACATTAGGACGAGAGATAGGAATTGTATTGCTAGGGTACGCGTTACGTTTAGAATTAGAAGTATCGATGTTGTTTGTACGAGGGATAGTATTAGAAGCAGTAGATGAAGTGACTGTAGGGTTTTGGTGTCTTGAATTAGTACCCAAGTGTTAAATCCACTTAAAAGATTAACATTAAAAAATGAAAAGGTGCCGGTTCAACATTTTTAATAAAATAAAAACACATTTTTTTTACAATTCGTTATAAAATTTTATTTAAATATATTCTTTAAGGCTAACAATTCAATTTCTTAAAACTAAATTACAAAAAGAATTTCTAAATTACTTAAATTAATATGTATTTAATTTTCAAAACAAATTAATTCAATGTTTATCAAAAATGGAAAAAAATTCAATATTTTGAATTATACAAAAATATTTCAATTAGACCGGAAGTATTTATGCAAAAAAATATGTTACAAATCAAAACAAAATTATGAATTTATTACAAATGAAATATCAAATTATTTACTTTACTTTTAATTACAAATTTTGCATTTTAAATACTAATTAACTAATTATTATTGTTGGTATAGGTCGACCTACACGAATAGATGGCGTTGTAGAAACTATGTTGATTGAAGAACGGATGCTGAAGATAACGATGATGAACCAATTAAACAATTACTGTTCGAATTTTCAAAGTTTCAAAAAATGTTATGCGGACTGAAGATTATCGTCGGGAATAGATGACTGTCGAGATGAAAATATTTCTTACTGTCTCGATGAAAATTTTAATTTTCCAAAATAATTTAAGGTTTTGATGATACTTTTCAGCAATGTTTCTTTAGAAAATTTCTAAGTCCAAGAAATTTTCTAAGTGTTTAACGATGATGAATTTCTGCTCTAAGTATTAGAAAATTTTGTAAAAAAGTCTTTTTGTAAAGTCTTTTTTAAAAAAATCAACTTTAACAATTTTTTGATGATCCGGCTCTAAGTATTAGAAAATTTTTGTAAGAAATTTTTAAGTGTTTAACGACGATTTGATTTGCTGCTTCCTTATTTTCTGCAAAAAATTCTAAGTATTTTTTACAGAAATTCCTAACTTTCCCTAATTACTAGCTCAATACGCTAGATTTTGATAGGACTCAATACGTCCCGGCTGATGAATTGATCTTTTGGTTTCCCTGGTTCAGTCTCAATACGACAATATATTCAGGTAATCGCAAAAGACAAATTTTTCTGCGAATCGCAACCCTTTATATACCAAATTTTCGCGGTTCTAGAAATTTCGTTTTCTCCGTTGTTGAAATGTTCTACTATTTATTTCATATTCTCGTCTTTTTTATAAAACCGTTTTTTTCAAATTGTGTCTGCTAAGCTAATTCGAATGACAATTTATGGTAATTGTGAATAATTCTGTTGGTACTGGTAATTCAGCTTCTATTAGACAATTTTGACATGGTCGTATGTAATGTATATATCGTCGGCCTAATGAGAAAACACCGTATCTCCATTTTAGAAAATTTTACAGGAGAGACATAAGAATGTTTTTCTTATGGTAATAATATGATACTTCTACATATTTTGATGTAGTTTTATTTAAAAATACATTGGAAAATTGAAAAAATAATTTTTTTTTTAAAAAATAACCGTTAAATATAATATTTTAGGAGTTACGTGTTTTTCGTATTAGAAGATGTATTATACAAAGGAGATACAGGTTTTACGAGATCTTATGAAATAGTCTGTTTACTCATCGATTTCAAAAATTCATTTATTAAAAAACAAAATAAACTTCAATCTATTCAATATAACATAAAACAAGGGAAAAAAAACAAACTTATAAAATAGAAATTAAATTCATGATTTTAAACAAAATCAACACAAGTATTATTTTTAGTAAGGAATATCATCATAAAATCCATGATAATCGGAATCCAATATTTCCTTCATAGATTGGAGATGTTCATATTTAGATTTTTTTATTTTAATGCGTTCAGAATAAAGTCCTGGTAGTTTATCTATTGCTCGGGGCTCTAAACTTTTATTCCTTCTTAACGGCATACAACTCCAATCATCGGTAAATCGAAGTTTATATTTCATAATTCCATCTGGACAATATTTTAATGCTCGCAAATCTGATACGACAGGATCACCAGCTTTTTTCCCAGGACGAATAGAAGAAAAAAATTTGATATTGTCACAGTTCTTAAAAAATGTGTGCTTCAAATACTTGACCTCGTAAGGCCTTGGCATTTTTCTAGCTTCTTTGCAAACGTTGACATAGTCAATAGGAATGTTTATTTGTCTATTACGTAATACTCTTTCGATGCAAGAATGCATAGAATCAACCTCCATTTGAGTATGACATTTTTCTAAAAATGTTTGTTCTATTTCAATATTATGAAGCATTGAAATATTTAAAAGCATATTCGACATTACTACGTTCCTATTCTGATAACCACAACCATCGCTATACAAAATGATTTTTTTTGAACTATCATCTAAATGTAGTTTTGATGTAATGAAGTCACCAACAATGCTGGAAAATTCGTTCGCTGTGAGACCACCTTCCATTTCATTCCAAATGAAGCAGAAACCATCTTTCGTTTTCAAATCATAAATTGTAAAATTGTGCACAACAAGCTTTGTTTTGTAGTATAAGCTTGATGCATTTGATTTGGGACACAACAAAACCGACTGCAGATCCATCGTAAATACACGATTAATCGATTCTTTATCATTTAATTTTTCAGTCCTTGCCTCATCCTTCTTCTTTTGGTGCAAATTGAAACAAGTTTCAGAAATATTACCTGTTTTGTAGGCGATACAGGTACTACATTCATCTTTTTTTGGTTTAAACAAAGACAAATTCTTTTCTTCAAACATTAGAAAAAATTTACATATAGAAAACGGTAAAACATCCCGAGATGAGCACCATTCGTCCTTATAAACCTTGTACAAATCAGCTTTTGATCTAAAAATTGGTTCCAAATACTTTTTAGTAGATGATTGTCTGCAGTAGTGGGACTCTACGGTAGCAAGATTCGAAAGGAATTCTTCTAAGGAATTTTGTTGATCATTGAATAAATCCCTTCGTGCTCTGGACTTTTTTGAAACACCTTCTACATTTTGGCTGTCATTACTACTCGCGGGTGCAGAGTTTTCTGTTTCGTTCATGTTGCTACTATTTTCGTCTTTCTGCTTTTCATCTCGGTCTTTTATCTTCCAAGCACGTACAGCCGTTTCTTTAACACCAAGAGTATTTAAAAACATCGTTTTGCAGACCCGTAACTTAATATCACTTTTTTTCAGATGATAATGAAACGTATTCAATCTACGGGTTAATAATTTATGTTTTCTATCTCTTGGTCGTATGGTATCAATCTGATCTATCAGACATTGAATGAGTGTTTTTTTTTCACCCCATTTCAATGCCCAGAAAAGTTTGAAAATTTGTAATCTTTCGGAATCAGAGAAAAAACTGCATTTCATAGTAGACTTTTCCGTTGAAACGCATCGACACCTAGAACCAAGTTTTCGAGAACATTTTGGAATATTATAGTTCCACTTATCGTTAATTTTTTTCCTCCCTTTGTAATCAAGACCAGCCTCTCTTTCTAGACAATTTTGATTATAACGCCATGTATTTTCATTCACCTTGTGACGTTTAGATCGACTACGGCTTAAGTTATTTTCATTCTCCTTATTTTCCAACACATTAATTAAAGGAATACTTTCCACATTTCCAGAGACTAATTCAGACACTATTTGCACATTATTTTCATCTGCAATTTGTACAAGATTAATTGCAGATTCATTTTCCAAGTTATATTTGGTTATCAATGCTGTCGAAATTTCATTAGCATCAGTCCCTGAAGTATGGATTGTAAAATCATTGTCTGTAATATCCTCAGTGATTAGTTCAGCTAAAATTGCCATATCAGTTTCATTGCACACAGCAATATTGGAATTTGTAGTGTTCGAAGGTATTACAATATCGCCAGGATTTTCAATATCTTCAGAAATTATTATATAGTTCAATAGCTGGGAGTTTGAAATTTCCGAATTATTAATCTCTGCTGATTGTTCTGTCACTATGTTTGCGTCAGGATTCTTTAATTCATTGTCTCCTGTTGATAATAAAGCACATTTTTCTGAAAAAATTTCGTTTTTATCTCTTGGTATTCCAAATAATGTTTGTAATCTACCTTGTTCCTTGGCTCCAAGAACCATACGGACCATCAATGCACCACGAGAACTCATTTTATACGAAAATAATTATACAATAGTTTTCTAGAAAATCGCGTAACTCCAGTCAGAGAATCAAAAACTGAAAAAATGAATTAAAGAAAAAACAAGTAACTCCAATAACTATTTTAAACTGGAATTTTACACAAACTTACTATTTTATAACACTAAAAACATAAATATTCTTTAAAGTGCTCACCTTATTTCAAAAAATAACAATTGTTTTATAAAATTGAATAACACTAAACTGCAAAATACTATAATTTGGAAGACGAAATACATATCGTCGGCCTAATAAGAAAAAGCCGTAACTCCACTTTTTTTTGAAAAATACGTTTTTTGAATAATTGTATACGACGCATCACTTTCCTATGTTTTATAATGTAACTGAGCTGAATTTCGGTTAGAATGCTGAGAAAACAACAAAAACGTAAACCACTTATTCGGAACTGTCAAATTTTCATATAGAAAAACACGTAACTCCAGTCTGTTAGTATATTAGAAGGTAGCATATGTATATGGTATACAGGGTGTCCGGTTTTGGGTGGTCATCCGGTACACAGTAGATAAGTCTCGCCGAGACAAACAAAAAATCGTTGTAGAGGGAGGGGGTTAATCTCAACCGTTTAGCCGCTAGAGGGCGATCAAGATTTTTCGCACTCAATCTACGAAACACCCTTTAATAACTACGGTGTACTCGCTAGAAGAATCTGGTCTAAGAAAAATCTGAAGGAAACTCCCCCCTCTCTTCAATGATACCTTATATGCTTCTCTACGTTCTTTGGTTCAAGAGTTATTGTGCTTCAAAATCAGAATTTAGTGATTTTTTGCCATTTTTTTCAGAGATAATACAGGCTGTGGAATTACAGCGCCCTCTATATTAATTTTTACTTAAATTAGCAGATAACCCAGAATGTCCGCTTCATTTTAGTATTGTACAGTAAAGATCTATATCCTACCAATTCAATACCAGCGCATATTATTGTATAATTGAAAATATTGAATTTTTCATTTTGTAGATATTGAATTAAATTTATTTGAATTTAAATACATACAAATTTAAGTAATTTAGAATTGTTTGTAATTTAGTTTTAAGAAATTGAATTGTTAGGCTTAAGAGAATATATTTAAATAAAATTTTATAACGAATTGTAAAAAAATTGTGTTTTTATTTTATTAAAAAATTTGAACCGGCACCTTTTCATTTTTTAATGTTAATCTATTTAGTGGATTTAGCAAAGTCCGTCCGCAAATTATTGTACTAAGGTTATTCTATCTCTCGCCGTCTCAGGACAGTCTGGGAAAGCTAAGTAGACCAGTATTTGTACTTGAGTGGCAAATTCTTGGAGTGATTCCCTGTCCCTGTGAATTCGACCACGCAGTTGAATATGGGCCACCGATTGCCTATACTGGATGCTGAACCTATTATTCAAGGTTTGGTCTAGTAGGTGATAATCATCTTGAACGGCTCGGGGTAGCGTCTCGAAGAGTGCTAAGGCCGTTCCAGTTAAATGAGGTGCCACACCAAGAGGCTTGAATTCATCGGGCCAACCATTCGCCCTCGCTACAGCGTCGAAGTGCGACTTATAGCTTTGCTATGGCTCCCTTCCACCGTATTCCTCAGCGGTAATTTTCATATAGGGATGGTCACCAGACACAGTACTCCTGCCGCTATTAGTATGAGGTCGTTCAAATGCACATTTGGTCGATTCCGACTACGCATTGGTTCGTACAAACTGTTAGAAATCCGATGGCTGGAAGTAGGAGGGTCTACATTTGTCAAAAAGCAGGATTCTAGCTGTCGAGCGTACGTGTACGTCTGATGGCCTATGGTAGAAAACCTAGGTTCCATATTGGTCTCATGGGCTAGGAAAGTCTGATCATGTTCAAACGCGAAGAGGCAAAAGCAATTTCTGCCTCAATGGAAGGTCTGGTAAAGACTGCATGGCTTGTCATTCGATAAGGGCTTTGGGTAGAGACTAATTCATTGATTGAGTTTCGTTGTGTAGAAGTAGGTAGGTTTGTAATAGAAGAGAGGACTGGAGAGGGTTCTGTGAGAACTTGTGTAGCCACAGAGGTAGGTTGAACACCACTAGAAGTACCCAAGGTCTCGGACAAAGTCATTTGTCTCATTTTATTTGAGGGGGTTTATTTGAGTGTCTGTATCCAAAACGGGAACTGTAGGTGCAGATCTGACGACCTCTGGAGTAGGTATACCTGTAGAATAGGCCGCTGTATCTGCTCTGGCTGATTTGAGTACCCTATGATTACTCTCTATCTGTTCAACCCTCTGTGATAGACTTCTGAGGGCATTAGTCACTTCAGAAACCATCTGGACCTGTAGTGCCATCTGTCGGGCAAGATCTAATAAAGTGGATTCAGTCAAATTGTTTGGTGTGGAAACTTGACTCTCTCCAGCCTCCGGTGTCGTTGATTTATCAGTATCAGACATGATAACTCAGAGATAAAAGTAAAAAAAAAATGGAAAGAAAGATAAATAGAAAGAAATGGGATATGGAAATGGACTAAATTAAAAAAAAATGTACCCAAAATTGGGAGAGGAATGGATTGAATGCAAAAGAGAGGAATTACAAATTTCAACTTAGAAGGAAAGTCAAAAATGCAACAAGAAAAGAAAAAGTCTGAGACACCCTGTAAAATTGACGAAGTTATGTACTGCACTGGTATCTTAACCTGTTGCCCACACAGATGTCTAAATAAAATGAAAATGTGTAAGAAAATGAACACCCTGTATAGAGAACAACGCTGCACGAAGAAATATATTTCACGCTATATACCAGCAATGTAAAATACCTAAAAGAAATTTATGTAATTAAAATCCAAAAAAAATTGTATATCTCCCCCACGCGCAAAAGGAAATTGAGAGGAAAGAAAAGAATCACCCTGTAAAAATAAATGGTTACCAAACGAAAAGAAAAATCTTTGTATCTTACACAAAATAAAAGAAAGATAAGAACCACACTGTAAAAATAAATAATTATTACGAAAGTAAAAGTAAAAAAGTAAAAGTACAAGGAAAGAAAGCAACCACCCAAAAACAAAGAATGGAAATGTCTACTATGTAAAACAAATAATTCCAAAAATATTTGTATTTTATAACCACAAAATAAAAGAAGAAAAATGACTGCCTTGTAAAAGAAAATATGTGTAAAACAATTATTTGTATTTTGTAACAACAAAGTAGAAGAAGGAAAATGACTACCCTGTAAAGTAAAATGATAATAAAACCCAAAAATAAGAGAGGAAAATGATCAAACTGTAAAACCTGTGGTAAAGACAAAATCATCATACACAGACTAGCAACCGAAGAAGTCAGTCGTGTTAAAGGAAATTAAAAAGAATTAAAAAAATTGATTATTAATAAATATAAATTGATTAATAAATTTATAAATTGATTAATAAATGGTAAAATTTTGAAGGCGGTTTATTTAATTAATAATTAAAAAATTAATTAATTAATTATTTAATTAATTTCAAAAAAAAAAAAGTTTATAAACATTTGACAAATGCTACATAGCACGCTTTGTTTTTAGTGACAATTTTGTAGTGACCATTTTGATAATTAAATTAATTAAAATTATATAATTGTATTGTGAAAACACAAATAGTGAAAATAGTTAAAATAAATAAAAAAAAAAAAAAATAAATAAATAAATAGCTAAAAAATTAAATGAGTCTTTGTTTAGCATTAGCTCTCGAACGATCAAGAAATAGTTAAAGTTAATGACAATTAAGTCGAAGCGAGGGAGATGAGTAATTCACAGAAAAGAGCATCGGAACCACACAATATCTCTTTAAACAAAAAAATAATAATGGACCAAAATTTAAAACTAACAAACCAGACAGAATCACCTAAATATTTAGTAATAACTAGAAAAGATGAAGGGAAAACTATGCAAACCGTTTCCGCTTTTCTCATTAAAAAAGTAATTAACTCCTTGGCTGGAGAAGTTGAATTATGCAAGAAATCAAAAAACGGCAACCTCATCATTAAAACAAAAAATTTAAAACAAGCAAGACGACTCATCCAACTTAAACAAATGGATTCAAATATTAAAGTAAAAGTAAGTGAACACAATACCCTAAACAATGCAAAGGGAGTCATCTACACAAATGAATTCAGTTTTCTAGATGATGACGAAATCCTAACAGAATTAAAAGATCAAGGAGTAATAACTATAAGAAGAATCAAAAAAAGACACGAAGACCAACTTATTGATACCGGCCTATACATATTATCATTTAATACTACACATCTACCAAACAAAATCAAAACTATATCCCACCCCCAATCAGATGCTTCCAATGTGGTAAATTTGGACACATAACAAAACAATGCAAAAATGAAAAAATATGCATTAACTGTGGAAAAAAATACCATCTAACTGAAAATGAACCAAAATGTAATTGTTGAATCGACATTCAACATTTCGATCATCTGGAAATAAAATAAGAAGACAATTATTAATAATGATAAAATAACTCCATAACAAATAACACAGAACAATATAATAATACTTAAAACAACATAACCAAGACATATTACACAAAAAAATAATACAATACAACATAACACATATGTAGGTTATATATATATATATATGTACAACATATATGTACAACGAAAATAGAACAAACAACATAACATTAATGAACACAAATATTTTATAAAAATGTAACAATTACACACCCTTTTATTTATAAAACAAAGGACAAAATTACAAACAAGAAACATAACATTAATTGCACAAGTCACATCATGAACACTATATTATTTACACCATAATCACAAAATTATTTACAAACATAAAACAAACAAAAATATCCACACTGCACAACATAAATTAAATACATATAAAACATAATTAATTAATAAACCATATCACAAATAACAATTATTACAAATTAAAAAAAAAACATTTAAATAAAAACATTCACAACATCACAAACTTAACTATCATAATAATTTTTGACAACACAACACAATCATGACACAACAATATGGTAAACAAAACGTCACTTACATATTACCAACTGTTCCAATTAAACGAATGATCATTGTCAAATAGAAGCTGAATTACCAGTACCAGTAGAGTTATTCACAATCATCAAAATTATCAATCGATTTACCAAACTCAAATTTAAATAAAACAGTTTTGTAAAAAGGATGAAATGATGAGACAAATATAAAGATAATTTCACCAACGGAGAAAAGGAAAATTCTAGAACCGTGAAATTTTTGTATATGAAGGATTGCAGATCGCAGAAGAATTTGTCTTTTTGCGATTATCTGTGTATAATATCGTATTGAGATTGAAGCAGAGAAAACAAATAGACCAAAAACCATTGGACGTATTGAGTCCTCAAAAATCTAGCGTATTGAGCTAGTACATAGGGAACTTAGGAATTTCTGTAAAAAACTTACAATTTTTTACAGAATTTAGGGAAAAAATTAGGAAAAAAACTTAGAAATTTTTTGGAAAAAATTTCTAATAAATCACCGAAAAAATACTTAGAAATTTTAAAGAAAATTTCTAATCAACGCTGCTTTGGACTTAGAAAATTTTTACAGTAAAATTTTCTAATAAACAGAAAAATACTTAGATTTTTTCATCAACATTGCTGTTTGAACTTAGAAAAATTTATTTAAATTTTTCTATTGCCGAGACAATTCAAATCCAAGTAATTGCAACCAGCAGAATTGAAGTTTCTTCATAGAAATTTTTATCGTCGAGAGTTGAACAGTGATTTACCGACGGTAAATATCATTAACATCACCGGAACTATCCTTCAGCGCCATCTACATCAAAATTTAAAAAACATCGATATTTTTGATAATTCATCATCATTTTGAGCTAAGACACAAACTATTAATTGTCATTATCATTCTATGTAAATTAGTAAATTTTATTTTTTAATTATTGCATATTTTCATCATCATTTTGAGCTAAGACACAAACTATTAATTGTCATTATCATTCTATGTAAATTAGTAAATTTTATTTCTCAATTATTGCATATTTTTTTGAATTTATTAATTAAATTTTGAACAAAATTAATTTCCGGAAATTTTTTAAACTGAATACTTGAATTAGCAAATTTTTAAATTTCAAACAATTGAATTAGTAAAATTTTAAATTGTAAACTTAAATTAATAAATTTAGAATTTGAATAATTTGAATTAATTTTCCGATTAAATTTAATTAAATTAAACAATTTGAAATAATTTGCCTAAAATCAATTTTGTAATTTAGTTTAAGATTTTTTGAATTGTTAGTTTTTAAGACATTATTTTTTTTAATAAATTTTATAACGAATTGTAAAAAAATTGTGTTTTTATTCTATATAAAATTTTATGAATTAGCACCTTTATTTTTAATGTTAATCTTTTAAGTGGATTTAACAGTAATGAACAACAAAAATGTATTAACTGTAACGAAAAACACAATAGTCTCTTCAGACAATGCACAGTATATAAAAAAGAATTTGAAATAAATAAAATAACAATAACAAAAAAATATTAGTAGAAATGATGCAATTATAAAATATAAACAAAGAAACCCAGAGATAACATACGCACAAATAGCTAAACCTATAAACTGCACATGCAAATGTACATGTAATGAAAAAGCAAAAAATGGAAAAGAAGAAACTTTCAATACACAGCAAGACGAAATGAATACACCTAACAAACCAAACAACTTTACCAATACCAATATGAATATACTAGCTACTTCAAACAAAAGAAACTTGAAAAGTGAAACAGAAACAACAACACCAACAGAAACGACAAAATTCATCATACCAACTAATAAATTAACGACAAGAACTAGAAGACAATATAAAAAAGAAAACAACATCAAAAATACTGTGATACCGATAATATCAGTATCAGCAGTCAAGAAATGGAACAATGAAATCCATTATTCAAGGAACATAGATGGACTATACAGTCACTTTGATGAACTAAAATTAATAATCAATAGAAATAATGCAATAATCATATGTTTACAAGATACAAAATTAAAACAAAATCAAATATCACAAATTGGAAACTACAACACTTTTACAAAAAACAAATTTTCAGACACAAAAGCACACGGCGGTGTAACAACACTTGTCAATAAAAAATATAGCAGTGAAGAGATTAATATCAACACAACAATCCAAGCCATAGCAGTAAAAATACATTACCCAATAACACATACCATCTGTAATATATATACCCCACCAACAGACACCATAAATGAAACTGAGATTAATAATATAATTAATCAACTACCAAAACCATTTATAATACTTGGCGATTTTAATGCCCACAATAACCTCTGGGGCTCAAGAAAAAAAAAAAAGAAGAATAAAAAAAATACAACAAAAAAATGAAATCAACATATTGAATAACAACAACCCCACATTCTTTAGTTTCACCAATAAAACTTACAGTAACATAGATCTCATACTAATATCACCGAAAATACAACATTACTTTGAATGGCATGTAGAAGATGATCTATATAGCAGTGATCACTTCCCCATAATTATATCTATACTCCCCAACACAAAAATAATAAAACACAGAAGAAAATACAAAATAAATAAAGCAAACTGGACAGAATATGAACGTAATATAAATTTTAATCGAAACAAATTCCATAATATCGAACAACACGAAAGCTACATTAGAACAGAAATCATATCAAGTGCAGAAAAATCGATCCCTATTACAAAAACAATAAAACGAAATAAAATTCCAGTACCATGGTGGGATGAAGAGATAAAATATATGATAAACATGAGAATAAAACTACATAGAAAATATAACAAAACACTTAATTTAAATGACTATAAAAATTTTATAAAAGCAAAATATGAAACAAGAAAACTAATTAGAGAAAAGAAGAAAATATCTTGGATAGAATATGTAAATAAGATAAACTCACAAACACCTACAACAGAAATATATAAAAAAATCAGAGCCATAGATGGAAAACAGAGATCACTGGAAATATCATCACTTCTACATGAGAACAAAATAGAAACAGATCCACAATCAATCACTGAAATATTAGCAAACACATTCCAAAAAAGAACACAAGATGAATTAAACCAACAAATAAAAGAAATACAAATAAATATAAATGATGACGAAAACCAACATTATTACATTCCTCATCATGATCAGCAAGACTTATTGTTTAAAAAAAAAAAAAAAATAAGAAATATAAAAAAAAATAAAAAATATAACAAAACCATAACACTAAAAAGAAGAGAAAGAATAATAATAAACCGAATCAAAATAGGACATACATCACTTACACAGGAATATCTACTAAAAAAAGAACAATCTCCAATATGTCAATGTGGAGAAATATTGACTATTAAGCACATACTAAACGACTGCAACCTACATCAGAAATTTAGAACTAAATATATACCAGAAGGACTAAGAACATTTAAACAAGAAGATCATACGAGAATCAAAAATATCATCAAATTCACTAAAATAACAGGAATATACAATAAAATATAAAATAATATGTAAAATCTGCAAATCGGCCTGAATAAAACCTGTAATAAACTTAGAGTTCGCAGGCCTAATAAACAACTTCCAAAAAAAAAAGACAAAATCAAGAAAATTTGTATAAAAAAAAGTTGTTGTATACAACTATGAAAACGAAAAAAAAAAATCACCCTGTGGAAATAAATCGAAAATTTTCTTTGTTTGTTGGCTTTATATTTCACCCGTTATTTGCACTCAAGTTACTTATATTTCAAACAAAGAAGATTTTCAACGATGTATTACGCGAGTAAAATAACCGTATTCTTTACTTAAGTAAAAAAAATACAATTTTTATTTATTTAATATTATTATTTATTTTACACTACTTTTACAATATACTCTAATTTTACAATATATTTTAGATGGTCTCTTCAGAGCCACTCTTACATTATAAATTTGGTCTTAAGACTAACTTTTGTTCTAAAATTTACCAATATTTATACTTTACAATTTGTTAATTAATCATTTCCGCCAATGGTTTCCGTTCAATAAAAAAAAAATATTCTTAATATTGCAAAAAAGTACATTGTTTGCATATTCGTAAATTAAAGTGATTGAACTTTTTTAGAAATGTAAAAAGTGCAATGCTAAGCATTAAAGTGATTGAACTTTATTTTTAAAGTAATGTAAAAATGCAACGTTAAACATTAAATTCCCAATTTTATGTTATTTATTATTTGTGAATTTGTATCAAAGTTTTCACATTGTTCTGTTGTTATATTTAAATGTGATTGATTTTCTATTTTTTCTATGAGGTGAAGGTTCGATAACGTAACTCCTCCCCCATTAAGACAAGGATTCTCCTGAATCCTGTTGGCTATATTAATTTTTACTCGTTTAATGTGTAAAATGATTAGTATTATAGTTCCCAAAAACAAGAATATTGTTAAAGAAGTTATTCCTATATTTGTGTATCTTTGATATTTTAATCTATGTATTTCTCGTATGTTTTCTTCTTGTTTGATTATAATTTCTTTAAAGTCTATCTCAGTTTTATTGAACGGGTTTGAACCATTTAAGGGGATTACAAATTTACTTATTATTGTATTCACATTATTACTGAATTTCTTATTATCTATTTGAATTGAACAATTTTGAAAATGAATAAAATAACTTCCGTCTAAGTTTATTATTCTTTCGTCACATGAACTATTAAGTTGTTTGTCTTTTATATTATTTAAAATTAAAACATCATCACTTATTTCTATATATTCTTCTTCGAAACTATTTATTAATATACAATTTTTCATAACAACACAATTTTTGCTTAATTGCATCTCTTTTAATATTTTTCCTTCTTCATACCTGTAAATTTTGTTATCTAATTCTATGAATTGTTCTATTTCTTGATTAATTTTTTTATTATTAGAGTTAGTGATAGGTACAAGCAATTTTTTATTAAATGTTTTGAATTCTTTTGGTATTTTAATAGCAAAAATTATTGTATTATTAAGATGTTTAGCTACTCCTAATCTTATTTGTTCTAATTTTCTTAAATCAATATCATATTGTTTTATTTCTTCATCTGTTAATATATTTGGGTGTAGGATACCTATTCTAGCCGATGCAATATTATCCTGTAAATTTTCTACCTGTTTTCTTAAGAAATCTATTTTTATCATATTTTCAAGGAATAGACTTTCTGTATTTAGATATCTTTGTATTCCATTAATATTTTTTGATATTTTTAACCTGTCTGTTTCAATAGCGTTTTTTATTAATGTAAAAGATTTGTTAAAATTTTGATTAATTTTTATTTGTTGACTTATTGTTTTTGTAACGTCTACTTCATTTATTTCTAAAGTTTTAAAATGTTCTTCTATATTTTCTTTATCGTCGGCATCCATTGTTCCGAACACCCAATTTAAAATTTTCCCACCAAAATTGATTAAACCTCTTTTATATCTTTTTATTACTAGTGTACTTACTTTATTTCTAATATCTTCTAATTCATGAATTATTATATTTTTATAAACTCCTAAATCATAAGCATTAACTACAGCTTCTAACTTATTTACTACATCTAGTATTTCTCTGGGGTGAATTATATGTAGTATGATGTCAAATTTGTATGCAAGTTCTATTTCGTCAGTTTTTATTGTTGCATAACCGTTTTCCGTGTTAATTTTGTTTACCGTTAGTGTTTGTTGACTCAGAGGAACCATTAGGATCAATATTCCGAGTGTCATTAGTATCTGAAAATTTGAAGGGTCTTTTAATGTTACTTTCATGAACTCTATCAAGTTTATATTTTCTAAACTTTGGTTGTTCTTTATGCCTGACACTTTTATAGTTTTTAATAAATCCCTCTTCCCTATTTTCAACATAATCTTCTCTGTTTTCATTCATCTTACTTATTATCTTGTGTTTAGATTTGATAAGTCTTTCATAAATTATTTTATGATCTATTTTATGTTCTTGGACTTCTAGAGGTGTCGCTTTTATCGTGGAATGGAAAGTATTATTATAGAGTTTGATGGCTTTTAACATTTGCAATTTTGTGGGTAATTTTTCTTCGATATTTAAAGTTCTAATTTTTTCAGTGAGGGTATTGTTAAGACGTTCTACATCTGAATTGCCAGTGTGACTATTTGGCTTCGTCGTATGGTATTCAATATTCTGTTCCTCGCAAAATTGTTTAATACTTCTAGTATTGAATTCATTGTCGAAAATAAACTTTTTCACCTTACCCCTTATAGAAAGAAATTGTTTAATTTTTTCAATGAGTGTTTGATTATTACGATCTTCTAGGTGGAAACTTATTGCGAATTTAGAGAATTTGTCGATAAAATTAATGAAATGGTATTTATTATTTACATAGGTATCAATATGAACAATTTCATTTGTCGTTTTTGGTGTTTCTGTAATAAAGAACTTCTTTTTTATTGGATTTCGATCGTATTTTCCTGCAGCACATATGTCGCAATTATTTATTATCTTGTGGACTGACATTTTTAATTGAGGGTTGTATATTCTATATTTTATCCCTTCATATGTGGCTATGATTCCGGAGTGTCCCATTTCGTTTTTATGGTAGAGAGCTATTTGTTTATTGAGTTGTTCTTTGTCTTCTATATCTGTAGCAAAGTGGCAACATTTTACAAACTTCACATTTTCGTTCTTAGAATATAGATTTAGTATGGTTTGTTGCAATTTATTGTATTTGTGGTCGTCTAATTCGGAATATATACCTACTTTTCCTCGATTAATATATCTTCTTAGTATTTCATTAGCATTACCGTTTTCGATATCTTTAAGTTCTATAAAAATTCTTCTATTATTAAATACGATTTCAAATTCTTTTTCCTTTGTTTCTTTCAGAATAATTTGTGTTTTAAATCTATTAATAATGGTGTCTAAAATTGGGATATGGTCTTCGAAATTTTCTTCTTGTGAGTGAACAGTTTCGACTTCCATACTTCCGTCATTTAATGCGTTTATTTCATTTTCTTTTGATTCTTCCTCAGAAGAATCTCCTAAAACAAAACTCAAATTTTCAGTTTTATTTTTAACTTGTGTCTTATTGTCTAGATTATTGTCAAACATCTCACTGAGATTTAGATCTTCAGTTTCTAGAATATTTCTCTTTTTTATTAAATTAATCTCATTTGTTTCTGCGTTAATTCTACTAAGAAAGTCTGCTATCTTGTTATCTTTTCCTTTTATATACTCAATTTTCATATTATATTCACCCAAGGAAATTAGCCATCTTTGTAAACGTGGATTTATATCTTTGCCTGAGTATTTTGCTTGTAACCATTTAATCGGTTGATGATCTGTCTGTAAATCGAATTCTTTACCAAACAAATAGGGTCTAAAATATTTGGTTCCCCATACAATTGCTAAAAGTTCTTTTTCTATTACAGAATAATTTTTCTCGTGGTCATTCAATGTTCTAGAGGCAAAGCAAACAGGGTGTCCATCTTGTGTTAAGACTGCACCAATTGCAAAGTTACTTGCATCTGTGATCAATTTGAACTTTTTATTGAAGTCAGGGTACTTCAATATTGGATGATGAGTTATGATGTCTTTAAGTTTTTCAAATGCACTTATATAGTTTGGGTCTTCTTTATTAATTTTTATCCCTTTCTTTAAAAATCGAGTTATAGGGTAAGCAATTTTTGCGTAATCTTTTATAAATTTTCTATAATATCCAGTCATACCCAGGAAACTCTTTATTTGTTTGACTGTTGAAGGAAGTTTTAAATTTTGAATAACTTTTATTTTGTTTGAATTAGGTTTTACGCCTTCTGGCGTCAATACATGGCCTAAAAATTCGGTTTCTTTTTTTAAGAAATTGCATTTGTCTACTTGAATTTTTAATTTGGCATCCCGTAGTTTTTCGAATACCCTTTTTAGATTAATTATATGTTCTTTTAAAGAAGTGCTAAAAACTAGAATATCATCTAGATATACTACGCAAATCTTGTTGATAAGATCTCTTAAAACTGAGTTCATTAATCTTTGGAAAGTAGACGGCGAGTTTTTTAGTCCGAAAGGCATTCTAAGGTATTCGTAATGACCAAAGGGGGTAGAGAAAGCCGTTTTTTTTCGATCTTCGGGTTTCATAAGAATCTGATGAAATCCTTTAGCTAGGTCTAATGTAGTGAAGTATTGGGCTTTTCCGAGTTTATCAAGGATACCTTCAATGTTTGGTATGGGAAATTTATCGCTTATGGTAACCTCATTTAATTTCCTGTAGTCGATTACGATCCTCCATTTTTGTTTTCCTGAGTTGTCCAATTTTTTTGGCACTATCCATAAAGGACTGTTATAAGGTGAGTTGCTAGGGACTATTATATTTTGATCTAGCATTTCTCTTATTTGTCGCTCGATTTCCTGTTCGTGAACTTTTGGGTAGCGATAAATTTTTGAATATATAGGGTTGTTGGTAGTTGTTATTATTTCATGTTGAATTTCACTCGTACAACTTAGTTTGTCTCCCTCTTTATAAAACAAATCTTCAAATTCTTTTAACAATTTCGTGGTGAGAGATTTTTCTTCTACATTTAGGTGTTCTAAATTGATTTTGTCTAAATTACTAGGTTCTAAGTTACAAATTTCATTAATGATAAAGAAATGGTCGGTATTTTCAAAGTAGATTCTGTTATCGTTTATTTCAATGAATTTTCTTCCTAAGTCTAGTTTTGCTCGTAAGGGGATTAAAAAGTTTTGTCCAATAATTGCGTCATATTTTCGACCTGTTAGATTCATAATTTTCCAAGAAAGAGTACCTGAGATTTTAAATTCTTTTGGAAACGGGGTGACTAATTTGCTAGTTACTTTACAGATGCCATTAAGAGTTGAGAAATATAAAGGTTTTTCAATTCTTTCTTCTAAATATTGATTAAAAGTATTAGGTCTTATAATACTGGTTTCAGATCCTGTATCAATCAAACAGGAAATTTTTTTATTGTTTATTGTAAGATTAATTATCGGGAGTGTTTTATTCGAGGCGGGGTAGAAAAATTTACATCTTGACCTTCAATATTGTCAATTTCCATTGGTTCAACTGAGTCGTTTCTATTGTTTTTATTGTTATTAAAATTGTTATTGTTGTAACTACGATTTTGAGAGTATTGTTCTTGTCTAAAACGTCCCGAGTTGTTGTTCGTATTTTGTCTGTGATCATAGTCTTTTCTAAATTTTCCTGAGTTATTGTTAAATGCATTGTTATGAAATCTATTATTTTTAAATCTAAAGTTTCCTGAATTATTTTCAAAATTATTTTGATTTCGATAGAGGTTACTGTTTCTGTTATTGTCAGGTTTGTTATCATTATTTCTTTTAAAATCTTTATGATTATAATTATAATTCTTTTTTCTAAAACTAAAATGTATTACATCTTGTTCATCTAATAAATCTAAGTCATCAAAAACGTTAAAAATTTCATTTAAAGTCATACCGTATCTTATAAACGATCTATAACTACCTATCAGCATGTCTTTTACAATATCAACTAAGTTTTTATCATTATTTTCTGGATTGTAATTTGAAGGTTTATTCTCATCATATTCATAGAGCTCATTTAAATCAAAATTTATTCTTCTAATAATATCAAAAAGTTCTCTTAGAGTATTTACCTTGATAGTTCTGCATTCGTCCATTAGTTTTTTGTAGCTTTTTCTCGGCCGGAAGTGTGTTTTGAGTTCTGTCTTGACTTCTTCCCATGATGGATTTTCACCTAACCGCTGAATACATCTTTTAGCATCTCCTTGTATTTTTTCTTTGTAGATTATCCTTAGTCCATGTTGAAGTAGAGGTATGTTGTTACTGCATAAACATGCTACGTTGTCTACAGCACTCAGAAATTCTTGTAGTTTGTAGTCATCTCGGCCATAAAACGTTTTGACGTTATGAAATTTGGTGATAATTTGGTCTGCTGATAGTTGAAAGAGTCTTTCTGGTTGAACAATTTGTTGTCGTAGTTCTTGCATTTCTCTATGGTGTTGTTCTTGTAGTTGACGAATCAACATTTGAAGGTTCTGTATATTTGGCACTTCTACACCTTGTTGTTCAGCCATATTATCTGAATTAATTCTTCTGCTTTCGTCAAATGCACTTTGTCTATTTGATTTCATAAATGGTTTCTCAATCAGTTATTTTAGCTTGTTCACTTTCACAATTTTGTTACAACACTGTTTAAACTATTATTTTTTTTTTTTTTTTTTTTTTTTTTTTTTTTTTTTTTTATTTTTTATTTATTTACTATTTTAAATCACATAAAAATTGCATATATTCGTTGAAATCCTAAGTATCATTTGATGTCGGGTTTAAAATATTAGCAGAAAGAAAACTTGATGTAATCACTGAATTTTATAATACAATTTCTTGGTTATTATCACTTCACTACTCGTCACAGAATTTGTTCCAATTATTACTTCACTATTTATCTCAAAAATTTTTTTTTTTAGAAAAAAGAAAAAAAAAAATTTTATAGATTTCGATCACTGGATTTCTTTCTTCAGAGAGAAATCCTACCGACTGCGCCAGTAAAATAACCGTATTCTTTACTTAAGTAAAAAAAATACAATTTTTATTTATTTAATATTATTATTTATTTTACACTACTTTTACAATATACTTCCTCTGTCTACTCTTCCTCTGTCACTCCCATTCATTACCAACCCCCTCCGACTCCCCTAGACCACATTTTAACAATAAAAGCATATGACAAATTGATAAATTTTCGATTTTTAACCCCCCGCCCTGCGCCGCCACTGTCCGTCCCCCAAGGTTTGACCCCCTAAGTATATTCATTGGACCTTCCTCTATCACCTCCATTCATTAACCAACCGCTCCGACCCCCCTAGCCTACACTTTAACCATAAACGCATATGACAAAATGATAAATTTTCGATTTTTAACCCTCCGCCCTGCGCCGCCTCTGTCCGTCCCCCAAGGTTTGACCCCCGAAGTGTGGTCAGGGGACATGCCCCTACCATTCCCTATCATTAGTTACCCCACCCTAGTGTGTGTACCATAAAGTAAACATTTACCTTTTTTTTCTTTTTTTTTTGCACTTTTTTTAACTTATTTCACTTTTATTTTTTCTGTTAAAAAAAAATAACAAAAAATAAAAAAAACGACCATTTTTCCAAAAATTGTTTCGTTTTCTATAAGAAAAAAAAGAAAAAAAATGATGATTTACTATACTTTTTTTCTGTTACACTCTGTATGAAGTACAAAGTATATGAACACAGGAAAATGCTGCTTTAAACACAATGCAGCAGCAAAACGTCAAAAAAAAAATGATTTTTCCTTTTTTTTAAAGAAAAAAAATGAATAAACAATCCTGAAAAAGGATAATAATAAAAAAAAATAAAAAAGAAGATCAGGTGGTAAGATCTTATTTCTAAGATCGTTCGAAAAAAATTAAACCCCACACCTGGCACCAATGTTATAAAATTTTCTTTTTGTTACTAGAGGCGGCTCCTCGTATAGGGCTAGGAGGGCTCAGCCCCACTAAGATTATCGTATTTCCAATCTTATAAATACAGTACGACCTCGGTAAACGCAACTAATAGAGTTCAAGGGTAGTTGCATATTTCAAGTAATTGCACCCATCGAGTCAATAAAAGATCAAAGATTTAACGTATGTATAACACACTGTATTCATTGAAATATTACTTAAAAAATAAACATTTGTACATATTCTAATTCAATTTTTGGAAATAATTTCAAATTTTACTTTGTTTTTTAGAACAATCAACCATTTTCAAAACAGCTAGTTGTTTCAAACGCTTTTTGAAGTTCGCATACCATCCATTGATAGCATTAAAACCAGGTTTCTCTTTTATCATTTGATGCAGTTTTATTGCTTGGTTTTTAATTATGTCGATAGATATCGGTACGTTTTTTTGCCTTTGTCTAATGAACCATTTATAAAGGGCTTCTTCCATTTTCGGATATTCTGCTGATTTTAAAGTTTTCCTTTTGATATTAATAGATTCACAATTTGAAATAAATTTTGTTAGTTTTTGTTGACTATTTTTGATTCGACTTATCGTTGATTTATTAACATTAAATTCTTTAACAGAACTTTTATACTAGTACCGCTATTTAATCTATTCAAAATTTCTGCTTTTTGTTTTATCGTTAACGTTGTTATTTTACGATGAACACCCATAATTAAAACAAAGTTATAAACACCATAAATGTACATTTACAACTGAACTCTGAACTAAGATTTTAAAACTTGAGCGCATTTTTCATAAAATGCAAATAAATATACAGTAATAAGAACAGTTATGCTTAAACATAACAAATAAATAAATGATTTATACAAAAGAAAAAAAAAACAATAAAAAAATATTCAAAAAGACAAAAAGAAATTTGAAAGTTGCAATTATAAAGTCAAAAGTATTTTGTCTGGTTGGATCTGCTGAGTCAACAATGGTAAAAATTTTGCTGTTGCACCTATCAAGGAGTTGCGCATATCAAGTGTTGCGTTTACCGAGGTCATACTGTACCAATAAATAAATTTAAAAATTATTTTTCATATTAATAATATTTTTATAATCATTTGTTCAATAAAAATATGTGAAATTTAGTTAATTTTACAACACTCAAGTGTGTATAACGAGTACATTATTTTTTCATAAAATACGCATAAGAAAAAATCGTTACAACTGCTTCTCTGAATTTGAAAAATATTTTTGAATATCGAAGATAATGTAGGGCTTAGCATCATGAACTGTATTATCTTTGTACAACAAAAATGTATGAAAAATAAGTTCGAATAAACCATACATATAATTCTATTTCCGTTTCACTCAGTATTAATGTATATTTCCAATACAAATACATGTAATAACAATAATTACCATTCAATTAAACATTCAAACTGTCTGACTGTCTATTCATCGGGACTAATTCACTACCAGCCCGGATGAACTCACCATATAACTCTATGAGAAGAAATGAATAATTCGTTTTAATTCATTCCGTTTTGATTTTACAAAAACAATTTATATGTGCTCGATCCGGGCTGTTTTGAATTGGCCCTCTCGTATGAATTGTTATTGTATTTCGTTTTTGTATTACAGCACAAACAATGATCATAATGTCTATTGTTTGTGTGGTATAGTGAAGTAAATGGTGGTATGTATGTATGTATACTGCCATGTATACAGCCATTTAACTGAGGGTGATATGTGGTGGTCCGAATTCTTTGATGTCCCAAAATGGTACCTAATTCTTTGAAGATTAAAAATTCAAATTGAGTACCTTGATGAGTAGTTATGTTCTTCGTACTCCGTACAAAGCGATCCAGTAACGTAAGCGAGCATTGAAAACAGTTTCAGAGTTAATATTTCTTAATGGTATAACCTCAGGCCAATGAGATAATCTATCTTTGATTGTTAGCATATAAGTATAACTATTTGAAGAAGGCAATGGTCCTACTTAATAAATGTGAATATGTTCAAACCGTTTTAATGAGACTTCGAAAGATCCGTGAGGCGATATAGTGTGGCGTACTATTTTACTTTTTTGACAAATTATGCAAGACCTAGCCCGCTGAGTAATTTCTACATTCATTTTAGGCCAGAAATATTTAAAGGCTATGAGCTTTCTAATTGTCCTTGTAGCGACAATAACGTAGCATTATTAATTATATTATAACATTGCATATTATTAATTTACTTATATTACATATATACATATATATACAAGTATATATATTCGCATAATATGCAGTTATATACCACACTCTACTACTACAATAATTCGTCTCGAATCAGTCTTATCATATAAATAAGAGAGATGAGAGTTTGTTACTATTGATAACGATTGTCGCTACATAACTTTCACCATTTCATTATTCATTCTATTTTTGTCAGCATCAGGTAGTGGACCAGTTTAAGTAAATATATTTGTACTGTAATTAAAAAACATAAAGTCTTTTGTTTTAAATAAATACATACGGTCGTGATAAGATACAATTGGTGACCCCGACAAAAGAACATTTTTGTTTCTTTTTTTTTCACATTTGGTTTATTAAATAATTATCTAAATTATCATTTAAATTATTAAAAAACAGTGAAATTTTCACAATTTTTTTTAAATATAAAATATAATAAAACAAATCATATTAAATTACAATTGTTACTACATAGCTACTATGATACATATGTATGTGCTAACGTGTAACGAGACGACCGGCAAAAATTTCATAAAAAATCATTAAATATGTACATAAATTAAATAAATAATTAAATAATAAATAAAATTACAAATAATTTAAAAAGTGAAACAAAATTTTTTTATAGACGGATGACAAAAACTTAATCAGATTTTTTTGGATTTGGATCAAAACGTGGTTTTTTTCTTAAACTCACACAGATATACAACATTCATCATTACCAAACACAACTCTGCAACGAGATTTTATAAAAACTATCGACATCCATCGGACATACAACTTTCATCATCATCTCGAGTACTACATTTTTCAGCAGATAATAATTTAAAATTTTAAACGAATATATTCTTTTTTGAAAAATTTAACATATTGAAATTAAATTGTTTTCGCTTTTGTTTTAGGTTAAGTAACATGAAATGTAATAACTTGCAATCAACGAATTAAAAATGTTTGAGTACATAATACATTCTAATACAAAATACAGCAGAAATAAATTATAACATAAACATCTTCATAACATCTTCAAATATATGTATAAAATTATCACAGTAAGTAATACATTATATTATACTTTAAATTTTAAGTATTTACATAATATATAGTAAGGTGGTTTCAACTTCGTGCAAACAGTCATCACAAAGTTTCATACATAAATATAAAGTGTGGTAATATAAATTTTATGTACGCTTGTATACACTAGGGATTGTCAATAATTTATACAAGTGTACATGTTTAACTAAAACATGACCACTCCAGGTGAAGAAATCACAAATCCAAGTGTCCATAATGAGTCAAATACGAAGCCTGACTTTAGTCGACAACCTTCAGAAACCTTAAATACATTTGTTGATATTTTCAAATTAAGAATACCAATATTTCGGCATAGTCGCCCAGACTTATGGTTCGTTCAAGTGGAAACACAGTTCCGATTCAAGAGAATTACCTCTTCAGACACCAAATATGACCACTTAGTGAAATGACTAATTTGAAACAATGGAAATAGTGGCAGACATATTACTAAACCCTCCAGAGAACAATAAGTATGAAATTCTAAAATTGCACTTATTGTCTAGAAGCAGAGATTCCGAAGAACGTAGGTTGGACACATTTTTACACAAAGTCCAACCAGGAGACTAGAAACCTTCCGAGTTATTCGGATACATGGAATCTCTAGCAGGAGCAAATAGTTTAGTAAATCCAAATTATTAAAAAAACTGTGGATAAACAAACTTCCTTCGGCTGTGCAAGCCTGCGTCATTGCCATCGAAAGCTCACATAACATAGAACAAATATTCGATATAGCAGAGAAAATCTATGATTCAATCATTATTTCCACAGTTTCTACAGTACAATATTCGAATAACAAGACGAACAATATCAACGATAGAATTCAACAATTGACTCAACAAATTAAATGTTTAGAAAACAGAAATTTCCACAACAGACAATCAAGACAAAATCAATACAGGTCCACATACAAAAGATTCAAATCAAATAGTCCAAACCATAACAGTGACAAACCCTTTTGCTGGTACCATCAGAAATATGGCTCAAAAGCCGTAAAATGTGCACCCCATTGAACTAATAATAATAAAAATTCAAATTCACCAAAAAACTAAAACTTGCTACCTCGTGTGCGGCAACGAAAGCGAGTTATTTTTCTCACCGCCTCTTTGTTTTTGAAAGGAAACTCCAAATTAATTATCTCATTGATACAGAAGCGGAAGTATCAATTATTCCCAAAAAATTTATTCCTTCAACTAAATCATCATCAAGTTCATATTTAATATCTGCCAATGGCACACCAATTACTACTTTTGGGTCCAAACACCTAACACTAGATCTCGGTTTACGACGTTCTTTTGACCATTGCTTTATAATCGCGCAATTGATTACGCTATCATAGTTGCAGACTTTTTACATAAATTCAACCTAGTAGTTGATTTGCGTAAGAGAAAACTCGTCGATCAGAACACCTCACTTTCAACCACTGATCAACCACTATAATAAGATGTGACACTCTTTTTTTTTAAATTTACCAACACACATAAATATTTAAAAATAATAAAAAAAATCAAAATTCAATTTACAAAAACAGTACAGAATTAATGTACTTATTTCAAATCCATATTTCCTTATAAACCGCCGTAATGAAGAAAAGATACAAAACAATATATAAATGTGAGCAATACAATCATATTGTACATGTATACGATTTTTTCACAATGCATTTTTAAAGGCGATCTGGAACATTTCACTATGTTAGTGTTGGTTAGTTAGACAATGTAAATCATAGGGAAAATTGAAACTGATACGCAGATGTTTACATTTTTTCATAATGTATTTTTAAAGGCGATCTGGAACTTTTTTTTTTGACTACCTGAAGCGTCATTATATCAAGATATAAGGTGATTCATATAATTTCTGAGAATTTTGAAGACAAGAAAAAGTTTATTTTGTTAAGCTATATATTAGAGTAAGATTTTACTTTATAATTAAGAAATTTAACAAAAATGTAAAAACATTTGATAGCAAACACAAAATTTTAAGTGTATTGCATTTTTAATTAATTTTGTTCATTTTAGATAAACAATTTTTAATAACAAAATTTGTACTTTTTTTAATGAGTATACTCTGTAATATTGTTACATTTTTTAAACGGTTGGTGCTGCAGTTCCATTTTTTTGTCTCTTTTTCGTACAAAGGATTTTAATTACTATCGACTTTTAGCAAAACCGTTAAGGCCGAATGAATGAACGGACAAAGGTCATGAGAAATTTTTGCTAACACGTGCTCACTGTTACTAGTGTATGAATATAGATTTACTGTGCTTTCAACCAACTGTATGTCTTTCTATACTTTACACTGTAAACGGCTAACTGAAATACTTAAAATTTGAAAGACAAATGACGTCATCATTGTTCCAGGTCGCTATTAAAAGTAGATACAAAAAAAAAGTACACGTACATGATATTTTTTGTTCTTTATTTTGTATACTCTATTGTATTTCTCGTTTGCATATAAATTTAGGTAAGGATCATGATCATGATACAAAGACTATAAAGGTATACCGACTTCTTCCTCTTGAATCGCCATTGTCGGTGAAATGTCATGTGGAAAACGTCATTGCGTGCTTTGTACTGAGTTGTAAATTAACAAAAAATTTTCTACATACTATATTTATTGAGCATTGAATTATTTATAGTTTATATTGTTACATATTTAAATTTATATTACAATTAAAAAAATGGTTCAGTGCAGTGTATTAGGTTGTAAAAGTAGTTCACAAGTGAAATCAAGTGACAAACATATAAAATTTCATGTGTTTCCAAAAGACAAAGTGATTTGTAAAGAGTGGATTAAAGCTTGTGGAAAAAAAATGTTCATATAGCAAATTCAAGAATTTGTTCGTTACATTTTAATGACGAAAGTTATTTATTAAAAGATATACTATTAAACATTGATATCAAAAAAAGGCATTTACAACGAAATGCATTACCCACAGAAAATTGGCCGGTAAAAACAGAAGTTAGTGCTAGAAGTTTAAGGTCAGAGAAAAGAACCAGAAAAAATATTGTGAAGGACTTGCTTTTGGAAGACGAGTATGTATTTTTATTGTCATTGCATTAAAAATTATCATTAAATAACATATATTTACAGAACTGGTAATGTAGCTATAGAAAAAGAATTGATAAAATCAGACGAAATACGGACTGACAGTGAAGAAATAACAAATCCTTTAATGAACTGTTCAGATATAGGCGTTCAAACAGAGTAATAACAAATAATAATTAATACTTTAATGTCGTTTATATTTTTATTTTTGTTGCAGAGGTGATTTAAATTGTGTAGCATTACAGGAGTTATACGATCTACAACAAGAATTAAAACAAGCCAAACAAAAAATCCTACAAGAGCAGCGTATGATTGACCAGCTCACACAACAACAAAAAGATTTTGAAAAGTCTATAAGTAATATTTTTACGTCTGGACAAATAAACAAACTTAAAAACGGTAAAATAAAAAAGTGGAAATTTGAAGATATTTCATCAGCAATATGTTTATACTCCGCGGGACCTCGTGGGTATAAGTATATGTACAAAAAAATATATCCACTTCCATGTTTAAGTACACTTCAGAAAATGGTCTTCGAAGGTAAATGTGCAGCCGGGAATAATTAGAACTGTTTTGCAATTTATGAAAGAGAGCAATTTTGATACTAACCAAAAGTTGTGTATACTTGCCTTTGATGAAATGAGTATCAAATATAATTTAGAATACGATAGGAAAAATGACAATATTATAGGTTCATATGACAAAGTTCAGGTAGTATTTGCGCGAGGTTTGATAAAAAAATGGAAACAGCCAGTTTTTTATAATTACAATTGTAATGTAACTAAGCTATTATTCGATAAAATTATACTGGCATTAGATAATATTGGGTTTAAAGTAGTTGGAGTTGTATCTGATATGGGCAGTGGAAATATAAAACTATGGAAAGAACTTTCCATAGGTATTATGAAGAATTGGTTTGAACACCCTAAAGATTCGAACACAAAAATTTTTGTTTTTGCTGATGCTCCTCATCTGTTGAAATTAGTAAGAAATCATTTCATCGATGAGGGTTTTTGTGTAGATGGGAAATTAATAACAAGTGCTGCGATATAGTTAAAATGCTGAACATTTCTACAACCTCAAGTGATTTGAAATTAATCCATAAAATAACAGACGTTCATCTTGAATTCAAAGGCCTTGCTAGACAAAAAGTTAAATATGCAGCTCAACTACTTTCTCATACTGTTTCTATGGGATTGAGAAGAGCTTTTGAAATTGGTAAAAATTGGTGCAAATTTCATAAAGTGTATCAATGATTGGTTTGATATATTTAATTCAAAAGTCCCGAAAATCGATTCGCGAAAGAGAATGATGGCGTATGGATTAGCACTGGAAGAACAAAATAAAATACTTAATGATACAGATAACCTAATCCTCAAACTTAGACTTCAAAAAAAAAAATAGTTTGTTACCTTTCCAAAAAGGTATTCTGATTAGTAATTCATCTCTCAGAGGTCTTTATAATTATCTTAAAGAACAATACAGTCTGAGTTATCTCATTACTAATCGTTTAAATCAGGAAGTCGTAGAAAATTTTTTCAGCACGATTCGTGCTAAAGGTGGATTACACGATCATTTAACGCTTTTGGAATTTAAATATCGCTTTTGATACTACATTTTGGGTATGAATTATTACAAAAATAAAATTAAATGGTTTGATTATTATCCTTATGTTCGTTTTGTGTCACCTAAATTCATGATCTAACAAGAGTAAATTTAGTTTAACACATTTTTAGTTTAACACGTTTATGTTGTGTTGTTCATGTTTAATTATTTAATTAATAATTGCATTAATGAATTTTTATACATATAGTTACATATTCTTGCTTATTTTAACTTTTATATAGGACGGAATAAAACAATTCTGAATTCTTCGAACATCGAAGAAGATAACGAAGATGATGAAGATTTAAATATAACGAAACAAATTTTTAATACAATTGTACTCGACGAGAATAATGAATTAGATTCAGAGGAAAAAGAAATTGATGAATTCGATGAGCTGCACTCAGACGCCCTGGAAAATTTTGCTGGTTTTATTATAAAAAAATTTAAAAACAAAATAAATTGTAAGGAATTTATCGCTCAAAATAGTATTTCTTGGACTTGGGTTGATGAGCTGTCGGAAGGTGGACTTATAAAACCTTCGGATGAATTCATGTCCTATATATCTAAATTAGAAAAAAATTTTGTAAATTTCAAAAATAACATACGCAGCGATATACAAATTTTAAATCAATTTTTAAAAAATTCAAAAAACATAGATTTAAACGAAGATGTAAAGAAACTGTTTTTTAGAAGCAGAATTTATTTTTAATTAAAGAACATAATAATAATTTAGTTATTAATAGATATCAAAACAGAAATAAAAAAATGAAAAAAATTTTAACATAAAAGTATGAGTTTTATAATTCAATGTACACAATTCTTCTATTAACCTTAATTACAATGCACGTGATGACGTCACATCCTTAACCAAATTCATACGTAAGTTACCTTTATAGTCTTTGTATCATGGTTTTGAATCCATTCAACATTTTTTTTCTGAAAAGATACAAAAATAAATACTCGAAGTTAATTAAAAAAATATATATAAAATATATATTTGGTAATACTCACCCCTTAAAATCCAACCACAACTGCTGAGTTTTTGCAGAAATCTAAAAATAAATAAACAAAATAAGAAATTAAAATTAATATAAATAGCACAAACAGAACAACACAAAAGTAAACAAACAAAATAACCAAAAACATAACACAGAAATATACATAATCACAAAACTATTTACAATCCACAACAAAAACAAAAAATAGAACTATGCACAGTACACAAAATACATGAATAAACACATATAAAATATAATTAATAACACAAAAATAATAATTAAGAATTAAAATTATCACACAACTTAACACTAATCACAATATTATAATAATTGACATATTGTAACAATGAAAACTAACAAAAAATAAACATTGGAATACATATATATATATATATATATATATATATATGTCCTCGTATATATATACAAAAAGTATATAAAAGTAGGAGAGAAACTGTTTCATAGGAACATTCGGACCAAAAAAATTTTCAACAATTGTAGATGTCGGTAGTGATGCCAGCGTAAAACTCAATATAAAAAAAGTAGCATTTCTTTATGCCAAGCACCCAACTCCATATAAAAATAACGGCATTTCTTTTTACCAAGCCCAAACTTTTTGAGTATAAAGCTTTTCTCTCTTTATATGGAGTTGTATAGGAAAAATGAGAAAATGAATAAATTTGTTTACAACAGCTGATATTTTATTAGTTGTCATTTTGCTTTATTTATAGGTTTTGCATGCAATATAATATATATACAATATAAATATATAGAATATAGTGTAAAGAGAATAGAGAAAATTATATACCAAACACAAAATTTTTCATATTATATTTGTTATTTGTTTATACATATGTATGTAATACTGAAGACACATTATGCTCGAAATCGCGTGATTTCGCGAAGACGATTTCACGAAATCTAATATAGTGACACATATAAATTTACGCGATTTCAATCATAGAATACATATTATATATTCACATATACATATTATATATATTATATATTATATATGCATTATATACAATATATTATATATATATAATACATATATTATATATATATGAATTAATAATCATATTGTTATACATTGAAGTATATATATATATATATATATACATATATATAATATGTATTGAACTTGATTTTGATATTGTAACATAGATGTAAGTCAGTCTAAATAAAACCACTGTGCGAACAACAACTAAATTTTCAACAGGTTATGGGCCCAGTTCGCCGATAAAACTAAATTAAAAGAAAAATAATACTAGTCGAGTTATAGCGTTATATTTAGTATATCAAAGTGAAAAATGAATAATTTAGTTTGTGGAAGTATTGAGAAACTAAATGATTCCAATTACGAATCATGGAGATTACAGATGAAAAGTATTTTAATATTTAATGATATGTGGAAACACGTGTGTGGTGAAAAAAAAAGTGCTGACGCCAAAGAAAACTGGGACATTTTAGACTCAAAGGCATTAGCGTTAATATTAATTAGTGTGAAAGAATCACAATTGGGATATATAAGAAAAGCAAAGACATCACAAGAAGCATGGAAAATTTTACAAGATGTTCACTCTTCTAAAGGACCAGCACGAAAAGTTCTACTGTATAAAGAACTATTTTATATGAAAAAAAGGGTGGATCAGACAATGGCTGAACATATTCGAGAATTTCAAGGAAAAATTGATCAAATGGATGATATTGGAGTAAGTATACCATCTGAATTATTATCAATAATGCTTTTAAATTCATTGCCGGACGAATATGAAAATTTTTGTATCGCTGTTGAAAGTCGAGATAATTTACCAAACATTGATATTTTAAAAACTACATTGATCGAAGAAGAGGCTAGAAGAGAAAATTCGTGCAAAGAAAAAGAAGAAATAAATTTAAAGAATGCACTATTATCTATTGAAAAATATCAAAACAAAACAAAAGATGACAATAGAAAACAGCTACCTAAAAGACAAAACACAGGCAAATTCGAAGGCACGTGTTTTAACTGTGGGAAGAAAGGTCACCGTGCAAACGTATGTAAAAACAAAAAGAAAAACAAAGACAAAGAAGCGGCAATGAATACAACTGCCACTATGATTAAAACTGATGTAATAAATACATTTAACAATACATGGTATTTAGACAGTGGTGCCAGTGCACATATGTGTAATAATGATAAACTTTTCATAGAATGGAAAGACAAAAGATGTGTTACTGTTCAAACAGCAAATGGTGATAATATTAATGCGTACGGTACCGGCACAATTATACTATATCCAAGACGAATAAATAATGATGTAACAAAATTATTATTGAAAAATGTCATGTTTGTTCCAGGGCTACAACATAATTTAATTTCAGTTCCAAAAATAACAGAAAATAATTATACAGTGTTTTCGGAAAATATTATGCAACTGTTAAAAGAAATAAAGAAACTATATTGACTGCTTTTAAAATGGAAAAATTATACTCTATTAAAGTGAAATATGAGACATCACTGTGTACCACGCAACTTTGTAATAATGAAATGATAAAATGGCACCAAAGATTGGGTCATTTAAATTTTAATGATATCCGAAAAATGCAAAATAATAATTTAGTGACTGGTATCAATATAAAATTAAATAAATGTGATGTTAAATGTAAAACATGTTATAAAGGAAAAATTTATCAGCTGTCGTATGATAATTCTCAAACAGAAGTGAACAGTGTTTTGGACATAGTACATTCCGACATATGTGGACCTATGTTAGTCGAATCAATTGGTGTTGCAAAGTATTTTGCAACGTTTATTGACGGAAAGTCGAGATATGTTGAAATAGCCCTATTGAAAAATCGTAGTGATATATTTGAAGCGTTTAAGAAATATCAGGCCTATGCAGAACGCATAACTGGAAGAAAGATAAGATGTTTAAGAACAAATAACGCTAAAGAATATACTTCGAAAGAATTTAATAAGTATTTGAGTGATCTAGGTATTAAAAGGGAATTTTCTGTACAGTACACGCCACAACAGAATGGTGTTGCAGAGCGCGCCAACAGAACTTTATTAGATATGGTACGTTGCATGTTAATTGATTCTGATTTGCCGAAAAATCTTTGGGCAGAAGCATTGAACACTGCGTCATTTATTAGAAACAGATGTCCTACTAGTGTAGTTAAAAACATGACGCCTTTCGAAGCATGGACGAGAAGAATACCTGATATATCATTTTTCAAAGCATTTGGATGTAAAGCTATAGCACTTGAGAAGGGTCCGAACAGAAATAAACTGAATCCAAAGGGAAAAGAATACATATTCGTTGGTTATGACAATTAATCAAAGGGCTACAGATTATGGGATGGCAAAAGATCAATAATAAAGGCACGAGATGTAAAGTTCATCGAACGGAGTGATTCGAATAACTATATGATAGTGAATAAATATCAAATTGAATTAATAGAAGCCGAGAACCTAAAAGATAATGGTGAAATTTTGGAAATGAAAGATGAAAATGAAACTAAATTTAAAGAAGATGGTGTACAAATTTATGACGCTGACTCTGATGAAGATGATTTTTTTGGTTTTTCGGACGAAGATAATGAAAATCGTAACGTGATTTCCGATGATGAAGAACAAGGACACATACCGACATCTGCAACTAAACGGGGACGACCCAGAATAATACGAAGTGGAAAAAGGGGTAGACCTAGAAAGGAGAAGAATGAAGAGGTAAATCTTGTCACATATGATTATATATCTAATCCGTTATCTTTTGAAGATGCTATAACTCGAGATGACAAACGAATGTGGATCAACGCGATGAATGAAGAACTTACCTCGTTAAATAAAAATAAAACATGGATTTTGGTAGTTTGTCCAAATGGACAAAAAGTAATTAATTGTAAATGGGTGTACAATATAAAATATAACAGTGATGGAACTATCAACAAATATAAAGCTCGATTGGTCGCTAAAGGTTGTCAACAAGAAAAAGGAATTGATTTCAACGAAGTTTACGCACCTGTTGCAAGGTATGAATCGATAAGGACATTATTTGCTATGTGTGCAGAAGCAGAAATGCACTTACACCAGATGGATGCAATAACTGCATATGTTCAAGGTGAATTGGATGACGATGTTTATATGGAACAACCTGATTATCCCCATGGAAAAATTAATATTAATAAAAACAAAGTACATATGTAAATTATTAAAACCGCTATATGGTCTACGACAATCTGGACGTCAATGGCACAAAAGATTGAATAATTATTTGATATCTATTGGTATGAAACCAACATCAGCTGACCCTTGTTTATATGTAAAGTTTGAAAATGGAAGTCGAATTTTAATCGCAATTTATGTGGATGATCTATTATTAGCACCTGAAAATTATAACTTGCTGAAAACTGTAAAAGAAAAACTTACTAAAGAATTCAGTATGAAAGATCTTGGTGAAGTAAAGAATATTTTAGGAATGGATATAAAAAGAGAATCCAGTACTGGAAAATAAATGTGAATCAAAAGGGGCATATTGAGACATTGTTGAAGAAATTTAAAATGGAAAATGCAAATCATGTCTTGACACCATTAGATATTAATCAGAAACTAACAAAAGACCTTTGTCCAACATCAGAAGAAGGAAAGCAGAACATGGCACAAAAACCATATAGAGAATAAGTAGGAGGATTAGTCTACTTGGCCAATACTTCTCGCCCTGACATCAGTTTCGCTGCAAGTACACTCAGCAGATTTTGTAATAACCCAGGAGAAATGCACTGGATAGCAGCAAAACATGTACTCAGATATCTTAAGGGGACAATGGATTATGGAATCACATTTGAAAAATCCAGTAAAGAACTACAATGTTATGTGGATGCTGATTGGGCAAATGATGTCGAAGATCGAAAATCATATTCTGGATATGTTATAAGTATAGCAGGAGGACCTGTTTGCTGGAAAACGAGAAAGCAGAGATCAATTGCATTATCGACAATGGAAGCTGAATACATTGCTATGTCAGAAATCACTAAAGAAGTAGTATACATCAGAAAACGTTTGAATGAAATGGGCTTCAAAAACTATTGTAACTCAGCTACAACAATTTACAGCCATAATCAAAGTACAATTCAGCTATCTAAAGATGTAACTCACCATGAAAAGTCTAAACATATCGATATAAGATATCATTACAATGGAGATTTGCAATTTAAAGGAATAATTAAAATTGTTTATACACCGTCATCTGATATGGTAGCAAATATTTTCACAAAGGGACTTCCAAAAATAAAACACGAAAAATGTAATAAATTATTAGGTCTCATGTAATTAGAATTTATTGAATTCAAAGCACATTGATAGGGGGAATGTTAAAAATGAATTATGTTTATTATCAATATGCTTTGAATATACTTCTTATATATTAAAGATAATAGCGCTATTGTATTTGTATAGAAGCATTCATTTGTATATTTGAATTAATAATCATATTGTTATACATTGAAGTATATATATATATATATATATATATATATATATATATATATATATATATAATATGTATTGAACTTGATTTTCATATTGTAACATACGTAGGCCACTCCCAAAGTTTTGCAATGCCAGGTAACAGAAAACGATATAACAGAAACTAGTTTTTAGAACCAGTCACTAGTCTTTTAGTAGTCAGTAGTCAAAAATATTTTGAACTGTGTGTTGTGGAAAAAAAATTATTAAAACAGAAAGGTTCTGAAGTTATTGTTGAAATGGAATTAACAAGAGAAAATTTCCGGGCAATGATTTATTATGATTTTCGGTATGGGTTATCTAATCATGAATGCTACGACCGACTTATTTCTGCATTTGGGGATGAAGCTCCGTCCTTTTCAA
Organism: Villa cingulata; assembly: GCA_951394055.1. Lineage (NCBI taxonomy): Eukaryota > Metazoa > Arthropoda > Insecta > Diptera > Bombyliidae > Villa > Villa cingulata. The sequence goes on along the minus strand of OX596019.1, from coordinate 26,168,967 downwards.
CTGTATTTCGCTGGTACAAAGAGTTCCAGGCTAACCGCAAATACTTGAAGGACGAACCCCGGGAAGGTCGTCCTGCAACTGCGGTAACGGAAGAAAATATTGAAAAGTCGCGGAAGCTCTTAACGGAAGATCGGCGAATTACGTATGCATCGATTGCTGCAACTCTCGATATTGGTATGAAAGCAGTGCATCAAATCCTGCATGATCACTTACGGGTCAGAAAGCTTTGTTGTCGGTGGATACCTCATCGGTTGACCTCCGAACAAAAGAAGATGCGTGTGAATTGGTGCAAAGATATGATTGAAAAATTTCGCAGAGGGGAGTCAACTGCTGTCTACAATATTGCCACAGGTGACGAATCTTGGATATATTGCTATGAACCGGAAACCAAGCAGCAATCTGCTCAATGGATCTTTGAAGATGAAGAGAAACCAACCAAAGTCAAACAAAGCAAGAGTGCTGGTAAGCAAATGATCGTCACTTTTTTTGGCAAAACGGGGCATATCTTTACATTGGCAGTTGAAGATCGTAAGACAGTAAATGCGGAGTGGTATACCAATACTTGCTTGCCAAAGGTGATCAATGAGTTAAGAAAAACAAACTCCCAAAGGCGCATAATCCTTCACCACGATAATGCACCACCCCATGCAGCTCAACAAACAAAGGAATTTTTAAAGGCTGTAAACGTTGAACAAATGACTCATCCGCCCTACAGTCCAGACCTCGCACCTTGTGATTTCTTTTTGTTTCCTTTTATGAAGGACAAAATGCGTGGTTTGCGTTTCGATAACGCCGAAAGTGCAGTAAATGCATATCAACAGCTGCTTTCTGAGGTACCTGAAGAAAAATGGCGATCGTGTTTTAATCATTGGTTTCGCCGAATGGAAAAATGTATCAAATATCACGGAGACTACTTCGAAAAACAATAAACTATTAGGAAATGCAGAACACTTCGTCATTTAGCCATATTGCAAAACTTTGGGAGTGACCTACGTAGATGTAAGTCAGTATAAATAAAACCACTGTGCGAATAACAACTAAATTTTCAACAATAACCTTTAAATCCAACAGACCACCTCTAATCGTCGCTATTAACTCCACAAGGATTTTACGAACTTTTGTGGATTCTTTCCTGTTCCCTTATTCTTCTTGTAATAATTTTTCTTAAAAATTAACTGATTTATCTTGATATATTTTTCCATTTCTTTTAATTGGCAATAGATGTTCTATGAAATTTTTATGAAAGCAATATGATTTTACATTTTGTTTTTTTATGCTAAATATCGAATATCCATATATCAGTATGATTATGTTTTCTAATGATGAAAGATTATGTGTGTCCCATAACTTTTTCACGTCTGTGTGAAAGAGTATTATCATAATTAACTCTATATGTATATATACATATACTTAGATATTTATTATCATTTATTTTATACATACTATATTGCTAAATTGTGCAATGTTGTCTGTTTGCTGTTTAATCTTTGATAATTGGTTATGAGTGCTATGTTTTTTGTTAGTGTACAGTCTACAGTCCGCTACAGAATTATGTATTATAATACATTTTATAATTTTTTTTATAACACATTGTGTAAACAAGAATATCCTTTATAATTTTTTAAAAATTATATTTAATAATTTTTTTTTTTTATTTAAAATTTTTAATTTGTAGTTTTTAATTATTTTTTTTTTCAAGAAAATATTTCAGTCTAATTTTATATTAAAAATATGTTAAAATGAAGATATAAAATTGTGAGTGAATAATAGATAATAAATTGATATAAAATGTGTTAATTTATATTATTATATGTTTTACATTTATATTTTTGGAATTTACCGATTCTTAAAAAGTGTTAAAAAGGAGTAACCAACCACTTTGTCCCTTACTGTAGACTGAAAACTAAAATACGAAAATATTAAATTCAAACAGAAATCATTGATTTAAAAATAAAAATTTGCTGTTCAAAACCAATAGAAAATATCTGTGGTGTCTGGCAATAACAGCACAAGTCATTTTTTCTAATTTTTCAGTAGAGCGATTTTAAGATTAAAAACCTTATTACTTAAAAACTTTCTGTTCGATTTTGGTTTTTAAACTTTTTACTAATAATATTAAGTAAACTCTAGTCAATATTTAATTTTTGTAGTTATTTTCCGTTTTATCTGCAAAATATGGCATGTTTTCAAAAGCACAAGTTGTTTGGTAACGAAAATTAATCTGTGTAAAACAGCACAAGTTTGAAAAAGTGTTTATTACCCGTACAAAATATGAAATAAAAGTTATATATATTCTGATGAATAAGGACACAAGGTGACTTAGGTTTTTTAGACAAAATAATATTTTAGTTTTTTAAAAATTTTATTCATATAATAATATAAAGTTTGTATAAAAAATTGATCAGTTTTATTTTTCTAGTGAAAAAGAAATATGACATAAAAATAATTTTTTTTGTTTTACTTTTGAAATTATAACTTAAAGGAAAACACAAAAAACAATTTTTTGTAAATTCAAGTGAAATGTTTACTTTTACTTATGTACTAAATAAAAATAACAAAAATTATTGTTAAACCAAAAATCTAAAAATAAAAAATAAGTATAAGGTATAATATATTTTCTTCGATTCATTAAAAAAATGAATTTCTTCAAATAAACGAAAAATTATGTCACATTTTCTTCATTTAAACGATCTAAATCAGGATCTGAATTCACTATGTCATTTTTAGATGGCAGTTGCTCATAAAAATGATGAAAAACAGGATTAATAAATTTCAACAAAGACAAAATATCTCTTTTCTTTTCGTTGGAGATAGGGACTTTTTGTAAGTATAATGGTGTTAGTTCCTTAGTGCGTGATAACAAAGTACATTTTTTTTTATTAAAATTAATTGTTTGAAATTCGTCTTCTGTTCGTAAACTTTCTTTAAATTCCAAATATCCAAATTTTCCTTGATTATAACGCATCCATCGAATTTTGTTCCAAACAATTTTATTTTTTTGAATGGTAAGCTTAGCCTTTTGAAAAATCGTTGAATAAAGATTAGAAAAATTCAAAAAGTTATTTTGCTGCATTTCAATAACATCAAATTTCTTAGATTTTCCACATGTAGCAACGAGTTTATACCAATCATATATGGATGACAGATGATCTCTTCCTTTTTCTTTTTTAACTCTATAGCAGATGCACTTGTGCGATTTGTACAAAACAATGGTAAACCAGAATTACGATTACAATTATTCTGTTATAACCGCTTAAGTAAACTGAATATCGTACACAACAGCATAATTCACGTTCTTTGTGTAAGAATATTTAGTATAAAACAACTCGAAGCCACTTGTGTGCTTCTAATAAGAAGGGTGAAAATAAAATTTGTTAAAATATAACGTGTAATAACAGATTTACTATATTAATGCGGTTTTAGCATGAATGGTATATGATACACATTGCAATTGTATAAATCTAAGCACATCTAAGACAACTTATGTTGTTTTTCCCTGAATTTTTTTTCCCATTTATCATGACTTATGCGTTTATGTACATTTTTATCTACTATAATTAAATAAATAGAAAAATTTTGATTACACTGTTAGAAAGCTATTGATTTGCTAATTATAAAAATATAATTATCTCATTTTCGTCAAAAATCGACTTGTGCTGTTATTGCCAGACACCACAGATATATACAAAATGAAAAATTCAATATTTTCAATTATATAATAATATTTCAATTACACCGGAAATAGTTATGCAATTAATTTTAATTAAATATACTACAAATCAAAACAAATTTTGAATTTATACAAATGAAATATATAAAATTTACTTTAATTATAAATTTTGTATATGTACAATATTTCAATTAAACCAGAAATAATTATGCAAGTAAATTTAACAAAATATGTTACAATCGAAACAAAATTATGAATTTATATAAATGAATATATCAAATTTACTTTAATTATACATTTTGCATACGTTCTTAAATACTAATTAACTAATTATTCGTTGGTATAGGTCGACCTACACGAATAGATGGCGTTGTAGAAACTATGTTGATTGAAGAACGAATACTGAAGATAACGATAATGAACCAATTAAACAATGACTGTTTGAATTTTCATAGTTTCAAAAAATCGTTATGTGAACTGAGGATTGCCGTCGGGAATTGATGACTGCCGAGATGAAAATATTTCTTATTGTCTCGATGAAATTTTAATTTTTTCAAAATAGTTTAAGTTTTTTGATGATATTTTTTCCGCGATGTTTTCTTTAGAAAATTTCTAAGTCCAAGAAATTTTCTAAGTGTTTGGCGATGCTAAATCTCGGCTCTATTAGAAAATTTTCTAAGTCTTTTTAGAAAAAATCAACTTTAACAATTTTTTCTGATGACGAATTTCCAGTAGAAAATTTCTGTTTAAGAAATTTTCTAAGTGTTTTGACGAAGATTTAATTCGACGATTCCCTAATTTCTGTAAAAATCCTAAGTATTTTTACAGAAGTTCCTAACTTTTCCCTACTCACTAGCTCAACACGCTAGATTTTGATAGGACTCAACACGTCCTGGCTGATGAGTTTGGCCTTTGGTTTCCTTGCTTCAGTCTCAACACGACAGTATACACAAGTAATCGCAAAGACAAATTTTTCTGCGAATCGCAACCCTTTATATACCAAAATTTGCAAACTATGGAATTTTCTATTTTCCACGTTGTTGAAATGTTCTGCTATTTATCTCATATTCTTTTCTTTTTTATAAAACCGTTTTGTTTCAAATTGTGTCCGGTAATTCGAATGACAATTTATGGTGATTGTGAATAACTCTATTGGTACTGGTAATTCAGCTTCTATTTGACAATTTGACATGGTCGTATGCAAAAAGTATATAAAAGTAGGAGAGGAATTTTTTCATAGGAACGTTCGGACCAAAAAATTTTTCAACAATTGTAGATGTCGGTAGTGATGCCAGCGTAAAACTCAATATAAAAAAAGTAGCATTACTTTATGCCAAGCACCCAACTCCATATAAAAATAAAGGTATTTCTTTTTGCCAAGCCCAAACTTTTTTAGTATAAAGCTTTTCTCTTTTATATGGAGTTGTATAGGAAAAATGAGAAAATGAATAAATTTGTTTACAACAGCTGATATTTTATCAGTTGTCATTTTGCTTTATTTATAGGTTTTGCATGCAATATAATATATATACAATATAAATATATAGAATATAGTGTAAAGAGAATATAGAAAATTATATACCAAACACAAAAGTTTTTCATATTATATTTGTTATTTGTTTATACATATGTATGTAAGGCTACACAGCAACCAGACCAGCAACATAAAAGTATATAATAGGCCTTTTTCGAAAATGCAGTCAGATGTTACGATCATCATTGCATTCAATCATCGTATGCCATCAGCTGATCGTCACTGACAACGTATGCAAAAGCATTCCTTGTTATTTTCGAACACATTCTAATGCTATCAAAGAAAGTGTCAATTACAAAACAAATGTGGTGTAAATTTATTATTTAGAAAAGTATTTTTTTCAATTTTATAAAAAAATTTAAGTTTAAAATGAATGAATTTGATAAAACTAAGTTTTGTGTAAATTTTATTTTAAATGAAATTTTGGATGAATGTTCTGAAGTTTCTTACTTATATAATCTAAATAATCAAAAAACAGAATTTAATAAAAAAGTGCTTTTGGTGAAACGTTTATTAAAAAGTACTAATCGCAAAATTCCAAAAATGAATAACTATATGGAAATTGTAAAAACTTATCCAGATGACATTTTCAAATCACATTTTAGAATGAAAAAATCAACATTTAGGGTGAACATTTTCTCTAAGAAAGGCGATACTTTTATATTAATTATTTATGTAATTTTAGAAGCTTCTCTCATTAATTGAGCCACGATGGAACAGAGCTTGGAGAGGTCGTCCACAAGTTGATGCTGAACGTGCTCTATGTGCCACAATATGGAGACTAGCTAATCAATCGTCTTACCGCATCATTTCAGACAGATTTAATATCGGACTGGGCAGTGGTCATCATATATTTTCAAAAATGGTTAAAATAATAGCGGATCTACTTAATATTTATGTACAATTTCCAACTACTTCTGAAGAATTTAGGGTTGCGGCAGAAAATTTTCAAATTATCCGCACAGAAAAGCCTTTTCCACATACTGTAGGCTGCGTAGATTGTACGCACATAAATATTTCGTGTCCTAAAACTAACAGTTCCAGTTATTATAACAGAAAAGGAACACATTCTATAGTTCTACAGGTAAGATATGATGCTTGTAAGAGATGTAACATGTATAAATATGTATAGTAAATATGAATTATATGCAAAAGTACTGATGTATTTATTATGTATTATGCAGGCAGTATGTGATAGTAAATCTCGTTTTATTGACGTTTTCTTTGGATGGCCTGGACGTTCTCATGATGCAGCTATTTGGAAAAACAGCCCACTGGGAAGGAAATTAGAGAACAAAGAAATTTGTTTATCGGATTATCATTTACTAGGAGACTCAGCGTATCCTTTGTACAATTACCTTATGATTCCATACAGAGATAATGGTTTTTTGTCTAATATACAAAAAAGGTACAATTACTATCACAGCTCAACAAGGGTGTGTATCGAACAAGCATTTGGGGTCCTGAAAGGAAAATTTCAAATATTAAAACATTTACCTATAAAGCACATTAAACAAGCTAAAAACATAGTGCTTGCATGTGTCGTCTTACACAATTTAATTATTAAAGAACAAGGTTTGGATCTAGATGATATGGATGAAAGCGAAAGTAGAGAAAATATACTACATGGCAGTGTCACCAATTCTGTCGAATCAAATGTTCAAGCAAAAGTAAAGCGAGATGCAATCGCCAATTTATTTATTTGTTAGCCTCAAAACTGTGTAAAATTGTTGTAAGAATAAATAAAACTCAATTCGTATTCATTTAATTTTATTTATTTATTAATTTTTATTTTTTTATAAAATACAAAATTATTTGTTAATTACATTTTGAAGCAATTCTTTTAAATCTTTTAACACTGTGATTCTTTCTTTTTCAATTTCGACTAATTCTTTGTGCCTTCTTTCTGCTTGTTTTGATTCATCTTTAAAAAATTCTAGTAACTCATCAGTTTTCAATTTTTTGGTTGAAGTTGGTGATAATAATGTACTTTCTTCATCGGTAGTTCCTAAATCAATGGTTATGCTTGAAGCGAGGTTTTCAGGTGGAGGTGTTAAAAAATGTGAGCACCCATAAATCGAATCAAACATTTCAAAATATTCCCAATTACTTGCATCTCGACCACTTTGAGAGTTCCTTTTTTTAATTCTTTTATAAGTTGTGAAAAGATTGTTGAATTTTATTTTGCATTCATCTTTTGTAAATGGAAATTCGCTTTCAACTAATTTTATGTCAGACACAACGAGACTCCATAAAACACTTTTTTTTCTCCTGCCGGATGAAAATTGCTGCTCATATTTCAATCTTGTGGATATTAAACATTTTGTCTGGTTCTTCAACCAAAACTGTTCATTTCTACAATAAACATTAAAATCAATACTTAGAAAATATTTTTAGTTAATATCTAAATTCATGTCAATACCTTTCATTAGTTTGGTTAGTTTCAATGTCCATCCTCGTTTTTTTTTTAATTTCAGTAGACAATAGTACACTAGAAAATTATACACTAAATACATAAAAATTATTATGAGAATATTGATAATTTTCATATAAAATTTTACAAAAAATTTCATAATTATAATATTACAACATAAAAATTTGTATTTTATAATAAATCACTTACCTTTACAAAAACTCCACAAAGATATAATTATTTTGGGAGTCAAATACTTTAATAAATTATTCAAAATAATTAATAGTTCAAAGATTTATTTATTTTTTATTAAATGGGCTTTTGCTTGATTTTATTTTTAATTTATTCAAATTATAAAGAGTCTAGTATCTACTGCTACTGTCTATACAACAAAATTAATTTACTATAACCTCAAATTTTTTTTTAATGTATATTGCATGTAGTACATACCACATGCATTGATGCGAGCATTTTTGCGATCGTATGCGATCGTCATGCATTTTTGAACTTCTGACATTTGCATGTATGCATTTTCGAACATTTGATTTCCGTCATTGGACGATCTGACTACATTTTCGAAAAAGGCCATACATTGCATAAATCCATTCGCATGTATTGTATTACAAATGCCATATATAATTTATATGCATGCCTTGGCTTTTTTGAATACAACATGCAATATATACTTGATCATTATATTTATATATATGTATTTTATATGCAAGTTTGTATGTATGTTAAGCACTTTGTTTAAATTTTTATATATTTATACCAAGTATTTGTATGTATACACACTAAATGAATACGTTTTAATTTTAACATTATGCAGTTGTATTTACATATAAATTGCTAATTCACAGGCGTGAAAAAATTATGGGACTAGCAAGACTTTTTTAAAAAAAATACTTTAAAACGTATATGTAGATTATTAATTAATTTTTATAATAATTATTATTTTTATTTTTAATTAATTCAGAAATATTAAAATATAATAAAAATAGAAATATTTTTAATTTCGTTATTCCAAAAAAAAAAAAAAAAATAAAAAAAATAATCGTAACAAAACTAATTTGAGTAAATGATAACCTTTAAATCCAACAGACCACCTCTAATCGTCGCTATTAACTCCACAAGGATTTTACGAACTTTTGTGGATTCTTTCCTATTCCCTTATTCTTCTTGTAATAATTTTTCTTAAAAATTAATTGATTTATCTTGATATATTTTTCCATTTCTTTTAATTGGCAATAGATGATCTATGATATTTTTATGAAAACAATATGTTTTTACATTTTGTTTTTTTATGCTAAATATCGAATATCCATATATCAGTATCATTATGTTTTCTAATGATGAAAGATTATGTTTGTCCCATAACTTTTTCACGTCTGTGTGAAAGAGTATATTATCATAATTAACTCTATATGTATATATACATATACTTAGATATTTATTATCATTTATTTTATACATACTATATTGCTAAATTGTGCAATGTTGTCTGTTTGCTGTTTAATCTTTGATAATTGGTTATGAGTGCTATGTTTTTTGTTACTGTACAGTCTACAGTCCGCTACAGAATTATGTATTATAATACATTTTATAATTTTTTTTATAACACATTGTGTAAACAAGAATATCCTTTATAATTTTTTAAAAATTATATTTAATAATTTTTTTTTTTATTTAAAATTTTTAATTTGCAGTTTTTAATTATTTTTTTTTTCAAGGAAATTTTTCAGTCTAATTTTATATTAAAAATATGTTAAAATGAAGATATAAAATTGTGAGTGAATAATAGATAATAAATTGATATAAAATGTGTTAATTTATATTATTATATGTTTTACATTTATATTTTTGGAATTTACCGATTCTTAAAAAGTGTTAAAAAGGAGTAACCAACCATTTTGTCCCTTACTGTAGACTGAAAACTAAAATACGAAAATATGAAATTCAAACAGAAATCATTGATTTAAAAATAAAAATTTGCTGTTCAAAACCAATAGAAAATATATAGGTTCGAAATGAAGGGGAGCGGTTAGATAATATCACAGCATAGCAATACAGTATATATGGTATATAATATGCACACATAATAATACTATACAGTTTCTATGTATTGTTATTGAATAGTGTAAGGTGTATTGTATTATTATATGGTGTTATGGTATTATATTATGAAATGCCACTCATACTCATATACATTATATATACTGCAAAACGAATGAAAATAATAACAAAACATAACAAATTAAATATACATTGGTTTATATCTTTGCATATACAAAGATATAAACCAATGTATGTATGTATATTTAATTTGTTATGTTTTGTTATTATTTTCATTCGTTTTGCAATAGATATATATATTGAATTAAATTTATTTGAAATTTAAATACATACTAATTTAAGTAATTTATAATTGTTTGTAATTTAGTTTTAAGATATTGAATTCTTAGGCTTAAGAGAATATACAGGGTGTTTTTTTTCTACGTGGCACTGGATATACCACGATATTCTTCAGACTATTTCATGAAAAAAAGTGTACTAGCAAAACCTTCTACCGACCTTGTTGCCGGCGCTAGAGGGCGTTGAAAATTTTGATTTTTTTGCAGGACCTTCAAACACAAAATCATGTGTAAGTTTTTGTACACCCTACTTTGGAAAATTTAGTGTTCTAGAGAATAATAGGAAACTAAATGACCTTTCTTTTCATATACTATAACAAGTATTTTGGAATTCGGTTCTAAATAAAAAGAAATCCTGAAATCAAAATTTATGACGAATTTTTTAAAAAATTTTGTGTATAAATTGGGTTCCTGAAAAAAATTTGCACTACAAAAAATATTTTTATTTTTGGAATCGAGGAATAAAAATGTTCTTTTTCAAACAAAGAAAACCAGAGCATGATATCTTTATCCGTTATCGAGTTATTGAGGATCAAAGTAGTGCAGAAATGGTTAAAAATGTGCCCAAATGAAGTTTTTAAAATTTTTTCATTGCGGAATATTATTTTTATTACGTATTTTGACATTTTCTACCATTTCTGCACTCCTTTGATCTTTGATAACTCAATAACCGATAAAGATATCATGCTCTAGTTTTCTTTGTCTGAAAAAGAACATTTTTATGCCTCGATTCCAAAAATAAAAATATTTTTTGTAGTGCAAATTTTTTTCAGGAACCCAATTTATACACAAAATTTTTTTAAAAATTCGTCATAAATTTTGATTTCAGGGTTTCTTTTTATTTAGAACCGAATTCCAAAATACTTGTTATAGTATATGAAAAGAAAGGTCATTTAGTTTCCTATTATTCTCTAGAACACTAAATTTTCCAAAGTAGGGTGTACAAAAACTTACACATGATTTTGTGTTTGAAGGTCCTGCAAAAAAATCAAAATTTTCAACGCCCTCTAGCGCCGGCAACAAGGTCGGTAGAAGGTTTTGCTAGTACACTTTTTTTCATGAAATAGTCTGAAGAATATCGTGGTATATCCAGTGCCACGTAGAAAAAAGACACCCTGTATTTTAAATAAAGTTTTATAACGAATTGTAAAAAAATTGTGTTTTATTTTATTAAAAATTTTGAACTGGCACCTTTTCATTTTTTAATGTTAATCTTTTGAGTGGATTTAACACATGGGTAAGGGTATAAAATTGAAACAAATTTATCTATTCAGACTGTTCTTACTTAAAAAAATTTTTTTTTGTTTTTTTTAAAAAAGTTTGATATGTTTGTGAGATGATGACTCATTTTAGTGTCCTATCTTCTCAGTATATTGTAATCTTTGGTTCTAACTAAAAGACAATAAAAAGTTTACTTCGTCAGAAACTATAAATTCCAAATGACATCATCATAAAAAATTTCATTAGCAGCATTACTATAAAAAAATGAAATTAGTATTTTCCATCCCTTGAGAATTTATGTTTTGAAAACATTTTACGAGCACTTGAGAATTTGAAAAGCGAATACATATTGGCAAGTACAGAATAATTGCCTTAACTATACAGATAAAGATACATTATATGTTGTACATACAGAATAATTGCTATAGTACACGCAAATGTACAGACGTTATAACCAACCGCTGTATGTCTATAATATGTATATAATATGCACTAAAAAATTGAAAAAGGTGTGAATTATTTTATTATTATACACATAATATATAGATATGTATCGCAGAATTGTAAATTTTATAAATACCTGCGATATATAAAACTAGAACATTTAGTTTCAAATTTTTGATAGTTTAACATTTTTTAAAATTTTCTTATTTAGAAATATATTGTTATACTTACAAAAAAATAAGAATTATATATTATTAAGAAATATTATTTAATTATTATATCACATACACTTCAAAAAGTTAAAAAATTGAAAGAAAGTTTTTGAATAGTGAAAATATAATTAAAAAATGGATAGGCTAGAACCGGACAGTAAACCCTTAAACGCATGGTACGTATATACGTAGGTATTATATTGGCATAAAGTTGAAAAAATTTTTTTTTAATTTCCATGAATATAATATTTTTAATTTTTAAAATAATGTAAGGGTGCTTTTCTACTCTATAGAGACTAACATGCTCTTAGCCTCTACCATTTGCATAAGTTCATGTCGCATACTTAAGATGTTAATACGCACATCTCTTAACTGCAATGGTGAATTTAGTTAAGAATAAAAAAACTCTCCTAAATTTAGAAACCACAGATGTTGGCTTTTCGTATAATAAAATTGGAGTTTTTGTTTATATAAAACATTTCGGTGATTCATGTCATTTCTCAGTTCACTTTAAATTTTTTTAAACTTATTGTTATCATCATTTTATATTTCAATAGCAGCAATAATTAAATTAATAATAATAATATTAACTATGGTAAATAAAATAACAATAATAAAACTAAAATTATAATAATAATAATAATAATAATAATAATTATTATAATAATAATAATGAAAAGGGGCTTGAATAGCTCGATGGTTGGGTGTCGGTCTTGTGATCTTGAGATCACGGTTCGAACCCCAGCCAGCGCACTACTCTTGCCCAAGTCGGTCATTAATTTCCCATCAGCAATGTACACAAGTAATTGATCTGATTACTGATTATAAACTGGCTGATATATCTGACAGAAATTACTGACCAGCGGTGCCATAATGGACTGAGTATCCGCTTGCACTTAATATATACTATATACATTGCATGTATATTTGAAAAAAAAAAAACAATAATATAATAATATAAAAATAATGGAAACAAACATAACATCAATACTAAGACAATATAGCAATCATCACCCTAATAGCGAAAACCCAATATACACTTTGCTTGCTTTGGCAACTAAGTAGAATTATGTGTTTAAACGTGATTACCCCCATTGAGCAAAGCAAGCAAAGTCGAAAGTAGTGGCCCGTTTCTGTATCACTTCTCGTCATTCTCGATCGTCCTGTTTCTGTATCTTTGGTGAATCGAGAATCGAGAATGTATCGATCGAGAAACTTCTCACCGACGATTTAGGTAGTGAGAATTAAAAAAGCCGTTGAATTTTAAAAAAATTTTGAATTTAAAAAGTGTAATACGGTAATAATAATTACAATTTTAATTATTAAATTATTATTTTTATTATTAATAATTATTAATATTGAAAATAATAATGTATATTTGTTACTATAATTATAAATTTAAGAAAAAATAGTTGTATATATAATACTACCCTTATCAATAAAAGAAAAAGAAAAAATAAAAGCAGTGTAAAAAAAATTAAGAATAATAAATTAATATAAAATATAAGTACATATAATATATTTTTTATTAAATTTTATTGTAGGGGAAGGTCAGGTAAAACTAATATATTATAATTAAATAATTATTAAATATAGATATATTCAAGATTTTGTTTTTTTATGCTTCTAAATAAAAACAAAAGAATTATATTAAAAGACACAAATGGTATTTACAGTGTTTCATCCTTTATTTTTTATTGTTTATTACGATTAATACCAATCATACCGGTTTGTATTACTATTCATGCAAATAAAAATATTACAAAATAGTAGATATTTTATTCTACTTCTCCTTACTTACTTAATTTTTTCACATGTAGTAACACATGTCGATCAATATAAAAAAAGCAAAATGTTTACAAAAATTTCTAAAATTTACCTGCAACAAATTATTCTTTTTTATTATACCGTATTTATCTTTTTGTTTTTTCTGTTCATAAAATTATCTTAAATTTAAAATTGTACTTATTATTTTTGTGATTAAATACACTTATAACTTAAATTCATAAAATGAAAAATATTGGTTAAATCTAATTATAATATTCATAGATATAAACTTTTATATGATAGAAATTTCAAATATTTGAAATAAGCGGTTAAATATGTAATTAATATTGAATACACAGAAGTTCTTTTTTTGAGGTCAAGTGACTTGTTTCTTATTTATAACTAACGAAGTCCTTGGTGGTTTCGAATTATTTTTCGTTCATTGGAAAGATAATAAAACAGTCTTTACTTTGATACTTGAATTGTACAGATAGGTCTAGTGATGCCAAAGATATGGTACATCAAATTCAAATTTTCATGGAAAAAAATGCAAAACTTTGAGTTCAAGGTCAAATATCTCAAAATTTTGTCTTATTTTTTTTAAATTTTCTTTACTTTTTCTTATTTGCAATTTATTTCATTCAATTATATGTCTTGGTTTTTGAGTTATGCAAAAAAATGTGGGTTATACCAAGAAAATTAATAGCGGTCATCTCATAAGGAAGGAGGAGAAAGATGGAGGAAAAAGACCTCAAGGACGTCCACGAGAGAGATGGGCAGATAAAATACACAGAAATGCAGCCAATATGTTAAAGTGCAACAACTGGAGGGACGAGGCATTAAACCGCGAAAACTGGAGATCAAAGTTAAGGTCGACCCGGTCCGAGTTGGACTGTAGCGCTAAGAAGAAGAACATTGCAATATAGAGATTGTTATGCGAGAAAATATATGTACAGTAATACATAAATATTCAATTTTCGTAACTATGTTGTTTGGTTAATTTTTTTTTCCATTTTTTTTATTGTTGCGTGGTCTTGTTTATACAAGTGTACACACATTATGTATATGGGATGATATTATTACCCATCGCTATTGTGCATTCCAACTTGCCATTCCAATTTCGCAAGTTTTTTTTGGGCATTCATACATTGATAAAAGACAGATGCTATTCTTTATGAAATACATACATGACCTTAACTATAATGTAGAAGCACAATAAAAATATTTTTTTTAGTTTTTATAATCCTATAATTTTTTATCTATGAACTGTCCAAACATTTTGAATTTAGGAATAAAGTGTCCGTATAGTGTTGGTATGTACGTAAGTGTGTCTTTTGTATATGTGCTTCTTTTATTTGTCGGTAGTACGCAAATTTGAAATATAAAAGCAAATTAATTGCGATATCTATATTATATTAAAAATATAGATAATTAAAATAACTACGCAAAAAAAAATTATTTTACATATTAATATATGGCTAATGGATATGCTAATGACTAATCTATTAATTCCTTTGGCTGAACTTCCGAATTGGTGCCACCAGATTTTGATACGAGACCATCGAATAATGATACTTTGGAATGTCCTCTTTATATGTCTCTGTTGGCGCAAATTCATCTTAAGCACGCAAATTACCCTTAAAGAGTTTTGGTCCAAAATGGCGGGTTTTACGAAATCTGTTATGTCTCTAGATCAAAATTTTGGATCGGATTAGTTAATATACCATTTGAAAGAGAACTTACTGTTCTATTTGTCACAGTTTATTTCACTTTGATTGGATAAGCGGTTCTTGAGATATAAACTCAAACTTAAACTCAAAATTTCGCGTTTTTTAAAAATCAATTTTTCAACTTCTGTTGATGACGCTATAACTTCAAAACTTGAACGATGACATATATCTTTTATTATATCATTTAAAATATTTTTTTGTTCCCTTTCCAATGATATCACATTTCTGTATGGAAACTTTATAAATAAAAAAAATAAATGCACAAACTTACAAAAAAATGCGAAAAAATACACATTTTACATGCATTTTCAAACATTTTTGAGTAATTATTTCAAAATTTACTATTTTTCGTAGTATTATTTACCTTTTACAAAATATGTAAAAAATTTAGTGATATTCAAGTTTGTTCACCTTTTGCAAAAATGTACAAAAAATTCAGTTAAATTCAATTCAATTAATTCAAAAAATCTTCATCGCCCTTTAGCGGCTGAACGGTTGAAATTACACCCCCTCTGTAATACAATTTTATGTTTATCTAGATGAGGCCTGTCTACTGTTTGCGAATTGACCATTTGAGGAAGTACACACTGTATAAGTTGCGTAAATATTGTTTAAAAATGTAAATATTTATTTCCCCCCCTGTGAAAGGTTTCTGATTTTAAATAATATAAAAAACAAAAATTAAATCAAAAAATTCATCAAACCAAATCAAAAGTAAATTAACATTCGTACTACAAAATAGCAATTGCTGAAGAATATATCTCATTGAAAAAATAATCTCATTACGTATTCTAATATTGAAATGTTGTTATTTACAAATTTATCTGCAGTTAATATATTGAAGGCAGAAATTATCATAAAAATCGTTCAGTTTCAAAAACCAGCAACAAAATACACGTGCAATGATTTTTATATACATAGCATACCATAAACATTATAAATAATGTATGTATACAATGTATATAATATACATTACAAATAATTTTGCAGCAAAATATCAACATAAAAAAAGAAAAGAAAAAGAATAAAGAAATGGCAACTAACAAAATAATTCATACAATATCATACAAATTTATATTTATATCAACATCTAACATTGTCCAGTGACTAGCATATAGCATATAACAAAATATATATTATATAAAGATCTTTATCTCTTTATAAAGGTTACATAATGTGCACAATTTATATATTTGCTGCGTTCCTTTTGACCAAGTAAAGTACTCCAAAGTACTCGGGAGTATATTGTAAATGGAACGCAATTTTTTTACTTTGAAGTAAAAAGTAACCTCAAATTTCAAGGCATACGCATTTCTAAGGCAATGTAAATATTGGAGTGACAGTTGGCCATGCTCCAATTTCAGCCGTTATGTATTTCAAATTTATTTAGTTGTTGATTATAGATTCTCCATAACCTTAAATAATAAAAAGCCACCAATTGAATAACAAGTATAATAAAATATTACAGACCTACTTCTTTAATCTCTAACGATTAAAACACAAAAACCTTTGACGGCGAATTGTGGCGTAACTAACCATGCAACTGTCAAGTAAATTACTCGAATACAAGAGGTGGTATTACCACCTAAGAATGAAAAAATTTTCAACAATTTACTTCGTCTCAAAACCAATAATAATTTTCGTGGTGAAACTTCGCTTATGTGGGTGTGAGAGTGATCTGCTTTAAAACGAAAATTGTTCCATTTAAAATACACTAGGTAAAATATCTATGTATATTATTAGTCAATAGTTATAGGATAATACATTTCATATGCATTTATATCGGGTTTTCCAATAGGGACATAACAATTTTGTGTTTTGATACAAAGGAGGCCTCGAACATTTGTCATAATCTGTCAACTTCAGAACGTCAGTAATGTAATGTAATATATGTACTTCACTTGGAATAAATTTGAACCTTACATATTAATTATTCTTTATTTTAATTAAATATAAAATTGTTATGTCCTTACTGGAAAACCCTACATTATTAGTATTAAGTATTATATTATATTATAGAAGTTGTTAGACAAGTAAGCGTACAATATATATATGTAGAGTATTATTGGTATTATATTCAATTTTGATAGCTATTAAATTGTTGTTTTTGTTGGTTTATATTCTTTATTATTATTATTATTATTATTATTATTATTATTATTATTATTATTATTATTATTATTATTATTATTATTATTATTATTATTATTATTATTATTATTATTATTATTATTATTATTATTATTATTATTATTATTATTATTATTATTATTATTATTATTATTATTATTATTATTATTATTATTATTATTATTATTGTTATTATTATTATTATTAGTATTATTATTATTACAAAATTTTTAGCTTCCAATAAGATAATGTTATTAAAGGTTCTTATGAAAAATTTTTGATTTAGTTATAACTTAGTGTATAGATTTATTTCTTTTGTAAATTTTAATATTTTATTGTACGTTGTTAAATCATCTTCTTTCAGTAATTTGTGTTTTATGTTGTTCTTGTTCTTTATATTTGTTAGATTTTTGCATTCGTCAAAGATTTGTTTGATTGTCAAGTTGTTTCCGCATGTGCATATTGGTGGATTTTGTTTTTTTATGTGGTGTATGTGAGTTATATGTTCTATTCTTAGTCTTGTAATTTTTATTGAATCTATTCTATTTAGTAAGTATATGTTTTTCCATGCTATGGTATCTTTCTTCAGTTCTTTTAGTTTATTGTTATCGTTTTCGTTATTCCACGTTCTGTTCCATGTTTCCTGTATTTTTTCATATATTTCCTTTTTATATCATTTTTTATTATTTCATATTCTTGGTTAACTAGTTGGTTTGTTGAGTTTTTGGCTAGAGTATCAACCATTTCATTTTTTCGGATGCGGCTATGGCTGGGGATCCACCTAATGCGATATGTTTTCTCTTTATTTTTGTATATTTCTTTTTTTATTTTCATAGCTATGGGATTTGTTGGGTATGTTTTTTTTATTGCTTGGATGGCGCTTAATGAATGGTGATGCAGATGGTGATGTTATTGTTTGTATTTGTGTTGTAATGCTTTTGTATATTGCATACAAACATTTTGTCTGGTAAACTATATTGTTGAATAGTGTCGTTAATCATGATGTAGGCAAACCAAAGTGTCCCAAAGTGTAGGCAAACCAAGCGCTTTTTCAAAAATCCAAACCGGGCTCTAGCGGCTTTTCTACTTAAACAGGGAAGGAAGGACTGCAGGGCTATGGTCAACGCTCTTACAGGGCATAACTCCTGTGAAAAGCATCTCGCTACCATAGGAGTCATCAGTGATACACTGTGTGCTTCTTGCGGAGAGGAGGAGGATACCACGGAACACTTCTTGTGTGAGTGCCTAGCCTTCTCCTCTATTAGAATGTCTATTTTCGGCACGGATGTCATTAGACCCGAAAAAATTGGGACTGAAAGTCGAGTGGAACTCCTTCGTTATCTAAGAGCAACGAAGAAGTTTGACTAGACGGGTGCTTCGAGTACAATGGACAGCTTTATGTCTGAGTGCTCTGGTTTCATACCTCCCCTCTAACAAACAACAACAACAAATGATGATTGCAAAACCTACTTTAGTTCCAATTGTTGGGCCGTAGGTGAAGATTAATGTTGAGTTTTTATATTTTTCATGTATTTGTTTTAGTGTTAATTGTTGATATGCTTCTTTCGTTGTGACCACTTTTTTATATCTAGTGAGGTTTACATCATATTTTATATT
This sequence comes from Villa cingulata, assembly GCA_951394055.1. Classification (NCBI taxonomy): domain Eukaryota; kingdom Metazoa; phylum Arthropoda; class Insecta; order Diptera; family Bombyliidae; genus Villa; species Villa cingulata. The sequence continues at coordinate 26,149,818 of OX596019.1, read as the reverse complement.
ATTTATTTGCCATGGTGGAAACTGTGTATTATTTTAGTCTTGTTTAGATTGATTTTGTGTTGTATTTGGTATTCGTTTAGTAGTTTTAACATCCTTTCGTAGCATGTAAGTTTTTTTGGATTGTGATTCGAATTGTTTGCAAAGAGGATTGTTTTATTATCTATTGTGTTAATTGGATAGTTTTCTTGTGTTATTGTTTTTGTGATAAAAATCATTCCTTGTTTGCGATGCCCGATTTTTGTTGGTATTTGACATGAATCGATGTAAAGGCTGTTTGTTGGGCTGGTACGGACAGCGCCAGTGGATAGTCTGATTCCGGAAAGCGTAATTGTATCAATTTTTTTAAGTATATTATTGTTAGCACTTGAGTGTATAAACGATCCATATTGTATAGTAATTGTATCAATTTTTTTAAGTATATTATTGTTAGCACTTGAGTATAAAAACGATCGATCATCATCAGCTATTGAGAGTATGGTTGTATTTAGTATTTTTAGTAATAGTTTTCGATCCGAGCCATATTGGCTATTTGAGAGAATCTTCAGGATATTTAGAGCTTTTTTGCATTTTTGTATGGTTTTTTCTATATGTGGTTTCCAAGTTATGGTTTGTCGAATGTAAGTCCGAGGTATTTGTGTTTGTCTGTTATTTCTATGTTCTGCTGTGGTTTTATTTGTATATTGTAGCATTTTCTCTTTCTTGTAAAAATTATTGCCCTTGTTTTTTCGGATGAAAACTTTATTTCTTTATTCCTTGCACAGACTTCAAGTTTGTTAACTGAGTTTTGAATTGCTCTTTGTACTATAGAAATATTTTGGTTAGATCACATATAAAATAAAGTATTTATTTTATATGTGGTTAGATGTTAGTATATTACTAGGTCGTCTGCGTGCAAAATATGTTTCGTAGGTTTTTTTATTTCATTTTGTATGTTGTTGATGCCAATTGAGAATAGTGTTGTGCTTAAGACGGATCCTTGTGGAATACCGTTTTCTATACTTTATTTATCTGATTTACTATTGCCACACATTACTTTAAAAGTTCTATTGTCGAGGAAATGAGCAATAAATTTTACCATATTTCCTTTTAATTCTATTCATATAATTTCGTCTAATATGTTTCTTCGCCATATTCTATCATATGCCCTTTTTATATCGAAGAATATTCGCTATTAGCTATTTGTTTTCTCTGTATGTTTTTATTATTTCTGACTCCAAAAATGCTAGTGCGTCTTGTGTTCCATAGTGTCTTCTAAATCCCAATTGGTATTTGTTTAATAGATTATGTTTTTCCAAATACCATGTTAATCTTTTGTTTATTATTTTCTCAAGTATTTTACACATGGGATTTGTCAAGGATATAGGCCTATGGCTGTTAACATTTTGTTTTTCTTTGTTTGGCTTCAGAATAGGTATCAACAATGCTTCTTTCCAAGATTCGGGTAGTTTGCCTGTTTTCCAGATATGATTGAATAGTTTTAGAATATGTTCTTTCTGTATATATGTTAAATTTTTTATCATGTCATATATATCTTCGGGTAAATTTGTGATATTAAATTTTATTATGAATAGACCATTGTCTACAAGTTCGCCGTTTATATTTTTTTGATTCTTTGTATATGTGTGACGTATTGATTTTCTAACTCTTTTAATATTTCTTTATCTTCTAAGTATATTAAATCACTTGAGTACTTATATTACTCCTCGTGATTGATTTAAACTTCTATGTTCTCTAATTTCGATCTCGATATCATCTGTTAGTTTTTTTAAGTTTAATAATTTTTTTGCTTGTGAAATATTTTTCGTTTTCAACAAGATTGATCCATTTTTTCGTTTTTTGCATGTCTCGATTTTTCCTGCTGTATGGTCGATAATCTTTTTTAGTAGGAATGGTGAGACTCTTTGTAATGTTTCACTATTTTCACTTTTTCTGGTCATTATTAAATATTTTGGACCGGGAGCATTATTCTCCCTAATCAGTTCTGGTTATTTTTCTCCTTATACTACCCATTGGTATTTGTTTTCAATTTGTAAAGAAATTAAAGAATTTTTATTTTAGAATTGCATATTTATTAATTGCTTAGTAATAATTTTTTTTATATACATTTGCTACAAATAATTGATTTTTGGGAATGTTCGTTGCATAGATTTTTTTTACATTTGCATCATAGTAGTTTAGAAGCTCTGCCTTTGTGATGAGGACACATATAGCACCGCTTTCTCTTACGAGGATTTTCTATGCTACTGGTTACACAGTCTTGAGTTGGTGATACTACTTCTGCGATAGTACTTCTTAGTGGCCGTGAAAGATATTTTGTCTCTCTTTGTAAAATATGTGGAGTTACTAATTCCATTGACAAATTTCTTAAAAATAATCGTCGTGCTTTTACTTTTTTTGATGCATTCAAATTTGAATACGTTTTCATCCAAATCACATATGCAGCGATGCCCACAACATCGATGAGGTTGTGAAAAATAACAACATGCCATCTGTTTGACTTTCTTTTAGTTGAAAATGAATGACACATTTGGTCCAAAGTATCAACCACCCCCTTAGTGGAATTGTAATATAGGTTAACTTCCGGTTTGTTTTTGTTGTTGGTGTCAATCGTTCTAGTGCGATGCATGGTGGATAAAAATATTACTGATTGATTTTTTTTTTGAACGTAGCTCACCAAAGAAATTTTTTTCCTGAAACCAAATACACTTCAGAGTGGTTCTCTGCGTTTATTTGGTAGAAATTCTGTTGGAATGCATGTTTTATTTTTTCTCAAAGTGCCAACAAAATTGAGACCTCTGCTCAGTAATTGATTCGCAAGATTATAGGACGAAAGAAAGTTGTCAAATGTGAAATTTCTGTTGGTGTGGAACAGAACTCAGAAAGCATCAATACCACGTTTTCTCCTTGATTGCAGTCTCGTTTGTTCCTTCTTTGCCAAGATAAGGAATACCAAACAAGGGATAGGATGTAGCAGAATCACATATCCACCAAATCTTTATGCCATATTTATCTGGCTTTGAAGGTATATATTGTTTGAATGCCACTCTGCCTCGAAAAGGAATCAACTGTTCGTCAATTGTCAGGTAAATTCCAGGTACATATGTTTTTTTTTAAGTTGGTCATAACAGAATTCCAAAGTTCTCTTATTGGTGCAAATTTGTCATTCTTTCTTCTTTCCGATCTTGTTGACACGTCATCGAAACGCAAATGTCGTGAAATTTCTGCAAATCTATTTTTTGACATTGTTGCTCTATATACTGCATGACCATGAACTGGATTCCAGAAGTCAGTGAAGTCAATAATACCTTCTTTTTCTGTGCCAGCATAAATAAGCAGCCCTAAGAAAGCTCGAATTTCAACACTGTCAGTCAATTTCCAATTCTGACTTTCCTTCTCTTTTCCATGAATATTTGTAAAATTTACTATTTCATTGATGATTGTATTGTCAAAGAAGAGGTTGAATGCATCATCTACGTCCTCAATATGTTTTCCTGGTGGTAAAACAACTTTATCTAATTGACATTTGATGACGTTGTGACTAGCCGATCTTTTTTGATCAAACGGTAGAGAGTTCCATTCAGTTCCATCTTTCCCAAAGTATTTGTCAGCTTCATATTCAACTTCATTTTCATCGTCGCTCAATTCAATCTCATCAGGCAGATCCTCAAAAGTTTCAATAACATCTTCTTCACTATTTTCACTGACCCAATCATCAAATTCTCTGTCTTCATTTTCTTCAAAACTATTATCACTGTCTGAATTGGCTTCAATCGCTCTTCTTATTTCCTCAACTGTAAGTTTTTGTTTTCTTGCCATAATTGCATGTACTACAATTTTATTATGTACGAATGTACACAATACGTAAAGAAAATTTAATTTTATCACTCAATTCATTATTTGAAGTAAAATGTAAAATCAGTAGAAATTAGTACCTTACTTGTAGTTAAAAAAATTAAGAAATAACACCTGAAAAACTGAACAACTGCGAATTCAAGTACAAAAAAACAAGAACTAAATTATGAAACGATTACGTGCTACTTACGGTTCAACAGCAAATAAAAAATCGATAACAGAATAACGGTTTTTAGACTTATACTCTATGCACATAACGTACTCGTATATGTGAATTCAATGCGGTGATCGTGAATCACTGTCTGGGTGGATTAGGTGTGAAACAACTAAAAGAAGTGTATATTTGTTCCCGTTACACTTTTTTTTTTTTTTTTTTCATTTTTACATAGTATTTCTTTAAAGAAAAAAAGTCCGTGGATATGAAAAGGATGGCCTATATAACATTTACAAATTTAAATGCCAAGCTTGAAGCAGTGATTCAGAGTCACCAGATAGGCGGATTAGGGTTAATTAATGTTTTATTTTCTAAGGTGTTAATTTTTAATATATCTGGTGGTTTTATATGAGGGTTATTTTCTATCCTTTTTTCTACCCGTAGTACTTTGTGTTAATTACACTTTCACTTTACTTCTTTTCACATAAACTTGAAAATTCACTACTTTGCTTCTATAACACTTCCGCATAGAACGACCGACTTTTAGAAACTGGGTTTATATTCTTTTCTTTATTTTTTTTTATGTTCGTGCGATCTTGTTTATACAAATGTACACACATATGTATATGGGATAATATTACCCTTCGATATTGTACAATTTCACATTGCTTTTGTACTGTTTTTATGTACATACATTGATAAGATAAAAATTATCCTATATGAAATATCATACATGGCCTGAAACCAGAATGCAATTTTTGAAAAAAAAAATTGTTTGTTTACATTTTTTGGAACAATTTTTTTTAAATTTATTTCTTCATAACGTTTACACGTTTGTACGTATATATGTTAAATACATATTTTATAGTCTGAATAAGAATCTGGTCTAAGAAAAATCTGAAGGAAACTCTCCCCTCTCTTCAATGATACCTGATATGCTTCTCTACGTTCTTTGTTTCAAGAGTTATTGTGCTTCAAAGTCAGATATTAGTGATTTTTTGCCATTTTTTTCAGAGATAACACAGGCTGTGGAATTACAGCGCCCTCTATATTAATTTTTATTTAAATTAGCAGATAGCCCAGAATGTCCGCTTCATTTTAGTATTGTACAGTAAAGATCTATCTCTTACCAATTCAATACCAGCGCATAATAAACAATATTTGAAAAGCCATTTTTTAATAAAATACGGTTTTTTGATATGAGTTTTACATGATATTACATGATTTTACACAATTCAAACACTAAAAAGATAGAACATGGAAAAAACTGTGAGAGATAGATCTTTACTGTACAATACTAAAATGAAGCGGACATTCTGGGCTATCTGCTAATTTAAATAAAAATTAATATAGAGGGCGCTGTAATTCCACAGCCTGTGTTATCTCTGAAAAAAATGGCAAAAAATCACTAATATCTGACTTTGAAGGACAATAACTCTTGAAACAAAGAACGTAGAGAAGCATATCAGGTATCATTGAAGAGAGGGGAGAGTTTCCTTCAGATTTTTCTTAGACCAGATTCTTCTAGCTAATACACCGTAGTTATTAAAGGGTGTTTCGTAGATTGAGTGCGAAAAATCTTCATCGCCCTCTAGCGGCTAAACGGTTGAGATTACCCCCCCCCCTCTAGAACGATTTTTTGTTTGTCTAGGCGAGACCTATCTACTGTGTGCCGGATGACCACCCGAAACGGGACACCCTGTATAAACCTTGCCGTGGCGATAACGAACACAATAAAAAAAGAATTATCCAATTTGGTGCCAGCGTTCGGAAGTTATGAGCGTACATACATTTCGCAGATTCATTTTTATATATACAGTGTCGTGCAAAAGTTAACGTACGACAAACAAATTCATTATCTGTTCAATATTTTTATAAATTTTTTGAAAATAAAAACCTTTAAACTGATTTTTTTAATTTTTTTAATTAAAAATAAACCTAATTAATTTATTAAATTATACAATTTTATTTTAATTATTAAAATATTAATAAAATTTCTTAACAACTACAATTATTTATGTTGCAAAAGTTAACGTACGATTATACTTTTAATCCTTAAATCTACTTTTAATATTTTGTAGGATATCCTTTTGCTTGAATTATTGCTTCAAGACGGCGAGGAATAGACAAAACAAGATTTTCTGTAACTTCTGAAGAAATTGATAGCCATTCTCTTGCAATTACATCCTCCAATTGCCTTTTTGTTGTTATTTCATGTACTCTCATCCTTTTTTCAAATAATGCACATAAATGTTCTATGGGATTGACGTCAGGAGATTGTGGTGGAGTCTCAAGTACATGAGGAACATTATAAATGATCAGTGTGCTTTGGATCGTTATCTTGTTGGAAATAAAAATCCTGATCCAAGTCCATGTTTTGTGCACTTTCTCGCAAGATATTCTTCAATATGTTCAAATAATCATATTGATTCTTAGTGCTTTCTATAAACTGTAAATTCCCAACACCAACTGCTGACATACAACCCCACAATATAACGCCACCACCTCCATGTTTAATTGTATTTATCAAATTTTTAGGTGAATATGCGGTATTCTTCTTTCTCCAGACTATTTTTTTCCCATTACATCCAAAAATGCAAAATTTGCTTTCGTCAGAGAATATTACTTTTCTCCAGAAATTCATATCCTTATTTACATATTGTCTAGCAAACTGTAATCTTTTTTTTCTATTCACTTTTGATATGTATGGTTTTTTTACAGCTGTGTATGATTTGTAACCAGCACGATGCAATATCCTGCATATTGTAGAACGATGGACTTTTTTATCAAATCGTTCATTAACTTAACGATGTCTGTAGCCTTTATCTTTGGATTTTTTACTAGCATTCGCTCAACAAATCGTTCTTCCCTTCTTGTTAGTATCTTTGGACGACCTGTTCTACATTTCGTGTGTAACCGTTTTTCATTTTTATATCGCTCTATAACCCCTTGTATGGTCGATTTTTTTCTATTTAGTATATCTACTATTTCCTTATATGATTTTTGCTTCTCATAAAGGTTAATTATTATTTCTTTTTCAGGAAAATCTAGGCGTTTTCTCGTTTTCACACTCATGTTCAATTTTCACTTCAAATTTACTTTTATGACAAGCCTATCTAATAAAATGATGAATAAATTGGAGTAGAAATATTATTTTTGATATAATATTGAAATACAAAACATGTTTAAACATGTTCAAACATGAATTTGAACCGAATCAATCGGAAAAACTTTGAAATTTTAGAATCGTACGTTAACTTTTGCAACATAAATAATTGCAGTTGTAAAGAAATTTTATTAATATTTTAATAATTAAAATAAAATTGTATAATTTAATAAATTAATTAGGTTTATTTTTAATTAAAAAAATTAAAAAAATCAGTTTAAAGGTTTTTATTTTCAAAAAATATATAAAAACATTGAACAGATAATGAATTTGTTTGTCGTACGTTAACTTCTGCACGACACTGTATATGGATTAACTAATTATTCGTTGGTATAGATCGACCTATACGAATAGATGGCGTTGTAGAAACTATGTTGATTGAAGAACGGATGCTGAAGATAACGATGATGAACCAATTTAACAATGAATGTTTGAATTTTCAAAATTTAAAAAAATTATATACGAACTGAAGATTGCCGTCGGGAATTGATGACTGTCGAGATGAAATATTTATTACTGCCTCGATGAAATTTAATTTTTCCAAAATAGTTTAAGTTTTTTGATGATACTTTTTCCGCGATGTTTTCTTTAGAAAATTTCTAAGTCCAAGAAATTTTCTAAGTTTTTGGCGATGCTAAATTTCGGCTCTAAGTATTAGAAAATTTTTGTGAGAAATTTTCTAAGTCTTTTTAGAAAAAATCAACTTTAACAATTTTTTTCTGATGACGAATTTCCAGTAGAAAATTGCTGTTTAAGTACTGGCAAAAATTCTATTCTATTCAAATTCTATTGGTACTGGTAATTCAGCTTCTATTTGACAATTTTGACATGGTCGTATGTAATGTATACAAGTATATATATATTATATGTATTGAAATGTTATTTATTTATTTATTTATTGTTATTTAAACTTAGTATACTTAACCTAAGTCTAAATCTAAGGCACGCGGCAACTAGGCCATTATGTGCACTACACTAATTACTTTTACCTACTACCTGTAATATCATATTATAGTCTTACTTAAATTGAACTTATGAACTAGCTAGTTTTGATTTTTAGATAAATTTATTGTTTAATGAACTTAATTGTTAGTTTTCTAAATTTATTTTTAACTATTTTTATATACTAATTATTTATATAATAGGCCTTCATTTATATATATATTTTTATATATATATATATTTTTTTTAATTTTGCGTCTTTGGCAGTTAGCTCAATAGATGGATAAGATTAAAGGATTAGTGATGGAGGAAAGAGTTTCATTGATGGATTGTATTATAAGGGAAGCCTCCTTACTGTTAGGTGTCATTGATATAGAATTAGTTCTGTCATTCATCACAAGTCCGTTTGTGATGAAAATGTTTTTAGCAGTCTGGCAGTCAAAAAATATATGCTTTGCTGTTAGAGTTGTATTTGGGCAGTGAGGACATAAGGGAGATGATTCCTTCCTGAATAGATGTTGTTTGACTGCTAGGAAATGTCCTAATCGCAGTCTAGTGAAAGACACTCCTATTGATCTTGGAACGTCTATTAATGCCGAGGAGAGGAAATTGGGGTCTTGGTGTAGGAAGAGGAATTCGCCGGAATTCTGTATCTCTGTTTTTTTATCATCCTGTATTCTTTTACGGAACCATCTTTTTACAGATTTGTAATCAGGTGGTACTTTGAGGAAAACTGGGTAATGACAATATAATTTTGCTGCTTTGTCAGCATATTCATTGCCTCTAATTCCTGCGTGAGCCGGACACCATGTGAGTTTGATGTTGTTGTTAGTTTGCAGGAATGTCGTTTGCAGGATTGGCAGTCGCTTTTATCGTGGATAAGGAGTCTGATATTATAAGGGTTGTTTCTTTGGTATCAGATGCTATCTGACATGCCTTTATTATTGCACAAGCTTCAGCCGTGAAGACAAAACTCCACTCCGGCAATATATAGTTACTCAGGAGTTTGCCGTCATTGCCCACAACGGCAAAAGTTGTGCTGCTAGTTGTTTTTGAAGCATCCGTGTAAATTCTTCTTGTGTGTGGGATGTTTTCAATGTGTGAGAGGAAAAATTGAGCTAGCTGGATCTTTGAATGATTTGAATTAGGAGTGAATAGATATATATTGGATAACTTTTTCCATGGTGGGATCCTTTGGAAGGGTATCGGATCAGGGAGATTATTTTTAATTTCCGGGGGAGTGATTTTGCAGACCTGTACTAAGGATGATTTTTTGACCTGATAGGATGCAGGATATTGAAATATGGCGTTTGTTAGCGAATGTAAGGAACTTGATGTATTATGAATATTTTTGGTGATTAGGTTTGCGGCTAGACATTTTAAACGATACGTCACAGTAGGTAAGTTTGCTTCGAAAAGTAGACTGCAAATTGGAGTTGTTCTCAAGGCGCCAGTGGCAATTCTTGCTGAAGTATTTATGTGGACCTGTATTTTTTGGAGGTGTTTTTTAGGGCCGAAGCCAAAAAGTGTAATACCGTAGTCTATCTTGCCAATGATGATAGACTTCGCTATCTTACACGCCAAGGGAACAGGGGGGCCTTTGTTTCTGCTACAAAGCACTTTTAACAGGTTATTCCTCTTAGAAAGATCATTCGACAGTCTATTTAAATGCAAATTCCAGTTGAGTGTTGGGGTGAAAAAAATGCCCAGTATTTTTAGATGTGGAGAGAATTTGACGCCTTGATTGAGTATTCTGATTTCTTGTATGTAACATTTTCTTTTTCTACACACATGCAGAGCTTCGGTCTTTTGGTTGGCAATTTTAGCTCCGTTATTTGTGCACCAATCTGCCACGGTTTGGTAAGCCTGTGTGAGCGTCTGTTCTACCAATTTCTCTCGACCTGAGGGGTAGAGTGTCAGATTGTCAGCATATATGTGTGCGAATAGGTCTGGGATATTTTGCAACTTAACAGCGAGAGAATAAATATAAGTGTTGAAAAGGTAAACTGACAAAGGTGATCCTTGCGGGATTCCATTCTCCAGTGTGTATTTCGAAGTGCGTTGGTTGTTGCACCTCACCACAAAGCTTCTATCACTGAGAAACGATTCTATAATTTTAACGAAGTTTTTGTCAACGTTCCATTCTATCAGTTGGCGAATAATTGCATGTTTTGAGACTCTATCTTATGCTTTTTCAAGGTCGAGTACCATTAACACAGAGTGATGTCTCTTGAACAGTGCCCACTCTAAATTGTGTTGCATCTCCTGGAGGAGGGAAATAGTACCTCTTCCACGTCGATACCCCGCAACTATTGGCGGAAGCTTCTGTTCCAAGAGCCAAGCTAATCTGTTAGCTAGAATTCTTTCGAGGATTTTTGATGGGATTTTAAGGAGTGAGATAGGTCTAATTTGATCGGTTGTGAGGATTTGGTTGGTGTTCTTTGCCAGTGGGATGACCTCTGCAACCTTCCACACAGTTGGGAAGGATCCAGAACCCATCAACATGTCGAGTACTTTGAAAAACCTGTACTTCCAGACATGCATTGAATTTTTAACCATAGCTGAAGAGACTTTGTCTAGGCCTGGAGCAGTACTCTTACAAGCTTTGAGCGCTAGCTCAAATTCTTGCAGAGTTAGTGGATGTTGTAGCCTAGTATTAGGGTAGGAGGGACTTGTGTGCAAACGATTTTGCCTCAAAGCTTTCTTTTGACATGCTTTGTGTGTGTCTGGAATGTAAGAAGAAGAAAAATTTGAAATGCTTTCTGCTATAGCTTTTGCAATTTCTTGGTGGTCTGTGATAATGTAGCCATTTTTGCTAATAGCTTCAATGTTATTCTTTTTTGTGGTACCCAATATGGATCTGACCTTTTGCCAATTTTCCCGTAACGAATTTGATGGGTGGATGCTATTCAAAAAGCCTTCCCATGCGTGTAATTTTGCTGTTTTTATAGCTCGTCTCATGTTAGCATTTGCTCTTCTATAAAGAACAGCATTTTCGCTTGTGTTTTTGCGCTTGAAGCGTCTCCAAGCGCTGTTCTTGATCTTTAGTAGAGCATGCACTTCATTGTTGTACCAAGCAGGTTTTGACTGTACTTTAGGTAATATTGTTATTGGCATGCTTAAAGAAGCAGCGAAATGAAGGGCCTTTGTTAAAATTGTTATTTCTCTAAAGCAGTGAGGACTAGCGGGCTTGGAGTGTAAAAATTGGTCCAGCGCCTGCTGGAAGAGGTGCCAGTCTGCCTTGCTGTCGTTAAAACGAGTTAGATTTTGAATGTTTTGTATGTTGGTTGCACTGGGCCTATCATACAGCGTGATGAGGATAGGAGCATGATCACTACCCTGCAGAGCGCACGCTTTCCATGTCGTTTTGGTGGTAATATCCGGACTAGCGAAAGATAAGTCAATATGACTAAGGGAGTTTCGTGATGATAGGAGTGTAGGCGAGCCATCATTTAACAGAACTAGATCCTCCAACTCAATCCATCTTTCCACTTGTCTTCCCCTCGAGTCCACTCGCTCAGAACCCCACAAGGGGCTGTGAGCGTTGAAATCTCCAAGAAGCAGTTGTGGTCCGGCAGATCCTGTGGTGAGCAGTTGTAGGTCGTGGGTTGGGTCGTCAGATTGACATTCAATGTAAATGTTGGAGATCCGAAGTGAAGAGTGAGAAGATAAGGTGATTGTTAATGCAGGATTATTTGTATAAGGATAGTCAACAGAAACAGGTATACCCTTCCTCGTGCGAAACGCTACTCCGCTCTTACGAGCGTCATAACGATTCGCATGAAAGAGGTCATATCTGTCTCTGGAACTGAGTGTAGAGGAAGTTGGGATGTGAATTTCTTGGATAGCGATAATGTCCGGGTTGTACCTCGTTATTAAAATATCTAGGGAAGGGCCATTCGAATAGAAGCCTGCCATATTCCATTGGAGTATGACGAGTCTTCTACGAACGGAATGGGAGGTTGTGGAAGGTGTATCCATTGTCTATATATCTATTCGCTTTTGGGAGGAGGTATTATCTCACTTTCAGAGTTAGATAATTGAATAGTTTCTTCATCAGAGTGGATATGGATATTTCTGTCTGGTGTTCGTGGTAGTAGGTTTGACATATCTACATCACTTGAAAGTATATTTTCTAGTTCTGTAGCTACTTGATTTTTGAAAGTTACTGGTGATTTAGAGAGAAGGCGATTGACCTTCTCTATTTGTGTATCAGCAACTGTTTGGTTTTGTTCATTTAAGTTTTGTGTTTGTGTGCTGTGTTTTGTTGTATTGTTGTCTACGTGTGTCTTAGTTGTGTTAGTTTGTGTTATATCTTTTGTTTCACTTTTTTTGACGGAGACTAAATGGGACGAAATAGAAGTTATTTGGTTAGTTGGAAAGTTGCTTGTGGAGGAAGTTTTTGTTACTTGAGCGTAACTTACCTCTGGTGTTTTTACGGATGCTTCTATATTTTTAAACCCATTGTAGCTGTTTATGTGCATTGTTGCCTGTGTTGGTGTTGGTAAAGATGCAAAAAATAGTTTCCTGGCTTCAAACCTGGTTAGATGCTTGTCAACCTGAATTTTTATGATTTCCTTTTCTCTTTGAAATGTTGGACATATTCTATCTAAGGTCTCATGGTTTCCTGTCGTATTGCAGCTGATGCATTTTGTTATTTTACATTTGTGCTTGATTTCTGCATCTGCAGTAGCTTTGGATTCACCACAAGATGGGCAAAGCCTAGTCGCGTCGCATTTATCTTCATGGTGACCAAGTTTGTGACACTTACGGCATCGTAGTGGACTTGGGTACCATTGTGAAACTTCATACTTTTGCCATAAAACGGTGATACTTTTTGGTATTGAATATGAATTGAAGGTCAAGTGTATGGTACCTGTGTTGACTCTTTTGTTGTCTTTTATTTTTGTGATGTGCCTTGCCTTAACAATGTTGCTGTTCGCATTTTTAAGTCCTTCAAGAAGTTCATTTTCTGTTAATTGCATTAGAACAGGAGCTCGAATATTCCCTTGGCTTGAATTTAATTTTTCGTGATAGCAAACTACACATGGTACGCCAAGTATATTATGTAAGTTTGCTTTTAATTTTTCAGCAGCAATATGGCTGCCTACTAAGATGAGATAGTGCCCCTCTTTAGTAGGTTTCAGACTTTTCATAGATTTGGTATGTATCTCTATGTGCTTTTGAATAGCAAATGGATTTAACCTTGAGATGCGATCTTTTTCATCTTTGGTTTTCAAAATTAAATATTTTGGGTCCGCACTTTGAAGTAAAAGGTTCTGTATTTCCGCTGGAGTTGGGTTAATTGTGTTGTTGTTGCCATTGTTTTTCAGCTTTCTTGCCTTTCTACGTCTTTTCTGCCCATTTGGTTCACTATCCGAATCTAGCTGCATGAACCTGTTTGCTGGTATTGATTTTGCTATATAGCCCTTATCGGGCGGCATGACGTATAAGTACCCTCAATAGAGGGAGACGACACTGACTATAATTTGGGTCAAAAACGGAGGGCGGCCCTGATCACTAAAACCAAAATAAATTATCACTACCTGCAATATTTTAATTGTCTTTTTCTTTTGTATTTTATTTTTGATTTTTTTTCTTTCTTCAAATTTGTATTATCACTATTGTGAACTGTTTATTTTATTTATTCAAAAAATTAAAAATTAAAAATTTTATTATAAATCACAAATTCACTACTACCTACTGCTTAGCTTGGCTAATGAGATGAGACGAAATTTAAAAATAACGAATATGGTATAACAAACTGTATTGAAATGTTTTTTATTTTTCTTAGTGTTCATTGTTTATATAAAATGAAAGTGTAGTGCAATTTAAGTATTTTGAGTTTAATGTTTTATGATGTTTTTTATATTCGCTGTTTTGTGTTTAAAGTAATGATTCAGTGTCGTGCTAATTGTTTTATGATAATAATAATTTGTTTATTTTGTTTACCAATATTTTTGTATGATAAATGTTTGTGACATCAGTGTTGTGATGTTGTGTTTATATATATTTTTATGTTATATATTTGTGCAATGTGAATAGTTTTGTTTTGTTTTATGTGCTATGTTTATAGACAGGTTTTATGTTGTGTATACTTCTGTGTTATATGTTTTGTGCATGTTTATGTTATATGTTGTGATATGGTATTTTGTTTACATTTGTTCTGTATATTTTAATGTTATTTATATGTTATATTAAAATGTTGTTAAATTATTACATATTTTATTATTTTCAGATTTATTGTAGTCGTAGTGTGTGGATCTTTTATTTTAATCAAGTAAGTATGCTTGAATATGTTTATGAAATATAATTTGAATAATTATATTTTCTTTTATTTTTTTTTTTGTTTTATTTTCAGAAAAAAGTTGAATGGATTCAACAGAGGATTTACAGCAAACATTAGAGTACGGGGTGGAGAAATCGAAATTGATAATCGATGGGTTGTCCCTTATAATTCGTTATTTTCGAAAATGTTTAATGCACATATCAATGTAGAATATTGCAGTTCAGTCAAGTAAATTAAATATGTGTAAATTAAAAATATATTAACAAGGGAAGTGATATGGATGTCAAATTCCAAAGAATTACTGATTAAAATCAATAAGATGAAATTTTAAGGTATCAAATGGGACGATATCTATATAAATAGTAGTGAGACAGTTTTGCGTATATTGGGGTTTCCGATTCATGACAGAGGTGCAGCTATTTTTCACTTAGCAGTTCACGTTGAGAATAGACAACGGGTATATTTTGCAAATAAAACAGCACAAAAAGTTGCAAACCAACCTGTTAATACTACGTTAACTGCATTTTTCAAATTGTTTCAAAGTGATCTGTTTGCTAGAACTCTTCTTTGTGGAGATGTTCCCAGTTATTACATATGGGACTAATCGCGAAGATTATTGAATCGACGAAAGAAAGGAGTTTCGGTTGAAGGATTTGAAGGTATCTTTAAAGATAAAGCTACTGGTCGAGCGATAATTACTGGAGATCCAAAAGCACAAGAGTTTACCGACAATCTTTTGAAAATTGAAAATGGCACCTACTCACTAGATCCACAGTCTGGCAAAATAATTTTAACTGAAGAGTTGTGTCATGTGGTAGACAGCGAAGAACACCTTATAGACAAAATTTATCCATCCATAGAACAAAATTATTTTAAAAAAATGTAGTGAAACGAATAAATGAAAAAATACAGGATATGGTATCGAGAGAGGAAAAAATCTATAAATCAATAAATACAATGATGAATCAAGATGAAAACTTAAACTTTCCAACGGAATTTTTAAATTCATTAAACTCACCTAATAGGCCTCCTCGTGAACTAAAGCTAAAAATTGGTTCACCATTTATACTACTGCGAAATCTTAATGCGCCAAAATTGTGCAATGGTACAAGATTATGAGTAAAACAAATTTTAAATAACATCATTGAGGCAGAAGTTCTAACTGGCAAAGAAAAAGGAAACTTGATTTTTATACCAAGAATTCAAATAATTGCAAATGATTTACCATTTTGTTTTAAACGGTTACAATTTCTTGTACAATTGGCTTATAGTATGACTATCAATAAGGCGCAAGGTCAGACGTTCCGATTTTGAGGAGATAATTTAAAAGAATCCTGTTTTTCACATTGTCAACTCTATGTAGCTTTTTCACGCGTGGGACAGAAAGAAAATTTATTTGTTTATGCACCAGAATGCAAAACTGTAAACGTAGTATATAAGAATGTATTTCAATAAAAATGTTTAGTTTATCAGCATAGACTAATAACACTATCCAGATGTGAAATACAAATGTTAAAAATTCATACATACAAGTAATTTTTACTAGCAGACAATTTAGTCATAGTAGCAGAAAAAAAGTTTTTCAACAAAAATAAAACATTTTAGTAGCAGACAAAAACATTTTCACCAAAATTAAAACTTAAATCATAGACTAATAACACTACAGATGAACAATTGTAATGAAAGAAATTGAACTATGCAAGCAAAAATACAAAAAGGTTTGTTTTTTAAACTTTCAAATAAATGTATAGTCATGCATGATCATGATACTCACCATACTCACCAATTCATTGATTCATTGCTTCTGCTTTGATCATTGTTTGAATCCTTTTATGTATGTGTATGTAACAGTCTATATAATATAAATATTATATAAATATAGTCACAGCAGACTGTCATATAGTCAAAAGATAAATTACTCATGATATATAGTATACTTTATATTCTTGGATATATAGTATACACAGCACAAACAATAAACATATACGTGTATTTATTGTTTGTGTCTATAGCCATGTCATGTCTTTAAGTATTTTGCTAGTAAAACTTGTTTTAGCTAGAAAAAATGTGCAAAGTGTGTATGGCATAGCATGGTACATGGTACATATATGCAAAAACTATAGAATATATAAGACGTTCCAAGTTGATTATAATCGAAAAAATAGCTTTAAGATCATATCCCAATATTGGTGGCTATAGCTTTTTTGCTGATGTTAATGTGATATTAATAACTCAATCCACTGTAATATAGGATATGATTGTGTACTGTGCAACATGAAATTGTTTTTATCAGCAGAACATGCCAATGCTTGGCAATACAACACGATAGAGTAGCGAGCTTTATATTGATAAATTGTTGTGTAGTTGTGTGTATATTTTCCTTTAACATTACTAACTTTATGTACCCGACAAGAGTGGCTATAGTAGTCTTTTGTTGTTCATATTCTATTTACTTTTATATGCCACGTCATGCTATAGTGATTTGATTATTATATAGATCATGGTTGTGTGGTTGTGTGTATATTTTTTTTACACATATCATTCATACGTTGGGTTTATTGGTAACGAATATTAGTGTAGTTTTAATTGTTATTTAATTTAAAAATTTTGGTATAATTTTTCCAAAAGACGAAATAATAATAAAGTAAAAAAATAGTAAAGCACAAAATTACTGGTTAAAACCAAATGAGCGATTTATGAATGTAGGTCATTAGAACTTAAAAACTTATAACTTCATATGGTATATATTCGTATGGTTGTATATACATTTATAGTACAATTTTGTCTGATAAGAATATCATATTGAAACAATTTATATATTTCATACTTCAAACTTATATATAATATAAGTATAACGACCTTGAATCTGAGATTAAAAATAAATCTTTTGTAATTTGTATAACCTCGCATAGAAGACGCATATTTCATGAAACATATCTTTCATTGTTATTGTAATAATGATCTCCACCTGTCGGGTATATAAAGGTATGAAATATTAAACATACATCAGTTTGTTCTCGTCTGTAAGTATAATCAACATGTTCTGGGTTGAAACAATTCACGATACAAGTAAATTTTGTGTCTGTAAAGGTGCATGGAAACATTTTAGAGTTATAGAGGCTGCTGTGTCTTCTGATGTACTCAACGTGTGGTGTACACCAATTAATGGAAATAAGAACTTGATTTTCAGTTTACGCAAAGGAGAACATTTTTTATCGCATTTACATTTCGTTCTGAATTTTTCTCAGTTTTAACATGTAAAATTTGAAGTTATTGGTGGAGAAATAGTGGTGTTAGGTGAATGCTATGATGGGTCAGTTGCATATAGAAATGTGAATCATTTTCCAACAGATTGTCCTTTTGCTGATGAAGAAGATTGGAGCCGAGTAGAAAAATTAACTAATGATAAAGAAGAAGATTGGAATCGATTAATTGACAAAAACAAAAACAAATCTCCAACACCATTAAAAAATCAAGATGTATTACAAGTAAAAATAGAAAACGTAAAACTGAAAAAATCAAATCCTAAATAAGTATTACACGAATGTTTCAATTAAAGTTTAATAGTAGTTCAACCGTCATCGAGTGCATATCAAACATTTTAACAATGAATGCAAAAATTTTTATTTTATTTGCTCTATTATGATATGCAATTTGTGGACCTAGCTATACCTATAAAATTAGATTCATCAAAAGGAAATAAAGGAAATTTGGAGTTTGCTCTTCAATTACCAAATAATGATATTGTTCAAATTGATTAATCATTTCCATTGCTTACAATTACAATACCTTCAATTACAACGAAATCAGAAGTTCCTCAGAATGACGATGAAAATACAACAACAACAACAACAGTAGAATCGGGTAGAGAAAACCCTGAACCAAAATATGTAACAGTAGATGAAGTCATTGAAGCATTTAGGCAAGAATTAATTAAAAAAGAAAGAAATATTGGAGGCTATATTGAAAGTGATCATCCAATTTATAGACACTTTAAGCTAGGGTTTCAGGATGACATCATGATGGCAATATGTTGTACTTATGATAGTAATTATAAGAAACGAAAATTAAATATTAGCTGCTATGAATATCATGAATATGAAACTGAAAGAACTTTAAGCAATGGTGAAGTTGAATTGATTCGTTTACAAGATACTGAATATAAAGTAGATGTCGAATATGTTGATGTCACGAATATAAAACAATACTACAACATGGAGATCTCTTAAGTTGTTATGAAGTTAACAAAATAATTTTAGTTTTTAATCAACTGTCTCAAGATAAACAACAATTAACATAATAGAATTACAAAATTTAAAAGAATTTATATTGAAATTCAATCATCTATTATTAGAAGAGCATCGTAATCAAATTTTCCGTGATTATACATTTTTGGATTCATATTCCGATATACCGAAGGTAAAATCAAAATATGGACTACACTACACCAGCTGTCCATGGTCTTTAGATGCCACTAAATTAGGTCCAGATACATGTGAATGTAGTGACGTATAAAGGGTGATTGCAAAAATAAAAAAACTAATGCACTTTTATTATAGGATAGTCAATGCAAAATATAAAGATTGTATATCCAATAATTGTTTTTAAATAAAAACACAAAATATGTAATTAAATATTGTAAATTTTATTGAACAAAAA
Organism: Villa cingulata; assembly: GCA_951394055.1. Classification (NCBI taxonomy): domain Eukaryota; kingdom Metazoa; phylum Arthropoda; class Insecta; order Diptera; family Bombyliidae; genus Villa; species Villa cingulata. The sequence goes on along the minus strand of OX596019.1, from coordinate 26,130,756 downwards.
TAAAGCATTATAATTTTTATAATAAATCTGTTTTATTAATCCAAGAATTGTCTTTATTAGAAAAACCTAACCACTTTACATAAACTTTATTTCCTTTTATTTTTAAAATTTTTTCAACTAAATATATATTAGGATGTTTTGTTATTGATATTTCTTTTTCATAAAACCCTCCTTCAATAGGATTTCCTTTAAAATCTTCTAAATAGTACATTACAGGATTTGAATTTTTAAATGATTTAATCTTAAATGTTTCTGTTGTCCAATTTGGTGTGTAGCCTTTTTCAAATACATGTTTATATTTGCTGATTCTCACATATTCACCAATCTTATATTTTGGTTTGCGGAATACTTTTAAATTATTATAAACCTTTTTCAGTAGAAATTTTTCCTTAGATGAGTTGACTTCTATTGGCCTCATTTGAATTGTACGATGCTTGTTATTATTATATTTGTCAACTAATTCTTGTACATTATCAATCCATTTATAAGATCCTCTCATGCTGAATTCTTTCCACATTAAACCTTTTAAAGTTCGATTAAATCGTTCTACAATTGACGCTTTTAGTGTGCTATAAGTTGAATAATGGTTCACATTATATTTTTTCATTAGTTCTTTGAAATGTTGGTTATAGAATTATTTTCCAAGATCAGTTTGTAAATTCTTTGGTATTCGTGATGATTTCTCAAATATGCTTTTCATTGCTATGGTTATATCTACACCATTTTTTGTTTTAACAGGTATAGCCCAAGGAAATTTTGAAAACGTATCAATCACCGTTAATAGAAATCGATATCCTTTATTATTAGTTAAATAAGCACCCATTTCAACCAAATCAGCTTGCCAAAGATCATCTATACCATTTGTAACAACTTTACGATGGGTAAATTTCTTTTGCGCCACCTTATGTAATTCTTCTACTAGTTGTCTTTTACTCATGTTTATATGAAATAGAGTGATTTATGAAATATCAATCAATTTCTAGAAGTTTTGATGTAGATTCATGTTTTTTAATTTGATTCATCACATCTGATAATGGATATTTATTTTCTCTGCACTCCAACATAAATTTATCAATTTCTTCGAAATTTTGATCATACTTGTTAATTATCTGAGACACTTTTGTCTTTACTTCGTTAACAAATATTGCCATATTATTAATTTCATCAAGTTTATCTTCAGATCCCTTTAACATTTTAGTGAGAAATTGTTTTGTAATTGCATCAGTATCCTGAATTGGGTCTCCTAAGCTAGTTAAACGCTTAGAACTTAAATCAAAATGCCCTTCTTTTGTTAACTTGAATCCTATTCCAGGAGGTCCGCGTTCATTCGTAATTTTAGTATGCTTAGCAAAACGACCAAACTTATCAACACTCATTGTATTTATGATGTTTTTAAAGAAATGTTAAACGATTATATCTGCTTCTCGCAATTCTTCGATAATCGATATTATTTCATTATTATGATTTGTATGACCTGCTTGTTGTGATGCTATGAGCAGTTTTAATCTATCTATCTATTCATTAGGATCATCCCAATATTTAAAATTGGGTTTATTACTGTTATACATCATCATTCCTTTTCCTTTACTTAAAGTAATTAATTCTTTTATAATTTGTTTATATTTTGCTCCACCATTACCTTTAATATGGCTATGTTCATCGTCTACATCTTTTTTATAAACATTTGTTTTTAATAAAATATCTTTGTAGTTATTAATATCAACAGTTGTGTATAAACCAGGATTTTTCATGAAAATTAGTTCTAATAAACCACGAGTTGTTTTATATTCATTTTCATCTATTTTAATAGCATTATCATCAAAATTGAATTTTTTACGACCTAAATAGAATATATTTTCTTGTTTGTTATATCGTGGCCCATAAGCTTTATCGATATTATATTCATTGAAATACTCTTTAGTATAATATGTTTGTAGGTTTTCTTCTAAAGATTCATGAAGAGATCTCCGCAATTTATGATGTGGTGTACTATGACTTAATTCATCTATTATTGCATTGTCAGATGTTTGAAAGCTGCTGTTTTTTAAGTTATTGTTAGATTCATGAAGATATCTTTGCAATGGAGTGCTATGACTCAGTTCATCTATTACTGTATTATTAGCTGTTTGAAAGCAGCTAGTTTTTGATATTTTAAAGTTATAGTCAGATTGCCAATCATTTTCCAATTCCTTTTTAATTTTTGGTTTCTCTAATTCTTTTTTAATATCACGTTCTTTTTTCGATTCTTTGTTAAGTTCTCTAAGTGGTTCAGTAATAGGTTTAAAAGTCTCCTCAAGTAATTTGTCATTATTGATTTTACCTGACTTAATTGCTTTAAATTTTTTACGCATTTCATTCGTAGTCTTTACTAATCTCTTTAGTACTTCTTATTTACTCATATTAACTGCTTAACTATCACCTTTTGACTGTTTTGAAAATCAATTAACAGGTAGTATTTAACTGTTTAATAATCACTTTAACCACCTAATAACCACCCAATAACCACCCAATAACCGCTAATAACCACTAATAACCACCTTATAACCCCCTAATAACCACTAATAACCACTAATAACTCTCTAATAACTGATTTACGGTTATTTATTAAACATATTCATAATTCTATATATACATCAAAGCCTTTTCTGTAGCGACCTTTATTGATTCCACAATCCTTATTAATTGTTAAAAATCCATAATTAACTTTCCAGCATTCTGCACACATTTCTCGGAATTTCTCAAAAGTCATATCAGTATTAACATGATCATTATATGAATGTTTCAAATTTATATCATCTTGTTTGAATAAAATTATTAAGTTTGCATTATCTCGAATTAAATGTTTTGGTATATGAGTATAAGTTTGACATAAATAAAAACTATCAATATTTTTATGTCTACCCATACAAAAATAAGAACGCATATTAATTTGCTTTTCACAGGCTACATGATCAAAAATAAAAACTGAATTCGGTTTAGCATCATCAGGTGGAATGACTTCATTATTTTCAGAAAAAGTGTAGTATCCTAATCCTTTAATTTTTGATAAAATTTGTCTTAAATATTCATATTTGGGTTGATATAATGATTTAGAATACAAGTACACATTTTCGCATTTAAGTCCATTAGGATGTTCAAGTAGACTTATCATTACATTAGTTTTACCACAATTCGATGGACCTACAATAATAGCTCTTATATTGTTTGGTAATAAATTGCTATGTTTAATATATTTCTGGGAATTACTTTCAAAATCAAAATTTTTCACGTTTAACGTGTTGTGTTGTTTTATGAATTTCATTTTCTTAACTAACAAAACTTTTCAATAAATAGAATGTTTTATATTAAAAAGTCATCATTCCTGAGACAACTGTATAAAATGATTGACTATATAAAAATAATTCGATTAGTCGACATCAGTCCTTGATCGAAGGTTTAGTTAACAACATCATAAACAGTTTACCGTTTGAATTACATATGCCTGGTTATAACTATTGCGGTCCTGGTACTAAACTAAAAGATCGTTTATCAAGGGGAGATCAAGGTATAAATCCTTTGGATGAAGCTTGCAAAGAGCATGATATAGCTTATTCGAAGAGCAAAGACCTTAAAGATAGACACATAGCTGATTCTATTTTGGTGCAAAAAGCGAAACAAAGAGTAAAATCTCGAGACGTTGGTTGGGGAGAACGCACAAATTCTTGGTTAGTTTCAAAAGCAATGAAAACGAAATTAAAACTCAGAATGGGTATCACAAAGAAAAAAAAATAAAAAGAAGATTTCAGGCAAAAAATTATATAAAAATATAATATCTAATGTAAAATGTACTATTAAAAAACATCAACCTGAAAATTTATCAAATGCAATCAGCTTGGCGTTAAAAACAGCACGAAATTCAATTGAAGGCAAAAAGTCAAATGTTGAAATACCTAGAGTAATACCTATTCCAAAAACAGGAGGTATGTTACCACTGTTACCAATATTTGCTGGTCTTTCTGCAATCGCTGCTTTAACAGGAGGTGCATCTCAAGTAGCTAAGGCTATAACCAATGCTAAAAATGGTCGCCAACATCTTGCTGAAAGTGTAAGACATAATAAACAAACTATTGTCATGGGTAAAGGATTACATTTGAAGCCATATAAAAATGGATTAGGACTATTTCTGAATCCAAAAAACTCTTAAAGCAGCTACCTAATAAACCACTTACAGAATTAGATATAATTTCTCACGCTAAATATATACCATACTTTATAGGAGTTTTCATGAGAAATACATTACCAGCTAAACCATACCAAAAAGAGTGTGCTGTAATAAATTTAGATTCTTCAACAGGACCAGGTACACATTGGGTAGCTTACTATAAATACAAGGATTATATAGAATATTTTGACAGTTTTGGTAATTTGCAGCCGCCGAAGGAAGTTATCAATTATTTAGGCTCTAGAGTTATATATAAATATAAACAATATCAAAATTATAATTCAGTTATCTGTGGACATTTATGTTTAAAGTTTCTATACGATTGTTAATATAATAATAATTTAGAATAATAAAAATTTAATGTGAATAAAAGAAGTTTTATTTAATATGTCAATTACACTGACATTAACTGGAAAATCATCAGTATTGAATGCGGAATATTTACCACCTTTAGATTTAAATACAGATTACTTATGCGGTCTTATCGACTTTCAAACATATAATTCAATACCAAACGTTGATAGAAATAAAAATTTGTTTCATATTGGAAATGAAACTGTTGAAATACCTGTTGGATCTTATGAAGTTGATGACATTGCACTGTATCTTCAAGAGAAATTGGAAAAAAAGAGAAAGTAAATACTACATTAAAATTAGAGCGGACAACAACACACTCAAACAGAAATTAAAAGCAATGAAAAAATATACTTCAACAAAGACGAATCTATGGGTAAACTGTTAGGGTTTAGTAGGATAACATTACAACCCAATATATCTCATACATCGATCTTACCTGTCAACATTATAAAGGTTAATGTCATTCGAATTGAATGTAATTTAATTAATGCATCGTACATCAATAATGAAAAAGTTCATACATTACATGAATTTTCACCGGATGTAGGTCCAGGGTATAAAATGATTGAAGTACCTAAAAATGTAATCTATTTGTCGATGAACACCAAGCGAATAAGTTCTATACAAATAAAAATCACTGATCAAGACGGAGATTTAATTTTAGAGGTGAAACAATCACAGTTAGACTTCACTCGAAACCTGCAAACAATGTTAGTATATAATGATAATAGAGAGTTGTCGAGAAACAGTTCTTTATCTACTGTAGAACAAGCAACAAAAATAAGGTCAACAACAGCAAACAATAATCGTAAATTAACTGAAGCCAATAAACAATTTCTACAAACACTAGGATTTTCTTTAAAAACATGAAGGATATACTTAATATTACCACGAAGCCAGTTTTCAATGTAATTATAGTTAAAAAAGAGTATCATAACTATACACCATTTCCTGCTTCATATCAAAATAGTGATGAAATTAGAATATCAATTCAACATCAAGATTTGTACCTACATATTACCTAGCGAAAGTTATATTTATATTAATGGCACATTAACCGATATTGGTGGAATAAAATAAACTGATTCAATACTTAGTAATAATTGAATAGTTAAAACGTCAAATAATGCCTCATATAAATCTATCTGATAATGCGCGTATATCAATTTTGAAAACAGTTAATGATAATCGATCAATAAATATTTGTTTTCGAAGTTGCGATTTGTATGAATATCCAACGCTGCCTACAGAATCAAACCATCATATTTGGACTGTAAAAGCATCATCACAGCTGGAGAAACCGAGATTTATAATATTCGCTTTACAAACGGATAAAATTAATGATAAAAGTAAATATGGTACATCTTTTGATCATTGCAATTTAACTGATATAAAAGTTCATCTAAATTCTGAAACGTATCCTTATAATGATCTTAATATTATATTTGAAAGTAATCGATATGCTTTACTGTATGATATGTACGCGAAATTTCAAGAGGCTTACTACGGTCAACAATCTCAACATTTATTAAAGTGGAGTGAATTTAAATCTTTAGCACCTCTAATTGTTATTGATTGCTCACATCAAAATGAATGCATTAAAACTGGACCTGTTGATGTAAAAGTAGAATTTAAAGCTTCATAAAACTTTCCTGCAAAGACAACTGCATATTGTTTGCTTTTACATGATCGAATAATTGAATATAAACCACTTACGAGTGAAGTCAACAAAGTAGTATAAATCCATAGCCTCATAAGAAAAGTTGAAAAATGAATACAGATATAATTGACTTTCAAGGATTTAGAGGCTATAAAAACGATTTTATTATTAAAGAATTAGCAGTATCACACAACTTACAGGTATTTCAAAATTTCCTAATTAAACCTCCATACGAATTTCAAATTTTACCACCACAACAACAAAAACAAACAAAATGGTTATTTAATAATCATCATGGGCTAGCATGGAATGAAGGATCAATTAATTTCAAAAGTTTGAAGCAGTTTCTTAACAACAATTTAAAAGATGTACCAATATATGTTGAAGGTCATGAGAAAAAAGTAATTTTAAATAAGTTATTAAACGAATGTACTACAACCGTTGTTGATATAGATGAACTTGGTGCTCCAAATTTAGAAAATATTTGGAAAAAATATTCACATATAATGAAATGTTCAACTCATGATGGATTTTGCGCTCTTCAGAATGCTTTGATTTTAAGAATATATGTAAATGAAATGTTGTTAAATAATATTAATAAATAAAAGATTTTTTTTATTGTAAATTCAATTTTTTTATTTTGTAATGACCCCAAGCATAGGTGCTTATGCCATCTTCTTTAATATATCTCTTATCATCTAAAAAACTTAAAGCTATCTTATTAATTATTTGAGTATAAATTACATGAATCTTAGATCTAATAATATATACATATTATTACTATAAAATAATTTTTTCTTATATAAACAATATCTGTAATTATCCATACTTAAATTATCTACAACTGTGTTCTTAATACCTTTGATTTTTTTGATTGTTCTAGAATTTTCTACATTTAACGAATACATTTTTGCTCTAAGTCCTATAAATTCTGTCATTATTTTCCCATTATTTTCGTCTTTCATCATACCTAATACTTTTTTATTTTTCAAAGGAATGTCATAAGCATTGTTAGGAGAATATTCAGAAGTATCAAAATGTGTATTAATATCATTTTTTATATCTTCATAAAAGTCATTAGTTTGAATCGTGTTTATAAAGGAGTCTGTGTCCATATAGTTTAAAATAATATTTTCATTATACTTTGGTTTCATGTAATCATAATGAAAATCATACATTTTTTATTTAGATAATTCTACAACACAGAATCCAAGGTAGATTGGTTTATTATAATATGTACTTGTGCGATCCATTTGTATTGCAATCATATTAGGTGTGAATTGAGTTGAACTACGAAAATTTGGTTTTGAAATAAGTGCCTTAGCTCCCAACTTTTTACCCATATTTTCCCATTCAGTTAAAATTTTTACATCTTTTCTTTTATCAACATTTTCCATTGTTTTCCCATATGCCGCGTTATTAAGTAATTTAAAAAAGTTTTTCTCAAAAGTATTTTTCGCAATAAATTGTCCGATAGTGATTATTTAGATCAATATAGGTTTCTAGCCAAGCTGATTGTTTAAATTGTAAAATGCGATGAATTTTTACAAGTTTTAATCCATGCTTCAAACATTGCTGTAAATTTCTATAATGAATAACGTATCGATTTTTATTTGTTAGATCTGTAATTAATTTTATATGTTTTGAATTTAAAGGTGTTTTATTCTCAGCACAAAATGGTAAATCATTATGAGCATCGTGTATTGATTCAGGATATTCTAAATCTACTTCTAATATATATCCTATCTCCGAATCTTTAGGAATATTCAATATATCAATATCCGTATTCTTTATCCAGTTAAATTCACCATAAGGAAAATATTGCGACATTGCTCAACCATATAAATTATTTGCATCTACATACATTAGATATTCTGAACGATTTCCTTCATCATAGTTTTCAATATACTTATTATTAGCTATTGAATGTTTATGACTGCATTGAGTAATACCTCCTCTAATACTTCGCTTAATGAAAGTATGCATGTTAATATCAGCTAAAAGTTTTTCAAATTTCAATTTTTGTGACTTTTAGCATAACATCCCATGATAACCCTGATGCTGTATAATATTGGCAAGGATCTAACTGTTAAATATTTTTATATATTAGCTCTAAAATTTTCAAATACATCTGTAGCAACAATACATCAGTTTTCAAATAAAGTTCTAAATAATTCCCCAAACACGTACACTGAAACTTTTTCCAAACCTTTTTAGCATATTCGTAGTCTTCATTCGAACAATCAATATTTGTTAATTTAGTATGAAAATCTGATTCGGATGGAAGACTATTTTCATTAATTTTTTGCCAGTTATTGATACAATCGTACGGAAAAACTTCTTTTCGAATCATTAATTTGAACTCTTCTTCATCTCTAAAATATGAACGAACTGTATTAAACATATCATCTGAAAGATTTTTAGCAAAAGAATCTAAACCAGCAGCCATAAACCTAGTTGAATCTAAAAATCTTAATTCAACAGTATCTCTCTCATTAATAAAAATTCTTTTTGAGAGTGAAACTTACAATTCTTTATTTAAAGGGATGAAATTAATCTCACCTTCAAAGGATGATAACTCTTTTACAAACAAATGACAGTCATATCCTGAGAAATTTTAAAAAAATATTGTGAAAAATTTAGGTACTCTATATAATAAGTTGCATTCGTTATGCGCTGTTCCTCTATATTTTCCCGTTAAATGACAATGATCTGCTACTCTATCTGTTCCTAAATATTCCTTACAAATATGACATTCCTTACTTTCATTCTGTTATCTAATTTCATCTAATGTTAAACGATTCATTGCTCTTGGATTCATGATGTAATTATTATATAAACTACGTATATCTTCAGCTGAAAATTCTTTAAACTTCTTAGCACAATCTTTACCTCTATATATTCTTACTTTACTTAAACTATCATTAAGACTTCATTTTATATAATAAGAAAATGCACAAGGTTCATGCTCTTGTACATCAGTTGTTGATGATATTGATGAACCTGGAACACAAGTACTTATCTTTTTTAGGATGCATTCAAAATCAGCGTAAATAACAAAGGAAACATCTATCTGACGTTCATAATGCTCGAATTTCAAAATCACTTTGTCCTGAGTTGGCATTTTCGTCACAATTTTGTTACATTCCCTTTTATGTATATTTAAAGCACCCTCACTGTAGAAATGTATCAAGCAGCAGTTGCAGAAATAAATTTGGTAATTAGATCTAGTAATTTGACTTTTAATTAATCTGTTAGTAGAAATATAATTTCATTAATTAGACTTATGAAATTATGGAATGAGTAAATGTAAAAAATAGTTCTTACCTAGATATGCTTTTAATCCAAATATAATGTCATTTGTCCTGATCCTGTAATAATAATAAGTTGATGTGGTTTCTCTTTTCCTCTTGCGTGCTATAGTAAAGACCAACGATTTTATCTCCTTCATGTTCATAGCCAAACACATTAATGCTTATTGTTGGATTTAATAATTCGAATTTCTTGCAATCATTAATTTTCAGTGGAAACTCTAAACCACCAAACTCAATATTTGTATTATTTTTCAAAATTATTATTTTTTCCTTTATATCTCTAATTTGATATGAAGAAGTTCTGTCGGAACTTGAATCAACTGAAGTCAATGCTGAAATTATTGCCCACTTAAAACAATATTCATAATTATTTTTTACATTGATGCAAGCCTTTTTGTTGAGTAAATTTTTCGGTAAAGGCATATATTGCGATCCTTTCAAAGGCTTCCACTGATTGATGTTAATTTCAAGGTGAATAATTTGAATTAATGTCCAACCACTGTCCCTCTCCTGAAATTATTCCATTGTGGTAAAAATTTTGCTGGTCATGTTTGAATAAGCTTCCATCAAGTTCTCTTTTCTCTGTATAATTATCATTTTAGAATGAAATGATTTCACTGACGATGTTATTTCATCTTCCTCTTCATTATCATTTGCTTTTGTTATTTTTATATATTCTCCAAACAACTCCATATTAAATTTAAAGGCTTCATGTTTGATTATTAAATCTTCTAATGATAGGATTGGTTGCTTTGAAAGTTCAAAAAACTTTATAGGATCCAATATACCTACATCTTTGTTGTCAAGAATGTAGGTAGCCACTCTTTCATCGAAACAACTTTTAACCATTTTCAAATGTTCATTAACTGTTTCGGCTGCATTCTTCTTATGCATATTTGTTCTTAAATGGTATGACCATTCACTTTTAAGCACCTCTTTTCCAAATATAGTACACAATTTTTTTTGTACCATTTCATTAGTTTTAACACTACTTGTAGATTCAACTGTGTCAACAATATTAACTGTATGATTTTCATTTAAATGTCTTAGCAAACTATTATATCTTGAAAAACTTTTATTACAAACTACACACTCTAAACTTTTCTTTTCACTAGATGCAGTATGATGAGTTTTTTTATGATTCAGTAATTTATCCTGTCTACTTAATTGTTTTCCACAAATATCAAAATTTACACGTTCACCATGTATACTTTTAATATGTCTTTTTAATACACTTTTGGTTGAAAATATTTTTTTACATTGTTCACAATTAAACTTCATTTTGAATACAACTTGTTTTAAGGAAATTAGAAAAATTTTGTATTTCACAGAGGTAAGTATTCTACTGAATAAGGTTGATATTGAGGGGTTTTCTCTTTTTATACTAAACTTTTTAAATAGTTTACAACAACAAATACATTATGGGAATACCCGAAATACAAATTCCTAGAAAACCTACAACCCACGCAAAACCAACAACAAATTCAATACCACATAACAACAACAACTTGTATTACAACAAATGCCGGAAATACAAATTCCGAGAAAAAATTTCCCACCCACGCAAACCCAACAACAAAATACATTATGGGAAAACCCACAACCCACGCAAAACCAACAACAAATACTACCACCGGAAATCGACTTCCTGCTGCCGCCGCCCCCTCCTCAATTATCTCATCTGAAACTAAAAATAACCATGACGTCATACACCGCTTATCTCTGAACATTCGATTACGTCACCTAAATCTTATCTCGATCACGTCACCCAAAACCTTATCTCAATGACGTCACCAAAATCTTATCTCTAAAAGTCGATGACGTCATGTACACCAAACCCTGCACTGTGCCAGACACACATATCTATACTACTAATGCTATTTAAAATGTACATTTAATTCATATGACATTCCACATATATAAGTGTTATTTATATGTAAATGTATATTTTGAGTATTGAAAATAGAATAAATTAATATCATTGGCTGGAGCATAAATATAAATTTGAACATTTTTGAGAGATTTTGATCATATATATTTATTTTCCATGTATGGTTTATGCTCGTGCATAAGGATATGTAAGGATCCATATTGAATTGAAGACGATCTCGTACACATACATACATAAAGCATATAACATGAATAAACAACTTTTGATATAACCAAAGACCGAATATATAATGTACTATATCATAGTATATTATATTGGTCTTTGGTATAACATTAAATGCGATGTAAAATTTCATTCTAGTACAATTTTAAAAATTAGAGTAACTGGCCGGTTTACATAATAAATTGTAAACATTAATAACAACATGCTGCTTGCTTATGCATAATAGATAATAGTAAATCAATCTCTGACTAACAGCCGTGGAGTTTGGACGTGTTTTTTACCTCCAATAAGAAAATAAAATAAACTAATTATTTAAAATAAAAAATAATAAAATAATAAAAGTGTAATTAATTATAATAAACATAAATAAATTGAAATACAATTAAAAACATATAATTTAATAATTAACATACAAAATAAATAAACTAGAAAAATCTAGAAAATTTTGCTAAATATTAGACGTGCGTTACACCGCACGCTTAGTTTTCTTGTGTATGAAAATATTATATTGTATGAATAATATTATTGGCGTCAATATTGTGAAATATAATTAAATGAACTTATTTGTGACAATTTTTAATTCAAATCAATTAATAATTTAAACTTAATAAAAACCAATTAAAATCTAAAATTTAAAAAATTTTATTAAACATTAACTGCTCGTTTTATTATTATTGTGTTACATTTTGTGATATTATTTGTGACAATCTTTTTGAACTAAATTACATTTTTATAGTTCTTCTACATTAAATTCGTGTGCGAATATTTCGCCCACGTTTAAAATAATTTAAGAAGACAAAAGATGTTGCCCCTAGGGGCGGGAACTAGCATGTTCCAACCAAATAAAATAAAACAACATGTGGACAAAAGTCCTCCTCCAAAGAGGAAGTCAACGGATAGGAATGAATTCACTGACATCACGAGTGCTTTTTCATTCCCACTCCTGAACACTATAACACAACAAAATGACGCTAAATTTTTAATAGTTTCTCCAGATGTAGAAAATTCAGCAATTGACGGAACTACTTCATTCAAGAAACTAAATCAATACAACCCTTTTTTGGTGTGTGCTGCCCTCAAGAACATTTCATCAAATATCAACAGAGCATACTATAACGGTGAGGGTAATTTGGTTCTGTTAGTTAAGGACCAATTAACAGCAAATAAATTCTTGGCTGTTCACAAACTTACCATATGCAAAGATCTGTCAATAAACGTTAAAATTTTTTCGCATGCGAAACTTAACCTTTGCAAGGGTATTGTGTACTGTCCTAGTTTGATTTGCTGTTCTGAAGAGGAGATCGTAGCGGGTCTTGAACACACCCATTGCGTCACCGCTGCTAAACATATCCCTCATAAGGAAAAAACTTTAAACTCTGGTTCAATTATACTCACTGTTAGTATCACAACTTAATAATTTGATTTTTATAAAGAATTAACAAGAACTTCTTTTGTCTTAAAATTTATTTAAAACTACTTGTTGTCACTTCAAAATCCAAAAATAGAAGAAGAATATAAACTAAAAATATTTGCAAGTTTCTTAATTTTTCTAGTGATAAAAAGAAGAGGTATGTGGAAAAACAATTACCTGCATATTCTCATCTCTTATCATAACTGTTGATAAGAGATGCTGAGTACCAAAAACTTGTATTAAATAATGCAATATAATAATGCAATAATGTTGTTATAAATGTATGTATATTTTAAACATTTATCGCAATTTATAATAGGCGATGAGAAATACATACATAAGTTACAATGCATAAAAATAAATGTTGATAATATGAATGAATTGTGTTGCCACACTCACCTTCAATAGATACCAGTTACCATCTACCATAGAAGTCTGTTTCCAGAGATTTAATGTTAAACCGTACTATAACAACCCGATTCAATGCAAAAATTGTTACGTCTTAGGCCACACCAAGAAATGATGCAAATCAGATCAACAAAAATGCCCGAAATGCAATGAAGTTGAACCTCACGTGGGTGAATGTAAAAAAAATTTTTGCATCAACTGCAATAGTTTGGATCACCCATCCAATTCAAGAAATTGTCCAATTTTCCAACGAGAAAAACAAAAAACGTACATTATTGATACGGAGAAGGTCAGTAAATTTGAAGCTAGGAAAAATACTTTTCCTCACTTCAAAATTCGTCTGACATTCTTCAGACAAACATTGAAAATAATGAAAAGATGACTCAGTCTGCCCAGAAACCCCTGACCTTTGCCCAGGCTGCTTCATCTTTATTAAATAATGACACAAAAAATAAGACTACCTTCACGTCAAAGCCCCTAACCCCTATTCAAAATCCTACTCAAACCAATAACAAAAACAATAAGTCTAAAACAAATAGCAAAAATCAATCAACAACCAATCTTCCAAAAATCTTTCTTCAAGATCCACAAGATCTAATCCTTCAAAAAATGGGAAATGCATCCTCGAAACATTATAAATCCATAAATTTGTTTAGTATACATATATAATTATAATAATAAATAATTAAATATAATATCAAATGTATTAAAATATTGTATAATCAATAAATGAATATAATGATATAAAATATTGTATAATTTCAACTGTATTAAAAAAAGATTGATAATTCATCCATTTTTTCTACGAATTCATTAGGATCATTTAAGTTCAAAACAAAGTTAAATATATTTTATGGAAAAATAACAGAATTAAAAATTAAAAAAGAAGGAGCTTATTTTATTTATATAAAAAAACATGCAATTTTAAAACTTTTGTTAAAAAAAAAATGCTGTATAAAAATATTTATGACGAATACTAAATGTCAGATGCTATTCAAATTTCTGATAATATATTCTAAAGTAGAGGCAGGTCCGATTAACTTCCTCTTTTTTGCCAACTCGACGACCGCACCATGCAGAACTGACTAGTTCTCGCGCTTTTTAAATGAATTAATCAAATTAAAAATTTTCATTCAAAGTTATAGGCAGAAAAATATTATAAATTTTACAATTTTATTTTCTATTATCGGCAATTTGGTTTAAGAATGATATTAAATAGTTGAGCTATCAATTTAATAGAAATGTAAAAATACAAAGGTAACTTTCTGAATTCAAATAAGCAATAATAATTTACTATACGTAAACCTATTCCAAGTTATTTTGAAACATAATTTTTTGAATCACTGCTGAAGATATTTGGATAATAATATTTGTTTTGATAATCCAAAATATTGCTAGGACTAGAATTATATGCACATTCTATTTATTAATTTATTTTTAAGCAAATATAAATGAAAAAAAATTGATTGCATTCAATCATAAAAATCCATAAATTTACAAATAATTTATTTTCGACTTTATGACATGTTGTTTATTATATATACCTATATACTACGTGGGTTGATTAGTTTCCTGTATTCATAGTAAAGCACTTAAATTTTCACAATTTTTTTATTTAATTTTCTACATAATCTCCTTTTAGCTCTACACACTTATTCCAACGTTTCTCCAACAATTCTATCCCTTCCATATATCGCACTTTGTCTAACCCTTCAAAAAATGCGTTTGTTTCGGTTATGACGTCACTATCCGATGAAAATCTCTTTCCCCGTAACCATTTTTTCAACTCTGGAAACAAAAAGTAATCACTGGGAGCCAAATCTGGAGAATAAGGAGGATGTGGAAGCAGTTCGTATTTTAATTCATGAAATTTGGCCATCGCAATTGTTGACGTGTGAGCTGGGGCATTGTTCTGAAGAAAGAGGATTTTTTTCCTCGACAAATGTAGTCGTTTTTTTTAAATTTCTTCATTTAATTTGTCTAACAATGTGCAGTTATACTCACCAGTGATCACTTTTCCTTTTTCCAAATAATCAATGAATATTATCCCATGTGTATCCCAAAATGTAGTGGCCATGACTTTCCCAGCCGTCTGTTGAGTTTTGGGTCGCTTTGGTCGGCTTTCACCTAGTTCCATCCATTCTGCAAATTGTTTATTTGATTCAGGTGTATAATGATGAATCCATGTTTCGTCAACAGTTATTATTCGACGAAAAAAATCCACCTTATTGCCTGTCAACATTTCCAAGCATTGCTGTGAAGTGGTCACACGTCTGCGTTTTTGGTCGATTGTTAGCAAACGCGGCACCCATTTTGCTACAACTTTCTTCATATTCAAATGTTCATGCAAGATATTAATAACACGTTCTTTTGAAATGTTGACGATGTTCACAATCTTATTCACTTTCACTTTTCTATCACTCAACACAATATCATGGATTTTTTCGATATTTTCTGGTATTGTTACCTCTTTTGGCCTTCCACCGCGTTCATCATCATAAAGACTTGTACGTCCACGTTTAAATTCACTGACCCAAAAATGAACAGTCTCATATGATGGTGCAGACTCACCCAAAGTTTCGTCCATGTCTTTTTTAATATCGGTTGCTGATAAGCCTTTCAAATGGAGATAATGTATCACACTACCAACTTGAACTTTATCCATTTTATAAAAAATGCTAAACACACGTAATTCAATTGCTTGTAAAATATAAATTAATTTTTTTTTTTTTTTTTTTTTTTTTTTTTTTTTTTATATACATATATACATAAATGTATATAGTATATATTAAGTGCACGCGGATACTCAGTCCATGGCACCGCCGATCAGTAATTTTATGTCAGATATACATTATTATCCAGTTTATCATCAGTAATCAGTTACTGGTGTACATTGCTGATGGGAAAAATTATTGATCGACTTGGGCAAGAGTAGTGCGCTGGCTGGGGTTCGAACCGTGATCTCAAAGATCGCAAGACCGACACACAACCATCGAGCTATTCAAGCCCAATATAAATTAATTGACAGATAGGTTTGAAAATAAAAATGGCGTCTCATAAAAGATCATAATTTCTAAAAAAAATACTCCGAACTCATCGAAGTGTCATCTACATGTTAATACAGGAAACTTATCAACCCACGTAGTATATATAATATTTTTCAATCTACAAATAATTATCAATTTTCATTGAATCTAATTAAATGTTCATCAGCGCTAGTATTTAGAATTTTTCGAGTTTATACTTTACACCACTCACAAAAAATATCAACGAAAGAAAATTTAAAAATTTTGAAATAAATATTTTTAAGCTTTCTGTTTTTAAAAATATTGTAAATAATTTAAAATTTATTATCCTCAAGATTTAGAAAAATAGACATATTTATAAATTATGTTCCATATTAATTTGAAAATATAAATTTTTACCTAGTTAGAAAAAAAATTGACTCAGTCTATAAAAAAATTTGGTAATGCACAAAGCACCTGATTTTTAAATTTCTATATTATGATCATAAATCAGAATAATACTTTATGTATTCAGAAGCCCTAAGGCCCAAACATTAAAAAAGACATTCATTAAAAATTTCAAGAAGAAATTCAATTCACGAGATATATAATCGTATCTTGCATTCATAAGTCAATGAACTCAAAGAGATAACAAAAAAAACCATAATATATCCATATGTATAAATATATTACGTATAATCAAAGATACTATATACTATCAAATAAAGGGGTATCTGATCTGTGATACTATGTAAAAACATATATATATGTATTTATATAGTAGTATCTCTGGTATATCAGAGCATATAGCACGACTAACGATATTAAAAAAAAAATATTAAAACACAATTTACTTTTTAAAAAATAAACTTCTTTATTTTTATTAAAACTTAAGTTCTATATATAACACTTTAAGCTTTTTAGAAAATTTTACGATCTAAGTAGTTTGGAATCGGTCTTAAGACTGAATTAATTATTTCTTTTACTTTAAAAGAATCTAAGTTTGATTTTTTTTATTAAAAGCAGGGAAAAGTCACGTTGCTCAGCTTGATGTGGGAAAAATAATTATTTTATATATTTTACGTAATTTGTATAAAGTTCTGTGAGAACTTTATTTTGCTGATTTTTGAAAATATATTATATTAAAAAGTAAAAGAAAAGAAAGAAGAAGAAAAAAATTTTAATTTAACAATTTTAATTTTTTTTTTTCACATCGTTTTAAACGGATATGAAGTATTATATTTCATTTAAATTTTATTTATTTAATTTATTTTGATTTATTGTTACTAACGTAACTTCTGGGGCTTGAATAGCTCGATGGTTGTGTGTCGGTCTTGCGATCTTTGAGATCACGGTTCGAACCCCAGCCAGCGCACTACTCTTGCCCAAGTCGATCAATAATTTTTCCCATCAGCAATGTACACCAGTAACTGATTACTGATGATAAACTGGATAATAATGTATAGCTGACATAAAATTACTGATCGGCGGTGCCATGGACTGAGTATCCGCGTGCACTTAATATATACTATATACATTTATGTATATATGTATATTTAAAAAAAAAAAAAAAAAAAAAAAAAAAACCTAACTTCTCCCCCTTTAGGTTTGGCACTCTCCTGAGTGACATTTTTTAATTTTATAATGAATTTTTTATGTTTACAAAATATTACAATAGATAGTACAATTAAAATAATAAATGTTAGCGATGAAATACTTCCATTATATGAAATGAGTTTTTTTCTCATATTTGATTTCTTTAATTTCTTTTATATTTTCTATATGTTTAATAACTATATCATCAAAAGTTAATTTGTTATTTGTTTCATTTATTTGTTCAAAATAATTTGGTATTACAAAATTTTGTTTAAATTCACTTATTTTATTTTGTAATGTATTATTATCAATATTTATTGTACAATTGTTAAAATTAATTAAGTAATTTCCTTTTAATTGCAAAATTCTCTTATGACAAGAACTATTAAAATTACTTTAATTTTGGTTTTTTAAAAGTATTGAGCCTTTATCTATTTCTAAAATTTCTGGTATCTTACTAATAGTTTTAAGACAATTTCTCTTAAAAATACATAAAGAAGATTTTGCTAAATTTCTTATACTTTTATTATCTTCGTAATTATAAAATTCATTTTTGTATTCCACAACAATTTTTGGTTTAAAAACTAACTCTATACCCTGATGATTTGCAATAGGAATAAATAATGATTTTCTTAGTGTAACTGTTTCTTTTGGTATTCGTATTATAAAAATTATATTTCTTTTATCATCGATTAGTGTTCCAAGTTTTATTTTCTGTAATGCTTCGAAATCTATATTATATTCAAGAATTTCTTCATTAGTTAAGATACTACTGTGAATTATACCTAATCTAGAGGCTGATATATTATCTTGTATACTTTCGACATTATCTTGAAGTATCTTTAATTTTAGTACAAGATCTGTAAAAAGTGTTTGTCTATATACAGTTCGTCTTCGTCATGAATTTTGTTTAGTTCGGCAGTAATTAAAGTTCTATCTTTCTGTATGGCGTTTTTAATATTTCTGAATGTTTCGTTAAAATTTTCATTAGTTTTGATTTGCAAATTTGAATTTTTTATTATTTGATGATTATTAGTATCAATTATTTTTAAGTGATCATCAATTTCTTCCCTATCGGAATCATCCATAGTACCCCACAACCATTTATGAACACTGCCAACAAAGTTAAACAATCCTCGTTTTTGTCTATAAGGAATTAACGTTAGTACTTTATTTTTAATTAATATTACCTTATGTCTTAAAATTGAAGCCTTGTCTCCTAGACTTGATTTTTCGATATTTATTTCTAAATCATCTAAAATGTTAAGAATTTCCGTCGGATTGATGATATGCATTATTGAGACGTAACTTTTTACGATGTTAACATATTTTAACTTTATTTCTGTATATCCGAATTTAGAATCAATTTTGTCAATTGTGAGGTGAGCTTGAGTAAGTGTTGTCACTAACAATGTCATCAATATTATTGGGGTCCACTTCACCTGAAAATTTAGTTTTTCTTTTAATATTTGAAGCATGTAGGTTATTTAACCAAGATTTCACAAATTTGGGCTGTTCTTTGTGCCTAACACTTTTATAATTTTTAATGTACCCTTCTTCTCTATTTTCTTCAAAGTTTTCTCTATTTCTGTTTAGTTTATCTATATACTTCGTTTTATACTCTACTAAATTTTTATATATACTTTCTTTATTACAATGTTCATTATGTACATTAATAGGTTTTTCTTTGATAACTGAATGATAGCTATTGTTGTACCACTCGATGGCCTTACACATTTTTTTTTATACTTAAGTTTGGGTTTTCAATTACTATGGTTATAATTTTTTCACCGAGTGTATTATGCAGTCTCTCCTCATCTGCATTTCCTGTGTGATTATTCGACTTTACTAAGTGCAATTCAATATTTTCTAATCTTAAGAATTCTTTAATATTGACACTGTTGAATTCATTATCTGTAATAAGTTTTTTAAAATATTCTTTTTGAGACTTATATTCTCGTAATTTTTCAATTATAGTTTGGTTGGTTCTGTCTTCAAGAAAAAAGGCAGTGGCAAACTTAGAAAAACGGTCTATGAAGGTGAGAAAATTAGCTTTGGAATTAGTATAAATGTCCATATGAATAATGTGATTAATGTCATTTGGGGTTTCTGTTAACTGAAATTTCTTTTTTATAGGATTTCTATCATATTTTACTCTGTTTCATATATCACAATTATTGATATATTTCTGAATTGAAACTTTTAAATCAGGAAAATAAATGTATTTTTTCAACCCCTCATAATTTTCATTAATATCAGTATGACCCGTCTCATACTTATGGTATTTCTTTATTTGTGAAAATATTTCTTCTTCACTATCCATATCCTTGGCATGATATGAACATCTTACAAACTTTATATTATCAATATCATCATACAACTCAATTAGTTTTTGTTGGAGTTTATTATATTCACCATCGTTTAGTTCCAAATAAATGCCTATTTTCCCTGGTTTGATGTATCGCCGAGAATATCAGACAAATTACAGTTTAAGTCATTTGAATCAATATATATTTTTCTATTTTTATGTTTTACTTCAAAATCTCTTACTTTATTATTTGTTAAGATTATTTGAGTTTTGAAACGGTTTAGTACTGTATCTAATATGGGTATATGGTTATTTAAATTTTCTTGTTGTGAATGTATGGTATGGTCGATCTCATCATCTACATTGTTCATCATTGAAGATACGGAAATTGTTTCACTTCCAGATTGTTCATCATTATTGTCGATAGCATTTATTTCATTAGTATCAGGATTAATCCTGCTTAGAAAATCAGCGACTTTATTCTGTTTTCCTTTAATATAATCTGTAGTCATGTTATACTCTCCTAATTTTAATAACCATCTTTGAAGACGAGGATTCACATTTTTACCTTGTGTTTTTGAATGTAACCATTTTAGCGGCTGATGATCTGTTAAAAGGTCGAACTTAGTACCATAGAGATAAGGTCTAAAGTAATTGACAGACCAGACGATGGCCAAAAGTTCTTTTTCTGTAGTTGAATATTTTTGTTCATGCTCATTTAGGGTGCGGCTGGCGAAACATACCGGATGATTTTCTTGCTGCAGTACTGCTCCGATAGCAAACATACTAGCGTCAGTAATAAGACTAAATTTCTTACTGAAATCTGGATATTGAAGTATTGGTGCTTCAGTAATTATTTTTTTTAATTTATGAAATGCATTTATATAATTGGCATCGTTTACATTAATTTTAATGTTTTTCTTCAAATATTTTGTCATTGGTTGGACTACTTTGGCGTAGTCTCGGATGAATTTTCGATAATATCCTGTAATACCTAAAAATGACTTGATTTGTTTTGTTGTTTGATGTAATTTTAAGTTAAGAATATCGGCGATTTTCTTCGGGTTAGGTTTGACTCCTTCAGGGGTCAGGACATGTCCTAGATAGTCTGTCTCTTTAGAGAAGAATCTACATTTGTCTATCTGTATCTTTAGATTATACTTTCGTAGTTTATCGAAAATTTTCTTTATATTCAAGACTTGTTCTTCAAGTGTTGTGCTAAATATTAATATGTCATCCATATAAACGACACAAATATTATTAATATATTCTTTCAACACAAAGTTCATATGACGTTGAAAAGTGGCTGGTGCATTTTTAAGGCCAAAGGGCATTCTGATAAACTCATAATACCTTTGAGGAGTGGAAAATGCTGTTTTCTTACGGTCCTCTTCCGTGACTAAAATTTGGTGGAAACCTTTAGCAAGGTCGAGAGTTGTAAGATATTGTGCTTTGCCCAATTTGTCTAATATATTCTCTATATTAGGAATTGGGAATTTGTCTTCTACAGTTACTTCATTTAATTTTCTGTAGTCCACTACTAATCGCCATTTTTTAATACCTGAATTATCCAATTTTTTAGGGACAATCCAGTGTGGACTATTGTACGGTGAATCGCTTTCTTTAATTATACCTTGTTTCAGCATGTCGACTATTTGCCTGGATATTTCTTTTTCGTGGACTTGGGGATATCTGTAAATTTTCGAGAAAATTGGTTTGTCCGTTGTTGTTTTGATTTGATGTTTAATTCCAAAGGTACTTGATAATTGATCACCTTCTTTAAAAAATAGATCTTCATATTGCTCTAAAAGTTGTTGAAGATATTTCTTTTCTTCCAAATTCAAATTCGAGAAAAACTTTTCAAATTCAGTATTTTTCGTTTCAGTAAGTTCAAGTTGATAAATTTCTTCGTATTTAAAGGAATTCAAAAATTTTATTCCATCATTATTTACAATGAGCATTTCTTTTTCTAGGTCTATAATAGCATCTATAGGTTTCAAAATATTTTGGCCAATTATTGCATCGAAATCGATTAGACAATTTAGTTGGTTTTCGCCTATTGACAATTTTACTACCGGTAAATTTGTTTTTGAGGCATTAATTGAAAATTTATTTCCTCAATATGATCGACTTCCATTGGTTCAGGGTTATTTTTATTATTATAAATGTTAGATTGTGTTCTTTGGTCATGATAATTATGACGAAACTGTCCAGAATTATTAAATCTAAAATTATTTGAATTTCGCCAGAAATTGTTTTGTCTAAAATTAATTTGTTTCTGTATATTGTCTTGTCGATAATTTTGTCTTGAGTCTGGTTCATAATTATTATTGTCTTGTTTATTTTGTCGGAAATTATGATTCGTATTTTGCTTCTTTTCACTTTTATTTTTAAATTGTTTAAAACTTTTCTTGTTATTTGAATTATAATTATTTTAATTATTCTTATTATTATCCCTAATCATCCCTAAATTATCTAAATGATAAAAAGCATCCCTCAAATTATTGATATTTTTATTATAAACTATTGACGCTAAATTGCAATCTATATTGTTCAAAAATATTCGTAATATACTTGCTTCGTTATTCTTTGGATTAAATTCTACAGGTTTTTCACAATCGTATTCATATTTTTCATTTAATTTATCTAAAATTTTTCTTAAACCTACAAAATATTCTCTTACTTGAATGTTTTTGATTGAAAGGGCCTGTTGGTGAAGCTGATGATAACTTTCTCTAACTCCAAAATTTTGCACCAGAATTCTTTTTATTGCTTCCCAGGATTTTTCTGATTCCAATGTTCGAATCACGTTGAGAGCTGGACCTTGTATTTTGTTTAAAATTACCCTTTGAAATACATACTGCTTGGCTGGAGGATTTGAATCAAAAAGTGGAAGAATGGTGTCAACTTCTCGTAGAAATGAACTCAAGGCATGTTCGTTGTTTCCTCTAAATTCATGAATTCGTTGATCATCTTTAATTCAACCGTTGATGGTTAGTGTAAAACTTGTTGGTACTGTTTGTGAACCTGTCATGTTGTTATCAATTGAACAATTTGATTCGATATTAGTATCGTCAATATTTGTTTTCATTTTTCTTTTTATACATATTGAGAACTTTTCACTTTCTTTCACTATTCTTTCCTTAGGCATGTATCTTTTATAGATATAATGTTTTCATTATATTTTATTTATTCAAATTATATGATTTTAATATACATCACAATACACATTTATTAAACTTAACGAACTTAAAACTTTCGACGGTATAATCGGTGATGACACATTGAAACATCTGAAAGCCATCATTGATAGGAAGAACAACATCTTGAAAATCTCTCCAAACATAAAAATTCCGTTGAAAGAAAAACAATCAATTCAGGTAAATTCAATTGAAATTAAAAATGATCACCTGGATACAAAGACCAAAAAGAAGGTGAAAACTTTGATAAAAAAAATTCAACCTTTATTCGGACCATGAAACGACCAGGAACCTATTGATACTAACATTAAGGCAGAAATAAAAACTACAACAAGTGAACCTATATACTCGAAATTATATCCGTATCCAGTTAACATGCGTGACGAAGTATGGCGGAAGATGGTATTATAAGACCATCAAAGAGTCCATATAACTCACCAATATGGATAGTGGACAAAAAAATGGATTCATCAGGAGTAAAAAAGTACAGAATGGTCGTCGACTACAAGAGATTGAATGATGTGACCATAGCGGATACTTACCCTATACCAGACATAGCAGACACTATTGCAAATCTTGGAAATTCCAACTACTTCACTACCATCGATTTAACGTCAGGTTTCCATCAAAAAAAGATGATGGAAAAAGACATACCGAAAACAGCTTTTTCAACTATGAATGGTAAGTATCAGTTTCTAAGGTTACCATTTGGCCTAAAAAACACACCGGCTATATTTCAACGAATGATTGATGATGTTTTAAAACAATACATCGGGAAAATTTGTTACGTCTACATAGACGGCATCATAATATTTGGTGGGAAAACTGAAGACGAACATTTAGAAAATGTTGAGAAAATATTTATACGGCTTTCCTCAAAACAGAGACAGAATTTCTAGGACACATTATAACGAACAAAGGAATCAAGCTAGATCCGAAAAAATTTTCGCAATTCAGCGCATAAAAGCTCCTGAAAACTTGAAGGATTTGAAAGGATTTCTTGGTTTAACGTCGTATTACAGAAGGTTCGTCAAAGACTACGCCAAGGTAGCTAAACCACTGACAAATCTTGACAATCTAAATCACTGACAGCCAACCAATCTAAGAAGGTTAAAATTGAATTGAAAGGGAAAGAACTCCAAGCATTTAACCAATTAAAAGAATTATTAACATCGGCCGAAGTACTTATCTATCCAGATCTAGAGAAACCTTTTCTACTAACAACTGACGCTTCAAATCAGGCTATTGGAGCAGTTCTTTCTCAAGGAGAAATAAGAAAGGATAAACCAATTGCTTACATATCACGGTCATTGAACAAAACAGAGGAAAATTATGCCACGAATGAAAAAGAAATGCTGGCCACCATATGGGCTCTAGATAAATTTAGGAATTATTTATACGGTGCGACAAAAGTCAAAATCATCAGTCATCACGGACCATCAACCGCTAACATATACACTTAGCAATAAAAACAACAATGCCAAACTGAAAAGGTTGAAAGCAAAAATCGAGGAGTATAACTACGAATTGATATACAAACCTGGATGCACTAATAAAGTGGCGGACGCATTGTCACGCTTGGGAACAGAAATCAACTCTTTGCGATCAGACTCTCTAACGGTAACAGCACATAGTGCAGAAGAAGACAGCGCAGATATGATCCCGCATTGCAAAGCTCCTATTAACGTATTCAAGAATCAGATTGTAATAAGCGAAAAAGAGTCGTCGTCTCCTCTGGTTATTAAGGAACAACCACATCAAACATACTGCAGGTATTATGTAAATTTTTCAAAAATAAATGGATTAGGATTACTGAAGTTATTGCTGAAGAGGTTACAACCTACTGTGGTGAATGGTATAAAAATTCCCGAATATCATATACAATTATTGCAAAGCATTTACAAGAACCACCTTAAACATTTTAAAATATAAATAACACAGAAAATTGTCAAGGACGTAAACAATGAAGAGGACAAACTCAAAATTATCCAAGAGGAGCATAAAAGAGCGCACAGAAACTGCAAGGAAAACAAAGAACAAATTTTAGAAAAATTCTATTTTCCGCAAATGACCAAACTAATAAAGACCTATACCCGTAATTGTGATGTTTGCAATGAAAATAAATATGACAGACATCCAAATAAAACAAGGTTATAAGAAACTCCTATCCCTTCCTATTCTACCGAAATAATTAATATTGATATCTTTGAAATGAAAAGTGAGAAATTTATTTCGTGTGTAGACAAATTCTCAAAATTCGCAAAATTTTTTCATATTAAAAACAGATATGTTTTACATCTGCGCGAAAAAATAATCAAAATATTACACTATTTTACAACTCCTCGGTTGATTGTAATGGATAATAAGAGAAGTGTTATTAGTCCATTTATTACTAACTATATAAAAACTCTCGGAATTGATATTTATCTGACACCATCTCAAAAAAGTGAGGTCAATGGAACAGTCGAAAGAGTTCACTCAACAATTATTGAGATTGTCCGTTGTATTCAAAATGAATACAAGGACCTTACCTTAAAAGAACCCATAAATATAGCAGTAGACAGATACAACAACAGTATCCATTCAGTTACAAAATTAAAGCCCTGTGACATTTTTCTTGGAAGAAGTCAAAAAATCAACTATCAAAGTCTTCTTGATTATAAGAATAAAGTCAATGAAGATGTGTTAGAACGAATAGAAAGAAATCAAAAAAATAAAATAAATAAAGAGAATTCTAAGAAAAATGAAGCCAAAGCATACCAACCTGGAGACACAATTTATACATCTGTTAAACAAATCAAAAAAAAGATAAGCCTAGATTTAAGAAAGAAAAAGTCGCTAAAAACAGTAGAACCACTGTTGTGACTTCATCAGGAAGAAGAATACATAAGTCCCATTTAAAGAATTTAACATAATTTTTTTTTTACAACTCTCTAATATGCACCACAACATAACAGAAAAAAGTACAAAATTAGACTTAAAACCCCTACATAACTTACATCTGAAAAATGTCAAAAAACTGCAAAAACTATTTACACAGCAGACTATAGGAACTACTATAGATATAGGACTTATGAAAATAATACTATTAACTATTACTATCCTCTTGATACGATGTTTCAAAAAAGAACAGGCAACAATGACATTATTACCTAGAGGAACACTATATGCAGAAACGACTAACCAAACAGGACCGGGACTGCAGCCTATTTCCTTAAACTTTTGATCCACGGGACGTAGATATTTAAAGGGGGGAGAGTTAATACATGTCATTGCACCTATGCACGCGCATCCGTTTCATCATACCTAAACAGCAAATTCTTTATTTTGCATACGCATCCGGCACAATTAAAACACGCGTCAATATGTTTTTGCTAATTAATCAATTATTATTAATAATTACAATAAGTTAATGATAGCAATAAATTAATTTAAGGTACAAAGGTAAAATGCTGATATTTCAATAATTTGCTTAACCGAAATTGTAATAATAGAATTAAGTAAAATTTTGAATCATTCATCAATTAGACGCGAATAAAGAAAGTTAAACTTAAAGTCATCGTCTTTTATTGAATCACCTTAAATTCTACCTTCTACAAGTGATGTATACATGACTATGCTTTCAAATAATGGTTTTGAATCTCTGATAAATGAACCGAATAGGGTCACCAAAAATTCAGCTACATGTATAGATCACATTTTTTGTAGGTTCTCAAATTATTCCAGATATGATATACAAGCATATATTTCCCCGCTCAATATCACTGATCATAATGCAACTGGCGTAGCAGTATCCTACACCTCTTTCTCTAGTGAGAAGTATAGTTCAAAAAAGTATTATAAAAAAATCAACTATGAAGGACTAACTTCTTCGTTAAAAAATGAAACTTGGCAAGACGTATTTGAAGTCCAAGACCCTTCTAGCGCTTTGGATATTTTTATTAATCTCCTTACAACTTATATTGAAAAAAATTCCATTGTTTCCCCATTCAAAACAAATAATTTTAAACATCTAAAACCATGGATAACAGACTACATCTGCCACAAAATCAAAATTAAAAATAAAATATACAAAAAGGTATTGCAGCATCCAGGTGATACACTTATATGTAAAGAGCAATCACTTGAAAATTAGTAAAGAAGTAAAAAAATTAATCATTTTACGTAAATCTAATTACTATAAAACCAAGTTTAATAAGTGCAAGGGTAACTGTAAGGCTCAGTGGCGTATTATTGATGATATAATTGGACTAAATCGAACGGGCACCAAGATTACTTCCATTAAATCATCGAAAGGTTTGATGTTAGTGAATGACTGTGACATAGCTCTTGAGTTTAACAAATTCTTTATCAATGTTCCTAATATGATAAATAGTTGTAAAGTTTCACCCCTAGAACATGACTGTGAAGCTGTACATTCATCTTTTAGTGACAAAATGCACTGCTCAAGTTTCTTCTTTACACCTGTTACTACATATGATTTCCTTCTAACAATCTCATCTCTTAAAAACAGTCCATCTGTTGGCATTGATGACCCCAGCTCATCACTTATAAAATACATCTCGTTTGAAATTTGTGATGTTTTGTCACACCTGATTAATATAAGTTTTTCCAGAGGCTTATTGAAAACAGCCATTGTTATCCCTGTCCATAAAAGAGGTGATCTTACTGACCCTAACAATTTTCGCCCTATTTCGCTTCTGTCAGTTTTCTAAATATATGAGAAAATCATGGCTGATCGAATGATTTCCTACCTTAACAAAATTAAATTTTTTGATCAGTGTCAATTTGGTTTTAGAAAAGGCAAAAGCACAGAGGACGCATTGCTAAACTTTCTTGCTGAAGTTCATGCAAGCCTAGATAAAAAACTTAAAGTAGCAAGTTTGTTCATTGACCTTTCCAAAGCGTTTGATCTTGTTGATCATGATTTACTTTTGCTGAAAATATCTAGAGCGGGATTTAGGGGAACTTCTCTTCTTTGGTTTGAAACCTTCCTGCATGATAGATCTCAATCAGGCCGCATTAATGATACCATGAGTGAAATCTTGCCTGTTAATGACAAGGGTGTACCTCAAGGATCAGTCTTAGGCCCTCTCCTTTTCCTAATTTACTTCAATTCATTATGTTCTTCAAATCTTAATGGACATAAATTTGCTTTTGCTGATGATATGAGTATCGTTTACAGTGCGGACACAATTGATGAGGTCCAAAACAAAATTAGTCAAGATCTATCTGTAATTAACAGCTGGTTAGATGCTCATAGTATGGTTTTAAGTAATAAAACTAAGGTGATGCTTTTCAATTTGAGGAATTCTACTAATGTCTTAGATATAAAATATTATAAGTGTACTGGGGATAATTGCTGTATGTGTTGCTGTTTTCCCATTGATTGTGTCTCTGAATTCAGATATCTCGGGGTCATAATAGACAATAATCTCAAATGGAGTGCTCATATCAATAATCTAAAGCAGAAATTATACGTGCCCTGAAGAAAAATGCATCACATTTGCTCGACTTGTCCAAAGAATATTTTAAGGATGCTATACTTTTCTCTGATTCAATCACGATTAGAATATGGCCTTTCATGCTGGGGAAATGCATACACAATTCACCTTAAACCAATATTAATCTCTCAAAAAGCAATTATCAGGTCAATTCTTGGTTAGAATAAGCGTACACCGTCACTGCCCTTATTCAAGTCACTTAATATCTTGCCACTGCGATACTTATTTGTTTACAAAGTGTTAAAAATATTTTTCATTAGGAGCAACTCTTTATCTTTTAAAGACTCCAATGGCTACTTTTTTAGAAAACAGAATATGTACCCAGTTCCTTCAGTACGTACTGAAGCATGCAAACGTTTTTATTCTTATGTTGCTCCATTTATTTATAACAAATTATCTGACGATATAAAGAAAATAACAAAATCTAATACTTTTCTTCGTAAGGTCAAAAAGTGGCTACTAGAAATAAATGATATTGAGTATCTATTTGACTTTGTGATTTGAACGGATTTTGATCACATACATACTTCTACATAACATACATACAATAACCTATTTTCATACTCTCTGACCTATTTCCCATCCTTTTAAACAATTCACTCTGCTCACTCACCCTTACTTCCCTACTTTTTTGTGCTTAATTGAAGCATTTTAAACTTGCATTTGACTTTGCCACAAAATGCTTTTCCTTAAGTCGGGAATTTACTCAAAGAAAAAATCGAAATCAAAACAACTACATTGAAATTTCTATTCACTACAAACAAAATTATGAGTTTCCATGTGTTTGTGATCTATTCTTCAAGCTGAGCTGAAGACCGTACTCGTGGTGGTATACAGAAATTATACCAACAGCAACAACGCAAACAATTCCAACCTATTTCTCTTCTTTCTACTCAATTTTACTTCTTCTTATTTATTGAATGAATAGGATATGATTTATTTTTGTATATGGAAAGTAAACTGAAAAATTATATGTATATATATATATATATCTATTATATATTATCTATTCTCCTTATATACATTTTGTTGTTTTGACTGTTCATAAGATGTATACAGTATACTGTAGAATACTGTTCAAGGGTTTATGTACATTTCAATATGCAATATTGTTCTTTTCATTTACTCTGTCAGTATTTCACAGATCAATGTTTTATATTTCAATTTTGTGAGGCAGGTCAGTACAACCAGTGCAACTGATTTACTTACCGCACATATGATTTCATATTTTTTATCTGTTTATTTTATTTTTATATGGTAATTATTATGGTAATTATGAAAATAACTTATTTTAGTTTATATTATTATGTAAGGAATCAGTATTATTTTCCAACTATACATTATATCAATGTAATATTTAGGAAAAAAATTTCATCATTTTCCATAAAATGTTGTCATTTTAATTACAAGTATGATACCAAATAAAAAATAAAAATAAAAAGATGAAAAGTGTAAATTACTATTGTATTGAAATGACAGCATTGTGGAGTTAGTGAACATAGTGATTAGTAAGAAAAAAAAAGTTAGTTAGAAATTAAAGTTTTTATTCAACTCCTAACACCATGGAAATATACAAATTGCATGCAACACAGTTGAAAAATATACCACATAATAAAAATTTTAAAAATTATCTGGCTCACGAATAGGCATTTTACGGGGATAACGCGGATCAATTATTTCCGGCAATAAACAATTGAAATAAAAATCACGAAGCTTTACAAAATGTTCGGTCCAAAAAGAATCATCGCGGTAAATTTTTTCAATTTTTAGATTTTTAGCACTAGAAGTCCACACTGCAAAATAACAATAACTACGTCGCGTTACATGTAATTGTCTTTTCAATTGGTAATAATAATTATGCTTCACATCAAATTTAATATCACCTGTTTTTTTATCCACTTTCCAACAATTAATTTTTTTTAAGCGTATGGCTTCATCAATTTCCATACCTGCTGCTGAAGAAGGGCATTTTATTTCCACTATTCCATCGTCATCTATGATACCGTCAGGAGTTGCACCTAGAAACTCATGTTCAGGATCAATAAAAATTCCACATTTTCTAATCAGAACATTTAATTGCTGGGATAATTGTTCTAACGCGCACTGTTCATTATTTTTTCCGTACTGTACCGATTTTATTAAAGATATATTCGAGTACAAAATGTCTTTCACTAAATTTCCGAACGTTTTGACGCGACGCTTACAAACTTTCCCGAAAACCGAAGCAGTTAACAAATTTCGACGCTTTTCCAGCCAAATGTTGCACAGGGATTGTTCTCCAGTGGACTTTTCAATTTCAATTCTGTTATCCTGGTTCGATTTTAGAACATTTAAAATTTCCTCCCGTATTGATGAGTGGGCTTCAGTCAATAAATCAAGTTTTTGACATGTGTCCGGAGCATCAGCTACTACTGTTATTAAAGGTGTTCCATCCGTATCAACTTCATTTCTTTGAATTGCTTCCTTTTCTTCTTCTTCAATTGCTGCTAACATACTAGATGCAGCTGTTTGCATCCAAAAATCACCAACAATCTTTTGTATTTGGTTGAATGTCCTCGAGGACATGCATGGGATATCCAACACACTAGTGATTTCCTCTAATTGAGCAAAACCACATCCAGTGGATGTTATTCCAAGTACAGCGCCATAATTCACGTCAGAAATAGAATTTTTGTTTTGAGTTGTCTGTACTGAAAACTTTTCCAAACACATATTACATTCAAAATAAATTGTAGCCCACGTTGTTTTTCTCCTTTTATTTGCACATTGTGTAAAGTACATGCAAAATCTCCAGCATGCTTAAATTCTTGAAGACATTGATAAAAAAATCCTATATCTATAATTCTTCGTCATTCTATTTGATATTCTCTTTGATTCTTTGGTGACTCCTGCTCGATAATAAGGCAATCACTCACATTACACTGTATACCATTTATTTCACTGCAATCTTTTGCTTCACTATTTTCCACTAAATAACTACTATTATTAGCACTGATATTATTTTCACTCGAATTTTGGACCGTTTTATTAAAATTTAAAAAGTTTGCTTTCCGCGATTCTTTTTTCCATTCAACAATTTTGACTTCGAAATTTTCCCCATTTTTGTAAAAAAAAATTACGAAAATAAGAAAAACTATATTATAAGTAAATATAGAAGTATTAGGTATAACACTATTAGATGTAAGATATACAATATATAAGATAAGATAGGTATATAAGACAGTATTAGATATTAGTATAGTTATAATTAGAAATATTTTATTATTGTTATTATTAGATATTATTATAGTTATAATTAGAAATATTTTATTATTGTTATAACTATTTTTATCTGCAAATTTATAATGATATACAATATACAATTATAAATGTGAAAATTGATTGAAAATTAATTAATTAACAAAAAGAAAATAATTATTATGAAAAATGCACCCAGTTGAGATTCTAGCTATCAATAAACTGTCTTTTACCGCCGCACAAATAATTTTTTGTTCGTTGTTTCGAATTTGTCAAATTATAGTCTATTTTACTTATATGTATATTTGATATAAATAAAACAGTACCTAAGAAGCAGGTACATAATAAAAACAAAAAATTGAATTACCTGTATGTATACTATATGTAGTGGAGTCAATGAAGGTTTTTTCCAGGAAGTCCTCAGAAGTAGAATGCAAATATTTATTACTCCCCTGTGAAACGTTTATGATTTTGAACAATATAAAAAAACAAAAATTTAAAAAAAAAATCATCAAAATCGGAGCAGTTTCTGAAGACTTCATGAAATTGCCTTTTTTTGTCTTTATTGACTCCACTAATAATATAGAATAGAAATAAGGAAATTACCAAGAGCATTATCATTGACTAATAATATACAATATACAAAATTCTGTCTCATTCCAAACCAAATCAAAATCATACATACTTACATACCACAGCATACATCACAGAAATTTGCATGCCATGCTTACATACTATTTTTTATATTATTTATTATTTATATAAAAGAAATAACCTTGATGTAGGTATACACAAACAATAATTATGCACCTTTTCTCTACTCATAATGTAAGTATGTATGTTAACATTTATCAATCATTGCAATTTTTGTCATTATGTTACTTTACTTTCTGTGTTTTTTTTTTATTTATTCCTCTTTTTCTTTTATTTGTAAATTTCATGGGTATCTGAAGGGCGTATCTAACCCAAAATTTTTTCAATTCTTATATTATATGATGACCGAAGATAGAAGAAGCAAAAAAAAATTTTTCAGGAAAAAAAAAGAACATCGCATATCAAAACGATGCAAAAAAAACAGTGTATAATCATTGAAAAACATATCTTATATAGCTTGTCTGCTATCGTAATGTATATTGTATTGTGTATAATATATAATATGCATAATCATAACTAAACTAGTTTTCTGGTTTATTTATTGTTACATTTCAATATAAGCATTGCGTTATAGGGTTAGAGTTAGTGTCGTTAGTGAATTGATAAAATATCAAAAACCCGACCATCTACAATCCTATAAACAAAATTATATTACACATGCACAGGTTGAAAAACTACAAATATCCAGACAATCAGTCATACAGTACAAAAAATATTGATGTTACATATTTTTTATAATACATATTGTACTACATGGGTTAGTAGATATATAACACAATAATTATACTTATCTTACTATCTAGTATCCTGCAAACAAAATTATGTATATCACCAAATTACCAAATATATAATTATATATATCTAATATATCTTATATTATAGATATATATATCTTATACATATATATCTATACATCTTATGCTTATATA
The DNA here is from genome assembly GCA_951394055.1 of Villa cingulata. Lineage (NCBI taxonomy): Eukaryota > Metazoa > Arthropoda > Insecta > Diptera > Bombyliidae > Villa > Villa cingulata. The sequence goes on along the minus strand of OX596019.1, from coordinate 26,096,859 downwards.
TATCTTCATACAATCACAGATAAGGATCAGATATTTCTCTGCATATATTCAAATATGTAACAAAATCAAATTCATATGGACCTATTGTTAGATCCAGATTCGAGTCTTGGATATATTTAAATTCAAAATATACGTTAATATTCGATTGTTCTTGCATTCGATAAAAGTTTTAAAATATGGTTCATAAAATTATATACGCATACATCAAAGATAATACAGTCCTACTAGATGAACCATTTCATTTTTTTTATTTAAATGTTTGTATGTTTGCCAAAAATAAAGATCGAAAAAGTTTTTCGAAATAATATCGAAAAAGAGCGGAAGTTTATAATTCAGGAGGGATGTAAATATGAGAGAAAAATAAGAATATTTATATAGAAGAATTAGTTTGTCAGTTGCATGACTGGTTTATTGAATTTTATATGGTTTTGAGTGGTACCATCACTTCTTTGGGGTGCGTTCATGAACATTACTTTAACCATACTCATGGTGTAGTATAGTTTAAGCAAAGTTATGTTATACTACAGCAACGCGGTTATTACCATAGTAGTAGCAATAAATTATCATTTAGCTGTCAAGTCAAGTTTAAAAAATTTTACATATTATAATTATTATATTTTTTGTTTGTCAAAAATTAATTATTTTTTACAAATGAAGTTTAAAACAAAATTAATTAATTTCAAATTAATTAAATTGAAATTTTCACAATTCACAACAAAAAATTAAATTACAAACGATTTTTTTATTGTCAATGTCATTACCACTTAAAGGTTTACTATCGTTACTATCGTTAACCATGCTCTCGAGCAGGGTTAGTTTTTGACATCAAATAGTTAAAAATTTACTTTACTACAGATGTTTATGAACGCTAAAAATTCATGTTGGTAGTTATGTTTTACTATGCCACCACCATTTTGAACGACAAATGATAACTATAGTTAACTATAGTAACGTTTATGAACGCACCCTTGATATGATATTATACTTGAATAAGTAAAAATTAATGGATATTTTGTACGCAAATGCTTTAGAATACAACAATTGACAATAGGGCTGTTTCAAATTTTTTTTTTATTGTATTGAGTTGATCGTCGTATTTAATATATGAATGACTTGAGAAAGGAGGTATTTCATATTTCATGTATTTTTATATATGTATGTATGTGTTGTTATGTTAATATTCCTTGTCGCGTGCTATATGATCTGACATAAATTACTACTACTACTTCTAATTGAAATACATATATAGAATTGTATTTATATCAAAGACCATATAAATATATACATTTATATGGTCTTTGGTTATATGTATTACCTGCATAGGTTTACATTATTTTCTGATGTAGGATTGTAGAATATTTGGCAACAGATGTTTTTACGTATGCATACATTATAATTACTGTAGCATTTGTACTGTACTCTATACATTTATATGGTCTTTGATTATATGTATTACTTGTATAGGTTTACATTATTTTCTGATGTAGCATTGTAGAATATTTGGCAACAGAGGTTTTTACGTATGCATACATTATAATTGCTGTAGCATTATACCAGAGATACTATATAACTACATATAAATATGTTTTTACATAGTATCACAGATCAGATACACTTATCTGTGATAGTATATAGTATCTTTGATTATACATAATATATGTATACATATGGATATATTATGGTTTTATTTTGTTATGGTTTTTGAGTTCATTGACTTATGAATGCAAGATACGATTATATATTATCATATCCCGTGAATTGAATTTCTTCTTGAAATTTTGAAAGAATATCTTTTTTAATGTTTGGGCCTTAGGACTTCTAAAAAAATAAAGTATTATTCTGATTTATGATCATAATATAGAAATTTAAAAATCAGGTGTTTTGTGAATTACCAAATTTTTTTATAGACTGAGTCAATTTTTTTTCTAACTAGATCTAGTTCCTAAATCTTGAGGATAATGAATTTTAAATTATTTACAATATTTTTTAAAAACAGAAAGCTTAAGAATATTTATTTCAAAATTTTTAAATTTTATTTCGTTGATGTTTTTTGTGTGTGGTATAAAGTATATATTCAAAACATTCTAAATACTAGCGCTGATGAACATTTAATTAGATTCAATGAAAATTGATAATCATTTGTAGGTTGAAAAATATTATATATATATATAGGTATATATAATAAACAATATGTCATGAAGTCGAAAATAAATTATTTTTAAATTTATGGATTTTTATGATTGAATACAATCAAATTTTTTTCATGTATGTTTGTTTGAAAATAAATTATTAAGTAGAATGGGCCTATAATTCTAGTCCTAGAAATATTTTGGAGATCCGTATTATCAAAATATCTTCAGTAGTGATTCAAAAAATTATGTTTGAAAATAACGTGGAATAGGTTTACGTATAGTAAATTATAATTGCTTATTTGATTTTTGAATTCAAAATTTGCCTTTATATTTTAACATTTCTATTAAATTGATAACTCAACTATTTAATATCATTCTTAAACCAAATTTTAAAACTTAAACCATTCATTTAAAAAGTGCAAGAACTGGTCAGTTCTGCATGGTGCGGTCATTAAGTTGGCAAAAAATAGGAAGTTAATCTGACCTGCCTATACTTTAGAATATATTATCAGAAATTTGAATAGCCTCTGACATTAGGTATTAGCACTATTAGTCATAAATATTTTTATACAGCATTTTTTTTGAACAAAAGTTTAAAAATTGCATGTATTTTTAATTCTGTTTTTTTCTATAAAATATATGTAACTTTGTTTTGAACTTAAATGAACCTAATGAATTCGGACAAAAAAGCGACGAATTATCAATCGTCTTTTAATACAGTTGAAATTATACAATATTTTAATATTTTAATAGTTGATATTATATTTAATTATTTATTATTATAATTATATATGTATACACTAAACAAATTTATGGATTTATAATGTTTCGAGGATGCATTTCCAATTATTAATTGATTAGAAATTAAATGCCGTGTAAAAGTAGTTGTGAACAATACTGTACATCCAGTTTTAGTTTAACTATAGTTGGAAGACGGTTTTCAAATTTAAAAATTTTAAAATTAAATATATTACTATATATGATTTATAAAGTATAATATTAATATGCAAATTATGTATAAAAATATCTAAGAAACTCATAGCAAAGCAGAAGAAAAATTTTGATCACGATCAAAGTGGATTTTGCACTTATAATAGTGGTAACGTAGTAAATGAATGATATATTCTTCAAATATAGATATTGTGGTATCTTAAAAGGATATTTGCTTGAGGCCTGTTACCTATCAAAATTGTTATTTAATTCTTTTCAGAGGAAAACCATCAGATTGCAGTGTAATTGATAAATATTCGGTAATTATAAACTTTCGCTGTCAGCTAGTTTTCTTTAAACATTAAAAATCGAAAAATATATGAATCTTCATGATTCTAGTCTCAAAATGTTCCATTTAACTTCGGATTTATGAAAAAAGTATAATAGTTAAAGTTTGATGCGTAGGAGAGTGTGGGTAGATAGTTAAAAGAGCATATGAAAAAATCAGTTTAATTCAGTTCAAAAATGTTGATCAGTGTTAACGAATGACGCTAATTATACAGCACTTTTCATACTCTTTTAGCATCCCCGCACCCACCTGCCAAAATTCTCTTTTTTTCATTTATATTTTATTTTTCATTCTATAAAATGTTTCAATCTTACTAATGAAAAATTACTCATGAGTAATCACCACCCACCACCCCCCACACCACTCCACGCATCAAACAGCCACTATTATATTCTATTCATAAATCCGAAATCAAACCAAAGTTGAAAAAAAAGCAAAAAGGTTGACTTTTCAATTTTTTATGAGTAAAAAACCAGCTGATAGCGAAAGTGTATATGTAATTACCAAATACTGTATTCATATATCTATGAATAACAAAAAGGTTCATATTTAACATTACACACAAATATTTTCATAAAGAAATATGTTAAGAAAGGTCATTGATACTATATACATTATAGATCCTGATATGCATCATTGAACAATCTATTTTTATAATTACACTTGTATGTATGTGTACAAAATATCATATATACGATGTATACATACAATCATGTTCATGTATATCGCATAAACAGCACATTCATTGCATATAGTATTTACTATTATGTATTATCTATTCTGCATAAGCAAGCAGCATGTTGTTATTAATGTCTACTATGTCATGTCTATTATGTATGTATTAGAATTAGTTTTTACATCGCATTCAATGTTATACCAAAGACCAATATAATATACCATGATATAATATATTGTTGGAAACCTGCAAAAAGAAAAGAAATAATTAATTAATAATTTAATTAATTTAAATTAAAATAATTTTAATTAAAATAATACTCATACTTACCTGCAACATTGACATCACTTTGTTTACATTTTTTTTTATTTATGTGATCTTCTTCTTTCTACAACGTCAAATGTCAACGTTATAATCACTTTCTTTTATTTCGTTGACATTCGTTGTAGAAAGATGTTTCACTTTCCATTGGAAGTCTCTATCAATTCGTTGACGTTGTCATCTTTCGGCGAATTGATAGAAACTTCCAGAAGATCGATTCTTTTTTGTCACGATACACGTTTTATTGAGAATGCAGTTTTTTTGTTAGTGGAGTCAATGCAGTTCTTTTTTTTTTTTGTACAGTGAGTAAATGCAGTTTTCATTAATCAGTCAGTCATTTTTTTTAGTTCTTTGAGTGAGTGATTGCAGTTCTTTTAAGTTAGTCGTTCGAGTTCTTTCTTTTTAATTGAGTTCTTTTTTTTAAATTAGTTCAGTTTTTTTTTAGTCAGTTTTTTTTTATTTAAATTTTTTTCTTCATTTCTTTTTTTTTTTTTCAAATAAAATATAATTTAATTAATTTTTTTTTGTAACTTAATTTAATTCATTTTTTCTTTTATAAAATAAAGAAAAAGTTTTTCTTTTGTGAGGAAACAATTAGTTTTATTTTTTTTATAAAAAAAAAAAAGTAAAGGATCATAAAAAAAAAAAAAAGGTAAGTCAATTCTTCTATTTTCAGCAAATTATCCCTCTTTATAAGGCTCCGCTCGGCCTCCTAATTTTCCTTTCCTTCCTTTTTTTTTAATAAAACTTTTAACCCTTTTCTTTTTCTACTTCTGTAGAATTTTCTATAGAAAAGGGGTTAAAAAGAAAGGAAAAATCATATTTTTCCAACATTGGTGTCAGGTGTGGGGTCACCGATTGATCTTAGAAATAGGATCCTACCACCACCACCTGATCTTATTACCCTTTTTCTTCCTTTTTACCATTTTTTTTCCTACAAATTTTATAAATTTTCTTTTTTTTTTGCATACATTTTTTTTTATGTACTTGAAAAGTACATAAAGGTTATAGTAGAGACACTTGGGGTATATAGCAAGTTCCAGTATAATTAGACATTGTGTTTTTCTTATTTTTTTTTTTTGGGGTGTAATTATAAAAAAAAAAAAAAAACAGTGCAGTGCATTAATTTCTTTTTTTTATATAATTTTGGTTGTTCTGTGAGCTACGTTATATAAAAACACGTGTATTTCATTTTTTTGTACTTCTTTTCTTTTGTCTCTAAAAAGACAATTATACACGTGTAGTACATAGTTCAACCAAAGTTATATGAAAACAGTTATTTAGAAAGTTGGATTATTGTACAGGGTGTCACAATTTTTTTTAGTACAAGTAAATTTAAGTGTTTGTGTGGACAAATTTTTTTTTGGTAACAGGGTGGTTCGTTCTCCTTCCTCTACCGTTTTACACACTTCTGTCCTTTATAAAGACTACTTCTTTTGTTTTCTTTATAACAGGGTGTTTTTCTTATAGGGCCTGAAAATAGAAATTCCTACGTCTTGCATATAAAGCCTGTCACACTTCTTTCTGTTGCAAAAGTAGCACTCTATCTTCTATAAGACTGCTTTCTTTTTGTAACGGGTGATCTTTTCCTTTATAGTGTTTGAATTTAGTAGGAATTTTCTATCCGTTTTTGTGCACATAAAACCTGCCACACACTTTCTGTTATCCAATCTTGTTCTTTTTGGCTGTTGCTCTTCTTTTTACTTGCTACTATCTTTGATTATTTGTATTCCTTTATACCCTTACTGCTTTAATATGTCTGAGGGAGAACGTTCATCGGATTCCGCCCTTGGTGTTGGAGATAAGCGACCCATCTCTGACACACTCGAATCTACTCTCTCAGAACTGGCAAAGCAGATGGCGCTGCAGGTGCAGCTGGTATCTGACATGACGAGTGCACTAAAGGGACTGTCACAGAGAGTTGAGCATCTAGAACAGAGCCGACAAACAGCAAGTGCTACGAGATTGAGTGAAATCGAGCGCTTAGCTAGCCTACCTACGCCTGAGGCTGTCAGAGCGAGGCCAACTGTTCCTGTTAGCACTGTTGAGTCCAATTTTTCAACAATGCTACAACAAATGACTCTATCTGAGACTGTGTGCACTCCCAATGCCACAACAACATCTATTGCCCCTGCACTCTGCACAGATGGCGCTCCTGTCTTTCCATCCACCAGGGAAGTTCCAACTTCTACCCGACGAAATTCTGGACACGATTTGGCTGCCACCCCTATTATTAACCAAACTTTTAGTCACGTGGTACCTAACGAAGTATCCCTTGTACCAGAAGTTGACTTTCCGTCACTACCTGTAAATACAGGGTATACTTTCCTAACCCGTGGCTCAAATCAGCAATCCGGGTTTGTGGCAGGCTTCCAAATAGAGCCAGAAAATCAATTCAGGCTGCGGTATGAAGTAGTAGGGGAGAATGTTGATCTGCAGAACCCTGTCCAAAATGTACCCCTTACCAATCAGTCTTCCTGGCCTAGTCAGCGTAGATCGAGCGTACATTTTGGACAACCATCAGTGACTAGCAGCAGAGTTATGATGGGCTCAGGGCATCATTTTATGAGAGTGTCCCCCAAGGAGTTTGATGGACGTGAGCCATGGCAGAGCTACAAGCCCCATTTCGAGGCTGTGTCGAGGGCAAATGGTTGGCCTGGAGAGTTCAAGGCCCTAGGGTTAGCGCCACACCTAACGGGTACAGCCCTGGCCTATTACGAAACTCTACCAAGAGCTGTCCAGGACAACTATGACCTTCTAGATCAGGCCTTGGATAGGAGGTTCAGCATGCAATACCGTCAGTCCGTGGCTCACATCCAGCTGCGTGGACGCCTGCAGAAAGACAAGGAGCCATTACCTGATTTTGCCACACATATTCAGAGGTTGGTATATCTCGCTTTTCCTGACTGCCCAGAGGCCGCTCGTGACAGAATCGCTTTGGGGCAGTTTGTGGATGGCCTTGCGGATTTGGACATCCAACAGAGGGTCAGAGATGCAGCCCCAGAATGTTTGGAAGAAGCATTGGCCCTAGCTATCCGAATGGAGGCCAGTCGAGATGCGACCCGAATTAGCCGGAAAGGGGCAAGGGCATACCAGGTGGTTATCCACGAGTCCCCCAATAACAATAAGGCACCTTCGGGAAAAGCCACCGGTCCAGTTTGAAGGAGTGCGAGCTGGACCCCTTCCCTAAAGACACTCCACCTACTGCTGAAGTGATTGCCACTGGGGTCACAGGGCAAGTAAAATTCTTCAACACTACCAAAAATTTCGGGTTTATTGTGCGAGATGACAACGGGCAGAAGGTTTTCGTCCATAGAGACTGCGTTTCCAAAGACGAGGGAAAACTTCGTTTAAGACAGGGGCATAGGGTAGTTTTCGATGTGGTTTCTAGCTCTCGTACCCCTCGAGCAACTAATGTGAAATTGCAACACGAGGAGGGGTTGAATCCATCTGAGACAGACTTATCTCTTTGCCCCAAACAAATCCCCAAATCGTCTTTGCAGCCTTCTGGGACAAGTCCCAAGCCATCTGGCAACCCTGCTGGGCCATCTCGCACTCCGGACACAAGCCCCAAGCCATCTGGCAACCCTTCTGGGCCATTTCGCCTCCCTGATATAAGCCCCAAGCCATCTGGCAACCCTTCTGGGCCATCTCGCACTCCGGACACAAGCCCCAAGCCATCAGGTAGCCCTGTTGGGCCATCTCGCCCTTCTGAGATAAGCCCCAAGAACTCAGGCAAGCCTTCTGAATTATCTCATACTTTTGAGAAAATCCCCAAATCACCCGTGCAGCCTATTGGGACACCTGACACGAGCCCCAAGCCATCCGTGCCACCTACCGGGCCTCATGTCACAAGCCCCAATGCATTTGCACATCCTAACAGGTCACCTAGTCCTGCCAGGCCAATCCCAAAATCTGGCAATTTTTCTGGATTATCTCATACTTTTGAGAAAATCCCCAAATCACCCGTGCAGCCTATTGGGACACCCGACACTAGCCCCAAGCCATCCGTGTCACCTACCGGGCCTCATGTCACAAGCCCCAATGCATCTGCACATCCTACTAGGTCATCTAGCCCTGCCAGGCCAATCCCCAAATCATCTGGCAATCCTTCTGGATTATCTAGTACTTTTGGAAAAATCCCCAAATCACCCGTGCAGCCTATTGGGACACCTGGCACTACCCCCAAGCCATCCGTGCCACCTACCGGGCCTCATGTCACAAGCCCCAATGCATCTGCACATCCTACTAGGTCAACTAGCCCCACCAGGCTAATCCCAAAATCATCCGGCAATTCTACTGGGTCGCCCAGCCGTTCCAAGTCAAACCGCAAGTCACCTAGAAAGTCTAATGGGCCACCCAGCCATTCCAAATCCATCCCCACATCCTCTGCATACCCTTCTAGGTCACCTAGCCCTTCTAAGTGCATCCCAAAGTCCCCTGCACGTCCTTCTAGGTCACCAAGCCCTCCTAAAACGAACACCAAGTTACCCCCTCAGCATTCCAGTGCCGACAAACCGGACAGTGAACCCTCTTCTCGGCCATCGAGTTGTTACACTTCTGGTTTGTCTGCCTCCCATTCTGCCTCCCACTCCCTTACAGCAGATTTAAACTAGTTTCCACTGACCCTTTGGGGCCAGAGTTGGTGGAAGAATCAGCCCCAATCACAATCCCCATTACAGTGGTCTCTACTGGACCTAACCTTAGCGTCCATGGCACTGTCAACGACACACCTATTATGATGATTGTGGATACAGGAGCTACTAGAACGATCGTACACCCCCGAGTCCTACAACGAAGCCCTTGTGCGGTGGAAGTCCTACCATCCTATGCTACTATACAAAGCGTCACTGGTGAGACCATCCCCGTCGAAGGTAAAGTCCTAATTCAACTATCAATAGGCCACTTTTCGGTCAAACACTTAACCTATTCCGCGGAAATCCACGACGACTGCATTCTGGGTATGGATTTCCTAAAACAGTACGGCTGCATTCTTGACTTAGAAAAAGATCTCCTACATTTACAGGAAGAGTCGATTCCTTTACATCACTCTTCCTCTTTCCTGGCAAGAACTCTACAGTCCCTCGAGTTTCAACCCTTCCAGGAGATAATTACACCCCTTCATACTTCTCTGGTGCCGAACAAGGATGTCCTCCTCTCAGCCTCTTCCTTGTTGCCAGAACAACTTAGTATGATGCCTTCTATCTCTCGTGTTTCAAATGGCCAAGTTTGGGCTAGGATTTCTAACGTCTCCTCTCAAAACGTTATCCTACCTAGCCACCTACCTGTTGCCTATTTGGACACCGATTGCACTCTCCTGTGTAATGAAACTCGAGTGACTTCCCCTGTTCTCCCCCCTGCCCTACAAGATCTTTTTCTAAACAGCAGCGAAGGTTTAGAACCTACCCAGAAAGCAGCCCTACAAACACTACTAATAGATTTCCAAACCGCCTTTTCCTTGTCAAAAGATGACATCGGACGGACTAACATCCTGCAACACCAAATCAATACTGATCCCTCTCAACCAATTAAGCAGCCACCACGTCGCATGCCCTATTCTCGACGATTGGAAGCAGAAGAAATGGTGAGAGAGATGAAGGAGCAAGGTGTCATCCAGTCCTCTACGAGTCCTTGGAGCTCGCCGGTAGTCCTGGTTAAGAAGAAAGACGGGTCACTTCGTTTCTGTATAGATTACAGACGCCTAAATGAAGTGACCAAGAAGGATTCTTATCCACTTCCGCGAATGGACCTCACTCTGGAGGCACTAGGCAGATCCAGGTGGTTTGCCTCCTTGGATTTACTTTCAGGATACTTCCAAGTGGAAATGCATCCTGCCGACAAGGAGAAAACCGCCTTCAGTATTGGTTCGGGTCTTTACGAGTTCAACGTTATGCCTTTCGGTCTAACCAATGCTCCTGCCACTTTCCAACGTCTGATGGAAATAGTCCTCCACGACATACCCTATACCACTTCTTTGGGCTACCTGGATGACTTGCTGGTCCATTCCGAGACCTTCGAGGGACTCCTGTCCAATCTGCGAGTAGTGTTTCAGCGCCTCCAAGAAGCTAATCTAAAACTCTCGCCGAAGAAGTGCCATCTATGTCGTAGGGAGGTGAAATTTTTGGGGCACGTGATCTCGGAGGAAGGATTATCGACCGATCCAGAAAAGATTGAAGCTGTCAGAGGCTGGCCCACTCCCCGCAGCAAGAGAGACATTCAATCTTTTCTCGGATTGTGCGCATACTATAGGCGCTTCGTGAAGAATTTCTCCGCCATTGCTAAACCCTTGACGGGACTGACTGAAAAGTCTGCCAAATTCAGTTGGTCGGAGGAGTGTGATTTAGCATTTGCTACCCTCAAGGAGAAATTGACCGAAGCACCTATACTTACCCAACCGAATGATGACGATCCCTTTATTTTGGACACCGACGCCAGTCAGTATGCTTGGGGAGCGGTCCTGTCGCAACTCCAAGATGGCGAAGAGAGGGTCATCGAGTACTACAGTAAAACGCTCAGTAGACCTGAGATTAATTACTGTGTTACCCGAAAAGAGCTATTAGCTGTCGTCAAGGCAGTAGCTCATTTTCGGCCTTACCTTCTGGGACGTCGATTCCTACTGCGTTCCGACCATGCCTCCTTAAGGTGGTTGATGAATTTTCGCGAACCTGAAGGCCAAGTCGCCCGTTGGCTAGAACAGCTTCAGGAATTCAACTTCGAGATTCATCATCGCGCCGGAAGAAGTCATGGTAACGCAGATGCGATGTCCCGAAGGCCTTGCGCAGTAACTTCCTGTGCGTACTGTAGTCGACTCGAGGAGAAGCAGTCTCTACTAATAAGGACCTCAACAGGGCAAGCCATCGATGTGAGTCAGCTCCAGGAAGCCGATCCGGATCTACAGACTGTCCGACAGTGGCTAAGCGCCGGCGAAAGACCAGCCGCTGAAACCCTTAGCTCTGTTTCACCATCGTTGAAGGCTTATTGGGCAATGTTCTCCTCGTTGGTACTTGAGGACGGAGTGGCTTGCAGGAAGCCCACCAACCCGGACGGTCAGTTGCAGATACTGGTGCCGGAATGTCTACGACTCGAGGTGTTGCAGCAGTTACACGACAGCCCTGCTGGAGGTCACTTCGGCATCGACAAGACCCTAGCGAAGGTCCGCCTCAGGTACTACTGGGTCGGCCTTTCGGCTAGTGTTCGCGAATATTGCCTCCGATGCCCGACTTGCCAGCAGCGCAAAGGAGCCATTCCGAAAAGGAAGGCACCTTTGCAAATTCGGAACTCTGGATCACCATTCGAACGGGTTGCTGTAGACATTTTGGGGCCTTTACCTGTAACGAAGACTGGCAACAGGTATATACTCGTGCTGATGGACTATTTTACCAAATGGCCTGAGGCCATAGCTATTCCTGACCAGACCGCAGAAACAGTGGCAGAAGCATTGGTGAGTCAAGTCTTCTCGCGATTCGGGCTTTGTAGACAGCTACACTCAGATCAAGGGCGAAACTTCGAATCCGCGATTTTTACTGAGGTTTTGCGTCGCTTCCGAATAGAAAAGACTCGGACCACTGCCTTGCACCCCCAGAGTGATGGCCTAGTGGAACGATTTAACAGGACCATCTTGGACTATCTCTCCAAGTTCGTAAGCGAACACCAAAGAGACTGGGACACCTATCTGCCTCTCCTTCTTCTCTCTTATCGGTCTGCTGTACAAAAGTCTACTCAACATACCCCCGCTCTTCTAAACCTAGGGAGGGAGCTCCGATTACCCATCCAACTATTAACTGGAGACCCTCCTGGCAACCATCCTGTAGAGCTGCCAGAATACGTCAAAAACCTCCAGGAAAGGCTCACTAAAGTCCATGCCTTTAATCGAACTCAATTGGACTTAGCGAGCCGGAGAATGAAGGATAGATACGACCTGTCTGCTAAGGCTAACCCCTTTCAATTGGGCGACCTTGTCTGGCTGTTTAACCCGAAACGGAAAAAGGGACGTTGTCCAAAATTACAAAAAGACTGGGATGGTCCCTATAAAGTGATTGAGCTGGTCACCGACGTAGTCTATCGGATAAAACATCAGGCATCCAACCGCACAAGTGTTGTCCATCGCGATCGCTTAGCTCCCGCCACAATCTAAGGTATCACACCCGAACTCTTCCTTTCCTCACTACTCCTCGTTCCGATCCAGTGAGCCTTTTCTTTTATTGCTTTTATTTTATTTGTCTAGAACTTTTCACTGCGGAAAGCCTGTTTTTCTTTTCTTTTCTTTTCAGGTAATCCTGGCCTATCAGTGACATCTGGACACTCTAAAGGCTCAGTCGGAACTTTGAGCCTTCAAACGGGGGGTCGTGTTGGAAACCTGCAAAAAGAAAAGAAATACATAATTAATTAATAATTTAATTAATTTAAATTAAAATAATTTTAATTAAAATAATACTCATACTTACCTGCAACATTGACATCACTTTGTTTACATTTTTTTTATTTATGTGATCTTCTTCTTTCTACAACGTCAAATGTCAACGTTATAATCACTTTCTTTTATTTCGTTGACATTCGTTGTAGAAAGATGTTTCACTTTCCACTGGAAGTCTCTATCAATTCGTTGACGTTGTCATCTTTCGGCGAATTGATAGAAACTTCCAGAAGATCGATTCTTTTTTGTCACGATACACGTTTTATTGAGAATGCAGTTTTTTTGTTAGTGGAGTCAATGCAGTTCTTTTTTTTTTTTGTACAGTGAGTAAATGCAGTCTTCATTAATCAGTCAGTCATTTTTTTTAGTTCTTTGAGTGAGTGATTGCAGTTCTTTTAAGTTAGTCGTTCGAGTTCTTTCTTTTTAATTGAGTTCTTTTTTTTTAAATTAGTTCAGTTTTTTTTTAGTCAGTTTTTTTTTTATTTAAATTTTTTTCTTCATTTCTTTTTTTTTTCAAATAAAATTTAATTTAATTAATTTTTTTTTGTAACTTAATTTAATTCATTTTTTCTTTTATAAAATAAAGAAAAAGTTTTTCTTTTGTGAGGAAACAATTAGTTTTATTTTTTTTATAAAAAAAAAAAAAGTAAAGGATCATAAAAAAAGAAAAAGGTAAGTCAATTCATTTTATTAAAAATCCCTCTTTTAAGGCTCCGCTCGGCCTCCCATAAAACTTTCCTTTCCTTTTTTCCTTTCTTTTTTTTTATACAAAACTTTTAACTCCTTTTCTACTTCTGTAGAATTTTCTATAGAAAAGGGGTTAAAAGAAAGGAAAAATCACATTTTTCCAACAATATTTTATATATCGGTCTTTGGTTATATCAAACTTGTTTATTCATGTTATATGCTTTATGTATGTATGTGTACGAGATCGTCTTCAATTCAATATGGATCCTTATATATCCTTATGCACGAGCATAAACCATACATGGAGAATAAATATATATGTGGGAATGGTTATGTTTTGTTTATAAAAAATTACTTATTTATATGTATGTATATATATTTATCTTTTTATAATGTTTATTTGTATTATTTATAACTAAATACAGCAATGAACTACAGTTATTAAATACAATAATTGAACTTATAATGTTAGATTAGGTTGGATATCGTCTTCGACTTATTTTCTTCAGGCGTCTTTAATCTTTGTTATCGTCTTCGTCTTCTTTGTATATTATACGTCTTACCTAGTCGACTGCTCTTGATCAACTAACTCATTATTATTATTACTGCTTGTTGTTTTCATTTCATTCCGGTTCCACATATATGATCAAAATCTCTCAAAAATGTTCAAATTTATATTTATATGTTCCAGCCAATGATATTCATTTATTCTATTTTCAATACTCAAAATATACAAATACATAAAAATAACACTTATATGTGTGGAATATCATATGAATTAAATGTACATTTTAAATAGCATTGTGTATTGTTTAGTGCTGCAAAACATTGACAGGTGTTCATTTCATTTGTGAGAGCAAACATTTATAATAAATGAGAACAAATTCGAAACACTATGGTCCGTCTACACAATTAGTTTTGATAACTCGATTTACAAAAACAATTACATTATATCACAGACTGTCATACAAATTTATTGAAATGATTGTAATTGTGTACAGGGTACATAACTAAAAGCAATTCGAAAAATTTTGAAAAACTTTTTTGATTTTGATGAAGCTTGTTCGATCTTTATCATATATGTAAGTGTGTCGTTTTTGGAAAAATTACCACTTACACTAAAAAGAACATCTATTGAGACGAAGAACTATATTATCTTTGGCATACATATAAACAATCTGATTTGAGTGTGTTTAGGTTTATTCATATATTTACATAATAGAAAATATACGATTTATTTGTTGCAATTTGGCAGTATATATAATATCAAAGACATTTATATATGTATATGATAATATTAATGCTGATGGTATGCTACCATAGTACATGTTGTCTTGCAGGTATCATTTAGTCCTATGTATAAACACAGATAAGGATTATATGTGGTATGTGGTGGTATATATAACAATAATATTGGACATTGAACCCTATTAAATGTTTGCATTAAATTTTGAAGGAATATTTATCGCTAGTTATTCTTTCATTTTTTTCCTTTTTTTGTGTGAAAAAAAAATATATACCTGCACTGGTTTTTGTATACATTGTATATTTTGTATACGTCACGTATAGTATAGACTACAGTAAGGATAGTACACCATAATGATTTATAATTATGTGTATGTGTATAACAAGTTGTATACATAACATACCCTTTAATAAACATGTTTATTGTTTGGGATATAGTGTACCATACAGAAGGAAATATAAAAATTATCGCTGCACAGTACACAGTCTAAATGCTTATAATGTTAGTGGTATTCACGAAATGTTGTAAGAGTGTAAAAAGTGTGAACATACACCAAAATCTTACACATTACACTATATCGTGAACGAAAACTTTGTATTGAAATCAAGCAAATTATGTCAGCTAAAATATTATAAAAATAATCAAATTATTTTAGCATTTAATGTCAGAATGGCATATACATACAATAGTAAGCAATAGTAATATACAATGGGTTTCAGCATTGTAAATTTTCACAAGCAGTGTAGGTAAAAATTACATTGAAGATGTTTACAATAGGTGTAGGATTGTACGAGTTACACCGTTTACAATGATACAAGACCAAACCGTGAATACCCTTATTATTTGTCCGTTTTTAAAAAATAATATTCTAAATGTTCAAGTCAAAAATTGTTCAAAAATTATAAAAAAGCCTGAAATAATTTTTCTATTCATGTACAATAGTGTACATACTACATACATACTGCACATATATATGTAATTGTGTGTCAAGATAGTGGCATAGCAAAAGCAACATCAAAAAGAAAAAAAAAGGATGAAAGAAATAAACCTGAAGTATTCGTATAGCGTAGAGTACTTAGCACCACAAATAATATACATATATATGTATATATGTATGTATGTATTATATTGTCTGCGATAGCACATAGATTGAAATGTACAAAAATAAAATTTACTCTGTCTATTGCTAATACGTTTGCGTATAATTATTAAAGCACAGGCAAAGCAGACATTCGACACTACTACATATACTGTCTAATGTTAAAATATGTGCGTCAATGCGTATGTAAATACACAGATAAATTCAAACAATACCAAATTTATATTGTTTCCTGGTGAATGGGTGCTATACGCTATACGCTATACTAATTGTACAAACATATGAACATATGTATTAATGTGTAAAAATTAATATGTATTGTACATTGTACATAAACATTCATTTAAAGTTTCTTTGAAGTTCAAAGTTTGGTAAAAATTGAATATTATTTTTATGGATTCAAAACTAAACTAAATTGAAGCATTTTGATTTATGTAGAGTAGATGGGGACACACGATTTTTTCATTTTATATGGTGACGGATTTTTGTTTCCATTGGAACGTCTGTAACTGTAATATTGTCTGTGATACAATATACAATATCACTAGGTTACGCCTTACTCCAGGTATTTTATTCTTAGTGCTTATTATACACATTATACACAATATACATTGTACATACATGTACATCATAATAGCAAGTGAATGCTTTGCTATGGTTTGCTATTGGTTTGCTATGCTATGTTCTTTTTTTTGTTTTTTTTTTTTTGTACCACTCACACATATATAATATTTTTATTCATATAAAATGAAGAAACGTATCGGTGAAAAATTGATATATTTAGAGCCAAGAGTTATGCAAAACATTTTTATTATCTGTGACAAAGTTTTTGTGAAAAATAGGAATTTTATATTACTAATAATTCTGAAATAATGTAAAAACTTTTATTTTTCTACTTCGAAATCGAAAAAAAAAACATTCAAATTACCTTATATGAAAATTTCAGTACAATACGCAATCAAATACCAATAAAAAATTACATTTAAAATCTATACATTTTTTGAAAAAATCCTTCTTTTTTCAAAGCGTTATACAGGACTAATAAGGACAAAAATCAAAATAGTGGCTCCATTATTCCCAATGACTGCTGACTGAAATTTATAATTCCCATACTAAAACTTAGTGAATTTTCTGGGTGCTGACTAGAAATTCACTAATAATATAAATTTCGGGTGTTGACTGAAATTTATAAAAACTTAAAAATTATTCCCGTACTAAAACTTAGTGAATTTTCTGGGTGCTGACTAGAAATTCACTAATAAAATAAACTTCGGGTGCTGACTGAAGTTTATATTCAATAAAAATATTCCTGGTGTTGACGGTAATATAAATATTAACTATTTATCTTGCTCTGGGTGTTGACTAGAGTATTCATATAAAAATATTCCTGGTGCTGACGGGAATATTAAACTATTTTTTTTCTTTACTAGAGAAATTGAACTAATTAGCTTACTTAGAATACTTTTTATTTATTAGTTATTATAATACTGAAAATTTAAGATTATCAACTTAAGTTTGAAATTACTTTACCATAGATTAAGCAGATAATTTTAATTATTTTAATTATTGTATAAGTTGAATTTGAAGAGAAATAAAACATAAACTCAAAATATATCTATCTTTTTATTTTTTGAACCAGCACCTTCTTAATAGTGTACCAACGATTGTAGGTGTTTGTCGTATATACAAACAGTAACTATTATATTTTTTTTAATAAATCCGAAGTTAAATGGAACATTTTGAGACTAAAATCATGAAGATACATATATTTTTCGATTTTTAATGCCAGTGCTATTGGCTGCCAGTGCTTCACCGGCGATACACTGGCGTGTAGAGGTAGACAACTGTAGTGTTCACCAGTGATACACTGGCGTATGAAGAAGCACTTTTTTCGTGATCACTGGTGAGGCACTGGCAGCCAACGTGTTAAAAAAAAAAAGACCACAAAAGTTTATAATTACCGAATATTTATCAATCACACTGCACTGCGACGGTTTTCCTCTAAAAAGAATTAAATAACAATTTTGATAGGAACAGGACTCAAGCATTTTTATCAAGCAGGACTATTTATGTGATATACATGTTTGTATGTATACATCGTATATATTATGGTATTTTGTACACATACATACAAGTGTAATTATAAAAATAGATTATTCAATGATATGTATCAGGATCTGTAATGTATATAGTATCAATGACTATGACAATGATCTTAATATATTTCTTTATGAAAATATTTGTGTGTAATGTTAAATATTAACCTCTTTGTTATTCATAAAGGGAAATTTTAAAGTATTTTCTTTAAAAGTGGTATCAATTCATTTCAGTGGCGGCTCGTGACCAAAATTTATGGTGGGGCTAATGGTTTCAAGGGTTTCCACACCACCCAAGAAGTAACGCTTTTAGAGCATTAGTCGATATTGAATGATACACTTCCCCAGAATATTGTTTTTTAGAAAATAGGTTATGTGTTTTTGGCTTCTTTTAAAATTTACAAACTTCATAAAAATAAAACTTTATAAAATACTTAACAAAATATTTTCATAATAAAAAAAATTTAATAATAAATATCTTTAAAAAAAAAACAATTTAACAAAAACGTTGGTAAACTTAAAAATATTGATTTGTATCATTTCTGTATAATCTAACATTTCATTTAAAAAAATACTCAACACTTCGATCTTTAACTAAAGTTTTTATAAATTCTCCGGGTACTGAAATAATTGCAAAGGAATTTAGTCGACTTTAGACTCCCATTATATTTAATTTTAGAATTTAATACTTTTTAAAGTACCAAAAACCCTTTTAGATACCAAAATGCTGATAGGATTCATTTAAATCATCTTGAAAATTTTTATTTTCATTTTCATCGTTAGAAAATTTGAAAATTTCGGAAATGGAAAAACGTTTTAAAACATATCATCGCTTTAAATGGCGGTTAGTCCTGTTTTGAAATATTTCTTCAAATCGAACGGGTAAGAATCACAAACATTTTTTAAATTTTTGGCGAAAAACCTAAAATTCAAGAAATTTCTTTGGGTCTGCAACATAAAAAGATAAATTATGAACGAAACTCGTAGAACGTGTGTTTATTTGTGTTGTGATAATTCATAAATTAAATTCGATATCATTTATTCATTCGGAGGAACTAGCGTAAAATGTTTTCTATCTTACATACCATTTACGTTGGTAACCAATTATGAAAATCGTAAAACGACAAAAATCGTTCAACACTGGCTTTTCATTAAAACAATTTTTTCATTTTTTTATGAGAGAAAAAAATTCCAGAGTTCTAAATTCAAGAGAAGTGTAATTATTTAAAATGAAGTGATTTTCAATGTATAGAAAATTCGTGTCTTATCCAGTATGCAAAAAAATTGTTAAAACTCAAAAGCAAAAATTTTTGAATTGTAAAAATTGTAAACTTGAAAAATTTTTTCTTAATTAAAAATTATTTTGATCAAAAAGAGGAAAAAACGGAGTTAAGTTGAATTTGAAATAAGAAATTAAAATTGTACTTAAATTATTACAATTTTTATTTTTAAAAAACACTTAAAATATGACGGTTTTTAATTTTTAACGGATATTTTATTCGACTTTTTTAAATATAAAACGAACAAAAATTTATACAAACATCCTCTGGTGGATGCATTTGTTAATACGAAAACATAAGTATACATATTACATACAGCTATATGTATAATGTATAATATATCTATACCATTCATACTTCATACTTTGCTTTTGAACAATTTCAACCATATTCAACATTATTCAACATAATGGACTGATGGGACTGTAAACCGATTAGCCCCATCTCATATAAATTATTTCGTGTTTGTATTAACGCAACAATAAAAAATACATAAGACTGTTGACTGAGTAATACAATCCAATATAAACTTGCCTTGTATGTAAATAATATATATAAATATAATACATGTCAATCTTTATATAGATCAAAGAAAAGAAAGAAATGAAGGAATAGAAGATAAGAAAAGCAGTATACATACATACATACCACCATTTACTTCACAATACCGCACAAACAATAGAAATTATGATCATTGTTTGTGCTGTAATACAAAAATGAAATACAATAACAATTCATATGAGAGGGCTAATTCAAAACAGCCCGTATCGAGCACATATAAATTGTTTTTGTAAAATCAAAACGGGATGAATTAAAACGAATTATTCATTCTTCTCACAGAGTTATATGGTGAGTTGACCGATGAATAGACAGTCAGACAGTTTGAATGTTTGATTGAATGGTAATTGTTATTGCATGTATTTATACTGGATGAGATAGAAATATATGTACATTAATACTGAGTGAAACAGAAATAGAATTATAGGTATGGTTGATTCGAATTTATTTTTCATACATTTTTGTTCTACATATTTACAAAGATAATGCAGTTTAAGATGCTAAGGCCATACATTATCTTCGATATTTATAAATATTTTTAAAATTCAGAGAGGCAGTTATAACGATTTTTTCTTATGCGTATTTTATGAAAAAATAATGTATTCGTTATACCACGTTATACACACTTGAGTGTTACCAAATTAGCTAAATTTCACATATTTTTGTTGAACAAATGATTATAAAAATATTATTGATATGAAAAATAATTTTTAAATTTATTTATTGGTATTTATAAGATTGAAAATACGATAATCTTGGTGGGGCTGAGCCCTCCTAGCCCTATACGAGGAGCCGCCTCTAATTCATTTTATATTATACATACATAGATATATGTATGAATACATATTTGGTAATTACATATACACTTCCGACATCGGCTGGTTTTTTACTAATAAAAAATTGAAAAGTCAACCTTTTTGCAATTTTTTTTCAACTTCGGTTTGATTTCGGATTTATAAATAGAATACAATAGTGATTGTTTAATGCGGGGGAGTTGTGTAAGGGTGGTGGGTGGTGGAGTAATTTTTCATTAGTAAGATTAAAAAATTTTGTAGAATGAAAAATAAAATATAAATGAAAAAAAAAATATTTGCAGGTCGGTGCGTGGGTGGTAAAAGAGGTAACACTAATCAACATTTTTGAACTGAATTAAACTTATTTTTTCATATGCTCTTTTAGCTATCTACCACCCAGTTCTACGCATCAAACTGTAACTATTATATTTTTTTCATAAACCCGAAGTAAAATGGAACATTTTGAGACTAGAATCATGAAGATATACAAGGTCTGTTCAAAAGAAAAGGCGAATTTTGAATTTTCGCGGGCTGTGTACATTCGATTATCGAAATTTTTTTTTGTTATGTTGGTACACATATGTTTATCATATGTTGACATTATCAGCCATTTTGGATTATTAGTTTGTTTTTGACAACTGAAAAGGTTAGTCACGTTTTTGTGTGTTCTTCAATTTTTTACTTTTGAAAAAAATGGATCAAAGAATATGTATTAAATTTTGCGTTAAAATGGAATAAAGTGCTCCAACACACTTAAAATGTTGACTGTGGCATTCGGCGAGTTTACTTTGTCTCGAAAAAGTGTTTATAAGTGGTACAAGCTCTTTGCAGAAGGCCGAGAAGATGTTGATGACGATGAGCGTCCTGGAGTTGCAACCACGTCAACAAGCGAAGAAAACATCGAAACAGTGAAGAAAATAGTTTTGGAAAATCGTCGAATCACTATAAGAGAAGTTGCAGAGGATGTTGGTATATCAATCGGCTCATGCTATGCAATTTTCTCTGATGTTTTGGGCATGAAACGTGTGGCAGCGAAGTTTGTTCCGAAATTGCTAAATTTTGAGCAAAAGCATCGTCGAATTCTTATCGCTCAGGAGTTGTTGAATGACGTCAACGACGATCCAGATTTGCTCAAAAGGGTCATAACTGGTGACGAAACGTGGGTATATGGTTATGACTTCGAAACCAAGGCTCAATCATCCCAGTGGAAGCGTCTAGAAGAGCCAAGACCGAAAAAAGCACGTCAAGTTCGATCAAATGTGAAGGTTTTGCTCACTGTTTTTTTCGATTATAATGGCGTGGTGCATCATGAGTTCTTGCCAACAGGTCGTACGGTTAATAAAGAATACTACAAGGAAGTTATGCAACGTTTGCGTGAAGCAATAAGACTCAAACGATCAGAATTGTGGAAAAACAAATCATGGATTCTGCATCACGATAATGCACCAGCTCATACATCAATGCTTGTTCGTGATTTTTTGGCCAAAAACAACACTGTAATCATGCCTCAACCACCGTATTCACCAGATTTGGCTCCCTGCGACTTTTTCCTATTCCCAAAACTGAAGAGACCAATGAAAGGAAAGCGTTTTGTCACAATTGATGAGATAAAGTCGGAATCGAAGAACGAGCTGATGGCCATACCGAAAAGCGCATTTCAGAAGTGCTTCGAGGATTGGAAGAAGCGCTGGAATAAGTGCATTGTATCTGAGGGGGATTACTTTGAAGGGGACAAAATGGATATTGATGAATAAATAAATACTTTTCGAAAAAATTCAAAATTCACCTTTTCATTTGAACAGACCTTGTATATATATATATATAATATATTTTTCGATTTTTATGTTTAAAAAAACTAGCTGACCGCGAAAGTTTATAATTACTGAATATTTATCAATTACACTGCACTGCGATGGTTTTCCTCTAAAAAGAATTAAATAACAATTTTGGTAGGAACAGGAATCAAGCAAATATCCTCTTAAGATATCACAATATCTATATTTGAAGAAGATATCATTTATTTATTACGTTATCACTATTATTCAGGTTGCGTAAATGCAAAATCCTCTTTGATCGTGATCAAAATTTTTCTTCTGCTTTGCTATGACTTTGTTAGATATTTTTATACATAATTTGCATAATAATATTATACTTTATAAATCATATATAACAATAGATTTGATTTTAAATTTTTAAATTTGAAAACTGTCTTCCAACTTTAGTTAAACTAAAACTGGATGTACAGTAATGGTCACAACTACTTTTACACGGCATTTAATTTCTAATCAATAAATAATCGGAAATGCATCCTTGAAACATTATAAATCCATAAATTTGTTTACTGTACATATATAATTATAATAATAAATAATTAAATATAATATCAACTATATTGAAATATTGTATAATTTCAACTGTATTAAAAATAGATTGATAATTCATCCCTTTTTTGTACGAATTCATTAGGAACATTTAAGTTCAAAACAAAGCTAAATATATTTTATGGAAAAAAAAACAGAATTAAAAATTAAAAAGGTAGGAGATTATTTTATTTATATAGAAAACATGCAATTTTAAAACTTTTGTTAAAAAGAAAATGCTGTATAAAAATATTTATGACGAATACTAAATGTCAGAGGCTATTCAAATTTCTGATAACATATTCTAAAGTAGAGGCAGGTCCGATTAACTTCCTCTTTTTTGCCAAATCGACGACCGCAACATGCAAAACTGACTAGTTCTCGCGCTTTTTAAATGAATGAATCAAATTAAAAATTTTCATTCAAAGTTATAGGCAGAAAAATATTATAAATTCAACAATTTTATTTTGTATTATCGGCAATTTGGTTTAAGAATGATATTAAATAGTTGAGCTATCAATTTAATATAAATGTAAAAATACAAAGGTAACTTCTGAATTCAAATAAGCAATAATAATTTACTATACGTAAACCTATTCCAAGTTATTTTGAAACATAATTTTTTGAATTTAGAATTTGTTGTGTTCATACTTTATACCACACAGAAAAAACATCAACAAAATAATATTTAAAATTTTGAAATAAATATTTTTAAGCTCTCTGTTTTTAAAAAATATTGTAAATAATTTATAATTCATTATCCTAAAGATTTATAAAAATATATATATTTGTAAATTATGTTCCATATTAATTTGAAAATATCAATTTTTAACTAGTTAGAAAAAAAATTGACTATTGACTCAGTCTATAAAAATATTTGTAATTCACAAAACACCTGAGTTTTAAATTTCTATATTATGATCATAAATCTAATACTTTATGTACTCAGAAGTTCTAAGGTCCAAACATTCATTACAAATTTCAAGAAGTAATTCAATTCACGAGATATGATATAATACGAGTATATAATCGTATCTTGCATTCATAAGTCAATGAACTCAAAAAGATAACAAACAAAAACCATAATACTCGTATATCCATATGTATACATATATTATGTTTAATCAAATATACTATATACTATCACAGATAAGGTTATCTGATCTGTGATACTATGTAAAAACATATTTATATGTATTTATATAGTATCTCGGATATAATGCTACAGTAATTATAATGTATGCATACGTGAAAACCTCTTTTGCCAAATATTCTACAATCCTACATCAGAAAATAATGTAGATATATACAAGTAATACATACAACCAAAGACCATATAAATGTATATATTTATATGGTCTTTAATATAAATACAATTGTATATATGTATTTCAATTAGAAGTAGTAGCAGAAATTTATATCAGAGCATATAGCACGCGACCAGGCATAATAACAAACCACACATACATATATATAAAAATACATGAAATATGAAATACGTCCTTTCTCAACTCATTCATATATTAAATACGACTATCAAATCAATACAATAAAAAAAAATTTTGGAAACCAGCCCTATTGGTTGTATTCATAAAGCATTTGCGTGCAAAATATCCATTTATTTTTACTTATTCAAGTATAATATCATATCCAATAAGTTGTGATGCCACTCAAAACCATATAAAATTTAATAAACCAGTCATGCAACTCACAAACTAATTCATCTTTATAAATATTCTTATGTTTCTCTCATATTTACATCCCTCCTGAATTATAAACTTTCACTCTTTTTCGATATTAGCTACTTCGAAAAACTTTTTCGATCTTTATTTTTGGCAAACATACAAATATTTATGTAGATTCCAGCATCAATCTGAAAAGAAAAGGAAAAAATAGATTAAAATAAAAAAAAATGAACGTGAGAAAAAATTATATGTAACACAAAACAGAACACAACACGAAATATAAACAAACTACATAACCAAACATTTAATATAAAATATACACAAAACACAGATTAGGTATTACATAAACATCACAATCACAATACAAATTATTCAATATACAAACATTCAACAAAATAATACAAACTGAACTACTTCACATAAAATAAAATAAATCACAATAAATATTTAAACAAAACAATCACTTTAACACCACATATATTTGTTTATTACACAATTAGCAAAACAATTACACCGTACAACTTAATAAATTAAACACAATTTAAATTAAAATAAAGAAAATATAAACAAAAAAAAGGCAACATTAATCACTCTAATTCACACTAATTTCTAATTCACACTAATTCACAAAATGACTGTTGTCAAAAATTCCACAACATCACACATCAAATGTCAAATTATCAACAATATCATTCACAATAAAGAATTTCAACTAATTAGTGTACCAATTAAAAGCCTCCAATAATTGTGGAATTTGGAATGTACCAGTCCAATAAAAAAGACAGAAGATGGAGATAAATAGTGAAGACACAATAAAACGGGGAAAAAAGAAATTTCTCGAAACAGTAAAAATCATATGAAAAGCCAGACGAATTTCAGAAAATTTGTCTTTTGAAGAACCGAACTATAGCGCACTGAGCTAGAAAGCGGCAGAAGCAAAAGGCCAATCTTGAAGGGCGTATTGGGTCCATATTTCAAGTTTTGTAAAAATTGGAATTTTTCCAATCACTAGCGTATTGAGCTAGACCACCAAAAATACTGAGTCTTTTGGTCCAGGAACTTTTTACAGAAAATACTTAAAAAAATTTCTGTAAAAATTAGGGTATATAGGCATTTTACACTTAGAAAAATTTCGTCGAATATTTAAAAACAGAAAATTTTTCATTGGAGGAAAAATTTTATACTTAGAAAATATCGGCGAATATTTAAATAAAACTTAGAAAATTTTTCATTGGAGGAAAAATGTTACACTTAGAAAATTTCGTCGAATATTTTAATAAACTTAGAAAATTTTTTCATTGGAGGAAAAATTGTATACTTAGAAAATATCGGCGAATATTTAAATAAAACTTAGAAAATTTTTTCACTGGAGAAAGAATTTTTAAAACTTAGAAAATATTTCAGCAACAGCTGAAATCTAACAAAATTAATAAATAGTTTAACGACGGGAAAATTCATTTAATTTCATTACCGGAAATATTCAATCGTGACAGTTACTATATTTTAAATTTAAAATTCATCATCGTACTAAACAACAATCATATAAACCTGCATTTTCATCAAGATTCAGCAGCGACATCTCGCGTATAGATCGATCTATACTGTCGACGAATTAGTTTAAGATTTGGAATTATTGATTATTAGAATAGTTAATTATTGGAATTAGAATTATTAAAATTATATATTGTAGAAATCAATTTTTTTATTTTTTAACTTTTAAAAATTCAATTGCCGAATTGTTTGCAAAAAATTGTAGTATAATCGATTGGTATATTTAAATAACTTAAATTGAATTTGTTTTTGTATTTTTAGTTTCCTTTTTCAAAAAAATCAAGATAAAATTTTGTTTAATTGATTAAAGTTTTGCATAAAATTTACAATTATTTATTAGTACTTAATAAGATCGAAATTGTTAGTTTTAAATATTATTTTTTTCAATTAAATTTTATAACGTAAAGTTGTAAAAAAATTGTGTTTTTATTTTATATAATTATTTAAATCAGCACCTTTTTTTCATTTAATGTTAAATCAAGATTTTTCTTTATTGGATTTAACATTTGGTCCTTCGAGCCGAATAAAATAAGAACACAATT
Organism: Villa cingulata; assembly: GCA_951394055.1. Lineage (NCBI taxonomy): Eukaryota > Metazoa > Arthropoda > Insecta > Diptera > Bombyliidae > Villa > Villa cingulata. The sequence continues at coordinate 26,070,140 of OX596019.1, read as the reverse complement.
TTTTTAAAAACAGTAATTTAAAAATTTAATAAATAAGAAAATTTTCGTAACATAACAATTTTTTAAGTTTAAAATCAATAATATAATTTGTAATTAAAATGGATAATATTCAGAATTTAATCAAATTACAAAAAATTTAGAAAAGGAATTAGGCAATGTAACAATTAGAATAAAAAAGAATCTTGATGAAAATCAACCTGTTAATGAACGCAGAATTCAAAAGTTAAATGAATTAAAGGATAAATTCAAAGACAATCATTATTTAATATGTCAAGTTGAAGATTGTAATAGTTCAAATGAATAAGTTTGATGATCAAAATAAGTTTGATGAATTCGAAGAAACATGTTTCAACTTAATTACTGAGTTACAAGAAAAAATTAATTCTATAACTAAAGCCAGTAATGAATCGAATGAAGCTTCTACACATATTAAAACACTCGTATCTCCACAAAAATCTAAAATAAGGTTACCTCTTATATCTTTACCTAAATTAGATGGTACATACAAATCTTGGCGCGCATTTAAAGATCTATATACAAAATTAATACATAATAATAAGGAAATTTCGGAGGTTGAAAAATTGTGTTTCTGGAGAAGCCGCTAGAATAATTAAACCATTCGAAGTTATTGCAACTAATTACTATAAGCAAAGATAATACAGTCCTACTAGATGAACCATTTCATTTTTTTTATTTAAATGTTTGTATGTTTGCCAAAAATAAAGATCGAAAAAGTTTTTCGAAATAATATCGAAAAAGAGCGAAAGTTTATAATTCAGGAGGGATGTAAATATGAGAGAAACATAAGAATATTTATGTAGAAGAATTAGTTTGTGAGTTGCATGACTGGTTTATTAAATTTTATATGGTTTTGAGTGGTACCATCACTTATTTGGGGTGCGTTCATGAACATTACTTTAACCATAGTCATGGTGTAGTATAGTTTAAGCAAAGTTATGTTATACTACAGCCATAGTTATGTTAACTTCAAGTGGTTTTTGAACGCGATTTTTACCATACTAGTAGCAATAAATTATCATTCAGCTGTCAAGTCAAGTTTAAAAAATTTTCAAAAAAATTTTTATACATAATTATTATATTTTTTGTTTGTCAAAAATTAATCAATTTTTAAAAATTAATTTTTAAACAAAATTAATTAATACTATTACTTTTTTCAAATAAATAAAATTGAAATTTTCACAATTCACAAAACAAAATTAAATGACAAACGATTTTTTTATTGTCTATGTTATTACCACTTAAAGGCTTACTATCGTTACTATCGTTAACCATGCTCTCGAGCAGGGTTATTTTTGACATCAAATAGTTAAAAATTTACTTTAGTACAGCTGTTTATGAACGCTAAGACCTGGTACTCACTTCCCATGAAATTTTTCGCTTGCAATTGCATATATAATTCTACAAGCTAAAAATTGTGGAAGGAAATGTGTGTAGAGTACATAGAGTTTTGAAATTTTTTGAAAAAAAATCGCGGAGGCTATGAAATTAAATTAATTAAAAATAAATAAATAAATATTTATTAGTCAAAAAATATGACTTGTCAATATTTCGCTTGCCTTTTACATGCTCGACCATATAAAATGATTGTGAAAAATGAGTTCCACAACTCTCCACTATTAAGTTCCAACGAAATAATTTAGTTTGGAAGTGAGTACCAGTAAGCGAAATTTGAAACTAAAAATTTAGCTAACAATTTAGCGACATTTTTTTTACATAGGTTTTATATGGAGGAAAATTTAGCTTTCGATGTGAGTACCGGCCCTAAAAAGTTATGGTAGTAGTTATGTTTTACTATACCACTACCATTCTGAACGACAAATGATAACTATAGTTAACCCTCTAACCGGCGAAACTTAAAAAATGAAGTAAAAGAGTCAGGAATTATTTTTCTCGTTAATTATGAGCTTAAAAACTAGAAAATGAATTCAGAATTTAAAAAAAAATTTTGGTTTAGCCTGCAGGTAAAAAATAGGTAAGACTGCCTCAGGGCACTCATGCCAGTTTACTTCAAAATATAATTACAGGTGTGTTTTGTTCTAAACAGTAGTTTTTTTTTAAATATAAAGTGAAAAATTATTTTCTTACAAATTTCTTATATCTAATGAATATTATTTTCTATTATGGTAATCATAAAAACAATTTTTTGCGTTTGAACAGCATAAATGCAGATCACATTTTCGACAAATGCATTGTGTTTGTGATGTTTTGCAGAGTTTGCATTTCTTTTTTCCACCTTCTTTACTCAGCCAAACTGGGAAGTGGTCATGACCGTCAAAACGAACATCTTGAACAGGATGTTTTGCCTTTTTGCCAATTTTTGAATTACTTATAGATAATGGTCGTCCAAGTGTTGGTGGTGGTCGTCCAACTGTACGTACTGCTTTGTATGCAACAAGACCAGCAGCAATATCTTCTCGGAACGCAGGTAATTCCAACAGTTTTTCCTGCCCAGAAGTATTACTTGAATCATTAATCTTTTCGGCGTGAATTCGCCTGTATAAAATATATGCATTACTTGCAGCCATGTCGACAAAATGATAGAACAATCGCATCATCGGATTTCGAGTTTTCGCTCGGATGTGGTAACGACCCATAAGACCATCCATGAGATCAACTCCGCCCATATGGCTGTTATACTCGTGTATAATCTGTGGGCAGTCCACTTCAACAAATTTTTTTTGCTTCCGATCATAACGAGGTGCCTTTGCTGTCTGTTTATTTGAAATAACTCTTTTAAATGGTTGAATGCCGACGTAAGTGGATGCCAATCGCACACACTTATTATCCTTCCACAAAACTGTATTTATATCCACACCATACGCACAGCCTACAAATTCGGTTGAATAACCTCTTTGTTTGCTGCCTACCTCCTTGTCCAATGGAAGTTTGCAGTTTGGGATTCGGTTTGCTCGTATCGTGCCCAAACTATAAATTCCTCGTGAACGTAAATAAACCAATAAAGGCAACGAGGTATAAAAATTGTCAAAGTAGACAATATGATGGACGAAGGCTGGTATTGTTTGTGACAAACGCACAACAACATTTGAAGTTGCACCAATATCGGGTGTTCCAGGCAAAACAATATTATCACCTGCACCATTGTAAATTTCGAAACGATAAGCAAAGCCGTGAGAATCGCAAAGCACAAACAACTTGATTCCCCACTTGCGTGGCTTCTGCGGCATATATTGTCGAAGATGATGCTTCACTTTTGTGCTGCACATTTGCTCGTCAACACATAACCGAGCAGTTTTAGGGATCGAATCAAACTGTTTATTAATTTCGTCCGCCAATGAGCGAATTCGAAACAATGGATCGTATCCAGGCTGGTCTTTATTTATCCGCTTCTCTTCATCTTGAAATGATAAATATTTTTTGATTGCCATGAATCTTTTGACTGGCATGGTGTTTTTAACCTGCAGAAACGCGTTTCGCCCCCAGTAGCTTTCCAAATTTGGATAACGGTACACAGACATAAACATCAATATTCCTATATAGTGATGGATTTCATCCGAGCTAGTTCTGAAACTTGTGTTCACGTTTTCCTGAACAGCTGCTCGATTCGTTTCTTCAACGATCATATTTATTATTTTATCTTTGAAAAAGTAGCAGAAAAGTTTCATCGGTGTGTTCAGCTGTTTGAAAGTGGAAGGCAGCTGTGAATCTCCTCGAAACGCTACTTCGTTGACGTGCAACTGCATCGAACTCTTTCGCCATACCAATTTTGAAAATTCTATTGAGTCTTTTCTAATATCGTTGGCTAAAAATAAAAAAAAGTAATGTACTTCTGGATTCAGTTATTCGATTTGTCAGTCCTACATGATCCAATGAAACCACCAGCCGAAGGCACAATAGAAGGACCAGTATCCTCTACCAAAGGTAATGGAGACCGAGCTCTTTTTAGTGGCTTAAAAGCTGATGGAGTGGGAGCTATATTGTCCGTTTCAACTGCTTCAGTTGCATGCGACGTAGATGCTACCGCTTCAGTAGTTCCTACTGTTTCGTTTGTTGCAACTGTGTCAATGATCGTTGATGATGCTAGTGGTACTTCTGTTGCACTTTCGTTGAGCGATATGTTGACGTCTTGAATGAAAAAGTCACTAGTTTCTCCCGCATTCATTCCTTGAATGCACTGCGAAATGCAATGTTCATGTTCAACGGAAATCGGATCAGGAATATAATCTGGATCGTCAAATTCATTTCCGCTGCTGAAATCATCGTCATCATTTTCACATGTTTCAATTGAATCCATTAATGCTTGTATTTCATCATCCGTCATTTTCGATAGATTATACTTTTTATTTCGGTCCTTACCTTCCATTTCTATATAAATTATAAGAAAAACGGTGGAAGAAAGCAAATGAAAACACTAGTAAAAAAGAAACATAAAGTTCGCGTAAACAGGCATGCATGCCCTGAGGCCGCCATCATATTATGCCTTCTAGAGCTCACAATTTTTAATTTTTTTTATTTATTTTCTTAACTATGACACAAAAGTAATAAATCTACTCACTGTAAAATTCCCAACACAATCAGATAGCTAGAAATAGTAGTTTTGCTTGAAATAAATTTATTTTAATGAGTAATATGGTTTTTATGTTCACACTCTGACTTCTCACACTAAACTGAGGACAACAGATAAAAAAAAATTCAGGTGATGTTCAAACTTAGTTCAGAACGTAAATAACAGTATAATTGAAAGCAATCAATAGAGTTTAATATATACATATTTTTTTCTTTGTAATAAATGAGCATTAAGCGATTACTGCCTTGAGGCAGTCTTACCAGTTAGAGGGTTAACTATAGTAACGTTTATGAACGCACCCTTGAAATGATATTATACTTGAATAAGTAAAAATAAATGGATATTTTGTACGCAAATGCTTTATGAATACAACAATTGACAATAGGGCTGGTTTCTAAATTTTTTTTTATTGTATTGATTTGAAAGTCGTATTTAATATTTGAATGAGTTGAGAAAGGGTTATATATTTTATGTATTTTTAAATATGTATGTATGTGTTGTTTTGTTAATATGCCTTGTCGCGTGCTATATGCTCTGATATAAATTACTACTATTCTTCTAATTGAAATACATATATACAATCGTATTTATATCAAAATCCATATAAATACGAGTATATACATTTATATGGTCTTTGGTTATATGTATTACTTGCATAGATCTACATTATTTTCTGATGTAGGATTGTAGAATATTTGGCAACAAAGGTTTTTATATAAGCATACATTGCAATTACTGTAGCATTATACCAGAGATACTATATAAATACATACAAATAGCTTTTTACATAGTATTACAGATCAGACACCCTTATCTGTGATAGTATATAGTATCTTTGATTATACATAATATATATGTATACATATGGATATATTATGGTTTTTTTTTGTTATCTTTTTGAGTTCATTGACATATGAATGCAAGATACGATTATATATTATATCATATCCCGTGAATTGAATTTCTTCTTGAAATTTTTAATGAATGTCTTTTTTAATGTTTGGGCCTTAGGACTTCTGAATACATAAAGTATTATTCTGATTTATGATCATAATATAAAAATTTAAAAATCAGGTGTTTTGAGCATTACCAAATTTTTTTATAGACTGAGTCAATTTTTTTTCTATAACTAGGTAAAAATTTATATTTTATTTTCAATTAATATGGAACATAATTTATAAATATGTCTATTTTTCTAAATCTTGAGGATAATGAATTTTAAATTATTTAAAATATTTTTTAAAAACAGAAAGCCTAAAAATATTTATTTCAAAATTTTTAAATTTTATTTCGTTGATGTTTTTTGTGTGTGGTATAAAGTACTTATAAACTCAAAAAATTCAAAAAACTAGCGCTGATGAACATTTAATTAGATTCAATGAAAATTGATAATCATTTGTAGCTTGAAAAATATTATATTTTTGTTCACAAATTATAACAATAAACAAGATGTCATGAAATTGAAAATAAATTGTTTGTAAATTTATGTATTTTTATGATTGAATACAATCAAATTTTTTTCATTTATGTTTGCTTAAAAATAAATGATTAAGTAGAATCTGCCTATAATTCTAGTCCTAGAAATATTTTGGAGATCCGTATTATCAAAATATCTTCAGTAGTGATTCAAAAAATTATGTTTGAAAATAACGTGGAATAGGTTTACGTATAGTAAATTATAATTGCTTATTTGATTTTTGAATTCAAAATTTACCTTTGTATTTTAACATTTCTATTAAATTGATAGCTCATAAACTTTTTAATATCATTCTTAAACCAAATTGCCGACAATAAAAATCAGTTCTGCATGGTGCGGTCATGGAGTTGGTAAAAAAGAGAAAGTTCATCTGACCTGCCTCTACTTTAGAATATGTTATCAGAAATTTGAATAGCCTTTGAAATTTAGTATTAGTCATAAATATTTGTATACAGCATTTTTTTTAAACAAAAGTTTTTAAAATTGCAGGTTTTTTATATAAATAAAATAAACTCCTAATTTTTTAATTTTTAATTCTGTTCTTTTCTATAAAATATATGTAACTTTGTTTTGAACTAAAATGATCCTAATGAATTCGGACAAAAAAGCGATGAATTATCAATTGTTCTCACAATATTTTAATACAGTTGAAATTATATTTATGGATTTATAATGTTTCGAGGATGCATTTCTCATTACTTATTAATTAGAAATTAAATGCCGTGTAAAAGTAGTTGTGACCAACACTGTACATACAGTTTTTGTTTAACCATAGTTGGAAGACAGTTTTCAAATTTAAAAATTTTAAAATCAAATATATTACTATATATGATTTATGAAGTATTATATTTATATGCAAATTATGTATAAAAATATCAAAGAAAGTCATAGCAAAGCAGAAGAAATTCACGATCAAAGTGGATTTTGCATTTACGCAACCTGAATAATAGTGGTAACGTAGTAAATGAATGATATATTCTTCAAATATAGATATTGTGGTATCTTAAAAGGATATTTGCTTGAGGGCTGTTACCTATCAAAATTGCAATTTTATTTTTTTTAGAGGAAAACCATCGCAGTGCAGTGGAATTGATAAATATTCGGTAATTATAAACTTTCGCGGTCAGCTAGTTTTTCATTAAAAATCGAAAAATTTATGAATCTTCATGATTATAGTCTCAAAAAGTTCCATTCAACTACTGATTTATGAAAAAAATATAATAGTTACAGTTTGATGCGTAGGATATTAGTTTAATTCAGTTCAAAAATGTTGATCATTGTTAACGAATGACGCTAATTATACAACACTTTTCATACTCTTTTAGCATCCCCGCACCCACCTTCCAATATTCTCTTTTTTTCATTTATATTTTATTTTTCATTCTATAAAATTCTTCAATCTTACTAATGAAAAATTACTCATGAGTAATCACCACCCACCACCCCCCACACCACTCCCCCGCATCAAACAGCCACTATTATATTCTATTCATAAATCCGAAATCAAACCAAAGTTGAAAAAAAAGCAAAAAGGTTGACTTTTCAATTTTTTATGAGTAAAAAACCAGCTGATAGCGAAAGTGTATATGTAATTACCAAATATGTATTCATATATCTATGAATAACAAAAGGTTCTTAAAATTTTGTTTTTCATTTATGTTTTTATTCTGACAATGGTTTCAATAAAATATAATTTTTAATTTGTGGCAGGTTATTAGTGTACAATTAATTTTCATCCCAGTGAAGGTTTATGTTTTATTTGCTTTCAGAAATAATAAACATAAACATAAACATTAAAACATAAATGAAAAACAACATTTTTAAACATACCAATCAAAGATAATTTGATTGCCGGTCCTAAGTCTGGAAAAATGTGAAGGGAAATTTTGATGTTTCAATTTTAATAGTTATATTTTTTTTGTTTTAGTAATTTTAATTACATAACTATAAGTACATATTTACTAATTCCAAGATGTATTATTATATAAAAATACGTTCGTATTATTAAAAATTATAATTATATTAAGTGCATGCAGCGAAGTAATAATAAATAAAAATTGTTTCTTATGGACTACAAAGTACATAAGTAATATTAATACATTTAATATATAAATGTAGAAAACATACATAAGATACATTTTTCTAAACACATAAAACAACATATATACATACATATTTCTATCAATTTTTATTCAAATATTGCATATATTACATATGGTTAAATATTATTTGAAAACTACCAATTTATTCGTGGCTCAAGAACTGCAAGACATAATAATAATTATAAGTAAATATGCACATATTGCACCCATGTGCAGTAAAATATATATGATACTTATTCTGTACATGATATCGAAATAACAATACGATCGATTTCATTTACAGTAATAAATTATGTCTATATAATTGCATCATTGAAATAAAATGTATTTTGAAAAAAATTCAAAGGTTCAAGTTCAATGAACTTATTACATGTATCTATTTAATAACAAAATGATATACATATGTACATATGTATGTGCATACGCACATGCAATATATTGTTAAAAATCAAAAATTTCATTTCACTTACAATATATACATACAATAAAATAACGATGTTATCATATTTCAAAATATAACATATATTTCAAAAGACGTATTCCTACATATACTATACTCCTTTATAGTATAAATTTATATATATATATATATATATATATATATATATGTACATATATATATATATATATATTTATCTAAATTATGTATACATTCATATACAGTGAATACACATGATTGTAAGATATATGAAATGTATATGCATATGTATATATGAATGTATACTCCAAATCTATATTGCAATGTGATAAGTGATAATCACATTGAAAAAACAAATTCATATTCATACTGTATATCCTACACCAATCCTACACAATACGAAATTTATATTATGATCCCTTCTAACATGAAAGATCATTCAAAATTCGAGAATTAATAAGTAGGTATTTTGTATATGTAAGATGAAACAATTCATACACAAAACAGGTTTAATATGAAAGCAAGTCCTTTCTTCCTATATTTTCCTATATACGTATATATATATATATTTTCCTGTACATATAGTATCTACAGGTTACAAGTAATAATATGGTATGTGATATAATCATACTACCATCTACCATACTTTACATGTAATACAACACAACAAAACACTATATTCATATATTCATACTACACATACTACCAATACTATATATTTCATATATTTCAATACTTAATTTAAAATGAAAGAAAGTTCTAATATATAGCTTTTCAATTGGAATTTAACAAAATTTCATAACATAACTGACAATTCAAATTAAAAATTTCTTCGGTTAGAACTTAAAATCCAACAAGAAAATTCAAGAAGAGTTGATTGCGATGCGATGGAAAAAAATAAACCATGTTTAGAATTTTGTACTGCTTTTCACATCTTTGAAATTTTATAGTATCTTTGGTATTAACAAAGATACTAGAAATACAAAGATTTGAAAAATAGTACAAAAAAGAGGGATATTTTTCTTCTTCTTGAATTTCTCCATCGCATCGCAATCAACTCTTCTTGAATTTTCTTCTTAGATTTTAAGTTCTAACCGAAGAAATTTTTAATTTGAATTGTCAGTTATGTTATGAAATTTTGTTAAATTCCAATTGAAAAGCTGTATATTAGAACTTTCTTTCATTTTAAATTAAATATTGAAATATATGAAATATATAGTATTGGTAGTGTGTGTAGTATGAATATATGAATATATAATGTGTTTTGTTGGTAGTATAGTGTGGTAGTATGATTATATCACATACCATATTATTAGTTGTAACTTGTACATACTATATGTATATAGGAAAATATAGGAAGAAAGGACTTGCTTTCATATTAAACCTGTTTTGTGTATAAATTGTTTCATCTTACATATACAACATACTTATTAATTCTCGAATTTTGAATGATCTTTCATATAAGAAGGGATCATAATATAAATTTCGTATTGTGTACGATGTGTACGATATATGTATGTAGGAATCACCCTGTGTTACTTTATAATATTCAATATTACTTACCGTTGGGTCAATGTTAATGAAATGTAATATAATTGTTTTTGAATATTTCTAATTTTACTTTTTCTACATTTTTCTAAAATTTACTTACCTGCTATGTAAATTAAGTACATAATAATTTTTGATGTAATAAAATATAATATAATTGTTTTTGAATATTTCTATTTTTACTTTTTACATTTTTCTAAAATTTACTTACCTGCTATGTAAAAATAAGTACATGATAATTTCGTTTTTTTTGAATAAAAATAAATTGTTAATTATATAATGATTTTGCAGTCAGTTCATTTTTTGATTCATGCAGTTAAGTCGGTTAAGTTAATCGTATGTACGGAAAAGTTATTAATAATAGTAGTAATAATATTTTACCTCACTTTTTTTTAAGTTTTGTACATTTTAAATCAATAAAAGTTGTGAAATTATAAAATATTTTCTTTTAATTTATATAAGAACTCCTTAAAATCCCACAAAAATTGGTGTCAGAAGTGTTTTTACATTCAAATTATTGATTTAAAATGTAATTATTCGAATATGTGTTTTATAAATTGAAAAGTATAAGAGAAGTTGTAAAGTGAAATTTCGAGAAGAAAAAGACAAGTAAAGGTAAAGTGAAATATATTAAAAGAAAAGTCATGTGTTACATTGAAAAATAAGGAAAGTTATATATATAAAAAAAAAGTTATGTAAGAAATTTAAAACGTGGTTTTTAAAAGAAAAGTGAACTAAAAAAAAAAGAGTGTCTAAATAAAAAAAAAAAACAGATGAAACAGTGAATATAATAATTTTTAATTATAATTAATTAAGAAATATTTAATGGGAGACATTAAAAATTTAAAAGTTAACGAGTTGCAAAATAAATTGAAAAAACTTGGACTTCCAATTTATTATCGACAAAAGCAAGACTTAATTACGAGATTAAAAAAAGCAAATCGAGAAAATCCAAGACAGAGTGCAAAAGAAAGTGATAGTGAATATTTTAGTAACGATTCTGACAATACTGAAATTGACGAAACGACGATTGAAACAAATGAAAATTGTGAATTCGAAATTCAAAATCCTTCAGATAAAAATACTGATACCGGTACATTACAAAAGACAGAAAATTCAAATAAAAAAGATTTAGAAGTGTTAGAAAATTCATTAAAACAAAAAATGACGGAATCAAATACATTCGTTGGCTGGGGTTCCGAAAAGGTGTTCCCTCTGATCCTCTTGAAATTTTGACCACAGATAGTCCTTGTGACGCAAAGCACAGAACTCTAATATTTTTTGTCGGAAAGCCCTCTATCGGTCACAATTCGCATTTAAAATTTTTTATCAAAATTCTTATTTTAGCAATATCTCTGTAACGGTACATGATACAGGTATGTTTTACATCTCAAAAGATGCGTCTTAAGATGCTCTATATTCTGAAAAAAAGAAATATTCAAAAACTCCTAGTAGAAGGATAATAAAGGACATTTTGTGATTTTTGGCTATTTTCACATTTTTGACAATTTCTCAGAAAGGAGTAAGGATAATCGGTTCAAATTTTTTGCAAATAAAAAAGGACATCATGAGCAAGATTTTTCATTCATTACTTTGATCCTAATGAAAAAGGAAAATGTCCTACAGAGAAATAATTTTATTAATGCTGAATTTTGCAATTTTATGTTCGTGTGCACGTGTATGTATGTGAGTATGTGTATTTGTAGAAGTCAAATATATGATATTTTTTGTATGTGCGTATATATGCGTGTGTATGTGCATTTGTAGAAGGTAAATCTAACAGTGTGTTCATTAAGTATTTTCTATACAGGCATACATATACACTACACGGATATCGGCAAATATGATAGAGTATGCTTGCGGGTTTATGTGAGTATGCATTTGTAGAAGGCAAATCTGGTAGTGTGTATGTAAATGTATGTGTGTGTCCATTTGTAGAAGGAAAATCTGATAGTGTGTGTTAGTTAGTGCATGTGTGTGTGTGCATTTGTAGAAGGAAAATCTGGTAGTGTGTGTATGTAAGTGCATGTGTGTGTGCATTTGTAGAAGGAAAATTTGATGGTGTGTATATGCACTTGTAGAAGGAAAATCTGATAGTGTTTGCATGTAAGTACATGTGTGTGTGTGCATTTGTAGAAAACAAATCTGATAGAAAATGCTTAATGCACAAATTATCAGATTTACCTTTTACAAATGCACATACGAGCACGCATATACACAGGCACGCACGCACACACAACACAAACGCGCGCGCGTTTAGTATTTTCAGATTGTTTGTAGAGTATTATTCCAGTCATTGAAATAAATGTAATATAATATAAAATTGTATCTAATAATAATAGTAATAAACAAACATGCACTTACATACACACACTATCAGATTTTCCTTCTACAAATGCACACACACACATGCACTTACATACATACACTATCAGATTTGCCTTCAACAAATGCACACACACACATGCACTTACATGAACACACTGTTAGATTTACTTTCTACAAATGCACATACACACGCATATATACGCACATACAAAAAATATCATATATTTGACTTCTACAAAAACACATACCCACATACATACACGTGCACACGAACATAAAATTGCAAAATTCAGCATTAATAAAATTATTTCTCTGTAGGACATTTTCCTTTTTCATTAGGATCAAAGTTATGAATGAAAAATCTTGCTCATGATGTCCTTTTTTATTTGCAAAAAATTTGAACCGATTATCCTTACTCCTTTCTGAGAAATTGTCAAAAATGTGAAAATAGCCAAAAATCACAAAATGTCCTTTATTATCCTTGTACTAGGAGTTTTTGAAAATTTCCTTTTTTCAGAATATAGAGCATCTTAAGACACATCTTTTGAGCTGTAAAACATACCTGTATCATGTACCGTTACAGAGATATTGCTAAAATAAGAATTTTGACAAAAAATTTTAAATGCGAATTGTGACCGATAGAGGGCTTTCCGACAAAAAATATTCCGTGACTTTTCTGATATTGTCGAGTAGAATCTGTGATCAAAATTTCAAGAGGATCAGAGGGAACACCTTTTCGGAACTCCAGCCCATTCGTTTTTCGTGATATAGAAGAATCATTAGAATACTTTAATGGTGAATCGGGAAAAGACGTGATAACGTGGATAAAAGAATTCGAAGAAATTTCGGCATTATGCAAGTGGTCTGATATACAAAAATTCCTGTATGCTCGAAGACTCTTAAAGGGTGCAGATAAATTAGCTATAGAAGCAAGTTCAGAACTAAAAAGCTGGGATAATTTTAAAAAAATCTTGTTAGAAGAATTTACTAAAACAGCTACCAGCATATCGGTACATAAACAGTTAGAAGGTAGAAGAAAATTGCCAACAGAATCTTTTCTTGAGTATGTGTATGCAATGAAGAAAATTGCTAATACAGGCAAAATAGATGAGGAATCCGTTGTCGCATATATAATCGCAGGTATTCCTGACAACGTCACCAATAAAACCATTTTATACGAGGCTAAGACAATTGCAGACTTGAAAGTTAAGTTAAACGCGTACGAAAAAATGAAATCTGAAATTAAAAATAAATATAACCTACAGAAAAATGGCGAAGACAAAGAATTAACGAAGAAAAATAGCAGATGCAAGACATGTGGAGCTTTTTCCCGTAGTTCTGAAAATTGTCCACATAAAGGAAAGGGTCAACGTTGCTTCAGCTGCAGTGAATTCGGCCACATTGCAACAAAATGTCCAAATAAAAAATCAAATACTGTGAATAGAATTACGCAAGAAAATTTTAAACTACCAGTGAATTTTTGTGAACATTCATATAATGCTCTATTAGACACGGGTAGTTGTGCAACGATAGTGAAAGAATCGTTATTAAAAAAGAATAGAATAAGTGCGTGTTCACACCCGAGTATCTCGCTTAAGGGTTTCGGTTCTAATCAGTCCCTTAAAACTTTAGGAGCGAGTGAGATAACTATCTCGTTACAAGCACAACCTTTCAAGTTATTAGCACATGCAGTTCCAGACAAGGTAATTGAAGAAGATTTTATTTTAGGTTCGAACTTCTTTGAACAGGCCAAAGTAGTAATCGATGGCAAGGAGGTCACAGTACAGAAGAAGGATGGCAACCAACAACAATTACAGCATCAGCAACAACAGACTACAGGAAATATAACTACGAATCAAGGACAACAGCAGATCGTAACGCAAACTGAAAACACTGACGGTACAACATCGCTCTCTATTGCTCATGTACAAACGTTACCAACTGGCCATCAATTGACTCTGGGGAACATAAATCAGAATACGCCATGTAAACATCCTGTGGTTATGCTGGCAGGAGTTAACGCTAACGATTTAGAGGCTCTACTTGAGTTTGTTTATCGTGGTGAAGTGAGTGTGGACCATTCACAGTTACCATCTCTTCTTCAGGGATTAGCTCCACAAACTGTCGCAAAAGATGACTATACCACTCAAATTCAATTGCATCCGATGATACCTCAACATCACGTTAAAGCTGTTATTGACGACCAAGAACAATTGATTGCTACCATTGCAGCTCCACAACCAACTGCTACTGTTCATACACAAGTAGTCGAAGATATAAATCCGGGTACGATTACGGCTGTACAAGAGGTTAAAGATGTTATTAATCAGTTTTTGCCTGCAAGGAAACGAAAAACGCGTGCAGTCAAAAAACCAGGAGATGCTAACAAGATAGCTCGAACGGAAACAATTATGACGACTACGGCAACGGAAAATGGCGAAACGGCAACAATTTCAACACCATCAGGCAAATCGGAATCAGCGAATACGGAAACGTTAATAACAGTCACGGACACGACAGGAACTCCAGCTTCGGCAAACTCTTCAACTGCTAGCCAAACCCCGAAAAATGTTACAAATGCGCAAAAACCCCGGTCAAGATCTCAGTCTGAACAACCCGCAACTTGTCCAATTTGTTTTGCAGTTATACGTCAATCGAGGAACTTAAGACGTCATCTGGAATTACGGCATTTCGCTAAACCTGGAACTAAAAAGAAAAGGAAAGTTGGAACTCAGAAAAAATCAGCATCGGGAACTTCAACGGGAAGCACGAATACAACAACGGTTTCTACAAGTACGATACCAACTGTTCAGTCTGTTCAAACATTGCATACTTTACAGACTGTTCAAGTTAAGAAGGATCCAGACGCAATGAATTCATCGGCAGTGACACCAGTTACTTTAACTGTCGGCCAAGGACAACAACTACAACAGCTGACAACATGAAGTCATGGGTCGAAGAAGAAATAGAATCCTCATCCGAGGCGGATGACTAGCAGGATGGTCGATGTAGGAATCACCCTGTGTTACTTTATAATATTCAATATTACTTACCGTTGGGTCAATGTTAATGAAATGTAATATAATTGTTTTTGAATATTTCTAATTTTACTTTTTCTACATTTTTCTAAAATTTACTTACCTGCTATGTAAAAATAAGTACATAATAATTTTTGATTTAATAAAATATAATATAATTGTTTTTGAATATTTCTATTTTTACTTTTTACATTTTTCTAAAATTTACTTACCTGCTATGTAAAAATAAGTACATGATAATTTCGTTTTTTTTGAATAAAAATAAATTGTTAATTATATAATGATTTTGCAGTCAGTTCATTTTTTGATTCATGCAGTTAAGTCGGTTAAGTTAATCGTATGTACGGAAAAGTTATTAATAATAGTAGTAATAATATTTTACCTCACTTTTTTTTAAGTTTTGTACATTTTAAATCAATAAAAGTTGTGAAATTATAAAATATTTTCTTTTAATTTATATAAGAACTCCTTAAAATCCCACATGTATGAATATGAATTTGTTTTTTCAATGTGATTATCACATTACGTGCATTTAGATTCAGAGCATATATCCATAAATTCATGCATATCATATATTTTACAAGGAAGGTCATGTATGTATAATCACTGTACATGAATGTATATGTACATAATTTAAATATACGTGTAGGTATTTATGTTGTGTAAATTATGTTGTAAAGCAGTGTATGTAGGAATAATATCTTTTGAAATATACCTATATTTCGTAATTTGACAACATCGGTATTTTATTTTATATTTTGTAAGTGAAATGAATTTTTTGATTTTTTACAATATTCTTATGTGCGCATGCAAGCACATACATATGTACATGTATGCATGTAAATGATATTGATGTTAAATAGATACATGGATAAGTTCATTGAACCTTTAAATTGTTTGTAAATAAATTTTATAATCCTTGACGCGATTATATAGATATAATTAATACTGTAAGTGAAATCGATCATTTGAAAGGCACATATGCACATACATATAAAATATTGAAAAATTTATTAATGAAACTTTATTTGTATATTATACCGAAATTTTAAGTAAATAAAAAAAATTATGAAGAATATGGAAAAATGAGAGCGGTAGGATTGACCGCATGCTAAAATATTTAATAACGAAATCTTGCATTTTCAAATAAATCCCTAATCACGAGCTAATTTCACTTTGATTGGATTTCAAAAATTTCACAAAATAAAAAAAATAAATGCACTAATATAGGAAAAAATGTGAAAAAATACACATTTTTCATACAAAATAATTTGTAAGAAAAAAGATAGTAATAATTTTTTTCTGAAGTTTTAATATAAAATTATAAAATTTTGTAAAAGGTAAATGAAACATGAAACTTAATTTTACTAAAACTTATATAAATTCTAAAGGGGTAGACAAAAGTTGAATTTAACATATAACTGAATTTTTTGTATATCTTTGTAAAAGGTGAATAAAATTGAATTTCACTAAATTTTTTACGTACATATTTAATAAAAGGTAAATAATACTATGAAAAATAGTAAACTTTGAAGTAATTACTCAAATATGTATGAAAATGTATGAAAAATGTGTATTTTTTGCAATTTGTTGTATATTTGTGCATTTATTTTTTTTTTATTTATGTAGTTTCTACACATAAATATGATATCACTGGAAAGAGGACAAAAAAAACCTTTAAAAGGATATAACAAAACATACATGTTATCCTTCAAGTTTTGAAGTTATACCGTCATCAAAAGAAGTTGAAAAAGTGATTTTTAAAAAACACAAAATTTTGACTTTAAGCAAAGATAGTATAAATTACTGTAATTGTAATTGTAATTGTAATTTATAGTATCGCTAATCCAATCAAAATGAAATAAAATGTAACAAATAGAGCAGGAAGTTAACTCTCAAATGATATATTAACTAATCCGATCCAAGATCCTGATCTGGAGAAATAACAGATTTCGTGAAACCCAACATTTTGGACCAAACATTTTTAAGGGTAGTTTGCGTCGTTAAGATTAATTTGCACCAACAGAGACATATACCACGTTATAGAGGACATTCCAAAGTATCATTATCCGATGGTCTCGTTTCAAAATCTGGTGGCACCAATTCGGAAGTTCAGCCAAAAATTATAAATTATAAAATTAAAATTATAAATTAAAATTATATGTTAAAATTATATATTAACAACTAATAATATGGTATGTGATATAATCATACTACCACACTATACTACCAACGAAACACATTATATATTCATATATTCATACTACACACACTACCAATACTATATGTAATTCATATATTTCAATATTTAATTTAAAATGAAAGAAAGTTCTAATATATAGCTTTTCAATTGGAATTTAACAAAATTTCATAACATAACTGACAATTCAAATTAAAAATTTCTTCGGTTAGAACTTAAAATCCAACAAGAAAATTCAAGAAGAGTTGATTGCGATGCGATGGAATAAAATAAACCATGTTCAGGATTTTGTACTGCTTTTCACATCTTTGCATTTCTAGTATCTTTGGTATTAATTAATGCACAAATAGAGAAATTATGTAAAATAAATACAGTAAGATCTGAAAGTGCTCAATCTATGAAAGATGTTTTAAGCAATACTGAAGAAATCATTCACGAATTGAAAACTTTAAAAGTTAACATTGAAAATTGGGATCCTTTTATTGTATACCTTACTCTACAGAAACTAACACCTGAAAGACGAGAATTATGGGAGATAAAACAAAGTGAGAAAACGAGGTAGCTACATTTAAAGAATTGACCGAATTTCTAGAATCCAGGTTTAGAGTTCTAGAAGCAGTAAATCCGCCGCAGTATTCTTGTCGCAAAATAATAAAAACAATAATCAAATTTTGAAATATTCTAAGTGTAATTCAGATCGCAGATTATTTAATTGCATTCAAAACATTATCCGCAAATGAGAAATTAAAATTTGTTAAAGGGGCAAATTTATCTATGAATTGTTTGACAGGTGGCCATCAATACAAAAACTGTAACAGTAAATTTACATGTACTGTGTGCAAAAAGAAACATAATACATTGTTACATTCTAGCTTCAATACCGCATCTAATGTAAAAGGAACTTCTGCTCACGTAAAACAGAATAACAGTGAATATGCAGATTCGGCTGTTATTAAAACTACAGAAGAAAATGATGTAAAAAATTTCTTCTCTACAAATACTAATCAGTCATTGCTATCTGCGGCATTGGTCAGGATATGTAATGTACAGGGTCACTTTGAAATAGTGAGAGCGCTGATTGATTCAGGCTCGCAAGTAACTTTCATTACTGCTGCAGCAACGAAAGGCCTGCAAGTGGAGAATAAACGAACGAATCAGCTCATCAGTGGACTCAAAGGAGTGCCACGGTAGCTAATTCACAAACAGAATTTGTTTTAGAAAAAAAAAATTTGAAAAAGGAACAATATTTAATTTTGAAATAGGAACACGGGGTGCAATATAAAAAACAAAAAAACAATTTTTACTCAATTATTTTTTTTTAAAACGTTATAAAATTATTATAAATGCTTAACACTAAGAATTTTATTTCTAATACAAGTTTTGATATTTCTACTATAATTTTTGATTAAAAAATATATTCTTACTCTTATATACAATCTTATTAAATAACTCTTTTCTCCTTTCTTACAACATACATGATCAAAATCATTTAATAACTCAAATAATTTGTGCTCTATATCATTTCCTGCAATTAAATTATTAAATTTCTGAATAAATTTATTTTTTATTTTTTGAGTCTAACTAATTTTGCCTTTTCAAATATTTTTATACCTATTTCAGGTCGCTTTTAAATTAGACATAGAAATTATGCACATTACACATTATAGGAATGAATGCACATCTGAATATAACAAATAAATTTACACCATTGTAGGTGTTTACAGTTAAAAATGTTTTTATTTAAAATTAGCTTTAATATAATAAAAAAGCATTTTAAACATGACCAAAAAAAATGTCTATATTATGATTGTAGTGCATTTTAAAGGCGACCTGAAAGAAAATATATATAGTATATTATATTGCAAATGCAATACATTTCAAGACTACATGGAACATATTTTTTAAAATAAAAAAAAAATTAAAATTATTATAATTATTATAAACAATCTTTCCTATATAATTAAATCAAAACAAAACCAACCTTTATATAAATTTACAAATTCATACAAATCTTAGTTCCAGGTCGCCATTCAAACTACAGCATGAAAAAATGTAAACAATCGTGTACATATCTTATAAATAATTTTGGTGCGTCTGTCTGTCTGTCTGTCTGTGTGTTCGGGGTAATCTCGAAAACGGCTGAACCAATCTTGATGGAATTTTTTTTATCTGAAAGAGGAATTCCTCCCACAAATAATAGGCTACTTTTTTTCCAAAATTCATTATTTAAAACAATAAAAATTAGATTTAAACAGATAAAGGTCTGAAAAAAATCTATAAAATGTATGAAAAGCTTTTTCTTCTAAATGAACTGATAACCGTGGTCGTTCGTGGTAATTGAATTACAAACTTGATAGAAATGACGTAATAACATAAAGCTTTACAAAGAGCTCCTTCGCTCGGGATCACCTTATTCTGTACATCGTGGTTCGTTTTATAGCTCTATGACAATGCGAACGAAGTCGCAGGCACACAATTGTATACAATAAATATGTATAGTGGTATCAATTCATCTCTCGTTTTATTTTCATGTCTTCCTATACTTTACACTGTAAACGGCGACCAGAAACTTTTAAAATTTAAAAAACAAATGACGTCATCATTGTTCCAGGTCGCTTTTGAAAATACGTGCAAAAACAATGTATATGTACATGATATTTTTTTTTCTTTATTTTGTATACTCTATTGTACTTCTCGTTTGCATATAAATTTGGGTAAGGGTATAAAATTGAAACAAATTTATCTATTCAGACTGTTCTTACTTTAACAAAATTTTTTTTTGTTTTTTAAAAAAAGTTTGTATGTGTTTGTGAGATGATGACTCATTTTTGGTGTCCTATCTTTCTAGTATATTGTAATCTTTGGTGTAATTATACCGTTTTAATATGTATATCTGACATAAAATTACTGATCGGCGGTGCCATGGACTGAGTATCCGCGTGCACTTAATATATACTATGTATATACATTTATGTATATATGTACATATATTTAAAAAAAAAAAAAAAAAAATTATACCGTTTCTGGACCAGTGGAGGGTTTCAGAGTTCATGACGTCATCGAATTTCAAGGTATTGAATACACTGAGTTTTGTTGTTGTTTTTGACGTTCTCATCGCATGTTTATTTTATTGTTGTTTATCACCGTTTTTATCATGTGTTTCTATTGTTATTGTTTTTCTTGGAATTTTGCGTAAGTTGAATGTGAGTTGTGATATTTTTTTCTTTTTTTTGAATTTTTATTTTTAATTTGCAAATTTTGAAAACATATCAATCCGCGGTAGTAGGAATCGATATCCTTTATCATTAGTTGAATAGGCACCCATTTCAACCAAATCAGCTTGCCAAAGATAATCTATACACTTTACACTTTATTTAATTTCATCAATTTTTTTTTTTCAAATCTATCTTCGGATTCCTTTAACATTTTGATGAAAATTTGTTTTATAATTGCATCGGCATCTTGAATTGGATCTCCTAAGCTAGTTAAACGCTTAAAATTTATATTGTAATGTCCATCTGTCGTTAAGGTAAATCCTATTCCAGGAGGTCCACGTTCATTCGTAATTTTAGTATGCTTAGCAAAGCGAACAAACTAGTCGACGCTCATTGTATTTATGATGTTTTTAAAGAAATGTTAAATAATTATATCTGCTTCTCGCAATTCTTCGATAATCGATATAATTTCTTTATTGTGATTTGTATGACCTGCTTGTTGTTATGCTATGAGAATTTTAATCTATCTACCAATTTATTAGAATCATACCAATATATATAAAATGGCCTATGAACATTATATATCATTATTCCTTTTCCTTTTTGTGAAGCAATCAATTTTTTTATAATTTGTTTATATTTTGCTCCACCATTATCTTTAATGTGACTATGTTCATCGTATCTTTTTTATAAACATTTGTTTTTAATAAAATATCTTTGTAGTGGTTAATATCATCAGTTGTGGTTTTCATGGGATTTTTCATGAAAATTAGTTCTAATAAACCACGAGTTGTTTTATATTCATTTTCATCTATTAATTTCATCATTTTCAGTTGCATCCTTTCAGCCGCAATAGAGATATTCTATTATTCATCGGTTCAAATTCAAGCAGAGAACTCCTCATTTTTTTTCCTGTATTATTTTCATTGGATATAGAAGTGAAAATTTCTATACTATAATTTGGAGCAAACAAAATCTGTAATCATATTACATATTCTCTTGTGTAACATTTCACGTCTGAAGTAGACGTTTGCGATTTTCTTCAACATTTTTAACGCAAATCATTTAACAAATTCTAATATATAAAAAGTTGTCAAAAATTGTTACCATGAGGAGTGCCGCATAATTCCTATAGAAGAGCAGTGATATCACTACATCACAGCCCTTGCTCCGCATATCTTTTCCTAAAGTTTTACTGCAATAAATAGAATAAATAGCAATATGCATGTTTGCGCCCAATTTCTAGACTCGAATCGTAAATGTCCAAAATACATTGAACGATAAATTTCTATGAATTAACTTTATTTAAAATAACTTTATCTTATTTATCCTTTAGTATTTATGCTTCTACTTTTAGGAAACGAGCTGCCATGTACACAAAAACTATGAACGCTTTTATGGATAATATTTCAATTGCAGCTAGTGAAGCCCCATCCGAGTATGATGCAAGAAAAGTTATTAAATACGGAAATACCTACCAAGCAGCATGGGGTATATTCTCTGAATATTGTAACAATAGTACAATACATGGTATAAGATATTTAGGTGAACAAAAGCGGCCGTATTTAGAAAGGTAACAAGATTGTACTATGGGTCCGAATTTATGTATATGATATACATCATCAGAACATAATTATAATGATATGCTCATCTCCAATTTAACACCGGAATTGAAATCATAATTATTTTAAACAGAGGAGGGACCATATCATTATGTCGAAATATTAATTTTCTTTACTGTTTTTAATATTTTTTTAAACACTTTAGACTATTCTGGGTTTGTGTATTCGTTATGTCAATTTATGCGTGTTCAAAATTAACGATGAACATTTATGAAAAATGGGAAAATAATCCTGTTATAGTGAGTTTTGCTGAAAAGTCAACACCAGTATGGCAAATACCATTTCCATCAGTAACTATATGTCCTGAAATGAAATCTAGACAAGATTTGTTCAATTTTACAAATACATACTGGAAAATAATAGATGCTAACAAAAGTCCAAAAAATCTTACAGAAGAAGAGTAAGCACTAAAAAAATTTTCTTTTGTATTTTCTCTTTATAATTATTTTTAAGACTAATCAAAATGGACGCTATTGCCCAAGTATGCGATTCACACCTTACAGAAGATTTTCTATTCGAAAATTCGACATCAAATGCTACACTGATTATTAAAACTCTAGTAAATTTATCACCAATTTTTAATGAAACTTATTTCGCTTGTAAATGGAGAAATTCAATGACTGTTTGCGATAAATGCCTCGAAAAAGTAATAACTGAGGAAGGCCTCTGTCAAAGTTTCAATGCTTTAAATCCAATTGAATTATATAGGGAAGAAGCGTAAGAGAATATATAGAAATAAATGCTTATAACTTGTACAATTTTCATTTCATGTCTCAGTATTATTTATTAGTATTTTCAATAACTTTTATTCTGATCTAGCATTCATGATGATTATATTTTTGATGTTATAAATAACCGTACTTCAAACTGGAATCTTGAAGACGGCTACGGTGCAAACATTCGACCAGATACATTCCCAGAACGAGTTTTAGGTGCTGGTGCAAGGGCTGGATTATTTTTAGTAGTTTCTGGTTTTGAAAAGGATTCAGATTATTTATGTAGAGGACCTGTACAAGGATTTAAGGTACTAATTGAAATCTAATCTGTTAACCATTATCATCCAAATAGATATTCATTTTTACACGAATATATTCATTCCATTGTTGTTGTTTGTTGTTGTTTGTTAGGGGGAGGTATGAAACCAGAGCACTCAGACATAACGCTATGCATTGTACTCGAAGCCACCGTCTAGTCAAACTTCTTCGTTGCTCTTAGGTAACGAAGGAGTTCTACTCGAATTTTAGGCACAATTTGTTCGGACCTAATGACACCAGTGCGGCAAATGCGCATTCTAATAGAGGAGAAGGCCAGGCATTCACACAAGAAGTGTTCCGTTGTCTCCTCCTCTACTCCACAAGAAGCACACAGTGTATCACTGATAATTTCTATGGTAGCGAGATGCTTTCCACAGGAATTATGCCCTGTAAAAGCGTTGACATGGTTCTGCAGACTTTCCTTCCCTGTTTAAGTAGAAAAGCCGCTAGAGCCCGGTTTGGCTTTTTGATAAAGCGCTTGGTTTGCCTACAGTTTGGGAGCTTTGCCATAGATTTTGCCATAGCTTCTGCCACTCTTATGCAGATTACCTGTGAGTGCATCTATAGCATTTTTCATCACCATCGTGGGCACACCAATTACTGGTTCAGTACCTATGAAACGCGTTTCGGCGCATTCTTTAGTAATGCTATCGGCTGCCTCATTGCCTTTGAAGCCCTAATGTCCTGGTATTCAAATGAGATCCACGGAGTTATGTCTTGCGACATAATTCAAACTAGATCTGCATTCGAGAATAATTTTGGAGGAGACGATTGGGCTGTTCAATGCTTTCAGCGCAGCTTTGCTGTCGCTGTAAATACAAATGAACATGCCCTTCCATCCTCTCTCAATTGTCCAATGAGCTACTTTAAGAAGAGCATATATCTCCGCCTGAAAGACAGAGGTATGCGATCCAAGTGGATACGCATGTCTAGAATCAGAAGACTCCAGACACCAGCCGGCTCCAACGTTATTGTCTGTTTTTGAACCGTCTGTGTAAAAGACATCAGTGTATGTACAGCTATCATCATCAGCCAGACATCAGTGTATGAGGGATGGTGCTATCAGTAGGCATCTGAGAGAGAGTCAAAACTCCTCTCTCAGCCAAAACAGAACCATGTCCGACCATATCAGCAAAATCCCATAGACCTAAACATTTAAGTCTACAGTCAGCTTTCATTGCTTCAGTTTGTATGAATAAATGCAAAGGACGCAAGTTTAGAATAGCATCTAGCGCGCCACCAGGACTGGTACTGTAGGCACCTGTGACGCCGATGCAAATTTTCCACTGTAATCTGGTGAAACTAGACATAGCCCATTGTCCTGGTCCACCAAAGTACACATACGTAGCTTAAGATGGGTCTTATAATTGCCGTGTACAGCCACAATGTCTGCTTAGGGCCAAGACCCTACGTCTTTCCAAAGATTACTCGGCATTGATTGTATAAAGTCAATGCCTTGTTAACCTTGTTTTCGACATGAGTCCTCCAGAGTAATTTTTTATCTAAGATTACACCCAGATACTTAAACTCTGTGGAGAGTTGTATTTTAACACCGTTCATCTCTGGTAACTCAAGACCCTCGATCCTTCTCCTTCTATTAAATAGAACAATAGTGATCTTGCTCGAGTTTATAGAGAGACCGTGTCTATCACACCAGTCACTAACAGTATTCAGGGATGTCTGTATCTTGTTGCAGACATCCCTAAGTGACCTGCAAGTGACCAGAATCAGATTCCCTTAGTTCTAGTAATAGAGAGTTAATAAAGATGCACCATAATAGCGATGAGAGGACGCCCTTTTGTGGACATCCTCTGGTTGCCAAGGTTACGACGCATCTTCCACTCTCAGTTCTAGCAAAGGGAATCCCATTAGTTAACATAGTTCAAAATTATATCGATCAACAATTTGCACATAATTTTTTTATAAGAAAATTACATACTTTGTAAAAATTTGGTTTCGCGTGTAAAATGCCTCATGATTGATTTCAAAAGCTTGCAATGGAAAATTGAAAAAAAAAATTAAAATATAAATAAGCAGAGTTATCGTATTATAGCAGAATTAATTAGCTGATTTTATAAATTAATGGGAATGGATTGTGATGTTGAAATTTCTGGAAAATATATGGCAGATACCTTTGGATATATGTATAACTTTGACACCAGAACTGATTACTGATCAACGATGTTATAAAATTAACATCAGATATCTGAGTATTGAAATATGAAACATTCAATTTAATTAGTCTGTATTTAAAATACAGTGAGTGTAAAAAGAAAGTTTTCAAAATTTTGCGATACCAGAGAATATAATCCAGACATACGAAATAATATATTATCACATATAAAATAAATACTCATATGTCCAACGTTCATATAAAGAAGTGTAACCAATTTTTTCCAGCAACCGACACGACCAACCGACAAAAAGCACAAAAAGCAACCAACAGAAGCTTTCGTGAGAAAGGCTTTTTCTTTATTCTCTCTGTTTTCTCAACTTGTTATACATACACATAACATTCATTCAATACATACATATTTTGTTATATGAACAAAACATATAGGTACATTTCAATATCTTCAAATGATCATGTATATAATGTAAGGATCAATATTGAGTTCATAATGATCTGGTATATAAATATAATATACGTTTATTCATATACATGAATAAACAATGTTTGTACACATGATAACTGTGTATATGTATGTATGCTTTGGTGATAACGCGATAAAAATAATAGAAATCCTTTCTAATACAATTTTAAAAATAAAGTAACCGGTTTACATAATAAATTGTAGACATGCAGTACAACATGCTGCTGCTTATGCATAATAGCAAATACAATATAGAATGAATATATGTATATGTATACTGTTTATGTGATTTATGTACATGAATGAATGTATACATATAAAATTGAATAGCCATTTGGGCAGGTATTAGTCCTCAACCTACGAACAAAATATTTAAAAAATTCAATCGCTGAGAAAAGGATTTTCATATTTTTAACCTTTTTTAACATGATCTAGAGTGCGTTCATAAATATTACTTTAACCATAGTCATGGTATAGTATAGTTTAAGCAATGTTATGTTGTACTACAGCCATAGTTATTTTCAAAAAAATTGTTATAAATAATTATATTTTTCGTTTGTCAAAAATTAATTAATTTTTAAAAATTAAGTTTAAAACAAAATTAATTAATTTCAAATAAATTAAATTGAAATTTCACAAATTCACAACACAAAATTAAATGACAAACGATTTTTTTATTATCAATGTCATTACCACTTAAAGGCTTACTACGTACATGTTTACTCTCGAGCATGGTTAATTTTTTACATCAAATAGTTAAAAATTTACTTTACTACAGATGTTTATGAACGCTAAAAATTCATGTTGGTAGTTATGTTTTACTACACCACCACCATTCTGAACGACGAATGATAACTATGGTTAACTATAGTTAACTATAGTAACGTTTATGAACGCACTCCTAGTGGATCTAGTATTTTGGCATGAATAAATATATTAAGATAGGTCATGAATACTGTATACATTACAGATCCTGGTATATATCATTGAATAATCTATTTTTATAATCATTACACTTGTATGTGTACAAAAGATCATATTTATATAGATGTATACATTCAGTCATGTATATCACATAAATTGTATATATGTGTTTATTAGAATCAAAAGGGTATCATAGGAGTTTTTCAAAAAAGAGTTAGATATGCCAGTTTGTTAGTTATTTTTTTTCTATTAGAAATAGTTTAAATAATTTGAAAAAGTTTCCATTTCTCCTTTAAAAATCGAATCGAAAATCAGTGTTTTTTTCAAAAGGTAACCATTTCCTTATTTTTAAGTATCAAAAAGATTATTTTTATTTGTAGGCATTATTTTTTGTTATTTTTTTTTTGTTTTTATGAATTATTGATAAAAAATAATTAAGTTTCGAATTTTTTTATATATGTTTTCTTCTTTTTCACGAGTTCATTTTAGATATTTAATTTCAAAAGATAGCCTTTTCCATGTATCAGTTTCAAAAAGTAACCTTTTTCAAATTTTATATGTAGTTTTAACTAAAACCGTAAGAAATATTTTTTTTTATTTTGTTGAATCGTGTTTATTTATGCTAAAGAAAAGGATAGGTTTTAAAAATGTGTGACAATAGCAGTAATATGTAAAATGTACCTATATGTTTTGTTCATATAACAAAATATGTATGTATTGCATGAATGTTATGTGTATGTATAACAAGTTGAGAAAACAGAGAGAATAAAGAAAAAGCCTTTCTCACGAAAGCTTCTGTTGGTTGCTTTTTGTGCTTTTTGTCGGTTGGTCGTGTCGGTTGCTGGAAAAATTTGGTTACACTTCTTTATATGAACGTTGGACATATGAGTATTTATTTTATATGTGATATTATGTAATATTATGTTAGTATTGATATCAACATTATAATTAGAGAAGATTATTTGAAAGTAAAACATTTGTCATAATTTCTTATAGTTTTTATATTCAATATAAAAAAAATATAAAACAATAGTCACAGTTCTTGCATTTTATGTCACACTTTTTAAAAACTAAAATTTCTTTTTAGGTTTTATTACATACACCGGGTGAAATGCCACAGGTATCAAAACAATATCTACGAATACCATTTGGTCAAGAAGTCTTAATATCTATTAAACCGAACATTATCACTACCTCTGAGGGACTAAAACATTACAAACCTATTGTGTAAGTGAGGAAAACGAACACAAACAAATTTCATATGAAAATATTCATTAGTATTGCTATATTCAAAGATAACAATCAAATTTATTTTATTCTTCATTTTTCAGCCGCCAATGTTATTTTCAAAATGAAAGGTATCTCCGATATTTCAAAGTTTATACGCAAAATAATTGCGAATTAGAATGTTTAGCAAATTATACACTAAAAAAGTGCGGTTGTGTAAAATTCTCAATGCCAAGTAATTTGCAACTTTAATTGAATACTTTATAACAAAAATTTGAATCGAAAACTTCTATTAAATTTCAAGGAAATGCTGATACTCCAGTTTGTAGTGTTTCAAGTATCACTTGCTTCAATAAGGCCGAAGATAAGTTGCTTGTTTCTGAATTCAAACAAGGCTTAAAATCATCTGGGATGAATTTCCGTGGTAAAACCGATTGTAATTGCTTGCCGGCATGCACATCAATTACATATGATGCAGAAATATCACAAGCTGATTTCAGTCACTATGAACAATTTAAAGGATTTCGTGCAACAGAATATTTAGATGATCATCCAGGGTTTGTGTTATCTAAGCACTATACAAAATATCATAACTGGAAAATTTAAAAGATTCTTTTGAAATTTTTTCCATTATTCTCAGCTTTCAAATGTCTCGCTTATCTATTTTTTTCAAAGAAGCACAATTTTTAACATCAAAAAGATCTGAACTTTATGGTACAACAGATTTTTTAGCTAATTGTGGTGGTCTACTAGGACTTTTCATGGGTGTATCAACATTGAGTTTAGTGGAATTATTATATTTCTGCACTGTACGTTTGATAAGTAATTTAAAAATGCGACAAAAAAAGAAAAAGCAACTAAAATATATGAATGAAGTTGGTGTTGCTAATGGTGGTAGAGGTGGTGCACCAGAAATAATTGTTTCAAATGAAAACGGTAAAGAGAAATAATAACCTCAAAGTTTATACTTTTAAACATAAATGTTATATAATATATTAATTTTTTAAGCATAATATGTAAGTATATAAAAAAGGTTTTGATTAAAAAATTTTGAAAATTATTCGACTAAGCATAAATAAAAGTTTGCTTTTACTAAAATCTAAGGACTGGAACGAAAAGTATTGCACCCTATTAGAAATAGTTTTTGTTAAAAAATTTATTTTTTTTATGATTTCTATAATATTTATTTTATTTTAATCCTATTTACACATTTTTTACAGTTAATTTTTTTTGTATGGAAAACCGTCTAACTTTTGATTTTATGCGCCTCATTAGGTTCTTCACAGTTGGGTTGTCGATTTTTTTTCTTCATTTTTATCCACATCCTCCTAAAATCATCTAACGAAACCGCTGTTCTTTTTCGTATTTCAATTTTCTTTTCATAATTGCTTAGTATCTCTCAATTGGCCGAAGTTCAGGACAATTTGGCGGATTCATATCTTTCGCTACGAAATTCACTCCTTTTTGACGTAAAATTTGCAATATTTGTCCGGAATAATGAGACGTTGCTAAATCTGGCCAAAATAACGTAGGCGTATTGTGCTTTCTTAAAAAAGAAATTAGCCTCTTTTTTATACACTCCCCAATGTACATATCAGCATTTATCCTGCTCTCCATTACAAAAGATGCCCTTTTTCTGCCAAATTGACAGATGGCTTGCCATACTAAGATTTTTTTTTCCAAATTTCTCAATAGCAATAATCATCCGCAGCCTTTTTTTTTGTTCTTGTATAGTACTGCGGTCCAGATAAAGTTTTGAAATCCGCTTTGACGTATGTTTCGTCGTCCATTATGATGCAGCATTGCAGCCCTTGAATCCAATCAAGATCTGTTAATACAACTTTTGGCTCCTTTTGACAGCAACTTCTTGTTGTTTTTCAGCCCGTTTTGGAATTTTTTGTTTTTTGTATGTACGAAAATGATGAATTTTTTTTACCCTCTGTACGGTTGTATGGAGCGTACCTGCTACCTGAGCCATATCGCGTATGGGAAGAGAAGGAAAATTGTCCAGTTGTCGCAGAACCACTTTTTGGTTTTTGATGCACCGTTCCTTCTTCAATAAATCTTTTGATTGTTCTACGAACTGTCCAGACAGATGTGCCAACCAATTTTGCCAGCTCTTTGTTTTTTAGATTTTTATTTCTTAAAAACTGTGCTATCACTTTATTTTTAATATGCTCTTGTGACCTGTCCATTTTACTCATTAGGTAAATACAATCTAAACGACTGATTATAAATGAATAGTTAGACCAACACACGAATAAGTTTATACACAAATCAATCGTGACAACTACCAAAGATTAATGACGGGATTGTGGAGTGGGTGCAATACTTTTCGTTCCAGTCCTTATATATGTTCTCAAAAATGCATGTTTGCGTTTTCAGAACCTTCGTTTAATCAGCTTGTAGATGTATGTGTTCATTTATTCATAGCAAATATATAAAGTGAAAATATATATAATTTAGTGAAAATAAACAAAATAATATTATATTTTAAGCATTGAAACTAATTTTAAATCATTATTTTTAGTGCATTGATAATTGAAGTGAGTGCTTAAAATTCCAATGTTCTTTCTTTTCACAACTTCTATACCACGATGTACAGAATAAGAAAGTGAGCCAGAGCGAAAAATCTCTTTGTAATTTTTTAAATTATTACTAGTTGTAATGCAAGCAATTACTAGTTAATTGTACTGAGTTGAATTCGTTAAATTTGTTTTTAAGTGTATTTTTGCGATTATTTTATTTCCAAACTTATTCTTTTTTTTAATTATTATATTATTTTTTTTAATTACATATTATAGTATCATTATTATTTCAAAATTGTTAAATGTTAAATTGTGAAAATTATGAAGGCAAAATACTATTTTTCGATAAAAATGACGTCACAGTTTTAAAAAAAAAAAGCTTTTTTTCTCGGAATGGCTAACCTTCTTATCCTGTACATCGTGTTCTACAATAAATTATGGCAAAATTTAATGCTCATCAATGGCCTCGCGGTGTTTCAATCAAAGCTTATCTGTGTATATAGAAAGATAATGCAGTCTAACTAGATGACCCATTTAATTTTTTTTTATTTAAATGTTTGTATGTTTGCCAAAAATAAAGATCGAAAAAATTTTGTAAGTAATATCGAAAAATAACGAAAATTTATAATTCATGTTGGATGTAAATATGAGAAAAATGAGAATACTTATATAGATGAATTAGTTTTATGAGTTACAAAACTGGTTTATAAAATCCTTATATGGTTTTGAGTGGAACCACCACTTTTTGATATTATACTTGAATAAGTAAATATAATTGAATATTTTGTATGCAAATGCTTCATAAAAAAAGCAATTGACAGTAGGACTGGTTTCTAAAATTTCTCTCATACGGTATTCACTTGATAATGGTATTTAATATATGAATGAGTTGAGTAAAGATGTATTTCATATTTCATTTATTATTATTATTATTATTATTATTATTATTATTATTATTATTTATTTATTTATTTATTTATTTTTATTTATTTATTTATATTTTATACCCAAATATTATTCATATAATTCATATTCATGTAATTATAATAATATAAAAATAATAAAATTAAAAAATAATAATAAGAATAATAATAATAATAATAATAATAATAATAATAATAATATATAATAATAATAAAATAATATGTGCAATAATATAAAATTCATATAATTCATATAATTCATATAATTCATATAATAACAACGTAAAAATAAAAGAATAGTAAATAATAATAATAATATTAATGATAGCATAATATTAAATGTATATGATATTAATAATAATTATTACAAAATAAAAAAAGAGTAAAAATAAATATTAGATTATATATTACATCTACAATCACCGCAATAAGTGCCAATATGAAATTAGCATTATAAATATATATACGTACATACATACATATACATATACAATGTATAAATCTATTATATTCATTTAATAATAATAGTAATAAAATAAATTATAAAAAGCAATTGCAATAAAAGAATAAATCAGATCAAATATTCGAGTATGTGCTTAAATAACTGCATCAAGTAAAAATTCAATATTTTTTTGGTTAAAAAGCCATATTTTAAGTTGCTTTAAGAAATTGTTGATATAAATTCCAATAATTACTTTGTCAGAAAGTTTATTGAAGATGTAAGGAGATAAGTCACACATCGAGCAGCAACACCGAGCGGTACATACTCGTGTTTTTGAGTGGTCCGGTTTATTATAATTTTTTCTAATTAAAAAAGTTATTTAAATATAAACTTGCATTTATTTAACATATTCTAGTGTTCTAATCAATTATTTAATTAATTTCGTTAATTTAGTTCTAATTATAAGCTAAAAAATAGAAAATACATATTGTGACATTTCCAATAATTAAAGTTCATTGTGTTTCTTATAAAGGGTGTTTTATGCCCCTCAATTACTTTTTCTATTATAAAAATTGACAATTTAAGTGAAATTTAACATTAGTTAATTAATTTAATCCTTTTTTTTGGTTTAATTATATATTTAATTGTATTTTATTAACTTTAAATCACTTCTAATAGTCAGTTTAAGAGTTGCCGGTTTCTTAGTTTTTCAATTAAGACTCTACTACTTATAAAAAATTCTACTAAGTAATTTTTTTTTAGCATGGATCTTATTTTATAACTGCCTCATCTAGGAGTAATCATGGCGGAGCCACCCGGGGGCCATAATAGATTCAGTATTATTTTTCTGCTGTCCCTGCAAAGAAGTCCAGAGGCAAAAATCATTTACCAATATTACTGCTAATATATTTCCAGCACTCCAGGAAACCAACATTAGCAAAGAAGAAGCAAAATACATATTGATTTCTAGTGACGAAATCGATGTCAAAAATTCTAATACAACTACGCAGGTCTACAGGAAACTCGAAGATGAATACTTTTTCCAAGTTTTAGGGGCAATTTCAGCCATTTCTAAGGAGATTCTTGATCTCGAGTGGCGAAATGACGGGAAGATTCAACTTCTCGTTAAAAATAACATCATCGCTAAAAGGTTCTACGACACAAGAGATCTACGTTTATCTCCAACTAAAACTTTCAAGATAAAATGTGAAAACTTTGCTGCTCTGAACTCTTCTAGAGGAGTAATCTTCTCCTTCCTCTTAAAAAACTCATCGGAGGAAGAAATTAAAACTGACTTGTCGAACCAAGGAGTAATTGCTGCCAAGCACATTAAACGCAGAGGCACACATTTTAACTCCGGAGCTGTTGTTTTGACTTTTGACAGCTTCAGGCTTCCATCCAGCGTCAAACTGGGTGGCTTTCTGAAAGTGGCAGTCAGAGAATATGTCCTCAACCCAATGAGGTGTATTCGCTGCCATGCCATTGGACACACAAAAAATAGATGTGACCCTAACAACGACTCTCCGTGTGCTACTTGTGGTAATCCTGTCCATGTGGGTGATTGCACAGCTACTTTTTGTAAGAACTGCAACAACAATACGCATGCTTCACTTAGCATGACCTGTCCGATGTTCATCAGAGAGAAGGATATCCTTAAAATCGTGACCACGGAGAGATGTACAAAATATCAGGCAAAAAAGAAGTATTTTCAACGCTTCCCGCTTGCATCTTCTAACAGGACCAACAACACAAACAACAAGAACAACAAAAAGGAACTCTCGTGTCCAATGATGGCTGAGCGGACTGGTACGGCCTCCTATGCGTCGAAGGCTGCGCAAAAATCGACTGTAGCTCCTACAGCCTCAACCACTACTAACTCATCTACTGTAGTTACCAAAATTATTACTCCTACCAATACTACTATTTCTACTCCAGACAAATCCAATAATTTCACCACTTTTACAAGTGATAATACTACAGACTATACAGTTATAACTGACTCAGCAATCAACAATGTAATTGCTGATTCCAGCAATAATGTAGAAGGCTTAACTCCAGCCTCTACATCTAATCCCACAGTTATATTTAATAAGGTACCTCAAAAATCTTTTGAGGTCCCAACCAAAGATATTTTAAATTTTGATAAAAAATCAAAAAAAAACAATTTGCCAAATTCGTTAAGCAGGAAGGTGACAACTTCCTGAACTCCGGACTTAATCTTGTTGATTACATACAAACATACCCTACGGTTCGTATCCCCTTCGAACCAACTCTCAAAAAACAAAACTCTTCATCTGTCCCTACCTCAGATGATGATGATATGGATGTTTCTCTTGCTCCTTAAAGCATTATAAACTCCCCATTTCTTCAGTTAACCTCTGGTCTTAAGATCTAATTTATTTTGTTTAACAAAATAAAATTTAGATCCTTTCATGTCGAGCTTACAAACATCATCTCGTAAGCTCACCTGTCTGCAATGGAATATGAGAGGTTTTCGTGTCAACCAGCACAGCTTGGAACTTCTCATTCACCAGTATAAACCACATGTCATCCTTCTACAGGAAACTCTTCTATTTTCCCAAAATGGGCCCTTGAACTTCCGAGGTTATAGTTGTTACTTCTCAGACAGCTCTACCTCGATTCGTTCACAGGGAGTTGCAATCTTAGTACGGTCAAGTATAAGTCACTCTCTTCTCAACATATCAACAAATCTCTTAAATGTGTCTATCACTGTACACCAAAGATAATATAGTTCTTCGTCTCAATAGATGTTCTTTTTAGTGTAAGTGGTAATTTTTCCAAAAACGACACACCTACATATATGATAAAGATCGAAAAAGCTTCATCAAAATCAAAAAAGTTTTTCAAAATTTTTCGAATTGCTTTTAGTTATGTACCCTGTACACAATTATAATCATTTCAATAAATTTGTATGACAGTCTGTGATATAATGGAATTGTTTTTGTAAATCGAGTTATCAAAACTAATTGTGTAGACGGACCATAGTGTTTCGAATTTGTTCTCATTTATTATAAATGTTTGCTCTCACAAATGAAATGAACACCTGTCAATGTTTTGCAGCACTAAACAATACACAATGCTATTTAAAATGTACATTTTATTCATATGATATTCCACACATATAAGTGTTATTTATATGTATTTGTATATTTTGAGTATTGAAAATAGAATAAATGAATATCATTGGCTGGAACATATAAATATAAATTTGAACATTTTTGAGAGATTTTGATCATATATATTTATTCTCCATGTATGGTTTATGCTCGTGCATAAGGATATATAAGGATCCATATTGAATTGAAGACGATCTCGTACACATACATACATAAAGCATATATCATGAATAAACAAGTTTGATATAACCAAAGACCGATATATAAAATATATTATATCATGGTATATTATATTGGTCTTTGGTATAACATTGAATGCGATGTAAAAACTAATTCTAATACATACATAATAGACATGACATAGTAGACATTAATAACAACATGCTGCTTGCTTATGCAGAATAGATAATAGTAAATACTATATGCAATGAATGTGCTGTTTATGCGATATACATGATTGTATGTAATATGTATACATCGTTTATATGGTATTTTGTATACATACATACAAGTGTAATTATAAAAATAGATTGTTCAATGATGTATATCAGGATCTATAATGTATATAGTATCAATGACCTTTCTTAACATATTTCTTTATGAAAATATTTGTGTGTAATGTTAAATATGAACCTTTTTGTTATTCATAGATATATGAATACAGTATTTGGTAATTACATATACACTTTCGCTATCAGCTGGTTTTTTACTCATAAAAAATTGAAAAGTCAACCTTTTTGCTTTTTTTTCAACTTTGGTTTGATTTCGGATTTATGAATAGAATATAATAGTGGCTGTTTGATGCGTGGAGTGGTGTGGGGGGTGGTGGGTGG
The DNA here is from genome assembly GCA_951394055.1 of Villa cingulata. NCBI lineage: Eukaryota > Metazoa > Arthropoda > Insecta > Diptera > Bombyliidae > Villa > Villa cingulata. The sequence goes on along the minus strand of OX596019.1, from coordinate 26,034,004 downwards.
TGATTACTCGTGAGTAATTTTTCATTAGTAAGATTGAAAAATTTTATAGAATGAAAAATAAAATATAAATGAAAAAAGAGAATTTTGGCAGGTGGGTGCGGGGATGCTCAAAGAGTATGAAAAGTGCTGTATAATTAGCGTCATTCGTTAACACTGATCAACATTTTTGAACTGAATTAAACTGATTTTTTCATATGCTCTTTTAACTATCTACCCACACTCTCCTACGCATCAAACTTTAACTATTATACTTTTTTCATAAATCCGAAGTTAAATGGAACATTTTGAGACTAGAATCATGAAGATTCATATATTTTTCGATTTTTAATGTTTAAAGAAAACTAGCTGACAGCGAAAGTTTATAATTACCGAATATTTATCAATTACACTGCAATCTGATGGTTTTCCTCTGAAAAGAATTAAATAACAATTTTGATAGGTAACAGCCCTCAAGCAAATATCCTTTTAAGATACCACAATATCTATATTTGAAGAATATATCATTCATTTACTACGTTACCACTATTATAAGTGCAAAATCCACTTTGATCGTGATCAAAATTTTTCTTCTGCTTTGCTATGACTTTCTTAGATATTTTTATACATAATTTGCATATTAATATTATACTTTATAAATCATATATAGTAATATATTTAATTTTAAAATTTTTAAATTTGAAAACCGTCTTCCAACTATAGTTAAACTAAAACTGGATGTACAGTATTGTTCACAACTACTTTTACACGGCATTTAATTTCTAATCAATTAATAATTGGAAATGCATCCTCGAAACATTATAAATCCATAAATTTGTTTAGTGTATACATATATAATTATAATAATAAATAATTAAATATAATATCAACTATTAAAATATTAAAATATTGTATAATTTCAACTGTATTAAAAGACGATTGATAATTCATCGCTTTTTTGTCCGAATTCATTAGGTTCATTTAAGTTCAAAACAAAGTTACATATATTTTATAGAAAAAAACAGAATTAAAAATACATGCAGTTTTAAAACTTTTGTTCAAAAAAAATGCTGTATAAAAATATTTATGACTAATAGTGCTAATACTAAATGTCAGAGGCTATTCAAATTTCTGATAATATATTCTAAAGTATAGGCAGGTCAGATTAACTTCCTATTTTTTGCCAACTTAATGACCGCACCATGCCGAACTGACCAGTTCTTGCACTTTTTAAATGAATGGTTTAAGTTTTAAAATTTGGTTTAAGTATGATATTAAATAGTTGAGCTATCAATTTAATAGAAATGTTAAAATATAAAGGCAAATTTTGAATTCAAAAATCAAATAAGCAATTATAATTTACTATACGTAAACCTATTCCACGTTATTTTCAAACATAATTTTTTGAATCACTACTGAAGATATTTTGATAATACGGATCTCCAAAATATTTCTAGGACTAGAATTATAGGCCCATTCTACTTAATAATTTATTTTCAAACAAACATACATGAAAAAAATTTGATTGCATTCAATCATAAAAATCCATAAACCAGAGTACAGTACAAATGCTACAGTAATTATAATGTATGCATAGGCATACGTAAAAACCTCTGTTGCTAAATATTCTACAATCCTACATCAGAAAATAATGTAAACCTATACAGGTAATACATATAACCAAAGACCATATAAATGTATATATTTATATGGTCTTTGATATAAATACAATTCTATATATGTATTTCAATTAGAAGTAGTAGTAGTAATTTATGTCAGATCATATAGCACGCGACAAGGAATATTAACATAACAACACATACATACATATATAAAAATACATGAAATATGAAATACCTCCTTTCTCAAGTCATTCATATATTAAATACGACGATCAACTCAATACAATAAAAAAAAAATTTGAAACAGCCCTATTGTCAATTGTTGTATTCTAAAGCATTTGCGTACAAAATATCCATTTATTTTTACTTATTCAAGTATAATATCATATCAAGGGTGCGTTCATAAACGTTACTATAGTTAACTATAGTTAACATTTGTCGTTCAAAATGGTGGTGGCATAGTAAAACATAACTACCAACATGAATTTTTAGCGTTCATAAACATCTGTAGTAAAGTAAATTTTTAACTATTTGATGTCAAAAATTAACCCTGCTCGAGAGCATGGTTAACGATAGTAACGATAGTAAGCCCTTAAGTGGTAATGACATTGACAATAAAAAATCGTTTGTCATTTAATTTTTTGTTGTGAATTGTGAAAATTTCAATTTAATTTATTTGAAATTAATTAATTTTGTTTTAAACTTCATTTTTAAAAAATAATTAATTTTTGACAAACAAAAAATATAATACAAAAAATGTAATTATAATATGTAAAAATTTTTTAAACTTGACTTGACAGCTGAATGATAATTTATTGCTACTACTATGGTAAAAATCGCGTTCAAAAACCACTTGAAGTTAACATAACTATGGCTGTAGTATAACATAACTTTGCTTAAACTATACTACACCATGACTATGGTTAAAGTAATATTCATGAACGCACCCCAAATGAGTGATGGTACCACTCAAAACCATATAAAATTTAGTAAACCAGTCATGCAACTCACAAACTAATTCTTCTATATAAATATTCTTATTTTTCTCTCATATTTACATCCCTCCTGAATTATAAACTTTCGCTCTTTTTCGATATTGTTTCGAAAAACTTTTTCGATCTTTATTTTTGGCAAACATACAAACATTTAAATAAAAAAAATGAAATGGTTCATCTAGTAGGACTGTATTATCTTTGCTGTACACACATCTCCTCCAGTGACTTTTTCTTCTTTATATATTAATAGAACCGACCTTATTAGTTCTTCCATTTTAAATAATTTTATAAATCAACTCCCTTCCTCTTCTATAATTGGTGGCGATTTTAACGCCCATCACCACTTCTGGGGAGACCGCAGGATCGACCTCAGGGGTACTCTCTTGGTGAATTGGATCTCGAATTCTTCCTTTTCGCTTTTAAATTATGGTGCCCCTACCTTCGTCTCTTCGACTTACCACACTACCTCTGCAATAGATCTCACTTTAGCCACAAATAATATTGCTAGCGAATTGTCTTGGATACTCCATGACAATCCAGAGGGTAGTGACCATTTTCCTATTCTTATTTATAGTGATAAAGAGCTAGCTAAGCGTAGAATTTCTCCTCGACTTGCTGAAGCTCAGGCTAACTGGGACCTTTTCTCTCAGCTAGCACTTCAACATGATCGAGCTCTTCCACATAGCAGCAATGTCAATAAAGAAGCTGTCAGCTTATAGAAAATCATCAGATCTGCTGCCTTCTCTTCAATGCCCTCAGTTCGTACTATTATTTGTCATAGCCCTCCTTGGTTAGATAATAACATCAAAAATCTGATCAAGGATAAAAACATAGCATGGAAGAATTATCAAAGATGTCCTTCGGTAACTAGTTCCATCAATCTCAAAAGACTTACCGCTCAAGTGAAACGGGCAGTCAGAGTAGCAAAAAAGGCCTCTTGGCAGGCATTTGCTAGCTCTATAGTCCCATCTGACTCGCTGAGAGATGCATGGATGAAGGTGAAACGCCTCTATGGCAAACCCGCCTCATCCATTCAATCTCTTCTGACAGTTGATGGGGCTATTACCGATCCACTTGAGATAGCGGACGAACTCGCATCTTCCTGGTCTTCGGTTTCCAGCTATACGAACATGCCGGAATCGGTTATTAATGTTAAGAACCTATTCTCGATTGAAGATTCCTACCATGTGAGGTTTAATTTGTCTTATGAGGTTCCACTTCGGGAATTAGATGACACATTGAAATCTTTCAGTGGTTCATCCCCTGGGGAGGACCAAATAAGCTACCATATGTTGAGGAAATTACCGATTGAGATTAGGGTTAGAATCACCAAACTTTATTCTAACATTCTTAGCAGTGGAACTTTCCCTCAGGACTGGAAATTAGCCACCTTAATACCGATTCCGAAGAGAACCTCTAGTTCAAAACGTGCTCTGGATTTCCGTCCTATTTCTCTTTTCCCTTGTTTATCTAAAACATTGGAGAGGATCATGGGATATCGGATTCGGAGGGTTACTGAAGATCTTTTACATCCTGGACAACATGGTTTTCGACCCCGCAGAGGGACTATTACACTCCTTCATGACTTAGAGGAGGGGCTGGCCTCTTCCTTGTCAGTTAGAGATCACGCTAATGTCATTTCTCTTGACCTGGAGAAGGCATACGATAAGATACCAGCCATATTCGTATGCCGTAAGCTGATCTCTTGGGGTGTTGACCCATGCTATGTCAAAACTGTTTACAGTTTTATGTCTAACAGGCAAGTTAGGGTTAGAACTAATGGTTACTATTCTAATCGCTATACTCTGGATAATGGGATTCCGCAAGGTTCCCCCCTCTCTACTACGTTACTTTTAGTCTATTTGGATTCGTTACTGGTGGCTCTAGCAAGATATCCAAGTGTTAAAGTCTTGGTTTATGCTGACAATATCTTGCTTAGTGTCACAAATAGCACTCCGGAGGCTATGGACGAACTTCGCAGAGCTTCAGAATTCTCCATCAGTTGGGCAGAAGAGCACGGTGGGAGAATTCCGCTTGAAAAAGTGAAGTTCATTCACATGTGTAGGAAAAGAAACTGTAATGTTCATCACATTCAGTTATTCTCACGTGTGATAACCCCCGTAAGGAATTTGAAGATTTTAGGTATCCATTTCAATAAGAGGCTTAACTGGTTAGATCATTTCAATGTTGTGGTGATTAAACTTAAAAAGATTCTTAATCTCATAAAATCACTTGCAGCAGGAAGAATGGGTGCTTCTCCTAGCGCACTCATTCATATTGCAAACACTTTAGTCAATGGTATTGTAAGTTATGGCCTATCCCTCTTTGGTGATATCTCACCTTCTTCTAAAAAGAAGATCCAAACTGCAATAAATTCTATCCTAAAGGTTGCTTCTGGTGCCTTTCGTTCCACCCCAATACCCATTCTCTTAGCAGAGTGTGGCTGTTGGGAAATCGAGGATAGAATCATGAAATCCAGATTGAGGTTTGCTGCCAGGCAGATGGTTGATCCTAGATCTCCTCTGTTTGGCATCATTTGGGACTTCCTAGAAAACACAAAAAAGGCTGGCTGCCTTCCTTGATATTGGCTCAGACACTACACGTGAATATTGGGAGATTAACCGTGATCTCTCTACTCCGAAATTCAATTCTTTGTTAGGTAGGACTCGGCAGACCTCACTTATTAGATTGAGAACTGGGCATACGAGGTTGACCCATCTCCGCACATCTAATGGCAGAGTTGGCTCAACTTGCCCTTATTGTAACTGCTTTCGACATAGAAACGCGACAAACTTACTACTTGACTGCCCGACCATTAGAAATAGACTGGCAGCACTAGGACACTCGACCTTGAATAGGGCAGAGCTTCTGGATCCGTCTCAGGACCGGAACTCCCCTCTGTTCAAGTTACTAACGGACCTCGACTTATACAAACATATTTAGTACTATGAGCCCGTACCAGTGTTTTTTCAAGTTTATTTCTTTTTATTGTGACTCTACATACAATATGGACCTTACATTACGTACTTTTCAACCATACTGGACATTACAAAATACATTTGTTTTCAGGTTTTTTATGTTATTGTAATTAGCTGGTCTATAAACCCTTCACCACCCTTTTCGTAGCTATGCTACAGACGGGGTGGTGTGGAGTTCGTAGACTAGATTTATCTTTCTTATTTGTTCAATAGTATTAAGTTAATCAGTAAGTTAGGCCCTCAGCCATAAGTTGCTATTAAAGTAGTTAGGCCTCCAGCCATAAGTTGTAATTAAATTAGATAGGCCTTCTGCCATAAGTTTTATTTTGGGTATTATTATAAGTAAGGTGTAAGGGTAGTCATTAAGTTCATGCCTTCTGCAATAAGTTTTTCTAGGTTAAGTTGTTTTCATTGTTAGTTTAAGAAAAGATGTAGGTGACCGCCAAAAGGCCCTGGAGGGTCGTGGTGTGGTCAGTAGGGAGGCAGTTCACTGACCTCTCTACTTAATAAATAATAAAAATAATAATAATAAGAAAAAGGAGATAAGTAAGAAAATAATCGTCTAGACCTTTCCGTATAAACTCTAGGAACGGGATAGGTATATTTCCTTCTAAGCATATATCCAGAAGATCCATTAAGAGGGGATGAAATACTTCTAAGAAAAAATATTTTCATGACCTTATAAACATATAAATGTCTCAGAGGGAGAATATTCAAGGTCTTAGACAATGGAAAAGAGGAATGATTTCTGTTTTTACCAGCAATGATTCTTACTACAGCTTTTTGTTTTATTATCAGTGGCTTAAGGTGAGAATAATAGTCACAGGACAATCCATATTCAATGCGCGATTGCACTAATGCAAAGTATAATAGTCTTAGAATATTACGAAGACATGAGGAACGGGCCAAGTAAAACTTTCTCAATGATACATAAAGTGACTGCTTAAGACTACGAATGTGGAGAGTAATTTATTTTTATTATATGCAAATTATTATATTCAAAATTATATGCAAATAAATTAATTGGTAATTTATTTTTATTATATGCATGTTTTGTTAATATTCTACGTGCTATGCTCTCATATAAATTACTACTACCCCTTTTAATTGAAATTGAAATATATTAGTAAATATAAATATAAAAATATAAAAAAAGATATCCTAACGACTTGGTTGTTAAAGGCTATCAGTAAGGCCCATATAAATAAGCAAAGTAATAATAATCAAACCATAGTTAAAATATGTATAAAAACTAATATTAAAAGCAGAATAAAAAAAGATTCTTAAATAAAAACTTGAATAATAAATGAATTTTTATAATGAAAATTTGAGAAAAAAAATGGTATAGATTTATATAGAATTTGTTCAAAACAACCTACATTACGTATGATAGAAACTTTCGATTATGAAAATTCTAATGTTACGTTAATAAAAATTTTAGTATTTATGATTAATTTACATTCGTTATCACTTAGTTTTCACTTCACCCTTTGTTTTCTTAGTTGACCTTCAGGTGTTGATAAAACTATGATAGTTAATTGGTACAAATTAATTTACATACCATCAACTCCATAATTCTACCAAAAAAACCTGAAATTACACTTATAATTGCACTTAAAAATTATTGTATGTACACAAATTAAACACATTTGAAACTTTTTTATCTAAACACTTCATATTTTTCACTTTGCCGACGGCATTTGCATTGATAAACAAATTTCAATAAAAATGAAGTATTTTGATTTACATGAATCAAATACACATTCAATCAAATCTTCATTTTAATTGAAATTTAATAAATAATAATTATAAACACAACACTTTTGATTAATTTCACGACACTCGAAATATCCAAAAACATAATATAAAATATAAACAATAAACTGCCAAATATTCAACAATAAACAATTAGTCCAATAAGACTATTGAATGCTGATCTCAACAATTGCCGCAAACATCAACATGCATTACACTCATACACATTATAATAAAGTCAACAATCAATAACCAATAATATAATGAAAATTTTAGACTATACTATTTTCAGAAATCGAAGTCAGTACAGGCAAGATAGGCATGCTTTTCTATATTCTTTCACATTGCGTTTGTATAAATCTGTCCTGTGTGTGGGGTGATCAGATCTCAATTTAAATCCGAGGGAAATTTTTTAAATTTTATATTATGAAGGGCTACCAGTTTGCAAAAAACTTTTTTTTTAGATTTTACAAAAAAACAGGTAATTTTGTGACATTTTGGGAAATTTTATGAAATATGTTCATTTCTTTACAAAATAACATATAATAACAAGCTGATTTGAATAATATGATAGCAATTTGTATTGTAAATAATTTTCTTTCTTATTTTAAGAAAAGACAAAACAAAAAATAAAATTCAGAATGTAACGGTAACGTAACGAAATCATTAACAAGTACATAAAGGAAACAAAATAGAAGAAAATGGACAAATAAACAAATATGAAAATGAATGTATGTACGTATGTATACAAAATTTAATATCAAATTGATACTGAACACATAATTTTATAAATAAAATTAAAAATACTGAATATGGTTTAATCATAAATTCATATTCATTTTATAAATTTAATCAAAACTCCCAGTAGCTACGGTAACCCTGAATTATCATCATTTTCTTTTATGCCCATCTTCCCGCTGACACGAATCAATCAACATTTTATACTTTGAGTGGACATCGGCTGCGCAACGACTTCATATTTTATAGTTCGGTTTTTTATTTTTCATATAACCAAAATGGTTTTAACTGATTAAATCAGTTGCCTTCACGCTGTGTGATAGGCAACATCAAGCGGAAGGGTGTATTTCTTTTTCCCAAAAAAAAAACCGGGCGATTCATTATTAGAAATGAAAAAATCAGCAAACAAAAATTAAAATTTGTCTTAAAAACCGAACATTTTTATGATATTTTCAAATAATGCTACTTTTTTATCAAATATAAATTTACAGGGATGTGAAATTTGTACACAATCTCCCTTTTAAAAATTATTTGTGAACAAAATTATAAATTTATTTATGCACAATTTGGAACATCCTGTTAACATATTTTAAAAAGTACCTTCTTCAGGGTTGACAGAGATATATTATCAGAATTTCATACAACATATTATATGTGAAGTAATCAGAACCTCATCGGGTAACTATTTCCATAAGCACAATACTGACTTCGATTTCTGAAAATAGTATAAGTGAACAACACTTGTAATTAATTATACATACAAAACAAACAAAAAATTGTACACGATCACTAAAAATAGAAAATGTAAATAAAAATAATACATAATAAAATAAGTAACAGATCAAAGATCGAAATGTAATAAATATACCTAGCAACAATTACTTACAATTCAATATACAAATTCCAATTAGAATAGTCATAATTGTGTAAAAAAAAAAAAACATTATTATTGTAACTATTATTATTAGTAAAATTAAATAAATGTATTATTTTTTGTTGCATACTATTTGGTGATAAAAGTAAATTTCAAAAAAAACAATGACAAATAAAATAAATAATTAATCATAAATATTCAAATAATTACAATAGGGCTAAAAAATAATAGACACCGTTGATTTTCTAGAAATTTAATTTTGTTCACAAAAGTATATAAAATAAACCGAAGAAATCAAGCATCTTCACCTTCATTCCTAGCCTAACTAACCAAGTGTAGTTACTGGGTGCTGACTAGAAATTTACACATTCTTCCCAATTCCAAAAAAAACTTAGTAGATATTCTGGGTGCTGACTAGAAGTTTACTAAGAAATATAAATTTCGGGTGCTGACTGAAATTTATAAATACTTAATTAGTCCCATACTAAAAACTTAGCGAACTTTATGGGTGCTGACTAGAAATTCACTAATAAAATAAACTTTGGGTGCTGACTGAAGTTTATATTCAACATATATTTCTGGTGTTGACGGGAATATAAATATTAACTGTTTACCTTAATCTCGGTGTTGACTAGAGTATTCATATAAAAATATTCCTGGTGCTGACGGGAATATTTACATACTAACTACTCCGGGTGCTGACTGGAGTTTCTATTAATATTCCTGGTGTTGACTGGAATATTAAACTATTTTCTTTTTCTTTACTAGAGAATTGGAATACTTAGCACATAATAAATTTAATACTTTGTTTTGCAATACTTTAGAGTATTTAAATCTTTTAGTTATTATAATACTGAAAATTTGAGATTATCAATTTCAATTTGAAATTACTATACCATAGATTAAGCAGATAATTTTAATTATTTTAATTATTGTACTGGGCTGTTTGATAAGTCTTTGGTCTCACAAAGAGATGTGGTCTTAAATTCAAATTCGAAATAATTTTTGACAATAGTGATACTTCAAACATCTGTACATAAATGTTCTTCAAGATACGGTAATTAGTCTGTGTTTGACAGTGATTAGAAGCAAGCAACTTGTGACGTTTTTGGAATAATGGAAAAAAGTGAATTTCGAGTTTTAATTAAACATTGTTTTTTAATTGGGAAAAATGGTGTTCAAACAAAAGAATAGCTTGATAAGCATTACATGGAATCTGCACCATCGAAATCAACATCACATACTGGGTGAATGAATTTAAACATGGTCGTACAATCACGAAGGACGCTGAACGCGTTGGTAGACCAAAGGAGGCAACAACTCCAGAAGTCATCAAAAAAATCCACAAAATAATAAGAAACGACCGCAAAATAAAAATTCGTGAGATAGCTGGCATGGTAAACGTTTCAACCGAACGTGTTTTTAATATTATACACGAGCATTTGGGAATGAGAAAACTGATTGCAAAATGGGTGCCACGTTCACTAACAATTGATCAAAAACAGCAACGAGTTGACGATCCGGAGGAATGTTTAAGGCTATGGCGATATGATCCACAAGAATTTTTGCGGCGTTACATCACTGTTCATGAAACATGGATTCATCACTACACGCCCGAATCAACTCAACAGTCAAAACAGTGGATAGAGCCTGGTACAAGTGCACCGAAACGGCCAAAAGTGAGTCATACAGCTGGAAAAGTTTTGGCAACTGTGTTCTGGGACGCGCATTGATAAAATTTGTCGATTATCTTGAAATAGGAAGAACTATAACAGGAGAGTATTACGTAAGTTTATTGGATCGATTGAAGGATACACTTAGACAAAAACGACCGCATTTAACAAAGAAAAAAGTGATTTTCCACCATGATAACGCACCGGCTCACGCATGCGCAATCGCGACTGCAAAACAGCTAGAATTGCGATACGAAGTGCTCCCACATCCACCATATTCTCCAGATTTGGCGCCGTGTGACTTCTACCTCTTCCCAAATTTGAAAAGATGGCTCACTGGAGGCCGATTATATTGAAATGATGAAGTAATAAACGCAACAAATGCATATTTTGAAGGTTTTGAAAAATCATATTTTGCTGATGGCATAAAAAAACTGGAAAACCGCAGGATGAAGTGTATCGAGTTGGAAGGAGACTATATGTCGAATAATAAAAAAAATTTTCATGAAAAACGGTTTTCTTTCTTACCAATTAAAGTCAAGAAGCCCCACTTAGCCCCATTAGCCCCACCATAAATTTTGGTCACGAGCCGCCACTGCTCTGGTGGATGCATTTGTTAATACGAAAACATAAGTATACATATTATATACGCAGCTATATGTATAATGTATAATATATCTATATCATTCATACTTCATACTTTGCTTTTGAACAATTTCAACCATATTCAACAAATTTGACTGATGGGACTGTAAACCGATTAGCCCCATCTCATATAAATTATTTCGTGTTTGTATTAACGTAACAATAAAAAATACATAAGACTGTTGACTGAGTAATACAATCCACTATAAACTTGCCTTGTATGTAAATAATATATATAAATATAATGCATGTCAATCTTTATATAGATCAAAGAAAAGAAAGAAATGAAGGAATAGAAGAAAAGCAAAGCAGTATACATACATACATGTGGGAAATCTGGTCCATAATACATAATATTTATTATTACAAATATTTAGTACATAATACTTATTATTTAACTATTATCATTATTACTGAAATTGTATCATAATATTGTTTTTTTTATATTTACTGTTATTTTTGAATCATACGATTTTTGGGTATAAATTCTCTTTTACCTGAATCACAATTATTAAGCCGTGGAAGTAGAAAGTTGTATAGTACGTAGCAAATTATTTTGAAGTAGTGATAGAATATTGTTCAGTAGTATATTGTACTTTTATATAATAATAATTATTTTGTAATATATTTCAATATTAAATATAATTATTTTGAAGCAGTGTTGTTATAATAAAATCTATTAAAACGAACATTAATTTAATTTTCGTCTCACATTTGGGGGCTCAGCCGGGATGAATTTTAAAACACGTGGAGACATTGAGTAAGTAAAAGAACATTTATTAATATAATATTAAAAAAAAAGTGCAAAAATCAGAAATAAAAAAGAAAAGGTGTGAAATTTCAATGAGATATTGAATAAAAGGTAAATGAAACGTGGACAAAACGTGGACAGAACGTGAACAAAAGTGGACAAGAGGTAGAATAAAAAAAAACTATTTTAAATTACGATAAAAGTGTTTAAATTAATAAATAAATATAGGAAAACGAAATTAATTTTTTTTTAAAAATAAGAATTAAACATAAATTTATTTTTTTTAAGGAAAGTTAAAATTTTATTTAGAGTCCGAAATTATTGTTCCGACAGTTTTCCGAAACTTAACAAAGAAAAGGTTGAACATTAGACTCTAAGTAATAACGGAAGTTAGTCATATCAGTTTATATTACATTTAATTAAATATTAAATTTAACGAAAGAAACATGAGTGGAAGAAAAAGACAAAACCGGCAAAGTATAAATTCGGTAGTAGACTTTGATATCGATGCACGCGGTAATTCAACACGTGTTAGTACAATAGATATAAACGAACCTTCGGTAAAATTTAATTTTACAGATTTCGAGAACATTTTGCGAAAATTTTCCGGCGATAATACGATGAGTGTACGAAAGTGGATTTCTGAATTCGAACAATATGCTAGTACTTTTCGGTGGAATGATTTGCAAAAGTTTATTTTCTGTAAACGATCATTGTACGGTGCCGCGAAAATTTTTATAGATTGCGATGCCAAACCCCTGACATATCACGAACTAAAGAATGTTTTGTTTCAAGAATTTCATTCTAAAGTAAATAGTGCAGAAATCCATAACAAATTAAGAGCAAGAAAGAAGAAACATGACGAGACATTACGGGAATATCTTTATCACATGATTGACATTGCTTCACAAGCCGATGTAGATGAACTTTCCATTATTGAATACGTTATAGATGGTATTAAAGACTATCCGAGTAATAAGATTATACTTTATGGCGCGAAAACGGTGAACGAATTCAAGGAAAAATTAGAAATTTATAGCAAAGTTAGAAGTGATAATAGTAGACAGCACAATAATAAAGGCAGTGAAGTAGAAAAATTAGTTAGGAAAGAACGTGTGAAAAATGGTGATCAATTGAAAACGAAGCGATTTTGTTTCAATTGCGGGTCAGAAGAACACGAATTTCACGCCTGTCCTCACAAGGAAAGAGGTCCAAAGTGTTTTGGGTGCAACAGATATGGACACAAGAGAGTGAACTGTCCAGGTGAAGGAACATCAGCAGGAACAAGGGCAACTTCAACACACGTTATTATCAAAAGCGGTATGTACCTGCCATGTAAAGTAAACAATTGTCCTTTGGAATGTTTAATAGATACTGGAAGTGACATATGTGTCGTAAAAGAGTGTCATTTATTATCAATCAATCCCAAGTATCTTTCTAGAAATTCAGAAATATCGGTAGCAGGTCTGGGGGCTTATACTAGAACTAAGGGCTCTTGCATTGTGACGATAGAAGTTAATGGAGAAATGTTTGAAAATATAGAAGTCCATATTGTCAGCAACAATTCTATGAAGCCTGAATTGATAATCGGGATGAACCTTCTGCAATTGGCCGTGGTACACATTGAAAACGGGAACGTTAATATTTGTAAAAAGAGTTCTTTAAATAAAGATGAAACCCAGATAAAATTGGAAGAACAAACGAATACTTGCTTTTTAACCCAAATAGATTATGATCCCATAAATGAAATATGTCCGAACATACCTGATGTGTCCCACCTAAAAGAAAATTTCAAAGACAAAATACTTACCTTAATTGAGAATTACTTTCCTAAAACTCCCGTAGAATCGCCTATTCAAATGAAGATCGTTACTATCGACGAAGTGCCAGTTTATAAAAATCCAAGAAGATTTCCACCTAAGGAACAGCAGATCATAGAGAACCAAGTCCAAGAATGGTTAAAAGAAGGTATAATTCGTGAAAGTATCTCTGACTACGCTAGTCAGGTCGTTCTAGTGAAAAGAAAAGATGGGAATTATCGACTTTGTGTTGATTATCGGAACATTAATAAGAAGATTCATAGAGATCGGTATCCACTCCCAAACATAGAAGACCAAATCGATAAATTGCAAAAGGCTCGTTACTTCTCCACGCTCGACCTCGAGAATGGATTTTTTCATGTTGTGGTCGAAAAAAAAAGTAGAAAGTTTACTTCATTTGTGACAAGCACCGGTCAATACGAATTCATTCGCGTACCGTTCGGTCTCTGTAATTCTCCTTCTGTTTTTCAAAAATATATTAACTTCATTTTTAGAAACTTGATCAACGAAGGTATTGTTATTATCTACATGGATGACATCGTGATTCCATCTACGACAGTTGAAGAAGGATTGAATCGACTTCAGAGAGTACTTCAGGTGGCAGCAGATAACGGATTGAAGATTAAATGGAAAAAGTGCCAGATATTGCAAGACAAAATCGAATATTTGGGTCATCAAGTGTATAATGGTCAAATCTCGCCCTCCGAATTGAAAACCAAAGCTATTTTAAATTTTCCAATCCCGACGACAGTGAAGCAGCTGCAAAGTTTTTTGGGTCTAGCGAGCTACTTCAGGAAGTTCATTTCAAATTTTGCTCTTAAAGCTAAACCTTTAAGTGATTTACTAAAAAAACAAAGTAATTTCAGAATAGGAGAAGAACAAATAGCTGCCATCAAAGAATTGAAAGAGATTCTTTCATCGAAACCCGTGCTGAAAATTTTTGAATACGGAGTAGAAACGGAGCTGCATACAGATGCATCTAAGGAAGGATATGGGGCTATCTTATTACAAAGAAGCGGAGACGACAATGCATTACATCCAGTTCATTTTATGAGCAAGAAGACGTCAGACGCAGAAAAGCAGTATTGTAGCTACGAACTCGAGGTATTGGCAGTAGTAGAAGCAGTGAAAAAATTCAGAGTGTACTTGCTCGGACAGAGATTTAAGCTAGTAACGGATTGCAAAGCGTTCGACTGTACCTTGAAAAAGCGAGATTTAGCTACAAGAGTTGCAAGATGGGCCCTGCTGTTGGAGGAATTCGATTATGTAGTGGAACATAGAGCGGGCATTAAACTAAAACACGTTGATGCTCTTAGTCGGAATCCAGTTACGATGTGTATAACCAACAACAGCGGGAACAACAGTAGTGGTTTTCTAAAAAGACTAAAAGAGGCACAGCAGAATGACGATAGGCTAAATGCTATAATTGAAATATTACAAGAGAAGCCATACCAGGATTATGTTTTACACAATAATATACTTTGTAAAAATGTTAATAATACTCTTTTATTTGTAGTTCCAAATACGATGATATCAACCATTATTAGAGACGTTCACAATAAAGGTCATTTTCATCTAAGAAAGATGAAAGAGATAATAGAAAAAGAATATTACATACCAAATTTGACGAAAAGAATTGAGAATCACATCCAAGGTTGTGTGAAGTGTATTTTAGAAAAATTTCCAGAATTACTGCAAAGAACACGACATTAAATTAATTTTTACCACCGTTGGCGTTCCGAGAGGGAATGGGCAAGTTGAACGACTGCATTCTATCGTAATTGCTGCACTATCAAAGCTGTCCTTGGATGATCCTGAAAATTGGTATCGTCACGTTAAACCATTACAACAGACTTTAAATTCAACATTCCAGAGAGCGATAAGGACAACACCATTTCAGTTGTTAGTCGGCACAGAAATGCGAACTCAGTGTGATGTGAAGATAATGGACATAATCGAAGAAGAGTGGATCAAACAATTTCAAGATACGAGACTAGAAATTCGAGAGCAAGCTAGAAAAGACATCATCGCCATGCAAGCTGAAAATAAAAATCATTTCGATAGAAGAAGAAAAGCTGCTAAAAAATACAAAGTTGGAGATCTGGTGGCTGTGGAGCGCACGCAATTTGGCACAGGCTTGAAAATACGTCCGAAGTTTCTGGGTCCTTATCAGATCACAGCGGTGAAAGGGTTCGATAGATATGCTGTAAAGAAGAATGGAGAACATGAAGGTCCTGGCATAACTGAATGCAGCATCGATAAAATGAAACCATGGCCAGAAGAAGAATCTGATATTCTCGACGAGAGCGAGGACGTAGAAGATTGCGACGAAATGGAAGAAGAAGAGACTTCATCAGGGACTGATGAATAGACAGGAATGGCCGAAATGTGGGAAATCTGGTCCATAATACATAATACTTATTATTACAAATATTTAGTACATAATACTTATTATTTAACTATTATCATTATTACTGAAATTGTATCATAATATTGTTTTTTTTATATTTACTGTTATTTTTGAATCATACGATTTTTGGGTATAAATTCTCTTTTACCTGAATCACAATTATTAAGCCGTGGAAGTAGAAAGTTGTATAGTACGTAGCAAATTATTTTGAAGTAGTGATAGAATATTGTTCAGTAGTATATTGTACTTTTATATAATAATAATTATTTTGTAATATATTTCAATATTAAATATAATTATTTTGAAGCAGTGTTGTTATAATAAAATCTATTAAAACGAACATTAATTTAATTTTCGTCTCACATACATACCACCATTTACTTCACTATATCGCACAAACAATAGACATTATGTTCATTGTTTGTGCCGTAATACAAAAATGAAATACAATAACAATTCATATGAGAGGGCTACTTCAAAACAGCCCGGATCGATCACATATAAATTGTTTTTGTAAAATCAAAACTGAATGAATTTAAACGAATTATTCATTTCTTCTCATAGAGTTATATGGTGAGTTCATCCGGGCTGGTAGTGAATTAGTCCCGATGAATAGACAGTCAGACAGTTTGAATGTTTGATTGAATGGTAATTATTGTTGATACATGTATTTGTATTGGATGAGGTAGAAATATATATTAATACTAAGTGAAACGGAAATAGAATTATATGTATGGTTTATTCGAACTTATTTTTCATACATTTTTGTGGTAAATATTCACAAAGATAATACAGTTTATGATGCTAAGCCCTACATTATCTTCGATATTTATAAATATTTTTAAAATTCAGAGAGGCAGTTATAACGATTTTTTCTTATGCGTATTTTATGAAAAAATAATGTATTCGTTATACACACTTGAGTGCTGTAAAATTAACTAAATTTCGCACGGTTTTGTTGAACAAATGATTATAAAAATATTATTAATGTGAAAAATAATTTTTAAATTTATTTATTAGTATTTATAAGATTGAAAATACGATAATCTTAGTGGGGCTGAGCCCTCCTAGCCCTATACGAGGAGCCGCCTCTACACCAGAGGATGTTTGTTTAAATTTTTGTTCGTTTTATATTTAAAAAAGTCGAATAAAACATCCGTTAAAAATTAAAAACCGTCATATTTTAAGTGTTTTTAATAAAAAAAATTGTAATAATTTAAGCATAATTTTAATTTCTTATTTCAAATTCAACTTAACTCCTTTTTTCCTCTTTTTGATCAAAATAATTTTTAATTAAGAAAAAAGTTTTCAAGTTTACAATTTTTACAATTCAAAAATGTTTGCTTTTGAGTTTTAACAATTTTTTTGCATACTGGATAAGACACGAATTTTCTATAGACTGAAAATCATTTCATTTTAAATAATTACACTTCTCTTAAATTTTGAACTCTGGAATCTTTTTCTCTCATACTTAGAAAAATGAAAATAATGTTTTTTCGTTTGTAACGAGGAAAAGCCAGTGTTTAACGATTTTTGTCGTTTTACAATTTTCATAATTGGTCACCAACGTAAATGGTGTGTAAGATACCTTTTTCGCTAGTTCCATCCGAATGAATAAATGATATCGAATTTAATTTATGATATTATCACAACACAAATAAACACTCGTTCTAGGAGTTTCGTTCATAATTTATCTTTTTATGTTGCAGACCCAAACAAATTTCTTGAATTTTAGGTTTTTCGCCAAAAATTTAAAAAAATTTTGTGATTCTTGTGAGTCGATTCGAAGAAATATTTCAAAACAGGACTAACCGCCATTTACAGCGGTGATGTTTTAAACTGTTTTTCCATTTTCGTAATTTTCTTATTTTTTAACGATGAAAATGAATATAAAAATTTCCAAAATGATTTAAATGACTGCTATCAGCATTTTGATATCTAAAAGGGTTTTGGTACTTTAGTAAGTATTAAAATCTAAAATTAAATATAATGGGAGTCTTAACCCTCTACTACCCACCACCGCCTACAGGCGGAATTTGCTAAAGGTAGTATTAAAAGCACATTATAAAATTTTTTGTAATACCGACACACAGCTGACTCTAGACAACAATTTCAACTTTCTATATGAATCAGTTTTCAATGAATTCCGTTACTTGAAATAGTTCTTATTTTCAGTTCGAGTTCGAATTTCGTACGAGATTGTATAAAAATTTATTTTGCAAAGTGTTTGAAAATTAAAAAATTAAATAAAATATTTATAGTCTTCAGAGGAGTTTAAAAAAAATATTGGTAAGTAGGTAAAAGTGTTTTCTTTTATATAGATTATTTGTTTTTTTAAAAAAAAGTTGATAAGAATGCCTACCATGATCGAAAAGGTATACCGCCTCTAGACGGTTTTGGGCAAGAACGCTAAAAAATGTTTTATCTTCTCTTTGATATTTTTGTAATACTATGATTTTTATTAAATTTGGAAAGCAATGGAAAGGCGAAGTGGCTACAAGTTGTCATCATTGACAGAAGAAGAAATACATGATTTTCTTGAAGACAGCGAAAATGAATTAACGGATGCAGAGACCGCAGGAAGTGATTTCGATGATGATGACGATTATGGTGATCCAGACTTCAGAATAGATAGCAAGAATGAGGGTATGTTTGACGAGCTCTTGAAATTGTCTGATTCGGGCATTGCTGGAGCGATCAATTTGAGTTTGAATGTAAGCAGGGAAGCTTCAATTGTTGCTGGTAGTGAATCACATTCAATTGCTGCTTCAGCCAGCCCTATACAGCAACCACAAGCAATGCGTAAACGAGTAGATAGTATTGAGAATGGAACGGAAGAAATGCAAAAAAAGGTTACTGAAGAATTTGTTTGATGGTCAAAAAACAATAATTTCGTGTTGAATGGAAGACTATTATGAGAAAAATTTTCTTAAATTGATAACTAAACAATTAAAAATTGAAATTATTTAAAATTGAGTATGTTCTAGAACAAAAATATTTAAGAATTTGAAATTTAGGCTATTTATGCAAATTTGTAATTTTACATTTTTGTTACTTAAGTCAAGTTAGACGTTTATTGCAAAAATCTATTTTTACTTTCCTAGATTTATATTGATTTAAGTCATTATTGTATTGTTCGGTGATAAACTTTTACGTTCCAAAAATGCTTAACTCGAGATAGGCTGTTATGATAAACCTTACAATTTTGAGAAGCTGTTTCCAAATATATTGTGCAATAATAACTTAAGTTTAGATAAGCCTGTATTTTTAAACATAAAATATCTCTCCAATATTATTATGTTGATTTAGGCGGTTATTGCATATGTAAGTCACGAACTATTCGACATAAGCGATAATGTTTTTAAGCAATAACTTTGGCTACAAAAGTGATAGGAAAACCAAATTTTGTGTGCAAATAGAGCTTGATGCAGAGAATGCAGCAAAACTCATAACTCATTTTTGCCTTATGTCGACTTAAGCGGTTATCGCTTTTGACCACAGTTTTGTTAAGTATTTTTAACGTTTTATTTTTATGAAGTTTGTAAATTTTGAAAGAAGCCCAAAATACATAACTTATTTTCTAAAAAACAATATTCTGGAGAAGTGTATCATTCAATATCGACTAACGCTCTAAAAGCGTTACTTGGGTGTAGTGGAAACCCTTGAAACCATTAGCCCCATCATAAATTTTGGTCACGAGCCGCCACTGGTCAATACTGTGCGAACAGGTTCGTTTATCTTGTTTTGTGCCATAACGAACAAGTCTATTGATTTTTATTGAGGAATCCAGCAAATTGCTAGCACCACCTTTGGAATGACAAATGTTGTGCCCTTTCAAGCTGGTATGATCTCCACTTTTTGAATGAAAGTCCACCCTTTCTTTCAAGCATCCCCTTGAATCTGGGATTTTCTTTCGCCTCTCCCAATAACGTCCAAAGGTGATCAACCTTTTTTTCTTTCGAAAGATCAGATTTCCTTCCTGTGAATCAGCCATGATAGCCACCGTTAAAGCAGCAGCAGCTGCTTGAGAGCAGATATTGCCACTTTTATCAGCGACTTTTTTCTTGACAGGTTGACTTGTATCAGATACTCATTTACTCATTGTTGCCCTCTTCCGCTCGCCACTTTTTTTGCCAAGGCCATCGAACCGAATCAAGGTCAAACATTGTCGTCTCTTTCTTCGACGAAGGAGTTGGAAGACAGCTGATACCTTGCTCTGCATCGGTTGCACTCCCTTTTCAGTCTCTTCTTCCTCTTCCTAATAACTCCGATGAGAGGGAGTCTCGCCAGAAGCAGCAGACCGATCAGCAAAGCACAGGTTTCCAGCAGATATTGATTTTTTGTCACCAGCTCTCGAGGACTTTTGGTCAAGTCACTATTTTACACGATTTTACACAATTCAAGTACTAAAAAAGATTAAATAAAGAGAAAACTTTAAGAGATATATACCTTTAATATACAGACAAAAATGAAGCAGGGGTCTTGGGCTTTCTGATTTGGTAAAAAGAATCCAGATGGCGCTGCGATTCTACAGCATTTATTTCTCTGGAAAAAGTGGCAAAAAATCATTAAATTCTGAATTTAAAACTCAATAACTAATGAAATGAAAAAGACATCATTAGAGAGAAAGGAGAGTTTCTTACTGATTTTTTTAGATTTTTTTAGAGTTCTTACTTTCTTCTAGCTAGTACAACGTAGTTGTTATAGGGTGTTTCGTAGAATAAGTGCGAAAGATATTTATCGCCCTCTAGCGGCTGAACGGTTGAGTTTACCTCCCGTTCGTAGTACAATTTTTTGTTTGTCTGGATAAGACCTACCTACTGTTTGCGGATTGGCTATTTTAGGAGCTAAGTTGCAAAAATATGGTAAAAAAAAAGTAAATATTTATTTCCCTCTGTGAAAGGTTTCTGTTTTTGAATAAATTAAAAAAAAAAACATTTTCTAAAAAAATCATCAAAATCGGAGCTGTTTCTGAGGACTTCCTGAAATTGCCTTTTTTTGTCTTTATTGACTCTACTATATGTTTGATTCTGTTATTAAAATTATATAAAAATATTGTTCTTGGTGATCTTTCTTAATTTTTTGAAAGTTAAAATTTTATTTTATTATATTTAGTTAAGAATTAAGTGTTCTGATTTTGAATTATTAGGTTTTAATTGTAAATTAAATATTTTGAGTTTTAGTTGTAAAGAAATTAAAATGTTTTGTATGGACAGTAGTAGTTTTAAGGTGGACGAAATTTATTTATAAAAATTGGAAAGGAAGTGGATAAAAGACAATAATCCACTTGAAATGAGAGAAAAAGTGTAAGTATAAATTAAATTATAAGTTTTTAATTGTATGAAATAATATTTTCTCATTTACAGTTTTCAAAAGACATTTAGGCGAAGTAGAGAGGCTTTTAAAATGATATTGTAAACCACAAGTATATCTTGTGGTCAAAGAAGTACTGCAGTACCTCCAGTAATAAAATTAGCCGTGGCATTACGATTACTAGCTACTGGAAGTTACCAGCAGACGATTGGAGGCTACAAAGCCAAGGCATGGCACAAAAAACCACGTCGAAATATACTTAGAAGAAGTAATAAATGTTTTACAAAGTGATTTGTGTCCACAATGGATTAAATTTAATGAAGAAGAATTTCGTAAAACAAAAGTTTTTTTTATGACAAATACAAATTACCGGGGAATGTAGGTTGCATTGACGGGACACAAATTTCGTTACTTGCACCACCTGAAAATGAGCATATTTTTTTTGCACAAAGGATGGCTGTATAAATACAATTTTGGTAAGTACAAACTATTAGATTGAAAAAGAATGAATTATAGTTGCAACTTTAAAAATTTCAGATATGTGACCATCAGTATGTGGTTTTAGCCGTAAATGCTAAGTATCGGTGGTTCAAGCCATGATTCCGCTATCTGGGCTAGAAGCAATGAGTAGGTCTTTTAGAAAATCTTGAGAGTAATGGCAGAAGAGTTATCCTGCTGGGTAAATAAAAAAGTCAATACTATTTTATTATATTATTTTTATTTCAGGGACAGTGGTTATCCACTGCAACCATGGCTATTAACCCCATATAAGAATGTGAACGATTAAAACTCAGAATCAAAATTGAATATTGTGCATTTTGTAGGAATTTTATTATAAAATATTAACTAGAAACTATTATTATAATCTTGATTATTATAAATTATTATTCTTCTTTAAAATAACTATTTACTTCTTTATACTTCTTTTAAATGACTTCTTTTAATCTGTATTTAGTGTGCGTCTTACACAACGAACTACTGAAGAATGAATTTTTTTTAAAGCGAAGTCGAGTTACATCGAATTGGCTTTTTCTCTTCTCTCATCGAACAGGCTTGCTTTCTTTTTCTTCCTACAATTCGGCCGTCTTGACCTTTCATTGGACTCCAATGGCCCATAACCTTCCCATGGTTTGATGTACTCAGCCACCGTGGATGTAATCATAGGTCCTTCATGCTCGCCTAATTTTTTAACGTCATACGTGTCGTTATTTTTTATTTTAATAATGCTATATGGGCCAAGGTATTTTGGTCTCAGCTTCATTCCTGGTCCCATTTGTACTCGCTTTATCGCCACTAATTCACCAACCTTATATTTTCTGGCTTCTTTTCTATTATTATTATGATATTTCGAATTTTCTAATTGTACTTTCTGTATACTCTCCTTTGCTTCTTGTCGTATCTTTTCCCTATTTTCACAAAATGATGCTTTCATTTCTTCTTCTATCAACTCTTTATTTTTCAAATCTTCTTTGTTACGCATTTTAGCACCAATTAAAACTTCAAATGGGGTGTTATTGATACTCCTTTGGAAAGTGGAATTCAAAATCCTTTGAACGGTATCAACAAATTTGTACCATTTAATGGTGGCATTAATCCTTTCCACTTGTCCATTTGCTCTTGGCAGTCCTGTTGTAATCTTATGACACTGTATATTTTCGTCGTTACAATATTGCCGAAATTCATCGCTTTAAAAGCGGAACCTTTATCAGAAATTATCTGTTCTGGATTTCCTAATGTTTTCTTTTGCAATTCCAATTTGCTGATAACTTCCTTTGTGGTGGTTGATTTTGTAGGGTAAATCCAGACAAATTTGGTGAAATCATCTATTATTACAAACAAGTGCTTATAATTCTTATTGCGTATCTAATGGTCCGATGTGATCTATGTGGTAAGTATGAAGAGGTTTACTTATTAACTCAGGTTTACTTACTGTCTGTTGAAATGCGACACAATCTGTTATTATTTTAAAATGTTGTCCAAGGAGATATACTCTAAACTTCTGTTGTTTTTTTACTATAATAATAAACTGGGTAAAATTTATCGTCTTCTACTGATTTTTGCATCAGAATTCCTCCGAATCCAAAAGAACTAGCGTCTGTATGAACATCGGTGTCTACGCTCCTCTTAAATATACGTAGTAATGGTCGATCAGCCAACAGGCCCTTTAGTGTTTTAAAAGATCTTTTTTCTTCGTCTAAAAATTGAAATTGTCTATCCTGTTTAATTAAACACTCAGAGGGCGTGCAATGCAGGAGTAAGGTTTAATCAATTTCCTGAAATAGCCTGCTAAGCCGAGAAAACTTTGAATTTCTTTCGTATTCTTGGGTTCTGGAAAGTTTAACACCGCTGCAATTTTTTCATCTGATGGAAATATTTGATTATTCTCAAAGGTATAATCAAGAAATCGAATTCTTCGTTTTAAAAAATTAACTTTTCTTGAAGTTTATATCCAATCCATACTGTTGTGCTATGTCTAATACCATCTTTAGCCTAATAACCGCTTCTTCTTCATCTTTAGCCAATATAATGATATCATCAATATATATCAGAACTATACCGTCACTTTGAAGATCTCTGAAGACGCAATTGATGTAACGCTGGAAGTTCGCAGGTGAGTTACAAAATCCGAACGGAACCCGTTTAAACTGATATTGACCCCAATGGGTGAAGAACGCTGTATACTTTCTGCTATTTTTTTCTATGCCGAAATGAAAAAATGAGCTGAATACCTTATAATCACAAAGACTATCTATTTGTTCTTCTAATAGCGGCATTGGATAACGATCTTTAACCGTCTTCCTATTTAATCTTCTGTAATCGATGCAGACCCTTGGAGACCCATCTTTCTTTTTAACCAATACCATTTGGCTCGCGTAGTCGGATATGCAGGGTTCGACTATGTCATAAGCTATCCACTCTTCCACTTGTTTGTCAACTACATCCCTTTCAACAAATGGTAAACGTCGTGGACTACTGTAAAATGGTATTTCGTCATTCAAAATTATTCTCATTTCCATGTCAATGTGTTTTTCCTTTCGAGGTTCATAAGTTTCAATTAATTCTTTTATTTCTTTTCTGTATTTAATACTTCCTATTTGACTTTCCTCTAATTCCTTTGACTCTTCATTCAGAGTGATATTCATGATATGCACATCATTACTGAGCTTTTTGATCTTAATTCCATCTCATTGTCTAGAAATGGATTTCCTAGAATCATTTCGTACTGTGTAACACTATCTGAAACTACATGCATGGTAATTAAAAACTCGTCGTCGTCTATCAATATTTTCGATTCCACACTAGATGTAGATCTTATTTCATTTCCGCCAAAAGCATTTAAAATTATATCTTCGTACTTCAGTTTAGTTAGTCCAGCTCGCGCAACCATATCGCTTCCTACTATGTTTACAGCGCTACCCGTGTCTACTAGCGCTGTCAACATGACGTCATTGATTGTTACTCGTTTGCATCTATTTACTATAGCTTTGATGAAATCAAATAGCTTGCCGATGCGTTTTTTTCGTTAGGTTTCTTTTTTGTCTCTTTACAGTCGACTGCTTTATGCCCAAATTTGTTGCATGCAAAACATTTATTTCCTAGCTCTCTATAGCTGCAATTATTTGACTTGTGTCCTTTCTTGCCACACCTAAAACAAAGAACTGCGTTTCTGTTTTCGTTTTTATGTCTAGGTCCCTCTACAACTGAAGATTTTGAATTATTAGTTTTATTAACCACACATTCAGCACGATATGCGGCATAATTTCTCAGTTTACTTTTAAATTCTTCTACAGATTTTGCACCATACAGCATCATTTTATTTACTGTAGTATCCTGGACACCTTCTATGGTGTACTGTATGAGTGATTGTTCATCTATGGGACCTCCACTGGCAAGTTCCTTCATAATCAAGAAATATTCGTAGACTTCTTCGTTAGCTAACTTCTTTCGTCTAGCAAGTTCTTTATGCAGATCTCCAACACTTATTTTTCCCGAAAATTCCTTTAACACTATTTCCTTCAGTTTATTCCAACTGGTCACACCCTGTTCGGACATCACATATAGCTTAGCGACTCCTGTGAGTGACTTCTTTCCGAATATAAGTTTCTGAAGCTCATTCCATTTCAGCATAACCGCCATATCTTCGACTGAATAATTACTCTTCCCATCAAATGTTCGTATCTTCGATGTCTTTAAAGCTGATTGTACATGTTTCAAATCGATATTGAATATCTTCTGAGGTAACAGAATGTACGTCACGATCTGATTCCTGTGAATCTTCTAATGCTGCTTCTTCACTTTCTTTTTCTATATTTTCTTCTTCTTCTTCTTCTATGTTGTCTTTATTGTTTTCTAGGATTTCAAGTTCTTTTAAATCACATAAATACATCATTATTTCTTCAGCTAGCTCAGATGACGTTTTATCAGTTTCTATCCCCAATATAGTACAATTTAAAATCAACTCCCGTTCAGTAAAATTGTCTTGTATAAACTTCAGTTTTTTATTATATGTTTCTGAATTTATTTCATAGTTAAAACCGCGAAACTTTCTTAAATTGGATCTGTTTTTTCTTTTTTCATCATTTTCATAAATAAACTTATGTAAAACTAATATGGGTTTTACAGGCATTTTATCAATGTTTTCCTTTACATTTGGAATATCTTTCAATGACAGTTGTGTTTTCGCCATGTTCGAGCCAATAGATGTAACCACGCGACTATTTAAAATCAAAATCAAAAATTTACTTCCTATTGAAACCGAAATATAAAATTAAAAGAAGATATTTTTCTTTAAATTAACAAATGATTTGATTTTCTCAATTATTCTATAAAGAGTTATCTATTTTTACAATTTTCTGATTGTACTACCAAAAGTAGAACTAACTTAAATATACTTGGTTTTATAATTTTGACTGTATACAATACAATTCAAACCTTTTTCTTTTTATCTTAGTACTTAACAACTAAAACCTATTAAACGGCAACGCTGTATCCGCCACCAAACGTGCTTGTATATATCTTCTGCTTATGTCGTAATATGCGGTCTCATATGTAGTAAGTATAGTTCAGCATTTGTTGCACTCATTTGTATCATCTTCTATTACTTACGCCAGTCTCTGACTAACAGCCGTGGAGTTTGGACGTGTTTTTCTTACCTCCAATAAGAAAATAAATAAAATAAAATAAATTAAATTAAATAAAATAAATTAATTATTTAAATAAAATAATAAAATAATTAAAGTGTAATTAATTAAATTGAAATATAATTAAAACATATATAATTTAATAATTATCATATAAATAAATAACATAGGAAATCTAGAAAATTTTGCTAAATATTAGAAGTGCTTTGCACGGCACGCTTAGTTTTATTGTGTAATAAATATTATATTGTATAATTTATTTTTTGGTGTCAATATTGTGAAATATAATTAAATGAACTTATTTGTGACAATTTTTGTAATCAAATCAATAAATAAATAATTTAAACTTAATTTTAACCAATTAAATCTTAAATTTAAAAATTTATTAAACATTAATTGCACGTTTTATTATCATTGTGTTATATTTAGTGATATTATTTGTGTCAATCTTTTTGTACTAAATTACAATTTTATAGTTCTTATACATTAAATTCGTGTGCGAATATTTCGCCCACATAAAATAATTTAAGAAGACAGAAGATGTTGCCCCTAGGGGCGGGAACTAACATGTTCCAACCAAATAAAATAAAACTTCATGTGGACAAAAGTCCTCCTCCAAAGAGGAAATCAACGGGTAGGAATGAAATCACTGACATCACGAGTGCTTTTTCATTCCCACTCCTGAACACTACAACACAACAAAATGACGCTAAATTTTTAATAGTTTCTCCGGATGTAGAAAACTCAGCAATTGACGGAACTACTTCATTCAAGAAACTAAATCAATTCAACCCTTTTTTGGTGTCTGCTGCCCTCAAGAACATTTCATCAAATATCAACAGAGCATATTATAACGGTGAGGGTAATTTGGTTCTGTTAGTTAAGAACCAATTTACAGCAAATAAATTCTTGGCTGTTAATAAACTTACCCTAAGCAAAGATCTTTCAATAAACGTAAAAATTTTTTCGCATGCGAAACTTAACCTTTGCAAGGGTATTGTGTACTGTCCAAGTTTGATTTGCTGTTCTGAAGAGGAGATCGTAGCTGGTCTTGAACTCACCCATTGCGTCACTGCTGCTAAACATATCCCTAATAAGGAAAAAACTTCAAACTCTGGATCAATTATCCTCACCTTCAATAGATACCAGTTACCATCTACCATAGAAGTCTGTTTCCAAAGATTTAATGTCAGACCGTACTATAACAACCCGATTCAATGCAAAAATTGTTACGTTTTAGGCCACACCAAGAAATGGTGCAAATCAGATCAACAAAAATGCCCGAAATGCAATGAAGTTGAACCTCACGTGGGTGAATGTAAAAAAATTTTTTGCATCAACTGCAATAGTTTGGATCACCCATCCAATTCAAGAAATTGTCCAATTTTCCAACGAGAAAAACAAATAACGTACATTATGGATACGGAGAAGGTCAGTAAATTTGAAGCCAGAAAAAAATACTTTTCCTCACTTCAAAATTCGTCTGACATTCTTCAGACAAACATTGAAAATAATAAAAAGATTACTCACTCTGCCCAGAAACCCCTGTCCTTTGCCCAGGCTGCATCATCTTTATTAAATAATGACACAAACAATAAGACTACCCTCTCGTCAAAGCCCCCAACCCCTATTCAAAATCCTACTCAAACCAATAACAAAACCAATAAGTCTAAAACAAATAGCAAAAACAATAACAAATCAATCAACAATCAATCTTCCAAAATTCTTTCTTCAAGATCCACAAGATCTAATCCTTCAAACAATCAAATAAATTTACCTAATCCATCCACAACTGAAACTTCCACCACACTTATCCCAGCTAATATCAATCTCCTTCCCCAAAAGGAGTTTGATAGAATTGCGAATTATATCGCAACTCATGATGATAATTTCCTAGGATCAAATCTATCAATTGACCAATACCTAGGTTCCCAATCAATAATCAAGGTTCCTTTCCAGGTTGATCTTAATTTATCTAACCTGGGGGAATCTGATGCTGATATGGACCTCTAAACTTATATCCTCCCTTCTAGCCTAAGAACTTTCTTAGTTGTGACTTAGAGTTATTCCGCTGGAATAACTTGTAAGTCTACGAAATGACAAGCTCACAACCATCTTTACGCGAGCTAACCTGCATTCAATGGAATATCAGAGGTTTTCGTGCTAACCAACACAACTTAGAACTGCTTATCAGCAAATATAAACCCCACATTCTCTTACTTCAAGAGACTCTTTTTCAAAATAATAATGGGCCTTCGAACTTTCGTGGCTATCGTTGCTATTTCTCGAATAACGATGGCACGAATAGTTCACGAGGTGTTGGCATTTTAGTACGGTCAAGCATAAGTCACTCACTTCTAAATATTAGTAATTCAATCCTGAATGTGTCCGTCACCGTACACACTAACCCTCCAGTGACTTTTACTTCCATTTACTTAAAAAGAACCGATCGAATTTCTTTCTCCCTTCTAGAAAATTTTGCCAACCTTCTACCAACTCCTTCTTTAATTGGAGGCGATTTTAACGCCCACCATCACCTTTGGGGAGATCATAGGATCGACTCTAGGGGAGATGCTCTTATTGATTGGATGTCTAATTCGAGCTACACGCTTTTAAATGATGGTTCCCATACTTTTTATTCTGCAACACACCTAACTAACTCCGCAATAGATCTTACACTCTCTTCTAATTCAATTGCCAACAACTTCTCATGGTACACCCATGATAATCCAGAGGGAAGTGATCACCTCCCTATAATCATAACTTCTAGTAACAGATTAACAACACAAAAATATTCGTCAAGGTTTGTGGAAGCAAAAGCTGACTGGATTAAATTCACTCAATCTGCGCTGACACTCTCCTCTCACTTTCCACAAAGCAGTCAAATAAATAGAGAATCGGCTTCTATTAAAAAGATCATTCGATCTGCTGCTTCCCTCTCTATGCCAAGTACACTACCTAAACCAACTATTAGTCCAAACTGGTTTAATAAAGATATACAAATCTTGATTAAATCTAAAAACAGAGCGTGGAAACACTTCCAACGTTTCCCCTCGGTTGAAAATCATGTAATGTTTCGCAGACAATGTGCAAAAGTAAGGAAAGCGGCGAGAGCAGCGAAAAGGATCTCATGGATTCAATTCACAACATCCATCATACCATCGGATTCCGTTAGAGATGCTTGGAGGAAAGTTAAACGCCTTTATGGCAAACCTCCTTCAGCCATTCTATCGCTTCAATCCAATGATGGCGTTCTCAATGACCCAACTGAAATTGCAAATGAATTCGCAAGGGCATGGTCCGAAGTTTCAAGTGATTCGAACATTCCGGAATTTTTATCTCGCCATAAATTTGATTTCCTAGCCGTGGGGTCATATCAGGTGATGTATGATCTCTCGTATAATATAACTATACAGGAGTTGGAAGATACCCTGAATTCTTTCAGCGGTTCCACCCCTGGTTTTGACCAGATCAGCTATCTAATGATAAATAACCTTCCGTTGGAAATCAAACTTAGGATTGTAGAATTGTATAGCAATATTCTTAAAAACAAAACGTTTCCACATTCGTGGAAAAATGCTATGCTTGTACCAATTCCGAAGACGAATAACAGTTCGAAGAACGCACTGGAATACCGACCCATATCTCTTATCTCTTGTCTCTCAAAGACATTAGAGAAGATTATGGGTAAAAGGCTACAAAAGGTTACCGAAGATCATCTCCTTTCACGACAACATGGTTTTCGACCGGGCAGAAGTACTATAACACTCCTACACGAACTGGAAGAGAGACTGGCTACTTCCATGTCAAGGGGTGATCATCCTAGCATAACATCGCTAGATTTGGAAAAGGCTTACGATAAAGTCCCAGTCAACATTGTTTGCCAAAAATTGATCACCTGGGGTGTTGACTCTAGCTTTGTGGGCACTGTTGGCAGCTTCATGTCCAACAGAAGCATTAAAGTACGTGTTAATGGCTATCTCTCTAGTTCATTTTCTCTGGATAATGGTATCCCCCAAGGTTCACCATTCTCCACTACATTACTTGTTGTATACATGGATTCGCTACTTGGTTCACTGTCAAAATATAGTATTGTAACTCCATATATATACGCCGACAATATTTTGCTTTGCACGTCAACAAGTACTCCAGATGCAATGAGACAACTTCGCGGAGCTTCAGAACTCTCCATTAAATGGGCGCTAGATAATGGCGGTAGAATTCCATTGGACAAGGTGGAATTCTTTCACACTTGCAGGAAAACCTCTTGCACCCTTAATTCCATAACCATTAATAACCGTGTGATACGACCATCAAACAAATTAAAAATTCTAGGCATTTATTTCACAAAAAGATTAAAATGGTCAGAGCATGTTTTAAAGGTGGTGACAAAACTTCATAAGGTTCACAACCTGATTAAAATCCTTACAGCAGGTAGGATGGGTGCTCCTCCATCGACACTCATCCAGATAGCAAAGAGCCTAATTAATGGCATAACTGGGTATGGCCTTACCCTATTTGGTGACTGCTCACCATCCGACATGAACAAAATTCAAGTTGCTATCAACAAAATCCTCCGCACTGCATCTGGTGCGTATTGTTCAACTCCAATACCCATTCTACTTGCAGAATGTGGCATTTGGAGTATAGAGGATCGTGTCAAAAAACTAAGACTGAAGTTCGCTTCAGAGCAGATGGTTAATCCTCACTCTCCCCTCTTTCGTCCAATCCAATATTTCCTTTCCAATGACATCCGTTCAAGATTCTCCACTTTGAGGAAGTCAGTTATGCTGTTTCACAATATGGGTATACCTTTCCCAGATCCTCCTCCGCCTCTAGTATTACATGACATGAACAGACATATTATCGACTACATTATAGACTCACGAACAGGTTACAACAAGGCGAATACCAGTGCCGAAACATTCAGGACGCTGCATGCTGAGCTGTGTTCACACCTTTGTAGTAGGGTACAGTACTACACCGATGCCAGTTTCTCTTCGGAGGGTACTGGTATTGCTGCTGTGTATAAAGGTGTTGCTGGAAGATGGAAGGTTCTGTTTCGAAAGTGCCTACCAAACCTCACACGGATTTTTGATGCTGAATTGACTGCAATCTATCTGACTGTAGTCTCTGCGGCATCGAACTCTCGGCGAGTGGTGGTTTTCTCCGACTCAGAATCTGCTATCTTAGCAGTGAAAAACTCCAGCAATTTTGATTACATGGTTCGTGCTATAAGAGCTATTATTAAAAAATACGATATGCGCCTGTGCTGGGTCCCAGGACATGTTGGCATTGCTGGCAATGAGTTCGCAGATCGTACTGCTAAGTCAGCCGCTAGCAGTACAATGGTATCTGATGTATTCATGCCTCCAAGCCCACATGCCATATTTCATTTGGCGATGGTCCACCTCAGGAATGATAGGCTGAAATCAATCCTAGAGAGTGGATCAGAGACAGTACAGGCCTACTGTGTAATTAACCCAACACTGCTCAGCATTAAATATAATCCTGCATTATGCAGATTCAAGCAGGTACTGCTGGTAAGACTGAGGTTGGGTCACACAAGGCTGACCCATCCCTTGCCACCCAGTATTAGAAGAAGTTCGCTCTGCCCTTGTTGTAACAGACAACTACATGCGACAGTTACAGAGCTGCTAGAGGAATGTTCTTCCATCCGCTCAATGGCTCATACCCTGGGATTGACGGCAATCGAAAGGAATGAGCTTTTCAGTCCTCATCAGAGTTCTGATTCTCATCTCTTTCTCCTGCTGAAAAGACTGGGGCTCCTGGGTAAGATATAGAGTTTCAAAATTTTAAAAAAGTTCTACCAAAATTTAAATTTTGGATTTTAATTAAATTTAAATAAATAAATAAATTAAATAATATTTTAAATTTTAACATTAGATATTAAATAATAAATTTAACAAATCAAAATTAAATTGTAACTAAAATCAAATCTTAATTTCAAATGTAAAATAAATGTAAATAAATAATACTTTAAAATCATAATATATAAGTTAATTTTATATAGTTAAGTAGCTTTTAGTTCTTTAATAATCATTCCATTTATAATTTTCTAAATATTTTTGTTAGTTTTAATCTATTTCATAAATTAATTTAAGTTCTTTTATTGTAATAAATATTGTAGTGTAACGCCAAAAGACCCTGGTGGGCCGTGGTGTGGGCTAGGGGGATACAAGTTTACCTGTATTTCCCTTAAATAAAAATAAAAATAAAAAAATTACTTACGCATGTTGTGTCGCTGTCTCATCACATAGAAATTATAAACTCAACATATAGACCATAATATTTCTTCTTTTTTGGTTTTTGTAATATACAGGGTGTCCCAAAAACGTGGAGAATATTGAAAGGGGTAAAAGTAGACGCGATTTGCAATCGAAAATTCCATATGACATTTTTTCGTTTGTGCTTTATTTTCGACGCTAGAGGGCGTTTTAAATTTTGAACATTTTGCAAGACCTTTCAACGCAAAATTATGTATAACTTTTTGTATATCCCACGTATGAAAATTTAGAGTTCTAGTCAATGATAGCAAACAAAATTATCTTTCTTTTGATATACTACAACAGGTAATTACGAATTCAGATCGTAGTCAAAAAAGATCCTGAAATCAAAATTCATGATTCATTTTTAGAAACCACTTTTATATGGGCCAAGGTATTTTGGTCTCAGCTTCATTCCTGGTCCCATTTGTACTCGCTTTATCGCCACTAATTCACCAACCTTATATTTTCTGGCTTCTTTTCTATTATTATTATGATATTTCGAATTTTCTAATTGTACTTTCTGTATACTCTCCTTTGCTTCTTGTCGTATCTTTTCCCTATTTTCACAAAATGATGCTTTCATTTCTTCTTCTATCAACTCTTTATTTTTCAAATCTTCTTTGTTACGCATTTTAGCACCAATTAAAACTTCAAATGGGGTGTTATTGATACTCCTTTGGAAAGTGGAATTCAAAATCCTTTGAACGGTATCAACAAATTTGTACCATTTAATGGTGGCATTAATCCTTTCCACTTGTCCATTTGCTCTTGGCAGTCCTGTTGTAATCTTATGACACTGTATATTTTCGTCGTTACAATATTGCCGAAATTCATCGCTTTAAAAGCGGAACCTTTATCAGAAATTATCTGTTCTGGATTTCCTAATGTTTTCTTTTGCAATTCCAATTTGCTGATAACTTCCTTTGTGGTGGTTGATTTTGTAGGGTAAATCCAGACAAATTTGGTGAAATCATCTATTATTACAAACAAGTGCTTATAATTCTTATTGCGTATCTAATGGTCCGATGTGATCTATGTGGTAAGTATGAAGAGGTTTACTTATTAACTCAGGTTTACTTACTGTCTGTTGAAATGCGACACAATCTGTTATTATTTTAAAATGTTGTCCAAGGAGATATACTCTAAACTTCTGTTGTTTTTTTACTATAATAATAAACTGGGTAAAATTTATCGTCTTCTACTGATTTTTGCATCAGAATTCCTCCGAATCCAAAAGAACTAGCGTCTGTATGAACATCGGTGTCTACGCTCCTCTTAAATATACGTAGTAATGGTCGATCAGCCAACAGGCCCTTTAGTGTTTTAAAAGATCTTTTTTCTTCGTCTAAAAATTGAAATTGTCTATCCTGTTTAATTAAACACTCAGAGGGCGTGCAATGCAGGAGTAAGGTTTAATCAATTTCCTGAAATAGCCTGCTAAGCCGAGAAAACTTTGAATTTCTTTCGTATTCTTGGGTTCTGGAAAGTTTAACACCGCTGCAATTTTTTCATCTGATGGAAATATTTGATTATTCTCAAAGGTATAATCAAGAAATCGAATTCTTCGTTTTAAAAAATTAACTTTTCTTGAAGTTTATATCCAATCCATACTGTTGTGCTATGTCTAATACCATCTTTAGCCTAATAACCGCTTCTTCTTCATCTTTAGCCAATATAATGATATCATCAATATATATCAGAACTATACCGTCACTTTGAAGATCTCTGAAGACGCAATTGATGTAACGCTGGAAGTTCGCAGGTGAGTTACAAAATCCGAACGGAACCCGTTTAAACTGATATTGACCCCAATGGGTGAAGAACGCTGTATACTTTCTGCTATTTTTTTCTATGCCGAAATGAAAAAATGAGCTGAATACCTTATAATCACAAAGACTATCTATTTGTTCTTCTAATAGCGGCATTGGATAACGATCTTTAACCGTCTTCCTATTTAATCTTCTGTAATCGATGCAGACCCTTGGAGACCCATCTTTCTTTTTAACCAATACCATTTGGCTCGCGTAGTCGGATATGCAGGGTTCGACTATGTCATAAGCTATCCACTCTTCCACTTGTTTGTCAACTACATCCCTTTCAACAAATGGTAAACGTCGTGGACTACTGTAAAATGGTATTTCGTCATTCAAAATTATTCTCATTTCCATGTCAATGTGTTTTTCCTTTCGAGGTTCATAAGTTTCAATTAATTCTTTTATTTCTTTTCTGTATTTAATACTTCCTATTTGACTTTCCTCTAATTCCTTTGACTCTTCATTCAGAGTGATATTCA
Source organism: Villa cingulata (assembly GCA_951394055.1). Classification (NCBI taxonomy): domain Eukaryota; kingdom Metazoa; phylum Arthropoda; class Insecta; order Diptera; family Bombyliidae; genus Villa; species Villa cingulata. The sequence continues at coordinate 25,998,730 of OX596019.1, read as the reverse complement.
TGATATGCACATCATTACTGAGCTTTTTGATCTTAATTCCATCTCATTGTCTAGAAATGGATTTCCTAGAATCATTTCGTACTGTGTAACACTATCTGAAACTACATGCATGGTAATTAAAAACTCGTCGTCGTCTATCAATATTTTCGATTCCACACTAGATGTAGATCTTATTTCATTTCCGCCAAAAGCATTTAAAATTATATCTTCGTACTTCAGTTTAGTTAGTCCAGCTCGCGCAACCATATCGCTTCCTACTATGTTTACAGCGCTACCCGTGTCTACTAGCGCTGTCAACATGACGTCATTGATTGTTACTCGTTTGCATCTATTTACTATAGCTTTGATGAAATCAAATAGCTTGCCGATGCGTTTTTTTCGTTAGGTTTCTTTTTTGTCTCTTTACAGTCGACTGCTTTATGCCCAAATTTGTTGCATGCAAAACATTTATTTCCTAGCTCTCTATAGCTGCAATTATTTGACTTGTGTCCTTTCTTGCCACACCTAAAACAAAGAACTGCGTTTCTGTTTTCGTTTTTATGTCTAGGTCCCTCTACAACTGAAGATTTTGAATTATTAGTTTTATTAACCACACATTCAGCACGATATGCGGCATAATTTCTCAGTTTACTTTTAAATTCTTCTACAGATTTTGCACCATACAGCATCATTTTATTTACTGTAGTATCCTGGACACCTTCTATGGTGTACTGTATGAGTGATTGTTCATCTATGGGACCTCCACTGGCAAGTTCCTTCATAATCAAGAAATATTCGTAGACTTCTTCGTTAGCTAACTTCTTTCGTCTAGCAAGTTCTTTATGCAGATCTCCAACACTTATTTTTCCCGAAAATTCCTTTAACACTATTTCCTTCAGTTTATTCCAACTGGTCACACCCTGTTCGGACATCACATATAGCTTAGCGACTCCTGTGAGTGACTTCTTTCCGAATATAAGTTTCTGAAGCTCATTCCATTTCAGCATAACCGCCATATCTTCGACTGAATAATTACTCTTCCCATCAAATGTTCGTATCTTCGATGTCTTTAAAGCTGATTGTACATGTTTCAAATCGATATTGAATATCTTCTGAGGTAACAGAATGTACGTCACGATCTGATTCCTGTGAATCTTCTAATGCTGCTTCTTCACTTTCTTTTTCTATATTTTCTTCTTCTTCTTCTTCTATGTTGTCTTTATTGTTTTCTAGGATTTCAAGTTCTTTTAAATCACATAAATACATCATTATTTCTTCAGCTAGCTCAGATGACGTTTTATCAGTTTCTATCCCCAATATAGTACAATTTAAAATCAACTCCCGTTCAGTAAAATTGTCTTGTATAAACTTCAGTTTTTTATTATATGTTTCTGAATTTATTTCATAGTTAAAACCGCGAAACTTTCTTAAATTGGATCTGTTTTTTCTTTTTTCATCATTTTCATAAATAAACTTATGTAAAACTAATATGGGTTTTACAGGCATTTTATCAATGTTTTCCTTTACATTTGGAATATCTTTCAATGACAGTTGTGTTTTCGCCATGTTCGAGCCAATAGATGTAACCACGCGACTATTTAAAATCAAAATCAAAAATTTACTTCCTATTGAAACCGAAATATAAAATTAAAAGAAGATATTTTTCTTTAAATTAACAAATGATTTGATTTTCTCAATTATTCTATAAAGAGTTATCTATTTTTACAATTTTCTGATTGTACTACCAAAAGTAGAACTAACTTAAATATACTTGGTTTTATAATTTTGACTGTATACAATACAATTCAAACCTTTTTCTTTTTATCTTAGTACTTAACAACTAAAACCTATTAAACGGCAACGCTGTATCCGCCACCAAACGTGCTTGTATATATCTTCTGCTTATGTCGTAATATGCGGTCTCATATGTAGTAAGTATAGTTCAGCATTTGTTGCACTCATTTGTATCATCTTCTATTACTTACGCCAGTCTCTGACTAACAGCCGTGGAGTTTGGACGTGTTTTTCTTACCTCCAATAAGAAAATAAATAAAATAAAATAAATTAAATTAAATAAAATAAATTAATTATTTAAATAAAATAATAAAATAATTAAAGTGTAATTAATTAAATTGAAATATAATTAAAACATATATAATTTAATAATTATCATATAAATAAATAACATAGGAAATCTAGAAAATTTTGCTAAATATTAGAAGTGCTTTGCACGGCACGCTTAGTTTTATTGTGTAATAAATATTATATTGTATAATTTATTTTTTGGTGTCAATATTGTGAAATATAATTAAATGAACTTATTTGTGACAATTTTTGTAATCAAATCAATAAATAAATAATTTAAACTTAATTTTAACCAATTAAATCTTAAATTTAAAAATTTATTAAACATTAATTGCACGTTTTATTATCATTGTGTTATATTTAGTGATATTATTTGTGTCAATCTTTTTGTACTAAATTACAATTTTATAGTTCTTATACATTAAATTCGTGTGCGAATATTTCGCCCACATAAAATAATTTAAGAAGACAGAAGATGTTGCCCCTAGGGGCGGGAACTAACATGTTCCAACCAAATAAAATAAAACTTCATGTGGACAAAAGTCCTCCTCCAAAGAGGAAATCAACGGGTAGGAATGAAATCACTGACATCACGAGTGCTTTTTCATTCCCACTCCTGAACACTACAACACAACAAAATGACGCTAAATTTTTAATAGTTTCTCCGGATGTAGAAAACTCAGCAATTGACGGAACTACTTCATTCAAGAAACTAAATCAATTCAACCCTTTTTTGGTGTCTGCTGCCCTCAAGAACATTTCATCAAATATCAACAGAGCATATTATAACGGTGAGGGTAATTTGGTTCTGTTAGTTAAGAACCAATTTACAGCAAATAAATTCTTGGCTGTTAATAAACTTACCCTAAGCAAAGATCTTTCAATAAACGTAAAAATTTTTTCGCATGCGAAACTTAACCTTTGCAAGGGTATTGTGTACTGTCCAAGTTTGATTTGCTGTTCTGAAGAGGAGATCGTAGCTGGTCTTGAACTCACCCATTGCGTCACTGCTGCTAAACATATCCCTAATAAGGAAAAAACTTCAAACTCTGGATCAATTATCCTCACCTTCAATAGATACCAGTTACCATCTACCATAGAAGTCTGTTTCCAAAGATTTAATGTCAGACCGTACTATAACAACCCGATTCAATGCAAAAATTGTTACGTTTTAGGCCACACCAAGAAATGGTGCAAATCAGATCAACAAAAATGCCCGAAATGCAATGAAGTTGAACCTCACGTGGGTGAATGTAAAAAAATTTTTTGCATCAACTGCAATAGTTTGGATCACCCATCCAATTCAAGAAATTGTCCAATTTTCCAACGAGAAAAACAAATAACGTACATTATGGATACGGAGAAGGTCAGTAAATTTGAAGCCAGAAAAAAATACTTTTCCTCACTTCAAAATTCGTCTGACATTCTTCAGACAAACATTGAAAATAATAAAAAGATTACTCACTCTGCCCAGAAACCCCTGTCCTTTGCCCAGGCTGCATCATCTTTATTAAATAATGACACAAACAATAAGACTACCCTCTCGTCAAAGCCCCCAACCCCTATTCAAAATCCTACTCAAACCAATAACAAAACCAATAAGTCTAAAACAAATAGCAAAAACAATAACAAATCAATCAACAATCAATCTTCCAAAATTCTTTCTTCAAGATCCACAAGATCTAATCCTTCAAACAATCAAATAAATTTACCTAATCCATCCACAACTGAAACTTCCACCACACTTATCCCAGCTAATATCAATCTCCTTCCCCAAAAGGAGTTTGATAGAATTGCGAATTATATCGCAACTCATGATGATAATTTCCTAGGATCAAATCTATCAATTGACCAATACCTAGGTTCCCAATCAATAATCAAGGTTCCTTTCCAGGTTGATCTTAATTTATCTAACCTGGGGGAATCTGATGCTGATATGGACCTCTAAACTTATATCCTCCCTTCTAGCCTAAGAACTTTCTTAGTTGTGACTTAGAGTTATTCCGCTGGAATAACTTGTAAGTCTACGAAATGACAAGCTCACAACCATCTTTACGCGAGCTAACCTGCATTCAATGGAATATCAGAGGTTTTCGTGCTAACCAACACAACTTAGAACTGCTTATCAGCAAATATAAACCCCACATTCTCTTACTTCAAGAGACTCTTTTTCAAAATAATAATGGGCCTTCGAACTTTCGTGGCTATCGTTGCTATTTCTCGAATAACGATGGCACGAATAGTTCACGAGGTGTTGGCATTTTAGTACGGTCAAGCATAAGTCACTCACTTCTAAATATTAGTAATTCAATCCTGAATGTGTCCGTCACCGTACACACTAACCCTCCAGTGACTTTTACTTCCATTTACTTAAAAAGAACCGATCGAATTTCTTTCTCCCTTCTAGAAAATTTTGCCAACCTTCTACCAACTCCTTCTTTAATTGGAGGCGATTTTAACGCCCACCATCACCTTTGGGGAGATCATAGGATCGACTCTAGGGGAGATGCTCTTATTGATTGGATGTCTAATTCGAGCTACACGCTTTTAAATGATGGTTCCCATACTTTTTATTCTGCAACACACCTAACTAACTCCGCAATAGATCTTACACTCTCTTCTAATTCAATTGCCAACAACTTCTCATGGTACACCCATGATAATCCAGAGGGAAGTGATCACCTCCCTATAATCATAACTTCTAGTAACAGATTAACAACACAAAAATATTCGTCAAGGTTTGTGGAAGCAAAAGCTGACTGGATTAAATTCACTCAATCTGCGCTGACACTCTCCTCTCACTTTCCACAAAGCAGTCAAATAAATAGAGAATCGGCTTCTATTAAAAAGATCATTCGATCTGCTGCTTCCCTCTCTATGCCAAGTACACTACCTAAACCAACTATTAGTCCAAACTGGTTTAATAAAGATATACAAATCTTGATTAAATCTAAAAACAGAGCGTGGAAACACTTCCAACGTTTCCCCTCGGTTGAAAATCATGTAATGTTTCGCAGACAATGTGCAAAAGTAAGGAAAGCGGCGAGAGCAGCGAAAAGGATCTCATGGATTCAATTCACAACATCCATCATACCATCGGATTCCGTTAGAGATGCTTGGAGGAAAGTTAAACGCCTTTATGGCAAACCTCCTTCAGCCATTCTATCGCTTCAATCCAATGATGGCGTTCTCAATGACCCAACTGAAATTGCAAATGAATTCGCAAGGGCATGGTCCGAAGTTTCAAGTGATTCGAACATTCCGGAATTTTTATCTCGCCATAAATTTGATTTCCTAGCCGTGGGGTCATATCAGGTGATGTATGATCTCTCGTATAATATAACTATACAGGAGTTGGAAGATACCCTGAATTCTTTCAGCGGTTCCACCCCTGGTTTTGACCAGATCAGCTATCTAATGATAAATAACCTTCCGTTGGAAATCAAACTTAGGATTGTAGAATTGTATAGCAATATTCTTAAAAACAAAACGTTTCCACATTCGTGGAAAAATGCTATGCTTGTACCAATTCCGAAGACGAATAACAGTTCGAAGAACGCACTGGAATACCGACCCATATCTCTTATCTCTTGTCTCTCAAAGACATTAGAGAAGATTATGGGTAAAAGGCTACAAAAGGTTACCGAAGATCATCTCCTTTCACGACAACATGGTTTTCGACCGGGCAGAAGTACTATAACACTCCTACACGAACTGGAAGAGAGACTGGCTACTTCCATGTCAAGGGGTGATCATCCTAGCATAACATCGCTAGATTTGGAAAAGGCTTACGATAAAGTCCCAGTCAACATTGTTTGCCAAAAATTGATCACCTGGGGTGTTGACTCTAGCTTTGTGGGCACTGTTGGCAGCTTCATGTCCAACAGAAGCATTAAAGTACGTGTTAATGGCTATCTCTCTAGTTCATTTTCTCTGGATAATGGTATCCCCCAAGGTTCACCATTCTCCACTACATTACTTGTTGTATACATGGATTCGCTACTTGGTTCACTGTCAAAATATAGTATTGTAACTCCATATATATACGCCGACAATATTTTGCTTTGCACGTCAACAAGTACTCCAGATGCAATGAGACAACTTCGCGGAGCTTCAGAACTCTCCATTAAATGGGCGCTAGATAATGGCGGTAGAATTCCATTGGACAAGGTGGAATTCTTTCACACTTGCAGGAAAACCTCTTGCACCCTTAATTCCATAACCATTAATAACCGTGTGATACGACCATCAAACAAATTAAAAATTCTAGGCATTTATTTCACAAAAAGATTAAAATGGTCAGAGCATGTTTTAAAGGTGGTGACAAAACTTCATAAGGTTCACAACCTGATTAAAATCCTTACAGCAGGTAGGATGGGTGCTCCTCCATCGACACTCATCCAGATAGCAAAGAGCCTAATTAATGGCATAACTGGGTATGGCCTTACCCTATTTGGTGACTGCTCACCATCCGACATGAACAAAATTCAAGTTGCTATCAACAAAATCCTCCGCACTGCATCTGGTGCGTATTGTTCAACTCCAATACCCATTCTACTTGCAGAATGTGGCATTTGGAGTATAGAGGATCGTGTCAAAAAACTAAGACTGAAGTTCGCTTCAGAGCAGATGGTTAATCCTCACTCTCCCCTCTTTCGTCCAATCCAATATTTCCTTTCCAATGACATCCGTTCAAGATTCTCCACTTTGAGGAAGTCAGTTATGCTGTTTCACAATATGGGTATACCTTTCCCAGATCCTCCTCCGCCTCTAGTATTACATGACATGAACAGACATATTATCGACTACATTATAGACTCACGAACAGGTTACAACAAGGCGAATACCAGTGCCGAAACATTCAGGACGCTGCATGCTGAGCTGTGTTCACACCTTTGTAGTAGGGTACAGTACTACACCGATGCCAGTTTCTCTTCGGAGGGTACTGGTATTGCTGCTGTGTATAAAGGTGTTGCTGGAAGATGGAAGGTTCTGTTTCGAAAGTGCCTACCAAACCTCACACGGATTTTTGATGCTGAATTGACTGCAATCTATCTGACTGTAGTCTCTGCGGCATCGAACTCTCGGCGAGTGGTGGTTTTCTCCGACTCAGAATCTGCTATCTTAGCAGTGAAAAACTCCAGCAATTTTGATGACATGGTTCGTGCTATAAGAGCTATTATTAAAAAATACGATATGCGCCTGTGCTGGGTCCCAGGACATGTTGGCATTGCTGGCAATGAGTTCGCAGATCGTACTGCTAAGTCAGCCGCTAGCAGTACAATGGTATCTGATGTATTCATGCCTCCAAGCCCACATGCCATATTTCATTTGGCGATGGTCCACCTCAGGAATGATAGGCTGAAATCAATCCTAGAGAGTGGATCAGAGACAGTACAGGCCTACTGTGTAATTAACCCAACACTGCTCAGCATTAAATATAATCCTGCATTATGCAGATTCAAGCAGGTACTGCTGGTAAGACTGAGGTTGGGTCACACAAGGCTGACCCATCCCTTGCCACCCAGTATTAGAAGAAGTTCGCTCTGCCCTTGTTGTAACAGACAACTACATGCGACAGTTACAGAGCTGCTAGAGGAATGTTCTTCCATCCGCTCAATGGCTCATACCCTGGGATTGACGGCAATCGAAAGGAATGAGCTTTTCAGTCCTCATCAGAGTTCTGATTCTCATCTCTTTCTCCTGCTGAAAAGACTGGGGCTCCTGGGTAAGATATAGAGTTTCAAAATTTTAAAAAAGTTCTACCAAAATTTAAATTTTGGATTTTAATTAAATTTAAATAAATAAATAAATTAAATAATATTTTAAATTTTAACATTAGATATTAAATAATAAATTTAACAAATCAAAATTAAATTGTAACTAAAATCAAATCTTAATTTCAAATGTAAAATAAATGTAAATAAATAATACTTTAAAATCATAATATATAAGTTAATTTTATATAGTTAAGTAGCTTTTAGTTCTTTAATAATCATTCCATTTATAATTTTCTAAATATTTTTGTTAGTTTTAATCTATTTCATAAATTAATTTAAGTTCTTTTATTGTAATAAATATTGTAGTGTAACGCCAAAAGACCCTGGTGGGCCGTGGTGTGGGCTAGGGGGATACAAGTTTACCTGTATTTCCCTTAAATAAAAATAAAAAAAAAAAATTACTTACGCATGTTGTGTCGCTGTCTCATCACATAGAAATTATAAACTCAACATATAGACCATAATATTTCTTCTTTTTTGGTTTTTGTAATATACAGGGTGTCCCAAAAACGTGGAGAATATTGAAAGGGGTAAAAGTAGACGCGATTTGCAATCGAAAATTCCATATGACATTTTTTCGTTTGTGCTTTATTTTCGACGCTAGAGGGCGTTTTAAATTTTGAACATTTTGCAAGACCTTTCAACGCAAAATTATGTATAACTTTTTGTATATCCCACGTATGAAAATTTAGAGTTCTAGTCAATGATAGCAAACAAAATTATCTTTCTTTTGATATACTACAACAGGTAATTACGAATTCAGATCGTAGTCAAAAAAGATCCTGAAATCAAAATTCATGATTCATTTTTAGAAACCACTTTTATATGGGCCAAGGTATTTTGGTCTCAGCTTCATTCCTGGTCCCATTTGTACTCGCTTTATCGCCACTAATTCACCAACCTTATATTTTCTGGCTTCTTTTCTATTATTATTATGATATTTCGAATTTTCTAATTGTACTTTCTGTATACTCTCCTTTGCTTCTTGTCGTATCTTTTCCCTATTTTCACAAAATGATGCTTTCATTTCTTCTTCTATCAACTCTTTATTTTTCAAATCTTCTTTGTTACGCATTTTAGCACCAATTAAAACTTCAAATGGGGTGTTATTGATACTCCTTTGGAAAGTGGAATTCAAAATCCTTTGAACGGTATCAACAAATTTGTACCATTTAATGGTGGCATTAATCCTTTCCACTTGTCCATTTGCTCTTGGCAGTCCTGTTGTAATCTTATGACACTGTATATTTTCGTCGTTACAATATTGCCGAAATTCATCGCTTTAAAAGCGGAACCTTTATCAGAAATTATCTGTTCTGGATTTCCTAATGTTTTCTTTTGCAATTCCAATTTGCTGATAACTTCCTTTGTGGTGGTTGATTTTGTAGGGTAAATCCAGACAAATTTGGTGAAATCATCTATTATTACAAACAAGTGCTTATAATTCTTATTGCGTATCTAATGGTCCGATGTGATCTATGTGGTAAGTATGAAGAGGTTTACTTATTAACTCAGGTTTACTTACTGTCTGTTGAAATGCGACACAATCTGTTATTATTTTAAAATGTTGTCCAAGGAGATATACTCTAAACTTCTGTTGTTTTTTTACTATAATAATAAACTGGGTAAAATTTATCGTCTTCTACTGATTTTTGCATCAGAATTCCTCCGAATCCAAAAGAACTAGCGTCTGTATGAACATCGGTGTCTACGCTCCTCTTAAATATACGTAGTAATGGTCGATCAGCCAACAGGCCCTTTAGTGTTTTAAAAGATCTTTTTTCTTCGTCTAAAAATTGAAATTGTCTATCCTGTTTAATTAAACACTCAGAGGGCGTGCAATGCAGGAGTAAGGTTTAATCAATTTCCTGAAATAGCCTGCTAAGCCGAGAAAACTTTGAATTTCTTTCGTATTCTTGGGTTCTGGAAAGTTTAACACCGCTGCAATTTTTTCATCTGATGGAAATATTTGATTATTCTCAAAGGTATAATCAAGAAATCGAATTCTTCGTTTTAAAAAATTAACTTTTCTTGAAGTTTATATCCAATCCATACTGTTGTGCTATGTCTAATACCATCTTTAGCCTAATAACCGCTTCTTCTTCATCTTTAGCCAATATAATGATATCATCAATATATATCAGAACTATACCGTCACTTTGAAGATCTCTGAAGACGCAATTGATGTAACGCTGGAAGTTCGCAGGTGAGTTACAAAATCCGAACGGAACCCGTTTAAACTGATATTGACCCCAATGGGTGACGAACGCTGTATACTTTCTGCTATTTTTTTCTATGCCGAAATGAAAAAATGAGCTGAATACCTTATAATCACAAAGACTATCTATTTGTTCTTCTAATAGCGGCATTGGATAACGATCTTTAACCGTCTTCTATTTAATCTTCTGTAATCGATGCAGACCCTTGGAGACCCATCTTTCTTTTTAACCAATACCATTTGGCTCGCGTAGTCGGATATGCAGGGTTCGACTATGTCATAAGCTATCCACTCTTCCACTTGTTTGTCAACTACATCCCTTTCAACAAATGGTAAACGTCGTGGACTACTGTAAAATGGTATTTCGTCATTCAAAATTATTCTCATTTCCATGTCAATGTGTTTTTCCTTTCGAGGTTCATAAGTTTCAATTAATTCTTTTATTTCTTTTCTGTATTTTATACTTCCTATTTGACTTTCCTCTAATTCCTGTGACTCTTCATTCAGAGTGATATTCATGATATGCACATCATTACTGAGATTTTTGATCTTAATTCCATCTCATTGTCTAGAAATGGATTTCCTAGAATCATTTCGTACTGTGTAACACTATCTGAAACTACATGCATGGTAATTAAAAACTCGTCGTCGTCTATCATGATTTTCGATTCCACACTAGATGTAGATCTTATTTCATTTCCGCCAAAAGCATTTAAAATTATATCTTCGTACTTCAGTTTAGTTAGTCCAGCTCGCGCAACCATATCGCTTCTTACTATGTTTACAGCGCTACCCGTGTCTACTAGCGCTGTCAACATGACGTCATTGATTGTTACTCGTTTGCATCTATTTACTATAGCTTTGATGAAATCAAATAGCTTGCCGATGCGTTTTTTTCGTTAGGTTTCTTTTTTGTCTCTTTACAGTCGACTGCTTTATGCCCAAATTTGTTGCATGCAAAACATTTATTTCCTAGCTCTCTATAGCTGCAATTATTTGACTTGTGTCCTTTCTTGCCACACCTAAAACAAAGAACTGCGTTTCTGTTTTCGTTTTTATGTCTAGGTCCCTCTACAACTGAAGATTTTGAATTATTAGTTTTATTAACCACACATTCAGCACGATATGCGGCATAATTTCTCAGTTTACTTTTAAATTCTTCTACAGATTTTGCACCATACAGCATCATTTTATTTACTGTAGTATCCTGGACACCTTCTATGGTGTACTGTATGAGTGATTGTTCATCTATGGGACCTCCACTGGCAAGTTCCTTCATAATCAAGAAATATTCGTAGACTTCTTCGTTAGCTAACTTCTTTCGTCTAGCAAGTTCTTTATGCAGATCTCCAACACTTATTTTTCCCGAAAATTCCTTTAACACTATTTCCTTCAGTTTATTCCAACTGGTCACACCCTGTTCGGACATCACATATAGCTTAGCGACTCCTGTGAGTGACTTCTTTCCGAATATAAGTTTCTGAAGCTCATTCCATTTCAGCATAACCGCCATATCTTCGACTGAATAATTACTCTTCCCATCAAATGTTCGTATCTTCGATGTCTTTAAAACTGATTGTACATGTTTCAAATCGATATTGAATATCTTCTGAGGTAACAGAATGTACGTCACGATCTGATTCCTGTGAATCTTCTAATGCTGCTTCTTCACTTTCTTTTTCTATATTTTCTTCTTCTTCTTCTTCTTCTATGTTGTCTTTATTGTTTTCTAGGATTTCAAGTTCTTTTAAATCACATAAATACATCATTATTTCTTCAGCTAGCTCAGATGACGTTTTATCAGTTTCTATCCCCAATATAGTACAATTTAAAATCAACTCCCGTTCAGTAAAATTGTCTTGTATAAACTTCAGTTTTTTATTATATGTTTCTGAATTTATTTCATAGTTAAAACCGCGAAACTTTCTTAAATTGGATCTGTTTTTTCTTTTTTCATCATTTTCATAAATAAACTTATGTAAAACTAATATGGGTTTTACAGGCATTTTATCAATGTTTTCCTTTACATTTGGAATATCTTTCAATGACAGTTGTGTTTTCGCCATGTTCGAGCCAATAGATGTAACCACGCGACTATTTAAAATCAAAATCAAAAATTTACTTCCTATTGAAACCGAAATATAAAATTAAAAGAAGATATTTTTCTTTAAATTAACAAATGATTTGATTTTCTCAATTATTCTATAAAGAGTTATCTATTTTTACAATTTTCTGATTGTACTACCAAAAGTAGAACTAACTTAAATATACTTGGTTTTATAATTTTGACTGTATACAATACAATTCAAACCTTTTTCTTTTTATCTTAGTACTTAACAACTAAAACCTATTAAACGGCAACGCTGTATCCGCCACCAAACGTGCTTGTATATATCTTCTGCTTATGTCGTAATATGCGGTCTCATATGTAGTAAGTATGTATAGTTCAGCATTTGTTGCACTCATTTGTATCATCTTCTATTACTTACGCATGTTGTGTCGCTGTCTCATCACATAGAAATTATAAACTCAACATATAGACCATAATATTTCTTCTTTTGTGGTTTTTGTAATATACAGGGTGTCCCAAAAACGTGGAGAATATTGAAAGGGGTAAAAGTAGACGCGATTTGCAATCGAAAATTCCATATGACATTTTTTCGTTTGTGCTTTATTTTCGACGCTAGAGGGCGTTTTAAATTTTGAACATTTTGCAAGACCTTTCAACGCAAAATTATGTATAACTTTTTGTATATCCCACGTATGAAAGTTTAGAGTTCCAGTCAATGATAGCAAACAAAATTATCTTTCTTTTGATGTACTACAACAGGTAATTACGAATTCAGTTCGTAGTCAAAAAACATCCTGAAGTCAAAATTCATGATTCATTTTTAGAAACCACTTTTATATGGGCCAAGGTATTTTGGTCTCAGCTTCATTCCTGGTCCCATTTGTACTCGCTTTATCGCCACTAATTCACCAACCTTATATTTTCTGGCTTCTTTTCTATTATTATTATGATATTTCGAATTTTCTAATTGTACTTTCTGTATACTCTCCTTTGCTTCTTGTCGTATCTTTTCCCTATTTTCACAAAATGATGCTTTCATTTCTTCTTCTATCAACTCTTTATTTTTCAAATCTTCTTTGTTACGCATTTTAGCACCAATTAAAACTTCAAATGGGGTGTTATTGATACTCCATTGGAAAGTGGAATTCAAAATCCTTTGAACGGTATCAACAAATTTGTACCATTTAATGGTGGCATTAATCCTTTCCACTTGTCCATTTGCTCTTGGCAGTCCTGTTGTAATCTTATGACACTGTATATTTTCGTCGTTACAATATTGCCGAAATTCATCGCTTGTAAAAGCGGAACCTTTATCAGAAATTATCTGTGCTGGATTTCCTAATGTTTTCTTTTGCAATTCCAATTTGCTGATAACTTCCTTTGTGGTGATTGATTTTGTAGGGTAAATCCAGACAAATTTGGTGAAATCATCTATTATTACAAACAAGTGCTTATAATTCTTATTGCGTATCTAATGGTCCGATGTGATCTATGTGGTAAGTATGAAGAGGTTTACTTATTAACTCAGGTTTACTTACTGTCTGTTGAAATGCGACACAATCTGTTATTATTTTAAAATGTTGTCCAAGGAGATATACTCTAAACTTCTGTTGTTTTTTTACTATAATAATAAACTGGGTAAAATTTATCGTCTTCTACTGATTTTTGCATCAGAATTCCTCCGAATCCAAAAGAACTAGCGTCTGTATGAACATCGGTGTCTACGCTCCTCTTAAATATACGTAGTAATGGTCGATCAGCCAACAGGCCCTTTAGTGTTTTAAAAGATCTTTTTTCTTCGTCTAAAAATTGAAATTGTCTATCCTGTTTAATTAAACACTCAGAGGGCGTGCAATGCAGGAGTAAGGTTTAATCAATTTCCTGAAATAGCCTGCTAAGCCGAGAAAACTTTGAATTTCTTTCGTATTCTTGGGTTCTGGAAAGTTTAACACCGCTGCAATTTTTTCATCTGATGGAAATATTTGATTATTCTCAAAGGTATAATCAAGAAATCGAATTCTTCGTTTTAAAAAATTAACTTTTCTTGAAGTTTATATCCAATCCATACTGTTGTGCTATGTCTAATACCATCTTTAGCCTAATAACCGCTTCTTCTTCATCTTTAGCCAATATAATGATATCATCAATATATATCAGAACTATACCGTCACTTTGAAGATCTCTGAAGACGCAATTGATGTAACGCTGGAAGTTCGCAGGTGAGTTACAAAATCCGAACGGAACCCGTTTAAACTGATATTGACCCCAATGGGTGACGAACGCTGTATACTTTCTGCTATTTTTTTCTATGCCGAAATGAAAAAATGAGCTGAATACCTTATAATCACAAAGACTATCTATTTGTTCTTCTAATAGCGGCATTGGATAACGATCTTTAACCGTCTTCCTATTTAATCTTCTGTAATCGATGCAGACCCTTGGAGACCCATCTTTCTTTTTAACCAATACCATTTGGCTCGCGTAGTCGGATATGCAGGGTTCGACTATGTCATAAGCTATCCACTCTTCCACTTGTTTGTCAACTACATCCCTTTCAACAAATGGTAAACGTCGTGGACTACTGTAAAATGGTATTTCGTCATTCAAAATTATTCTCATTTCCATGTCAATGTGTTTTTCCTTTCGAGGTTCATAAGTTTCAATTAATTCTTTTATTTCTTTTCTGTATTTTATACTTCCTATTTGACTTTCCTCTAATTCCTTTGACTCTTCATTCAGAGTGATATTCATGATATGCACATCATTACTGAGATTTTTGATCTTAATTCCATCTCATTGTCTAGAAATGGATTTCCTAGAATCATTTCGTACTGTGTAACACTATCTGAAACTACATGCATGGTAATTAAAAACTCGTCGTCGTCTATCATGATTTTCGATTCCACACTAGATGTAGATCTTATTTCATTTCCGCCAAAAGCATTTAAAATTATATCTTCGTACTTCAGTTTAGTTAGTCCAGCTCGCGCAACCATATCGCTTCTTACTATGTTTACAGCGCTACCCGTGTCTACTAGCGCTGTCAACATGACGTCATTGATTGTTACTCGTTTGCATCTATTTACTATAGCTTTGATGAAATCAAATAGCTTGCCGATGCGTTTTTTTCGTTAGGTTTCTTTTTTGTCTCTTTACAGTCGACTGCTTTATGCCCAAATTTGTTGCATGCAAAACATTTATTTCCTAGCTCTCTATAGCTGCAATTATTTGACTTGTGTCCTTTCTTGCCACACCTAAAACAAAGAACTGCGTTTCTGTTTTCGTTTTTATGTCTAGGTCCCTCTACAACTGAAGATTTTGAATTATTAGTTTTATTAACCACACATTCAGCACGATATGCGGCATAATTTCTCAGTTTACTTTTAAATTCTTCTACAGATTTTGCACCATACAGCATCATTTTATTTACTGTAGTATCCTGGACACCTTCTATGGTGTACTGTATGAGTGATTGTTCATCTATGGGACCTCCACTGGCAAGTTCCTTCATAATCAAGAAATATTCGTAGACTTCTTCGTTAGCTAACTTCTTTCGTCTAGCAAGTTCTTTATGCAGATCTCCAACACTTATTTTTCCCGAAAATTCCTTTAACACTATTTCCTTCAGTTTATTCCAACTGGTCACACCCTGTTCGGACATCACATATAGCTTAGCGACTCCTGTGAGTGACTTCTTTCCGAATATAAGTTTCTGAAGCTCATTCCATTTCAGCATGACCGCCATATCTTCGACTGAATAATTACTCTTCCCATCAAATGTTCGTATCTTCGATGTCTTTAAAGCTGATTGTACATGTTTCAAATCGATATTGAATATCTTCTGAGGTAACAGAATGTACGTCACGATCTGATTCCTGTGAATCTTCTAATGCTGCTTCTTCACTTTCTTTTTCTATATTTTCTTCTTCTTCTTCTTCTTCTATGTTGTCTTTATTGTTTTCTAGGATTTCAAGTTCTTTTAAATCACATAAATACATCATTATTTCTTCAGCTAGCTCAGATGACGTTTTATCAGTTTCTATCCCCAATATAGTACAATTTAAAATCAACTCCCGTTCAGTAAAATTGTCTTGTATAAACTTCAGTTTTTTATTATATGTTTCTGAATTTATTTCATAGTTAAAACCGCGAAACTTTCTTAAATTGGATCTGTTTTTTCTTTTTTCATCATTTTCATAAATAAACTTATGTAAAACTAATATGGGTTTTACAGGCATTTTATCAATGTTTTCCTTTACATTTGGAATATCTTTCAATGACAGTTGTGTTTTCGCCATGTTCGAGCCAATAGATGTAACCACGCGACTATTTAAAATCAAAATCAAAAATTTACTTCCTATTGAAACCGAAATATAAAATTAAAAGAAGATATTTTTCTTTAAATTAACAAATGATTTGATTTTCTCAATTATTCTATAAAGAGTTATCTATTTTTACAATTTTCTGATTGTACTACCAAAAGTAGAACTAACTTAAATATACTTGGTTTTATAATTTTGACTGTATACAATACAATTCAAACCTTTTTCTTTTTATCTTAGTACTTAACAACTAAAACCTATTAAACGGCAACGCTGTATCCGCCACCAAACGAGCTTGTATATATCTTCTGCTTATGTCGTAATATGCGGTCTCATATGTAGTAAGTATGTATAGTTCAGCATTTGTTGCACTCATTTGTATCATCTTCTATTACTTACGCATGTTGTGTCGCTGTCTCATCACATAGAAATTATAAACTCAACATATAGACCATAATATTTCTTCTTTTGTGGTTTTTGTAATATACAGGGTGTCCCAAAAACGTGGAGAATATTGAAAGGGGTAAAAGTAGACGCGATTTGCAATCGAAAATTCCATATGACATTTTTTCGTTTGTGCTTTATTTTCGACGCTAGAGGGCGTTTTAAATTTTGAACATTTTGCAAGACCTTTCAACGCAAAATTATGTATAACTTTTTGTATATCCCACGTATGAAAATTTAGAGTTCTAGTCAATGATAGCAAACAAAATTATCTTTCTTTTGATATACTACAACAGGTAATTACGAATTCAGATCGTAGTCAAAAAACATCCTGAAGTCAAAATTCATGATTCATTTTTAGAAACCACTTTTATATGGGCCAAGGTATTTTGGTCTCAGCTTCATTCCTGGTCCCATTTGTACTCGCTTTATCGCCACTAATTCACCAACCTTATATTTTCTGGCTTCTTTTCTATTATTATTATGATATTTCGAATTTTCTAATTGTACTTTCTGTATACTCTCCTTTGCTTCTTGTCGTATCTTTTCCCTATTTTCACAAAATGATGCTTTCATTTCTTCTTCTATCAACTCTTTATTTTTCAAATCTTCTTTGTTACGCATTTTAGCACCAATTAAAACTTCAAATGGGGTGTTATTGATACTCCATTGGAAAGTGGAATTCAAAATCCTTTGAACGGTATCAACAAATTTGTACCATTTAATGGTGGCATTAATCCTTTCCACTTGTCCATTTGCTCTTGGCAGTCCTGTTGTAATCTTATGACACTGTATATTTTCGTCGTTACAATATTGCCGAAATTCATCGCTTGTAAAAGCGGAACCTTTATCAGAAATTATCTGTGCTGGATTTCCTAATGTTTTCTTTTGCAATTCCAATTTGCTGATAACTTCCTTTGTGGTGATTGATTTTGTAGGGTAAATCCAGACAAATTTGGTGAAATCATCTATTATTACAAACAAGTGCTTATAATTCTTATTGCGTATCTAATGGTCCGATGTGATCTATGTGGTAAGTATGAAGAGGTTTACTTATTAACTCAGGTTTACTTACTGTCTGTTGAAATGCGACACAATCTGTTATTATTTTAAAATGTTGTCCAAGGAGATATACTCTAAACTTCTGTTGTTTTTTTACTATAATAATAAACTGGGTAAAATTTATCGTCTTCTACTGATTTTTGCATCAGAATTCCTCCGAATCCAAAAGAACTAGCGTCTGTATGAACTTCGGTGTCTACGCTCCTCTTAAATATACGTAGTAATGGTCGATCAGCCAACAGGCCCTTTAGTGTTTTAAAAGATCTTTTTTCTTCGTCTAAAAATTGAAATTGTCTATCCTGTTTAATTAAACACTCAGAGGGCGTGCAATGCAGGAGTAAGGTTTAATCAATTTCCTGAAATAGCCTGCTAAGCCGAGAAAACTTTGAATTTCTTTCGTATTCTTGGGTTCTGGAAAGTTTAACACCGCTGCAATTTTTTCATCTGATGGAAATATTTGATTATTCTCAAAGGTATAATCAAGAAATCGAATTCTTCGTTTTAAAAAATTAACTTTTCTTGAAGTTTATATCCAATCCATACTGTTGTGCTATGTCTAATACCATCTTTAGCCTAATAACCGCTTCTTCTTCATCTTTAGCCAATATAATGATATCATCAATATATATCAGAACTATACCGTCACTTTGAAGATCTCTGAAGACGCAATTGATGTAACGCTGGAAGTTCGCAGGTGAGTTACAAAATCCGAACGGAACCCGTTTAAACTGATATTGACCCCAATGGGTGAAGAACGCTGTATACTTTCTGCTATTTTTTTCTATGCCGAAATGAAAAAATGAGCTGAATACCTTATAATCACAAAGACTATCTATTTGTTCTTCTAATAGCGGCATTGGATAACGATCTTTAACCGTCTTCCTATTTAATCTTCTGTAATCGATGCAGACCCTTGGAGACCCATCTTTCTTTTTAACCAATACCATTTGGCTCGCGTAGTCGGATATGCAGGGTTCGACTATGTCATAAGCTATCCACTCTTCCACTTGTTTGTCAACTACATCCCTTTCAACAAATGGTAAACGTCGTGGACTACTGTAAAATGGTATTTCGTCATTCAAAATTATTCTCATTTCCATGTCAATGTGTTTTTCCTTTCGAGGTTCATAAGTTTCAATTAATTCTTTTATTTCTTTTCTGTATTTTATACTTCCTATTTGACTTTCCTCTAATTCCTTTGACTCTTCATTCAGAGTGATATTCATGATATGCACATCATTACTGAGATTTTTGATCTTAATTCCATCTCATTGTCTAGAAATGGATTTCCTAGAATCATTTCGTACTGTGTAACACTATCTGAAACTACATGCATGGTAATTAAAAACTCGTCGTCGTCTATCATGATTTTCGATTCCACACTAGATGTAGATCTTATTTCATTTCCGCCAAAAGCATTTAAAATTATATCTTCGTACTTCAGTTTAGTTAGTCCAGCTCGCGCAACCATATCGCTTCTTACTATGTTTACAGCGCTACCCGTGTCTACTAGCGCTGTCAACATGACGTCATTGATTGTTACTCGTTTGCATCTATTTACTATAGCTTTGATGAAATCAAATAGCTTGCCGATGCGTTTTTTTCGTTAGGTTTCTTTTTTGTCTCTTTACAGTCGACTGCTTTATGCCCAAATTTGTTGCATGCAAAACATTTATTTCCTAGCTCTCTATAGCTGCAATTATTTGACTTGTGTCCTTTCTTGCCACACCTAAAACAAAGAACTGCGTTTCTGTTTTCGTTTTTATGTCTAGGTCCCTCTACAACTGAAGATTTTGAATTATTAGTTTTATTAACCACACATTCAGCACGATATGCGGCATAATTTCTCAGTTTACTTTTAAATTCTTCTACAGATTTTGCACCATACAGCATCATTTTATTTACTGTAGTATCCTGGACACCTTCTATGGTGTACTGTATGAGTGATTGTTCATCTATGGGACCTCCACTGGCAAGTTCCTTCATAATCAAGAAATATTCGTAGACTTCTTCGTTAGCTAACTTCTTTCGTCTAGCAAGTTCTTTATGCAGATCTCCAACACTTATTTTTCCCGAAAATTCCTTTAACACTATTTCCTTCAGTTTATTCCAACTGGTCACACCCTGTTCGGACATCACATATAGCTTAGCGACTCCTGTGAGTGACTTCTTTCCGAATATAAGTTTCTGAAGCTCATTCCATTTCAGCATAACCGCCATATCTTCGACTGAATAATTACTCTTCCCATCAAATGTTCGTATCTTCGATGTCTTTAAAGCTGATTGTACATGTTTCAAATCGATATTGAATATCTTCTGAGGTAACAGAATGTACGTCACGATCTGATTCCTGTGAATCTTCTAATGCTGCTTCTTCACTTTCTTTTTCTATATTTTCTTCTTCTTCTTCTTCTTCTATGTTGTCTTTATTGTTTTCTAGGATTTCAAGTTCTTTTAAATCACATAAATACATCATTATTTCTTCAGCTAGCTCAGATGACGTTTTATCAGTTTCTATCCCCAATATAGTACAATTTAAAATCAACTCCCGTTCAGTAAAATTGTCTTGTATAAACTTCAGTTTTTTATTATATGTTTCTGAATTTATTTCATAGTTAAAACCGCGAAACTTTCTTAAATTGGATCTGTTTTTTCTTTTTTCATCATTTTCATAAATAAACTTATGTAAAACTAATATGGGTTTTACAGGCATTTTATCAATGTTTTCCTTTACATTTGGAATATCTTTCAATGACAGTTGTGTTTTCGCCATGTTCGAGCCAATAGATGTAACCACGCGACTATTTAAAATCAAAATCAAAAATTTACTTCCTATTGAAACCGAAATATAAAATTAAAAGAAGATATTTTTCTTTAAATTAACAAATGATTTGATTTTCTCAATTATTCTATAAAGAGTTATCTATTTTTACAATTTTCTGATTGTACTACCAAAAGTAGAACTAACTTAAATATACTTGGTTTTATAATTTTGACTGTATACAATACAATTCAAACCTTTTTCTTTTTATCTTAGTACTTAACAACTAAAACCTATTAAACGGCAACGCTGTATCCGCCACCAAACGAGCTTGTATATATCTTCTGCTTATGTCGTAATATGCGGTCTCATATGTAGTAAGTATGTATAGTTCAGCATTTGTTGCACTCATTTGTATCATCTTCTATTACTTACGCATGTTGTGTCGCTGTCTCATCACATAGAAATTATAAACTCAACATATAGACCATAATATTTCTTCTTTTTTGGTTTTTGTAATATACAGGGTGTCCCAAAAACGTGGAGAATATTGAAAGGGGTAAAAGTAGACGCGATTTGCAATCGAAAATTCCATATGACATTTTTTCGTTTGTGCTTTATTTTCGACGCTAGAGGGCGTTTTAAATTTTGAACATTTTGCAAGACCTTTCAACGCAAAATTATGTATAACTTTTTGTATATCCCACGTATGAAAATTTAGAGTTCTAGTCAATGATAGCAAACAAAATTATCTTTCTTTTGATATACTACAACAGGTAATTACGAATTCAGATCGTAGTCAAAAAACATCCTGAAGTCAAAATTCATGATTCATTTTTAGAAACCACTTTTATATGGGCCAAGGTATTTTGGTCTCAGCTTCATTCCTGGTCCCATTTGTACTCGCTTTATCGCCACTAATTCACCAACCTTATATTTTCTGGCTTCTTTTCTATTATTATTATGATATTTCGAATTTTCTAATTGTACTTTCTGTATACTCTCCTTTGCTTCTTGTCGTATCTTTTCCCTATTTTCACAAAATGATGCTTTCATTTCTTCTTCTATCAACTCTTTATTTTTCAAATCTTCTTTGTTACGCATTTTAGCACCAATTAAAACTTCAAATGGGGTGTTATTGATACTCCATTGGAAAGTGGAATTCAAAATCCTTTGAACGGTATCAACAAATTTGTACCATTTAATGGTGGCATTAATCCTTTCCACTTGTCCATTTGCTCTTGGCAGTCCTGTTGTAATCTTATGACACTGTATATTTTCGTCGTTACAATATTGCCGAAATTCATCGCTTGTAAAAGCGGAACCTTTATCAGAAATTATCTGTGCTGGATTTCCTAATGTTTTCTTTTGCAATTCCAATTTGCTGATAACTTCCTTTGTGGTGATTGATTTTGTAGGGTAAATCCAGACAAATTTGGTGAAATCATCTATTATTACAAACAAGTGCTTATAATTCTTATTGCGTATCTAATGGTCCGATGTGATCTATGTGGTAAGTATGAAGAGGTTTACTTATTAACTCAGGTTTACTTACTGTCTGTTGAAATGCGACACAATCTGTTATTATTTTAAAATGTTGTCCAAGGAGATATACTCTAAACTTCTGTTGTTTTTTTACTATAATAATAAACTGGGTAAAATTTATCGTCTTCTACTGATTTTTGCATCAGAATTCCTCCGAATCCAAAAGAACTAGCGTCTGTATGAACTTCGGTGTCTACGCTCCTCTTAAATATACGTAGTAATGGTCGATCAGCCAACAGGCCCTTTAGTGTTTTAAAAGATCTTTTTTCTTCGTCTAAAAATTGAAATTGTCTATCCTGTTTAATTAAACACTCAGAGGGCGTGCAATGCAGGAGTAAGGTTTAATCAATTTCCTGAAATAGCCTGCTAAGCCGAGAAAACTTTGAATTTCTTTCGTATTCTTGGGTTCTGGAAAGTTTAACACCGCTGCAATTTTTTCATCTGATGGAAATATTTGATTATTCTCAAAGGTATAATCAAGAAATCGAATTCTTCGTTTTAAAAAATTAACTTTTCTTGAAGTTTATATCCAATCCATACTGTTGTGCTATGTCTAATACCATCTTTAGCCTAATAACCGCTTCTTCTTCATCTTTAGCCAATATAATGATATCATCAATATATATCAGAACTATACCGTCACTTTGAAGATCTCTGAAGACGCAATTGATGTAACGCTGGAAGTTCGCAGGTGAGTTACAAAATCCGAACGGAACCCGTTTAAACTGATATTGACCCCAATGGGTGAAGAACGCTGTATACTTTCTGCTATTTTTTTCTATGCCGAAATGAAAAAATGAGCTGAATACCTTATAATCACAAAGACTATCTATTTGTTCTTCTAATAGCGGCATTGGATAACGATCTTTAACCGTCTTCCTATTTAATCTTCTGTAATCGATGCAGACCCTTGGAGACCCATCTTTCTTTTTAACCAATACCATTTGGCTCGCGTAGTCGGATATGCAGGGTTCGACTATGTCATAAGCTATCCACTCTTCCACTTGTTTGTCAACTACATCCCTTTCAACAAATGGTAAACGTCGTGGACTACTGTAAAATGGTATTTCGTCATTCAAAATTATTCTCATTTCCATGTCAATGTGTTTTTCCTTTCGAGGTTCATAAGTTTCAATTAATTCTTTTATTTCTTTTCTGTATTTTATACTTCCTATTTGACTTTCCTCTAATTCCTTTGACTCTTCATTCAGAGTGATATTCATGATATGCACATCATTACTGAGATTTTTGATCTTAATTCCATCTCATTGTCTAGAAATGGATTTCCTAGAATCATTTCGTACTGTGTAACACTATCTGAAACTACATGCATGGTAATTAAAAACTCGTCGTCGTCTATCATGATTTTCGATTCCACACTAGATGTAGATCTTATTTCATTTCCGCCAAAAGCATTTAAAATTATATCTTCGTACTTCAGTTTAGTTAGTCCAGCTCGCGCAACCATATCGCTTCTTACTATGTTTACAGCGCTACCCGTGTCTACTAGCGCTGTCAACATGACGTCATTGATTGTTACTCGTTTGCATCTATTTACTATAGCTTTGATGAAATCAAATAGCTTGCCGATGCGTTTTTTTCGTTAGGTTTCTTTTTTGTCTCTTTACAGTCGACTGCTTTATGCCCAAATTTGTTGCATGCAAAACATTTATTTCCTAGCTCTCTATAGCTGCAATTATTTGACTTGTGTCCTTTCTTGCCACACCTAAAACAAAGAACTGCGTTTCTGTTTTCGTTTTTATGTCTAGGTCCCTCTACAACTGAAGATTTTGAATTATTAGTTTTATTAACCACACATTCAGCACGATATGCGGCATAATTTCTCAGTTTACTTTTAAATTCTTCTACAGATTTTGCACCATACAGCATCATTTTATTTACTGTAGTATCCTGGACACCTTCTATGGTGTACTGTATGAGTGATTGTTCATCTATGGGACCTCCACTGGCAAGTTCCTTCATAATCAAGAAATATTCGTAGACTTCTTCGTTAGCTAACTTCTTTCGTCTAGCAAGTTCTTTATGCAGATCTCCAACACTTATTTTTCCCGAAAATTCCTTTAACACTATTTCCTTCAGTTTATTCCAACTGGTCACACCCTGTTCGGACATCACATATAGCTTAGCGACTCCTGTGAGTGACTTCTTTCCGAATATAAGTTTCTGAAGCTCATTCCATTTCAGCATGACCGCCATATCTTCGACTGAATAATTACTCTTCCCATCAAATGTTCGTATCTTCGATGTCTTTAAAGCTGATTGTACATGTCTCAAATCGATATTGAATATCTTCTGAGGTAACAGAATGTACGTCACGATCTGATTCCTGTGAATCTTCTAATGCTGCTTCTTCACTTTCTTTTTCTATATTTTCTTCTTCTTCTTCTTCTTCTATGTTGTCTTTATTGTTTTCTAGGATTTCAAGTTCTTTTAAATCACATAAATACATCATTATTTCTTCAGCTAGCTCAGATGACGTTTTATCAGTTTCTATCCCCAATATAGTACAATTTAAAATCAACTCCCGTTCAGTAAAATTGTCTTGTATAAACTTCAGTTTTTTATTATATGTTTCTGAATTTATTTCATAGTTAAAACCGCGAAACTTTCTTAAATTGGATCTGTTTTTTCTTTTTTCATCATTTTCATAAATAAACTTATGTAAAACTAATATGGGTTTTACAGGCATTTTATCAATGTTTTCCTTTACATTTGGAATATCTTTCAATGACAGTTGTGTTTTCGCCATGTTCGAGCCAATAGATGTAACCACGCGACTATTTAAAATCAAAATCAAAAATTTACTTCCTATTGAAACCGAAATATAAAATTAAAAGAAGATATTTTTCTTTAAATTAACAAATGATTTGATTTTCTCAATTATTCTATAAAGAGTTATCTATTTTTACAATTTTCTGATTGTACTACCAAAAGTAGAACTAACTTAAATATACTTGGTTTTATAATTTTGACTGTATACAATACAATTCAAACCTTTTTCTTTTTATCTTAGTACTTAACAACTAAAACCTATTAAACGGCAACGCTGTATCCGCCACCAAACGTGCTTGTATATATCTTCTGCTTATGTCGTAATATGCGGTCTCATATGTAGTAAGTATGTATAGTTCAGCATTTGTTGCACTCATTTGTATCATCTTCTATTACTTACGCATGTTGTGTCGCTGTCTCATCACATAGAAATTATAAACTCAACATATAGACCATAATATTTCTTCTTTTTTGGTTTTTGTAATATACAGGGTGTCCCAAAAACGTGGAGAATATTGAAAGGGGTAAAAGTAGACGCGATTTGCAATCGAAAATTCCATATGACATTTTTTCGTTTGTGCTTTATTTTCGACGCTAGAGGGCGTTTTAAATTTTGAACATTTTGCAAGACCTTTCAACGCAAAATTATGTATAACTTTTTGTATATCCCACGTATGAAAATTTAGAGTTCTAGTCAATGATAGCAAACAAAATTATTTTTCTTTTGATATACTACAACGGGTAATTACGAATTCAGTTCGTAGTCAAAAAACATCCTGAAGTCAAAATTCATGATTCATTTTTAGAAACCACTTTTATTACAAACAGGTTTGCTGAAAATATTGGCATAACAACAAATATGTTCCCATTTTAATAAAAAACAGTGTCCTCTTTCAAACAAAAAACATTTCACTTCGATTGCATGAGCCGTTTTTTTGTAGAGAATTGTATGATCTACAATTTTTGCCTGAACTATTTTTCGATAACACTTACTGTTTCAGAGAAAAATGAAAAAAACGGAATTTTTGACCTTTGACCTCGAATAAAATTTTTTGCACAGGGGGTTGGAAGGGGATTTTTGACATTTCATTTGTAATGGTTTATTTAACGCCTATAACAATTTTCAGCTCTATGCGAATTTTAGCTAAGTTTTAACTTTTTTTTGTCTATTTTGACTGGACTAATATGGCAGGAATCGTGTTCATAACTATTAAATAAACATCAAAATAGTTTTTGAGAGATTTTGAAAAAGCTATAAAGTGAGAATAAGACAAATAAATCAGACAACTTTGGAATACTTAAAATAGATGCACATTAAACTTCATATACAATGTACTATACTATCAAAAACCGTATATTCAAATAATGATCATAACTTATGTGATCTGTGGTCCGTTTCTGTAACTCACAAATTGAGTGATTCTCAACTGAAATACTCTATCCGACGTCATTTTGACGTCATTCTCTATCGTACCGTTTCTGTAACGTGGTGAAATTGAAAACTCTACTGAAACAATTTTCTCTACTGCAAAAGTGTTTCTGTAAGTCTGTTGAGTTGAGTTAATTCTCTACTGGTTGAGTTTCTTTTTCGATAGAGTATTAGCAGTTGATAAGGATATAAAAGTAAAAATAAAGTGTATTATAAGTATATATAGTGATTGAGTTTTGTTTTTTTCGATAGAGTAGTGCTAACTAATTAGGTTAAAAAGAATAAATTAGTTTATTGTCCTGAATGCAGAAAAACAGGTGAATATTTACTTAAAATAAAAATATACAAATAATTTTAGATACATATTTTACATTTTATCTTCGGTTTGATTTTAGAAAAATTGTTGTATGTACATACATATATGTATGTATTTCAATGTATAAAATGTAATATGTTATGTGTAGATATATACAAAACTTAAAAGTTAATCAAACTTTCAGAATAAGTTTTACGTTACTTTGATTTAAATGTTACAACTGTTGTTTCATTTTCATAAATTCCTTTCTAATTACAAACTCAACATGCCAATTCTCTATCGAGTGTTACAGAAACAGCAGAACTCTACTAGTAGAGTTTAGCGATTGAAAATCGTATTACGTCACAGAATTGAGAAATTTCTCTATCGAGTTACAGAAACGCACTACTGATATGATCCTTTTGTATAACTACACCAAAGATAATAGTAGTTTCACCTCAATAGATTTTCCCTTTAGTGTAAGTGGTAATTTTTCCAAAAACGACACACTCGCATTAATGATAAAGATCGAAAAAGCTTCATCGAAATCAAACAAGTTTTTCAAAATTTTCCGAAATGCTTTGAGTTATGTACCCTGTACACAATTATAATCATTTGAATAAAAGTGTCTGACACTGTGTAATATAATGGAATATTTTTTGTAAACAGAGTTATTAAAACTAATTGTGTAGACGGACCATAGTGTTTCAAATTT
Organism: Villa cingulata; assembly: GCA_951394055.1. Taxonomy (NCBI): domain Eukaryota; kingdom Metazoa; phylum Arthropoda; class Insecta; order Diptera; family Bombyliidae; genus Villa; species Villa cingulata. The sequence continues at coordinate 25,971,231 of OX596019.1, read as the reverse complement.
GTTCTCATTTATTTTAAATATTTGCTCTAACCACAGACAAATAAATACGGTGTATCGGATATGCAATTGTATAACATAAATTTTACTTGGACGAGACAACATCGTCCAACTAAATTTTGTCTATTAAAATGAACTATACCACAATGTGAGTCTGGTTATATTATATTGTTTGTGCTCTAACTAAATGAAATGAACACCTGTCAATGTTTTGCAGTACTAAACAATACACAATGCTATTTAAAATTTACATTTTATTCATATGGTATTCAACACATATAAGTATTATTTATGTGTATTAGTATATTTTGAGTATTGAAATTAGAATAAATGAATATCATTGGCTGGAGCATAATACATGTGAATATTTTTGAGAGATTTTGATCAGATATATTTATTTTCCATGCATGATTTACGCTCGTGCATAAGGATATGTAAGGATCCATATTGAATTGAAGAAGATCTCGTATAAATACATGTATACATACATACATAAATCATATAACACGAATAAACAACGTTTGATATATAACCGAAGACCGATATAATATAATGTATTATATCATGGTATATTATATTGGCCTTTAGTATAACCATAGACTAGATATAGATGTGAAATGCTTATGGCAGGAATCGTGTTCATAACTATTAAGTAAACATCAAAATAGCTTTTGAGAGATTTTGAAAAAGCTATAAAATCAGAATAAGGAAAATAAATGAGAGAACTTTTGTAATCTTTTGAAATCTTGTATATCTTGAAGAAAAAACAAATTTAAAAATCAAAAATCTATGTAGCTATATCCTTATCAGAAATGATAAAAAATATCAAATAACAGGCAAATGTACAAAATCGTATATTTTAAAGGAAATTTAAATTTTCAACAAATTTATGTTATGACTGGCAATGAATATAATAATATATATGATCACAGGCAAATATCCTTAACTGTGATATTATATACAATAAAAACTGGTTTTGAAAGTACATATCTAACACATGTGTGCATGCATATACTATCAAAGAATATATATCTACTAGTTACGTTAGTTATATATTCTTTGATACTATGCAATCTGTATTGTTGGCTACATGAATATAAATATCACTGATCAACCACTAGAAATAGATGTGACACTGAACACGTGTTAGCAAAAATTTCTCATGACCTTTGTCCCGTTATTCATTCGGCCTTAACCAGTACTAACCAGTACTAACACAGTGAAAAAGTTCCAGATCGCCTTAAAAATGCATTGTGAAAAAATCGTATACATGTACAATATGATTGTATTGCTCACATGTATATATTGTTTTGTATCTTTTCTTCATTACGGCGGTTTATAAGGAAATATGGATTTGACATAAGTACATTAATTCTGTACTGCTTTTGTAAATTGAATTTTGATTTTTTTTATTATTTTAAAATAAGTATTTATGTGTGCTAGTAAATTAAAAAAAAAAAAAAGAGTGTCACATCTTATTGCTTTGTTGATCAGTGATAAATATTCTATATTCATGATTCAAGTATAACAACATAACCATATAACACAGTACTACTGCCAGCTATTGCAATGAACATGTATTGTGTATTGTTTTTTAAATAAATATGCATGTATTTTCATTGCCAGCTATTGAAATATTGAAATCTACAAAATATGTAATATATATGGAAATTCGTGAGCGAAAAATTATCTCTCCTCTCAGTAAAAGCTCCTGCCAGCCATTCTTCAAGTTTCTGCCAGCTATGACCGATTTCAAAAGTGTATTAAAAATTTATACGGTCATTTCTCATCTATATCTAGTCTATGGTATAACATTAAATGCGATGTAAAAATTCATTCTAATACAACATTTTAAAAATTAAAGTAATCGGTTTACATAATAAATTTGTAGACATGATTAACAACATGTTGCTTGCTTATGCATAAGCATAATAGATAATAGTAAATACTATATGGAATGAAGGTACTATTTATGTGATATACATGGTTGTATGTATGCATCGTGTATAAATATGGTCTTTTGTACACATACAAGTGTAATTATAAAAATAGATTATTCAATGATATATCAGGATCTATAATGTATATGGTATAGTATCCATGACCTGTCTTAATATATTTCTTTATAAAAATATTTGTGTGTGATGTTAAATATGAACCTCTTTGTTATTATATAAAGATAATTTAAAGTATTTTCTTGAAAAGTGGTATCAATTTATTTTATATTATACATACATACATAGATATATGAATACATATTTGGTAATTACATATACATTTTCGCTATCAGCTGGTTTCTTACTTATTAAAAATTGAAAAGTCAACCTTCTTGCAATTTTTTTTTTCAACCTTGGTTTGATTTCGGATTTATGAATAGAAGATAATACTAGGCCCTATTATGAGTGTCGATAGTATCATAGTATCATAGTATCGACTATCGACAAAATTAAAACGAGACAAGACGATATAAATTTTGTATTATGTAAATCGGTCGCCTCGACAATAAGACATTACCATATCAAATTTTGTTTTCATTCAGTTTTACCATGTAATTAATTTCTATAAAAGTTGTGAAATATTTCAATATAAAAATTTATAATTCATTTTTTTTTTAATTTTGAATAAATATTTAATTGATCTTTGTGATTTTTTTAATTAATTGACAATTAATAACGATGCATTAAAAGATGTGAAAATATTAAAAGCAAATGATAGAAAAGAGAATGTTTTTGAGCGCAAATTAATACCTATTGTACCATGGCATGTTAGATGGTATGATTATCTTCAAGTTCGTGGGAAAATATTCAATGTATCGTAGATGAGTTGGCATAAGCGAGCTTTTAGATTGAGAAAATTCCGTACATTCAGAAGGAAGGTGAGAAAAAGAAAGAAAACATGCTTGGCTGGTCTAGTATGCTATCTCTGCGACGATGGCCCTTATGCGAAAGTTCAAGTCGCAGGTGTTGAAGTTGTGGGCTTACTAAACAGTGGTGTCAGTATTTCATGTTTGGGTCGAAAAGCGAACAAATTGATTGACAAATTAAATGTCGAGGTCATTTCTCTTACTAATTCCGTAGCAACAGCTGATGGCAACAATCAACGAAATGAAGGATACATTGAAGTACGTGACGTTCATGGGAATCACACATATTATGAAGTTGCATATAGTTCCAACTTTACGGCAACAGATGTATTTAGGAATTGACTTTTGGAAGAAGTTCAAGATCGCACCAAAATGTGAAGTAAACATTATGCATGAGATTACGGTCTCGCAGTCTGAACGTTTAGAAGATTTAAAGTCCAAGTTTTCGCCCTTTGCGTAAATGGGACTGGGAAAGACCGATATGGAGGAGCATATTGACACCGGAGATGCTGAGCAAATAAAGCAAAACATTATCCGGTCTCGCTGCCATACAGAAGTTAATATATGAAGAGCTTGACTGGATGCTCTTTCTCGGTGTCTTTTAGGAGTCAAATAGCTCCTGGAATTCCCCAGTCGTTCTTGTTCGGAAGCCTGGAAAAGTACGCCTATGTTTAGATTCGCGAAAAGCTAACGAAATGACTAAAAAAGATGCGTATCTCTTGCCTCACATTTCGAGTTTATTAAGTCGTCTACAAGACACAAGGTATATATCCATTATAGATTTGAAAGATGCATTCTGGCAGGTCCCTCTTGAGAAGCAATCTCGTGAAAAGACTGCTTTTACAGTTCCAGGTCGTCCTTTATACCAATTTACCGTTATGCCATTCGGGTTGTGTTATGAGCCTCAACGTATGTGTCGTTTCTTGGACAAAGTGATCCCAGGTCGTATTCGGAAATACGGTTTCGTCTATCTAGATGATCTTTTAGTTGTAACTCCCGATTTTAATACACATTTATCATTATTAGAAGAAGTTGATTGGCATTGACGAAAGTCTGGTTTAACCATTAATGTCGATAAAAGTAGATTTTGCGTAAAAGAAGTTAAATATCTTGGTTATATTGTTGTAAATGGAATTTTAAAAACAGATCCTGGTAAAATTGAAGCCATTCGTGATTTTCCTTTGCCTAAAATGGCAAAACAGTTAAGAAGATTTTTAGGTATGACCGGATGGTACCAACGTTTCGTCGTAAACTATGTACGAGTATAGCAGCTCCTCTAACGGATGTATTAAAAACTTGTAAGACAGGATTTTGCATTTCTCTTGAAGCTGAAGAATCTTTTGAAAAGTTAAAGACAGCACTCTGCGAAGCACCAGTTTTGGCCACCCCAGAGTTCGCTCGTCATTTCTATATGCAATTCGATGCCTCCACAACCTGGGTTGTTGGAGTTTTGTTTCAAAGATATGATGATAATTCGGAAAAGCCCATCACATACTTTTCAAAAAAACTAAATTCAGCTCAGAGGAACTACAGTATCACTGAACTAGAGTGCTATGCTGCAGTTTTTTCTGTTAAAACGTTTCGTGCGTATGTTGAAGGTCATCTCTTTTCAATCATTACACATCATTCAAGTTTAAAATGGATTATGAATCAATCGGATCTTAGTGGTAGATTAGTACGATGGAGTTTGAAGTTGCAGGGATTCGAATTTTCAATTCAGCATCGTAAAGGCACACTGAATGTGGTTCCTGATGCCCTGTCGCGAATGTATTCCGAAGATTTCAGATCTGGAGTTTTGAATGGAGCTGAAGTTGATTTCAATTCTCCATATTTTTCTTCGGTAGAGTATGAAGAATTGAAATCAACTATCATCAGCAATCAGGATAGACTTCCAGATCCGTGTGTCGTCGATGGTTATGTTTACAGGCGCACAACGCCACGTTCAGGGGACCCAGATGCTGATGACCTTACTTGGAAATTATGGGTGCTGAAATTGTCGAATTGAATAATAGAGCTATCTCATGCTCCATCGAATTGTTCCCACGGAGGATTCCATAAAATATTGCATCGTGTCCGACAATATTATTATTGGCCAGGTATGATTACCCAGATACGAAATTTCGTAGATAATTGTCAAGTGTGTAAAGAAACAAAAGATACAACCAAAGTTTTAAACTACCCATGGGTAAATAAATTGAATCATCTAGACCTTTTCAATTCCTGTATATTGACTTTTTAGGTCCTTATCCCCGTAACATAGCTATCTTAACAGTCTTAGATGTGTTTAGCAAATTTGTATTCTTAGAACCCTTAAAAGCTGAAACAGCAGCTAATGTGTGTATATTCTTGGAGGATGTTATATTTTGTACATATGGATTGCCTGAAACAATTTTTACCGACAATTGTAAACAATTTATTTCAAAAACATTTCAAGAATTATTGAAAGTTTATGGGTTCAAGCATATCCGTACAGCGGTTCATTCTCCACATCCGAATGCAGTTGAAAGATAAAATCGATCTGCTTTAAGAGCAAATATAAAGGATGATCATAGCTCTTGGGATATTTATCTTCCTATTTTCTGTGTATAACCCCACTCATCTTTCCAATGAGTAAAATGCATCTTTTGTTTTGCGTGTCAAACTCGAGACAGTCAGATAAATTCAAGCTGCAAGGGCAACCTTGGCCCAAACTAAAGTAGATTTTGTTTAAAATACCGGTATACTTTATATTAGGGCAGTTCGGTTTTGTTTTCTCCTCTTGAGTCAAAGTCAAGATTGGATTACTTTTTGTTAATTGCAGAAATGAAAAGATTTGTTTAAAAAAATAACAATTAAGAAAAAATATAAAAAAGAAAGAAAATTCCGAAATTTTATAGGGCAAATGTGTTTTGCATAGCATATTAATTTTTTTGTGAAAGATTATAATTTTAATAGTACAAAATTATTGAATTGTTTAATTTCAAAGAAAATTTATAAAAAAAATTGTCGCACAAAGCAAAGTGTAGTTCATAATAATTTACACACTATCAAATTTTCCTTCTACAAATGCACACGCACACATAGACTTACATACACACACTATCAGATTTTCCTTCTACAAATGCATACACACACAAACCCGCAAGCGTACTCTATCATATTTGCCCATATACGTGTAATGTATATGTATGCTTGTATAGAAAATACTTAATGTACACACTGTTAGATTTACCTTCTGCAAATGCACATACACACGCATATATACACACATACACAAACTATCATATATTTGACTTCTACAAATACACATACTCACATACATACACGTGCACACGAACATAAAATTGCAAAATTCAGCATTAATAAAATTATTTCTCTGTAGGACATTTTCCTTTTTCATTAGGACAAAGTAATGAATGAAAAATCTTGCACATAATGTCCTTTTTTATTTGCAAAAAATTTGAACCGATTATCCTTACTCCTTTCTGATAAATTGTCAAAAATGTGAAAATAGCCAAAAATCACAAAATGTCCTTTAATATCCTTCTACTAGGAGTTTTTGAAATTTCTTTTTTTTAGAATATAGAGCATCTTAAGACGCATCTTTTGAGATGTAGAACATACCTGTATCATGTACTGTTACAGAGATATTGCTAAAATAAGAATTTTGACAAAACATTTTAAATGCGAATTGTGACCGATAGAGGGCTTTCCGACAAAAAATATTCCGTGACTTTTCTGATATTGTCGAGTAGAATCTGTGGTCAAAATTTCAAGAGGATCAGAGGGAACACCTTTTCGGAACTCCAGCCAATTGTTTAAAGTGTTAAAGAGTTTATAATAATATTATATAATTTTTGTGGGTTCTTTGTTATTAATAAATTTGAAAGGTAAGTTGCTAAAATATTCTTTGAATTTATATATGTATATATAATAAATATGTATATAATAATAAAGTTGCTAATTTTTCTAAATTTTATAAATGCATGATTCTCACTCTTTTTCCTTTTTTGGCAAATCATTGAAATATTACATTATTAATAAAATATAATTGAAATATTTATAAAAAATCTAATATTAATACTTACTTTAATATGCGTCTTTGTGTGTATATACCTTATTATACATTTTGGATATATAGATTAAAATTGTTCTATATATATAGAATATATATATATATTCATATGAATAAATCGCGAATATTGAAAAGATGATAAGGAAAATTAGTAAAAGGCATCTTTCACGTTTGATAAAAAAGGAAAAAGAAAATTTTGTGGAAAAAGTAATTCGAAAGGAGAAAGATAGTGCTGAAAGGAAAGACACTAATGAAAACAACTCTCACATAATGAATTCAATAACAGAAGTAAATGCTCCACTTGTTTTTGGTTCAGTAGAGAATCATCACAATAAAAAAATCTTAACTGAGGAAATAGAAAGTTCAGTGCATGAAAACAAATATTCCTTGGAAAAAAAGTTAAAAAAATGGTTCATAAAGTATAATATTTCTAGAAAAAGTTTCCAAGCGCTTTTGCAAATATTAAAATCAGAAAATATAAATGTTGCAACTTGTTCTGAAACAATTTTATCAAATAGAGACAGGATTACAATAAGAACAGTACCTCCAAGAGAATATTGGCATTAAGGAAAATTTGAAGAAAATATATTGCATATTAGAACATATTGAAGAAGTTGTTGAATATTGTAGACGGTTTGCCATTATATAAAAGTTCGGGATTAAATCTTTGGCCAATTTTAGGCAAAATAATAATATAAAATAATATAAAACAAGTGAAAATTTTTTTGATTGGTCCATTTGTTAGGTAAAAGCAAGCCAAATAATATTGAAAATTATTTACACGACTTTGTAAATGAAGTTGGAGATTTATTAGAAAATGGCTTTGTAATGTCAAATAAAATCATTCCATTTTCAATTAGAGCCTTTATTTGTGACACACCAGGCGATCGTTCCTTTGTGGTACGGTTGGACATACATCTTAAAATGGATGTAGTAAATGCAAACAAATTGGAAAAAAGGTACAAAATGTTGTAACATATACAGTACTCGAAGTGCTGAAATTCTTACTGATGAAGACTTTGCTGCAAGGAAATACCTACCTAATCATAAAAAATATTTTCAAAAAAGAGAAACACCATTAGGAAAAATAAGAATTAAATTGATTTCACAGTTTCCACTAGACTGTATGCACCTGCTAGATTTAGCTATTGCAAGGAAACTGTTGCTTCGATGCATAAACAATAAAACAAATTATAAAATCAGTCAGGAAAATAAACTTCAAATATCTGGCACATTAATTTCATTGTATAAATTTATACCAAAAGAGTATGCCAGAAAACCAAGAAGTTTGGATGAATTATTGAAATGGAAAGCCACCGATTTCCGGCAATTTATTTTATACAAGGGTATATTAACGTTAAAAAATAATAATATTCATGATGACTTTTATTATCACTTTTTATTAATACATTCCTTATCGATTATTACTATGCCACAGAAATTTTAAAAATAATATTGATACTATAAAAGAATTAATACAACATTTTGTTCAAAACTTTCCTAATGTATATGGAGAAGAAAGTATTACATACAATGTTCACAATTTACTTCATATCACGGACAGTGTTCACGAATTTGGAATGTTAACGGATTTCTCAGCATATGACTTCGAAAATTATTTATATATTTTAAAAAAAAAAATTAAAAAGCCCAATAAAATTCTTCAACAACTACATAACAAATTAAAATATGAAAATTTAATAAAAGATAATAGTGTCACAGGTTTCAAAAAAGATAACTCCAGACGCATTCATAGTTATATTTCTGATTCATATTCTATTAGCCTGTTAGAACCAGATAATTATTGCTGTATTAGACAGATGAAAAACTGATTGTTTGAAGACGGCTCTTAAAGCTAAGTAATTTCTTTACTGAACCATTTGAATCAATGCCTTGTCTAGGCATTACTGTTTCGGATGCAACATTTAATGATAAGGATGAAACTTTTAATTTAAATGAATTTGAATGCAAGTTCATGTGTCTACCTTATAATAATTTTTTATTGTTAATTCCTATTCTCCAGAACTGTTTGTAAATGTATGTAAAAATTGTTCATAAATTGAAAAGATGTTTACATTTTATACTCTTTTGAACTCGTATTTAATCTTCAATATATTTTACAGAAAATGTCATCTCCTTCAATTTTTGATAAACATTCAAAAAGAAAAATATTACAGGAAAATTATACTCCTACTAAAGTTGTAAAATACAATGCAGCGATAGGACATAACATACTCTCACCTTGTAAGCTAAAACTTCAAGCAAAACAAAAAAACCTATGGTAACAATACATTTTTTAATTCCAGCATATCCCAACAACATTTTACATTTTCCCGATTTATTTATACATACGTATATGTATTATACTTTTAAAATTACATATAATTTCAAATTCGATTGAAAAGAATTTGTAATGTAAATTCTAAATTATTTCATTTCAATTGAAATTTGAAATATTAGATGTAATGTAATGTAAATTCTAAATTATTTCATTTCAATTGAAATTTGAAATATCAGTTTTAAATTTTTGTTTTCAACGAAACTAAATATAAGAATGTTTCAGACCAAATAGAAAGTCAAAACAAAATAATAATGGAAACATTGGCAACACAGTCAATATACTTAAAAAAATTGTCAAAAGAGGATAATGACGTGCAAGGAAAACTATCTCAATTTCCTATAAATAACGTAGAAGAATTTGAAAATTTAGAAAAACAAATAAATGAAGAAAATATAAACATTTATGTAAGTTGTGTTGTATAATATGGGAATGGAGAGCGAAATCCAAAATGATATTAAAAAAAATTAAAAGTAAAATGTAAAATCATTCTTATGTATGATATACATATTAAAATTATATGTACTACATTTGAATATACGTATACTGTATACTGTATAATATGTAGATATAATTTCTTATATTCCTATATCCCATCACCATGTACTCGTATATCTATATATAAATATTCAAACATCTATTATCATTTATGTATATTTTCTGTCTTGTCTATCCATATTCAAAAGCAACATAATTCGATAATTCGATTGATTATTATTTCTATTTATTATTTTGTGTACTGTGAATAGTTCGATTTATTGTTTTTTTTTGTTTTGATTGTAAATAGTTTTGTGATTATGTATTTTTCTGTGTTATGCGTTTGGTTATGTTGTTTGTTTACTTTTGTGTTGTTCTGTTTGTACTATTTGTTTATGGTTTTGTGTTATTTGTTATTAATTTATTTATTTGTTATTATTATTATTTATTTAATTTTTCATTTATAATAACTTTTATTTTTCTTCTTTCTTTTTCTTTTTTTCAGATTAAAAAATGTTGAATGACAATATATGACAGACAATATATTGTCTGTGATAATATGTAGATATAATTTCTTATATTCCTATATCCCATCCCCATTTACTCGTATATCTATATATAAGTATTCAAACATCTATTATTATTTATGTATATTGTCTGTCTTGTCTATCCATATTCAAAAGCAACATAATTCGATAATTCGATTGATTATTATTTCTATTTATTAGACTGCAAAGCAAATAGTCTAAATCTAAATTAATAAATACATTGTAATGGAGCACTAAAATTATCTGCTCCAACGCATGAAAAAATTTTAATATCTACATATTAAAACAGAAAGCATCGCATTCAAATATTATTTAGTTTTTTCTATGAGGTATGCGTTAGAATGGAGCACTTAGAAAATTTGCTCCAACGCATCAATTTTTATAATTATTTATATTTATAATTTAGTGCTTTCAATGGTTAGGTATACACGAATGTTAGTTAACAATTTTTTAATTCTTAGTACTAAAAAAAACTACTTTTTGAAGATTGATCTTTATTCTACGAGTTGCAAAAATTAACTGACCTTATTTCTAATTATTCTTAAAGTTAAAATTTTCCATAATTCTAGAAAAATAATAATTTGAATTTCCCACGAGTACCAAATAAATTGAAAGCAGCATTTCTGCTAATGCAAGCATTAAATTACATGAAAAACAAAAGTATTAAATTACTGCAATGCTAGCTTGCAATTTATTTGGTTTAACAAAAGTTTGAAAAACAAGTAATTTGAAATTTATACAAAATTATTATGAAAAATAAAATTTTAAAGAAAAAAGAAAAAAAAATACATTGTTCTTATTTTATGTAAAAAGAGCATGGTGTTAACTCTTCCCCCTCGAAAGATCCGCGTCCCGTGGATTATATTTGCAATTCGACGGCCTGCAATTCTTGTTGATTTGTGGCTTCTGCTTGAGTGGAGATGATCTTGGGAAACAGTACCATTTCCTGACGGCTTTTTCTTCTTTATTTGCGAAGGATGAGGATGATGATACCCAAAACAATCGATGCAACCGTACCATAACTCACAGCATGTGTTATTTGTTGTGTTGTGGATATCTTTTTCAGCTTCTCGACGTTGTTAAGGTGTAAGTTGTGTAAGTACTTCAGGTCGAGTTTGATGCCCTTTCCAGTGATGTTAGATTGCAGTATTGGCGAAGGGATTTGGAACGCCTTAATCTCCTTGTTCGTGAATTCTTCTCCATTTATCCTTGCCGTCTCGTTACTGTATTGCACCAGAAAGCTTCCTTCAAGGTGTTTGCTGAAGTTGCCATAATTGATTTCTCCTTTGAAATTGTTCAAAAAGATGGTGTTATCATCTAGAGCCTCAATTTCTGCCTCAGTGCAATGTTCTTATTCACAACTGGCATTTTGACCCTTGATTAGTTTGCTGATGCAATGGTCGTCGTCGATTCTGCGCAATTGATTGTTCTGGCATATGGTTGTATCTTTAAAGGTCCTACAGTTGCTGGTAATACCGAATTGTTCATCCTGGTTTATGAGCAGTTCCTTGTATTCAATTAGGAAGACCTTTTTGCTGTTTTTTGTAATTGACCTTATTAGCACGTGGTTGTACTCATCCTTGCTTGTCTTAGGCATCGATATCACGTATAGCAGCGTACAGTTTTTAATCATCATTGTTGGTGCTGCATACTCGATGGCATCGACATCATTAGCATACGGCAACGTCTCGACTTCAGCTATAATTTGGTTGATTTCTCGTCTATCCAGGAGGTTGGTGTTGACGATACCTGCCTTGGCTAGCTGCGCTTCTCGTACTAATTCTTTGATTTCTTCTTTAATCAGGATGACCTTGTTGAAGGTGGTTTGTTGAAACCTTTCATCAGAATCCTCACTGAGGTGGTTGATGACCTTATTGTACTCTTGCAGAATCTGGTGCGATGTATCCATTAGTACCTTGTTGACCTTGTACTGCTCGTTGTTATTCTCTATTATCTTGTTCTGGCTTTCCACGATTTTGTCCCAATCAGCAGCATTTGGGTTGCCCGCGATCCACTTCCAGGCTGATCCGATCCAATTTATGGAGCGTCGATTTCTGGGTGGATGTCCTCTAAGTTCACTTATTAGATTTTCGATGTGTTGTAGCTGGTAGTTCAACTGGGGTTTGAGAAAGCTCTTAGGATCAATTTGTTTGACGGTCAATCGCATTTTTGTTAGAACCTTTTCATAGTTGGCTAAATTAATAACGTGTACTAACTTGAAATTTCCATTAATAACCTGTCCTTGCCCTTGTTTGTTGGTTACTATTGGTGTGCTGTATTCGTAAATGTTGCGTGATAAATGAGTGCGATAAAAATGAAACTAAAAGAAAGATAAATTTTTAATCTGATGAATTCTGTAAGTTTTTTATTTGAGTTTTGTGTATTCGTCTTCCAGATACGGTGTTTACTGTGACTTTATTGTCTTTAGCTACTATTTCTTTTTTAAATTTCGGCTTATTCTTTCCCTGAATTTGTTTAACCGCGGTATATATTACGTCGCCAGGCGCGTAGGTTTTAGGTTTGGTTCTTTTTTGATTTTCTTTACTAATTTTGTTTTTTTGATTTCTTTTAATGCGATCAATTAAATTTTCATTCACTTGGTTCTTGACATTAATTAAATTTTGATAATTGATCCGTTGTGTCCTTCCGAAAAATATATCACTGGGTTTTTTTCCCGTAACCGAATGTATAGAGTTGTTGTAACGATCCACTGCGATGTTGGTCAGCTCCTTGAATGTGAGATCTTTGTGTTCTTCTTGTAGGCATCGCATAATCTCTACGACTGTAGAGTGAACCCTCTCAACGTTTCCGTTGACTTCACTCCTTTGTGACGGTGTTAGATACACTTCTATACCCAAGGTTTTCAAATAGTCGATTATAATTGGACTCAAAAAGCTCTTTTCGTTATCCATTACCATTATTCTCGGTGCTGTAAAGAAGTGGACGATTTTAATTATTTTATCCCTTAAGTGCATCACCGATTTATCTTTAATGTGGAAGAATTTGGCAAATTTTGAAAATTTGTCAACACATGTGATGAACTTTTCATTCCTCATTTCGATTATGTCGATATGGAGAATTTCTGCAGGATAAGTAGGTAAAGGTGTTTCCTGTAACTCTGGCTTATGAGGATGTCGATCGTACTTATTGGTGTTGCAGATTTCACAATTCCTGGTATATTTCTTAATTAGTTTTGACATCTGTGGGAAGTAATACTTTTCGAGAATCTGTTCTTTATTCTCCTTCCAATTTCGGTGAGCTCGTTTGTGTTCCTGTTGGATAATATTGAACTTGTCCTCTTCATTAGCAATGTCCTGAACTATTCTCTGAGTAATACGTATTTTGTAGCTGGCGAAATGTTCTCGATAAATGTCCTGGACCATTTGAATATATGCTTCTGGAATCTTCAGTCCATTCAATAAGGTTGGATGCAATCTTTCCTTTCAGCGATTGCAGCTGGTCCTTATTGATTTCCGGCAATTGAATGTAATGTCGATGATACGAAGGATGTGGTTCTTCGGTAGTGTCACTCTCATTGCCGTGCCTGATGATTATTTGGTTTCGAAATACATTTCTCGGTGCTTCACAATGTGGAATAAGTCCAGTACCATCCTTTTCAGCACTATGTATAGTTTCAGTAGATGATGAGGTTAACACATTAGCTTCCAGCTGTAGTCTCGACAACGCGTCGGCCACCTTATTTGTTATTCCTGGCTTGTAGACTAGTTCGTAATTGTATTCCTCAATTCTGGCCTTCCATCTTTTTAATTTGGCATTGTTATTGCGGTTACTAAGAGTGAACGTCAGCGGTTGGTGGTCTGTCAGGATCTTCTTAGCTCCGTAAAGATAATTCCTAAGATTATCTAACGCCCATACTATGGCCAATAATTCTTTCTCATTAGTCGCGTAATTTTCCTCGGTTTTGTTGAGCGATCTCGATATGTAAGTGATTGGACGATCTTCCCCAATCTCCCCCTGGGATAAATCTGCACCAATCGCATGATTAGACGCATCGGTTGTTAATATGAACGGTTTTTCAAAGTCTGGAAAAATAAGAATTTCTGAAGATGTTAATGTTTCTTTTAAATGTTTGAAGGCCTCCAGCTCTTTTTCATTCATTTTTATTTGGATGTTCTTTGATTGATTCGCTTTCACCTGTACATTTATCCCTCTAGTCAGGTTCGTTAAGGGCTTAGCAATTTTTGCGAAGTCCTTAATGAATCGTCTGTAATATGATGTTAAACCAAGAAAGCGTTTTAACTCTTTCAAATTCTCAGGAGGTTTGATTTTCTGAATTGCTTCAATCTTCTTGGGATCTGGTTTTATTCCCCGATTTGTAATAAGGTAGCCAACAAATTCAGTTTCTGTTTTCAAAAATTCGGTTTTGTCCAAATTTACACGAAGATTCGCTTCTTCCAGCCTTGAGAATATTTTTTCGACATTCTTCAAATGCTCATTCTCATTTCGTCCTCCAAATATGATGATGTCGTCGATGTAATCATAGCATATTTTGCCGATAAATTCCTTCAGTACATCGTCTATCATTCTTTGAAAGATAGTGGGAGCGTTTTTTTAGTCCAAACGGTAACCGTGTGAACTCATACTTCCCATTCATGGTTGAAAAGGCAGTTTTCGGGATGTCGCATTTTCTCATTTTTATTTGGTGGAATCCTGACGTCAAATCTATTGTAGTAAAATACTTTGAATTACCGAGACTAGCGATGGTGTTGTTTATGTCAGGTATAGGATACGTGTCTGAAATTGTTACAGCATTAAGTCTTTTAAAATCGATCACCATTCTATATTTTTTTATCCCGGAAGCGTCCATTTTCTTCTCTACAATCCAGATTGGTGAATTGTAGGGGCTTTTAGATGGTCGTATTATTCCGTCTTGCAATAACTTGTTGATTTGTTCCTCGACTTCTTGCCTCATATTAACTGGGTAAGGGTATGATTTGGTGTAAATTGGTTCATCAGTGAATATGAATTATATAGTTTTCATAATTTTAGAAATTTTTACTTTTATACTTTATTGATACCATTAATTGTAGAATAGTATATCGGATTTCCTAATTTTTCTTCAGAAAAATTGTTTAATATGTTTGGTTTAATTATACTTGTAGTAGAACCCGTATCTACGAGACATTTAATAGTTTGATTTTCGATTGTTACATGGATCATTGGTAAAATACTTTCCGAGGCTCTTCTATAAAATTTACGGCTTCTTGTACATTTTCGATTTCCATTGGTTCGACGCTATTTCCAATATTAGTACTATTATTCTTATAATTGTTCGTAAATTGTCGGTTTTGTAAATTTTGTCCGTATTGTCTAGAGTTATGATTGTAGTTTGTTTGTCTCCTAAACTGTCCTGAGTCATTGTTATAGAATTGTTTTTTAAATTGACCAGAATAATTCTTGTTATGAGTATCAGAATTTTTAGAATAATTATATTGAGGTTTCGAAATAGAATTACTTTTATTAAACGTTACATTTTGCTGATTTACATTCACATGTTTTTTATTTGAAAAATTTTCACTATGTTTAACATTTTTTATTTTTCTATGATTGAAATCTATTGTTCTATTATCATCTAACAATTTTAATTTAGCATACTTATTATAAATTTCTATTATATTGGCATTATCGGGAATATGGGCTCTTATATTTCCATCGATTTTTTCAATTAATATTTCGACTAGATCTCTATCAATATTTTCTGGTTTATATATTTCGGGCTTTCTTTCGTCGAACTCGTAGAGCTCATTCAACATATAATTAACACTTTTAAATTCATCAAATAACTCTCTCAATGTACTTACCTTGACTTGTCTGCAATAGTTGAACAATTCAGCATAACTTCGATGTGGTTGAAAATATTGTCGTAGTTTCTCTTTAACCTTATTCCAGGTGAGATCGTTACCCAATTGTCGGATACAATTCTGTGCTGGACCAATAAGTTTTTCGTTGAAGACAATCTGCATTGCATAAGTTAAAAGTTGTTGGTTGCCGTCACAAAGTATAGCTGTTGTCTCCACTGATTTAATAAATGATGCTAAACTATTATTCTCACTACCATCATATGATTTTAATCTTTTAAATTGATTAAGAACACCTTCAGCACTTAAATTAAACATATTTGAATTGTTTTGTGGTGGACTATGCTGTTGCTGTCTATATTGATTAAGTTGTAATTCTTGCTGTTGTACCACTTGTTGTAGTTGTTCGATTTGTTGTTGGAGTTGCTGGATCTGTTCTGTAGTAGCCATTTCACTATTTTTTTGTTCACTTCGATTTTGATCAAATAATTTGTTTCGATTTTTATTCATACACTTTTATTTGAATAATTTATGAACTTATTTTCACTTTATCGGTTATATTTAATATAATTTTATATTTATTTTATTATTATATGTATATATTTTATTTATATATATAAATATATATGTATTTATATTATTATTTATTTAATTATTTATATTTATATTATTATATTTATATTTGAAAACTTTAGTTTCGATCACTGGATTGCTAATCTTTTGATAGCAATCCTACCGACTGCGCCACTTACAAATTCACTCACTTTTTATGAGTAAAAAAAAAAGAATTTTTATTTTAATAAAACTTCAGTTTTATTATGTTTTAACAATTTTTATTTAACTAAAAATATTTATTTTACACTTAGATTTTTTAAATCATACAATTTATAATATTAAACTTAAGTTTAACAATTTTACTTTAATATATTAGATCTTTTGATCTAACTCTTACTATGTATCACTTAGAAGTACAACTACCGACTGACTTTTTACTTAGTTTTAGAATTTTGATTTTCAAATATTTTATTAAAATATAGTAATCTGATATTCTTCATATAATACGATGAGCATTAACATGAACATTCTTAAAAACTAAAAGTTTGCAGTCATCATATTTTCATGAGAATTCTAAAAACAACGTGACCGGAAATTTTGTAAAAAAAATGATTTATTCTACATATACGAAAAGAATGTTACATCAGATATTTTATTTAATTTGATATTTTAATTTCAATTCTTCAAAGTTAAGACTATGGGAATTTTCCATAGGAATTTGGCTATCTGATGTAACTTACGCGGTGGTATCAAAATCTAGTCGCAGTCAGATAGCTTTTCAAAATAATTAAAAATCAACTTCTAAAATGTATCCTAATTCTGAATCAGATGGAATTTTAAGAAAATCTATATTATTTCTATCATATTTTCAACCCATTTGAATTCTCGTTAAGGAAGTGGTTGAGACATTCCCCGACCATACAAATTATTAGGCACACGGTACATGTTTTTGAATATCTGTTGTATATGAATTTTGCGAATTTGGTGAACAACCACTAACTTCCTAAAGAATGTACTCAAAGTCTGCATAAATGACGAATTGTACATCTAGCTGCTTTTCATACTCCTTGAATTTTAATATGTTATCCTTAGGTTGGGGCAACTTTGTTATTATTTTGTTTCATTCATCTTTATGTTGGTTATAGGCGTCTTCATCTTGAAATCTTCATCTTCATCTTCAATTAGTGGAATTCCCAATAATTAGAAAAAATGTTATACATTACCTGCATTTGTAGAAAAGTAAAGGCCTTTTTTCTTAATTTCGTTATATAAAGGCGGTGCAACTGGTTAAGAACTATTTTTGTTTTTATGACATATTTTGACAAATATTTGACATTTGACAAATAATTCAAACTGTTTTATATCTGCAATTTTATTTGGGAATTCCAAGCCGCTAAAATTTAGTTCAACATTATCTTGTAATTTTATTTTATCTACTGAAATATCATTAATATTATAAGAAGATGTTCTGTCGGAATAATGAAGAACTGTAATGCTGATATTATAGCCCATTTAAAACAAAATTGATCTGAATTTTTAACATTTATGCAAGCTGTTGAATCCAGTCAACATGATTCAACCTGAAAATAAAAAATAGAAAAATATTAGAAAAAAAATATTATAAAAATGATTCAAAAATTGTTTGAAGAAAATGACTAAATTTGTACAATAAGATGTTGAACCACCAGTACTTAAAATTAAAAAGAAAATAAATAATTATAATAACACTAAATAATAATAACAGGCAACACAAAACAATAGAGCACTAAACATAAAAATAGAACAATACATAACATAACCAACATAACACAGAAATATGAGCAATCATTATACAAACAATTATATCTTCAGCGAGATTGTTTGTAATAATTTGTTTTAATTTACACTTTTCACTAACGAGTAAAATAATTTTTTCATCAAAATTATTATTTTTTTTTTTGTTGTGAATTAAGTGTATTTTACCGACTGCGCCAGAAATATTTAGAAATAGTTATTGGGATTGGTTTTAAGTTTTTATGAAAAAATAAAACAATTATAATTTCTTTTTCCAACAAAAATAAACTTTATTTCTTTACAATTTCCTTTACTCTAAAAGAACTCTAACCGTGACAAAAACTGAAAACGAACTAACTAACTTTTTTACATATTACTTAGTTCTAAATTACATTTTTTTGTTTTTTTTCTTTTTAATTGCTTGAGAAGAAAAAGTGAACATGTTTTTATCGTTTTCCCACAAATATTAGACGCGTGGTCAGCAGTTTTAGTTTTTCAGATTTAGCGGGAACGGAAATTCGCGAAATATGATAATTTTGTTTTTCTGAATTTAAAAAAAATAAAAAAAGTTTAACATACATAGCATTATATTACTATATAGAATAAAAACACAATTCCTTTACAATTCGTTATAAAATTTATTTAAAAAAAATAATATCTTAAAAACTAACAATTCAAAAAATCTTAAACTAAATTACAATATTGAATACAATTGAAAGATTTAAGAACTCGAAGTATTTCTAATTCATGAAGAACTTCTTCGACACTACTAAGAATATCTTTGATGCCTTGTGCATTCTCAGATTTTACAAGGTGCATTTTAAATAACTTTTCTAATTGCGTGTTGATTAAAGCCTTGTTATTATTGAATCGGTTTACCAGTGCAAACCATGCCTTTGAGTAATTCGCTGCTGTTATTTCAAAGGTTTTCAATACTCTCGCTGCTTCACCATAAACACATGATTTCAAGTAATGTAGTTTCTCGACATCTGCAATTTCATCATTTCAATGTATCAAAATAACAAATAAATCTCTAAAAGATCTCCATGATTTATATGTTCCATCGAATTTCGGTAGTTCAATCGGAGGTAATTTTACTCTTGATTTTGGCATAGTCACCATAGTAGTAGAATTATAATTTGATTGGGCTGTTGTATTTATCAAGGAGATTTTTTCTTCTAATTCTGTGATTAGGTCGAAGCAAGTTTCTTCAAAATCTTTGAATTTATTCTGATCCATATATTTTGTAGTGCTGTTTGCATCTTCGGCTTGACATATCTGATAATGATTTTTCCGGAAACTATCTGATAATTCGTTCATTTTTTTTATTCTGCGTTCATAAACACTAACTGGTTTGTTTTCGTTTAGATTTTTCTGATACCATTTGTTAAGTCTTTTAATTCTACTGTCAATATATTTTGTAATTTAATTAAATTTTGAATATTATCCATTTTATCTTGTTTCTTTTTTTTTCGAAGTTTTTGGTTTAACTATTTACAAATATATATTTTTATAAAATTTTATATCAAAAATAAAAATTGTGTTCTTAATCTATCCGGCTCGAAGGACCAAATGTTAAATCCACTTAAAAGATTAACATTAAAAATAAAAAGGTGCTAATTCATAAAATTTTATATAGAATAAAAACACAATTCCTTTACAATTCGTTATAAAATTTATTTAAAAAAAATAATATCTTAAAAACTAACAATTCAAAAAACCTTAAACTAAATTACAATATAGAATACAATTGAAAGATTTACTATTTTAAAATTGACAAAGCAAATTGTTTTAAGTTGTTCAATTTAATTATATTTAATTGGAAAACTAACTCAAATATTCAAATTTTAAATTTATTAATCAAATATCAATTTCAATGTTTACAATTTGAAATTTATTAATTTAAGTGTTTACAATTTAAAAATTTACTAATTCAAGTATTACAATTTAAAGATTTACTAATTCAAGTATTACAATTTAAAAATTTCCGGAAATTATTTGTATTCAAAATTTAATTAACAAATTCAAAAAAATATGCAAAAAATAAAATTTACTATTTTACTTATAATGATAATAAATAGTTTGTGTCTTAGCTCAACACGATGATGAATTAGTGAATTATCAAAAATATCGATGGTTTAAAATTTTGATGTAGATGTCGCTGAAGATAGTTCCGGTGATGGTAATGATATTTACCGTCGGTAAATCACAATTTAAATTTGGTAGTACGACGATAAATTTTTATGAAGAAACTTCAATTCTGCTGGTTGAAAATACTTAAATTCGTATTGTCTCGGCAATAGAAATTTTTCTAAGTTTAAACAGCGATGTTGATTAGAAATTTTCTATAAAAAATTTCTAAGTGTTGAACAGCGATTTTCTCCAAAAAATCTCGTAAGTATTTTCTTCGGTGATGTAAAAAATTTTTCTAAATCCGATGCTGACGAAAAATTTCTAAGTATTTTTTCTTCGTTTATTAGAAAATTTTTTAATGTAAAAATTTTCTAAGTCCAACGCAGCGTCGATTAGAAATTTTCTTTAAAAATTTCTAAGTATTTTTTCGGTGATTTATTAGAAATTTTTTCCAAAAAAATTTCTAAGTGTTTTTTCCTAATTTTTTTTCCCTAAATTCTGTAAAAAAATTGTAAGTTTTTTTACAGAAATTCCTACGTTCCCTATGTACTAGCTCAATACGCTAGATTTTTGAGGACTCAATACGTCCAATTGTTTTTGGTCTATTTGTTTTCTCTGCTTCAATCTCAATACGATATTATACACAGATAATCGCAAAAAGACAAATTTTTCTGCGAATCGCAACCCTTTATATACCAAAATTTGCAAACTCTGGAATTTTCTATTTTCCCCGTTGGTGATAAAATTTCTATCTGTCTCATCTTCTCGTCTTTTTTTATGAAACCGTTTTGTTCAAATTCTGTCCGGTAATTCAAATGACAATTTATGGTAAGTGTGAATAACTCTGACTGGTAAGTATATTCAGCTGGTACCTTTTTGACAGTTTTGACATGGTCGTATGTTATGTAATGTCTATTATATGTATTCAGATATTATATTTGTATATGTATTATATATATTATTATATAAATATATTATATGTATTGCAATGTTTTTATTATACGTGATATTTTGTGTTGTGTTGTTACAATAATATGTATACTGTGATAGTTATGTTGTGAATGTTTTTTAATTTGTAATTATTATTTTTGTGATTAGCGTTTTTGTGATATGTTTTATTAATGCATTATATTTTATGTTATATGTATTTGAATTATATTGTGCAGTGTGAATAGTTTTATTTGTTTTATGTTTGTAAATAATTTTGTGATTGTGCATAGTTTTGTGTGATATGTTTTTGGTTATGTTGTTTGTTTACTTTGTGTTGTTCTGTTTGTGTATTTGTTTATGGTTTTTGTGTTATTAATTTATTTATTTATTATTATTAATAATTATTTTTATTTTTAATAACTTTTATTTTTTCTTTTTCTTTTTCAGATAAAAATGTTGAATGACTATTCAACATTGTGCCATATAATTTTATTGATAAACTTTTGCTTATTATTTGTGCATATGTTCACGATCCACTTTATTGTCCAGCTGAATATGTTGACCATTATCAAAGATAATACAGTCCTACTAGATGAACCATTTCATTTTTTTTATTTAAATGTTTGTATGTTTTCCAAAAATAAAGATCGAAAAAGTTTTTCGAAACAATATCGAAAAAGAGCGGAAGTTTATAATTCAGGAGGGATGTAAATATGAGAGAAAAATAAGAATATTTATATAGAAGAATTAGTTTGTCAGTTGCATGACTGGTTTATTGAATTTTATATGGTTTTGAGTGGTACCATCACTTATTTGGGGTGCGTTCATGAACATTACTTTAACCATACTCATGGTGTAGTATAGTTTAAGCAAAGTTATGTTATACTACAGCAACGCGGTTATTACCATAGTAGTAGCAATAAATTATCATTTAGCTGTCAAGTCAAGTTTAAAAAATTTTACATATTATAATTATTATATTTTTTGTTTGTCAAAAATTAATTATTTTTTAAAAATGAAGTTTAAAACAAAATTAATTAATTTCAAATAAATTAAATTGAAATTTTCACAATTCACAACAAAAAATTAAATGACAAACGATTTTTTATTGTCAATGTCATTACCACTTAAAGGCTTACTATCGTTATTATCGTTAACCATGCTCTCGAGGGTTAATTTTTGACATCAAATAGTTAAAAATTTACTTTACTACAGATGTTTATGAACGCTAAAAATTCATGTTGGTAGTTATGTTTTACTATGCCATCACCATTTTGAACGACAAATGATAACTATAGTTAACTATAGTAACGTTTATGAACGCACCCTTGATATGATATTATACTTGAATAAGTAAAAACAAATGGATATTTTGTAAGCAAATGCTTTAGAATACAACAATTGACAATAGGGCTGTTTCAAATTTTTTTTTTTTTATTGTATTGAGTTGATCGTCGTATTTAATATATGAATGGCTTGAGAAAGGAGGTATTTCATATTTCATGTATTTTTATATATGTAAGTATGTATTGTTATGTCAATATGCCTTGTCGCGTGCTATATGATCTGACATAAATTACTACTACTACTTCTAATTGAAATACATATATAGAATTGTATTTATATCAAAGACCATATAAATATATATATTTATATGGTCTTTGGTTATATGTATTACCTGTATAGGTTTACATTATTTTCTGATGAAGGATTGTAGAATATTTAGCAACAGAGGTTTTTACGTATGCATACATTATAATTACTCTAGCATTTGTACTGTACTCTATACATTTATATGGTCTTTGATTATATGTATTACTTGTATAGGTTTACATTATTTTCTGATGTAGCATTGTAGAATATTTGGCGACAGAGGTTTTTACGTATTCATACATTATATTTGCTGTAGCATTATACCAGAGATACTATATAAATACATATAAATATGTTTTTACATAGTATCACAGATCAGACACTTATCTGTGATAGTATATAGTATCTTTGATTATACATAATATATGTATGTAGGATATGAATCACCCTGCAACAGCAGATAATTCTAGAAATCGTTATATTATTTGTATTTCGAATATTATTGTAATTTGTAATTTTCTTATATATAAATATTTGAAATAGAAAACAGTTAGGTATATTAATTATTATCAGAAAATTTATAAAAATAATAATAGCAGTAGGTAGCAAATGAAGGTAGGTAGTAAGTACATAGTACATACTACATAATTTTTAACAGTAGTGATCACAGTGGTACAGTAGTAAGAGTGTTTTACAGTAGTACAGTATAGTGGTTATACAGTAGACAGTAGTAATTTTTTTATAAAGTTATATTTTTAAAATTTCTATTTCTTTGTGTTATATATTTTATTTTATATAATTTTTTTGATATTTCTTTTAAAATAAAAATAAATTTTGGATTAAATTTTGGAATAAAATTGGTGATATTTTCATTTCAAATACTACAATTGGGGGCTCAACCAATTTTTTTTAAATCTAAAATTTGTAAAAAAAAAAAAAAAAATTTGTGAAATTTGTGAAATGGGTAGAAAACGAAAAAGTATTTTAAATTCAACGTTGTCTAATCAAAGTCAACGTGAAGAACATATTTCTCCTGATCTATACAGAGAAATCGATGTGTTAATGCCCCCATTTTCCGGCACCGATAATACCAATATCACCACATGGCTTACAGAATTTGAAAATTTTGCACACATGTTTCAGTGGGATAATATTCGGAAACTAATATATTGTAAAAAACTTTTGAGAGGACCAGCAAAAGCATTTGTCGATTTTGAAGTAAAACCATTTGATTACGAAGTATTAAAAGAAAAATTATTGGAAGAATTTAAGCCAAAAATCAGCAGCGCCAACGTGCATGAACAGCTAAAACAGAGAAAAAAGCTCAAACATGAAACATACCAGGAATATCTGTACCACATGTTAAATATTGGATCACAGGCTTCTGTTGACGATAAATCAATAATTATACAATATATAATTGCAGGTATACCAGATGACGAGGTAAGCAAACTTTTATTATATGATGCTCAAGCCTTAAGTGAATTCAAGCATAAACTGAAAATATATGAAGAATTTAAAAAAAATACAACAGTAACTAAACAAGACAATCAAAATTTAAAAGACAGTGATAAAAATAAAGTTAAAATAAAACGGTGTTACAATTGTGGTTCGGTAGATCATCCATTTTATGAATGTCCAAATAAAGATAAAGGACCGAAGTGTTTCATTTGTGATAAGTTCGGACACCGAAGTCATAACTGTCCTAATCGTGTTAGCCGCGCTAAGAAAATTCCGGAACAATCTAACGAAGAAAAATCTAGAACCAAAATTATGTTTCTTTCAAATTCAAATTTTAAAAACTATTGTAAAGTTTCTTTGTTTAATAATGAATTTCAAGGTCTAATAGATACCGGTAGTGACATTTCCCTTATAAAAGAAAGTGAATTTAATAAACTTGGTCTAAAAATAAATGACTTGAACTCCGTTGGATTTAAAATATCAGGACTCGGTAGTGAAATTCAAACAAAAGGTTATTTTTCATGTGATTTGAAGATAGACAATAATGAATTTAAGAATGTAGCAATTTTTGTAGTTGAAGATAACGTAATGCAGCCTTCTTTCATTGTTGGTATGAATTTACTTAGTCAAGCTGAAATTCTGATTACACAAAACGGCATTAAAATCAAACAAAATCCAAATTGCAATGAAATTGATTTTAGTTCCAGTGAAACTAAATTTGTACAATCTTTTGTTGTTGAGAAAAGTGACTACCCTGATACAAATCACATAAAAGACAAACTTATCAGAAAACAAGTTGACGACGTTATAATGAATTATGTACCAAAAAAATGTCGTGACGCGCCCATTAAAATGGTAATCACTGTTCTAGAGAATACTCCAATTTATCATCCCCCGCGTAGACTAGCACCTAAAGAAAATCATTTCGTTAAGAACCAAATAGAAGAATGGCTTGAAGACGGTATCATTCGTCCTAGTTTTTCTAACTTTGCGAGTCCTATCGGATGACACTTTCCGTTTATGCGTTGACTATCGCTCACTAAATAAAATAGTCTACAGAGATCGATCTCCAATTCCCAACATGAAGAGCAAATTGATCAGCTATACGATGCTAATTATTTTAGTACCCTAGATTTGACTAACGGATTTTTCCACGTACCGGTAGACGAAGGAAGCATACGATATACTGCGTTTATAACACCATATGGACATTTTGAATTCATGAAAATGCCATTTGGTTTGTGCAATTCACCGTCAACGTTTCAGCGATTTATTGACTCTGTCTTCCAATCTTTGATACAAGACAAAAAATTGTTAATCTATATTGATGATTTGATAATACCATCAAAAACAGAAGAAGACGGACTCAATTCTTTACTTCAAGTAATGCAGATAGCTTCAGAATATGGTCTTCAAATAAAGTGGAAAAAATGTCAAATTTTGAAAACAAAAATTGAATATCTGGGTTACGTAATTTCGAACGGAAAAATCGAACCTTCAGTAGAAAAAGTTAAAGCTGTTCTTGGTTTTCCTGAACCAAAGACAACACATCAGCTTCAGAAATTCCTGGGTCTTGCATGATATTTCAGAAAATATTACAATATTTGGGCAACTCTCGTACATAAATCTTTTTTCTTTAAAGTTTGCTCAAAAGCCTTGCAGTCAGTAACTCTTTCCTACATGGTTTAATAACAGGTAACGATTTTTCTTTTAATTCAATATTAAAATTTTTTACAAAACAACCCAGACCTGAAAAATTTTCTTTCCATTTATCTATAATGTCTTCTTTTGTTATATTAGTAATAGAATTTAGTTTTTTAATTAATTTTAATTGTAGGCATGATTTTAATCCTAGTATTGGAGTAACGTCTCCTTTAACAACAATAAATTTTAATGTTTTAACCTGATTCCTAGCACAGCATTCAAGTAAAACTTCACCAATTGAATCTAATTGACTGCCACCATAGGCTACTAACTTTACATCAACTTTATATAACTTTATGTTTTTAAAATATTTATACACTGCGAAAGGTAGTACATTGACATCAGCACCTGTATCTAATTTAAAATTTATGACTTTATTTTGTATTTTTATTAATTCATACCACGATTTGCTGTTAAATTCATTACATGTATTAATTGTATGTATGTAAAAATTTTCCTCATCTTCATTATCAAATATATAATTATTGTTTTGCATTTTCCTTTCATATTGTTTTTCATAATAAATTTCATTAATTTCTTTTGTTGTGCATACAATAGCGAAATGATTTTTTTTGTTGCATTTTTTACATTTCTGACCGTATGCTGGACACTTTCCATATTCATGTTTTTTATTACAATATTTACATTCTATTATTTTATTTGATAATGAAGTTTTATCATTTTTCTTAATATTATGTTTAAAATTTTGATTAGTATTTTTAAACTTATTGCTATTTTTAGTGTGATTTTTATCTGTATATGCAAATATGTTATGATTAAGATTATGTTTGTTAGTATTTTTACTTAAAGAATTGACCTGTGATAATGATCCCGTTGCCGTACTTTGGATGTTAGATGACTGAGTTCGTGAAATTTCTGCAGTTTTCGCTAAGTCTATTGCTTTAGCCATGGTAAGTCCTTCCGTTTCCAGTAATTTCTTTTGTAGGGTTTTGTCTGCCACTCCAAGAACTATTCGGTCTCTAACCATCCTCTGTTCTAATGACCCATAACCACAGTTTTTCACTTGTTTTTTTATTTCCATTAGAAAATTATCAAATGGTTCACCTTGCTTTTGGTTTCTGCTCCAGAAGATAAAGCTTTCATACACCTCATTTTTTTTTTGGTTCACAAAAATTTTTAAATCCCTCTAGTACTCTGTCATATTTTTTCCTCTCTTCGTCTGTTAACTCCAATGTATTAAAGACTTCAATAGCTTCAGGTCCTAATGAATTTAAAAGTATTGCTATTTGCACTTTTTCATCTTTTTTGTTTAACTCCATTGCCTCAGCAAATATTTTAAAATTTTGCTCAAAGATTCTCCAGTTTTCCGCCAAATTTCCCTCTAATTTTAACTCATCCACTTTTTTTATGTAATCCATATTTTCGTTGTAATAAATAATATCGTATTTTCCCGGACGTCCACGCTTTCCATTCTCTCTCTGCATTAACCTTAGTTTTTCTGGTAGTTTATGTACACCCATATAATTAATTTAATGTTTCTTACAATAACTTATTGTTATTTATTTATTTGTAATTTTCACTAATAATTATTAAACATGTTTTTGTTTTTTTTTTTTCATTTAATTAACACTTTTTTCAAATTTAACTAATTAACTTCAAAAATTTTTTAATTTTACTTTATGTTTTTTTTTTTCAAACGACTGCGCCATGTTATATATTGCTGAGAATCAAACTACTTTTAGTGATGCTATGATACTACTGTTTATTGTTTCTCTGTTCATTACATTTCACATTATATAGATTATTTATTGTTTTTTCTCTTAAAATAATAACTATTGCTTTTATCAATAATATTTTGGGCACGTGTACTACTACATACATATATTACAACATTTGGCATAAAGATTGCACCTGAAGTATTTCAAAAGTACAATGAACGAAATTTTGAAGATATTGATAACATTATTATTTACATAGATGATATATTAATCGCAACAGAAACAGTAGAGGAACATGTTCAGACATTAGAAAAAGTAATGAAGAGAGCTAAAATTTTGAATATGAAATTTAATGAAGATAAATTCCAATTTTTAGTAAAAGAAGTAAAATTTTTAGGACATATAATTTCTGAACAAGGAATTAGTTTTGATAAATCAAGAATTGAAGCAATAAATAACATAGGAATACCGAAAGACAAGAAAGACGTACAAAAACTATTGGGAATGATTAATTACATGCATAACAATATACCACATCTGGCAGATGTTTCCTCACCTTTAAGAAGTTTACTAAAGAAAAATAGTATGTTCCAGTGGCAAATAGAACATACTGAATGTTTGAATAAAATTAAAAAAATCATTGCAAACATACCTACATTAAAACATTTCAATCCTAATCTTCCAATAACAATTCAAGCTGACAGCAGTAAAGATGGTGTAGGATGTTGTATCTTACAACAGGGTGCACCAATAGCTTTCGCTTCGAAAAGTTTAACAGAAACTGAGCAAAGATATGCTCAAATAGAAAAAGAATTACTTTCTATTTGTTATGCATGCAAAAAGTTTCATACATGGATATATGGTCGTAAGGTTATAGTGCAAACTGATCATAAACCATTGTTAGGCATAATGAACAAAGATATAGGCAAAATTAGCTCATCCAGATTACAAAGAATGAAATTAAAATTGATGAGATATGATTTAGAGTTACAATACTTACCAGGTGAAAAAATGTATGTAGCTGATTATTTATCACGATATTATGGAATAGATAAAACAGAAACAGTGAAAGGATTAGATCAAGTAGTGCATTCTGTAAATGTAAGTCAAGAAAAATTAGAAGAATTTGTGAGAGAAACTGATCGAGATCCTCTATATTAGTAAATTTAAAAAAAATAATCAAGGAAGGGTGGCCTGAGAAAAAATCTCAGTTACCTGAAAACATTAAATTATACTGGAAATTTAAAAATGATTTAATTATTGAAAATGAAATTATATTTATTAATGAGAAAATTTTAGTACCATTAAGCATGCAAAAAAATATTTTAGATATTCTTCATAAATCACACATGGGTATAGAAAAAACAAAAAGCAGAGCAAGAGAAATAGTATATTGGCCAAGTATAAATGCGCAAATTGAAGAAATGATAGGTAGTTGTAAAATATGTCAAAAATTTCGAAGTTCATCACAAAGAGAACCGCTAATAGCTCATTCAATTCCTGAATATCCTTTTATGAAAATAGGCATGGATATATGTGAATTTCAATCAAAAAACTATCTTGTAATAATTGATTATTTTTCAAAATTTTTAGAAATAATATCTATAAAAAATAAAAAAACAGAGGAAATCATTTATAAACTAAAAACACTATTTTCGACACACGGTATACCTCAAAAAATAGTAGCAGACAAGATGCCCTTTAATAGCTATGAGTTCCGTGCGTTTGCATCAAAATATGATATTTCTGTAATAACTTCAAGTCCAAATTATCCACGTTCAAATGGGCAAGCGGAGCGAGCAGTACAAATTGCAAAAAATATTCTGAAAAAAGCATATGAAGAAGATAAAGAAATTTGGTTATATCTTTTAGAATATAGAAATACCCCTTTGAAAGATTTAGATTTATCACCCAATCAGTTATTAATGGGAAGAGCAACTAGGCCAATATTACCATCAAAATACAGCCACTTCGAAACTAAGAATTATCCAAGTTTAAGCGGAAATTACAATTATAAACAGAAAAAATATCAAAAATATTACAATGTAGGAACTAAACAGAAAAATGAATTTCAAGTAGGGGAAAAGGTATGGTATAGGAATGGTAGTACTTGGACAAAAGCAATAATTATAGTAAAAGATAAATTACCACGATCATATTGGATCAAGCTGTTGAATTCAGGAAAGGTTCTAAGAAGAAATTCATATTATTTGAGAAAAGGTATTAAAAATGATAAATAAAAAAAAAAAAAACATAACAATAATTATCATAGAATTGCAAATAAAAATAACAAAATTTTTATATGATATTTGTTAATAATGAAGATAAGTAATAAAAACATGCATATAAAGTATTGGAATTGAATATAGTAAATATTGAAATTAATTTTGATAAAAATTTTAAAAAAAAAATCAAGATTGAAATACAAAGACTTAAAAACAAAAATGAACTAGTTGTCTAACTTAATTATACTGTGTATTGTAATACGAATAATAGAATTAAAAAATGATAATACATTAATAATAAAACTGGAAAAAACTAAATAATTTTAATAAAATGTATGAATTCAACAACATATATTGTATGAATAATGCCTAAAATATGTATTGAATACAAAAATGTACATTTTATACATTTATATATTATACAAAAAAAAAAAAAAAAAAAAGGGAGATGTAATATATGTATGTAGTAGTACACGTGCCCAAAATATTATTGATAAAAGCAATAGTTATTATTTTAAGAGAAAAAACAATAAATAATCTATATAATGTGAAATGTAATGAACAGAGAAACAATAAACAGTAGTATCATAGCATCACTAAAAGTAGTTTGATTCTCAGCAATATATAACAGATTATGCTTCTACAAGATTTTGAATACACAGTCGAACACAGAAAGGCACAACAACTTAAGCATGCAGACGCGCTTAGTCGAAATCCTGTTTCAATGGTAATTCACATAGATGATACGTTATTACATCAATTAAAGCAAGCTCAAAAAGATGATGAACATATTCAAACTATCATAAAACTATTAGAATTTGGATCATACAAAAACTATTCATTAGAAAATAACATATTGTACACAAACAAAAATGGTTTACATCTCTACGTTGTACCTCAAGCTATGGAAGATAATATTATCAAACGAGTTCACGAACAAGGTCATTTCAGTCTACGAAAAATGCAAGATATTATTGAAAAAGAATTTTATATTAAGAATCTAAAAAATAAAGTAGAAAAATGTGTCAAAAATTGTATACAGTGAATATTAGCAACGAAAAAGGAAGGTCGCCAAGAAGGTTTTCTTCACCCTCTAGATAAAGATATTTTGCCACTAGACACTTTCCACATAGATCATCTAGGACCGCTGTCTATGACAACAAAGGGTTACAAACATATTTTTAGCATTATTGACAGCTTCACTAAATTTGTTTGGCTATTTCCAGTAAAAACTTTATCGGCAGATGAATCAATTGAAAAGTTTAAAATTTTATCAAGTACTTTTGGTAATCCTCGTAGAATAATTGCAGACCAAGGTGGAGCTTTCACATCAAAATCATTTCGTAATTATTGTGAAGAAGAAAAAATAGAATTGATACATATCACAACCGGAGTACCGAGAGGTAATGGTCAAATTGAACGCATTCATCGAATTGTCATCTCAACATTGACGAAAATATGCACTAATGAACCTGAAAGTTGGTACAAACACGTTCAGAAAGTTCAAACATTCTTAAACAGTACATTTCAAAGATCCATAGCTATGACACCATTTAAATAACTGACTGGAGTAGAAATGAAACTAAAAGAAGACATAAAGATTAGAGAAATTATTGAAAAGGAAATGACTGAAATATTTTTAAATTCGAGAGATGAATTGCGTGAACAAGCCAAATGTGCACTATTGCGTATTCAAGAAGAAAATCGAAGTAACTTTAATAAAAGAAGAAAAAAAGGAAAATTTTATCGTGTTGGTGACCTGATAGCAATTGAAAGAAGTCAGTTTGGAGTAGGAATAAAAACTTGTTCGAAGTTCTTGGGTCCTTATAAAATCGTAAACATTAAAAAGAATGATCGTTTTGAAGTAGAAAAGGTGGGATATCATGAAGGTCCACCATCAACATCAACTAGTATCGACAAAATGAAGCCGTGGGCAAAAGATGTAGATGAAGAAATACTGAATACAAACTACGAATCATCTGGGGCAGATGATAGAGCAGATGGCCGAGTGTAGGATAGGAATCACCCTGCAACTGCAGATAATTCTAGAAATCGTTATATTATTTGTATTTTGAATATTATTGTAATTTGTAATTTTCTTATATATAAATATTTGAAATAGAAAACAGTTAGGTATATTAATTATTATCAGAAAATGTATAAAAATAATAATAGCAGTAGGTAGCAGATGAAGGTAGGTAGTAAGTACATAGTACATACTACATAATTTTTAACAGTAGTGATCACAGTGGTACAGTAGTAAGAGTGTTTTACAGTAGTACAGTATAGTAGTTATACAGTAGACAGTAGTAATTTTTTTATAAAGTTATATTTTTAAAATTTCTATTTCTTTTTTTTTATATTTTATTTTATATATTTTTTTGATATTTCTTTTAAAATAAAAATAAATTTTGGATTAAATTTTGGAATAAATTTGTGTTATATTTAAATTTAAATAAAACTTATTTGAAATACAAAATTGGTGATATTTTCATTTCAAATACTACATGTATACATATGGATATATTATGGTTTTATTTTGTTATGTTTTTGAGTTCATTGACTTATGAATACAAAATACGATTATATTATCATATCCCGTGAATTGAATTTCTTCTTGAAATTTTTAAAGAATGTCTTTTTTAATGTTTGGGCCTTAGGACTTCTGAAAAAATAAAGTATTATTCTGATTTATGATCATAATATAGAAATTTAAAAATCAGGTGTTTTGTGAATTACCAAATTTTTTTATAGACTGAGTCAATTTTTTTTCTAACTAGATAAAAATTGATATTTTCAAATTAATATGGAACATAATTTACAAATATGTATATTTTTCTAAATCTTGAGGATAATGAATTTTAAATTATTTACAATATTTTTTAAAAACAGATCTATAAAAATATCTAAGAAAGTCATAGCAAAGCAGAAGAAAAATTTTGATCACGATCAAAGTGGATTTTGCCCTTATAATAGTGGTAACGTAGTAAATGAATGATATATTCTTCAAATATAGATATTGTGGTATCTTAAAACGATATTTGCTTGAGGCCTGTTATTTAATTCTTTTCAGAGGAAAACCATCAGAGTGCAGTGTAATTGATAAATATTCGGTAATTATAAACTTTCGCTGTCAGCTAGTTTTTTTTAAACATTAAAAATCGAAAAATATATGAATCTTCATGATTCTAGTCTCAAAAAGTTCCATTCAACTTCGGATTTATGAAAAAAATATAATAGTTACAGTTTGATGCGTAGGATAGTGTGGGTAGATGGTTAAAAGAGCATATGAAAAAATTAGTTTAATTCAGTTCAAAAATGTTGATCAGTGTTAACGAATGACGCTAGTTATACAACACTTTTCATACTCTTTTAGCATCCCCGCACCCACCTGCCAATATTCCCTTTTTTTCATTTATAATTTATTTTTCATTCTATAAAATTCTTCAATCTTACTAATGAAAAATTACTCATGAGTAATCACCACCCACCACCAACCATACCACTCCCCCGCAACAAACAGCCACTATTATATTCTATTCATAAATCCGAAATCAAACCAAATTTTAAAAAAAAAACAAAAAGGTTGACTTTTCAATTTTTTATGAGTAAAAAACCAGCGGATAGCGAAAGTGTATATGAGGAGCATTATATCAAAAAGCGACATGTCCATTTTGTTCAGAATTGGAATTGTGTTTGATATATCAAATGAAAGCTGGAAATACGCTCTGCTTTGTTGATGTGAATTAATATTTTGTTTCAAAAGACTGTCTTGAAACAAAATTTT
Organism: Villa cingulata; assembly: GCA_951394055.1. Taxonomy (NCBI): domain Eukaryota; kingdom Metazoa; phylum Arthropoda; class Insecta; order Diptera; family Bombyliidae; genus Villa; species Villa cingulata. The sequence goes on along the minus strand of OX596019.1, from coordinate 25,937,295 downwards.
AATTTAAATCAACAGAGCAGAGCACTTTCTCAGCTTTTATTTGATATACCAAACACAATTCCAGTTCTGAACAAAATGGACATGTCGCTTTTTGATATAATGCTCTTCATATGTAATTACCAAATACGTATTCATATATCTAAGTTAACAACATGCTCTTTTTACATAAAATAAGAACAATGTATTTTTTTTTCTTTTTTCTTTAAAATTTTAATTTTTCATAATAATTTTGTATAAATTTCAAATTACTTGTTTTTCAAAATTTTGTTAAACCAAATAAATTGCAAGCTAGCATTGCAGTAATTTAATACTTTTGTTTTTCATGTAATTTAATGCTTGCATTAGCAGAAATGCTGCTTTCAATTTATTTGGTTCTCGTGGGAAATTCAAATTATTATTTTTCTAGAATTATGGAAAATTTTAACTTTAAGAATAATTAGATATTGAGTTAGTTAATTTTTGTAACTCGTAGAATAAAGATCAATCTTCAAAAAGTAGTTTTTTTTAGTACTAAGAATTAAAAACTTGTTAACTGGCGCCCGAACAGGGACCGTTGTGCAGAATTTTTTTTAGTGGCATTAAATTTGTGTAGAAGAAATTTAGACGTATTCACACAAAATATTACAGTAATTTCGCGATTATTGTGAATTTATTACATCTTGGTGTAGAAGGAAAATCAGACGTACTCTCATCAAGTGAATTAATTCCTGCGAAAAAAATTAGTAATTTCCTAGTTGCCTACACTGTGGAGGAAATTTCTTGACGTACTCGAACAGGAAAGGAAAATTCCATTAATCTGGAATTTGCTAGGATTTGCTACTCCACTAAAAATAGATGATTGTGATAGAGATTCGTACCATCAGTAGGCCATTTGCAATATTCAACGCATATAGCCAAACGGAACTATACGGCTCATCCGATATATCGTGAACAAGCTGCATGGCGGGTCCATTTAATAAAAAAGGGTAGGAAAAAATAATAATGAAAGCCCTTTATCTAAAGTTCTTGAACGATTAAAATTCCTTTTTTTTTAAATAAAATAGCAAACATTAAAACTGATTGCTAAAATGTTTGCACCTTTTTCATACTCTCTTTTTAAATTAACGGGAAATTCTGTGAATAAAGTTTCGAAGGTGTTTAAAACAGTGAAACTGAATAAAATAGTGAAATTAAATAAAACAGTGAATGTGAATAAAACATATAGTGAAACTTAATAAATTCTTCGCATAATTGTTATATGAAACCTTAAATTTTTTGTTAAAACGGACAAATTTATGTGTGGAAAAAAGTATATAGAATCCTTCACGTAGGAAATGTAATAAAATTAAATGTAAATTTAAATGTAAAATATATTTTAAAAATAAATTGAATTATTGGGCATTTTTATTAAAATATTTTAAAATAAATTGAATTATTGGGCATTTTTATTAAAATATTTTTGTTTTACCTGAAAACAATTTTTGACCCGTTGTAATAATAAATTGTTGTTAATAAAATTTTTCAAATAAATTTAAAAACATTAGAGACTCGTTTCCTTCCGAATTCCATTTTTAAATTTTAATTTTCGTAAAAGTAAGTAAAATGTCTTTAGAAACAATTCAAGAAGCTATCAAACAATTGACAGGGGCTATTAATGCTCAAATCGAACGTACTAAGAACATCGAATTACGACTAAATAAGTTAGAAGCAGAACGCGTAACTGCAGCTGCAATACAGCCTTCGTTAGTAGGACCAAGAACTGAAAATTACTTGAAGGAAATAAGTAAACTACCAGATTGTGTCGAAGAACTTCAAATTTTTGATGGAAATCCTGTACAATACGTATCGTGGGTGCACAGTGTGGAAAGTATATTGAAGGATTTCGAGATAGTTAAAAATAAACCTATTTATCGAGCAATATTGCAAAGTATTAGGCAAAAAATTTGGGGAAACGCTGACTCTGCTCTCATCTCGTACAATATCTTCGATGATGATTGGGATGCAATTAAGAAATGTTTGTCTCTGCATTACGCAGATAAAAGGGATCTTAGGACATTGGAGCATCAACTGAGCAATCTAATGCAAAGGAATTCTAGTCTAGACGAGTTTTACGCCAACGTCAACCATCAGTTCTCCCTTATTGTCAATAAAATTAAAACAGAGGACTATAGTCAAGATACAGTTCAGATACTCATCGAAACTTACAGAAATCGTACACTCGATGTTTTCATACGAGGATTAAATGGTGAACTATCCAAAATTTTGATGATACAAAGAACGCAGACTCTTCCCGAGGCGTATTCTTCATGTTTGAAGATGCAAAATTTAAATTACAGGAATTTGGCCATACACAGCAAGAATTTTAATAACTCAGTGACAGCACCAGTAAACCAGATTTTATCAACCAGATACGACCAGAATAGAACGCGCAGTATACCTAAACAGTTACCAGTGCAACATAGAAACCAGGCATATAACCTTCAACATAGACCAGTTAATATACCACCATCAAGGCCTCATCAACCTAAGCCACCAGTTCCAATGGATGTTGATAAATCAATTCAAACAAAGCAGGTTAATTATTTGAATCGACCAGTTTATCAAATGAATTCAGCATCAAAAAGAGAAAATGGTACCGAAGGGAATGCACGCAAGCAACAAAGAATTTTTAACATTGAAACACAAGACGAAGATGCTTAATATGGGGACTACATAAACAAATGGAGTGACGCAGAAGAGTATGTGGAGGAACAAGAGCTAGAAGAGGAAAATCCTGAATTAAATTTTATGACGGGAGCCTCTCTAGCATTCCATACATAGAATACATGACTAGAGATAACAAAATTTTAAAATTTCTTATAGACACCGGAGCTAACAAAAATTTCATAAAATCAGATTTAGCATTTCACGCAAAAAGCGCAAATAAACCTTTTACAATAAGATCAGCCGGCGGCAACATTCTCATTACCAGCAAAATCAATGGACAATTTTTTAAGAGTATCGGAAACGATACTGAAATTGATTTTTTCGTTTTACCAGGTTTAAAGACGTTCGATGGAATTATTGGTGACGACACCTTAAAAACGTTGGAAGCGGTGATCGATAGGAAGAACAACGTTGTGAAAGTACCTCCAAACATAGAAATTCCTTTAAAAGAAAAATTCTCTACTCAAGTAAACAACATTGAAATTAGGGACAGCCATCTTACTGTGGAAGGAAGAAATAAGGTAAGACTTTTAGTCAACAATTTCAAGCGTCTATTTGGACCACTTAACGATCAGGAAACAGTGGAAACCAGCGTTAGAGCAGAAATTAAAACAACAACTGATGAACCAATTTACACCAAATCATACCCTTACCCAGTTAATATGAGGCAAGAAGTCGAGGAACAAATCAACAAGTTATTGCAAGACGGAATAATACGACCATCTGAAAGTCCCTACAATTCACCAATCTGGATTGTAGAGAAGAAAATGGACGCTTCCGGGATAAAAAAATATAGAATGGTGATCGATTTTAAAAGACTTAATGCTGTAACAATTTCAGACACGTATCCTATACCTGACATAAACAACACCATCGCTAGTCTCGGTAATTCAAAGTATTTTACTACAATAGATTTAACGCCACCAAATAAAAATGAGAAAATGCGACATCCCGAAAACTGCCTTTTCAACCATGAATGGGAAGTATGAGTTCACACGGTTACCGTTTGGACTAAAAAACGTTCCCGCTATCTTCCAAAGAATGATAGACGATGTACTGACGGAATTTATCGGCAAAATATGCTATGTTTACATCGACGACATCATCATATTTGGAGGACGAAATGAGAATGAGCATTTGAAGAATGTCGAAAAAATATTCTCCAGGCTGGAAGAAGCGAATCTTCGTGTAAATTTGGACAAAACTGAATTTTTGAAAACAGAAACTGAATTTGTTGGCTACCTAATTACAAATCGGGGAATAAAACCAGATCCCAAGAAGATTGAAGCAATTCAGAAAATCAAACCTCCTGAGAATTTGAAAGAGTTAAAAAACTTTCTTGGTTTAACATCATATTACAGACGATTCATTAAGGACTTCGCAAAAATTGCTAAGCCCTTGACGAACCTGACTAGAGGGATAAATGTACAGGTGAAAGCGAATCAATCAAAGAACATCAAAATAAAAATGAATGAAAAAGAGCTGGAGGCCTTCAAACATTTAAAAGAAACATTAACATCTTCAGAAATTCTTATTTTTCCAGACTTTGAAAAACCGTATTAACAACCGATGCGTCTAATCATGCGATTGGTGCAGTTTTATCCCAGGGGGAGATTGGGAAAAATCGTCCAATCACTTACATATCGAGATCGCTCAACAAAACCGAGGAAAATTACGCGACTAATAAGAAAGAATTATTGGCCATAGTATGGGCGTTAGATAATCTTAGGAATTATCTTTACGGAGCTAAGAAGATTAAGATCCTGACAGACCACAAACCGCTGACGTTCACTCTTAGTAACCGCAATAACAATGCCAAATTAAAAAGATGGAAGGCCAGAATTGAGGAATACAATTACGAACTAGTCTACAAGCCAGGAATAACAAATAAGGTGGCCGACGCGTTGTCGAGACTACAGCTGGAAGCTAATGTGTTAACCTCATCATCTACTGAAACTATACATAGTGCTGAAAAGGATGGTACTGGACTTATTCCACATTGTGAAGCACCGAGAAATGTATTTCGAAACCAAATAATCATCAGGCACGGCAATGAGAGTGACACTACCGAAGAACCACATCCTTCGTATCATCGACATTACATTCAATTGCCGGAAATCAATAAGGACCAGCTGCAATCGCTGTTAAAGGAAAGATTGCATCCAACCTTATTGAATGGACTGAAGATTCTAGAAGCATATATTCAAATGGTCCAGGACATTTATCGAGAACATTTCGCCAGCTACAAAATACGTATTACTCAGAGAATAGTTCAGGACATTGCTAATGAAGAGGACAAGTTCAATATTATCCAACAGGAACACAAACGAGCTCACCGAAATTGGAAGGAGAATAAAGAACAGATTCTCGAGAAGTATTACTTCCCACAGATGTCGAAACTAATTAAGAAATATACCAGGAATTGTGAAATCTGCAACACCAATAAGTACGATCGACATCCTCATAAGCCGGAGTTACAGGAAACACCTTTACCTACTTATCCTGCAGAAATTCTCCATATCGACATAATCGAAATGAGGAATGAAAAGTTCATCACATGTGTTGACAAATTTTCAAAATTTGCCCAATTTTTCCACATTAAAGATAAATCGGTGATGCACTTTGTTGTATGGAACACCCTTTTAAAATACAGTAAATGATTAATATAATTGCTGATGTACACGTGCTGTATATTGAATAGTTAGTTTTGAATTGTATTATGTATTAGAATAGCGGAATTATTATTTATCATTATATACTTACAATGTCACCTGATAATATAAACAGCAATTGAAAAAGAATGTAATGATTGAACTAATTTAGTAAGTAAGTCAGTAACTTAGTTTTCAGTAGAGTATAGGAATTTGTAAAAGAAGTGTCTTGCCTATTGAAATAAAGAATATATAATTAAAATTGATTTTTTTTTAAATCGACATTACAACATGGCGCAGTCGACAAAAAATTTATTTTAATTTTGGAAAAGTTGAAAATTTATCTTAATCTTGTAAAGTCAAAAAATTTTTTGTAATATTTGGAAAGAATTTAATAAAGTGATTTGGATAAAGTGGAATATTTTGGTGAATTTTGAAATTTTGATGGATTTATATAAAAAGTTATAAAATGGAATATCAAAAGCCGGAACCATTGAAGCTTGATGGAAATTTGAAGGAAAATTGGAAAAAATTCAAAACTCATTTTGAAATATACTCTACAGCAACTAAAACGAACGCAGAAAAAGAAGAAATACAAGTAGCCAGATTATTAAGTTGTGCAGGTCCCGAGGCTATCGAACTGTTTCAAACATTTCAAATGGCGGATGATGAGAAAAAGAAAATTTCATCAGTTATAAACAAGTTTGAAGAATATTGCAACCCAAGAAGTAACGAAGTGTATGAACGATATCTATTTTATAAGAGATCACAAAAGGAAGGTGAACCATTTGACCATTTTTTGAAAGACATCTCAACACTTGTGGAAAGTTGTGAATTTGGTACACAGAAAGATAAAATGCTGAGAGACCGGATAGTTATTGGTATCAACGATTATAATACCCAAACGCAGCTACTGAAAATTGAAAACTTAACCTTAGCAAAGGTCATTGAAACGTGCAGAATAGCAGAGGCAACACAGCAACAAAGCAAGGTGATGCAAAATGAATCAGTGGGACAGTTGTTAAATTCTAAGGTACATGAAGTGAATAAACGGAAAAATAAGGACAGTAAAATTAAAAATCATAATTCTTCAGTTTCTAAAGTAACTAACTCTAATTTTAGGTCTAAATTTGATGCAAATAAATCACGTGCTCATCAGCAACAAGATCATAATGATAATGGTGATGTGAGGTGTAGCTATTGTAACTACAAACACATGAAAGGTAAATGTCCTGCATATGGAAAGAAGTGTACAAAATGTGGCAAACCAAATCATTTTTCGACAGTTTGTAAGCACCGTAAAAATCAGGTTAGTGATATTACATGTACTAATGCTAGCAGTGAAGATTTGTATATTGACCTTGTTGTTGAAGGTAATAAACCATCTTGTTGGTTTGAAGTGTTGTGTGTTGAAGATCACCCTGTTAATTTCAAGCTAGACAGTGGAGCGCAAGTGAATATATTGCCGAAAAGTATTTTCAAGAATTTTAAGAACAAAGTTGAGTTGCAAGTATTTGATAGTAAACTGGAAGCTTATGGTGGTTATGAATTGTCTGCTTTGGGAAAGATAAAATGTAAAACGACTTACAAAAATAAAGACTATCAAGTGGACTTTATAGTGGTTGATTTTAGTTCTAGGCCTTTACTTGGGTTGCCTTCATGCATTGAATTAGGTTTGCTTAAACGAGCTGAATCTCTTGAAATAAATAATCTAAATCACGATAAATTCATTGAAAGGTATAAGGATGTATTCACAGGTACAGGGCGATTTCCCGAAAAATGCATTCTGGTACTTAAAAATTCGGCCTCTCCAGTGAACAAACCACCAAGGAGAATTCCTTTAAGTATTAGGGAAAAAGTTTACGAGACTTTAAAAGAAATGGAAGCTAAGAAGGTAATATCTAAAGTTGATTGCCCTTCTGACTGGTCTCATAATATGGTAATTGTTGAAAAGAAAGATAAGTCCATACGCATATGTTTAGATCCTAGAGAGTTGAATCTAGCATTGAAAGATGAACATTTTTTGATTCCTAAAATTGAAGATTTTCGTACAGAAATGCGTGGAATGAGATATTTTACTGTACTAGATTTGCGTGAAGGATTTTGGCAGCTAGAATTGTGTGATGAGTCTAAAAAATTAACGGTATTCAGTACACCTTTTGGAAGTTTTCAATATAATGTATTGCCATTTGGTGTGAAAATAGCACCTGAAAAGTTTCAAAAATTAAATACAAAATACTTTGGTAACTTACCTGGAGTTTTCGTTTACATTGACGATGTAATTGTTGGTGGACGCACCATTAGAACATGAAGAAAATTTGACTCTGGTAATGAAGCGTGCACGTGAAATTAACGTAAAGTTTAACCCGAAAAAATTACAGTACTGTGTACAAAATGTTAAATATCTAGGGCATATTTTCTCTGCTGAGTGTATTGCACCTGATCCTGAGCGAGTCGAAGCAATCAAACATATTCAGAATCCTACTAATCGTACAGAGTTACAAAAATTCTCGGCACAGTCAATTTTTTGAGATCATTTATTCCAAATTTATCCGAACTAACCGCTCCATTAAGAAATTTATTAAAACAGAGTGTCATCTTTCAGTGGACAACCATTCATTCTGAATCGCTTGAAAAAATCAAAGCAGCAATTCAGGACACAAATATTTTGCATTCATTTAATCCAGATATGCCAATAGTAATTCAAGCCGATGCATCAAAGAATGGCCTAGGCTGTTGTTTACTACAAGACAATAAGCCTGTGTCATATGCATCAAGAAGTCTTACGACCACTGAAACTAGGTACGCTCAGATTGAGAAGGAATTTCTTGCCATTGTATATGCGTGCGAAAAATTTCACAATTACATTTATGGCAGACGTGTAACCGTCCATACGGATCATAAACCTTTGGTGTCGATTATGTCTAAACCTTTAGAGAAACATTACTCAGTTCGGTTGCAACGAATGAAGATAAAATTATTCAAATACGATTTAGATCTCGTTTATGTACCTGGAAAAAAATTACACATTGCAGACTTACTATCTCGCAATGCTAACTTGCAAATAGATCTTGAATTTGATAACATTTTTTCAGATGTAGTGCATAGTGTAAGCATGAGTGACCGCAAAAAGGAATTGTATCAGAAAGAGACATCAAAAGATGAAGTTCTGATGTCTTTGCACCATTATTATACGGAAGGTTGACCAAATTCTAAAGACAAACTTCATGAAAATATTAAATTTGTCTGGCATGTTAAAGATAGAATGTACATAGAAGATGGTCTTGTATTCTATGAGAACAGAATATTCGTACCCAAAAGTCTTAGAACAGAGGTAATGAACGCTCTACATGAGGCTCATTTAGGCTTTAATAAAACTCTAGAGAGAGCGAGAACCTTATTTTACTGGCCAAACATGAAAGAGGACATAGAAAATCTTATTAGAAAATGTAAAATATGCGAAAATCTAAAACCAGCAAATGTTAAACAAACTCTTATTCCACACAACATACCTGATTACCCTTATCAGAAAGTTGGATGTGATATTCTCGAATATGAAGGAGTTTCATATTTAGTTGTCGTTGATTATTTTTCAAGATGGATTGATTTAAAAAAATTGAATAATAAATCAGCTTATAGCGTTATAGAGGCACTCAAGGAAATTTTTTCGGTTCATGGCATACCCGAAAAGGTAATCTGTGACAACCAACCATTTAATTCATACGAGTGAAAAACTTTGCTGAATCGTGGGGTTTTCAATTTACATATACCTCTCCACACTACCCACGTTCTAATGGACTAGCCGAGAAAGCAGTTCATATCTCTAAAACGATGTTGAAAAAAGCTAAACAAAGTCAAGAGAATATTAACATATTTCTGTTGGAATATCGCACAACAATAATAACGAGTTTAAAACATACCCCTTCACAATTATTAAATAGCAGATTACTTAGAACGAAACACCCTATTGATAAACAGTTACTACTGCCAAACTGTATAAATGCTAATTTTATTAGAAATCGCATGAAATTTGTAAAAGAAAAACAGAAATTATGGTACAACAAAAACTCAGATCCAAAAGAACTTGAACTCAAGAAAGGTGATCATGTAGTTCATAGAAAGATGTGCAACTCCACGCTCTTATTTGATAAGAGATGAGTACAACCAAATCTTAAGACGCAACACATACCACTTGCGTAGATCACTCAATTCTCCTCAATTTAGAACCACTGACGATATACCCGATACTAACAACAAAAAGCCGTCAAATCAACTTGATGTTGGATCACGCTCAAATGAAGTACTCAACAACGGCACTTTAAACAACAATCCTTCAGGTCAATATGTGACAAGATTCGGAAGAGCCATAAAGCAACCTGATTTTTATAAAGCTTCATAAAAAGTATAACCATGTGGTTGTAGTTTAAAGCAAGTATGCTTATTCACATCATCATTTAAAATTTTATATAAAGAATTTAAAGTTATAATGAAAACGTAAAAAAAAAAAGAAAAGAGAGGATGTTGTATGGAACACCCTTTTAAAATACAGTAAATGATTAATATAATTGCTGATGTACACGTGCTGTATATTGAATAGTTAGTTTTGAATTGTATTATGTATTAGAATAGCGGAATTATTATTTATCATTATATACTTACAATGTCACCTGATAATATAAACAGCATTTGAAAAAGAATGTAATGATTGAACTAATTTAGTAAGTAAGTCAGTAACTTAGTTTTCAGTAGAGTATAGGAATTTGTAAAAGAAGTGTCTTGCCTATTGAAATAAAGAATATATAATTAAAACTGATTTTTTTTTAAATCGACATTACAACACACTTAAGGGATAAAATAATTAAAATCGTCCACTTCTTTACAGCACCGAGAATAATGGTAATGGATAACGAAAAGAGCTTTGTGAGTCCAATTATAATCGACTATTTGAAAACCATGGGTATAGAAGTGTATCTAACACCGTCACAAAGGAGTGAAGTCAACGGAAACGTTGAGAGGGTTCACTCTACAGTCGTAGAGATTATACGATGCCTACAAGAAGAACACAAAGATCTCACATTCAAGGAGCTGACCAACATCGCAGTGGATCGTTACAACAACTCTATACATTCGGTTACGGGAAAAAAACCCAGTGATATATTTTTCGGAAGGACACAACGGATCAATTATCAAAATTTAATTAATGTCAAGAACCAAGTGAATGAAAATTTAATTGATCGCATTAAAAGAAATCAAAAAAACAAAATTAGTAAAGAAAATCAAAAAAGAACCAAACCTAAAACCTACGCGCCTGGCGACGTAATATATACCGCGGTTAAACAAATTCAGGGAAAGAATAAGCCGAAATTTAAAAAAGAAATAGTAGCTAAAGACAATAAAGTCACAGTAAACACCGTATCTGGAAGACGAATACACAAAACTCAAATAAAAAACTTACAGAATTCATCAGATTAAAAATTTATCTTTCTTTTAGTTTCATTTTTATCGCACTCATTTATCACGCAACATTTACGAATACAGCACACCAATAGTAACCAACAAACAAGGGCAAGGACAGGTTATTAATGGAAATTTCAAGTTAGTACACGTTATTAATTTAGCCAACTATGAAAAGGTTCTAACAAAAATGCGATTGACCGTCAAACAAATTGATCCTAAGAGCTTTCTCAAACCCCAGTTGAACTACCAGCTACAACACATCGAAGATCTAATAAGTGAACTTAGAGGACATCCACCCAGAAATCGACGCTCCATAAATTGGATCGGATCAGCCTGAAAGTGGATCGCGGGCAACTCAGATGCTGCTGATTGGGACAAAATCGTGGAAAGCCAGAACAAGATAATAGAGAATAACAACGAGCAGTACAAGGTCAACAAGGTACTAATGGATACATCGCACCAGATTCTGCAAGAGTACAATAAGGTCATCAACCACCTCAGTGAGGATTCTGATGAAAGGTTTCAACAAACCACCTTCAACAAGGTCATCCTGATTAAAGAAGAAATCAAAGAATTAGTACGAGCAGCGCAGCTAGCCAAGGCAGGTATCGTCAACACCAACCTCCTGGATAGACGAGAAATCAACCAAATTATAGCTGAAGTCGAGACGTTGCCGTATGCTAATGATGTCGATGCCATCGAGTATGCAGCACCAACAATGATGATTAAAAACTGTACGCTGCTATACGTGATTTCGATGCCTAAGACCAGCAAGGGTGAGTACAACCACGTGCTAATAAGGTCAATTACAAAAAACAGCAAAAAGGTCTTCCTTGAATACAAGGAACTGCTCATAAACCAGGATGAACAATTCGGTATTACCAGCAACTGTAGGACCTTTAAAGATACAACCATATGCCAGAACAATCAATTGCGCAGAATCGACGACGACCATTGCATCAGCAAACTAATCAAGGGTCAAAATGCCAGTTGTGAATAAGAACATTGCACTGAGGCAGAAATTGAGGCTCTAGATGATAAAACCATCTTTTTGAACAATTTCAAAGGAGAAATCAATTATGGCAACTTCAGCAAACACCTTGAAGGAAGCTTTCTGGTGCAATACAGTAACGAGACGGTAAGGATAAATGGAAAAGAATTCACGAACAAGGAGATTAAGGCGTTCCAAATCCTTCCGCTAATACTGAAATCCAACATCACTGAAAAGGGCATCAAACTCGACCTGAAGTACTTACACAACTTACACCTTAACAACGTCGAGAAGCTGAAAAAGATATCCACAACACAACAAATAACACATGCTGTGAGTTATGGTACGGTTGCATCGATTGTTTTGGGTATCATCATCCTCATCCTTCGCAAATCAAGAAGAAGCCGTCAGGAAATGGTACTGTTTCCCAAGATCATCTCCACTCAAGCAGAAGCCATGAATCAACAAGAATTGCAGGCCGTCGAATTGCAAATATAATCCACGGGACGCGGATCTTTCGAGGGGGAAGAGTTAACACCATGCTCTTTTTACATAAAATAAGAACAATGTATTTTTTTTCTTTTTTCTTTAAAATTTTATTTTTCATAATAATTTTGTATAAATTTCAAATTACTTGTTTTTCAAAATTTTGTTAAACCAAATAAATTGCAAGCTAGCATTGCAGTAATTTAATACTTTTGTTTTTCATGTAATTTAATGCTTGCATTAGCAGAAATGCTGCTTTCAATTTATTTGGTTCTCGTGGGAAATTCAAATTATTATTTTTCTAGAATTATGGAAAATTTTAACTTTGAATAATTAGAAATTGAGTCAGTTAATTTTTGCAACTCGTAGAATAAAGATCAATTTTCAAAAAGTAGTTTTTTTTAGTACTAAGAATTAAAAAATTGTTAACTTCTATGAATAACAGAAAGGTTCATATTTAACATTACACACAAATATTTTCATAAAGAAATATGTTAAGAAAGGTCATTGATACTATATACATTATAGATCCTGATATACATCATTGAACAATCTATTTTTATAATTACACTTGTATGTATGTGTACAAAATACCATATATACGATGTATACATACAATCATGTATATCGCATAAACAGCACATTCATTGCATATAGTATTCACTATTATCTATTCTGCATAAGCAAGCAGCATGTTGTTATTAATGTCTACTAAGTCATGTCTATTATGTATGTATTAGAATTAGTTTTTACATCGCATTTAATGTTATACCAAAGACCAATATAATATACCACGATATAATATATTTTATATATCGGTCTTTGGTTATATCAAACTTGTTTATTCATGTTATATGCTTTATGTATGTATTTGTACGAGATCCTCTTCAATTCAATATGGATCCTTACATATCCTTATGCACGAGCATAAACCATACATGGAAAATAAATATATATGATCAAAATTTCTCAAAAATGTTCAAATTTATATTTATATGTTCCAGCCAATGATATTCATTTGTTCTATTTCAATACTCAAAATATACATTTACATATAAATAACACTTATATGTGTGGAATATCATATGAATTAAATGTACATTTTAAATAGCATTGTGTATTGTTTAGTGCTGCAAAATATTGACAGGTGTTCTTTTCATTTGTGAGAGAAAATATTTATAATAAATGAGAACAAATTCGAAACACTATGGTCCGTCTACACAATTAGTTTTAATAACTCGATTTACAAAAACAATTCCATTATATCACAGACTGTCAGACACATTTATTGAAATCATTATAATTGTGTACAGGGTACATAACTAAAAGCAATTCGAAAAATGTTGAAAAACTTTTTGATTTTGATGAAGCTTTTTCGATCTTTATCATATATGTGACGTGAGTGTGGTTTTTGGAAAAATTACCACTTACACTAAAAAGAAAATCTATTGAAAAGAACTACTACTATCTTTGCCGTTATGAAGACGGTGGAACTGTTCAGGGTTTATGGCGAAAAGAAATCAAAAACCTAACACCGCTACGACCAATTGTGCGCTACAATGCGCCACGTTCAGCATTTGAATTAAGGGATGTTTTGAAAGATTATATCAATTCAAATTGAAATTTTTTTTTATTACAAAATAATTTTTGTTTCAACTTACATATTACATGATTATAAAAACTTATTAAACTAAAAATGATTTAAATAAAAACTTATTCAAATAAATTATTTTCTCTATTTATCGTGTACTTATGTATTAAAGTAAAAATTTCTAGTTGAAGTATTGCAAAATCTTTCTTTGTTAAATTTGTATCTTCAACTTGGCGGATGACACTTTCAAAGAAAAATCGTTCTTGAGTCATTTTTGTTGTTGTTATGGAGCTTTTTGCCATCGAAATTAACTCCTTCATTTCAAGAGCAGCGTTTCAACAGGACATCATTTCGGGGCTGCTTTCTTGTATTCCCTGGATTTTGTGACCTGGAAGGTGTTGATGTTGGTTGTAGTGATATTGAAGTTGCTGACGTTGATGTCGATGGAACATCAATACATCTTTGAGAAAGCTCTATATCACTATCAGCCTCTTCGACAATAATATCTTCAAAAAAATCTTCGTATTGCTGGTCATAATTAGATAGTGTTTTATGCAAATAAATAATTATGATACTTTTATTAAAATATAAAACATTAGTAAAAATCTACTTACTCAGCACCTTTTGTTGTATCTTCAAGAAATTCCATTAATTTAAAAAATTTCCATTCTTTTTTTCCACCGAAGCACTTCCAGATGCAAATGTCTTAATTTGTTTTTCTCTATTGTATCTGTCTCTAAGTGTCTTCCATCTTTTTTTCACATTTTCTACTACGAAATTTATTATTATAAATTATTATTATTATTATATGTATATTTTAAATGCTAAAACTATATTAAATTCCACATACCTGATGCTTCTAATTCGTCCGCAATTTCTTCCAAATTTTTTCTTTAATATCAATGTTTTTATAATGTTTTTCTTTTTTATCATATAAAATTTTTTTATTTTTAACATATTCTACCAACTTTTCTTCATTTATTTTTTTCTTTAATTTGTCCATATTTTGTCTAAATTTAGTTTTTATTTTATTTAAAAGTTAATTTTTTTTAAAAACACAATTTATTAATTTTTAATTATTATGATTTACTAGTAATTATGAATACAAAGGATAAAGAAGGTATACGCACTGGGCAATTGTCTCCGGCTCTCCGCCATTTTCTCTCATTACTAGGGCAGCAACAGCATTTTTAGAATTAGATCTAACATGAGCATCATTTTTTGCTGTTGCTGTTGCTGCTTTGTGATTTTAATTCACGCCATAAGAATATATGGTGGCTAAATGAAAATGCTGTTGCTGTTGCTGCTTTGGTTGTAATTGGGCTCTAAGTTTGATTTTTTTTTATCAAAAGCAGGGAAAAGTCACGTTGCTCAGCTTGATGTGGGAAAAATAATTATTTTATATATTTTACGTAATTTTTATTAAGTTCTGTGAGAACTTTATTTTGCTGATTTTTGAAAATATATTATATTTAAAAGTAAAAGAAAAGAAGGAAAAAAAAATTCAGTCGCATTAAACCTTCCAAAGTGATAACAAGTGTGATTACAATTGTGATAGTTTAGAAGTAAAAAATTTCTTTATTTTTTTTTTCGAAACATAACACAATAACCTTTTTGATAGTGCAAAAAGTAATATAGTGAGTTTATACTATCATACTATTTTATTTGTGCGATTAAGTGAATAAATAACTTTATAATGTCTGGTGGTAACCCACCAGTTCTACCTAAAATACCACCTGACCCGGGAAGCAGTACTAGCGGTGAGTACGCAGGGAAAAAATTATTAAAAAATATGACCCCGGGACCGAAATTCCTAATAATGACAAGGAAAGACTCTGGAAAAACACTAACGCCAGTCTCTCCATTCCTAATTAAAAAAGTCATTTATGGCCAAATTAGTGGACAACTTGATATGTGCAAAAAACTCCGGAGTGGAACCATACTAATAAAAACAAAAAATATTGAACAAGCTCTAAAAATGATAAATTTAACCCAACTCGCACCAGAAATTAATATTGAAATAAGCGAACACGAAAAACTTAACACATCGAAAGGAATAATATACAGTACTGACCTAATATACCTAGATGACGAAGAAATTCTATATGAATTAAGAACACAAAATGTAGTAGCAATCAAAAGAATGACAAAAAACACCACAAAAGGCAAAATACCAACGGGACTTTTCATAATAACATTCTCTACAATGACAATTCCAACAAAGATCAACGTAGGATATGAATTAATTCAGGTAAGAAAATACATACCTCCTCCACTCAGATGCTGGAAATGTTTTCATTTTTGTCATATAACAGATTCATGCAAAAAAGAAAAAAAATGTCTAAATTGCAATAAAAATTATCATTTCGATGAAACAAAAACAAAAGAACAAAAATGTAATGCTCAAACACAATGCGCCAATTGCCAATCTACATCACATATATCAACAAACAAAAATTGCCCTATATATATCAAACAAAAAGAAATTATGAGAATTAAGACAATGGAAGAAACAGACCTTAAAACTGCAAAAATCATTTATGCAAAAAGACACATGATAATTAATTCAAAAACATCTTATGCAGCACAGTTATCAAATGGAAATCCAAACACAAACATATTGAACATAAATGCAGACAATAATCAATCAATACAAAAAGAAACATTCAAATTAACAAACAATGAACCGAACACTTCAATAGGAACATTGGAACACAAAAACAAAAATAAAACTGACAATATAGAAAAACTAAACCAACAATACAATCCAAAAAAAGACAATATAGACATGGAAATAAATATTTTAGACGAAGATTAGAACCACAATTAACCTTGGAAAAACAACAAACCAAAAAAAGAGGTAGACAAAAAAAAATAATAGCATTCAAAGTCCAGAACAAAGCCCAGCAAAAAAAAAATATAATTAAAATAAACAAATATAACACACAAAATAGTTGAATAGAAATTAAAACAAATACCAATTTTAAAATAGTATAACATATAATTATGACTAATATAATACAATGGAATTGTCAAGGTCTTTTAACTCACTTAAACGAACTCAAATTACTTATAAACAAATATGAGAATAGCATTATATGTCTTCAAGAAACAAAACTACCTGAAAATTTCAAACCATATATTAACCATTATAATATAGTATACAAAAACAAAATTACGAACACTATAGCACATGGAGGAGTAGCTATACTAATCCCAAAACAAATCGATTACAAAGAAATAAAAATAAACACTTCATTACAAGCAACTGCCATTGAACTCTTCTATCCAATCAAAATGACAATAATAAACGTATACTTAGATTCGAAAATTAAACACCAAGATCTACAAAAATTAATACAAACAATATCCATACCATACTTCCTACTTGGAGATATGAATGCTCACAACACCCTTTGGGGCTCCAAAAAAACAGATACAAAAGGAAAAATTCTGGAATCCTTTACAGAAAATAACTCAATAAACATAATGAACAAAAAATGTAATACACATCTCAATTTTTCATATAAAACGTTCTCGGCAATAGACGTAACACTCTGTTCTCCTACCATCCAAAAAATATTTGATTGGAATATAGAAGATGATTTATATGGCAGTGATCACTTCCCAATAATTCCTTCATCAAAAACAAACCAAACGAAAATACAAAAAAGACAGATCTTCAACATAAAAAAAAGCAAACTGGACAATTTTTCAGTCAAAAATCAACTTCGCGAAAGATATAAATAAATTCGAAAATATAAATGATTGTGATAAATATATAACTGAAAACATTATAAAAGCAGCCCACTGTTCCATGCCACTAACAAATAATATATCCAAAAAACCACAGTTTCCCTGGTGGAACAAAGAAATACACAACGCAATTAAACAAAAAAAAAACTACTAAAAAAATACAAAAAAAGTATGAACCAATCAGATTTTATAAGTTATATTAAGGTAAGACGACAAACAAGAATGCTTATTAGATACCATAAAAAGAAAACCTGGGAAGAATATGTATCAACTATAAATACTTTTACACCGACAAGAGAAATCTATCAAAAAATAAGAAGTCTTGAAGGAAAAAATACATACCATCAATTCCCTACGATAAGAACAAACAACACAATAATATCTGATGTAAAACAAATATGCAACCTGACAGCTGAATCTTTCCAGAACACTTCCAGCAATAAAAACTATACAATAACATTTCAACAAAAAAAAATCTACATGAAAAAACTCCTCTGATTATTAACAAATTTAATAACGAAAAATATAACAAGGCTTTTAGCATAATAGAATTCAAAAGTATATTAAGCAACGTCAAGGGCTCATCACCTGGAATAAATCTTATACATTATGATATGATCAAAAATCTCAAACAATACCAAAAACAATACATTTTACAATTCTTCAATCATATATGGACTAAAAGTAACATTCCTATAACATGGAAAGAGGCAATTGTAATCCCCATTCCCAAACAAAATAAGACACTGAACACCAATGATAATTACAGACCAATATCATAAACAAATGTACTATGTAAGATCATGGAAAGAATGGTTAATAAACGACTCCTATGGCATCTAGAAAGTAGAAAAAAGCTAGACCAAAAACAGTTTGGATTCGGAAGAAACCGTAGCACAATAGATGCAATATCACTTCTACAATCCGACATAATCAGAACACAAAATGAAAGCAAATTTTTAATAGCAGTATTCTTAGACATTGAGAAAGCATATGATAAAATCTGGGGAAGAAGTATATTAGATGAAGCAAAAAATCTCAACGTTGATGGAAACATGCTCAAATTTCTAAAAGATTTTCTAGAAAACAGAAAGTTTAGAGTCCAAATAGGCAATCATTTTTCAGATATGTTAGAAACCCAAAACGGAATTCCCCAAGGCTCTGTCCTCAGCAGCACACTTTTCATCTTGGGAATTAACGATTTAAAAACAATTATAAAACACCCTGCAAAGCATATCGCGTACGCTGATGACATAGTAATGTAAAACTATAAATTTATTTAACATAAAATGAACTTTAATTTTATTTAACAATAAATATTTTAAAGAACATTTAAATTCATAACAAAACAATATTATATAATTAAAAAAATTAAAATTATCGTTAAGTCTGTCTTCTTCGAATAATCTATTAATAATGATATTTTATATTTTAATTGACAATATTAAATTGTCATTAATTAGATTACTTCGATTTATTTCTTTTTTTTTTAAGATTGTTATTTGACAGCTCGGCTAAACCTGACTGCAAATCGTCTCTGATTTCTTCGTCTTCGTTCTCTGTAATTGGATCTAACTCTTTTTTGTTTAATTTTATCACTAGCGTAGACAGAACTGAACTTTCGTCTATTTCGACCAGCTTCATCGATATCCTCAATAAGACATCTATCATAGCGCAATACCTTCTGTATATGTTTTGAATCGAATCGTTTCTTCCATTTCTCTCGTGCCATCTTGATATTTTCTACTGCTTCATTGCGTCGCTCATTAATGCATTTGTTCGGTGTTGAATTATTTTGATCTTCATCGTTATTATTCATGTTCTCTAGTAAGCGATTTCGTTCAGCTTTCAAATTATTTAAATCAATGTCCTTCAGGTTTACTAACTCATTAAAACGGTTCTTTTCCTTTTCAAGATCATTTAATTCTGATTTAATTTTGCTAAGTTGTTCATTTAATTTCTCATTCTCAGCTTGAAGATCTTTAATATCTGCATTTTTTTTTACTAAGACTTACGTTCAACTTGTCAATTTGATCACCCCTATTAAATATTTCTGCATTTAAACGATCTTTTTCGGCTTTTAATTTTTCTAATTGAGTACTTTGATCTGATCGTATCTCATCTTTTTCCATTTTGTCTAACTTAAGTTCTTTCTTCAATTTACTTATTTCCTGCTCTTTTTCGACAATAATATCTTCTAGACGTTTATTTTTCAAATCGATATCATTAACATTTGCCTGCAATTTTTCTAAATCTTTCACGTTTTCCGCAAAACAATCCGTATATTCTGCGACGATTTCTCGAAGTTTTTTTTTTTATCGTTTGTTACATTTGTATCCGTTTTAATATTGGTTGGTATAGTGCTTTCTATACGGCAAACATCATTTTCGATAACTAAACGTCTATTGTCTGAGCAAATGAAATCTCTACCCAGAAGTACAGTGTCGTCTAAAATGTTGTCATCTACAACTAACAGATTTAAGTTGTACGTTTTATCGTCTATTTGAATTCTGGATTTTAGCAGTTTGTCACACACGTATTTGCCTCCAGCGAAGCCTTTGAGAGTATGTGATTGACAATTAGATATACCAGTTATTGATGAAGCGAACGATTTTTTGATAAGTGACAACGCACTTCCTGAGTCAAAAAATGCTTCAGCAGCGTTTCCGTTAACTAAAATTTGTTTTCTAACATTTTTTAGCGAGGAGTTAAATGTTTTAATGCAGTTAACATCACTTTTCTTCTCGGGGCATGTTTCTGCACTATGATTAGTTCGTTGACAAACAGTACAGAGTCGTTTGCGTTGTGGTTTCGAACAATTGCGAGAGTAATGTCCCTTTTCGTTGCAATTGTAACACGTAACATCATTACGAGTTTCGTTTCTTATATTCTCGACGGTTTGCGTATTTGTTTTCGTTTTCTGCGTGAATTTATCGTTTGTCGTTTCAACTTTCTTATTTTCACCTCGATACGTTAAGGTTGTTGATCGATTACATAAATATCTTTCAATCGTTTCACGAAATTCTCTCATTGTCGTAAATGAAAGACTAGCAATTGAATTTTGAAGGTCGTTATGCTTTATTTCTTGTCGAGCATATTTTACTATAGCGGCATCGCTCAGTTTATTTCGCTGTCCAAGCGCATTTATCCTGAAACAATATTCAGTAATACGTTCCCCTAGTTTTCGAGTACATTCCATCATTCTCATATGTATATAAGCTTCATTTTCTGTTCTACTAAATTCGTTAATTAATTTATATGCAAATTCTTGCCACGTACGATAAACAACTGACGAACAATCAAGCCACATTTTTGCTTGACCTTTCAATTTCATGTATACGGCTAGTAACAAGGCTTTTTCATCCCATTTGTACACTTGTATTAAACTATTTATTCGTTCGACAAAATGTTCCACAGTTATTGACATATATGATATCGGATCAAACTCCGGTAATATATCAGCAATATCTCTTAAAGCTGGTGTAACTGAAGCTGGTGTAAAATGTGATGCAGCATATGGTGAACAAAACGGTATTGAATGTTGTTGATTTTCAATTCGTGGTTCGATTGTTGTTGGAGTATCTTTATTTATTGAGTGTAAAATATTATTAATATTTGAATTGCAATCGCTTACCTCTCGATTATTTCGGTTGTTTTGTTGATTCGCTATCGTTTGTTGTAGTTGTTTTATTACGCTTGTTAATATTTCTTGTTTCAATATTATTTTGCATTGTTGTTTCTGAATAATCGTTGTTATATTCATCTTCGGTTTCTATATATTCACTACCGACTACTTCAATTAATCGATTTATTAATACATTCTTCGATCCATTGGTTTTCACGTTTCGTTGACGTAGGTACATTCTGATTTGATTTACAGAAAGATTTTCAATCTTATAACGTGTCATATTTATTGGTTTGAGAAACAAATTTTAATCAAATACGTATTCCCTTTTTCGTTTTATTTACACGTATGTGAAATGAATAAAATATAGTACGTTATTTATTCATTACTCAATACGTATTCCGTTTTCGTTTTATTTATACGTATATGTGTATATGAATAAAATATAATACGTTATTTATTCATTACCCCAATACGTATTCCGTTTTCGTTTTATTTATACGTATATGTGTATATGAACAAAGAATATAGAGCTAAAGCCAATAGAAGTAACATTCCACAATCTGTCAAAAATTCAGAACACATAAAGTTACATAAATATCTTCGTTCGAAACATGTTTCGAACATAAATTTTTCCCCTCATAATTGTATTAAAATACACATAATTTTTCTTACTTACCATATTTGAAGTAAAGATGGAAACAGATAACATCCGTGCCGTAATGAACAGTACTGACTATATATATATTTTTTTTTTTTCAAATATACATACATATATACATACAATATACAATGTATATAGTATATATTAAGTGCACGCGGATACTCAGTCCATTATGGCACAGCCGATCAGTAATTTATGTCAGATATACCATCCAGTTTATCATCAGTAATCAGTTACTGGTGTATATTGCTGATGGGAAAAATTAATGATCGACTTGGCAAGAGTAGCGCGCTGGCCGGGGTTCGAACCGTGATCTCAAGATCACAAGACCGACACCCAACCATCAAGCTATTCAAGTCCCTCACGTACCTGACTATATAAATAAGGCACATGTATGTTCAGCGTCAAACAGCACTATCACTGAGGCAGCGTGATGATAGTGTACTGTACTGGTGAACGATGCTTGTTGACGGCGAGGAAGCTATCTGTTTGTTATTTAAGAGGTATTCGGAATTATATTATATATTTGCCATACAAATCATCTAGATTAATATCTGTTGCGGGGAATGGAATCGATATAAAATTATATTTTATATTATACATTATGTATGTGTGCAATGGAATAATGTGAATTGTATTGTATTTAAAGGCAAATACAAGTTTATTGTGTATTATGATAATATATATAGCTACGTGTATAATATTCATTACGGAATATTATGTATACTCTGTTCATAAAATTCGTTCAGTACACGGCTTATGGAAGAGCTCAGTAGCGTTACTTTTAAGAGGAATATATCAAATTACTCATACCCCCATCTATTTTATATATAATGAGACGCTGTAAAAGAGAAAAAAACAACAGCACCAATCAATTTCATATTACCGTCACCGCAACCATACGGTGACTGATTATTATTTCTTGTCGTCCATTATTCATCAATCATATTCACTGGATTGCACAAACAAAAACTATAAATGGAAAAAAATTTATCATATGCGAAGAAAACGAAGTATGACGAAGGAATTCATATACGCACACGATTGTCGCTTAATGAGGAAAAAGTTGCTTGATTCGGCTAATCGAGATGTGGAAGAACAATAGATTGAATGATGAATTAGTGCTGCCGTGTAGTCATAATACTCAAATTAAGTATTGCCGTTTTTGAAAATCAAAAATTTTCATTTATATGACTTTTTGTCATATATTATTATTAATTATATATTACATATATTCTATGATGCAATTTATTTATATATTATTATTAATTAATAGATATGTATAGTAAATATATATTCTATAATAAATATTTATGTCATGAAAAAAAATTTTTGCTTTTACGTTGTGTTGTAAATGTACTACTGTTGCAGAACAGTTAGTTTTTCGTTACATTTTTTGTTGCATGAAAATAGAGATTATTTTCGTTCTTTAGTTGATATTTGCTGTGATTTGTGAAGTGAAGATTGCTGATAAAAAAATAGTTAAAAAAATTAAAATTTAATAAATTAATTAAAGTATATAATACAGATTTTTTTTAAATGAGTGCAGTGGAAGAAAGAAAAAAATTAAGTGTGGAGAAAAAAAAGCAAATTTACTCCACATTTAATATATTTTATAAAGAAAATAAAAGTGTAGGTAGGTCGAATGAAAAGGTGGCAAGTATTTTTGGGATTTGTGATAGGAGCATAACTTTGAAAATCAATTTAATTTTGAAAATCAAGGTAAAACGGCAGCACTTATAAAAATTTCATCCGATTTTACATAGAAAATTTGAATTAAAGGGGCAACACTTTCAGAGGTGTTAAACAGAAACACATTTATACGAATTTACCAAGTTAGAATAGAGAAAATATATCCCCATAAGCCTCCGTACTGAATAAACTTTATGAACAAAGTATAGTATGTAGTATGTAGTATCAAATACTAGATAACAAGTTGTTATATTGGGCTTTGGTAAGATGTATATTAACAAAGATCCTTATCTGTATTATGTATTAGTATAATACGAATTTATATGCGAATATTAAATGTATGTATATATGTATATGAATTGTTGTGAATGATAAGTAAAAGGGAATAACAAATTAAAAATTTTTTCAAAGAAATGTAAACAAACATTTGTTTTTAATAGGGAGTAATATACATAATAATATATAAACGAATGACATAATGACAAACATACGTATGTTTGTATATAATTGGTATGATCTGCATTGATTATAAATTGAAATATTTTTTCCTTATGATCTGTGTTTTGGCGTGGTCTTATATTAATTATTTCATAAACTCTATTCGAGTATTATGAATTACAATAATAATTATCATTACATATTCGTATGAATATGTATAAGAATAATTTTTGAATTTTAATTATGAACGTAATAAGCAAAAAATCTTAAAAATACTATACATTACATATATGTGGATATTTCGCATGAATGGTATATCTATACACTTGCTTAGATATAATTTTAATATTTCAGGTGATTATTTATGCAATATGATTTAAATATTATATTTTTTATCGTTACTTTTTCTTTCCACCTGTATCCCTAAATATTGTAGGTATTGTAATATCACAAACAATATACAAATAATGTGGTAATATATAGGTATATACTTAATACAATACGCATATAGATAATAATATACATGTACATAAAAACGTATATGTATGTACATAAAAATAGTACAAAAGCAATGTGAAATTGTACAATATCAATATCGAAGGGTAATAATATACTATATACATATGTGTGTGTGTACATTTGTATATAAACAAGATCGCACGAACATAAAAAAAAAAATAAAGAAAAAAATATAAGCCAACGAAAACAACAATAATTTAATAGTTATCAAAATTGAATATAATACCAATAATACTGTATTAAATATAATACCAATAATACTATATTGCTTACTTGTCTAACAACTTCTATAATATAATATAATACATAATGCTAATAATGTAGGGTTTTCCAGTAAGGACATAACAATTTTATATTTAAGTAAAATAAAGAATAATTAATATACATATAAGGTTAAAATTTATTCCAAGTGAAGTACACAAATTACATTTAATTATGGAATTCGATCTCATTCATATGACCACCGCGAGCACGAAAATTGGAATAAGCGCTCTTAAAGTTGTGACTACCGATTCAGAATTGCGGTAGTAATTTTTAATAATTTCTAAATGTTGCTCGTTCGTGAACTTCACCATGATAAAAATGTTAACATTGACTGACGTTCTGAAGTTGACAGATTATGCCAAATGTTCAAGGCCTCCTTTGTATTAAAACACAAAATCGTTATGTCCCTATTGGAAAACCCGATATAAATGCATAAGAATTGTATTATCCTATAACCAGCCATTCACAATTATTATTTAATTGTTTATTTTATATTGGGTCCTATTATGAGTGTCGATAATATCGTCTTGTCATCGACTATCGCCTTGACTCGACAAGTTTTGTATTATGAATGGCGATTTGAGGCGAGAATATCGACATTTTGAGTCGATCAGTTAAAACTAATCAATAGACATAGTAGTCTATGGTGATTTGACATTTCATGTATGCTTTGTATATAAGATAAGTTGTATTTAATTATTCTGCTCAATTTATTTAAATTTAATTTAATTAATTAAAGAAAAATCACTAAAAATGCTGTTTGAAAAAAAAAAACATGAACGCTCTTCTTTTATGCAAAAAAAAAAATCAGTATTAAATTAATGTTTTATATTTTCACTTATATTTTATATTTATAGCTACAAATTATTTACATAAATTAATCAAATATTTATTAAAAATTACAAAAATTAATTAAATATTTATTCAAAATTGAAAAAAAAAATGAATTATAAATTTTTGTATCGATATATTTGACAATTTTTATAGAAATTACATGGTGAAACTGAATGAAAATAAAATTTGATATGACAATATCTTACTGTCGAGACGACCGATTTGCATAATACAAAATTTACATCGTCTCGTCTCGTCTTAATTTTGTCGATAGTCGATATTATCGACATTCATAATAGGGCCCATTAATTTTTATAAACTCAATCCTACAAGTGTATACGTACATATGTACATAGTGTCTACAATATAATATGAACGTCGGTCGATATGAACAAACAGCACAGCATATACATTTACTTACGTACATTACGTAGTAGTACACAAATACCAAAAATCATTTTGTTCAATATTGTAAAATACATATTTTTATAATTATAATACAATATACATACATGTATATAATACATATATATTGTCCCTTTAAAAATATCTCGGCTAATGCATTTATAAAAAAAACCTGAAATATGTATATAGTACATATATATATCATAATATCATATCATCATCATCATCATATTGTGTATTATAATGATTATCCGCATACATATATAATCGTATTGCATTAGCGTATACAATGTACAATATAAAATATAAATTTACATTGCATTATTTGCTCGTAACCAATTACCATTATCAATGTATGCTCTTATGCACAAATTATACATTACAATACAGCAATAAAGAAATGATCGATAGAAATAAAAACATAGCAGTCAACCAGCAGCAGTATAAAAATTATATATATGTATATAGTATATATATCTACATTATATGTATATTTGAAAACTATAATGGCGTATGAATAATCAAATTAACGCACACACAAATGCTATGTGTAAACCTATTTTCATTCATAAATACGAAATTATTTTTCGAAGTATTTTTTCGAAGTATAAAATTATACACATGTCATACACATTAATTACAAACATGTGCGAAATCCAAAATTTTTTCGGTTCATTCCACATCATCCACATTAATTGTAACTTTCCCCTTTTTCAAAATTTCGAAGCAAGAAAATATGTATTTTGGCAAACATACAGACATTATTTGAAATTAACCGTCGAATGTTATTTCTATTGGCTTTAGCTCTATATTCTTTGATATGAATAAAATATAATACGTTATTTATTCATTACCCCACACCGGGGTCGATTATGTACTTTCGTTATAAATAACGATAAAGTAAAATAGCGATAAAGTAAGTGCGATTATGAACTCTCTACGATAAAGAGCTTTCGTGAGAGTTTACCAGACGTTATTTTCAAATTCACCATACTATGTTTTACACACTGATCAACCACTATAATAAGATGTGACACTCTTTTTTTTTAAATTTACCAACACAATTTATCTTAAGAATTATTTTTTATTTATTTTATTTTTTATTTATTGTAAGAATTTATTTTATAATTAAGAAATTTAACAAAAATGTAAAAACATTTGATACCAAACACAAAATTTTAAGTGTGATGCATTTACAATTAATTTTGTTTATTTTAGATAAAAAACTTTTAATAACAAAATTTGTACTTTTTTTAATGAGTATACCCTGTAATAATGTTACATTTTTTAAAACGGTTGGAGTTTCAGTTCCATTTTGTTTGTCTCTTTTTTATACAAAGGTTCTTAATTACTATCGATTTTTAGCAAAACCGTTAAGGCCGAATGAATAACGGGACAAAGGTCATGAGAAATTTTTGCTAACAAGTGCTCAGTGTCATTACTGTATGAATATAGATTTACTGTGGTTTTACATTCCAAAGTGTAAACAAAAAAAAATCAAGAAGCAGTGATATTAGAAGTGCAGTGAAATTGTAAAAAATAAATAATACAGAAAGTAAGTTTTATAAATTATTTTAAATTAATTATATTATTATTAAATAATGTGGTGTAGAGTAAAAATATTTTAGGGAACAAATATAATTCATTTTACAGTGTCTTTATAAATTTTTTAAATAAAAATTATGTACTTGCATATACATAATCCCTTTCTTTTTTTATAATTATATTGAATATTCATATTTAATATGAATATATAATATAATTAATTATTATAAAGTTGTAAATTTGATATGTGATATATCTATATTAAAAATACACAAGTAGTGAAAACATTTAATAATATTTTTCCTTGTATCCGGGAAAGAATAAATTATAAAATTTATAATTCAAATTTTCATATATATTTGTAATGAGTTCTTTATAAATGTTATTTTAGTTAATAACATTTTCAGAAGTAAAATATTAAAATAATTGATGTGTTTATTATAGCCTGTTCGCTAAAACTAGAATTTTTTTTGACACTGACAGTGAACGGACTTTAACTGAAATTTGTTCATAATTTTATTATTAAGATTATTGAATATTTTTTAATTTCTTTTTTTAGCAATATGAATTCAAACAGACATTTGGATTTTACCATCGCGGCATTTTTATCTTTAGAAGATTCAGACGGAGATGAAAATGTCACCAATATGCGTGTGGAAAGAAGGTTTATAAGAGACCACTCTGATCCTCTTTCTTTACCAGCGGAGGAATTTAAAAATATTTTCAGATTTTCAAAAGATGGCTTTAGATTATTTTTAAATGATAGAAAGACGATCAGAGGTATACCGAAATAGATACGTGTGCTTGCTGCTATAAGATTTTTCGCTACAGGTAAATCCATTAATAAGAATTAAACTTCTTAAACTCCGGGCACGTGTTTCTGTTCGAAATCTAAAAAGCATGAAAAAATATTTAAAGTGTACACTAATTACTAATAATAAAAATGATTAAAAGCATATCTTGAATTTTTATTTCGCAAAATTCTTACAGGAGATCCCGCCAATATCTCCTCCATTCTGCTTGTGTTTTTGCAGTTCCTCCTAGGGCATTCAATTGCTGTGTCAGATGCTCTCATTTTTCCTGTTGCAGACGTTTCCCTTGTGTAGTTTCAAATCTAAAAAAGTGGAAAAGAAAGTAGAATAGTATTAAATTGGTAAATTTTAATAATAAATAATGTTTACTTACTTATCTCTAGCTAAGCTCTTATCGTTGAAGAGATGTTCGATTAGATGCTCCCTTTGCACCGGCGTTGCTTTCTTGGCTCTTTTTTGCTCCATTCCTAAAAAAGTGCATATAGAAAATTAAAAATACATATTATAAATTTGAATATCACAAAAAAAAAATAAGCAAAACATGAATACTTACTAATTATATAATATTATTTTCTCACAATATTTTCTAATCACAGTCCACGTTCACTGACGCAACAAATGATGTATTTTTCAATGTACTTTATGCATAGCGACGGCAATTTCATTGTCGTTATGTTAAAGTACAAATAACGATACGAAAACGCTAATAAAGTACGTTCGTAATACCACTTTATCGCTATTTTCAAGTTCACCACAGAAAAGAGCGAAAGCTCTCTTAATTAATAACGATAAAGTGCGTTCGTACTTCGTAATACCACTTTATCTTTATGAGTGAATAACGATAGCGAAATAACGATAAAGTACGTTCATAATCGACCCCCTGAATATGTAAAACTATAAATTTATTTAACATAAAATGAACTTTAATTTTATTTAACAATAAATATTTTAAAAAACATTTAAATTCATAACAAAACAATATTATATAATTAAAAAAATTAAAATTATCGTTAAGTCTGTCTTCTTCGAATAATCTATTAATAATGATATTTTATATTTTAATTGACAATATTAAATTGTCATTAATTAGATTACTTCGATTTATTTCTTTTTTTTTTAAGATTGTTATTTGACAGTAATTTATACAACTCATAACGATATTAAAAAGGCAAGGAATGATCTACAGACAACAATGACCAAAGTTGAAAAAAGGATTGAAAACAAGGGTATCAAACTATCAACACAGAAAACGAAAGCGATGATATTCACAAAAACACGAAAATATACCTACCTCAACCAAATTTAGTTAAAAGTAATATAACACCGCTACACATTCCATGGCAAAGAAAAAACATACATTTTGAACTCTCTTTAAGTAAACTAAAAAAACAAAGCACCCCAGAAGAAATATATAAACAAAAGTTTTTAGAAATACTAAACACAAAATACAAACACCATATAAAGATCTATACAGACGGCTCCAAACTAAAAGAAAAGGCTGGATTTGCTGTTCTTCTAGAAGACCACAAGATACAACACAGAATATATAATGATGCAAACATCTACAACACAGAACTATATGCTATAAATTCCGCCGTCAAACTAATCAATGAAGTGAAGGGCAACTGTTTTTTAATCTTGACAGATTCTTTTAGCGCCATTCAATCTCTACGCAATTTACAAGAGGACCATCCCATTATAAATGAAATACATAACACCATCCAACAACACACAAACATTTCACTAACCTTCTTTTGAATACCATGTCACAGAGGAATAAAATTAAATGAACAAGCAGACCTACTAGCAAAAGAGGCTACAAAACAACACATAAATTATAATTTTCCTATTATAAAAGATGACATTTATAAACAAATTAACCAAAAAATCAGAACGAATTTCAAAGAAATATGGGACATGGACAAAAACACAAACAAATTAAAAGAAATTAAAAACGAAATAACACCATGGCAAAATCTACATAATTTCAGCAGAAAAGACACAGTAGTAATTACCAGAATAAGAATAGGGCACACTAAATTAACACACGAATATCACATTAACAAAACAACCAAACCCAAGTGCATCTGTACACAACCCATTACAATCAGACATATATTTTCAGAATGTCCAGCCTACCACTCATTTAGAAGCAAACATCATATTGAATACACAACCTTAGGAAAAGATAGCAACGAAACTACACGTAACATCATAAAATTCCTAAAAGACACCAAATTATATAATAAAATTTAAATTGTAATAAAAAAAAAAGAAACAAATGTAGGGTCCGAAATGACAGAAAACTGTTGAGAGACCATTAATTAAAATTATAAATAAAAAAAAAAAAAAAAAAAAAAAAATTTAATTTAACAATTTTTTTTTTTTTTTCACATCGTTTTAAACGGATATAAAGTATTATATTTCATTTAAATTTTGTTTATTTAATTTATTTTGATTTACCACAATATCTATATTTGAAGAATATATCATTCATTTATTACGTTACCACTATTATTCAGGTTGAGTAAATGCAAAATCCACTTTGATCGTGATCAAAATTTTTCTTCTGCTTTGCTATGACTTTCTTAGATATTTTTATACATAATTTGCATAATAATATTATACTTTATAAATTATATATTTGATTTTAATATATTTGATTTTAAAATTTTTATAATGAATTTTTTATGTTTACAAAATATTACAATAGATAGTACAATTAAAATAATAAATGTTAGCAATGAAATACTTCCATATATGAAATGAGTTCTTTTCTCATATTTGATTTCTTTAATTTCTTTTATATTTTCTATTATGTTCTATTTTACTATATCATCAAAAGTTAATTTGTTATTTGTTTCATTTATTTGTTCAAAATAATTTGGTATTACAAAATTTTGTTTAAATTCACTTATTTTATTTTTTAATGTATTATTATCAATATTTATTGTACAATTGTTAAAATTAATTAAGTAATTTCCTTTTAATTGCAAAATTCTCTTATCACAAGAACTATTAAAATTACTTTGATTTTGGTTTTTTAAAAGTATTGAGCCTTTATCTATTTCTAAAATTTCTGGTATCTTACTAATAGTTTTAAGACAATTTCTCTTAAAAATACATAAAGAAGATTTTGCTAAATTTCTTATACTTTTATTATCTTTGTAATTATAAAATTCATTTTTGTATTCCACAACAATTGTTGGTTTAAAAACTAACTCTATACCCTGATGATTTGCAATAGGAATAAATAATGATTTTCTTAGTGTAACTGTTTCTTTTGGTATTCGTATTATAAAAATTATATTTCTTTTATCATCGATTAGTGTTCCAAGTTTTATTTTCTGTAATGCTTCGAAATCTATATTATTTTCAAGAATTTCTTCATTAGTTAAGATACTACTGTGAATTATACCTAATCTAGAGGCTGATATATTATCTTGTATACTTTCGACATTATCTTGAAGTATCTTTAATTTTAGTACAAGATCTGTAAAAAGTGTTTGTCTATATACAGTTCGTCTTCGTCATGAATTTTGTTTAGTTCGGCAGTAATTAAAGTTCTATTTTTCTGTATGGCGTTTTTAATATTTCTGAATGTTTCGTTAAAATTTTCATTAATTTTGATTTGCAAATTTGAATTTTTTATTATTTGATGATTATTAGTATCAATTATTTTTAAGCGATCATCAATTTCTTCCCTATCGGAATCATCCATAAGACCCCATAACCATTTATGAACACTGCCAACAAAGTTAAACAATCCTCGTTTTTGTCTATGAGGAATTAACGTTAGTACTTTATTTTTAATTAATATTACCTTATGTCTTAAAATTGAAGCCTTGTCTCCTAGACTTGATTTTTCGATATTTATTTCTAAATCATCTAAAATGTTAAGAATTTCCGTCGGATTGATGATATGCATTATTGAGTCGTAACTTTTTACGATGTTAACATATTTTAACTTTATTTCTGTATATCCGAATTTAGAATCAATTTTGTCAATTGTGAGGTAAGCTTGAGCTAGTGTTGTCATTAACAATGTCATCAATATTATTGGGGTCCACTTCACCTGAAAATTTAGTTTTTTTTTAATATTTTTTGAAGAATGTAGGTTATTAAACCTAGATTTCACAAATTTGGGCTGTTCTTTGTGCCTAACACTTTTATAATTTTTAATGTACACTTCTTCTCTATTTTCTTCAAAGTTTTCTCTATTTCTGTTTAGTTTATCTATATACTTCGTTTTACACTCTACTAAATTTTTATACATACTTTCTTCATTACTGTTACAATCTTGTAATATATATATAGTCATCTCATTCTATTTTAGTAGTAGAACTATTAGCTGATAAGCTGAAAATTGTTAATTAATAAGTTAGCCAGTCAGTCAGTCTACAACTACTGTAAAGAAAAGTCAATAAAGTCAATAAAGTCTATATATATATATTTTTATAAATATAAAATAAAACATGGTGTCAGGTGTGATAAATTTTATATAAAGTTATGACTAATACAGTGAATAATAGTAATAATAATAATCCACAATTATCTGCGCCATCGAAGATAAAATCAATTAATTTACAAAAAACAAATCTTGCTAAAGAATGGAAGAATTGGCTAATTCAATTTAAAATTTTTCTAAGAGCCAATGGTCTGGAAAATGAGAAAGAAAGCAGAAAAACTGCGTTACTTCTTCATCATATGGGACCAGATTGACTTGAAATATTTTCGTCGTTTAATGTGGATATTGATGAAGTGAAATATAATGATTTAGTTGAAAAATTTGATAATTACTTTGTACCAAAAGCTAATATTGCTCCAGAACGTCACAAATTTTTCACAAGAGTACAGCTACCAAATGAAAGTATTGAAGATTATGTAATTGGTTTAAAGAATCTGAGTTTAAATTGTGATTTTGGTAGTTTAAGAGAAGACTTGGTGGAGGATATATTCATTTGTGGTCTTAGAGAAAATTTAAGATTTATAAAAGAAAAATTGTTGAATGAAGATAAAATGGGGTTGGACAAAGCAATTCAGACAGCTAAATTACTAGAAAATTCTAGATTACAAGCTTTACAACTTGATCACGTGGCAAATGCTTCAAATTCATTTATTGGTGCATTATCTTCAAAGTCATATGGAAGTCACATTAAAGGTCAAAAGAATGCTGAAAATAAAAATAAATTTTATAAGTCACAGCAATCAAACAGCAGCAACAAAAAACATGAGAAGACAATTCCAAAACAAACCTGTCAACGATGTGGTCAGACACATAAATATCGCTGTCCTGCTCTTGGAATTAAATGTAATAAGTGCCACAAATTTAATCACTTTGCAAAAATGTGTAGGTCTGTGGAAGTTAATAACATTATAATGGGTTCGGAAACAGATGATCAAAATTCAGCACATGATTACAGGAATATCAAGATGTTTTTAGTGGTATTGGTTCTTTGAAGGTAGAATGCAACTTTAAAATAAATCCAAATATAAAACCGACAGTCGAATGTCCTAGAAGAATACCTTTTAAATTGCGCGAGCCGCTGAAAAAAGAGCTAGATCGATTAGTTAACATGAAAATAATTGAGCAAGTCGATGAACCTACAGAATGGGTAAATGCTATTGTTATAGTTTCTAAGCCTAATGGTGAGCTAAGATTATGTCTTGACCCACGAAATCTCAATAAGGCAATAATGAGACCTCATTTTCAATTCCCAACCATAGAAGAAATTAAAACAAAATTATCAGGATGTAAATTTTTTTCAAAATTAGATGTAGCTTCAGGTTTTTGGTCAGTTCCACTCAACCATGAATCATCAAAATTATGTACATTCATAACACCATTTGGTCGTTTTCGATTTTTACGTCTACCATTCGGCATTAATGCTGCGCCTGAAATTTTTCATTCATTAATGATTAAACTATTTAATGACATAGAGAACATTGTTATATATATTGATGATTTTCTTATAGCTGAGCCAACTAAAGAAGCACATGATAGGAAATTGAAACTAGTACTTGATAGAGCACGTCAAGTTGGAATCAAGTTTAACAAAGATAAATGTGTTATATGTGCATCTGAAATTAATTTCCTAGGGCACATCTTTAATTCTCATGGGGTCCGACCTGATCCAATGAAAGTAGACACTATTTGTAAAATGCAGCCACCAAAAAATGTCAAAGAGCTTCAAAGATTTCTTGGTATGGTTAATTATTTAGGATCTTTCATACCAAATTTATCATCACAAACAAAAAATCTTCGTCAATTATTAAAAAAAGATAATTTATGGTATTGGTCTAGCATTCATGACACTGAATTTAATAAATTAAAATATTTGCTCTGCAATGCTCCAGTTTTAACATATTATGATAATAAAAAACCTATAACTTTATCAGTCGATGCATCTAAGGATGCATTGGGCGCGGTCATATTACATGACAAAAATCCAATTGCTTATGCATCAAGTTCCTTAACTGACACTCAAAAACACTACGCTCAAATAGAAAAGGAGCTTTTAGCAATACTTTTTGGTTGTATACGATTCCACCAGTATATTTATGGTCAAACAGTTCATATAGAGACAGATCATAAGCCTTTAGAGACTTTGTTTTCCAAACCACTTTACAAAGTTCCACCTCGTCTACAACGTTTAATGTTAAAATTACAGTCATATGATCTACAAGTTTCATACGTTCAAGGAAAATTTATGTATATAGCAGATGCTTTATCTAGACATGCCTTACCTAATGACAGCCTCAGTGAATTAGATGAAGATGTAGCGACACCCTGTACTTATAAACATACAATTACAATTCAATGCAATATATTCAATTACCATATACTTATCATATACGGTACCTGATACCTGCATTGTAATGATATTTTACCGCTCAACATACTCTTACACAAAATAAGCGATGAGAGCGGATTTACAGATTATATTATTCTTATGATCCAATGGACCGCTCATCAGTCTTCCTCAGTCAGTCAAAAATATAACATAAAACTTAAAATAGCAAGTGTATCGATAACTAATAAAGTTTTTTCTTTACAAATAATTGTAGCCGGTTGTTTTATCATTAACTACCTGCCACATAATGGTGACCCCGACAAAAGAAAAAAAAAAATTTTCTTTTTATATAAAAATTTTTCTTATTATTTAAAAATATAAGATTTAATAGTCAAAATGTTGTAATAATTCATACAAATAATTAAATAATTAAAATTATTATTAAATTACAAAAAAGTGTTCATTAATTGCCGCATATGTGTATGATAAAATTTTCACTTTACACGTGAACTATACGTGATAAACATAAAAATAAAAATCATATTAGTGCAACACAGAAAAAACATTAAAAATAATAAATTAATTAATTAATGGCAAGCAATTTTAAAAATATAAATGGTAGATTAAAAAAAATAGTAAAAAGTTAAATTGAGCTACACGTTAAAACACGTGCCATGTGGGTCCATGATGAAAAATTTGTCAGATTGGAGATAAAATTCAAAAATATATAGATAAAATTATCAAAATTTTCATCAACAACAAGTAAAGCTACTTTTTTGTCATAAAATCTTGAATGATTGCAGGGATGCTGATGGATTTCTTTTATCCTCCATGCGTGCGAATACATTACATCTAACATCACTCATTGTTCCATACGAAGAACTTTGGACTTTACCATATGGACAAACTACAACTACAGATAATTCTATTTCTAAATTTAAACTAATTTGAATATTTTTTTTTTCTATTATTTTATTTCTAATATTACAATTTCTTAATTTTTTTTTAGCATTAAACAAAACAAAATATTGTATAATTAGAAGATAAAACATATTGAACAAATTGTACAAAATAATAAATCACAAAAAAACATTCAACTTGTAAGTGCATTCTCCAAAACATACATACACATAAACATACATTCATCATTACGAAAACTGTGAGTACACTACATTTTAACTTTCCCTTTAACAAAATTAGTACAATTTCAAAAACTAAATATTACATAAGGGTATAAATATGAAATGAAATGTTGCAATAAATGTTGAATTGAAATCTATATTTAGAATTTTAGTAAATATGTATATTATCTTAATATATATGTTATTATATTATAATATTTTAATTGTATAAGTGTAAGCTTTTACATAATAGTACACGCATCATATAAAAATTATTACACATTCACACAAAATATACAATAAAATTTTGAAATATGTAAATTTATAGTAAAATAAAGAATAACATATTACAACTACACATACATATATTAAATATACATAACATACACATATACATAGATGCGTTACTATAATATAATTATTATTTAAAATTTATTCAATAAATGTACTACGATTATATTCATTATTGAATTAAACATGTTAAATATAACACACAACACATCTTATTTATAATAATATACATATACCCTAATGCAATTATATAAAATAAAAACTTTAAATTTAAAAATTATACTTATTTATAATAATATTATATATATGTGTATATGCATGTACTATCTACATACACACAAATGAAAATTTACATATAAAATAATATGTATTTATAGACATATTATATTATATACATATAACATGCATATGTGACAATATATATGATTTAAAATATACGCATACTTAATACAATACGAGTGTGTGCACATATGTATATGTATATGTATATGTACATATATATATATTAAAGAAATAGCAGATAATATAATTGCTATATTATATTAAAGGGAACAGAAGTAAGCATCATATACGAATATACCAATTTAAATATAGTACATACATAATATATATAATAGGATAGTACGTATATATATAAAATTGAAATACATATACATAAATATATATTAAATAAATATATCGCGGAAAATGAATTATTAGTCTAAACACTTCTTATACTAATACTAAGATTATATATATTTCATTACATATATATATATATTTCCTCATTTAAACAATTACACATTATTTCTAAACATTTTAAAAATTCAAAACATACGCGTGAGAACAATTTTCTAATATTCTTGGTATTATAACTTTAAATCTACCTTATATTAATTAGAATTATTATTATACATTTTTATTGGTACTTAAAAGCCAGTGTGGTTTGAAATTTCTCGTAATTTCTCGTGTGGTTTTAAAAAACAATCTCGTAATCTAAAATGGCTAGTACTAAAGAAGGTGACAATAGTCAAATTTCAAGTGAAGATAGAAATCAAATTTCAACTGAAAATGAAGCGCAAACGGTGAATAATTCTCTAAATAATGAGGCAGGCCAAATAGTAGCAGCTGCGTATCTTAAAATTCCACCTTTTTGGAGCCATAGACCAGACCTATGGTTTCTTCAAATAGAAAGTCAATTCAAGATAAGAAATATAACGATGTCGTCCACTAAATACGACTACCTTGTGTCATCGTTAACTACTGAGTCTATGGAATTGGTCGCGGATATTCTACTAAACCCCCCAGTTCAAAATAAATATGAGAATTTAAAAACGCATTTACTTGCTAGATCCCAAGACTCAGAAGAACGCAGACTTGATGCGCTTCTTCATAAAATTGAACTTGGTGATCTCAAACCCTCCGAATTATATCGAAGAATGGAATCTTTGGCTTCAAGCAATAGTCTTGTCAATACATCCCTGTTAAAAAAATTATGGTTGAACAAACTCCCAACTGCTATTCAGTCTTGTTTAATAGCTATTGAAAAAACTCAAACCCAAGAAGAATTATTTGCAATAGCAGACAAGATTTTTGATTCAACTTCACCATTGAATCCAAAAATTTTAGAAGTACACACTTCTAACAAAAGTTCTCTAAACAATAGCAACCATAACAATATCTCAAATTTGATCCGTAAATTAGAAAATCGTGTTAAAAATTTAGAAATTAGACATTCTCGGTCGAAAAATAGAAGCCAATCTAGAAATAGGAATTTTAATAGACAACCCACCCCAGCTGGGATAAAAAATAATTTATGTTGGTACCACAAGAGGTTCGGTAATAATGCCACAAAGTGCATACCTCCATGCAGTAACATTTCTTCAGTAAAAAACCCAGAACAAAAAAACGACCATTAAATGCTTCGCCTGCGGCAACGAAGCATATTCAAAATTCTTGCCGCTTATTCATATATGATAAATTGTCGAAAATTCGTTTTCTAATTGATTCTGGTGCCGAAATATCTATCTTGCCTGAGAAACTATTTCCAAAATATAATATTAGATCTGACTTTAATCTATATGCTGCAAACGGTACGATTATACCTACTTTCGGTTGCAAAGCTCTATCACTAAATTTAAAT
The DNA here is from genome assembly GCA_951394055.1 of Villa cingulata. NCBI lineage: Eukaryota > Metazoa > Arthropoda > Insecta > Diptera > Bombyliidae > Villa > Villa cingulata. The sequence goes on along the minus strand of OX596019.1, from coordinate 25,898,552 downwards.
CTTCGTCGAAATCTAGACCATACCTTCGTAGTTGCAAGTGTAGAACATGCCATTTTGGGAGCAGACTTTCTTCATAAAAACAAACTTCTAGTTGACGTACGAAACAAAAGACTCGTAGACGAAACAACTTGTGTTTACGCTGACTGCATTGAACGCAAAGTTAGTTTTTCTTCGCCAAAACTAATTTCATTTAATGATGAATTTGGCTCAATTCTTAACGAATTCCCTGCTCTTAAAACTCAACCAGATTTCAATTCCAACACCAAACACAATGTAGTTCATCACATAAATACAAAAGGACCTCTTCCTACTGCTCGTTCACGTCGTCTAGACCCCAAAAAATATGAAATTGCCAAAGCTGAATTCGATTTGATGATAAGACTAGGAATTTGTCGACCATCTTCTTCTCCTGTAGCTTCACCGCTACACATGGTCCCGAAAAAGAACTCAAATGAATGGAGCCATGTGGTGACTACAGGCAACTAAATGCAGTGACCATTTTTGATAAATACCCTGTGCCAAATATACAGGACTGCAATTGCAAATTACATGGTCGTCAAATTTTTTCAAAAATTGACCTGATACGCGCATATCACCAAATTCCTGTCGCTGAAACAGATATTTATAAAACCACAGTCATAACTCCTTTCGGTCTATTCGAATTTATGCGCATGCCTTTCGGTGTTAAAAATGGCGCGCAAACATTCCAACGTTTTATAAATGAAGTTTTGGCAGACTTTGATTTCGTGTTCCCTTATATTGACGATATTCTGGTTGCTAGCAAGACACCCGAGCAACACAAACAACATTTACGTCTAATTTTCTCTAAATTAGATGAATATGGCATAAAAGTAAACCCAACTAAATGCATATTTGGTGTAAAAGAAATCAATTTCCTAGGACTTCTTATTTCAGCTGACGGCATAACTCCAGCTGAAGATAGAATACAATCAATAAGAGACTTTCCAACTCCAAAATCTTTCAAAAAACTACAACGCTTTCTAGGCATGGTAAATTTCTACTACAGATTCATACCAAATTTAACACACCTGTCGATACCCTTGTATGACCTAGTAAGAACTAGCAACCCAAAAAATAAAAACAAAAGAGAATTCGTATGGGAAGACATTCATAATAATGCATTCAACGAAATCAAAAAGTGTTTTGCAAAGCATTTACTCTTGGTACACCCTAATCCAGATGCAAGAATTAGTTTATGTGTTGATGCATCTAGTGATGCAGTGGGCGCAGTACTTCAACAAAAAACTGTTGATAAATGGGAACCTCTCGCTTTTTTCTCAAAGAGATTGAAGCCACCAGAAAAAAAATATTCAACTTTCGACAGAGAACTCCTAGCAATCTACCTGGCTATCAAGCATTTCCGATACCTGATAGAAGGTAGAGATCTCGCTATTTTCACTGACCATAAGCCTCTTACCACAGCTCTATTATCCAAATCAGACAAATCTCCCAGACAAACACGTCATCTAGATTACATTTCACAGTTCACAAATGATATTAGATACATCAAAGGTACCAATAATATAGTAGCTGACACCTTATCTAGAGCTTTTGTTAACTTAATAGATCAAAGTAATTTGAGTACTCAAATCCTGGCTGAAGAGCAAAATAAGGATGAAGAGCTCAAAAAAAATTTTAAACAACCGAGATGAAAATTCGAAATTTTCATTTATACTTCATAAAATATTCATACCAGTTGAAGATCAAGAAATATGGTGCGAGACTTCAACTAGTACCAATAGGCCATATGTTCCATCTAGTCTTCGTAGAGCGATATTTGACAAAATTCATAATCTTTCTCATCCTAGTATAAGAGGTACAAGGAAACTTTTAACCGCTAAATACTTTTGGCCGAATATGAATAAAAGCATAAATCTTTGGGCCAAGACTTGCCTTCAATGTCAAAAATCGAAAATTACTCGACATACAGTTTCACCACACGGTAAATTCGAACCCCCCAAAGGAAGATTTGAGCATATTCACATGGATTTAGTAGGTCCATTACCTCCTTCAAACGGTTATTCCTATCTGCTCACAATTAGAGATCGATTTAGTCATTGGCCAGAAGCCATACCACTTAGAAATATAACCGCAGAAACCGTTGCCAGAAATTTTCTCAACCACTGGATATCACGCTTTGGTGTCCCTCAAACTTTGACGACAGATCAAGGCAAACAATTCGAATCATCTCTGTTCAAAGAAATTTCATATATACTAGGAAACCACCGAATAAGAACAACCGCATACCACCCACAAGCAAATGGTTTTATAGAAAGATTCCACAGGCAATTAAAAACAGCAATAACAGCCTCTGACGACCCTAAAAAATGGTATTTTAATTTACCCTGGATACTTTTAGGAATTCGTTCAGCTTTAATAGAAGACCTTGATGCATCCTCTGCACAATTACTATATGGACAGGCTCTTCGTCTACCAGGCGAATTCATCGCTTCAAATAACCCAAATAACATAACACTTACTAACACTTTAGCCAAGAATTTACAGGAAACAATAAGAAAAGTCAAACCACACAATAATAGAGTACGAAAACAACACAACATGTTTGTACCAAAAAGCATGGAAACTTGTTCTCATGTATTCGTCAAACAAGAAATTTATGTAGGAAAATTGAATCCTCCATATTTAGGTCCATATAAAGTTCTATCAAAAGATAAAAAATTCTTCAAAGTTCTCATAGACAACAAACCACAAACAATATCGATAGACAGATTGAAACCAGCACATGTTTTGGATAATGAACTTACAAGTGATAATAATAACAATAATTTTCAAAATAGAAGTAATATAACAAAGAAAAAAGTAAGATTTCACTTATAAATAAAATTACTAATGTAAATTACATTACAATTAAAATTATTAGCAAAATGAACTAAATCAATTAATAGAATTAATTTAAAATAATAATTCTGAATTATAAAATTAAGATTATCTAAAATTTAGTCTAAACATAAACGAATGAAATAAATAAAAATGAAATCATTAATTATATTAATAATTTTAATAAACATAATGAATTTTTAGTTAAGAAATAAAAATTAAAATTCACATGTACTATATAAATATGTAGTTAGAAATAAGCATGAACATAATTTGTAAACAGATAAATTTTTCTTTTCCGAGGGGGAGTGATGTAGCGACACCCTGTACTTATAAACATACAATTACAATTCAATGCAATATATTCAATTACCATATACTTATCATATACGGTACCTGATACCTGCATTGTAATGATATTTTACCGCTCAACATACTCTTACACAAAATAAGCGATGAGAGCGGATTTACAGATTATATTATTCTTATGATCCAATGGACCGCTCATCAGTCTTCCTCAGTCAGTCAAAAATATAACATAAAACTTAAAATAGCAAGTGTATCGATAACTAATAAAGTTTTTTCTTTACAAATAATTGTAGCCGGTTGTTTTATCATTAACTACCTGCCACAGAAGAAATAAATCTGCACATTAACTTACTAATACAAAATTTGCCTATATCTGAATCACGATTAGAAAATATAAAAAATGAAACTAAAACAGATGAGATATTAAAGACAGTTATTAGTTATGTCAGAAATGGCTGGCCGCAATCAATAAAACAAGTAGAACCAGAGGCAAAAGCATATTATACTTTCAAAGAAGAACTTCATATAACCTCAGGCTTACTACTGAAAGGTACTAGTATAGTTATACCAAATAAACTTCGTCCAGAAATTTTAAAACTTCTTCATGAAGGGCATTGGGGAATAGAGAAAACAAAAAATTTAGCGAGAGGAAATATATTTTGGCCAGGATTGAAAACTGATATTTCAGACATAGTAAATAATTGCGAGACATGTATAGCCTACAGAAATAATAATCAAAAGATGCCATTATTATCACATAGTCAAGGAGATTTTCCCTGGGAAAAAGTGGGTGTTGATATTTTTGAGCTGAACAAAAGGAAATTTCTACTTGTTGTTGATTATTTTTCTAAGTATATAGAATTAGCTCACTTAGATAGAGGCTCTGACTCGCATCAAGTCATAATCATAATTCAATTAAAGTCGATATTTGCACGACACGGTATTCCTTATATTCTAATTAGTGATAACCCAAGTAGCACAAGAATTCTGTAGTGTAATAATTGCTGATTGTATGCATTTAAAGCGCGTTTAAAACAAGGTCGTTGCAGTTTTTTAGCACTTTTCGTCTAGCAAGTATATAGCATTAAATTTTGCTTTAAAATATGTTTTTTGGCCATAGAAATGCATTTTCCTAGCATTGCTTATATTTGTATTTTTTTTCTGCTTTTATGAATGCATTACAGCGGCGAAAAAATGCTAAAAACTAGCAGAGCTCCGGAGCTATTTTCATAGAATTTAATGCGCTAATGTAAAACAGTTTTCGGTCTTGAAAATTGCAAGAGCACTGCAGCATTTATTCTGGCTTTAAAATTTGTTTTGTAGATTTTTATATGGCTACAATATTACAACATATTTGGCTGTATTTACAGCTCTTTTTAAGCAACAAAAATTGCCACGGAGTCCTTAAAATTTTTCTGCACTTAAGTGTAAAAAAAGTGTCAAAAGTTTTTACACATTTAATAGTTGTTTTGTTTTTTAGATATTTTGTAATTGACAATGAATAATAGTGCACAAATATGAAACGTGTTTTCGATTTTGAGGCATACGAAAAATTGAAACAGTCTTCTACATTTTATAGAACACTTAAGAAGAAGAAAATTGAACTAATTAATTCTAGTCAAAAGAAAAATTTTAAATCAGTGGCACAAAGCAATATTGAAAATGTTAAAGACAATGTTAAAAAAAGTGATGGTTCTGATTTAATGCCATTGAAAGTATCAAATGAATTGAATACAAACGACACCAATAATGATAGTCCAGGTGATGCATTGGAAATACTTGAGACGGAAGACTACCACCAGGAAGAAAGTGATTCAAACAGTGAGATGAATGAAAGTTCTAGCAGTACAGAAAATTTAAAAGATGATTTAAAATCATGGGCTTTGACATTTCAAGTTAGCCACGTTGCTATTAATTCCCTCCTTCGAATACTTAGGACTCATTGCGACAATGTTATAATACCACAAAATGCTCGAACACTATTGCAAACTCCAAGGAATATTACAATTGCGGCAATGGGTCTCAATGGCTATTATTGGCATAATGGTGTTCGAAATTGTTTACTGCATGTGTTAAGTAATTGCAATCAACCTATGAACTTGGAGTTAAATTTTAACATCGATGGACTGCCAATTTTTAATAGTTCGAAAAAACAATTTTGGCCTATATTGATGCAAATACATGATATGCCGAATTTAAAACCATCAGTAATTGGTATATATTTTGGAGAAACGAAACCACCGTCTGTGACAGAATTTCTGAATCCATTTGTTAGTGAGATTCAAGAACTTCTACAAACTGACTTACACGTTAACAACCAAAGAATTAAAATTCGTATAAGGTGTTTTATTGCAGATTCTCACGCAAGGGCTTTTATTAAAGGTACTGTTTTATAAATGTTGTTGAGGTATTTTATTTATTAATGAAATTTAAAATTTTAGGAGTAGTAAACTTTAATCACAGTGTAGGCTGTACCAAATGTTTAGTAACAGGCAGCTATAGGAATCATCGCATGAGATTTATTAATGTCAATGCAAGAAAGAGAACAGATGAGAATTTTCGTGCAAGGTTGGATGAAAGTCATCATCGAGAAAAAAGTCCACTTGAAAGGCTTCCGATAGATATGGTTGCTCATTTCCCAGTAGCGGATTCATTACATTTAATTGATATTGGTGTCATGAAAAGATGCATGATAGGATGGATTCAAGGAAATTTCAATTTTAATGCAAAATGGTCTGGAATACAAATAATTCAAATTTCAAACTGGCTTTCCAATTGTAAAATGCCTCATGAAATTCATCGTGCAGTTAGACAGCTTGACTGTATTGCGTTTTGGAAAGCTTCAGAATTCCGCACATTTCTTCTGTATTTGGGTCCTGTAATTTTAAAACATTTTTTACCTGAGAAGTTATACAGAAACTTTTTAATGTTGTTTTGTGCAGTTGTTATTTGTTCTTCAAAATTTTACATTGCTCATTTATTGAACTTAGCTAGTGATTTGTTTAAGGCATTTGTTGATGAATTCGGAAAATTATATGGTACTGATTTTATAGGCAGTAATAAACATAACTTATTGCACGTAACAGATGATGTTAAAACTCTTGGTGAATTATCAACATTCTCTACATATCCATTTGAAAGTGCATTGTATTGTATAAAACGTCTTTTACGGAATGGAAATAAACCACTAGAGCAAGCAGCAAAACGTCTAATAGAATTGTCAAAAAATAATACTTTAATAATTGAAAAACCCAATACTAAACATTTTCCGAAGTTAGAAAATAAAGATTTAAATAAAATAAATAAACTTCCAGATTGCAGTAAAGTGTATCGCAAAATATGGTTATTTGAGACATTTCTATTAACGAATGATGAAAACAACAAATGGTTTATGACTAAAAATAAAGAAATAGTTACTATGATAAACGTCATCGTAATTCAAGGTAAAATGTTCATATATGGACAAAGTTTGAAATTTAAACAAAATTTTTTCGAGTTACCAGTTCTTTCATCGTATTTAAATATATATTCTTGTAGAACAACTGCAGATAAACCTAAATTGTATTCATTAAATGATATTATGTGCAAATTAGTTTGTATTAAAAACAAAGATAATCTAGTATTTTTTCCACTAATACATACTTTGGATTTATGTAAATAAATGATGAGATTTAATATTGAGCTACATATGCATAAATATGAAAAAAATAAAAATTGTTTTTTATTTCAATATTATAAACATAATTCATATTTTTTTGGTACAATTCTTTGTAATTCCAAATTGTCCTCATTTCCACCTTGTGTCATGACTGCACTTTTTTCTTTCGTAGTGTCAATTCCTTTCCTGTAATAAAAAGAATTATAGTATAGTATAATATGAATTTTCGATTCAAAATAATCATACCTTCGTAATTGTGAAATTTGATTCCGTCGCGCCTGACTATTTCTCAATGCTAAATGCATATATTTTTCATTTTCAATTGCTGTATAATTCGTGTCTGTAATCGAAACAACATTAAATATCGCACTCATTATATTTTTCTTGCTGCTAAAATTTTCTTTTTTTCCAGATTTAGAAACTCCAGTCCATGAAAACATTGTCAGAACGTCTCTATCAATTAATGCGTCCAAGATTACAGAAAATGTTTTCTGTGAAGAGAGTCTTGCTTTGTTATGTCCCACAAGCCTTTTCAAGGTACAAATCTAAAATGTAAATGAATATCATTGAAATTATGTTTCACATTTTTAAATGCGTTTCATGTTAGGATAATAAACATCAAAAATCTTGTCATTTTGAATCTTTTAAAAACTTCAAATAAAATAAACTACTAATAATAGTACTTACAGTTGCATGCATAAATTCAGAATTTTCCAATTTTTTTTCCAAATTGAAGACATCTTCTACAGAGATTGCTTTTAGTTTCTCTATGTCTTGTTCACCATTTTCAGAAAAATTTTCCTGTGTACTGTGTAGAGATTTTATTATGAAATCAAGTTTGGTGTCCCATTTCAATACAACATCAGATAGGGCTTTCATTTCTGAAGAAAGAGTATTTTGTTGATTTATTAATATATTTATGTTTGCGTTCATAGCTGAAATCTTAGCTGATAGTGCTTGGAAATCACTTGGAAATGTTTGCTCGTCGCCAGTTTCAATCGCTTCAATTGCATTACATAGTCCATATAATGTACTTGTATTAGTAGAAGTATTGCCGATATTCTCTACAATATTTACGTACTGGATATTTGCATTTTCACCATAGACTTGAGACCTAATTTTCGAACAATAAATTAATAAATTATAATATTAATAAGTATTCAATTTTACTTACATATTATTTTCATTGTTATTTGGGGCTTTCGTATGAGGCGTATTCATGATATCACCAGTGGTTTGTGTTACATATTCTTGAGGAATATTAAAATTGAGATTGTTGGATGTATTGGCATGATTCCCGATGTTGCTGTCACTATCACTATTGCTGGATTGTTCACATTCTTCCGTGTCAGACTTTTTCGCCATCATTAGTTAATCGCGAAAAGCACGTTTATAAGAATCATAACGTCGTTTTATTTTACAAGGTTGAGGAATCCAAGTCGATAATGAGGGCAAAATTTTATCATTTTTAAACATCGATTGAGGTATAATCCTTAAAGGGGGCCAGTACACAATCGTTTTATTTTTCTCGTCTCTTCCTATCCATTGCGATGGAATAGTGCACAATGTTGCTTTTCCTAAAATTTGTAAATAATTTTTAATTACAAATATTAATTTCGAATCTCCATGCACTTTTTCATACACCTACCATTATCATCATATTGTATCACACAGAAAGGCATTTTAAATAAAATTAAGAAACAAAACACTTAATTCTCAAAATACTGTCAATTACACTATAAAATAAAATGCACTTGCACAATTATTCACAATTTGTTTACAATTACTTGACAATCAGCTGAAAATTAAACTATATATCAACAAAAACAATGTAATGCAATTTTATAGCATTTATTCAGCTACATAATGCTAATTAATTGCTGTAATATAGCTATTCAGCATTTTTTTGTATTATAATATGCAAGCATTTTATTAAGAAAGATAATGCTAAATTATTGCTGAAAAGAGAATCTCAATCTAGTAGCGATTATAATAGCGCAATTTAATGGCATATAATTGGCTAGAATATACTAAATAAAGGCTATGTAATAGCATTCTAGCTGTTTTTAAATCAAAATTTTCAGCAAGTCAGCTGATTCAAAATGAAACGAATTCTATAAATTTATGTAGCTACTATTTTACAGGGCGTCCCACAGGAAAATGTGAAAACTAAGCAGTTGCTAGTTTTTAATATGTTTACAAATTACAAGAACAACAAAATTGCCTTCAATAAAAAAATACTAGTAATTCAATATAATAATAAATAAAATATTTTTACTCTAGAACTATTTGATATTGACAAGCGGTGACCTCTGAGCTTTCGGAGGAGAGGTAAATACCGTAAGAACTTTGCTGTTGGTTTTTTCTTTTTATTTCTTACAATTATTCCCATTTACTTGGAATCGGCTCTTGTAGTTTTGCTATATTGCTGATTGCTATTCTACATTTTATTTTGTACGTCATATTTTATCTTGTCATTCAAAATTTGCGAGTTCACGTCGCTTTTGATTTACCTGGTCTTGTGATATTTCGATATCTAACATTTTCTAGTTATATGCCCTGCATCTTTCATCATAACACGTTCATAACAGTGGTATTTGCATTTGCATTCTCTTAATTGTGTATACAATTGGTATCATCCTGTAATTCCCGCGTACATATTCTTGTCATATAAGTTTCTTATCTTGTCTTAGCGCCCAAGTACAATGCGCGAAACAACAACGAAAGCAGCAGAATAGAAAAAATGCTGCTCTCTGGAGTCATAATAAATAAACTCTATGGCAGCAGCAGCATTATAAATAAACATCACTTTTTAATTCAGTATTTCTCTTTTCCAACTATACATTTATTATAATTTTTCTTCCATTTTATTAAACATTTTTTTGAAAATTTTTAGAAAACAACTACTTGTAACAGGTAAGCCGGTGACAGATGATTATTACTGACAGGCAGCAGGCAGGAAAATTAGAAATAATGCTAACCGAGCAGTATTTTTGGCTGTCGCAATTGTTTCCGCTGCCGTATTAGAACTATCTCAATATAAAAAACAACGGTGCAAACGATTTTGCTGTTGCTGTCGCTGCTGCTGCCGTGCATTGCACTTGGGCTTAAAGCTCATCTTAGTAATGATTTTTGATTTCTATTATTTTTTTATAAAATATTTTTATTATCTAATTTTTTATATATTATTTATATAATTTTTTATATACGACAGTTTTTTTTCAATTCAGTCGATAAAGTATACTTCGCATATAAAATTCAATATCATTAATCCGAAAAAATCATTATAAATATATCTTTATATAATATATGTATTATAAATACCTACTATAAATCAAATTTGCATGCATGCTCATTTTCCATTGACATAAGTGCTAAAAAAAAATTCAACATTTGTTAACATTTTTTCAATGCTGAATTAATGCTAAAAATTAATTGAAAAATATTTAAATTCAATAAAAAATATACAAACACGCCATAACTACATATACGTGTGTATGTATAGGTATACGATTGCTGTGAATTAGCAAATTTATATGCATTAAAATTCAAATTATTGCTTTTATATAGCTGAAAAATAGCAAGATCTCTCTAATTGTTTTTAGCAATTTTTGTGGCATTTATTTGCTTTAATGATGCAAAAAATGCTGTAATCTGTCACCAAATTAGCTTTAATAGCGCATTTATGGATGCAATTCATACTGTATCAAAGCGACAGCATGAGCTTCGTAGTATAAAACTACGCATTTATACATACTTTATTGCAGAAAAATAGCTAACTGTGCTACTTGGGAATGGTCCACCTTATAATTCACAAAGATTTGAAGAATTTTGTACAAATTGGGGAATACAACATGTAACCTCTAGTCCATATCATCCCAAATCTAATGGCCAGGCTGAGAGATCTATTGAAACAGTCAAGAATCTTCTTAAAAAATCTCATGATTCAGGTTCAGATCCTTACATTGCTCTTTTGCAATACCGTACCACTCCAAGAGGTAATTTTAGTTCACCAGCTCAACTTCTTATGTCAAGACAATTACGGACGAAACTACCTATCATTAAAAGACAGTTATATCCGAAAGTTGTTGATTTAAATAAACATAAAATGTTATTAAAGGATTACAAAAATCAGGTGGAAAGAAACTATAACAAAACATCAAAAAATCTTAAACCATTAGCAAATGGTGATAAAGTTTATTATAAAAGAACTCCTAAATCAAAATGGGAGAAAGCAAGAGTACATGAAAGTTGTAGCCAACCGCGATCGTACATAGTTGAAGACACATTAGGACATTTATATCGTAGAACGAGAGAACAGTTACTAAAACCTAATATGTCTAGTCGGTTAGAACAAACAGTTGATGATATTACTAGCTCTAAAGATGTTGTTCATGAACCTTCTAAATTTGATCAAGACATAACAACACGTTCGGGTCGTAAAATTAAATGTCCTGAAAGATACTGTTCATGCTGAACTATGGAAATTTACAGTTGCATTCTTAATTCAGAAAACTTCTACTACATGAAACTATTAAACTAATATAAACATAAAAAAAAAAGGAGATGTTACAATCTTGTAATATATATAAAGTCATCTCATTCTATTTTAGTAGTAGAACTATTAGCTGATAAGCTGAAAATTGTTAATTAATAAGTTAGCCAGTCAGTCAGTCTACAACTACTGTAAAGAAAAGTCAATAAAGTCAATAAAGTCTATATATATATATATTTTTATAAATATAAAATAAAACAATTACAATGTCCATTATGTACATTAATAGGTTTTTCTTTGATAACTGAATGATAGCTATTGTTGTACCACTCGATGGCCTTACACATTTTTTTTTATACTTAAGTTTGGGTTTTCAATTACTATGGTTCTAATTTTTTCACCGAGTGTATTATGCAGTCTCTCTACATCTGCATTTCCTGTGTGATTATTCGACTTTACTAAGTGCAATTCAATATTTTCTAATCTTGAGAACTCTTTAATATTGACACTTTTGAATTCATTATCTGTAATAAGTTTTTTAAAATATCCTTTTTGAGACTTATATCAAAGACGATAATAAAATATAGACTTGACAACTAGAACAAAATACGGTCACGGTTTTCTATCAACTCCTCAATGATATCTTAACTCCTACTTAGCTTTTATGAAAAACTTTTATTTTGAACTTCAGGATTCAAATATAAACGATCAAAAATAACGAAAATTTCTTATTTAAGTTTCAATGTTGTTTTTGTATAACATGTAAAATCGTATATAATAAAATAACATACCTTACTTACCACGATTCTATCTACATATTCACCATGCGCATATGCATTGCACAGAGCACACAGCACACAGCTTGTACTCGATGATTGACATCGTGAATGTGATTCTGGTGATTCGTGTATATAGTGTATGTTAATGTGTATTCACATGTGTATTGTGTACAATAATTCGCTATATTTATTATTGTCCATTGCCGTAATTATAATAATTTCGTATATAGCTATTCATATTCACCGACTTTTATGTTTATATATATATATATGTATATAGTATTTTATTTATCTATGCCTATGGTGTAATACAGGTAGAAATTATAGAACAGCAAGTCTATCACAAACCAAATATTGTGTGTATACAATATACGCACATGTACATACATATATGCGATATGCCTAGCATAGTAATCTTTTTGATCTGATTTAAGAAATTACTATTGGGTTAGGCATTTTTAACTGAATTCAATTGGTTTTTAAAATTATACATAATAAATTATGATGGTAAAAATAAATCGGTTATCACCTATGTTGATATCATGCATTTATGAAAGGATAATAATGTTGTATTTGGCTATTTTATAATAATGTACGAAAAATTAACATGTTACAAGTTGATGCATATAAAATGCATATGTACATACAGCTACCTACTAACACTTATCATATGTATATTATATTTTTCCAAAATTACCGGTTACTCCTTTTTTCTGAAAAGAAGACTTATACAGGTTATATATTGTATTATATGTATAATATTATATTTGATTATATGTATATATAAAATATGTATGTATGTAGGTCAGTGGCGGCTCGTGACCAAAATTTATGGTGGGGCTAATGGTTTCAAGCAAAGTAAATATAGGTAAACCAAGTAACAAATCTCAGCTATTAAGCTAAATAGAATGGGAGATCCGAGAAAAAAGTAGTTCAAATATACATGTTTATCAAATATTGTCAGCAATTCTCACAGCAACAATAATTTTCTTAAAGTCTGAAAAGCACTTTACCTGTCAATTCCCAAATTACTATATTTATAATGTAAAAATGTGTACATGAAAAAATAAGATAAAAAGTACACATACTATCAAACTTCTCATTTTCTATATCACCTATTTTTTTGTAGCTGTTAGTGTATTTGTGAAAAAAATTTCGAGAGCATTGAAATTTAAAAAATATTTTATATTGAGATTTTATTTTGTATATATATACACTTTGGTTTCAAGGGTTTCCACTCCACCCAAGAAGTAACGCTTTTAGAGGGTAAGTCCATATTAATGATACACTTCCACAGAATATTGTTTTTTGGAAAATTAGTTATGTATTTTGGGCTTCTTTCAAAATTTACAAACTTCATAAAAATAAAACGTTAAAAATACTTAACAAAATATTTACAAACAACTTAACAAATTTAACATTTTATTTAAATAAATACTCAGCAATTCGATTTTTCTCTTGACCAAAAACAAATTTGTTAAAATTTGAAATATTATTTATAAATTCTCTAGGTATTGAAATAACTGCAAAGGAATTTAGTCGACTTTAGAATCTCATTATATTTAATTTTAGATTTTAATACTTAAGTACCAAAAACCCTTTTAGATACCAAAATGGTGATAGGATTCATTTTAATCATCTTGAAAATTTTTATTTTCATTTTCATCGTTAGAAAATTTAAAAATTTCGGAAATGGAAAAACATTTCAAAACATATCATCGCTTTAAATGTGGGTTAGATCTTTTTTGAAATATTTCTTCGAATCGAATGGGTAAGAATCACAAAATATTTTTAAATGTTTGGCGAAAACCTAAAATTCAAGAAATTTGTTTGGGTCTGCAACATAAAAAGATAAATTATGAACAAAACTCCTAGAACGTTTGTGTTGTGATAATATCATAAATTAAATTCGATATCATTTATTCATTCGGATAGAACTAGCATAAAACGTTTTCAATCTTACATACCATTTAAGCTGGTAATTATGAAAATCGTAAAACGACAAAAATTGTTCAACTGGCTTTTCTCGTTATAAACGAAAAAGCATTATTTTCATTTTTCTATGAGAGAAAAAAATTCCAGAGTTCAAAATTCAAGAGAAGTGTAATTATTTAAAATGAAATGATTTTCAGTCTCTAGGAAATTCGTGTCTTATCCAGTATGCAAAAAAAATTGTTAAAACTCAAAAGCTTAAATTTTTGAATTGTAAAAATTGTAAACTTGGAAACTTTCTTCTTAATTAAAAATTATTTTGATCAAAAAGAGGAAAAAACGGAGTTAAGTTGAATTGGAAATAAGGAATTAAAATTATAATTAAATTATTACAATTTTTTTTTATTAAAAACACTTAAATATGACGGTTTTTATTTTTAACGGATATGTTGACTTTTTCAAATATAAAACGAACAAAAATTTAAACAAATATCCTCTGGTGGATGCATTTGTTAATACGAAAACATAAGTATACATATTATATACATAGCTATATGTATAATGTATATAATATATCTATATCATTCATATATCATACTTTGCTTTTGAACAATTAAAACCATCCGCCTTATCATGATATTCGAAGACGAAACGTTTCGTATCGTCTTGTTAAAAACGCGATCATGATATTCGAAACGTTCCAAATTCAAACGATTTTCACCGTCTACTCAGTCGATAGCATTTTGTTCATCTTTTACATATAAATTTATTTTTTTTTTTGGTTTTTAATAGAATTTTTTTTATTTAGCATATTACTAATATTTGTGAATATTAATATTAAATTAATTTTTTAAAAAAAATGGAAATTATTATTAAAAATGATATTTCAAAACATCAACAAAATAAAAGAAATGACATCGAGCCCTTTTTTCTTACAACAAAACTGAAAATTGTATGAATTAAACATTAAAGCTTCGCTTTTATAAGGGATTTATATTGTACCACTATGTACCACTTGATATTCGAAACGATGAAGTTACATAATAGCGATTTTATATCGTATCATTTCGTTTCATCGTTTCATCGATTCATCGTCTTCGAATATCATGATAGGCGGCATATTCAACATTATTCAACATAATGGACTGATGGGACTGTAAACCGATTAGCCCCATCTCATATGAATTATTTCGTGTTTGTATTAACGTAACAATAAAAAATATATAAGACTGTTGACTGAGTAATACAATCCACTATAAACTTGCCTTGTATGTAAATAATATATATAAATATAATACATGTCAATCTTTATATAGATCAAAAAAAAGAAAGAAATGAAGGAATAGAAGATAAGCAAAGCAGTATACATACATACATACCACCATCTACTTCACTATACCGCACAAACAATAGACATAATTTTCATTGTTTGTGCTGTAATACAAAAATGAAATACAATAACAATTCATATGAGCGGGCTACTTCAAAACAGCCCGGATCGAGCACATATAAATTGTTTTTGTAAATTCAAAACCTAATAAATTAAAACGAATTATTCATTTCTTCTCACGGAGTTAAATGGTGAGTTCATCCGGACTGGTAGTGAATTAGTCCCGATGAATAGACAGTCAGACTATGAATGTTTGATTGAATGGTAATTATTGTTATTACATGTATTTGTATTGAATGAGGTAGAAATATATGTACATTAATACTGAGTGAAACGAAAATAGAATTATATTTATGGTTTATTCGAACTTATTTTTCATACATTTTTGTTGTACATATTTTCAAAGATAATACAGTTTATGATGCTTGTTATAAAACGCTTTACTTAATTATTACAACTACATACATATATTTGATTTTAATAATCAACTACATATTGATATTTATATATATTATTGTAATTATATAATACTTATATCTTGTATACATTGTACACAATTTCACTTCTCGATCACATGATTCTACCTACTTATATAATTGATTTACTCTCTTTTTTTTTGATACCGTTTTGTGTGTAACAATAATCACTACCTAATGATATGTACATATTTTAATTGCATTGATACAGTACAGCTTCACTTTCAGTTGGACCATGGATCGAAACAGTGAATTTGTTTTTGCAACAAACATAATATATTTTAATTTTTTTTTGTTATAATAAATTGTAAAAATCATTTGAGAACTTAAAATATTATAAAGTGTAAATTTGTTAAAAAACATAAAAATAGTAGTTTCTATCTATTTTAAACCATCAACTTTCTGGTCCTTCGAGCCGGATCCTTCATATAGAAGGATAATATTTAAAATTTCTTATAATCATTGGTGCAGCACGTGGTTGAAATCACTACAATGGATATCATATCATGTTAAGGGAAGTATACCTTGAATTGTAATTAATTCCAACAATTTAATTATTTATTTGTGCTAATTATAAATAATTATAATAAAATAACTATAAATAAAAATTGCATATCATAAATTTTTTCATTTTTGTAAAATATCGGACATAACCCATGTATTGCTATATTAAGTGAACAATGATAATCAAGCAGTGTAATACATGTACATTTCTCTTTTCTTTTTTTTTGTTTTTTTTGAATTTTAATAAACTTATTCAACCATAGTGTGCGCGTGTTATTTGTCTTTTCATTACTTGTATAGACATATAATTAATATATTGAATTCAATAATGAATATAATCGCAGTACAGTTATTGAATAAATTTTAAATAATAATAATCATATTATAATAACGCATCTATATATGTATATATATGTGTATTTAATATATGTATATGTATGTATAATTGTAATATATTTGGTTTATTATTACATTATCATTGCAATTCACATAAAGTGAAATTCACAATATATGTAACGGTCACATATCATTAGATTATTGTTACAATATATGTACATATGTACGTTTATTAAACGTTCGTTTTGTGATTGATTCTATCTACGGGACATGTAATTATTTTTCACAATTTGAGTTGGAACGGACATTTTCTTTCTTAATATAATTAAATTAAATCGATTAAAATTGTGCAAATTTTTGATATACTATTATTTAAATGGAGGTTATTAAAACCAAACGTGGTTATGTCAAGGCTAGTGTTACACGCATATGTACCTACTGTTCAAATATCACAGCGGAAACCACCACTGAGGCATTACAAACACGACTTGATAGATTGAATGAAGCATGGAGTGAATTTAAATCCTACCAAAATCAGATATATGAGTTCGCCGGAGATTCAAATTTCGAAGATCAAGAACAAGAAGAAGCCGAATTTGAAACAAAATACTTTACTGCCAAAGCAATACTTAGTAAAGCTATTAAGGATCGTTCAGTTATCACTCCACCCAATATTGATTCAAGTTCTAATGATATTTTCGCTCGTCTTGCTGATCAACAAACTAGTTTCCTCGAACGTTTCTCAAGTACATGCGTTGCACAGTCTTGCTATTCCAACAATTCGATCCAAACCAAACTTCCAAAATTAAATATTCCAACATTTTCTGGGAATTACAATGAATGGATTTCGTTTCGCGATTTATTTACTGATTCAATTCATAACAACCCAAGACTAACTGATACTCAGCGATTTCAATACCTGAAAGGTTTTTTAACTGGTGATGCAGAAGCATTGTTGCGACACATTCCAGTAACTGATAAAAATTATGCTGAAGCTTGGGCACGTCTAAAAAACCGATATGAAAAAACGGGTCATATTATAAAATCATTTATACAATCCTTTTTAAATTTGCCATCCGTTACAACTGCTTCGGCGGTGTCATTGAGACGTCTTTCAGATGGTTCAGACGAAGTCATTCGTGGACTACATGCCTTAGGTGATGCTGCTGAGACTCGCGATCCATGGTTAATTTATCTGCTGATAAACAAAACTGATCCAGATACTCGACAAGAATGGGCAGAACATATTGTTAATATTGAATTTCCTACAATTGAACAATTGTTAAAATTTATCGACAAACGTTGTACAACTTTAGAAAATTCACAAATATCGAACCGTTCCACACAAGTTACTACAAAGAGTAACAAACCATCAACTGTAATTAAAACCTTTCATTCAATTAATTCCAATTTTAACACATCGCAATCGGAATATAATCAATCAATCACATGTCCCTTATGTGGTCGTAATCATCTATTGTTTTCGTGTTCAGAATTTAAGTCATTGGGTATTATATCTCGTCGCGCGTTTGTAAATGAGAAGAAACTTTGTTTTAACTGTCTACGAAGTGGTCATACCTCCTCAAATTGCAAATCACGTCATACGTGCAATCAATGCAATCGACGTCATCACACATTGGTACATCTACTATCAAATACTCAGCCTAGTAGCAACAGTCAACTCAATACCACAGTTACGTCTTCGACATCACCGAATGTAACATCTAATCCAATTCGTTCGTCCTCATCAACAAATCAATCGAATGTTAATCCACATAATCAATCTATCATAAACACTCACTCTACATCTCGTTTGTTACAAACTCATTCGCTTTTGCCTACTGCTATAGCACATGTTATTGATACTAACGGTAATAAAATTGACTGCCGTATACTACTTGACTCCGGATCACAGGTGTCCTTCATCACTGATTCATTCGTACAAAAACTCGGTTTGAAACGTAATCACGCTAGAATCCCTGTAACCGGACTTTCGTCCATAGGAGCTGGAATCACTAAAGGAGTGGTCAGTCTAGTACTTCATTCTCGATATACATCACAATCTATCGCAATCGATGCATATATCCTCAACAAAATTACTTCTTTAATACCCAACTCTACAGTTGAACTTCCATCTATCGATATGTTGTCTACACTGCAACTAGCTGATCCTTCATTTAATCTTCCTGCATCCGTTGATATTTTAATTGGTGCTCACAAAATGTTTGAAATTTTACAAGAAGGTTTCATTCAAGGAAGTAAGGACACTCCTTCTGCACAGCGTACTCTGTTCGGCTGGATAATCGTTGGAGAAGTGATAAATAATTGCACAAAAATCAATTCATTGCAAGGTTCACTTGTGTCATTAGTATCGAATATGGACATCGATCGTTCATTGCAAACATTTTGGGAGTTGGAAAATGTTGATTTCTATCAATCAACTCATTCTCCAGAAGAACAAATTGCAGAACAACATTTTTGTAAAACTCATTCTCGTACTGAACAAGGAAGATATATCGTAGAGCTTCCTTTCAAACACTCATCTATTGATCTTGGTAATAGTTATTTTGTTGCCCTTAACCGCTTAAAATCAATGGAACGACGATTTGCGCATGACATTAAATTTAAGGAAAAATATCATTCTTTCATCAATGAATATATTCATTTGGGTCACATGGAGAAAATACCAAGCAATGAAATTGAATGTAAACAAGCCTTCTATCTACCGCATCATGCTGTCTGTAAACCTGATAGCAGTACAACAAAATTACGCGTGGTTTTCGACGGATCGGCGAAATCATCAAACGGCACTTCTTTAAATGACGCTTTATTAGTGGGACCGTCGATTCAAAGGGATTTATTTTCAGTATGTTTACGTTTTCGAAGACATAAATACGTATTTACAGCCGACATCGAAAAAATGTATAGGCAGATTTTGGTATCTAAAGTTCATTGTGATTTTCAACGTATTCTATGGCGCGAATCTCCATCACAACAGATTGAACATTATCGACTTCTCACAGTAACTTATGGTATATCGTCCGCACCATTTCTCGCTATTCGAACGCTGAAACAATTGGCTATAGATTCGGAAAAGCAATATCCAGATGCATCGAAAGTTATTCGTGACGACTTTTATGTTGATGATGTTATGACGGGTGCTGCGTCAGTAAACGAACTTATGCATTTGAAAAACGATCTTGTTCATGTTTTGCATTCTGCCGGGTTCACTCTTAGAAAATTCTGTAGTAATTGTTGGCCATTACTGAAATCTGTTCCTGAATCGGATTGTGAACTCTCTGAAATTGAGATAGTCAATGATTCAAGGTCTATTAAAACTCTTGGATTACATTGGCATCCGTCTCTGGATGCATTCTCATACAAGATAACACAGCCAATTGATAATGCAATCACTAAAAGAAGAATATTATCCGAAGCTTCTAAAATATTTGATCCTCTAGGGTTCTTGACACCTGCAATAGTCATGATTAAAATTCTATTTCAACAGTTGTGGTTACTGGATTTGAAATGGGATGATCCAGTTCCAAATAATATATCGAAACAATGGTGTCTTATTCGCAATGAATTCAAGCATTTAGAACAACTTCGTATTCCTCGAAATCTATGTTTACAAACGACACGATATCAATTGCATGGATTTTCAGATGCCTCTCAATCTGCGTATTCTGCAGCAGTATATTGCCGAACCGTAAACGCTGATAATAATATCAATATCCACCTTATCGCCGCTAAAAGTAAGGTTGCACCATTAAAACAAATATCTATACCAAAACTAGAACTTTGTGGTGCTCTATTGCTAACTCGTTTGTTACAAAAGATTTGTAAAACATTAGAATTAACACCTGGTAATATCTTTGCATGGACTGATTCACAAATTGTTTTGCATTGGTTATCATCCATACCTCGTAGATGGAATACATTTGTCGCGAATCGTACATCTAGCATCTTAGATATAATACCTCGTTCTCAGTGGCGTTACGTCGAATCAAAAGACAATCCGGCTGATTGTGCTTCTCGCGGAATTCTATCCTCCGATCTCATCACACACGAACTATGGTGGAAAGGCCCACAATGGTTAATACTAGATGAGTCAATATGGCCCTGCAGTTCACCAACAATAGACAGTCAAATTGATATTCCGGAAGAAAGAAGGGTATCATCTGTCCTAACCCTTACAGCTACAACACCATCTCATATATTTGATGACTTGCTATTAAAAATATCCAGTTGGAAAAAACTCATACGGATAATTGCGTACTGCTTCAGATTCTCTAACCGCTGTTTACATAAATTTCAAAATATATATACACAATCACTTCAACATGATGAGATTAGTAATGCAAAGGTAGCACTGATTGTATATGCTCAACAACAAGAATTCGAACAAGAATATACAGCTCTATCTAATGCTAAATTACTCTCATCGCGTAGTAAATTAGTTAAACTAACTCCATTTATTGATGAAAAGGGTGTACTTCGTGTTGGCGGAAGAATTATTCACTCATCGTTATCATATTCATCAAAACATCCAATCATCCTTCCAAAGGGACATCGTGTAACTCGATTAATAATAGAGGACGCGCATCTAACACATCTTCATGCTGGTATATCAACATTGTTTTCAATTCTGCGACAAGAATATTGGATAATAGGCTGTCGAAATATGTTGAGAAAAATAGTTCATGACTGCATTACTTGTTTCAAGCAACGACGAAGCATAAATAATCAAATAATGGGAAATTTACCTGCACATCGAGTAACATATTCTAGACCATTTCTCAATGTTGGTTGTGATTATGCTGGTCCTTTTTCATTGCGTACTCACCGTGGTCGGAACCCGCGATATACAAAAGGATATTTAGTTTTATTTATATGTTTCTCAACCAAGGCCTTTCATTTAGAGCTGGCTAGCGATTTAACTACTGATGCATTCATAGCAGCATTAAAGAGATTTTTTGCACGACGTGGAAAATGTCAGCGTATTTTTTCTGACAATGGCACGAATTTCAAGGGCGCTCATCGTATGCTATCTGAATTAGATTCGTTAATGAATTCGTCATCTCACAATAATGCAGTACAGAACTATCTCTCC
Organism: Villa cingulata; assembly: GCA_951394055.1. Lineage (NCBI taxonomy): Eukaryota > Metazoa > Arthropoda > Insecta > Diptera > Bombyliidae > Villa > Villa cingulata. The sequence continues at coordinate 25,876,701 of OX596019.1, read as the reverse complement.
ATTAATGGTATTCAGTGGTCATTCATTCCTCCAGGCGCACCACATTTTGGTGGTCTATGGGAAGCTGGGGTTAAAAATGTTAAAAGTCATCTTAAACGTGTTATCGGCAATCAAATTTTAACCTTTGAAGAAATGTATACCGTACTAACCCAAATTGAAGCATTATTAAATTCGAAACCTTTGTGTTCTGCTTCTGATCTTGATATCGATGTACTTACCCCAGCTCATTTTCTAATTGGTCATTCTTATGTTACACTTCCAGAGATTGATTATACAAAAACATCTCCATCACGATTAACGAATTGGCAGCTACTACAGAATATGGTACAAGGATTCTGGAAACGCTGGCATAATGACTATTTGACGTCACTGCAACAACGGCCAAAATGGTTATTGCCACAACCAGACATCAAACCTGATGCGCTTGTTCTATTAAAGGAACCAAATACACCGCCGTCAAAATGGCATTTGGCACGAGTTATTGAAGTCCATCCTGGTCAAGACGATCATGTGCGAGTTGTTACTGTTCGCTCCACAAAGGGCACATTTCGACGCCCAATTACAAAAATTGTTCCACTACCTACTTCTTAAACTGGATTCTCCAGCGGGGGCCGGGATGTTATAAAACGCTTTACTTAATTATTACAACTACATACATATATTTGATTTTAATAATCAACTACATATTGATATTTATATATATTATTGTAATTATATAATACTTATATCTTGTATACATTGTACACAATTTCACTTCTCGATCACATGATTCTACCTACTTATATAATTGATTTACTCTCTTTTTTTTTGATACCGTTTTGTGTGTAACAATAATCACTACCTAATGATATGTACATATTTTAATTGCATTGATACAGTACAGCTTCACTTTCAGTTGGACCATGGATCGAAACAGTGAATTTGTTTTTGCAACAAACATAATATATTTTAATTTTTTTTTGTTATAATAAATTGTAAAAATCATTTGAGAACTTAAAATATTATAAAGTGTAAATTTGTTAAAAAACATAAAAATAGTAGTTTCTATCTATTTTAAACCAATGCTAAACCCTACATTATCTTCGAAGTTTATAAATATTTTTAAAATTCACAGAGGCAGTTGTAACGATTTTTTCTTATGCGTTGGTTATGGTTATACACACTTGAGTGATGTAAAACTAACTAAAGTTTTTACATATTTTTATTGAACAAATGATTATAAAAATATTATTGATGTGAAAAATAATTTTTAAATTTATTTATTGGTATTTATAAGATTGAAAATACGATAATCTTAGTGGGGCTGAGCCCTCCTAGCCCTATACGAGGAGCCGCCTCTAATGTAGGTAACCAAAATCACTGTAATTTCTTTCAATAAAATATATTGAAACATAGCTTATCAGTTTAATGTTACATATTTTCACTATGTACTTTTTCTCTATTTATTCTCATATTTAACTCATATTGAAAGGCATAAAGTTCTTTTTAAAGACATTCTGTAATAAATTCATTATAATATAAAATTTGTTCAGTGATAAAAAAAATTTAAATTAAAATATATTAAGTAAAATTGTTACAATTTCGAGTTTCAGTGATTAATAATTTTTTCAGTTATAATTTAAATTAAAATTTAAACATTAAGTAAAATTGTCACAATTTTCAGTTTCAGTGATTAAATTTTCTCAGTGATAATAAAATTTAAATTAAAATACATTATTACTCGTATATTAAAATATAGGCTTTTTCGAAAATGCAGGTTGCACTGTGAATTCTTTCAGTCTGCAGGAATAAAGCAGCGCTGCAAATGCAATGTTTAAGAGTTTTCACTTCGGACATTTTGCATTTTCGAACGAAAAATTAAGTGATAAATAATAAGTGATAACCAACAATAATAATTATAATATTCAAAAATAATGTGTTCGATGTGTATTGTACAATTTCATTTATTGAAAATATGACTTTTAACCTCGATTTTAATTATATGTACTTACTTAAGTAATTTTTCAATATCTTCACTTGAATCTGACGTTATAAAGAATAAAACTTTTAAAACCAATTTGTTGAATCCAGTCAACATAATATGACCTGAAAATAGAAAAAAAGAAAATAAATAAATAAATAATTAAACAACATTGCAATAATAATAAATAACAAAAAATAGAACACTATACACAAAACATAGAACAACACAAAATGTAAACATAAAACATAACCAAAACTACATATATCACGTTCACAAAACTATTTACAAAACACAACAAAACAATAAATAGAACTATGTATTTACACAACACAAATACATAAATAAATACACAACAATATAATTAATTATGAAACACTACACTAGTTACAAAATTATAAGATTTAAACAGAAAATAAAATACAATATTACACAACACAATTTCACAAATACACGATATTTGACACTTTTAAAACAAAATGTAGGTAAATGTAAACAAAACATTTACCAAGTTATTTGATTAATTATTAACTGTTCCAATTCCAAATAATCACTATCAAATGTACCAGCCGAATTGAAAATTACCGGCTAATATCATTCACAATCGAAAAATGTACCATATGTCACATCAGTTACCATTCGGAAAAATGTTCCAATAAGAAAGACAGATAATGAAACAAATAGAAAATTTATCACCAACGGGGAAAATAGAAAATTCCAGAGTTTGCAAATTTTGCTATATAAAGGATGAAATTCGCAGAAGAAATTGTCTTTTGCGATTACCTGCCTATATGACGTGTTGAGTCTGAATCAGGGAAACCAAAAGATAAAAAAAAAACCAGGACGTGTTGAGTCCTATAAAAATCTAGCGTGCTGAGCTAGTAAATAGGGATCGTTAGGAATTTCTGTAGAAATACATACTTGTAATTTTTACAGAAATTAGGGCAAGTTAGGCCAAATTATCTACATCGGGAAACGTGTTGAGTTTCCAAGTATAAAATTGAAAGGGAACTTAGACATTTTTTCACAAATTTCTAAGCATCGAAAATTTTTAAAGTATAAAATTAAAAGGGAACTATTTGCTAAACCGAGAGCTACGATATTTGGTTTGATACGATATTTATATTAAATTCATCATACGAATTTAACATCATAATTAATTTGGGATAAATAGTTGCTGACAGTAAATTAATTTTCCGAAGTCATTGGACGGTTAAATTTTTAAATTTTTAAATCTTCAGATTCGGGTACGAGTTCTTCAATCAACACACTGCAATCAACTTATAGTTAATTCATTTGTATTAACTAAAACGATTATAATTTCTATATTGAAGCCTTTATTACAAAGTCTAATTATTACATTCTTTTTTCTTAACTAAAACTTAACCTTCTCGGAATTAATAATTGTTTTCTTTTTTGCTTGGTCACGATGTTCCTTTTCTCTTCTTCAGTCAAAAAGTGAGTATCTTCTTTTTTATCAGCACGAGACGTATTTGGTTGAGTTGAGTTCTTGAAGTTGAGTTCAGGAAAGGTGAGTTCAGGAAAGGTGAGTTGTGATGAATTTTGTACTGACATTTCACATTGTTGAATCGGTGTTGCCACAACTACTCCCTCCGTAGTGACTGTGTCACGATTTGTGGATAAAAAGGTTGGATTGTTTTTATTGCGAGGCCCTGAATATGTTCGGAAGTTTTTTGTCTGTTCTTTCTGAGCCGTGTTGTATTGAGTCTGTATCTAACTTAACCATGTAAGCTGGTTTCAACCGTTCCGTGGAAATTGATATGTGTTTCCTATTGATATTGATCACAAATACATAATCATCAGCTCGTTGTAGTACCTCATATGGTCCAGAGTAAGGAGCTTCTAGAGGACGTTTAACTGCATCATTTCGTACCCATACATGTGAACAAGTGTGAAGGTCTTTTAACATAAACAAGCGTGGTTTGTTGTGGTGAGCAGTTGATGTCGGTCGTATCATTCTCATATGTTCTCGAAATTTTTCAATGAAAATTTGAGGATCCGTTGAATCCAGTTCATTTGTTAGGAACTCGCCTGGTATCTGAAGAGTTGTACTGTATACTAATTCTGCTGTGGAAGCATTGATATCTTCTTTAAAACAAGTTCTTAGTCCGAGTAAGACAGTTGGTAACAGGTCAACCCAAGGTACTGAATGGCACATTAATGCCGCCTTGAATGTCCTGTGCCATCGTTCGATCATACCATTTGATGCTGGATGCTACGGTGTCGTATGTATGTGTTTTGCTCCTATGATATTTGCTAATGATTTGAAAAGTACCGATTCAAACTGCGTTCCTTGATCCGTTGTAATAGTCTGTGGCGTGCCAAATCGTGCAATCCAATTTGTATAAAAAGCGGTAGCAATTGTATCTGCTGTAATGTCTTTTAATGGAACAGCTTCTGGCCAATGTGAAAATCTGTCTATCATTGTCAAACAGTACCTGAAACCGCGTACTTCTGGAAGTATAACAATGTCCAAATGAACATGAGCGAAGCGTTGACTTGGAACCTCAATTTTTTTTGGTAAATTTTTTACGTATCGTTGAATTTTCACCCGTTGACAAGGAATACAGTTTCGAACCCAGGATATTACATCTTTTTTTACATTCGGCCATACATATTTCTGTTTTAGTTGTTGTAAAGTGCTTTTACCTCCAGGATGTGCAGGATTATGGATGATGTTGAATATTCTCTGAAGTAGGGTTTTCTGTACGTAATATCTCATTGTTTCATTTGGTACATCACAATACACTGACGTTGATGGAGCTATTGTTATTTGTTGCAAGTTGAGTTAAGTTTCTCCTTGTAATAATTCCTTAAGTTCTTCATCATTCTCTTGTTCTTGTTGAAGTTTGTTTGCTTCTAATATTGTAAGCATGGAAATAGTATTTAGTCGAGATAAAGCATCTGCATCACAATTATCTGCACCAGACGTGTGAACTATTCCTGTAGAAAATTGTGAAATAAAATTAAGATGTCTTATTTGTCTCGGTGAAGCTTTATCCAATTTTTGTGCAAAAACACAAATGAGTGGTTTGTGATCTGTTTTGATACTAAACTGTCGAGCTTCCAAAAAATGTTGAAAATATTTTACTCCTGCTTATATTGCTAGTAATTCACGGTCATATGTACTATATCGTTGTTCTGCTGAAGATAATTTGCGTGAAAAGAATCCAAGTGCTTGCCAAATTTCATTGTCTTTTTGTTCCAAAACTGCACCTATTGCTATATCGGATCCATCTGTACCCAGTTGTAATTGAGCATTATGCGAAGGATGAACTAATAAAACTGCTTTTGTTAAGCTGTGTTTGCATGCTTCAAATGCTTCTTCTGTAATCGACGTCCAACAAACAGGTCGTTTATCATTTTTTTTAACGTCTCGAAGTAACTTATTTAGAGGTGCTTGTAACTTTGCTGCTTTTGGAATACATTTCCTATAATAGTTGATTACACCCAAGAAGCGTCGAAGTTCGACTAATGTTTCAGGTTTCTTGTAGTTAATAATAGCTTGAATTCTATCTTGTGGAGGGTTAATACCTTGAGTACTGATTTCATACCCTAGATAAAGTACTTTCGATTGACCAAAACAACATTTGTTGACGTTGATATTCAAACCATTTTTTTGCAATCGTGAAAATACCGTTCGTACATGTTCTTTATGTTGTTCTTCTGATTCTGACATGATGAGAATATCGTCGATATAACAATATACGAAGTTCAAATCTCTAAAAATTGAGTCCATAAATCGCTGAAATGTTTGCGTTGCATTTCTTAAACCAAGTGGCATTACCACATATTCAAAAAGCCCAAACGGTGTTGTTATAGCTGTTTTTTGTATATCGACTTCTGCCATTGGAATTTGATGATATGCTCTCGTTAAATTTAGTGTCGAAAAAATCGTTTTTTTATACAATTTTTCTGTAAAATCATGAATGTGTGCTATTGGATATCTATCTGCAACGGTTATTGCGTTTAATTTGCGATAGTCACCACAAGCTCGCCAACCTCCTGTCTTTTTTTCAACGAGATGAAGAGGTGAAACCCATGTACTACTTGAAGGTCGAAGGATACCTTGTTGAATCATAAAATCAATTTCACTACGTGCAGCATCAAGTTTTTTTTCCTGTTAGTCGTCTTGGACATTCGGCTACTGGAGGACCTGTTGTTGTAATGTAGTGCTCTACTGGACAATTCTTTTTACTGTAGTGTTTAACTGGGTTTGTTACATCTTTAAATTGTTGAAGAATGTCTTGATAAGGTGTTGATTTGTTAACTGAAGAAATGTTGAGTGTAGAAATCTGTTGAATCACTCCACTTGTAGATACATTTGTTGCTGAATCTATCAGTTGTTTGTTTTTGAGATCGATGAGTAGACTAAAATAATATAAAAAATCAGCTCCAATTATTGGACTTCTGATGTTGGCTATAATGAATATCCATTTGAAAGAGCGGTTTAGTCCAAGATCGAGTTCCAAATTATGTTCACCATATGTGATAATTTCTGTTGAATTCGCTGCATACAGTGTAAATAATCCCGGTTTAGTTTTAAATTTGACAAAATGTTTTGGAATGACTGAATAGTCAGATCCAGAATCAATTAAAAAACGTTGTTTGCTTCGTTTGTCAAGAATGAGTAGACGATGTTGAGAGTTGAGGTTGTTGTTGTTGTTGTTGTATCTTGAGTTGCCGTTTACAACCTCAGCTGACGACAACTCTAAGGGTTTTCCGATGGCGATGTGCTAAATGTGCAAGGTTGAGTGCAACGTTGTGCGTTTGACCCAAATTTGTTATGATAATAACAGATTTTTGAGAATTGTTGATTATGTTTATAAGGTGATATAACTCTTGAGTTAGTTACTCCCCCCTCTTTAGTAGTTTTGTTATTTGGTCGAAATGGTGTTGTAGCTTTATTTGTACTTGATTTTTGTGTGTTTTGTTGTAATATTGAAATTACTTCGTCAAGTCGTTGTTCAACTTGATTTAGTCGATTCGTGATGTCCACCTTCTGTCGAGATGTTGTATTGTATGTTTTATTTGGTATATTGTGTGGTATTTCATCAATTTGAAGAACTGGTGCACTGTTTTCCAATATCTTGTCTGCAATTTCTGCCAATTTGTTGAGATCTGAATCTTGACGAGCAGCTAATATACATTTATCACCTGTTGGCATACATCTCATCCATGCACTCATGATTATTATCTCAGGGGTCCCTGTTGGTGTAAGTTTTCGTATTTCGCGAAGTAGCACTGATGGTTTTTTGTCATCTAATGTTAAACCAGAAAACAGCTTGTTTAATTGTTGTTCCTGTGAATCAACAAAACGATTAATTAGAAAAGTTTTTATAATTATGTATTTGTCTTCTCTAGGTGGTGTCCGAATAACATCTGCTATTTGTGTGAGAATCTCAGGGTCTTCTAAAGCTGCTAAAACTAAAATATATTTATCATTATCTGTATCTATATGATGTAGATGAAATAAAGCTTCTTTATGTGTAAACCATAGTTCCGGTTCGTTTTTCCAAAATCTAGGAAGTTTCACTTGTCCGTAAAGTTTTTGCTGATGTACTTGTATATATTGTTCTGGCACTACACTTGTTACTTGAGTTGTGATTGGAGTTGATGAACCACTGGTCACTTTTTGTAGAAAAGTTGGTTCATTTTTTATTTCTTTGTTAATAGATGTATTAGATTCAATTTTAGGTTGTAAGGGACCACGTTGTTTGTCGTCTTCAGTTTGCATGTTAATGTACAAAGTCTAATTATTACATTCTTTTTTCTTAACTAAAACTTAACCTTCTCGGAATTAATAATTGTTTTCTTTTATGCTTGGTCACGATGTTCCTTTTCTCTTCTTCAGTCAAAAAGTGAGTATCTTCTTTTTTATCAGCACGAGACGTATTTGGTTGAGTTGAGTTCTTGAAGTTGAGTTCAGGAAAGGTGAGTTCAGGAAAGGTGAGTTGTGATGAATTTTGTACTGACATTTCACGATGTTGAATCGGTGTTGCCACAAACTAAGCATTAGTAACGCCATCTGTATCAACGAATTTCAATTAAATTAATTTTGTAATTGAATTTTAAATTAAAATTAATAGTAGATTAAAATTCTTATTTTGAAATTTGACATTTATAGTAAATTAAAGAAAATTCATATTTTGAGAAAATTAGTAGAGTATTATTTTGAAATTATAAATTTGAATTAAATTTTTTGCTAGTAAATTATTATTTTTAAATTTTGAATTATTTTTTAAAAAAAATAAGAAAGTTGCAACTTAACGTTAAAATTTGTAGCAATAATTTCACATTAATTAGACTTATATATATTTAAATTATAATTAAATTATTATAATCTTTGTTTATTATTTAAAATTTGGTTATTTGTAATTAGAATTAAGTTTTGAATTGTTAGATTTAAGAGATTGATTTTCAATAAAGGTTTTTTTTATAACGTTTTGTAAAAAAAATTGTGTTCTTATTTATAGAACTGACACTGGCACCTTATTTATTTTTTATTGTTAAATCAAATCATTTTGAGGATTTAACAAAATTAATACAAAAAGTTCGAAACCTCAAAATTATTTTTTTATTATTTGAAAAAATTGTTTTTTTTATTTTATTTTTGTAAAAAATTTGTGTACGTACAATCTATCTGTTGTAAAGAATGAAGTGGTAGATAATTTCTACAGTACACTTGTCAGTAGCATATATGCGTTTTTTTAAAGTATAAAATCCGTATTTTCCAAGTGATTTTATTTATTCTAAAAAATAATAATGGCGACAAAAAGAGGCCAAAGGTGAGGAGCTAAATGTTTCGTTAGTAGTTGTGGTGTTCGGAAACGAGATTTTCCAAACACTAGATTTTTTCAGTTTCCCCAGAAAGATGCCTGCAATTTTCAAGTGTGGGTTGATGCGTGCGGAATTGAATATCCACAACAATCAAAAAGGGCATGTATTTGTGAAAAACATTTTGAGCCAAAATATATTGGAAAAAAAATATTTGAAACGTAAAGCGACACCGACGATTGACATTTGTCGTCAGAATAATGCAGAAAATATATCAATTGGCTTAGATGAAAACAGTTTTTCAAACATACTATTTTCTGGTAAAACATATTTGGCACCCAAATCGCGACAATATGAAAGCGACCTTACGTTTGAAGAATTAGAACAGTTAGAGCCCCCAGTTTCCAATAAATCAATAGATGAAATTGAAGATGCCAAATGTTCTTTCTTGCGAAATTTAAAACTAAATTTACCTGCTATAAAATCTATTTATTGATGGTTACCAATTAAAGATCTTCATCCGGGCTTTAACAATGAAATAACATCATCTTTGAATTGCCTTACCAAAACTTGGGATTTCGATTATAAAGCGTCAATATTAATTTTTGATGAAATTGCAATCAAACAAGAACTCGCCTATAATCGAGAAAAGATTATTGGATTTGTAGATTTAGGAAATGTGAAAGAAAACAAAAAAGCTAAGCAGGCTTGTGTTTTCATGCTCAGGGGTTTGTTTAAGAACTGGAAGTTGGTAATTAGTTACTATACGTCAGAAAAAGGAATAATTGGCAAAAAACTAGCAGAGATAGTTCTCCTGAGGTTTTGAAATATTGCTCAGATCTAGGTTTTGAGGTATTTGCAATAGTACGTGATCAGGGATCAAATAATAGAAAGTGTTTTAAAGAATTAGGGATAGATAAAAAACAATATTACAGTTTTAATAATAGGCCTGTTTTCGGCATATATGATATTCCTCACTTATTTAAATCAGTAAGGAATCTTTTGATGAAGACAGACATCTTCACTGCTGATGGTGAAATTAGCTGGTCTGTTGTTGTTGCTTTATATCTTCTTGAAAAAAGACAGGGTACCAAAATGGCATACAAATTGAATTCCAGTCACATCAATCCAAACACGTGGCAAAAAATGAATGTTGCTTTGGCTACGCAAGTAATGAGTCGTACGACAGTTGCAGCTATTAAAACAGCATCAGCATCATTTCGTCTTGTTCAGGTAGTAATCCAAGCTGCCTACTGTTAGACTGGCCACCTCTGCAAGTTCCTCGAGGAAAGGCTTACCAAAAGCCCTTAGCCTAGTTTTAGCCAGTGCTGGACACCTGCAAAGATAATGTAACAGAGTTTCTTTCTCTGAATCGTCCCTGCAGCTTCTGCAGTACGTGTTGTACGGTAGACCCAATCTGGCTGCGTGTTCTCCCGCAGGCCAGTGACCTGTTAGAATCGCCATGATTCTAGCGATCTCTCGTCGGTTTCTACCGATGAGTTATAAGGTTCTTTTCTTATCGAATTCCGGCCAAGTAGCTCTTGACATAGATCATGTTGATAAGTTCGTCCATGTGTTATTTGCCTCCGACAAGTAGTAAAGCCAGATCTCTCGCTTAACACTATTTACCGGGATGTCTATTTGTACTGTTGCCGAAAGGCGCAGAGATGAGCCTTGTTTCGCCAACGACTCGGCCCACTCGTTACCCTCTATGTTCCTGTGACCTGGAACCCATATGAGGGTAACTTGAGTCTTCCTTGTTAGTCTATCCAGTGCTCTTCTGCATCTCTCTGTTATCTTTGAGTTGAAGGATACCGCTCCCAGAGCTCTGATTGCGGCCTGGCTATCGGTACATATACCGACGGTTTTTTGTGTTGTTACTGATGTCATATCATACAGAATTTCGCTTGCCTTGAGAATCGCGAATATCTCTGCCTGAAAGACACTTGCGAAATCTGGCAGGCGAAAGGACTCTGAGACCGAGGTAAGCTCATATAAACACCCGAGCCCACTCCAGTTTCTGTAAATATGACAAAGTCGTAATTCCCTATTATTGCGTTCTGCCTCCACTCTTTCCTGGAGGGAAATTTCACCTGGAAATTTCTCTCAAAATGCAATATTTTTGAACTATAATCTGTTTGTACCGTCTAAGTTTTTTGGGAACTTCATCCAGGATGCTGCTATGGCCATATGTTTTGGCTCTCCAGCATCCCACTTCCTTTCATTTTAGCACTTCCCGTGTTGCTGTGGATTTAATAAACAGATGCAGAGGAACGAGACCAAGAATAGGTCTGAGAAAAGAGGGTTTAAAAAGAGAACACTTATTAAAAATGACTAATTATTTAAGCAATATAAAATATAAAAAACCTTCGAAAAACGTTTGTATTAGTGGGTTGATTTTTTCAATAAATAGTATTCTTGGCTTAGCTGACCATATATTTTCTCGATGCCGTGATAAAAACTTTTTATTAACAAATAAACTAAACCAAGACCCTCTAGAAAATCTTTTTTCTGTAATAAGAAGTAGAGGAGGTAACAATAACAATCCCTCGCTAGATAGTTTCAATAAAATAATTGGAAGAATAATGTGTCAAAAAATAATTACATATTCTCCAGAAGGAAGTAATTGTGAAGATGATAACGAAGAATTTTGCGTATTACCAAATTATGACTGTGAGCAAAATAAGACAGTTCCTGCCGAAGAATATGGTGTTAATGAGAACATGGAAATTAATCAAACTGAAGTTATTTTTGAAACAATTCAAGAAAAATTCCTTGAGAAGACAATGCTTAATGAAGATGTTTCCCTGCGATATTTTGTCGGTTATGTTGCAAATTCATTTTTTATAAAACAAAATTGCAATAACTGCTTCAGAGAACTAGTCAAGGTTGATGAGGATATTTCTCCCCCAAAACAATCTGAACTATTGATATTTCATAGGGATTATTCTTCTGACTCAAATTTTGGAAATTTAAGAACACCAACCGATGAATTTTTCAATATTTCGAAAATTTTCTTATTAATATTTAAAGAAATTTTTAATGAGTCTCCTGAAAAAAAACATATCAAAGACTACATCGTTAAAGCGTGTATAGATCATGCTGAAAAAACGGAAAATTATTCGTTTTGGTTGTCCCTAGAAAATCCATGTCGTGAACACCATATTCAATTATTAAATCACTTTATTCTTATTTTGTTACTGAAACATTCTCAGTGGACAAGTAAGGAATTAAGTAATAAGAGTGATAGGAAAATAAAAATTATTACGAATAAACATAAAAGAAAAAATAATTCAAAACGACCGTGTTGTGTAACCAAGGGAAAAAAAGGAATGGGAAAAATTAAACAAAAACAAAAAAAGTAGGTTAAAATTTTAAGTTTTTTTCAAAAATAAAAGAGGTTGTTAAAAAAAATTGATGAAATATAAGTCAGTTACATTGTTTTATCAAAAATGTTTACAAATAATAGTTTTAAAATTGATATTGTAAGATAAATATAATATGATGTATACATCAATGCTATAGATAAGTAAAAATTGTATGACTGTATTTATGACTATATATCTACAGCCATATACAACATTATTATTCTTTCATAAACGCATGATATCAACATAGGTGATAACCGATTTATTTTTACCATCATAATTTATTATGTATAATTTTATAAATCAATTGAATTCAGTTAAAAATGCCTAACCCAAAAGTAATTTCTTAAATCAGATCAAAAAGATTACTATGCTAGGCATATCGCATACATGTATGTATGTACATGTGCGTATATTGTATACAAACAATATTTGGTTTGAGATAGACTTGCTGTTCTATAATTTCTACCTGTATTACACCATAGGCATAGATAAATAAAATACTATATACATATATATATATATATAAACATAAAAGTCGGTGAATATGAATAGCTATATACGAAATTATTATAATTACGGCAATGGACAATAAAAAATATAGCGAATTATTGTACACAATACACATGTGAATACACATTCACATACACTATATACACGAATCACCAGAATCACATTCACGATGTCAATCATCGAGTACAAGCTGTGTGCTGTGTGCTCTGTGCAATGCATATGCGCATGGTGAATATGTAGATAGAATCGTGGTAAGTAAGGTATGTTAATTTATTATATACGATTTTACATGTTATACAAAAACAACATTGAAACTTAAATAAGAAATTTTCGTTATTTTTGATCGTTTATATTTGAATCCTGAAGTTCAAAATAAAAGTTTTTCATAAAAGCTAAGTAGGAGTTAAGATATCATTGAGGAGTTGATAGAAAACCGTGACCGTATTTTGTTCTAGTTGTCAAGTCTATATTTTATTATCGTCTTTGTTTATATTCTCGTATTTTTTCAATTATGGTTTGGTTGGTTCTGTCTTCAAGAAAAAAGGCAGTGGCAAACTTAGAAAAACGGTCTATGAAGGTGAGAAAATTAGCTTTGGAATTAGTATAAATTTCCATATGAATTATCTGATTAATGTCATTTGGGGTTTCTGTTAACTGAAATTTCTTTTTTATAGGATTCCAATCATATTTTACTCTGTTACATATATCACAATTATTAATATATTTCTGAATTGAAACTTTTAAATCAGGAAAATAAATGTATTTTTTCAACCCCTCATATTTTCAATAATACCAGTATGACCCGTCTCATACTTATGGTATTTCTTTATTTGTGAAAATGTTTCTTCTTCACTATTCATATCCTTGGCATGATATGAACATCTTACAAACTTTATATTATCAATATCATCATACAACTCAATTAGTTTTTGTTGGAGTTTATTATATTCACCATCGTTTAGTTCCGAATAAATGCCTATTTTCCCTGGTTTGATGTATCGCCGAGAATATCAGACAAATTACAGTTTAAGTCATTTGAATCAATATATATTTTTCTATTTTTATGTTTTACTTCAAAATCTCTTACTTTATTATTTGTTAAGATTATTTGAGTTTTGAAACGGTTTACTACTGTATCTAATATGGGTATATGGTTATTTAAATTTTCTTGTTGTGAATGTATGGTATGGTCGATCTCATCATCTACATTGTTCATCATTGAAAATACGGAAATTGTTTCACTTCCAGATTGTTCATCATTATTGTCGATAGCATTTATTTCATTAGTATCAGGATTAATCCTGCTTAGAAAATCAGCGACTTTATTCTGTTTTCCTTTAATATAATCTGTAGTCATGTTAAACTCTCCTAATTTTAATAACCATCTTTGAAGACGAGGATTCACATTTTTACCTTGTGTTTTTGAATGTAACCATTTTAGCGGCTGATGATCTGTTAAAAGGTCGAACTTAGTACCATAGAGATAAGGTCTAAAGTAATTGACAGACCAGACGATGGCCAAAAGTTCTTTTTCTGTAGTTGAATATTTTTGTTCATGCTCATTTAGGGTGCTGCTGGCGAAACATACCGGATGATTTTCTTGCTGCAGTACTGCTTCGATAGCAAACATACTAGCGTCAGTATTAAGACTAAATTTCTTACTGAAATCTGGATATTGAAGTATTGGTGCTTCAGTAATTATTTTTTTTAATTTATGAAATGCATTTATATAATTGGCATCGTTTACATTAATTTTAATGTTTTTCTTCAAATATTTTGTCATTGGTTGGACTACTTTGGCGTAGTCTCGGATGAATTTTCGATAATATCCTGTAATACCTAAAAATGACTTGATTTGTTTTGTTGTTTGATGTAATTTTAAGTTAAGAATATCGGCGATTTTCTTCGGGTTAGGTTTGACTCCTTCAGGGGTCAGGACATGTCCTAGATAGTCTGTCTCTTTAGAGAAGAATCTACATTTGTCTATCTGTATCTTTAGATTATACTTTCGTAGTTTATCGAAAATTTTCTTTATATTCAAGACTTGTTCTTCAAGTGTTGTGCTAAATATTAATATGTCATCCATATAAACGACACAAATATTATTAATATATTCTTTCAACACAAAGTTCATATGACGTTGAAAAGTGGCTGGTGCATTTTTAAGGCTAAAGGGCATTCTGATAAACTCATAATACGCTTGAGGAGCGGAAAATGCTGTTTTCTTACGGTGCTCTTCCGTGACTAAAATTTGATGGAAACCTTTAGCAAGGTCGAGAGTTGTAAAATATTGTGCTTTGCCCAATTTGTATTATATATTCTCTATATTAGGAATTGGGAATTTGTCTTCTACAGTTACTTCATTTAATTTTCTGTAGTCCACTACTTATCGCCATTTTTTAATACCTGAATTATCCAATTTTTTAGGGACAATCCAGAGTGGACTATTGTACGGTGAATCGCTTTCTTTAATTATACCTTGTTTCAGCATGTCGACTATTTGCCTGGATATTTCTTTTTCGTGAACTTGGGGATATCTGTATATTTTCGAGAAAATTGGTTTGTCCGTTGTTGTTTTGATTTGATGTTTAATTCCAAAGGTACTTGATAATTGATCACCTTCTTTAAAAAATAGATCTTCATATTGCTCTAAAAGTTGTTGAAGATATTTCTTTTCTTCCAAATTCAAATTCGAGAAAAACTTTTCAAATTCAGTATTTTTCGTTTCAGTAAGTTCAAGTTGATAAATTTCTTCGTATTTAAAGGGGCAGGAATTCAAAAATGTTATACCATTATTATTTACTATGAGCATTTCTTTTTCTAGGTCTAAAATAGCACCTATCGATTTCAAAATATATTGGCCAATTATTGCATCGAAACATTTATTTTTGAATTTTGTCAAATTCCAAACCACATAAGCATCTTCCTTAAACTCTTTAGGTAGATCAGTTAAAATTTCTTGAGAAATTAGAGTCTGAGAATTAATTGTATTAAACTTAAGTGGAGTTTTTAATTGTATTCTTTTATATTGGGGTAACTTATCACTATTTAAAAGAGAGATAGTAGAGCCTGTATCGATTAGACAATTTAGTTGGTTTTCGCCTATTGACAATTTTACTACCGGTAAATTTGTTTTTGAGGCATTAATTGAAAATTTATTTCCTCAATGATCGACTTCCATTGGTTCAGGGTTATTTTTATTATTATAAGTGTTAGATTGTGTTCTTTGGTCATGATAATTATGACGAAACTGTCCAGAATTATTAAATCTAAAATTATTTGAATTTCGCCAGAAATTGTTTTGTCTAAAATTATTTTGTTTCTGTATATTGTCTTGTCGATAATTTTGTCTTGAGTCTGGTTCATAATTATTATTGTCTTGTTTATTTTGTCGGAAATTATGATTCGTATTTTGCTTCTGTAATGATTAGAGCAAGGGATTGTGATTGACTATGCTAACTATCTATATTTGTACTGGCAGGCAGAAATTAATTGCCGACATAAGCCAGACGTTAATTTGGCAAGAGTGCCGTTATTTATGATTAAAGGCAAGTTGTGCCAACTAGACTGCGGAGTGCAGTAAGAATTAAAAATGACTTGATTCTTGGTTGAATACAAAGTGACTTTATTGAATAAATGCATCAGTATTTATACATAAATTTTACATTGTTTCTTATCTCCCTACTTAAATCTATATCTATAATATTTCCAATATCATTAATCATTCATCGTTAATTATATTTAAATTGATATTTAATATATTTCCAATATATTCCAAAATATGTATAAAAATAAATGTCATTTAACTATGACCCACATTATGCATATAATTAGCTAATAAATTTACTATTTTTCTATTTTACTCAAGTGGTGTCAGATATCATATCATAACATTGCATTTAAATATTTCTTACATTATTTAACATAATGTAATCTGATTCTAAAAGAATAATTATTTAAATACTTTCACATTGCACGCTATATGTAAACATGTGCAATGCATAAATAATACTCATATTACATCAGACCTTTTTCTTTTTCTTTTACATATATTTCGGTCAGTATACTTAAAAGTATTTTATGTTTTTGTTTATAAAATTCTTCATGAATCATTATTATTTTGTTGGTCAGTATTCTGGTGCTCATGTGTGGCACACTTTTGTATGATATATGAGATATCACTACATCCCTTACCGTTATGGAAAAAAAAATATATTGTATATGTATATTTTTTTTTTTTTTGTTTTTACAGTTCGCTAATTGTTGTTTATATTCTAGTTTATATTATATTAATATGATACATATTTTGTTACATTTGGTTCAACATTTTTTTTTTTTTTTTTTTTTTTTGAAAATTGCTTCGTCTTGCTTTTTGTTTATATGTCTTTACCTTAATTCTACATACAATATTGTCTTATATTTATATTCTATTCCCTGACCTATGCTAAGTTACATAATGTTTATTTGCATTATTATTATTTTTTTTTTTTTTTTTTTTTTTTTTTTGTATGTGTTTTCTATATAATATCTTTGTGTATTATTCTGTTATAGCTATTTTTAGTCTATTCTTATGTATCTTTTTAATATCTTGTCCAATCTTAAGATCTACATTTACACCTTGTACTTTTATTACTTCATATGGGCCTTTGTATGGAGGCTCTAATTTTCTTTTACTTCCTGCTCTTAACCATACCTTATCTCCTACTTTAGCATTAATTGGATTGGCATATTTATCTATTTCAGTTTTCCTTTTTATCTTTGCATTTTCCAGCAATATTTTCGCAGTTTCATGAGCTCTTTGTAATCTATACTTTAATTCTTTTGAATAATCTTCCAAATTATAAATCGGTGATTTAGTTTCTTTTAGCAGAAAACCTGGTATTTGTGCTATTTTGCCAAATATAAGTTCAAATGGTGTCATTCCAGTGTCTGTATGTGGTGTTGTATTATAACAAAACGTAAAATATGGTATCCATTCATCCCAATTATCATTTTTCGCAAACGAAAGTAAATATTCATTAAGGACTCTATGATTTCTTTCGATACAACCTAGACTTTCATGATGAAATGGTGTCGAAACATTATGTTGTATTTGAAAAATTTCACATACGAGGGGACTAACAAAAATTCTCCGAAAATTATTTTAAAAATAATAAAATAGCTTAATCAAATATAAATTATGAAAGTTCATCTTGTTATTACTTTTCTACATAATTTCCGTTTATGTCGATACATTTTTTTAGTCTGTAGATGCATCTTTCAAAACAGTGCTCAAAATCGTCCTTTTTTAACACTTGAAGCTGTTCATTCACTGCATTTATCACACCTTCTCTGCTTTGGTACACTCTCCCGCGAAGTGTTTTATTGATTTTTGGAAATAGCCAAAAATCGCACGACGCCAAGTCAGGAGAATAAGGTGCTGCAACGATTTCGTTTATCCCCGACTGTGCTATAAAATTTGATGTTAATTCTGCCTTATGAGCAAGTGCATTATCATGGTGGAGAAAGTATCTTCTTAATTCACTTTTATCTCGGCCATTTAATATATTTTTAAATACTTTTGGTAGGCATATGTTCGTGTACCAGTCTGCTGTTACTGTTGATCATTCTTCAAGTGGCACTGAAGCTATAATCTTGCTTCTGCTGAAGAAAATCGCAAACATGACTTTTCTTAATGACTTTTGACGATATGCTTTCACGGGTGAAGGTTCTCCTTTATGGCTCCATATTGAGGATTGTTCTTTTGTTTCAGGATCGTTACTATAAATCCATGTTTCGTCACCTGTAATTAAGTCATTAAAGGTATTTGAACAACCGTTCGAGAATTTATCTAAACAAAACTTAGCGAGTTGTACGCGAGCCTCCTTTTCTCTATCGCTCAAAAGTCTTGGAACCCATCTGACACATTTTTTGCACCCAAGACTGTCATTCAAGATTCTTGAAACAGCCATGGCATTTATTCCTAGCCTCTCCGCTACCATTTCTTCGGTCATTCTGGAATCCTCCTCCAATAGTTTTTTTACAGCCGCAACATTGGTGTCATCGGTTGATGTTTTTGGGAGCCCTTCACAAGGTTCGTCTTCTACATTAAAATGGCCAGTCTGGAATTTTCTGTACCACTTGTAAATAGTGTCCAGACATGGAGCATTACTACCAAAAGCAGTTTTACACTCTTCGAATATTTGCTGTTTGCTGATACCTCGACGATAACCAAACAATATTGCGAATCGTACTTCAATTTTGCTAGGAGCTGGGAATATACTAGAACTGCTTTCACCTGCTTTCCGTTTTCTCGTTTCCATCTTCACACACCTGTCTCAAATTACGTATTAACACTAATTAAGAGTCCGTCTTTCCTTATATACTGCAATTTTGCAGATAAATCTGCAGGTAATTCGTTTTTCGGAGAATTTTTGTTAGTCCCTACGTATATTCTTCATCGTTTCGTTGATAAATTCTGTTCCCATATCTGATTTTAATACTTTAAATGATCCATATTTTAAAATGAATTGCTCACACAAAACTCGTGCAATTGTTTTAGCTTCTTTGTTTTGTATAGGTATAGCTTCTATGTATTTTGTTTATTCGCATTGTATCGTTAGTATATATCTATAATCCTTCGCTTGTCTTAAAGGTCCTACTGTGTCTATTTGTACGATTTCAAAGCTTGTTCCTGGAGTATCTGTTAGCATCATCTTTTCTCTTATATGTTTTGTCTGTTTATTTTGTGCGCAGAATGTGCAGTTATTTATGTAATTTTTAACCATTTTATTCATATTTTTCCATACGAATCTTTGTTTTAATTTATTAATTGTTCTTTTGACGCCTGTATGTCCTCCTATATGTGGAGAGTCATGGAATTCCCGAATTATTTTCAATTTTTCATCTTCATTTTCAATTAATTTTGGAGGTTCATATATAATAATACTAATCATTCTATGCCCATTATTAATTATTTTATGCTGCAGCTTATTATAAATATCTTTAAATTCTTGTATACATACATTATTAAATATCATATCATTATTTGCTATAGCGATTTCATAAATTCCTTTTTTATTCATATCAAGAATAAGCTTCTGCAAAATTAATCCTAAGTTTAATGATGCATTATCGCTGTATTCTATTATAACCTCCTTTTTATTTATATTAAATTTGGGCAAATATTTTCCTTTTTCGTGCACGTTTTTAAATTTCAATTTCTTTATATTTCTTACATCTGAAATAGATGAACATTCCCAAATGGCGAGATGGTCAGTCTCTTCTTGGTCTGTTCCCTGTGTTTCATTCGTAAGCTTTTCACTTATTGCCATGTTTCTTGTTACTATCTTAACATCATTTATTTTTGGTATCATGGCTTTCAAAATTTCGGAATCCAATTTTATTCGTGATAGTGCGTCTGCATTTGTATTTAACAATCCTTTTTTGTATATTATTTCAAAATCATAATCCATTAGATCTATGCGAATACGTGTCATTTTCGAGGATGGATTTTTGTGTGTAAACAGGCTCACAAGTGGGCGATGGTCTGTTACTACTGTAAATTTTCTATCATATAGATAAGGTCTGAAGTGTGATATAGCCCAGTGTATAGCTAATAATTCTTTTTCTACTATAGGCTTGTTTAATTCATGTTTGTTTATAGTTCTGCTTGCGTAGGAAATTGGCATGTCCTTACCAATTTCTCCTTGTGATAATACAGCACCTAATGCATAATTTGATGCATCCGTTGTTAATATGAATGGTTTATCGAAATTTGGATATTTAAGTATAGGTGGATTCATAAGTTTCTGTTTTAACGTTATGAAAGCTTGTTGACAGTCATCTGTCCATACAAAAGGTATATTTTTCCTGCATAAAGAATTTAAAGGTTTCGCAATTGCTGCAAAATTTGGTATGAAACGTCTGTAGTAATTACAGAAAGCAACGAAACGTTTTGTCTCATCTGCATTTGTTGGAATTGGATATTTGACGATCGTTTCATATTTTTGAGGGTCTGTTTTTACACCTTCATTTGTTATTAAGTGACCTAGATAAACTACTTCAGTTTGCAAAAAATTGCACTTTTTAGGATTTAGTTTTAGATTGCATTCTCGAAATCTGTTAAAAATTTTTTTTAAATTATTGTTGTGATGCTGAAGACTACAACCAAAAATGATCACATCATCTACATATAAAAATGATTCTGCATCTAGGCCAGCTAATGCTATGGATAACATTCGTTGAAAACTATTAGTTGAAATTTTTAGACCGAAAGGTAACCTTTTAAATTGAAAATGTCCTTTGTTTGTTGAAAAAGCTGTTAATGGTCTTGAATCTTTGTGGAGTTCTATCTGATGAAAGGAGCTTGTTAGATCCAGCGTAGAAAAGTATTTAGCTCTACCAAGATTATCTAGAATGTCTTCTAATCTGGTTAAAGGAAATTTATCATCAACAATTTTCTTGTTGAGTTGTCGAAAATCAACGACTAGTCTCCATTTCTTGTTTTCTTCTGTCGCTTTCTTTGGTACAATTAGTAGTGGAGAATTATAAGGGCTAACTGAAGGTTCTATAATATCATCTTTTAATAACTGATCTACCTGTTTGTTTATTTCTTCTATCTGTGTTTGTAGTAGTCTAAAATTCTTTACATATGTAGGATTGTTGTCTGTAGTGCGTATGGTTTGTTTGTAAAAATTGTTTATCGTTAGTTGATCACCATCCAAATAAAATATATCAGTGTAATCTTTACAGATATCAAGAAGTTTTTCTCTTGAGTGAGGATCTAAATTTTTTATATTTAATTCATTTTTTAAACGTTCAAATCTTTTTGCAGAATTTTTGTATTTTATTTGCTGTATTATTTCAAAGTTCTTGAGAGGTAGTATTTGCAAATTTGGAATTTTTATTTCTACTTCTTTATCTAAAGTGTTTAAGATTTTTATGTGTGGTACGCCTTTATGCGGAATTATCGTGTTTGCTATATGTACACCTTCTTGAATTTCTTGATTTAACACTACACTATCTTCAGTTACCTTTGTGTTTATAGCTTGAATCATCTGCGTTCTAGGTGGTATTATTATTGTATTTATTTGTGGATATTTCGCGTATATTGGTAGAATTATGTCTGAGTTGTCGCCACAGATAGTTATCACAAATGTTTCGTAGTCAATTTTACACCTGTTTTTTGCTAAGAAATCTCTTCCTAAAATACCATCAGTTTGAATATGAAAATTTTTATTTACTACCTGAAATTCCTGTTTAATCTTTTCATTTTCTATAAATAAATTCGCCATTATAGATCCTAGAGAAAATGTCTCATTTTTTGTTACTCCCATTATTCTACATGGATTGTCTTTTATATTCCAATTTTCTTTAATTACATTCTGCTTTATTATCGAAATATCTGCGCCTGTATCTATTAAAAAACTGCATCTTTTATCAGCTGCATTTGTTTCAATTTTTACATAATTTGTCAAACTTTTGACATTGAGATGAAATATGTTTATTTTTTGTTCATTTAACACTCCTCGTCCTCCGATTGATGGGCTTCGGGGACGGTCTCTACGTTTCCCGAATTTATTACATTTACTCTTTGAGATCCCCTATTATTCGTATTACTTGTGTTGCCATTCCTGTAGTTGCTATGATTTCTGTTGTTGTTGTTAGAGTTGCTGTTATTGTTGTAGTTTCTGCTGTTGTTATAATTTCTGTTGTTGTTGTAGTTTCTGTTGTTGTTATAATTTCTGTTATTGTTGTAGTTTCTGTTGTTGTTATAATTTCTGTTGTTGTTGTTTATATTAGTATTTTGAGTAGAATTGTAGGATGGATAGTTGCTGTTAGCATTTGTTCTATTCTGGTTGAATCGTTTGTTATTATTCTTTTTGTTATTAAAACGTGAATTATAATGCAATACTTTATTATCTGTTTCATTATTAATGTCAGTTTCTAGTGCTAATCTTACGGCTTCTGAAAATGTTTTAGGTTGAGCAGCAAATACCATAGTTTTTATTGGCTCTTGTAAGCCAGTTTTAAAAGCATTGAGAGCTAATTGATCATTTAATTTGATGATTACATTCCTACTTTCATCTCCTTGTTCTGATATTTGTATATTATTTAACTCAGCAATTAATTTTTCTATGTGTGATGAAAAATTATTCACACTATTATATTGTTTTACGTTTGCTAATTCATTCTGAATTTTTAATGCGCTTTTCTTTTGTGCAAATAGTTTTGTGAAAAGTTCTTTGAAATCTTTTAAATTTTCCGGTTTTACTTCATTTGCTATTCTATTCCGTACTTTATCCGTTATTCGTGTACCTAGCACAAATTTAATTAATTTTAATTTTTCATTATCATCTTTTAATGTATCTGCTAGAAACTCAATTAAATTTAGAAAATTATTCAGGGATTTTTGATCACCAGTAAATTCTGGTATCAACTTTGCTGATACTGAAATATCAAAATTTGCCATTCCTTCTAAATCTTCTTCTTCACTATTATCGTCAATATACTGAGAAATTTTCTCTTCAAAAATTTCTTGTAATTTAATTTTTATTTTTATGTATTGGTCTTTATATCTAGAACAATCAATATTCTTCTTTACTAATTCCAAGTATTCTTTTTCAAAATTTTTTGTTAATTTCTCAAAATTATTCTTTTTTCTTAAAATATTTTCTGCTGAGAATATTCTATTTGGATTTTTAGTGAAACTTAATAAAATTCTTTTTAATTCTTCAATTGTATCATCTAATACTTTATTTACCATTGTTTATTTTATACATTATTATTATTTATTTCTTTTCTTACTATTTTATAAAATTTATTTTTTATATATTTAACTAATATTATTATTACTAAAGTTATTGTTACAGTAATTAAAACTAATTCTATTATTCCTATTTTACTGTTGTTTGTTGTTTCATTTGTTGACGCTACGTTGTTCAATATAATTTCCTCATTGCCTGTTTTGGAACTGCTTGTTCCCATCGTTTCTGTTTCTCTGCTTGCTCTTGCTGTCTTAACACTCGTATCTGCTGTAAAAATGATGTTTTCTCACGCTTGCTGACAGCTAGATTTGCCAACCTATATAATTCAGCAATTTGTCTTCTCCGTTTTACTTTGGTTCCTCCCCGCTTTTTGGGTTGCTGTTGTTGCTGTGGTTGCTGTGGTGGTTGTAGCTCTCTTATGTCCTTGGTCGCCTTTCGTCTCCTATACTCTTCTATTGTAATCGGCCTTGGACCTGCAGATTTGTCCCTTCTGATGATGTCCTCCAGAGTTTCGCCGTTGGGCAGGGTCGCCATGTAATGATTAGAGCAAGGGATTGTGATTGACTATGCTAACTATCTATATTTGTACTGGCAGGCAGAAATTAATTGCCGACATAAGCCAGACGTTAATTTGGCAAGAGTGCCGTTATTTATGATTAAAGGCAAGTTGTGCCAACTAGACTGCGGAGTGCAGTAAGAATTAAAAATGACTTGATTCTTGGTTGAATACAAAGTGACTTTATTGAATAAATGCATCAGTATTTATACATAAATTTTACATTGTTTCTTATCTCCCTACTTAAATCTATATCTATAATATTTCCAATATCATTAATCATTCATCGTTAATTATATTTAAATTGATATTTAATATATTTCCAATATATTCCAAAATATGTATAAAAATAAATGTCATTTAACTATGACCCACATTATGCATATAATTAGCTAATAAATTTACTATTTTTCTATTTTACTCAAGTGGTGTCAGATATCATATCATAACATTGCATTTAAATATTTCTTACATTATTTAACATAATGTAATCTGATTCTAAAAGAATAATTATTTAAATACTTTCACATTGCACGCTATATGTAAACATGTGCAATGCATAAATAATACTCATATTACATCAGACCTTTTTCTTTTTCTTTTACATATATTTCGGTCAGTATACTTAAAAGTATTTTATGTTTTTGTTTATAAAATTCTTCATGAATCATTATTATTTTGTTGGTCAGTATTCTGGTGCTCATGTGTGGCACACTTTTGTATGATATATGAGATATCACTACACTTCTTTTCACTTTTATTTTTAAATTGTTTAAAACTTTTCTTGTTATTTCAATTATAATTATTGTAATTATTCTTATTATTATCCCTAATCATCCCTAAATTATCTAAATGATAAAAAGCATCCCTCAAATTATTGATATTTTTATTATAAACTATTGACGCTAAATTGCAATCTATATTGTTCAAAAATATTCGTAATATACTTGCTCGTTATTCTTTGGATTAAATTCTACAGGTTTTTCACAATCGTATTCATATTTTTCATTTAATTTATCTAAAATTTTTCTTAAACCTACAAAATATTCTCTTACTTGAATGTTTTTGATTGAAAGGGCCTGTTGGTGAAGCTGATGATAACTTTCTCTAACTCCAAAATTTTGCACCAGAATTCTTTTTATTGCTTCCCAGGATTTTTCTGATTCCAATGTTCGAATCACGTTGAGAGCTGGACCTTGTATTTTGTTTAAAATTACCCTTTGAAATACATACTGCTTGGCTGGAGGATTTGAATCAAAAAGTGGAAGAATGGTGTCAACTTCTCGTAGAAATGAACTCAAGGCATATTCGTTGTTTCCTCTAAATTCATGAATTCGTTGAGCATCTTTAATTAAATCGTTGATGGTTATTGGTTAGTGTAAAACTTTTTGGTACTGTTTGTGAACCTGTCATGTTGTTATCAATTGAACACTTTGATTCGATATTAGTATCATCAATATTTGTTTTTATTTTTCTTTTTACATATATTGAGAACTTTTCACTTTCTTTCACTATTCTTTCTTTAGGCATGTATCTTTTATAGATATAATGTTTTCATTATATTTTATTTATTCAAATTATATGATTTTAATATACTATACATCACAATACCCATTTATTATTTATTTATATTCATAACGTCACTATTTTGTATGTATATAAATAAAATTTATATCGATTAAATTTTCTTTTAAAAGAAAAACAAAACACAATTAATTATTTTCAAATTTAAAATAGTTTTAGATTGTTATACTTAAGAAAACAATCCTACCGACTGCGCCACTAACGATATTGGTTTTGGTTCGATCCAAAAAAAAAAAAAATATTAAAACACAATTTACTTTTTAAAAAATAAATTTCTTTATTTTTATTAAAACTTAAGTTCTATATATAACACTTTAAGCTTTTTAGAAAATTTTACGATCTAAGTAGTTTGGAATCGGTCTTAAGACTGAATTAATTATTTCTTTTACTTTAAAAGAATCTAAGTTTGATTTTTTTTATTAAAAGCAGGGAAAAGTCACGTTGCTCAGCTTGATGTGGGAAAAATAATTATTTTATATATTTTACGTAATTTGTATTAAGTTCTGTGAGAACTTTATTTTGCTGATTTTCGAAAATAAATTATATTTAAAAGTAAAAGAAAAGAAAGAAGAAAAAAAGAAAAAAATTTTAATTTAACAAATTTTTTTTTTTTTTCACATCGTTTTAAACGGATATGAAGTATTATATTTCATTTAATTTTTGTTTATTTAATTTATTTTGATTTATTGTTACTAACGTAACTCGCGCACAAAGAAACAAAACAAAACAAAAGAAAATAAAGCTAGATTGCTTTATTACACCAATTACTAACACCAATTAACTACACCAATAACTCAGTAAAAATTCCACTCACCTTTCCTTAAATAATTGTAAATTATTTCCAAGTTTAATAAACTTTGGTTTTCTTTACTTCAATATCCTTCCTTTTTAATATTTTATATAAAGAACTCTTTATAATATTATAATTTTTTAGACTATCGCTATTAGACACTACTCAATTAATACTCTTATGTCTTTTCACTTTCGGATTTTAAACAAAACTGCTGAAGCATAGTAGAAAACTTAATTTCTTTTAATAATTTCTATTATAGAAATTTTATAAACGTATAGAAGGTATACGCAAACAAACCACTTGAGTTTTTAATAGTTAGACCATCATATAAAAAGATACACGCATATTATTCAGGTATAACGGAGTACTGAATCAGCTCATGCAATACAAAGGAAGTAAAAATATCTAATCGTGCAAACAAACCACTTGAGTTTGGAATTTTTGTTTCTTTTTATATTGTGTGTAAATAAGTATTACAGAAGTACTGTGAAAAGAATATTTCAGTTTTCTTTGTCAGTCCCTTTTTTTAGCAATTAAATTTAAGAAAATATAAGTTTTCTAAGAAATGTGTGCCGACTCATTTTTGGTTTTGATCCTTTTTATTTTGATAGATATGAAAATTTAGAAATCATGAGAAAAAAAATTAAAATTCTTACAGGTACACAAGAGATACAATTATTAGAGCATTGTAATTTCATCATTCTTATAAATATTAACAGATCAGTATAATCCGAGATTAGTCTAAAGAGTTTGCTTCCCTACCAGCAGCTGTAATTCGCTATCCACGTTAAGCTTTAGATGCACACATGATATTACTAATTCTGGAAATCACTTCAGTGAAAGCCCTAGCTCTACTCCTAGAGCCGTAGTGCTATTGATGACGATGACTATACATATAGTACAAGCGTAGCGTCAAAACTCAAGTTAATGAAAACAATGACGTTCCTTATATTTTTGAATTTTTTTATTATTATGAATTATTTTATGATATTTTAGTATTTATTTGTTTAATAAAATATTTATTTATTCGTGTTTTTAAAATTTTTTACAATTTTGACAAAGCCTATAGTAATATAATAAAAAATTTCAAAGCAACTCACTGCCGAAATCCCCATAAATAAACCCATGAGACCACCAGCGTGTGCAACAAATTCTATGCTTCCATACAGTTTTGAACGTTCTGAAGTCCAATAACGTCTTTGCTTAAAATAAATGGTGATTTCAGCTGATTTAAAGCTAAAATAATGTTCAATAAAAATGAAATTAGAAGACAAAACAAAATATTAACGCATGTTTATAATAATTGTAAAAAACCTAATGGAAAAATTGAAAATTGGAAAATAATATTTACAAACCCATCATGTATTATTGTGTCACTTTCCTTACGACGCAATTCAGCCTCAGTTACTCCCCAAGAAAAGCCTAACGTCTTGCACGATGGAAAGCAATCACAGTTCAAAATTTTTTCTGGGTGCTTAGTTCGTAACCGTATGAAATCTCTTGATATAACTTCATCTCTAGCTCTTTCATAACATTCAGTTCTGCCAGCACCACACAATGGCATATTAGCAGTTCCTGATGTTAAAAAAATCAGGGAAAATCGAGTTATATACTATAGAAAAATGCTTTTATGTGCTTACTATTTTCAATAGTATATTTTGAAAAATACAAACTTGGCATAAAAAATTTGACACAACCGCAAAGTTCTAACGTATGATTTGTTAAGCATTCCAATTCACAGTTATTTCGGCTATACATCTTGAAAAAACGTAAAGGACGTTCATTTTCAAAATAACAATGACGTCTGAAATGATTTATGGTAAGTTGAAATTTAATTGAACAGAAAAAAATTATATTTTTTTACATTTTCGGCTTATAAGCCATAGCATTCCTCTGTGTTATAATCATTTCTGGTGATAAGTCTATCAGTACTTCATGATTGAAAGGTACATTGATGTGACGTTTCGATACTTGAGGTATTTCACCAGGAGTTTCTAAAGATATCTGAAAATATTTGTAAACGAAAATACTATCAGTTATATTTATGAGACCCTGCATTTCATGAATTTATTATTAACCTTGAAACCTTCACTCCCGCCGGAGCATATAGGATCTATATTTTTTTCAAAAGTGTACAATCTAACATAAAGACCATTTTCAACCAAAGCACTATAAGATCTGAATGGGAACGTTTCGTTAATACTATCCTCCTCATAACCTTTGTCTAATGACCATTTGGTTGATTTCAAGGTGTTTGGTAAAAAAAGTTCTTCGTGCAACCTGCACATTAAAAAATAATACATAAACAAATAAATCAGAAATTACTGCCACTTTTCTCTCATTTATTCTACATTCTTTGTTCTTTCTTACACATCTTCTCGAAATATATTTTCAGATGGATTCAAAAAATTGAATACTTGACACATTCCTTTTTCTGTTAAAATTTCATCAAAGTAATCGTGACAATCAATTTTTTTCAAATTAAACCAACATTCTTGAAATATTTCTTTTGCTTGTAAGTGAAAAAATTCATCATCCCGATTTCTCATTTCATCAACAATTTCGAAAAACGATTGTTCACTGAAGTATTTGTTTTCAAATTCGTAAATTTCTAATATATTATAATCACAAATTTCTGAGTTAACTTCCAAATATTTCATTCTGCAAATAATTCAAAATGTAAAAAACATGTTTTATTTTCTATTTACTTGAATTCAAGAATCTGAATGAAATTCGATAAAAATTAATTAGTAAAATCTTGACTAAACATAATTTATAATTGAAAAGGAAGCTTTTATATATTTTCTAAAGTATACTGCTAAACCTCATATCTAATAGTTAATAATGAGATGTTTTGTAGGAAAAGTAGGACTGACATTTCATAATTGTCTAACCACTGTGGTCTAGTTTCATTTGTTCGATTATTTAGATTCCATTCTTCCAATTCCGCTACATATTTTCCGTAGTGGAATATTTCTTTCGATGTTTTCGAATCCGGACAAATTGTAATTGTAGGCAATGGGAATTTCCAAACAGGTGTTGATTTTTCTGAAAAACTTATTATCACTGGTGTTTCTTTCCATTTCTCCCAAATATTACTGATATATCCGGCACATAAATACATGGATCCAACGATTACGAATAACCAAAATAATCTGAAAATGATCAAAACGTAGTTAGAAAATAATAAAACGATTACTTATATCATTAGTAGATACGTACTATATAAATACGACTAACCTGTTATACTCGTACTTACTTTTCTGATTTATGACGTTTATTTTGACCTAAATATCTAATTCCATGGATTGGTGAATTTTCTGTATATTCCTGAAACGTTTTCTTAACCGCTTCTCTCAGTTGTATGAAGTAATTATCATTCTTCCTTTTAGTATATTCTACTTTACTTCTCTCAAACATTTCAAAATTTTCAAACGATTTCATTCGCTTTTTTGAATAGATAATAGAATTCTCTTTCATTACTAAAGTAAAATTTCAGTAAGAACTTGAAAACTTCTGTGTTTCATTTTCTAATTTGAGTAATATTAAATATATTTAGTTATTTTTTAAACATTTATCATATACTTTCGTGTATAATTATGCAAATGAATTGCGTTCATCAATTAATTATATGATAGTATCATACGTACACATGCGTGCAAGCATTCTAATTTTTCCCTTCTGCCCAATATTTATAATTAATTTTCTTTGGTGGGTATCTGTCAGTAAATAAATTAATTAAAAAATTAACGTAAAAAGCTTGTTTGGTTATTTCATTATCATCCAAACAATTGTTTTATTAGAGAAATGTATATCACAAAAATATAATGAAATCAGCCTCACCCATTTGAATTATTTTTATTTGTTTTATTGTCTATAATATAGGATTTATTTTGTTAGGTTTGAAATATTGCTCTTTTCTTTCTTTATTTCGTGTCTAAATTAAATTATCTTTACGGTATGTAGGTTATCATCAAAACGGTAAAGTATAGAATAAAATATGGTAGTGGTTTTTGCCCTCACACTATTGTTAAAATACGAAAATTTCCAAACGGGTGTTGATTTTTCAGAAAAACTTATCACTGGTGTTTCGTTCCATTTCTCCCAAATATTACTGATATATCCGGCACATAAATACATGGATACAACGATTACGAATAACTAAAATAATCTGAAAATGATCAAAACGTAGTTAGAAAATAATAAAACGATTACTTATATCATTATTAGTGTAAGGTATGTAGTAATGTGTGTTTATACTGTCGACAACCAAAAATGTATACTCACAAAAATTGTATTCTGGAAGTAAAGGCTGAAAAAAACATTTATATACAGCATATGGTACATATAATGTTAGTTATGTGTGTGTCGATTTTTGTCATAAAAATCTAAAGTATAGACACACATGATGACATACTTACATTTTGGGTTTATGGTTGGTGGAAGTGGCAGTTGCCCGAGTTGGCTAGCGTGTGCTAGCTCGCCGAATGGGGCGTGAAATGGCCACCTACCATAACCCTTTTAATTGACGGCAGCTAGAAGCAGTAGAATGTTGTGAGTTTCTTCTACTTAGAATGCTTCAATAACATCAAAAATAAAAAAAAAACTGCACCACACCGTAGACATGCAAAAAAAAAAGAATTGGCCCCTCTCTGGCCTCCAATGCAGCTATGGTCGTCGGTTAACACTGAAAAAAAGCCACTGCTTACCCATCTGATGTAAAAAAAACCTGCTGTTAGGGCTATATTCCCATCCATGATAATGCTAAAAATTTCAATAAATTAAGGCCTGTTTATTCGTAAATGAGGTTTACAAGGGTAGAGTGAGATAACAAAAGCCAAATTTTCGATAATTTACTACCTACTCCATTGTTTTTTAATATTCACAATTTCTTCTGTTTTGATGGTCTTTACATGAATTTTCTTTTTATTTCTTTCTTCCTTTTAAAAAAAAAATTCCGAAATAAAACCAAACTTCACTTTATAAAAAAAATGTGTTAAGAAAATAATAACAAAATACTGTTTGATATGTAACTACTAATTATTTATTAATTTATTTTTTTTATATATTTTTAATATTTTAATATTTATTTTTAATTATTTTATTTTTTGTTTTCTTCCTATCAATAATTTACAAGTTCAACCATTTTTTCTTATATTCCTATATTTACGTATACATACACGTATACACGTATATATATAGATTTAAATGAAAGTAATTTATAGAAAGTTATAGATTTATACAGATAAAATGTAAATGATGTATTTTATATATATGTATATTCACCAACTCGTATCTATATATATTCGCATACATATATATATGTACATATATATGTATGTATATATATATATATATATACATATATATACATATATACATGATTACATAAATATGACATAGTTATGTATAAAATCTACCTTAAATTCTAATTATTTTGTTTTGATTAGTTGTTTGGATTTATAAAATTCAAAATATTATTTTTGTAAAAAAAAAAAATAAATGTATTATATATGTTTATGAACTTAGAATATATTCACATAGGTACCTGTTGTGGCGGTAGCTTTACATAATACAACTTTCATATAATATTTTAACTGTGAATCAACATTCATTATTATTTGAAATATTATTTGATGTACCCTGTTTTTCTTAGTCAATACTACTACTCACATTATCTCTACGTATAATAGAGATAATGGAATAATAGAATTGAATTTTGTCTACCTACCTAAACATCATTTTCACATAAAATTGATAAATTATATTGAATGATATTGTAATATATTGTCAATTATGTAAACGATAATTATATTAATTGTAATCTATATATATATATATATTATACTTAGTATTAATTTACTTAGTTTTAATAATTTAGGTACATCACATTATTGTAAAACATTTTACTTTCTTCTCATTTTGGATAGTCAAAGAGGCAACATCATTTTGTATAATTTTAAAGTATTTTTTAATAAAAACATTTTTGTATCACAAAATATAAAAAGTTCATTTTTCTTTTGTGTTACAACTGGTGACCCCGAGTTTTAATTAATCATAAATTTTATAATTTTTAAAATTTTCATAAAAATATAAATATAATATTTAAAAAATATAATAAATATTTTAAAACAAAATTGCAATATATCATTCTTCCTTTTTAAAATTAAATTAACACTCAACACTATATAATCTTAAAAATCAAGATCAAGTGAAAGTGAAAATTCTTTTAAGAATTAATTTTTAAATCATAGATAAAAATTACAAGAATAAAATATATTGCATATAATTAAAAAAACAAAACCATCTTTTAACGAATTTTGGGGAAGAGTTTTTAAAATTTTAACTGGAACCACATTTTCTTTTGTGCTACAACCGCAATTGGAATCACGTTTTTCACCCGTGCTACAAATAGAACAACACAAAAAAAATTTCTTTTAATGTCATAACGGGAGCCAAATTTTTCTTCTATATTACGACTTACAACTGGAGCAACATACATATATTTTTCTTTTCTATTGTGATATTAAAAATAATTAAATTTTAAAATCAAATAATTTGAAATTAATTAAAAATTATTAAAATATTTAAACTAAATATTTAAAATAGAATTAAAATTTCTTTAAACAGGGTGAAACATAAGTGGAAACATTTTTATATAAATAAAAAAATTTTGTAACCACATGGTGACTTCTTCTTTTTCACAGTAAGTAACAAAAATCATTTTTTTTTATCCAAGAATTTAATTTTGATATTTTGTCATATATTGAAAATTACATTGTATATTCCTATATACATGCACATATTGAATGTCGTATTCAAATTTTCTTTATAATTCGTGGCATATAAATCATATTAAAAAACTTTCTTTTACGCAGAAGTTTTTCACTTCAAATATATGCATTCTATATAATAAATTATTTTTGGAAAATTATTTAATTTTTAAATTTGAATTTAGTTATCATTCATACTATTAGTGAATAATTTTTTTTTAACAATAGAACAGAATTTTAGTGTGCATATCATGACCATGAAATGAAAATACTTTTATTGTGGATTGATCAAACAATTTTCTTTAAAATTTAGATTATAAAATTAACTCTGTTGTATAAAATACAATAATCTTTACGATATAAAACATCTCATCCTCATATAATCTTCCATTTATTTCTAACTATTCAAAATGACAGATACAAAAAACCCTGATACGAAATCCTCGACCTCTGACGATCTAGCTGAATCTATAAATTCTAGTATTGTGTCTTTGAAAATACCACCTTTTTGGAACAACAGACCAGATTTGTGGTTTATCCAAGTCGAGTCCCAATTTCGTGTCAAAAGGATAACATCCTCAGATACTAAATATGATTACCTTGTTGCCTCACTTCCTCAAGAAACCATGAAAATAGTAGCAGACATTTTAAAATCACCACCAGCACAAGACAAGTATGAAAATTTAAAAAAACACTTACTACAACGAAGCACAGATTCTGAGAGCCGTCGTTTGGACACATTGCTACATAAATTAGAGCTAGGAGATTATAAGCCATCCGAGCTCTACAGACACATGGAATCTTTAGCTAGTAGTAATATTTTGGTTAATCCTTCACTGCTTAAAAAGCTTTGGATTAATAAGCTTCCTACCGCTATCCAAGCTTGCATCATTGCCATCGAAGAAAACCAGACAATTGAAGAAATTTTCAAAATTTGCTGATAAAATACATGATTCTTCTACTATTTCCAATGTTTCTGCAATAAATAACAAAACTTCAGATGATTTAAAACAGTTTGCTGAAACAATAAATTCTTTGACACAACGTATCCAAAGTCTTGAAACTAGAAACAGGAGGAATCATAAAAATTCGAATAACCACCGAACCTCATCTAAAAGTCCTGCTCGTACTAACCAAACTTGCTGGTACCATAGAAAGTATGGGCCTAAGGCTAAAAAATGCATTAAACCTTGCACAAAACATACTGAAAGTATTTCAAAAAACTAAAAATTGCTTCCTCGCGTGCGGCTGCGAAAGCAACAATTCATTCACGCCGCTTATTTATTTTTGATAAGTTTTTAAAATTGCATTTTCTTATCGATACTGGAGCGGAAATTTCAGTAATTCCTAAAAAATTTTTTACTAAATATGTATCCAAATCGAACATAACATTGACTTCAGCAAACGGCACACCAATTCAAACTTTTGGTCATAAACTTCTAACTCTCGATCTTAGTTTACGACGTTCTTTTGAACATTCTTTTGTAATAGCAGCTATTGATTATGCCATTATCGGTGCTGATTTCCTTTACAAATTCAATTTATTGGTAGACCTTCGTCAAAGAAAACTCATTGACCAAAAAACACTACTTTCAATCAATTGTAGTTTAACCAATTTTGATTCATGTTCACCAAAGCTTTCACCAATTCAAGACGAATACGGTGCTATACTCAATGATTTTCCTTCATTACGAGCACCACCAGATTTCAACTTGAAAGCCAATCATAACGTCGTACATCGTATCCATACTCAAGGTCCATTGCCTTCAGATCGCCCCAGAAGATTGCATCCCGAAAAGTACACAATCGCAAAAGAGGAATTTGATACCATGATGAGATTAGGTATATGCCGCCCATCTTCATCCTCTGTCGCGTCACCTCTACACATGGTACCTAAAAAGGATTCTAACTGGAGACCTTGTGGTGATTACCGTCAATTAAACGCCGTAACTATATTTGACAAATATCCTTTGCCAAATATACACGATTTTACAATCAATCTGCATGGTTGTAAAATTTTTTCAAAAATCGACTTAATACGGGCATACCATCAAATACCTGTTGCCTCTGAAGATATTTACAAGACAGCCGTCATTACCCCATTTGGTTTGTTTGAATTTTTGAGAATGCCTTTTGGTGTCAAAAATGGCGCTCAAACTTTTCAGCGCTTCATCAACGAAGTGTTGCATGGTCTTGACTTCACATTTTCTTACGTCGATGACATTTTAATTGGTAGTCGTTCACCTCAGCAACATAAAGAACATCTTCGCCTTCTTTTTGAAAGATTGCAACGGTATGGTATCAACGTCAATCCATCAAAATGTATTTTCGGGCAGAAAGAATTAGATTTTTTAGGACACAAAATCTCTGAAAATGGCATTATGCCTTCGAAAGCTAAAACACAAGCGATCCGAGATTTTCCAACCCCTTCAACTATGAAACAATTGCAACGTTTCTTAGGAATGGCTAATTTTTACCACCGTTTCCTACCTCGTTTTGCAAAAGTCGCTTCTCCATTATATGATCTGCTTAAAACTAAAGGTAAAAAGAAAAATTCCAAAACAACTATTAACTGGACTCAAACACATGAAGATGCTTTTCAGGCCATCAAAAGCGATTTAGAAAATTGCACTCTTTTGGCTCATCCAGACCCCTCTGCAAAAATTAGTTTATGGATAGATGCTTCCAGCGATGCAGTAGGAGCAGTCCTACAACAAAGTAACCATAACTGTTGGCAACCTCTTAGTTTCTTTTCAAAACGTTTGAAATCAGCTGAAAGAAAATACTCTGCCTTTGATAGGGAACTTTTAGCGTTATATCTCGCTATCAAACATTTTCGATATTTTGTCGAAGGAAAATATTTCACAGTCTATACAGACCAAAAAGGACTCACCAAAGCCATATTATCTAAGTCAGACAAGTCTCCTCGACAATTAAACCATTTATCTTTCATCTCTGAATTTACTAACGACATCAGATATGTCAAAGGTTGCCAAAACATTGTATCAGACACTTTATCCAGAGCACATATAGATGCTTTTACAGACATTCAAAAAATCGACTTCAAAATAATCAAAGAAGAACAAGAAAAAGATAATGAACTTAAACAAATTCTTTCGAGTCAAAGCAAATTATCTTTTGTTTTAAACAAAATTCATCTACCTCTAGAAGATATCGAAATATGGTGCGAATCTTCGACAGATGTTAACAGACCTTACATTCCAGAAAGTCTTCGTCGAACCATTTTCAACACCATCCATAATTTAGCACATCCTGGTATCAGATGCACCAACAAACTTATAACTTCAAAATATTTTTGGCCTCACATGAACAAGCAAATAAATTCATGGGCCAAAACATGTCTTTCTTGCCAAAGAGCTAAAATTAGTCGTAACATTTCCTCACCACACGGAAAATTTAACATTCCACAAGGAAGATTTGAACATGTTCACATGGACATTGTCGGTCCTCTTCCTCCATCTAATGGTTACACTTATATTCTTACCATAAAAGACCGTTTTTCTCATTGGCCAGAAGCTATTCCCTTAAAAAACATAGAAGCCAAAACAATTTGTTTGTCTTTTATTCAAAACTGGATTTCGCGTTTTGGCGTGTGTCGTTCTTTGACCACTGATCAAGGGCCTCAATTCGAATCAGCATTATTCAAAGAACTTTCGAACGTTTTGGGCAATCATCGCATAAGAACCACCACGTACCATCCTCAATCCAACGGTTCAATTGAAAGATTCCATCGTCAATTTAAAGTGGCCATTCGAGCTTCTCCAAACCCTAAAAATTGGTACCACAGTTTACCCTGGATACTTTTAGGACTTCGGTCAGCTCTTATAGACGATTTTAGTTGTTCTTCTGCTCAATTGTTATATGGCCAAGCCCTGCGCTTACCAGGAGAGTTCATCACATCTGAAACATCTCCTGATTACAAAGCAAACCATGCGTTAGCTAAAGAAATTCAACAAACATTATGTAATTTTCAACCCAAGCCTCTACGAACAAGGAAACAAAAAGGTATTTTCATTTCCCCAAGATATTCACACTAGTTCTCACGTTTTTGTAAAAGAATCTTTTAGTAAAGGAAGTTTGAATACACCATATACGGGACCTCATGAAGTCATTTCGCGAAAAGAAAAAACTTTTAAAATTTCAATTAATGGAAAACCAGAAGTCATCAACGTGGACAGATTAAAACCTGCTTTTATTTTACATCAAGATTTTTCCACGTGTAACCCTGACACAAAATCAAAGACTAGGAAAAAAGTAAGCTTTTTGTTATAAATGTATTTTTAAATAGTAAATCACATAAAAGTTATATACCACATAAATGTAAGTTAAAATCTTTAAATATTTTAAGTAAAAAATGTAATTCATTTTTTTTTTATCTAAGGGGGAGTGATGTGGCGGTAGCTTTACATAATACAACTTTCATATAATATTTTAACTGTGCATCAACATTCATTATTATTTGAAATATTATTTGATGCACCCTGTTTTTCTTAGTCAATACTACTACTCACATTATCTCTACGTATAATAGAGATAATGGAATAATAGAATTGAATTTTGTCTACCTACCTAAACATCATTTTCACATAAAATTGATAAATTATATTGAATGATATTGTAATATATTGTCAATTATGTAAACGATAATTATATTAATTGTAATCTATATATATATATATAATATACTTAGTATTAATTTACTTAGTTTTAATAATTTAGGTACATCACATTATTGTAAAACATTTTACTTTCTTCTCATTTTGGATAGTCAAAGAGGCAACATCATTTTGTATAATTTTAAAGTATTTTTAATAAAAACATTTTTGTATCACAAAATATAAAAAGTTCATTTTTCTTTTGTGTTACACCTGTATTTTATTTTATTGACTAGGCCCAGATTAAGTCATGCACAAAAAAAAAAATGCAAATCTTTAACAATATGGAATGTTGGCGCGAAATAAGTCATTCACTTCACGTAAGGTCAAAAAAAAGGTTTTTATTTACTTTATTTTTTATACTTTTATTTAATTTCTTTTATTTTCAATTAAACAAGATTTTAACAATTTAAACTTTACAAATTTTAATCTGATCAAAACAATTTTAACTTTACAATATTTATTTTAACTCAAATACAAAGTAATTTGAAATTTAAACTTAATAATCTTTCTTAAAAATGATTACTGGTGGACAGAACTCAATTAACTGACTGTATGAAAATTAAAAAATATGCTTTTTTATAAATTATTAAAATTAAAATTTTCTCATGCTTACGAATTTCCGTTCTGTCTGCACGAGTATTTGGTTTGTCTACGTGACTAAATTTGATGAAAATGCATATTTCTAAATTTTATGTGAATATTTTAATTTTTTAGAAAATTGCATTTTTTACATTATATTTAATTTTTGCTAATTATGTATTTTAAAAAAAAATGAAATATAATATATAATAAAAAGAATGAGAATATATAGAGCAATACAATACATTATAAAAGAATAAAAATGTTTAAATTTAAGTACTACATGTTACAGCATGTAACTCCTCCCCCTTTATCTATGCAGCGAAGGCCAAAAGGGGGGTAGCGAAGGGTGTTCTGAAGTCGGAAGATCCCTTATTGTCATACTTTTGCAGGTTATTGTTTGTTTTTCTTTGTTTTCTGATATCTGTTTAATGATTAAGTAGATAACGATTGATAAAACTATTAGTGCTATTAGCGTAGATGTGCCAAATGAAAGCATATCTCTGTTTTCCGTTTTTGTTTCCAGAAGTTCAATTGCCTGTTTGTTGCTGATATGATATGATCTTAGTTTCTTCAGTTTTAGGTCTTCTATGGTTGTTGAATAATTAATACTTTGTAGCGTTGCTGGATAGATATGAATGTCTTCCCAATAACTATTAATATTGTCTATATAGGTAATACCGTTTATCTCTACTGAGCAGTTTTCAAAATGTATCAATTGAGTTCCTTGTGTCTTGAGTTCGCTGGATTCACAAGAAGAATTTATTCGGGTTTCCGGTACATTAATTAAAAGGATATAATTTGGTTCAGGTTGTATTATTTCTGACGTTTGTGATCGTTCTATCATTTCTATTAAGTTTTCAATTCCCTTATTTAGCCTGATTGCGTCTTCTGCATCCATGTTACCGGTAATGCTTTTTATAATCGTGCCTAACCCATTTACTAATCCTCTTTTATTTCTAAAACTAGGTTTTAAACTGTCTAATTTATTCTTTAGATTTAGTAATTTAATATTTGTTAGTTTTATGAAATCTTCTATTTCTTCCATTTTGTCAAAAGTTGTCAGTGATTCAGTTAATTTGTCTATAGTTTTTTCGTATGTCTTCAGTCTAACTATATGAAGTAGATTATTATATCTTTGCACTATTCTGGCTGTTCCTAATTTCTTCGTTAGTATTTTCTGTCCCCTCAAGTCTTGTATTTGTAGTTTCTGTCCCGTCGTTATCATCGTCCTGAAATTTACGTTTCTTTTTTAGTTTTGATTTATCTATTTTCTTATTTTGTTGTGTTATAATAGCAATATTTCTATTTTCTTTGACCTTTTGTTTAGTAAACCTGCGGGTTAACTTATTTCTTATACATTCTTTTCTATAAACTATCTTTCCTACTTCTAGATTTTCCGGTTCTTCTCTTGTTTTATTTAATTTTTCTATATTACTTTTTGTTTTTTGTTCTAATTGATTTTTAATTGCTGGGTATAAATTTTCCTGAAACTCATTTAATTTTTTCAGATAATCATGTGCATTATTATATTTTAGGGTTTTGCTAAAACTAATCGTTCTGCCATAGAAGAGTTCAAAAGGAGTAAGTTTTGTGGAAGAGTGTATAGAATTATTATATGT
Source organism: Villa cingulata (assembly GCA_951394055.1). NCBI lineage: Eukaryota > Metazoa > Arthropoda > Insecta > Diptera > Bombyliidae > Villa > Villa cingulata. The sequence continues at coordinate 25,836,728 of OX596019.1, read as the reverse complement.
TGTAATTACCTCGTTTAATATGTCATCATGGTCTAAGTTTTCAGATTTTTCTTTGACGATTCTATAGATTTCAGTTAAGGTTGAATATAATCTTTCAACTGGGGCATTACTAGAAGTTTGTTGATAGCTTGTAATATGATGATCAATATCATATTGGTTGCAGAAATCCTGGAAAATTGTGGACATAAATTCTGTATCTTGGTCAGAGACAATTTTCTTTGGTATGCCGTGAAGGCTAAAGAAATGACGAAGTGTTTTTATCATAACCAAACTATTTCTTGGTAAGACAGTATAAGCAGCTGCAAATTTGGAAAATTTATCTATAATAGTTAGAATTTGTTTGTTATTGATGCTATAAATATCAATGTGTAAGATATCCAATGGTTTTTCAGGAATTTCTGGTACTGAAAATTTAATTGTAGGGGGTTTTCTATCATACTTCTGTGTTTGACAGGTTTCGCAATTATTTGTTATTTTGGTAATTTTGTCCTTCATGTGAGGGAAATAAAAACTTCGTTTTAAATGTTAAAGCGTTTCTTTAATTCCTCTGTGGTTATTTTTTAAATGATAATCTCGAATTAATTTGTCTTGTACATCATTCTCGGTAACGTCCTGTACAAAGTCTGTACATCGAATTAATTTGAAACCGTTGCTTCTAGCGAAATATTGAGAATATACTTACTGAATTAGTTTAAATATTTCATTATTTGTATATATGGCAGTGAGTTTATTAGGAGGGATATGTTTTTTGAAGATATCTATTATATTTTCCATTGTGAAGGTTTGTGATTTAATTGTACGTCTCTGTTTATTTTTAAAAGGACATTGAAGTGTGTTCTGCGAGTTTCTATTCGATTTTTCCAAAATTAATTGAAGATTGAAATCGTTTAAAGGTCTCTCTTATATAGGAATACCATCACTGAGATTTTCTTCAGCGGAATGCACTGTCGAGATGTTATCACTTCCCTTCGTCGCTTCGGTTTCTAACTCATTAGTGTTTAATTCGACTCTAGGATTTTCATCAATCTTAATACGGCTTAAAGCGTCTGCGTTCGAGTTTTGCTTACCTTTCTTATAAACAATTTTGTAATCGAATTCTTCCAGTCTAAGTCTCCAACGTTAGAATTAGGTTCTTTGAGATTCATGAGCCAAAGAAGTGGTTTGTGATCAGTGACAATTGTGAATTTGCGTCCGAATAAGTAGGGGCGGAAGTATTTGGTAGCCCATACTATGGCCAATAATTCCTTTTCTATAGTTGAATAGTTTATTTCAGAAGAAGTCAAAGTTCTGCTGGCGTAGCAGATGGGTTTATCACTACCTATCGTACCTTGGGATAGTATTGCACCTTTGGCGAAATTGCTTGCGTCTGTGGTAAGAATGAATGGCTTTTCGAAATCTGGGTGCTGAAGAATAGGGTCATTCATTAAAATATCCTTGCATGTTTCAAAAGCTTTTACATATTTATCGGTGAATTCAATTTTCTTATCTTTTTTAAGACATTCCGTCAATGGTTTTGTCAGTTTCGCAAAATCTTTAATAAATTTACGGTAGTAACCTAATAATGTCACAGTAGATGTGTTGAGCAAGTCTCAGAAGAAGAGGAGGAAGAAAGCTGCGGCCAGAACCAGGAAAGCACTAGAGGAAATGAAAATCTCCGACAGTGCCCCTGGACCTGACCAAAAGCCTTCGAGTGTCAGCGGCAAAAGATCAAGATCTGCTGAGGACTTGTCCTTAGCGGATCAGTCTGCTGCTACTGACGCGCCTCCACTCTCTTCTGAGACATCAGGAAGAAGGAAAAGGAGAAGGAAAACGACTGTGCCTGGTAATGCGACGAATGCACAAACTGAAAAAGGGAGTGCAACCGTTGCAAAGCAAGGTGGCAGTTGTCTTCCAACTCCTTCCCTGAAGATAGAGACCAAAGCGGTTGACCCCTCGGGGAATGCTGCCACGGTCTCTGATTCGGTTCGAGGACCCAGCCAAAAGAGCGGCAAGCGGAAAGGAGCAGCAGCGGACAGACAAGTACCTAGTACAAGTCAATCTGCTAATGCTACTTCTGCAGCTACTCCAAAAGCTGGAACCTCGAAATCTTCCGATCAGCCAAAAGCCGTTGTTAAAAGTGGCAAAAGCTACTACAATGTGGCTGCTGCTGCCTTAACAGTGGCGATAACGGCTGATTCACAGGAAGGAAATCTTTCAAAAGACCAGATTTCCTTCCTGGTTGATCACTTATGGAAGCTACTGGGAGAGACGAAAGAATCTGAGAGTAAGCTTCATTCCCAAACCGGGCAAGGAAGACTACTCCACTCCGAAAAGCTTCAGACCTATCAGCCTAACATCGTTTATGCTGAAATGTCTTGAACGACTAGTTGACAGTCACATTAGATCTGAGGTGCTGAGAGAACGACCTTTAAGCGTCGATCAGCATGCTTATCAGCGAGGGAAATCTTGCGAAACGGCACTGCACGCTTTAGTTTCTAAGGTGGAAAGTGCACTTCACAGGAAAGAGTACGCGCTGGGCGTGTTCATTGACATTGAAGGCGCCTTCGACAGCCCAACTCATGTGTCGATATGTGACGCAATCAGGAACTTCGGTGTTAACGAAGTCATAGTTAAATGGATAGAGGCCATGTTTACTAATAGAATCCCCTTCGCTAGAACTGAGAGTGGAAGATGTGTCGTAACCAAGGCGACCAGAGGATGTCCACAAGGAGGCGTCCTCTCACCGCTATTATGGTGCATCTTTATCAACTCTCTATTGCTGGAGCTGGGGGAGTCTGATTCTCACCCGCAAGCTTATGCGGATGATTTGGCCATACTGGCCACTGGCAGCTCACTTAGGGATGTCTGTACTAAGATACAGACATCCCTGAATACTGTCAGTGACTGGTGTGATAGACACGGTCTCTCGGTTAACCCGAGCAAGATCACTCTCGTTCTATTTACTAGAAAGAGAAGGATCGAGGGTCTTGTGTTACCAGAGATGAAGAATGTCAAAATACAACTCTCCACAGATGTCAAATATCTGGGTGTAACCTTGGATAAAAAACTACTCTGGAGGACTCATGTCGAATACAAGGTGAACAAAGCATTGACTTTATATAATCAATGCCGAGTAATCTTTGGAAAGACGTGGGGTCTTGGCCCTAAGCAGACATTGTGGCTGTATACGGCAATTATAAGACCCATCTTAAGTTACGCATGTGTAGTTTGGTGGACAAAGACAAACTGTAAATGGGTTATGTCTAGTCTCGCCAGATTACAGCGGAAAATTTGCATCGGCGTCACAGGTGCCTTTAGTACCACTCCTGGTGCCGCGCTTGACGCTATCCTAAACTTGCCTCCTTTGCACTTATTTGTACAAAGTGAAGCAATGAAAGCTGCCTATAGACTTAAATGTTTAGGTCTATGGAAGTCTTCTGATATGGTTGGACATGGTTCTGTCTTGGCTGAAGGAGGAATCTCGATTCTCTCTCAGATGCCTACAGATAGCACCATCCCTCAGACTATATTCCGACAAAGATATCGTATAATGTGCCCACACAGGAGTTTGTGGAACAACACGCTCCAACTTGACGGTTGTACATATACTGATGTCTTTTACACAGACGGCTCAAAAACAGGCGATAACACTGGAGCCGGCTGGTGTCTGGAATCTTCTGATTCTAGACATGCGTACCCACTTGGATCGCATACCTCTGTCTTTCAGGTGGAGATATATGCGATTCTTAAAGTAGCTCATTGGACAATTGAAAGAGGATGGAAGGGCAGGTCCATCTGTATTTACAGCGACAGTCAAGCTGCGTTGAAATCATTGAGCAGCCCAATCGTCTCCTCCAAAATTGTTCTCGAATGTAGATCTAAGTTGAATTATGTTGCAAGACATAATTCCGTGGATCTCATTTGGATACCAGGACATCAGGGCTTTGAAGGCAATGAGGCAGCCGATAGCATTGCTAAAGAAGGTGCCGGAACGCGTTTCATAGGCCCTGAACCAGTAATTGGTGTGCCCTCGACGGTGGTGAAAAATGCTATAGATGCACTCACAGGTAATCTGCATGAGAGTCTATGGCAAAATCTCCCAATGTGCAGGCAGACCAAGCGCTTTATTAAAAAGCCAAACCGGGCCCTAGCAGCTTTCCTACTCAAACAGGGAAGGAAGGATTGCAGAGCTATGGTCAACGCTCTTACAGGGCATAATTCCTGTGGAAAGCATCTCGCTACCATAGGAATCATCAGTGATGCACTGTGTGCTTCTTGTGGAGAGGAGGAGGACACCACGGAACACTTCTTGTGTGAGTGCTTGGCCTTCTCCGCTATTAGAATGCGCATTTTCGGCACTGATGTCATTAGACCCGAACAAATTGGGCCTGAAAGTCGAGTTGAACTTCTTCGCTATCTGAGAGCGACGAGGAAGTTTGACTAGACGGGGGCTTCGAGTACAATGGACAACGTTATGTCTGAGTGCTCTCGTTTCATACCTCCCCCCTAACAAACAACAACAACAACAACAACAACCTAATAATCCCAGAAAGGATTTTATTTGTTTAGGAGTCTTTGGTAAAGGAAAATTTTTTTTGGCTTGACTTTTATCGGGATTAGGTTTTACGCCGTCTGTGGTCACAATGTGGTCTAAAAATGCTATTTCCTTCTTCAGAAATTCACATTTGTCTAGCTGGACTTTGAAATTTGCCTTTTTTAATTTATCAAAAACAATTCGGAGGTTTTCACAATGTTCTTGGAGTGAGGTTGAGTAGATGATAATATCATCAAGATATACTAAACAGATTTTTCCTATAAGATCTTTTAAAACATTATCCATTACGCGTTGGAAAGTGGAAGGGGCATTCTTTAGCCCGAAAGGCATTCTTACGTATTTATAGTGACCTCCTTCTACTGTGAATGCTGTTTTTTGAATGTCCTGTGGATTCATCTCTATCTGATGAAAACCGCTGGCTAAGTCTAATGTTGAAAAATACATGCACTTGCCTAATTTTTCGAGGATTTCAGTTATATTAGGCAGAGGGTATTTGTCACTTATGGTTTTTTCATTCAATTTGCGGTAATCGATCACTAACGGCCACTTTTTCTTTCCACTAGCATCTTGTTTTTTGGGCACAATCAAGACGGGAGAGCTCCATGGGGAGTAACTGTGTCGTATTATGCCTTGCTTTAGCATATCAGAAATCTGTCTTTGTACTTCTTTATGTATGTACGGATAACGATAGGACTTTACATAGATCGGTATATCGTCGGTAGTTTTAATGCAATGTTTTATTTGGTTGGTGAAGCTTAAGTGTTCATTTTCTTTGAAAAATATGTCTTCATAGTTTTTGCACAATTTTAAAAGTTCGCGTCGTTCCTCATTATTTAAATGAGAGGTTCTAATTAAGTCATGGATGTCTTCCTTCTTCACATTTGGCTAAATTTCACATTCCACATTGAAGTTATTAATTTCGTTGAATTCATTCGGAAGAAAAGCTTTGACTTTAAGTGGTTGTTCCAAGAAAAGTATTTGATCCTTATCAGATTCATTTACAATTTCCATGCGACTATACCAATTTTCCGAATGGTGAATTCCTTCAGAAATAAACAGATTAGGTAGAATTTCGATCATTCCTACATAAATGTCGCCGTTTTGTATATCTACGGGTAGGTTCGTTATAGATTTTGATTTGGCCGGAATTAAATATTTTTCAGACATGAGATTTGATTTGAAACACAAAGGAAGTATTGCATTTTGTGTAATTAATTGTTTGTTTACCAAATCAACTTTTGCGCCTAGTGAAGTTAAAATGTATAATCCCAATAAACCATCAAAATAATCGTGAAATTTAAATGCTAGAAATCTCATTTTACCTGGCTTTCTATATTCAGTGAAATTTGGAAGTGTTACTTCTTTATCTAATTTATGTTTGTTGAGCATTGTTACGATAGTAATGGGTTTAGTATTTATCAAATTTTGTGGATCGATGTATTTAGGGTCAATGAAGGAAGAAGATGCTCCAGTATCAACTAGAAATTTTAAAGGCTGGCCAAAAGAAGATGAAATTTGTATATAAGGGAGAATATGACCGTGTTTATTAACATCTATGTATCCGATTGGTTTGTTGAGGCGGGTATACGAAAATTTGCGTCTTCAATCTGCTAATCTACAATTCAATCTACAAGTCAATCTGCTAATGCTACTTCTGCAGCTACTCCAAAAGCTGGAACCTCGAAATCTTCCGATCAGCCAAAAGCCGTTGTTAAAAGTGGCAAAAGCTACTACAATGTGGCTGCTGCTGCCTTAACAGTGGCGATAACGGCTGATTCACAGGAAGGAAATCTTTCAAAAGACCAGATTTCCTTCCTGGTTGATCACTTATGGAAGCTACTGGGAGAGACGAAAGAATCTGAGAGTAAGCTTCATTCCCAAACCGGGCAAGGAAGACTACTCCACTCCGAAAAGCTTCAGACCTATCAGCCTAACATCGTTTATGCTGAAATGTCTTGAACGACTAGTTGACAGTCACATTAGATCTGAGGTGCTGAGAGAACGACCTTTAAGCGTCGATCAGCATGCTTATCAGCGAGGGAAATCTTGCGAAACGGCACTGCACGCTTTAGTTTCTAAGGTGGAAAGTGCACTTCACAGGAAAGAGTACGCGCTGGGCGTGTTCATTGACATTGAAGGCGCCTTCGACAGCCCAACTCATGTGTCGATATGTGACGCAATCAGGAACTTCGGTGTTAACGAAGTCATAGTTAAATGGATAGAGGCCATGTTTACTAATAGAATCCCCTTCGCTAGAACTGAGAGTGGAAGATGTGTCGTAACCAAGGCGACCAGAGGATGTCCACAAGGAGGCGTCCTCTCACCGCTATTATGGTGCATCTTTATCAACTCTCTATTGCTGGAGCTGGGGGAGTCTGATTCTCACCCGCAAGCTTATGCGGATGATTTGGCCATACTGGCCACTGGCAGCTCACTTAGGGATGTCTGTACTAAGATACAGACATCCCTGAATACTGTCAGTGACTGGTGTGATAGACACGGTCTCTCGGTTAACCCGAGCAAGATCACTCTCGTTCTATTTACTAGAAAGAGAAGGATCGAGGGTCTTGTGTTACCAGAGATGAAGAATGTCAAAATACAACTCTCCACAGATGTCAAATATCTGGGTGTAACCTTGGATAAAAAACTACTCTGGAGGACTCATGTCGAATACAAGGTGAACAAAGCATTGACTTTATATAATCAATGCCGAGTAATCTTTGGAAAGACGTGGGGTCTTGGCCCTAAGCAGACATTGTGGCTGTATACGGCAATTATAAGACCCATCTTAAGTTACGCATGTGTAGTTTGGTGGACAAAGACAAACTGTAAATGGGTTATGTCTAGTCTCGCCAGATTACAGCGGAAAATTTGCATCGGCGTCACAGGTGCCTTTAGTACCACTCCTGGTGCCGCGCTTGACGCTATCCTAAACTTGCCTCCTTTGCACTTATTTGTACAAAGTGAAGCAATGAAAGCTGCCTATAGACTTAAATGTTTAGGTCTATGGAAGTCTTCTGATATGGTTGGACATGGTTCTGTCTTGGCTGAAGGAGGAATCTCGATTCTCTCTCAGATGCCTACAGATAGCACCATCCCTCAGACTATATTCCGACAAAGATATCGTATAATGTGCCCACACAGGAGTTTGTGGAACAACACGCTCCAACTTGACGGTTGTACATATACTGATGTCTTTTACACAGACGGCTCAAAAACAGGCGATAACGCTGGAGCCGGCTGGTGTCTGGAATCTTCTGATTCTAGACATGCGTACCCACTTGGATCGCATACCTCTGTCTTTCAGGTGGAGATATATGCGATTCTTAAAGTAGCTCATTGGACAATTGAAAGAGGATGGAAGGGCAGGTCCATCTGTATTTACAGCGACAGTCAAGCTGCGCTGAAATCATTGAGCAGCCCAATCGTCTCCTCCAAAATTGTTCTCGAATGTAGATCTAAGTTGAATTATGTTGCAAGACATAATTCCGTGGATCTCATTTGGATACCAGGACATCAGGGCTTTGAAGGCAATGAGGCAGCCGATAGCATTGCTAAAGAAGGTGCCGGAACGCGTTTCATAGGCCCTGAACCAGTAATTGGTGTGCCCTCGACGGTGGTGAAAAATGCTATAGATGCACTCACAGGTAATCTGCATGAGAGTCTATGGCAAAATCTCCCAATGTGCAGGCAGACCAAGCGCTTTATTAAAAAGCCAAACCGGGCCCTAGCAGCTTTCCTACTCAAACAGGGAAGGAAGGATTGCAGAGCTATGGTCAACGCTCTTACAGGGCATAATTCCTGTGGAAAGCATCTCGCTACCATAGGAATCATCAGTGATGCACTGTGTGCTTCTTGTGGAGAGGAGGAGGACACCACGGAACACTTCTTGTGTGAGTGCTTGGCCTTCTCCGCTATTAGAATGCGCATTTTCGGCACTGATGTCATTAGACCCGAACAAATTGGGCCTGAAAGTCGAGTTGAACTTCTTCGCTATCTGAGAGCGACGAGGAAGTTTGACTAGACGGGGGCTTCGAGTACAATGGACAACGTTATGTCTGAGTGCTCTCGTTTCATACCTCCCCCCTAACAAACAACAACAACAACAACAACAACCTAATAATCCCAGAAAGGATTTTATTTGTTTAGGAGTCTTTGGTAAAGGAAAATTTTTTTTGGCTTGACTTTTATCGGGATTAGGTTTTACGCCGTCTGTGGTCACAATGTGGTCTAAAAATGCTATTTCCTTCTTCAGAAATTCACATTTGTCTAGCTGGACTTTGAAATTTGCCTTTTTTAATTTATCAAAAACAATTCGGAGGTTTTCACAATGTTCTTGGAGTGAGGTTGAGTAGATGATAATATCATCAAGATATACTAAACAGATTTTTCCTATAAGATCTTTTAAAACATTATCCATTACGCGTTGGAAAGTGGAAGGGGCATTCTTTAGCCCGAAAGGCATTCTTACGTATTTATAGTGACCTCCTTCTACTGTGAATGCTGTTTTTTGAATGTCCTGTGGATTCATCTCTATCTGATGAAAACCGCTGGCTAAGTCTAATGTTGAAAAATACATGCACTTGCCTAATTTTTCGAGGATTTCAGTTATATTAGGCAGAGGGTATTTGTCACTTATGGTTTTTTCATTCAATTTGCGGTAATCGATCACTAACGGCCACTTTTTCTTTCCACTAGCATCTTGTTTTTTGGGCACAATCAAGACGGGAGAGCTCCATGGGGAGTAACTGTGTCGTATTATGCCTTGCTTTAGCATATCAGAAATCTGTCTTTGTACTTCTTTATGTATGTACGGATAACGATAGGACTTTACATAGATCGGTATATCGTCGGTAGTTTTAATGCAATGTTTTATTTGGTTGGTGAAGCTTAAGTGTTCATTTTCTTTGAAAAATATGTCTTCATAGTTTTTGCACAATTTTAAAAGTTCGCGTCGTTCCTCATTATTTAAATGAGAGGTTCTAATTAAGTCATGGATGTCTTCCTTCTTCACATTTGGCTAAATTTCACATTCCACATTGAAGTTATTAATTTCGTTGAATTCATTCGGAAGAAAAGCTTTGACTTTAAGTGGTTGTTCCAAGAAAAGTATTTGATCCTTATCAGATTCATTTACAATTTCCATGCGACTATACCAATTTTCCGAATGGTGAATTCCTTCAGAAATAAACAGATTAGGTAGAATTTCGATCATTCCTACATAAATGTCGCCGTTTTGTATATCTACGGGTAGGTTCGTTATAGATTTTGATTTGGCCGGAATTAAATATTTTTCAGACATGAGATTTGATTTGAAACACAAAGGAAGTATTGCATTTTGTGTAATTAATTGTTTGTTTACCAAATCAACTTTTGCGCCTAGTGAAGTTAAAATGTATAATCCCAATAAACCATCAAAATAATCGTGAAATTTAAATGCTAGAAATCTCATTTTACCTGGCTTTCTATATTCAGTGAAATTTGGAAGTGTTACTTCTTTATCTAATTTATGTTTGTTGAGCATTGTTACGATAGTAATGGGTTTAGTATTTATCAAATTTTGTGGATCGATGTATTTAGGGTCAATGAAGGAAGAAGATGCTCCAGTATCAACTAGAAATTTTAAAGGCTGGCCAAAAGAAGATGAAATTTGTATATAAGGGAGAATATGACCGTGTTTATTAACATCTATGTATCCGATTGGTTTGTTGAGGCGGGTATACGAAAATTTGCGTCTTCCAACTCAAAATTCGAATCAGAATTTTCATGAGGCTGATGATCATTTGAATCCCTGTTAAAATACCTATCCAAATTTGAGAAATAATAGTTATTAGTGTAAACGCTGTCAACATTATTCTGTCCATTTCGTGAGTTTTGTTCACAAACATTGTAAAGTTCTCTATTTTTCTTCTACTTTCCTTCTACAAATGCACACACATACATGCACTTACATACATACACTATCAGATTTTCCTTCTACAAATGCACACGCACACATACACTTACATACACACACTACCAGATTTGCCTTCTACAAATGCATACACACACAAACCAGCAAGCGTACTCTATCATATTTGCCCATATACGTGTAGTGTATATGTATGCCTGTATAGAAAATACTTAATGTACACACTGTTAGATTTACCTTCTACAAATGCACATACACACGCATATATACGCACATACAAAAAATATCACATATTTGACTTCTACAAATACACATACTCACATACATACACGTGCACATGAACATAAAATTGCAAAATTCAGTATTAATAAAATTATTTCTCTGCAGGACATTTTCCTTTTCCATTAGGATCAAAGTAATGAATGAAAAATCTTGCTCATGATGTCCTTTTTTATTTGCAAAAAATTTGAACCGATTATCCCTACTCCTTTCTGAGAGATTGTCAAAAATGTGAAAATAGCCAAAAATCACAAAATGTCCTTTATTATCCTTCTACTAGGAGTTTTTGAAAATTTCTTTTTTTTCAGAATATAGAGCATTTTAAGACGCATCTTTTGAGATGTAAAACATACCTGTATCCTGTACCGTTACAGAGATATTGCTAAAATAAGAATTTTGACAAAAAATTTTAAATGCGAATTGTGACCGATAGAGGGCTTTTCGACAAAAAATATTCCGTGACTTTTCTGATATTGTCGAGTAGAATCTGTGGTCAAAATTTCAAGAGGATCAGAGGGAACACCTTTTCGGAACTCCAGCCAAACAATTTTTAACTGAAAACTAATATTAAAAACAAATGCGTCGAGGTCAAAATCACACTTTAAAATGAAAATGATAATTATTCCAAAAAAATTTCTATTATGCACATGAAGAAACATGTTCACAGTTTTCAGTATCTGAAAACTGGTATTGCACATATGTTATCCATTTACGTGATTCATTAATTCATAGTTAATGACGCGACGCGTTCATTCTTTTTAAGAAAATGTAATGCAGAAGAGAAGTAGTTTACGTTTTTAACGTAACAGCCGCATTACTTTGGCGAAAACTGGAATGCATTACGGAATAACTTTTCTAGAATTTAAGAAAACTTTTGCATGGAATGAGTACGAATGAAATGAGAACTAATTCTAGAATCGATTCCAAAAAGAAGTACTTCTCATTACGCTGCTAGGTTTCTTTATTGCAGTAATGTATTTGTGAGTTTGGGCATACATTGACAATGGTAATTGGTGAACGAGCAAATACAATATAAAATTATTATTCATTACAATCATTATATTCAAGATGTGGGTGTGTGTTAATTTGATTATTCATACGCCATTATAGATTTAATTTTACATTATATAAATATAGTCTGTATATATATGTATTTATATAATTTTTATACGGCTGTTTGACTGCTATGTTTCTTTTTATATCGATTATTTCTTCATTGCTGAATTGTATATGATAGTAATAGCACACATTGACAATGGCAATTGCTAATGGTAAAAAGGGAAAAGTTATAATTAGCCAATAAGAAAAAATAAAAAGATGGATGATGTGGTTGTGTGTTAATTTAGTGAAACATACGCCATTATTGATTTTTCAAATTTAAATGAATATATAGAGATGTAGATATATATCATATTTTTATATTATTTTTATACGGCTGTTTGACTGCTATGTTTCTCTTTATTACGATCATTTCTTTACTGCTGAATTATATATGAGTGTAAGAGCATATTTTGCCAATGGTAATTGCTAATGGTAAAAATGGGGAAAGTTATAATTAACCAATAATAAAAAATAAAAAGATTGATGATGTAGTTGTGTGGTAATATAAATAAACATACGCCATTATTGATTTTTCAAATTTAAATGAAACAAATAAGAGATGTAGATATACAGATATGGTTGTGTGTTAATTTAAATAAACATACGCCATTATTGATTTTTCAAATTTAAATGAATTGTTTATGGGAGTAAGAGCATTCATTGACAATGGTAATCAGGGACGGTCCTAGAAATTTTGGCGCCCGGCGTACTTTTGAAATTTTGCGCCCTTCTTGTTTATGTATACAGGCTGTCCTAAGTTCGGATGCAGGCATTTTTCCAGTCGATAGGTCTTGCTGAGAAACGAAAAAAATCGTAATCTTGTTTCCTATTTGTGGTCATAATTCACGAAATTCTTGGTCGTTTCGAATTATTTTGCATTCATTGGAAAGATTATCAATCAGTATTTGCTTTTATAATATATTTTATAATTGAATAAAATATTTGCTTGCAAAATGCCTGCACCCGAACTCAGGACACCCTGTATGTTCTATTCAACGCCACCCAAGAGGTAGAACTTGATAGACGCGTTTCTTTTTAATGAGGGTTCCCCCGTAGGAGATAATTTTTTTTTTCAATATTGCTGTCATTTCGAATATTCAAAAAGAAAAATCTTATTAATTTTTGTTATGCAATAAAAATACGCGTAAAAAAAACCAAATATAATTTTTGAAAAACAATAACTTAATTTAAAATAATTTTATATTATACATATGTAAATAATTTTTGAACTTGCATGCTAATATTTACTGATAAACCCTCTACCATGTATAAAAAAAATTATTCAAACATGCAAACTAAAAATGCAAATATGTAATAGGGTATTTCATCTGGTTTTTAAAGAATTTTAAATATGACCTGAATGTTGAACGGTTAAAAACGTAAAACAATAAAAAAAAAAGTTTAGAATATTTCACATCGTTTAATGGCTAAAATTTAAGATAATAAATTACCCTCATACCTAAAAAAATTCAAAATTTAAATTTTTAAAAAGTTTTTAATACCATTAAAATTTTGAATATCATACTTAGAACACACAGTGTACAAAATAGTATAAATAATATGAAATATAAGTTATAGTCGATTTCACAAAATTATATTCTACATCTTATTTCGTTGAAAGAATGTAATTTATAGAAAAAGATGTAGAATATAATTTATACATTGGGTTGAAAATAATATTAATTACTAAAAATGTTTTAAAATATCAATTTTTTTTTTCAAACAAATTCTCTTGAGTAGTATATCAAATATCATCTAGATTATATAGAAGCAAACGACTAAAATGCTGTAAAATTTCTCACACAAAAATTATTATCAAATATCATATCAGTTAGTCTTATTTAACGTCGGGTACTGTGCAATTGTATATATAACATTAAAGTAACAACATTACCATTGATTAATAAAGACATAGATAGTTTACGCAGTGTATTTTAATTGGAACGCTTTTCGTTTTGTATCAAATCACTCTCGCACCCACATAAGCGAAGTTTCACCACGAAAATTATTATTGGTTTTGAGACAAAATAAATTGTTGAATATTTTTTCATTCCTAGGTGGTGGAAAAGACGACATAATATATAATATATAAATTGTGCACATTATCACAAACAATAAACATAAAGTATGTTGATTGTTAGTGACATTATGTAGTCTTTATAAAGAGATAAAGATCTTTATATACATAGCTTGTTATATGCTATATGCTGGTCGATGGACAATATTAGATGTTGATATAAATATGAATTTGTATGATTGTATGGATTATTTTGTTAGTTGCCATTTCTTTATTCTTTTTTTTTTCTTTTTTTATGTTGATATTTTGCTGCAAAATTATTTGTAATGTATATACATTACATACATACATTATTTATAATGTTTATGGTGTGATATATATAATATATAAAAATCATTGCACCTTGCATTTATATTTTGTTGCTGGTTTTTGAAACTGAACGATTTTTATGATAATTTCTGCTTTCAATATTTTAACTGGAGATAAATTTGTAAACAAAAACAACATTTCAATATTATAATAATGACATATACGATGAAAATTTTTCGCACTTATTCTACGAAACACCCTATAACAGCTACGGTGTAATGGCTAGAAGAAAGTAGTCTAAGAGAAATCTATAGGAAACTTCCCCCTCTTTCTGATGACACCTTACTTGCTTAATTACGTCTTTCCTGCCAATAGTTATTGTGTTTTTAAAATCAGAATATAGTGATTTGACATTTTTTTAGAGACTGTGGAAGTACTTCTTAGAATTTTGTATTAGTTTTCGCTATTTATCACAAGTAATTTTTATTTTTGAATTTATACAATTACTTTGAATAAATTTATTGAATAATTTTTATTCGATTGGGGCGCTAAATGCGAAATTGTATCATGCAAGAAAAATAAAAAGCTTCATCCATCCAAAAAATTGTTCGGCAAAATATCAAAAAGGAAAAGAAAAAGAATAAAAAAATTTAATTTTGGCTGAACTTCCGAATTGTAACCGCCAGTTTTTGAAACGAGACCTTAGGATAATGATATTATGGAATGTCCTCTGTAACATGATACATATATTTATTGGCGCAAATTCATTCTAAGGCCACAAGGCCCTTAAAAGTTGTTTGTTCAAATTTGCGCGCTTTACGAAAATCGTTATTTCTTCGTTTCTTGGATTGGATTAGTTGATATACGATTTTAAATCGTATTTATTTCAGTTTATTTTACTTTGATTGGATTAGCGGTTTTCGAGATATAAGGAATTAAATAAAGGAGATATAAGTCAAAATTTCGTGTTTTTTATAAATCACTTTTCCAACTTCTTTTGATGACGCTATAACTTCAAAACTTGAAGGATGACATATACATTTATACTTTATTATATCATTTGAAAGGTTTTTTTGTCCTTTTTCCAATGATATCAAATTTCTGCATACAAAAGGTTTAAATAAAAAAAAATAAATGCACAAATATAAAAAAATATGCGAAAAATACACATTTTTTCATACATTTTATTATAATAATTTTCAATAAATTTTAATAAATTTCAAAATTTGGTGGTTACAATTCGGAAGTTCAGCCAAAATTAAAAATTCTAACATTTATAATAAATTGTATTTTTGCTGATTGATGGTATACAAATATGTACATAAATTTGATAAAATATACATATATGTGACAAAAAAAGGTACCCGGAAATTGTAAATAAAACGCAAAATATGTAACTATTAATCAATATTTATTTTGTCGCCTTCAAAGTAATCGCCATCAGATGCAACACACTTATGCCAACGATTTTTCCAGTCCTTAAACGACTTTTCATAAGCACTTTTTGGGATGGCCTTCAGCTCCTTCAGCGAATTTTGTTTTATCTCTTAAACAAGAAAAAGTCACAAGGAACCAAATCCGGTGAATACGGTGGTTGATCGATGGTATTGATTGTGTTTTTGGCTTTAAATTCGGTCACAATCGAGGCTCGATGCGATGGTGCATTATCATCGTGTAAAATCCATGATTTGTTTTTCCACAATTCCGGCCGTTTTCGACGGATATTCTCACGCAAACGCTTCAATACGGCCAAATAGAACTCCTTATTGACCGTCTGTCCCTCCGGAACAAATTCATGATGATTTGCAAGCACCATATCCTTTATTTTTTTAACGTTTTCGTCAGTTGAAGAGGTCGAAGGTCGTCCAGAACGAGACATGTCTTCAACGATCTCTCTACCGTCTTTGAAGGCTTTGTACCACTCGTAGGCTTGTGTTTTTGACAAAACTGAATCACCGTAAGCCTTTTCCAACATTCGCAACGATTCCGCACACGAAATTTGGTTCGAAACACAAAACTTCAGGCAAATTCTTTGTTCAATATTTTTATCCATACTGAAAATCGCAACGCAATACTGAGGTGTACCGACTTAAGCAGCTGTTGTAAACAAACTGGTTGACAGATCCCGCTCATATTTGACATAGTAAATAAGGACAGTAATGCCAACTTAACAAAATATACCTTTTTGAAATATTACTTACCCGGGGAATTTAAATTACTATTTCCGGGTACTTTTTTGTCACAGTAGTATAAAATATAATTAATTAATAACACATATCACAAAAACACTAATCACAAAAAATAATAATTAATTACAAATTAAAAACCATTCACAACTTAACTATCACATTATATATATAACTATCACTATCACAATATTGTAACAACACAACACAAAATATCACGTATAAAAACATTGGAATACATATAACATATATATATATATATATAATTACATAACATACGACCATGTCAAAACTGTCAAAAAGGTACCAGCTGAATATACTTACCAGTCAGAGTTATTCACAATTACCATAAATTGTCATTTGAATTACCGGACACAATTTGAACAAAACGGTTTCATAAAAAAAGACAGACGATGAGACAAATAGAAATTTTATCACCAACGGGGAAAATAGAAAATTCCAGAGTTTGCAAATTTTGGTGTATAAAGGGTTGCGATTCGCAGAAAAATTTGTCTTTTGCAATTACCTGACTATATTGTCGTACTGAGACTGAACCAGGGAAACCAAAAGATCACCTCATCGGCGTCACAAAATTATATTCTACATCTTATTTCGTTGAAAGAATGTAATTTATAGAAAAAGATGTAGAATATAATTTATACATTGGGTTGAAAATAATATTAATTACTAAAAATGTTTTAAAATATCAATTTTTTTTTTCAAACAAATTCTCTTGAGTAGTATATCAAATATCATATAGAAGCAAACGACTAAAATGCTGTAAAATTTCTCACACAAAAATTATTATCAAATATCATATCAGTTAGTCTTATTTAACGTCGGGTACTGTACAATTGTATATATAACATTAAAGTAACAACATTACGATGTATTTTTTGATAAAGTACATAGTATATGATATAAAAACAAAAACAATAAGTTCCTATTCGCTTTTCCTTGATACTACACATAATACCACATGACAAATAAATTGCAACAACAAAATATTTTGAGCAAAACAATATATATACACTCGATTATGTTCACTTCTCAATATCAATGCACATAGAAAAAAGAAAAGAAAGAGAATGAAAGAAATAACGATTATAGTAAAGTCTGTAGGTGTACAGCATGATAGCAATGATACCACAAACAATAAACATACGTATAATGATACACATTAATTTGTACATACATTTGTGTGTATACCTAACCATTGAAAGCACTAAATTATAAATATAAATAATTATAAAAATTGATGCGTTGGAGCAAATTTTCTAAGTGCTCCATTCTAACGCATACCTCATAGAAAAAACTAAATAATATTTGTATTCGATGCTTTCTGTTTTAATATGTAGATATTAAAATTTTTTCATGCGTTGGAGCAGATAATTTACAATGTATTATGAATTTTCCATTACAATGTATTTATGAATTTAGATTTAGACTGTTTGTTTTGCTGTCTAATAAATAGAAATAATAATCAATCAAATTATCGAATTATGTTGCTTTTGAATATGGATAGACAAGAAAGACAATATACATAAATGATAATAGATGTTTGAATATTTATATATAGATATACGAGTACATGGGGATGGGATATAGGAATATAAGAAATTATATCTCCATATTCAGTCTCATTCCAAATCTCTAAGTCTACTGTCACATGAGACTGATTCTGAATCTGAAACGTAAAATTTCAGATTCAAATTCACTTTTTGTTCATTCTGATTCTGAATCTGAAAACTCCTTTTCAATATTTTTCTTTAAAATTGTTATTGTTATAAAACACTTTACTTATCGAGTGAACATTAAACCATCGAACGATAACTACTATGAGTGGCGAGTACGTTGGTAAGACGCACTTTTCAATGGAGGGTGAAATAAAGTTAATCTTCTGTCTTCTGTCTTCTATCTTACGATCTTCAAGTTGTATATAAACAAGTATGTCAATTTATTGAGTGGTTTAGCTATGAAATCAGATTCAGATTTCAGGTACATATGACATGCTACATTTATTGTCAGCATGTTTCATTTTCTATTCTGAAAATAATCAGATTACAAAACGGAAACACAAACCGGAATTTATTCAGCAGATGAATTTTTCAGAGCCATGTAACAGGTCACATATACTACAATGTATTTGATTGTGATTCTGAAATTTTCGGAATTTTTCAGATTCAGAATCAGTCTCATGTGACAGTACACTAACAGTGAAGTAATATTTTCTACTCGATGTGCTAATTATAGATAAAAAAATTTTTCTTACATAGTGTTTTTTCTTTTCTAACAAACAATCAAGTTATTTTATTTTGTGTTAAATCATTTACAATATATAAACTCAATACACAGTTTTTTCTTTTATCATGTCAACCGACCACGTAGGGGAGTTAAGCACTCCAACTACTGGGAACCATTAAATAAACTACCTGATTCAAGTGACAACACAATACCCAACAAAAGATCAAAAAAATCAAATACCAAGCAAACATACAACATAAATACAAACAGCACTAGTGATTTTCCATTTTTAGAGCAAAAAAATGTTAATTCTTCCGATACAATAAAAAACTGTTCAAAATTTGTAGTAATAAAACCCAAAGATGATAAAATCAGTTTAAACAAAACAAACATTTTCGCTTTAACAAAATCATTAGAAAACATTTCAAAAGAATTTTTATCAATCTCTTTTACATCACAGGGGCACCTATTAATACTCAAAAAAAATACAAAACAAACAAAACAACTTTTATCCACTACAAAACTAAACTGTGGTATAGACATACAATGCCTATTACATCCAACATTAAACCAAACAAAAGGCGTAGTACACTGCCCATATCTCACAGATTTAGACACCAATACTATAGAAGCAGAACTCGAAAATCAAAATGTAGTCAAATGTGAAAAAATCACAAAATACACAAACGGCAAAATTTTCAACACACCATTGCACATATTAACATTTGACACCCTGTCTCTACCTTCCGAAATTGCGGTTGGCTTCCTAAAAACTCAAGTCAAAGCATATAACTTTTATTATTATTTCAACTGTGAAACACAAAAAAATATTAAAGAAGGAAACCACCGTTTTACTTTAACACAAAACAATTTTATTTTTATAAAATAATATATTTCTGATTACAATACAATTTACAATTTAATTACAATCAAAATTCTTTACTAATAATAAACTTCTGATTACAATACAATTTACAATTTAATTACAACCAAAATTCTTTATAAATTAAAATAAGTTGACTCGAAGAAATCCAAATTAAGACTGACTAATTCTAAAAATTCTAATTCTAGATTTTTATTAAACGTTTCTTTGGTTCTCACGCGTCTTCCTTTTTTTTTTTATAAAACTTCAAATTTTAAAATTTAAAGAATGTGTAAATACAACGTGACTTCTGGAATTGTGAGAAAAGCTTAATTTTGCATTTTGGTGTTACATTGCATTTTCTGTGGGAAACAAATTATGCTATGTTAGCACCAAATGGTGTTACGAATGTTGAAGACGTAACCCCTCCGTCACTAGGATTCTGCTCCGCAGAATTGAAATCAGTATCTCTAACTAATTTTTTACAAACATTGAACTTTAATTTGATATAAAATATTAAAATTATTACGGCAATCAAAATGATCAATATTAAAATTATTGTTCCGATAGTTATTCCTTCATGAACGACATTTCTCAATTGTATTTCTTCAATTATATCTCGATTTCTTGTGTTTTTTATGTGTAATTCATCCAAAGAAAAGTTCATTACAATATTTTTAATTGTTATATTATTGAAATTAGGTATAACTAATTTTTCTTCGTAAACAAAATTTTCGTACTCAATATTATTAATGCTAATTTTACAATTTTCGAACTTAATTAAATTATTTCCTGCTAAATTTATATCATAAGCATTACAATTGTGAATAATTTTTGTGTTTGGCATATTTTTTGTTATAATAATATTATTCAAAATTTGTTTTATTTCAATTTTAGAATTTTTCTTGAAATTACATTTAACATCTTTTTCGAATACTTGGCATTTATTTTCTGCTGTTTCTACGAGTTTCAAATTTTTCTTTAATATTACATTTTCTATGTTTTCATACAATTGTTTTTCATTTAATAAAAATACATTATCTTTTAAACTAATCTCTAAATTATTCTTATTTGGAATGGGTTCAATATAAACACGATAATATTTACTTCTTGAATAAATTGGCAAAAATAATACAAAAATTATATAATCTTTATACACAACGCTTGATGTTTTTATATTCATCATTTCTTTAATTGTTATATTATAATTATGGATTTCTTCTGAACTTAAAATATCTTTACTTATTACTCCTAGTTGACTTAATAATAAATTCTCTTTAACTTTTCTTACTTGTTGTCTTAATAGTTGAATATCATATTGTATTTGAAAAACATGTTGAATTGTTTCAATTTCTTCAACATTTTTATTACTTTTATTTGCAAATATGACAGTTGAGTTGCTATTTGTTTTTGTTGCACGTTAATGTATTTTGTTATGTTTTCCATAGTTTCATTAAAACTATTATTAATTCGTACCTGTTCGTTCATTTGTTTTAGTAAATTTCGATTGTTTTTCTCACTTACGTCTAACCTATCTCTAATTTCTTTTTCGTCATCCGCGTCCATTACTCCTGTTAGAAATTTTAAAGTATTACCTGCAAGATTTATTAAACCTCTCTTGTGTTTACTATATGAGGAATTAAGTTTTCTATTTCTTTAGCCAAAGATTTGAAATTGTGCATCATAGATGGATATTGATTCTTATGGTTTAATTTATTAATATTACCTTCAATTATGTCCAAATTCCCTAACCAAGAATTTAGATTTATTTTATGTAGTATTTTCCTATAACTAATAATGACATTAACTTCTTGATCTTGTATCATCACATAACCTTGACCTTCGTTGAGATTCTGTACTCCTATCATTTGAGCTTGACTCCGAACTGATAATAAAATTATTATCGTTATTGTTGTCATTATTACCTGTAATAGAATCAGTTTCGTATTTGTATTTTCGTTTTATTTGGTCTTTATAGTATTTAATTCCCTTTTTGTCTTGATAGTAATCTATACCTACTACTGTCTTGTGCCCTAATTTTTTATACCTAGGATAAAGTTTAAAAGTTTTTGAAATAACGTTTCGAGATTTTACATAGGAATGATTTTTATTCGTCAAATCTACATGTTCCCTATTTTTATTCAGATTCTCAATATATTTTTCTTTTCGTTTCTGAATTTTTTTTACTAATTCTTCGTAATCTTCTTCTCTGACCTTCCCATTAATAAAGTCTAAAAGTCTTTTCCCGGTGGTTGAATGAATAGTTTTATTGTAGATTGATAGCGCTAATAATACCGCGTTGTCTAAGTCGTTATTGCTTAAATTGTTATCTTTTGCTTTTAATATTCTGAGGTGTTCATTAAGGGTCGCATGAAACCGCTCTATGTCTGAATTTCCTGTATGTCTTTGCGCTGTGGTTGTATGGACCTCTATGTTATTTTCCTTTAAGTATTGTTTAAGACTATTAACCGCAAAACCCGGTTCTCCGTCTTTTACAATTTTGCGGGGTGTTCCCATTGTGGCTATTCTCGTTTTGATTGCTTCTAATAAATCTACCCAAGACCTACTTCTTAACTTATGCATGGTTACATGTTTGGTGAATTTATCGATAATTGTCAAATACATGGTTTGCCTATTGGCAAGCCAAATATCAATGTGTAATATTTCATTTGGTGCTTTTGGGGTTTCTGTGATTTTGTATAATGGTTTATATGGGTTTCTTTCATATTTTGATGTATTGCAGATTTCACAATTATTTATGATTTTTCTGATTTTTTCTTTCAGGTTCGGTATATAATAGGAGTCTTTAATTTCTTCGTAAGTCTCATTAACACCTCTATGGTTAAACTTTTCGTGTGTTTCAACGATAATTCCTATCGCTTTTTCTTCATCCTCGATATCTTCTAACAACTTATTTGTTTTGACAACTTTTACAAGTTTATTTCTACTAAAATATTTCAAATATACTTCTTGAAACTGGGCGAATACATGGTCATCGTTTGAATATACTGCTAGTATACCTTTAGATGGCATGTATTTCTTCATAAGGTGGGTTATTCTTTCTTCATTGAATTCTCTTAATTCAATAAGAAGTCTTCTTTTGTCAAATGGTTTAGAATATTTGTGAGTATTTATTCTATCGGTTTTGTTTATAATAATCTGAGTTTTGAAGATATTGAGTGGACTATAAACAATTGGAATGTGATCCGTGCTATCTTCTCTAGCACTGTGGATAGTGGCTTTGGTGGAAAAACTATCATTTTCTTCATTTATTTCTACTTCGTTGCTATGAACTTCTACCCTGGATAATCCGTCTGCTACATTATTATCCTTTCCTTTTACATACTCTATATCGTAGTTGTACTCACTAAGCTTAAATTTCCATCTTTGTAACTTGCTATTGGGTTCTTTTAATGAATTCAACCATAATAACGGTCTGTGATCCGTCTGAATACTGAATTTCCTTCCATAGAGATAGGGCCTGAAATATTTTACCGCCCACACGATCGCCAACAACTCTTTTTCGATTGTGGCATAGTTAACCTCATGATCATTTAACGTCCGGCTTGCAAAACAAATTGGGTGCCCCTCTTGTGACAACACAGCCCCTAAGGCATAGTTTGATGCGTCTGTAGTCAGAACGAATTTCTTACTAAAATCAGGAAACCTTAATATCGGTTCGGATGTTAATAATGTTTTTAAACTTTCGAAACTTTTGATATAATCTGGGTCATTAATGTCAATTTTATTACCTTTCTTTAAATACTTAGTCATTGGTTTAGCTATTTTTGAATAATCCTTAATAAATTTCCTATAGTAACCCGTTATTCCCAAAAATGATTTGATTTGTTTAGATGTTTTTGGAATTTGATATTTCAAAATCGTCTCTATTTTATTCGGGTTTGGTTTGATGCCCTCTGTTGTCACTATGTGACCAAGAAATTCTGTCTCCTTTTTTAAAAACTCACTTTTGTCTAATTGAACCTTCAAATTAACTTCTTTTAATTTTGCGAATACTTTCCTTATGGAATCAATATGTTCATCCAAGCTAGTGGAAAATATTATTATGTCATCTAAATAAACCCAGCATATTTTTCCTAGAAATTCTGATAAAACAAAATTCATCAGCCTTTGAAACGTGGCTGGTGCGTTTTTTAGCCCGAAGGGCATACGCGTAAATTCGAAATGACCTTCGTCCGTTGAGAATGCTGTTTTCTTGATGTCCCTTTCGTCGATTTCAACTTGGTGAAACCCCTTTGCCAAATCAAGGGTCGTAAAATATTGTGCTCTTCCCAACTTATCGAAAATTTCATCGATGACAGGTATAGGAAACTTGTCGTCGATTGTGACTTCATTTAGTTTCCTATAATCTACCACGATACGCCACTTTTGTTTTCCAGAAGCGTCAACCTTTTTTGTACTACCCAAATCGGTGCAGAATATGGAGAATTACTAGGGCGTATGATACCTTGATCGAGCATTTCATTAATTTGTTCCTTAACTTCCAGTTTGTGTACTTCAGGGTACCTATAACTTTTACTATAGATTGGTAGTTCATTTTTTGTTTTTATTTCATGCTTTATCGCATGCGTGAAGGATAAGTCTGTACCCTCTTGAAAGAAAATTGATGAAAATTCCTTGATTACTTTTATAATTTTTTCTTTGTCTTCTTTATTCAAGTGTTCTATTCTTATTTGTTTTAAAAGAGGTTTGGTTTTTGGTAAATCAATGTTAAAGATTTCGTTTACGTTTAAGGAATTGACTAATACTTCGTATTCTTCTTCTGTTCTATCAAAATATATTTTTAATTTTGCTTTGCCTGTATCTAATATTTGATTTTTATAACTAAGTTCCATACCAAGGGGTTTTAAAATATTGTTTCCTATTAGACCGTCAAAATTCGAATGAAATTGATACTCAAGAAATTCTGCAAAATCACTTTCTCTTTTAAATTCTTTAAAAAGGGGTATTCTTATTTTATTAGGTATTGTTATCCTTTGGTTAATAGTATTTATTTCAATTGGTTTGCGTATTGGAATTTTCCATTTGGGATTACATAGACCTGGGTTGATTATACTTGATGTAGCACCAGTATCTATTAAAAATCTTAATTTTTTTAACGGTGTTTCTACAATTATATAGGGTAAACTTGACCCGTTGAGGCACCTAACCGAAAATTTTCATTTATTTTTCTGTAGATTTCTTCTAAGTTGTAGGTTCTTCTGTTTACTGTCGACTCGTCTACGTCCATGGGATCTACAGTATGGTTTCTGTCCCTATCTGTGTTATTATTTCGATTATGTGTGTTTGAATTAAAATTATGATGATGATTATAATTGTTTCTAAATATACCAGACTTTTGGTAGAATTGGTTATTGAAGTTTCTACTGCCATAATTTGAGGAATAATTATTGTTAAAGTTTCTTCCGGGCTGAGTATTTCTCGTATTTCTGTTTTTGTTACTATTATTATGTTGAGTTGTGTTTCTATTATTATTGCCGTTGGAGTTAACATTTTCATTTGTTTGGCCCTTATGGTTATTATTAACATGTCTGAAATTTCCAGAATTAACACGAGTGAAAGCATATCCGGTTTCATGTAAAATTTGCATAGCTGTTTCTAAATCATCTGGTTTTCGACAACACAAGATTCCTTTCATGGGTTCTGGGATTTTATTAATAAAAATACGTAATGCCGTTTTGCAATTATTTTTTATTTCACTTTCATTATTATTTTCTAATTTTGTTTTATTATTTAACCTACGTAACATAGCTTTTATCTCATTGTAAAAATCGAAACAAGTGGTTTTGAAAGTTAGAAATCTTAGATCATCATAAAGTTGATCTACACTTAACCTATCACCGAAACTATGGAAAAACATTTTTTTTAATTCTCCCCAGGAGGTAATATTATTGTTAATTTCAATTGCTTCGCGAGCTTTACCCACTAGTCTACTTTTTATAATATCAAAAAATATTAATTGACTTAAACTGTCATAATTGGCTAACAAAGGGTAAATTCTATCTATTAACTCAGTGAAGGTATACAGATCATCAATATTACCATTATAGGTAGGTAAATTGGCTGGAGTTCCGAAAAGGTGTTCCCTCTCATCCTCTTGAAATTTTGACCACAGATAGTCCTTGTGACGCAAAGCACAGAACTCTAATATTTTTTGTCGGAAAGCCCTCTATCGGTCACAATTCGCATTTAACATTTTTTGTCGAAATTCTTATTTTAGCAATATCTCTGTAACGGTACATGATACAGGTATGTTTTACATTTCAAAAGATGCGTCTTAAGATGCTCTATATTCTGAAAAAAAGAAATTTTCAAAAACTCCTAGTAGAAGGATAATAAAGGACATTTTGTGATTTTTGGCTATTTTCACATTTTTGACAATTTCTCAGAAAGGAGTAAGGATAATCGGTTCAAATTTTTGTCGAGTAGAATCTGTGGTCAAAATTTCAAGAGGATCAGAGGGAACACTTTTTCGGAACTCCAGCCGGTAAATTATTTAAATATTTAATAGGATCAATGCTTACTTGTTGTGTCATGTTGATAGCTGATGTATTATTTCCTTGTTGATTGTTGTGAGCTGCTGCGTGATTCGCTTGGTTGACGTCGATGAGATTTCCTTGGGTGTGTTGACCATCTGGGTGAGTTGAGTCTCGTAGATTTCTTCTCCGTCTAGTAAATCTTTGGATTCTAACAATAATCTTCTATTTTCGTCCTCCAGTTTTTTGCGTCGTTCTTTTGACCTTCGAATAGTAGCCACTTTAATATTATTATTATTATTATTTTTTTTTTTTGTTTTTTTATTAAGTCTTGTACGACGTTTCACTATTTAATTATGAACTATTTTATTTGATTTAATTTTATTTTATTTAATCATGTGGTTGTTTTATATAATATTTATCGTTATTGTTATTTTATTTTTTTGTATAATCACTATTATTATTATTTGTTATTATTATTAATAGTGCTCTTTATTTTAAACCTTCTAATTTCTTTGGTTCACTTGTATGAACGATTTTGGGTTCTGAGTTGAATAGTTAAAACTAACCGTGTTTTATTTTTATCGTAGAATATTCACTTCTACTTTATAAAATCACGTACTCTGAAAGGAGATTTATTTTTATAAATATTTTATTTTTATTTATTTATTTATCGGATATCCTTTCTTGGATATCCTACCGACTGCGCCACTTTTATTATTATTTCAACTGTGAAACACAAAAAAATATTAAAGAAGGAAACCACCGTTTTACTTTAACACAAAACAATTTTATTTTTATAAAATAATATATTTCTGATTACAATACAATTTACAATTTAATTACAATCAAAATTCTTTACTAATAATAAACTTCTGATTACAATACAATTTACAATTTAATTACAACCAAAATTCTTTATAAATTAAAATAAGTTGACTCGAAGAAATCCAAATTAAGACTGACTAATTCTAAAAATTCTAATTCTAGATTTTTATTAAACGTTTCTTTGGTTCTCACGCGTCTTCCTTTTTTTTTTATAAAACTTCAAATTTCAAAATTTAAAGAATGTGTAAATACAACGTGACTTCTGGAATTGTGAGAAAAGCTTAATTTTGCATTTTGGTGTTACATTGCATTTTCTGTGGGAAACAAATTATGCTATGTTAGCACCAAATGGTGTTACGAATGTTGAAGACGTAACCTATATACCTAAGCCAAAACAATGCAAAAATTGTTACAAATTAGGGCATACAAAAAAATTCTGTCGCAATCCATCA
This sequence comes from Villa cingulata, assembly GCA_951394055.1. Classification (NCBI taxonomy): domain Eukaryota; kingdom Metazoa; phylum Arthropoda; class Insecta; order Diptera; family Bombyliidae; genus Villa; species Villa cingulata. The sequence goes on along the minus strand of OX596019.1, from coordinate 25,809,508 downwards.
CAATGCCGAATATGTGGTACAACAGAACACTCACCGGAAATATGTTCAAAGGTCGAATGTACGAATTGCCACCAACAACACAGTGCTACTAACAAACAATGCCCCAGCTATATTAAAAGACAAGCAATTCTCGAAATAAAAACCAAGAACAAATGGAACTACAACAAAGCCGTAGAATATATAAATGAAAAATATGATAATCAAAACATAAAAACCATTCCTCCCATTGAAACCTTGGAAACCGCTCTCAAATATAACAAAAAACTTCAAATATATCCAACAACACAACAGTACAAGAAAATAAACAAAACAACCACAGTACTTCAAAAACACAAAATAGTGTTCCGGATAACACAAACAACCATGTTAAATCCCTCGCAGACATCGCAACGTTATTAGCCTCAACACCCACCACACAATCTATGCCAAGTCATCACACCACAACATGGTCATCACCCAACAACATCATCCAAACTGCAATCAACACAAACAACACACACACCACACAAGCTACAATCAACACAAGCAACTCAAACAAAAAACTAAATACACAAACTACAATTAACACAAATAACAAACAATTTTCTTTAAAAATCACTAAACAAAATACTGACATCCTAGGTAATAATTACAAGACAGATTTCGATATCGATATGGACCCAATATAAATCAATAAAATTCAACATAATATATAATGCTACTTTTGCAGTGGAATATAAAAGGTTTTTATAACAACCTTCCTTTCTTCAATCTATTAACAAATAAATACAGTCCAGATATCATTTCCCTACAAGAAACCCATATCCCTAACAATTACAGCTTAAAATATAATTCTTATACCGCATATCTAAATAATAATCACACAAATCTAACCTCACGCAAATGCAGCGGTGTAGGACTACTTATTAACAATAAACTTCAACACAAACCCATAAATATCAATACCAACCTACTTTGCGTTGCAGTAGAAATACAAATCCCCAATCACACAATAACAATACTGTCACTATACATAAAACCTTCAGAAACTATATCACACACAGAATTGTATGATATTTTCACACAAATACATACACCCTGCATCGTTACTGGTGATTTTAACGCCTGCACTCAGAAAAATTATCCATGCTAAACATTTAAGTACGCGAGTTTTAAATTAAGTAGGGACCTATATTCTTATTTTTAGCAGGACAGTACTTTAAATATACATGTCCGTTGTTGAAATAAGCATGGGAATTCTTTATTTGACAATTTTGCCTGGTTAAATTAAGAATTTCCTATTCATGCTCAAATTGATACTCTAATAGTATGTTGATATTAACAGTTACTGTTTTCAAGTTCGACCGTGCTAATTTTAAGCACGCGTTGACTATCCTTTTAAGTATTCATTACTCAATACAAGCACGTCCCGTTCTTGTTTCAAGCATGACAGTTATATGTATACCATTGAATGAATAAAACTGTATGATGCAACTCTTAATCTCATATTGTATTGAACTGTTGAATGTGTCGGAGTTAAATTTTTATCTTTGAAAGTGAAATTTTTAGGTGGCGTTAAGTTTGAAATAAATTTTCTAAAAAAAGTGAATTTTGAATATATGTATTTATGGTAAGTAAGCTTTTATTGTTCTATACGTAAATTTTTATAAAACGCTATAGCATTAATTAAATTAATAACTAATTTACTAAATCTGTGTTACTTCCACTTGTTTTGTCCATACAAATTGATTTAATGCATTTTGTATTTCTATATTTTTTCATATTCTAGATTCACGAATTTTCCAACTTAACTTTCTGTGAAAGCTTAACATTTAAAGGGACAGCTTATAAGAAGGGTTTCTTTTTGACAAAGACTGAAGATTATAAGGTTTATGAAATCATAGACTGTATTATTTGCAACTCTAAAGTATATTTTGTTGTTCAATATTAAAAATTAAAATTTGATAAACATTTATGTTCTTTCATTATTAAACACAATTTAGATATTTGTTCCGTAATTGAAGTAAGACATTTCGAAGGACCTCCAATTCATTGTCATGTGCTTCCAGATGGCAGAATAGCCTTTAGAAAAAAAATATTTTTCTAATATCATATTTAATTGTTTTAAATTTTTGTAGTTTGTGAGATTTTATTTCACATATGTAAATAAATAGTTTATGCACACTATGGATAAAATTTTTTTTATTTAAAAAAAATAGATATAAGACTAGAATGTTAAGGTAGAAATTGGAAAATCTAAATTTAATTTTTTTGCTTGTGCAATTTTATTTCACATGAATAATCCATGCATAAATTATATTAAATTTTTCTTTTGTTTAAAAAAATAGTTCAAAATATTTAACTTTGAATTTTTGTATTTTGTGCAATTTTATTTTACATGAATAGTGGATACTAGAAACTAAGGAAATAAATGTCAAATATATTGAATTTCAAATAAAAATTTATGTTAAATAAAAAAATTTGGTGTACAAATAATTTTTTTCAGAACTTATTCTAATTCTAAGAATGCTGGGAAAAATCATGCTTAATAAAACTTGTCATATGCTTACAATGAGTAGTTCTAATTTTTAATATAAGAACGTTGACATGCTTGAAATGAGATTCAATAACTTCAATTTTGAGCATGTCAAATGATTGATATGAGAATTTTACTTTTTAATATAAACACGATGACATGCTTGAAATGAGATTTAATAATTTCAATTTTAAGAATGTCAAATACTCAAATTAAATCTTTTTAGTACTTATATTGACACATAGTATGCTGAAAAGAATGGGTGTTCAAACTGAGGTCGACACATGCTTGAATGAAGAATTTATGTTAAACATGCTTAAAATAGACTCATTTTCAGCACGGAACATTCTTAGCTGAAAATCATTACCTCAAATACTTAATTTAAACATCGTTTTTACTTAATTTAAGTATGAATTTTTCTGAGTGTGGAGTCCTCTTTGCGGCTCCCCATCATATAACAAAAAAGGAAAAACAATAGAAGAATGGTTACACAAAACAGATCTGGTAATACTAAACAATAGAAAACCAACCCACCTATCTACACACAACACCTTCACACACATAGACCTATGTTTCAGCTCATCTAATATTGCCCCTATTTGTAATATAGAAATTCTAGATGATCTATTTGGTAGTGATCACTTCCCCATCCTTACTCGTATCACCAGTCACACAACACCTCCAAAATTCACCGCTAAATTTAAAACCTCAGAAGCAAATTAGCACAAATTCCAAACACGATTAAACACATACCTAAAGGAACACCCAACTTCACCTAACATAAACAAAGAAGCAGCGCAAATACGTAAAGCCATTCGCTATGCAGCTACCGAATCAATACCAATCACACGCACGCCCAATAAATTCTATAAAAAACAAATACCATGGTAGAACCAAGACATCCAAAACCTCCAATCACAGAAAAAAACTGCCTGGACCCAATTCAAAAAACATCCGTCAACAACCAATCTTATCACATACAAGAAACTCAACGCCATGCTAAAAAGAGCAATCAAAAATTCAAAAAAGAAAACCTTTACCAACTTTACTAAAACGTTAAGCCCCCAATCATCGACAACCTCAATATGGAATACAGTAAAAGCACTAACAGGAAACAAAAAACACTTACACATCAACCATTTAGTATCAAACCATACAACTGCCACTTCACCACAAGACATAGCTAACTTCCTAGGCCTCCATTGGACAAACATAAACAATACCAATCATTCAAATCAAAGAACACAAATCTCTTATCTCATAGACACCAAATCCGTCAGACCCAAAGCCAAATACATCGATATACCCATCAAAGTAGATGAACTACAATTAGCTCTCGATCAAGTGAAAGGAACCACACCAGGATTTGACAAAATATCATACATAATGCTAAAGAACTTAAGTACAATAGGCAAATCAAGACTTCTAAATCTATACAACAGTATTCTAATATCAGGCACGATACCTCACTCCTGGAACACAGCCGTAACAATCCCTATTCTAAAACCTAAACATCCACAAAATATTCCACAATCTTACAGGCCAATCTCTTTACTATCCTGCATAAGCAAACTACTGGAAAAAATTATACCCAATAGATTGGTTCTTAGAGAATGACATATTTAAAAACCCTAACCAAGTAGCTTTCAAAAGAGGCTCAGGCACCATAGACGCATGCCTATTTATAGACCATCTAGCTCATCAAACACTGTCACACAAATCACACTGTTCAGTATTAGCCCTAGACTTCAACAAAGCATTTGACAGAATACAAAAACACACAATACTTCAACAATTAAATAAATTCTGCATAGGCCACACAATCTACAAATACGTAGAAAATTTTTTAAATAACAGAAAAATGATCATAAAAGTCAACGGATACTTTTCTAAGTCATTTCAACTCAATCAAGGCATACCACAAGGATCTCCATTATCAGTAGTCCTTTTCCAAATAGCATTTCATGAAATAAACACAATCATTCAAAAACATAAAAATGTTCAACATACTTTCTATGCTGATGATCTATTCATAGTTTGCAAAGAAAAAGACACAGCTAAGTTATCTATATTATACAATGACTTAGACAAGTGGACAAAGGATAATGGAGCGGTCATTTCATTAGAAAAATCAAAACAAATCCATTTTTGCAGGAAAAAGAATTGCAACTTCACCATAAACATTAACAACACGACAATCGAAACAGTAAATAAATTAAATATACTAGGGCTAGTTTTTGATAAAACTCTAAGCTGGAAACACCACATAGATCACGTTTACAACAAACTTTCAAAAAGACTAAACGTAATAAAAATTCTAACATTCAAAAATAGCCAAGCACACTTCAATACTATTACAACCATTGTAAAATCAATAATACTAGGTATTATTGATTACGGCCTCCCTATATACAGCAATTGCTCAAAAGCTACACTTAACAAACTGAAACCAATATACCATCAATCCATTCGATTGGCCTTGGGCGCTTTCAGAACCACGCCAATATCTAGCCTTCTAACCGAAGCTGGACTTCAAACAATAGAGGAAAGAATACAAACGATGGGTGGCAACATTATTCCCAAGATACTTTTCAACCATTAAACCATTGCTTAAAACTTACCTACAAAACGCACTCAAACAAAAAAGAGTAAACAAATTCCAATCTGCCCTAAACAAACTAGCTAATCTAGCAATGAACCTAGAAATAGACACTAAAATAATAGATCCAACTCAGTCTAAATTATCCCATCCCCCATGGTTTATAGATAAATCACTAATAAATACATCACTATCATACTACGCAAAAAACGCAACGTCCCCCACAAACTTTCACCAACTCTTCCAAAGTCTGACTAATAGTATACCACATCACTTCAAGCAAATATACACCGACGGATCAAAAAAAAACAATATTGTCTCCTTTGCCATCACAAACACCAATTCCATCATCCAAAACTCACTTCTTCCGCAATTCACTTCAATTTTTACAGCTGAGGCCACAGCCATACTAAACGCAATAAATTACACAATTTCCACAAAAACTACACACGCTATCTATACAGACAGCTTATCCTCTTTAAAAGCCATATTAAATCTTAAACACCACTCCCCACTCATCCGTATCATCCGTAACAAACTAATCACACACAAAAACTTAATCAAACTAATCTGGATTCCTAGTCACATTGGAATCACAGGCAACCACCAGGCAGACTCCACAGCGAATTCTTCCGAAAACTATCCCCTTACAACAATGAAAAACCACTCACCGAAAGACTTAACGAAACACATTTCACAAACAATCTTCACAAATCAAACCCATAGTTGGTTAACAAAGAAAAACTTTTACAACACTCATATTAATAAAAATCGGCAAAAAATCAAATACCCACCAGATTTAACTAGAGAACAATGTATAAAAATAAGTCGGTTCCGACTAGGACATACCAAAGCCACACACCAGTATCTATTATCCAAAACTCCCACCCCATCCTGCCACTCTTGTAATACCACTTTCGATATCCAACACATAATCTTCCACTGCAACAGTTACATTAACGTGAATCATTTAATTTTAGATAACAACAACCAAATTCAAATTCAGAATCCTAACATCGAAAACTGTCTTAGTCTACTAAATTTCAAAAAAAAATCAAAACCACTACAATAGTACTACAAACCACCAAAAAATCACTAACCTATACAATAAGATATAAAAATTAGAAACATACTCATATTTAAACTATAGAAACAATAAAACTAAACCATAGCATTATAAATAAATACAGCCGATGGCCTTAGCAGCTAGTGCTAATCATGTAAATTAGTGCACTCAAATTCACTTTGATGCACTAATAATAATAATAATAATAATAATAATAATAATATCTACATATTATCACAGACAATATATTGTCTGTGAATTATGTATACAGTATAATTACGTATATTCAAATGTAGTACATATAATTTTAATATGTATATCATACTTATATAAGAATGATTTTATATTTTACTTTTAATTTTTTTTAATATCATTTTGGATTTGGCTCTCCATTCCCATATTGTACATACACATAAAAATTACAAATAAAAAAAAAAATTTTTGATTTTTTTTCTAAATTTGATATAAATTCATATATCATTAATGGTCTAGCACACATAGATAGTAACATATAGAAATAAGAAATGTATTTTTGTATTATTTGCATAAGTCAAATATTTTTTTTTTGAATATTTATATAAAAAGTTTTATACAAAAAATGTAGATTATTTTTGGCGCCCCAAGATTGCAAAGCCCGGAGCAAGTGCTCCAATGGTAGGTGCGGGCCTGATGGTAATTGGTGAACGAACAAATACAATATAAAATTATTATTCATTACAATCATTATATTCAAGATGTGGGTGTGTGTTAATTTGATTATTCATACGCCATTATAGATTCAATTTTACATTAGATAAATATAGTCTGTAGATATATTATATATATTTATATAATTTTTATACGGCTGTTTGACTGCTATGTTTCTCTTTATGTCGATCATTTCTTTATTGCTGAATTATATATTGGAGTAAGAGCATACATTGACAATGGCAACTGCTAATGGTAAAAATGGGGAAAGTTATAATTAACCTATAAGAAAAAATAAAAAAATGGATAATGTGGTTGTGTGATAATTTAAATAAACATACGCCATTATTGATTTTTCAAATTTAAATGAAACAAATAAGAGATGTAGATATACAGATGTGGTTGTGTGTTAATTTAAATAAACATACGCCATTATTGATTTTTCAAATTTAAATAAATTGTATATGGGAGTAAGAGCATTCATTGACAATGGTAATCAGGGACGGTTCTAGCAACTTTGGCGCCCGGCGCACTTTTGAAATTTTGCGCCCTTCTTGTTTATGTATACAGGGTGTCCTAAGTTGGTAAAGTTTTGAGATATTTAACCTTGAACTCAAAATTTAGCATTTTTTTCTATGAAAATTTGAATTTGAATTACCATATTTTTGGCATCACTGGACCGATCTATACAATTTAAGTATCAAAGCAAATACTGATTGATAATATTTCCAATGAATGCAAAATAATTCGAAACGACCAAGAATTTCGTGAATTATGACCACAAATAGGAAATAAGTCACTTGACCTAAAAAAAGTCTTTCTACTCACTCGTTGATATTAGAATCAAAATTCCAGGTCCGCGCCTTACGATTTTTTTGTTTCTCAGCAAGACCTATCGACTGGAAAAATGTTTTAAAATATCTATTTTTTTTTTCAAACAAATTCTCTTGAGTAGTATATCAAATATCATATAGAAGCAAACGACTAAAATGCTGTAAAATTTCTCACACAAAAATTATTATCAAATATCATATCAGTTAGTCTTATTTAACGTTCGGTACTGTGCAATTGTACATATAACATTAAAGTAACAACATTACGATGTATTTTTTGATAAAGTACATAGTATATGATATAAAAACAAAAACAATAAGTTCCTATTCGCTTTTCCTTGATACTACACATAATACCACATGACAAATAAATTGCAACAACAAAATATTTTGAGCAAAACAATATATATACACTCGATTATGTACACTTCTCAATATCAATGCACATAGAAAAAAGAAAAGAAAGAGAATGAAAGTGTAAGAGATAATTTTAGATTAATTTTCTTATTTTAATCAAACGCGACACATGTTATCAATATCAATATTTTATTTTAATTAATTTTTATTTTACAAACAAACGTCAATATGACTAAAAATAATAGACTGCTATGATCTAGTTTACATTATATAAAATGCTACTAAAGCTCGGCCAGCTTGACAACGTAATCGACTCGATTACAAAATAAACACAAAAAATTTTTATAAAATATTTTGATACATGAAATTTCTTATACTTTATCTGAAACAACCTGGATCATTTATCCAACTTAAATTATTATTATATGAAAATTTTCTATTTATTCTTCCAAGTTCATTTCAGAAACAAGTGGTATCATGTTGGATGGTGCACATACACCTTTATATGGAATACGTGTTAATTGCATTCCATCTATATCCTTTATTAAATAACGGTCCTCTGAAATCTCCTTTTGAACCTCATAAGGTCCACGATATTTTGCAAAAAGTTTTTTATTTATCCCAGGAAGACTTGTTTCATTTTTAATCATTATATAGTCTCGTTTTTTGTATTTTTTAGGATGCTTATGATTTTTATCGTATTGAGCTTTATTATAATTCTGAACTTTTTCCATATTTGAGCTAGCCTGATTTCTTACGACTTCTAAATCCTTCGACTGATTATATTATTTTGTTCTAAGAAATTCATGACTTTATCGCACAATTCTCCTCTCTGGTTAGTACCGAACAATAACATAGCAGATGAGAACCCTGTACTACGATTTACTGTGTTATTTATAGCAAATTCTACTTTAGCAACATGTTTATCCCAATCAGCTGTTGATTCTGGCTCACACTCTTTTGCTAACATGGGGGTGAGCATTCTATTAACCCTTTCCACCTGGCCATTTGACTGTGGAGAATGAGATGCTACATTTAAGTTAACAACAGTTATTGGTAATAACCAATATTAAACACGATTGAACATGTCCAATGCAATAAATTACACGCGCATCCGTTCTTTTGCTGTTTAAACAATTTTCGCATACCTTGCATTTCCGTTACTTGTTTACTTTAATTGAACTTTGTCAATTTCCATTAAACAATAATTACGCGTGCACAAATTGAATAGTGCTGATTTGCATAAATTCACTTTCAATATTTAATTAATAGAATTTAGAATAAACGAAATTGTAATTTTAGATTTAAGAAAATTTGTAAATCAGAGTATTTTTGTACTTGAATAAAAAAACATCAAAAGTGAAAACTTAGTTTCATTTAACTTAACTTTTATGTGCTGAATGCCGTTGAATTCAAGGAAGTCAGAAAATTCCTTTGAAGTGAAACAAGTTCCGCGATCTGATATGAGCCTACAAGGTCTGGAATAATATTCAAAATATAATCTCAAACATGCTATTGTTTCTTTACTCTGTGTGGATTTCACGGCGTACAATTTAACATATTTAGTAAATGCATCTATAGTCACGAATATGTGTTTCTTATTATTGTATATGAATTAGATAATGGTCCGTAGTGATCGACATGCAGGGTATTAAAAGGAACTATACCCTTAGGTATATTATGAAGAGACCCCTCGACCTTTCCAGATTCTGGAGAGAAATAAATGCATTTCAGACATGTCTTAATGTAATTTTTTACTTTTTGTTTCATTTTCTCGAACCGATAGGATTGACTTAAGTATTGAAAACATTTCTCAACCCCTAAATGACACATTGCTCCATGGTGGGTGCGAATGACCTGCGTTTCCATATGTTCAGGTACATAGAATAGAATATTACCATGGACTTTACGATGTACAAGTCCATATATCATTTCATATTTCGGACTTTCGGCTTTCTCTAACTCAGAGGCTATTTTTACTATTTTTGGGTCTTGTCTTTGTGCTGCTGCTAGCATATATTCAAAAGATACATCATGAATGTTCAAAATATTTATCGACCTACTGAGCGCATCTGCGTGGGGTAATCTTTCTCCCTTCTTATGTTATAAAGTGTAATCATAACTTTGTAATTCCAGTGCCCAACGGGAAATCCTCGGGTTTAACATTTTTTTGTTTAAGGTCAAAGAAAGGGCCTGGCAATCGGTTATGATTTTGAATTTAATACCGAGAAGATATATCCTAAATCTACGCAGAGCATAAACTATAGCTAATGTCTCTAGTTCGAAGCTATGATACCTGCTTTCGGTTTCAGTAACACGTTTTGAAAAATAAAACACTGGATGATATTTTTTGTCATTTTGTTTTTGCAACAGATCTGCACCATAACCTACTGCACTGGCATCGCAGTGTAATTCAGTATCAGCCTTCGGATTATATATAGAAAGTAACGGTGACTCAAGTAACTTTTTTTTCAGTATTTTAAATGTCTCATATTCCATAGGTCCGAAAATAAATGGGGCGTTCTTTTTCATTAAGTCGTATAATCGTTTCGCTATCGTGGCGAAATTCTTCATAAACTTTCTGAAATAGGAACAAAGTCCTAACAAACTGTGAATTTCTTTCGTACAGGTAGGTATTGGAAAATTCTTCACAGCTTCAAGATGGTTATCATTTGGCCTTACACCTTCTACGCTAATCGTATACCCTAGGTAAACAATTTCTTCCATTAGAAAGGAACATTTATCGAACCTTAGTTCTAAAGAATTTTCTTGAATAACTTTCAAAACTCTCTCCAAAATATTTATGTGCTCCTCAATAGTTTGCGTCGCGATAAGGATATCATCTATGAAGGTAAGTATTTTATCGGATGTTATGAGATCTCTAAAAATATGTTTCATATATCTCTCAAAGACTGACGGTGCGTTCTTGAGACCAAATGGCATACGTGTATACTCATATTGACCCAATGGAGTTATAAAAGACGTATACTTAATTGAGTCAATAGCCATTTTCACTTGATGAAATGCATTTTTCACGTCAAGCGTTGTAAAGTATCTCTTATCTCTTAATCTGTCAATATGTGATCCTCAATTAGGGGTAATGGATAATTGTCTCTAACTGTGACTTTATTGAGCTGTCTATAATCAATACAGAGCCGTAGCTCACCTGTCTTTTTCTTAACTAACACAATGGGCGAAGCGAAAGGAGAGTTACTCTCGCGAATTATTCCTTGACTCAATAAATTATCTAGAATTTTTTTCAATTCGATCTTGTGTACGTATGGCAATCTTCTTGAGACACAGTAAAACGGTTCTTTGTTCATTACGTCAATATTCATTTCAAAATTATCGTCTACATTATTACCTCTATCATCGTTAGTACACCAAACCGGCTCAATCATTTTTTTAACTTTTGTTTGGATAGTATAAGGTAACTTTTTATTTATATTTAAGGAGACTTCAGAAATATCGTTACTTACATCAATATTTAAGATCTGCATATTAAAATCTTCGCATTTTTCATCAGTGTAACGTGCAATATCCATTGACACAATTGTTTCATCATTCATTTTCGGTTGTATTTCTTTATTTTCAGCATTTTCGTCATTTAACGTTATATTTTTTGTATTTTTTTTTAAAACCAGGTTGTTTTTTGAAATAAAGTCTCTACCTATAGAATTATAGGATAAATCATAGTACTCTTTTTTACTACTAAAAGTTTTAAATTTAAAATTGACTTATCATAGGTTATTTTACTGTCTACTACTCCTTGAACCATGAGCGGGCTATTGTTGATCCTCGTGTATTTGTGTTGGGCAGGATCTACTACTCTGTTACCATGTGAGGCGGTACAAATTATTGCTCCTGTATTAAACTTATTGAGCTGCCAGAATCAATTAATGTGAGTAGATGACAATTATTTTCAAAATTCTCTTTATATAAAGTATATTCTAAAGTGCGTTCGAAATTATGTGATGGACTTGATAATAATAATGTATGACCTTGACCTTCCCCTAATGCTTGATTTTGTTGTTTACGATCATTTGAAGGTTTGTTCTGGTTGTGAACAACAGTTGGTTGAGATGATATTACTCTTACTCTACATTCCATAGCTTTGTGTCCAATAGTTCCACACTTAAGGCACGTAATCTGTTTCTTGTTCCTACAATCTTTACTTATATGGCCTTTTAGATTTCAGTTATAATACTGCACTTCTTTCAAAGGGTGTTTCTGCGTTGGTTTATTTTCAGAATCAATTATTTTATTGCTTTGGTCTCGAAGATTGTTGTTTTTTATTTTTTCATACTTCCTTAATGCGATCTTTAATTCATGCATATCGTTTGCATTATACAATATCATTTTATTGATATCGTTATCGGGAATACCTTTAAACACATACTGCATTAAATCTTCTTCTTCAATTCGTCCGGCTGAAGCGATTTCTTGCATTCAGAGTACATATTGCTGAAGTGATTCATCTCGTCGTTTGCGCCTACCTCTGAGCTAATCATGTACATCCGCTACTGTAACGTGTTGACGAAATTCATTCCTTAATGATCTTTTTAAATCACTCCACGATTTAATTGAAGGAGTAGTTCTTATGTACAGTCTCGCCGTACCCACCAGTAAACGTTTTCCAAAAATGAATTTTGTTCGCTCATCCAATTTCATTACTTCAGCTGACTCTTCGAACATTTCGATACATCTGTTTATAGACAAATAGTCGTCGCCAGTAAAAGGTGAAATTGAATCTTCCATATCCTTAAAATTGTACGACATTGTTATTGAACTTTCTTCTGTTTCCAGCTTCTTTAATTCTCTTTTCACCTTCATCAATTCTCGTTTCTTTTCGAGTAAATTTCTCAATCTTTCTACTTCTTCGTCAATATTTTCATTTTTATCATAATTATCACCATTATTATCACTATTACCATCATCATCACCATTGTGATTATCACTATTTCGCTGTGATGTGTCGTTGTCATCTCCACTATCTCCATCATTGCTATCAGTATGGTTTTCGTTCGGTATTAAGGCTACTGTTTCTTCTTGTGTTAATTTTTCTATATCATTCTTTATTCGGATTTTTAATGTAGATTTGTTGCCAACAGTAGATAATCCTAATTTTCGTAACACATACTTCTCAAATCAACTACTGTTGCGCCGTTCAAAAATTCCTCCCACCTTTCCATTTTCCTCTTCTTTTTTTTTATTCACACACACACGGATAGCAAATTTCGGATTTTTGCAAAATTATATAGAACTATTTCAAATAATCCTTTTTAATCCCACTTCTGAGAATGTAAGAGATAATTTTAGATTAATTTTTTTATTTTAATCAAACGCGACACATGTTATCAATATCAATATTTTATTTTAATTAATTATTATTTTACAAACAAACGTCAATATGGCTAAAAATAATAGACTGCTATGATCTAGTTTACATTTTATAAAATGCTACTACAAAAGAAATAACGATTATAGTAAAGTCTGTAGGTAGGTGTAAAGCATGATACCAATGATACCACAAACAATAAACATACGTATAATGATACACATTAATTTGTACATACATTTGTATATACCTAACCATTGAAAGCACTAAATTATAAATATAAATAATTATAAAAATTGATGCGTTGGAGCAAATTTTTTAAGTGCTCCATTGTAACGCATATGTACATCATAGAAAAAACTAAATAATATTTGTATGCGATGCTTTCTGTTTTAATATGTAGATATTAAAATTTTTTCATGCGTTGGAGCAGATACTTTTAGTGCTCCATTACAATGTATTTATGAATTTAGATTTAGACTCTTTCCTTTGCAGTCTAATAAATAGAAATAATAATCAATCGAATTATCGAATTATGTTGCTTTTGAATATGGATAGACAAGACAGACAATATACATAAATGATAATAGATGTTTGAATATTTATATATAGATATACGAGTACATGGGGATGGGATATAGGAATATAAAATTATATCTACATATTATCACAGACAATATATTGTCTGTGATATTATGTATACAGTATACGTATATTCAAATGTAGTACATATAATTTTAATATGTATATCATACTTATATAAGAATGATTTTATATTTTACTTTTAATTTTTTTTAATATCATTTTGGATTTGGCTCTCCATTCCCATACACATAAAAATTACATATAAAAAAAAATTTTGAATTTTTTTCTAAATGTGATATAAATTCATATATCATTAATGGTCCAGAACACATAGATAGTAACATATAGAAATAAAAAATGTATTTTTGTATTATTTGCATAAGTCAAATATTTTTTTTTTGAATATTTATATAAAAAGTTTTATAAAAAATATGTAGATTATTTTTGGCGCCCCAAGATTGCAGCGTCTGGAGCAAGTGCTCGAATGGTAGGTGGGGCCTGATGGTAATTGGTGAACGAGCAAATACAATATAAAATTATTATTCATTACAATCATTATATTCAAGATGTGGGTGTGTGTTAATTTGATTATTCATACGCCATTATAGATTCAATTTTACATTAGATAAATTTTGTCAGTAGATATGTTATATATATTTATATAATTTTTATATGGCTGTTTGACTGCTATGTTTCACTTCATTTCGATCATTTCTTTAATGCTGAATTATATATGGTAGTTAGAGCATACATTGACAATGGCAATTGCTAATGGTAAAAATGGGGAAAGTTATAATTAGCCAATAAGAAAAAATAAAAAATTGTTGATTTGGTTGTGTGATAATTTAAATAAACATACGCCATTATTGATTTTTCAATGTTAAATGAAACAAATAAGAGATGTAGATATACAGATGTGGTTGTGTGTTAATTTAAATAAACATACGCCATTATTGATTTTTCAAATTTAAATGAATTGTATATGGGAGTAAGAGCATTCATTGACAATGGTAATCAGGGACGGTCCTAGCAATTTTGGCGCCCGCCGCACTTTTGAAATTTTGCGCCCTTCTTGTTTATGTATACAGGGTGTCCTAAGTTCGGATGCAGGCATTTTTCCAGTTGATAGGTCTTGCTGAGAAACGAAAAAAATCGTAAGGCGCGGGGCGGGAATTTTGGTTCTAATATCAACGAGTGAGAAGAAATACTTTGTTTAGGTCAAGTGACTTGTTTCCTATTTGTGGTCATAATTCACGAAATTCTTGGTCGTTTCGAATTATTTTGCATTCATTGGAAAGATAATCAATCAGTATTTGCTTTGATACTTAAACTGTATAGATCGGTCCAGTGATGCCAAAAATATGGTACATCAAATTCAAATTTTCATAGAAAAAATTGCTAAATTCTGAGTTCAAGATTAATATCTCAAAACTTTAACCTATTTTTTTAAATTTTCTTTATTTAAAATATTATCCAATGAATAGCCTTTCATTAGTATTTTATTTTATTCAATTATCTGTCGTGGATTTCGAGTTATGGAAAAATATGTAACTGTGGGCTCTACCAATTTAATATATAATATATATACATAATATATTTTATAATTGAATAAAATATATGCTGGCAAAATGCCTGCACCCGAACTTAGGACACCCTGTATGTTCTTTTCAACGCCACCCAAGAGGTAAAACTTGATAGACGCGTTTCTTTTTAATGAGGGTTCCCCCGTAGGAGATAATTTTTTTTTCAATATTGCACTCATTTCGAATATTCAAAAAGAAAAATCTTATTAATTTTTGTTATGCAATAAAAATACGCGTTAAAAAAAACCAAATATAATTTTTGAAAAACAATAACTTAATTTAAAATAATTTTATATTATTCATATATAATTTTTTGAACTTGCATGCAAATATTTACTGATAAACCCTCTACCATGTATAAAAAAAATTATTCAAACATGCAAAATAAAAATGCAAATATGTAATAGGGTATTTCATCTGGTTTTTAATGAATTTTAAATATGACTTGCACGTTGAACGGTTAAAAACGTAAAACAATAAAAAAAAAGTTTAGAATATTTCACATCGTTTAATGGCTAAAATTTAAGATAATAAGTTACCCTCCTACATAAAAAAATTCAAAATTTAAATTTTTAAAAAGTTTTTAATATCATTAAAATTTTGAATATCATACTTAGAGCACACAGTGTACAAAATAGTGTAAATAATATGAAATATAATAAGTTATAGTCGGCGACACAAAATTATATTCTACATCTTATTTCGTTGAAAGAATGTAATTTATAGAAAAAGATGTAGAATATAATTTATACATTGGGTTGAAAATAATATTAATTACTAAAAATGTTTTAAAATATCTATTTTTTTTTTCAAACAAAATCTCTTGAGTAGTACATATATCAAATATCATCTAGATTATATAGAAGCAAACGACTAAAATGCTGTAAAATTTCTCACACAAAAATTATTATCAAATATCATATCAGTTTGTCTTATTTAACGTCGGGTACTGTGCAATTGTATATATAACATTAAAGTAACAACATTACGATGTATTTTTTGATAAAGTACATAGTATATGATATAAAAACAAAAACAATAAGTTCCTATTCGCTTTTCCTTGATACTACAAATAATACCACATGACAAATAAATTGCAACAACAAAATATTTTGAGCAAAACAATATATATACACTCGATTATGTACACTTCTAAATATCAAAGCACATAGAAAAAAGAAAAGAAAGAGAATGAAAGAAATAACGATTATAGTAAAGTCTGTACGTGTACAGCATGATACCAATGATACCACAAACAATAAACATACGTATAATGATACACATTAATTTGTACATACAATTGTGTATACCTAACCATTGAAAGCACTAAATTAAAAATATAAATAATTATAAAAATTGATGCGTTGGAGCAAATTTTCTAGGTGCTCCATTCTAACGCATACCTCATAGAAAAAACTAAATAATATTTGTATGCGATGCTTTCTGTTTTAATATGTAGATATTAAATTTTTGTCATGCGTTGGAGCAGATAATTTTAGTGCTCCATTACAATGTATTTATGAATTTAGATTTAGACTGTTTGCTTTGCAGTCTAATAAATAGAAATAATAATCAATCGAATTATCGAATTATGTTGCTTTTGAATATGGATAGACAAGACAGACAATATACATAAATGATAATAGATGTTTGAATATTTACATATAGATATACGAGTATATGGGGATGGGATATAGGAATATAAGAACTTATATCTACATATTATCACAGACAATATATTGTCTGTGATATTATGTATACAGTATACGTATATTCAAATGTAGTACATTTACATATAATTTTAATATGTATATCATACTTATATAAGAATGATTTTATATTTTACTTTTAATTTTTTTTAATATCATTTTGGATTTGGCTCTCCATTCCCATATTGTACATACTCATAAAAATTACATATAAAAAAAAAATTTTGAATTTTTTTCTAAATTTGATATAATTTCATATATCATTAATGGTCCAGAACACATAGATAGTAACATATAGAAATAAGAAATGTAGTTTTGTATTATTTGCATAAGTCAAATATTTTTTTTTTGAATAGTTATATAAAAAGTTTTATAAATATATGTAGATTATTATTGGCGCCCCAAGATTGCAGCGGGCGGAGAAAGTGCTCCAATGGTAGGTGCGGCCCTGATGGTAATTGGTGAACGAACATATACAATATATAATTATTATTCATTACAATCATTATATTCATGATGTGGGTGTGTGTTAATTTGATTATTCATACGCCATTATAGATTCAATTTTACATTAGATACGCCATTATTGATTGTTCAAATTTAAATGAAATAAATAAGAGATGTAGATATATATATAATTTTTATATGGCTGTTTGACCGCTATGTTTCTTTTATATCGATCATTTCCTTATTACTGAATTTTATATGTGAGCAAGAGCATACATTGATAATGGAAATTGTTGTACGAGCAAATACAATTTAAATATATATTTTATATTGTAATAGTATACAATGATCATTCCCAGTAGTGTATGGAAGTAATTCTAGAATCGGTTCGGGAATCAATGGTTTAGATGATCCTGTACATCCTTTCCATTACTTAAATGCAATTTCTTTTAATTTTTTTTATATCCGGTTGTTGACTACACTTGTTCATTTTCTTATTCACCCGATAATACAGTTCATAGTCGATCATATAGGCCCAACATGAAACGAAATGAAAATGCTTATGAACTGCATCATTGCCAGTCCAAGTTTTTTTTTCAAAATTTTGAAAATTTTAAATTTAATCACAAGATCTATTTAATGAATTTTAATACAAAAATTATAAGTCCCAAAATTCTAAAATTTCTAAATTCCCTACCATAAATAACCACATGTGGAAATATCTTTTAGATATTCATAGAATCTTTCATAATTGTATAAGATATTTTGTACTTTACACATACATGTAAAGTTATCGTTTCAATTCCCATCTTTTACATAAAAACCCCACTCATATTTTTCCAATAAGCAAAATGCATCTATTGTTTTGGCGGAATATAAAAACACACCACGCGCTCGATTCGCTCCTTTTTTCTTGGGATTCTAAAGTGCAAGGGCAACCTATGCCAAAAAAATAATTTGTAGTCAAGTGCCGGTAACATGTAAAATTCAACATTTTTTTTTAAATTAAAAATTCAGAAAAAGTTACCTAACACGTGTAGTATTTTGTCGAATTCCAAAATTAATTTTATCATTC
The DNA here is from genome assembly GCA_951394055.1 of Villa cingulata. Classification (NCBI taxonomy): domain Eukaryota; kingdom Metazoa; phylum Arthropoda; class Insecta; order Diptera; family Bombyliidae; genus Villa; species Villa cingulata. The sequence continues at coordinate 25,790,714 of OX596019.1, read as the reverse complement.
ATTATAACAAAAAAAAAAAAGAAAAAAAAAAAAGAAATTTTTACAAAAATCATACTATTTTAAAAATATAAAATAAAAATTTAACAATAATGTCTACTTTTTTTTAAAAGAGAAAATATGTGTGATTTTTTAAAGTTATAATTATTATTTCATGTTGAAAAAAAAAAAAAAAAGATAAAAAAAAAAAATATGTGAATGTGTTAACATAAAATTTATAAATTAAGTAATGAATTTTGTTTAAATATTTAATTAACGATCCGATTAAATTTATTATAAAATAATTGTGATTAACTATAAGTAGTACATATATTTGATTGTAATTTATACAGAAAAATATTCAAAAGGAAATTACATATTTTTGCTATAATAAAATTTTGAATATTTTCATATTACAATAATTAATATATGTGTAAATACATATATAGCAAATTCGTTAAGTGGCCGGTAATAGGGATTGTTACCCTATTCAAATACAAATAAATTTTAAAATAAAACCAAAAAAAAAAAAAAAAAAAAAAAAATATATATAAAATGAATAAAAACAATAATGTTCAATAAGATAATGTAATTAAATATAAGAAAGAAAAAAAAAATATAATTATAAAAATCAACAGCAAATAACCAAACAATTATAACAACAATAAGTTTATAATTCAAACAAGATAAATTTAACAAACAACACAGCAATTACAATTAACAATAAATTTGTTTTATCATTATTAATATATTTTCATTTTAATTGCCTAAAATATTTTAAAACTAGTAACTACATAGTGTATTAAAACATACAAAAAAAAAAAAAAAAAAAAAAAATCAAACAGCACAAAATATAACATAAAATAAAAGTTAGGTCTGGAATAGAAATAAAATAAGATATCATCTACAACTGCAACTACTACAACAGATGCACCTGGAACTTCAACAACAACTTTAAATCATACAGTTAAATCATAATAAATCATCATCAGCATTAACCTCATCATCTGCATCATTATAATCTACATCCACTTAAAACATCATTAAAATCATCACTTACGATAACATCATCAACATCCACCACTACTTCATCACTATCACGGTAAGCGCGCCAACGATTTATTTTTATTTTATTTTAAATTTATAATAACCAAAATAGGGGCCCCCATCATCAAAGAAAAAAAAAAAAAAAAGAAAAAAAAATATGAAAATGAATGAATTTAAAAATTTAAGATATTGATAAAGACATACAGTTTACATATACAAACAATGTATCCATACATATTATACTATATTTTATCATAATTTGTACTACTATTACTAATATTAATATTATTATTATTATTATTATTATTCATCATAATTACTGATCTTAATTCCTACCCATAAAAATAATATAATATACGGTTTAAATATTATCGATATTCTTATTTTAATCCTATTATTATTTTGGTCATTAAAATAACACACGTTTTATTAAAAAAAAAAAAGAGAAAAAAAAAAAAGAAAAAAAAAATAAGGATTTTGAACCTATAATACAATATGATTAATGGTAATGGTAATAATAATATAAGTACACAATACAAAATTTATAATTAAATTATAAATACGAAAGATAATTGTCTAAATAATTTTATGAGACAACGGAATATGCTAATTTAGCAAGAATAGTAAAGTAAGAAAAATTAAAAAAAAAAAAAATAAGATTGAAAATTTAATATTATAACAAACATTATGAATAATTGTTATTTATAGTACGTAATAATAATAAAACCATACTATAACTTTCACGCTATTACTTTGGATAACATAAGGATTTTGGTGTAATTCTAAATAGATTTAAAAAAAAAAAAAGAAAAAAAAAAGAAAAAAACAATATTACGTATGTAAATTTTAGACGTTGTCTTATAAACTTAGATTGAGAATTTCATGTTTTAAATAAAATGTATTGGTAAACTATAGAAATTCTGGCTTTTGTTTCGCATTCCCCCTGACAGCACCAATTCAATAATGTGATCTTTTGTTATTCTTTCGCCATTGCTTATAAAGGATGGGAACTTAGTTTTTCAGCGAACTAAGTTTAATTGAGGTGGGTTAGTCCCTATCATCGTTGGGCGAGGCATTCTTTTTTTTATTTTCAGGACCAACGATGCTAGTAGCTGTATTCTTGGACCAGAGCGGGGCCATAATTTCAGTTTCAACGGTGTGGGTGCAGCATTTTTTTTTGTTTAAATCGATATGGAGCATTCTAAGTAGAAAGATTTCTCACCCTTCTACTGCTTCACGGCTACGAATAAACAAAAGAGAGATGGATAGTGGCAAACTCACGCCCCATCCGGCGAGCTAGCACCGTGCTAGCCAACTAGCGTAGCCGCCACTTCCACCATCCATCATCTCAAGACGTAAGTATGACGTCATGTGTGTGGTACTTAATTTTTACAAGTACGATCCGGCCCTGTGTATAATAATCATTATACACAATATATTACAATTGGTGTGGTATGTTGTATGCAGTGTGAGGTCAGGGTGGGCTTCCATCTCTCATTAGGATGGAAGATACTGCCATGACGTCACACAGCATATATACATCCATATATATAAACAACCATTTTTTTTGATTTTTTTGTAAATTTTCTTTATTACAGGTTTACAATGGTCGTAGTACTATAGTAGTACACACATAATGTACATATATTACAAAATGGCGCCCAAGTTTTTTGGTATTTTCGTGGACACAGATCTACGGATCTGTGTCACATTTAGTCCTTCACGGACAAACTTTGGTGGTCTTCGTACATTCGTATGAATGTACAAAATTTCTCTTTGTTGTTTAGTACAACACTTTGTTCCTTTACGGAAAATTTTTTTTTCTGCACCTTTGTTAGCATAGGCTAACACTTAATGTCCTTTACGGACTATACACCGTCATTCTTTTATCTTTTTATTCTGTTTTGGAATTTTGGGTTGAGCAACTTCGAAGTTGTTTTGATCATTCATCTACCTGATTGGCTTACCACTTTGTAGTGTTCGAGCTGCAAAGTTGGGTACCAGGTTGATGTTTGATCAAAGCTTCTTTGAGGTCATGCAACCCAAAAGTTTCCAAGTTGTTGGTTGACTTGTTAACGCATTCGCGTGGCGATGTGTGATTGACAGGATTACTGTTGACTACCATTTGAATAACTTAATAGTGGATTCAATTGGGTTCCAGTAATCGTGTCAATCACATACCATCACGACGGTCACATGTCTGGATATGGAAGTTATGGGTCAATTCTGATGGGCTTACCACTCCGTGGTTTCGAACTACGATGTTGGGTACCAGAATTGAACCTCATACTTTCTGATATCCCCTCGTAAACTTATAGACATTGACACATTTGTGTTACAATTCAAACCATATATTTTGTCCGCTCTACATTTAACGTAGCATACTTTCTTATATAGCCTCGTTTTCTATATAAATAAAATTTTTTTTTCTCTCATGGTCTGAAGTTCTGAAAGGGAGAGAGTTGAAGCAAAAGCCAATTTTAATGAATTATTATTGTTTTGATTTTTTTTATTATTTTTTTGAAGCACTACATAACTTCAATTTTTTTTTGAAAATTTCTTTTTGAAGTCGTCAATTCTTCTATATAACTTCGTCAACTTTTAATTATATTGAAAATTTATGTTCGCGTATCGTACGAGCTTGAGCAAATCTGCAGTATACGTTATTTAGCTTTATGCATTTTGTGTTTTCTTAGAATTTTTATATGAAATATTTTGCCTTAAGTTCTGCGTAACAATTAAAATTTTAGCATCTGAATTGTCGTCATTCTAGCCTTGCCTTTAACTTTTTTATCTCTGATGTTCATTTTAAATACTGTTGAGGTGCATACACAACTATAAAGCGTTGCTGCTGCGTTATAGTCTTTCGTAATTGGAATTTGTTTTTGCAACCTTATTTTTTTTTATGGTCAGTGAGTTAGCATATGCACTCAACATGTATTTTGTCATGTCTTATGTTTCACTTATAATGTAACGTTGACGCGCGCGTAAAGTTTTGCTGCTTTTACATTGTGTATACAGCAAAGTCGCATTTCATATATTTTATATACATTTTAAATGTATTATATGGTGATATAGTACCCTGTTGGGACATATCACACAGTCAACGACAAAAGTACAGGTCCACCAATTTATAATAAAGGACATTTAAAATTTTGTTGTTTTATTTGATTTTTTTATATATAAAATTTATCGTACAATTTTTTATCGCGTCAATATATTTTCAATATAAATTATATGCAAATAAATTTTCTTTTCAGCAGTGAGAGTTGATAAAGTGTATAAGGTGAAATATGGATTACAGTGATTTTTTTTTTGGGACATGTAATTTTTTTAATTAATGCATTAAATTTTATATACGGTGCGCGACACATAAAACGGTATTTCATAATTCGAAATAAATTGAAAATTGTTTTTTAACTTGTATCTATAACAATTTAATACGGGTCTTTGGTATACTGTGCCAAAAGTATCGGGACACTTCATTTTTTTTTGAAAATTTTTTTTTGATAAAATTTTTTTTACATTATTCGATACCAGTTTTTTATGAAATTTTATTATAGTGTGCGCGTTATGTGACGACTTTGCCTATTAAATTAATTTTTCAAACAAATTATATTCGGACGTTTCGTTATTGAAAATTTTTTTTTATATGTACACATAGGTTGGTTTGAGTAATTAGTTCATTTCGGGTCAATCGTTTTTGGAACTATATATTGTTATAGTGAAGTCTATAAGTACCGGGACACATAAAATTTTTTTTGAAATTTTTTTTTGTACGTATCATTAAAATTTTACCTTTTCTTTGAATTTTTTTTATAGTGCGCGTCATATATACCGATACTACTCATATTGAATGAACGTTGATATATGTATATTAAATTACGGAATTTATTATATCTGAAATATTTTTTTTTGATTTTTTTTTGGCATCTTAAGAGTAGTGAATTTTTTTATATAACCTATTCGGGTCACATATAATTCGAATTTTTTTTATATATTCTGCGATATAAGTAACGGGTCATCTTGATATTAAACTATCAAAATTTTTTTATTGCACCATCAATTCGCGATTACATTTATAACGGACAACTAATATAGGAATTTTTTTTTACCCTTCAGTCAAAAGTATCGGGACGTTAAAAAATTTTTCTTTTTTGAATTTTTTTTCTTTTTTCGATTCTATTTCGACAATTGGTCATATTGTACGCGACGTATACATCGTATCATCATAAAATAAATTAAATTGAATAATCGTTTCCTTGCCTTACATAGTCCAGTTCGGTATTTCGTATATTAATTCGTTTTTTTTTAAATTTTTTTTTTTTGACAGTATAATCCGTTTTTCTTTATACAGTCTGCGTCATAAATAGCGATCTGTAATAAAATCTTTTGCACGAATTTTTTTTATGATAATTTTTTTTAACTTTTCATATCGTATCTATTGAAATTAAGAATCTGACGTGTATCGAGATATTCTAAACATTTTGACTTACATTTCCGAAGTATTACATAAATAAAATCTCAATTAATTATCGTATCATAGTGATTTTTTTTTTCTTTCATATTCATACACAATTTAGTTTGTTTCGTTTCGAGTCATATATACAAACAATTTTATAGTCAAAGTCAAAAGTATCGGATCCTACTATTTTTTTTTACAAATAATTACCAATTGTGAATTTTTTTTTAATTAAATATAATTGTAAATTTCAAGTTATTTAAAAATTTTTTTTGTTAACGGACAGAATTTAAAATTTTTTGGTACGGTACAACAGAAGTGATTTGTCTTCTGAAATTTTTTTGAATTTTTATATAAACCGAACGCGATTATAAATAATTTTTTTTCTCAAATTTCAAAAATTACCAGACGTAGAATTAATTCTTTTGTCCCAAAATATAGTGATTGTGTATTAATGATATCATATTAAGTGAGGTGTAAAAGTGCATACTTCGTTCGTAGATGTCAGTACGGGCTTATAATAAAAAGAAATTTAAAACATCGGGTCACAATTACAACACCAGAGGTAGAAATTTGGAATTGGAAATGGCAGTGGGAACAGTTAATAGAGATTCAAACGCAATGGAAGATGTAGCTGGAGGTGAAGAATCCTTGGCGTCCCCTATGACGACAGCACCTGTGGTTACAACAGGCCCATCTCAGTCATCAGATGCAACATTTAGAGGTTTTGATCAAGATTCGGGATTGATGCCGGAGATGTCAGACCCTGACTTTAATTGGATGAGGCCCGGAACGTCTCGAGTCGTACATTCACCTGTTGCTGCATCCTCGAACATCAACGTTATTGTCTCCACAGGTCCAGCACAACAGCTTTCCTTACCTCTGTATACATCGTCCACAGGAGCGGTCCCAAAACAAAGTCAAATTATACACTCGCGTCGACAAGTCGATTTCAACCCATCCTTTAATCATCACCAACATATCGAACAGGACTCTGGAGTGTTTTCGGACATGCCAGCCACAGATAATTGGCCGTTATCAATGTCTCTTCCCGTACGCCAAGTTCATATTCCTTCAACAGGTAATAATGGAAATGTTAATGTGTCATTGGGTATGTTTCAACGCTCTCCTCATCCTCCGTTATCTTTATCTACTGGAGCAACAAATAGGAGAAGTCAGCACAACCCAAACACACATGTCACATTTTCAAACCCACATCCTGTTCAATCAATAGGTACACCAACGCGACATTATGAGGAGGAAGATCATCCGAATTACACTCAACGTTCAACATATGACCAGAGAAGACAACAAATTAATCAACAATTTAGTATTCCATCGCAGAGTCAACGAAGTCAAGAAGCATTCTTGTACTCACCATTGTCCCAAACAAGTCATCCATTACAAAATGTAAATTTTTCAAACAGACTTCAACAACGTCCACATGTAGTACAGAGATCAAATGTTAATCACAAGTCAGTGATGAATTCATGGACTATCTCGTATTCTGGTTTTGCAGATCCGTTGCCTTGTGAAGAGTTTTTGTTTCGAGTTGAAACACTGGCACGTCGATATGCAATATCAGACAGAGAATTATGTACAAACATTCATGTGTTGTTGAAGGATAAAGCATCTGACTGGTACTGGACTCAGTTCTGTCGTGATGCCATTGAGTTTACGTGGGATGAATTTAAACGAAGTTTTATCAATTACTATCAACGGTTAACTTCAGATTTTGAGATAGTAGGAGCAATGATGAATACCAGACAAGGCAATACGAGCTTTGATGACTTTGTTCAGAAATTAATCGTGTATAGGAATCAGATGAGGAATCCAATGCCTGAGGTTGATCTTATTAATATAATAAGAGACAACATGGATACACGGTTAGCACAAATGACCTTCACTGCACCTGTTTTGACGCTTCAACAGTTGAGAGAAGTCTGTAGGAGAGCTGAGAGATATTTAGCTACCCAGACCAATAGGATTCGTCAAACATATCGTCCTCGAGTGAATGAAATTAATACTTGGAATCCTCAGGATGCATATTATAATTTTGAAAATGATATAGAATCAATGAATACATGTACAACTGTTCGAACAGATGCAGAACTATTACCAAATGCGATTTGTAATTATGAGGTAGAGAATGCTGAAGTAGATGAGGTTGCCAATGGTAGATCTCGAGCGATTTGTTGGAATTGTCGTCGAATGGGACATTAATTCCAAGATTGTCCTGAGAACTATCGTCGACTATTTTGTTTTAAATGCGGATGTCCTGACACTACGTCACCTCGATGTCCAAAGTGTACGGGAAACAGAGTTCCGAGTGGACAGCGGAACGGGACGTCCCACTCGACGATGAATCCCGTGAGTCAGGTGGATCGACCATCGAATCAGCCTCCTCGACTTCAGCTGACTCCCAAATAATTAGCAATATAAAACAACCAGATGTGACAAAACAACCGGACGCGACAAAATTAAATGAACCTGATGTGACTATTTTAAAACCTGACTCGTCAAATGTTAATAATAAAGAAAATGATGCAAAAATGTTGATTATAAATAGAGAAGAGAATGTTTTTGAGCGAAAGTTAAAACCCATTATACCATGGCATGTTAGATGGTATAATTATCTTCAAGTTCGTGAGAAAATATTCAATGTATCAGAAATGAATTGTCATAAACGAGCTGTTAGATTGAGAAAATTTCGTACGTTCAGAAGAGAAATAAGGAAGAGAAAGAAAACATGTGTGGCTGGTCTAGTACGCTATCCCTGCGACGATCGCCCCTATGCGAAAGTCAAAGTCGCAGATGTAGAAATTGTAGGTTTATTAGACAGTGGTGCTAGTATTTCATGTTTAGGTCGACAAGCGAACAAATTGGTTGAAAAATTAAATGTCGAAGTCATTTCTCTCTCTGAATCAGTAGCAACAGCTGATGGCAATAATCAAAGAATAGAAGGATACATTGAAGTACCAGTAACATTTATGGGAGTTACACATATGATGAAGCTGCATATAGTTCCAACTTTACGGCAACAGATGTATTTAGGAATCGACTTCTGGAAGAGGTTCAAGATCGCACCAGATGTGATATCGGAGTTATCTTTAAAGGATATAAATCCTAAATGTGAAGTTAACATTATGCATGAGTTAACTGTTTCGCAGTCTGAAAGATTAGAAGTGGTAAAGTCAAAGTTTCCGTCCTTCGCGAAAATGGGACTGGGAAAGACCGATATGGAGGAGCATGTCATTGACACGGGAGATGCAGAGCCGATAAAACAAAAACATTATCCGGTCTCGCCTGCCATACAAAAATTAATGTATGAAGAACTTGACCGAATGCTCTCTCTCGGTGTCATTGAAGAATCTAACAGCCCCTGGAATTCCCCAGTCGTTCTTGTTCGGAAACCTGGAAAAGTACGCCTATGTTTGGACTCGCGAAAAGTTAACGAAGTTACGAAAAAGGATGCATACCCCCTACCACACATTGCAGGTTTACTAAGTCGGTTACAAGATACTCGATATATATCAAGTATTGACTTGAAAGACGCATTCTGGCAGATCCCTCTTGAAAAGCAATCTCGTGAAAAGACTGCTTTTACAGTTCCAGGTCGTCCTTTATACCAATTTACAGTTATGCCATTCGGGTTGTGTAATGCACCTCAACGTATGTGTCGTTTGATGGACAAAGTTATCCCAGGTCGTATACGGGAACATGTGTTCGTTTATTTAGACGATTTGTTAGTCGTATCACCTGATTTTGATACACATTTGTCTTTATTGGAAGAAGTTGCTTGGCATCTTCGAAAATCTGGTTTAACCATAAATGTTGAAAAGAGTAAATTTTGTGTGAAAGAAGTTAAATACTTAGGTTATATTGTTGGTAACGGAGTTCTTAAAACAGATCCTGGTAAGATTGAGGCCATTCGTGATTTTCCTTTGCCTAAAACGGCAAAACAGTTGAGAAGATTTTTGGGTATGACTGGATGGTACCAACGATTCGTCGCGAACTATGCAAGTATAGCTGCTCCTTTAACGGATGCACTAAAGACTTGCAAGTCAGGATTCTGTATTTCCCCTGAAGCTGAGGATTCATTTGAAAAATTGAAGACAGCACTCTGCGAAGCACCAGTTTTGGCCACCCCAGAGTTTGCTCGTCATTTTTATATACAGTGCGATGCCTCCACAACCGGTGTTGGTGGTGTGTTATTTCAAAAATTTGATGATGATTCGGAAAAGCCCATCGCTTACTTTTCAAAGAAGTTAAATTCGGCTCAGAGGAACTACAGCATCACTGAATTAGAGTGCTATGCTGCAGTATTATGTGTTAAAAAGTTTCGTGCGTACGTTGAAGGTCATCCCTTTACAATAATCACTGATCATTCAAGTTTGAAATGGCTTATGAACCAAACCGATCTGAGTGGTAGATTAGCGCGATGGAGTTTGAAGTTGCAGGGTTTCGACTTTTCGATTGAGCATCGTAAAGGTACTTTGAATGTGGTTCCCGATGCCCTGTCACGTATGTATTCCGACGAACTCAGTTCTGGAGTTTTGAATGGAGCTGAAGTTGATCTCAATTCTCCATATTTTTCTTCGGAAGAGTATGAAGAGTTGAAATCAACTATCATCAGCAATCAGGATAAACTTCCAGATCTGTGTGTCGTCGACGGTTATGTGTACAGGCGCACAACGCCACGTTCAGGGGACCCAGATGCTGATGACCTAACGTGGAAATTATGGGTACCAATCGAATTGTCGAATGATATTATTGAACAACACCATTCTCCATCGAATTGCTCCCACGGAGGATTCCATAAAACATTATATCGTGTCAGACAGTATTATTATTGGCCAGGTATGGTTACCCAGATAAGAGATTATGTAGACAATTGCCAAGTATGTAAAGAATCAAAAGATACAACTTAAATTCTAAGACCTCCAATGGGTAAACAAATCGAATCGTCTAGACCATTTCAATTCCTGTACATCGACTTCTTAGGTCCATACCCCCGTACGAAATCTGGTAATATAGCTATTCTGACAGTCCTTGATGCGTTTAGCAAGTTTGTATTTTTAGAACCTCTAAAAGCTGAAACTGCAGCAAATGTGTGCAAGTTCCTTGAAGATGTAATATTTTCTACATATGGAGTGCCTGAGACAATTTTTACTGATAACGGTAAACAATTTGTATCAAAAACGTTCCAGGATCTTCTGAATGTTTATGGAATTAAACATGTTCGTACAGCAGTACATTCTCCACATCCTAATGCAGCTGAGAGAGTAAACCGATCTGTGTTATCTGCATTAAGAGCATACATAAAGGATGATCACAGCTCTTGGGATGTTTATCTTCCCAAGATAGCTTGCGCTTTGCGTACTTCGGTCCACCAGTCCATCGGTGTAAATCCCTATTATGTGCTCTTCGGACAACACATGGCACGACATGGATCTGTTTACCCTCTCATCAAAAATTTGGGCATGGATGTAGAGGTTGTACCTGCTGATGCTAAGATAGAATTGATCCGTAAACGAGTCTTAGAGAAATTGTCTCAAGCACACCATCGTCATACAAATATTTATAACACACGTTGTCGTCCAGTTAAATATGTCCCAGGTCAAGAAGTCTATAGAAGAATTTTCTCTCTTAGTAATATGGCCCAAGGTAGAAACGCTAAACTGGACAGCAGATTTGCTAAAGCTCGCATCGTAAAATCAGTCGGTAATAGTCAATACGAATTAGAAGATATGAAGGGTAAACCATTAGGGGTTTATCATGCAAAAGACATTCGTCAATAGTAAAATGATTTATTGTACATACATGTTGCCTTATTGGAGATTATGAGTGGTGGAAATTGTTTAAAATTTTTCTATTATATTTCAGTGTGTATTTTTTTTTCTCTTTCTTTCTTCTTTCAATTTTTTTTGTGTTGTATAGCTAACAATAATGGTGTTAGAGTTATATATATATTCATTTCTTTCAGTTTAACTAATGATGTGTGCGATTTTATCCTATCGAGTGCTTCTTGTTCTATAAGCCTAGAACATACACTAATCTCACCGGAACGGTAGAACTACTACATCTCATTAGTGTAACTAGCTTCCACTGGCCGGTGTGTAAGAATGAAAAGTAAGCAATGTGCGAGAATCATCCATACCTAAATTTTTTTATTTCCAAGCGTGTTGCCTAAAATTATTTTTGTGTTGTAAGAACACACCACTTACCTTCAGTTTACGAACTGCACCTTTTTTCTCTTTGCGCATTGCCCGTCTAGCCCAGCTTTCCTTGTTTTCAACTGAGACTCTTAATCTCAGGGTCATGGGACTTCCCCACGTTGGGCGCTTCCTTAAATATTTTCAAACATAGCAGCCTCACCCTTTTCAGCCTCTTTCTTCAGGCAAGCCTTCTAACGAGCCTGCTATGTAATGTGAGGGTACTATTTTTTTTGTGTGTGACTGTAATCAGTCACACCATATTTTCTTCTATTCTTAATTATGTGTACCTAACAGTACACATAATTACCTTTCAAAAGGCCCAAGTGTTGTTTTGCGCAACAATACAACTATTTGCTTAACACGCGCATAATTTTTCTCATTGTTCTTATACAAAAATAAGAATAAGATAAGAACTGCATGTATTATGCACGTGATTCCAATGTATTTCCAGACCATTCCATTTTTTTTGTCAAATTGTTACAAATACATGGTCAAGGTTAGCATATTATTCCATTCCCCTATATACTATTTGAATTATGCCCACACATATACATTTTCTATTATAAATTTTAATGGCCGCCCCCATACATGTATTCCCATACAAACAATATGCACATATACATGCGCATTTTATTTAAATTTTATTTAAAATTTTAATGGCCGCGCACGCATACATATATATTCTCTCAATTTTTCTATTATATTTCAATATCTTCCCCATGTTCTCATTAATTCCATTTTCATATCTATTTCACATATCAGACTGTTCCTCAAACGTCAAAAGTTGTATGGCCACCCTAAATGGTTGTTTTCATAGGTTTTAAATTTCTATGTTTTTATTTCAAAAATTTAAAAATTTTCCATTTATATCATAATTCCTGATCCACTTATAGATGTTTACCAAGAATTACTACTAATTTAATGTTTAGATGATCCTGTACATCCTTTCCATTACTTAAATGCAATTTCTTTTAATTTTTTTTATATCCGGTTGTTGACTACACTTGTTCATTTTCTTATTCACCCGATAATACAGTTCATAGTCGATCATATAGGCCCAACATGAAACGAAATGAAAATGCTTATGAACTGCATCATTGCCAGTCCAAGTTTTTTTTTCAAAATTTTGAAAATTTTAAATTTAATCACAAGATCTATTTAATGAATTTTAATACAAAAATTATAAGTCCCAAAATTCTAAAATTTCTAAATTCCCTACCATAAATAACCACATGTGGAAATTTCTTTTAGATATTCATAGAATCTTTCATAATTGTATAAGATATTTTGTACTTTACACATACATGTAAAGTTATCGTTTCAATTCCCATCTTTTACATAAAAACCCCACTCATATTTTTCCAATAAGCAAAATGCATCTATTGTTTTGGCGGAATATAAAAACACACCACGCGCTCGATTCGCTCCTTTTTTCTTGGGATTCTAAAGTGCAAGGGCAACCTATGCCAAAAAAATAATTTGTAGTCAAGTGCCGGTAACATGTAAAATTCAACTTTTTTTTTTAAATTAAAAATTCAGAAAAAGTTACCTAACACGTGTAGTATTTTGTCGAATTCCAAAATTAATTTTATCATTCATTATAACAAAAAAAAAAAAATAAATTTTTACAAAAATCATACTATTTTAAAAATATAAAATAAAAATTTAACAATAATGTCTACTTTTTTTTAAAAGAGAAAATATGTGTGATTTTTTAAAGTTATAATTATTATTTCATGTTGAAAAAAAAAAAAAAAAGATAAAAAAAAAAATATGTGAATGTGTTAACATAAAATTTATAAATTAAGTAATGAATTTTGTTTAAATATTTAATTAACGATCCGATTAAATTTATTATAAAATAATTGTGATTAACTATAAGTAGTACATATATTTGATTGTAATTTATACAGAAAAATATTCAAAAGGAAATTACATATTTTTGCTATAATAAAATTTTGAATATTTTCATATTACAATAATTAATATATGTGTAAATACATATATAGCAAATTCGTTAAGTGGCCGGTAATAGGGATTGTTACCCTATTCAAATACAAATAAATTTTAAAATAAAACCAAAAAAAAAAAAAAAAAAAAAAAAAATATATATATATAAAATGAATAAAAACAATAATGTTCAATAAGATAATGTAATTAAATATAAGAAAGAAAAAAAAAATATAATTATAAAAATCAACAGCAAATAACCAAACAATTATAACAACAATAAGTTTATAATTCAAACAAGATAAATTTAACAAACAACACAGCAATTACAATTAACAATAAATTTGTTTTATCATTATTAATATATTTTCATTTTAATTGCCTAAAATATTTTAAAACTAGTAACTACATAGTGTATTAAAACATACAAAAAAAAAAAAAAAAAAAAAATCAAACAGCACAAAATATAACATAAAATAAAAGTTAAGTCTGGAATAGAAATAAAATAAGATATCATCTACAACTGCAACTACTACAACAGATGCACCTGGAACTTCAACAACAACTTTAAATCATACAGTTAAATCATAATAAATCATCATCAGCATTAACCTCATCATCTGCATCATTATAATCTACATCCACTTAAAACATCATTAAAATCATCACTTACGACAACATCATCAACATCCACCACTACTTCATCACTATCACGGTAAGCGCGCCAACGATTTATTTTTATTTTATTTTAAATTTATAATAACCAAAATAGGGGCCCCCATCATCAAAGAAAAAAAAAAAAAAGAAAAAAAAATATGAAAATGAATGAATTTAAAAATTTAAGATATTGATATAGACATACAGTTTACATATACAAACAATGTATCCATACATATTATACTATATTTTATCATAATTTGTACTACTATTACTAATATTAATATTATTATTATTATTATTATTATTATTCATAATTACTGATCTTAATTCCTACCCATAAAAATAATATAATATACGGTTTAAATATTATCGATATTCTTATTTTAATCCTATTATTATTTTGGTCATTAAAATAACACACGTTTTATTAAAAAAAAAAAGAGAAAAAAAAAAAGAAAAAAAAAATAAGGATTTTGAACCTATAATACAATATGATTAATGGTAATGGTAATAATAATATAAGTACACAATACAAAATTTATAATTAAATTATAAATACGAAAGATAATTGTCTAAATAATTTTATGAGACAACGGAATATGCTAATTTAGCAAGAATAGTAAAGTAAGAAAAATTAAAAAAAAAAAAAAAATAAGATTGAAAATTTAATATTATAACAAACATTATGAATAATTGTTATTTATAGTACGTAATAATAATAAAACCATACTATAACTTTCACGCTATTACTTTGGATAACATAAGGATTTTGGTGTAATTCTAAATAGATTTAAAAAAAAAAAAAGAAAAAAACAATATTACGTATGTAAATTTTAGACGTTGTCTTATAAACTTAGATTGAGAATTTCATGTTTTAAATAAAATGTATTGGTAAACTATAGAAATTCTGGCTTTTGTTTCGCATTCCCCCTGACAGCACCAATTCAATAATGTGATCTTTTGTTATTCTTTCGCCATTGCTTATAAAGGATGGGAACTTAGTTTTTCAGCGAACTAAGTTTAATTGAGGTGGGTTAGTCCCTATCATCGTTGGGCGAGGCATTCTTTTTTTTATTTTCAGGACCAACGATGCTAGTAGCTGTATTCTTGGGCCAGAGCGGGGCCATAATTTCAGTTTCAACGGTGTGGGTGCAGCATTTTTTTTTGTTTAAATCGATATGGAGCATTCTAAGTAGAAAGATTTCTCACACTTCTACTGCTTCACGGCTACGAATAAACAAAAGAGAGATGGATAGTGGCAAACTCACGCCCCATCCGGCGAGCTAGCACCGTGCTAGCCAACTAGCGTAGCCGCCACTTCCACCATCCATCATCTCAAGACGTAAGTATGACGTCATGTGTGTGGTACTTAATTTTTACAAGTACGATACGGCCCTGTGTATAATAATCATTATACACAATATATTACAATTGGTGTGGTATGTTGTATGCAGTGTGAGGTCAGGGTGGGCTTCCATCTCTCATTAGGATGGAAGATACTGCCACGACGTCACACAGCATATATACATCCATATATATAAACAACCATTTTTTTTGATTTTTTTGTAAATTTTCTTTATTACAGGTTTACAATGGTCGTAGTACTATAGTAGTACACACATAATGTACATATATTACAGTTTGTACCTTGAAACTTTTGTTTTTCACTAATTTAATGTTTTTTAATTTAACTACTAATTTATTTGGTTTTCATGAGAAATTATTTTTTGCTATACTTTCATTTTATTTGATTTTCATGAGAAATAATTTTTTTTTTGAATTAATTATAAAAAATGTTATGAAGAAAATTCTAGATTTAAGTAGAGTAAATTTCTTTTATGTAAATTTTAAAAAATAAGTTCAGTTGGATTTTGTAACTCGTAGAATAAAGTTGTTTTTTTTTAAATCTAAACAATTAAAAATTGTTGACTTACATATTATCACAGACAATATAATGTTTGTGATAATATGTAGATATAAATTCTTATATTCCTATATCCCATCCCCATGTACTCGTATATCTATATATAAATATTCAAACATCTATTATCATTTATGTATATTCTCTGTCTTGTCTATCCATATTCAAAAGCAACATAATTCGATAATTCGATTGATTATTATTTCTATTTATTAGACAGCAAAGCAAACAGTCTAAATCTAAATTCATAAATACATTGTAATGGAGGAATGGAGCATAAAAATTATCTGCTCCAACGCATGAAAAAATTTTAATATCTACATATTAAAACAGAAAGCATCGCATACAAATATTATTTAGTTTTTTCTATGAGGTATGCGTTAGAACGGAGCACTTAGAAAATTTGCTCCAACGCATCAATTTTTATAATTTTTTATATTTATAATTTAGTGCTTTCAATGGTTAGGTATACACAAATGTATGTACAAATTAATGTGTTTGTAATACGTATGTTTATTGTTTGTGGTATCATTGGTATCATGCTGTACACGTACAGACTTTACTATAATCGTTATTTCTTTCATTCTCTTCCTTTTCTTATATTATTATTTAATAAAGGACCGTTATTTAATAAAGGATATAGATGGAATGCAATTAACACGTATTCCATATAAAGGTGTATGTGCACCATCCAACATGAGACCATTTGTTTCTGAAATGAACTTGGAAGAATAAATAGAAAATTTTCATATAATAATAATTTAAGTTGGATTAATGATCCAGGTTGTTTCAGATAAATTATAAGAAATTTCATGTATCAAAATATTTTATAAAAATTTTTTGTGTTTATTTTGTAATCGAGTCGATTACGTTGTCAAGCTGACCGAGCTGTAGTAACATTTTATAAAATGTAAACTAGATCATAGCAGTCTATTATTTTTAGTCATATTGACGTTTGTTTGTAAAATAATAATTAATTAAAATAAAATATTGATATTGATAACATGTGTCGCGTTTGATTAAAATAAGAAAATTAATCTAAAATTATCTCTTACACTTTCATTCTCTTTCTTTTCTTTTTTCTATGTGCATTGATATTGTGAAGTGTACATAATCGAGTATATATATATTGTTTTGCTCAAAATATTTTGTTGTTGCAATTTATTTGTCATGTGGTATTATGTGTAGTATCAAGGAAAAGCGAATAGGAACTTATTGTTTTTGTTTTTATATCATATACTATGTACTTTATCAAAAAATACATCGTAATGTTGTTACTTTAATGTTATATATATACAATTGCACAGTACCAAACGTTAAATGAGACTAACTGATATGATATTTGATAATAATTTTTGTGTGAGAAATTTTACAGCATTTTAGTCGTTTGCTTCTATATAATCTAGATGATTTTT
The DNA here is from genome assembly GCA_951394055.1 of Villa cingulata. Taxonomy (NCBI): domain Eukaryota; kingdom Metazoa; phylum Arthropoda; class Insecta; order Diptera; family Bombyliidae; genus Villa; species Villa cingulata. Next base: position 25,773,065 of record OX596019.1, on the reverse strand, counting down.
GATATACTACTCAAGAGAATTTGTTTGAAAAAAAAATTGATATTTTAAAACATTTTTAGTAATTAATATTATTTTCAACCCAATGTATAAATTATATTCTACATCTTTTTCTATAAATTACATTCTTTCAACGAAATAAGTTGTAGAATATAATTTTGTGACGCCGACTATAACTTATATTTCATATTATTTATACTTTTTTGTATACTGTGTGTTCTAATTATGATATTCAGAATTTTAATGATATTAAAAACTTTTTAAAAATTCAAATTTTGAATTTTTTTAGGTATGAGGGTAATTTATTATCTTAAATTTTAGCCATTAAACGATGTGAAGTATTCTAAACTTTTTTTTTTATTGTTTTACGTTTTTAACCGTTCAACGTTCAAGTCATATTTAAAATTCTTTAAAAACCAGATGAAATACCCTATTACATATTTGCATTTTTATTTTGCATGTTTGAATAATTTTTTTTATACATGGTAGAGGGTTTATCAGTAAATATTTGCATGCAAGTTCAAAAATTATATACATATGTATAATATAAAATTATTTTAAATTAAGTTATTGTTTTTCAAAATTTATATTTGGTTTTTCTTACGCGTATTTTTATTGCGTAACAAAAATTAATAAGATTTTTCTTTTTGAATATTCGAAATAAGTGCAATATTGAAAAAGAAAAATTATCTCCTACGGGAGAACCCTCATTAAAAAGAAACGCGTCTATGAAGTTCTACCTCTTGGGTGGCGTTGAAAAGAACATACAGGGTGTCCTGAGTTCGGGTGCAGGCATTTTGCCAGCATATATTTTATTCAATTATAAAATATATTATATATATGAAATTGGTAGAGCCCACAGTTACATTTTTTCCATAACTCGAAATCCACGACAGACAATTGAATAAAATAAAATACTCATGAAAGGCAATTCATTGGACAATATTTTAAATAAAGAAAATTTAAAAAAATAGGGTAGTTTTGAGATATTTAACCTTGAACTCAAAATTTAGCATTTTTTTCTATGAAAATTTGAATTTGATGTACCATATTTTTGGCATCACTGGACCGATCTGTACAATTTAAGCATCAAAGCAAATACTGATTGATAATCTTTCCAATGAATGCAAAATAATTCGAAACCACCAAGAATTTCGTGAATTATGACCACAAATAGGAAACAAGTCACTTGACCTAAAAAAAGTCTTTCTACTCACTCGTTGATATTAGAACCAAAATTCCCGCCCCGCGCCTTACGATTTTTTTCGTTTCTCAGCAAGACCTATCGACTGGAAAAATGCCTGCATCCGAACTTAGGACACCCTGTATACATAAACAAGAAGGGCGCAAAATTTCAAAAGTGCGCCGGGCGACAAAATTGCTAGGACCGTCCCTGATTACCATTGTCAATGAATGCTTTTACTCCCATAAACAATTCATTTAAATTTGAAAAATCAATAATGGCGTATGTTTATTTAAATTAACACACAACCACATCTGTATATCTACATCTCTTATTTGTTTCATTTAACATTGAAAAATCAATAATGGCGTATGTTTATTTAAATTATCACACAACCAAATCATCAATTTTTTTATTTTTTCTTATAGGTTAATTATAATTTTCCCCATTTTTACCATTCGCAATTGCCATTGTCAATGTTTGCTCTTACTTCAATATATAATTCAGCAATAAAGAAATGATAGTATTAAAGAGAAAGATAGCAGTCAAACAGCCGTATAAGAATTATATAAATATATATAATATATCTACAGACTATATTTATCTAATGTAAAATTGAATATATAAAGGCTTATGAATAATCAAATTAACACACACCCACATCTTGAATATAATGATTGTAATGAATAATAATTTTATATTGTATTTGCTCGTTCACCAATTACCATCAGGCCCGCACCTACCATTGGAGCACTTGCTCCGGGCGCTGCAATCTTGGGGCGCCAAAAATAATTGTACATATTTTTTATAAAAATTTTTATATAAATATTCAAAAAAAAAATATTTGACTTATGCAAATAATACAAAAATACATTTCTTATTTCTATATATTACTATCTATGTGTTCCAGACCATTAATGATATATGAATTTATATCAAATTTAGAAAAAAATTCAAATTTTTTTTTTTTATATGTAATTTTTATGTGTATGTACAATATGGAAATGGAGAGCCAAATCCAAAATTATATTAAAAAAAATTAAAAGTAAAATATAAAATCATTCTTATATAAAAATGATATACATATTAAAATTATATGTACTACATTTAAATATACGTATACTGTATATTAGATATAATTTCTTATATTCCTATATCCCATCCCCATGTACTCGAATATCTATATATAAATATTCAAACATCTATTATCATTTATGTATATTGTCTGTCTTGTCTATCTATATTCAAAAGCAACATAATTCGATAATTCGATTGATTATTATTTCTATTTATTAGACTGCAAAGCAAACAGTCTAAATCTAAATTCATAAATACATTGTAATGGAGCACTAAAAGTATCTGCTCCAACGCATGAAAAAATTTTAATATCTACATATTAAAACAGAAAGCATCGCATACAAATATTATTTAGTTTTTTCTTAGAAAATTTGCTCCAACGCATCAATTTTTATAATTATTTATATTTATAATTTAGTGCTTTCAATGGTTAGGTATACACAAATGTATGTACAAATTAATGTGTATCATTATACGTATGTTTATTGTTTGTGGTATCATTGGTATCATGCTGTACACCTACAGACTTTACTATAATCGTTATTTCTTTTGTAGTAGCATTTTATAAAATGTAAACTAGATCATAGCAGTCTATTATTTTTAGCCATATTGACGTTTGTTTGTAAAATAATAATTAATTAAAATAAAATATTGATATTGATAACATGTGTCGCGTTTGATTAAAATAAAAAAATTAATCTAAAATTATCTCTTACATTCTCAGAAGTGGGATTAAAAAGGATTATTTGAAATAGTTCTAGATAATTTTGCAAAAATCCGAAATTTGCTATCCGTGTGTGTGTGAATAAAAAAAAAGAAGAGGAAAATGGAAAGGTGGGAGAAATTTTTGAACGGCGCAACAGTAGTTTATTTGAGAAGTGTGTTACGAAAATTAGGATTATCTACTGTTGGCAACAAATCTACATTAAAAATCCGAATAAAGAATGATATAGAAAAATTAACACAAGAAGAAACAGTAACCTTAATACCGAACGAAAACCATACTGATAGCAATCATGGAGATAGTGGAGATGACAACGACACATCACAGCGAAATAGTGATAATCACAATGGTGATGATGATGGTAATAGTGATAATAATGGTGATAATTATGATAAAAATGAAAATATTGACGAAGAAGTAGAAAGATTGAGAAATTTACTCGAAAAGAAACGAGAATTGATGAAGGTGAAAAGAGAATTAAAAAAGCTGGAAACAGAAGAAAGTTCAATAACAATGTCGTACAATTTTAAGGATATGGAAGATTCAATTTCACCTTTTACTGGCGACGACTATTTGTCTATAAACAGATGGATCGAAATGTTCGAAGAGTCAGCTGAAGTAATGAAATTGGATGAGCGAACAAAATTCATTTTTGGAAAACGTTTACTGGTAGGTACGGCGAGACTGTACATAAGAACTACTCCTTCAATTAAATCGTGGAGTGATTTAAAAAGATCATTAAGGAATGAATTTCGTCTACACGTTACAGTAGCGGATGTACATGATTAGCTCAGAGGTAGGCGCAAACGACGAGATGAATCACTTCAGCAATATGTACTCTGAATGCAAGAAATCGCTTCAGCCGGACGAATTGAAGAAGAAGATTTAATGCAGTATGTGTTTAAAGGTATTCCCGATAACGATATCAATAAAATGATATTGTATAATGCAAACGATATGCATGAATTAAAGATCGCATTAAGGAAGTATGAAAAAATAAAAAACAACAATCATCGAGACCAAAGCAATAAAATAATTGATTCTGAAAATAAACCAACGCAGAAACACCCTTTGAAAGAAGTGCAGTATTATAACTGAAATCTAAAAGGCCATATAAGTAAAGATTGTAGGAACAAGAAACAGATTACGTGCCTTAAGTGTGGAACTATTGGACACAAAGCTATGGAATGTAGAGTAAGAGTAATATCATCTCAACCAACTGTTGTTCACAACCAGAACAAACCTTCAAATGATCGTAAACAACAAAATCAAGCATTAGGGGAAGGTCAAGGTCATACATTATTATTATCAAGTCCATCACATAATTTCGAACGCACTTTAGAATATACTTTATATAAAGAGAATTTTGAAAATAATTGTCATCTACTCACATTAATTGATTCTGGCAGCTCAATAAGTTTAATACAGGAGCAATTTGTACCGCCTCACATGGTAACAGAGTAGTAGATCCTGCCCAACACAAATACACGGGGATCAACAATAGTCCGCTCATGGTTCAAGGAGTAGTAGACAGGAAAATAACCTATGATAAGTCAATTTTAAATTTAAAACTTTTAGTAGTAAAAAAGAGTACTATGATTTATCCTATAATTCTATAGGTAGAGACTTTATTTCAAAAAACAACCTGGTTTTAAAAAAAAATACAAAAAATATAACGTTAAATGACGAAAATGCTGAAAATAAAGAAATACAACCGAAAATGAACGATGAAACAATTGTGTCAATGGATATTGCACGTTACACTGATGAAAAATGCGAAGATTTTATTATGCAGATCTTAAATATTGATGTAAGTAACGATATTTCTAGTCTCCTTAAATATAAATAAAAAGTTACCTTACACTATCCAAACAAAAGTTAAAAAAATGATTGAGCCGATGATAGAGGTAATAATGTAGACGATAATTTTGAAATGAATATTGACGTAATGAACAAAGAACCGTTTTATTGTGTCGCAAGAAGATTGCCATATACGTACACAAGATCGAATTGAAAAAAATTATAGATAATTTATTGAGTCAAGGAATAATTCGCGAGAGTAACTCTCCTTTCGCTTCGCCCATTGTGTTAGTTAAGAAAAAGACAGGTGAGCTACGGCTCTGTATTGATTATAGACAGCTCAATAAAGTCACAGTTAGAGACAATTATCCATTACCCCTAATTGAGGATCACATATTGACAGATTAAGAGATAAGAGATACTTTACAACGCTTGACGTGAAAAATGCATTTCATCAAGTGAAAATGGCTATTGACTCAATTAAGTATACGTCTTTTATAACTCCATTGGGTCAATATGAGTATACACGTATGCCATTTGGTCTCAAGAACGCACCGTCAGTCTTTGAGAGATACATGAAACATATTTTTAGAGATCTCATAACATCCGATAAAATACTTACCTTCATAGATGATATCCTTTTCGCGACGCAAACTATTGAGGAGCACATAAATATTTTGGAGAGAGTTTTGAAAGTTATTCAAGAAAATTCTTTAGAACTAAGGTTCGATAAATGTTCCTTTCTAATGGAAGAAATTGTTTACCTAGGGTATACGATTAGCGTAGAAGGTGTAAGGCCAAATGATAACCATCTTGAAGCTGTGAAGAATTTTCCAATACCTACCTGTACGAAAGAAATTCACAGTTTCTTAGGACTTTGTTCCTATTTCAGAAAGTTTATGAAGAATTTCGCCACGATAGCGAAACCATTATACGACTTAATGAAAAAGAACGCCCCATTTATTTTCGGACCTATGGAATATGAGACATTTAAAATACTGAAAAAAAAGTTACTTGAGTCACCGGTACTTTCTATATGTAATCCGAAGGCTGATACTGAATTACACTGCGATGCCAGTGCAGTAGGTTATGGTGCAGTTCTGTTGCAAAAACAAATTGACAAAAAATATCATCCAGTGTTTTATTTTTCAAAACGTGTTACTGAAACCGAAAGCAGGTATCATAGCTTTGAACTAGAGACATTAGCTATAGTTTATGCTCTGCGTAGATTTAGGATATATCTTCTCGGTATTAAATTCAAAATCATAACCGATTGCCAGGCCCTTTCTTTGACCTTAAACAAAAAAATGTTAAACCCGAGGATTTCCCGTTGGGCACTGGAATTACAAAGTTATGATTACACTTTAGAACATAGGAAGGGAGAAAGATTACCCCACGCAGATGCGCTAAGTAGGTCGATAAATATTTTGAACATTCATGATGTATCTTTTGAATATATGCTAGCAGTAGCACAAAGACAAGACCCAAAAATAGTAAAAATAGCCTCTGAGTTAGAGAAAGCCGAAAGTCCGAAATATGAAGTGCTATAGATGAACTTGTATATCGTAAAGTCCATGGTAATATTCTATTCTATGTACCTGAAACCTGAAAATGTATGGAAACGCAGGTCATTCGCACCCACCATGAAGTAATGTGTAATTTAGGGGTTGAGAAATGTTTTCAATACTTAAGTCAATCCTATTGGTTCGAGAAAATGAAACAAAAAGTAAAAAATTACATTAAGATATGTCTGAAATGCATTTATTTCTCTCCAGAATCTGGAAAGGTCGAGTGGTCTCTTCATAATATACCTAAGGGTATATAGTTCCTTTTAATACCCTGCATGTCGATCACTACGGACCATTATCTAATTCATACAATAATAAGAAACACATATTCGTGACTATAGATGCATTTACTAAATATGTTAAATTGTACGCCGTGAAATCCACACAGAGTAAAGAAACAATAGCATGTTTGAGATTATATTTTGAATAATATTCCAGACCTTGTAGGCTCATATCAGATCGCGGAACTTGTTTCACTTCAAAGGAATTTTCTGACTTCCTTGAATTGAACGGCATTCAGCACATAAAAGTAGCATCTCATTCTCCACAGTCAAATGGCCAGGTGGAAAGGGTTAATAGAATGCTCACCCCCATGTTAGCAAAAGAGTGTGAGCCAGAGTCAACAGCTGATTGGGATAAACATGTTGCTAAATTAGAATTTGCTATAAATAACACAGTAAATCGTAGTACAGGGTCCTCACCTGCTATGTTATTGTTCGGTACTGTTGAATCGTCATTCAACATTTTTAATAATCAAAAAAAAGGGGGCAGTGTTTAAAAATATGTATAATAAAAAAAAAGGTTACAAACACTTCAAGACAAACAATGCGATCATATAATATTTCGTACAAAAAAATGTAAACCAATCAACGTAATCAAACATATAACACAGAAATATATGCAATAATATGGAAAATGGAACATATAACATGAATATGCACAAGCAGGTAACATAAAAATGTTTATAAACATAGCATACAAACAAAAACAAAAACAATCCACATAGCACAATATATAACATAAAACATTAAACACAAAATATTTAATTGCAGTGCATAAACAATGAACATTAACAAAAAATAAAAACATTTAAACATATATGCATAGTATATAATATACACATATAAATATATGACCATGCCAGTACTGTCAAATTGTCAAAAAGGTACCAGCTGAATATACTTACCAGTCAGAGTTATTCACAATTACCATAAATTGTCATTTGAATTACTGGACACAATTTGAACAAAACGGTTTCATAAAAAAAGACGAAAAGATGAGACAAATAGAAATTTTATCACCAACGGGGAAAATAGAAAATTCCAGAGTTTGCAAATTTTGATATATAAAGGGTTGCGATTCGCAGAAAAATTTGTCTTTTGCAATTACTTGTGTATACTGTCGTATTGAGACTGAAGCAAGGAAACCAAAAGGCCACCTCATCAGCCGGGACGTATTGAGTCCTAAAAAAATCTAGCGTATTGAGCTAGTAAGTAGGGAAAAGTTAGGAATTTCTGTAAAAATACTTAGAATTTTTACAGAAAATAGGGAAACGTTGGATTAAAACATCGTAAAAATACTTAGAAAATTTTCTTACAAAATTTTCTAACACTTCGGGCCGGATCATCGAAAATTATTAAAGTTGAATTTTTAAAAAAGGACTTAGAAAATTTTTTTACAAAATTTTCTAATTTGGAACAAATTTATCATCGTTAAAGACTTAGAAAATTTTTTTATAAAATTTTCTAATACTTCGAGCAGAAATTCAACGTCGCTAAACACTTAGAAAATTTCTAGGACTTAGAAATTTTCTAAAAATTTCATCGCTGAAAGTATCATCAGAAAATTGAATTATTCTGGAAAATAGAAAAACTCATCGAGACAGTAAAAAATATTTCATCTCGACAATCGTCAATTCCCGTCGGCAATCTTCAGTTAATTTTACATAACGAATTTTTTTGAAGGTTTGAAAATTCGAATAGTCATCGTTAAATTGATCTCATCATCGTTCTTCAATCAACATAGTGTCTACAACGCCATCTATTCGTGTAGGTCGACCTATGCCAACGAATAATTAGTTAATTAAGTAGTTAAGAACATATGCAAATTTTTAAATTAAAGTAAATTTGATAGATTTCATTTCAATTTTGGTAAATTCATTTGCATAGTTATTTCCGGTTTAACTGAAATATTGTACATATACAAATTTTTAAATTAGTAAATTTTATATTTCATAGATTCAAATTTGTTTGTATAATTAAAATTAATTGCATAACTATTTCCGGTTAATTGAAATATTATTGTATAATTGAACATATATTGAATTTTTTTATACATATTAAATTAAGTTCATTTGAAATTTAAATATACACGAATTTTAAGTAAATTAGAAATTGTTTTGTAATTTAGTTTTAAGATACTGAATTGTTAGGCTAAGTCAATATTTTTTAAAATAAAATTTTTATAACGTAAATTGAAAAACATTGTGTTTTTATTTTATTAAACATTTTGAACCGGCACCCTTTCTAATTAATGTTAAATTGAAAAAATATTTTTATTTATTTTTTGGTGGATTTAACATTTGGTCCTTCGAGCCGGATAAAATAGAAACTCAATTTTTTTCAATTTATAGATAGACTATAAAAATTTGTAAAAATGCATAACGTTCAGAATCTAATTAAATTACAAACAGCTTTGGAAAATGAATTAAATACTGTTACAATTAGAATAAAACAAAATTTAACTGAAAATCAGCCAATTAATGTATATGAACGTAGAATACAAAAATTAAATGAATTAACTGATAAATTTAGGGATAATCACTATTTAATTTATCAAGCTGAAGATTGTAAACTCACTGCCGAGTATATTGAACAAAATAAATACGATGTATTTGAAGAAACTTGTTTTAGTTTAATCACAGAGCTACAAGAAAAAATTACTTCGTTAGCCAAATCAAGTAACGTTTCAAATGACGGTGGTTCCACACATGTTACAACTCTCGTATCTCCACAAAAATCGAAAATAAAGTTACCTCCTATTTCTTTGCCTAAATTTGATGGTACCTACAAATCTTGGCGATCATTTAAAGATTTGTACACAAATTTAATTCATAATAACAAGGAAATTTCAGAAGTTGAAAAATTACACTATCTAAAATCTTGTGTTTCTGGTGAGGCTGCACGAATTATTAAACCATTTGAAGTCATTGGGACTAATTACTACAAAGCATGGCAAACCTTGGAAAAGAGATTCAACAATAATAGGGTATTAATCAATGCACAATTAGAAAAATTGTGTAAAATAAATTTGATAAAAACCGAAAACGCTCAATCCATGAAGGATGTGTTAAACAACACAGAAGAAATCCTTCATGAATTGAAAACATTAAAGGTCAACATTGAGAATTGGGACCCTATTATTGTGTATCTTACGCTGCAGAAATTATCGCCAGAAACACGAGAATTATGGGAGATAAAACAAAGCGAGAAAAATGAGGTTGCTTCATATAAAGAATTGGTGGACTTTTTAGAGTCAAGATTTCGCGTATTAGAAGCAATTACTACACCAAAACGAAGTAATGTTTTCTTAGCTCACAATAATAAAAATACTAATCAAAATTTAAAATGTACAAAATGTAAATCTGACCATAGGCTATTTAACTGTTCGAGCTTCAAATCACTATCAGCAACAGAGAAATTGAACTTCATCAAGAAAAACAATTTATGTATGAATTGTTTCACTTTCGGCCACAAGTGCAACGAATGTAAAAGTAAACACTCTTGCAGTATATGTCAACGAAGACATCATTCCCTACTACATACTAGCTTCAATACCACATCGAACGCAAATCGGGATAAACCTTCTGCTCAACCGACAGCTACACAAAACAACGATAGCACTGGAAACGAAGCTTTGCCAGTCAGAAACTCTAACGAAAAGAATGAAGTAAAGACTTTCTTTTCTTCAAACACGAATCAAGTACTACTAGCAACGGCTTTAGTCAGAATACGGAGTAAAAGGGGTCACAACGAAGTATTGCGAGCCTTGATAGATCCAGGGTCACAATCAACATTCATAACTGCTTCTGCAGCAAAACGCCTGCAACTTCAACTTATACGAACGAATCAGCACATCAGTGGACTCAATCAAAGCAGTGCCACTGTGGCTAAGTCGCAAACTGAATTTATTCTAGAATCAGTAGACGGAAAATTTGAATATTGCGTAAATGCGTTAGTGGTAAAGAGTATCACTAACGATTTACCTACTCATCGGATTGAAACGACAGGTTTCAATCACTTGAAAGGTTTGAATTTAGCTGACCCTAGTTTTGCGATACCTGGAAGGATAGACTTATTAATTGGAGCAGAAGTATACGCAGCTATAATTCGAGAAGGAATTAGACGCTCAACTGAACCGAATCATCCGATTGCAATAAATACTGAATTAGGCTGGATTGTTATGGGTAGCATAGGTAATGCTACACAATTCAGTAGGACGTTCATGACACGGGTTCATGAACACTCGTTAGATACGCGATCAAGAAAATCTGGGAAACAAAAACAAAAGTTAATGGCAATAAAACGTAAAAAATCTAAGAATAAGATATTTGAAGACATTCGTGAAAATACTACGAAACGAATAACGAAAACACAAATAAAGTTGAAAGAATCACAAATCAACAAACACAAGAAAAAATTTAAAGACATAATAAAACGCAACGAACCCTTTGAAACAGGAGGACTAATAAAAATTCCATCTAAAAGACGAAGGAAAACAAAGGTACCAAATTGGTTACAAGCACCTGAGGACATAAAGCGTTTCATATCCCATTGGTCCATTCCTTGGCAACAGATTCACAAAAGTAGAACTTTCAGATTAAAACAAGAAAATATAACAATACGTTTTACGAAAACAAAGGATGGCATGGTCAGAGTAAAAAGTATAAATTTTTAAATAAATCAAAAAGTGAATTTTGTAATTAGAAAATAAAGAAAACTAAAATGATTCAACATGATATTCATTTATTACATAAATAAAAATTAAAATAACAATACATACAATAAAATAAGTTAATTATTTTTTTGCGCGTTCCGGGAGGATGTTGAATCGTCATTCAACATTTTTAATAATCAAAAAAAAGGGGGCAGTGTTTAAAAATATGTATAATAAAAAAAAAAGGTTACAAACACTTCAAGACAAACAATGCGATCATATAATATTTCGTACAAAAAAATGTAAACCAATCAACGTAATCAAACATATAACACAGAAATATATGCAATAATATGGAAAATGGAACATATAACATGAATATGCACAAGCAGGTAACATAAAAATGTTTATAAACATAGCATACAAACAAAAACAAAAACAATCCACATAGCACAATATATAACATAAAACATTAAACACAAAATATTTAATTGCAGTGCATAAACAATGAACATTAACAAAAAATAAAAACATTTAAACATATATGCATAGTATATAATATACACATATAAATATATGACCATGCCAGTACTGTCAAATTGTCAAAAAGGTACCAGCTGAATATACTTACCAGTCAGAGTTATTCACAATTACCATAAATTGTCATTTGAATTACTGGACACAATTTGAACAAAACGGTTTCATAAAAAAAGACGAAAAGATGAGACAAATAGAAATTTTATCACCAACGGGGAAAATAGAAAATTCCAGAGTTTGCAAATTTTGATATATAAAGGGTTGCGATTCGCAGAAAAATTTGTCTTTTGCAATTACTTGTGTATACTGTCGTATTGAGACTGAAGCAAGGAAACCAAAAGGCCACCTCATCAGCCGGGACGTATTGAGTCCTAAAAAAATCTAGCGTATTGAGCTAGTAAGTAGGGAAAAGTTAGGAATTTCTGTAAAAATACTTAGAATTTTTACAGAAAATAGGGAAACGTTGGATTAAAACATCGTAAAAATACTTAGAAAATTTTCTTACAAAATTTTCTAACACTTCGGGCCGCATCATCGAAAATTATTAAAGTTGAATTTTTAAAAAAGGACTTAGAAAATTTTTTTACAAAATTTTCTAATTTGGAACAAATTTATCATCGTTAAAGACTTAGAAAATTTTTTTATAAAATTTTCTAATACTTCGAGCAGAAATTCAACGTCGCTAAACACTTAGAAAATTTCTAGGACTTAGAAATTTTCTAAAAATTTCATCGCTGAAAGTATCATCAGAAAATTGAATTATTCTGGAAAATAGAAAAACTCATCGAGACAGTAAAAAATATTTCATCTCGACAATCGTCAATTCCCGTCGGCAATCTTCAGTTAATTTTACATAACGAATTTTTTTGAAGGTTTGAAAATTCGAATAGTCATCGTTAAATTGATCTCATCATCGTTCTTCAATCAACATAGTGTCTACAACGCCATCTATTCGTGTAGGTCGACCTATGCCAACGAATAATTAGTTAATTAAGTAGTTAAGAACATATGCAAATTTTTAAATTAAAGTAAATTTGATAGATTTCATTTCAATTTTGGTAAATTCATTTGCATAGTTATTTCCGGTTTAACTGAAATATTGTACATATACAAATTTTTAAATTAGTAAATTTTATATTTCATAGATTCAAATTTGTTTGTATAATTAAAATTAATTGCATAACTATTTCCGGTTAATTGAAATATTATTGTATAATTGAACATATATTGAATTTTTTTATACATATTAAATTAAGTTCATTTGAAATTTAAATATACACGAATTTTAAGTAAATTAGAAATTGTTTTGTAATTTAGTTTTAAGATACTGAATTGTTAGGCTAAGTCAATATTTTTTAAAATAAAATTTTTATAACGTAAATTGAAAAACATTGTGTTTTTATTTTATTAAACATTTTGAACCGGCACCCTTTCTAATTAATGTTAAATTGAAAAAATATTTTTATTTATTTTTTGGTGGATTTAACATTTGGTCCTTCGAGCCGGATAAAATAGAAACTCAATTTTTTTCAATTTATAGATAGACTATAAAAATTTGTAAAAATGCATAACGTTCAGAATCTAATTAAATTACAAACAGCTTTGGAAAATGAATTAAATACTGTTACAATTAGAATAAAACAAAATTTAACTGAAAATCAGCCAATTAATGTATATGAACGTAGAATACAAAAATTAAATGAATTAACTGATAAATTTAGGGATAATCACTATTTAATTTATCAAGCTGAAGATTGTAAACTCACTGCCGAGTATATTGAACAAAATAAATACGATGTATTTGAAGAAACTTGTTTTAGTTTAATCACAGAGCTACAAGAAAAAATTACTTCGTTAGCCAAATCAAGTAACGTTTCAAATGACGGTGGTTCCACACATGTTACAACTCTCGTATCTCCACAAAAATCGAAAATAAAGTTACCTCCTATTTCTTTGCCTAAATTTGATGGTACCTACAAATCTTGGCGATCATTTAAAGATTTGTACACAAATTTAATTCATAATAACAAGGAAATTTCAGAAGTTGAAAAATTACACTATCTAAAATCTTGTGTTTCTGGTGAGGCTGCACGAATTATTAAACCATTTGAAGTCATTGGGACTAATTACTACAAAGCATGGCAAACCTTGGAAAAGAGATTCAACAATAATAGGGTATTAATCAATGCACAATTAGAAAAATTGTGTAAAATAAATTTGATAAAAACCGAAAACGCTCAATCCATGAAGGATGTGTTAAACAACACAGAAGAAATCCTTCATGAATTGAAAACATTAAAGGTCAACATTGAGAATTGGGACCCTATTATTGTGTATCTTACGCTGCAGAAATTATCGCCAGAAACACGAGAATTATGGGAGATAAAACAAAGCGAGAAAAATGAGGTTGCTTCATATAAAGAATTGGTGGACTTTTTAGAGTCAAGATTTCGCGTATTAGAAGCAATTACTACACCAAAACGAAGTAATGTTTTCTTAGCTCACAATAATAAAAATACTAATCAAAATTTAAAATGTACAAAATGTAAATCTGACCATAGGCTATTTAACTGTTCGAGCTTCAAATCACTATCAGCAACAGAGAAATTGAACTTCATCAAGAAAAACAATTTATGTATGAATTGTTTCACTTTCGGCCACAAGTGCAACGAATGTAAAAGTAAACACTCTTGCAGTATATGTCAACGAAGACATCATTCCCTACTACATACTAGCTTCAATACCACATCGAACGCAAATCGGGATAAACCTTCTGCTCAACCGACAGCTACACAAAACAACGATAGCACTGGAAACGAAGCTTTGCCAGTCAGAAACTCTAACGAAAAGAATGAAGTAAAGACTTTCTTTTCTTCAAACACGAATCAAGTACTACTAGCAACGGCTTTAGTCAGAATACGGAGTAAAAGGGGTCACAACGAAGTATTGCGAGCCTTGATAGATCCAGGGTCACAATCAACATTCATAACTGCTTCTGCAGCAAAACGCCTGCAACTTCAACTTATACGAACGAATCAGCACATCAGTGGACTCAATCAAAGCAGTGCCACTGTGGCTAAGTCGCAAACTGAATTTATTCTAGAATCAGTAGACGGAAAATTTGAATATTGCGTAAATGCGTTAGTGGTAAAGAGTATCACTAACGATTTACCTACTCATCGGATTGAAACGACAGGTTTCAATCACTTGAAAGGTTTGAATTTAGCTGACCCTAGTTTTGCGATACCTGGAAGGATAGACTTATTAATTGGAGCAGAAGTATACGCAGCTATAATTCGAGAAGGAATTAGACGCTCAACTGAACCGAATCATCCGATTGCAATAAATACTGAATTAGGCTGGATTGTTATGGGTAGCATAGGTAATGCTACACAATTCAGTAGGACGTTCATGACACGGGTTCATGAACACTCGTTAGATACGCGATCAAGAAAATCTGGGAAACAAAAACAAAAGTTAATGGCAATAAAACGTAAAAAATCTAAGAATAAGATATTTGAAGACATTCGTGAAAATACTACGAAACGAATAACGAAAACACAAATAAAGTTGAAAGAATCACAAATCAACAAACACAAGAAAAAATTTAAAGACATAATAAAACGCAACGAACCCTTTGAAACAGGAGGACTAATAAAAATTCCATCTAAAAGACGAAGGAAAACAAAGGTACCAAATTGGTTACAAGCACCTGAGGACATAAAGCGTTTCATATCCCATTGGTCCATTCCTTGGCAACAGATTCACAAAAGTAGAACTTTCAGATTAAAACAAGAAAATATAACAATACGTTTTACGAAAACAAAGGATGGCATGGTCAGAGTAAAAAGTATAAATTTTTAAATAAATCAAAAAGTGAATTTTGTAATTAGAAAATAAAGAAAACTAAAATGATTCAACATGATATTCATTTATTACATAAATAAAAATTAAAATAACAATACATACAATAAAATAAGTTAATTATTTTTTTGCGCGTTCCGGGAGGATGTTGAATCGTCATTCAACATTTTTAATAATCAAAAAAAAGGGGGCAGTGTTTAAAAATATGTATAATAAAAAAAAAAGGTTACAAACACTTCAAGACAAACAATGCGATCATATAATATTTCGTACAAAAAAATGTAAACCAATCAACGTAATCAAACATATAACACAGAAATATATGCAATAATATGGAAAATGGAACATATAACATGAATATGCACAAGCAGGTAACATAAAAATGTTTATAAACATAGCATACAAACAAAAACAAAAACAATCCACATAGCACAATATATAACATAAAACATTAAACACAAAATATTTAATTGCAGTGCATAAACAATGAACATTAACAAAAAATAAAAACATTTAAACATATATGCATAGTATATAATATACACATATAAATATATGACCATGCCAGTACTGTCAAATTGTCAAAAAGGTACCAGCTGAATATACTTACCAGTCAGAGTTATTCACAATTACCATAAATTGTCATTTGAATTACTGGACACAATTTGAACAAAACGGTTTCATAAAAAAAGACGAAAAGATGAGACAAATAGAAATTTTATCACCAACGGGGAAAATAGAAAATTCCAGAGTTTGCAAATTTTGATATATAAAGGGTTGCGATTCGCAGAAAAATTTGTCTTTTGCAATTACTTGTGTATACTGTCGTATTGAGACTGAAGCAAGGAAACCAAAAGGCCACCTCATCAGCCGGGACGTATTGAGTCCTAAAAAAATCTAGCGTATTGAGCTAGTAAGTAGGGAAAAGTTAGGAATTTCTGTAAAAATACTTAGAATTTTTACAGAAAATAGGGAAACGTTGGATTAAAACATCGTAAAAATACTTAGAAAATTTTCTTACAAAATTTTCTAACACTTCGGGCCGCATCATCGAAAATTATTAAAGTTGAATTTTTAAAAAAGGACTTAGAAAATTTTTTTACAAAATTTTCTAATTTGGAACAAATTTATCATCGTTAAAGACTTAGAAAATTTTTTTATAAAATTTTCTAATACTTCGAGCAGAAATTCAACGTCGCTAAACACTTAGAAAATTTCTAGGACTTAGAAATTTTCTAAAAATTTCATCGCTGAAAGTATCATCAGAAAATTGAATTATTCTGGAAAATAGAAAAACTCATCGAGACAGTAAAAAATATTTCATCTCGACAATCGTCAATTCCCGTCGGCAATCTTCAGTTAATTTTACATAACGAATTTTTTTGAAGGTTTGAAAATTCGAATAGTCATCGTTAAATTGATCTCATCATCGTTCTTCAATCAACATAGTGTCTACAACGCCATCTATTCGTGTAGGTCGACCTATGCCAACGAATAATTAGTTAATTAAGTAGTTAAGAACATATGCAAATTTTTAAATTAAAGTAAATTTGATAGATTTCATTTCAATTTTGGTAAATTCATTTGCATAGTTATTTCCGGTTTAACTGAAATATTGTACATATACAAATTTTTAAATTAGTAAATTTTATATTTCATAGATTCAAATTTGTTTGTATAATTAAAATTAATTGCATAACTATTTCCGGTTAATTGAAATATTATTGTATAATTGAACATATATTGAATTTTTTTATACATATTAAATTAAGTTCATTTGAAATTTAAATATACACGAATTTTAAGTAAATTAGAAATTGTTTTGTAATTTAGTTTTAAGATACTGAATTGTTAGGCTAAGTCAATATTTTTTAAAATAAAATTTTTATAACGTAAATTGAAAAACATTGTGTTTTTATTTTATTAAACATTTTTAACCGGCACCCTTTCTAATTAATGTTAAATTGAAAAAATATTTTTATTTATTTTTTGGTGGATTTAACATTTGGTCCTTCGAGCCGGATAAAATAGAAACTCAATTTTTTTCAATTTATAGATAGACTATAAAAATTTGTAAAAATGCATAACGTTCAGAATCTAATTAAATTACAAACAGCTTTGGAAAATGAATTAAATACTGTTACAATTAGAATAAAACAAAATTTAACTGAAAATCAGCCAATTAATGTATATGAACGTAGAATACAAAAATTAAATGAATTAACTGATAAATTTAGGGATAATCACTATTTAATTTATCAAGCTGAAGATTGTAAACTCACTGCCGAGTATATTGAACAAAATAAATACGATGTATTTGAAGAAACTTGTTTTAGTTTAATCACAGAGCTACAAGAAAAAATTACTTCGTTAGCCAAATCAAGTAACGTTTCAAATGACGGTGGTTCCACACATGTTACAACTCTCGTATCTCCACAAAAATCGAAAATAAAGTTACCTCCTATTTCTTTGCCTAAATTTGATGGTACCTACAAATCTTGGCGATCATTTAAAGATTTGTACACAAATTTAATTCATAATAACAAGGAAATTTCAGAAGTTGAAAAATTACACTATCTAAAATCTTGTGTTTCTGGTGAGGCTGCACGAATTATTAAACCATTTGAAGTCATTGGGACTAATTACTACAAAGCATGGCAAACCTTGGAAAAGAGATTCAACAATAATAGGGTATTAATCAATGCACAATTAGAAAAATTGTGTAAAATAAATTTGATAAAAACCGAAAACGCTCAATCCATGAAGGATGTGTTAAACAACACAGAAGAAATCCTTCATGAATTGAAAACATTAAAGGTCAACATTGAGAATTGGGACCCTATTATTGTGTATCTTACGCTGCAGAAATTATCGCCAGAAACACGAGAATTATGGGAGATAAAACAAAGCGAGAAAAATGAGGTTGCTTCATATAAAGAATTGGTGGACTTTTTAGAGTCAAGATTTCGCGTATTAGAAGCAATTACTACACCAAAACGAAGTAATGTTTTCTTAGCTCACAATAATAAAAATACTAATCAAAATTTAAAATGTACAAAATGTAAATCTGACCATAGGCTATTTAACTGTTCGAGCTTCAAATCACTATCAGCAACAGAGAAATTGAACTTCATCAAGAAAAACAATTTATGTATGAATTGTTTCACTTTCGGCCACAAGTGCAACGAATGTAAAAGTAAACACTCTTGCAGTATATGTCAACGAAGACATCATTCCCTACTACATACTAGCTTCAATACCACATCGAACGCAAATCGGGATAAACCTTCTGCTCAACCGACAGCTACACAAAACAACGATAGCACTGGAAACGAAGCTTTGCCAGTCAGAAACTCTAACGAAAAGAATGAAGTAAAGACTTTCTTTTCTTCAAACACGAATCAAGTACTACTAGCAACGGCTTTAGTCAGAATACGGAGTAAAAGGGGTCACAACGAAGTATTGCGAGCCTTGATAGATCCAGGGTCACAATCAACATTCATAACTGCTTCTGCAGCAAAACGCCTGCAACTTCAACTTATACGAACGAATCAGCACATCAGTGGACTCAATCAAAGCAGTGCCACTGTGGCTAAGTCGCAAACTGAATTTATTCTAGAATCAGTAGACGGAAAATTTGAATATTGCGTAAATGCGTTAGTGGTAAAGAGTATCACTAACGATTTACCTACTCATCGGATTGAAACGACAGGTTTCAATCACTTGAAAGGTTTGAATTTAGCTGACCCTAGTTTTGCGATACCTGGAAGGATAGACTTATTAATTGGAGCAGAAGTATACGCAGCTATAATTCGAGAAGGAATTAGACGCTCAACTGAACCGAATCATCCGATTGCAATAAATACTGAATTAGGCTGGATTGTTATGGGTAGCATAGGTAATGCTACACAATTCAGTAGGACGTTCATGACACGGGTTCATGAACACTCGTTAGATACGCGATCAAGAAAATCTGGGAAACAAAAACAAAAGTTAATGGCAATAAAACGTAAAAAATCTAAGAATAAGATATTTGAAGACATTCGTGAAAATACTACGAAACGAATAACGAAAACACAAATAAAGTTGAAAGAATCACAAATCAACAAACACAAGAAAAAATTTAAAGACATAATAAAACGCAACGAACCCTTTGAAACAGGAGGACTAATAAAAATTCCATCTAAAAGACGAAGGAAAACAAAGGTACCAAATTGGTTACAAGCACCTGAGGACATAAAGCGTTTCATATCCCATTGGTCCATTCCTTGGCAACAGATTCACAAAAGTAGAACTTTCAGATTAAAACAAGAAAATATAACAATACGTTTTACGAAAACAAAGGATGGCATGGTCAGAGTAAAAAGTATAAATTTTTAAATAAATCAAAAAGTGAATTTTGTAATTAGAAAATAAAGAAAACTAAAATGATTCAACATGATATTCATTTATTACATAAATAAAAATTAAAATAACAATACATACAATAAAATAAGTTAATTATTTTTTTGCGCGTTCCGGGAGGATGTTGAATCGTCATTCAACATTTTTAATAATCAAAAAAAAGGGGGCAGTGTTTAAAAATATGTATAATAAAAAAAAAGGTTACAAACACTTCAAGACAAACAATGCGATCATATAATATTTCGTACAAAAAAATGTAAACCAATCAACGTAATCAAACATATAACACAGAAATATATGCAATAATATGGAAAATGGAACATATAACATGAATATGCACAAGCAGGTAACATAAAAATGTTTATAAACATAGCATACAAACAAAAACAAAAACAATCCACATAGCACAATATATAACATAAAACATTAAACACAAAATATTTAATTGCAGTGCATAAACAATGAACATTAACAAAAAATAAAAACATTTAAACATATATGCATAGTATATAATATACACATATAAATATATGACCATGCCAGTACTGTCAAATTGTCAAAAAGGTACCAGCTGAATATACTTACCAGTCAGAGTTATTCACAATTACCATAAATTGTCATTTGAATTACTGGACACAATTTGAACAAAACGGTTTCATAAAAAAAGACGAAAAGATGAGACAAATAGAAATTTTATCACCAACGGGGAAAATAGAAAATTCCAGAGTTTGCAAATTTTGATATATAAAGGGTTGCGATTCGCAGAAAAATTTGTCTTTTGCAATTACTTGTGTATACTGTCGTATTGAGACTGAAGCAAGGAAACCAAAAGGCCACCTCATCAGCCGGGACGTATTGAGTCCTAAAAAAATCTAGCGTATTGAGCTAGTAAGTAGGGAAAAGTTAGGAATTTCTGTAAAAATACTTAGAATTTTTACAGAAAATAGGGAAACGTTGGATTAAAACATCGTAAAAATACTTAGAAAATTTTCTTACAAAATTTTCTAACACTTCGGGCCGCATCATCGAAAATTATTAAAGTTGAATTTTTAAAAAAGGACTTAGAAAATTTTTTTACAAAATTTTCTAATTTGGAACAAATTTATCATCGTTAAAGACTTAGAAAATTTTTTTATAAAATTTTCTAATACTTCGAGCAGAAATTCAACGTCGCTAAACACTTAGAAAATTTCTAGGACTTAGAAATTTTCTAAAAATTTCATCGCTGAAAGTATCATCAGAAAATTGAATTATTCTGGAAAATAGAAAAACTCATCGAGACAGTAAAAAATATTTCATCTCGACAATCGTCAATTCCCGTCGGCAATCTTCAGTTAATTTTACATAACGAATTTTTTTGAAGGTTTGAAAATTCGAATAGTCATCGTTAAATTGATCTCATCATCGTTCTTCAATCAACATAGTGTCTACAACGCCATCTATTCGTGTAGGTCGACCTATGCCAACGAATAATTAGTTAATTAAGTAGTTAAGAACATATGCAAATTTTTAAATTAAAGTAAATTTGATAGATTTCATTTCAATTTTGGTAAATTCATTTGCATAGTTATTTCCGGTTTAACTGAAATATTGTACATATACAAATTTTTAAATTAGTAAATTTTATATTTCATAGATTCAAATTTGTTTGTATAATTAAAATTAATTGCATAACTATTTCCGGTTAATTGAAATATTATTGTATAATTGAACATATATTGAATTTTTTTATACATATTAAATTAAGTTCATTTGAAATTTAAATATACACGAATTTTAAGTAAATTAGAAATTGTTTTGTAATTTAGTTTTAAGATACTGAATTGTTAGGCTAAGTCAATATTTTTTAAAATAAAATTTTTATAACGTAAATTGAAAAACATTGTGTTTTTATTTTATTAAACATTTTGAACCGGCACCCTTTCTAATTAATGTTAAATTGAAAAAATATTTTTATTTATTTTTTGGTGGATTTAACAGGTACTAACCAGAGAGGAGAATTGTGCTATGAAGTCATGAATTTCTTAGAACAAAATAATATAATCAGTCGAAGGATTTAGAAGTCGTAAGAAATCAGGCTAGCTCAAATATGGAAAAAGTTCAGAATTATAATAAAGCTCAATACGATAAAAATCATAAGCATCCTAAAAAATACAAAAAACGAGATTATAATAATGATTAAAAATGAAACAAGTCTTCCTGGGATAAATAAAAAACTTTTTGCAAAATATCGTGGACCTTATGAGGTTCAAAAGGAGATTTCAGAGGACCGTTATTTAATAAAGGATATAGATGGAATGCAATTAACACGTATTCCATATAAAGGTGTATGTGCACCATCCAACATGATACCATTTGTTTCTGAAATGAACATGGAAGAATAAATAGAAAATTTTCATATAATAATAATTTAAGTTGAATTAATGATCCAGGTTGTTTCAGATAAAGTATAAAAAATTTCATGTATCAAAATATTTTATAAAAATTTTTTGTGTTTATTTTTTAATCGAGTCGATTACGTTGTCAAGCTGGCCGAGCTGTAGTAGCATTTTATAAAATGTAAACTAGATCATAGCAGTCTATTATTTTTAGCCATATTGACGTTTGTTTGTAAAATAATAATTAATTAAAATAAAATATTGATATTGATAACATGTGTCGCGTTTGATTAAAATAAAAAAATTAATCTAAAATTATCTCTTACACTTTCATTCTCTTTCTTTTCTTTTTTCTATGTGCATTGATATTGAGAAGTGTACATAATCGAGTGTATATATCTGTGGTGTCTGGCAATAACAGCACAAGTCGATTTTTGACGAAAATGAGATAATTATATTTTTATAATTAGCAAATCAATAGCTTTCTAACAGTGTAATCAAAATTTTTCTATTTATTTAATTATAGTAGATAAAAATGTACATAAACGCATAAGTCATCATAAATGGGAAAAAAAATTCAGGGAAAAACAACATAAGTTGTCTTAGATGTGCTTAGATTTATACAATTGCAATGTGTATCATATACCATTCATGCTAAAACCGCATTAATATAGTAAATCTGTTATTACACGTTATATTTTAACAAATTTTATTTTCACCCTTCTTATTAGAAGCACACAAGTGGCTTCGAGTTGTTTTATACTAAATATTCTTACACAAAGAACGTGAATTATGCTGTTGTGTACGATATTCAGTTTACTTAAGCGGTTATAACAGAATAATTGTAATCGTAATTCTGGTTTACCATTGTTTTGTACAAATCGCACAAGTGCATCTGCTATAGAGTTAAAAAAGAAAAAGGAAGAGATCATCTGTCATCCATATATGATTGGTATAAACTCGTTGCTACATGTGGAAAATCTAAGAAATTTGATGTTATTGAAATGCAGCAAAATAACTTTTTGAATTTTTCTAATCTTTATTCAACGATTTTTCAAAAGGCTAAGCTTACCATTCAAAAAAATAAAATTGTTTGGAACAAAATTCGATGGATGCGTTATAATCAAGGAAAATTTGGATATTTGGAATTTAAAGAAAGTTTACGAACAGAAGACGAATTTCAAACAATTAATTTTAATAAAAAAAAATGTACTTTGTTATCACGCACTAAGGAACTAACACCATTATACTTACAAAAAGTCCCTATCTCCAACGAAAAGAAAAGAGATATTTTGTCTTTGTTGAAATTTATTAATCCTGTTTTTCATCATTTTTATGAGCAACTGCCATCTAAAAATGACATAGTGAATTCAGATCCTGATTTAGATCGTTTAAATGAAGAAAATGTGACATAATTTTTCGTTTATTTGAAGAAATTCATTTTTTTAATGAATCGAAGAAAATATATTATACCTTATACTTATTTTTTATTTTTAGATTTTTGGTTTAACAATAATTTTTGTTATTTTTATTTAGTACATAAGTAAAAGTAAACATTTCACTTGAATTTACAAAAAATTGTTTTTTGTGTTTTCCTTTAAGTTATAATTTCAAAAGTAAAACAAAAAAAATTATTTTTATGTCATATTTCTTTTTCACTAGAAAAATAAAACTGATCAATTTTTTATACAAACTTTATATTATTATATGAATAAAATTTTTAAAAAACTAAAATATTATTTTGTCTAAAAAACCTAAGTCACCTTGTGTCCTTATTCATCAGAATATATATAACTTTTATTTCATATTTTGTACGGGTAATAAACACTTTTTCAAACTTGTGCTGTTTTACACAGATTAATTTTCGTTACCAAACAACTTGTGCTTTTGAAAACATGCCATATTTTGCAGATAAAACGGAAAATAACTACAAAAAATAAATATTGACTAGAGTTTACTTAATATTATTAGTAAAAAGTTTAAAAACCAAAATCGAACAGAAAGTTTTTAAGTAATAAGGTTTTTAATCTTAAAATCGCTCTACTGAAAAATTAGAAAAAATGACTTGTGCTGTTATTGCCAGACACCACAGATATATTGTTTTGCTCAAAATATTTTGTTGTTGCAATTTATTTGTCATGTGGTATTATGTGTAGTATCAAGGAAAAGCGAATAGGAACTTATTGTTTTTGTTTTTATATCATATACTATGTACTTTATCAAAAAATACATCGTAATGTTGTTACTTTAATGTTATATGTACAATTGCACAGTACCGAACGTTAAATAAGACTAACTGATATAATATTTGATAATAATTTTTGTGTGAGAAATTTTACAGCATTTTAGTCGTTTGCTTCTATATAATCTAGATGATATTTGATATACTACACTGAGAGAAATCGCATATTTGTTCCATAGTTGTTTCAACTTAGTTAGTGTTACTACAACTATAACGAATATTATATGATTCTCCTAACCATGTTGTTAACTATATTTTAGTTATAATAAACTTGCGCTTTATTGTATAGTTATGATTATCATATATATGATTTTGCCAATCATACTATATACTTGCAAGGAATATATTATGATTTTCGCAAATAAAATTTTAAAATTTACAACCATAGTTACAGTAATCATATCAATAAAAGTTTCCAGAATAAAATATTACATCAATTTCAAATATAAATTTTGCTTGTGCTAAACATGTTCTTATTTCTCAAGTACATCGTCGTAATAATATAGAGAACGTATGCAATTTTTTAAATATGTATGTAGCCACATAAAATTAATAAGAAAATGAGGATATTTGCCGCTTCATTTGACACATATCTCACTCCTGTTGTCCGTCCCCTTCAAAAGTTATGGGTATTCAAATTCAAAAACCTACACTTTTTACCTGATTTTTTGGAAAAAATTAGTGATTTCTCGAAAAAACACCCGTTTAATGTGCAATTTTTTTTCCATCAGTAGAAAGTCTGATTCTTTCTGAAAAATGTTTGTTTACATCTT
This sequence comes from Villa cingulata, assembly GCA_951394055.1. Classification (NCBI taxonomy): domain Eukaryota; kingdom Metazoa; phylum Arthropoda; class Insecta; order Diptera; family Bombyliidae; genus Villa; species Villa cingulata. The sequence continues at coordinate 25,747,583 of OX596019.1, read as the reverse complement.
ATATTGTTACTTCTTTTGTTTTCAGAGATATAGAAAGCTATGTCAGTTAAGGTTTTATTCAATTTCTGGAAATCCCAGAAAAATTTTTATTTTTACATTCAATACAAAATAGTATGTTTGACACAAATATAATATAGTTATGACGACTATATGGTACCATTAAAACGCAACTATAATATGTTTGACACAACTATAATATGGTTAAGGGGTTATAACTACTATATTGTATTTAACCATTAAAACGCAACTATAATATGTTTGACACAACTATAATATGGTTATGGGGTTATAACGACTATATTGTATTTAACCATTAAAACGCAACTATAATATGTTTGACACAACTATAATATGTATAGAAATGATAAATTTATTGAAATGATAAATTTATTGAAATGATAAACTTATATAAATAATAATCCACTAAAACAGCAAATGACACCTATTCCAGATCTCCTATTCAAAATAACATTCGACCTCTCACCATCACTCCGATTTACTGACTGACTATGATCAATTCTCTTTCCTACATATTCGGCCTTCCTGACGATACCATCTGCCCTCAGATGTACTGCTACTCCACGGCTTGATGTACTCTGCACATGTTGAAGTTCTTAAAGGACCTTCATGACTTCCGATTCGCTCGACATCGTACACATCATTAGATTTAGCCCTTGCTATCTTGTAAGGACCCAAGTATTTTGATTTAAGCTTGTTTCCAGAACCAATTTGAATTCGTTTTATTGCCACTTGATCGTTGATTCGGAACTTCATCGGTGATTTTCTTCTTCTATTATAGCCTTTCATATTCTCTTCTTGCACTCTTTTTATCGATAGTTTGGCTTCATTTCTAATTCTTTCTCGATCTTCATTGAAACTATGCATTGTCTCTTCGTCGATTATTTCTTTTACTTTGATGTCATCTCTGCTTCTCAGTTTAACTCCCAATAACACTTCGGCTGGTGTCGTACCTATATGCTTCGATTAAACGTTGAATTCAAAACTCTTTGCACGCTATCCACAAATCGAAACCATTTTCCACGATCTTCTATCGACAACTTAGATAACACTGATACAATAACGGCATTCACTCGCTCGACCTGTCCATTAGCTCTTGGCAGTCCTGTAGTTACAGTATGATGTGCGATACCTTCCTGATCACAATACGCTCGGAACTCTTCACTGGTGAACGCAGTTCCTCTATCGGTGACAATTTGATAGGGATTGCCAAACGTCCTTTTCTGGATCTCTAGCTTACTGATTACTTCACGTGACGTTGTACTCTTCGTTGGGTAAATCCAAACAAATTTACTAAAATCATCAACTATTACCAGGATGAGCTGATAATTTTTGCTGGTGCTCTCAAGAGGTCCCATATGATCGATATGGTAGGTGTGCAACGGTACTTCGCCTTTAGATCTGGGATGTAAATAACCTTCCTTCTTTCCTGCTTTTCTGTTGTTTAATATGCAAGACACACAGTATTTTATAAAATTTTCGACTTTTTCTTGTACTTTCTCAATATAAAATTGCTGTGATATGTTTTCAATAGTTCTCAGTATGCCAAAATGTCCTTTCTCATGCTCGTTCTTGATTATTGCGTTCTGCATACTTTCTGGAACCACTAATAAATCAATACCTTTTTTAAATTTGTACAAAATATCATTTTTTACGAAGAAATCTTCATACTCTTGAGTTTCTAGAATCTTTTTGATTGCTTTAAGCTTTTCATCCATTTTTTGTGCTTGTGTTATTTTGTAGGTCACACTGTCTTCTACTACAAGCATTATAGGATATCGGCTTAATGCATCAACGTGCTTTATTTTTTGACCGCTTCTGTGCTCGACCTCATAATCATATTCACTCATAGTTAGAATCCACCTTGCCACTCTTGGCACAACGTTAGCTTTTCCCATTGTCTGTTTGAATGCAGCACAATCTGTCACAATTTTAAATTTCTGTCCAATCAGATATACTCGAAATTTTTCTAAACTTTTTAATACAGCCAAAAATTCTAATTCATACGACGAATATTTTTCCTCCAATTCAGTTGTTTTCCTGCTGAAATAATACACAGGATGAAATAGTTGATCAATTTCTGATTTCTGCAGCAAAATACCCGCATAACCCAACTTGCTAGCGTCGGTATGAACTTCGGTTTCTAAACCTCTTTTATAGATGGTTAAAACTGGTTCGTCAGCTAGTATTTTCTTCAGCATTAAAAATGCATTCTTCTCAGCTTCTCCAAATTGAAATTTTATATCTTTTTTGAGCAGGTCAGACAAAGGACGAGCTACTATAGCATAATTATACACATATTTTCTAAAATACCCCGTCAAACCCAGGAAACTTTGAACATCTTTTACGCATTTCGGCTATGGAAAATCAAGAGCTGCTGCAACTTTGCCTCTCGAAGGATAAACTTGATTGTCTTCTATAATATGCCCTAGATATTCGATACGTGCTGTTAAAAACTGATTTTTTCTGAAGTTTATATTTAGACCGTAGTCTCTCGCTGTCTGCAGGACGATTTTTAATCTCTGTAAACCTTCGTCATAATCTTTCGCCAATATTATAATGTCGTCTATGTATATTAAGACTATACCCTTGTACTGTAAATCTCTAAAAATGCAGTTTATATAACGTTGAAAATAAGATGGAGAGTTACAAAATCCAAACGGCATTCTCTTGAATTGAAATTGTCCTCTATGTGTTGCAAATGCAGTGTACCTCCTGCTACTTTCTTCGACTTTGACATGGAAAAATCCATTTGTTAAATCTAGAGTACTGAATATTGTTGAATCACCCAGGCGATCGATTTGCTCTTCTAATATCGGTATTGGATATCTATCCTTAACTGCAACGTTGTTGATACCTCGGTAGTCTACACATAATCGTGGAGATCCATCTTTCTTCTTCGCTATAACTATTTGGCTTGAAAACTCGGATGAACAAGGTTCGATAATATCGTCGTCTAACCATTTTTCGACCTGACTGTCGACTATTTCTCTCTCTGTTGAGGTTAATCGTCTAAGATTTCTGAAAATCGGTGTTTCGTCTTTTAATATGATTCTCATTTCCATGTTAACATCTTTAGTTTTTTCTGGTTTATATTCTTCTATCAATGTCTTTACTTCTTTCTGAAACATTTTATCCGGAATATGATGCAAGTCAACTTCAAAAGGGCTACTAATAGCTGCAATATTCATCACATGAATATCATTACACATTTTATTTATGTTTATTCCAGTTCTCGTGATCACCACTTTCACGTTTTCTAAGAAGGTATTTCCCAAAATCATTTCGTACGTCATAACTTTTGGATCGACTACATACAAGTTCACTTTGTATTCCTCGTTATCCACTTCCATGTTTGCACTCACATTACCATTTGCCGAAATTTCTTTACCTCCGAATCCTTCCATAATAAAACTAGAACTTCTAATACCATCTAAACCGATTCGATCGGCTACATCCTTACGTATAATGTTTACCGCACTCCCCGTATCTATCAAAGCCATAATTATGAAGTTGTTGATCTTAACCTCTTTACACATTCTGTTTAAAGATGATGTATTAAATGTCCCGACAGTAGTAATTTTCTCTCTGTCCTGATTTCTACTGCTTTCTCTACATTCGGCCGCTTTATGTCCAAATCTACTACACTTAAAGCATTTGGCTCCTTTATCTTTTAATCTACAGTTCTCGGCTTTATGTCCTCTCGTCCCACAATTATAACATCTTATGTTTTTCAGTAATTCAGCATCTGCTCTTTGGTTCGTACTTTTGCTCACTGAAGATTGTCTGCTAGGTCTATTTAAGCTACATTCATCACGAAAAATTTTATAACAACGCAATTTTTCTTTTAATTCACTTACATTTTTAACACCGTACAACATAATCTTATTACTCGGGCTGTCTTGTATGCCTTCGACAATGTATTGTATTAAAGACTTTTCATCTACGTCCCCCCTGCTGGCCAGTTCTTTCATATTTAAGTAGTACTCTATCACGTCTTCGTCGCTTTTCATTTAGCGTTTCATTAGCGCGCGATGAAGATCTGCGTTACTAATCTTGTGCGCAAATTCATCTATTAGAGCTCCCTTAAGTCTGCGCCAGGTAGTAATATTTCGTTCGGATAATATGAACTGCTTCGCAAAACCTCTCAACGATTTTTTACAAAATAGAAATTTTTGAAAATCAGTCATGTTTATTCAGCATGCTCTTCAAATTCTTCTAAAAATCTTTCTACTGTAAAGTTGGTTTTACCGTCGAAAGTTCGAATTAAATCTTCGATGTCTTTGTAGCTAGCCGCGAGTTATGTATAATTCATAACGCATATACTATATAAAATAAATTTTAATCATACATAACATATATTTCACGTAAATTAAGAAATATTAAAAATAAAACATTAATCTTTTGTATTTAATAATTTTTGTTCACACAAATAATTGTAATGTCAGCAACTATGAAATTATGTTCCCACAAAAATAAATGTAATTAGATTTCGTATAAAAAATAAAAATCAAAATCATGTAAGCTTATTCCGGATATTATATATTTTTCTATATGTAGATTTTTTTTTATATTGTATTAATGTAATATAAAACTTAGAATATATATAATCATTTTATATACTATGTTCATGTTTTAACATCAGCATTTTTCAAATTCAAAAATTTTGGAAAAGAACTTGTAGTCAGTTCAGTAAAAAAATTATTTGTTTTAATTAAGTTGTAAAAAAAAAAAATAAATAAAATTTATTTTTTTTTTCTTAATAACTATACTATATAGTTAACTGGCGCAAACGGTAGGATACCGAAAAATAAGGTATCCTTAAATATTCGTAAAATTGAAATACGGGAAATATAAAGTATTATATTTTTTTCTGAAAAATTTTTTCCTTGGATAAGGAGAATAAAAGTTTTCGTCGTGTATAAACGGTTGTGAACTTTTATATTACACAGTATAACTAGTGCTCGAAGGTATATCGAGAAATTATAGTGCTTTCTGTGAAAACTGTAAACAGAAAAATATATTGTCTGATTTTGTGTAATTTCTTACGGAGAATTAATAGTGAAATTATTTTATCCGGTATCGACGGTGTATCGATATTTAGTGGAAATTGCCGCAGATAAATTTTATGATTTCCTGGTGGCTATTAAGCCTTTGATTTCTGAACCTACTCAGTTTAACAAAACTTGGAATGCTTGCTGCAGTCATCATTCTCACCGCTGGATGCATGTAAGTCCTATTCAAATTGAATATTCCCTATAATTAATGTCAAATCCAAATCCTTTTAAATTAAAAAAGAATAAAAGTAAATCCAGAACGTACAATTTTATACCATGCGAACTTACTCAAGACAGATTTATTGACGACGAAAAAATTGAAATCAATATGACAAACACAAAAAGTGTGAATAATGTTGTTGGAAGTATCGCCGCAGGATACGGAGCCTCTAACATAGATATTAAGAATAATAGTAATATAAATAATCTTAATAATATATTTAATAATCTACGTATACCAGATGCTATTAAAGATTTACTTCATTTTGATGGTAACACAAGATTATTATACGAATTCATAAATAATGTTGAAGAAATTTTAAGTTTAATGACCGAAATTGACGGTACGGCATATGCAAAAATTATTTTAAGATCTATCCGAAATAAAATAATCGGACAAGCTAACGAAATACTTAATATGTACGGTACTCCGTTAGAATGGGAACAAATCAAAACTAATCTAATAATGCATTGTTCTGATAAAAGAAATGAAACATTGTTAATTCGTGATTTACACAATATAAGACAAACAAACGATACAGTACAACAATACTACTCTAAAATTATTGAACTATTTTCTACATTAACTAATCATGTAAATATACACGAAACTAATCAAAACGTTGTGTTAGCAAAGCAAAAATTGTATTCTGAAATGTGCCTAAATACGTTTTTAATTTGTCTTAAAGAGCCTCTGGGTTCAACAATTAGAGCAATGAAACCAAATTCCCTCACAGAAGCATTTAATTATTGTATAAAAGAACTGAATACATATTATATGAAAAATTCAATGACAAACAAAGTTGTTCATAAACCAATAAAGCCACAGCAAACAAATTATTCAAATATGTCTCATTTACAACCAATGTATCCACCTATTTTTAATCAAAATCACAGAACTTTTACTCCTTATCAACAAGCTAATAATAATAATAACTTTAAATTTTTCAAACCAAATAATGATGTATTTAAGCCTAAACCGCTACAGTCTTCGCAATTACCTCGTCCACACTGAGAAAAATTTATAGTTAAAATCAACAATTTTTTAACTATTTTTGTAGTTCAAATCAAGAAAAACTCAAAAATAGTCAAATTTAACTAAAAAATATTGTTGTTTCTAGAGAAATTTAATTTTACTACAAAATGGTAAAATTGACAAGTAAATTGTTATTTTTAACTAGAATTTAGTTCGTCTTTAATGTAACTACAATAACATTGAATGTGACTAAAATTTTATAGTTATTTTCTTGCTAACCATATTTTAAAGTCAAAATGACCCATCAACATAGTAAACTTCCAATCAACTATAATTATTGGCATGTTTGAACCTAACTTGTAGTTAATTTTGCAACCAGAATTTAATGTCAAAATAACTGTTTTTTAGTTTACTTAGGGGTGTTCATTAAAAAAACAATTTTGTTCGTTTAAAAATTACTTTATTACAAATGAAGAAATACATATACTTATACATACATATATACATACAAAATTTATACATTCTACTCTATAATTATTCTTATATAAAATTATAGAATATCGTTATATAAAATTATCCTTTATATATAACAAAACTTAACTATATTATTTTCTAAAATCATAGGTATTTATTTCAAAGTTAGAATTTTTTATTCAAATTTCTTTATTTTCAAATATTTTTGTAAAAGAGGGTACAATTCTTAATAATTATACCTGCAATAAAATTTATTAATTAATAATATTTCAATCTTATAAGATTACATCCATCAGATATTTTGTGGCAATGTAGAGGGGGATTTTGAAATTTTGAACAGTTGATAAGGTTTAGGCAACTTAATTTATTTCCAACCTCATAAGCTTGAAAGTGTTCATTGAAACCTTGAGATTCGTATTCATGACAAAGAAAATATACATCAAATTTATAATAAATTATCTTAAAAATTTTGAGTATTTTCAGGTCAGGCTCACACAAATTCATAAAATATCCCGTTTTAAATACAGTGCCTTTTATTTCAATTTCATCTCCTTGCAAAATAATACTATTACTATCCAATATTATATCTGATATTAAAGTTGAAGAATAATATGACTGATTTTTTAATACAACTTCTTTAAATTTCGAAAAATCTATTTTTTCTTCAAATCCTTGAGCTTGAAGTGACCTATAAGCATTCATTAATTGGAATTTTATTCCCAATGACCAACATAAATTTACCCTACTTGTTATGTTATTAGAGTATGATTTTAAGGATCGGTGTTTGGACTCAAATCTGAAACTGCTCAAATATTTCAAAGGACCACTTTTTTCAATTATATTTGGATAATGCGTGAGAAAATGATGTTTCGGTCTTAGCTTTTCATTGAAAAGCTTTATAAACATACTGTTTACCTCAGAAACTACACTTCTAAGTAAAGATATGGTGTCAGAGGTAAAACTCGGCAATAATATTAAATCAATCATTTTTAACATTTTGGTAAAGAATAACCACACTTCATTATCATGTGGTATTAAATCTCCAATAAATAGCGGAAAATGGTGAATAAAATTCCACATTTCTCTTGCAGACATCTTCAAATGACCAGCTTTTAGATTTTCTAGAAGAATTGCTGGTGGAATATATCCTATTTCTGTTTCACCATAAGAAAATGATAACATACGAGCATTTATGGTTTCTAAAGTAAGAATTCTAACATCACTGACGTAGTACAATATAATTCTACTCATATTATAGTGGCACACACCCTCAAAGAGATCATGCATCAAATCCGCAGCAAAATTAGATGTAACATGAAAACCATTTATTGTGTTAAATATGGAATTTTCAACAATCCCAGTTTCTCTAGGGTTATTTATCTCTAAATCAGTCTGAAAATTTTCTACATTTCTTAAACAATCAAAATTTTCCTCTGATTCTATAGAAAGATAATTTTTATGCCTCCGGCAGAATCTGCAATAATAATTAGAATTAAAAGAAGTCGTAAACCCAAGAATGCTATTTAGTCCTAAATTATCTCCTAATAATAAACCCAAAGCAAAATAAACATTAACATTAGTATCATTGATTTTTATTACAATTCCATCTTCGGCTAAGTTTTTAATTTCTTGAATAAGTGGATAAAAACATTGATCATTGCCATACTTTGAACTATCTTTTGATTTAAAAAGCATAGCTATAAAAATATTATCTAAAGTTGACAAAAACTCTTTTGGTAAAACAGGAATAGAATAATAAACAGCAGTTAGCTTATGAACACCATTGTGTGAACCTAAAGGATTATTTGTTTCAAAATCATCTACATAAAGAAAATATGGAATAACAATTTGATTTTTGTATTTAGAAGATTTTTCTTTCCATAATTGACCATTTAAAAAATTACAAAGATTTTTTTCACCTCTAATTATCTCCATATTTTCAATAGTACGATTTAACACTAAGGGTAATTCGAAAAATTGTTGCAGCTGAAATCTGATAGGCATTAATACTCCTTTTGAAGATTTGGAATTAAATGTTGGTTCATGATGTCGTATTATAACATCCACTTCGTTATGGATCGTAAACTGTGTAGGATGTTCTATTAAATTATTTTCTTTTAACAACTTAAAAAATGTGTATTCCGTTTCAATATCTGAAAATGGTTTTTTAAGTAAATCAACAAAAATTTTAAAATCTTCACTATTTTCAAATTGCATACTTTTTGAAGCAATTACTTCTAATACATCATGTATAAGTGATAATACATATTGGTCTACATCTTTTATAATATTACTGACACATTTTCTAGATAAATTACTATTACTGTGTAATTTACACACGAATGTTAAAATAGATTTTTTAAAAATATCTTGAAATTTTTGAATATCAAACTCTTTATTATGAAATTTTGAACAGGAATGTACTTCATCCTTTTTTGGTTGATCTTCTATACAATCATTTGTAATGTGTTGATTAAAAACATAATTTTTCGAATTAATTTCCAACTCTAAGTCTTTGTGAATGTTTTTCAAATGTTTTTTGAACGAATCTAAGGTAGAAAATATTTGGGGGCAACCAATTTGTCCACAAATAAATTTGCTATGAGGTTTCAAACTATGGATATATTTTAAGTGAGAAACAAGTAGCTTAGAATTTGCTAATTCTTTAGAGCATACAGAACACAAATACATTTTAAAGTTTTAGTATAATTAAATAATTCATGCATGTAGCTAATATAATACTTTTATCAACTTAAAAAATTAGAGTTTGTATTACTATACTAATTACAAAATTTCATTCATTATACATGAAATCGAAGATGGAATTTTACTCTTTTCGTTTAATTTATAAAAAAATGTTTGTATGAATATCCAAATTAATTCACTTTCTAGTGGGTATTTAATATTTAGCGTTGTAAATATCTTAAAACATATATCAATAGCTTTAAGTAAACTATCTAATTTATAAAGAATGTTCTCCAAAACAACAAAAAAGCATTGTATACAATTGATATCTTTACCTACAATTATAATATATGGTTGACAACCCAATCCCATTTCACGATACATTTTAGACCGCTTCTCGGCTGTGGGTAAAACTTCATTCTCCCCTACTACCTGAATTAAAAAACTGTCTCGTGATGCTGCGATGCTAGGACGCCAGTAACGTTTTTTTTCACCTGGTTTTCCAATAGGGATTCTTCGAGAAGGTTGAATAATACTATGAAGTACCAAAAAAATTATTGCATCCCGAGAATCTGTGAAAATGTTAGGAGTACTTTTTATTAATTTTAACGCAACCCTATGTATATTTTACATGTACAAATGTAGAATTAAATTACCTTCAGATGTTTTTTCATTTATTGTGTTATACAATTGTAAACTTTCCTTGTCTTTGATTTTTTTAGCTAATATTGGAAATTTCAGAATAAATCCAGGCCAATTTGTAAGTAGACCTAAGGATTTTTCTTCACCGTATTCGAGTAAAAAGTCCTTATTTATCTGGAATGAATTTGTTTTATGAGTTATACATATATTGCATATGAATATATAAATTGGTTATTCTGGTCGATCTAGCAGGCTCTGCTAACTTGATATTCTGCTAATTTTCATAAAATTTTAAAACTTTTTTCGAACAGTCTATATTTTGTCTAAATGTTAAATAAATATCAATGGATGTACTTACAAGACTGTATCCTAAGCTATTTTGTAATATTGGCCACTCAGTTAAAATTTCTTGAACGGTAGACTCTGGATGACACTGTAAATATATTTTCCGATATGGATAGAGTAATTCCCACTTAGAAGTACAATTTAACCAATCGTCTTGATTGTATTTTAAAAAGATTTTGTAAGACTCGATTGTATTGTCTGAAAAACAAATTCATTAATTTTTAAATTTGGAATCTTTCTCTACGTTACAACAAACCATCAAGTTCAGGAGTATTTGGAGTTTTATTTTCCGAGTCTTCTGCACAAACTTTTTTAAATTTCAAACTCTTTGTTGAAGGTGACAAGAAGAGTCCTCTTTTTCTTAAACGTTTTAAACGATTATTATATTTATCGTATAATTTCCCACCTGATGGTTGGCCATTCATTCGAGGAAAAAAGTATATTGCCTAAATTAATTTATAGCATGTATGCATAAACGAATTTATTTACATACTGTACATATGTATTTTATATTAATTTATATTTTTTTACCTTGTTTTCGGTAGGAAATTCTTGCTGGATTTGATCTGCAACTTTGCTTATATCTTTAATGGATAATAAAATATCGTTTCCAAATACATGATCCAGTAGTAAATTTAATAATTCTGTTCGGTTATTATCGTCCAGTTTTTTATTTGCCATAAAATAATTTAGAATTTTTTGTCCTCTTTGAGACATCAATATATCCCGTAAATTCTATAATTATGTTAAATAACTAGTGATTAAAAATTTTATCTGTAGTACGTCCTAGTTTTTGAATTACAATTTTTGACTCTGAAGAGGTAGAGTTTGTTGTTGAATTACTATTACTCGTAGATGTATTTGCTTCATTTAGCCATGATAACACTTTGGAACTCGCTGAAAACGTATTGTAATCATAAATATCTGTAATTATCTCAGTTATACCCTAAAATACAAATTTTTTAAATTATAAATTTTAAAATAATTAAAAATTATTACATTCAATTTGCGCCACTCAATTAAATTTCCCCTAAGTTTGACAAAAGTTCCAAACGGATGATTTTCAGTGATTTTTTGCAAATCACTTAAGTTTAAATATTTCAAACAATCGTAATCGATTTTCAGTTCTGCAATTTAATTGTTAAAATTAAAACATTTTAATACAAAACAAACTAAAAGCTTTAAAATTTTCTATTTTAATTTAATAAAAACATTTTTTTTATTTTAAATTAGAAATGTCGATTTTTGTCTACAAGTGTATTCAACGTAAGTACACATAATGTGAAAAAAGATCAATGAAAATAATCGAAACTAAACAAACTTCTATGATTAAAATTGTGTTTTATTTAAAACTTACCTTGAAATCTCTGATATAAATCTTGCAATTTCCAAGATTTTAAAACTTCATTTAAAATATCTTCCTCTGGAGACAAGACAATAATATTAGTATTGTTCACTATCGCTGTGTTTTCTTCCCGGGTAGAAAATAAAACAGAACTTGACGGGCAATCGGAAGTTTGCAAATCGAAATTATTAATATTTTCTGAAGCACTGTTATTTTCTAAAGTATTATTTTGCACATCAAAATTACTTGTGTCTTTTAAAACTTCACTATTTGGACCACCATCACAAATGTTTTCAATCAGTTCATCAAAATTATTAAAACTTTCCAAATTATTTGATATAGATTCTAAATTAATGGTAATATTTTCTTTACTTCCATTATTTTCACATTCCATATTTTCAAACTGTTGAAATTGAAATTTGCATCTTAACCATTGAATAAAGGTATATGGAAGGCACACTCGTAATGGAGATCAAAAGAAAAGAGCTACGTAGTATGTAATTATTCTATGTCTTAACTTTACAAATTGCAATCTAAAAATGATCAATAGTTAAACAGAACAAAACATTCGTACGTTGAGTATTAGTTTCAAAGACAGTTACAATAGTTTCTAGTAAAATTTTACTAGAATATAGTTGACTTATGGTTATCCTAGTATCAATTTTAAAGATAGTTACAAGAGTTTACAGTAATGTTTTACCAGAATATAGTTGGCTTATAGTTATGACAAATATGTATGTAGATCACATTTTTTTTTGGCAATTTTTTACAGTTTTATTTTACAACACACTTTCTACATTATATTATATCAACTATCATTTTAAATTAACAATAGCTTCTAGTTAAATTTAACTAGAAGGTGATGAACTTTTAATGTCAATATTATCAATATGTATTTTGGTACCACCTGCTGAATTTCAAAAAAAAAAAGTTGAAATAGACAAAATAGTAAATATGAAAATATATAATGTACGTCTATAAGTCATTTCCCGTTATTTTTCACTTCAGTAAACATGTAATTATTTATTCTTTAAAACATAAATACATACGTACATTATATACATATATATTTAAAACGTAAAACTTATAGATATTTTTATAACTATATTTTCCTGTTGATTCTGACAAAAATCATAGTTATAGAGCAAACAAAATTTGACCATAAAATGAACTATTTAAGTTTAAATGTAACAATTTTATAGTAATTTTTATAAATTTGTAGTTAGTTTTAAAATGACAGTAAAAATAGTTGATTTTAACTACATTATTTTTCTGAGTGCAGTTCCAATGGACACTTCTAGTGGCAATTCAAGGATGCAAACTCAACAGTCTAAACTACCACAATTCAATAATACATTTAAACAAACAAATCAACCGAATTTTATGTTCAGGGAGCTTCATAATATCAATGGAAATTTAGAAACAGATTCAAATTTTAACCAATATGGGTTTAACTACGAGCAATTCAATCAGTATGAGGATAATCTTGAACAATCAAATCAGGACGGCATTAATTATGAACAACAACTCGATCAATATTTACCTGTATACGATTCTGATAGAGAAATACAAAATTAATCTGTTCCGACAATTCAAAATTCTGTTGAAACAACTAATGAAGTAGATGATACAAATTTTCATTTAACTGCCTCGAACAACAATATGGTTACCTAGACATAAATAACCATGGTACAAATCTTTTACCATATATCCATATTCTTTCACCTTTTGGAAGACCACTCAAATTTTTAATAGACACCGGAGCCTCGGTTAGTTTCATAAACCCTAATCTCGTAGATGCTAAATTTTACCAGACCATAGAACCTATTACAGTTTCTACAGTTTTTAATAAGCATCAAATTGATAAACAAGTTACACTACCAGCTTTTTGTGAATTTAATGTGGATGACGAATTAAAATTTCTGATATTTAAGTTTCATAATTACTTTGATGGATTGATAGGATTAGAGACAATGCAAAAACTAGGTGCAAAAGTTAATTTAAAGGATAAAGTATTAGAAACAGATAACGTAGTCATACCATTGTTATTCAAACCCAATTTCATGTCTGGAATATATACAGTTCCTCCAAATACTAAGATAATTGCAAGATTGCCGGTAGATGTAGAAAAAAGTGACATTTTTATTAGGCCAACTAAAATCAATAAATCATTAGAAATACCTGAAGGAATTTACCAAAGTTCAAATTGGTACAGTCAAATTGAAGTTATAAATTCGTCGAATGAAGAACAAATATTGTTTATCGAACAACCGTTAAAAGTAGAACGTTTCAGTGAATACACTGAAATAAATAATGTGAACATTCTTTATAATGATAATAAAGTAAAACCCGTAAATAATCAAGATATAATTGAGCTCATCAGATCTGACCATATGAACGAGGAAGAAAAAAAAGGAATTTTCAAACTTTGCAGAAATTACGAAGATATTTTCTTTAAAGAGGGTCAAAAACTCACATTTACAAATGTTATTAAACACCGAATTCAAACAAAGGACGATCTACCTGTCTACACTAAATCATATCGGTACCCTGAAATACATAAATCCGAAGTTCGATCTCAAATACAAGAACTATTGAATCAAGGCATTATAGGACCTAGCTATTCGCCTTGGAGCAGTCCTATTTGGATAATGCCAAAAAAACGTGACACATCGGGTAAACAAAAGTGGCGACTGGTGGTTGATTACAGAAAACTGAATGAGAAAACAATTGAAGATCGTTATCCACTACCAAATATAACAGAAATACTCGATAAGTTGGGGAAATGCATGTACTTCACCACTCTTGATCTAGCTTCTGGGTTCCATCAAATCGAAGTAGACCCTAGAGACATTGAAAAAACAGCCTTCACTGTTGACAACGGGCATTACGAATATATACGTATGCCCTTTGGTTTAAAGAACGCACCATCTACCTTTCAAAGGGTAATGGACAATGTCCTGAAGGAAGTACAAGGTAAATTTTGCCTTATATACATGGATGACATCATTGAATATTCGACTTCTCTCCAAGAACATATTGAAAATCCATCCAAAATATTCTCTAAATTACGAGAAGCTAATTTAAAGATTCAACTCGATAAATCTGAATTTCTTCGCAAAGAAGTAGCTTTCCTTGGTCATATAGTCACTGCAGAAGGGGTGAAACCAAACCCAGAAAAAATACATGCAATCAAGAACTTTCCTATTCCCCGTACACAAAAGCAAATAAAATCATTTCTTGGACTGTTAGGATATTACAGAAAATTTATAAAGGATTTTGCCAAATTAACGAAACCACTAACTGAGTGTTTGAAAAAAAACAAACAAATTAAATTAGATGAGCGATATATCAGTTGTTTTGAACATTGTAAAGACATCCTCAGCAATGATCCCCTACTGCAATACCCTGATGTCACAAAGCCATTCAATTTAACCACCGACGCAAGTAAATTTGCTATAGTTGCTGTACTTAGTCAAGGCCCCATAGGATATGATAAACCTGTTTGCTATGCTTCACGGACCTTAACGGAAACTGAAATAAATTATAGCACAATTGAGAAGGAACTGCTAGCTGTGGTTTGGGCCACTAAGTACTTCCGACCCTATCTTTTCGGACGCAAATTCAAAATTATAACAGATCATAAGCCTCTCATGTGGCTTTTCTCCCTTAAGGAACCAAACTCAAAATTAATAAGATGGCGACTTAAATTAGAAGAGTTCGATTACGAAATTGTATATAAAAAGGGTAAGCTAAATACTAATGCCGACGCCCTTAGTCGCATAGAAATAAATAACAATGAATCTATTGAAAATAATGTCGATGATTTAGAACAAGTCTCAAATTCATCCACAATACACTCAGCACAAGAAAATTTAGATGACGGCATACCAATTTCAGAGCGACCAATAAATGAATTTGCTGAACAATTAATTTTATCTAAAACATCCAATATAGTAAGACCTCCGATGATACACAACATACTATTTGATACGAAACAACGCCGCATTTTTAGGAAACCTGATTTACAAAACGAGCATACCATATTGAGTATTTTTAAAGAATATCTCAGTCTCAGCCCACGTAAATTAACCGCCATTTACACAGATGACGAAACATTTAAAATAGTTCAATCTGTATTTTCAAAATATTTCTCAAATAGTAAAACCTTTAAATTGATAAGATGTAAGCAAAAACTAAATGATATACTTGACAGTGATCAGCAAGATCATATTATCAACCAATATCATACGAATAGCAATCACCGTGGAATAAATGAAACCTTTAATCATTTACACAGAACATATTATTTTCCAAGAATGAAAGAAAAAATTACTAAAATTATAAACAATTGCGAAAAATGTCAAATGCTCAAGTATGATAGGTGTCCGCCCAAAATACAGTATACATATTCTGAAAGCCCTAGCAAACCTTTAGATATCATACACATTGATATATATAGTATACATAATCAACAAATTTTAACAATAATAGACAAGTTTTCCAAATTTGCATCCGCATATATATTACCTGCACGAAATAGTCTAAGTGTAATCAGTGCATTAAAAGAATTCTTTTCACAACACAGCGTTGTCAGGAAACTAGTTTGCGATTCTGGTACCGAATTCACATCCAGTATATTCAAAGAATTCTGTCAACAATACGAAATTCAACTTCATATTACGACTCCGCAAAATTCTACAGGGAATTCCCCAGTTGAAAGATTCCATTCTACTCTTACAGAAATATATAGGATAATTTATGATAAGGACAAAAAGCAAGTACCAAAAGATATACTCAATGAAGCCCTTACAACATATAACAATTCCATACACTCTGCAACAAATTTAACACCTTTTGAATTTGCTAACAGGCAGAACATACAAATTTAATCAAACAATACAATCAGACTCTGAACACGATTTCTTAAACAAATTAAAAAGTTACAAAGATGAATTATATCAACAAATAAAATTAAAAATTGAAAATCATAACAAAACTGTAATTGATAGAATGAATAAAAACCGCGAATCCCCACCTGATTTTTGTGAAAACGATACGGTATATGAGTTTAACAATAGACGAAATAAAATGACCCCTAGAGCAAAGAAATTAAAAGTGAAATCTAATAATGAAGTAACTATTTTAACAAATAATGATATGAAATCCCATAAAAATAAACTAAAACGTAAACGTAAATTTCAGACTAACAACGGTAGT
Organism: Villa cingulata; assembly: GCA_951394055.1. Taxonomy (NCBI): domain Eukaryota; kingdom Metazoa; phylum Arthropoda; class Insecta; order Diptera; family Bombyliidae; genus Villa; species Villa cingulata. Next base: position 25,730,602 of record OX596019.1, on the reverse strand, counting down.
ATCACAGCAAATAGAGATACAAGACCTATCGAACAGCCAGGGACTTCTTCCAATGAATCTGGGACCAGGGGGTCAATTCCCGTTCTGTGATATGATAAAATGATAAACTTTTTCCAGTTTATCACGAAAAAGCGATTCTTGTTCTGTGATAAAGTGTTAAAATATGTCAATACTTTATCATATGGTAAAGAAAGTTATCACAGCTTTTGTTCTGAGCGATAAAGTAAAAAGTGAAGTAAGTTTTTATTATTAAAGTGTTTTTTTTTATTATTAAAGTGATTATTATTAAAGAGGTTTGTAGTACTTTCACTTTTATAATTATTTTAAATATATGATTTTTGATATTTGATTTTTTTTTAGTTATTGATGGAGACAGGTATAACTAAAAGAGGAAGAAGAGCAAGCGAAGCTCAGAAAAAATATTTAATAGAGTATTTGGAGCTTCATGTGGACTTCGCACATGATAGGTAAGGTTTTAAATAAAATTTCAATTAAGTTTTAGTTTTTTAGTATATAAAATTTTTATTCTTTTATTTATTATTATTATTATTTTTTGTATAGATTCGAATCAACTGATGGGGCAAGGAAGAGGGACGAGGCGTGGAGTTCCTTGGCAACAAGCCTAAATGCTATTGGTGGTGCCAATAAAGATGGTGTCAAGTGGAAGAAATTTTGGAGCGATTTAAAGTATTTTATAAATATATTATTTATGTCATAACTTCTAATTTATTAATTTTTTTGTTGCAGACTATATGTGAAAGAAAAGCATAGTAACATCAGAAGTGAGCAGGCGAAAAGTGGTGTCAATGGCACCATAAAAACAAAGCCATTGACAGAGTTAGAAGAGAGAATTCTAACTCTCATGACACCACAGGCGGTCGATGGCGATGAAGAAGTCATTGAATTTGGTGGGCTAGAAAACGTAAGACTTCACTCAATTATAATTTCAATACAATATAATTTTAACCAAAAAAAATTGCATTTTACAGGAAGAAGAAATAACTCCTGCAGAACCAACAAGCAACGTGGATGTTAACATAATATTGACACCACGCACAAGACCAAGAATTTCACCTCCTCGGCAGTCCACCATCAGACGAAATAGGAGGAAAAGGGTCAATGAGGAGGACCTAAAAAAATTAATAGAGTTGGAGGAGAAGAAAATAAAAGTGCAGGAGGAAAATGTTAGGTTAAGAAAAGAAGAATTAGATGTAAGAAGACAAGAATTAGAATTAAGAAAGCAAGAAATAGAGCTAAGAAAAGAAGAAGTAGAATTAAGGAAAAAAGAATTAGAATTAAGAAAATAGATTTATATTAGATGTAAGAAAATTAGAATTAGATTTAGAATAAGACTAATTTAAGGTGTATATATAAAAATCATTATAAATAAAAAAATATTGAAAAAATTATACTTTATTTTTATTATATACCAAACCAATATACATAATCATTAAATATTTATTTATTATTTTATATTTATGATAAATATCAAAGATTAATGGGTAAATATAGAGCATAAAGTGCATTCCTTATTACAATTTAATATATGTTTTTTAAAATTTAATTACGAAATACAATAACATTGAAACATTGTAATATTAGTTGAAGTAGGTATTTATAATTGAAGACTGAACCCTCCTTCCTTCAGACAATATTTGAGTAGATGTTCCCATTAGAATATTATCATTATCGTTAATATTATTTTCATTATCTTCCATTTCGATGTCGTGTATAGGAGTTTTTGCTTTCATTAAAATATTATGCAGCACAACACAAGCATTTATAATTTTTCCTGCCTTTGGAGGAGTATAGCATAATGTTCTTTCTTTAGAAAGACAACGAAATCTACTTTTTAATACTCCAATGCACTTTTCAATAATGCATCTTGTTTTTTTATGAGCACAATTATATTTTTGTTCAGCACTACTTGTTGCTGTTGAAATTGGTGTCATTAACCAGGGTTGCAGTGGGTATCCACTATCTCCTAATAACCATAAATTTCTTTCACCACCACAATATTTCTGTTCGAGCATATCTTTTAACTGCGAACGACGCCATATATAAGCATCATGGGCTGTTCCACCGAAACGAGCGTTTACATTTCGAATGATATAGTCAGCATCACACACTATTTGCACGTTTTTAGAATGTCCACCTTTACGGCAATAGTATACATGCTCGATTTCTTTATTTGGTGCAATAATCTTTATATGTGTACCATCCACGAGACCAATAACTCCTGGAAAAGATGCTATTTCAAAAAATTTCCTTTTTATCTCTATAAGTTCTTCATTACTAGGAAATTTAATATGCCGATGTCCTATTTTGTTAAGAGCTTCAGCGACTTCAGTAACACATCGACTTACAGATGTTTGAGACATTAAAGATAAAGAATCTTGAGCAATGGCACGTTGATAACTACCCGTTGAGAAAAAACGTAATGCACTTAAAACTTTTACGTATGATGGAATAGCATGAATTTTGCTTGTTTGTAACAAAAACGGAATTATTTCGTCAATTAAATTTTTGCACAAGTACTTTGGAAAACGATATAAATTTATAAATTCTTCGTCCGATGTTACTTCAAATGGATTTTCAGAGTCCCGCAAATTTCTTCTCATTATTCTCATATGTTCCCTGTAACAAAAACATATTTCAATCACATACTTGATTATTTTTCACTTATGAATTAAAAACTATAAAAAATAAAAAAATAAATATACCTCTGAAGATATCCACGTTCGTCTCTTATAATTACTTCTATTAAAAGTGAACTCATATTTAAAATAAATACCATAAATCCTATTAAATTTATTAGCAAAATTTTCTATGTTAATGTAATTCAACAACTTTATTTACGTCTGTTTGACATTTCGATTGGAAAACTTCCAATAATATGATAAAATGTCCATTCAGCATTTTATTCAGCATACATTTATCACAAATTAAACGCGAATCGCTTTGCTGACGAAAGTGATATGATAAAATGATAACTTGATTTGAAAGCTAAAATGATAAAATATTTACCACTTTATCATATCGCAGAACAGGAATCGACCCCCAGGACGATTAATTGAGTCGCATACAAAATTGCTGCATATTATAAATTTAACTATAAATACGTTGAAAACATAGAAGTAATTAAACAATCCGTTAATATAATCAATCAAAATCAAAATCTAGGAACATTGAAAGAAATAACCAACTTGAAGTTTAAAGAATTAGAACATAAACTGATAACACTGCTACCCAGATACAGACATAAAAGAGGACTAATAAACGGAATAGGGACTATAATAAAAGAAATTACTGGTAACATGGACAATAATGACGCTATACAAATTAACAAAGAAATAGAAACCTTAAAGATAAATCAATATAAATGACGGACTGACGAAACAATCGCAAATTAACGATAAAATGATCGAAAGATTCGAAAATATTACAAATCTTATAAATTCACAGCAGAAAACTTTAGAAAATTTCTTCAATCAATATCAATCAAGACTATTACAGAGGATCCGATCCGAAGGCGAAGACTTTCAATGTATGCAATATATATATCAAACAAATTTCAACATCGAAATATTAACAAATCATTTACAAGAAATTTCCGAATCAATAAATCTGGCTAGACTTAATATAATTTCCAAACAAATTTTAAATCCCAAGGAATTAAAATTTATATACACATTTTTGACTGAACAAGATATTAGAATTCAATCAGATGAACAAATCTATGAACTTCTGGGTTTACAAGCTTACTTTAATGAATCCAACATCATCTTTAATATACAACTACCCGTTCTATCCCGACATAAATACTTTTTTTACCACCTAATTAACTTACCAATAAACAAAACATTTACCATAAAATTACCTAAACCCTATGTTTTCCTGAATGAACATTGTATTCAATTTATGGACGAACCATGCTTAAAGATTGAAGAAAATTACTACTGCAACAAAAGAAACATCCGGAGACTAGCATCAGATACCTGCATTCCAAACCTCATAAAAAATACCAATGCAAACTGTGATCTAATAGAAAATGTAGTTCCATCAGCTATAATCCAACCAGAAGACCACTATCTTTTAATGATCAACTTACCACCAACCGAAATACAAACAACATGTGGAATCGAAAATAAGACCATGTCCGGAACAATTTTAGTACATTACGAGAATTGTGAAATTATTGTCAATCATATCATATATCAAGCTAAAACCAACATATTTTGGGATAAAATTCAAATAATTCCACCGATATTTTCGAAAATAAACTCATCACAAACAACAGAGAAATTGAGCCTACAAAAATTAGAAACATATCACTTTCAAAACAGAAACGCAATAAAATTATTAGAGATCAAAACAGAGAAACAAACATATTCTTCCTTTGGGTTTATCTTATTTATCATCATTATATTTGTCATTGCATTTATCTACAATAAAATCAAATCGCATCGTCACAAGCAGATATCATTAAACCCAGCAAATGTGATTAATCTATCACCATCTAATAACGTTCCGGCAACACAAGATCATCGTGTAACTCATCTCTCGTGGCCTTCTCTTCATTCTTAGGGGGGAGGAGTTATGTATAATTCATAACGCATATACTATATAAAATAAATTTTAATCATACATAACATATATTTCACGTAAATTAAGAAATATTAAAAATAAAACATTAATCTTTTGTATTTAATAATTTTTGTTCACACAAATAATTGTAATGTCAGCAACTATGAAATTATGTTCCCACAAAAATAAATGTAATTAGATTTCGTATAAAAAATAAAAATCAAAATCATGTAAGCTTATTCCGGATATTATATATTTTTCTATATTCTTATGTAGATTTTTTTTTATATTGTATTAATGTAATATAAAACTTAGAATATATATAATCATTTTATATACTACACTGAAGGAAAAATTATGTTTATTGGATAGTTGGAATAATTATATTATAGCATAGAATAATAAAGCTACGCATAAAGAATTCTCGTACAATGTAAATTTCTGGTGACCAATTCTACGATAGCATCGCCGAGATCGCATCGCCAGAATTCGTTATATTCCACAAAATTTCAAATTTTTAAAAATAAAGTTTTTAAATCAAATTTGTGGATTGCAATGGCTAAATAGCTGTGTAGCTTTTTATATCCTTAATATCTTTTGATATTATATATATGCAATAAGAAAGAAGAAAGGCAATAATTAGTGTTGTATATGCAATATTCGTATATGCATGCAAATGCATGTTATGTTATATATATGTATACGGTCTCTTTCTACTTATACATGAAAATTTGGTTTTGATTTTTTTTGTATGAATGTGTGTCATATTGGTGCTATTGGTGCTATGTATTCAATACTTTTCCCTTATCTTTTATATTTTTATGAAGACAAAAATATTTTATTTCTTTAAATTATATTTGAATGTTTGTATATTGCTAATGGAATATATATACACACAAACAAACTGCATATAAACGAACAATATATGAAGATCTTTTAGAAGAAGGATAGTGTAGTTTATAATTAGAGTGAATATGTACATATTATTTGTATGTATATATGTATTGTATAGCATAGCTGAAAGATAAATTTGCTTATGCTTATAAATCTTTTATGATTTTATGATTAAATGCGCGTGCCATGAAGTAAGGTATAAAATATGAAGTTAGAAATTTAAATGTTCTTACTTTTTGCTATTTCGTTCTCATTATTTTTTTTTTGTCTATCACAAGTCTTTGACTTTTTCAGGTTTTGTTATTTGTTTGTATATATTGTATTGCATTTCCTATGTATGAAAATTATATCTTTAACACTTGACTTTTTTATGGTTCCAGGAAATTTTACACACATGTTTGTACGTATTTTTTTTTAATAGATAAGAAATTGATCACTAATTCAGTCTTTGATATTTTTTTTCATGTTTTAATTCATGAATACATTATTCAGTTTGCAGTCATGTTATATTTGATGGTATGAAGAATGATATAGGTGTTATTATTGTTATCAGCATCAGGTTAAAAAGGAATGATAACAAAAAAAAATATAGAATATAACTAAGTACACAGAAAATAATTTAATACTTCGGTCCACTATTTCTTAACGCATTTTCAACAGTTTTTCTTGGATTAAACCTGTCTACAATATTTTTAACAGTAGAATATAATCTTTTAAAATATTTTTTCGATTTCTCTGTATGATTTTTTGTTTTTGAAAAGGTTTATTACAATTTCCTTTTTTCATTTGTCGTTTCTTTTTGTTTTTTTCCATTTTTTTACTTGATATTTAGTATTTTTTTTTAATTGTGAGAAAATCTGAATCGATTTAACTGTTATTTTGTACTTATTATTTAAAAGACAAGCTAAAGACAAGATTTATCAGTTAACGGTTTTTATTACAATCATTTTAGTACATATTTCAAATCTGATAATCTAGAAAATTTACAAATTTTTATTTTCATTGAATTTTAAATCCTGAAAATAAAAAAGGAATACGAAAATAGTGTAGTGTAATAATATATGTAACTATACCAGAGACAACTTATAAAACAACTTGTTATAAGTTGTTTCTGGCTATACACACACATATATATATGTGTATATTTGCACATAAGACCTGGTACTCAGTTCCCGTGAAATTTTTCGCTTGCAATTGCATATATAATTCTACAAGCTAAAAATTGTGGAAGGAAATGTGTGTAGAGTACGTAGAGTTTTGAAATTTGTTGAAAAAAATCGACGGCGGCTATGAAATTAAATTAATTAAAAATAAATAAATAAATATTTATTAGTCAAAATATATGAGTTGTCAATATTGTATAAATTTAATAAATTTAATATTTAATAAATTTCTTAGTAAAAAGAGAACAAAATGGAATATTTAATAGAAAATTTTATAGACGACATTATAATAGAAGCATTAGAAATATTAGTTAACGAAGAAAATTCGAATAAAAAACGTTCTGTGAGGGTCAATCCTTATCTGAAACATCGCAAATTGAAAGGAAGATTTCAATCGGATGTATGTATTGAATTGGTTCTATGGACCTATCGAGCTTAATCACAAATACAAAACAGCTAAAGAAAATCATTTTTATAGTATTCAGATCTTAAAAAACATAAACAATCATTTCGAGAAAATTTCCACATGACCGCAGAAACATTTGAAGAACTCTTTGAAACTGTTCAGCATGATTTGAAGCCAAAAAAATCAACTAGACCAGACGATGAAGTGTTTCCAAAGGAAAAATTGTGTGCTGTATTAGAGTATGTACATACATATATAATATAAATATGACTGTATAAAGTTGGATGAACATATGTTTTTGTACAGATACTTTGCTTGTGGCTCACTTCAAAGACACGTCGCTTCTGTGTATAGAATAAGCAAACAGCATTTTGGTAAAATAATAGATCAAGTTTGTGATGCTATTATTAAAAATTTAAAGAACTTAACTTTTCCGGAACTTAATGAAACGACTTATTTGGAAACCGCAAATGTTTTCAATTCAAAATGGAACTTTCCTAACTGTATTGGATCAATTGATGGAAAACATGTGTCATTGAAAGCCCCAATAAATTCCGGCAGCTTATATTATAATTATAAAGTTAGTTTTGTGTCATAAAAATGATACGTTTATTAATAGTATGTCTTACAAATAGGGTTTTTTTAGCATTGTACTGATGGCCATTTCCGATGGAAATTATAAATTTACTTACATAGATGTAGGTGCATATGGTAGTGAAGGCGACGCCAATATATTCAGCAATAGTAAATTTGGACAAAATGTTTTAAAAGATAAATTAGCATTTCCACAAAATGCTGCAGTTAATGGTGTCGAACTGCCTTTTTTCTTCATCGGAGATGATGCCTTCCCACTTTGCAAAAGAATAATGAAGCCATTTGGTGGAAAAAAAGGAAGCAAATTAACTGATGAAGAAATTATTTTCAATTACAGATTGAGTAGAGCAAGACGATGCGTAGAAAACTCCTTTGGCATTTTATGTTCCAAATGGTTAATATTGAAAAAAACGATGTTCTGTTCACCAGACAGGGCCCAAAAAATCATTTCAGCATGTTGTATTCTACATAATTATTTAATTACAAAAAATAACGAAAATTACTGCCCAGCACACTACGTCGATCATATTGATGTAGATGGACAGCTAATTGAAGGAGAATGGAGGAAAAAAATTAGTGAAGAATCAATGTTTTCATCCAATTTTTTCCCGTATCGTGGGAGGAGTGCAGATGATGCAAAAATTATTCGACAACAATTAAAGGAATATGTCAATTCATTAGTTGGATCAGTTCCATGGCAACGAAAATCTGTTTTTTTAAATAAATGAACTGATAGCATTTTTAATAATAATAATAATAATAATATGATAAATAATGAAATAAATTTTTTTGTTCAATATCTCTATATAAACTTATTTTAATTCTCACAATGAAAAATGTTATTCTACATTTGATCTTCTTTTAATTCGTTCATAAGTCATATTTATGAAGTGAACATTTAAATCTTCAACGTCCTCCTGTGGTAACTTCTGCAGCATTCTGTCAAGATTTGCCAACATTATATGGTGGACCAATTTTTCGTCTGGTTTCTTCAGCATTTCTGTTCTTAACTCAATCAGTTTCTCTATTGAGTTGGCCAATCTACCAGACGTTTCTGTAGACTTCTGCTTAGTTTTAGATGTCTAGTTCAAGTAAATTAAATATTAAATAGTTAAATTATAAATTTGCATTTCAAATATTTCATACTTACAGACACATAAGAGTAGTTGGATTTATTAGAATACTCTGATTCGTCTATGTCAGTATTAGATGAAAATGTTCTGCAAGATCGTTATTTATAGCAAATAGATGTAAAATTCATTACAAAAAATATACACTCACTTTCTTTTATTTGAAGCATCAGACAGAAAGGATAAATCTTCTGTGAATTCCCATGTGTCAGCATCGATTATGTTGTCATCAAAGTATGGCTTATCCTGCTCTATGTCGCTTGCTGCACTTCCTGACGGGGCGTTTCCTGATGCCATTTTTTTACCATGATATCTTTTGCTATCTTTCAACGATTTCCAGGTAAATTTACAATCTTCAACTAAAATTTTTTAAAAGAGATTGGCAAATTATTACATAGACATTTTAAATTGTATTACATTTGATTTTACCTGCTTTGCCCATTTCAATACTTATTTCTTTCCAAGCATTGTTAATGGCATTTATATTAGAATGCAAATTGTCATTTAAATTCCAAATAAATTCTTTATTTTTGATAAGTAAAATTAATTTTTTTTTTTCTTGTTTTGTGAACTTAATTTTTTTAATTGTTCTTTTTTTTTCATCTTTAATTTTTCTTTTTTTATCTAATTTTTTAACACTGCCGTTGTCTATTTCTTTTGTATTATTTTCAAAAGTTGAATTATTGTCACTAAAAAAATAATTATCTTCTTCAATTATTGTTACTGCACTATTAACATCCATCGTAATGTTATATGTTATGTATATGGATGTAAATGTAATTTCAGAAAATTAAAATGAAGTTTCCAAAAAAAAAATTCAGAAAATTAAATGAAGTAAAAATATATAATAACTATTTTATGGATGTAAATGTAATTTCAGAAAATTAAAATGAAGTTTCAAAAAAAAAATTCAGAAAATTAAATGAAGTAAAAATATATAAATAAATATTTATTTGTCAAAATATTTGAGCTGTCAAAATTTCGCTTGCCTTTTATATGCTCGACCATATAAAATGATTGTGAAAAATGAGTTCCACAACTCTCCACTATTAAGTTCCACCGTCAAAATTTAGTTTGGAAGTGAGTACCAGTAAGCGAAATTTGAAACTAAAAATTTAGCTAACAATTTAGCGACATTTTTTTTACATAGGTTTTATATGGAGAAAAATTTAGCTTTCGATGTGAGTACCGGCCATAACAATTAAAATCTACACCAATCTTCAGTACCTAAACTCAATGTATGTACAGTATATACATATAATATGTACATATGCACGCTAATTATAAACTACACTATCCTTCTTCTAAATGATCTTCATATATAGTTCGTTTATGCAGTTTGTTTGTATGCATACATATATTCCATTAGCAATACAAGCATTCAAATATAATTTCAAGAAATAAAATATTTTTGTCTTCATAAAAATATAAAAGATAAGGGAAAAGTATTGAATACATAGCACCAATATGACACACATTCATACAAAAAAAATCAAAACTAGATATTCATGTAGGTAGAATGAGATCATAATATACAATACATACATATTTTATATAACACCAATAACACTTGCTATTGCATGTGTACAATAATATAAGATATAAGATATTAAGATATTAAGGATATAAAGCTATTTAGCCATTGCAATTCACAAATTTTTGTGCTTTTAAAACTTGATTTTAAAAATTTGAAATTCTGTGGAAGATATTTAAAATCTAACGAATTCTGGCGATGCGATCTCAATCTGTGGAATGCAATAAGTGGTCGCCAGTTGCTCCTATGCTTTGAGAATTCTTTATCCGTAGCTTTATTATTCTATGATTATAGTCATTATAATCATAACTTTGTCTATTTAATTGTTATGATCATTTTTATAGTTGTACTGATGAAAGTAAATAGTTATATTGAAGATAGTTTAGTCTTGTCAACCAAATGTTGAAAAAAATCTGAACCATAGTTGCAACAAACATGCTACTTTATATAGCATGGATGAAAATATAAAATTTTCTTCGAAGTGCTAGTTATCATAATTATAATATGAATACTACTGTCCTTAACTATGACCATAGTTGTTATAACTATAGCATTGTTAGTAAATCACTATTATTCTTTAACCATGACCATAGTTGTCATAACTATGGCATAGTTAGTAAATCACTGTTATTCTTTAACCATGGCCATAGTTGTGATAACTATAGCATAGTTAGTATCACTGTTATTCTTTAACTATGACCCTAGTTGTAATAAATATAGTATAGTTGACATAACTATGACCATAGTTGTGATAAATGGCATAGTTAGTAAACCACTGTTATTCTTAAACTATGATCATAGTTGGGATAAATATAGTATAGTTGACGTAACTATGACCATAGTTGTGATAACTATGGCATAGTTAGTGAATCACTGTTATTCTTTAACTATGACCATAGTTGTGATAAATAGAGCATAGTTGACATAACTATGATCATAGTTGACATAACTATGATCATAGTTGTGGTAACTATAGCATAGTTAGTACTCAAATCACTGTTATTCTTTAACTATGACCATAGTTGTGATAAATATAGCATAGTTGACATAACTATAATCATAGTTGTGATAACTATAATTAACTGCACTTTCTGTTGCAAAGTGAGTGTGTTTGTAATTTGTATTTTTTCTTTGGTCATTTTAATAAGTGCTCTACGACTGTTCACATGTTATTTAAAAGTTGTTAAAAGTAAAATAAATAATAAAGTTAGTGAAGTGGTAAAATAGAACCAAAATTAATTAAAAAAATCAAGTAATTAAAATTAATTAAAAGTGATAAAATAATCAGGTAATTTGAAATATTTTTAGAAAAAAAGAATTATGAATAGGTACCGGTAAAACGGAGTGAGTTTGGCTCTAAATAATTTTATTTTGCGTTAATTCTTTAAATAATATTTAATTTAAATTTTTAAATATTGTTGAATGAATGATATAAATAATTTTAGACACCACTGTATATGTATTTTAAAATTATCATTTTAATTTTTAGTTTGCTATTGACATCCAGTTGAGTTATAATAAACAAGCTCAATTTGGAATTCAAGAAAATTATTTCAAGGCAATTTTGGAGAAGGGAAAAAAATGTACCTAGAAGAGAGCAAAGGAGATTGTAGATTTAATATCTAAAGAAACTAATGGTAATATATTTGTAAGATGGACAATTATATACTAGTATAATATTTTTTCATACAGATGTTCATAAAAAAATTTTATCTATGCTATTTTTGCCGTTCTTATTACCAAACGCAAATATAAAAAAAGCAAGAAAAAGTTTGCCTAGGCTTAGCAAAATAGAGGTACAGGAGTCATTTATTGTTCATTACATTGTAAGTTTTAAAAATATCTGTAGGAAAAATTGATTTGCATATGTAAATGATTACTTCTTTTTTTTCAGAGTCTTACAGAAGCAGACTCGGCATATAGGCGATATGTGGAAAACTATAGTGAAAGCGTGAAGCCGAGATTGCTATTTGTTGGCTCGCCTTTACATCCGCTATACTGCACGTAACTCATGTTAAATATAGTTTTGATTCTTCGCAAATTAAAACGCGTTTGAGGCGTATATGAACGCATTTTTGGCGTTAAATCTACAATATCCAAGAGAATGTTTTAGGGTATGCTATTTTTTGCAAAAATATTATTTGAAATTCACACTCCGTATGATAAGCCCGACTCTGAATGCGAAACTTTGTATAATGATTTAAATATTTCTTAATTTTATATAAAATTTCTATTTTTTTCTATTAATTAATTACTATTGCAATTACAACTCTTTATAATGTTTAAATGTTATTTATGTAAATTTATGTCCACTGAAATTGAAAAATTCTTAGAACATATAAAGCTCAAACATAAAAATAGTGCGAGTTTCCCTTGCATAATTTGCAAAAGAGTATATGATGACATTTACTATTATAAAGTACATATTCGGCAACATTTTTCTAAAAAAAGTGAGAAGTCTTCTAAAATTGAAGATACTCAAGTAATTAAAAATGATGAAAGTATTCATGAAAATGAAATACCTCCATTATACAGGGAATGCAGTGATCGTAATCAAAAAGCTATTATTGTAGACACGCCAAACTTTTCCGAAAGAGCTACTGAAAATATCATAGAAATTAATTTGAAATTAACTCAAATTGATTTTATAATTAAATACAAAGAAAAATTCTTTTTGTTGCTATCAATTTTTGATATCATTTCATTTGATAGTCACTACTACGCATTTTTTGTTGAGAAAAGTTATAAGTATTTTGCAACTATTAAATATTGATAACATTTCGTATGTGAATATTACACCGGATAATTTGATGTGTGTAGTTAATTTTAATTGTATTAAGTACTCATTTAATAAATTAGATGTTAGTTAATTTGTTAATGTTAAGCTTACGTACAATAGATTTTTTATTTCAAGTTAACTTATACCCTGGGCCTAATTAGACCTCATATTATCAATATTTATTGACAAACGATATTGACGTTAATATTATATAATATGTATATAATATATACTCAATATCATACTAACACTATCAATATTGTTTGACAAACTCAGTTTTTCAATAAATATTGATAATCTGAGATCTACTTTAGACTAATGTGAGGAGTTTTTTTTGACTACTATAATAAATAAAAATAAAGAAATAAAAGAAATAGAAAAATATTGCTTTTTTATTTTTGTAACATTCCGAAATTGAAAATCATAGTTATATCAAAAAATGACGTTTAATTATCATGACAGTAATTTTTTAGGATTTTTTATAGTTTATGAAGTAAAATTCTACGCGAAATTGTCAATCCGAAAATTACATAATGTATTTCGAAATTAATATCATGATAACTATGCGCAATCCTTTGATATAACTACGTATCACATTTGTAGTAATTACTTATATGATTGATTCACAATAAAAATATTTGACGGTTATGATAACTATGCTATTTTCTTATCATAACTATGTTCCAAATTTGTGGTAACTATATTTGAAGTTATGATAACTATGTTTGAAGTTATGACAACTCTATTTGAAGTTATGATAACTATGCTATTTTCTTATCACAACTATGGCCTGCATTTGTCGTAACCATATTTAATGTTATGATAACTATGTTCCAAATTTGTCGTAACTATATTTGAAGTTATGATACTTTCCTTGTAACAACTATGGTCCACATTTGTTATCATCTTGTAAAATAGTTACAGCAACTATAAATCGCAACCATGGTATAGTTCTCTAAAAATATAGTTGCGATAATCATATTTTTTCTTTCAGTGTATGTACATGTTTTAACATCAGCATTTTTCAAATTCAAAAATTTTGTAAAAGAACTTGTAGTCAGTTCAGTTTAGTTCGTACTTTAGAAAAATAAACACGTTTTGGTCAGTAAAAAAATTATTTGTTTTAATTAAGTTGTAAAAAAAAAAATAAATAAAATTTATTTTTTTTTTTCTTAATAACTATACTATATAGTTAACTCGCGCAATTCATTACGTTCTTATTGACTTCTGACACTTCACTTCTTAAATCAAATTCACTCACGTTATTAATACTTCTGTCTTTTATATCATTACTCTTGTTTTCGGCATTTGCATCATCCTCATCATGTTCTTCCTCATCCTCTTCTTTATTATCATCAAGCTTTTTAGGTAACACATTTATTTCCATTAAATATGTCATTAATTCTTTGATTAGTTCATCTTGACTCTCTGCCGCGGTATCCACACCCAAAATAGTGTATATCTTTTCCAATTCTAATATTGTGAAGTTGTCCTTTATATACTTGATCTTTTCTGTATACTGTCTTGAATTTTCATCAAATTTGAACCCATCAAATTTTCTGAGATTAGCTCTATTTTTCTTCCCATCATCCGATTCATAGATTAGTCTATGTAAGAGCAGTGACGACTTTGCAGGCATAGAACTCAGTGCTGACACCATAGACGGTATTTCTCCCAAAGTTTTCGGATCTCCCATTGTTAACTATATTCAGTTTACGCTTACAATTATTGTTGCTATTTTAATAAATTTTTTTTTTATATATTTTTGATTATTTATTTTCTTCTCTTACAGTCACTTTTTTTTTTTTAGATTTTCCTTTGTTTTATGCTGTTATGTACGTATAACTTAAGAACTACTGCTCAATAAGTGGATATTATTTGATATTTTAAATTTTAGAACTTGTTTATATATTTGTTTTTATTTTTATTTTAACTCTTCTTCTTCTTCGTACATTACTGTCATTACTGCTTACATTTAATTTGCTTTGATCGTTTCGTTCTCATTTGTTTGTGTCAGCTGTAATCGTTTCGTTCTCATTTGTTTGTGTCAGCTGTAATCGTTTCGTTCTCATTTGTTTGTGTCGGCTGTTTTGTTTGAATTCGCTTGCTTTGTTTCCGCTTACTTAATCTGTCAACTTTTCTTTCTAGTTGTCTTTCTCGCTTTATTTCAAATCTCTACACGTTTTCGCTTTATTACCTCTCACTCTTATTCGCCTATATCGGCCATATGCACTTTACTGTTGATTCACTTACACACAATTTTTCTAGTTTTTACTACTTTTGACTCTAAAACTCGCCATTCTGGTTTTCAGCTTTCAAATTCACTTTTATTCACTAATTATTTATTATCCCGGTTGAGCCCCCAAAATTTAATGATAAACTTATATAAATAATAATCCACTAAAACAGCAAATGACACCTATTCCAGATCTCCTATTCAAAATAACATTCGACCTCTCACCATCACTCCGATTTACTGACTGACTATGATCAATTCTCTTCCCTACATATGGTTATGGGGTTATAACGACTATATTGTATTTAACCATTGGAATGCAATTATAATATGTTTGTCACAAACATAATATGGTTATAACGACTATGTCGTACCGTTAGAATGCAACTATAATATATTTATCTCAAATATATTATGATTGAGATAACCATAATATTTTGGAAAAAACTATATTAATAATGTAATTTAAATTTTCAATCTTTTGTTATATACACAAGTTTTGCATTCATTTCAGTCTTTACTTTCGCATGTGCCAGTCGCATTTTTAAAAAGTGTTTAGTGATTTTAGAAAATTAAAATAAAGAATCATATCAAAGATACAATATTAATTGCACTGATAACGTATATTCAACTAATTTTATTTTTTACAAAACTTTTGATATTAAAAAGGAAAATTGATTAATTTTAATTACATTAAGTATTCGTTAATTTGTAATGTATATAATAATTATTGTAACTTATAACATATAACATTATTATTTTAAGTATTTGAATGTATAAAAATGAAGTTTTTTAAATAAAGCATATATATTTCAAATAAAACATTTTTATTTCTTTTAGCTGAAATATGTATAAAATATGTATATATATATATAAACTGTGTTATATATAGACATATTATAGTTATGGCAAACATTTTTATGATTAATATATAAGTTAAATTTATTTATGTTGGGTTTTTTAAAAAAATAAATTTAATTTTTTAAGTTTTAACTTTATTGATCGAAATTCACATTACAACTGAACTTAATTCTAGATTCTTACATTTAAAGAAAATTAGTATTACAATTTTGTATGATCAAATTTCGTGTGAACTAAAATACAAATTTTATATTTTTACGTAATTTGTGAAAATATGAAAAGCTTAAAAATACGCATCAGCAAAATGCATGTGAACGGAAATCACGTTGGCGATATTTTTCAATGTTAATATTATATTAGCTGTTTTTGGGTTTTGTGTTAACTCTTCCCCTCTTAGATATAAATGTCCTCATTTATTTTTTGCTTAGAAAAAGGGTGTTTCATAAAACCTCCGTTTAGCAGCCAAAGGAACTACTTTTGTTGGTCGCTTTTCCTGCTCCAATTTTTGACTATCGTCCATAGTCGTACTGCTTTGAGATGCTTCAGAAATTGCCTCTTGTGATGATTTCTGCACTATTATCTCCCGTAGGTTATTTTCATTTGTTGTTTTAATCAGACTGATAGTTCTTCTGTTTTTACATTTAACCATGGAGAGTATTACAAGGATAATACCTGTTGCGGAAATGGAACTATAAGTAATTAGTTGATGAACCTTTTTCTCGGATTGAAGTAAATCTATCTGCTTCGTATTATTAATGTGAATTTCTTTCATCATTTGTAATGACAAAAATTCTTTGAATTGGTTCTCATGAGGAATCGGTTGTAAGATAGCCGGAAGAAGTTGAAAAGTTGATTTTTCTTTCGATATGAAAGTTCTATCTTCTATGGTTACAGATATGTTGTGAAATTTAACTAAATATGTACCTTTCAATTTATGAGCTTCATTACCCACACTGATGTTACCATCGAACTGATTTAATAGTATTAATCCTTCAGAAATTTCCTCTATTGTCGGGATGTGTTGATTGTTAATTTTGTTACATTTTGCTATGCGACTTTTAAACAATTTCGGTAGACAGCTGGAATTACTTATATCTACAATATCGTCCTGATTACAAATTGTTAAATAATTGATAATTTTACATTCTTTTATTAGACCATACATTTTTTCATCATCTTTAATAATTTTGTCATATTTTAATTCGTTAACTACATCATTTCTTTTTATTGGTTTAATTAATAATTTTACAAAATTTCTATGTTTAGTCATCGGTATGTTAACAATATAAAGTAAACAAGAGCTATTACTAATTATTTTAATATTTGAAAAATCTAATGCTTCCTCTGGGGTATTATATGGCATATTTTCCTTTTCTAAAATATTCATTGCTAATCTTACTTCTGCATTTGACAATATTAATGAGTTTACAATTCCTACTTTTGCCCAGTGAATGGCATATTTTACATTTACTAATTCTTCTTTTATTATTTTCAACTTATACTGAATATCTGTGCTTAAATTATTGTTTATTTTGTTTTCTTTTAGTATTGCATTTGTTATTTCATTTGCCATCTTTGTTATATTATTGATGCGTTCATTATATAATTGATTTATAATTACTTGTTTATTACTATTTTCTAAAACATTATTTACTTTATTTTCTATAATTTTAAAATCTTCATGATCGGGGTTTCCCGCGATCCATTTCCATGCACTTCCGATAAAATCAAGAGATCTTTTTGCTTTATGAATTTTCAGACCGTTTAGTAGTATTTGTATTTGTTCAATTTCATGGTTTAGATAAGGAAATAGAGGATGCTCTTTCCTAATATGCACTGATAGAAAAAATTACTACAATAAATGTATGCATTTTTTTTGCATACATTTAATGTAGTAAAGAAAGTTATTATAAATTAGAATGCTTGTCGTTAGCAATTTTCCTTGCTTTTAATGTACATGTTACTTGTATAATATAGTAAGAACATTATAGCTGAAATACCTAATATTATTTAATAAAGCAATAATATTACATACAAATAACATAAATTTACATAATTAAAACAATGCTGATTCCTACATTGATTGCAGTAAAATTGTATTATATAGTGGTATTTTTTTTCCCCGTAAAATTTCATTGCACGTACATATACATATACTTATATGTACCCAGGTGAAAACAAATAACAACAACAATTGAAATTTTAGAAAATAATTTTATTAAATTTGTTTTTATTAGAATAATAATTAATATTTCAATTAAATTTAAAATTAATATGGTTTGCACATTGTAATTTACTTGCAAAAAATAAATTTAAAATTAATTTTAGTGTTAATAATGTTTAATTGGAAAAAATTAGTACTTATAATGAGGTTCTACTTCATAATGATAAATTTTTACTTAAATTTAATTATTCAAAAATGTTATTAAGAGACATGATCAAATTCAGTACCCGTGATTTTGAATGTAAAGTTTTCTTCCTTCCGCGGGTCATTCCGGAATAATGGTCGAAGAAGAACTTTTCAATAAAATCCATTGTTAAGGATAATTTTTGAGGGTATTCGATATTATACATGAAGTATAAGGAAACTACTTGACCTAATGCCTCAGAAAAATTATTAGATGTTGAATTAATCATCTGGGAATCAGAAAATACGTAATAAACGTGTGCTGAACCAGTATCTAAAAATAAAAACTAGTAAACAATTTATTTTTTTTCTAATTTTTCAGAATTATTACCTATTGTGCAAATCCACGGAGTATTTGTACTGCATTTAATGTCATCAAAAGTTGTGCCAATCTGCAACGAAAAAAATCATGTTATTAAAATATAACAATTTCAAATTATTATTTTTTAATTTACCGGTTGACGCAAAAATAATAACTCGATGTTCTCTTTAAAATTATTTGCAACTTGTTTCAAACAAGCATCTTCTAAGAAGTAATTTTCATCATTTATTTTGCCTTTTGCAACGAAATATTTGTGAATATTTTGTATTTTCTCATGAAATTTGTTTGTGAAATTTATTATTGAAATATTAGTCAATTTTTCGAAGTGTTTAAATATATATTTTTTGTTAAGTAAAAATGGCCATTTTTGTTTTATAATGTCTATACTAGGAGGATTTTGAAAATTATTTAATAATTGACGCTGATAAGCGTATGTACTTTCCATATATTCATCAATTTTTCGCTGGTCATCACTTGTGATATTTTTTTTATGATAAATATTAATCAGCCAGTTTTGTTTATCGGTAAATGACTGAGTACTTTCGCTTGAATTCTCAGGTTGCCAATTTTCACATGTATCCTTAAATGTCTTAGCTTTTTTTCGTGACTTGATGTCAATGGTTGGTGTTATTTTTCGTTTTTGTTTTTCAAATGAGTTTTTATAGTTATTATGGTTTATGAATTTAGAAAGTAACACATTTTTACTTTCTGAAATTAAACCATTTCCATTTTTCTGTAAAAAGCTGTCTGGATATTTTTCAACAATATTTTCAACAACATTTCTGAAAACTGATATTGAAATACATGTAGAAATGTGTCTAAGATCGTCCGTGACAATATGGATTATATCATCAATTTGGTTTGGACGAAGTTTTTCTTTTCTCTCACAAGTTTCTGCAATTGACTTGGGAAAAGTTGGAACTTTGTAATGCTTGAAATTTCTCGGTGTTGTCACAAATTCATCTACGGTCGTATTATGTTTATTAACAGGCTGTGAATTCAGAGTACAAGTATTTTCAACGGAAGATAAAGCAAAAATTGGTATTTCTGACGAAGATGGAATGGCTGAATGATTTTCATATGTTGGTATCCCATAAGCCATTGTTGCAGCATATTCATAATCTGATGCTTCAGAAGAGGTCGGAAGAAGTTGACTTGCTGGCTGAAGAGGAGATGATGTAGAAAAATTTTGAATAGTTGAACCCAGTTCAAGAGAAGATAGTCTAGAAGATGCAGACAAGGTTGAAGCCAACTCAACTAAAAAATTTCCAAATTAGTTACATAATTCTTATTAAATTTTATTCGCTAAAGTATAAAAATTTCTTAAAAATATATAACGAGTACATATCTACTTACTTTGAGATTCAATGCTCTGCTCTGTTTCGATTTCCCAATTCTCACCTTGCTGAAGAATCATTAAAATTTTTTCTTTATTCAATAATTGTAAAACTTCGTCATCGTCTATGTCCATACCATCATCTTCAGAGACAATTCGTTCACCAGTAATACCTTTTTCATTCGCTATGAATAAAATAAATATCAACACAGAATATTGGTACTATAACAATAAACTCTTACTTACCTTTCTCAAGAATAGCTTCCACTTTTGCTGTAGAACAAATCATTTTTCTAGTTCTCCGTTGTTTGGAATAAATCTTAAAAATATACTTCTGTTCTTCCATTGGTTACTATTGAAGGAAAAGAAACAAAAAATTTATGTGCGTATCGATAAGTATGAAATGATTTCTTAAATTTAAATTTATTCCATTCACAATATTCATAGTCTGTAAAATCAGTTAAAAATTCATATAAACCGCTCTTGTAATTATACCACATTTTACAAACTTTTCCGTAGAAAGTTGGATCTTGAAAATTTGCTTTCATTAAAATAAATTGAATATTAAGAACTTTTATATTGTACTGTTGATCAATGTCTATAACAACACAGTCGTTTCTTTTATATGTTATTTCTCTTATAATAATTTTTTCTAATAAATATGTGTATAAATCAGTATTAAACATCCCAGGATATACATGTTTAGGATCATCGTACTTCACATCTGCAGAAAATCGTATATTATGTATCATACTCTGGTACAATTGCTCTTTTTGACTTATGGTTTTTGTGATGTTTACAAAATTTTTTGAATTTTTTATGTTGCTTTTCAATGTACTATGTTTTCTTTCAACGTGCATAGTCCAAAGATTAATAAGTGGTCCAAATTGTTCTATAAGAAA
This sequence comes from Villa cingulata, assembly GCA_951394055.1. Taxonomy (NCBI): domain Eukaryota; kingdom Metazoa; phylum Arthropoda; class Insecta; order Diptera; family Bombyliidae; genus Villa; species Villa cingulata. Next base: position 25,709,451 of record OX596019.1, on the reverse strand, counting down.
TGGATAATGCGTTATAAAATGATGTTTTGGTGTTAAAAATTTTTTTGAAAAGCAAAGTTCGCGATAAAAAAAATATTCTTCAATATAGATGGTTAGTTGCTGGATTTGTACAGTAGATACAATATCCGGGACACAGATTCTGACAATTTCTAAAAGTTTCAAAAACATTTTCCATACGTTATTTTCATCGTCAATATTCTTGTGTAACATCACAAGAGGAAATAAGATAATGAACATCCAAATTTCATGACCTTTCCCAATAATCTTTTTACTATGTGGTTTTATAATCGGGAAACAAACATTTTATTTTTAGTTTTTTTGCCAGAATTTTTAAAGTAGCATTGAGAAAACTTAACGTAATTATATTTTCGTTAATGTAATAATCAATTATTAACTTCAGATCTATTTTAGCAAAACCTTCAAATATATCATGCATGACGCAAGGCGGAAGTCCAGGATTACAAGAATGGTAGAAATGTAATTCATTTAAGCATGATTCATCTTTTATTCCTCGGTAGTTGGTAGATTCATTTGCTTTTAAAATATTTACATCATTCCGATGAGTTTCTGGTGAACGCATCTCACTAATTTGTTCATAAAATTTGGCACTTTTTAAATTCTTTTTCTCAAAGTAGCAAAATCTACAAAAATATTCTGTCGTGCTGAAATTTTCGCAGAGTCCTCCTATTTGGTGTCTTCCTAAATTGTCCGCTATTACAAATAAAACAGAACCTTTTACGTTAACACCTTTAATTATAATTCCATTTTCTTCTAAATATTTGATGTCTCGTATTAACGGCTTCATTATTTCATGCAAACCAAACTGCTTCACAAATTTTTCTTCACAAAGTATACTTAGAAATATATTGTCAGTTTTTTTTCTATAACGAGCTTTCATATTCCCGATTATGAAGTAAACAGCTAGTAATTTGTGTTTATTTCTTGCTGAATTTAACGGATCACAAACTTCAAAAGAATCGATTGCGAGGAAAAAGTCAATCCTTCTTTCAGTTGAATAAAATGAGTTTTTTTTATACATTTCTCCATCCCAATAATCTTTCATTATTCCGTGGACACCTTCACGACTTGATTCAAAATTAATAGAGTCCTCGTAAATGGTTTCTAACATTTTTAAGATTGGCACGTAATGAAAAGTACATTCAATATGACAATTATTTTTGCCTAACATTATTTCTGCAGGTTCTATATATGAAGTTAATTATTGTTTTAAATACATGTTTCTTTTGTACACACTAGTCTGGCCATAAAAATTTGTATCATTTAGTAAAGCACTCTGCAATTGTTGACGTAAATTTAATGATAAATTATACTGACCACAAATCTCTTCCAGTTTCTTATACTGAGTGTTTAGTATGTACTTCACATTATGATTAAATTGATCAAGTATGTAGGATATAACAGTTTCTGGCACATGAAATTTACATTTCAAAGTCATGATAAACCATGATAAATCGAAATTATCCTGTTGTTCTGTGATATTTGACTCATTTATATCTCCAGATTCATTAAAAGTTTCAGCTAGAGATGAATCATTGAATAGTGAAACTGTATTCACCTTTTCTGATATTTCATCTTGATCTTTATTGAACTTATGTTTTCGATTTACATGACTTAAAAAAGAATTAACATTTTTAAAAGAATAAGTACACCGTGCATTCAGTGGACAAATTATAGATTCTCCACCCATTATATGTTTTTTTGAATGATTTAACATCTGCTTTCTATCATAATTGTGATTGCAGTGTTCTAATTTACATTTATAAATCACAGAACATAAGTTCGTATTAGCACTTGCATGATTTCTTTGAAAATGAGAATATAGGCTACAAAAACTTTTATATTGAATTTTACAATTTTCATTGGGACATGAAAATATTTTTTTATCTTTACGATGTTGAAATTGGTGGCAAATATATGCTTTTAAATTTTTCGAAGTATAGCTGCAACTTTCACAATTAAAATCTATTCCTAGTCAGTCATAATAATTAATTATAGTCTGTAATATAATTAAATGTAGTATATATTTGTATTACTTACCAAAATATTCCCAAATTTGATCTAATATATTTATAACCACAATATTAGTTTTACTTATTAAAAATCTTTAATTATTGTTTTACTCAACGAACACTGACGCTACACTTAACTGGAATGAACATGTTTCTACGATTTTAGAACATTTTCTTTGTTATTCAGTTACAGACAGTATACAGTAATATTCAATGCAGAAAAAGTAACGCTACTTTACATTTCTGTATGTTACTACATAGTATTACAATGATTACTATCAAAAAAAGTAATATTGAGTTTAAAAATCAGGTGTTACATAAAAAACATGTACTCTATATATTTTATAGTGAATATTACTAGCAATTAGTAAAATTCTATACATTTTATGTAAATTGCTACAGTTATTGTGTACATTACTTTATAAAGTCTGAAATTTTTCTTACACTAATTGTAGTAAATTTCAAATAATTTTTTTCAGTGTGGTTATTTAAAGTAATTTGCATTTTATCTATGAAATTTTGATAATTTTCTAATTCTATTACATGGATCAATTTGAAATTCCCCTGTGCGACTTTCGCCTTACCTTGGTCTATAGAAATTATTTGTGAATTCGTATAATCTAATATTTGTACCTCGCCAAATGTAGTGCTCAAGGCACTCCTGAAATAAGAAAAATTTCATTTAGTTTCTGATATTGCTTTTATGGATTTTTTTGCCTGATTCAGTTATTACTATTGTATTTTTATTTTCCCTAACTATTTCTGGCCTGTACCGGACTGTTAATTTAGAACCTATCCTTTTATTATGCTTTACGTAGATTGTTTGGCCTATCTCATAATTTTTTATTGGCTTCCTTTTTTTGTTATGGTGTTTCATGTCCGTAAGTTGTTTCAGTTTAATTTTTTGGATGTTATCAAGACGAAATTTTTCGAAGTCTTCGGGGCTAATATTGGGAATTCTGCCATAGAAAACTTCAACAATTTTTTTTCCAGTAGTTGAATGAATAGAATGATTATATTCATTCACCGATCTCTCTAGTAATTCTTCAAAAGTTCTTTCAACATTATCTGCCTTAAGACACCTCATTATTTCTGTGAGAGTTGAGTGGAACCTTTCTACCTGCCCATTAACTTCGCTCTTATATGAAGGGGTTTTGAAAACTTTTATTTTTAGGCCATCTTCCATCAAAGATAAAATTGATGCAGAGTTTAATGATCTCTCATTATCGATTACCACTACTTCGGGTACGCTAAAGAAATATAGAATGTCACTTAATGGTTGTTTTACGTCTTCTATCGCCCTAGACTTTATAATCTTGCAATGTGCAAGTTTAGAAAATTTATCAATAGCAGTAAGAACCAATTTATTTTCTGTGGAATAGATATCAATGTGTAAGGTATGTCCAGGATAGTTTGGAATAGGGGTTTGATTTATTATTTGATTATTTGGATGCCTGTCATATTTATTTTCCTTGCACGTAGCACACCGTTTTACAAGATAATTTGTTTTCCTTCTCATTTTTGGAAAATAATATTTTTCTAAAATTTGTTCTCTGTTTTCCTTTGCATTACGATGGGCACGCCGATGGATAGACAATATGATTTCCTCTTGTTTGGCTTCGTTTGTAACATCTTGAACCATTTTCTGTGTAAAACGAATTTTGTAATTGCGAAAATGTTGTGGATAAATTTCTTGAATTCTTCCCATTATTGATTCATCTGTCTTCAGACCGTTTATTGTGCTGGGATTTAAATGTCGTTTAAAAATGTTGATAATGTCTGTTAAATCCACCCAAAGAAAATAATATGAAAAAATTTAATTTAACATTAATTAAGAAAGGTGCCGGTTCAAAATGTTTAATAAAATAAAAACACAATGTTCTTCAATTTACGTTATAAATTTTATTAAGAAAAATTCTCTTAAGTCTAACAATGCAATATCTTAAAACTAAATTACAAACAATTATAAACTATTTACAATAATATGTATTTCTAAATAAATTCAATTTATATAAAGAAATTCAATATTATAATAATATTTCGATTAACCGGAAATAGGTATATAATAAAATTTTTTACAAATCAAAACAAAATTTGAATTCATACAAATGAAATATATAAAATTTTACTTTAATTTATAATTTGTATATGTACAATAATCATGCAAATAATTTTAACGAATATGTTACAATCGAAAACGGAATATGAATTTATGCAAATGAAATATCTCAAATTTACTTTAATTATAAATTTTGCATATGTTCTTAACTTATTAAATACTAAAAATTCGTTGGTATAGGTCGACCTACACGAAAGATGGCGTTGAAGAACGGATGTTGATTGAAGAACAAATGTTGAAGACAATGATGAAGAACCAATTAAACGATGATTGTTTGAATTTTAAAATTTTCAAAAAAAAATCGTTACACGAACTGAAGATTGCCGACGGGAATTGACGACTGTCGAGTTGGAATATCTTTTACTGTCTCGATGAATGTTTCTAATTTTCCACAATAATTCAATTTTTTGATGATACTTTCGGCGACGAAACCTCAGAAAATTTCTAAGTCCTAGAAATTTTCTAAGTATTTAGCGATGTTGAATTTCTACTTGGAATATTAGAAAATTTTATAAAAAAAATTTTCTAAATATTTTTACAATGATAAATTCCGGCTTCAAGTGTTAGAAAATTTCTATAAGAAATTTTCTAAATATATTTTTTTTGACGATGATTTACTTCGACGTTCCCTAATTTCTGTAAAAATTCTATTCTATTCTATTCTAATAATTTCTGTTGAATCGTCATTCAACATTTTTAATAATCAAAAAAAAAGGGGGCAGTGTTTAAAAATATGTATAATAAAAAAAAAAAAAAAAAAAAGGTTACAAACACTTCAAGACAAACAATGCGATCATATAATATTTCGTACAAAAAAATGTAAACCAATCAACGTAATCAAACATATAACAGAAATATATGCAATAATATGGAACATATAACATGAATATGCACAAGCAGGTAACATAAAAATGTTTATAAACATAGCATACAAACAAAAACAAAACAATCCACATAGCACAATATATAACATAAAACATTAAACACAAAATATTTAATTGCATAACATAAACAATGAACATTAACAAAAATAAAACCATTTAAACATATATGCATAATATAATATTCACATATATATATATGACCATGTCAGTACTGTCAAATTGTCAAAAAGGTACCAGTTAAATAAATACCAATAGAGTTATTCTCAATTACCATAAGTTATCATCCGAACCACCAGACACAATTTGAAAAAAAAAACGGTTTTATAAAAAAGACGAGAATATGAGATAAATAGTAAAACATTTCAACAACGGAGAAAAAGAAAATTCCAGAACCGCGAAAATTTGGTATATAAAGGGTTGCGATTCGCAGAAAAATTTGTCTTTTGCAATTACTTGTGTATACTGTCGTATTGAGACTGAAGCAAGGAAACCAAAAGGCCACCTCATCAGCTGGGACGTATTGAGTCCTAAAAAAATCTAGCGTATTGAGCTAGTAAGTAGGGAAAAGTTAGAAATTTCTGTAAAAATATTTAGAATTTTTACAGAAAATAGGAAAACGTCGAATTAAATCATCGTCGAAAAAACACTTAGAGCCGAAATTAATCATCAAAAAAAGTACTTAGAAAATTTTTCTTACAAAATTTTCTAATACTTCGGGCCGGATCATCGGAAATTATTAAAGTTGATTTTTAAAAAAAGACTTAGAAAATTTTTTACAAAAAAATTACAAAATTTTCTAATACTTGGAGCAAATTCATCATCGTTAAAGACTAAAAAAAATTTTTTATAAAATTTTCTAATATTTCGAGCAGAAATTCAACATCGCTAAACATCTAGGACTTAGAAATTTTCTAAAGTTTCATCATTGAAAGTATCATCAGAAAATTGAATTATTTTGGAAAATTAGAAAATTCATCGAGACAGTAAAAAATATTTCATCTCGACAGTCGTCAATTCCCGTCGGAAATCTTCAGTTTTTCATAACGATTTTTTTGAAAGTTTGAAAATTCGAACAGTCATCGTTAAATTGGTCTCATCATCGTTCTTCAATCAACATAGTGTCTACAACGCCATCTATTCGTGTAGGTCGACCTATGCCAACGAATAATTAGTTAATTAGCTCTTAGTAGTTAAGAACATATGCAAATACATAATTAAAGTAAATTATAGATTTCATTTGTACAAATTCATGATTTTATTTCAATTTTGTTAAATTCATTTGCATAGTTATTTCCGGTTTAACTGAAATATTGTACATATACAAATTTTTAAATTAAAGTAAATTTTATATATTTCATACTGGATAATATGTATATCTGACATAAAATTACTGATCGGCGGTGCCATGGACTGAGTATCCGCGTGCACTTAATATATACTATATACATTTATGTATATATGTATATTTTTGAAAAAAAAAAAAAAAAAAATATATTTCATAGATTCAAATTTGTTTGTATAATTAAAATTTATTGCATAACTATTTCCGGTTAATCGAAATATTATTATAATTAAAAATATTGAATTTCTTTTTATAAATTGAATTAAATTTATTTAGAAATACATATTATTTTAAATAGTTTATAATTGTTTGTAATTTAGTTTTAAGATATTGAATTGTTAGACTTAAGAGAATTTTTTTTTAAATAAAATTTATAACGTAAATTGAAAAACATTGTGTTTTTATTTTATTAAACATTTTTAACCGGCACCTTTCTTAATTAATGTTAAATTAAACTTTTTTCATATTATTTTCTTTGGGTGGATTTAACATTTGGTCCTTCGAGCCGGATAAAATAGAAACTCAATTTTCTTCAATTTATAGATAGACTATAAAAATTTGTAAAAATGCATAACATTCAGAATTTAATTAAATTACAAACTGCTTTGGAAAATGAATTAAATACTGTTACAATTAGAATTAAACAAAATTTAACTGAAAATCAACCAATTAATGTATATGAACGTAGAATACAAAAATTAAATGAATTAACTGATAAATTCAGAGATAATCATTATTTAATTTGTCAAACTGAAGATTGTAAACTCACTGCCGAGTATATTGAGCAAAATAAATACGATGTATTTGAAGAAACTTGTTTTAGTTTAATCACAGAGCTACAAGAAAAAATTACTTCGTTAACCAAATCAAGTAACGTTTCAAATGACGGTGGTTCCACACATGTTACAACTCTCGTATCTCCACAAAAATCGAAAATAAAGTTACCTCCTATTTCTTTGCCTAAATTTGATGGTACCTACAAATCTTGGCGATCATTTAAAGATTTGTACACAAATTTAATTCATAATAACAAGGAAATTTCAGAAGTGGAAAAATTGCATTATTTAAAATCTTGTGTTTCTGGTGAGGCTGCAAGAATTATTAAACCATTTGAAGTCATTGGGACTAATTACTACAAAGCATGGCAAACCTTGGAAAAGAGATTCAATAATAATAGGGTATTAATCAATGCACAACTAGAAAAATTGTGTAAAATAACTTTAATAAAGACCGAAAATGCTCAATCCATGAAAGACATACTTAACAACACTGAGGAAATCCTTCATAAATTAAAAACATTAAAGGTAAACATTGAAAATTGGGACCCTATTATTGTGTATCTTACGCTGCAGAAATTATCACCAGAAACAAGAGAATTGTGGGAGATAAAGCAAAGCGAGAAAAACGAGGTGGCTTCATTTCAAGAATTGATAGAATTCTTAGAAGCCAGATTCAGAGTATTAGAAGCTATACACCCTTCAGGTGAAACCAAGATTTCTTCAAATCAAAATATTAAGGGTACCAATCAGGGTACACATTGTCCACAGTGTAAGTCTGATCATAGACTTTGCCATTGTTCGAAATTTAAAACATTATCAGCAATAGAAAAATTGAACTTCGTTAAAAAACATAACTTATGTACAAACTGCCTTGAATCAGGTCATAGATTCATCAACTGCACAAGCAACAGTTCATGCAAGAAGTGCATGAAGAAACACCACACTTTGATACATGATAATTTTTCGGCGAATTTTTCAGCGACAAATCAGACTTCTGCTCAACTATACATGAAAAAGAAGATTCACTCAAGAATTTCTTTTCAACGAATGTTAATGAAACTTTGCTAGCAACAGCACAAGTAAAAATACGAGACGGTAATGGTCAGTTACAAATTCTGAGGGCTCTGATTGACTCAGGATCTCAGGCTACTTGTATCACCGCTGCGGCGACAGAACGTTTGAAGCTCTCTCATTCACGAACCAATCAACTCATTAGTGGACTCAACCAGAGCAGTGCCACTAGAGCCAAATTACAGACCGAATTCACGTTGGAATCGGTAAACGGAAACTATAAGCAGAGAGTCAAAGCGCTAGTGGTAAACAGTATCACTAGCCAACTACCTACACAACGCATTGAAACATCAGGTTTCAATCATTTGAGAAATTTGAAGCTGGCTGATCCTGATTATGCTATTCCAGGAAGTATAGACTTGCTACTGGGAGCAGAAGTATATGCTAGTATTATTCAAGACGGAATAATACGATCAAAACACTTAGATAAACCAATCGCATTAAAAACGGAATTGGGTTGGGTTGTGATGGGCAACACAGGGCGTGCCACACAATCAACAAACGTATTCATGTTACACATACATGAACCACATATTCTCAACAAACAACTACAACAATTTGTAAAACGAAATACTGAACATAGAAAAGCAACACGCATTAGCAAAATGCTTCAAAAATCTCCTATTCCATGGGAAAAAATTAAATCAATGAAAAAATCATACCGACACAGGGTGAATGATGAGACGGTAATTCGATTCACATATTGGAACACAAATGAAATTGTTGTGAAAATACCGCGAAAATTTCGACAAACGAACAATTATAAAGACTAAAAATCAAAAACAAAGGATGGCATGGTCAGAGTAAAAAGTTTAAATTTTTAAATAAATCAAAGGTGAATTTTATGGTAGAAAATAAAGAAAACTAAAATGATTCAACATGATATTCATTTATTACATAAATAAAAATTAAAATAACAATACATACAATAAAATAAGTTAATTATTTTTTTGCGCGTTCCGGGAGGATGTTGAATCGTCATTCAACATTTTTAATAATCAAAAAAAAAGGGGGCAGTGTTTAAAAATATGTATAATAAAAAAAAAAAAAAAAAAGGTTACAAACACTTCAAGACAAACAATGCGATCATATAATATTTCGTACAAAAAAATGTAAACCAATCAGCGTAATCAAACATATAACACAGAAATATATGCAATAATATGGAACATATAACATGAATATGCACAAGCAGGTAACATAAAAATGTTTATAAACATAGCATACAAACAAAAACAAAACAATCCACATAGCACAATATATAACATAAAACATTAAACACAAAATATTTAATTGCATAACATAAACAATGAACATTAACAAAAATAAAACCATTTAAACATATATGCATAATATAATATTCACATATATATATATGACCATGTCAGTACTGTCAAATTGTCAAAAAGGTGCCAGTTAAATAAATACCAATAGAGTTATTCTCAATTACCATAAGTTATCATCCGAACCACCAGACACAATTTGAAAAAAAAAACGGTTTTATAAAAAAGACGAGAATATGAGATAAATAGTAAAACATTTCAACAACGGAGAAAAAGAAAATTCCAGAACCGCGAAAATTTGGTATATAAAGGGTTGCGATTCGCAGAAAAATTTGTCTTTTGCAATTACTTGTGTATACTGTCGTATTGAGACTGAAGCAAGGAAACCAAAAGGCCACCTCATCAGCTGGGACGTATTGAGTCCTAAAAAAATCTAGCGTATTGAGCTAGTAAGTAGGGAAAAGTTAGAAATTTCTGTAAAAATATTTAGAATTTTTACAGAAAATAGGAAAACGTCGAATTAAATCATCGTCGAAAAAACACTTAGAGCCGAAATTAATCATCAAAAAAAGTACTTAGAAAATTTTTCTTACAAAATTTTCTAATACTTCGGGCCGGATCATCGGAAATTATTAAAGTTGATTTTTAAAAAAAAACTTAGAAAATTTTTTACAAAATTTTCTAATACTTGGAGCAAATTCATCATCGTTAAAGACTTAGAAAATTTTTTATAAAATTTTCTAATATTTCGAGCAGAAATTCAACATCGCTAAACATCTAGGACTTAGAAATTTTCTAAAGTTTCATCATTGAAAGTATCATCAGAAAATTGAATTATTTTGGAAAATTAGAAAATTCATCGAGACAGTAAAAAATATTTCATCTCGACAGTCGTCAATTCCCGTCGGAAATCTTCAGTTTTTCATAACGATTTTTTTGAAAGTTTGAAAATTCGAACAGTCATCGTTAAATTGGTCTCATCATCGTTCTTCAATCAACATAGTGTCTACAACGCCATCTATTCGTGTAGGTCGACCTATGCCAACGAATAATTAGTTAATTAGCTCTTAGTAGTTAAGAACATATGCAAATTCATAATTAAAGTAAATTATAGATTTCTCAATACGCTAGATTTTTTTAGGACTCAATACGTCCCAGCTGATGAGGTGGCCTTTTGGTTTCCTTGCTTCAGTCTCAATACGACAGTATACACAAGTAATTGCAAAAGACAAATTTTTCTGCGAATCGCAACCCTTTATATACCAAATTTTCGCGGTTCTGGAATTTTCTTTTTCTCCGTTGTTAAAATGTTTTACTATTTATCTCATATTCTCGTCTTTTTTATAAAACCGTTTTTTTTTTCAAATTGTGTCTGGTGGTTCGGATGATAACTTATGGTAATTGAGAATAACTCTATTGGTATTTATTTAACTGGCACCTTTTTGACAATTTGACAGTACTGACATGGTCACATATATATATGTGAATATTATATTATGCATATATGTTTAAATGGTTTTATTTTTGTTAATGTTCATTGTTTATGTTATGCAATTAAATATTTTGTGTTTAATGTTTTATGTTATATATTGTGCTATGTGGATTGTTTTGTTTTTGTTTGTATGCTATGTTTATAAACATTTTTATGTTACCTGCTTGTGCATATTCATGTTATATGTTCCATATTATTGCATATATTTCTGTGTTATATGTTTGATTACGTTGATTGGTTTACATTTTTTTGTACGAAATATTATATGATCGCATTGTTTGTCTTGAAGTGTTTGTAACCTTTTTTTTTTTTTTTTTTATTATACATATTTTTAAACACTGCCCCCTTTTTTTTGATTATTAAAAATGTTGAATGACGATTCAACATCCTCCCGGAACGCGCAAAAAAATAATTAACTTATTTTATTGTATGTATTGTTATTTTAATTTTTATTTATGTAATAAATGAATATCATGTTGAATCATTTTAGTTTTCTTTATTTTCTACCATAAAATTCACCTTTGATTTATTTAAAAATTTAAACTTTTTACTCTGACCATGCCATCCTTTGTTTTTGATTTTTAGTCTTTATAATTGTTCGTTTGTCGAAATTTTCGCGGTATTTTCACAACAATTTCATTTGTGTTCCAATATGTGAATCGAATTACCGTCTCATCATTCACCCTGTGTCGGTATGATTTTTTCATTGATTTAATTTTTTCCCATGGAATAGGAGATTTTTGAAGCATTTTGCTAATGCGTGTTGCTTTTCTATGTTCAGTATTTCGTTTTACAAATTGTTGTAGTTGTTTGTTGAGAATATGTGGTTCATGTATGTGTAACATGAATACGTTTGTTGATTGTGTGGCACGCCCTGTGTTGCCCATCACAACCCAACCCAATTCCGTTTTTAATGCGATTGGTTTATCTAAGTGTTTTGATCGTATTATTCCGTCTTGAATAATACTAGCATATACTTCTGCTCCCAGTAGCAAGTCTATACTTCCTGGAATAGCATAATCAGGATCAGCCAGCTTCAAATTTCTCAAATGATTGAAACCTGATGTTTCAATGCGTTGTGTAGGTAGTTGGCTAGTGATACTGTTTACCACTAGCGCTTTGACTCTCTGCTTATAGTTTCCGTTTACCGATTCCAACGTGAATTCGGTCTGTAATTTGGCTCTAGTGGCACTGCTCTGGTTGAGTCCACTAATGAGTTGATTGGTTCGTGAATGAGAGAGCTTCAAACGTTCTGTCGCCGCAGCGGTGATACAAGTAGCCTGAGATCCTGAGTCAATCAGAGCCCTCAGAATTTGTAGCTGACCATTACCGTCTCGTATTTTTACTTGTGCTGTTGCTAGCAAAGTTTCATTAACATTCGTTGAAAAGAAATTCTTGAGTGAATCTTCTTTTTCATGTAGTTGAGCAGAAGTCTGATTTGTCGCTGAAAAATTCGCCGAAAAATTATCATGTATCAAAGTGTGGTGTTTCTTCATGCACTTCTTGCATGAACTGTTGCTTGTGCAGTTGATGAATCTATGACCTGATTCAAGGCAGTTTGTACATAAGTTATGTTTTTTAACGAAGTTCAATTTTTCTATTGCTGATAATGTTTTAAATTTCGAACAATGGCAAAGTCTATGATCAGATTTACATTTTGTACATTTTAAATTTTGATTAGTATTTTTATTATTGTGAGCTAAGAAAACATTACTTCGTTTTGGTGTATTAATCGCTTCTAATACGCGAAACCTTGATTATAAAAATTCCACCAATTCTTTATATGAAGCCACCTCGTTTTTCTCGCTTTGTTTTATCTCCCATAATTCTCGTGTTTCTGGCGATTATTTCTGCAGAGTAAGGTACACAATAATAGGGTCCCAGTTTTCAATGTTAACCTTTAATGTTTTCAATTCATGAAGGATCTCTTCTGTATTGTTAAGCACATCCTTCATGGATTGAGCATTTTCGGTTTTTGTCAAATTTATTTTACACAATTTTTCTAGTTGTGCATTGATTAATACCCTATTATTATTGAACCTTTTTTCCAATGTTTGCCAAACTTTATAATAGTTTGTTCCAATGACTTCAAATGGTTTAATAATTCGTGCAGCCTCACCAGAAACACAAGATTTTAGGTAGTGTAATTTTTCAACTTCTGAAATTTCCTTGTTATTATGAATTAAATTTGTGTACAAATCTTTAAATGATCGCCAAGATTTGTAGGTACCATCAAATTTAGGCAAAGAAATAGGAGGTAACTTTATTTTCGATTTTTGTGGAGATACGAGAGTTGTAACATGTGTGGAACCACCGTCATTTGAAACGTTACTTGATTTGGTTAACGAAGTAATTTTTTCTTGTAGCTCTGTGATTAAACTAAAACAAGTTTCTTCAAATACTTCGTATTTATTTTGCTCAATATACTCGGCAGTGAGTTTACAATCTTCAGCTTGATAAATTAAATAATGATTATCCCTAAATTTATCAGTTAATTCATTTAATTTTTGTATTCTACGTTCATATACATTAATTGGTTGATTTTCAGTTAAATTTTGTTTTATTCTGATTGTAACAGTATTTAATTCATTTTCCAAAGCTGTTTGTAATTTAATTAAATTCTGAATGTTATGCATTTTTACAAATTTTTATAGTCTATCTATAAATTGAAGAAAATTGAGTTTCTATTTTATCCGGCTCGAAGGACCAAATGTTAAATCCACCCAAAGAAAATAATATGAAAAAATTTAATTTAACATTAATTAAGAAAGGTGCCGGTTCAAAATGTTTAATAAAATAAAAACACAATGTTCTTCAATTTGCGTTATAAATTTTATTAAGAAAAATTCTCTTAAGTCTAACAATGCAATATCTTAAAACTAAATTACAAACAATTATAAACTATTTACAATAATATGTATTTCTAAATAAATTCAATTTATATAAAGAAATTCAATATTATAATAATATTTCGATTAACCGGAAATAGGTATATAATAAAATTTTTTACAAATCAAAACAAAATTTGAATTCATACAAATGAAATATATAAAATTTTACTTTAATTTATAATTTGTATATGTACAATAATCATGCAAATAATTTTAACGAATATGTTACAATCGAAAACGGAATATGAATTTATGCAAATGAAATATCTCAAATTTACTTTAATTATAAATTTTGCATATGTTCTTAACTTATTAAATACTAAAAATTCGTTGGTATAGGTCGACCTACACGAAAGATGGCGTTGAAGAACGGATGTTGATTGAAGAACAAATGTTGAAGATAATGATGAAGAACCAATTAAACGATGATTGTTTGAATTTTAAAATTTTCAAAAAAAAATCGTTACACGAACTGAAGATTGCCGACGGGAATTGACGACTGTCGAGTTGGAATATCTTTTACTGTCTCGATGAATGTTTCTAATTTTCCACAATAATTCAATTTTTTGATGATACTTTCGGCGACGAAACCTCAGAAAATTTCTAAGTCCTAGAAATTTTCTAAGTATTTAGCGATGTTGAATTTCTACTTGGAATATTAGAAAATTTTATAAAAAAAATTTTCTAAATATTTTTACAATGATAAATTCCGGCTCCAAGTGTTAGAAAATTTCTATAAGAAATTTTCTAAATATATTTTTTTTGACGATGATTTACTTCGACGTTCCCTAATTTCTGTAAAAATTCTAGATATTTTTACAGAAATTCCTAACCTTTCCCTAAGTACTAGCTCAACACGCTAGATTTTGATAGGACTCAACACGTCCAAGCTGATGAGTTTGGTCTTTTGTTTTCCTTACTTCAGTCTCAACACGACAGTATACACAAGTAATTGCAAAAGACAAATTTTTCTGCGAATCGCAACTCTTTATATACCAAATTTTCGCGGTTCTGGAATTTTCTTTTTCTCCGTTGTTGAAATGTTTTACTATTTATCTCATATTCTCGTCTTTTTTATAAAACCGTTTTTTTTTTCAAATTGTGTCTGCTAATTCGAATGACAATTTATGGTGATTGTGAATAACTCTATTGGTAATTATTTCACTGGTAACTTTTTGACAATTTGACAGTACTGGCATGGTCATATATATATATGTATGTGTATATTATATATTATGCATATATGTTTAAATGTTTTTATTTTTTGTTAATGTTCATTGTTTATGCACTGCAATTAAATATTTTGTGTTTAATGTTTTATGTTATATATTGTGCTATGTGGATTGTTTTTGTTTTTGTTTGTATGCTATGTTTATAAACATTTTTTATGTTACCTGCTTGTGCATATTCATGTTATATGTTCTATATTATTGCCTATATTTCTGTGTTATATGTTTGATTACGCTGATTGGTTTACATTTTTTTTGTACAAAATATTATATAATCGCATTGTTTGTCTTGAAGTGTTTGTAACCTTTTTTTTTTTATTATACATATTTTTAAACACTGCGCCTTTTTTTTTTGATTATTAAAAATGTTGAATGACGATTCAACATCCTCCCGGAACGCGCAAAAAAATAATTAACTTATTTTATTGTATGTATTGTTATTTTAATTTTTATTTATGTAATAAATGAATATCATGTTGAATCATTTTAGTTTTCTTTATTTTCTACCATAAAATTCACCTTTGATTTATTTAAAAATTTAAACCTTTTACTCTGACCATGCCATCCTTTGTTTTTGATTTTTAGTCTTTATAATTGTTCGTTTGTCGAAATTTTCGCGGTATTTTCACAACAATTTCATTTGTGTTCCAATATGTGAATCGAATTACCGTCTCATCATTCACCCTGTGTCGGTATGATTTTTTCATCGATTTAATTTTTTCCCATGGAATAGGAGATTTTTGAAGCATTTTGCTAATGCTTGCTGCTTTTCTATGTTCAGTATTTCGTTTTACAAATTGTTGTAGTTGTTTGTTGAGAATATGTGGTTCATGTATGTGTAACATGAATACGTTTGTTGATTGTGTGGCACGCCCTGTGTTGCCCATCACAATCCAACCCAATTCCGTTTTCAATGCGATTGGTTTATCTAAGTGTTTTGATTGTATTATTCCGTCTTGAATAATACTAGCATATACTTCTGCTCCTAGTAGCAAGTCTATACTTCCTGGAATAGCATAATCAGGATCAGCCAGCTTCAAATTTCTCAAATGATTGAAACCTGATGTTTCAATGCGTTGTGTAGGTAGTTGGCTAGTGATACTGTTTACCACTAGCGCTTTGACTCTCTGCTTATAGTTTCCGTTTACCGATTCCAACGTGAATTCGGTCTGTAATTTGGCTCTAGTGGCACTGCTCTGATTGAGTCCACTAATGAGTTGATTGGTTCGTGAATGAGAGAGCTTTAACCGTTTTGTCGCCGCAGCGGTGATACAAGTAGCTTGAGACCCTGAGTCAATCAGAGCCCTCAGAATTTGTAGCTGACCATTACCGTCTCGTATTTTTACTTGTGCTGTTGCTAGCAAAGTTTCATTAACATTCGTAGAAAAGAAATTCTTAAGTGAATCTTCTTTTTCATGTAGTTGAGCAGAAATCTGATTTGTCACTGATAAATTCGCCGAAAAATTATCATGTATCAAAGTGTGGTGCTTCTTCATGCACTTCTTGCATGAACTGTTGCTTGTGCAGTTGATGAATCTATGACCTGATTCAAGGCAGTTTGTACATAAGTTATGTTTTTTAACGAAGTTTAATTTTTCTGTTGCTGACAGTGATTTGAAGCTCGAACAGTTAAACAGCCTATGATCAGATTTACATTTTGTACATTTTAAATTTTGATTAGTATTTTTATTATTGTGAGCTAAGAAAACATTACTTCGTTTTGGTGTATTAATCGCTTCTAATACGCGAAACCTTGATTCTAAAAATTCCACCAATTCTTTATATGAAGCCACCTCGTTTTTCTCGCTTTGTTTTATCTCCCATAATTCTCGTGTTTCTGGCGATAATTTCTGCAGAGTAAGGTACACAATAATAGGGTCCCAGTTTTCAATGTTAACCTTTAATGTTTTCAATTCATGAAGGATCTCTTCTGTATTGTTAAGCACATCCTTCATGGATTGAGCATTTTCGGTTTTGTCAAATTTATTTTACACAATTTTTCTAGTTGTGCATTGATTAATACCCTATTATTATTGAACCTTTTTTCCAATGTTTGCCAAACTTTATAATAGTTTGTTCCAATGACTTCAAATGGTTTAATAATTCGTGCAGCCTCACCAGAAACACAAGATTTTAGGTAGTGTAATTTTTCAACTTCTGAAATTTCCTTGTTATTATGAATTAAATTTGTGTACAAATCTTTAAATTATCGCCAAGATTTGTAGGTACCATCAAATTTAGGCAAAGAAATAGGAGGTAACTTTATTTTCGATTTTTGTGGAGATACGAGAGTTGTAACATGTGTGGAACCACCGTCATTTGAAACGTTACTTGATTTGGTTAACGAAGTAATTTTTTCTTGTAGCTCTGTGATTGAACTAAAACAAGTTTCTTCAAATACATCGTATTTATTTTGCTCAATATACTCGGCAGTGAGTTTACAATCTTCAGCTTGATAAATTAAATAATGATTATCCCTAAATTTATCAGTTAATTCATTTAATTTTTGTATTCTACGTTCATATACATTAATTGGTTGATTTTCAGTTAAATTTTGTTTTATTCTGATTGTAACAGTATTTAATTCATTTTCCAAAGCTGTTTGTAATTTAATTAAATTCTGAATGTTATGCATTTTTACAAATTTTTATAGTCTATCTATAAATTGAAGAAAATTGAGTTTCTATTTTATCCGGCTCGAAGGACCAAATGTTAAATCCACCCAAAGAAAATAATATGAAAAAATTTAATTTAACATTAATTAAGAAAGGTGCCGGTTCAAAATGTTTAATAAAATAAAAACACAATGTTCTTCAATTTGCGTTATAAATTTTATTAAGAAAAATTCTCTTAAGTCTAACAATGCAATATCCTAAAACTAAATTACAAACAATTATAAACTATTTACAATAATATGTATTTCTAAATAAATTCAATTTATATAAAGAAATTCAATATTATAATAATATTTCGATTAACCGGAAATAGGTATATAATAAAATTTTTTACAAATCAAAACAAAATTTGAATTCATACAAATGAAATATATAAAATTTTACTTTAATTTATAATTTGTATATGTACAATAATCATGCAAATAATTTTAACGAATATGTTACAATCGAAAACGGAATATGAATTTATGCAAATGAAATATCTCAAATTTACTTTAATTATAAATTTTGCATATGTTCTTAACTTATTAAATACTAAAAATTCGTTGGTATAGGTCGACCTACACGAAAGATGGCGTTGAAGAACGGATGTTGATTGAAGAACAAATGTTGAAGATAATGATGAAGAACCAATTAAACGATGATTGTTTGAATTTTAAAATTTTCAAAAAAAAATCGTTACACGAACTGAAGATTGCCGACGGGAATTGACGACTGTCGAGTTGGAATATCTTTTACTGTCTCGATGAATGTTTCTAATTTTCCACAATAATTCAATTTTTTGATGATACTTTCGGCGACGAAACCTCAGAAAATTTCTAAGTCCTAGAAATTTTCTAAGTATTTAGCGATGTTGAATTTCTACTTGGAATATTAGAAAATTTTATAAAAAAAATTTTCTAAATATTTTTACAATGATAAATTCCGGCTCCAAGTGTTAGAAAATTTCTATAAGAAATTTTCTAAATATATTTTTTTTGACGATGATTTACTTCGACGTTCCCTAATTTCTGTAAAAATTCTAGATATTTTTACAGAAATTCCTAACCTTTCCCTAAGTACTAGCTCAACACGCTAGATTTTGATAGGACTCAACACGTCCAAGCTGATGAGTTTGGTCTCTTGTTTTCCTTACTTCAGTCTCAACACGACAGTATACACAAGTAATTGCAAAAGACAAATTTTTCTGCGAATCGCAACCCTTTATATACCAAATTTTCGCGGTTCTGGAATTTTCTTTTTCTCCGTTGTTGAAATGTTTTACTATTTATCTCATATTCTCGTCTTTTTTATAAAACCGTTTTTTTTTTTCAAATTGTGTCTGCTAATTCGAATGACAATTTATGGTGATTGTGAATAACTCTATTGGTAATTATTTCACTGGTAACTTTTTGACAATTTGACAGTACTGGCATGGTCATATATATATATGTATGTGTATATTATATATTATGCATATATGTTTAAATGTTTTTATTTTTTGTTAATGTTCATTGTTTATGCACTGCAATTAAATATTTTGTGTTTAATGTTTTATGTTATATATTGTGCTATGTGGATTGTTTTTGTTTTTGTTTGTATGCTATGTTTATAAACATTTTTTATGTTACCTGCTTGTGCATATTCATGTTATATGTTCTATATTATTGCCTATATTTCTGTGTTATATGTTTGATTACGCTGATTGGTTTACATTTTTTTTGTACAAAATATTATATAATCGCATTGTTTGTCTTGAAGTGTTTGTAACCTTTTTTTTTTTATTATACATATTTTTAAACACTGCCCCTTTTTTTTTTTTGATTATTAAAAATGTTGAATGACGATTCAACATCCTCCCGGAACGCGCAAAAAAATAATTAACTTATTTTATTGTATGTATTGTTATTTTAATTTTTATTTATGTAATAAATGAATATCATGTTGAATCATTTTAGTTTTCTTTATTTTCTACCATAAAATTCACCTTTGATTTATTTAAAAATTTAAACCTTTTACTCTGACCATGCCATCCTTTGTTTTTGATTTTTAGTCTTTATAATTGTTCGTTTGTCGAAATTTTCGCGGTATTTTCACAACAATTTCATTTGTGTTCCAATATGTGAATCGAATTACCGTCTCATCATTCACCCTGTGTCGGTATGATTTTTTCATCGATTTAATTTTTTCCCATGGAATAGGAGATTTTTGAAGCATTTTGCTAATGCTTGCTGCTTTTCTATGTTCAGTATTTCGTTTTACAAATTGTTGTAGTTGTTTGTTGAGAATATGTGGTTCATGTATGTGTAACATGAATACGTTTGTTGATTGTGTGGCACGCCCTGTGTTGCCCATCACAATCCAACCCAATTCCGTTTTCAATGCGATTGGTTTATCTAAGTGTTTTGATTGTATTATTCCGTCTTGAATAATACTAGCATATACTTCTGCTCCTAGTAGCAAGTCTATACTTCCTGGAATAGCATAATCAGGATCAGCTAGCTTCAAATTTCTCAAATGATTGAAACCTGATGTTTCAATGCGTTGTGTAGGTAGTTGGCTAGTGATACTGTTTACCACTAGCGCTTTGACTCTCTGCTTATAGTTTCCGTTTACCGATTCCAACGTGAATTCGGTCTGTAATTTGGCTCTAGTGGCACTGCTCTGATTGAGTCCACTAATGAGTTGATTGGTTCGTGAATGAGAGAGCTTTAACCGTTTTGTCGCCGCAGCGGTGATACAAGTAGCTTGAGACCCTGAGTCAATCAGAGCCCTCAGAATTTGTAGCTGACCATTACCGTCTCGTATTTTTACTTGTGCTGTTGCTAGCAAAGTTTCATTAACATTCGTAGAAAAGAAATTCTTAAGTGAATCTTCTTTTTCATGTAGTTGAGCAGAAATCTGATTTGTCACTGATAAATTCGCCGAAAAATTATCATGTATCAAAGTGTGGTGCTTCTTCATGCACTTCTTGCATGAACTGTTGCTTGTGCAGTTGATGAATCTATGACCTGATTCAAGGCAGTTTGTACATAAGTTATGTTTTTTAACGAAGTTTAATTTTTCTGTTGCTGACAGTGATTTGAAGCTCGAACAGTTAAACAGCCTATGATCAGATTTACATTTTGTACATTTTTAATTTTGATTAGTATTTTTATTATTGTGAGCTAAGAAAACATTACTTCGTTTTGGTGTATTAATCGCTTCTAATACGCGAAACCTTGATTCTAAAAATTCCACCAATTCTTTATATGAAGCCACCTCGTTTTTCTCGCTTTGTTTTATCTCCCATAATTCTCGTGTTTCTGGCGATAATTTCTGCAGAGTAAGGTACACAATAATAGGGTCCCAGTTTTCAATGTTAACCTTTAATGTTTTCAATTCATGAAGGATCTCTTCTGTATTGTTAAGCACATCCTTCATGGATTGAGCATTTTCGGTTTATTTGTCAAATTTATTTTACACAATTTTTCTAGTTGTGCATTGATTAATACCCTATTATTATTGAACCTTTTTTCCAATGTTTGCCAAACTTTATAATAGTTTGTTCCAATGACTTCAAATGGTTTAATAATTCGTGCAGCCTCACCA
Organism: Villa cingulata; assembly: GCA_951394055.1. NCBI lineage: Eukaryota > Metazoa > Arthropoda > Insecta > Diptera > Bombyliidae > Villa > Villa cingulata. The sequence continues at coordinate 25,688,086 of OX596019.1, read as the reverse complement.
GAAACACAAGATTTTAGGTAGTGTAATTTTTCAACTTCTGAAATTTCCTTGTTATTATGAATTAAATTTGTGTACAAATCTTTAAATGATCGCCAAGATTTGTAGGTACCATCAAATTTAGGCAAAGAAATAGGAGGTAACTTTATTTTCGATTTTTGTGGAGATACGAGAGTTGTAACATGTGTGGAACCACCGTCATTTGAAACGTTACTTGATTTGGTTAACGAAGTAATTTTTTCTTGTAGCTCTGTGATTAAACTAAAACAAGTTTCTTCAAATACATCGTATTTATTTTGCTCAATATACTCGGCAGTGAGTTTACAATCTTCAGCTTGATAAATTAAATAATGATTATCCCTAAATTTATCAGTTAATTCATTTAATTTTTGTATTCTACGTTCATATACATTAATTGGTTGATTTTCAGTTAAATTTTGTTTTATTCTGATTGTAACAGTATTTAATTCATTTTCCAAAGCTGTTTGTAATTTAATTAAATTCTGAATGTTATGCATTTTTACAAATTTTTATAGTCTATCTATAAATTGAAGAAAATTGAGTTTCTATTTTATCCGGCTCGAAGGACCAAATGTTAAATCCACCCAAAGAAAATAATATGAAAAAATTTAATTTAACATTAATTAAGAAAGGTGCCGGTTCAAAATGTTTAATAAAATAAAAACACAATGTTCTTCAATTTGCGTTATAAATTTTATTAAGAAAAATTCTCTTAAGTCTAACAATGCAATATCCTAAAACTAAATTACAAACAATTATAAACTATTTACAATAATATGTATTTCTAAATAAATTCAATTTATATAAAGAAATTCAATATTATAATAATATTTCGATTAACCGGAAATAGGTATATAATAAAATTTTTTACAAATCAAAACAAAATTTGAATTCATACAAATGAAATATATAAAATTTTACTTTAATTTATAATTTGTATATGTACAATAATCATGCAAATAATTTTAACGAATATGTTACAATCGAAAACGGAATATGAATTTATGCAAATGAAATATCTCAAATTTACTTTAATTATAAATTTTGCATATGTTCTTAACTTATTAAATACTAAAAATTCGTTGGTATAGGTCGACCTACACGAAAGATGGCGTTGAAGAACGGATGTTGATTGAAGAACAAATGTTGAAGATAATGATGAAGAACCAATTAAACGATGATTGTTTGAATTTTAAAATTTTCAAAAAAAAATCGTTACACGAACTGAAGATTGCCGACGGGAATTGACGACTGTCGAGTTGGAATATCTTTTACTGTCTCGATGAATGTTTCTAATTTTCCACAATAATTCAATTTTTTGATGATACTTTCGGCGACGAAACCTCAGAAAATTTCTAAGTCCTAGAAATTTTCTAAGTATTTAGCGATGTTGAATTTCTACTTGGAATATTAGAAAATTTTATAAAAAAAATTTTCTAAATATTTTTACAATGATAAATTCCGGCTCCAAGTGTTAGAAAATTTCTATAAGAAATTTTCTAAATATATTTTTTTTGACGATGATTTACTTCGACGTTCCCTAATTTCTGTAAAAATTCTAGATATTTTTACAGAAATTCCTAACCTTTCCCTAAGTACTAGCTCAACACGCTAGATTTTGATAGGACTCAACACGTCCAAGCTGATGAGTTTGGTCTCTTGTTTTCCTTACTTCAGTCTCAACACGACAGTATACACAAGTAATTGCAAAAGACAAATTTTTCTGCGAATCGCAACCCTTTATATACCAAATTTTCGCGGTTCTGGAATTTTCTTTTTCTCCGTTGTTGAAATGTTTTACTATTTATCTCATATTCTCGTCTTTTTTATAAAACCGTTTTTTTTTTTTCAAATTGTGTCTGCTAATTCGAATGACAATTTATGGTGATTGTGAATAACTCTATTGGTAATTATTTCACTGGTAACTTTTTGACAATTTGACAGTACTGGCATGGTCATATATATATATGTATGTGTATATTATATATTATGCATATATGTTTAAATGTTTTTATTTTTTGTTAATGTTCATTGTTTAAGCACTGCAATTAAATATTTTGTGTTTAATGTTTTATGTTATATATTGTGCTATGTGGATTGTTTTTGTTTTTGTTTGTATGCTATGTTTATAAACATTTTTTATGTTACCTGCTTGTGCATATTCATGTTATATGTTCTATATTATTGCCTATATTTCTGTGTTATATGTTTGATTACGCTGATTGGTTTACATTTTTTTTGTACAAAATATTATATAATCGCATTGTTTGTCTTGAAGTGTTTGTAACCTTTTTTTTTTATTATACATATTTTTAAACACTGCCCCTTTTTTTTTTTTGATTATTAAAAATGTTGAATGACGATTCAACAATGTCTGTTTCGGAGTAATTTGGTTGAGTAAATACGTGTCTGGTATAACTCGTAAAAGGATTAAGTATCTGATATGAAGTTTCTTCTCCTCTGTTTAGTATCAATTGGTTTCTAAAGACATTTATTGGAGTTTCAACTGAAGGAATTAAATCATGCGAAGAACTTTCGTCACTGTGTTGTGTAGCAGTCAGAGAGTTTACCTGATTATTGCTAGGGATTCTAGATAAGGCATCCGCCACGACATTAGTATTTCCTGGTTTGTATTTTAGTTCGTAGTTATATTCCTCTAATATGGCTTTCCACCGCTTCATTTTAGAGTTTGTATTCTTATTGCTAAGGGCATAAGTAAGTGGTTGGTGGTCGGTAAATATTTTGACTTTTCTTGAGCCGTAGAGAAAATTTCTGAGGGCGCTTAAAGCCCAAACTATGGCCAACATCTCTTTTTCATTAGTGGCATAGCTCTCCTCTGTCTTATTAAGGGTTCTAGAAAGGAAAGTTATAGGTCTGCCGTTCTGTGATAGTACTGCTCCTAGTGCAAATTCAGAAGCATCTGTAGTAAGTTCAAAGTCTTTTTCAAAATCCGGATATGAGAGGATGACTTCCTCAGAAATAAGTGAATTCTTTAACTTATTGAAGGCTTCAATTGTTTCTTTATCTAGTTTAATTGCCTTTGTTTTAGATTGATTTCTGGACACATGTCCATCTTCCCCTCTTAAGAGTGTTGTCAGAGGTTTTGCAAACTTAGCATAACCTTTTATAAAACGACGATAATATCCAGACATTCCTAAGAATGATCTGAGATCTTTGACCGTCTTAGGAATGGGAAAATCGACCACGGTTTTAATTTTCTTTGGGTTTGCCTTGATGCCATCTTTCGAAATTATAAATCCTAAAAATTCTACTTGCTCTTGAAGAAATTCACTTTTATCAAGTTGAATCTTCATATTCGCACATTCTAATGTTTTAAATACTAATTCTAGGTTTTTGAAGTGTTCTTCTTCAGTTTTGCCAAAAATAATTATATCATCTATGTAGACGTAACATCTTTTACCAATATGGTGACGAAGAATATCGTCAAGGGCTCTTTGAAAAATAGCAGGCGCGTTCTTAAGGCCAAAGGGAAGACATGTGAATTCGTACTTCCCATTATTAACTGAAAACGCCGTTTTTTCAATATCAGATATCTTTAATGGGATTTGATGAAATCCACTTTTTAAGTCTATCGTTGTAAAATACTCATTTTTTCCTAAATTTGCCAAGACATCATTTATTTCGGGGATGGGGTATTTATCTGCAATTGTAATGGCGTTCAGTTTCCTATAGTCAATAACCATTCTGTACTTCTTTTCACCGGATGCATCCTCCTTCTTTGGTACAATCCAAACTGGTGAATTGTAAGGAGATTTCGAAGGTCGAATAATTCCATCTTGAAGAAGTTTGTCAATTTGTTTTTCAATTTCATTCTTAAGACACATAGGGTAAGGGTAGGCTTTTGAATAAACAGGTTCATCCGTAGTTGTTCTTATTTCCCCTTTTATCGTTGTGGTGTATGTGAGCCTTTCATCTGGGTCGGAAAATAAATTAGGACAGCTTTTTATTAATTTATCTAATTTTTGTTTCTGACTAGAACTTAGATGGGATGTTCTAAGATTTAGGTTATTTATTAAATCGGAAATTTGTTGTTTCAACGGAATTTTTAAATTTGGTCTAATTGTCATGTAACCTTTGTTTGTGTGAATTGTAGCACCAAGTTCTTTTAGACTATATCATTCCCAATAATTCCATCAAAAGAAGTGAGACTTGGTAAAAGGAAAAATTTAAGTTTTTTATCTGGTCCGAAAAGATCTATTAGAGCAAAATGTGTAATTTTAATGCTTCCTGCTACAGATTTTGCAGTAAACGGTTTTTTGTTGAGAATTGGATTTCTTATATAACGAGGTTGAACGTAATTTTTATTCGAGCCGGTATCTATTAAAAATTTAAAAATTTTTCCGCTCTTCGCAACATGCTCAAAGTAAGGAAGCGAAGAGCTCTCTAATCTAAAAAATGAATATCATCTAGTTGTTCAGTGTCGTTACTAGGATCAGAATAATCTTCTAGTGTTTGGTCGTATTCTTCGTTATAGTTTTCAATTTGTTCTTCATATTGTTCTAGATCAAAATCAACACCTGGTTCTGTATGGAAAATTCTTTGAAATTTTGAAGGTTGATGAGTTTGGAGTGAAATTGGTCTTTTAGCGTTGTGTTGCTGAGTTTGTGGCCTATTCATGTAGTTGACTTGTTTTGTGCGAAGAGATTGATCAACATCCATCGGTTCCGGTGGAGGAAGGTTGTTGTTAAATTGTCTTGGATGTTGTTGATAATATTGTTGTGGCTTTAGAAAAACGTCTCTAGAGGAAGATTGAGGGTTATGTAGTAATTGGGGATAAAAATTTCGTTTCTGAATTGGTTGCATATTTCGTTGTGGTTGTGAATTAAATTTCTTGGGTGGAACAGATGGTAGCATAGAAGGGTTACGAATATTATTATGGCTATGTTGGACACGATAGTGAACATTTTCTAATTTCAAACACAAATGTAAAGCCTCTGGTAAGTCTTTTGGTTCTCTCATACTAAGAAGTTTCGGTAGATCTCCTTTGAGTCCTCTAATGAAAGTATCTAGTGCTTTATCTCGATATGCCTCTGTCATTACATTTAGAGATTCCTGGGTTAGGTCCATCGAAGATAATTTATTCAATATTAATGAGAGATGGTAATAAACTTCTTGATAGAATTCCGGAATGGAATTATTTCTCTGTATTAAGGTGGTCATCTGATATTCAAGTGTACCAAGATCTCGTTTGTCCGCGTAGTGAAGCTTAAGACACTTTGCGATCATTTGCCAATTTAAGGGGGTGTTATAGGATTCTAACGCAGTATCTGCGTTACCCGTAATTTTATTCCTGATTACACTAAGAATACCATAGTACTTTGGTGTCCCTTTGAGATGTTCGTAAATTTTAAGAATTCGATCTACGCTCTTTTTCCAAGAGCCAAATTCTCCAGGTTGACCTGAAAATTCCCTTAAGCTTTTAACTACATCTGGAATCTTATCCATTTCATTCAGGTTACCCGCATGTCTGGCATCAATGGTTTGATCTGAATAATCGTCACTTGTAATAGGGTGTGTAAACTGATGAAGAATTTGTTGACTCTCATTTCTAACTATTTCAGTAATAATTTGTTTTAATTGCTTAAAGTCGAAAGTCGTGGAAGAATTATTTGATGAATTAGATGCACAATTTTCATTATGATTAAGAATGGAGGGTTTGAGAAGGCCGTTTTCTTTCGACATGTTCAGCTAGACCAGAAATTCCCTACTTGTTGTAAATATTTCTCAAAATTTGTAGGCACTGAATATGTAAACACCTCTTTTTCGCAGAAATAAAGAAAATTCGAAATAGAAATACTACTAATTCTCAAATGAATCAATTGTTAATTATATGTAAGATATTTTAAAAAGGTTAAATATGGATCTTAACTTTTCCAGAATTCACTGATTAATACATGGATATGGATTACCCCTCACAAATTTCTATTTAAATTTTAACCTTGCTAATTATTTCAAAAATTTTTTCTTTCTTTTAGATTTTTCAATAGCTTCTATAAAATTGCACATTAAATTCAATTTTTCAGTTTTATAAAAAGTATTTGATAATTTAAAAATAAAGATTTTCTTAAAAAATTTTTCTGTTAGAACACAATATTTTTTTTCATGTTAATTTTGATTTTTTCATATTTTATAAAAATTATCTTAGTAATATTCAACTAATAAAATATTTCACTTTTGTTTTGTAAAAATCTAAAATAATTTTCTTTTATTTAAGCAAAAAAAAAAAATTTTACTTTCATTTATTATAATTTTATTCACTTTTCTTTAATCAATTTTGTTTAATAAAAAAAAATTTATTATTTTATTTATTTGTTTGATTTTTCTTTATAATTTGTTTAAAAATTTAGACTTACGCTAAAATCAGCAGAAGTATGGTTAACATCTGGAGTTGTAATTTTCGAACAATCGGATGCTCAAATACTTAGTTGAAACCGTTCGTAGTCTTTTCCTTAAACAAATTAGGCGGCTGTTGATGAATATTTTGAATCAGGATTGGTTACACTCGATTTTTACTCAGCAACTCCGTTTTTTCCTCGTTGAGGTGACTCCGGGGCCTCGTTTCCTAATTTTAACGTTTAAGAAATTTCAAAGGATTTTATCCCTTTTACTTGCTACACTGAATGTAAGTAATTCTCCCTTGTGATGAAAGAAAAGTCGAATGGTTACGCTTTTCTACTTATTTGTAGGAATTTTCTATTTTATTTAATTACAGTTCTTTATTTTTATTTTATTTTTGTTTTTGTTTTATTTATAAACTTCCTTTATAATTTTACTTATTAGAAGAATTTATTTTCACTACAAATTTTTCACTATGGACTTTTACTTTACTTTCACAACGGTCCCTGTTCGGGCGCCAGTAAAATTTATTTATGTTGGGTTTTTTAAAAAAATAAATTTAATTTTTTAAGTTTTAACTTTATTGATCGAAATTCACATTACAACTGAACTTAATTCTAGATTCTTACATTTAAAGAAAATTAGTATTACAATTTTGTATGATCAAATTTCGTGTGAACTAAAATACAAATTTTATATTTTTACGTAATTTGTGAAAATATGAAAAGCTTAAAAATACGCATCAGCAAAATGCATGTGAACGGAAATCACGTTGGCGATATTTTTCAATGTTAATATTATATTAGCTGTTTTTGGGTTTTGTGTTAACTTATATTCTTCGTAACTATATAAACTTACTTGTGATTAATATATTATAGTTGCTTCAACCATAAAACTTTCCTCCTTGCAAACAAAATATGTTTCCACCAACAAAAATTTAAAAAAAATTATGTCTCTACCAACTATATCAATAGAAAAATATGATTGTGGCAATTAAAAGTATATTTGCCATACCTATGATATTTAATGTACTATGTTTAGGATAAATATTAAAATTGTTATCACAAACTATATTGGAAGATTTTTATGGTTCTTGAAAATAAAATATAGTTATAAACTGCCTATATTTCATAACGTTGTAATTAAATATCTGACTATGTTACATTATGTAACTCAGTTATCACAACTATATCTACCAACTATAATATGGTTCTTTAAAAATTTAGTTGTGATAAACATATTTTTTCTCTGAGTGTACTCAAGAGAATTTGTTTGAAAAAAAAATAGATATTTTAAAACATTTTTAGTAATTAATATTATTTTCAACCCAATGTATAAATTATATTCTACATCTTTTTCTATAAATTACATTCTTTCAACGAAATAAGATGTAGAATATAATTTTGTGAAGCCGACTATAACTTATATTTCATATTATTTATACTATTTTGTACACTGTGTGTTCTAAGTATGATATTCAAAATTTTAATGATATTAAAAACTTTTTAAAAATTTAAATTTTGAATTTTTTAAGGTAGGAGGGTAATTTATTATCTTAAATTTTAGCCATTAAACGATGTGAAATATTCAAAACTTTTTTTTTATTGTTTTACGTTTTTAACCGTTCAACGTTCAAGTCATATTTAAAATTCTTTAAAAACCAGATGAAATACCCTATTACATATTTGCATTTTTATTTTGCAGGTTTGAATAATTTTTTTATACATGGTAGAGGGTTTATCAGTAAATATTTGCATACACGTTCAAAAAATTATATATGTATAATATAAAATTATTTTAAATTAAGTTATTGGGTCGTATTCTGTAAAATTCTGTTATTTAACAGAATTCCTGTTATCGTTCATAACAGAATTCGACTCATAACAGATCTGTTATATTTGGTAGTCTGTGTGCATTTTATTTTCGAATCTGTTATGAAGTTGTCAAATCATTTTCGAAAACAGTTGTTTCTTCTTTTGTTTACAATTAGTAGAAAGTAAAAAAATAAAAGTGGGTGACAGTGATAGGAGTTTAAATTAAAATTTTATAAATTAATGATATTATAGTATACAACATTTTTTTTTAAATTTATAAACTAACATTGAGAAAAATGTCAGAAAAATGTAAGTATATACTATACACAGTGAAAAATTTGTATTAAAATTTTCAATTATCAAAACATATATGTAATCATTTTTTTTGTTAGTTCTTAAAATATTTCTTATTTCCTTTATTTATTTTTTTAATTTTTTATAATTTTTTTATTAAAATTCATTTTTCACAATTTTTTTCACTCAATACATCAAATACATGAAATTTCACATTAACTTTATCGTAACAGAGTTAAAAATGAGCCTGTTATCGTAACAGATTCATAACAGAATTATAACAGAGTTTTGTGCACGCAGAATACCAATTTTGAACGTAACAGAGTCTGTTATGAAATTTCGAACTTTTATATGAAGAATAACAGACTGTCAAAATAACAGAATCTGTTATCCGTGTACAGAATACCACCCATTGTTTTTCAAAAATTATATTTGGTTTTTTTACGCGTATTTTTATTGCATAACAAAAATTAATAAGATTTTTCTTTTTGAATATTCGAAATGAGTGCAATATTGAAAAAAAAATAATCCTCTACGGGGAACCCTCATTAAAAAGAAACGCGTCTATCAAGTTCTACCTCTTGGGTGGCGTTGAAAAGAACATACCGGGTGTCCTGAGTTCGGGTGCAGGCATTTTGCCAGCATATATTTTATTCTATTATAAAATATATTATATACATTATATATTAAATTGGTAGAGCCCACAGTTACATTTTTTTCCATAACTCGAAATCCACGACAGATAATTGAATAAAATAAAATACTCATGAAAGGCAATTCATTGGACAATATTTAGAAAAAAAATAAAGAAAATTTAAAAAAAATAGGGTAAAGTTTTGAGATATTTAACCTTGAACTCAAAATTTAGCATTTTTTTCTATGAAAATTTAAATTTGATGTACCATATTTTTGGCATCACTGGACCGATCTGTACAATTTAAGCATCAAAGCAAATACTGATTGATAATCTTTCCAATGAATGCAAAATAATTCGAAACGACCAAGAATTTCGTGAATTATGACCACAAATAGGAAACAAGTCACTTGACCTAAAAAAAATCTTTCTACTCACTCGTTGATATTAGAACCAAAATTCCCGCCCCGCGCCTTACGATTTTTTTCGTTTCTCAGCAAGACCTATCGACTGGAAAAATGCCTGCATCCGAACTTAGGACACCGTGTATACATAAACAAGAAGGGCGCAAAATTTCAAAAGTGCGCCGGGCGCCAAAATTTCTAGGACCGTCCCTGATTACCATTCTCAATGAATGCTCTTACTCCCATAAACAATTCATTTAAATTTGAAAAATCAATAATGGCGTATGTTTATTTAAATTAACACACAACCACATCTGTATATCTACATCTCTTATTTGTTTCATTTAAATTTGAAAAATCAATAATGGCGTATGTTTATTTAAATTACCACACAACTACATCATCAATCTTTTTATTTTTTATTATTGGTTAATTATAACTTTCCCCATTTTTACCATTAGCAATTGCCATTGGCAAAATATGCTCTTACACTCATATATAATTCAGCAGTAAAGAAATGATCGTAATAAAGAGAAACATAGCAGTCAAACAGCCGTATAAAAATAATATAAAAATATGGTATATATCTACATCTCTATATATTCATTTAAATTTGAAAAATCAATAATGGCGTATGTTTCACTAAATTAACACACAACCACATCATCCATCTTTTTATTTTTTATTATTGGCTAATTATAACTTTTCCCTTTTTACCATTAGCAAATGCCATTGTCAATGTGTGCTATTACTATCATATACAATTCAGCAATGAAGAAATAATCGATATAAAAAGAAACATAGCAGTCAAACAGCCGTATAAAAATTATATAAATACATATATATACAGACTATATTTATATAATGTAAAATTAAATCTATAATGGCGTATGAATAATCAAATTAACACACACCCACATCTTGAATATAATGATTGTAATGAATAATAATTTTATATTGTATTTGCTCGTTCACCAATTACCATTGTCAATATATGCCCAAACTCACAAATACATTACTGCAATAAAGAAACCCAGCAGCGTAATTAGAAGTACATTCTTCTTTTTGGAAACGATTCTAGAATTAGTTCTCATTTCATTCGTACTCATTCCATGCAATAGTTTTCTTAAATTCTAGAAAAGTGATTCCGTAATGCATTCCAGTTTTCGCCAAAGTAATGCGGCTGTTACGTTAAAAATGTAAACTACTTCTCTTCTTCGTAAAAAGAATGAACGCGTCGCGTCATTAACTATGAATTAATGAATCACGTAAATGGATAACATATGTGCAATACCAGTTTTCAGATACTGAAAACTGTGAACATGTTTCTTCATGTGCATTATAGAAAGTTTTTGGAATAATTATCATTTTCATTTCAAAGTGTGATTTTGACCTCGACGCATTTGTTTTTAATATTAGTTTTCAGATAAAAATTGTTTAAAGTGTTAATAATAACATTGTATAATTTTTGTGGGTTCTTTGTTGTTAATAATTTTGAAAGGTAAGTTGCTAAAATATTCTTTGAATTTATATATGTATATATAATAAATATGTTGATAATAATAAAGGAGCTAAATTGTTCTAAATTTTATAAATGCATGATTCTCACTCTTTTTCATTTTTTGACAAATCATGGAAATATTACATTATTAATAAAATATAATTGAAATATTTATAAAAAATCTAATATTAATACTTACTTTAATATGCGTCTTTGTGTGTATATACCTTATTATACATTTTGGATATATAGATTAAAATTGTTCTATATATGAATAAATCGCGAATATTGAAAAGATGATAAGGAAAATTAGTAAAAGGCATCTTTCACGTTTGATAAAAAAGGAAAAAGAAAAATTTGTGGAAAAAGTAATTCGAAAGGAGAAAGATAGTGCTGAAAGGAAAGACACTAATGAGAACAACTCTCACATAATGAATTCAATAACAGAAGTAAATGCTCCACTTGTTTTTGGTTCAGTAGAGAATCATCACAATAAAAAAATCTTAACTGAGGAAATAGAAAGTTCAGTGCATGAAAACAAATATTCCTTGGAAAAAAAGTTAAAAAAATGGTTCATAAAGTATAATATTTCTAGAAAAAGTTTCCAAGCGCTTTTGCAAATATTAAAATCAGAAAATATAAATGTTGCAACTTGTTCTGAAACAATTTTATCAAATAGAGACAGGATTACAATAGATTTAGCTATAGACTAGACTAGATTTAGCTATTGCAAGGAAACTGTTGCTTCGATGCATAAACAATAAAACAAATTATAAAATCAGTCAGGAAAATAAACTTCAAATATCTGGCACTGTTTATAGTGCGACGTTGCACTTGAAATGTTGTTGATTTGAATTATCAAAAAAAAACTAATTCAATAGTTCAATTTAATTATGAATTAGGGAACTCTAATTCATAAGTTTGTGCTAATTATCTAAGTTGAAACGAGGTATCTCTGGTTCCAACTTAATTGTTGTATTACTTGAATGAGGTATCACTGATTCAAGTAATGAATTGATCAATTTGTTCAATAAAACACGATTGTTCACGGTTTAATAATAACTAACTTTTATTAATTTGCAATCCATTTATATATAATATTCAAGTAACATGTAATATTGACTAATTACAATAACAATCAATATAATATATTAATTTGGGTTAATTTCATACATAACATAATAAACAAATTTAATTTGCAGACATTGCATCTTTTTTTTATTTTATATTTTTTAAGTTAACGACTTATTTGTTTACCCAACATCATAGAATAAGTACAAAGTTTAATGCACCGTCTTGTACTAAGTCAGCATTTCCGTTTTATACCTGTATAATGAACTATGTAAAATGATATGTCTTATATTGTGAAGATGCAATGACCGAAAGAAAAATGCAATTTGTTTATTATTTAGTATATTTTACATGTTTTTATTGATTATGAACTTAAGACTAATTGAATTTAATAATTGTTAACGTATGCGCGTTAACAGGCACATTAATTTCATTGTATAAATTTATACCAAAAGAGTGTGCCAGAAAACCAAGAAGTTTGGATGAATTATTGAGATGGAAAGCCACCGATTTCCGGCAATTTATTTTATACAAGGGTATATTAACGTTAAAAGATAATGTTCATGATGACTTTTATTATCACTTTTTATTAATACATTCCTTATCGATTATTACTATGCCACAGAAATTTTAAAAATAATATTGATACTATAAAAGAATTAATACAACATTTTGTTCAAAACTTTCCTAATGTATATGGAGAAGAAAGTATTACATACAATGTTCACAATTTACTTCATATCACGGACAGTGTTCACGAATTTGGAATGTTAACGGATTTCTCAGAATATGACTTCGAAAATTATTTATATATTTTAAAAAAAAAAATTAAAAAGCCCAATAAAATTCCTCAACAACTACATAACAAATTAAAATATGAAATTTTAATAAAAGATAATAGTGTCACAGGTTTCAAAAAAGATAACTCCAAACGCATTCATAGTTATATTTCTGATTCATATTCTATTAGCCTGTTAGAACCGCAGATAATTATTGCTGTATTAGACAGATGAAAAACTGATTGTTGGAAGACGGCTCTTAAAGCTAAGTAATTTCTTTACTGAACCATTTGAATCAGTGCCTTCTCTAGGCATTACTGTTTCGGATGCAACATTTAATGATAAGGATGAAACTTTTAATTTAAATGAATTTGAATGCAAGTTCATGTGTCTACCTTATAATAATTTTTTATTGTTAATTCCTATTCTCCAGAACTGTTTGTAAATGTATGTAAAAATTGTTCATAAATTGAAAAGATGTTTACATTTTAGACTCTTTTGAACTCGTATTTAATCTTCAATATATTTTACAGAAAATGTCATCTCCTTCAATTTTTGATAAACATTCAAAAAGAAAAATATTACAGGAAAATTATACTCCTACTAAAGTTGTAAAATACAATGCAGCGATAGGACATAACATACTCTCACCTTGTAAGCTAAAACTTCAAGCAAAACAAAAAAACCTATGGTAACAATACATTTTTTAATTCCAGCATATCCCAACAACATTTTACATTTTCCCGATTTATTTATACATACGTATATATATTATACTTTTAAAATTACATATAATTTCAAATTCGATTGAAAAGAATTTGTAATGTAAATTCTAAATTATTTCATTTCAATTGAAATTTGAAATATTAGATGTAATGTAATGTAAATTCTAAATTATTTCATTTTAATTGAAATTTGAAATATCAGTTTTAAATTTTTGTTTTCAACGAAACTAAATATAAGAATGTTTCAGACCAAAGAAAGTCAAAACAAAATAATAATGGAAATGTTGAATTTGTTCAACATTTTATCTGAAAATAAAAATAAAAGGGGTATTATTAATTTTCCACCTTTATTATCTTTTGGTACATACTCACGTGATAAAAATTGTTTCACTATTTCGTCATAGAATCCAGGAGTATCCTAAAATAAATAAAAATAGAAATTAATATCGATGCCTAAAAAACAATACACAAAAAAACCAACACCAAAAATATGTAAACAAACCACCTAACCAAACATATAACATAAAATAATACAATACATAAAACAGAACATTTAACAAAATATTACGAATCACAACAGAATTATTTTAAATGGAGAAAACATTATTATCACAAAAAAATATTCATAACACAATATGTGTAAAAAAAAAATAACATCACAATATATCACCACATCTCGCAACACATAAAATTGAAACACAAAATGCACAAATACACAGCAAATATAAATGGAATGTTTAAATTCAATTAAAATTATCACTGAAATTAATTTAAATTAAGATTTACCTAACAAAAAAAATTGATAAAAGGTAAATACCTTTACCTTTTCACGATTATTTTTTAACCCTAAAATATATAATGTAAATAAAAATATATATATAACCACACGTACATGTAAATATAAATGAAATATACATATACACAAATATAAAACAAAAATATACATAGTACATAACTACATATGTCAATACTGTCAGATCTATCAAAAAATATATATGTACCAGTACCAGTTTAATAGTTACCACTCAAAGTTATTCACAATCATCATAAATTGTCATTTCGAATCATCAGACACAATTTGAAAAAAAACGGTTTTATAAAAAGGACGAGTACATGAGATAAATAGTAGAACATTTCAACAACGGAGAAAAAGAAAATTCCAGAACCGCGAAAATTTAGTATATAAAGGGTTGCGATTCGCAGAAAAATTTGTCTTTTGCGATTACCTGACTATATTGTCGTACTGAGACTGAACCAGGGAAAACAAAAGATCGCCTCATCAGCTGGGACGTATTGAGTCCTAAAAAATCTAGCGTATTGAGCTAGTAAGTAGGGAAAAGTTAGGAATTTCTGTAAAAATACTTAGAATTTTTACAGAAATTAGGGAACGTCGAAGTAAATCATCGTCAAAAAAATACTTAGAAAATTTCTTATAGGAATTTTCTAACACTTGGAGCCGGAATTTATCATCGTAGAAATACTTAGAAAATTTTTTATAAAATTTTCTAATACTTCAAGTAGAAATTCAACATCGCTAAATACTTAGAAAATTTCTAGGACTTAGAAATTTTCTAAAGTTTCATCGCTGAAAGTATCATCAGAAAATTGAATTATTTTGGAAAATTAGAAAATTCATCGAGACAGTAAAAAATATTTCATCTCGACAGTCGTCAATTCCCGTCGGCAATCTTCAGTTCGCGTAACGATTTTTTTGAAAATTTAAAATTCAAACAAACATTGTAATTGGTTCGTCATCGTTATATTCAGCAGCAGTTCTTCAAGCAACATAATTTCTACAACGCCATCTATCCGTGTAGGTCGACCTATGCCAACGAATAATTAGTTAATTAGCTCTTAGTAGTTAAGAATAAATGCAAATTCATAATTAAAGTAAATTTGATAGATTTCGTTTGTACAAATTCATGATTTTATTTCAATTTTGTTAAATTCATTTGCATAGTTATTTCCGATTTAACAGAAATATTGTACATATACAAATTTTTAAATTAAAGTAAATTTTATATATTTCATAGATTTAAATTTGTTTGTATAATTAAAATTTATTGTATAACTATTTCCGGTTAATCGAAATATTATTATAATTAAAAATATTGAATTTCTTTTTATAAATTGAATTAAATTTATTTAGAAATACATATTATTTTAAATATTTTATAATTGTTTGTAATTTAGTTTAAGATATTGAATTGTTAGACTTAAGAGAATTTTTTTAATAAAATTTATAACGTAAATTGAAAAACATTGTGTTTTTATTTTATTAAACATTTTGAACCGGCACCTTTCTTAATTAATGTTAAATTAAACTTTTTTTCATATTATTTTCTTTGGGTGGATTTAACATTTGGTCCTTCGAGCCGGATAAAATAGAAACTCAATTTTTTTCAATTTATAGATAGACTCTAAAAAATTTGTAAAAATGCAGAACATTCAGAATTTAATTAAATTACAAACAACTTTGGAAAGGGAATTAAATACTGTTACAATTAGAATTAAACAAAAATTAACTGAAAATCAACCAATTAATGTATATGAACGTAGAATACAGAAATTAAATGAATTAACTGATAAATTTAGGGATAATCATTATTTAATTTGTCAAACTGAAGATTGTAAACTCACTGCCGAGTATATTGAACAAAAGAAGTATGATGTATTTGAAGAAACTTGTTTTAGTTTAATCACAGAGCTACAAGAAAAAATTACTTCGTTAGCCAAATCAAGTAATGTTTCAAATGACGGATCCACACATGTTACAACTCTCGTATCTCCACAAAAATCTAAAATAAAGTTACCTCCTATTTCTTTGCCTAAATTTGATGGTACCTACAAATCTTGGCGATCATTTAAAGATTTGTACACAAATTTAATTCATAATAACAAGGAAATTTCAGAAGTTGAAAAATTACACTACCTAAAATCTTGTGTTTCTGGTGAGGCTGCAAGAATTATTAAACCTTTTGAAGTCATTGGAACAAACTATCATAAAGTTTGGCAAACATTGGAAAAAAGGTTCAATAATAATAGGGTATTAATCAATGCACAACTAGAAAAATTGTGTAAAATAAATTTAACAAAAACCGAAAATGCTCAATCCATGAAGGATGTGCTTAACAACACAGAAGAGATCCTTCATGAATTGAAAACATTAAAGGTTAACATTGAAAACTGGGACCCTATTATTGTGTACCTTACTCTGCAGAAATTATCGCCAGAAACACGAGAATTATGGGAGATAAAACAAAGCGAGAAAAACGAGGTGGCTTCATATAAAGAATTGGTGGAATTTTTAGAATCAAGGTTTCGCGTATTAGAAGCGATTAATACACCAAAACGAAGTAATGTTTTCTTAGCTCACAATAATAAAAATACTAATCAAAATTAAAAATGTACAAAATGTAAATCTGATCATAGGCTGTTTAACTGTTCGAGCTTCAAATCACTATCAGCAACAGAGAAATTGAACTTCATCAAGAAAAACAACTTATGTATGAACTGTCTCACCTTCGGCCATAAATACAATGACTGTAAAAGTAAATATACGTGCGGTATATGTAAACGAAAACATCATTCCCTATTACATACTAGCTTCAATACCACATCGAACGCAAATCAGGATAAACCTTCTGCTAAACCGATAGCTACACAAAACAACGATAGCACTGGAAACGAAGCTTTGCCAGTCCGAAACTCTAACGAAAAGAATGAAGTAAAGACTTTCTTTTCTTCAAACACGAATCAAGCACTCTTAGCAACGGCTTTAGTCAGAATTCGGAATACAAAGGGTCACAATGAAGTATTGCGAGCCTTGATAGACTCAGGGTCGCAAGCAACCTTTATAACTGCTGCTGCAGCAAAACGCCTGCAACTTGAAATCACACGGACGAATCAGCACATCAGTGGACTCAACCAGAGCAGTGCCACTGTGGCTAATTCTCAAACTGAATTTACTCTGGAATCGGTATACAGAAACTTTAAACATCGGGTAAATGCGTTAGTGGTAAGGAGTATCACTAACGATTTACCAACTCATCGAATTGAAACGACAGGTTTTGATCATTTGAAAGATCTAAATCTAGCTGACCCTAATTTTGCGATACCCGGAAAAATAGACTTGTTAATTGGAGCAGAAGTGTACGCAGCGATAATTCGTGGAGGAATTAAACGCTCATCTGAACCCAATCATCCTGTTGCGATAAACACTGAATTAGGCTGGATTGTGATGGGTAGCATAGGACATGCTACACAATCCAGTAGGACGTTCATGGTGCAGGTCCATGAATCTTCTTTGGATACTCAACTAAGAAAATTTTGGGAGCAAGAAGAATGTTTGAATGTAAAACACGAAAAACCTGAAGACAAGATATGTGAAAATATATATACAGAGACAACTAAACGTTTAACAAATGGTTCGTATCAAGTAGATTTACCATTTAAAAAGGTTCCTGAATTTGGTGAAAGAAAACAAAAAGCAGTATCACAATTTCTTTCATTGGAACGAAAATTTCAACAAGACACGGAATACTATAACCTATATAAGAAAAACATCGACGAATATTTAGCAGCTGGTCATATGATTAAAGTCGATAAAAGCAATAATAACACCAGATCATATTATATGCCACATCATGGTGTACTTAAAGAAAGTACTACTACTAAATTGAGAACAGTTTTTAATGCATCGAGTAAAACCAGTAACGATATGAGTCTTAACGAACAAATGTACATCGGGCCTACCATACAACCAACTCTGGTCACCACCCTGCTAAGATGGAGAAAATATCGGTATGCGATTACAGCTGACATAGAAAAAATGTATCGCATGATACATATTAATCCAGAACAGTATGATTTACAACGAATAGTATGGAGAAATTCACCTAATGAACCAATCGAGGATTACGCACTAACAACAGTAACGTTCGGTACCGCGGCAGCACCATTCTTAGCTATTCGAACAATTCACCAACTGGCCAATGATGAATATCAAAATTATCCGAAAGCTGCAGAAATAGTCAAAAAACACATGTATGTAGATGACTTATGTTACTCGCATCCTGATCTAAACGAATTAGTAGCCATTCAAAAGGAATTGCGTCAATTGCTAAAAACAGGAGGTTTCAATTTAAGGAAATGGATTGCAAATGATTCCGCGATATTAAACCAAATTCCAATCGACGATCGCGAATTGAAAGAATTTTTAACAATTTCTGACATGTTTAATGTTAAAACCCTTGGTATTAGATGGAATCCTACCACAGATAAGTTTAATATATGCGTAAAAGTAAAAAACGAAGAAAGGAAAATCACAAAAAGAACAATTTTGTCAGAAATTGCTTCGTTATTTGATCCATTCGGGTGGCTAGCTCCATGCATTATGACGGCGAAAATAATAATGCAAAAGCTTTGGATCTCGCGCTGTGATTGGGACGACCGGCCTCCAGAAACATTAGTAGAAAAATGGAAACAATTCGTTGGAAAACTACATCACATTTCTACCATCACAATACCTCGCTGGTTAAATTTCACTAACAACAATGCTGAAATTACGATTCACGGTTTTTGTGATGCATCGAATGTAGGGTACGCGGCGGTAATATACCTACAAGTAAAAGAAGGAAATGAATCCAAAGTATCTTTAATAGCATCGAAAACCAAAGTAGCCCCCATCAAACCAGTATCTTTGCCTCGCTTAGAATTATGTGGTGCTACTTTGCTGGCCAAACTAATGAAAAACGTAACAAATGATCTTGAATTGGAAAACGCTAAAATCATACTTTGGACAGACTCAATGATAACGCTTTCATGGATACAAAAACATGCAAGTAATTGGAAAACTTATGTAGCTAATAGAATTGCAGAAATCCATGAACACACTAGTCCTTCATCGTGGCGATATATACCGGGACCTGATAATCCAGCAGATAGTGCTTCAAGAGGTCAAATGCCCGACGAACTAACAGAAAATGAATTATGGTGGAATGGACCAAAATGGTTAAAGAACGAAACGATGTGGCCGAAACAACCAGAAGTATTGGATTCGGTTGAAGAAATAAAAAAACAAAAGGTTTTCGCTGCAATTGCAGAACCAGATATTTTATCAAGATACTCATCATATTCTAAACTACTAAGAATAACAGCTTATTGTTTACGTTTTATAAACAATTGTCGCTTGAGTCATAAAATTAAAACACATCATCTAAATACAGAAGAAATTGATCAGGCAGAGGTTTCAATTGTGAAAACAATACAGCAAAATCAATTTGCAGCAGAAATAAAAAATTTAGAAACTGGACAATCAATAAATAGAACTAGCAAGGTTTTAAATCTAAATCCGTTTCTAGACGAACAAAAGGTACTCAGAGTGGGTGGCAGATTAGGAAAGTCAGAATTACCATACGATGAAAAACATCCGATTCTTTTACCAGCAGATCACCCAGTTACGAAGTTACTAATCAATCATGTTCACGAAAAAACATGTCATGGAGGCATACATTTAGTATTAAACACAATTAGAAATAAGTTCTGGATAATTAATGCCAAAAATACAATTCGTCATCAATTACATAAATGTCTTAAATGTTTTAGAATGAAACCAGTACACAATACTCAATTAATGCATGAACTACCAGCTGCTAGAGTAACTCAATCTTTTCCGTTTCAACATGTCGGTATCGATTTTGCGGGTCCTATTGAAATGAAAATATCATCATTACGAAATTCAAAAACTACATCCGTTTATATATGTTTATTCATTTGTCTCTGTACTAAAGCAATTCACCTAGAACTAGTAACAGACTTAAGTGCTAATGCTTTTATCGCAAGTTTCAATAGATTTATTAATAGACGAGGTCTATGTTCAGACATATATTCTGACTGCGGAACAAATTTTGTTAAGGCCAACAAAATTATGTTTTCAAAACAAACCACGGAAGAAATTGCAGATAAATTATCTACAGAACGAATAAAATGGCACTTCAATCCACCTTCTGCTCCACATTTCGGCGGTTTATGGGAATCGCATATCAAACTGATCAAAACACATCTAAAAAAAACACTACAAAATACGAAACTCACTTTTGAAGGTCTGTATACCGTCTTATGCAACATTGAAGCGTGTGTTAATTCTCGTCCATTAACACCACTTAATATCGATTCGAATGACAATACAATTATTACACCAGGCCATTTCCTAATACAGAGAAATTTACAAGTAGTACCAGAAACCAACAAAATAAATGATAACGTCCTTACGAAACAATGGCAATTTTTAAAACAACTACAACAAAACTTTTGGCGAAGCTGGTCAAAGGATTACTTGCATCAACTCCAAGTCAGATATAAATGAAAAGTTACACAAGAAAACTTGAAACCTGATGATATTGTTTTGATTAAACAAGAAAATTATCCACCTTTAACATGGCCATTGGGTCGTATCCTTGAAACATATCCTGGTACTGACGGATTGGTAAGAACAGCATTGATAAAAATTGGGCAAAAAACTTATGTAAGACCAATCGTTAAATTATGTAAAATTCCGATTAATCAAAATTAAAAAAAAAAAATCAATTAATCAAAAAAAAAAATGATCACCCCTGAATGATAAACAAAATCTACAAATAGTACTGCCATATACATAAAGTGGAGAGAAAATTAAAACTCAAAATGAATAGACCGTTACTTACCGGTGACGTGTAGTTTCAAAAAAAAAATTTTCTTTTTTTTCACAAAGAACAAAAGGTGTAAAAATATTTTTAATAAAAATTTTTTTTCAAGTAAAATAATTATAAAAATATACAAAAAATGTACAAATTCGACATCAGTTCAACCAATTCAAGTTCAGTGACACCGGTACCATCGGAATATCAATCCTTTGGTATGGAAACTAAACAAACGGAATGGAAGTCGGAGATTATAAATCGCAAAGGTGCTATACCCAAATTAAGATTAATCAAAAAGACAGAAGAACCAGTAGGCGAAAAAAGAAAGAAACTAAAGCAAAAGGCACTCGAGAACGACCCTCCAATGTTTACACCACCATTCGAGGCAATAGGTCTACAAAAGCCTGCCGAAGAGAATCCAGCAACCATAGTTCAAGTACCAAAGTGGTTACAGGCCCCAGAAAGCATAAAACGTCTTATAGCGGAATGGCCAATTCCGTGGCAAAGAGTCTACCGAAGTAAAACTTTCAGGTTGAAGATAGACCAAAAAACCATACGTTTTGCTAAAACAAAAAAAGGCACAGTCACAATTCGGTTAACAACAGCATAAAATAAACGAAAGATTTGTAAAAAATATAATTAATAAAGATTGCATTAAAAAAAAAAAAAAACACAACATTTTTTATTAAATATTTTTTACATCATATATATAAACAATGATATGGACAAATACCATTTTTTTCACTAAAAAAAAAAAAAAAACAACAAACTATAAGATGGTAAAACTTGTCAACACTGGCGCCCGTGGAGGATGTTGAATTTGTTCAACATTTTATCTGAAAATAAAAATAAAAGGGGTATTATTAATTTTCCACCTTTATTATCTTTTGATACATACTCACGTGATAAAAATTGTTTCACTATTTCGTCATAGAATCCAGGAGTATCCTAAAATAAATAAAAATAGAAATTAATATCGATGCCTAAAAAACAATACACAAAAAAACCAACACCAAAAATATGTAAACAAACCACCTAACCAAACATATAACATAAAATAATACAATACATAAAACAGAACATTTAACAAAATATTACGAATCACAACAGAATTATTTTAAATGGAGAAAACATTATTATCACAAAAAAATATTCATAACACAATATGTGTAAAAAAAAAATAACATCACAATATATCACCACATCTCGCAACACATAAAATTGAAACACAAAATGCACAAATACACAGCAAATATAAATGGAATGTTTAAATTCAATTAAAATTATCACTGAAATTAATTTAAATTAAGATTTACCTAACAAAAAAAATTGATAAAAGGTAAATACCTTTACCTTTTCACGATTATTTTTTAACCCTAAAATATATAATGTAAATAAAAATATATATATAACCACACGTACATGTAAATATAAATGAAATATACATATACACAAATATAAAACAAAAATATACATAGTACATAACTACATATGTCAATACTGTCAGATCTATCAAAAAATATATATGTACCAGTACCAGTTTAATAGTTACCACTCAAAGTTATTCACAATCATCATAAATTGTCATTTCGAATCATCAGACACAATTTGAAAAAAAACGGTTTTATAAAAAGGACGAGTACATGAGATAAATAGTAGAACATTTCAACAACGGAGAAAAAGAAAATTCCAGAACCGCGAAAATTTAGTATATAAAGGGTTGCGATTCGCAGAAAAATTTGTCTTTTGCGATTACCTGACTATATTGTCGTACTGAGACTGAACCAGGGAAAACAAAAGATCGCCTCATCAGCTGGGACGTATTGAGTCCTAAAAAATCTAGCGTATTGAGCTAGTAAGTAGGGAAAAGTTAGGAATTTCTGTAAAAATACTTAGAATTTTTACAGAAATTAGGGAACGTCGAAGTAAATCATCGTCAAAAAAATACTTAGAAAATTTCTTATAGGAATTTTCTAACACTTGGAGCCGGAATTTATCATCGTAGAAATATGTACTTAGAAAATTTTTTATAAAATTTTCTAATACTTCAAGTAGAAATTCAACATCGCTAAATACTTAGAAAATTTCTAGGACTTAGAAATTTTCTAAAGTTTCATCGCTGAAAGTATCATCAGAAAATTGAATTATTTTGGAAAATTAGAAAATTCATCGAGACAGTAAAAAATATTTCATCTCGACAGTCGTCAATTCCCGTCGGCAATCTTCAGTTCGCGTAACGATTTTTTTGAAAATTTAAAATTCAAACAAACATTGTAATTGGTTCGTCATCGTTATATTCAGCAGCAGTTCTTCAAGCAACATAATTTCTACAACGCCATTGTGGCGGTCTCTCATTTCTCACAATTATCAATTTTAATAGAACAATTAAAATAAATTAATTAACACATAAACATATTACACCATTACCATAGACTATGACCATTACACATTATACAAACGATTGCCACACATGGAAACGAGCGAGAGAAATGAGACACTACCACATTCAACTCTCAAATTAAATTTTCTTTTAATGAGTAGAATTAATTTAAAAATTTTGTATTCGAATTTTATTCTGTAAACTGCACTCTTATCGTACGCATTAAAATAAATGGTGATATATTTTAAAACAAAAAACAAAAGTAGTTTTTCTTATATTAATTTATACATATATATAAAAGTTAAAACCACATGGTTCTAACAATGGTGACCCCGACTAACCTTTAAGTTTAATATTAATAAAAATTTTAATAAAATTTATTTAAATAAAATGATTTATTTTTAAATTTCAATTTTAAATTAAATAAATTTTTTTTTGTGAGTGAATAATACTATTTTTGCACAAACTAAAAAAAAAAAAAAAAAAAACAAGTTTTATCAAATTATAATAACTGAAAATTTTTCTTTAAATAAATAAGAACACAAAAATTTAAAAAAAAAAAACAGACAGAACAAGTGTTAATAAAGGGGTTTCATCATAAAAAAAAGAAACATAAATGAACATTTATATATAAGTATATACATGGGTTTACATCGTGATCATTAAAAGTTAAAAATGTTTCCAGAACATCAATGGCATAAAACAAAAAAGATCTTTTAAAGGACCGTTTTCCAACCAACCATATACATACATCATCAACGAGGCCGGCTGCACTTTAATAGGATGAACTACAACCCACGTGGGAGCACATCATAAATTTTTTTTTTAATATATATAAATTAATTTTTCCAAAATTTTGCTAATTTTTTTTATATATCATTTTTAAAAAAAAAAAAAAAAAAAAAAAAAAAAATTTCTCTATAACAAATAGCATATATCATATCTTATATAACCGTACAAAGTTCATTTTTTTTTTTTCCTTCTCTCGTAAATTATAATTTTATACAATTCACAGTTACACATAAATACATATACATATATTATAATAAAATGTAAGTATGCGCATATCAATATATTGCTCATTTTTTTTTAAAAAAAAAAAAAGTTAAAAAAAAAAAAATAAAAAATATCATCTCTATTACATTTTTCAGTAAGTACATTTATCAATTACATAAGTACATTTTTTTTTTTCATTTTACGTTAACAATAAAATTAATAATAATATAACATAATTAACATAATAACAAAACAAGGGATAGGTATAACACAAATAATAAATCGATTTTTTTTTTAAATTTGATAAAAATATCGATACATCAACATTTAATGTGCACATTATTATTTATATTTTATATTATCGATATTATTCTTTATAATATTATTAAAACATCGATACCTACATCAATATTTAATGTATACATTATTCAAATTTTATATTATTGATATTCTCTTTTATAATATTATAATATGTATTAGTAAAATATCGATACATCAATAATCAGTGTGTATTTACAACATTGCGTATACATACATCGATATCTGCATATCTAAAATATTAATATTATAACCCAATTTTAATAACAAAATAAATACCAAATAATTATAATCACGATATTACAAATACATTTGTAAATCACAAGTGAAACAAGTAGTTTTATATACATATACAAATAAATACAACAATTGCACATTCCACAACATAATATAAACATACACAACTACTTACATACATACGTACGATATATTAAACACACAAATAAATACAAATAAATACATAAATAATATATATTATATTACATTTATATTAGATATTTACATAAGTATACATACATACATATATTTACACATTACTTATGAGTGTAAAGTGCATACGCGTAAATGTCAATTGATTATCATTTTGTTTATTTAAACGTATAGTAAACGAATTTTACGTACAATACATATTATTTTTAACACCGTCGAATTGTCTTAAAATAAAATTTTTTTTTTTATAATCAATAATTACTTGAAAATAAAAATCATGCCGCTTGAACCAGACAATATACAATCAAAACCCTCTCACTTGAATCCAAATGAAAACTCACCAGAAACACCTCAAACAGATAATTTGGTGCACCAAGCCGCTTCTCTCAAAATACCTCCCTTTTGGAATTCAAGACCTGAACTTTGGTTCATCCAAGTGGAAACACAATTCCGATTGAAAGGAATAACTTCTTCTAATACCAAGTATGATTATTTGGTATCATCCCTCACCAATGAATCCATGGAATTAGTTGCAGACCTTTTACTTAACCCTCCGTCTCAAAACAAATATGAGACACTAAAAAACCAATTACTCTCTAGAAGTCGAGATTCAGAAGCGAGAAGATTAGATTCGTTACTACACAAAATAGAATTAGGAGATTCAAAACCATCGGACTTATATAGACAAATGAAATCTTTAGCTGCGGACAATGGTCTTGTGACTAGTTCACTGTTAAAAAATTTATGGATCAATAAATTACCCCCGCATATACAGTCATGTTTGGTAGCCATAGAAGATTCTCACAAAGAAGAAGAATTAACCACTATAGCTGATCGAATTTTCGACTCTACATCCTCTTCTACAGTTCGAATTTCTGCGATACAACAAAACCAGCAATCTCGAAACACTAAAAACGACATCTCGAGCGAATTGTCGAAATTAACGAATCGTATTAAAAAATTAGAAATCCAAAATTTCAGAGCGAGAAATAGGAGTAAATCAAGGAATGGATTCCATAATACTCGTAGGACACCTACTCCAAACAAAAATAACATATGCTGGTACCATTCCAAATTCGGAAATAGAGCAAAAAAGTGCATACCACCCTGTACAAAAATCACATCTCAAAAACACAATAACGAACAAAAAAACGAAAATGCATAGCTTCAACTGCGGCAGTGAAGTTATGTTCTAATATTTGCCGCCTGTTTGTTTTCGACAAAACTTCAAAAATTTCATTTCTGGTAGATACAGGAGCCGAAATTTCAGTTGTACCAAAAAAACTTTTCCCGAAAAGTATTCAAGAATCTAACTTCAATTTAATTGCAGCCAATGGCGCACCAATAGCTACGTACGGCATTAAAGTCCTTTCATTAAATTTTAATTTAAGAAGAGTTTTCAATCACACCTTCATCATAGCATCAGTAAATCACCCTATTTTAGGAGCCGACTTTCTTTATAAATACAATTTATTAGTTGATATTCGTGAAAAGAAACTTCTTGACAAAACTACTTCTCTTTCAGTAGACTGCTTCACACGATTTGCATCATCTTGCTCACCAAAACTATGTCCTATTAAAGGCGAGTATGGATCCATAGTTCAAGAATTCCCCTCTCTCGTGTCACCACCAGATTTTAATGTTAAAGCTTCACATAACGTTGTACACCGTATTCATACCCAAGGCCAACTTCCTTCTGCCAAACCTAGACGTCTTGATCCAAAAAGATATAATATAGCAAAAAAGGAATTCGATTTAATGTTGAAACTAGGCATATGTCGTCCGTCATCCTCTTCAGTTGCTTCTCCACTTCATATGGTACCAAAAAAAGACTCAAACGATTGGCGACCTTGCGGAGATTATAGACGACTGAATGCCGTTACCATTTTTGACAAATATCCGTTACCAAATCTTCAAGATTTTAATATAAATTTACACGGAAGCACAATTTTCTCGAAAATAGATCTTGTTAGAGCATACCATCAGATACCAGTGGCAGAGGAAGACGTTTATAAAACAGCGGTTATTACACCTTTCGGTTTGTTTGAATTTTTACGCATGCCATTTGGCGTCAAAAATGGAGCTCAAACATTCCAAAGGTTCATAAATGAAGTTCTTTCAGGCCTCGACTTCACTTTTTGTTATGTAGACGACATACTTGTAGCAAGCAAATCACAAGACGAGCATAAGAAACATCTTCGTTCCCTTTTCACTCGTCTTGAAAAATACGGTATTAATATAAACCCGAATAAATCGATTTTCGGTGTCGAAAATTTAGATTTTCTCGGTCATGAAATTAGCTCAGAAGGTGTATTACCATCTAAACAACGCATAGAAGCTATTACAAATTTCCCTTCACCAAAATCAGTCACAAAATTACAACGATTCCTCGGAATGATAAACTTTTATCATCGTTTCTTACCAAACATAGCTCAAATCGCTATACCCCTGTATGATCTTTTAAAAGCCTCTAACAAGAAAAATAAAAAAAATTCATTTTCATGGTCCGAAATACATGAAACAGCATTTCAAAAAATTATATCTTCTCTCAACAAAAGTATTTTATTAGTACACCCAAATCCTTATGCAAAAACAAGTTTGTGCGTTGATGCATCAAGTGATGCAGTAGGTGCCGTTCTACAACAACTGAATCGTAGTGGCAAATGGGAACCTTTAGCCTTCTTTTCAAAGAAACTAAAATCTGCTGAAAAAAAATATTCAACATTTGATAGGGAACTTTTGGCTATATATTTGGCTATCAAACACTTTAGACATTTAGTAGAAGCAAAAGAACTCATTGTCTTTACAGACCACAAACCCCTCACAAGCGCCATAAATTCGAAAGCGGAAAAATCCCCAAGACAAACTAGACACTTAGATTATATAGCTCAATTTACCAATGATATAAGATACATAAAAGGTAGCAAAAACATCGTAGCAGATACTTTTTCACGAGCATCGATTGATACTATCGACGAAGCAACACTTAATACACAAATCTTAATCGAAGAACAAAAAAAGGACGAAGAACTTAAAGACATTTTACAAAAACTTTCTCAAAAAGACAATAAATTTTCATTTATTTTAGAAAAAATTTATTTACCAGTTGAAGAACAGGAATTAATTTGTGAAACCTCTACTGGCCACAAAAGACCCTATGTACCTTTAACCATAAGACGAACAATCTTTAATAAAATTCATAATCTTGCACATCCTAGTATTAGAACAACTAGAAAACTTCTAACTTCAAAATACTTTTGGCCTAATATGACCAAGGAAATCAATCTTTGGGCAAGAACATGCATTAATTGCCAAAAAGCAAAAATTTATCGTCATACTAACTCAAAATACGGAATTTTCGAAGTGCCAAAAGGAAGGTTTGAACATATCCATATGGACATAGTCGGTCCTTTACCTCAATCCAATGGATACACTCACATATTAACAATAAAAGATAGATTTTCGTCCTGGCCAGAGGCTATACCTCTCAAAAATATATCCTCAGAAAACATCGCAAAACACTTTGTACATCAGTGGATCTCTAGGTACGGGATACCTCTCACAGTAACTACTGACCAAGGTACACAATTTGAGTCATGTTTATTCAAAGAACTCTCACATATCCTTGGCAATCACAGAATTCGGACTACTACATACCACCCTCAATCAAACGGGTTAGTCGAAAGATTCCACAGACAACTTAAGACAGCCATAAAAGCCTCAGATAATCCTAAAAAATGGTATGAAAATTTACCCTGGATTTTATTAGGATTAAGATCAGCGTTAATCGACAATATCAACGTTTCACCTGCGCAATTACTTTATGGTCAAACAATACGTCTCCCAGGTGAATTCGTGGCAACAAACATTGAAAACAGACCGATTTTGACTACAACCATGGCCAAAGACTTAAAAGACTTAATCACAAAAATAAGACCCACATGCAAAAAAACCAATAACCAAAAAAATATCTTTGTATCACAAGACATGAAAACTTGCTCCCATGTATTCATACGACAAGACGTATACAAAGGCAATTTAAATCCACCCTATACAGGACCACATGAAGTAATATCGAAACATGACAAATACTTTAAAGTCCTTAATGAAAACAAAATGCAAAACATTTCTATTGATAGATTAAAACCAGCTTATATACTAAATCCAAATGTACTTACTAATGAAAATAAAAGTGAATATGAAAACACATTAACTAAAAGCAATCAAAAAAAAGTAATTATCTTAACATGAGTAATGTATAAATGCGCATACCATTTGACAAATTTGTTTAAAAATAAGAAATTAAATTTGGACAAATACTTTTAAATAATAATATTTATATTTTATTATAAGATACAACATACATTTATATAATACATATTTGAATTTTCTTTCATATAATAATGAATTTTTTTTTATATAATTATATAAATTTTTTTTTTTTTTTTCTAAGGGGGGAGTAATGTGGCGGTCTCTCATTTCTCACAATTATCAATTTTAATAGAACAATTAAAATAAATTAATTAACACATAAACATATTACAGCATTACCATAGACTATGACCATTACACATTATACAAACGATTGCCACACATGGAAACGAGCGAGAGAAATGAGACACTACCACATTCAACTCTCAAATTAAATTTTCTTTTAATGAGTAGAATTAATTTAAAAATTTTGTATTCGAATTTTATTCTGTAAACTGCACTCTTATCGTACGCATTAAAATAAATGGTGATATATTTTAAAACAAAAAACAAAAGTAGTTTTTCTTATATTAATTTATACATATATATAAAAGTTAAAACCACATGGTTCTAACAGCCATCTATCCGTGTAGGTCGACCTATGCCAACGAATAATTAGTTAATTAGCTCTTAGTAGTTAAGAATAAATGCAAATTCATAATTAAAGTAAATTTGATAGATTTCGTTTGTACAAATTCATGATTTTATTTCAATTTTGTTAAATTCATTTGCATAGTTATTTCCGATTTAACAGAAATATTGTACATATACAAATTTTTAAATTAAAGTAAATTTTATATATTTCATAGATTTAAATTTGTTTGTATAATTAAAATTTATTGTATAACTATTTCCGGTTAATCGAAATATTATTATAATTAAAAATATTGAATTTCTTTTTATAAATTGAATTAAATTTATTTAGAAATACATATTATTTTAAATATTTTATAATTGTTTGTAATTTAGTTTAAGATATTGAATTGTTAGACTTAAGAGAATTTTTTTAATAAAATTGTGTTAATAAATAAAACATTGTGTTTTTATTTTATTAAACATTTTGAACCGGCACCTTTCTTAATTAATGTTAAATTAAACTTTTTTTCATATTATTTTCTTTGGGTGGATTTAACAGGAAACATTGGCAACACAGTCAATATACTTAAAAAAATTGTCAAAAGAGGATAATGACGTGCAGGCAAAACTATCTCAATTTCCTATAAATAACGTAGAAGAATTGGAAAATTTAGAAAAACAAATAAATGAAGAAAATATAAACATTTATGTAAGTTGTGTTGTATAATATGGGAATGGAGAGCGAAATCCAAAATGATATTAAAAAAAATTAAAAGTAAAATATAAAATCATTCTTATGTATGATATACATATTAAAATTATATGTATACTACATTTGAATATACGTATACTGTATACTGTATAATATGTAGATATAATTTCTTATATTCCTATATCCCATCACCATGTACTCGTATATCTATATATAAATATTCAAACATCTATTATCATTTATGTATATTTTCTGTCTTGTCTATCCATATTCAAAAGCAACATAATTCGATAATTCGATTGATTATTATTTCTATTTATTAGACTGCAAAGCAAACAGTCTAAATCTAAATTCATAAATACATTGTATTGGAGCACTAAAATTATCTGCTCCAACGCATGAAAAAATTTTAATATCTACATATTAAAACAGAAAGCATCGCATACAAATATTATTTAGTTTTTTCTATGAGGTATGCGTTAGAATGGAGCACTTAGAAAATTTGCTCCAACGCATCAATTTTTATAATTATTTATATTTATAATTTAGTGCTTTCAATGGTTAGGTATACACAAATGTATGTACAAATTAATGTGTATGTAATACGTATGTTTATTGTTTGTGGTATCATTGGTATCATGCTGTACACGTACAGACTTTACTATAATCATTATGTCTTTCATGCTCTTTCTTTTCTTTTTTCTATGTGCATTGATATTGAGAAGTGTACATAATCGATTGTATATATATTGTTTTTCTCAAAATATTTTGTTGTTGCAATTTATTTGTCATGTGGTATTATGTGTAGTATCAAGGAAAAGCGAATAGGAACTTATTGTTTTTGTTTTTATATCATATACTATGTACTTTATCAAAAAATACATCGTAATGTTGTTACTTTAATGTTATATATACAATTGCACAGTACCCGACGTTAAATAAGACTAACGGATATGATATTTGATAATAATTTTTGTGTGAGAAATTTTACAGCATTTTAGTCGTTTGCTTCTATATAATCTAGATGATTTTTGATATACTACTCAAGAGAATTTGTTTGAAAAAAAAAATTGATATTTTAAAACATTTTTAGTAATTAATATTATTTTCAACCCAATGTATAAATTATATTCTACATCTTTTTCTATAAATTACATTCTTTCAACGAAATAAGATGTAGAATATAATTTTGTGAAGCCGACTATAACTTATATTTCATATTATTTATACTATTTTGTACACTGTGTGTTCTAAGTATGATATTCAAAATTTTAATGGTATTAAAAACTTTTTAAAAATTTAAATTTTGAATTTTTTTAGGTATGAGGGTAATTTATTATCTTAAATTTTAGCCATTAAACGATGTGAAATATTCTAAACTTTTTTTTTTAATGTTTTACGTTTTTAACCGTTCAACGTTCAGGTCATATTTAAAATTCTTTAAAAACCAATGAAATACCCTATTACATATTTGCATTTTTATTTTGCATGTTTGAATAATTTTTTTTATACATGGTAGAGGGATTATCAGTAAATATTTGCATGCAAGTTCAAAAATTATTTACATATGTATAATATAAAATAATTTTAAATTAAGTTATTGTTTTTCAAAAATTATATTTGGTTTTTTTTACGCGTATTTTTATTGCATAACAAAAATTAATAAAATTTTTCTTTTTGAATATTCGAAATGACTGCAATATTGAAAAAAAAATTATCTCCTACGGGGGAACCCTCATTAAAAAGAAACGCGTCTATCAAGTTCTACCTCTTGGGTGGCGTTGAATAGAACATACAGGGTGTCCTGAGTTCGGGTGCAGGCATTTTGCAAGCAAATATTTTATTCAATTATAAAATATATTATAAAAGCAAATACTGATTGATTATCTTTCCAATGAATGCAAAATAATTCGAAACGACCAAGAATTTCGTGAATTATGACCACAAATAGGAAACAAGATTACGATTTTTTTCGTTTCTCAGCAAGACCTATCGACTGGAAAAATGCCTGCATCCGAACTTAGGACAGCCTGTATACATAAACAAGAAGGGCGCAAAATTTCAAAAGTGCGCCGGGCGCCAAAATTTCTAGGACCGTCCCTGATTATCATTGTCAATGAATGCTCTTACTCCCATAAACAATTCATTTAAATTTGAAAAATCAATAATGGCGTATGTTTCACTAAATTAACACACAACCACATCATCCATCTTTTTATTTTTTCTTATTGGCTAATTATAACTTTTCCCTTTTTACCATTAGCAATTGCCATTGTCAATGTGTGCTATTACTATCATATACAATTCAGCAATGAAGAAATAATCGATATAAAAAGAAACATAGCAGTCAAACAGCCGTATAAAAATTATATAAATACATATATATACAGACTATATTTATATAATGTAAAATTAAATCTATAATGGCGTATGAATAATCAAATTAACACACACCCACATCTTGAATATAATGATTGTAATGAATAATAATTTTATATTGTATTTGCTCGTTCACCAATTACCATTGTTAATGTATGCCCAAACTCACAAATACATTACTGCAATAAAGAAACCTAGCAGCGTAATGAGAAGTACTTCTTTTTGGAATCGATTCTAGAATTAGTTCTCATTTCATTCGTACTCATTCCATGCAAAAGTTTTCTTAAATTCTAGAAAAGTTATTCCGTAATGCATTCCAGTTTTCGCCAAAGTAATGCGGCTGTTACGTTAAAAACGTAAACTACTTCTCTTCTGCATTACATTTTCTTAAAAAGAATGAACGCGTCGCGTCATTAACTATGAATTAATGAATCACGTAAATGGATAACATATGTGCAATACCAGTTTTCAGATACTGAAAACTGTGAACATGTTTCTTCATGTGCTGTTGAATCGTCATTCAACATTTTTAATAATCAAAAAAAAAAAGGGGGCAGTGTTTAAAAATATGTATAATAAAAAAAAAAAGGTTACAAACACTTCAAGACAAACAATGCGATCATATAATATTTCGTACAAAAAATGTAAACCAATCAACGTAATCAAACATATAACACAGAAATATATGCAATAATATGGAACATATAACATGAATATGCACAAGCAGGTAACATAAAAATGTTTATAAACATAGCATACAAACAAAAACAAAACAATCCACATAGCACAATATATAACATAAAACATTAAACACAAAATATTTAATTGCATAACATAAACAATGAACATTAACAAAAATAAAACCATTTAAACATATATGCATAATATAATATTCACATATATATATATGACCATGTCAGTACTGTCAAATTGTTAAAAAGGTACCAGTTAAATAAATACCAATAGAGTTATTCTCAATTACCATAAGTTATCATCCGAACCACCAGACACAATTTGAAAAAAAAACGGTTTTATAAAAAAGACGAGAATATGAGATAAATAGTAAAACATTTCAACAACGGAGAAAAAGAAAATTCCAGAACCGCGAAAATTTGGTATATAAAGGGTTGCGATTCGCAGAAAAATTTGTCTTTTGCAATTACTTGTGTATACTGTCGTGTTGAGACTGAAGCAAGGAAAACAAGAGACCAAATCATCAGCTTGGACGTGTTGAGTCCTATCAAAATCTAGCGTGTTGAGCTAGTACTTAGGGAAAAGTTAGGAATTTCTGTAAAAATACTTAGAATTTTTACAGAAATTAGGGAACGTCGAAGTAAATCATCGTCAAAAAAAATATACTTAGAAAATTTCTTATAAAATTTTCTAATACTTCGAGTAGAAATTCAACATCGCTAAATACTTAGAAAATTTCTAGGACTTAGAAATTATCTAAAGTTTCATCGCTAAAAGTATCATCAGAAAATTGAATTATTTTGGAAAATTAGAAAATTCATCGAGACAGTAAAAAATATTTCATCTCGACAGTCGTCAATTCCCGTCGGCAATCTTCAGTTCGCGTAACGATTTTTTTGAAAATTTAAAATTCAAACAATCATTGTTTAATTGGTTCGTCATCGTTATATACAGCAGCAGTTCTTCAATCAACATAATTTCTACAACGCCATCTATTCGTGTAGGTCGACCTATGCCAACGAATAATTAGTTAATTAGCTCTTAGTAGTTAAGAATATATGCAAATTCATAATTAAAGTAAATTTGATAGATTTCGTTTGTACAAATTCATGATTTTATTTCAATTTTGTTAAATTCATTTGCATAGTTATTTCCGGTTTAACTGAAATATTGTACATATACAAATTTTTAAATTAAAGTAAATTTTATATATTTCATAGATTTAAATTTGTTT
Organism: Villa cingulata; assembly: GCA_951394055.1. Classification (NCBI taxonomy): domain Eukaryota; kingdom Metazoa; phylum Arthropoda; class Insecta; order Diptera; family Bombyliidae; genus Villa; species Villa cingulata. The sequence goes on along the minus strand of OX596019.1, from coordinate 25,652,842 downwards.
GTATAATTAAAATTTATTGTATAACTATTTCCGGTTAATCGAAATATTATTATAATTAAAAATATTGAATTTCCTTTTATAAATTGAATTAAATTTATTTAGAAATACATATTATTTTAAATAGTTTATAATTGTTTGTAATTTAGTTTAAGATATTGAATTGTTAGACTTAAGAGAATTTTTTTAATAAAATTTATAACGTAAATTGAAGAACATTGTGTTTTTATTTTATTAAACATTTTGAACCGGCACCTTTCTTAATTAATGTTAAATTAAATTTTTTCATATTATTTTCTTGGGGTGGATTTAACATGTGCATAATAGAAATTTTTTTGGAATAATTATCATTTTCATTTTAAAGTGTGATTTTGACCTCGACGCATTTGTTTTTAATATTAGTTTTCAGTTAAAAATTGTTTAAAGTGTTAAAGAGTTTATAATAATATTATATAATTTTTGTGGGTTCTTTGTTATTAATAAATTTGAAAGGTAAGTTGCTAAAATATTCTTTGAATTTATATATGTATATATATATATATTTATATATATATATTCATATGAATAAATCGCGAATATTGAAAAGATGATAAGGAAAATTAGTAAAAGGCATCTTTCACGTTTGATAAAAAAGGGAAAAGAAAATTTTGTGGAAAAAGTAATTCGAAAGGAGAAAGATAGTGCTGAAAGGAAAGACACTAATTAAAACAACTCTCACATAATGAATTCAATAACAGAAGTAAATGCTCCACTTGTTTTTGGTTCAGTAGAGAATCATCACAATAAAAAAATCTTAACTGAGGAAATAGAAAGTTCAGTGCATGAAAACAAATATTCCTTGGAAAAAAAGTTAAAAAAATGGTTCATAAAGTATAATATTTCTAGAAAAAGTTTCCAAGCGCTTTTGCAAATATTAAAATCAGAAAATATAAATGTTGCAACTTGTTCTGAAACAATTTTATCAAATAGAGACAGGATTACAATAAGAACAGTACCTCCAAGAGAATATTGGCATTAAGGAAAATTTGAAGAAAATATATTGCATATTAGAACATATTGAAGAAGTTGTTGAATATTGTAGACGGTTTGCAATTATATAAAAGTTCGGGATTAAATCTTTGGCCAATTTTAGGCAAAATAATAATATAAAATAATATAAAACAAGTGAAAATTTTTTTGATTGGTCCATTTGTTAGGTAAAAGCAAGCCAAATAATATTGAAAATTATTTACACGACTTTGTAAATGAAGTTGGAGATTTATTAGAAAATGGCTTTGTAATGTCAAATAAAATCATTCCATTTTCAATTAGAGCCTTTATTTGTGACACACCAGGGCGATCGTTCCTTTGTGGTACGGTTGGACATACATCTTAAAATGGATGTAGTAAATGCAAACAAATTGGAAAAAAGGTACAAAATGTTGTAACATACAATACTCGAAGTGCTGAAATTCTTACTGATGAAGACTTTGCTGCAAGGAAATACCTACCTAATCATAAAAAATATTTTCAAAAAAGAGAAACACCATTAGGAAAAATAAGAATTAAATTGATTTCACAGTTTCCACTAGACTGTATGCACCTGCTAGATTTAGCTATTGCAAGGAAACTGTTGCTTCGATGCATAAACAATAAAACAAATTATAAAATCAGTCAGGAAAATAAACTTCAAATATCTGGCACATTAATTTCATTGTATAAATTTATACCAAAAGAGTATGCCAGAAAACCAAGAAGTTTGGATGAATTATTGAGATGGAAAGCCACCGATTTCCGGCAATTTATTTTATACAAGGGTATATTAACGTTAAAAGATAATGTTCATGATGACTTTTATTATCACTTTTTATTAATACATTCCTTATCGATTATTACTATGCCACAGAAATTTTAAAAATAATATTGATACTATAAAAGAATTAATACAACATTTTGTTCAAAACTTTCCTAATGTATATGGAGAAGAAAGTATTACATACAATGTTCACAATTTACTTCATATCACGGACAGTGTTCACGAATTTGGAATGTTAACGGATTTCTCAGCATATGACTTCGAAAATTATTTATATGTTTTAAAAAAAAAAATTAAAAAGCCCAATAAAATTCTTCAACAACTACATAACAAATTAAAATATGAAAATTTAATAAAAGATAATAGTGTCACAGGTTTCAAAAAAGATAACTCCAGACGCATTCATAGTTATATTTCTGATTCATATTCTATTAGCCTGTTAGAACCAGATAATTATTGCTGTATTAGACAGATGAAAAACTGATTGTTTGAAGACGGCTCTTAAAGCTAAGTAATTTCTTTACTGAACCATTTGAATCAGTGCCTTCTCTAGGCATTACTGTTTCGGATGCAACATTTAATGATAAGGATGAAACTTTTAATTTAAATGAATTTGAATGCAAGTTCATGTGTCTACCTTATAATAATTTTTTATTGTTAATTCCTATTCTCCAGAACTGTTTGTAAATGTATGTAAAAATTGTTCATAAATTGAAAAGATGTTTACATTTTAGACTCTTTTGAACTCGTATTTAATCTTCAATATATTTTACAGAAAATGTCATCTCCTTCAATTTTTGATAAACATTCAAAAAGAAAAATATTACAGGAAAATTATACTCCTACTAAAGTTGTAAAATACAATGCAGCGATAGGACATAACATACTCTCACCTTGTAAGCTAAAACTTCAAGCAAAACAAAAAAACCTATGGTAACAATACATTTTTTAATTCCAGCATATCCCAACAACATTTTACATTTTCCCGATTTATTTATACATACGTATATGTATTATACTTTTAAAATTACATATAATTTCAAATTCGATTGAAAAGAATTTGTAATGTAAATTCTAAATTATTTCATTTCAATTGAAATTTGAAATATTAGATGTAATGTAATGTAAATTCTAAATTATTTCATTTCAATTGAAATTTGAAATATCAGTTTTAAATTTTTGTTTTCAACGAAACTAAATATAAGAATGTTTCAGACCAAATAGAAAGTCAAAACAAAATAATAATGGAAACATTGGCAACACAGTCAATATACTTAAAAAAATTGTCAAAAGAGGATAATGACGTGCAGGCAAAACTATCTCAATTTCCTATAAATAACGTAGAAGAATTGGAAAATTTAGAAAAACAAATAAATGAAGAAAATATAAACATTTATGTAAGTTGTGTTGTATAATATGGGAATGGAGAGCGAAATCCAAAATGATATTAAAAAAAATTAAAAGTAAAATGTAAAATCATTCTTATGTATGATATACATATTAAAATTATATGTACTACATTTGAATATACTTATACTGTATACTGTATAATATGTAGATATAATTTCTTATATTCCTATATCCCATCACCATGTACTCGTATATCTATATATAAATATTCAAACATCTATTATCATTTATGTATATTTTCTGTCTTGTCTATCCATATTCAAAAGCAACATAATTCGATAATTCGATTGATTATTATTTCTATTTATTAGACTGCAAAGCAAACAGTCTGAATCTAAATTCATAAATACATTGTAATGGAGCACTAAAATTATCTGCTCCAACGCATGAAAAAATTTTAATATCTACATATTAAAACAGAAAGCATCGCATACAAATATTATTTAGTTTTTTCTATGAGGTATGCGTTAGAATGGAGCACTTAGAAAATTTGCTCCAACGCATCAATTTTTATAATTATTTATATTTATAATTTAGTGCTTTCAATGGTTAGGTATACACAAATGTATGTACAAATTAATGTGTATGTAATACGTATGTTTATTGTTTGTGGTATCATTGGTATCATGCTGTACACGTACAGACTTTACTATAATCATTATGTCTTTCATGCTCTTTCTTTTCTTTTTTCTATGTGCATTGATATTGAGAAGTGTACATAATCGATTGTATATATATTGTTTTTCTCAAAATATTTTGTTGTTGCAATTTATTTGTCATGTGGTATTATGTGTAGTATCAAGGAAAAGCGAATAGGAACTTATTGTTTTTGTTTTTATATCATATACTATGTACTTTATCAAAAAATACATCGTAATGTTGTTACTTTAATGTTATATATACAATTGCACAGTACCCGACGTTAAATAAGACTAACGGATATGATATTTGATAATAATTTTTGTGTGAGAAATTTTACAGCATTTTAGTCGTTTGCTTCTATATAATCTAGATGATTTTTGATATACTACTCAAGAGAATTTGTTTGAAAAAAAAAATTGATATTTTAAAACATTTTTAGTAATTAATATTATTTTCAACCCAATGTATAAATTATATTCTACATCTTTTTCTATAAATTACATTCTTTCAACGAAATAAGATGTAGAATATAATTTTGTGAAGCCGACTATAACTTATATTTCATATTATTTATACTATTTTGTACACTGTGTGTTCTAAGTATGATATTCAAAATTTTAATGGTATTAAAAACTTTTTAAAAATTTAAATTTTGAATTTTTTTAGGTATGAGGGTAATTTATTATCTTAAATTTTAGCCATTAAACGATGTGAAATATTCTAAACTTTTTTTTTTAATGTTTTACGTTTTTAACCGTTCAACGTTCAGGTCATATTTAAAATTCTTTAAAAACCAATGAAATACCCTATTACATATTTGCATTTTTATTTTGCATGTTTGAATAATTTTTTTTATACATGGTAGAGGGATTATCAGTAAATATTTGCATGCAAGTTCAAAAATTATTTACATATGTATAATATAAAATAATTTTAAATTAAGTTATTGTTTTTCAAAAATTATATTTGGTTTTTTTTACGCGTATTTTTATTGCATAACAAAAATGAATAAGATTTTTCTTTTTGAATATTCGAAATGACTGCAATATTGAAAAAAAAATTATCTCCTACGGGGGAACCCTCATTAAAAAGAAACGCGTCTATCAAGTTCTACCTCTTGGGTGGCGTTGAATAGAACATACAGGGTGTCCTGAGTTCGGGTGCAGGCATTTTGCAAGCAAATATTTTATTCAATTATAAAATATATTATAAAAGCAAATACTGATTGATTATCTTTCCAATGAATGCAAAATAATTCGAAACGACCAAGAATTTCGTGAATTATGACCACAAATAGGAAACAAGATTACGATTTTTTTCGTTTCTCAGCAAGACCTATCGACTGGAAAAATGCCTGCATCCGAACTTAGGACAGCCTGTATACATAAACAAGAAGGGCGCAAAATTTCAAAAGTGCGCCGGGCGCCAAAATTTCTAGGACCGTCCCTGATTATCATTGTCAATGAATGCTCTTACTCCCATAAACAATTCATTTAAATTTGAAAAATCAATAATGGCGTATGTTTATTTAAATTAACACACAACCACATCTGTATATCTACATCTCTTATTTGTTTCATTTAAATTTGAAAAATCAATAATGGCGTATGTTCACGAATTTAATTATGAATTTAATAAAACAAAATTTATATTTCAAATTTTAATATTTTATTTGATATAACTTAATTAATTAGCTATTTAATTAATAATATTGTACAGTATTGATAATGTTATATGAATTATGTAATGTTATGTTTGATGAAAAAACTTAAGTTGTACTGTAAGACTGTAATCAACTACTTGAGAAATTATAATAATTAAAAAAGAATTACAAATTTGATAAGTAGGTAGTACAGTAGATAAGAAGTTATTTTTAGAAATTAATATTGATGTTGGAGAATTTGGTACCTGCTATGGTATAATAATTTATTCAATATTGTACAATACCACTAGTCAAAATAATTACAGGGTGATATTAGAAATTAATGTACAATTCCGAACATTCTCCCCCACGTTAAGAGCATCTTAACTATTAGCTTGTTACAGGAAGTTTACACAATTTTACTGTAGGTCGTTTTATAATACCATGTGCTGTTCTGATTGAAGCAACTCTTACTATTTGATCCTGACCAGGATGCGTGTCTACAATACGACCCATTACCCATCGTGCTGGTGGCAATTTATCTTCCTTAATAATGACCAAATCTCCCACATTAAGATTAGGATTTAGTTGTTGCCATTTTGGTCTTTGCTGAAGAGTGGTCAAGTACTCATGATGCCATCGATTCCAAAAATCTAACTTGATTTTTTGTATTAATTGCCATCTTTCTTGTAGTGATATTGATTTATGGGTTGGCGGATCTGGAAGAAGTGTAATTGGTTGTCCTATTAAAAAATGAGATGGAGTTAAAATATCGAGATCGGTTGGGTCATCACATGCTGGTTGTAGTGGTCTAGAGTTGAGTAAACCTTCTATCTGAACTAATAGGGTGTTCATTTCTTCATAAGTTAATTTAGTTTCTCCGATTACACGTTGAAGAATTGATTTGACTACCTTCACGCCAGCTTCCCAAAGACCACCAAAATGAGGAGTTGCAGGTGGGTTAAATTCCCATCTAATTTTATTAGATACAGAAAAATTTATCACACTCTTCTCCTTTTCTAACGTGTTAATGACGTTGTACAAATTGTTCAAATGCTTATTTGCTCCTACGAAGTTTGTTCCATTGTCAGAGTATATTACAGATGGTAGTCCTCGACGTGAAGAAAATCGCTTTAAGCATGCAATAAAAGTATCTGAGGTTAAATCTCCAGCAAGTTCTAAATGGATAGCTCGTGTACTGAAACAAACAAACAATACTATATATCCCTTGGTTGTTTTTGCACCACGTCCTCTTCGATTTAACATAATTAAAGGTCCAGCGTAATCAATACCAACACATTCAAAAGCCCGTTTAAAACCCACTCGAGGTTTTGGTAAATGTGCCATTAAATGTTTAGATGTGGTTGAGCGTTGTTTAACACATGTGATACATTTATTAATTACAGTTTTCACGGCCTGTCTACAAGATAAGATCCAATATTGTTGACGAATAATGTTTTTTTTTTTTATTTGGTTGTTTTGTTGGACCACTCAACACATGGAGGTTATATTGGGTCCTTAATTATAATACAATCATTTAAACTTATAGATAGTTTTTCTTAAAAATTATTTTTAGATTATAATTAATTATTAATTATTATTTATTACTATTATCATTAGTTATTATTTAATTATTTATAATTGTCATTACGTTGGAGGTAGTAGATAAGTACTAATTTTAGAACTGTGCAGGAAAAGATTGGATTAATTGTTTTAGGTGGGAATTATTTTATGTTTTTAGTAGAAAGGTTTTAAATTTGGTCATAAAGTTTGATATATTTTAAGAAACTTATTAATTTGTTGTAGCTTGCTTTTGAATCTTCTTTCAGTATGTTAATATTATTGATTTTAAATAAAGATCTCTGTATTTGGTATTTTTCGCAGTCTTCAAGTACATATATGTTTTATGCTTATTGTGCATTTGCATACATTACAGATAGGTTTATTCTGTTTTTCAAATATATATTTGTGAGTGAATAAAGTATGACCAATTCTTAGTCTTGTTATTATTATTGATTCTTTTCTTGGAAGAGTTTTTAAGTTAAGCCAAGGTTTCAAGTTTTCTTTTATTATTCTAAGGTTATTTGGTTTTGTCAAGTTTTGCCATTCTGATTCCCATATATCATTGATATTTCTGGAAATCATATTTTTGTAATCTCTGTAGAATGGTTTGAAATCCTCATCATATTCAGATTGTATTGCAAGTTTTGCAAGATTATCTACTCTCTCATTTTCATCTATACCGCAGTGCCCTGGTACCCAAAGAAGTGTAATATTTTTATTTTTGTTATAGGATAAAAGTTGTTTTATTGAAATAGCTGTTGGATGAGAAGGGTATATTTTTCCTATTTCCAGTATGGTTCCTAGTGAATCTGTGCAAAGAAGAATATTTTTATTATGTATATTGGTAACGTATTTCAAGGCTTTGAATATAGCATAGAGCTCTGCGCTATAGATGGATGTAAAATCACTGAGACGGAATTTTTCAAAATGTTTTTCACAGATGAAGGCACATCCAACTTTATTTTCTTGGAGTGAGCCATCAGTGAATATTTTAGTGTGGGTTCGATATTGATTATGAATTTTCTCTTTATATAACTGTAGATAGGTTTCTTTATTGGTAGTTTCTTTTTTGAATTTTGATAGGTCAAAATCAGTTTTGATTACTGAGTGTAGCCAGGGAGAATTGTTTTGAAATTTGGTTGTGTTATAGAAGGTATCAGTAGGAATGTTATATTTTTTGGCAAGTGTTTGTAGACGGATATAGAGAGGTTGGACATTGATGTTTTTGAGTTCATACTTCTGATAGAGGCATTTGTTATATATTTTATTGTGGAGTGGATGATATTTGCTGGATGATATTTTGAGAAGGTAATTAAGAGATTGTTTGTCTCTTCTGTATTTTATTGGAAGTTGATTACTTTCAGCATAGATACTTTCTAGTGGACTGGTACGAAGGGCTCCAATACTCATATTGATTCCTGAATTTTGGACAATTTGAAGTGATTTCAAGAATCCTTTATTTGCAGATTGGTAAATACAAGAAGCATAGTCAATTATGGGTAGAACTACCTGGTTAAGAATTCTTAGAAGGATATATCGATCTGATCCATATTTTGAATGAGATAACATCTTAATAAGGTTTAATTTTCGAGTAGCTTTGGCTTTTGTTTCTATAATGTGAGTTTTCCACTTGAGTTTAGTATCAAAGATTATCCCTAGGTATTTGTAATTCTCGACATATTGTATTGGTAAATTGTTTAAAACGATTTGAGGTTTTTGAGGTATCTTATATTTCCTAGTGAACAACATCATTTTGGTTTTTTCTGTAGAGAATTTTATTCCCGTTTTATTAGAAATTGCAAAGAGATCATCGACACATAGTTGTAAGCGTGTTTTTATTTTATCAATATCTTTAGATTTTGTGTATATTACCAGGTCATCCGCATACATTAGAGTTTTCACAGGGAATTTTATTAGGGTTGGAATTTTATTAATAGCAATGTTGAAAAGGGTAACACTAAGGACAGACCCCTGTGGGACTCCGTTCTCCATGAATTTTTCAGAAGATAGTGTGTTTCCTAATAATACTTGAAAGTTTCGGTTATTAATAAAGTTTTGGATGAAATGTACCATGTTTCCCTCAAGTCCCATGCGCAGTAGTTCTAGTACTATATCTTTTTTCCAAATCCTGTCGTACGCCTTTTCCAGGTCAAAGAAAACGGCGACGAGGAATTGTTTTTGGGAGAAACATTCCATTATATCGGACTCTAGAGTTGCTATCGCATCGATAGTACTTCTATGTCTTCTAAAACCAAACTGTAGATTGTTGAGTTTGCAGTTCCGCTCCAGAAACCAGTTGAGTCTTTTATTTACCATTCGTTCAAGAATCTTGCATAAGCAGCTTGTGAGGGAAATCGGTCTGTAATGTTCTGGTATTTTTGGATCTTTATTAGGTTTGATTATAGGGATAAGAAATGCTTTTCGCCATGATTGGGGAAAAACATTGTGGGTCCATATCTCATTATAGAGTCTGAGAAGTTGAAATTTCCACTTAGAAGTTAAGTTTTTTAGCATATGGTAATGTATGTAGTCAGGACCTGGAGACGATCCTTTGCATTCCGATAGACAGGTTTCTAATTCATGATATGAGAAGGGTTTATTGTAGCTAGAACTATTGTTAGGTGGAATATGAATCTCTTCATTTTCCTGTTTGATTTTATAAGTTTTGAACTCTGGTGAGTATAGATTTGAACTATTGATTTTTGCAAAATATTGCGAGAGTATTTCACAAATTTCTTGTTGATTGGTGAAAAGTCTATTATTGTGTAAAATGGTCGTAATGCAATTTAATGAGTTTTTCCCTTGAAGTTGTCTTATTTTTTTATATATGATTGATGCTGGAGTTCTTGTATTAATGGTGTTGACATATTCTTCAAAGCTTTTTCTTTTGTAATATCTTATTAATTTTCTTGATTTATATCGGGCGATTAGGAAATTTTGGAAGTCAAGTGTATTCATCGTTTTTTTATATTTATTAAGATGCATTTTTCTTTCTTTAATGGCTAGATAGATGTCTTTATTCCACCAAGGAACATTTCTTCTTTTTATGTTTATGCCATGTTTTGGTATGCTTATTTCTGCAGCCGAGATTATGGAGGTAGAAATATACTTTTCATGTTCATCGATATCTATGAAATTGTCAGGGATATTTTTTAGATCTAGTGTTTTAGAATATTGTGACCAGTCTGCATTTTTTACCTTAAAAGTTTTCCTTCTTTGGTATAAATAATTATTATGGTTAAGAGATATTACTACTGGGAAATGATCGCTATTCCGTAAATCATTATCAACATACCATTTAAAGTGTTGTTGTAAACAGGGAGATAAAATCGATAAGTCTAGACAACTATATGTCCTGTGTTTAAGATTAAAGTGAGTAGGGCTACAGTTGTTAAGGATTATAAGATCAAAGTCCTTGGTAATTTTTTCAATGATTTTGCCCCTGGTATTGAGTTTATTTGATCCCCATAAAGGGTTATGGGAGTTGAAATCTCCAACTAGCAAATAGGGTTTATCAAAAGTTGAAATAATCTGCAGAATATCAGAGTATTCAATATTCTGATCTGGTGGGATATATATATTACATAGTATGAATTCAACAGGGAAGAAAAGTTTTGTTGCAACTGCTTGTAGGTGAGTGTTTAAGGAAATTGGTTCACAATTAAAGTTTTTATGAATAAAGGTAGCAACACCTCCTTTTGCAATTGTGTTTGAGTTTACATTATGATAAAAAATATTGAAATTACTTAATTTTGGTATGAAGTTTATCGGGAATTTAGTTTCTTGTAGGCAATATACAAAATTGCCATATGTATTTAATATTATTTTGAATTCTTCATGATGATTAAAATAACCTGCACAATTCCAATGTACTATATTTAAATGGTTCATTGTGTTTCTTCTGAATCCATTGTTGATACAAACGTATCATTTTTATTATTATTTTTAAGTCTGTTATTTTGTTTATGTTTTAAATTTCTTACCGTTCGTTTGTTAGTATTAAGAGGTAAAATACTAATTAATTTATTACTAGGGGTACTACCTCCAATGTTTACAATATCAGTAGACAATAAAAGTTTTTTGTTGTTCTTATCACTGGGCAGAAATTTGGTTTCACATTCATCGGGTTTTTTGATTTCTTGTTTGTTTTGTTTGTCATCGTTGTTTTCTACTCTTATGGCCAATTTTTGATAATCGTTTGTGTTGGTTTGTGTTGCAGATTCTGCAGTTTTTTTAATTACTGATGTAAATAATCTGTTGTGAGTTATAGGGTGTCTTAATTTATATCTTCGGGTGGCTTCTCTTGCATCTACTTTTTCTATATGTTTGATGTGTTGGATTTCGTTTTCTTTTAGAAAAACTGGACAAGTCTTTGATAGCGCATTATGATCTCCTTTACAGTTTGTACATTTTGGACTTAAATTACATTTTTCTTCCTTGACAGTTAAATGCGCTTCATTGGCACAGTGTGGACAGATTTTATTTTTAATATTGCACTTAATTGCTGGATGGCCAAAACCAAAACAATTGAAGCATCTGAAAGGATATGGAACGTATGGTCTGATATTGTATTTCTCATATCCACATATAATTTCACTTGGTAGTTCGCTAGTTGAAAAAGTCAGTATAAATAGCCCATTATCTATTTCACCTTCCTGAGTTTTTTTCTTAAATCTTCTAATTGAGATGACATTTTGTTGTTGCAATTCTGAAATAATTTCATTGTCACTGAGGTTTATAAGCTCAAGCGAGTAGACAATACCACGAGCGTTGTTTAGTGTTGAATGTTCTTCAACATCAACATTTATATCGGTACTTATTTGCGATAATTGGATGATTTTCTCTGCTTGAGAAAGATTTTTGGTTTTTATAAAGAGATTTCCATTTCTGGTTTTTTTACACTCTGATACCTGGCCACCAGCTATATAATTAATTGTGCGCGCGATGAGAAATGGAGACACTTTTTCCAAAGTTTTATTAGGATCAGTTCTTTTAACAACTAGGTATTTAGGACCCTGTGATTTGTTTTTAATAAATTTTAACTGATTTATTTTCGGAAAAATGTTCTGATAATTATTTATATTAGGAGGGTCGTTGCCCTCCATTTTAGGTTTTTATTTTATTTTATTTATAAATTTTGTTTATTGCTTATATATTATTTAAATTTACAGTATATTATTTAAGTTAACGGTATAGTTCACTGAATAGTTTTTTTTTTTAATAAAATATAACAAAATATAACTTTGTGTCTATTCACTATAGTTTGAAAGCCAATGGTTCGCCTTCACATTATCATGTGAGACGACCAACGCACGTCTAATGTTAATCAATTCCAATTTAGTTTCTATTTCACTTTATTATATACTCGTATATAATATACCCAATTAACCGTACTTAAGATGATGAAATAATAATAAAAGTAATTTCTATCACACGATCTATGTACAAGTATGACTATGAATGCAACAGATAAAATACACTAAAATTCACTAAAAAATATTTTTGATGCGAATTAAAAATTTGATGCTCACTCATTCAGTTCACTTTCTTAACGAATAATGTTTGTAAGTAGTGAAAGTCCAACATGTAGATGTTTCTCATGTAAATATTTTATCAAATAACTAACAAAAATGTGATTTTTCGGAAGTATTATGGGATGCTTAGTATTGTAGGATAAAGTTGAATAGTTTAATCGTCCACCAACTCGAAGTAGTCCAGAATCATCAATGAATGGAGCTAACGATGATAGACGACTTGATGAATTAACTTTTGAGGTTGACTTTAAAACCTTAATATCATTTGAAAATGCCTCCGATTGTGTCCATAAAATTAAACTACGATATGCCTTGTCAATGTCTGTCTCATTTATTTCCTCCCTTTTATTCATTTTATGAGTTCTTGATGCATTATTTATGAACTGAAAACACCTGCAAATTACATGCAAAATTTTAGATAACTTTGAAAATTTAGTAAAGAGTAATGAAAGTGTGTCATTTTCCACGCTAGCGAAAAATATGTCCGTGTAATTGTTTCTCGTTTCACTATCAGCTTCATAATTATGATTACTTAAATTATATTTTGATCTGTATGTTGACCAATCATTTTTTAACCAAGTTGGCCCATTCCACCAAAGATCTGATTTCAAGATGTTTCCGGGTCTCATTCCTCGTGATGCTATATCAGCTGGATTTTGAGAGGATTCTACATGTATACATGTCTCCATTGTGAACGTGGTAAGATAGATAAAATGATAGACGTGCGATTTCCAACAAAGGATTTCCATTTTCGTGGATGTGAAGATAGCCATGACAAAACTACCATAGAATCGGTCCAAGCAAAACAATTGTTCGGATCAAGCTTTAATGTTGATTGTACGAAGTGCATTAATTTTGAGAGCAATGTTGCTGCACATAATTCCAAACGTGGAATCGATAGTTGCTTAATTGGTGATACCTTAGTTTTTGAAATAATTATTCTTACTGATGATTCATGATTTATATTTTCAGCTCTGCAATATATAACTGCTGAATATGCAGATTCTGATGCATCTGCAAATCCATGTAATTGAATATTAATTGCATTGTTGTTGAGATATCTTGGAACTCGTAGATGTTGTAAAAGAATCAATTCTTCGCGTAATTTTAACCATTTTTCTCCAATTTCATTACATGTATCATCCCAATCAAACTTTGCCAGCCATAACTGTTGTAGGATTATTTTGAATAATACAGTCACTGGTGCAATAAGTCATAATGGGTCAAAAACCTTGCTTGATTCTGACAAAATGTTTCGTTTTGTAGGAGTGAGATTTTGAGATAGAGTGATATCGAAAGAGAAACAATCTTCTTCTGGTATCCATTTTAAACCTAAAACTTTCAAACTCCCAGGATGCTCATCAATTCTTACTGTCTTGATGGTCGTATACTCTGGTTGAACATATTTCATGAAATTGGTTGAATTAGATGACCATTTACGTAACTGAAATCCACGTTTAGCTAGTAGTAGTGTCAATTCTTCATATGTGTTTATGGCTTGTTTATCATCAAGAGCTCCACCCAGAAAATCATCAACATAGAAATTGTTTTTCAAAGATTCCTCTGCAAGAGGGTATTTATTTTTAAATTCAACCGTTAACTGCTTTAGAGCTCTTGTGGCTAGAAAAGGTGCTGACGTAGTACCATAAGTTACTGTTGTTAACCAAAATTGGTTGAGTGAAAGAGATTCATGTTTTCTCCATACAATTCGTTGATAGTTGCGATCATCAGGATGTACTAAAACCTGCCGATACATCTTTTCTATGTCAGCTACTATTGCTATCTTAAAAGATCTGAATGACAACAAGATTGGAATTAAGTCTCGTTGTACCTTAGGTCCAGAAATCAGTTTTTGGTTGAGTGAAATGCCGTTTGATGTCGGAGATGATCCGTTAAATACCACTCGCACCTTCGTTGTAGTGCTAGTTGGTTTGAATACAGCATGATGAGGAAGATATGCATGCTCATGATCTGTATGTATCTTGTCCTTGGGTATAGGTTCCATATGACCTAACCTTTCATACTCCTCCATGAATGTTTTATATTCATTTAGTAGGTGATGATTACGTGAAAATTTCCGTTCCAGTGTGTTAAAACAAGATGTAGCTATGTGAAATGATTGACCAAGTTGATTATCATCTTGTTTGAAAGGAAGTCTTACCATGTATCTATTTGTTACTGGATCAACAGTGTGTGTTTGAACAAAAACCGACTCACAATATTTTTCTTCATCAGTTAAATGTTCTTGATTATGTGGTACTTCTTCAATTTCCCAGAATTTCCTCAATGATGAATCAATGTCAGTAACGTTGATATGAAATGATGCCGTATTTTTTACTTGATGTTGTGTTGACATTTGACCAGCAATGATGTATCCAAAAATGGTGTTCTGTAGTGAAGGAATTTTTGAGGATGTAGAAACTTGACCGTCTTTTACAATTTTGAAAAAATAATCTGCGCCAATAATGATGTCGATTCTTTGTGATGTATTAAATGCAGGATCAGCGAGTGTGTAATCCTTGAATGCCTTCCAATAATTGAAATTAAATGAGCTTGTTGGTTGTTGTGATGTCAACTTTTCGAGAATGTATGCTGACACTGTCACTGAGTTTTCAATCGTTGTTCTTGAATGTAATGAAATTGTTACCTTACCCTTTGTTATTAAAGATTTAGATGATGACAGACCACGAACTATAATTTTAGCTGGTTCACGACGTACACCTAGTCTTTTCACACAATCTTCAGTTATGAAGGTAGCTTGTGAACCAGAGTCGAGGAGTACTCGACAAGCTATGGTGTGTCCTGATATATCCTTGGCATACACTAATGCTGTTGGTAAGATTGTTATATTATTGTGAATAGTTGCCGTTGCTAAAGTGTTTAAATGTAGTTGTGTTGTAATGTTATGATCTTCACTATGTGATGTAGAAATTGGATTGTGATTAATTTTTGATGACTTGTGACCGATTGCATCATTTGTATGAATGTGTAGACTAGAGTGATGTAGTTGATTACAGTAATGGCATTTGTTTTTTGAATTACATTTTTGTGCGACATGACCAGGAGTGAGACAATTGAAGCATAGAGAATGTTTTTCAACTAAGTTTCTTCTATCTGTGACCTTCATGCTTTTAAATTCAGGGCATTTGAAGATGTAATGACTATTGTTACACTTGATACAAGTTGTGACGTTCACATTTAGATTTTTAACCTGATGACTTGTATTGTTCCGTTTCATAACGTCACATGTTTCCAATGCATCACATCTCCTTGTGAGAAATTCAATAAACGTTTTAAATGTTGGATATGTTTCATTTGAGGTTGATTCTGCCCATTCTCTTTTTGTTTCTGCATCTAGTTTTGTCAGAATTAAATGTATAAGCCATGGATCTCTAGCTCTAGCTTGAATACTTAGTACGTCAATGCCTCGAATAATTTGATCTGATGTATCTGTTATACGTCTCAATTGTACTGTTATACTTTGGTGTGACGTAGTTATAGACGGTTGATTAATAAACGTCTTAATGAATGATGATACGATGTGTCGTTTTTTATCATAACGCTTTACAAGTTTCTCCCATGCTTCGTTGTAATTTGCTTCTGTTGTTTCCAAATGTTTTATTAATGTTGCAGCTTCACCTTTGAGAGTACCTTTCAGAAATTGCAGCTTTGTTGCATTTGTCAAATCTCCTCGACTACCTACACAAGACGTAAATAAATCCTTGAAAGAAGGCCACTCCTTGTAGTCACCAGAAAAAGTTGGCAACTCTATTTTAGGCAGTTTTGCTAAATGTGAAGTATTACTGCCTCGAGATGATAACATAGTACTCTGTGCAATTCCATCAATCAATGCTGTTTGTTGTTCAATAAGTGTTTTAATAGAAGCATCTATACTTGTTGAAGGAACATCGTTTTGGTGATTCTCTAATCTTTTTGAATTTAAGACTGCACGTAGCATTGATTTCACTTCAAGATATTTATCTTCAAAACTTTCGTATTCTGATTCTTCACCACTAACAGCAAGTGCAGTATCAATTTTTCTAAATTCACGTACTATTTCTTCTAATCGTTCTAGTCGAATTTCGATGTCTTCAATTGTCTTATTTGGTTGTATATTTTCCACATAAGTCTTTAATTTTGTTAATGAGGCTTTAAGATGACCTCGTGTTATCTTCTGTGCTGCCTGCTCTGTCATGATATTTGTATAGTGTGTGTAAATGAATAGTTAAACAAATATGTTATGCAAAATGTGATTAAATAATATCTAAAAATATTACAATAATTAGTATCAAATTTATATTTTAATAAGATGAATTGAAATTAATTATCGTAATCCTTTAATGTATGATGATGATCTTGATAAAGATGGATTTAAATCAGCACATGTGATAAGCAATTTCTTTTGTATGGTGTAATGCACTATGTATGTAATGTATAACACACTTCCCGGGTTTCGGCACCAAATGTTCACGAATTTAATTATGAATTTAATAAAACAAAATTTATATTTCAAATTTTAATATTTTATTTGATATAACTTAATTAATTAGCTATTTAATTAATAATATTGTACAGTATTGATAATGTTATATGAATTATGTAATGTTATGTTTGATGAAAAAACTTAAGTTGTACTGTAAGACTGTAATCAACTACTTGAGAAATTATAATAATTAAAAAAGAATTACAAATTTGATAAGTAGGTAGTACAGTAGATAAGAAGTTATTTTTAGAAATTAATATTGATGTTGGAGAATTTGGTACCTGCTATGGTATAATAATTTATTCAATATTGTACAATACCACTAGTCAAAATAATTACAGGGTGATATTAGAAATTAATGTACAATTCCGAACAGCGTATGTTTATTTAAATTACCACACAACTACATCATCAATCTTTTTATTTTTTATTATTGGCTAATTATAACTTTTCCCTTTTTACCATTAGCAAATGCCATTGTCAATGTGTGCTATTACTATCTTATACAATTCAGCAATGAAAAAATAATCGATATAAAAAGAAACATAGCAGTCAAACAGCCGTATAAAAATTATATAAATACATATATATACAGACTATATTTATATAATGTAAAATTAAATCTATAATGGCGTATGAATAATCAAATTAACACACACCACATCTTGAATATAATGATTGTAATGAATAATAATTTTATATTGTATTTGCTCGTTCACCAATTACCATTGTTAATGTATGCCCAAACTCACAAATACATTACTGCAATAAAGAAACCTAGCAGCGTAATGAGAAGTTCTTTTGGAATCGATTCTAGAATTAGTTCTCATTTCATTCGTACTCATTCCATGCAAAAGTTTTCTTAAATTCTAGAAAAGTTATTCCGTAATGCATTCCAGTTTTCGCCAAAGTAATGCGGCTGTTACGTTAAAACCGTAAACTACTTCTCTTCTGCATTACATTTTCTTAAAAAGAATGAACGCGTCGCGTCATTAACTATGAATTAATGAATCACGTAAATGGATAACATATGTGCAATACCAGTTTTCAGATACTGAAAACTGTGAACATGTTTCTTCATGTGCATAATAGAAATTTTTTTGGAATAATTATCATTTTCATTTTAAAGTGTGATTTTGACCTCGACGCATTTGTTTTTAATATTAGTTTTCAGTTAAAAATTGTTTAAAGTGTTAAAGAGTTTATAATAATATTATATAATTTTTGTGGGTTCTTTGTTATTAATAAATTTGAAAGGTAAGTTGCTAAAATATTCTTTGAATTTATATATGTATATACATATAATAAATATGTATATAATAATAAAGTTGCTAATTTTTCTAAATTTTATAAATGCATGATTCTCACTCTTTTTCCTTTTTTGGCAAATCATTGAAATATTACATTATTAATAAAATATAATTGAAATATTTATAAAAAATCTAATATTAATACTTACTTTAATATGCGTCTTTGTGTGTATATACTTTATTATACATTTTGGATATATAGATTAAAATTGTTCTATATATATAGAATATATATATATATTCATATGAATAAATCGCGAATATTGAAAAGATGATAAGGAAAATTAGTAAAAGGCATCTTTCACGTTTGATAAAAAAGGGAAAAGAAAATTTTGTGGAAAAAGTAATTCGAAAGGAGAAAGATAGTGCTGAAAGGAAAGACACTAATTAAAACAACTCTCACATAATGAATTCAATAACAGAAGTAAATGCTCCACTTGTTTTTGGTTCAGTAGAGAATCATCACAATAAAAAAATCTTAACTGAGGAAATAGAAAGTTCAGTGCATGAAAACAAATATTCCTTGGAAAAAAAGTTAAAAAAATGGTTCATAAAGTATAATATTTCTAGAAAAAGTTTCCAAGCGCTTTTGCAAATATTAAAATCAGAAAATATAAATGTTGCAACTTGTTCTGAAACAAATTTATCAAATAGAGACAGGATTACAATAAGAACAGTACCTCCAAGAGAATATTGGCATTAAGGAAAATTTGAAGAAAATATATTGCATATTAGAACATATTGAAGAAGTTGTTGAATATTGTAGACGGTTTGCCATTATATAAAAGTTCGGGATTAAATCTTTGGCCAATTTTAGGCAAAATAATAATATAAAATAATATAAAACAAGTGAAAATTTTTTTGATTGGTCCATTTGTTAGGTAAAAGCAAGCCAAATAATATTGAAAATTATTTACACGACTTTGTAAATGAAGTTGGAGATTTATTAGAAAATGGCTTTGTAATGTCAAATAAAATCATTCCATTTTCAATTAGAGCCTTTATTTGTGACACACCAGGCGATCGTTCCTTTGTGGTACGGTTGGACATACATCTTAAAATGGATGTAGTAAATGCAAACAAATTGGAAAAAAGGTACAAAATGTTGTAACATACAGTACTCGAAGTGCTGAAATTCTTACTGATGAAGACTTTGCTGCAAGGAAATACCTACCTAATCATAAAAAATATTTTCAAAAAAGAGAAACACCATTAGGAAAAATAAGAATTAAATTGATTTCACAGTTTCCACTAGACTGTATGCACCTGCTAGATTTAGCTATTGCAAGGAAACTGTTGCTTCGATGCATAAACAATAAAACAAATTATAAAATCAGTCAGGAAAATAAACTTCAAATATCTGGCACATTAATTTCATTGTATAAATTTATACCAAAAGAGTATGCCAGAAAACCAAGAAGTTTGGATGAATTATTGAGATGGAAAGCCACCGATTTCCGGCAATTTATTTTATACAAGGGTATATTAACGTTAAAAGATAATGTTCATGATGACTTTTATTATCACTTTTTATTAATACATTCCTTATCGATTATTACTATGCCACAGAAATTTTAAAAATAATATTGATACTATAAAAGAATTAATACAACATTTTGTTCAAAACTTTCCTAATGTATATGGAGAAGAAAGTATTACATACAATGTTCACAATTTACTTCATATCACGGACAGTGTTCACGAATTTGGAATGTTAACGGATTTCTCAGCATATGACTTCGAAAATTATTTATATGTTTTAAAAAAAAAATTAAAAAGCCCAATAAAATTCTTCAACAACTACATAACAAATTAAAATATGAAAATTTAATAAAAGATAATAGTGTCACAGGTTTCAAAAAAGATAACTCCAGACGCATTCATAGTTATATTTCTGATTCATATTCTATTAGCCTGTTAGAACCAGATAATTATTGCTGTATTAGACAGATGAAAAACTGATTGTTTGAAGACGGCTCTTAAAGCTAAGTAATTTCTTTACTGAACCATTTGAATCAGTGCCTTCTCTAGGCATTACTGTTTCGGATGCAACATTTAATGATAAGGATGAAACTTTTAATTTAAATGAATTTGAATGCAAGTTCATGTGTCTACCTTATAATAATTTTTTATTGTTAATTCCTATTCTCCACAACTGTTTGTAAATGTATGTAAAAATTGTTCATAAATTGAAAAGATGTTTACATTTTAGACTCTTTTGAACTCGTATTTAATCTTCAATATATTTTACAGAAAATGTCATCTCCTTCAATTTTTGATAAACATTCAAAAAGAAAAATATTACAGGAAAATTATACTCCTACTAAAGTTGTAAAATACAATGCAGCGATAGGACATCATACTCTCACCTTGTAAGCTAAAACTTCAAGCAAAACAAAAAAACCTATGGTAACAATACATTTTTTAATTCCAGCATATCCCAACAACATTTTACATTTTCCCGATTTATTTATACATACGTATATGTATTATACTTTTAAAATTACATATAATTTCAAATTCGATTGAAAAGAATTTGTAATGTAAATTCTAAATTATTTCATTTCAATTGAAATTTGAAATATTAGATGTAATGTAATGTAAATTCTAAATTATTTCATTTCAATTGAAATTTGAAATATCAGTTTTAAATTTTTGTTTTCAACGAAACTAAATATAAGAATGTTTCAGACCAAATAGAAAGTCAAAACAAAATAATAATGGAAACATTGGCAACACCAACACAGTCAATATACTTAAAAAAATTGTCAAAAGAGGATAATGACGTGCAGGGAAAACTATCTCAATTTCCTATAAATAACGTAGAAGAATTGGAAAATTTAGAAAAACAAAAAAATGAAGAAAATATAAACATTTATGTAAGTTGTGTTGTATAATATGGGAATGGAGAGCGAAATCCAAAATGATATTAAAAAAAATTAAAAGTAAAATGTAAAATCATTCTTATGTATGATATACATATTAAAATTATATGTACTACATTTGAATATACGTATACTGTATACTGTATAATATGTAGATATAATTTCTTATATTCCTATATCCCATCACCATGTACTCGTATATCTATATATAAATATTCAAACATCTATTATCATTTATGTATATTTTCTGTCTTGTCTATCCATATTCAAAAGCAACATAATTCGATTGATTATTATTTCTATTTATTAGACTGCGAAGCAAACAGTCTAAATCTAAATTCATAAATACATTGCAATGGAGCATTAAAATTATCTGCTCCAACGCATGAAAAAATTTTAATATCTACATATTAAAACAGAAAACATCGCATACAAATATTATTTAGTTTTTTCTATGAGGTATGCGTTAGAATGGAGCACTTAGAAAATTTGCTCCAACGCATCAATTTTTATAATTATTTATATTTATAATTTAGTGCTTTCAATGGTTAGGTATACACAAATGTATGTACAAATTAATGTGTATGTAATACGTATGTTTATTGTTTGTGGTATCATTGGTATCATGCTGTACACGTACAGACTTTACTATAATCATTATGTCTTTCATGCTCTTTCTTTTCTTTTTTCTATGTGCATTGATATTGAGAAGTGTACATAATCGATTGTATATATATTGTTTTGCTCAAAATATTTTGTTGTTGCAATTTATTTGTCATGTGGTATTATGTGTAGTATCAAGGAAAAGCGAATAGGAACTTATTGTTTTTGTTTTTATATCATATACTATGTACTTTATCAAAAAATACATCGTAATGTTGTTACTTTAATGTTATATATACAATTGCACAGTACCCGACGTTAAATAAGACTAACGGATATGATATTTGATAATAATTTTTGTGTGAGAAATTTTACAGCATTTTAGTCGTTTGCTTCTATATAATCTAGATGATTTTTGATATACTACTCAAGAGAATTTGTTTGAAAAAAAAAATTGATATTTTAAAACATTTTTAGTAATTAATATTATTTTCAACCCAATGTATAAATTATATTCTACATCTTTTTCTATAAATTACATTCTTTCAACGAAATAAGATGTAGAATATAATTTTGTGAAGCCGACTATAACTTATATTTCATATTATTTATACTATTTTGTACACTGTGTGTTCTAAGTATGATATTCAAAATTTTAATGGTATTAAAAACTTTTTAAAAATTTAAATTTTGAATTTTTTTAGGTATGAGGGTAATTTATTATCTTAAATTTTAGCCATTAAACGATGTGAAATATTCTAAACTTTTTTTTTAATGTTTTACGTTTTTAACCGTTCAACGTTCAGGTCATATTTAAAATTCTTTAAAAACCAATGAAATACCCTATTACATATTTGCATTTTTATTTTGCATGTTTGAATAATTTTTTTTATACATGGTAGAGGGATTATCAGTAAATATTTGCATGCAAGTTCAAAAATTATTTACATATGTATAATATAAAATAATTTTAAATTAAGTTATTGTTTTTCAATAATTATATTTGGTTTTTTTTACGCGTATTTTTATTGCATAACAAAAATGAATAAGATTTTTCTTTTTGAATATTCGAAATGACTGCAATATTGAAAAAAAAATTATCTCCTACGGGGGAACCCTCATTAAAAAGAAACGCGTCTATCAAGTTCTACCTCTTGGGTGGCGTTGAATAGAACATACAGGGTGTCCTGAGTTCGGGTGCAGGCATTTTGCAAGCAAATATTTTATTCAATTATAAAATATATTATAAAAGCAAATACTGATTGATTATCTTTCCAATGAATGCAAAATAATTCGAAACGACCAAGAATTTCGTGAATTATGACCACAAATAGGAAACAAGATTACGATTTTTTTCGTTTCTCAGCAAGACCTATCGACTGGAAAAATGCCTGCATCCGAACTTAGGACAGCCTGTATACATAAACAAGAAGGGCGCAAAATTTCAAAAGTGCGCCGGGCGCCAAAATTTCTAGGACCGTCCCTGATTATCATTGTCAATGAATGCTCTTACTCCCATAAACAATTCATTTAAATTTGAAAAATCAATAATGGCGTATGTTTATTTAAATTAACACACAACCACATCTGTATATCTACATCTCTTATTTGTTTCATTTAAATTTGAAAAATCAATAATGGCGTATGTTTATTTAAATTACCACACAACTACATCATCAATCTTTTTATTTTTTATTATTGGCTAATTATAACTTTTCCCTTTTTACCATTAGCAAATGCCATTGTCAATGTGTGCTATTACTATCTTATACAATTCAGCAATGAAAAAATAATCGATATAAAAAGAAACATAGCAGTCAAACAGCCGTATAAAAATTATATAAATACATATATATACAGACTATATTTATATAATGTAAAATTAAATCTATAATGGCGTATGAATAATCAAATTAACACACACCCACATCTTGAATATAATGATTGTAATGAATAATAATTTTATATTGTATTTGCTCGTTCACCAATTACCATTGTCAATGTATGCCCAAACTCACAAATACATTACTGCAATAAAGAAACCTAGCAGCGTAATGAGAAGTTCTTTTGGAATCGATTCTAGAATTAGTTCTCATTTCATTCGTACTCATTCCATGCAAAAGTTTTCTTAAATTCTAGAAAAGTTATTCCGTAATGCATTCCAGTTTTCGCCAAAGTAATGCGGCTGTTACGTTAAAAACGTAAACTACTTCTCTTCTGCATTACATTTTCTTAAAAAGAATGAACGCGTCGCGTCATTAACTATGAATTAATGAATCACGTAAATGGATAACATATGTGCAATACCAGTTTTCAGATACTGAAAACTGTGAACATGTTTCTTCATGTGCATAATAGAAATTTTTTTGGAATAATTATCATTTTCATTTTAAAGTGTGATTTTGACCTCGACGCATTTGTTTTTAATATTAGTTTTCAGTTAAAAATTGTTTAAAGTGTTAAAGAGTTTATAATAATATTATATAATTTTTGTGGGTTCTTTGTTATTAATAAATTTGAAAGGTAAGTTGCTAAAATATTCTTTGAATTTATATATGTATATATAATAAATATGTATATAATAATAAAGTTGCTAATTTTTCTAAATTTTATAAATGCATGATTCTCACTCTTTTTCCTTTTTTGGCAAATCATTGAAATATTACATTATTAATAAAATATAATTGAAATATTTATAAAAAATCTAATATTAATACTTACTTTAATATGCGTCTTTGTGTGTATATACTTTATTATACATTTTGGATATATAGATTAAAATTGTTCTATATATATAGAATATATATATATATTCATATGAATAAATCGCGAATATTGAAAAGATGATAAGGAAAATTAGTAAAAGGCATCTTTCACGTTTGATAAAAAAGGGAAAAGAAAATTTTGTGGAAAAAGTAATTCGAAAGGAGAAAGATAGTGCTGAAAGGAAAGACACTAATTAAAACAACTCTCACATAATGAATTCAATAACAGAAGTAAATGCTCCACTTGTTTTTGGTTCAGTAGAGAATCATCACAATAAAAAAATCTTAACTGAGGAAATAGAAAGTTCAGTGCATGAAAACAAATATTCCTTGGAAAAAAAGTTAAAAAAATGGTTCATAAAGTATAATATTTCTAGAAAAAGTTTCCAAGCGCTTTTGCAAATATTAAAATCAGAAAATATAAATGTTGCAACTTGTTCTGAAACAAATTTATCAAATAGAGACAGGATTACAATAAGAACAGTACCTCCAAGAGAATATTGGCATTAAGGAAAATTTGAAGAAAATATATTGCATATTAGAACATATTGAAGAAGTTGTTGAATATTGTAGACGGTTTGCCATTATATAAAAGTTCGGGATTAAATCTTTGGCCAATTTTAGGCAAAATAATAATATAAAATAATATAAAACAAGTGAAAATTTTTTTGATTGGTCCATTTGTTAGGTAAAAGCAAGCCAAATAATATTGAAAATTATTTACACGACTTTGTAAATGAAGTTGGAGATTTATTAGAAAATGGCTTTGTAATGTCAAATAAAATCATTCCATTTTCAATTAGAGCCTTTATTTGTGACACACCAGGCGATCGTTCCTTTGTGGTACGGTTGGACATACATCTTAAAATGGATGTAGTAAATGCAAACAAATTGGAAAAAAGGTACAAAATGTTGTAACATACAGTACTCGAAGTGCTGAAATTCTTACTGATGAAGACTTTGCTGCAAGGAAATACCTACCTAATCATAAAAAATATTTTCAAAAAAGAGAAACACCATTAGGAAAAATAAGAATTAAATTGATTTCACAGTTTCCACTAGACTGTATGCACCTGCTAGATTTAGCTATTGCAAGGAAACTGTTGCTTCGATGCATAAACAATAAAACAAATTATAAAATCAGTCAGGAAAATAAACTTCAAATATCTGGCACATTAATTTCATTGTATAAATTTATACCAAAAGAGTATGCCAGAAAACCAAGAAGTTTGGATGAATTATTGAGATGGAAAGCCACCGATTTCCGGCAATTTATTTTATACAAGGGTATATTAACGTTAAAAGATAATGTTCATGATGACTTTTATTATCACTTTTTATTAATACATTCCTTATCGATTATTACTATGCCACAGAAATTTTAAAAATAATATTGATACTATAAAAGAATTAATACAACATTTTGTTCAAAACTTTCCTAATGTATATGGAGAAGAAAGTATTACATACAATGTTCACAATTTACTTCATATCACGGACAGTGTTCACGAATTTGGAATGTTAACGGATTTCTCAGCATATGACTTCGAAAATTATTTATATGTTTTAAAAAAAAAAATTAAAAAGCCCAATAAAATTCTTCAACAACTACATAACAAATTAAAATATGAAAATTTAATAAAAGATAATAGTGTCACAGGTTTCAAAAAAGATAACTCCAGACGCATTCATAGTTATATTTCTGATTCATATTCTATTAGCCTGTTAGAACCAGATAATTATTGCTGTATTAGACAGATGAAAAACTGATTGTTTGAAGACGGCTCTTAAAGCTAAGTAATTTCTTTACTGAACCATTTGAATCAGTGCCTTCTCTAGGCATTACTGTTTCGGATGCAACATTTAATGATAAGGATGAAACTTTTAATTTAAATGAATTTGAATGCAAGTTCATGTGTCTACCTTATAATAATTTTTTATTGTTAATTCCTATTCTCCACAACTGTTTGTAAATGTATGTAAAAATTGTTCATAAATTGAAAAGATGTTTACATTTTAGACTCTTTTGAACTCGTATTTAATCTTCAATATATTTTACAGAAAATGTCATCTCCTTCAATTTTTGATAAACATTCAAAAAGAAAAATATTACAGGAAAATTATACTCCTACTAAAGTTGTAAAATACAATGCAGCGATAGGACATAACATACTCTCACCTTGTAAGCTAAAACTTCAAGCAAAACAAAAAAACCTATGGTAACAATACATTTTTTAATTCCAGCATATCCCAACAACATTTTACATTTTCCCGATTTATTTATACATACGTATATGTATTATACTTTTAAAATTACATATAATTTCAAATTCGATTGAAAAGAATTTGTAATGTAAATTCTAAATTATTTCATTTCAATTGAAATTTGAAATATTAGATGTAATGTAATGTAAATTCTAAATTATTTCATTTCAATTGAAATTTGAAATATCAGTTTTAAATTTTTGTTTTCAACGAAACTAAATATAAGAATGTTTCAGACCAAATAGAAAGTCAAAACAAAATAATAATGGAAACATTGGCAACACCAACACAGTCAATATACTTAAAAAAATTGTCAAAAGAGGATAATGACGTGCAGGGAAAACTATCTCAATTTCCTATAAATAACGTAGAAGAATTGGAAAATTTAGAAAAACAAATAAATGAAGAAAATATAAACATTTATGTAAGTTGTGTTGTATAATATGGGAATGGAGAGCGAAATCCAAAATGATATTAAAAAAAATTAAAAGTAAAATGTAAAATCATTCTTATGTATGATATACATATTAAAATTATATGTACTACATTTGAATATACGTATACTGTATACTGTATAATATGTAGATATAATTTCTTATATTCCTATATCCCATCACCATGTACTCGTATATCTATATATAAATATTCAAACATCTATTATCATTTATGTATATTTTCTGTCTTGTCTATCCATATTCAAAAGCAACATAATTCGATTGATTATTATTTCTATTTATTAGACTGCGAAGCAAACGGTCTAAATCTAAATTCATAAATACATTGCAATGGAGCATTAAAATTATCTGCTCCAACGCATGAAAAAATTTTAATATCTACATATTAAAACAGAAAGCATCGCATACAAATATTATTTAGTTTTTTCTATGAGGTATGCGTTAGAATGGAGCACTTAGAAAATTTGCTCCAACGCATCAATTTTTATAATTATTTATATTTATAATTTAGTGCTTTCAATGGTTAGGTATACACAAATGTATGTACAAATTAATGTGTATGTAATACGTATGTTTATTGTTTGTGGTATCATTGGTATCATGCTGTACACGTACAGACTTTACTATAATCATTATGTCTTTCATGCTCTTTCTTTTCTTTTTTCTATGTGCATTGATATTGAGAAGTGTACATAATCGATTGTATATATATTGTTTTGCTCAAAATATTTTGTTGTTGCAATTTATTTGTCATGTGGTATTATGTGTAGTATCAAGGAAAAGCGAATAGGAACTTATTGTTTTTGTTTTTATATCATATACTATGTACTTTATCAAAAAATACATCGTAATGTTGTTACTTTAATGTTATATATACAATTGCACAGTACCCGACGTTAAATAAGACTAACGGATATGATATTTGATAATAATTTTTGTGTGAGAAATTTTACAGCATTTTAGTCGTTTGCTTCTATATAATCTAGATGATTTTTGATATACTACTCAAGAGAATTTGTTTGAAAAAAAAAATTGATATTTTAAAACATTTTTAGTAATTAATATTATTTTCAACCCAATGTATAAATTATATTCTACATCTTTTTCTATAAATTACATTCTTTCAACGAAATAAGATGTAGAATATAATTTTGTGAAGCCGACTATAACTTATATTTCATATTATTTATACTATTTTGTACACTGTGTGTTCTAAGTATGATATTCAAAATTTTAATGGTATTAAAAACTTTTTAAAAATTTAAATTTTGAATTTTTTTAGGTATGAGGGTAATTTATTATCTTAAATTTTAGCCATTAAACGATGTGAAATATTCTAAACTTTTTTTTTTAATGTTTTACGTTTTTAACCGTTCAACGTTCAGGTCATATTTAAAATTCTTTAAAAACCAATGAAATACCCTATTACATATTTGCATTTTTATTTTGCATGTTTGAATAATTTTTTTTATACATGGTAGAGGGATTATCAGTAAATATTTGCATGCAAGTTCAAAAATTATTTACATATGTATAATATAAAATTATTTTAAATTAAGTTATTGTTTTTCAATAATTATATTTGGTTTTTTTTACGCGTATTTTTATTGCATAACAAAAATGAATAAGATTTTTCTTTTTGAATATTCGAAATGACTGCAATATTGAAAAAAAAATTATCTCCTACGGGGGAACCCTCATTAAAAAGAAACGCGTCTATCAAGTTCTACCTCTTGGGTGGCGTTGAATAGAACATACAGGGTGTCCTGAGTTCGGGTGCAGGCATTTTGCAAGCAAATATTTTATTCAATTATAAAATATATTATAAAAGCAAATACTGATTGATTATCTTTCCAATGAATGCAAAATAATTCGAAACGACCAAGAATTTCGTGAATTATGACCACAAATAGGAAACAAGATTACGATTTTTTTCGTTTCTCAGCAAGACCTATCGACTGGAAAAATGCCTGCATCCGAACTTAGGACAGCCTGTATACATAAACAAGAAGGGCGCAAAATTTCAAAAGTGCGCCGGGCGCCAAAATTTCTAGGACCGTCCCTGATTATCATTGTCAATGAATGCTCTTACTCCCATAAACAATTCATTTAAATTTGAAAAATCAATAATGGCGTATGTTTATTTAAATTAACACACAACCACATCTGTATATCTACATCTCTTATTTGTTTCATTTAAATTTGAAAAATCAATAATGGCGTATGTTTATTTAAATTACCACACAACTACATCATCAATCTTTTTATTTTTTATTATTGGCTAATTATAACTTTTCCCTTTTTACCATTAGCAAATGCCATTGTCAATGTGTGCTATTACTATCTTATACAATTCAGCAATGAAAAAATAATCGATATAAAAAGAAACATAGCAGTCAAACAGCCGTATAAAAATTATATAAATACATATATATACAGACTATATTTATATAATGTAAAATTAAATCTATAATGGCGTATGAATAATCAAATTAACACACACCCACATCTTGAATATAATGATTGTAATGAATAATAATTTTATATTGTATTTGCTCGTTCACCAATTACCATTGTCAATGTATGCCCAAACTCACAAATACATTACTGCAATAAAGAAACCTAGCAGCGTAATGAGAAGTTCTTTTGGAATCGATTCTAGAATTAGTTCTCATTTCATTCGTACTCATTCCATGCAAAAGTTTTCTTAAATTCTAGAAAAGTTATTCCGTAATGCATTCCAGTTTTCGCCAAAGTAATGCGGCTGTTACGTTAAAAACGTAAACTACTTCTCTTCTGCATTACATTTTCTTAAAAAGAATGAACGCGTCGCGTCATTAACTATGAATTAATGAATCACGTAAATGGATAACATATGTGCAATACCAGTTTTCAGATACTGAAAACTGTGAACATGTTTCTTCATGTGCATAATAGAAATTTTTTTGGAATAATTATCATTTTCATTTTAAAGTGTGATTTTGACCTCGACGCATTTGTTTTTAATATTAGTTTTCAGTTAAAAATTGTTTAAAGTGTTAAAGAGTTTATAATAATATTATATAATTTTTGTGGGTTCTTTGTTATTAATAAATTTGAAAGGTAAGTTGCTAAAATATTCTTTGAATTTATATATGTATATATAATAAATATGTATATAATAATAAAGTTGCTAATTTTTCTAAATTTTATAAATGCATGATTCTCACTCTTTTTCCTTTTTTGGCAAATCATTGAAATATTACATTATTAATAAAATATAATTGAAATATTTATAAAAAATCTAATATTAATACTTACTTTAATATGCGTCTTTGTGTGTATATACTTTATTATACATTTTGGATATATAGATTAAAATTGTTCTATATATATAGAATATATATATATATTCATATGAATAAATCGCGAATATTGAAAAGATGATAAGGAAAATTAGTAAAAGGCATCTTTCACGTTTGATAAAAAAGGGAAAAGAAAATTTTGTGGAAAAAGTAATTCGAAAGGAGAAAGATAGTGCTGAAAGGAAAGACACTAATTAAAACAACTCTCACATAATGAATTCAATAACAGAAGTAAATGCTCCACTTGTTTTTGGTTCAGTAGAGAATCATCACAATAAAAAAATCTTAACTGAGGAAATAGAAAGTTCAGTGCATGAAAACAAATATTCCTTGGAAAAAAAGTTAAAAAAATGGTTCATAAAGTATAATATTTCTAGAAAAAGTTTCCAAGCGCTTTTGCAAATATTAAAATCAGAAAATATAAATGTTGCAACTTGTTCTGAAACAATTTTATCAAATAGAGACAGGATTACAATAAGAACAGTACCTCCAAGAGAATATTGGCATTAAGGAAAATTTGAAGAAAATATATTGCATATTAGAACATATTGAAGAAGTTGTTGAATATTGTAGACGGTTTGCCATTATATAAAAGTTCGGGATTAAATCTTTGGCCAATTTTAGGCAAAATAATAATATAAAATAATATAAAACAAGTGAAAATTTTTTTGATTGGTCCATTTGTTAGGTAAAAGCAAGCCAAATAATATTGAAAATTATTTACACGACTTTGTAAATGAAGTTGGAGATTTATTAGAAAATGGCTTTGTAATGTCAAATAAAATCATTCCATTTTCAATTAGAGCCTTTATTTGTGACACACCAGGCGATCGTTCCTTTGTGGTACGGTTGGACATACATCTTAAAATGGATGTAGTAAATGCAAACAAATTGGAAAAAAGGTACAAAATGTTGTAACATACAGTACTCGAAGTGCTGAAATTCTTACTGATGAAGACTTTGCTGCAAGGAAATACCTACCTAATCATAAAAAATATTTTCAAAAAAGAGAAACACCATTAGGAAAAATAAGAATTAAATTGATTTCACAGTTTCCACTAGACTGTATGCACCTGCTAGATTTAGCTATTGCAAGGAAACTGTTGCTTCGATGCATAAACAATAAAACAAATTATAAAATCAGTCAGGAAAATAAACTTCAAATATCTGGCACATTAATTTCATTGTATAAATTTATACCAAAAGAGTATGCCAGAAAACCAAGAAGTTTGGATGAATTATTGAGATGGAAAGCCACCGATTTCCGGCAATTTATTTTATACAAGGGTATATTAACGTTAAAAGATAATGTTCATGATGACTTTTATTATCACTTTTTATTAATACATTCCTTATCGATTATTACTATGCCACAGAAATTTTAAAAATAATATTGATACTATAAAAGAATTAATACAACATTTTGTTCAAAACTTTCCTAATGTATATGGAGAAGAAAGTATTACATACAATGTTCACAATTTACTTCATATCACGGACAGTGTTCACGAATTTGGAATGTTAACGGATTTCTCAGCATATGACTTCGAAAATTATTTATATGTTTTAAAAAAAAAAAATTAAAAAGCCCAATAAAATTCTTCAACAACTACATAACAAATTAAAATATGAAAATTTAATAAAAGATAATAGTGTCACAGGTTTCAAAAAAGATAACTCCAGACGCATTCATAGTTATATTTCTGATTCATATTCTATTAGCCTGTTAGAACCAGATAATTATTGCTGTATTAGACAGATGAAAAACTGATTGTTTGAAGACGGCTCTTAAAGCTAAGTAATTTCTTTACTGAACCATTTGAATCAGTGCCTTCTCTAGGCATTACTGTTTCGGATGCAACATTTAATGATAAGGATGAAACTTTTAATTTAAATGAATTTGAATGCAAGTTCATGTGTCTACCTTATAATAATTTTTTATTGTTAATTCCTATTCTCCACAACTGTTTGTAAATGTATGTAAAAATTGTTCATAAATTGAAAAGATGTTTACATTTTAGACTCTTTTGAACTCGTATTTAAACTTCAATATATTTTACAGAAAATGTCATCTCCTTCAATTTTTGATAAACATTCAAAAAGAAAAATATTACAGGAAAATTATACTCCTACTAAAGTTGTAAAATACAATGCAGCGATAGGACATAACATACTCTCACCTTGTAAGCTAAAACTTCAAGCAAAACAAAAAAACCTATGGTAACAATACATTTTTTAATTCCAGCATATCCCAACAACATTTTACATTTTCCCGATTTATTTATACATACGTATATGTATTATACTTTTAAAATTACATATAATTTCAAATTCGATTGAAAAGAATTTGTAATGTAAATTCTAAATTATTTCATTTCAATTGAAATTTGAAATATTAGATGTAATGTAATGTAAATTCTAAATTATTTCATTTCAATTGAAATTTGAAATATCAGATTTAAATTTTTGTTTTCAACGAAACTTAATATAAGAATGTTTCAGACCAAATAGAAAGTCAAAACAAAATAATAATGGAAACATTGGCAACACAGTCAATATACTTAAAAAAATTGTCAAAAGAGGATAATGACGTGCAGGGAAAACTATCTCAATTTCCTATAAATAACGTAGAAGAATTGGAAAATTTAGAAAAACAAATAAATGAAGAAAATATAAACATTTATGTAAGTTGTGTTGTATAATATGGGAATGGAGAGCGAAATCCAAAATGATATTAAAAAAAATTAAAAGTAAAATGTAAAATCATTCTTATGTATGATATACATATTAGAGGTATTCACTCTCTCTAGTATTTGGCCTTGTATATTTATACTCGAAGTATTTTTACTACATTTTGCTAATATACTACGCCTTGTTATTTTCTCCCATATAAAATCAAGTAAGCCAATCATTGTAATAAAACAATAGGGTAAAGGCATGTTTTTTCTGTGTAGTATTTCGTAGTAAATATTTTGACAGTTGAACACACAGTAGTCATTTGGTAAATTTTTATAAAATTTTTATTTAAAAATTTTAAAATTTTAATTGTCAAACTATATCAGCTGACTGGAAAATTTTGATACAACAAGAGTATTTACAAAGTATGTTCACTCCACACTAAATTTGATTATGTATTAATACACAATAGCTAAAATACTAGCCTGAGTGAATACCTCTATTAAAATTATATGTACTACATTTGAATATACGTATACTGTATACTGTATAATATGTAGATATAATTTCTTATATTCCTATATCCCATCACCATGTACTCGTATATCTATATATAAATATTCAAACATCTATTATCATTTATGTATATTTTCTGTCTTGTCTATCCATATTCAAAAGCAACATAATTCGATTGATTATTATTTCTATTTATTAGACTGCGAAGCAAACAGTCTAAATCTAAATTCATAAATACATTGCAATGGAGCACTAAAATTATCTGCTCCAACGCATGAAAAAATTTTAATATCTACATATTAAAACAGAAAGCATCGCATACAAATATTATTTAGTTTTTTCTATGAGGTATGCGTTAGAATGGAGCACTTAGAAAATTTGCTCCAACGCATCAATTTTTATAATTATTTATATTTATAATTTAGTGCTTTCAATGGTTAGGTATACACAAATGTATGTACAAATTAATGTGTATGTAATACGTATGTTTATTGTTTGTGGTATCATTGGTATCATGCTGTACACGTACAGACTTTACTATAATCATTATGTCTTTCATGCTCTTTCTTTTCTTTTTTCTATGTGCATTAATATTGAGAAGTGTACATAATCGATTGTATATATATTGTTTTGCTCAAAATATTTTGTTGTTGCAATTTATTTGTCATGTGGTATTATGTGTAGTATCAAGGAAAAGCGAATAGGAACTTATTGTTTTTGTTTTTATATCATATACTATGTACTTTATCAAAAAATACATCGTAATGTTGTTACTTTAATGTTATATATACAATTGCACAGTACCCGACGTTAAATAAGACTAACGGATATGATATTTGATAATAATTTTTGTGTGAGAAATTTTACAGCATTTTAGTCGTTTGCTTCTATATAATCTAGATGATTTTTGATATACTACTCAAGAGAATTTGTTTGAAAAAAAAAATTGATATTTTAAAACATTTTTAGTAATTAATATTATTTTCAACCCAATGTATAAATTATATTCTACATCTTTTTCTATAAATTACATTCTTTCAACGAAATAAGATGTAGAATATAATTTTGTGAAGCCGACTATAACTTATATTTCATATTATTTATACTATTTTGTACACTGTGTGTTCTAAGTATGATATTCAAAATTTTAATGGTATTAAAAACTTTTTAAAAATTTAAATTTTGAATTTTTTTAGGTATGAGGGTAATTTATTATCTTAAATTTTAGCCATTAAACGATGTGAAATATTCTAAACTTTTTTTTTTAATGTTTTACGTTTTTAACCGTTCAACGTTCAGGTCATATTTAAAATTCTTTAAAAACCAATGAAATACCCTATTACATATTTGCATTTTTATTTTGCATGTTTGAATAATTTTTTTTATACATGGTAGAGGGATTATCAGTAAATATTTGCATGCAAGTTCAAAAATTATTTACATATGTATAATATAAAATTATTTTAAATTAAGTTATTGTTTTTCAAAAATTATATTTGGTTTTTTTTACGCGTATTTTTATTGCATAACAAAAATTAATAAGATTTTTCTTTTTGAATATTCGAAATGACTGCAATATTGAAAAAAAAATTATCTCCTACGGGGGAATCCTCATTAAAAAGAAACGCGTCTATCAAGTTCTACCTCTTGGGTGGCGTTGAATATAACATACAGGGTGTCCTGAGTTCGGGTGCAGGCATTTTGCAAGCAAATATTTTATTCAATTATAAAATATATTATAAAAGCAAATACTGATTGATTATCTTTCCAATGAATGCAAAATAATTCGAAACGACCAAGAATTTCGTGAATTATGACCACAAATAGGAAACAAGATTACGATTTTTTTCGTTTCTCAGCAAGACCTATCGACTGGAAAAATGCCTGCATCCGAACTTAGGACACCCTGTATACATAAACAAGAAGGGCGCAAAATTTCAAAAGTGCGCCGGGCGCCAAAATTTCTAGGACCGTCCCTGATTACCATTCTCAATGAATGCTCTTACTCCCATAAACAATTCATTTAAATTTGAAAAATCAATAATGGCGTATGTTTATTTAAATTACCCCACAACTACATCATCAATCTTTTTATTTTTTATTATTGGTTAATTATAACTTTCCCCATTTTTACCATTAGCAATTGCCATTGGCAAAATATGCTCTTACACTCATATATAATTCAGCAGTAAAGAAATGATCGTAATAAAGAGAAACATAGCAGTCAAACAGCCGTATAAAAATAATATAAAAATATGATATATATCTACATCTCTATATATTCATTTAAATTTGAAAAATCAATAATGGCGTATGTTTCACTAAATTAACACACAACCACATTATCCATCTTTTTATTTTTTCTTATTGGCTAATTATAACTTTTCCCTTTTTACCATTAGCAAATGCCATTGTCAATGTGTGCTATTACTATCATATACAATTCAGCAATGAAGAAATAATCGATATAAAAAGAAACATAGCAGTCAAAACCTCCGAAAGAATCTCTCTCTCTTACAGAGAGAAGCTATGAGAAAATTTTTCTTACACACACATTCAAAGGCCTAAGTAGTCGGGAATTTTTTTGTTTACATTTCTTGACTACTTAGTCTGAGCTGTCAAAAAATATATTATTAGTATTATTATTATTTATTTAGTGTAAAATAAAATACAAATTCTCATGTTTCGTTCATAAAATTGTTTTATTTATTTATTTTAATTTAATTTATATGACATTACATTACATTATTTTATCTTATACACATATTAACATCTCAAACAGCTCAGTAGCTGGTCTTAGAGTACGTTATCATATTTATTATTTCTATAAATTTATTATATATTTCTTATATATACTATCTAATTATCATTTTTATATTTATTCAACTTCTAGATCAATACATCATTAGGTATCACACATTTGTTCAATTAATTTATTACACAATTTCTTTATATAGAACATAATTATAACTAAATATAATACAGTCTTTAAAAATCAATCATTTTATTCATAATTCAGTTAAAAATTGTTTAAAGTGTTAAAGAGTTTATAATAATATTATATAATTTTTGTGGGTTCTTTGTTATTAATAAATTTGAAAGGTAAGTTGCTAAAATATTCTTTGAATTTATATATGTATATATAATAAATATGTATATAATAATAAAGTTGCTAATTTTTCTAAATTTTATAAATGCATGATTCTCACTCTTTTTCCTTTTTTGGCAAATCATTGAAATATTACATTATTAATAAAATATAATTGAAATATTAATAAAAAATCTAATATTAATACTTACTTTAATATGCGTCTTTGTGTGTATATACCTTATTTTACATTTTGGATATATAGATTAAAATTGTTCTATATATATAGAATATATATATATTCATATGAATAAATCGCGAATATTGAAAAGATGATAAGGAAAATTAGTAAAAGGCATCTTTCACGTTTGATAAAAAAGGGAAAAGAAAACTTTGTGGAAAAAGTAATTCGAAAGGAGAAAGATAGTGCTGAAAGGAAAGACACTAATTAAAACAACTCTCACATAATGAATTCAATAACAGAAGTAAATGCTCCACTTGTTTTTGGTTCAGTAGAGAATCATCACAATAAAAAAATCTTAACTGAGGATAATTCGATTGATTATTATTTCTATTTATTAGACTGCAAAGCAAACAGTCTAAATCTAAATTCATAAATACATTGTAATGGAGCACTAAAATTATCTGCTCCAACGCATGAAAAAATTTTAATATCTACATATTAAAACAGAAAGCATCGCATACAAATATTATTTAGTTTTTTCTATGAGGTATGCGTTAGAATGGAGCACTTAGAAAATTAGAAAAATTGCTCCAACGCATCAATTTTTATAATTATTTATATTTATAATTTAGTGCTTTCAATGGTTAGGTATACACAAATGTATGTACAAATTAATGTGTATGTAATACGTATGTTTATTGTTTGTGGTATCATTGGTATCATGCTGTACACGTACAGACTTTACTATAATCATTATGGGTGTTTTCAATGATTCAAGCTTGACTTCGCCAACTTGAGATCAAATGTACAAGCTTGCCGCCAACTTGATTATCTTGCATAGTCAAGATTTTTTGAATCTTTGAACATAATCCACCATTTGTTAGATTTTTCGTGTTACCATATATTAGTTTTCTAACAAATAACAGATGTTATTAAACTTAAATTAAAAAGTGTTTGTATAAAATATAAAATAAAGGTAAAATATTTAATGAAAGTAAAATAAAGAAATTGTATTGTTTAGTGAAAATAAAATAAAGAAACATTGTTTAGTTAAAGTAATATGGAAGATCATAGAAGTAATGACAAAAAGATATTAGGAAATTTAATTTCTAATACTATTTTTAAACAATGTGTGGAAACTTCTGACAGTGCAATTAATAAAATTAGAAGAATGAGAGCTAGAAAAGAGCAAGCACTAATCAATATAATTATTAAAAAAAACCAAAAAAAAAGAATTGTTAAGGTTAAAAATTATACAGAAACAATAAAAAGATTTTCAGACGAAACATTCTATTCGCATTTTAGAATGAACAGAATTTGTTTTATTGTACATTTTTTTTACGTTTTCCTTCTATGAAATGATTTTCCATTGAAATACGTTTTTCAATTAATAATTTTATCTGGGCCGCGGTCCATTGAGATGAACCATTTTCATTACACCTAAAAGAAATGTATTAAAATTAGGTATTTAATTTTCACGCGTTGAAAATTTAATTAATTTTTATTTTATTAATACTTACTCAAATTCTGTATCCATTTTAAATAATTAAAAAAAAAATTAATAAATCACATCAACTCAACAACTTCACTTTTGTAATTGACAGATAACAAAAATATTAAAAAAAAAAAATACAAATGGTAACACGTATTTCTTTCGTCTTGAAAATCTGAAGAACAAAGTATTTTTTCACCTTGTTCAACTTGCCGCCAGTTGATGTCAAACTTGATTAAATGAACACAAGGCATACGCCAGCTTGCTTCTTTGAACACTGGGCGAACTCAAGTTTGCGACAAACTTGAATCATTGAAAACACCCTATGTCTTTCATGCTCTTTCTTTTCTTTTTTCTATGTGCATTGATATTGAGAAGTGTACATAATCGATTGTATATATATTGTTTTGCTCAAAATATTTTGTTGTTGCAATTTATTTGTCATGTGGTATTATGTGTAGTATCAAGGAAAAGCGAATAGGAACTTATTGTTTTTGTTTTTATATCATATACTATGTACTTTATCAAAAAATACATCGTAATGTTGTTACTTTAATGTTATATATACAATTGCACAGTACCCGACGTTAAATAAGACTAACGGATATGATATTTGATAATAATTTTTGTGTGAGAAATTTTACAGCATTTTAGTCGTTTGCTTCTATATAATCTAGATGATTTTTGATATACTACTCAAGAGAATTTGTTTGAAAAAAAAAATTGATATTTTAAAACATTTTTAGTAATTAATATTATTTTCAACCCAATGTATAAATTATATTCTACATCTTTTTCTATAAATTACATTCTTTCAACGAAATAAGATGTAGAATATAATTTTGTGAAGCCGACTATAACTTATATTTCATATTATTTATACTATTTTGTACACTGTGTGTTCTAAGTATGATATTCAAAATTTTAATGGTATTAAAAACTTTTTAAAAATTTAAATTTTGAATTTTTTTAGGTATGAGGGTAATTTATTATCTTAAATTTTAGCCATTAAACGATGTGAAATATTCAAAACTTTTTTTTTATTGTTTTACGTTTTAACCGTTCAACGTTCAGGTCATATTTAAAATTCTTTAAAAACCAAATGAAATACCCTATTACATATTTGGATTTTTATTTTGCATGTTTGAATAATTTTTTTATACATGGTAGAGGGTTTATCAGTAAATATTTGCATGCAAGTTCAAAAATTATATACATATGTATAATATAAAATTATTTTAAATTAAGTTATTGTTTTTCAAAAATTATATTTGGTTTTTTTACGCGTATTTTTCGCATAACAAAAATTAATAAGATTTTTCTTTTTGAATATTCGAAATGACTGCAATATTGAAAAAAAAAATTATCTCCTACGGGGGAACCCTCATTAAAAAGAAACGCGTCTATCAAGTTCTACCTCTTGGGTGGCGTTGAAAAGAACATACAGGGTGTCCTGAGTTCGGGTGCAGGCATTTTGCCAGCATATATTTTATTCAATTTTAAAATATATTATATATATTATATATTAAATTGGTAGAGCCCACAGTTACATTTTTTCCATAACTCGAAATCCACGACAGATAATTGAATAAAATAAAAAAAAAATGAAAGGCAATTCATTGGACAATATTTTAAATAAAGAAAATTTAAAAAAAACTAGGGTAGTTTTGAGATATTTAACGTTGAACACCAAAATTTAGCATTTTTTTCTATGAAAATTTGAATTTGATGTACCATATTTTTGGCATCACTGGACCGATCTGTACAATTTAAGTATCAAAGCAAATACTGATTGATTATCTTTCCAATGAATGCAAAATAATTCGAAACGACCAAGAATTTCGTGAATTATGACCACAAATAGGAAACAAGTCACTTGATCTAAAAACAGTCTTTCTACTCACTCGTTGATATTAGAACCAAAATTCCCGCCTCGCGCCTTACGATTTTTTTCTTTTCTCAGCAAGACCTATCGACTGGAAAAAAGCCTGCATCCGAACTTAGGACACCCTGTATACATAAACAAGAAGGGCGCAAAATTTCAAAAGTGCGCCGGGCGCCAAAATTGCTAGGACCGTCTTTGATTACCATTGTCAATGAATGCTCTTACTCCCATATACAATTCATATAAATTTGAAAAATCAATAATGGCGTATGTTTATTTAAATTAACACACAACCATATCTGTATATCTACATCTCTTATTTGTTTCATTTAAATTTGAAAAATCAATAATGGCGTATGTTTATTTAAATTACTACACAACTACATCATCCATCTTTTTATTTTTTCTTATTGGTTAATTATAACTTTCCCCATTTTTCTACCATTAGCAATTGCCATTGGCAAAATATGCTCTTACACTCATATATAATTCAGCAGTAAAGAAATGATCAAAATAAAGAGAAACATAGCAGTCAAACAGCCGTATAAAAATAATATAAAAATATGATAATATGTTAGAGATAAATGATTCTAACAATTTTGGCTTATGATTCATTTAAATCGAAGTAGCTTGTTGCCTTGTCTGTTTTACTGAATGATGACAATTGGAAAAGGAGAATCGTAGTAAGCGGTTTGAATATGAGTCAAGAATTTAGAAATAAAGAATATAGAATTGGTCATTATTGAGTAAACTGTGGTCGTGAATCGATGCGGCACAGACAATTGAAATTATTTAATTTTTAAATAAAATTTCTATCATCAGAAGTGGAATAATAAAATTCACGTGTATTTAAATTAAATTTATTAATTAAAATTATTTAATTAAATGAAAATAAAATTTTTTTAAGTAAATAAAGTAAATTGAAAAATATCGTTTATAATAAAATTTAATTATAATTTGACAACTAATATGTGTGTACATATTATATACACAGCAAAATTACAAAATATTTTCAAAGTGTTAAAAAGAGTTAAAGTAAAAAAAAAAAAAAAAAAGAAAAAAAAAAAAAAAATACATCAAAAACAAAGTAAAGTATAGACAATATTGATATTATTTGTGCAGCTAAAAGTAATGAAGCATTGAAATTTTCTTTGTGCTAACTTTATTTGGTAAGTAATTTCTCTATTTAAAAACAAAAATGAACAAAGATACTATAGACACGGGTTCTGGCTCTGGCATTATTGATTTGGACAAAGAAAATGCAAAGGGAAATCTGAATAATAATGTAACGGTAACGGTTGATGCAATACAAAAAATTTTTCAAGCAACACGAAGCAATAATTGTCATTATGGTGAGATTATTGGCTTTCCTAGTTTCGACCCTGATCATTCTCGCGTAAATATAAATACATGGTGCAGTGACGTAGACGCAAGAATATTAAGAGATGATTTAAAAAATTACTATGTAATCCCTAGAGTAAAAGCTGCTTTAATAGGAAGGGCTAAAGACTGGTACGATAAGTATGGGTACCAACATTATGATTGGATTGATTTGAAATCATCGATTATTAATGCGTTTTCTAATGGGGTAGACATAGTTGACCAACTTCGAAAGGTAGCAAACTCCGAAAGTGATGAATTCAAATCATATTCTGAATTTGTGATGGAAAAAGTTTCACAAATAAATCGTTTGCCATTTGAGATCCCCGAAGATAAAGCTGTAAAAATTGTGATTGGTTGCATTTCTGAAGTAAGTTTACGAAATTCCCTAACTTTCGTCATGCCGACGTCAATAAAAGATTTAATGGATCATTTGTCAGCAATGCATGAAGCTCCACGTAAAAAACACAATGTATTTAGTTACCATGGGCGAATTATATAATTATATACTTCAGTATATAAAAAATAAATATACACAATTTATATTTTAATATAAATTGATAAAAACAATTATATATTCACAAATTATATACTTTGGTATATAACACAAATACACAAT
Source organism: Villa cingulata (assembly GCA_951394055.1). Taxonomy (NCBI): domain Eukaryota; kingdom Metazoa; phylum Arthropoda; class Insecta; order Diptera; family Bombyliidae; genus Villa; species Villa cingulata. The sequence continues at coordinate 25,610,309 of OX596019.1, read as the reverse complement.
TTAACAAATTATATTTTCACTAACTTAAGTTAGAGGAATTAAAACAAATTTTAATTTGTTTAAATGAACTTTATTTAGATACTAAATAATTTACAATAATATTCTTTAGAACACTTTACAAACTATACAAAGTTCTTCAGAACTTTCTTTAATAATCTGAATCTTAAGACTAAAAATAATAATTTTACAATAATGTTCTTTAGAACACTTTTAATATTCTGTGAAGTTCTTCAGAACTTTCTTTACAAAACCGAATCTTAAGACTAAAATAATCTTTCGTTTTTTACGGTATTTATACAAAAATATTGAATGTGAAAATATTATTTTCCCATCGAACTAGAAAGCTGATCATGCAAAAAATATATTTTGATAGTTATTATAGTAAGTAATATATTATGAGAACGGTAAAGTTATTAATAAGCATTTCTCGGAATTTTGCTTTCGCTGGGAAAGAATATGTATAAGAAAATTCACATTAAGTTTTTCTTAGAATTATTCTTTCGCTGAGAAAGAATATGTATAGGAAAATTTACGTTGACGGATGCATATTTGTTGATCATATTATATATTTGTTAAAATTTTGTTGATCGCGATTTTGTTGAGGGTCATATTTAGTTACCGATGTAACACCTCCCTCCTTTTTTCTAGGACTCTCCTGAGTCCTGATTTTAATATTCAGCTTTCTATTTTTACGAGAAAATATTACAATTAATGAAATTATTATTATAATTACTAAAGTTAAACTTCCAATACCTCCTAAAATATAATTAGTTTTCCTTTGGTATTTTATTTCGTTTATTCTATTAATGTTCTCTATTTGTTTCAAAACAATATCATCAAATATTAATTCTTTATTTAGATCTTCAGTGTTTTTTAAATAATTTTGCACAGTAAAACTTTGTTTGAATTCTTTTTGTTTGTTTTGTATGGTATGATTATTAATTATTATTGAACAGTTATTAAAGTTTATCAAATAATTCCCATTCATTACAAATTTACGTTCATCGCAATTACTATTAAAGTTTACATTTTTTTGATTTTTTGCTATGACAATACCTTGTTTTATTTCTAATATTTCAGATACATTATTAAATATTTTTATACAATTTTTCTTTATAATACAATTATTACATAACTTTAAATTTTTTAAATTAGTATTGCTAACATAATTATAAGTTTTATTTTCATATTTAACTATTTCTTGTGCTGTAAACATCAATTCTTTATTATACTTATCTCCTATCGGAATTAATAATGATTTTTGTAAATTAAGTATTTCTTTTGGAATTTTAATTACAAAAATGATGTTTTTATGATTATCAATTATAGTTCCTAGTTTTATATTCTGTAATTTTACAAAATCTATTTTATATTCTTCAATTTCGTCATTTGTTAATATATTACTATGTAAAATACCTAGTCTTGCTGATGCTATATTGTCCTGTATATGTTCTACATTGTCTTGTAATATTTTTAGTTTTAGTATAAAGTCTGTATACATTGTTTGTCTGTATAAGATGTTGTAATGGTTTTTAATTTCATTTAAATTTTCTGTAATTACTTTCCTATCTTTTTCTATTATTTCTTTTAATTTTGTAAATGTTTCATTAAAATTGCGATTTATTTTTACTTGTGAGTTTAAATTTTCTATTACATTATGGGTATTAATATCTATAACGCTGAGATGCTCTTCAATGTCTTGTCTATCGGTTTCATCCATCGTTCCCCAAAGCCATTTATGTATAGTACCTACAAAGTTTATTAACCCTCGCTTTTGTTTATGTGGGATTAACATTTTGATTTTATTTCGAATGGTTTTTATTTGATATTCTAAAGTTATAATATCGTCTGTTAGTTTTGATTGTTTTATGTTATTTTCTAAATCATCTAATATACTTTCAATTTCTGTTGGGTTAATTATGTGTATTATGGTATCGTAATTTTTAACAATATTTACGTCGTCTAACTTTATTTCAGCGTATCCAAAATCAGTGTCAATTTTCTCGATTACGAGATGGGCCTGGGTTATTACAATTATCCACATCATCAGGAATGTTTTGAAGATCCAGTTGACCTGAAAATTTAGTTTTTCGTTTAATGTTAGAGGTATGTACATTATCGAGTTTAGATTTGATAAATTTGGGTTCTTCTTTATGTCTAACACTTTTGTAGTTTTTTATATATCCCATAGATCTATTTTCTAAATAATTTTCTCTGTTTTTATTAAATTTGTTAATGTACTTAGTTTTCTCATTCTGTAGATTCTTTAAAACAACGTTTTTATCACATTTTCCTTCTTGTACATTAATAGGTTTTTCTTTAGTGGTACTGTGGTAACTATTATTATACCACTCTATTGCTTTGCACATTTTCTCTCTAATGCTTAAATATTTATTTTCAATACCAAGTGTTCTAATCTTTTCACTAATTGTACTGTGTAAACGTTCAATATCTGAATTTCCGGTGTGACTATTGGATTTTACTAGATGCAATTCTATTTCTTCATTTCTCAAGAAATCTTTAATATTTATATTTCGAAATTCATTATCTGTAATTAATTTTTTAAAATGACCTCTTTGTGATTTATATTCTCTTAGTTTTTCAATAATAGTTTGATTTGTTTTGTCTTCGAGATAATATGCTGTGGCTAACTTAGAGAATCTATCGATAAACGTTAGAAAATTTGCTTTTGAATTTACATAAATATCCATATGTACTATTTGTTTGATGTCTGTCGGAGTTTCAGTCAATTTGAATTTTTCCTTTATAGGGTTTCTATCATATTTTACTCTATTGCAAGTGTCGCAATTGTTTATATACTTCTGTATTAGTAATTTCAGATTAGGAAAATATATAAGTCTTTTTAAACCATCATAATTCTCATTTATACCAGTATGTCCTGTCTCATATTTATGATATTTCTGTATTTGTTTATATGTTTCATTTTCGTCAGTCATATCTTTTGCATGATAGGAACACCGAACAAATTTTATATTATTTATATTATCAAACAATTCAATAATTTTTTGTTGTAGCATGTTGTATTTTCCATCACTTAATTCAGAATATATACCAATTTTTCCTGGTTGAATGTATCGTCTGAGAATATCTGATAAGTTATTCTCTAAATCACTTGAATTAATATATATTTTTCTATTTCCAAACTTGGTTTCAATTTCTTTTTCTTTGTTATCTGTTAATATAATTTGGGTTTTGAACCTATTTACAATGGTATCTAGTATTGGTATATGATTTTGGAAATTTTCTTCTTGAGAGTGTTTTGTACCAATGCTCTCTTCATCTATATTATTGTCCATTGACCAATCGGAAAATTCTTCAGAATTCTCTGTTTCAGGATTTATTTGATCTGTCTCTCTCTCTAACATGTTTATTTCATTGGTATTGGTATCAATTCTACTAAGAAAATCAGCTACTTTGTTTTCTTTCCCCTTTATATAATCAACATTAAAATTATATTCACCTAGTTTGAGTAACCATCTGTAAAGTCTAGGATTTACGTCCTTTCCTTTTGTTTTAGTGTGAAGCCACTTGAGTGGTTGATGATCAGTCAAGAGGTCAAATTGTACTCCATAAAGGTACGGTCTGAAATAGTTAATGGACCACACTATCGCTAGCAGTTCTTTTTCTGTTGTGGAGTAATTTCTTTCATGTTCGTTTAATGTTCTACTAGCAAAGCAAATTGGATGGTTGTCTTGTTGGAGAACGGCTCCAATCGCAAATGTACTAGCATCGGTTACTAGTTTAAACCTTTTCTTGAAATCTGGGTATTTCAAAACAGGGGCTTCTGTTATTATCTTTTTCAGTTTTTCAAAAGCGTTGATATAATTTGAATCATTAATATTTATTTTGACATTCTTTTTAAGGTATTTAGTCATTGGTTGTGCGACTTTCGCATAATCTTTTATAAATTTTCGATAGAAACCAGTTATACCAAGGAAGGATTTTATCTGTTTCGGGGATGTTGGTAATTTAAGTTTAAGAATATCTTCAACCTTTTTTGGATTTGGTTTAACACCTTCTGATGTCAAAATATGACCCAGATATTCCGTTTCTTTTGCAAAAAATTTACATTTGTCAATTTGAATTTTGAGATTATGGGATCGCAATCTATCAAAAATTTTTTGTATACTATTAATATGTTCATCTAAGGTTGTACTAAAAATTAGAATATCATCTAAATAGACGACACAAATTTTGTTTATATAGTCTTTTAGTACAAGATTCATGAGTCGTTGAAATGTCGAAGGGGCATTTTTAAGACCAAATGGCATTCGTATATATTCATAGTGTCCTAGAGGCGTGGAAAAGGCTGTCTTTTTTCGATCTTCTTCTTTAACTAAGATCTGATGGAAACCTTTTGCCAAGTCTAGGGTTGTGAAATATTGTGCCCTGCCTAGTTTATCCAAAATATTTTCGATATTTGGGATCGGAAATTTATCGTCAATAGTCACTTCATTTAACTTCCTGTAGTCAATGACTATTCTCCACTTTTTTATTCCAGAATTGTCTAATTTTTTTGGAACGATCCATAAGGGACTATTGTACGGTGAATTGCTTTCTTTAATAATCCCTTGCCTTAACATTTCTTCAATTTGTCTAGAAATTTCCTGTTCGTGAACGTGAGGATATCTATATATTTTTGAATAGATAGGACTATCTGTTGTGGTTACTATTTGATGTTGGATACCAGATGTGCTAGTTAATTCGTCGCCTTCTTTGAAAAACAGATTTTTATAAGATTTTAACAGCTTACTTAAATGTTTACTTTCTTCAGTGTTCAATGATTCAAAGAGACTTTGAAAGTTTTCGTTTTGTTCATTCATGGATTCAAGCTGGTGAATTTCATCAGGTTTGTACGGACAACTCGTAATAAATTTTATATTGTTGTTATTAATTTTTAAGATCTCATTCTCCATGTCTATTACAGCGTTTAATGGTTTGAGTAAATTTTGGCCTATTATTGCATCAAAATTTTTATTACGAAATTTGGTTAATTTCCAAATCATATATGCATCTTCTTTGAATTCGTCGGGTAAATTTGTCTTTATTTCTTTATTAACAACAGTTGTTGTATTTAGTGTGTTAAATCTGATAGGTTTTTCTAAATATTTTCTTTTAAAATTGGGTAATTTGTTTTCATCTAAAAGAGAGGTGGATGATCCAGTGTCTAACAAACATTTTAACTTATTATTATTTATTGTTAATTCTACTATTGGTAAGTAGACTTGTGAGGCGTTGATTGAAAATTTGCTTCACTTTGGATGTGATCTACATCCATAGGTTCTGGTACATTCTGTGAATTTTGTGTTGTATTATTATTATATTGTCGGTATTGTCCCGAAAATTGTCTTGGTCTGTTGTTATTATAAGAACCGTTATTATAATTTTGTCTGTACTGTCCAGAATTTTGTCTGTATTGTCCAGAATTTTGTCTAAATGTATTCTGTCCTGTATCTTGCCTAAAATTTTGTTTATAACTGTTTGGAGTAATATTATTCGGTTTGAATTTTCGATCTTGTCCGAAATTTTTGTTATTGGACAAATTATTATTATTTAATTTGGCTTTTTCTTTAATTAATCCTAAATTATCTAAGGTATTGAAAGCATCTCGTAAATTTTTTATATCTTTATTTATAATTACAGAGGCAAGGTTAATATCTATGTTATTTAAAAATGTACTTAAAATTATTGATTCGTTAGTTGCTGGTTCGAATTCTTTTGGTTTATTATTATCGTATTCATATTTTTCATTTAACTTATTTAATATGTTTCTTAAACCTAAATAATAATCTCTTACTTGGTAATTCCTTAAGGATAGTGCTTTTTGGTATAATTGATGGTATGTTTCCTTAATGCCGAAATTGTTGATTAATGCAGATTTTACATCATTCCAAGAGGCTCCAGTACCCAATGTCCTAATTACGTCCAACGCTGGCCCTTGGATTTTGTTGATTATTGTACGTTGGTAAATATACAATTTCATTTGAGGGCAGTTGTCAAGAAGTGGTAATATTGTATCTACTTCTCTGAGAAAAGAAGTAAGTGCATAATTTCCATCACCACGAAATTCATGTATTCGTTGGGCATCTTTCATAACGTCATTTACAGAAAATGTAAATGGAGTTGCTTGCACTGTATTGTTTGAATCGTTGGCCATATTTTCTCGGATATTTTCTTCACTTTCTTCACAATGTTGTTTATTATAAAATGGTTCTCTTTTTATGAGGTTCGTTATATGTTTCACTTTATCTTTTGGCATGAAACAGTTTATATTATCACTGTTTTATTGGAAGTATTTTTTAATTCACGATTATTTAATAATCTACTGTATCGTCTTCACTGTCACAAATTAACAATTATTTTTTCAAATATTCACTATGTTTTTGGTCAACTATGTTTTTTATTACTATTAATTGTTTATTTATTATTATATGATTCACCAGATCTATGTCAATATCACTGTCTAATAAACGAAGGATTTCATTTAGTTTATTTTTAATTTTTTGAGCTTCCTTCGTCTGTCTTCTTGTAAGCACCATAATAATTTTAAACAGTAATGGTTCGAGAAAAGAAATCCAAGGATTGCAATACTTTTGACTGCACTCCTACCGACTGCGCCAATTATATAATTATATACTTCAGTATATAAAAAATAAATATACACAATTTATATTTTAATATAAATTGATAAAAACAATTATATATTCACAAATTATATACTTTGGTATATAACACAAATACACAATTTAACAAATTATATTTTCACTAACTTAAGTTAGAGGAATTAAAACAAATTTTAATTTGTTTAAATGAACTTTATTTAGATACTAAATAATTTACAATAATATTCTTTAGAACACTTTACAAACTATACAAAGTTCTTCAGAACTTTCTTTAATAATCTGAATCTTAAGACTAAAAATAATAATTTTACAATAATGTTCTTTAGAACACTTTTAATATTCTGTGAAGTTCTTCAGAACTTTCTTTACAAAACCGAATCTTAAGACTAAAATAATCTTTCGTTTTTTACGGTATTTATACAAAAATATTGAATGTGAAAATATTATTTTCCCATCGAACTAGAAAGCTGATCATGCAAAAAATATATTTTGATAGTTATTATAGTAAGTAATATATTATGAGAACGGTAAAGTTATTAATAAGCATTTCTCGGAATTTTGCTTTCGCTGGGAAAGAATATGTATAAGAAAATTCACATTAAGTTTTTCTTAGAATTATTCTTTCGCTGAGAAAGAATATGTATAGGAAAATTTACGTTGACGGATGCATATTTGTTGATCATATTATATATTTGTTAAAATTTTGTTGATCGCGATTTTGTTGAGGGTCATATTTAGTTACCGATGTAACAGGCGTGTCAACAGTTTATCTCATAAGAGAAAGGAAGAAAATCTTAATATTTCTACCAAACGAGCACGAGTAAACAGTGAAAAACGGTGTTTTGATTGTGGAACAATAGGCCATATAAGAGCAAATTGCCAAAAAAGTGCATCTAGTAGTAACAAATCATCTACTATCGTTGAAACTGTTTGTAAAAAAAAAAAAAAAAAAAAAAAAAAAATTAAATGAAAAAGGAATGTAAGTTCTGCCGAAAATTAGGTCACGAAGAAGACACATGTTGGATCAAACGACGGGTGGAAAATAAAACTGTTAATTTTTGTAACGAACCCCTTGTTCATAACAATACTACTTCAATCGTAATTAATGGTGTACAACATTATTGTATATTAGATACCGGTTCAGATTGTTCGCTAATTAGAAGTGACATAGTAGAAATAATCAGCTCTAAAAGAGAAAAGCATTTTTTTATCAGTACGTGGAATCAATAAAGATCCTATTCTTTTAAAAGAGAAAATTAACTTAATAGTCAAATTTGAAGCTGTTGTTGTTGAAGTTAGTGAAACATTTTCGTAATTATCTGCTGGGCATACGTTTCACTATAGTTACTGATTGCAATGTTCTCAAAGCAACAAAAGAAAAGAAGGATATTTTACCACGTATTGCTAGATGGTGGATATATCTGCAAGATTTTGATTTCGAGGTTGTATATCGAAAAGGTCGAACAATGCAACACGCAGATTACTTCAGTCGCAATGTACCGGAAATGAACTGTTATCGTTTAAACAGTTTAACTGAAAATTGGTTGAACATCGAACAACAACTAGACCCTGCTACAAAAGAAATCATTGATAGAGTTAAGAATGGTGATACTGATGCTGCTTCGCAATATATGCTAAGTGATGGATTATTGTATCGTAAGTTGAAATCATCTAATAGATTATTTGTGCCACAACGATGTCGTTTAGCGTTAATGAGACGTTATCACAAAGATAATTGCCATATTGGATTAAAAAAAAAAAAAAAAAAAAAAAAAAAATAGCTAAGATTCAAGAATATTTTTGGATGCCATCAATGACGAGAAATGTTAAAAAGTTTGTGCAGTCATGTCTCATTTGCTTAGTAGCTAAAAGACTGTCTGGAAGAAAACAGTGCGAATTACACCCTATTGATAAAAAAATAATACCATTCCATACAATACACGTAGATTCTATGGGTCCACTACAAAAAGGGGACAGAGAAGAAAATCGATATGTGCTAATTATTGTAGATGCTTTTTGTTGAATTCGTTCAACATTTTATCTGAAAATAAAAGGAAAAGGGGTATTATTAATTTCCGTCATCATTACCTCGACGTATACTCACCTGATAAAATTGGTCATCCTTTCCTCATAACATCCAAGAAGATCCTAAAATATAAAAATATATAATAGAAATTAATATTAAAATAATACACCAAAAACCAACACCAAATATGTAGACAAAAACCCCTTAACCAAATATATAACATAAAATAGTACAATACATAACATACAATTAACTATTCACACTTTACAAAAAAAAATATTTAACAAAATATTACAATCACAACATAATGAAATAAAACACTATATCACAAAATACTCATAACACAATACAAAGAATAACATCACAATTTATCACATTTCTTACAGCAATAAAATTAAGATATACATGCACAACTACACAATAAATATAAAAGGAACACTTAAAATTAATTAGAATTAATAAATTAATAAAAGGATAAATTAATAAATTACAAAAAAAAAAAAAGTAAATACTTTACCTTTCACGATTGTCATTATAACCTTAAAAAAAAAATAATATATATATAGATAAGTATATATATGTAAAGGTATATATAGCCATACATACATAAATATAAATAACTACATATACATAGTACACAATTATACGTCAGTACTGTCAAATTGTCAAAAAGGTACCAGCTGAATATACTTACCAGTCAGAGTTATTCACAATCATCATAAATTGTCATTTCGAATCACCGGACACAATTTGAACAAAACGGTTTTATAAAAAAAGACAAAAATATGAGATAAATAGCAGAACATTTCAACAACGGGGAAAATAGAAAATTCCAGAGTTTGCAAATTTTGGTATATAAAGAGTTGCGATTCGCAGGAAAATTTGTCTTTTGCAATTACTTGTGTATACTGTCGTATTGAGACTGAAGCAAGGAAACCAAAAGGCCACCTCATCAGCCGGGACGTATTGAGTCCTAAAAAAATCTAGCGTATTGAGCTAGTAATTAGGGAAAAGTTAGGAATTTCTGTAAAAATACTTAGAATTTTTACAGAAAATAGGGAAACGTCGAATTAAATCATCGTCGAAAAAATACTTAGAAAATTTCTTATACAGAAATTTTCTAACACTTAGAGCCGAAATTAATCATCAAAAAAAGTACTTAGAAAATTTTTTCTTACAAAATTTTCTAATACTTCGGGCCGGATCATCGGAAATTATTAAAGTTGAATTTTTAAAAAAGGACTTAGAAAATTTTTTTACAAAATTTTCTAATTTGGAACAAATTCATCATCGTTAAAGACTTAGAAAATTTTTTTATAAAATTTTCTAATACTTCGAGCAGAAATTCAACGTCGCTAAACACTTAGAAAATTTCTAGGACTTAGAAATTTTCTAAAAATTTCATCGCTGAAAGTATCATCAGAAAATTGAATTATTCTGGAAAATAGAAAAACTCATCGAGACAGTAAAAAATATTTCATCTCGACAATCGTCAATTCCCGTCGGCAATCTTCAGTTAATTTTACATAACGAATTTTTTTGAAAGTTTGAAAATTCGAATGGTCATCGTTAAATTGATCTCATCATCGTTCTTCAATCAACATAGTGTCTACAACGCCATCTATTCGTGTAGGTCGACCTATGCCAACGAATAATTAGTTAATTAGCTCTTAGTAGTTAAGAACATATGCAAATTCATAATTAAAGTAAATTTGATAGATTTCATTTGTATAAATTCATAATTTTATTTCAATTTTGGTAAATTCATTTGCATAGTTATTTCCGGTTTAACTGAAATATTGTACATATACAAATTTTTAAATTAGTAAATTTTATATATTTCATAGATTCAAATTTGTTTGTATAATTAAAATTAATTGCATAACTATTTCCGGTTAATTGAAATATTATTGTATAATTGAACATATATTGAATTTTTTTATACATATTAAATTAAGTTCATTTGAAATTTAAATATACACGAATTTTAAGTAGATTAGAAATTGTTTGTAATTTAGTTTAAGAATTGAATTGTTAGATTTAAGAGAATATTTTAAATAAAAATTTGTAACGTAAATTGAAAAACATTGTGTTTTTATTTTATTAAACATTTTGAACCGGCACCCTTTATAATTAATGTTAAATTGAAAAATATTTTTATATTATATTTTTTGGTGGATTTAACATTTGGTCCTTCGAGCCGGATAAAATAGAAACTCAATTTTTTTTCAATTTATAGATAGACTCTAAAAAATTTGTAAAAATGCATAACATTCAGAATTTAATTAAATTACAAACAGCTTTGGAAAATGAATTAAATACTGTTACAATCAGAATTAAACAAAATTTAACTGAAAATCAACCAATTAATGTATATGAACGTAGAATACAAAAATTAAATGAATTAACTGATAAATTTAGGGATAATCATTATTTAATTTATCAAGCTGAAGATTGTAAACTCACTGCCGAGTATATTGAGCAAAATAAATACGATGTATTTGAAGAAACTTGTTTTAGTTTAATCATAGAGCTACAAGAAAAAATTACTTCGTTAGCCAAATCAAGTAACGTTTCAAATGACTGTGGTTCCACACATGTTACAACTCTCGTATCTCCACAAAAATCGAAAATAAAGCTACCTCCTATTTCTTTGCCTAAATTTGATGGTACCTACAAATCTTGGCGATCATTTAAAGATTTGTACACAAATTTAATTCATAATAACAAGGAAATTTCAGAAGTGGAAAAATTACATTATTTAAAATCTTGTGTTTCTGGTGAGGCTGCAAGAATTATCAAACCATTTGAAGTCATTGGGACAAACTATTATAAAGTATGGCAAACCTTGGAAAAGAGATTCAATAATAATAGGGTGTTAATCAATGCACAACTGGAAAAATTGTGTAAAATAAATTTGACAAAAACCGAAAATGCTCAATCCATGAAGGATGTGCTTAACAACACAGAAGAGATCCTTCATGAATTGAAAACATTAAAGGTCAACATAGAAAATTGGGACCCTATTATTGTGTATCTTACGCTGCAGAAATTATCGCCAGAAACACGAGAATTATGGGAAATAAAGCAAAGCGAGAAAAATGAGGTTGCTTCATATAAAGAATTGGTGGACTTTTTAGAATCAAGATTTCGCGTATTAGAAGCAATTAATACACCAAAACGAAGTAATGTTTTCTTAGCTCACAATAATAAAAATACTAATCAAAATTTAAAATGTACAAAATGTAAATCTGATCATAGGCTGTTTAACTGTTCGAGCTTCAAATCGCTGTCAGCAACAGAAAAATTAAACTTCATCAAGAAAAACAACTTATGTATGAACTGTCTCACTTTCGGCCATAAATACAATGACTGTAAAAGTAAATATACGTGCGGTATATGTAAACGAAAACATCATTCCCTATTACATACTAGCTTCAATACCACATCGAACGCAAATCGGGATAAACCTTCTGCTCAACCGACAGCTACACAAAACAACGATAGCACTGGAAACAAAGCTTTGCCAGTCACAAATTCTAACGAAAGGAATGAAGTAAAGACTTTCTTTTCTTCAAACACGAATCAAGCACTCTTAGCAACGGCTTTAGTCAGAATTCGGAATACAAAGGGTCACAATGAAGTATTGCGAGCCTTGATAGACTCAGGGTCGCAAGCAACATTTATAACTGCCGCTGCAGCAAAACGCCTGCAACTCGAAATCACACGGACGAATCAGCACATCAGTGGACTCAACCAAAGCAGTACCACTGTGGCTAATTCTCAAACTGAATTCACTCTGGAATCGGTATACAGAAACTTTAAACACCGGGTAAATGCGTTAGTGGTAAGGAGTATCACTAACGATTTACCTATTTATCGAATTGAAACGACAGGTTTTGATCATTTGAAAGATCTAAATCTAGCTGACCCTAATTTTGCGATACCCGGAAAAATAGATTTGTTAATTGGAGCAGAAGTATACGCAGCGATAATTCGTGGAGGAATTAAACGCTCATCTGAACCCAATCATCCTGTTGCGATAAACACTGAATTAGGCTGGATTGTGATGGGTAGCATAGGACATGCTACACAATCCAGTAGGACGTTCATGGTGCAGGTCCATGAATCTTCTTTGGATACTCAACTAAGAAAATTTTGGGAGCAAGAAGAATGTTTAAACATAAAACATGAAAAACCTGAAGACAAGATATGTGAAACCATATATACAGAGACAACTAAACGGTTAACAAATGGTTCGTATCAAGTAGATTTACCATTCAAAAGGGTTCCTGAATTTGGTGAAAGTAAACGAAAAGCAGTATCACAATTTCTTTCACTGGAACGAAAATTTCAACAAAACATGGAATACTATAACCTATATAAGAAAAATATCGACGAATATTTAGCAGCTGGTCATATGATTAAAGTCAATAATAGTAATAATAATATCAGATCATATTATATGCCACATCATGGTGTACTTAAAGAAAGTACTACTACTAAATTGAGAACAGTTTTTAATGCATCGAGTAAAACCAGTAATGGTATGAGTCTTAACGAACAAATGTATATCGGCCCTACCATACAACCAACATTGGTTACCACCCTGCTAAGATGGAGAAAATACCGGTATGCGATTACAGCTGATATAGAAAAAATGTACCGTATGATTCATATTAACCCAGAACAATATGATTTACAACAAATAGTATGGAGAAATTCGCCTAATGAACCAATCGAGGATTATGCATTAACGACAGTAACGTTCGGTACCGCAGCAGCACCATTCTTAGCCATTCGAACAATTCACCAACTAGCCAATGATGAATATCAAAATTATCCGAAGGCTGCAAAAATAGTCAAAAAACACATGTATGTTGATGACTTATGTTACTCGCATCCTGATCTGAATGAATTAATAGCCATTCAAAAGGAATTACGTCAATTGCTAAAAACAGGAGGTTTCAATTTACGAAAATGGATCGCGAACGATTCCGCGATATTAAACCAAATTCCAGTCGACGATCGCGAATTGAAAGAATTTTTAACAATTTCTGACATGTTTAACGTTAAAACTCTTGGTATTAGATGGAACCCTACGACAGATAAGTTTAATATATGCGTGAAAGTAAAAACCGAAGAAAAGAAAATCACAAAAAGAACAATTTTGTCAGAAATTGCTTCGTTATTTGATCCATTCGGATGGCTAGCCCCATGCATTTTGACGGCGAAAATAATAATGCAAAGGCTTTGGATCGCGCGGTGTGATTGGGACGACCGGCCTCCAGAAATATTAGTAGAAAAATGGAAACAATTCGTTGAAAAATTATATCACATTTCTACCATCACAATACCTCGCTGGTTAAATCTCGCTAACAGCAATGCTGAAATCACGATGCACGGTTTTTGTGATGCATCGAATGTAGGGTACGCGGCGGTAATATACCTACAAGTAAAAGAAGGGAATGAATCCAAAGTATCTTTAATAGCATCGAAAACCAAAGTAGCCCCCATCAAACCAGTATCTTTGCCTCGCTTAGAATTATGCGGTGCTACTTTGCTGGCCAAATTAATGAAAAACGTAACAAATGATCTTGAATTGGAAAACGCTAAACTCATACTTTGGACAGACTCAATGATAACACTTTCATGGATACAAAAACATGCAAGTAATTGGAAAACTTATGTAGCTAATAGAATTGCGGAAATCCATGAACACACTAGTCCTTCATCGTGGCGATATATACCGGGACCTGATAATCCAGCAGATAGTGCTTCAAGAGGTCAAATGCCCGACGAACTAATAGAAAATGAATTATGGTGGAATGGACCAAAATGGTTAAAAGACGAAACGATGTGGCCGAAACAACCAGAAGTATTGGATTCGGATGAAGAAATAAAAAAACAAAGGGTTTTCACTGCAATGTCTGAACCAGATATTTTATCAAGATACTCATCATATTCTAAGCTACTAAGAACAACAGCTTATTGTTTACGTTTTATAAACAATTGTCGCTTGAGTCATAAAATTAAAACACATCATCTAAATACAGAAGAAATTGATCAAGCAGAGTTTTCAATTGTGAAAACAATACAGCAAAATCAATTTGCCGCAGAGATAAAAAATTTAGAAAATGGACAACCTATACATAGAACTAGCAAAGTTTTAAATCTAAATCCGTTTCTAGACGAACAAAAGGTGCTCAGAGTGGGTGGAAGATTAGGAAAGTCAGAACTACCATACGACGAAAAACATCCAATTCTTCTACCAGCAGATCATCTAGTTACGAAATTATTAATCAATCATGTCCATGAAAAAACATGTCATGGAGGCATACATCTGGTATTAAACACAATTAGAAATAAGTTCTGGATAATTAATGCTAAAAACACGATTCGTCATCAATTACATAAATGTCTTAAATGCTTCAAAATGAAACCAGTACACAATGCTCAATTAATGCATGAACTACCAGCTGCTAGAGTAACTCAATCTTTCCCGTTTCAACATGTCGGTATCGATTTTGCGGGTCCTATCGAAATGAAAATATCATCATTACGAAATTCAAAAACTACATCAGTTTATATATGTTTATTCATTTGTCTCTGTACTAAAGCAGTTCACCTAGAACTAGTAACGGACTTAAGTGCTAATGCCTTTATCGCAAGTTTCAATAGATTTATTAATCGACGAGGTCTATGTTCAGACATATATTCTGACTGCGGAACAAATTTTGTTAAGGCCAACAAAATTATGTTTTCAAAACAAACTACTGAGGAAATTGCAGATAAATTATCTACAGAACGAATAAAATGGCACTTCAATCCACCTTCTGCTCCACATTTCGGCGGTTTATGGGAATCGCATATCAAATTGATCAAAACACATTTAAAAAAGACACTACAAAATACGAAACTCACTTTTGAAGGTCTGTACACCGTCTTATGCAACATTGAAGCGTGTGTTAATTCTCGTCCATTAACACCACTAAATATCGATTCAAATGACAATACAATCATTACACCAGGCCATTTCTTAATACAGAGAAATTTACAAGTAGTACCAGAAACCAACAAAATAAATGATAACGTCCCTACGAAACAATGGCAATTTTTAAAACAACTACAACAAAACTTTTGGCGAAGTTGGTCTAAAGATTATTTGCATCAACTTCAAGTCAGATATAAATGGAAAATTACACAAGAAAATTTGAAACCTGATGATATTGTTTTGGTCAAACAAGAAAATTATCCACCTTTAACATGGCCATTGGGTCGTATCCTTGAAACATATCCTGGTACTGACGGATTGGTAAGAACAGCGTTGATAAAAATCGGGCAAAAAACGTACGTAAGACCAATCGTTAAATTATGTAAAATTCCGATAAATCAAAATTAAAAATATCAATCAATCAAAAAAATAAATGATCACCCCTGAATACTAAACGAAGTCTACAAACAGTACTGCCATATACACAAATTGGAGAGAAAATTAAAAACTCAATGAATAGACCGTTATTCGTAACTTTCAATAAGAAAGGTTTTTTTTGTTCTATACAAAACAAAGAATAGAGAAGTTTCTTAAAAAAAAAATTTTTTTTTGTTAAATTCAAATAATTATAAAAAGTATAAAAAAAAAAAAATGAGTTCAACGGGTTCAAGTTCGATAACACCGGTACCATCGGAATACCAATCCTTTGGTATTGCTTCAAATTGGAGTTTACGAATAGTGAGCCAATTAGACAACAGTCTGCCAAAATTAAAATTGAAAGGGAAGGCTGCAACCACTGAGATAGGGAAGAGACGAAAAACAATCAAGGAAAGGGTATTGAACGACAGTCCGGAAACATTTAAACCTCCCTTCGAAGCGGTCGGTTTAATAGTAAACCAAGATGAAAAACCGGCAACAAAAGAAGTGAAAGTGAAAGTACCTGGTTGGTTGGAAGCTCCAGAGGGAATAAAACGCCTCATCGAGGATTGGCCCTTTCCGTGGCAAAAAATCTACAAGGGTAAATCGTACCGGTTAAAAATGGACCAAAAAACAATACGTTTTACGAAGACAAAGGAAGGAATGGTTACGATTAGATTAGTAACATCATAAAAAAAGAAAATGGGTTGAAAGATTTGTGAAAAATAAATAACAAATAACATAATAATTAATAAAATTTATATACAAAAAAAAAACACAACATTTTTTATTTATTAAATATTTGCATCATATATTTACTAAACAAATTATAAACAAACAACAATATACATATGCATGAACAACACCATTTTCTCAATATTGGTGCCCGTGGAGGATGTTGAATTCGTTCAACATTTTATCTGAAAATAAAAGGAAAAGGGGTATTATTAATTTCCGTCATCATTACCTCGACGTATACTCACCTGATAAAATTGGTCATCCTTTCCTCATAACATCCAAGAAGATCCTAAAATATAAAAATATATAATAGAAATTAATATTAAAATAATACACCAAAAACCAACACCAAATATGTAGACAAAAACCCCTTAACCAAATATATAACATAAAATAGTACAATACATAACATACAATTAACTATTCACACTTTACAAAAAAAAATATTTAACAAAATATTACAATCACAACATAATGAAATAAAACACTATATCACAAAATACTCATAACACAATACAAAGAATAACATCACAATTTATCACATTTCTTACAGCAATAAAATTAAGATATACATGCACAACTACACAATAAATATAAAAGGAACACTTAAAATTAATTAGAATTAATAAATTAATAAAAGGATAAATTAATAAATTACAAAAAAAAAAAAGTAAATACTTTACCTTTCACGATTGTCATTATAACCTTAAAAAAAAAAATAATATATATATAGATAAGTATATATATGTAAAGGTATATATAGCCATACATACATAAATATAAATAACTACATATACATAGTACACAATTATACGTCAGTACTGTCAAATTGTCAAAAAGGTACCAGCTGAATATACTTACCAGTCAGAGTTATTCACAATCATCATAAATTGTCATTTCGAATCACCGGACACAATTTGAACAAAACGGTTTTATAAAAAAAGACAAAAATATGAGATAAATAGCAGAACATTTCAACAACGGGGAAAATAGAAAATTCCAGAGTTTGCAAATTTTGGTATATAAAGAGTTGCGATTCGCAGGAAAATTTGTCTTTTGCAATTACTTGTGTATACTGTCGTATTGAGACTGAAGCAAGGAAACCAAAAGGCCACCTCATCAGCCGGGACGTATTGAGTCCTAAAAAAATCTAGCGTATTGAGCTAGTAATTAGGGAAAAGTTAGGAATTTCTGTAAAAATACTTAGAATTTTTACAGAAAATAGGGAAACGTCGAATTAAATCATCGTCGAAAAAATACTTAGAAAATTTCTTATACAGAAATTTTCTAACACTTAGAGCCGAAATTAATCATCAAAAAAAGTACTTAGAAAATTTTTTCTTACAAAATTTTCTAATACTTCGGGCCGGATCATCGGAAATTATTAAAGTTGAATTTTTAAAAAAGGACTTAGAAAATTTTTTTACAAAATTTTCTAATTTGGAACAAATTCATCATCGTTAAAGACTTAGAAAATTTTTTTATAAAATTTTCTAATACTTCGAGCAGAAATTCAACGTCGCTAAACACTTAGAAAATTTCTAGGACTTAGAAATTTTCTAAAAATTTCATCGCTGAAAGTATCATCAGAAAATTGAATTATTCTGGAAAATAGAAAAACTCATCGAGACAGTAAAAAATATTTCATCTCGACAATCGTCAATTCCCGTCGGCAATCTTCAGTTAATTTTACATAACGAATTTTTTTGAAAGTTTGAAAATTCGAATGGTCATCGTTAAATTGATCTCATCATCGTTCTTCAATCAACATAGTGTCTACAACGCCATCTATTCGTGTAGGTCGACCTATGCCAACGAATAATTAGTTAATTAGCTCTTAGTAGTTAAGAACATATGCAAATTCATAATTAAAGTAAATTTGATAGTTTCATTTGTATAAATTCATAATTTTATTTCAATTTTGGTAAATTCATTTGCATAGTTATTTCCGGTTTAACTGAAATATTGTACATATACAAATTTTTAAATTAGTAAATTTTATATATTTCATAGATTCAAATTTGTTTGTATAATTAAAATTAATTGCATAACTATTTCCGGTTAATTGAAATATTATTGTATAATTGAACATATATTGAATTTTTTTATACATATTAAATTAAGTTCATTTGAAATTTAAATATACACGAATTTTAAGTAGATTAGAAATTGTTTGTAATTTAGTTTAAGAATTGAATTGTTAGATTTAAGAGAATATTTTAAATAAAAATTTGTAACGTAAATTGAAAAACATATTGTGTTTTTATTTTATTAAACATTTTGAACCGGCACCCTTTATAATTAATGTTAAATTGAAAAATATTTTTATATTATATTTTTTGGTGGATTTAACACTTTTACTAAATTTGTGATGTTACTTCCGTGTAAAACTCTAAATTCTGGAGAAACAGTTCAACATTTAAATAATTTTGTGATGCTATTTGGAGCACCTTGTAAGACCATAAGTGATAAAGGCACCAATTTTACGTGCGTTGACTTTCAGAAATTCTGCTCGTCACACAGTATAGAGCATCACATGATAGCTCCAAGTTCTAGTCGAGCAAATGGTCAGGTGGAAAGATACGTGGACACAGTAGCTAATCTACTTAGAACAAATATAGACACAAACTTAGAATGGACTACTTATATCGGTAGAGTCCAATTGGCACTCAATACAACTGTTAGTAAAACAACTGGGTATTCACCGCTAAAAATACTGACTGGAGTTGATGGGCGTACTCCTGGAATCGGAGCCTTATTGGCGCAGTTGAATACCGAACCCGTTTACGATGATGTTGAAGCTATTCGAGTTTTAGCAAAAGAACGGTTAGAAGAGAATGCAAAACGAATGAAAACAAGATTTGACAGCACTAAAACTAGACCAATCAAATTAGAGATAGGCACAAAAGTTGTTTACAGAAGTAATTAGATTACGAAGTCTAAGTTAGATGTTCAGTACCGTGGAGCATATGAAGTTGTTGCCGTTTTGCCTGACAGGTACAAATTGAAGAAAGAAGGTTCTAAAGTGGTTATCGCAGCCGCACGAGAATCTATAAGACCTGTTTGTGATACCATTCATGAAGACGAACATGTAGAAAAGCTCTAACAAGATAAATTATGATGTATTATTAATAAAATGTGCGTATTTAGTTGTATTGTCGATTGGTATAGACAAGCAAATTTGTTTAAACTGGCCTCTTAGTTGTATTGTTGTGTGCTCAAAGTAGAAATGTAGACAAGCTTAAAATTGCCTCTGAGTTGCATTTCTTGTTTGGATGTGTAAAAACAATGAAAATGACCCAGGATCCTATGAATTGCCTCTGAGCTATACCACACCTCTGAGTTTTGTTCTTGTATTGAAGATGATGTAGACAAGCTTAAAATTGCCTCTGAGCTATGTCATGTCAATGAGATGCAAGAAAATAACCACGTCACAACTTTTAGAACACCTCTGAGTTTTGCTCTTGTATTGAAGATGATGTAGACAAGCTTAAAATTGCCTCTGAGCTATACCACACATCTTAGTTTTGCTCTTGTATTGAAGATGATGTAGACAAGCTTAAAATTGCCTCTGAGCTATGTCATGTCAATGAGATGTAAGAAAATAACCAAGTCACAACTTTTAGAACAGCCTCTGAGTTCTGCTCTTGTGTTAAAGAGGATATAGACAAGCTTAATATTGCCTATGAGCTATATCATCTTGATGTTGAACAGAGAGAACAAGCTTGATTTCGGAATAGTTGGACCTCTGAGTTATGTAGTTCTTGAGCTAACATATAGTGATAATGACTGTAAGATGGGTTTTAAAAGGAAATGAAACTATTGTGTCCTGCAGGCTGGCTGATGAAACTGGGACGAAGATGAGTGGTATATAAATTGTTATTTTTGTTTATTACGTTCAACGAGAGCGCTGAACTGTGCAGGATGGCCGTGTTAGAGATAAATGATTCTAACAATTTTGGCTTATGATTCATTTAAATCGAAGTAGCTTGTTGCCTTGTCTGTTTTACTGAATGATGACAATTGGAAAAGGAGAATCGTAGTAAGCGGTTTGAATATGAGTCAAGAATTTAGAAATAAAGAATATTGAATTGGTCATTATTGAGTAAACTGTGGTCGTGAATCGATGCGGCACAGACAATTGAAATTATTTAATTTTTAAATAAAATTTCTATCATATATATCTACATCTCTATATATTCATTTAAATTTGAAAAATCAATAATGGCGTATGTTTCACTAAATTAACACACAACCACATCATCCATCTTTTTATTTTTTCTTATTGGCTAATTATAACTTTTCCCTTTTTACCATTAGCAAATGCCATTGTCAATGTGTGCTATTACTATCATATACAATTCAGCAATGAAGAAATAATCGATATAAAAAGAAACATAGCAGTCAAACAGCCGTATAAAAATTATATAAATACATATATATACAGACTATATTTATATAATGTAAAATTAAATCTATAATGGCGTATGAATAATCAAATTAACACACACCCACATCTTGAATATAATGATTGTAATGAATAATAATTTTAT
This sequence comes from Villa cingulata, assembly GCA_951394055.1. NCBI lineage: Eukaryota > Metazoa > Arthropoda > Insecta > Diptera > Bombyliidae > Villa > Villa cingulata. The sequence goes on along the minus strand of OX596019.1, from coordinate 25,588,937 downwards.
ATTGTATTTGCTCGTTCACCAATTACCATTGTCAATGTATGCCCAAACTCACAAATACATTACTGCAATAAAGAAACCTAGCAGCGTAATGAGAAGTACTTCTTTTTGGAATCGATTCTAGAATTAGTTCTCATTTCATTCGTACTCATTCCATGCAAAAGTTTTCTTAAATTCTAGAAAAGTTATTCCGTAATGCATTCCAGTTTTCGCCAAAGTAATGCGGCTGTTACGTTAAAAACGTAAACTACTTCTCTTCTGCATTACATTTTCTTAAAAAGAATGAACGCGTCGCGTCATTAACTATGAATTAATGAATCACGTAAATGGATAACATATGTGCAATACCAGTTTTCAGATACTGAAAACTGTGAACATGTTTCTTCATGTGCATAATAGAAATTTTTTTGGAATAATTATCATTTTCATTTTAAAGTGTGATTTTGACCTCGACGCATTTGTTTTTAATATTAGTTTTCAGTTAAAAATTGTTTAAAGTGTTAAAGAGTTTATAATAATATTATATAATTTTTGTGGGTTCTTTGTTATTAATAAATTTGAAAGGTAAGTTGCTAAAATATTCTTTGAATTTATATATGTATATATAATAAATATGTATATAATAATAAAGTTGCTAATTTTTCTAAATTTTATAAATGCATGATTCTCACTCTTTTTCCTTTTTTTGGCAAATCATTGAAATATTACATTATTAATAAAATATAATTGAAATATTTATAAAAAATCTAATATTAATACTTACTTTAATATGCGTCTTTGTGTGTATATACTTTATTATACATTTTGGATATATAGATTAAAATTGTTCTATATATATAGAATATATATATATTCATATGAATAAATCGCGAATATTGAAAAGATGATAAGGAAAATTAGTAAAAGGCATCTTTCACGTTTGATAAAAAAGGGAAAAGAAAATTTTGTGGAAAAAGTAATTCGAAAGGAGAAAGATAGTGCTGAAAGGAAAGACACTAATTAAAATAACTCTCACATAATGAATTCAATAACAGAAGTAAATGCTCCACTTGTTTTTGGTTCAGTAGAGAATCATCACAATAAAAAAATCTTAACTGAGGAAATAGAAAGTTCAGTGCATGAAAACAAATATTCCTTGGAAAAAAAGTTAAAAAAATGGTTCATAAAGTATAATATTTCTAGAAAAAGTTTCCAAGCGCTTTTGCAAATATTAAAATCAGAAAATATAAATGTTGCAACTTGTTCTGAAACAATTTTATCAAATAGAGACAGGATTACAATAAGAACAGTACCTCCAAGAGAATATTGGCATTAAGGAAAATTTGAAGAAAATATATTGCATATTAGAACATATTGAAGAAGTTGTTGAATATTGTAGACGGTTTGCCATTATATAAAAGTTCGGGATTAAATCTTTGGCCAATTTTAGGCAAAATAATAATATAAAATAATATAAAACAAGTGAAAATTTTTTTGATTGGTCCATTTGTTAGGTAAAAGCAAGCCAAATAATATTGAAAATTATTTACACGACTTTGTAAATGAAGTTGGAGATTTATTAGAAAATGGCTTTGTAATGTCAAATAAAATCATTCCATTTTCAATTAGAGCCTTTATTTGTGACACACCAGGCGATCGTTCCTTTGTGGTACGGTTGGACATACATCTTAAAATGGATGTAGTAAATGCAAACAAATTGGAAAAAAGGTACAAAATGTTGTAACATACAGTACTCGAAGTGCTGAAATTCTTACTGATGAAGAATTTGCTGCAAGGAAATACCTACCTAATCATAAAAAATATTTTCAAAAAAGAGAAACACCATTAGGAAAAATAAGAATTAAATTGATTTCACAGTTTCCACTAGACTGTATGCACCTGCTAGATTTAGCTATTGCAAGGAAACTGTTGCTTCGATGCATAAACAATAAAACAAATTATAAAATCAGTCAGGAAAATAAACTTCAAATATCTGGCACATTAATTTCATTGTATAAATTTATACCAAAAGAGTATGCCAGAAAACCAAGAAGTTTGGATGAATTATTGAGATGGAAAGCCACCGATTTCCGGCAATTTATTTTATACAAGGGTATATTAACGTTAAAAGATAATGTTCATGATGACTTTTATTATCACTTTTTATTAATACATTCCTTATCGATTATTACTATGCCACAGAAATTTTAAAAATAATATTGATACTATAAAAGAATTAATACAACATTTTGTTCAAAACTTTCCTAATGTATATGGAGAAGAAAGTATTATATACAATGTTCACAATTTACTTCATATCACGGACAGTGTTCACGAATTTGGAATGTTAACGGATTTCTCAGCATATGACTTCGAAAATTATTTATATATTTTAAAAACAAAAATTAAAAAGCCCAATTAGAGGCGGCTCCTCGTATAGGGCTAGGAGGGCTCAGCCCCACCAAGATTATCGTATTTTCAATATTATAAATACCAATAAATAAATTTAAAAATTATTTTTCACATCAATAATATTTTTATAATCATTCATTCAATAAAAATATGTAAAAAGTTTAGTTAATTTTACATCACTCAAGTGTGTATAACCAAAAACACTAGAATATATAAGACGTCCCAAGCTGCTTATAATCGAAAAAATAGCTTTCAGATCATATCCCAACATTGGTGGCTATAGCTTTTTTGCTGATGTTAATGTGATATTAATATCTCAATCCACTGTTATATAGGATAGCATTTATATACTGTTCAACATGAAATTGTTTTTAGCAGCAGAACAAGGCAATACATGGCAATACAACACGATAGAGTGGCGAGCTTTATATTGATACATTGGTGTGTAGTTGTATGTATATTTTCCTTTAACATTACTAACTTTATGTACCCGACATGATGGCTATAGTAGTTTTTGTTGTTCATATTGTATTTACTATTATATGCCGCGCCACGCTATAGTGATTTGATTATTATACAGATCATGGTTGTGTGGTTGTGTGTATAATGTTTTCTTTTAACCATTTCAGTGGCTATTTTTTTGTTAATAAATTTTTGGAATTTTGCTTATAATAGTTGTTTGGTTGGTATAATTTTTTTTACACATCATTCAAAATTCGTACAATTTTGATTGTACTGTATGTGTGTGTATAGCTACATTTAGTTTGGGTATCCCGGTTCGATCTTTGAAGATTGATATAGATTTTAATAGTATGTGTAAATGTACATTTTAATATATATATGTATAGCCAGAGACAACTTAAAACACGTTGTTTTATAAGTTGTCTCTGGTATAGCTATGTATTGTATATTATTACACTGCACTATTTACGTAATTTCTTTTTATTTCTAGGATTCAAGAAGATCAATGAAAATAAAAATTTGTATTATATCATATATTTTACAAGGAAGGTCATGTATGTATAATCACTGTACATGAATGTATATGTACTTAATTTGAATATACGTGTACATATATATTTATGGTGTGTAAATTTATACTATAAAGGAGTATAGTATATGTAAGAATACGTACGTCTTTTGAAATATATGTTATATTTCGTAATATGACAACATCGATATTTTATTTTATATATTGTAAGTGAAATGAAATTTTTGATTTTTTACAATATTTTGTATGTGTGTATGCACAGCACAAACATATGACATGTATGTCTATGTATGTATATGATATTGATGTTAAATAGATACATGGATGGATGGATAAGTTCATTGAACCTTTAAATTGTTTGTAAATAAATTTTATTTCCTTGACGCGATTATATAGATATAATTAATACTGTAAGTGAAATCGATCATTTGAAAGTCGCATATGCACATACATATAAAATATTTAAAAATTTATTAATGAAACTTTATTTGTATATTATACCGAATTTTTAAGTAAATAAAAAAAATTATGAAGAATATGGAAAAATGAAAGCGTTACGATTGACCGCATGCTAAAATCTTTAATAACGAAATCTTGCATTTTCAAATAAATCACTAATCACAAGCTAATTTCACAAAATAAAAAAAATAAATGCACTAATATAGGAAAAAATGCGAAAAAATACACATTTTTCATACAAAATAATTTGTAAGAAAAAAGATAGTAATAATTTTTTTCTGAAGTTTTAATATAAAATTTTGTAAAAGGTAAATGAAACATGAAAATTAATTTTACTAAAACTTATATAAATTTTAAAGGGGTACACAAAAGTTGAATTTAACATTTATCTGAATTTTTTGTATATCTTTGTAAAAGGTGCATAAAATTGAATTTCACTAAATTTTTTACGTACATATTTAGTAAAAGGTAAATAATACTACGAAAAATAGTAAACTTTGAAGTAATTACTCAAATATGCATGAAAATGTATGAAAAATGTGTATTTTTTCGCAATTTGTTGTATATTTGTGCATTTTTTTTTATTTATGCAGTTTCTACACATAAATGTGATATCACTCGAAAGAGGACAAAAAACCCTTTAAATGATATAACAAAACATACATGTCATCCTTCAAGTTTTGAAGTTATACCGTCATCAAAAGAAGTTGAAAAATTGATTTTTAAAAAACACAAAATTTTGACTTTAAGCAAAGATACTATAAATTACTTTAATTGTAATTGTAATTTAAAGTATCTTTGCTTTAAGTCCTTATATCTCAAGAACCGCTAATCCAAACAAAATGAAATAAAATGTGACAAATAGAGCAGGAAGTTATCTCTCAAATGATATATTAACTAATCCCATCCAAGATCCTGATCTAGTGAAATAACAGATTTTGTGAAACTTAACATTTTGGACCAAAAATTTTTTAGGGTAGTTTGCGTCGTTAAGATGAATTTGCACCAACAGAGACATATACCACGTTAAAGAGGACATTCCAAAGTATCATTATCCGATGGTCTCGTTTCAAAATCTGGCGGCACAAATTCGGAAGTTCAGCCAAAAATTAAAATTATATTAAGTACATGCAGCGAAGTATTAATAAATAAAAATTATTTCTTGTGGACTTAAAGTACATATGTAATACATTTAATATATAAATGTTGAAAAGATACATAAGATAAATTTTTCTAAACACATATATCAACATACATACATATATATTTCTAATATATATACTACATATATTACATAATGGTTACATATTATTTGAAAACCACCAATTTATTAGTGGCTCAAGAACTACTATGTGCAATAAAATATATTTGATATATACAGTAATAAATTATATATATATAATTGCATCATTGAAATAAAATGTATTCTAAAAAAATTCAAAGGTTCAAGTTCAATGAACTTATACATATATCTATTTAATAACAAAATGATATACATGTACATATGTATGTGCACACGCATATGCAAAATATTGTAAAAAATCAAAAATTTCATTTCACTTACAATATATAAAATAAAATATCGATGTTGTCATATTACGAAATATAACTTATATTTCAAAAGACGTACGTATTCTTACATATACTATACTCCTTTATAGTATAAATTTACACACCATAAATATATATGTACACGTATATTCAAATTAAGTACATATACATTCATGTACAGTGATTATACATACATGACCTTCCTTGTAAAATATATGATATAATACAAATTTTTATTTTCATTGATCTTCTTGAATCCTAGAAATAAAAAGAAATTACGTAAATAGTGCAGTGTAATAATATACAATACATAGCTATACCAGAGACAACTTATAAAACAACGTGTTTTAAGTTGTCTCTGGCTATACATATATATATTAAAATGTACATTTACACATACTATTAAAATCTATATCAATCTTCAAAGATCGAACCGGGATACCCAAACTAAATGTAGCTATACACACACATACAGTACAATCAAAATTGTACGAATTTTGAATGATGTGTAAAAAAAATTATACCAACCAAACAACTATTATAAGCAAAATTCCAAAAATTTATTAACAAAAAAATAGCCACTGAAATGGTTAAAAGAAAACATTATACACACAACCACACAACCATGATCTGTATAATAATCAAATCACTATAGCGTGGCGCGGCATATAATAGTAAATACAATATGAACAACAAAAACTACTATAGCCATCATGTCGGGTACATAAAGTTAGTAATGTTAAAGGAAAATATACATACAACTACACACCAATGTATCAATATAAAGCTCGCCACTCTATCGTGTTGTATTGCCATGTATTGCCTTGTTCTGCTGCTAAAAACAATTTCATGTTGAACAGTATATAAATGCTATCCTATATTACAGTGGATTGAGATATTAATATCACATTAACATCAGCAAAAAAGCTATAGCCACCAATGTTGGGATATGATCTGAAAGCTATTTTTTCGATTATAAGCAGCTTGGGACGTCTTATATATTCTAGTGTTTTTGGTATAACGAATACATTATTTTTTCATAAAATACGCATAAGAAAAAATCGTTATAACTGCCTGTCTGAATTTTAAAAATATTTATAAACATCGAAGATAATGTAGGGTTTAGCATCATAAACTGTATTATCTTTGTAAATATGTACAACAAAAATGTATGAAAAATAAGTTCGAATAAACCATACATATAATTCTATTTCCGTTTCACTCAGTATTAAATTAATGTATATTTCTACCTCACCCAATACAAATAATAACAATAATTACCATTCAATCAAACATTCAAACTGTCTGAATGTCTATTCATCGGGACTAATTCACTACCAGCCCGGATGAACTCACCATATAACTCTGTGAAAAGAATGAATAATTCGTTTTAATTCATTCTGTTTTGATTTTACAAAAACAATTTATATGTGCTCGATCCGGGCTGTTTTGAATTAGCCCTCTCATATGAATTGTTATTGTATTTCATTTTTGTATTACAGCACAAACAATGATCATAATGTCTATTGTTTGTGAGGTATAGTGAAGTAAATGGTGGTATGTATGTATGTATACTACTTTGCTTATCTTCTATTCCTTCATTTCTTTCTTTTCTTTGATCTATATAAAGATTGACATGTATTATATTTATATATATTATTTACATACAAGCAAAGCAAGTTTATATTGGATTGTATTACCGTATTACTCAGTCAACAGTCTTATGTATTTTTTATTGTTGCGTTAATACAAACACGAAATAATTTATATGAGATGGGGCTAATCGGTTTACAGTCCCATCAGTCCATTATGTTGAATAATGTTGAATATGGTTGAAATTGTTCAAAAGCAAAGTATGAAGTATGAATGATATAGATATATTATACATTATACATATAGCTATGTATATAATATGTATACTTATGTTTTCGTATTAACAAATGCATCCACCAGAGGATGTTTGTTTAAATTTTTGTTCGTTTTATATTTAAAAAAGTCAAAACATCCGTTAAAAATTAAAAACCGTCATATTTAAGTGTTTTTAATAAAAAAAATTGTAATAATTTAAGTATAATTTTAATTCCTTATTTCAAATTCAACTTAACTCCGTTTTTTCCTCTTTTTGATCAAAATAATTTTTAATTAAGAAAAAAGTTTTCAAATTTACAATTTTTACAATTCAAAAATTTTTGCTTTTGAGTTTTAACAGTTTTTTTTTGCATACTGGATAAGACACGAATTTCCTAGAGACTGAAAATCATTTCATTTTGAATAATTACACTTCTCTTGAATTTTGAACTCTGGAATTTTTTTCTCTCATGGAAAAATGAAAATAATGTTTTTTCGTTTATAACGAGAAAAGCCAGTTGAACAATTTTTGTCGTTTTACGATTTTCATAATTGGTTACCAGCGTAAATGGTATGTAAGATTGAAAATGTTTTACGCTGGTTCCATTCGATTGAATAAATGATATCGAATTTAATTTATGATATTATCACAACACAAACGTTCTAGGAGTTTTGTTCATAATTTATCTTTTTATGTTGCAGACCCAAACATCTTAAATTTTAGGTTTTTCGCCAAACATTAAAATTTTGTGCTTCTTACCCGGTCGATTTGAAGAAATATTTCAAATAAGAACTAACCGCCATTTAAAGCGATGATATGTTTTGAAATGTTTTTCCATTTCCGAAATTTTCAAATTTTCTAACGATGAAAATGAAAATAAAAAATTTTCAAGAATATTTAAATGAATCCTATCAGCATTTTGGTATCTAAAAGGGTTTTTGGTACTTTAATAAGTATTAAAATCTAAAATTAAATATAATGGGAGTCTAAAGTCGACTAAATTCCTTTGCAGTTATTTCAATACGCAGAGAAATTATAAATATAATATTGCAAATTTTAGCAAATTTGTTTTTGGTCAAGAGAAAGATCGAAGTGTTGAGTATTTTTTTAAATGAAATGTTAGATTATACAGAAATGATACAAATCCATATTTTTAAGTTTACGAACGTTTGTTAAGTTGTTTTTTTTAAAGATATTTATTATTACTATTGTAAGAATCTTTTCACTTTATTTAAATAAAACACACTACTTGTATATTCTACATTACTTTAATTTATTTTATACAGAATATCGTTACAATAATATTTTATAAATTTAATCTTTTCTATTCGACCGGCAATTACTGACTGTCTGTTCTTTTCTTACATTTTTATTTTCATTTACCTTCAAATTGATATCTATACTATACATAAGTGCATAACACAATACATGATACATAATGCAAGATACATAATACATAATACATAAATCATAATACATCATAATACATAATAATAAAATGTGATATGCAATATATATAGATCCCAATTGATACATACATAATAATAATGATACATAAAGTACAATAATAGGAATAATTAGCAATAACGTTATTTTTGGCTAACAATGATGATACATAAAGTACATAATAAAATACATAATAATAACAGGCAGAAAATACATAATAATAATGACAATCAGCAATAACGTTATTTTGGGTCGTATTATTTCTTAATTTTGCATCTGGAATTTTCCTTTGCATAAGTCTTACAGTTCGGCCCACCTGACTTAGTAATCGCCTCGATTACTGATTACAGTACTTAATAGTGAAATTAAAATCTTAATCTATAAATACGGTTATCAATCTACACACAATTATATGTAATATGTCTATCATAGAAATGAACATATAATTTCCGTAAATAGCCGCCTACTTAATTCTCAATTTTCTTAAAATTTATATAAATAATATCTAATTTTCTGCATGTTTTAGAAAACCTGGAACTTATGTTTCAATCTAGTACATCATTGTCTTGAATTGTTCTGTTACTCATGATGAAGAGTCGATATTCATAACAAATGGTTTCATATTCGCTGGAGAGCAAATTCCCCGATAGGGTATACGTGAAACTTGCATACCATCTAGGTCTTTTACTAAATACCGGTCATTATCTAACACTTTTTGAATTTCATACGGTCCGCGATACTTTGCAAATAATTTTTTGTTAATGCCTGTTGTAGCGGCATTGTTTCTTAGCATGACATAATCACCCTGTTTATATTCATAAGGTCTCTTGTGAGTTTTATCATAATGAAATTTATTATATTCTTGACTCTTACGAATATTTTCTTCAGCTTGTTTCCTAGCACTGTGTAGATTTAACTTTGTATCTTTGTCTAAATTGTTTTGGATAAATTCTGAAACCTTATCATACACTTTTCCTCTTTGGTCCACGCCAAACAACAGTGAACTTGGCGAAAACCCGGTAGTTCTGTTGATAGTATTGTTCAAGGCGAATTCTAACTTTACTAAATGTCTATCCCAATTGACTGTTGTATCATGCTCACATTCTTTGGCAAGCATTGTTGTCAATACACGATTGACCCTCTCGACTTGTCCGTTTGCTTGGGGGGTGGCAGTAGCAATTTTAATGTGAAGAATGTCATTTTCCGACAAAAATTTAGCAAACTCAGTGGAAGTGAAGCCTGATCCTCTATCTGAAACAATCCTTTTAGGTCTACTGTATGAGTCGAAGTAAGATTGTAAACATTTTATTGCTTCGGAACTATCTGTACTTTTCACTGAATATAATTTAACAAACTTCGTAAAGGCATCGATTACTACGAAGATGTGACGTTTCCTTGAACTTGAAAACGCTAAAGGACCATAATGGTCAATATGCAACGTGTCGAAAGGTAAAGATCCTTTGGGTATGCTGTGTAAAGTGCCTTCCTTTTTTCCAGCATGTGGTGAAAAGTACGCACACTTCAAGCAACCTTGATTATATTCCTTAATTTTACGCTTCATATCCGGAAACCAATATGTTTTACTTATATTTTCATAAATCTTATCAACACCAAGATGACACAGAGCTTCATGATGTGCTTGAATGACACGATTTTCCATAAATTGAGGAACATAAAACTTAATTTGGTCTTTAATTTTCTTGTAAATTAAACCATCGACCATTTCATAAAAAGAATTTTCTTGTCTTTCAAGCTCAGAAGCTATTTTTGAAATAATCGGATCTTGACGTTGACTTGCGGCTAAAACGAACTCAAATGAATCTTCCGTAACATGTAGCACATTCATTGATCTACTTAAAGCGTCTACATGATTCATTTTCGAACTATTGCGGTGCTCGATAGAATAATCAAAATCTTGAAGTTCAAGTGCCCAGCGAGCTATTCGAGGATTTACGTGCTTTTTGTTAAGTGTCATTGTTAACGCTTGACAATCAGTGACGATTTTAAATGGTATTCCTAATAAATAAACGCGAAACCTTCTTAATGCGTAAATAATCGAAAGAGTTTCTAACTCGTAACTGTGATAGTTACGTTCAGCTTCAGAAGTACGTTTTGAAAAGTATGATATGGGATGGTATTTGCCATCTTTCTGTTTCTGAAGAAGTATGGAGCCGAACCCTATACTACTCGCATCGCAATGTAGTTGAGTATCAACAAGAGGACTGTATATAGCGAGGACAGGAGGATCTAGAAGTTTCTGCTTAAGAACTTCAAAAGAACGAATTTGATTTTCACCAAAGTTAAATTTGCTGTCCTTGCACGGTTGAAAATTTAGGTGTAAATTTAATAAAAAAATATATGCATATAGGTCCATCCATTTATTTGTATTAATTTCATAACAAATATGTTTATTAAATCTATTATTTAAAATTATCATAATAATAATCAGATATTATAAAATATTTCAAGGTATTAAATTAATAAATTTGGTTATACTTCTACTTTATAACATTCTGGTGTTGTTTTTATACAATTTATGTATAATTTCAATACCTTAATATGATAGTAATGATAATCATTCGTTATATACCATTTTGACTCCGAGAAGGTATGAAACGAATAAATTAAGATTATCCCTGCAATTGATATAATATTTAGCATCATTGTAATAAAAAAAGTGTAAAACTTGGATTTTTTTTTAAATTAATCTGGAATTTAAAAAATCAAAAACATATATTTTTTAACACTTCTTTATTTTAGTTAAAAAAGGAAAATACAATTGTATGTAGCTATAAATAATGACAAAATAACTTAAAACTATATGGCTTATATATACTTGAGAAAGACATATGGTATTGATGATATATGTATAGAAAATTGATTACTATATCCTTGAAAAATTATATTAGTGATACAATTCCTTTTGTGAAAAGTGATACAGTACTTTTTTAAGGATATTGTGATCAATTTTCTGTACTATTTACATAACGTAGTATCAATATCTCACATCTATCTCAGCTAATTATTTAAGTAAAAGATACAATTTATTTGTATTTCTCGATAAAACTGCTTCATATGTTATAAAATCCTTGAAATAGGATAATTTAAATAAACACAAAGAATTTTCATTTCTACATTCAGAAATTTCAAACTGTTGACAAAATTCTTCAAATTGAATGCACTGAAAATTTTGAACAACTATAAAATAATCATTTTTATAATAATATAAATTTAATATCTTATAAATTTCAATTGGAAAATCATTTCGAATATCTTTCTTTACAGCGTATAAGCCTTTACGAAAATGGCACCAATTTTCTAAAAAGGAAACTAAATACAAATTTATTTTTTCATCGAAAGCTTCAATATTTTTTATAATGTTATCATGTTTTTCCAAATCATGCAGTTTAACCAAAGAACATTTTCCGACAATTAATTTTTTTTCGATTTTATTATTTTCCCATACAACCGTGAAGTCTTCTTGATGTCTTTTGGCCAGTGATTTTGTCAAATTTGTAAAATTTTTAATATTATTGCATAAGTTTTTAAAATATTGATGTTTAGATTCATACCTCATGGCAGAAAAATGACTAACTGGTCCAATTTTTGATATAATAGTTGGATAATGTGTAAGTATATGGTGTTTTGGAGTAAGTTTAACTCCAAAATCCTGAATGAGGATATGCAAATGTTTTTCAATTAGTTTCTCTAATTTAGAAAAATTTTCATTTTTAAAATATTTAACAGAAACAAGATTAAAAATGGCTAAAGCGCTTGTTATTATCTCCCACTTTTTTAACAACGTTTGTGAATTTATTAAATCTCCAAATATAAAAGGTATATGAATGAATAAACACCAAGTTTGAGCAGCCGAAAAACTATACACATCCTTATTGATACATGCTGTTGGTATATCCTTACGGAATAAAAATCCAAATGTAAATGAATGAATTCTTTCATTAACTTTTTCGTATGTTACAAATTTCTCCCTTACTAAATAATTTAATAAAGTGGAAATAGCACACGGAATTATTCCCTCTAAAAAATCGTGCATAATATCAACAGAATTATTTTGAAAAATATCATAGGATATAAGTTCATTTAAACATGAAATTTCTTTAACACCTTTGAAATCCGACAAGTATTCCTTAGTAGAACTACGAAGTAAAATTTTATTTTCTAAAAATTGATTTTGAATCTCATTTTTGTGTGTAAAACAAAATCGACAAAAATAATTTGCGTTAAAACTTCCCGAGAAGCCTAATAATAAGTTCGCTCCTAAATTGTCACAAGAAATTCCTATTAAGGCTCCTTTTAAATTAATGTCGTCTATATATACACCAGTAGATTCTAAATTTTTTAAATCGGATAAAAGAGGTTCCAGAATTTGATTATAACTTATTTTATGATTTTTTAAATCGTTCACATTGAACAAAATTACTAAATTTATCATATTTATTTCAGATAAATATTTAATTGGTAGATTTCTGATAGTAAAATATATTGCGCCTATTTTGTGTATAGTTTTTCTACTGCCTATTGGGTTAGTGCATTCAAAATCGTCATAATACAATTGAATTTGAATAACATTATTGTTGTCGGAAAAAATTTTAGTATTTTTATAAACAGAAGCACAACAAAATCCCATCATTCGTTGGTCTGAACACACATGATTTGTTTCAAAATATAATTTTCTAAAATTATCATTCCTGAATAAAGCTTCTATAGTTTTATTTATTGGAATATACTGATAAGTATTTTGAATGCAAATTGTTTTATAAAGTTTATTCTTTCTACAGTATTTTCTGTCATATCTTAAACTAATTGGTATTTCTTTTGGTTGAATGAAAAAATTCGATTTTGTCAACAATTTTTTTCTCTTAAATTTTGAATTATATCGTCTTAACATATTTCTAATATTTACATGAGTTCCCTGAGCCTCTTCATATAAGAGTGAAAAAGGTAAGTTTTCAGCACTTTTTATAATTTCCAAATAATTATTTGAGATATCTAAAATGATATCAGTAATATAATTTGTAAAATAATCAATTTTTGCATCGGCAAGACCGAGATTACTTATATTTTTTAAAAAGTTTTGCATTGATTTCTCTAAAATAGAAAAATTTTCTGTGATGTTATCAATATTCACTTCATTTTCAGTTTCTTCGTTATTAAATTCTTCCCGGCTTGTAACATCACCTGTTTCATTCTGGTGTAAATAAATCTCGTTTATACGCGTTGAATTAGTGCTCGAAAACTTACATTTTAATGCATGTTTTCTTAATCCACTGTATGTATTAAATGTTAATTTACAATTTTCATTTTTGATACATTTTAAACTTAAAAATTTAGATTCAAGTAAACAATGAACTATTTTTAAATGTTTTAACATCTTAGAAAGAACAGGATATTTAATTTTACATATAAAGCAAATAAAATTTTCCATTTTAAAAATAAAAAACAATATTATACATCATTTGAATAGCTTTTTAAACATTCTTCAAATTTGAAATGTAACTCTCTTATAAGAGGTGTAGTTTTAGTACAATTTATTTTGTACAAATAATGTTGCAAAAAAATCCAAAATGTTCTTAAATTAGAATCATATTTAATATTACAAAGAAAATGTACCTTAAAAACTAAATCAACACAATAAAGAAAATCAGGTGAACCATTTAGAGGTACTAAATTTGAATCGATGACAAGAAAATATTGATCTATATTCGATTTATTACTACCGGTTGCAATTATATATGGTGACTTTCCAACTGAATCTTGTAAATACTCCTGATGTGTTAAATTTTTCTGCAAATAGTTTAACAATTTTTATTCACATGCTAAATTTTCTTTTTATGTCATTACCTTTTTGAAAACAACAAGTCTATTTACAGCATCTTCATCTGTCAATCTACTCACTTTTAATTTTCCATTTGGAGCTGGAGGTAAAAGTCTTAATAAATTTAATATTGATAAAGTATGAATATTCCAGTCTAGAAAACAGACAAAAATCAGATATTTTTCTCAAATACAAAATCATAGAAAATTGAATTCTTTATTTTAAAGCATTACCGTTTTCTTTATCAATTTCAGTGTACAAAATCTTTTTACCGGAGTTTCTGATAATAGTAAATATGTACTTCTTATATACATCGTTCCATTGTTCTACAAAGTAGGTTTTACCAAAACTTAGCTCGAAGTCGTAAGATATCTATAACAATGAAATATTAAAATTTATTTAAAATTTTTAAAAATAAAAAAATCAGTTTTATTTTATTGTAATTCTAATACAGTAACCCACCAAATCTGGACAAACGAAATAATATTTAAATGTTGAAAATATATTATTCGATTCTTTTAATATATTTCTTCTATATTGAAGAGTAGATTTTAACTTGATTTTGACGATATCAATTTCTTCCGGCAAGTTACAATTATTTATAATATTAATGTCCTTCAAAATTTCTGTATTTTCAGCTTGTTCGCTTGTATTATTGGTGATAGTGGTTATAGCTTTAGCTTCTATAAATTCTTGTTCTAAATTTCTTTTTCTTTTTCTATCGTTTTTAAGTTTCACTTGTAGAAATCCATTATTTTCCGGATTTATTAAGAAATCTGATGATAAACAAGGAAAAATTTCAGTACAAGAATTAACAACAGCCAGCTGCTCATCTCTTGTGGGTTTGAACCCAAAGTTTTCTTGTATAAATGTTGCTAAATATTTTATAATTAAACGCCTCTCTTTTTCACACAAAACTTTGGTTTCCGTAAAATTTGTTAAAATTTCAAAACCATTTGCTTTTTTTTTAATATATGTTCTTAATGCTTCTGGTGTTGCAATTAAGCTTGGCCCACTAGCAGCATTCATTCTCTTCACTGGTACGCTAGTTATTTCAGAGTTTTTCATTTTTATTTTCAAAAAAAATAATGGATGTGCATAATATTGCAGTAAATAATTAAGAAAACATTGTTCTTCAATTTCTGCATCAACCGAATTTAGAAAACACTGAAAATCTTCTTTTTTGTATTCACAATTTTCAAAGATTGAATTAATAAAATCATTAAAACATAAAACAGGCGGATTGCCATTTTCAATTACGGATGGCAAAGTCTTTTTTATACAAATAATTTTTCTAGTTTCGTCAGGATATTGTACTGTTATATATAATCCCTCATAAAACATTTTCAAATATTATAATATACTTACAGATTTTAATCAATGTTTTTTCAAAATGTTTCACTTTTTACTTTAAATTAGTATTAACTCATTAATAAATTAATAACTTCACTTTTTACTTTAAATTAGTATTAACTCATTAATAAATTAATAACTTCACTTTTTACTTTAAATTAATATAAACTAATTAATTAGAAAATTGATCTCCATTCCGCAACAACTGAGTAACAATTGGGAAAGTTATTAAATTTTTATTAAAAATAGGTTTTTATTCATTCAAAGTGTAAAGCTGATAAATTTACGGAATAAAATCAAAATAAAACAGTTACAATAAGAATCATAATTGCATGAGTGACACGTGCCAACAATTATTTGATAAATTGAATGGTGTAAAAATGACACCATATTGTAGTAAATTCTTAAATTCAAAATTTCTATATGAATAAAAGTGTAAATATGATACCTACAACTTATCACGAGACACCATTCACCTAAAAAGAATAGTTATATTCAAATAAAACAGATATGAATAAAAAATTTGATTCCCCTAATGAGTAGAAATTATCGAAAAAATGTATCAAAATTCTGTTTTAAGCGAGAATTATATGTTTTAAAATATAGTTTCTTACAAAACTACAAACAATATTCCTTCAATTATATCAAAATAAAACATGCTTTGGATAAATAGAATTGATACTTTCATAAGATGTAATATTTATATAAAAAAAAGAGTAAAATAACTTGATAAAATTAAATATATAAAATATTTTAACATTTTACACCTAAATTTTCAACCGTGTGCGTAATAGGTCGTACAATGGTTTGGCATGAATTGCAAAGTCCTTTATGAATTTTCTAAAGTAGGAGCATAAACCTACGAAACTTTGAAGATTATGTATATTAACAGGAAGCGGAAATTCTTTAATTGCTTTGAGATTCTCTTCATTAGGCTGAATTCCTTTAGAATTGATTTTATAGCCTAAGTAAGTTATTTCTTCTTGTAGAAAGAAGCATTTATCAAAACGCAATTCAAGACAGTTTTTTCTGACAATATCAATTACCCGACTAAGCAAATCTATGTGTTCGTCTATCGTTTCCGTTGCTATCAGGATGTCGTCAATGTAACTCAAGACTTTTCCTGTACATAGCACTGGTTTAAAAATTTTCTTCATATACTTTTCAAATATGGCCGGAGCATTTTTGAGACCAAAAGGCATCTTTAAATACTCGAATTGGCCAATAGGTGTAATAAAAGAAGTATAGGGAATAGACTGTTCAGATACTTTTACATGGTGAAATCCTTGCTTTAAGTCAAGTATTGTGAAGTAATTCTTATCTCGCAAACGGTCTAGGTGATCTTCTATTAGAGGTAAAGGAAAATTGTCTTTAATTGTCATTTTATTTAATTCACGATAGTCCACGCATAAACGTATTTCTTTGTTCTTTTTCTGAACAAGTACTATAGGTGAAGTATATGGTGAACTACTTTCACGTATGACATCGCGCTTTAGAAGATCATCTAAAATTTTTTGTAATTCTATTTTGTGAGAATATGGAAGTCTTCTTGGAGTACAGCAGAAAGGTTTATCATTTATCAAACGTATTTCCATTTCAAATTTTATTTCAGGTTCAACAGATTTGTCTTGAAAACAAGCTGAATTTAGAATGTTTGTGACATGCTTGATAAGTTTATAAGGCAAGTTTTTATTTATTTTAAAATTAATTTCTTTTTCAGAATTTACTACATCTATGTTAAATATCTCGTTTAAGACTTCTCTGTACTCTACATTAGAATACGTACCTGTTAATTCATCATCATGAGTAATAGAAGTTTCATTTTCAATTAAATTTTCTTTTATCGTTGTCTGATTTAAATTTTCTTTATTTCCTTCATTTTCAGTTGCAGAATTTCCTTTATCTCTTAGTTCCAGATTTCCTTTGTTCATGAAATTACGACCTAAAATTACAGGATATGACATTGAAAAGTCTTTGACTACAAATAATTCCAAATCAACAATGACCTTTTTATAATGAATTTTACATTTAGAAATACCTACAATCTGTAATATACTACCATTAATTCCATAAAAATTAAATTTATTCTTGTCGACTAATTCTACCGCACACGGTGGTACAAATTTCTGTTGGATGAAACTAGTTGCACTTCCTGTATCTAGAAGTGTTAGTAGACAGCTTTCAAAGTTCAGATTATATTTATAATCTGTAAAACAATACTTAATCATGCTTTCATACCCGTTCGATGATGATGTGACTAATAATACATTTCCTCGTTCGTTCACAGCATTAATGGGCTTCTCCTTACAATCTTGGGCTTTATGATCACGTTTACCACAAGTAAAACAGGATCCTTTTTCCCTCTTTGGAAACGGACATTTATTAAGTAAATGATCAGTTTTATTACAATTATAACACCTAAGCTGGAATTGAAGTTTACTTTTATTTTTATTATTTTGCCCCTTTTCAGATTGATGATTCTGATGTTGCTTTCTACGGTCAAAATTAAAGGAACTGGATTGGTCAGCTTTAATGCAATCGTACTTCTTAAGTGCATGTTTTAATTCACTGATGGTGTTAGCATTGTATAAAATAATCTTGTTGATCGTAGAATCGTTAATACCATTGATGATATATTGAATAAGATCACTTTCCTCGATACTTGCTGCTGCTGCTATTTCCTGCATTGCGAATATGTATCGTTGCCACGACTCATCTGCCTTTCGTTTCCTCTTCCGCAACTCGGAATGGATCTCTGCGCTAGATATTCTATGGTCGAATTCATCAATTAATGCTTGTTTAAGTTCTTCCCATGATTTTACTGAAGTAGTCTTTAAAAACATTTTTGCCGTGCCAGTCAAGAGTCGACGACCATAAACGAAACGAACTCTTTCGGTCCACCCTAGAACATTCGATGATTCTTCAAACTGTTGAATCCATGTCGTTATTTTGTAATTGTCATCACCACTAAAAGGGTTCATTGATTCTTCAATATCTCTAAAATTAAAACTTGGTGTAGCACGCGCAGTTTCATCTTCAGTACATAGCAACGAAAGTTGTCTTTTCAATTCAATAATTTCCTTTTTCTTTTTCAATTTTTCCCTCAATGTTTCTAATTCAATATCTAGACTACCATCGTCCTGTTCAACATTTTGATTTTCACTCTCATTGTCTAACTGTTGTTCGTCAGATGTTGCATCTAAATATTCGTCACAATCTTCAGGAAAATATTTAGACAATGCACTAACATTTAGGTCTTTCACTACCTCTCTTAATCGTACCATTAATTCTGCTTTGTTGCCGGTCGTTTTTTGACCTAACTCACCTAATTTTGTTTTCAAAGCAGCAACTGTGCCGTTCTCGATAAAATTTTGCACTCTTTCTTCCATTTTAGAATTAATTATTACACATTCAGATAATGTTGCGAATATCAAAACGAAAAATAAATATCTTAAAATTTGAAATAATTTAGTTTTTTATTAATTTAAATTAATACGTTTTTGTTTCCAATATGACAAAGCACCAATTGCATAAAACTACCAAAATTAACACGTGCCTTGACATGGAGTTTTGAAACTAAGAACACAATAGTTAACCGTATGAAGCTAAGACCGTATTCCGAATTGAACGGGTTACCCCGGTTCAATCCCACACCTGATTTTTGTAAGAATCTTTTCACTTTATTTAAATAAAACACACTACTTGTATATTCTACATTACTTTAATTTATTTTATACAGAATATCGTTACAATAATATTTTATAAATTTAATCTTTTCTATTCGACCGGCAATTACTGACTGTCTGTTCTTTTCTTACATTTTTATTTTCATTTACCTTCAAATTGATATCTATACTATACATAAGTGCATAACACAATACATGATACATAATGCAAGATACATAATACATAATACATAAATCATAATACATCATAATACATAATAATAAAATGTGATATGCAATATATATAGATCCCAATTGATACATACATAATAATAATGATACATAAAGTACAATAATAGGAATAATTAGCAATAACGTTATTTTTGGCCAACAATGATGATACATAAAGTACATAATAAAATACATAATAATAACAGGCAGAAAATACATAATAATAATGACAATCAGCAATAACGTTATTTTGGGTCGTATTATTTCTTAATTTTGCATCTGGAATTTTCCTTTGCATAAGTCTTACACTATCAAAATATTTTGTTAAGTATTTTTAACGTTTTATTTTTATGAAGTTTGTAAATTTTGAAAGAAGCCCAAAATACATAACTTATTTTCCAAAAAACAATATTCTGGGGAAGTGTATCTTTAATATGGACTAACCCTCTAAAAGCGTTACTTCTTGGATGGAGTGGAAACCCTTGAAATCATTAGCCCCACCATAAATTTTGGTTACGAGCTGCCACTGAGCCCAATAAAATTCCTCAACAACTACATAACAAATTAAAATATGAAAATTTAAAAAAAGAAAATAGTGTCACAGGTTTCAAAAAAGATAACTCCAAACGCATTCATAGTTATATTTCTGATTCATATTCTATTAGCCTGTTAGAACCAGATAATTATTGCTGTATTAGACAGATGAAAAACTGATTGTTGGAAGACGGCTCTTAAAGCTAAGTAATTTCTTTACTGAACCATTTGAATCAGTGCCTTCTCTAGGCATTACTGTTTCGGATGCAACATTTAATGATAAGGATGAAACTTTTAATTTAAATGAATTTGAATGCAAGTTCATGTGTCTACCTTATAATAATTTTTTATTGTTAATTCCTATTCTCCACAACTGTCTCTTCAAACGACATATTAAAAGAAAACATATATCCAATGTTGTCCAAAATATGAGTTCAACTAGTGAAATGAAAGGTCAGACTTTATCACTTGCTAGTGAAACTAACACAATTACTCAAAATATACGTATAAGCGATAATATTCCGCATGGGGAAATAAAAGAAGAAGAAATTAATTATGATAATTATAGTGAAGAAATTCTTCAAAAAGAGCTTATTAGTTTCGCTTTAAAATATTATGGAAAAGTAACATTATCTAGAAAGGTAGTATCGGATGTTATTGTTGATATAGAAAATTGCATTGTAAAACCAATTATCCAATGCCTTCAGATTTTATTAAATAAACATAATCTGAGCAATGAGTTAAAATCCTTACACAACCAAATCAAAACATTTTTCGAGAAAATAAATTCTGAATATAAATTTAAAAAATTATTAATGGATAAAAGTTTGTTTTTTGAACCAGAAGAAATTTTTAATAAATGATTCGCGAACGGTAGAAAGTATTGAAAAATGTACAGCTAAAGGTATTTTGTTACAAATAGAAAAAAATTTTACACAATTTTTAGAACTTCCAAATATTTTTATATCAATGATAGAAAACTATAAAAAATTTCAAAATGAAGAAAATTTTATCAATCTTGTGCAAGGCGCCATATGGAAACAAAAGACCAAAAACTTTAAAGACAAAATAGTAATTCCATATTTATTATATCAAGATGATTTTGAAGTAAACAATCCTCTAGGATCTAAAAGAGGTGTAGATAAGATATCTGCAATTTATGCAAGTTTTCCACTTTTAGATTATGATGAATTTTCCAAACTCGAAAATATTGTTTTATGCTCTTTAACCAAAAGCGAAGATGCAAAATTCGGTTCAGGTCCAAATTTAAATACACTTGTTAGCAAAATGTCAAAGTTAGAAGAGGAGGGTATAAAAATAAATATAAAAAACGAAGTTTTTGAAGTTCATTTGATTCTTGCTGGTGTAACAGGTGATAATTTGAGTTTAAATTCAGTTTTAGGATTCACGAAATGTTTCCAAGCAAACCATTATTGCAGAATTTGTAGAAGTCATAGAAATGATATGAAAAAAGAAATTGAAGAGGATAAAAATAATTTACGAAATAAATTAAACTACAATAAAGATTTGGATAGTTCAAATGTAACAGAAACAGGAATAAAAGAAGCATGTGTATTTAATGCAATTCCAAGTTTCCACGTTTCAGATAATATAACGGTTGATGTCATGCACGATATTTTTGAAGGCATTTGCCACATAGAGATTTCGAAAATTTTAGAATATTTTATTTTTGAAAAACAATATTTTTCGCTTATCAAACTGAACCAAAATAAAAAAAATTTCAAGTACCATGAGCTCGATCGAAGGAATTTATCTGAAAGCATTACAATAGAAAATTTAAAAGTCGAATCGTTCAAAATGAAAGCAAGTGAAATGCAATGTTTTGTTAATGTGCTTCCCCTTTTAATAGGAATGTATGTACCAAGAAATGATAAAGTTTGGAAATTTTTTCTGTTGCTTTTGAAATTGATTGATTTTATCATGAAGCCGTCTTTTAATGTAAGTGATTTGGAAACACTAGTGAATCTTATAAAAAGTCATCATCAGATGTATTTAAAAATATTCAAAGAACCATTGAGTCCAAAACAACACTTCATTATTCATTATCCTACAGTCATTAGAAATTTAGGTCCTGTGCGAAAATTGTGGACAATGAGATTTGAGGCAAAACATCAACAGTTAAAAAAATATGCAGGCGTTATTACTTCAAGGCGAAATATTTTATTGAGTTTGGCTATTAAAATGCAATTTTCTTTTGCATTATATTTAAATCAAAAAAGGGGAATGCTTATTCATGAACATTTTCGCTTGATCAATGGACAATTTGAGCAATTTAGTACTGACAATATTGTTAATTCAGACAAAATAGACAAAAATTCTATTAATCACGTATTTGTTGCGAAGGAAATACAAATTTATAATACTCCATATAAATCAGATGATATTTTAACTATAGAAAAGTATGGGATGTTCTCATTTTTTAAGATTATCAATTTTTTACGCGACGATAAAGCCAATTTTTTCGCTCTTGCAGAAGTAATTAAAATTGAAAAATATGATATTCATTTAGACTGTTATATTATGGAAAAAAACCAGGAAAATAATGTGCTTGAATTACTTGAAGTTGAAAACATTAAATATCCTCCAATTATAATTTTTTTTTTTGAAAACCTAAAAGTTTTAAAACCAAAAAATTCTTTTTGTTAATATAAAACTTATAGTTTGTAGCGTGTAGACAAATATGTATATTAAACTTTAAATAAATAAAAGTACATAATGTTATGGATCTAAAAATAAATATGTAAATACAGAATAAAATGAATAAATACTTAAACATATTATATATTAATTTAGCTTGTGTTTTGAATTTCATATTTCTAATAAGAAAATTTACAACATCCCACCCTGTATACTATATTGCACATCATATGAAACACCCTGTATATACAATTTTTATTTAAATTTTTTATTGAAACAGTGATATCCATTAAATAAATCATTTAAAAAATATTAACAATACATGGTATTGTTTAATTGAAACATTAATCATAATTTGGTAAAGCGTTTAACATAATTATACATTAATATAATACGATGTTAACAAATCAATTATTCTTTTACTAAACTTTATATAAAAATATGTACTGAATTGATTAATATGAAGTAGCTATTTTATTACCATAGATATAATTGAAATGATGAATATATGTAACTGATTCATTTATTTTAAATATTTCTATATTCATTGAAATTAGTTTCAATGCTTTAGTTAAAAGCCTTCGTTGGCTAAAAATCAAAGATTATTTTTGACTGATTTGTTACTTTTTTAAATAAAAACGATACACATATTTTTTCAGTGTATATTTGGTAATTTGGTGATATACATAATTTTGTTTGCAGGATACTAGATAGTAAAATAAGTATAATTATTGTGTTATATATCTACTACCCCATGTAGTACAATATATATTATAAAAAATATGTAGCATGAATATTTTTTGTACTGTATGACTGATTGTCTGGATATTTGTAGTTTTTCAACCTGTGCATGTGTAATATAATTTTGTTTATAGGACTGTAGATGGTCGGGTTTTTGATATTTTATCAATTCACTAACGACACTAACTCTAACCCTATAACGCAATGCTTATATTGTAATGTAACAATAAATAAACCAGAAAACTAGTTTAGTTATGATTATGCATATTATATATTATACACAATACAATATACATCACGATAGCAGACAAGCTTATATAAGATATGTTTTTCAATGATTATACACTGTTTTTTTTGCATCGTTTTGCTATATGCGATGTTTTTTTTTCCTGAAAATTTTTTTTGCTTCTTCTATCTTCGGTCATCATATAATATAAGAATTGAAAAAATTTTGGGTTAGATACGCCCTTCAGATACCCATGAAATTTACAAATAAAAGAAAAAGAGGACTAGTAGAAATAAATAAAAAAAAAAAAACACAGAAAGTAAAGTAACATAATGACAAAAATTTTGATTTGATAAAATAAACAGATAAAAAATATGAAATCATAATTATGTGCGGTAAGTAAATCAGTTGTACTGGTTGTACTGACCTGCCTCACAAAATTGAAATATAAAACATTGATCTGTGAAATACTGACAGAGTAAATGAAATGAACAATATTGCATATTGAAATGTACATAAACCCTTGAACAGTATTATACAGTAAACTGTATACATCTTATGAACAGTCAAAACAACAAAATGTATACAAGGAGAATAGATAATATATAATATATAATTTTTCAGTTTACTTTCCATATACAAAAACAAATCAGAGCCTATTCATTCAATAAATAAGAAGAAGTAAAATTGAGTAGAAAGAAAAGAAATAGGTTGGAATTGTTTGCGTTGTTGCTGTTGGTATAATTTCTGTATACCACCACGAGTACGATCTTCAGCTCAGCTTGAAGAATAGATCACAAAAACATGCAAACTCATAATTTTGTTTGTAGTGAATAGAAATTTCAATGTAGTTGTTTTGATTTCGATTTTTTCTTTGAGTAAACGCCAGCCTTAATGATAAGGATGAAACTTTTAATTTAAATGAATTTGAATGCAAGTTCATGTGTCTACCTTATAATAATTTTTTATTGTTAATTCCTATTCTCCACAACTGTTTGTAAATGTATGTAAAAATTGTTCATAAATTGAAAAGATGTTTACATTTTAGACTTTTGAACTCGTATTCGATCTTCAATATATTTTACAGAAAATGTCATCTCCTTCAATTTTTGATAAACATTCAAAAAGACAAATATTACAGGAAAATTATACTCCTACTAAAGTTATAAAATGCAATGCAGAGATAGGACATAACATACTCTCACCTTGTAAGCTAAAACTTAAAGCAAAACAAAAAAACCTATGGTAACAATACATTTTTTAATTCCAGCATATCCCAACAACATTTTACATTTTCCCGATTTATTTATACATACGTATATGTATTATACTTTTAAAATTACATATAATTTCAAATTCGATTGAAAAGAATTTGTAATGTAAATTCTAAATTATTTCATTTCAATTGAAATTTGAAATATTAGATGTAATGTAATGTAAATTCTAAATTATTTCATTTCAATTGAAATTTGAAATATCAGCAACAAAATATAAATGCAAGGTGCAATGATTTTTATATATTATATATATCACACCATAAACATTATAAATAATGTATGTATGTAATGTATATACATTACAAATAATTTTGCAGCAAAATATCAACATAAAAAAAGAAAAAAAAAAAAGAATAAAGAAATGGCAACTAACAAAATAATCCATACAATCATACAAATTCATATTTATATCAACATCTAATATTGTCCATCGACCAGCATATAGCATATAACAAGCTATGTATATAAATATCTTTATCTCTTTATAAAGACTACATAATGTCACTAACAATCAACATACTTTATGTTTATTGTTTGTGATAATGTGCACAATTTATATATTATATATTATGTCGTCTTTTCCACCACCTAGGAATGAAAAAATATTCAACAATTTATTTTGTCTCAAAACCAATAATAATTTTCGTGGTGAAACTTCGCTTATGTGGGTGCGAGAGTGATTTGATACAAAACGAAAAGCGTTCCAATTAAAATACACTGCGTAAACTATCTATGTCTTTATTAATCAATGGTAATGTTGTTACTTTAATGTTATATATACAATTGCACAGTACCCGACGTTAAATAAGACTAACTGATATGATATTTGATAATAATTTTTGTGTGAGAAATTTTACAGCATTTTAGTCGTTTGCTTCTATATAATCTAGATGATATTTGATATACTACTCAAGAGAATTTGTTTGAAAAAAAAAATTGATATTTTAAAAAATTTTAGTAATTAATATTATTTTCAACCCAATGTATAAATTATATTCTACATCTTTTTCTATAAATTACATTCTTTCAACGAAATAAGATGTAGAATATAATTTTGTGAAGCCGACTATAACTTATATTTCATATTATTTATACTATTTTGTACACTGTGTGTTCTAAGTATGATATTCAAAATTTTAATGGTATTAAAAACTTTTTAAAAATTTTGAATTTTTTTAGGTATGGGGGTAATTTATTATCTTAAATTTTAGCCATTAAACGATGTGAAATATTCTAAACTTTTTTTTTTAATGTTTTACGTTTTTAACCGTTCAACGTTCAGGTCATATTTAAAATTCTTTAAAAACCAGATGAAATACCCTATTACATATTTGCATTTTTATTTTGTATGTTTGAATAATTTTTTTTATACATGGTAGAGGGTTCATCAGTAAATATTTGCATGCAAGTTCAAAAATTATTTACATAATATGTATAATATAAAATTATTTTAAATTAAGTTATTGTTTTTCAAAAATTATATTTGGTTTTTTTTACGCGTATTTTTATTGCATAACAAAAATTAATAAGAATATTCGAATCTTTTAATTCTATCTTTTTGAATATTCGAAATGACTGCAATATTGAAAAAAAAATTATCTCCTACGGGGGAACCCTCATTAAAAAGAAACGCGTCTATCAAGTTCTACCTCTTGGGTGGCGTTGAATAGAACATACAGGGTGTCCTGAGTTCGGGTGCAGGCATTTTGCAAGCAAATATTTTATTCAATTATAAAATATATTATAAAAGCAAATACTGATTGATTATCTTTCCAATGAATGCAAAATAATTCGAAACGACCAAGAATTTCGTGAATTATGACCACAAATAGGAAAAAAGATTACGATTTTTTTCGTTTCTCAGCAAGCCCTATCGACTGGAAAAATGCCTGCATCCGAACTTAGGACAGCCTGTATACATAAACAAGAAGGGCGCAAAATTTCAAAAGTGCGCCGGGCGCCAAAATTTCTAGGACCGTCCCTGATTATCATTCACAATGAATGCTCTTACTCCCATAAACAATTCATTTAAATTTGAAAAATCAATAATGGCTTATGTTTATTTAAATTAACACACAACCATATCTGTATATCTACATCTCTTATTTGTTTCATTTAAATTTGAAAAATCAATAATGGCGTATGTTTATTTAAATTACCACACAACTACATCATCAATCTTTTTATTTTTTATTATTGGTTAATTATAACTTTCCCCATTTTTACCATTAGCAATTGCCATTGGCAAAATATGCTCTTACACTCATATATAATTCAGCAGTAAAGAAATGATCGTAATAAAGAGAAACATAGCAGTCAAACAGCCGTATAAAAATAATATAAAAATATGATATATAATCTACATCTCTATATATTCATTTAAATTTGAAAAATCAATAATGGCGTATGTTTCACTAAATTAACACACAACCACATTATCCATCTTTTTATTTTTTCTTATTGGCTAATTATAACTTTTCCCTTTTTACCATTAGCAAATGCCATTGTCAATGTGTGCTATTACTATCATATACAATTCAGCAATGAAGAAATAATCGATATAAAAAGAAACATAGCAGTCAAACAGCCGTATAAAAATTATATAAATACATATATATACAGACTATATTTATATAATGTAAAATTAAATCTATAATGGCGTATGAATAATCAAATTAACACACACCCACATCTTGAATATAATGATTGTAATTGTACCGGCTTTTAAATAAAAGATTTTATTTTAAAATATTAGAATTTTATTACGAATATGTAAATTTATGTCCGAACAGTTAGCCAACAGAAAAAAGAAGAAAATATAAAATAATAAATTTAATTAGCTACCTACTTAAAAATATTATTTTAATAAAGAGAGAAGAGAGATGAGCAAAGGTTAATAATGGTATATAATACTTAATAATATTATATACGTTGATTCATGATATTTTTTATCGTCTATCATGATGATGAGAAATGATGCTATGTAACAATTTATATGACTAATTATAATTATGATTAATAATATGACTACCTGTTTGCTCGTAATGATTATATTCATCACTTATCATAATATAGATAAGTATATATATATATATATATATATATATAAGTGAATATGCAAGTACATTATGCGAAATTAAATGCAATTGCATGTGTCGCCACATCACTCTCCCCTTTACAAAATTTTACTTAAGGAAAATTAATCTTAATTAATTAATAAAAATTATATGTAAAATATATTGTGTTTATCTTATTAATATTTATTTTTGTTTAAATACATATTTTAATTTAATTCGTTAATTACATTTAAATATAATATTATGTTTTGGTCTAGTTTCTTTGTAATCAAAAATATCTGGATTAAGAAGAAAAGCTGGCTTAAGCCTATCTAATGATACTATTTCTGTTTTATTTTCAATTTGTATTTTAAAATTTTTGTCGTTTTTCTCTAAAACTTTGTACGGTCCCGAATAAGGAAAGTTAAGGCTTCCTTTATATATAGCTTCCTTTACAAACACATGTGTACATGATTGTAAATTCTGTGGAATGAAAATAGTTTTTTGTTTTCGTGTTCTTTTACATTTAGGTTTAATTTTTGCTATAGATTGTTGCAATTCCTTTGCTGAAGAGATGGTTAGTTTTAAATCTGGTGATGAGTCGGTTGTTACTAGCTCACCGGGTAGACGTAACGATTGACCAAATAAAAGTTGAGCTGGTGCTACTTCTAGGTCTTGTATCAGAGCTGATCGTATACCTAAAAGTATCCACGGAAGATGCTGATACCATCTTTTAGGTTCATCGGTAGTTCGGATTGCTGCTTTTAATTGACGATGAAATCTTTCTATGCAGCCATTTGACTGAGGGTGATATGTGGTGGTTCGAATTCTATGATGTCCCAAAATGGTACCTAATTCTTTGAAGAGTAAAGACTCAAATTGAGTACCTTGATCAGTAGTTATGGTTCTTGGTACTCCGTACAAAGCGATCCAGTAACGTACGAGGGCATTGACGACGGTTTCAGAGTTAATATTTCTTAATGGTATAGCCTCAGGCCAATGAGAAAATCTATCTTTAATTGTTAGTATATAAGTATAACCCTTTGAAGGAGGTAATGGTCCTACTAAATCAATGTGAATGTGTTCAAATCGTTTTAATGGGACTTCAAAAGATCCGTGTGGCGATACAGTGTGACGTACTATTTTACTTTTTTGACAAAGTATGCAAGACCTAGCCCACTGAGTAATGTCTACGTTCATTTTAGGCCAGAAATATTTAGAGGTTATGAGCTTTCTAGTTGCCCTGATACCAGGATGTGATAAGTTGTGTAATATGTCAAAAAGTGAACGTCGTAAACTCTCTGGTACATACGGTCTTTGAATATTAGTGGTGATTTCACACCAAATCTCTACTTCTTCCAAAGGCACAAAAATTTTTTTAAGTGTAAAACTGTATTTATTATTGTTAGACAAAATATTCTTAAGTTCATCATCATTTATTTGTTCTGCTGATAATGATTTTAGATCTAACTTTGTGAATTGGTCAATTGTTTCGACGTGAGATCTAGACAATGTATCAGCGACTATATTATTTCTGCCCTTGACGTGACGTATATCGTTGGTAAATTGTGAAATAAATTCAAGGTGATTAGTTTGGCGGGGAGATTTTTCTGTTTTGGAGAAAAGTGCTTTTGTTAATGGCTTATGATCTGTGTAGATCGTGAAATTTTTACCTTCGACATAATACCTGAATTTTTTGACAGCTAAATATGCTGCTAATAATTCCCTGTCGAAAGTAGAATATTTTTTTTCTGCCGGTTGCAGTCTCTTTGAGAAAAAACTAACAGGATTCCAGTTTTTGGAATCAAATTGTTGTAAGACCGCACCTACAGCGTCTGTAGATGCATCAACCCAAATACTTATTTTTGCTTTAGGATCAGGATGTACAAGTAAGGTTTGTTTTTGTAAATTGATTTTAATTTTATTGAAAGCGTCTTCATGGACGGGTAACCACTCGAAATCTGATTTTGTTTTCTTTTTTGAACCTTTTTTTAATAAATCATATAAGGGTGCAGCGAGTGCAGAGATATTAGGAATAAATCGATGGTAAAAGTTGACCATTCCTAGAAAACGCTGAAGACTCTTAAATGAAATGGGCGTTGGCATTTCTGCAATAGATTGTACTCTACTAGGTGAAGGTCGAATTCCATTTTTTGAAATATTATGGGCAAGGAATTCTATTTCTTCGACACCGAAAATACATTTTGAAGGGTTAATATTAATCCCATATTTAAGTAATCTAGAAAATAAAAGATGTAGGTGTTCTTTGTGTTCCTGTACTGATTTACTACCAATTAAAATATCGTCTAAATAAGCAAAAGTAAAGTTTAAACCTTCCAATATTTCATTAATGAAGCGCTGGAACGTCTGAGCTCCATTCTTAACTCCGAAAGGCATCCGCGTGAATTCAAATAATCCAAAAGGTGTTGTCACAGCAGTTTTGTAAATATCTTCAGGTGCGACTGGAATCTGGTGATAAGCTCTAACAAGGTCGATTTTAGAAAATATTTGACAATCATGTAAATTAATGTTGAAATCGCTTATATTAGGCAAGGGATATTTGTCGAAAATCGTAACAGCGTTAAGTTGACGATAGTCGCCACACGTTCTCCAACTAGATGAATCTTTTTTAGGGACCATATGTAGTGGTGAGGCTACTGATGATGAAGAGGGTCTACAGATGCCCAACTTCATCATAGATTCGAATTCTTCTTTAGCTAACTGAAACTTTTCTGGGTTAAGTCTACGAGGGCGAGATGATGGAAGAGCTCCCTGAGTAATTATTCTGTGAACTACGTTATGATTAACCTCAGAATTATAATCTGGTGGTGCTTTAAGAGCAGGGTAATTATCAAGAATGGATCCAAATTCGTCTTGAAAAGATAATAACTTGGGTGAAGTGCAGTTGGTAAGACGAGAAATACAGCTCACAGTTAGTGATGTAGTTTTGTCAATTAACTTTCTATCACGAAGATTAATTACTAAATTAAATTTGTAAAGGAAATCTGCTCCTAATATAGCGTGGTCAATGGCTGCTACAATAAAAGTATGGTCAAAACAACGGCGTAGGCTGAGATCTACTGTAAGTCGTTTGAGACCAAAAGTGGTTATAGAAGACCCATTTGCTGAAATAAGATTATAATTTGATTTGTAATTATATCCTGGAAATTTGCTTTTAGGGATTATGGAAACTTCTGCACCAGTATCTACTAAAAATTCTAAATTTGATGATCTATCGAAAATGAATAGGCGGCGAGAGACTTTTTCTACTTGCGATGCCGCTGTCGAAGTAGCTATGCTTAGTTTTTTGGCTTTTCAGCAGAATTTTTAGAGCAAGGCTGAATACATTTTTTTGCTTGATTGCCAAAGCGTCTGTGATACCAACACTCTTTTTCATGGGTTTTATGTTTTGATTGCGACCTTGAAGAATAAGATCGATTTCTGTTATGATATTTTTGCTGTGATCTACTTTGTCTTCCTTCGAATTTATTGAACCTATGAGACAAACTTTCTACCATTTGTGCAATATTGTTAATACTTTCTTTAAGCGGTTGGTTGTTAATACTTTCTTTAACAGCTGAAATTTGAGCTGAAGGTGCAGAATCATAAATTTTGTCTGCAATATCAAAAATTTGTTCAAGTTTGTGAGTGCTTTCAATAGCTATAACACACGCTTGGATTGAAGGAGGAAGTTTATTTATCCAGAGCTTCTTGAGAAGTGAAGTGTTAACTAAAGAGTTATCTCCTGCAAGAGATTCCATGTGCCGGTACAATTCTGATGGCTTATAATCGCCAAGTTGTATGCGATGCAGTAATACATCTAATCTTTTTTCTTCGGAATCTCGACTGCGATTTACAAGGATATATTTTAAATTTTCATATTTATCATTAGACGGAGGGTTAAGTAGTACATCGGCTACCAATTCCATGGTTTCTGGTGTCAGAGAAGCTACTAAATGGTCATATTTTGTAGCTGAAGAGGTTATTCTTTTAACTCGAAAAAGTGATTCGACTTGAAGAAACCACAAGTCAGGACGATTATTCCAGAAAGGTGGAATTTTAACAGAAACGATTTGATCCACTAAAGGTTCGGTTTGAGAATCAGTAGCTTTGTGCGCTAAAGTATCAGATGTTATGCTAGCATTTTCATCTTTTGTTTCAGACATGATAAAATTTTTCAAAAGAAAACGCGAAAAAAAAAAGAAAGGAATTGCAAGAATTTATAACACGCTTATATAATGTTTAACACACGAGAAAGAATCTTTACTAACTCGAGAATTTAATTATACCGAATGGCAAAAAAAAAAAAATTTTTATACATAAATTAATATTATTCACTGATTTTTTGTACTCACTGTGTTTTATTACCAATTCGTGCACACTGTGTTTGTAAATGTAGTATATATGTATAGTGTGATATATGTAAATGTAGTATGTGTGATGTATGTATATATAAACGTTATGACCAAATCCAGATATTTTATTTCAGTTATTTTTAATATTTTTGATATATCTAAAAGAAGGAAAATTATAATCGATATTTATAAATGTATTATAATGAAATAAAAATTTATTAATTAATTGAAATATAATATAATGTGTATATATTCTTGCTGAATGCTTTGTTTGTGATACTGCACATGTTGAAAATCATCCGTCGAAATCCTGCGTTTTTGTGATCATCCGTAAATTCTGCTTCGAAAATAGTGGATAACTTTCTTCAATTTATTTGGAGAAATCCTTATTTAGTGTTGATGTCCTTTTTTTTAAAGTTTGTAACCCTTGTACATATGGTGTGTATATGTTCCAGTTTATTTTAAATGTGATATATGTATTGTAATTTTATTTTAAATGAAATGTGTGTGAATTTGTTTTAAATATTTGACTTTTTGTTTTGATTTTATAATAAATTAAAGTTTTTAAATATTATTGATTTATTTAAACTTTTGCATGAACTTATTTTAATTGGTTTTCTTTAAAAACACATGGTTGCACTTTTTCTTTTTATTGTATTATAAAAGAATAATTAAAAGTGATAATTATTAAAATCACACACACTTTAAATGTTTTTTTTTTTTTTAATAAATTTATTTAATTTAAATGTAGATTTATTAAATTTAAACGTTCGGGGTCACCATTTGTACCGGCTTTTAAATAAAAGATTTTATTTTAAAATATTAGAATTTTATTACGAATATGTAAATTTATGTCCGAACAGTTAGCCAACAGAAAAAAGAAGAAAATATAAAATAATAAATTTAATTAGCTACCTACTTAAAAATATTATTTTAATAAAGAGAGAAGAGAGATGAGCAAAGGTTAATAATGGTATATAATACTTAATAATATTATATACGTTGATTCATGATATTTTTTATCGTCTATCATGATGATGAGAAATGATGCTATGTAACAATTTATATGACTAATTATAATTATGATTAATAATATGACTACCTGTTTGCTCGTAATGATTATATTCATCACTTATCATAATATAGATAAGTATATATATATATATATATATATATATAAGTGAATATGCAAGTACATTATGCGAAATTAAATGCAATTGCATGTGTCGCCACAGTAATGAATAATAATTTTATATTGTATTTGCTCGTTCACCAATTACCATTGTCAATGTATGCCCAAACTCACAAATACATTACTGCAATAAAGAAACCTAGCAGCGTAATGAGAAGTACTTCTTTTTGGAATCGATTCTAGAATTAGTTCTCATTTCATTCGTACTCATTCCATGCAAAAGTTTTCTTAAATTCTAGAAAAGTTATTCCGTAATGCATTCCAGTTTTCGCCAAAGTAATGCGGCTGTTACGTTAAAAACGTAAACTACTTCTCTTCTGCATTACATTTTCTTAAAAAGAATGAACGCGTCGCGTCATTAACTATGAATTAATGAATCACGTAAATGGATAACATATGTGCAATACCAGTTTTCAGATACTGAAAACTGTGAACATGTTTCTTCATGTGCATAATAGAAATTTTTTTGGAATAATTATCATTTTCATTTTAAAGTGTGATTTTGACCTCGACGCATTTGTTTTTAATATTAGTTTTCAGTTAAAAATTGTTTAAAGTGTTAAAGAGTTTATAATAATATTATATAATTTTTGTGGGTTCTTTGTTATTAATAAATTTGAAAGGTAAGTTGCTAAAATTATCAAATCACTCTCGCACCCACATAAGCGAAGTTTCACCACGAAAATTATTATTGGTTTTGAGACAAAATAAATTGTTGAATATTTTTTCATTCCTAGGTGGTGGAAAAGACGACATAATATATAATATATAAATTGTGCACATTATCACAAACAATAAACATAAAGTATGTTGATTGTTAGTGACATTATGTAGTCTTTATAAAGAGATAAAGATCTTTATATACATAGCTTGTTATATGCTATATGCTGGTCGACGGACAATATTAGATGTTGATATAAATATGAATTTGTATGATTGCATGGATTATTTTGTTAGTTGCCATTTCTTTATTCTTTTTTTTTTCTTTTTTTATGTTGATATTTTGCTGCAAAATTATTTGTAATGTATATACATTACATACATACATTATTTATAATGTTTATGGTGTGATATATATATATAAAAATCATTGCACCTTGCATTTATATTTTGTTGCTGGTTTTTGAAACTGAACGATTTTTATGATAATATCTGCTTTCAATATTTTAACTGGAGATAAATTTGTAAACAACAACAACATTTCAATATTATAATAATGACATATATGTATATTTTATCAAATTTATGTACATATTTGTATACCATCAATCAGCAAAAATACAATTTATTATAAATGTTAGAATTTTTAATTTTGGCTGAACTTCCGAATTGTAACCACCAAATTTTGAAATTTATTAAAATTTATTGAAAATTATTATAATAAAATGTATGAAATGAACCAGCAACAAAATATAAATGCAAGGTGCAATGATTTTTATATATTATATATATCACACCATAAACATTATAAATAATGTATGTATGTAATGTATATACATTACAAATAATTTTGCAGCAAAATATCAACATAAAAAAAGAAAAAAAAAAGAATAAAGAAATGGCAACTAACAAAATAATCCATACAATCATACAAATTCATATTTATATCAACATCTAATATTGTCCATCGACCAGCATATAGCATATAACAAGCTATGTATATAAATATCTTTATCTCTTTATAAAGACTACATAATGTCACTAACAATCAACATACTTTATGTTTATTGTTTGTGATAATGTGCACAATTTATATATTATATATTATGTCGTCTTTTCCACCACCTAGGAATGAAAAAATATTCAACAATTTATTTTGTCTCAAAACCAATAATAATTTTCGTGGTGAAACTTCGCTTATGTGGGCGCGAGAGTGATTTGATACAAAACGAAAAGCGTTCCAATTAAAATACACTGCGAAGACTATCTATGTCTTTATTAATCAATGGTAATGTTGTTACTTTAATGTTATATATACAATTGCACAGTACCCGACGTTAAATAAGACTAACTGATATGATATTTGATAATAATTTTTGTGTGAGAAATTTTACAGCATTTTAGTCGTTTGCTTCTATATAATCTAGATGATATTTGATATACTACTCAAGAGAATTTGTTTGAAAAAAAAAATTGATATTTTAAAAAATTTTAGTAATTAATATTATTTTCAACCCAATGTATAAATTATATTCTACATCTTTTTCTATAAATTACATTCTTTCAACGAAATAAGATGTAGAATATAATTTTGTGAAGCCGACTATAACTTATGTTTCATATTATTTATACTATTTTGTACACTGTGTGTTCTAAGTATGATATTCAAAATTTTAATGGTATTAAAAACTTTTTAAAAATTTTGAATTTTTTTAGGTATGGGGGTAATTTATTATCTTAAATTTTAGCCATTAAACGATGTGAAATATTCTAAACTTTTTTTTTTAATGTTTTACGTTTTTAACCGTTCAACCCCAAGTAACATTTTTAAGCCAGCTAGTTTTATATAGGTTTTATTAATGTTTTATGAGAGCAGTAGACATGTCCAGTAGATTTATAAAGGTGTTTACTAGTACTCATTGGCCTTAGAGAGCAAAGAGTTTTATTTTTAGTTTTAAAGATTACTTCTGGAATTAATGATAAAACCATTTTTCCTTTAAAGCTTTTTAATCTTGAACAAGTTTTATTATTGTCTGGAGATTTGCTATGTCAAAATGTTTTGGTTTTAAGTTTTCTGTTTGCTTTTGATTAGTTTTATAAAGTTCCTGCATGACTTAATAAATAAATTTCATCAAGCTGCGTCAAAACTAACATCACATTCCTATAAAAGTTTTATCATTAAGTCGGGAAAAACGCTTTAAATCTTTGTTTGGGGAGTATTTTATACAAGACTTTTCAATTTTACATGTGGCTCTTATAAAACGAAAACCAAGGATGTTTTAAAAATATTATAACCAATTCTGTATTAAAACTTTTTAAAAACTGTGAGGTTTTGTTTATAGCCATATATAGACACTTCCCTTTAGCACTTGTGAAATGCTTGGACAAAACAAAAAAATTTTATTCAATAACCTATAGTATATTCCAAAATACATTTCATCATTTTAAAGATTGTTACATAATATATGTTTTAAAAATGTCAGATTTTTTTAAAAATTGGAAAAACATTAAAAACAGTGGTCATTTTAAACGTCAAGCTAAAAAAAAAATATCTTAAAATCCTGAATACAGAAGTTTTACCAAGTAATAAGCAGATAGCTTAATGTAGTCTTAATACTCTACAAATTGTTGGTGGTGTTGGCATATACACTTGTACAAGAGCAAACGATCTTTCAATATCCTCTAGTGCCTTCAGTTGAGTTTTTGCTAGTACAATTTTTGTCATGACACAATCCGAAGAATTGCGTGGTATCAATATTTGTATGTTAAATAGAATCACCTTGTATTTAAATACATGAAACTGTTTAAATAACTGCGAACTAGACATAAGAACATGGCATAAAACTCAATGCATTTAAAAAAGCATTATATAAAACTAAATACTCTCGTATGTGACAAAATGATTTTGAGCAAGCAGTATGTGAGTCTCGATGTATTTATTAAAGGTTTAAATCAAATAAAAAGGTTTTATCCAATATCCACCATTTTCAGATTTTCGAGCTGCAAACATATGAAAATATTAATTCAAATTTTTCCTGTTTTCTACAATTCTATACTTTCCAAGGATTAATGAAATAAATATTGACTATATATCAAGACTATAAATCAATTTTTATATCTTTAACAACTCAAAAAGAATTAAATGAAATTTTGACTTTTTAAAAATATTTTTCCGTTTTTCTAATTTTTTATTAATTTTTCATTATTTTTGAGGCCCTTTAGTTTTTTGGGCTTATTATGTAAGATTTCAACAGTAAAGTGGCTGTAGCATTAAAATTTTACGTTTGAATAATGATAATTTTACATTTATATGTAATGTCTATTCATATAAAAGTTAAAATATTAAAAAAATAAACAAATATTATCGTGTTAGGCATAGTCATTGTTATAGGCACTTCTAGTTTTATTAATAAAAGAATTTAATCCATATTCTTTATATTAAATTCTTTTTTTCTATTAGTAATGTAATTTTAAAGCAAATTTATCTAGAATTAGGCATATTTGGTACTTATTAATCTTAATAAGGCAATTTAAATATAGTTTTATTGTATATTGCAAGAGTATATCACAACTAATATAAAACAACACAATTGTGCTTTTAGGTTCTATCAATGGTTTTAGGGTGCTCTACGAAAACTCCACACAACTGGACAAGATAAAACTAAGGAGTTTCAAGACAGTTTGTAAAACTGGCTCTCACAACCCCTTGTAGATAGGCCTTTTCAACTTTATAAAGGTTATAAAAAAGTTTTATGACTATTTCCTCAATCTAACAGCTTTGAGACGGTCTTGAAAAATTGGTTTGATTTATGCCCTGTATGCCATTATAAAATTAAAATTGTTACTTGGGACGTTCAGGTCATATTTAAAATTCTTTAAAAACCAGATGAAATACCCTATTACATATTTGCATTTTTATTTTGTATGTTTGAATAATTTTTTTTATACATGGTAGAGGGTTCATCAGTAAATATTTGCATGCAAGTTCAAAAATTATTTACATAATATGTATAATATAAAATTATTTTAAATTAAGTTATTGTTTTTCAAAAATTATATTTGGTTTTTTTTACGCGTATTTTTATTGCATAACAAAAATTAATAAGTTTTTCTTTTTGAATATTCGAAATGACTGCAATATTGAAAAAAAAAATTATCTCCTACGGGGGAACCCTCATTAAAAAGAAACGCGTCTATCAAGTTCTACCTCTTGGGTGGCGTTGAAAAGAACATACAGGGTGTCCTGAGTTCGGGTGCAGGCATTTTGCCAGCAAATATTTTATTCAATTATAAAATATATTATAAAAGCAAATACTGATTGATTATCTTTTCAATGAATGCAAAATAATTCGAAACGACCAAGAATTTCGTGAATTATGACCACAAATAGGAAACAAGATTACGATTTTTTTCGTTTCTCAGCAAGCCCTATCGACTGGAAAAATGCCTGCATCCGAACTTAGGACAGCCTGTATACGTAAACAAGAAGGGCGCAAAATTTCAAAAGTGCGCCGGGCGCCAAAATTTCTAGGACCGTCCCTGATTACCATTGTCAATGAATGCTCTTACTCCCATATACAATTCATATAAATTTGAAAAATCAATAATGGCGTATGTTTATTTAAATTAACACACAACCATATCTGTATATCTACATCTCTTATTTGTTTCATTTAAATTTGAAAAATCAATAATGGCGTATGTTTATTTAAATTACCACACAACTACATCATCAATCTTTTTATTTTTTATTATTGGTTAATTATAACTTTCCCCATTTTTACCATTAGCAATTGCCATTGGCAAAATATGCTCTTACACTTATATATAATTCAGCAGTAAAGAAATGATCGTAATAAAGAGAAACATAGCAGTCAAACAGCCGTATAAAAATAATATAAAAATATGACATATATCTACATCTCTATATATTCATTTAAATTTGAAAAATCAATAATGGCGTATGTTTCACTAAATTAACACACAACCACATTATCCATCTTTTTATTTTTTCTTATTGGCTAATTATAACTTTTCCCTTTTTACCATTCGCAAATGCCATTGACAATGTGTGCTTTTACTATCATATACAATTCAGCAATGAAGAAATAATCGATATAAAAAGAAACATAGCAGTCAAACAGCCGTATAAAAATTATATAAATACATATATATACAGACTATATTTATATAATGTAAAATTAAATCTATAATGGCGTATGAATAATCAAATTAACACACACCCACATCTTGAATATAATGATTGTAATGAATAATAATTTTATATTGTATTTGCTCGTTCACCAATTACCATTGTCAATGTATGCCCAAACTCACAAATACATTACTGCAATAAAGAAACCTAGCAGCGTAATGAGAAGTACTTCTTTTTGGAATCGATTCTAGAATTAGTTCTCATTTCATTCGTACTCATTCCATGCAAAAGTTTTCTTAAATTCTAGAAAAGTTATTCCGTAATGCATTCCAGTTTTCGCCAAAGTAATGCGGCTGTTACGTTAAAAACGTAAACTACTTCTCTTCTGCATTACATTTTCTTAAAAAGAATGAACGCGTCGCGTCATTAACTATGAATTAATGAATCACGTAAATGGATAACATATGTGCAATACCAGTTTTCAGATACTGAAAACTGTGAACATGTTTCTTCATGTGCATAATAGAAATTTTTTTGGAATAATTATCATTTTCATTTTAAAGTGTGATTTTGACCTCGACGCATTTGTTTTTAATATTAGTTTTCAGTTAAAAATTGTTTAAAGTGTTAAAGAGTTTATAATAATATTATATAATTTTTGTGGGTTCTTTGTTATTAATAAATTTGAAAGGTAAGTTGCTAAAATATTCTTTGAATTTATATATGTATATATAATAAATATGTATATAATAATAAAGTTGCTAATTTTTCTAAATTTTATAAATGCATGATTCTCACTCTTTTTCCTTTTTTTGCAAATCATTGAAATATTACATTATTAATAAAATATAATTGAAATATTTATAAAAAATCTAATATTAATACTTACTTTAATATGCGTCTTTGTGTGTATATACTTTATTATACATTTTGGATATATAGATTAAAATTATTCTATATATATAGAATATATATATATATTCATATGAATAAATCGCGAATATTGAAAAGATGATAAGGAAAATTAGTAAAAGGCATCTTTCACGTTTGATAAAAAAGGAAAAAGAAAATTTTGTGGAAAAAGTAATTCGAAAGGAGAAAGATAGTGCTGAAAGGAAAGACACTAATTAAAACAACTCTCACATTATGAATTCAATAACAGAAGTAAATGCTCCACTTGTTTTTGGTTCAGTAGAGAATCATCACAATAAAAAAATCTTAACTGAGGAAATAGAAAGTTCAGTGCATGAAAACAAATATTCCTTGGAAAAAAAAGTAAAAAAATGGTTCATAAAGTATAATATTTCTAGAAAAAGTTTCCAAGCGCTTTTACAAATATTAAAATCAGAAAATATAAATGTTGCAACTTGTTCTGAAACAATTTTATCAAATAGAGACAGGATTACAATAAGAACAGTACCTCCAAGAGAATATTGGCATTAAGGAAAATTTGAAGAAAATATATTGCATATTAGAACATATTGAAGAAGTTGTTGAATATTGTAGACGGTTTGCCATTATATAAAAGTTCGGGATTAAATCTTTGGCCAATTTTAGGCAAAATAATAATATAAAATAATATAAAACAAGTGAAAATTTTTTTGATTGGTCCATTTGTTAGGTAAAAGCAAGCCAAATAATATTGAAAATTATTTACACGACTTTGTAAATGAAGTTGGAGATTTATTAGAAAATGGCTTTGTAATGTCAAATAAAATCATTCCATTTTCAATTAGAGCCTTTATTTGTGACACACCAGGCGATCGTTCCTTTGTGGTACGGTTGGACATACATCTTAAAATGGATGTAGTAAATGCAAACAAATTGGAAAAAAGGTACAAAATGTTGTAACATACAGTACTCGAAGTGCTGAAATTCTTACTGATGAAGACTTTGCTGCAAGGAAATACCTACCTAATCATAAAAAATATTTTCAAAAAAGAGAAACACCATTAGGAAAAATAAGAATTAAATTGATTTCACAGTTTCCACTAGACTGTATGCACCTGCTAGATTTAGCTATTGCAAGGAAACTGTTGCTTCGATGCATAAACAATAAAACAAATTATAAAATCAGTCAGGAAAATAAACTTCAAATATCTGGCACATTAATTTCATTGTATAAATTTATACCAAAAGAGTATGCCAGAAAACCAAGAAGTTTGGATGAATTATTGAGATGGAAAGCCACCGATTTCCGGCAATTTATTTTATACAAGGGTATATTAACGTTAAAAGATAATGTTCATGATGACTTTTATTATCACTTTTTATTAATACATTCCTTATCGATTATTACTATGCCACAGAAATTTTAAAAATAATATTGATACTATAAAAGAATTAATACAACATTTTGTTCAAAACTTTCCTAATGTATATGGAGAAGAAAGTATTACATACAATGTTCACAATTTACTTCATATCACGGACAGTGTTCACGAATTTGGAATGTTAACGGATTTCTCAGCATATGACTTCGAAAATTATTTATATATTTTTAAAAAAAAAATTAAAAAGCCCAATAAAATTCTTCAACAACTACATAACAAATTAAAATATGAAAATTTAATAAAAGATAATAGTGTCACAGGTTTCAAAAAAGATAACTCCAGACGCATTCATAGTTATATTTCTGATTCATATTCTATTAGCCTGTTAGAACCAGATAATTATTGCTGTATTCGACAGATGAAAAACTGATTGTTGGAAGACGGCTCTTAAAGCTAAGTAATTTCTTTACTGAACCATTTGAATCAGTGCCTTCTCTAGGCATTACTGTTTCGGATGCAACATTTAATGATAAGGATGAAACTTTTAATTTAAATGAATTTGAATGCAAGTTCATGTGTCTACCTTATAATAATTTTTTATTGTTAATTCCTATTCTCCACAACTGTTTGTAAATGTATGTAAAAATTGTTCATAAATTGAAAAGATGTTTACATTTTAGACTTTTGAACTCGTATTCAATCTTCAATATATTTTACAGAAAATGTCATCTCCTTCAATTTTTGATAAACATTCAAAAAGACAAATATTACAGGAAAATTATACTCCTACTAAAGTTGTAAAATGCAATGCAGAGATAGGACATAACATACTCTCACCTTGTAAGCTAAAACTTAAAGCAAAACAAAAAAACCTATGGTAACAATATATTTTTTAATTCCAGCATATCCCAACAACATTTTACATTTTCCCGATTTATTTATACATACGTATATGTATTATACTTTTAAAATTACATATAATTTCAAATTCGATTGAAAAGAATTTGTAATGTAAATTCTAAATTATTTCATTTCAATTGAAATTTGAAATATTAGATGTAATGTAATGTAAATTCTAAATTATTTCATTTCAATTGAAATTTGAAATATCAGATTTAAATTTTTGTTTTCAACGAAACTAAATATAAGAATGTTTCAGACCAAATAGAAAGTCAAAACAAAATAATAATGGAAACATTGGCAACACAGTCAATATACTTAAAAAAATTGTCAAAAGAGGATAATGACGTGCAGGGAAAACTATCTCAATTTCCTATAAATAACGTAGAAGAATTGGTTGGAAAATTTAGAAAAACAAATGAATGAAGAAAATATAAACATTTATGATTGTAAGTTGTGTTGTATAATATGGGAATGGAGAGCCAAATCCCAAATGATATTAAAAAAAATTAAAAGTAAAATATAAAATCATTCTTATGTATGATATACATATTAAAATTATATGTACTACATTTGAATATACGTATACTGTATACATAATATCACAGACAATGTATTGCCTATCCATATTCAAAAGCAACATAATTCGATAATTCGATTGATTATTATTTCTATTTATTAGACTGCAAAGCAAACAGTCTAAATCTAAATTCATAAATACATTGCAATGGAGCACTAAAATTATCTGCTCCAACGCATGAAAAAATTTTAATATCTATACATATTAAAACAGAAAGCATCGCATACAAATAATATTTAGTATTTTCTATGAGGTATGCGTTAGAATGGAGCACTTAGAAAATTAGAAAAATTGCTCCAACGCATCAATTTTTATAATTATTTATATTTATAATTTAGTGCTTTCAATGGTTAGGTATACACAAATGTATGTACAAATTAATGTGTATGTAATACGTATGTTTATTGTTTGTGGTATCATTGGTATCATGCTGTACACGTACAGACTTTACTATAATCGTTATTTCTTTCATTCTCTTTCTTTTCTTTTTTCTATGTGCATTGATATTGAGAAGTGTACATAATCGATTGTATATATATTGTTTTGCTCAAAATATTTTGTTGTTGCAATTTATTTGTCATGTGGTATTATGTGTAGTATCAAGGAAAAGCGAATAGGAACTTATTGTTTTTGTTTTTATATCATATACTATGTACTTTATCAAAAAATACATCGTAATGTCATTGATTAATAAAGACATAGATAGTTTACGCAGAGGTTTTTTAATTGGAACGCTTTTCGTTTTGTATCAAATCACTCTCGCACCCACATAAGCGAAGTTTCACCACGAAAATTATTATTGGTTTTGAGACAAAATAAATTGTTGAATATTTTTTCATTCCTAGGTGGTGGAAAAGACGACATAATATATAATATATAAATTGTGCACATTATCACAAACAATAAACATAAAGTATGTTGATTGTTAGTGACATTATGTAG
Source organism: Villa cingulata (assembly GCA_951394055.1). Lineage (NCBI taxonomy): Eukaryota > Metazoa > Arthropoda > Insecta > Diptera > Bombyliidae > Villa > Villa cingulata. Next base: position 25,544,619 of record OX596019.1, on the reverse strand, counting down.
TCTTTATAAAGAGATAAAGATCTTTATATACATAGCTTGTTATATGCTATATGCTGGTCGACGGACAATATTAGATGTTGATATAAATATGAATTTGTATGATTGCATGGATTATTTTGTTAGTTGCCATTTCTTTATTCTTTTTTTTTCTTTTTTTATGTTGATATTTTGCTGCAAAATTATTTGTAATGTATATACATACATACATTATTTATAATGTTTATGGTGTGATATATATATATAAAAATCATTGCACCTTGCATTTACATTTTGTTGCTGGTTTTTGAAACTGAACGATTTTTATGATAATATCTGCTTTCAATATTTTAACTGGAGATAAATTTGTAAACAACAACAACATTTCAATATTATAATAATGACATATATGTATATTTTATCAAATTTATGTACATATTTGTATACCATCAATCAGCAAAAATACAATTTATTATAAATGTTAGAATTTTTAATTTTGGCTGAACTTCCGAATTGTAACCACCAAATTTTGAAATTTATTAAAATTTATTGAAAATTATTATAATAAAATGTATGAAATGAACCAGCAACAAAATATAAATGCAAGGTGCAATGATTTTTATATATTATATATATCACACCATAAACATTATAAATAATGTATGTATGTAATGTATATACATTACAAATAATTTTGCAGCAAAATATCAACATAAAAAAAGAAAAAAAAAAAAGAATAAAGAAATGGCAACTAACAAAATAATCCATACAATCATACAAATTCATATTTATATCAACATCTAATATTGTCCATCGACCAGCATATAGCATATAACAAGCTATGTATATAAATATCTTTATCTCTTTATAAAGACTACATAATGTCACTAACAATCAACATACTTTATGTTTATTGTTTGTGATAATGTGCACAATTTATATATTATATATTATGTCGTCTTTTCCACCACCTAGGAATGAAAAAATATTCAACAATTTATTTTGTCTCAAAACCAATAATAATTTTCGTGGTGAAACTTCGCTTATGTGGGTGCGAGAGTGATTTGATACAAAACGAAAAGCGTTCCAATTAAAATACACTGCGTAAACTATCTATGTCTTTATTAATCAATGGTAATGTTGTTACTTTAATATTATATATACAATTGCACAGTACCCGACGTTAAATAAGACTAACTGATATGATATTTGATAATAATTTTTGTGTGAGAAATTTTACAGCATTTTAGTCGTTTGCTTCTATATAATCTAGATGATATTTGATATACTACTCAAGAGAATTTGTTTGAAAAAAAAAATTGATATTTTAAAAAATTTTAGTAATTAATATTATTTTCAACCCAATGTATAAATTATATTCTACATCTTTTTCTATAAATTACATTCTTTCAACGAAATAAGATGTAGAATATAATTTTGTGAAGCCGACTATAACTTATGTTTCATATTATTTATACTATTTTGTACACTGTGTGTTCTAAGTATGATATTCAAAATTTTAATGGTATTAAAAACTTTTTAAAAATTTAAATTTTGAATTTTTTTAGGTATGGGGGTAATTTATTATCTTAAATTTTAGCCATTAAACGATGTGAAATATTCTAAACTTTTTTTTTTAATGTTTTACGTTTTTAACCGTTCAACGTTCAGGTCATATTTAAAATTCTTTAAAAACCAGATGAAATACCCTATTACATATTTGCATTTTTATTTTGTATGTTTGAATAATTTTTTTTATACATGGTAGAGGGTTCATCAGTAAATATTTGCATGCAAGTTCAAAAATTATTTACATAATATGTATAATATAAAATTATTTTAAATTAAGTTATTGTTTTTCAAAAATTATATTTGGTTTTTTTTACGCGTATTTTTATTGCATAACAAAAATTAATAAGTTTTTCTTTTTGAATATTCGAAATGACTGCAATATTGAAAAAAAAAATTATCTCCTACGGGGGAACCCTCATTAAAAAGAAACGCGTCTATCAAGTTCTACCTCTTGGGTGGCGTTGAATAGAACATACAGGGTGTCCTGAGTTCGGGTGCAGGCATTTTGCAAGCAAATATTTTATTCAATTATAAAATATATTATAAAAGCAAATACTGATTGATTATCTTTTCAATGAATGCAAAATAATTCGAAACGACCAAGAATTTCGTGAATTATGACCACAAATAGGAAACAAGATTACGATTTTTTTCGTTTCTCAGCAAGCCCTATCGACTGGAAAAATGCCTGCATCCGAACTTAGGACACCCTGTATACATAAACAAGAAGGGCGCAAAATTTCAAAAGTGCGCCGGGCGCCAAAATTTCTAGGACCGTCCCTGATTACCATTGTCAATGAATGCTCTTACTCCCATATACAATTCATATAAATTTGAAAAATCAATAATGGCGTATGTTTATTTAAATTAACACACAACCATATCTGTATATCTACATCTCTTATTTGTTTCATTTAAATTTGAAAAATCAATAATGGCGTATGTTTATTTAAATTACCACACAACTACATCATCAATCTTTTTATTTTTTATTATTGGTTAATTATAACTTTCCCCATTTTTACCATTAGCAATTGCCATTGGCAAAATATGCTCTTACACTCATATATAATTCAGCAGTAAAGAAATGATCGTAATAAAGAGAAACATAGCAGTCAAACAGCCGTATAAAAATAATATAAAAATATGATATATAATCTACATCTCTATATATTCATTTAAATTTGAAAAATCAATAATGGCGTATGTTTCACTAAATTAACACACAACCACATTATCCATCTTTTTATTTTTTCTTATTGGCTAATTATAACTTTTCCCTTTTTACCATTAGCAAATGCCATTGTCAATGTGTGCTATTACTATCATATACAATTCAGCAATGAAGAAATAATCGATATAAAAAGAAACATAGCAGTCAAACAGCCGTATAAAAATTATATAAATACATATATATACAGACTATATTTATATAATGTAAAATTAAATCTATAATGGCGTATGAATAATCAAATTAACACACACCCACATCTTGAATATAATGATTGTAATGAATAATAATTTTATATTGTATTTGCTCGTTCACCAATTACCATTGTCAATGTATGCCCAAACTCACAAATACATTACTGCAATAAAGAAACCTAGCAGCGTAATGAGAAGTACTTCTTTTTGGAATCGATTCTAGAATTAGTTCTCATTTCATTCGTACTCATTCCATGCAAAAGTTTTCTTAAATTCTAGAAAAGTTATTCCGTAATGCATTCCAGTTTTCGCCAAAGTAATGCGGCTGTTACGTTAAAAACGTAAACTACTTCTCTTCTGCATTACATTTTCTTAAAAAGAATGAACGCGTCGCGTCATTAACTATGAATTAATGAATCACGTAAATGGATAACATATGTGCAATACCAGTTTTCAGATACTGAAAACTGTGAACATGTTTCTTCATGTGCATAATAGAAATTTTTTTGGAATAATTATCATTTTCATTTTAAAGTGTGATTTTGACCTCGACGCATTTGTTTTTAATATTAGTTTTCAGTTAAAAATTGTTTAAAGTGTTAAAGAGTTTATAATAATATTATATAATTTTTGTGGGTTCTTTGTTATTAATAAATTTGAAAGGTAAGTTGCTAAAATATTCTTTGAATTTATATATGTATATATAATAAATATGTATATAATAATAAAGTTGCTAATTTTTCTAAATTTTATAAATGCATGATTCTCACTCTTTTTCCTTTTTTGGCAAATCATTGAAATATTTATTTATTTATTTAAAATTAAACATAGAATTAACTAAAACTATGTTTAAGTTTAAGCCAACGGCTGCAAGGCCATTACAGGCTTCTTAAAATTACTTAAATTATTCTATTCGATATCTAATTTCTAGTCTAGTCTAGCTTATTCTACCCGTCACCTTACAATTCAGTCCTTAAAAGCTAGTTAAATTATTTTTAAATAAGTTTTTAATTTGTTTGTTTTTTTTTTTTTTATTTTTTTTTTTTTGGAGCAAGCTGGTTTTTTCAGATTTTGGGATTTGGGATGTTTGGCAGGATTTGATCAATGGATTTGAGGATGAGGGAAGCTTCCTTGTCGGTTGGCGTCAGTATTAGTTTGTTATTGTCGACCAGTCCGTTTGTACTGTAAATGTTTAGTGCTGTTTGGCAGTCCTGAAGTATATGTCTGGCTGTCAGGATCTGTCCAGGACAGTGTGGGCATTCGGTAGCGGAATTATTTTGAAATAAGTGTCTCTTAACAGCCAAAAAATGTCCTAATCTTAGTCTAGTTATAGGGACACCTAGGGTTCTGCGGGAGTATGGTAATATTGGGATGTGATTTTCTGGATTGAAATGGGAGAAGAGGAATTGTTCCGCTTTGTTAATGGCATCAATATAATTAATGCGCATTAGTTTTTGACACCACTTTCTAGCAGACATAAAGTCTGGTGGCGTCAACAGAGGCACCGGCGACTGGCAAGTTAATTTTGCTTCCCTATCGGCATATTCATTACCTTTGACGCCACAGTGGCCTGGGCACCAGATTAACTTGATCAGTTGATTTTGATCAAGAGCCTCTTTAATGGCAAGAATTATTGGTGTGCGGCTGATAGGGTTAGCGGCGGCTCTTATCACAGATAAGGAGTCTGATAGAATTAGTGTTGGCTGATTGAGATCAGACGCTATCCTACACGCTTCCATTACCGCACAGGCCTCTGCTGTGAAGATAGAACTCCATTCTGGTAAAAGATATCTACTCAGAAGTGAGCCCTTATCGTCTACAACAGCAAAGCCTGTGCTACCTGCCGTTTTAGATGCATCTGTGTAAATTTTTTTATGTAAGGAAAATTTCTCAAGAAGGAAAAGTAGTGCAGGAACCGTCTGTTGTTTGCTTGCCTGTCTTTCGATAATATAAATGTTACTAATTGACATCCACGGGGGGGTGTGCAAAGGTGTTTGGATTGTAGGAATGTTTCGGATTAGGATGTTTGGAGTTATTTTGCACGATTAGATTAAGGATGATCTGCTGCATCTAGATGATGCAGGATCTTTAGGGATATTAAGGATGATTTTGTGCAAAGGTTTGTTGGAGTCATGGACATTCTTAATCACTAAGTTTGTAGCCAGCCATTCTAATCTATCTGTGATTGTTGGTAAGTTGGCTTCGGTTAATAGACTGAAAATAGGAGTGGTTTTCAAGGCGCCAGTGGCTATTCTTGCCGCATTGTTTATTTGGACCTGTATTTTATTAATTAGATATTTGGGGGCAAAGCCAAAAATTGTAAGACCGTAATCTATCTTGCCAATTATGATAGATTTGGCGATCTTACAAGCTAGTGGAACAGGAGGACCACATCTCTTGCTGCATATGATTTTCAGCATATTGTTCCTTTTAGCTAAATCTTCAGTGAGTCTATTAACTTGTAGGTTCCATCTTAAGTTGGGTGTGAAAAAAACGCCCAGAATTTTGAGATTGGGAGAGAAATTGACGCCTTATGTGGAAAGGTTAATGTTCTGCGTATTGCAGTTTCTTTTCGTGCACACATGGAGCGCTTCTGTTTTTTGATTGGCAATTTTTGCTCCGTTTTTCATGCACCAGTCCACAAGTGTCTCATATGCATGATTGAGTGTAAGCTCAACTAAATTTGGTTTTCCTGAGACATAGAAGACTAGATTGTCTGCATAAATGTGTGCATATAGGTCTGTTATTTTATGCAACCGTGCAGCTAAGGAGGCGATGTATGTATTGAAAAGATAAACTGACAAAGGTGAGCCCTGTGGGAGGCCATTTTCCAGAAGATATTGGGTGGTGCGTTTGTTATTGCATCTCACTATAAAACTCCTTTCACTGAGGAATGTTTCAATCAATCGGATAAAATTGATGTCTACATTCCATTCTTTCAGCTGAAGGAGTATGACATGTTTTGGAACTCTATCATAAGCTTTTTCGAGGTCAATGGATAAAAGAATGGAGTGCTGTCTCTTGGACAGAGCGCAGGCTAAATTATGTTGTACTTCTTGGAGTAGAGACAAGGTCCCTCTTCCAGATCTGTATCCTACAACAATAGGCGGTAGCTTCTGTTCCAAAAGCCAGGCTAGTCTGTTGGAGAGGATTCGTTCTAGGATTTTTGATGGGACTTTGAGGAGTGATATAGGTCTAATATTATTTGGGGTTAGGATATTTGGGCTGACTTTTGCTATGGGGATGATCTCTGCTACCTTCCATTGAGTTGGAAATGTACCAGAATTCATCAGCATGCCGAGAACGTTAAAAAATCTTGTTCTCCAGGCTTGCGTAGAATTTTTAATCATAGCAGAAGTGATCTTATCGAGACCTGGAGCAGTGCTCTTGCAAGATTTGAGCGCTAGCTCAAATTCTTGCAGAGTTAGGGGATGATGTAAGCAAGGATTGGGACTTTGGATGAAAATATGCTTATGATGGTTCTTAAAATGTGTTTTGGCTGCTGTACACATGTCGTTAACTTCTGGCGTATCAGTTGAGTATTTCCTGATACTTTCCGCTATGCAACTGGCAATTTCTTGATGGTCAGAAATGAAGGTGCCATTATTGCAGATAGCTTCCAATGGTTTTTTCTTTGCCGTACCAAATACTGCTCTAACCTTTTGCCAGATGTCTTTCAATGAAGAGTTTGGATGGATGCTGTTTGAAAAGTCTATCCAGGATTGTAGTTTAGCTGCTTTGATAGCTCTTCTCATACATGCATTAGTTTTTCTGTACAGAATGGCATTTTCGTTCGTTCTGTTTCTTTTAAAGCGCTTCCACGCATTGTTTTTCTTTTTAATTAACACATGTATTTCATCATTGTACCAGCAAGGCTTTGACTTTGTTCTAGGTTTTGATATGGGCATGCTTTTAGAAGCAGCGAATCTTATGGCCTTTGTTAAGATAGCTATTTCTCTAGAACAGTGAGGACTTGGAGGCATTTCCAATAAAAATTGGTCCAACGCCTGTTGGAAAATAGCCCAGTCAGCTTTGGTATCAATGAAACGAGCCAAATTGTTTGTTTGGGTTGTTCTGGGTCTTTCAAATAGGGTAATGAGAATAGGAAAGTGATCGCTGCCTTGTAAGGGATATACTTTCCATGAAGCAGTAGTAGCGATTGCCGGACTAGCCAAGGTAAGGTCGACGTGTGTTAGAGAGTTTCTGGAGGAAAGGTGAGTAGGTGATCCATCGTTTAAAAGTGCCATATCTGACAGCTCTATCCAATTTTTAACCCAACTGCCTCTGGAATCCATTCGGTCAGAGCCCCATAAAGGACAGTGAGCATTGAAATCACCGAGAAGCAGTCTAGGGCCCAGAGTTTCTGTTTCCAAGAGTTGTAGGTCATTGGTAGGATTGCCAGAATGTCCTTCTATATATATGTTGGATAGTCTTAAGGAATTGTAGGATGGGAGTAAAATGGAGATAGAAGGATTTTCAGTGTCAGGATAGAGGTCAGAAACAGGTATACCCTTTCTTATCAAAATAGCCACTCCGCTTTTTCGAGCATCGTGACGATTTGCATGAAATAAGTTATACTCGCCTCTGCTAGAAATGGTTGCGGAGGAAGGAAGGTGACTCTCTTGGATTGCTATAATGTCCGGATTGTGTTTTTTAATAAGAATGTCGAGTGAAGGGCCGTTCGTATAAAGGCCTGCCATATTCCATTGTAATATGACAAGCCTCCTACTTCCGGTTGTTGGGGGAGGTAATGTGTTTGTCATTTAAGTAACATTATTTATTTAATCTATGTTCATTGAAGGGCTAGATTCGCTATCGGATTCTAGCTCTGAGACCACAATTTGTTCGTAGTCAGTGTTATTATTAATATTTCTGTCTGGTGATTGTGGTAAGGGGATGTTTGGTAGTATGTCTTTGTTAACTTTCTCAATTCTGTCTATAACATATTTTTTAAAAGTTGTAGGAGAAAGAGAAAGAAGCATGTTTTTTGTTTCGTGTGCGGTGTTGTTGATTGTATTTGGTTCAGGTTTGTTTGTTGGGTTTTGTTCAGTGTTGCTTATTTTTTCTTGTTCAGTATTTTTTGTTATTTCATTTTCAGTTTTATTTGTATTTTCTTGATGAGCGTTTGTAATTTTATGATGTGTTTTGTTATCGTTTTGTTCTGTTTTAGAGAAAGCTGTGGGCTTTATATATGAGTCTTGCTCCTTGTTTTGTGTTAGTGCTTGTGCATATGATATGTTGGGGTTAGTGGTGTTAATATAACTTACGGTACTAGATGTTGATTGAGGATTGTTGATTGTTGCAGTTGTCGATGTAGTTGATGTTGAGGGGAAGGTTGCAAAATAAAGCTTTCTAGCTTCATATCGCGACAAATGTTTGTCTTTTTGAAGCTTGATGATTTCCTTCTGGCGAAGAAATGTGGGGCAGTTTCTGTCTAGGGTCGTGTGTTGATTAATTGTTTTGCATGTGACGCATGCTTTTTGATGGCATTGGTGGTTTGTGTCTTCTGTAATTAAGGCACACTTTGGGCACGTCTTCTTATTGCCACATTTGTCTTCATGATGACCCAGTTGGAAACATGTTCTGCATCTTAAGGGGCTAGGATACCATGGAGTCACCTTTATTTTTTCGAAGAACATCGTTATATTTTTAGGGACATTATATGTAGAAAAGGTGATACGAATGGTGCCTGTGTTGATTATTTCGTTATCGACCTTCCTTGTAATGTGTCTCGCTTCTGTAATAGCTGAATTATCTTCCTTCAATCCAGCGAGGAGATCTGCATTGCTGAGGTTTTTTAATAGTGGATAACGAATAGTGCCTTGACTCGAATTAAGTTTAGCGTGCAATAACGCTTCACATTCAATACCACAAGTATTTTTGAAAATATTCACGCTCTTAATTATTCTGTCCGCTGCTACTGGGTTATTCACTAGAATTAGATAGGCTCCATCCCTTGTTGGTTTGAAGCTTTTAATAGATTTTGTTAATCCTTCTAAGGTCTTTTTGACTATAAAAGGATTTACGTCTGTTAGTCGCTTTGTTGGTTGTTTGGCTTTTATAACGATGTACTTTGGCTCTACACCAATTTGATAAATATCGTCGATTTCTGCCGGTGTGGGTCCAAAGAAGGAGCTCGTTATGTTGATGTTTTTGTCTTTCCTTTTCCGTTTTGGCGGTTTGTCATCTACGTCTAATACTTTAAACCTGTTAGTCGGCAGTGACGTCATGCCCTTAGCGGGCGGCATTACGTATAAGACCCCTCAACCACGGGGGGCGGCCCTGACTATATTTGGGAAAAAAAGTAAAGACGGCCCTGTTCACTTAAATTGATTATCACTATTTGTTACTCTATTGTTTTTATGTTTTTAATTGTTCAATTCAATTCTATTCAATTCACTTCTTAATTTTAAAATGTTTTTCTATTTTTGGATCAGTTTAAGATTGAAAAACTGATAACTGTAATAAATTGAAGTTTTTGAAATTAAATAAATTAATAGTTATTAGGAAAAAAGACTATGTAAAAAATAAGAGAAAAAAACTACAAAAAACTACACTAAGTGATCTTCTCCGCACAATATTCCAATTAGGACTGATCATTGAAATATTACATTATTAATAAAATATAATTGAAATATTTATAAAAAATCTAATATTAATACTTACTTTAATATGCGTCTTTGTGTGTATATACTTTATTATACATTTTGGATATATAGATTAAAATTGTTCTATATATATAGAATATATATATATATATTCATATGAATAAATCGCGAATATTGAAAAGATGATAAGGAAAATTAGTAAAAGGCATCTTTCACGTTTGATAAAAAAGGGAAAAGAAAATTTTGTGGAAAAAGTAATTCGAAAGGAGAAAGATAGTGCTGAAAGGAAAGACACTAATTAAAACAACTCTCACATAATGAATTCAATACACTGAAAGAAAAAAGTCGATTTTTCATTTAAAAAAATAGATGTACTGCCAATTTTAAGTAGGTCATTTTTAGCCTCCTATTGACAATCGTTGGTTTATCTAATCATGTTTAGTTGTATTTACTACGGTTTGTCTTAGGTACATTGCCTATATATTTTAACAATTTACCTATTCGTATTAGGTGCTTGCTTTAAAAAAATGTAGATAAATTCTCGTCCCAATTTAGATAAATCTTCTAGAAAAAATAGGTGAAATCCACACAAACTGTAGATGAATTTCCGAAAATAGCTAAATGAATTTTAGACCAATTTTAGGCAAATTTTCTACAAAAAGTAGGCAAAGTGCACACAAACTGTAGATGAATTTCCGAAAATAGCTAAATGAATTTTCGACCAATTGTAGGTAAATCTTCTACAAAAAAAAGGTAAAGTTCGCACAAACTGTAGATAAATTTCCGAAAATAGCTCAATGAATATCAGCTCCAATAAAGGTAAATCTCTAACGAAAAATAATGGTTGGTATGGATATGGATCAAGTCAAGTGCTGTAAAATTAAAACAAATTTTTAAAACAAATGTGTAATTAAATTTTAATAAAAAATAAAATATATAATTCTTTTCGACATTTTCTCTTAAAATAATTTTTATGTGTAATATAGTATAATTATTTTTAGGTTTTATTTAATCTAGTATACATACATATGTACATATAAATTTTTTTGAGGGTACAGTATATCAAAATCTAATTCAATCTGGAAGAAAAGAATGTATATTTAAAATGTAAGTATATAAAATAGCCTAGACATATGACTTACCAAAGATGCCCCAATATTCTGTTTCAAGATAGGCCATTTCTCTAGAATATCTACTTCTTTATTGCAAATATCTTTTTTTCTTAACTCATATGTTTCTTTCCAATATGAAATTACCAAATCTTCTGGAGATTTATTGTACAATAACCATTTGAATTTTTGTAACTCTTCTTCAGATGTTGGAATTGAAGAATTTGTGTCTATTAATTACAAAAACATATTGAAAGAAATATAATCAAGAAATATAATCAAGAAAGTATGAAACAAGTTAATATAATTATGTTATTATTAACATTTTACTAATAGTCTAGTGTTAAGTTCTTGTTAGATTTACAAAGAAGCATTTTTCAATGTATATAGTTTTTATGAAACAATATACATTAAAGGGTGTTCACTACTTTTAATAATTTCAATAAAATTATAAAAATAAGTCAAGTAACTTATTTGTTTTTGGAATTTTGTCTGCCTGTTAGCAACAAAAAGTGAATACCCATATATTTTCAGTAAATAAAATACCCTACAGTAAATTGATGGAAACAAAGTAATATTTACCAAGATCGTTGGATTTCAGTGTTTCAGTTTCAATGAATTTTTTCTTCTGCCTTCCTAAATTTTTTCTTATGCTGTAGAATCGTTCTTTAAGACAACCTCTTCTGAATTTTGTGCCCACATAAGTTTCCTTAAAAAAGAAAACTATATAAGATAATTTATTGAAAAAATTTGTATACATACTATTTCTTCTTTCGGGAATAATTTTTTAATTTCATTCGCGGCTTGATGATAATCTTCTCTAAATATATTTTTTTTACCAGAATTCATCCAAAATTCACAAATTATGCTACTTATTTTGTGCCTGTCTGACTTTATTAAAAATCCATTTTCCTTAAACGAATTTAAAATGAATTTTCCTTTAGCAGAATTTTCCAACAATGATTTCAAATCCTAAAATAAAGTCAAAAAAGTTAATAAGAAAGAAGGATTTTTGGTATTTTTTGCATGATCAACATTAATATATAGGATAAAATGTAAACTTACCAAAGAAACACTAGACTCAGATTGATGGCTTGGTGAAGAACAAGATCCCAGAGTATATAGAGGGCTGCGTGTTGGACTATTGTATAACCAATTTTCCAAAGGAAAGGAAATTGTATCGCCAATATTTAAAGCTTTCTAAAAAAAATTAATTAATAAAAAATCAGAATTATAAAGCAACTACAAAGACAAAATATTTCGGTTCAAAAAACTTGAGTTGAAATTAAATCTTAACCACCATGTACAGTGAGTTTAAATTGAAATCGTGCAAAGAAAACTTAAAAATTTATTTCTAGAATTCCGAAAAATTTTAAGTATAAAGTGATGTAATTTACAAATTTTATTTTACTATTGAGAATTAAATTTAAAAGTTATAATATAGATTCACTGTATTTTCTAAAATTTTAATTATAATAAATGATCACTGTTTTTTTCTAGAATTTTTTTCAAATCACAATTTCTTTTAAATTAAAAATTTTTTTAACCTATACATTTAAATTATAATACAGGATTACTGTATTTTCTATATTTTCTAGTATTTTTTTCAAACCACAATTCTTTTATGATTAAATTATTTTAAATAATGCACAATCACAATTATTAATATGAAAAAAAAGGCTTAAATAATTATTTATCACTTTAATTTAATTCTAAATTAGCAACTTACATGTTGTGAACGCCACTCAAATAATTTGGTTCTAAATTTTATTCTTAGACCAAATTTTTCATCAGGTATTAATCTGTTTAAGTCTTCACTTGTAAGATTTTTTAAGACTTCAATATCCAGAATCTCTTTGTCTTTTTAAATTAAAAATAATTGAAAATAATTATGAATATTCTACATTAGTTATATTTAATGATACCAATATATTTAAATACTTACTGCGAAAACCATCCAGTAGTTCTGAAAAACCCCAAGATTCTATTAATTCCTCACAAGACAAATTTTCTAAAATTTGTTTTTCACTAGCACTACACATTATCGCTGAAAAATTACAACTAAACAATTCATTGTTCTTTTACAGTATAATCTGTTTAATAACTTGAAATGAGACAACGAAAAAATTATTTACTCTAAAATACAGTTATCACTATCAGAATTCAGAATACGAAATACGAAATATATGTAATGTATAATGCATTATTATTTTTGTTTCTCAATTCTCATCATCGACTGCATTAGTTAAATTGTCTAATTTTAGTAGGTGAATGCAATATTTTCAACTATATTGAAAGAGCCGAAAAATCGACTTTGTAGTTCAAAATACCACAAAATTAGGTGAAATACCAACACTTTTTTTTTTATTTTTTATCTTCGTCTGCAGTAGTTGAACTGCCTAATTGTAGTAGGTGATTTTTATATGTACTATGGATAAATAAAATAATTTCAGTTTTATTAAAAGAACCGAAAAACTGAATTTATAGCTTATGTATATTTTGCAACGAACAATGATGAGATATGTACCGGTTTTTTATTCGAATATGTACAGTAAATCAAAATCGCCTAACATTTGGATAATAGTTGATTTTTTTATTTCATTTTATTGTGCATGCATTGCTTATTCATTATATAAGCGTGTAAAATTCTATGCGTTTTATATGTACCACACTATGTAATGATATAAAAAATGAATCAATTTTTGAAGCGATGAATAAATTATACACTTGTTATTATTTCCTATAAATTTTTGTCATTTCATACATACATAATTTTCGCAATAGTCACAATAATGACGATTGTCGATACTTCGAAGATATTTTAATGTCGTTAACTCAACTCAACTAATTTTCTATTTTTAAATGGTTTTTTATTCTTATGTAACAATCATATTACTTAGTAAAGTCGTCTACTTCAAAAGATAATAAGTTTAGTGGAGCATCGAAATCTACTTTATACGTCATAGTTCTACAGCGAGTCGGCAAAATACCTTCATTCTTCTTATAATTTTTTAACTTCAATAAAAAGTAGCCAGATTATCTAATTGTAGTAGACGAAAATAGTATTTTTAAAGCTGTAAAAATTCCACATTTTAGATCATATTGTCACCTAAAAATCGATTCGAATATCATCTACTAATTGTTGTTGCTTTTCCCAAAATGTAGTTGAAATTACAAATAAAAAATTTATCTAATCAAAAATAGGCGAGCCATCTATTTGAAGTAGGAAAATATTAGAAGTTTTACCTATATTTTTAGGCATTACACCTAAAAGAAGAACATCTAATCTGGTTTAGATGTTTTTTCTACAACTATTTTTTCAGTGTAACAGAAGTAAATGCTCCACTTGTTTTTGGTTCAGTAGAGAATCATCACAATAAAAAAATCTTAACTGAGGAAATAGAAAGTTCAGTGCATGAAAACAAATATTCCTTGGAAAAAAAGTTAAAAAAATGGTTCATAAAGAATAATATTTCTAGAAAAAGTTTCCAAGCGCTTTTGCAAATATTAAAATCAGAAAATATAAATGTTGCAACTTGTTCTGAAACAATTTTATCAAATAGAGACAGGATTACAATAAGAACAGTACCTCCAAGAGAATATTGGCATTAAGGAAAATTTGAAGAAAATATATTGCATATTAGAACATATTGAAGAAGTTGTTGAATATTGTAGACGGTTTGCCATTATATAAAAGTTCGGGATTAAATCTTTGGCCAATTTTAGGCAAAATAATAATATAAAATAATATAAAACAAGTGAAAATTTTTTTGATTGGTCCATTTGTTAGGTAAAAGCAAGCCAAATAATATTGAAAATTATTTACACGACTTTGTAAATGAAGTTGGAGATTTATTAGAAAATGGCTTTGTAATGTCAAATAAAATCATTCCATTTTCAATTAGAGCCTTTATTTGTGACACATCAGGGCGATCGTTCCTTTGTGGTACGGTTGGACATACATCTTAAAATGGATGTAGTAAATGCAAACAAATTGGAAAAAAGGTACAAAATGTTGTAACATACAGTACTCGAAGTGCTGAAATTCTTACTAATGAAGAATTTGCTGCAAGGAAATACCTACCTAATCATAAAAAATATTTTCAAAAAAGAGAAACACCATTAGGAAAAATAAGAATTAAATTGATTTCACAGTTTCCACTAGACTGTATGCACCTGCTAGATTTAGCTATTGCAAGGAAACTGTTGCTTCGATGCATAAACAATAAAACAAATTATAAAATCAGTCAGGAAAATAAACTTCAAATATCTGGCACATTAATTTCATTGTATAAATTTATACCAAAAGAGTATGCCAGAAAACCAAGAAGTTTGGATGAATTATTGAGATGGAAAGCCACCGATTTCCGGCAATTTATTTTATACAAGGGTATATTAACGTTAAAAGATAATGTTCATGATGACTTTTATTATCACTTTTTATTAATACATTCCTTATCGATTATTACTATGCCACAGAAATTTTAAAAATAATATTGATACTATAAAAGAATTAATACAACATTTTGTTCAAAACTTTCCTAATGTATATGGAGAAGAAAGTATTACATACAATGTTCACAATTTACTTCATATCACGGACAGTGTTCACGAATTTGGAATGTTAACGGATTTTTCAGCATATGACTTCGAAAATTATTTATATATTTAAAAAAAAAAAATTAAAAAGCCCAATAAAATTCTTCAACAACTACATAACAAATTAAAATATGAAAATTTAATAAAAGATAATAGTGTCACAGGTTTCAAAAAAGATAACTCCAGACGCATTCATAGTTATATTTCTGATTCATATTCTATTAGCCTGTTAGAACCAGATAATTATTGCTGTATTCGACAGATGAAAAACTGATTGTTGGAAGACGGCTCTTAAAGCTAAGTAATTTCTTTACTGAACCATTTGAATCAGTGCCTTCTCTAGGCATTACTGTTTCGGATGCAACATTTAATGATAAGGATGAAACTTTTAATTTAAATGAATTTGAATGCAAGTTCATGTGTCTACCTTATAATAATTTTTTATTGTTAATTCCTATTCTCCAGAACTGTTTGTAAATGTATGTAAAAATTGTTCATAAATTGAAAAGATGTTTACATTTTAGACTCTTTTGAACTCGTATTTAATCTTCAATATATTTTACAGAAAATGTCATCTCCTTCAATTTTTGATAAACATTCAAAAAGAAAAATATTACAGGAAAATTATACTCCTACTAAAGTTGTAAAATACAATGCAGCGATAGGACATAACATACTCTCACCTTGTAAGCTAAAACTTCAAGCAAAACAAAAAAACCTATGGTAACAATACATTTTTTAATTCCAGCATATCCCAACAACATTTTACATTTTCCCGATTTATTTATACATACGTATATGTATTATACTTTTAAAATTACATATAATTTCAAATTCGATTGAAAAGAATTTGTAATGTAAATTCTAAATTATTTCATTTCAATTGAAATTTGAAATATTATATGTAATGTAATGTAAATTCTAAATTATTTCATTTCAATTGAAATTTGAAATATCAGTTTTAAATTTTTGTTTTCAACGAAACTAAATATAAGAATGTTTCAGACCAAATAGAAAGTCAAAACAAAATAATAATGGAAACATTGGCAACACAGTCAATATACTTAAAAAAATTGTCAAAAGAGGATAATGACGTGCAGGGAAAACTATCTCAATTTCCTATAAATAACGTAGAAGAATTGGTTGGAAAATTTAGAAAAACAAATGAATGAAGAAAATATAAACATTTATGATTGTAAGTTGTGTTGTATAATATGGGAATGGAGAGCGAAATCCAAAATGATATTAAAAAAAATTAAAAGTAAAATATAAAATCATTCTTATGTATGATATACATATTAAAATTATATGTACTACATTTGAATATACGTATACTGTATACTGTATAATATGTAGATATAATTTCTTATATTCCTATATCCCATCACCATGTACTCGTATATCTATATAAATATTCAAACATCTATTATCATTTAAGTATATTTTCTGTCTTGTCTATCCATATTCAAAAGCAACATAATTCGATAATTCGATTGATTATTATTTCTATTTATTAGACTGCAAAGCAAACAGTCTAAATCTAAATTCATAAATACATTGTAATGGAGCACTAAAATTATCTGCTCCAACGCATGAAAAAATTTTAATATCTACATATTAAAACAGAAAGCATCGCATACAAATATTATTTAGTTTTTTCTATGAGGTATGCGTTAGAATGGAGCACTTAGAAAATTTGCTCCAACGCATCAATTTTTATAATTATTTATATTTATAATTTAGTGCTTTCAATGGTTAGGTATACACAAATGTATGTACAAATTAATGTGTATGTAATACGTATGTTTATTGTTTGTGGTATCATTGGTATCATGCTGTACACGTACAGACTTTACTATAATCATTATGTCTTTCATGCTCTTTCTTTTCTTTTTTCTATGTGCATTGATATTGAGAAGTGTACATAATCGATTGTATATATATTGTTTTGCTCAAAATATTTTGTTGTTGCAATTTATTTGTCATGTGGTATTATGTGTAGTATCAAGGAAAAGCGAATAGGAACTTATTGTTTTTGTTTTTATATCATATACTATGTACTTTATCAAAAAATACATCGTAATGTTGTTACTTTAATCTTATATAATATACAATTGCACAGTACCCGACGTTAAATAAGACTAACGGATATGATATTTGATAATAATTTTTGTGTGAGAAATTTTACAGCATTTTAGTCGTTTGCTTCTATATA
Organism: Villa cingulata; assembly: GCA_951394055.1. Lineage (NCBI taxonomy): Eukaryota > Metazoa > Arthropoda > Insecta > Diptera > Bombyliidae > Villa > Villa cingulata. The sequence goes on along the minus strand of OX596019.1, from coordinate 25,527,115 downwards.
ATCTAGATGATTTTTGATATACTACTCAAGAGAATTTGTTTGAAAAAAAAAATTGATATTTTAAAACATTTTTAGTAATTAATATTATTTTCAACACAATGTATAAATTATATTCTACATCTTTTTCTATAAATTACATTCTTTCAACGAAATAAGATGGAGAATATAATTTTGTGAAGCCGACTATAACTTATATTTTATATTATTTATACTATTTTGTACACTGTGTGTTCTAAGTATGATATTCAAAATTTTAATGGTATTAAAAACTTTTTAAAAATTTAAATTTTGAATTTTTTTAGGTATGAGGGTAATTTATTATCTTAAATTTTAGCCATTAAACGATGTGAAATATTCTAAACTTTTTTTTTAATGTTTTACGTTTTTAACCGTTCAACGTTCAGGTCATATTTAAAATTCTTTAAAAACCAATAAAATACCCTGTTACATATTTGCATTTTTAGTTTGCATGTTTGAATAATTTTTTTTATACATGGTAGAGGGTTTATCAGTAAATATTAGCATGCAAGTTCAAAAATTATTTACATATGTATAATATAAAATTATTTTAAATTAAGTTATTGTTTTTCAAAAATTATATTTGGTTTTTTTTACGCGTATTTTTATTGCATAACAAAAATTAATAAGATTTTTCTTTTTGAATATTCGAAATGACTGCAATATTGAAAAAAAAATTATCTCCTACGGGGGAACCCTCATTAAAAAGAAACGCGTCTATCAAGTTCTACCTCTTGGGTGGCGTTGAATAGAACATACAGGGTGTCCTGAGTTCGGGTGCAGGCATTTTGCAAGCAAATATTTTATTCAATTATAAAATATATTATAAAAGCAAATACTGATTGATTATCTTTCCAATGAATGCAAAATAATTCGAAACGACCAAGAATTTCGTGAATTATGACCACAAATAGGAAACAAGATTACGATTTTTTTCGTTTCTCAGCAAGACCTATCGACTGGAAAAATGCCTGCATCCGAACTTAGGACACCCTGTATACATAAACAAGAAGGGCGCAAAATTTCAAAAGTGCGCCGGGCGCCAAAATTTCTAGGACCGTCCCTGATTACCATTGTCAATGAATGCTCTTACTCCCATAAACAATTCATTTAAATTTGAAAAATCAATAATGGCGTATGTTTATTTAAATTAACGCACAACCATATCTGTATATCTACATCTCTTATTTGTTTCATTTAAATTTGAAAAATCAATAATGGCGTATGTTTATTTAAATTACCACACAACTACATCATCAATCTTTTTATTTTTTATTATTGGTTAATTATAACTTTCCCCATTTTTACCATTAGCAATTGCCATTGGCAAAATATGCTCTTACACTCATATATAATTCAGCAGTAAAGAAATGATCGTAATAAAGAGAAACATAGCAGTCAAACAGCCGTATAAAAATAATATAAAAATATGACATATATCTACATCTCTATATATTTATTTAAATTTGAAAAATCAATAATGGCGTATGTTTCACTAAATTAACACACAACCACATTATCCATCTTTTTATTTTTTCTTATTGGCTAATTATAACTTTTCCCTTTTTACCATTAGCAAATTCCATTGTCAATGTGTGCTATTACTATCGTATACAATTCAGCAATGAAGAAATAATAGATATAAAAAGAAACATAGCAGTCAAACAGCCGTATAAAAATTATATAAATACATATATATACAGACTATATTTATATAATGTAAAATTAAATCTATAATGGCGTATGAATAATCAAATTAACACACACCCACATCATGAATATAATGATTGTAATGAATAATAATTTTATATTGTATTTGCTCGTTCACCAATTACCATTGTCAATGTATGCCCAAACTCACAAATACATTACTGCAATAAAGAAACCTAGCAGCGTAATGAGAAGTACATACTTCTTTTTGGAATCGATTCTAGAATTAGTTCTCATTTCATTCGTACTCATTCCATGCAAAAGTTTTCTTAAATTCTAGAAAAGTTATTCCGTAATGCATTCCAGTTTTCGCCAAAGTAATGCGGCTGTTACGTTAAAAACGTAAACTACTTCTCTTCTGCATTACATTTTCTTAAAAAGAATGAACGCGTCGCGTCATTAACTATGAATTAATGAATCACGTAAATGGATAACATATGTGCAATACCAGTTTTCAGATACTGAAAACTGTGAACATGTTTCTTCATGTGCATAATAGAAATTTTTTTGGAATAATTATCATTTTCATTTTAAAGTGTGATTTTGACCTCGACGCATTTGTTTTTAATATTAGTTTTCAGTTAAAAATTGTTTAAAGTGTTAAAGAGTTTATAATAATATTATATAATTTTTGTGCGTTCTTTGTTATTAATAAATTTGAAAGGTAAGTTGCTAAAATATTCTTTGAATTTATATATGTATATATAATAAATATGTATATAATAATAAAGTTGCTAATTTTTCTAAATTTTATAAATGCATGATTCTCACTCTTTTTCCTTTTTTGGCAAATCATTGAAATATTACATTATTAATAAAATATAATTGAAATATTTATAAAAAATCTAATATTAATACTTACTTTAATATGCGTCTTTGTGTGTATATACTTTATTATACATTTTGGATATATAGATTAAAATTGTTCTATATATATAGAATATATATATATATTCATATGAATAAATCGCGAATATTGAAAAGATGATAAGGAAAATTAGTAAAAGGCATCTTTCACGTTTGATAAAAAAGGGAAAAGAAAATTTTGTGGAAAAAGTAATTCGAAAGGAGAAAGATAGTGCTGAAAGGAAAGACACTAATTAAAACAACTCTCACATAATGAATTCAATAACAGAAGTAAATGCTCCACTTGTTTTTGGTTCAGTAGAGAATCATCACAATAAAAAAATCTTAACTGAGGAAATAGAAAGTTCAGTGCATGAAAACAAATATTCCTTGGAAAAAAAGTTAAAAAAATGGTTCATAAAGTATAATATTTCTAGAAAAAGTTTCCAAGCGCTTTTGCAAATATTAAAATCAGAAAATATAAATGTTGCAACTTTTTCTGAAACAATTTTATCAAATAGAGACAGGATTACAATAAGAACAGTACCTCCAAGAGAATATTGGCATTAAGGAAAATTTGAAGAAAATATATTGCATATTAGAACATATTGAAGAAGTTGTTGAATATTGTAGACGGTTTGCCATTATATAAAAGTTCGGGATTAAATCTTTGGCCAATTTTAGGCAAAATAATAATATAAAATAATATAAAACAAGTGAAAATTTTTTTGATTGGTCCATTTGTTAGGTAAAAGCAAGCCAAATAATATTGAAAATTATTTACACGACTTTGTAAATGAAGTTGGAGATTTATTAGAAAATGGCTTTGTAATGTCAAATAAAATCATTCCATTTTCAATTAGAGCCTTTATTTGTGACACATCAGGGCGATCGTTCCTTTGTGGTACGGTTGGACATACATCTTAAAATGGATGTAGTAAATGCAAACAAATTGGAAAAAAGGTACAAAATGTTGTAACATACAGTACTCGAAGTGCTGAAATTCTTACTGATGAAGAATTTGCTGCAAGGAAATACCTACCTAATCATAAAAAATATTTTCAAAAAAGAGAAACACCATTAGGAAAAATAAGAATTAAATTGATTTCACAGTTTCCACTAGACTGTATGCACCTGCTAGATTTAGCTATTGCAAGGAAACTGTTGCTTCGATGCATAAACAATAAAACAAATTATAAAATCAGTCAGGAAAATAAACTTCAAATATCTGGCACATTAATTTAATTGTATAAATTTATACCAAAAGAGTATGCCAGAAAACCAAGAAGTTTGGATGAATTATTGAGATGGAAAGCCACCGATTTCCGGCAATTTATTTTATACAAGGGTATATTAACGTTAAAAGATAATGTTCATGATGACTTTTATTATCACTTTTTATTAATACATTCCTTATCGATTATTACTATGCCACAGAAATTTTAAAAATAATATTGATAATATAAAAGAATTGATACAACATTTTGTTCAAAACTTTCCTAATGTATATGGAGAAGAAAGTATTACATACAATGTTCACAATTTACTTCATATCACGGACAGTGTTCACGAATTTGGAATGTTAACGGATTTCTCAGCATATGACTTCGAAAATTATTTATATATTTTAAAAAAAAAAAATTAAAAAGCCCAATAAAATTCTTCAACAACTACATAACAAATTAAAATATGAAAATTTAATAAAAGATAATAGTGTCACAGGTTTCAAAAAAGATAACTCCAAACGCATTCATAGTTATATTTCTGATTCATATTCTATTAGCCTGTTAGAACCAGATAATTATTGCTGTATTAGACAGATGAAAAACTGATTGTTGGAAGACGGCTCTTAAAGCTAAGTAATTTCTTTACTGAACCATTTGAATCAGTGCCTTCTCTAGGCATTACTGTTTCGGATGCAACATTTAATGATAAGGATGAAACTTTTAATTTAAATGAATTTGAATGCAAGTTCATGTGTCTACCTTATAATAATTTTTTATTGTTAATTCCTATTCTCCACAACTGTTTGTAAATGTATGTAAAAATTGTTCATAAATTGAAAAGATGTTTACATTTTAGACTTTTGAACTATACTATATGTTTATTGTTTGTGGTATCATTGGTATCATGCTGTACACGTACAGACTTTACTATAATCATTATGTCTTTCATGCTCTTTCTTTTCTTTTTTCTATGTGCATTGATATTGAGAAGTGTACATAATCGAGTGTATATAAGTATATTGTTTTGCTCAAAATATTTTGTTGTTGCAATTTATTTGTCATGTGGTACTATGTGTAGTATCAAGGAAAAGCGAATAGGAACTTATTGTTTTTGTTTTTATATCATATACTATGTACTTTATCAAAAAATACATCGTAATGTTGTTACTTTAATGTTATATATACAATTGCACAGTACCCGACGTTAAATAAGACTAACTGATATGATATTTGATAATAATTTTTGTGTGAGAAATTTTACAGCATTTTAGTCGTTTGCTTCTATATAATCTAGATGGTATTTGATATACTATTCAAGAGAATTTGTTTGAAAAAAAATTGATATTTTAAAACATTTTTAGTAATTAATATTATTTTCAACACAATGTATAAATTATATTCTACATCTTTTACTATAAATTACATTCTTTCAACGAAATAAGATGTAGAATATAATTTTGTGACGCCGACTATAACTTATATTTCATATTATTTATACTATTTTGTACACTGTGTGTTCTAAGTACGATATTCAAAATTTTAATGATATTGAAAACTTTTTAAAAATTTAAATTTTGAATTTTTTTATGTGGGAGGGTAATTTATTATCTTAAATTTTAGCCATTAAACGATGTGAAATATTCAAAACTTTTTTTTTATTGTTTTACGTTTTTAACCGTTCAACGTTCAGGTCATATTTAAAATTCTTTAAAAGCCAATGAAATACCCTATTACATATTTGCATTTTTATTTTGCATGTTTGAATAATTTTTTTATACATTGTAGAGGGTTTATCAGTAAATATTTGCATGCAAGTTCAAAAAATTATATACATATGTATAATATAAAATTATTTAAAATTAAGTTATTGTTTTTCAAAAATTATATTTGGTTTTTTTACGCGTATTTTTATTGCATAACAAAAATTGATAAGATTTTTCTTTTTGAATATTCGAAATGAGTGCAATATTGAAAAAGAAAATTATCTCCTACGGGGAACCCTCATTAAAAAGAAACGCGTCTATGAAGTTCTACCTCTTGGGTGGCGTTGAAAAGAACATACAGGGTGTCCTGAGTTCGGGTGCAGGCATTTTGCCAGCATATATTTTATTCAATTATAAAATATATTATATATATTATATATTAAATTGGTAGAGCCCATAGTTACATTTTTTCCATAACTCGAAATCCACGACAGACAAATGAATAAAATAAAATACTCATGAAAGGCAATTCATTGGACAATATTTTAAATAAAGAAAATTTAAAAAAATAGGGTAGTTTTGAGATATTTAACCTTGAACTCAAAATTTAGCATTGTTTTCTATGAAAATTTGAATTTGATGTACCATATTTTTGGCATCACTGGACCGATCTGTACAATTTAAGTATCAAAGCAAATACTGATTGATTATCTTTCCAATGAATGCAAAATAATTCGAAACGACCAAGAATTTCGTGAATTATGACCACAAATAGGAAACAAGTCACTTGACCTAAAAAACGTCTTTGTACTCACTCGTTGATATTAGAACCAAAATTTCCGCCTCGCGCCTTACGATTTTTTTCGTTTCTCAGCAAGACCTATCGACTGGAAAAATGCCTGCATCCGAACTTAGGACACCCTGTATACATAAACAAGAAGGGCGCAAAATTTCGAAAGTGCGCCGGGCGCCAAAATTGCTAGGACCGTCTTTGATTACCATTGTCAATTAATGCTCTTACTGCCATATACAATTCATTTAAATTTGAAAAATCAATAATGGCGTATGTTTATTTAAATTAACACACAACTACATCATCCATCTTTTTATTTTTTCTTATTGGTTAATTATAACTTTCCCCATTTTAACCATTAGCAATTGCCATTTTCAATGTATGCTCTTACTACCTTATATAATTCAGCAGTAAAGAAATGATCAAAATAAAGAGAATCATAGCAGTCAAACAGCCGTATAAAAATTATATAAATATAAAACTTTTTATATGAATATTCAAAAAAAAAATATTTGACTTATGCAAATAATACAAAAATACATTTCTTATTTCTATATGTTACTATCTATGTGTTCTAGACCATTAATGATATATTATTGTTTTTCAAAAATTATATTTGGTTTTTTTTACGCGTATTATTATTGCATAACAAAAATTGATAAGATTTTTCTTTTTGAATATTCGAAATGAGTACAATATTGAAAAAAAAAATTATCTCCTACGGGGGAACCCTCATTAAAAAGAAACGCGTCTATGAAGTTTTACCTCTTGGGTGGCGTTGAAAAGAACATACAGGGTGTCCTGAGTTCGGGTGCAGGCATTTTGCCAGCATATATTTTATTCAATTATAAAATATATTATATATATTATATATTAAATTGGTAGAGCCCACAGTTACATTTTTTCCATAACTCGAAATCCACGACAGACAATTGAATAAAATAAAATACTCATGAAAGGCAATTCATTGGACAATATTTTAAATAAAGAAAATTTAAAAAAAATAGGGTAGTTTTGAGATATTTAACCTTGAACTCAAAATTTAGCATTTTTTTCTATGAAAATTTGAATTTGATGTATCATATTTTTGGCATCACTGGACCGATCTGTACAATTTAAGTATAAAAGCAAATACTGATTGATTATCTTTCCAATGAATGCAAAATAATTCGAAACGACCAAGAATTTCGTGAATTATGACCACAAATAGGAAACAAGTCACTTGACCTAAAAAACGTCTTTGTACTCACTCGTTGATATTAGAACCAAAATTTCCGCCTCGCGCCTTACGATTTTTTTCGTTTCTCAGCAAGACCTATCGACTGGAAAAATGCCTGCATCCGAACTTAGGACACCCTGTATACATAAACAAGAAGGGCGCAAAATTTCGAAAGTGCGCCGGGCGCCAAAATTGCTAGGACCGTCTTTGATTACCATTGTCAATTAATGCTCTTACTGCCATATACAATTCATTTAAATTTGAAAAATCAATAATGGCGTATGTTTATTTAAATTAACACACAACCATATCTGTATATCTACATCTCTTATTTGTTTCATTTAAATTTGAAAAATCAATAATGGCGTATGTTTATTTAAATTACCACACAACTACATCATCAATCTTTTTATTTTTTATTATTGGTTAATTATAACTTTCCCCATTTTTACCATTAGCAATTGCCATTGGCAAAATATGCTCTTACACTCATATATAATTCAGCAGTAAAGAAATGATCGTAATAAAGAGAAACATAGCAGTCAAACAGCCGTATAAAAATAATATAAAAATATGATATATATCTACATCTCTATATATTCATTTAAATTTGAAAAATCAATAATGGCGTATGTTTCACTAAATTAACACACAACCACATTATCCATCTTTTTATTTTTTCTTATTGGCTAATTATAACTTTTCCCTTTTTACCATTAGCAAATGCCATTGTCAATGTGTGCTATTACTATCATATACAATTCAGCAATGAAGAAATAATCGATATAAAAAGAAACATAGCAGTCAAAACCTCCGAAAGAATCTCTCTCTCTTACAGAGAGAAGCCATGAGAAAATTTTTCTTACACACACATTCAAAGGCCTAAGTAGTCGGGAATTTTTTTGTTTACATTTCTTGACTACTTAGTCTGAGCTGTCAAAAAATATATTATTAGTATTATTATTATTTATTTAGTGTAAAATAAAATACAAATTCTCATGTTTCGTTCATAAAATTGTTTTATTTATTTATTTTAATTTAATTTATATTACATTACATTACATTATTTTATCTTATACACATATTAACATCTCAAACAGCTCAGTAGCTGGTCTTAGAGTACGTTATCATATTTATTATTTCTATAAATTTATTATATATTTCTTATATATACTATCTAATTATCATTTTTATATTTATTCAACTTCTAGATCAATACATCATTAGGTATCACACATTTGTTCAATTAATTTATTACACAATTTCTTTATATAGAACATAATTATAACTAAATATAATACAGTCTTTAAAAATCAATCATTTTATTCATAATTAATTTTCATAAATCATGCCCTAAATCATAGTTTATACAATACATAAAATTCCAAATTTATCAATCAAGTACTTTATATTAACATTACTTATTCTATACTACATATTTATTTATATTCATACACAGTCATCTTTATCTAATATTTATTGCACATTCATACATAATTCTACTGTAATACCAATTAATAAATAATTTACATGCATTTGTTCTGATGTAATTTAATATTAATTCAATAAATATGAATATTAAATATATTCATATTTAATTCAATAATAATTATTTTTTCACTTCATAAATTATGTAAACAAAAATTGCTACACAACCTAAAAATTTTTTTCGTAATTATTTTTAAGAAAAATTCAATTAAATAATTATATTATTAAACACTTTCATTTATGCACTTTTTACAAAATTAATCAATAATAATTCACTTTTCAATTTATAAATTAATATAATATTTTATATTTATATATTCTATTCTATATTTATACTATAGAAGAAAATATATGTACAACTTAACTTCTAAGACAATATTTTTAGTTTTTATTTTAAATATTTCACATATTTTCACAATTTTTTATTTTAATCTGTTCACTAATAATTAAGTAATATAAAAATACTTACCTTAAATTTAATTTCTAATTTTTTATTTAAAAAATAATAAAATAAATTATTAAAATTCACTACCCGCCTAACAAATTACATGACATTTAATAATTTTTTCCGACTACACTCACACTAATGCAGATGACTACTTCATGGCTTCTCTCTAAGAGAGAGAGATTCTTTCGGAGGTTTTGTAGCAGTCAAACAGCCGTATAAAAATTATATAAATACATATATATACAGACTATATTTATATAATGTAAAATTAAATCTATAATGGCGTATGAATAATCAAATTAACACACACCCACATCTTGAATATAATGATTGTAATGAATAATAATTTTATATTGTATTTGCTCGTTCACCAATTACCATTGTCAATGTATGCCCAAACTCACAAATACATTACTGCAATAAAGAAACCTAGCAGCGTAATGAGAAGTACTTCTTTTTGGAATCGATTCTAGAATTAGTTCTCATTTCATTCGTACTCATTCCATGCAAAAGTTTTCTTAAATTCTAGAAAAGTTATTCCGTAATGCATTCCAGTTTTCGCCAAAGTAATGCGGCTGTTACGTTAAAAACGTAAACTACTTCTCTTCTGCATTACATTTTCTTAAAAAGAATGAACGCGTCGCGTCATTAACTATGAATTAATGAATCACGTAAATGGATAACATATGTGCAATACCAGTTTTCAGATACTGAAAACTGTGAACATGTTTCTTCATGTGCATAATAGAAATTTTTTTGGAATAATTATCATTTTCATTTTAAAGTGTGATTTTGACCTCGACGCATTTGTTTTTAATATTAGTTTTCAGTTAAAAATTGTTTAAAGTGTTAAAGAGTTTATAATAATATTATATAATTTTTGTGGGTTCTTTGTTATTAATAAATTTGAAAGGTAAGTTGCTAAAATATTCTTTGAATTTATATATGTATATAAAATAAATATGTATATAATAATAAAGTTGCTAATTTTTCTAAATTTTATAAATGCATGATTCTCACTCTTTTTCCTTTTTTGGCAAATCATTGAAATATTACATTATTAATAAAATATAATTGAAATATTAATAAAAAATCTAATATTAATACTTACTTTAATATGCGTCTTTGTGTGTATATACCTTATTTTACATTTTGGATATATAGATTAAAATTGCTCTATATATATAGAATATATATATATTCATATGAATAAATCGCGAATATTGAAAAGATGATAAGGAAAATTAGTAAAAGGCATCTTTCACGTTTGATAAAAAAGGGAAAAGAAAACTTTGTGGAAAAAGTAATTCGAAAGGAGAAAGATAGTGCTGAAAGGAAAGACACTAATTAAAACAACTCTCACATAATGAATTCAATAACAGAAGTAAATGCTCCACTTGTTTTTGGTTCAGTAGAGAATCATCACAATAAAAAAATCTTAACTGAGGAAATAGAAAGTTCAGTGCATGAAAACAAATATTCCTTGGAAAAAAAGTTAAAAAAATGGTTCATAAAGTATAATATTTCTAGAAAAAGTTTCCAAGCGCTTTTGCAAATATTAAAATCAGAAAATATAAATGTTGCAACTTGTTCTGAAACAATTTTATCAAATAGAGACAGGATTACAATAAGAACAGTACCTCCAAGAGAATATTGGCATTAAGGAAAATTTGAAGAAAATATATTGCATATTAGAACATATTGAAGAAGTTGTTGAATATTGTAGACGGTTTGCCATTATATAAAAGTTCGGGATTAAATCTTTGGCCAATTTTAGGCAAAATAATAATATAAAATAATATAAAACAAGTGAAAATTTTTTTGATTGGTCCATTTGTTAGGTAAAAGCAAGCCAAATAATATTGAAAATTATTTACACGACTTTGTAAATGAAGTTGGAGATTTATTAGAAAATGGCTTTGTAATGTCAAATAAAATCATTCCATTTTCAATTAGAGCCTTTATTTGTGACACACCAGGCGATCATTCCTTTGTGGTACGGTTGGACATACATCTTAAAATGGATGTAGTAAATGCAAACAAATTGGAAAAAAGGTACAAAATGTTGTAACATACAGTACTCGAAGTGCTGAAATTCTTACTGATGAAGACTTTGCTGCAAGGAAATACCTACCTAATCATAAAAAATATTTTCAAAAAAGAGAAACACCATTAGGAAAAATAAGAATTAAATTGATTTCACAGTTTCCACTAGACTGTATGCACCTGCTAGATTTAGCTATTGCAAGGAAACTGTTGCTTCGATGCATAAACAATAAAACAAATTATAAAATCAGTCAGGAAAATAAACTTCAAATATCTGGCACATTAATTTCATTGTATAAATTTATACCAAAAGAGTATGCCAGAAAACCAAGAAGTTTGGATGAATTATTGAGATGGAAAGCCACCGATTTCCGGCAATTTATTTTATACAAGGGTATATTAACGTTAAAAGATAATGTTCATGATGACTTTTATTATCACTTTTTATTAATACATTCCTTATCGATTATTACTATGCCACAGAAATTTTAAAAATAATATTGATACTATAAAAGAATTAATACAACATTTTGTTCAAAACTTTCCTAATGTATATGGAGAAGAAAGTATTACATACAATGTTCACAATTTACTTCATATCACGGACAGTGTTCACGAATTTGGAATGTTAACGGATTTCTCAGCATATGACTTCGAAAATTATTTATATATTTAAAAAAAAAAATTAAAAAGCCCAATAAAATTCTTCAACAACTACATAACAAATTAAAATATGAAAATTTAATAAAAGATAATAGTGTCACAGGTTTCAAAAAAGATAACTCCAGACGCATTCATAGTTATATTTCTGATTCATATTCTATTAGCCTGTTAGAACCAGATAATTATTGCTGTATTAGACAGATGAAAAACTGATTTTTGGAAGACGGCTCTTAAAGCTAAGTAAATTCTTTACTGAACCATTTGAATCAGTGCCTTCTCTAGGCATTACTGTTTCGGATGCAACATTTAATGATAAGGATGAAACTTTTAATTTAAATGAATTTGAATGCAAGTTCATGTGTCTACCTTATAATAATTTTTTATTGTTAATTCCTATTCTCCAGAACTGTTTGTAAATGTATGTAAAAATTGTTCATAAATTGAAAAGATGTTTACATTTTAGACTCTTTTGAACTCGTATTTAATCTTCAATATATTTTACAGAAAATGTCATCTCCTTCAATTTTTGATAAACATTCAAAAAGAAAAATATTACAGGAAAATTATACTCCTACTAAAGTTGTAAAATACAATGCAGCGATAGGACATAACATACTCTCACCTTGTAAGCTAAAACTTCAAGCAAAACAAAAAAACCTATGGTAACAATACATTTTTTAATTCCAGCATATCCCAACAACATTTTACATTTTCCCGATTTATTTATACATATACGTATATGTATTATACTTTTAAAATTACATATAATTTCAAATTCGATTGAAAAGAATTTGTAATGTAAATTCTAAATTATTTCATTTCAATTGAAATTTGAAATATTAGATGTAATGTAATGTAAATTCTAAATTATTTCATTTCAATTGAAATTTGAAATATCAGTTTTAAATTTTTGTTTTCAACGAAACTAAATATAAGAATGTTTCAGACCAAATAGAAAGTCAAAACAAAATAATAATGGAAATATTGGCAACACAGTCAATATACTTAAAAAAATTGTCAAAAGAGGATAATGACGTGCAGGGAAAACTATCTCAATTTCCTATAAATAACGTAGAAGAATTGGAAAATTTAGAAAAACAAATAAATGAAGAAAATATAAACATTTATGTAAGTTGTGTTGTATAATATGGGAATGGAGAGCGAAATCCAAAATGATATTAAAAAAAAATTAAAAGTAAAATGTAAAATCATTCTTATGTATGATATACATATTAAAATTATATGTACTACATTTGAATATACGTATACTAGCTGTATCTATATATATAAAAAGAAGTTACATTTCCTTGGTAATCTTTTAACTCAAGAACCGCCGAACCGATTGTCACAAAAATTTTAGGGTTCGTTCCTTTCTATGAGGAGGTGGTTTGTGTGAACTTTGTTCGAAATCGGTGCAGCCGTTCCTGAGTTATGACATACGAAATGCCTGTATGGGAAAAACAACAACAAATACACAGCCGCTTATGAGCGTTTCTGTTGTACTGTAGGACAAACAACAACAAATACAAAGCCGCCTATGAGCGAGTTATAAAATTACTTAATTCTAACTAAAAAAAAAACAACTTTTATATTTTTTAATTTTGACTTTATTGTTCGGATTTCAGAGAAGAACTGACTCAATCTACATTTTACAATTTTTTCTTTACAATCATGTTTTCAAGCTTTATGAAAAATTAATACATATCAAAAAAAAATGCAACTAAATCAAAAAAAGAAATTTAAGATTTGAGAAAAATTTAAAGTATGCTTAACGGAAATGACAATTCTATGAGAATAAAAAAATATGTGTAATCTGATATTTGAAAAACAACTTAAAATGATGAGAAAATAAATTTAATAAAATTATAAGAAAATGCTGATTTATAACAAATTTAGTTAAAGTTGTAGAATATTTTGATTATGGTGATAGTATGCTATTGTTATGATGATTACGATTCATAACTCCTCCACCCTTAGAATGAAGCGACGGTCGGTGACGCTGTGTCTCAGGAGCTTCATTTTGATGTATGGTATTGATTGTAACTTGGCCCTTATTTCTACATCTGATGATCTTAATGGCGATAACCATGATTATTGATCCGAATAATATGAGAATTCCAAATGTAACATTGGTTTTTTGCATTGATGAAGTTTCCAGAAGTTCAATGGCTTGTCGATTTTCGAAATGATAATCTTTTAGTTTTTCTAAACTTAAATTTTCTATTGTCGAAGAAATGTTGATATGACTGAAGCTAACTGGGTACAATATGATGCTGTCCCAATATACATTGGTTTTACTTTCATATGTGATTTGATTGATTTTGACGATACAACTTTGAAATCTTATTAATGTGGTTCCGTCGATTCTATGTGTCGGTATTTCACAAGTTGATTTGACGGTCACATTATGTACGTTTACTAACAAGATGTGATTTGGTTCTGGTTGGTAAATAGTGGTGAATTCCGTTCTTTCCGATAGTTTACAACTAGCTGGTTTATTGTTGATCAAGTTGGGTATACATGTTGGTTCATTTTCTTGGATTTTGCTGGAGCTTCTTTCACAGTAATAAATTCCTTCTATATTGGGGCATGGCTTATTGAAATAACGTGAGTTGAGTTCATTAAGGATAACATAAGGTAAAGTATGAATTGTTCGGGTTTTATTAATAGGTAATGGAATTAAATGGAAGAATGGAAAAGATTCTTTTAAAGTTACAGGAATTTGGATGTTGAATATAATATTTGTATCGTTGTAGTATGCTTGTACTGTATAATATGTAGATATAATTTCTTATATTCCTATATCCCATCACCATGTACTCGTATATCTATATAAATATTCAAACATCTATTATCATTTAAGTATATTTTCTGTCTTGTCTATCCATATTCAAAAGCAACATAATTCGATAATTCGATTGATTATTATTTCTATTTATTAGACTGCAAAGCAAACAGTCTAAATCTAAATTCATAAATACATTGTAATGGAGCACTAAAATTATCTGCTCCAACGCATGAAAAAATTTTAATATCTACATATTAAAACAGAAAGCATCGCATACAAATATTATTTAGTTTTTTCTATGAGGTATGCGTTAGAATGGAGCACTTAGAAAATTTGCTCCAACGCATCAATTTTTATAATTATTTATATTTATAATTTAGTGCTTTCAATGGTTAGGTATACACAAATGTATGTACAAATTAATGTGTATGTAATACGTATGTTTATTGTTTGTGGTATCATTGGTATCATGCTGTACACGTACAGACTTTACTATAATCATTATGTCTTTCATGCTCTTTCTTTTCTTTTTTCTATGTGCATTGATATTGAGAAGTGTACATAATCGATTGTATATTTATTGTTTTGCTCAAAATATTTTGTTGTTGCAATTTATTTGTCATGTGGTATTATGTGTAGTATCAAGGAAAAGCGAATAGGAACTTATTGTTTTTGTTTTTATATCATATACTATGTACTTTATCAAAAAATACATCGTAATGTTGTTACTTTAATCTTATATAATATACAATTGCACAGTACCCGACGTTAAATAAGACTAACGGATATGATATTTGATAATAATTTTTGTGTGAGAAATTTTACAGCATTTTAGTCGTTTGCTTCTATATAATCTAGATGATTTTTGATATACTACTCAAGAGAATTTGTTTGAAAAAAAAAATTGATATTTTAAAACATTTTTAGTAATTAATATTATTTTCAACCCAATGTATAAATTATATTCTACATCTTTTTCTATAAATTACATTCTTTCAACGAAATAAGATGTAGAATATAATTTTGTGAAGCCGACTATAACTTATATTTCATATTATTTATACTATTTTGTACACTGTGTGTTCTAAGTATGATATTCAAAATTTTAATGGTATTAAAAACTTTTTAAAAATTTAAATTTTGAATTTTTTTAGGTATGAGGGTAATTTATTATCTTAAATTTTAGCCATTAAACGATGTGAAATATTCAAAACTTTTTTTTTATTGTTTTACGTTTTAACCGTTCAACGTTCAGGTCATATTTAAAATTCTTTAAAAACCAAATGAAATACCCTATTACATATTTGCATTTTTATTTTGCATGTTTGAATAATTTTTTTTATACATGGTAGAGGGTTTATCAGTAAATATTTGCATTGAAGTTCAAAAATTATATACATATGTATAATATAAAATTATTTTAAATTAAGTTATTGTTTTTCAAAAATTATATTTGGTTTTTTTACGCGTATTTTTCGCATAACAAAAATTAATAAGATTTTTCTTTTTGAATATTCGAAATGACTGCAATATTGAAAAAAAAAATTATCTCCTACGGGGGAACCCTCATTAAAAAGAAACGCGTCTATCAAGTTCTACCTCTTGGGTGGCGTTGAAAAGAACATACAGGGTGTCCTGAGTTCGGGTGCAGGCATTTTGCCATCATATATTTTATTCAATTATAAAATATATTATATATATTATATATTAAATTGGTAGAGCCCACAGTTACATTTTTTCCATAACTCGAAATCCACGACAGATAATTGAATAAAATAAAAAAAAAAATGAAAGGCAATTCATTGGACAATATTTTAAATAAAGAAAATTTAAAAAAAAATAGGGTAGTTTTGAGATATTTAACGTTGAACACCAAAATTTAGCATTTTTTTCTATGAAAATTTGAATTTGATGTACCATATTTTTGGCATCACTGGACCGATCTGTACAATTCAAGTATCAAAGCAAATACTGATTGATTATCTTTCCAATGAATGCAAAATAATTCGAAACGACCAAGAATTTCGTGAATTATGACCACAAATAGGAAACAAGTCACTTGATCTAAAAAAAGTCTTTCTACTCACTCGTTGATATTAGAACCAAAATTCCCGCCTCGCGCCTTACGATTTTTTTCTTTTCTCAGCAAGACCTATCGACTGGAAAAATGCCTGCATCCGAACTTAGGACACCCTGTATACATAAACAAGAAGGGCGCAAAATTTCAAAAGTGCGCCGGGCGCCAAAATTGCTAGGATCGTCTTTGATTACCATTGTCAATGAATGCTCTTACTCCCATATACAATTCATATAAATTTGAAAAATCAATAATGGCGTATGTTTATTTAAATTAACACACAACCATATCTGTATATCTACATCTCTTATTTGTTTCATTTAAATTTGAAAAATCAATAATGGCGTATGTTTCACTAAATTAACACACAACCACATTATCCATCTTTTTATTTTTTCTTATTGGCTAATTATAACTTTTCCCTTTTTACCATTAGCAAATGCCATTGTCAATGTGTGCTATTACTATCATATACAATTCAGCAATGAAGAAATAATCGATATAAAAAGAAACATAGCAGTCAAACAGCCGTATAAAAATTATATAAATACATATATATACAGACTATATTTATATAATGTAAAATTAAATCTATAATGGCGTATGAATAATCAAATTAACACACACCCACATCTTGAATATAATGATTGTAATGAATAATAATTTCATATTGTATTTGCTCGTTCACCAATTACCATTGTCAATGTATGCCCAAACTCACAAATACATTACTGCAATAAAGAAACCTAGCAGCGTAATGAGAAGTACTTCTTTTTGGAATCGATTCTAGAATTAGTTCTCATTTCATTCGTACTCATTCCATGCAAAAGTTTTCTTAAATTCTAGAAAAGTTATTCCGTAATGCATTCCAGTTTTCGCCAAAGTAATGCGGCTGTTACGTTAAAAACGTAAACTACTTCTCTTCTGCATTACATTTTCTTAAAAAGAATGAACGCGTCGCGTCATTAACTATGAATTAATGAATCACGTAAATGGATAACATATGTGCAATACCAGTTTTCAGATACTGAAAACTGTGAACATGTTTCTTCATGTGCATAATAGAAATTTTTTTGGAATAATTATCATTTTCATTTTAAAGTGTGATTTTGACCTCGACGCATTTGTTTTTAATATTAGTTTTCAGTTAAAAATTGTTTAAAGTGTTAAAGAGTTTATAATAATATTATATAATTTTTGTGGGTTCTTTGTTATTAATAAATTTGAAAGGTAAGTTGCTAAAATATTCTTTGAATTTATATATGTATATATAATAAATATGTATATAATAATAAAGTTGCTAATTTTTCTAAATTTTATAAATGCATGATTCTCACTCTTTTTCCTTTTTTGGCAAATCATTGAAATATTACATTATTAATAAAATATAATTGAAATATTAATAAAAAATCTAATATTAATACTTACTTTAATATGCGTCTTTGTGTGTATATACCTTATTTTACATTTTGGATATATAGATTAAAATTGTTCTATATATATAGAATATATATATATTCATATGAATAAATCGCGAATATTGAAAAGATGATAAGGAAAATTAGTAAAAGGCATCTTTCACGTTTGATAAAAAAGGGAAAAGAAAACTTTGTGGAAAAAGTAATTCGAAAGGAGAAAGATAGTGCTGAAAGGAAAGACACTAATTAAAACAACTCTCACATAATGAATTCAATAACAGAAGTAAATGCTCCACTTGTTTTTGGTTCAGTAGAGAATCATCACAATAAAAAAATCTTAACTGAGGAAATAGAAAGTTCAGTGCATGAAAACAAATATTCCTTGGAAAAAAAGTTAAAAAAATGGTTCATAAAGTATAATATTTCTAGAAAAAGTTTCCAAGCGCTTTTGCAAATATTAAAATCAGAAAATATAAATGTTGCAACTTGTTCTGAAACAATTTTATCAAATAGAGACAGGATTACAATAAGAACAGTACCTCCAAGAGAATATTGGCATTAAGGAAAATTTGAAGAAAATATATTGCATATTAGAACATATTGAAGAAGTTGTTGAATATTGTAGACGGTTTGCCATTATATAAAAGTTCGGGATTAAATCTTTGGCCAATTTTAGGCAAAATAATAATATAAAATAATATAAAACAAGTGAAAATTTTTTTGATTGGTCCATTTGTTAGGTAAAAGCAAGCCAAATAATATTGAAAATTATTTACACGACTTTGTAAATGAAGTTGGAGATTTATTAGAAAATGGCTTTGTAATGTCAAATAAAATCATTCCATTTTCAATTAGAGCCTTTATTTGTGACACACCAGGCGATCATTCCTTTGTGGTACGGTTGGACATACATCTTAAAATGGATGTAGTAAATGCAAACAAATTGGAAAAAAGGTACAAAATGTTGTAACATACAATACTCGAAGTGCTGAAATTCTTACTGATGAAGACTTTGCTGCAAGGAAATACCTACCTAATCATAAAAAATATTTTCAAAAAAGAGAAACACCATTAGGAAAAATAAGAATTAAATTGATTTCACAGTTTCCACTAGACTGTATGCACCTGCTAGATTTAGCTATTGCAAGGAAACTGTTGCTTCGATGCATAAACAATAAAACAAATTATAAAATCAGTCAGGAAAATAAACTTCAAATATCTGGCACATTAATTTCATTGTATAAATTTATACCAAAAGAGTATGCCGATTTCCGGCAATTTATTTTATACAAGGGTATATTAACGTTAAAAGATAATGTTCATGATGACTTTTATTATCACTTTTTATTAATACATTCCTTATCGATTATTACTATGCCACAGAAATTTTAAAAATAATATTGATACTATAAAAGAATTAATACAACATTTTGTTCAAAACTTTCCTAATGTATATGGAGAAGAAAGTATTACATACAATGTTCACAATTTACTTCATATCACGGACAGTGTTCACGAATTTGGAATGTTAACGGATTTCTCAGCATATGACTTCGAAAATTATTTATATATTTAAAAAAAAAAATTAAAAAGCCCAATAAAATTCTTCAACAACTACATAACAAATTAAAATATGAAAATTTAATAAAAGATAATAGTGTCACAGGTTTCAAAAAAGATAACTCCAGACGCATTCATAGTTATATTTCTGATTCATATTCTATTAGCCTGTTAGAACCAGATAATTATTGCTGTATTAGACAGATGAAAAACTGATTTTTGGAAGACGGCTCTTAAAGCTAAGTAAATTCTTTACTGAACCATTTGAATCAGTGCCTTCTCTAGGCATTACTGTTTCGGATGCAACATTTAATGATAAGGATGAAACTTTTAATTTAAATGAATTTGAATGCAAGTTCATGTGTCTACCTTATAATAATTTTTTATTGTTAATTCCTATTCTCCAGAACTGTTTGTAAATGTATGTAAAAATTGTTCATAAATTGAAAAGATGTTTACATTTTAGACTCTTTTGAACTCGTATTTAATCTTCAATATATTTTACAGAAAATGTCATCTCCTTCAATTTTTGATAAACATTCAAAAAGAAAAATATTACAGGAAAATTATACTCCTACTAAAGTTGTAAAATACAATGCAGCGATAGGACATAACATACTCTCACCTTGTAAGCTAAAACTTCAAGCAAAACAAAAAAACCTATGGTAACAATACATTTTTTAATTCCAGCATATCCCAACAACATTTTACATTTTCCCGATTTATTTATACATATACGTATATGTATTATACTTTTAAAATTACATATAATTTCAAATTCGATTGAAAAGAATTTGTAATGTAAATTCTAAATTATTTCATTTCAATTGAAATTTGAAATATTAGATGTAATGTAATGTAAATTCTAAATTATTTCATTTCAATTGAAATTTGAAATATCAGTTTTAAATTTTTGTTTTCAACGAAACTAAATATAAGAATGTTTCAGACCAAATAGAAAGTCAAAACAAAATAATAATGGAAACATTGGCAACACAGTCAATATACTTAAAAAAATTGTCAAAAGAGGATAATGACGTGCAGGGAAAACTATCTCAATTTCCTATAAATAACGTAGAAGAATTGGAAAATTTAGAAAAACAAATAAATGAAGAAAATATAAACATTTATGTAAGTTGTGTTGTATAATATGGGAATGGAGAGCGAAATCCAAAATAATATTAAAAAAATTAAAAGTAAAATGTAAAATCATTCTTATGTATGATATACATATTAAAATTATATGTACTACATTTGAATATACGTATACTAGCTGTATACTGTATAATATGTAGATATAATTTCTTATATTCCTATATCCCATCACCATGTACTCGTATATCTATATAAATATTCAAACATCTATTATCATTTAAGTATATTTTCTGTCTTGTCTATCCATATTCAAAAGCAACATAATTCGATAATTCGATTGATTATTATTTCTATTTATTAGACTGCAAAGCAAACAGTCTAAATCTAAATTCATAAATACATTGTAATGGAGCACTAAAATTATCTGCTCCAACGCATGAAAAAATTTTAATATCTACATATTAAAACAGAAAGCATCGCATACAAATATTATTTAGTTTTTTCTATGAGGTATGCGTTAGAATGGAGCACTTAGAAAATTTGCTCCAACGCATCAATTTTTATAATTATTTATATTTATAATTTAGTGCTTTCAATGGTTAGGTATACACAAATGTATGTACAAATTAATGTGTATGTAATACGTATGTTTATTGTTTGTGGTATCATTGGTATCATGCTGTACACGTACAGACTTTACTATAATCATTATGTCTTTCATGCTCTTTCTTTTCTTTTTTCTATGTGCATTGATATTGAGAAGTGTACATAATCGATTGTATATTTATTGTTTTGCTCAAAATATTTTGTTGTTGCAATTTATTTGTCATGTGGTATTATGTGTAGTATCAAGGAAAAGCGAATAGGAACTTATTGTTTTTGTTTTTATATCATATACTATGTACTTTATCAAAAAATACATCGTAATGTTGTTACTTTAATCTTATATAATATACAATTGCACAGTACCCGACGTTAAATAAGACTAACGGATATGATATTTGATAATAATTTTTGTGTGAGAAATTTTACAGCATTTTAGTCGTTTGCTTCTATATAATCTAGATGATTTTTGATATACTACTCAAGAGAATTTGTTTGAAAAAAAAAATTGATATTTTAAAACATTTTTAGTAATTAATATTATTTTCAACCCAATGTATAAATTATATTCTACATCTTTTTCTATAAATTACATTCTTTCAACGAAATAAGATGTAGAATATAATTTTGTGAAGCCGACTATAACTTATATTTCATATTATTTATACTATTTTGTACACTGTGTGTTCTAAGTATGATATTCAAAATTTTAATGGTATTAAAAACTTTTTAAAAATTTAAATTTTGAATTTTTTTAGGTATGAGGGTAATTTATTATCTTAAATTTTAGCCATTAAACGATGTGAAATATTCAAAACTTTTTTTTTATTGTTTTACGTTTTAACCGTTCAACGTTCAGGTCATATTTAAAATTCTTTAAAAACCAAATGAAATACCCTATTACATATTTGCATTTTTATTTTGCATGTTTGAATAATTTTTTTTATACATGGTAGAGGGTTTATCAGTAAATATTTGCATTGAAGTTCAAAAATTATATACATATGTATAATATAAAATTATTTTAAATTAAGTTATTGTTTTTCAAAAATTATATTTGGTTTTTTTACGCGTATTTTTCGCATAACAAAAATTAATAAGATTTTTCTTTTTGAATATTCGAAATGACTGCAATATTGAAAAAAAAAATTATCTCCTACGGGGGAACCCTCATTAAAAAGAAACGCGTCTATCAAGTTCTACCTCTTGGGTGGCGTTGAAAAGAACATACAGGGTGTCCTGAGTTCGGGTGCAGGCATTTTGCCATCATATATTTTATTCAATTATAAAATATATTATATATATTATATATTAAATTGGTAGAGCCCACAGTTACATTTTTTCCATAACTCGAAATCCACGACAGATAATTGAATAAAATAAAAAAAAAATGAAAGGCAATTCATTGGACAATATTTTAAATAAAGAAAATTTAAAAAAAAATAGGGTAGTTTTGAGATATTTAACGTTGAACACCAAAATTTAGCATTTTTTTCTATGAAAATTTGAATTTGATGTACCATATTTTTGGCATCACTGGACCGATCTGTACAATTCAAGTATCAAAGCAAATACTGATTGATTATCTTTCCAATGAATGCAAAATAATTCGAAACGACCAAGAATTTCGTGAATTATGACCACAAATAGGAAACAAGTCACTTGATCTAAAAAAAGTCTTTCTACTCACTCGTTGATATTAGAACCAAAATTCCCGCCTCGCGCCTTACGATTTTTTTCTTTTCTCAGCAAGACCTATCGACTGGAAAAATGCCTGCATCCGAACTTAGGACACCCTGTATACATAAACAAGAAGGGCGCAAAATTTCAAAAGTGCGCCGGGCGCCAAAATTGCTAGGATCGTCTTTGATTACCATTGTCAATGAATGCTCTTACTCCCATATACAATTCATATAAATTTGAAAAATCAATAATGGCGTATGTTTATTTAAATTAACACACAACCATATCTGTATATCTACATCTCTTATTTGTTTCATTTAAATTTGAAAAATCAATAATGGCGTATGTTTCACTAAATTAACACACAACCACATTATCCATCTTTTTATTTTTTCTTATTGGCTAATTATAACTTTTCCCTTTTTACCATTAGCAAATGCCATTGTCAATGTGTGCTATTACTATCATATACAATTCAGCAATGAAGAAATAATCGATATAAAAAGAAACATAGCAGTCAAACAGCCGTATAAAAATTATATAAATACATATATATACAGACTATATTTATATAATGTAAAATTAAATCTATAATGGCGTATGAATAATCAAATTAACACACACCCACATCTTGAATATAATGATTGTAATGAATAATAATTTCATATTGTATTTGCTCGTTCACCAATTACCATTGTCAATGTATGCCCAAACTCACAAATACATTACTGCAATAAAGAAACCTAGCAGCGTAATGAGAAGTACTTCTTTTTGGAATCGATTCTAGAATTAGTTCTCATTTCATTCGTACTCATTCCATGCAAAAGTTTTCTTAAATTCTAGAAAAGTTATTCCGTAATGCATTCCAGTTTTCGCCAAAGTAATGCGGCTGTTACGTTAAAAACGTAAACTACTTCTCTTCTGCATTACATTTTCTTAAAAAGAATGAACGCGTCGCGTCATTAACTATGAATTAATGAATCACGTAAATGGATAACATATGTGCAATACCAGTTTTCAGATACTGAAAACTGTGAACATGTTTCTTCATGTGCATAATAGAAATTTTTTTGGAATAATTATCATTTTCATTTTAAAGTGTGATTTTGACCTCGACGCATTTGTTTTTAATATTAGTTTTCAGTTAAAAATTGTTTAAAGTGTTAAAGAGTTTATAATAATATTATATAATTTTTGTGGGTTCTTTGTTATTAATAAATTTGAAAGGTAAGTTGCTAAAATATTCTTTGAATTTATATATGTATATATAATAAATATGTATATAATAATAAAGTTGCTAATTTTTCTAAATTTTATAAATGCATGATTCTCACTCTTTTTCCTTTTTTGGCAAATCATTGAAATATTACATTATTAATAAAATATAATTGAAATATTAATAAAAAATCTAATATTAATACTTACTTTAATATGCGTCTTTGTGTGTATATACCTTATTTTACATTTTGGATATATAGATTAAAATTGTTCTATATATATAGAATATATATATATTCATATGAATAAATCGCGAATATTGAAAAGATGATAAGGAAAATTAGTAAAAGGCATCTTTCACGTTTGATAAAAAAGGGAAAAGAAAACTTTGTGGAAAAAGTAATTCGAAAGGAGAAAGATAGTGCTGAAAGGAAAGACACTAATTAAAACAACTCTCACATAATGAATTCAATAACAGAAGTAAATGCTCCACTTGTTTTTGGTTCAGTAGAGAATCATCACAATAAAAAAATCTTAACTGAGGAAATAGAAAGTTCAGTGCATGAAAACAAATATTCCTTGGAAAAAAAGTTAAAAAAATGGTTCATAAAGTATAATATTTCTAGAAAAAGTTTCCAAGCGCTTTTGCAAATATTAAAATCAGAAAATATAAATGTTGCAACTTGTTCTGAAACAATTTTATCAAATAGAGACAGGATTACAATAAGAACAGTACCTCCAAGAGAATATTGGCATTAAGGAAAATTTGAAGAAAATATATTGCATATTAGAACATATTGAAGAAGTTGTTGAATATTGTAGACGGTTTGCCATTATATAAAAGTTCGGGATTAAATCTTTGGCCAATTTTAGGCAAAATAATAATATAAAATAATATAAAACAAGTGAAAATTTTTTTGATTGGTCCATTTGTTAGGTAAAAGCAAGCCAAATAATATTGAAAATTATTTACACGACTTTGTAAATGAAGTTGGAGATTTATTAGAAAATGGCTTTGTAATGTCAAATAAAATCATTCCATTTTCAATTAGAGCCTTTATTTGTGACACACCAGGCGATCATTCCTTTGTGGTACGGTTGGACATACATCTTAAAATGGATGTAGTAAATGCAAACAAATTGGAAAAAAGGTACAAAATGTTGTAACATACAGTACTCGAAGTGCTGAAATTCTTACTGATGAAGACTTTGCTGCAAGGAAATACCTACCTAATCATAAAAAATATTTTCAAAAAAGAGAAACACCATTAGGAAAAATAAGAATTAAATTGATTTCACAGTTTCCACTAGACTGTATGCACCTGCTAGATTTAGCTATTGCAAGGAAACTGTTGCTTCGATGCATAAACAATAAAACAAATTATAAAATCAGTCAGGAAAATAAACTTCAAATATCTGGCACATTAATTTCATTGTATAAATTTATACCAAAAGAGTATGCCGATTTCCGGCAATTTATTTTATACAAGGGTATATTAACGTTAAAAGATAATGTTCATGATGACTTTTATTATCACTTTTTATTAATACATTCCTTATCGATTATTACTATGCCACAGAAATTTTAAAAATAATATTGATACTATAAAAGAATTAATACAACATTTTGTTCAAAACTTTCCTAATGTATATGGAGAAGAAAGTATTACATACAATGTTCACAATTTACTTCATATCACGGACAGTGTTCACGAATTTGGAATGTTAACGGATTTCTCAGCATATGACTTCGAAAATTATTTATATATTTAAAAAAAAAAATTAAAAAGCCCAATAAAATTCTTCAACAACTACATAACAAATTAAAATATGAAAATTTAATAAAAGATAATAGTGTCACAGGTTTCAAAAAAGATAACTCCAGACGCATTCATAGTTATATTTCTGATTCATATTCTATTAGCCTGTTAGAACCAGATAATTATTGCTGTATTAGACAGATGAAAAACTGATTTTTGGAAGACGGCTCTTAAAGCTAAGTAAATTCTTTACTGAACCATTTGAATCAGTGCCTTCTCTAGGCATTACTGTTTCGGATGCAACATTTAATGATAAGGATGAAACTTTTAATTTAAATGAATTTGAATGCAAGTTCATGTGTCTACCTTATAATAATTTTTTATTGTTAATTCCTATTCTCCACAACTGTTTGTAAATGTATGTAAAAATTGTTCATAAATTGAAAAGATGTTTACATTTTAGACTCTTTTGAACTCGTATTTAATCTTCAATATATTTTACAGAAAATGTCATCTCCTTCAATTTTTGATAAACATTCAAAAAGAAAAATATTACAGGAAAATTATACTCCTACTAAAGTTGTAAAATACAATGCAGCGATAGGACATAACATACTCTCACCTTGTAAGCTAAAACTTCAAGCAAAACAAAAAAACCTATGGTAACAATACATTTTTTAATTCGAGCATATCCCAACAACATTTTACATTTTCCCGATTTATTTATACATACGTATATGTATTATACTTTTAAAATTACATATAATTTCAAATTCGATTGAAAAGAATTTGTAATGTAAATTCTAAATTATTTCATTTCAATTGAAATTTGAAATATTAGATGTAATGTAATGTAAATTCTAAATTATTTCATTTCAATTGAAATTTGAAATATCAGTTTTAAATTTTTGTTTTCAACGAAACTAAATATAAGAATGTTTCAGACCAAATAGAAAGTCAAAACAAAATAATAATGGAAACATTGGCAACACAGTCAATATACTTAAAAAAATTGTCAAAAGAGGATAATGACGTGCAGGGAAAACTATCTCAATTTCCTATAAATAACGTAGAAGAATTGGAAAATTTAGAAAAACAAATAAATGAAGAAAATATAAACATTTATGTAAGTTGTGTTGTATAATATGGGAATGGAGAGCGAAATCCAAAATGATATTAAAAAAAATTAAAAGTAAAATGTAAAATCATTCTTATGTATGATATACATATTAAAATTATATGTACTACATTTGAATATACGTATACTGTATACTGTATAATATGTAGATATAATTTCTTATATTCCTATATCCCATCACCATGTACTCGTATATCTATATATAAATATTCAAACATCTATTATCATTTATGTATATTTTCTGTCTTGTCTATCCATATTCAAAAGCAACATAATTCGATAATTCGATTGATTATTATTTCTATTTATTAGACTGCAAAGCAAACAGTCTAAATCTAAATTCATAAATACATTGTAATGGAGCACTAAAATTATCTGCTCCAACGCATGAAAAAATTTTAATATCTACATATTAAAACAGAAAGCATCGCATACAAATATTATTTAGTTTTTTCTATGAGGTATGCGTTAGAATGGAGCACTTAGAAAATTAGAAAAATTGCTCCAACGCATCAATTTTTATAATTATTTATATTTATAATTTAGTGCTTTCAATGGTTAGGTATACACAAATGTATGTACAAATTAATGTGTATGTAATACGTATGTTTATTGTTTGTGGTATCATTGGTATCATGCTGTACACGTACAGACTTTACTATAATCATTATGTCTTTCATGCTCTTTCTTTTCTTTTTTCTATGTGCATTGATATTGAGAAGTGTACATAATCGATTGTATATATATTGTTTTGCTCAAAATATTTTGTTGTTGCAATTTATTTGTCATGTGGTATTATGTGTAGTATCAAGGAAAAGCGAATAGGAACTTATTGTTTTTGTTTTTATATCATATACTATGTACTTTATCAAAAAATACATCGTAATGTTGTTACTTTAATGTTATATATACAATTGCACAGTACCCGACGTTAAATAAGACTAACGGATATGATATTTGATAATAATTTTTGTGTGAGAAATTTTACAGCATTTTAGTCGTTTGCTTCTATATAATCTAGATGATTTTTGATATACTACTCAAGAGAATTTGTTTGAAAAAAAAAATTGATATTTTAAAACATTTTTAGTAATTAATATTATTTTCAACCCAATGTATAAATTATATTCTACATCTTTTTCTATAAATTACATTCTTTCAACGAAATAAGATGTAGAATATAATTTTGTGAAGCCGACTATAACTTATATTTCATATTATTTATACTATTTTGTACACTGTGTGTTCTAAGTATGATATTCAAAATTTTAATGGTATTAAAAACTTTTTAAAAATTTAAATTTTGAATTTTTTTAGGTATGAGGGTAATTTATTATCTTAAATTTTAGCCATTAAACGATGTGAAATATTCAAAACTTTTTTTTTATTGTTTTACGTTTTAACCGTTCAACGTTCAGGTCATATTTAAAATTCTTTAAAAACCAAATGAAATACCCTATTACATATTTGGATTTTTATTTTGCATGTTTGAATAATTTTTTTATACATGGTAGAGGGTTTATCAGTAAATATTTGCATGCAAGTTCAAAAATTATATACATATGTATAATATAAAATTATTTTAAATTAAGTTATTGTTTTTCAAAAATTATATTTGGTTTTTTTACGCGTATTTTTCGCATAACAAAAATTAATAAGATTTTTCTTTTTGAATATTCGAAATGACTGCAATATTGAAAAAAAAAATTATCTCCTACGGGGGAACCCTCATTAAAAAGAAACGCGTCTATCAAGTTCTACCTCTTGGGTGGCGTTGAAAAGAACATACAGGGTGTCCTGAGTTCGGGTGCAGGCATTTTGCCAGCATATATTTTATTCAATTATAAAATATATTATATATATTATATATTAAATTGGTAGAGCCCACAGTTACATTTTTTCCATAACTCGAAATCCACGACAGATAATTGAATAAAATAAAAAAAAAATGAAAGGCAATTCATTGGACAATATTTTAAATAAAGAAAATTTAAAAAAAACTAGGGTAGTTTTGAGATATTTAACGTTGAACACCAAAATTTAGCATTTTTTTCTATGAAAATTTGAATTTGATGTACCATATTTTTGGCATCACTGGACCGATCTGTACAATTTAAGTATCAAAGCAAATACTGATTGATTATCTTTCCAATGAATGCAAAATAATTCGAAACGACCAAGAATTTCGTGAATTATGACCACAAATAGGAAACAAGTCACTTGATCTAAAAACAGTCTTTCTACTCACTCGTTGATATTAGAACCAAAATTCCCGCCTCGCGCCTTACGATTTTTTTCTTTTCTCAGCAAGACCTATCGACTGGAAAAAAGCCTGCATCCGAACTTAGGACACCCTGTATACATAAACAAGAAGGGCGCAAAATTTCAAAAGTGCGCCGGGCGCCAAAATTGCTAGGACCGTCTTTGATTACCATTGTCAATGAATGCTCTTACTCCCATATACAATTCATATAAATTTGAAAAATCAATAATGGCGTATGTTTATTTAAATTAACACACAACCATATCTGTATATCTACATCTCTTATTTGTTTCATTTAAATTTGAAAAATCAATAATGGCGTATGTTTATTTAAATTACTACACAACTACATCATCCATCTTTTTATTTTTTCTTATTGGTTAATTATAACTTTCCCCATTTTTCTACCATTAGCAATTGCCATTGGCAAAATATGCTCTTACACTCATATATAATTCAGCAGTAAAGAAATGATCAAAATAAAGAGAAACATAGCAGTCAAACAGCCGTATAAAAATAATATAAAAATATGATAATATGTTAGAGATAAATGATTCTAACAATTTTGGCTTATGATTCATTTAAATCGAAGTAGCTTGTTGCCTTGTCTGTTTTACTGAATGATGACAATTGGAAAAGGAGAATCGTAGTAAGCGGTTTGAATATGAGTCAAGAATTTAGAAATAAAGAATATTGAATTGGTCATTATTGAGTAAACTGTGGTCGTGAATCGATGCGGCACAGACAATTGAAATTATTTAATTTTTAAATAAAATTTCTATCATCAGAAGTGGAATAATAAAATTCACGTGTATTTAAATTAAATTTATTAATTAAAATTATTTAATTAAATGAAAATAAAATTTTTTTAAGTAAATAAAGTAAATTGAAAAATATCGTTTATAATAAAATTTAATTATAATTTGACAACTAATATGTGTGTACATATTATATACACAGCAAAATTACAAAATATTTTCAAAGTGTTAAAAAGAGTTAAAGTAAAAAAAAAAAAAAAAAAGAAAAAAAAAAAAATACATCAAAAACAAAGTAAAGTATAGACAATATTGATATTATTTGTGCAGCTAAAAGTAATGAAGCATTGAAATTTTCTTTGTGCTAACTTTATTTGGTAAGTAATTTCTCTATTTAAAAACAAAAATGAACAAAGATACTATAGACACGGGTTCTGGCTCTGGCATTATTGATTTGGACAAAGAAAATGCAAAGGGAAATCTGAATAATAATGTAACGGTAACGGTTGATGCAATACAAAAAATTTTTCAAGCAACACGAAGCAATAATTGTCATTATGGTGAGATTATTGGCTTTCCTAGTTTCGACCCTGATCATTCTCGCGTAAATATAAATACATGGTGCAGTGACGTAGACGCAAGAATATTAAGAGATGATTTAAAAAATTACTATGTAATCCCTAGAGTAAAAGCTGCTTTAATAGGAAGGGCTAAAGACTGGTACGATAAGTATGGGTACCAACATTATGATTGGATTGATTTGAAATCATCGATTATTAATGCGTTTTCTAATGGGGTAGACATAGTTGACCAACTTCGAAAGGTAGCAAACTCCGAAAGTGATGAATTCAAATCATATTCTGAATTTGTGATGGAAAAAGTTTCACAAATAAATCGTTTGCCATTTGAGATCCCCGAAGATAAAGCTGTAAAAATTGTGATTGGTTGCATTTCTGAAGTAAGTTTACGAAATTCCCTAACTTTCGTCATGCCGACGTCAATAAAAGATTTAATGGATCATTTGTCAGCAATGCATGAAGCTCCACGTAAAAAACACAATGTATTTAGTTACCATGGGCGTGTCAACAGTTTATCTCATAAGAGAAAGGAAGAAAATCTTAATATTTCTACCAAACGAGCACGAGTAAACAGTGAAAAACGGTGTTTTGATTGTGGAACAATAGGCCATATAAGAGCAAATTGCCAAAAAAGTGCATCTAGTAGTAACAAATCATCTACTATCGTTGAAACTGTTTGTAAAAAAAAAAAAAAATTAAATGAAAAAGGAATGTAAGTTCTGCCGAAAATTAGGTCACGAAGAAGACACATGTTAGATCAAACGACGGGTGGAAAATAAAACTGTTAATTTTTGTAACGAACCCCTTGTTCATAACAATACTACTTCAATCGTAATTAATGGTGTACAACATTATTGTATATTAGATACCGGTTCAGATTGTTCGCTAATTAGAAGTGACATAGTAGAAATACTCAGCTCTAAAAGAGAAAAGCATTTTTTTATCAGTACGTGGAATCAATAAAGATCCTATTCTTTTAAAAGAGAAAATTAACTTAATAGTCAAATTTGAAGCTGTTGTTGTTGAAGTTAGTGAAACATTTTCGTAATTATCTGCTGGGCATACGTTTCACTATAGTTACTGATTGCAATGTTCTCAAAGCAACAAAAGAAAAGAAGGATATTTTACCACGTATTGCTAGATGGTGGATATATCTGCAAGATTTTGATTTCGAGGTTGTATATCGAAAAGGTCGAACAATGCAACACGCAGATTACTTCAGTCGCAATGTACCGGAAATGAACTGTTATCGTTTAAACAGTTTAACTGAAAATTGGTTGAACATCGAACAACAACTAGACCCTGCTACAAAAGAAATCATTGATAGAGTTAAGAATGGTGATACTGATGCTGCTTCGCAATATATGCTAAGTGATGGATTATTGTATCGTAAGTTGAAATCATCTAATAGATTATTTGTGCCACAACGATGTCGTTTAGCGTTAATGAGACGTTATCACAAAGATAATTGCCATATTGGATTAAAAAAAAAAAAAAAAAAAAAAAAAAAATAGCTAAGATTCAAGAATATTTTTGGATGCCATCAATGACGAGAAATGTTAAAAAGTTTGTGCAGTCATGTCTCATTTGCTTAGTAGCTAAAAGACTGTCTGGAAGAAAACAGTGCGAATTACACCCTATTGATAAAAAAATAATACCATTCCATACAATACACGTAGATTCTATGGGTCCACTACAAAAAGGGGACAGAGAAGAAAATCGATATGTGCTAATTATTGTAGATGCTTTTTGTTGAATTCGTTCAACATTTTATCTGAAAATAAAAGGAAAAGGGGTATTATTAATTTCCGTCATCATTACCTCGACGTATACTCACCTGATAAAATTGGTCATCCTTTCCTCATAACATCCAAGAAGATCCTAAAATATAAAAATATATAATAGAAATTAATATTAAAATAATACACCAAAAACCAACACCAAATATGTAGACAAAAACCCCTTAACCAAATATATAACATAAAATAGTACAATACATAACATACAATTAACTATTCACACTTTACAAAAAAAAATATTTAACAAAATATTACAATCACAACATAATGAAATAAAACACTATATCACAAAATACTCATAACACAATACAAAGAATAACATCACAATTTATCACATTTCTTACAGCAATAAAATTAAGATATACATGCACAACTACACAATAAATATAAAAGGAACACTTAAAATTAATTAGAATTAATAAATTAATAAAAGGATAAATTAATAAATTACAAAAAAAAAAAAGTAAATACTTTACCTTTCACGATTGTCATTATAACCTTAAAAAAAAAAATAATATATACATATATAGATAAGTATATATATGTAAAGGTATATATAGCCATACATACATAAATATAAATAACTACATATACATAGTACACAATTATACGTCAGTACTGTCAAATTGTCAAAAAGGTACCAGCTGAATATACTTACCAGTCAGAGTTATTCACAATCATCATAAATTGTCATTTCGAATCACCGGACACAATTTGAACAAAACGGTTTTATAAAAAAAGACAAAAATATGAGATAAATAGCAGAACATTTCAACAACGGGGAAAATAGAAAATTCCAGAGTTTGCAAATTTTGGTATATAAAGAGTTGCGATTCGCAGGAAAATTTGTCTTTTGCAATTACTTGTGTATACTGTCGTATTGAGACTGAAGCAAGGAAACCAAAAGGCCACCTCATCAGCCGGGACGTATTGAGTCCTAAAAAAATCTAGCGTATTGAGCTAGTAATTAGGGAAAAGTTAGGAATTTCTGTAAAAATACTTAGAATTTTTACAGAAAATAGGGAAACGTCGAATTAAATCATCGTCGAAAAAATACTTAGAAAATTTCTTATACAGAAATTTTCTAACACTTAGAGCCGAAATTAATCATCAAAAAAAGTACTTAGAAAATTTTTTCTTACAAAATTTTCTAATACTTCGGGCCGGATCATCGGAAATTATTAAAGTTGAATTTTTAAAAAAGGACTTAGAAAATTTTTTTACAAAATTTTCTAATTTGGAACAAATTCATCATCGTTAAAGACTTAGAAAATTTTTTTATAAAATTTTCTAATACTTCGAGCAGAAATTCAACGTCGCTAAACACTTAGAAAATTTCTAGGACTTAGAAATTTTCTAAAAATTTCATCGCTGAAAGTATCATCAGAAAATTGAATTATTCTGGAAAATAGAAAAACTCATCGAGACAGTAAAAAATATTTCATCTCGACAATCGTCAATTCCCGTCGGCAATCTTCAGTTAATTTTACATAACGAATTTTTTTGAAAGTTTGAAAATTCGAATGGTCATCGTTAAATTGATCTCATCATCGTTCTTCAATCAACATAGTGTCTACAACGCCATCTATTCGTGTAGGTCGACCTATGCCAACGAATAATTAGTTAATTAGCTCTTAGTAGTTAAGAACATATGCAAATTCATAATTAAAGTAAATTTGATAGATTTCATTTGTATAAATTCATAATTTTATTTCAATTTTGGTAAATTCATTTGCATAGTTATTTCCGGTTTAACTGAAATATTGTACATATACAAATTTTTAAATTAGTAAATTTTATATATTTCATAGATTCAAATTTGTTTGTATAATTAAAATTAATTGCATAACTATTTCCGGTTAATTGAAATATTATTGTATAATTGAACATATATTGAATTTTTTTATACATATTAAATTAAGTTCATTTGAAATTTAAATATACACGAATTTTAAGTAGATTAGAAATTGTTTGTAATTTAGTTTAAGAATTGAATTGTTAGATTTAAGAGAATATTTTAAATAAAAATTTGTAACGTAAATTGAAAAACATTGTGTTTTTATTTTATTAAACATTTTGAACCGGCACCCTTTATAATTAATGTTAAATTGAAAAATATTTTTATATTATATTTTTTGGTGGATTTAACATTTGGTCCTTCGAGCCGGATAAAATAGAAACTCAATTTTTTTTCAATTTATAGATAGACTCTAAAAAATTTGTAAAAATGCATAACATTCAGAATTTAATTAAATTACAAACAGCTTTGGAAAATGAATTAAATACTGTTACAATCAGAATTAAACAAAATTTAACTGAAAATCAACCAATTAATGTATATGAACGTAGAATACAAAAATTAAATGAATTAACTGATAAATTTAGGGATAATCATTATTTAATTTATCAAGCTGAAGATTGTAAACTCACTGCCGAGTATATTGAGCAAAATAAATACGATGTATTTGAAGAAACTTGTTTTAGTTTAATCACAGAGCTACAAGAAAAAATTACTTCGTTAGCCAAATCAAGTAACGTTTCAAATGACTGTGGTTCCACACATGTTACAACTCTCGTATCTCCACAAAAATCGAAAATAAAGCTACCTCCTATTTCTTTGCCTAAATTTGATGGTACCTACAAATCTTGGCGATCATTTAAAGATTTGTACACAAATTTAATTCATAATAACAAGGAAATTTCAGAAGTGGAAAAATTACATTATTTAAAATCTTGTGTTTCTGGTGAGGCTGCAAGAATTATCAAACCATTTGAAGTCATTGGGACAAACTATTATAAAGTATGGCAAACCTTGGAAAAGAGATTCAATAATAATAGGGTGTTAATCAATGCACAACTGGAAAAATTGTGTAAAATAAATTTGACAAAAACCGAAAATGCTCAATCCATGAAGGATGTGCTTAACAACACAGAAGAGATCCTTCATGAATTGAAAACATTAAAGGTCAACATAGAAAATTGGGACCCTATTATTGTGTATCTTACGCTGCAGAAATTATCGCCAGAAACACGAGAATTATGGGAAATAAAGCAAAGCGAGAAAAATGAGGTTGCTTCATATAAAGAATTGGTGGACTTTTTAGAATCAAGATTTCGCGTATTAGAAGCAATTAATACACCAAAACGAAGTAATGTTTTCTTAGCTCACAATAATAAAAATACTAATCAAAATTTAAAATGTACAAAATGTAAATCTGATCATAGGCTATTTAACTGTTCGAGCTTCAAATCGCTGTCAGCAACAGAAAAATTAAACTTCATCAAGAAAAACAACTTATGTATGAACTGTCTCACTTTCGGCCATAAATACAATGACTGTAAAAGTAAATATACGTGCGGTATATGTAAACGAAAACATCATTCCCTATTACATACTAGCTTCAATACCACATCGAACGCAAATCGGGATAAACCTTCTGCTCAACCGACAGCTACACAAAACAACGATAGCACTGGAAACAAAGCTTTGCCAGTCACAAATTCTAACGAAAGGAATGAAGTAAAGACTTTCTTTTCTTCAAACACGAATCAAGCACTCTTAGCAACGGCTTTGGTCAGAATTCGGAATACAAAGGGTCACAATGAAGTATTGCGAGCCTTGATAGACTCAGGGTCGCAAGCAACATTTATAACTGCCGCTGCAGCAAAACGCCTGCAACTCGAAATCACACGGACGAATCAGCACATCAGTGGACTCAACCAAAGCAGTACCACTGTGGCTAATTCTCAAACTGAATTCACTCTGGAATCGGTATACAGAAACTTTAAACACCGGGTAAATGCGTTAGTGGTAAGGAGTATCACTAACGATTTACCTATTTATCGAATTGAAACGACAGGTTTTGATCATTTGAAAGATCTAAATCTAGCTGACCCTAATTTTGCGATACCCGGAAAAATAGATTTGTTAATTGGAGCAGAAGTATACGCAGCGATAATTCGTGGAGGAATTAAACGCTCATCTGAACCCAATCATCCTGTTGCGATAAACACTGAATTAGGCTGGATTGTGATGGGTAGCATAGGACATGCTACACAATCCAGTAGGACGTTCATGGTGCAGGTCCATGAATCTTCTTTGGATACTCAACTAAGAAAATTTTGGGAGCAAGAAGAATGTTTAAACATAAAACATGAAAAACCTGAAGACAAGATATGTGAAACCATATATACAGAGACAACTAAACGGTTAACAAATGGTTCGTATCAAGTAGATTTACCATTCAAAAGGGTTCCTGAATTTGGTGAAAGTAAACGAAAAGCAGTATCACAATTTCTTTCACTGGAACGAAAATTTCAACAAAACATGGAATACTATAACCTATATAAGAAAAATATCGACGAATATTTAGCAGCTGGTCATATGATTAAAGTCAATAATAGTAATAATAATATCAGATCATATTATATGCCACATCATGGTGTACTTAAAGAAAGTACTACTACTAAATTGAGAACAGTTTTTAATGCATCGAGTAAAACCAGTAATGGTATGAGTCTTAACGAACAAATGTATATCGGCCCTACCATACAACCAACATTGGTTACCACCCTGCTAAGATGGAGAAAATACCGGTATGCGATTACAGCTGATATAGAAAAAATGTACCGTATGATTCATATTAACCCAGAACAATATGATTTACAACAAATAGTATGGAGAAATTCGCCTAATGAACCAATCGAGGATTATGCATTAACGACAGTAACGTTCGGTACCGCAGCAGCACCATTCTTAGCCATTCGAACAATTCACCAACTAGCCAATGATGAATATCAAAATTATCCGAAGGCTGCAAAAATAGTCAAAAAACACATGTATGTTGATGACTTATGTTACTCGCATCCTGATCTGAATGAATTAATAGCCATTCAAAAGGAATTACGTCAATTGCTAAAAACAGGAGGTTTCAATTTACGAAAATAGATCGCGAACGATTCCGCGATATTAAACCAAATTCCAGTCGACGATCGCGAATTGAAAGAATTTTTAACAATTTCTGACATGTTTAACGTTAAAACTCTTGGTATTAGATGGAACCCTACGACAGATAAGTTTAATATATGCGTGAAAGTAAAAACCGAAGAAAAGAAAATCACAAAAAGAACAATTTTGTCAGAAATTGCTTCGTTATTTGATCCATTCGGATGGCTAGCCCCATGCATTTTGACGGCGAAAATAATAATGCAAAGGCTTTGGATCTCGCGGTGTGATTGGGACGACCGGCCTCCAGAAATATTAGTAGAAAAATGGAAACAATTCGTTGAAAAATTATATCACATTTCTACCATCACAATACCTCGCTGGTTAAATCTCGCTAACAGCAATGCTGAAATCACGATGCACGGTTTTTGTGATGCATCGAATGTAGGGTACGCGGCGGTAATATACCTACAAGTAAAAGAAGGGAATGAATCCAAAGTATCTTTAATAGCATCGAAAACCAAAGTAGCCCCCATCAAACCAGTATCTTTGCCTCGCTTAGAATTATGCGGTGCTACTTTGCTGGCCAAATTAATGAAAAACGTAACAAATGATCTTGAATTGGAAAACGCTAAACTCATACTTTGGACAGACTCAATGATAACACTTTCATGGATACAAAAACATGCAAGTAATTGGAAAACTTATGTAGCTAATAGAATTGCGGAAATCCATGAACACACTAGTCCTTCATCGTGGCGATATATACCGGGACCTGATAATCCAGCAGATAGTGCTTCAAGAGGTCAAATGCCCGACGAACTAATAGAAAATGAATTATGGTGGAATGGACCAAAATGGTTAAAAGACGAAACGATGTGGCCGAAACAACCAGAAGTATTGGATTCGGATGAAGAAATAAAAAAACAAAGGGTTTTCACTGCAATGTCTGAACCAGATATTTTATCAAGATACTCATCATATTCTAAGCTACTAAGAACAACAGCTTATTGTTTACGTTTTATAAACAATTGTCGCTTGAGTCATAAAATTAAAACACATCATCTAAATACAGAAGAAATTGATCAAGCAGAGGTTTCAATTGTGAAAACAATACAGCAAAATCAATTTGCCGCAGAGATAAAAAATTTAGAAAATGGACAACCTATACATAGAACTAGCAAAGTTTTAAATCTAAATCCGTTTCTAGACGAACAAAAGGTGCTCAGAGTGGGTGAAAGATTAGGAAAGTCAGAACTACCATACGACGAAAAACATCCAATTCTTCTACCAGCAGATCATCTAGTTACGAAATTATTAATCAATCATGTCCATGAAAAAACATGTCATGGAGGCATACACCTGGTATTAAACACAATTAGAAATAAGTTCTGGATAATTAATGCTAAAAACACGATTCGTCATCAATTACATAAATGTCTTAAATGCTTCAAAATGAAACCAGTACACAATGCTCAATTAATGCATGAACTACCAGCTGCTAGAGTAACTCAATCTTTCCCGTTTCAACATGTCGGTATCGATTTTGCGGGTCCTATCGAAATGAAAATATCATCATTACGAAATTCAAAAACTACATCAGTTTATATATGTTTATTCATTTGTCTCTGTACTAAAGCAGTTCACCTAGAACTAGTAACGGACTTAAGTGCTAATGCCTTTATCGCAAGTTTCAATAGATTTATTAATCGACGAGGTCTATGTTCAGACATATATTCTGACTGCGGAACAAATTTTGTTAAGGCCAACAAAATTATGTTTTCAAAACAAACTACTGAGGAAATTGCAGATAAATTATCTACAGAACGAATAAAATGGCACTTCAATCCACCTTCTGCTCCACATTTCGGCGGTTTATGGGAATCGCATATCAAATTGATCAAAACACATTTAAAAAAGACACTACAAAATACGAAACTCACTTTTGAAGGTCTGTACACCGTCTTATGCAACATTGAAGCGTGTGTTAATTCTCGTCCATTAACACCACTAAATATCGATTCAAATGACAATACAATCATTACACCAGGCCATTTCTTAATACAGAGAAATTTACAAGTAGTACCAGAAACCAACAAAATAAATGATAACGTCCCTACGAAACAATGGCAATTTTTAAAACAACTACAACAAAACTTTTGGCGAAGTTGGTCTAAAGATTATTTGCATCAACTTCAAGTCAGATATAAATGGAACATTACACAAGAAAATTTGAAACCTGATGATATTGTTTTGGTCAAACAAGAAAATTATCCACCTTTAACATGGCCATTGGGTCGTATCCTTGAAACATATTCTGGTACTGACGGATTGGTAAGAACAGCGTTGATAAAAATCGGGCAAAAAACGTACGTAAGACCAATCGTTAAATTATGTAAAATTCCGATAAATCAAAATTAAAAATATCAATCAATCAAAAAAATAAATGATCACCCCTGAATACTAAACGAA
This sequence comes from Villa cingulata, assembly GCA_951394055.1. NCBI lineage: Eukaryota > Metazoa > Arthropoda > Insecta > Diptera > Bombyliidae > Villa > Villa cingulata. The sequence continues at coordinate 25,486,803 of OX596019.1, read as the reverse complement.
GTCTACAAACAGTACTGCCATATACACAAATTGGAGAGAAAATTAAAAACTCAATGAATAGACCGTTATTCGTAACTTTCAATAAGAAAGGTTTTTTTTGTTCTATACAAAACAAAGAATAGAGAAGTTTCTTAAAAAAAAAATTTTTTTTTGTTAAATTCAAATAATTATAAAAAGTATAAAAAAAAAAAAATGAGTTCAACGGGTTCAAGTTCGATAACACCGGTACCATCGGAATACCAATCCTTTGGTATTGCTTCAAATTGGAGTTTACGAATAGTGAGCCAATTAGACAACAGTCTGCCAAAATTAAAATTGAAAGGGAAGGCTGCAACCATTGAGATAGGGAAGAGACGAAAAACAATCAAGGAAAGGGTATTGAACGACAGTCCGGAAACATTTAAACCTCCCTTCGAAGCGGTCGGTTTAATAGTAAACCAAGATGAAAAACCGGCAACAAAAGAAGTGAAAGTGAAAGTACCTGGTTGGTTGGAAGCTCCAGAGGGAATAAAACGCCTCATCGAGGATTGGCCCATTCCGTGGCAAAAAATCTACAAGGGTAAATCGTACCGGTTAAAAATGGACCAAAAAACAATACGTTTTACGAAGACAAAGGAAGGAATGGTTACGATTAGATTAGTAACATCATAAAAAAAGAAAATGGGTTGAAAGATTTGTGAAAAATAAATAACAAATAACATAATAATTAATAAAATTTATATACAAAAAAAAAACACAACATTTTTTATTTATTAAATATTTGCATCATATATTTACTAAACAAATTATAAACAAACAACAATATACATATGCATGAACAACACCATTTTCTCAATATTGGTGCCCGTGGAGGATGTTGAATTCGTTCAACATTTTATCTGAAAATAAAAGGAAAAGGGGTATTATTAATTTCCCTCATCATTACCTCGACGTATACTCACCTGATAAAATTGGTCATCCTTTCCTCATAACATCCAAGAAGATCCTAAAATATAAAAATATATAATAGAAATTAATATTAAAATAATACACCAAAAACCAACACCAAATATGTAGACAAAAACCCCTTAACCAAATATATAACATAAAATAGTACAATACATAACATACAATTAACTATTCACACTTTACAAAAAAAAATATTTAACAAAATATTACAATCACAACATAATGAAATAAAACACTATATCACAAAATACTCATAACACAATACAAAGAATAACATCACAATTTATCACATTTCTTACAGCAATAAAATTAAGATATACATGCACAACTACACAATAAATATAAAAGGAACACTTAAAATTAATTAGAATTAATAAATTAATAAAAGGATAAATTAATAAATTACAAAAAAAAAAAAGTAAATACTTTACCTTTCACGATTGTCATTATAACCTTAAAAAAAAAAATAATATATACATATATAGATAAGTATATATATGTAAAGGTATATATAGCCATACATACATAAATATAAATAACTACATATACATAGTACACAATTATACGTCAGTACTGTCAAATTGTCAAAAAGGTACCAGCTGAATATACTTACCAGTCAGAGTTATTCACAATCATCATAAATTGTCATTTCGAATCACCGGACACAATTTGAACAAAACGGTTTTATAAAAAAAGACAAAAATATGAGATAAATAGCAGAACATTTCAACAACGGGGAAAATAGAAAATTCCAGAGTTTGCAAATTTTGGTATATAAAGAGTTGCGATTCGCAGGAAAATTTGTCTTTTGCAATTACTTGTGTATACTGTCGTATTGAGACTGAAGCAAGGAAACCAAAAGGCCACCTCATCAGCCGGGACGTATTGAGTCCTAAAAAAATCTAGCGTATTGAGCTAGTAATTAGGGAAAAGTTAGGAATTTCTGTAAAAATACTTAGAATTTTTACAGAAAATAGGGAAACGTCGAATTAAATCATCGTCGAAAAAATACTTAGAAAATTTCTTATACAGAAATTTTCTAACACTTAGAGCCGAAATTAATCATCAAAAAAAGTACTTAGAAAATTTTTTCTTACAAAATTTTCTAATACTTCGGGCCGGATCATCGGAAATTATTAAAGTTGAATTTTTAAAAAAGGACTTAGAAAATTTTTTTACAAAATTTTCTAATTTGGAACAAATTCATCATCGTTAAAGACTTAGAAAATTTTTTTATAAAATTTTCTAATACTTCGAGCAGAAATTCAACGTCGCTAAACACTTAGAAAATTTCTAGGACTTAGAAATTTTCTAAAAATTTCATCGCTGAAAGTATCATCAGAAAATTGAATTATTCTGGAAAATAGAAAAACTCATCGAGACAGTAAAAAATATTTCATCTCGACAATCGTCAATTCCCGTCGGCAATCTTCAGTTAATTTTACATAACGAATTTTTTTGAAAGTTTGAAAATTCGAATGGTCATCGTTAAATTGATCTCATCATCGTTCTTCAATCAACATAGTGTCTACAACGCCATCTATTCGTGTAGGTCGACCTATGCCAACGAATAATTAGTTAATTAGCTCTTAGTAGTTAAGAACATATGCAAATTCATAATTAAAGTAAATTTGATAGATTTCATTTGTATAAATTCATAATTTTATTTCAATTTTGGTAAATTCATTTGCATAGTTATTTCCGGTTTAACTGAAATATTGTACATATACAAATTTTTAAATTAGTAAATTTTATATATTTCATAGATTCAAATTTGTTTGTATAATTAAAATTAATTGCATAACTATTTCCGGTTAATTGAAATATTATTGTATAATTGAACATATATTGAATTTTTTTATACATATTAAATTAAGTTCATTTGAAATTTAAATATACACGAATTTTAAGTAGATTAGAAATTGTTTGTAATTTAGTTTAAAAATTGAATTGTTAGATTTAAGAGAATATTTTAAATAAAAATTTGTAACGTAAATTGAAAAACATTGTGTTTTTATTTTATTAAACATTTTGAACCGGCACCCTTTATAATTAATGTTAAATTGAAAAATATTTTTATATTATATTTTTTGGTGGATTTAACACTTTTACTAAATTTGTGATGTTACTTCCGTGTAAAACTCTAAATTCTGGAGAAACAGTTCAACATTTAAATAATTTTGTGATGCTATTTGGAGCACCTTGTAAGACCATAAGTGATAAAGGCACCAATTTTACGTGCGTTGACTTTCAGAAATTCTGCTCGTCACACAGTATAGAGCATCACATGATAGCTCCAAGTTCTAGTCGAGCAAATGGTCAGGTGGAAAGATACGTGGACACAGTAGCTAATCTACTTAGAACAAATATAGACACAAACTTAGAATGGACTACTTATATCGGTAGAGTCCAATTGGCACTCAATACAACTGTTAGTAAAACAACTGGGTATTCACCGCTAAAAATACTGACTGGAGTTGATGGGCGTACTCCTGGAATCGGAGCCTTATTGGCGCAGTTGAATACCGAACCCGTTTACGATGATGTTGAAGCTATTCGAGTTTTAGCAAAAGAACGGTTAGAAGAGAATGCAAAACGAATGAAAACAAGATTTGACAGCACTAAAACTAGACCAATCAAATTAGAGATAGGCACAAAAGTTGTTTACAGAAGTAATTAGATTACGAAGTCTAAGTTAGATGTTCAGTACCGTGGAGCATATGAAGTTGTTGCCGTTTTGCCTGACAGGTACAAATTGAAGAAAGAGGGTTCTAAAGTGGTTATCGCAGCCGCACGAGAATCTATAAGACCTGTTTGTGATACCATTCATGAAGACGAACATGTAGAAAAGCTCTAACAAGATAAATTATGATGTATTATTAATAAAATGTGCGTAAATACCTAAATAGTTGTATTGTCGATTGGTATAGACAAGCAAATTTGTTTAAACTGGCCTCTTAGTTGTATTGTTGTGTGCTCAAAGTAGAAATGTAGACAAGCTTAAAATTGCCTCTGAGTTGCATTTCTTGTTTGGATGTGTAAAAACATTGAAAATGACCCAGGATCCTATGAATTGCCTCTGAGCTATACCACACCTCTAAGTTTTGTTCTTGTATTGAAGATGATGTAGACAAGCTTAAAATTGCCTCTGAGCTATGTCATGTCAATGAGATGCAAGAAAATAACCACGTCACAACTTTTAGAACACCTCTGAGTTTTGCTCTTGTATTGAAGATGATGTAGACAAGCTTAAAATTGCCTCTGAGCTATACCACACATCTTAGTTTTGCTCTTGTATTGAAGATGATGTAGACAAGCTTAAAATTGCCTCTGAGCTATGTCATGTCAATGAGATGTAAGAAAATAACCAAGTCACAACTTTTAGTACAGCCTCTGAGTTCTGCTCTTGTGTTAAAGAGGATATAGACAAGCTTAATATTGCCTATGAGCTATATCATCTTGATGTTGAACAGAGAGAACAAGCTTGATTTCGGAATAGTTGGACCTCTGAGTTATGTAGTTCTTGAGCTAACATATAGTGATAATGACTGTAAGATGGGTTTTAAAAGGAAATGAAACTATTGTGTCCTGCAGGCTGGCTGATGAAACTGGGACGAAGATGAGTGGTATATAAATTGTTATTTTTGTTTATTACGTTTAACGAGAGCGCTGAACTGTGCAGGATGGCCGTGTTAGAGATAAATGATTCTAACAATTTTGGCTTATGATTCATTTAAATCGAAGTAGCTTGTTGCCTTGTCTGTTTTACTGAATGATGACAATTGGAAAAGGAGAATCGTAGTAAGCGGTTTGAATATGAGTCAAGAATTTAGAAATAAAGAATATTGAATTGGTCATTATTGAGTAAACTGTGGTCGTGAATCGATGCGGCACAGACAATTGAAATTATTTAATTTTTAAATAAAATTTCTATCATATATATCTACATCTCTATATATTCATTTAAATTTGAAAAATCAATAATGGCGTATGTTTCACTAAATTAACACACAACCACATCATCCATCTTTTTATTTTTTCTTATTGGCTAATTATAACTTTTCCCTTTTTACCATTAGCAAATGCCATTGTCAATGTGTGCTATTACTATCATATACAATTCAGCAATGAAGAAATAATCGATATAAAAAGAAACATAGCAGTCAAACAGCCGTATAAAAATTATATAAATACATATATATACAGACTATATTTATATAATGTAAAATTAAATCTATAATGGCGTATGAATAATCAAATTAACACACACCCACATCTTGAATATAATGATTGTAATGAATAATAATTTTATATTGTATTTGCTCGTTCACCAATTACCATTGTCAATGTATGCCCAAACTCACAAATACATTACTGCAATAAAGAAACCTAGCAGCGTAATGAGAAGTACTTCTTTTTGGAATCGATTCTAGAATTAGTTCTCATTTCATTCGTACTCATTCCATGCAAAAGTTTTCTTAAATTCTAGAAAAGTTATTCCGTAATGCATTCCAGTTTTCGCCAAAGTAATGCGGCTGTTACGTTAAAAACGTAAACTACTTCTCTTCTGCATTACATTTTCTTAAAAAGAATGAACGCGTCGCGTCATTAACTATGAATTAATGAATCACGTAAATGGATAACATATGTGCAATACCAGTTTTCAGATACTGAAAACTGTGAACATGTTTCTTCATGTGCATAATAGAAATTTTTTTGGAATAATTATCATTTTCATTTTAAAGTGTGATTTTGACCTCGACGCATTTGTTTTTAATATTAGTTTTCAGTTAAAAATTGTTTAAAGTGTTAAAGAGTTTATAATAATATTATATAATTTTTGTGGGTTCTTTGTTATTAATAAATTTGAAAGGTAAGTTGCTAAAATATTCTTTGAATTTATATATGTATATATAATAAATATGTATATAATAATAAAGTTGCTAATTTTTCTAAATTTTATAAATGCATGATTCTCACTCTTTTTCCTTTTTTGGCAAATCATTGAAATATTACATTATTAATAAAATATAATTGAAATATTTATAAAAAATCTAATATTAATACTTACTTTAATATGCGTCTTTGTGTGTATATACCTTATTATACATTTTGGATATATAGATTAAAATTGTTCTATATATATAGAATATATATATATTCATATGAATAAATCGCGAATATTGAAAAGATGATAAGGAAAATTAGTAAAAGGCATCTTTCACGTTTGATAAAAAAGGGAAAAGAAAATTTTGTGGAAAAAGTAATTCGAAAGGAGAAAGATAGTGCTGAAAGGAAAGACACTAATTAAAATAACTCACATAATGAATTCAATAACAGAAGTAAATGCTCCACTTGTTTTTGGTTCAGTAGAGAATCATCACAATAAAAAAATCTTAACTGAGGAAATAGAAAGTTCAGTGCATGAAAACAAATATTCCTTGGAAAAAAAGTTAAAAAAATGGTTCATAAAGTATAATATTTCTAGAAAAAGTTTCCAAGCGCTTTTGCAAATATTAAAATCAGAAAATATAAATGTTGCAACTTGTTCTGAAACAATTTTATCAAATAGAGACAGGATTACAATAAGAACAGTACCTCCAAGAGAATATTGGCATTAAGGAAAATTTGAAGAAAATATATTGCATATTAGAACATATTGAAGAAGTTGTTGAATATTGTAGACGGTTTGCCATTATATAAAAGTTCGGGATTAAATCTTTGGCCAATTTTAGGCAAAATAATAATATAAAATAATATAAAACAAGTGAAAATTTTTTTGATTGGTCCATTTGTTAGGTAAAAGCAAGCCAAATAATATTGAAAATTATTTACACGACTTTGTAAATGAAGTTGGAGATTTATTAGAAAATGGCTTTGTAATGTCAAATAAAATCATTCCATTTTCAATTAGAGCCTTTATTTGTGACACACCAGGCGATCGTTCCTTTGTGGTACGGTTGGACATACATCTTAAAATGGATGTAGTAAATGCAAACAAATTGGAAAAAAGGTACAAAATGTTGTAACATACAGTACTCGAAGTGCTGAAATTCTTACTGATGAAGAATTTGCTGCAAGGAAATACCTACCTAATCATAAAAAATATTTTCAAAAAAGAGAAACACCATTAGGAAAAATAAGAATTAAATTGATTTCACAGTTTCCACTAGACTGTATGCACCTGCTAGATTTAGCTATTGCAAGGAAACTGTTGCTTCGATGCATAAACAATAAAACAAATTATAAAATCAGTCAGGAAAATAAACTTCAAATATCTGGCACATTAATTTCATTGTATAAATTTATACCAAAAGAGTATGCCAGAAAACCAAGAAGTTTGGATGAATTATTGAGATGGAAAGCCACCGATTTCCGGCAATTTATTTTATACAAGGGTATATTAACGTTAAAAGATAATGTTCATGATGACTTTTATTATCACTTTTTATTAATACATTCCTTATCGATTATTACTATGCCACAGAAATTTTAAAAATAATATTGATACTATAAAAGAATTAATACAACATTTTGTTCAAAACTTTCCTAATGTATATGGAGAAGAAACTATTATATACAATGTTCACAATTTACTTCATATCACGGACAGTGTTCACGAATTTGGAATGTTAACGGATTTCTCAGCATATGACTTCGAAAATTATTTATATATTTTAAAAACAAAAATTAAAAAGCCCAATTAGAGGCGGCTCCTCGTATAGGGCTAGGAGGGCTCAGCCCCACCAAGATTATCGTATTTTCAATATTATAAATACCAATAAATAAATTTAAAAATTATTTTTCACATCAATAATATTTTTATAATCATTCATTCAATAAAAATATGTAAAAAGTTTAGTTAATTTTACATCACTCAAGTGTGTATAACCGTATAACGAATACATTATTTTTTCATAAAATACGCATAAGAAAAAATCGTTATAACTGCCTGTCTGAATTTTAAAAATATTTATAAACATCGAAGATAATGTAGGGTTTAGCATCATAAACTGTATTATCTTTGTAAATATGTACAACAAAAATGTATGAAAAATAAGTTCGAATAAACCATACATATAATTCTATTTCCGTTTCACTCAGTATTAAATTAATGTATATTTCTACCTCACCCAATACAAATAATAACAATAATTACATTCAATCAAACATTCAAACTGTCTGAATGTCTATTCATCGGGACTAATTCACTACCAGCCCGGATGAACTCACCATATAACTCTGTGAAAAGAATGAATAATTCGTTTTAATTCATTCTGTTTTGATTTTACAAAAACAATTTATATGTGCTCGATCCGGGCTGTTTTGAATTAGTCCTCTCATATGAATTGTTATTGTATTTCATTTTTGTATTACAGCACAAACAATGATCATAATGTCTATTGTTTGTGAGGTATAGTGAAGTAAATGGTGGTATGTATGTATGTATACTACTTTGCTTATCTTCTATTCCTTCATTTCTTTCTTTTCTTTGATCTATATAAAGATTGACATGTATTATATTTATATATATTATTTACATACAAGCAAAGCAAGTTTATATTGGATTGTATTACCGTATTACTCAGTCAACAGTCTTATGTATTTTTTATTGTTGCGTTAATACAAACACGAAATAATTTATATGAGATGGGGCTAATCGGTTTACAGTCCCATCAGTCCATTATGTTGAATAATGTTGAATATGGTTGAAATTGTTCAAAAGCAAAGTATGAAGTATGAATGATATAGATATATTATACATTATACATATAGCTATGTATATAATATGTATACTTATGTTTTCGTATTAACAAATGCATCCACCAGAGGATGTTTGTTTAAATTTTTGTTCGTTTTATATTTAAAAAAGTCAAAACATCCGTTAAAAATTAAAAACCGTCATATTTAAGTGTTTTTAATAAAAAAAATTGTAATAATTTAAGTATAATTTTAATTCCTTATTTCAAATTCAACTTAACTCCGTTTTTTCCTCTTTTTGATCAAAATAATTTTTAATTAAGAAAAAAGTTTTCAAATTTACAATTTTTACAATTCAAAAATTTTTGCTTTTGAGTTTTAACAGTTTTTTTTTGCATACTGGATAAGACACGAATTTCCTAGAGACTGAAAATCATTTCATTTTGAATAATTACACTTCTCTTGAATTTTGAACTCTGGAATTTTTTTCTCTCATGGAAAAATGAAAATAATGTTTTTTCGTTTATAACGAGAAAAGCCAGTTGAACAATTTTTGTCGTTTTACGATTTTCATAATTGGTTACCAGCGTAAATGGTATGTAAGATTGAAAATGTTTTACGCTGGTTCCATTCGATTGAATAAATGATATCGAATTTAATTTATGATATTATCACAACACAAACGTTCTAGGAGTTTTGTTCATAATTTATCTTTTTATGTTGCAGACCCAAACAAATTTCTTAAATTTTAGGTTTTTCGCCAAACATTAAAATTTTGTGCTTCTTACCCGGTCGATTTGAAGAAATATTTCAAATAAGAACTAACCGCCATTTAAAGCGATGATATGTTTTGAAATGTTTTGAAATGTTTTTCCATTTCCGAAATTTTCAAATTTTCTAACGATGAAAATGAAAATAAAAAATTTTCAAGAATATTTAAATGAATCCTATCAGCATTTTGGTATCTAAAAGGGTTTTTGGTACTTTAATAAGTATTAAAATCTAAAATTAAATATAATGGGAGTCTAAAGTCGACTAAATTCCTTTGCAGTTATTTCAATACGCAGAGAAATTATAAATATAATATTGCAAATTTTAGCAAATTTGTTTTTGGTCAAGAGAAAGATCGAAGTGTTGAGTATTTTTTTAAATGAAATGTTAGATTATACAGAAATGATACAAATCCATATTTTTAAGTTTACGAACGTTTGTTAAGTTGTTTTTTTTAAAGATATTTATTATTACTATCAAAATATTTTGTTAAGTATTTTTAACGTTTTATTTTTATGAAGTTTGTAAATTTTGAAAGAAGCCCAAAATACATAACTTATTTTCCAAAAAACAATATTCTGGGGAAGTGTATCTTTAATATGGACTAACCCTCTAAAAGCGTTACTTCTTGGATGGAGTGGAAACCCTTGAAATCATTAGCACCACCATAAATTTTGGTCACGAGCCGCCACTGAGCCCAATAAAATTCTTCAACAACTACATAACAAATTAAAATATGAAAATTTAAAAAAAGAAAATAGTGTCACAGGTTTCAAAAAAGATAACTCCAAACGCATTCATAGTTATATTTCTGATTCATATTCTATTAGCCTGTTAGAACCAGATAATTATTGCTGTATTAGACAGATGAAAAACTGATTGTTGGAAGACGGCTCTTAAAGCTAAGTAATTTCTTTACTGAACCATTTGAATCAGTGCCTTCTCTAGGCATTACTGTTTCGGATGCAACATTTAATGATAAGGATGAAACTTTTAATTTAAATGAATTTGAATGCAAGTTCATGTGTCTACCTTATAATAATTTTTTATTGTTAATTCCTATTCTCCACAACTGTTTGTAAATGTATGTAAAAATTGTTCATAAATTGAAAAGATGTTTACATTTTAGACTTTTGAACTCGTATTTAATCTTCAATATATTTTACAGAAAATGTCATCTCCTTCAATTTTTGATAAACATTCAAAAAGACAAATATTACAGGAAAATTATACTCCTACTAAAGTTGTAAAATGCAATGCAGAGATAGGACATAACATACTCTCACCTTGTAAGCTAAAACTTAAAGCAAAACAAAAAAACCTATGGTAACAATACATTTTTTAATTCCAGCATATCCCAACAACATTTTACATTTTCCCGATTTATTTATACATACGTATATGTATTATACTTTTAAAATTACATATAATTTCAAATTCGATTGAAAAGAATTTGTAATGTAAATTCTAAATTATTTCATTTCAATTGAAATTTGAAATATTAGATGTAATGTAATGTAAATTCTAAATTATTTCATTTCAATTGAAATTTGAAATATCAGTTTTAAATTTTTGTTTTCAACGAAACTAAATATAAGAATGTTTCAGACCAAATAGAAAGTCAAAACAAAATAATAATGGAAACATTGGCAACACAGTCAATATACTTAAAAAAATTGTCAAAAGAGGATAATGACGTGCAGGGAAAACTATCTCAATTTCCTATAAATAACGTAGAAGAATTGGAAAATTTAGAAAAACAAATAAATGAAGAAAATATAAACATTTATGATTGTAAGTTGTATTGTATAATATGGGAATGGAGAGCGAAATCCAAAATGATATTAAAAAAAATTAAAAGTAAAATGTAAAATCATTCTTATGTATGATATACATATTAAAATTATATGTACTACATTTGAATATACGTATACTGTATACTGTATAATATGTAGATATAATTTCTTATATTCCTATATCCCATCACCATGTACTCGTATATCTATATATAAATATTCAAACATCTATTATCATTTATGTATATTTTCTGTCTTGTCTATCCATATTCCAAAGCAACATAATTCGATAATTCGATTGATTATTATTTCTATTTATTAGACTGCAAAGCAAACAGTCTAAATCTAAATTCATAAATACATTGTAATGGAGCACTAAAATTATCTGCTCCAACGCATGAAAAAATTTTAATATCTACATATTAAAACAGAAAGCATCGCATACAAATATTATTTAGTTTTTTCTATGAGGTATGCGTTAGAATGGATCACTTAGAAAATTTGCTCCAACGCATCAATTTTTATAATTATTTATATTTATAATTTAGTGCTTTCAATGGTTAGGTATACACAAATGTATGTACAAATTAATGTGTATCATTATACGTATGTTTATTGTTTGTGGTATCATTGGTATCATGCTGTACACGTACAGACTTTACTATAATCGTTATTTCTTTCATTCTCTTTCTTTTCTTTTTTCTATGTGCATTGATATTGAGAAGTGTACATAATCGATTGTATATTATATTGTTTTGCTCAAAATATTTTGTTGTTGCAATTTATTTGTCATGTGGTATTATGTGTAGTATCAAGGAAAAGCGAATAGGAACTTATTGTTTTTGTTTTTATATCATATACTATGTACTTTATCAAAAAATACATCGTAATGTCATTGATTAATAAAGACATAGATAGTTTACGCAGTGTATTTTAATTGGAACGCTTTTCGTTTTGTATCAAATCACTCTCGCACCCACATAAGCGAAGTTTCACCACGAAAATTATTATTGGTTTTGAGACAAAATAAATTGTTGAATATTTTTTCATTCCTAGGTGGTGGAAAAGACGACATAATATATAATATATAAATTGTGCACATTATCACAAACAATAAACATAAAGTATGTTGATTGTTAGTGACATTATGTAGTCTTTATAAAGAGATAAAGATCTTTATATGCATAGCTTGTTATATGCTATATGCTGGTCGACGGACAATATTAGATGTTGATATAAATATGAATTTGTATGATTGCATGGATTATTTTGTTAGTTGCCATTTCTTTATTCTTTTTTTTTCTTTTTTTATGTTGATATTTTGCTGCAAAATTATTTGTAATGTATATACATTACATACATACATTATTTATAATGTTTATGGTGTGATATATATATATAAAAATCATTGCACCTTGCATTTATATTTTGTTGCTGGTTTTTGAAACTGAACGATTTTTATGATAATATCTGCTTTCAATATTTTAACTGGAGATAAATTTGTAAACAACAACAACATTTCAATATTATAATAATGACATATATGTATATTTTATCAAATTTATGTACATATTTGTATACCATCAATCAGCAAAAATACAATTTATTATAAATGTTAGAATTTTTAATTTTGGCTGAACTTCCGAATTGTAACCACCAAATTTTGAAATTTATTAAAATTTATTGAAAATTATTATAATAAAATGTATGAAAAAATGTGTATTTTTCGCATATTTTTTTATATTTGTGCATTTATTTTTTTTTATTTAAACCTTTTGTATGCAGAAATTTGATATCATTGGAAAAAGGACAAAAAAACCTTTCAAATGATATAATAAAGTATAAATGTATATGTCATCCTTCAAGTTTTGAAGTTATAGCGTCATCAAAAGAAGTTGGAAAAGTGATTTATAAAAAACACGAAATTTTGACTTATATCTCCTTTATTTAATTCCTTATATCTCGAGAACCGCTAATCCAATCAAAGTAAAATAAACTGAAATAAATACGATTTAAAATCGTATATCAACTAATCCAATCCTAGAAACGAAGAAATAACGATTTTCGTAAAGCGCGCAAATTTGAACAAACAACTTTTAAGGGCCTTATGGCCTTAGAATGAATTTGCGCCAATAAATATATGTATCATGTTACAGAGGACATTCCATAATATCATTATCCTAAGGTCTCGTTTCAAAAACTGGCGGTTACAATTCGGAAGTTCAGCCAAGATTAAATTTTTTTATTCTTTTTCTTTTCCTTTTTGATATTTTGCCGAACAATTTTTTGGATGGATGAAGCCTTTTATTTTTCTTGCATGATACAATTTCGCATTTAGCGCCCCAATCGAATAAAAATTATTCAATAAATTTATTCAAAGTAATTGTATAAATTCAAAAATAAAAATTACTTGTGATAAATAGCGAAAACTAATACAAAATTCTAAGAAGTACTTCCACAGTCTCTAAAAAAATGTCAAATCACTATATTCTGATTTTAAAAACACAATAACTATTGGCAGGAAAGACGTAATTAAGCAAGTAAGGTGTCATCAGAAAGAGGGGGAAGTTTCCTATAGATTTCTCTAAGACTACTTTCTTCTAGCCATTACACCGTAGCTGTTATAGGGTGTTTCGTAGAATAAGTGCGAAAAATTTTCATCGTATATGTCATTATTATAATATTGAAATGTTGTTTTTGTTTACAAATTTATCTCCAGTTAAAATATTGAAAGCAGATATTATCATAAAAATCGTTCAGTTTCAAAAACCAGCAACAAAATATAAATGCAAGGTGCAATGATTTTTATATATATATATCACACCATAAACATTATAAATAATGTATGTATGTATATACATTACAAATAATTTTGCAGCAAAATATCAACATAAAAAAAGAAAAAAAAAAAAAGAATAAAGAAATGGCAACTAACAAAATAATCCATAGAATCATACAAATTCATATTTATATCAACATCTAATATTGTCCATCGACCAGCATATAGCATATAACAAGCTATGTATATAAAGATCTTTATCTCTTTATAAAGACTACATAATGTCACTAACAATCAACATACTTTATGTTTATTGTTTGTGATAATGTGCACAATTTATATATTATATATTATGTCGTCTTTTCCACCACCTAGGAATGAAAAAATATTCAACAATTTATTTTGTCTCAAAACCAATAATAATTTTCGTGGTGAAACTTCGCTTATGTGGGTGCGAGAGTGATTTGATACAAAACGAAAAGCGTTCCAATTAAAATACACTGCGTAAACTATCTATGTCTTTATTAATCAATGGTAATGTTGTTACTTTAATGTTATATATACAATTGCACAGTACCCGACGTTAAATAAGACTAACTGATATGATATTTGATAATAATTTTTGTGTGAGAAATTTTACAGCATTTTAGTCGTTTGCTTCTATATAATCTAGATGATATTTGATATACTACTCAAGAGAATTTGTTTGAAAAAAAAAATTGATATTTTAAAACATTTTTAGTAATTAATATTATTTTCAACCCAATGTATAAATTTTATTCTACATCTTTTTCTATAAATTACATTCTTTCAACGAAATAAGATGTAGAATATAATTTTGTGAAGCCGACTATAACTTATATTTCATATTATTTATACTATTTTGTACACTGTGTGTTCTAAGTATGATATTCAAAATTTTAATGGTATTAAAAACTTTTTAAAAATTTAAATTTTGAATTTTTTTAGGTATGAGGGTAATTTATTATCTTAAATTTTAGCCATTAAACGATGTGAAATATTCTAAACTTTTTTTTTTAATGTTTTACGTTTTTAACCGTTCAACGTTCAGGTCATATTTAAAATTCTTTAAAAACCAATGAAATACCCTATTACATATTTGCATTTTTATTTTGCATGTTTGAATAATTTTTTTTATACATGGTAGAGGGTTTATCAGTAAATATTTGCATGCAAGTTCAAAAATTATTTACATAATATGTATAATATAAAATTATTTTAAATTAAGTTATTGTTTTTCAAAAATTATATTTGGTTTTTTTTACGCGTATTTTTATTGCATAACAAAAATTAATAAGTTTTTCTTTTTGAATATTCGAAATGACTGCAATATTGAAAAAAAAAATTATCTCCTACGGGGGAACCCTCATTAAAAAGAAACGCGTCTATCAAGTTCTACCTCTTGGGTGGCGTTGAATAGAACATACAGGGTGTCCTGAGTTCGGGTGCAGGCATTTTGCAAGCAAATATTTTATTCAATTATAAAATATATTATAAAAGCAAATACTGATTGATTATCTTTCCAATGAATGTAAAATAATTCGAAACGACCAAGAATTTCGTGAATTATGACCACAAATAGGAAACAAGATTACGATTTTTTTCGTTTCTCAGCAAGCCCTATCGACTGGAAAAATGCCTGCATCCGAACTTAGGATAGCCTGTATACATAAACAAGAAGGGCGCAAAATTTCAAAAGTGCGCCGGGCGCCAAAATTTCTAGGACCGTCCCTGATTATCATTCTCAATGAATGCTCTCACTCCCATAAACAATTCATTTAAATTTGAAAAATCAATAATGGCGTATGTTTATTTAAATTACCACACAACTACATCATCAATCTTTTTATTTTTTATTATTGGTTAATTATAACTTTCCCCATTTTTACCATTAGCAATTGCCATTGGCAAAATATGCTCTTACACTCATATATAATTCAGCAGTAAAGAAATGATCGTAATAAAGAGAAACATAGCAGTCAAACAGCCGTATAAAAATAATATAAAAATATGATATATAATCTACATCTCTATATATTCATTTAAATTTGAAAAATCAATAATGGCGTATGTTTCACTAAATTAACACACAACCACATTATCCATCTTTTTATTTTTTCTTATTGGCTAATTATAACTTTTCCCTTTTTACCATTAGCAAATGCCATTGTCAATGTGTGCTATTACTATCATATACAATTCAGCAATGAAGAAATAATCGATATAAAAAGAAACATAGCAGTCAAACAGCCGTATAAAAATTATATAAATACATATATATACAGACTATATTTATATAATGTAAAATTAAATCTATAATGGCGTATGAATAATCAAATTAACACACACCCACATCTTGAATATAATGATTGTAATGAATAATAATTTTATATTGTATTTGCTCGTTCACCAATTACCATTGTCAATGTATGCCCAAACTCACAAATACATTACTGCAATAAAGAAACCTAGCAGCGTAATGAGAAGTACTTCTTTTTGGAATCGATTCTAGAATTAGTTCTCATTTCATTCGTACTCATTCCATGCAAAAGTTTTCTTAAATTCTAGAAAAGTTATTCCGTAATGCATTCCAGTTTTCGCCAAAGTAATGCGGCTGTTACGTTAAAAACGTAAACTACTTCTCTTCTGCATTACATTTTCTTAAAAAGAATGAACGCGTCGCGTCATTAACTATGAATTAATGAATCACGTAAATGGATAACATATGTGCAATACCAGTTTTCAGATACTGAAAACTGTGAACATGTTTCTTCATGTGCATAATAGAAATTTTTTTGGAATAATTATCATTTTCATTTTAAAGTGTGATTTTGACCTCGACGCATTTGTTTTTAATATTAGTTTTCAGTTAAAAATTGTTTAAAGTGTTAAAGAGTTTATAATAATATTATATAATTTTTGTGGGTTCTTTGTTATTAATAAATTTGAAAGGTAAGTTGCTAAAATATTCTTTGAATTTATATATGTATATATAATAAATATGTATATAATAATAAAGTTGCTAATTTTTCTAAATTTTATAAATGCATGATTCTCACTCTTTTTCCTTTTTTGGCAAATCATTGAAATATTACATTATTAATAAAATATAATTGAAATATTTATAAAAAATCTAATATTAATACTTACTTTAATATGCGTCTTTGTGTGTATATACTTTATTATACATTTTGGATATATAGATTAAAATTGTTCTATATATATAGAATCTATATATATATTCATATGAATAAATCGCGAATTTTGAAAAGATGATAAGGAAAATTAGTAAAAGGCATCTTTCACGTTTGATAAAAAAGGGAAGAGAAAATTTTGTGGAAAAAGTAATTCGAAAGGAGAAAGATAGTGCTGAAAGGAAAGACACTAATTAAAACAACTCTCACATAATGAATTCAATAACAGAAGTAAATGCTCCACTTGTTTTTGGTTCAGTAGAGAATCATCACAATAAAAAAATCTTAACTGAGGAAATAGAAAGTTCAGTGCATGAAAACAAATATTCCTTGGAAAAAAAGTTAAAAAAATGGTTCATAAAGTATAATATTTCTAGAAAAAGTTTCCAAGCGCTTTTGCAAATATTAAAATCAGAAAATATAAATGTTGCAACTTGTTCTGAAACAATTTTATCAAATAGAGACAGGATTACAATAAGAACAGTACCTCCAAGAGAATATTGGCATTAAGGAAAATTTGAAGAAAATATATTGCATATTAGAACATATTGAAGAAGTTGTTGAATATTGTAGACGGTTTGCCATTATATAAAAGTTCGGGATTAAATCTTTGGCCAATTTTAGGCAAAATAATAATATAAAATAATATAAAACAAGTGAAATTTTTTTTGATTGGTCCATTTGTTAGGTAAAAGCAAGCCAAATAATATTGAAAATTATTTACACGACTTTGTAAATGAAGTTGGAGATTTATTAGAAAATGGCTTTGTAATGTCAAATAAAATCATTCCATTTTCAATTAGAGCCTTTATTTGTGACACACCAGGCGATCGTTCCTTTGTGGTACGGTTGGACATACATCTTAAAATGGATGTAGTAAATGCAAACAAATTGGAAAAAAGGCACAAAATGTTGTAACATACAGTACTCGAAGTGCTGAAATTCTTACTGATGAAGACTTTGCTGCAAGGAAATACCTACCTAATCATAAAAAATATTTTCAAAAAAGAGAAACACCATTAGGAAAAATAAGAATTAAATTGATTTCACAGTTTCCACTAGACTGTATGCACCTGCTAGATTTAGCTATTGCAAGGAAACTGTTGCTTCGATGCATAAACAATAAAACAAATTATAAAATCAGTCAGGAAAATAAACTTCAAATATCTGGCACATTAATTTCATTGTATAAATTTATACCAAAAGAGTATGCCAGAAAACCAAGAAGTTTGGATGAATTATTGAGATGGAAAGCCACCGATTTCCGGCAATTTATTTTATACAAGGGTATATTAACGTTAAAAGATAATGTTCATGATGACTTTTATTATCACTTTTTATTAATACATTCCTTATCGATTATTACTATGCCACAGAAATTTTAAAAATAATATTGATACTATAAAAGAATTAATACAACATTTTGTTCAAAACTTTCCTAATGTATATGGAGAAGAAAGTATTACATACAATGTTCACAATTTACTTCATATCACGGACAGTGTTCACGAATTTGGAATGTTAACGGATTTCTCAGCATATGACTTCGAAAATTATTTATATATTTAAAAAAAAAAAATTAAAAAGCCCAATAAAATTCTTCAACAACTACATAACAAATTAAAATATGAAAATTTAATAAAAGATAATAGTGTCACAGGTTTCAAAAAAGATAACTCCAGACGCATTCATAGTTATATTTCTGATTCATATTCTATTAGCCTGTTAGAACCAGATAATTATTGCTGTATTAGACAGATGAAAAACTGATTGTTGGAAGACGGCTCTTAAAGCTAAGTAATTTCTTTACTGAACCATTTGAATCAGTGCCTTCTCTAGGCATTACTGTTTCGGATGCAACATTTAATGATAAGGATGAAACTGTTAATTTAAATGAATTTGAATGCAAGTTCATGTGTCTACCTTAAACTTTTAATTTAAATGAATTTGAATGCAAGTTCATGTGTCTACCTTATAATAATTTTTTATTGTTAATTCCTATTCTCCACAACTGTTTGTAAATGTATGTAAAAATTGTTCATAAATTGAAAAGATGTTTACATTTTAGACTTTTGAACTCGTATTTAATCTTCAATATATTTTACAGAAAATGTCATCTCCTTCAATTTTTGATAAACATTCAAAAAGAAAAATATTACAGGAAAATTATACTCCTACTAAAGTTGTAAAATGCAATGCAGAGATAGGACATAACATACTCTCACCTTGTAAGCTAAAACTTAAAGCAAAACAAAAAAACCTATGGTAACAATACATTTTTTAATTCCAGCATATCCCAACAACATTTTACATTTTCCCGATTTATTTATACATACGTATATGTATTATACTTTTAAAATTACATATAATTTCAAATTCGATTGAAAAGAATTTGTAATGTAAATTCTAAATTATTTCATTTCAATTGAAATTTGAAATATTAGATGTAATGTAATGTAAATTCTAAATTATTTCATTTCAATTGAAATTTGAAATATCAGATTTAAATTTTTGTTTTCAACGAAACTAAATATAAGAATGTTTCAGACCAAATAGAAAGTCAAAACAAAATAATAATGGAAACATTGGCAACACAGTCAATATACTTAAAAAAATTGTCAAAAGAGGATAATGACGTGCAGGGAAAACTATCTCAATTTCCTATAAATAACGTAGAAGAATTGGAAAATTTAGAAAAACAAATGAATGAAGAAAATATAAACATTTATGATTGTAAGTTGTATTGTATAATATGGGAATGGAGAGCGAAATCCAAAATGATATTAAAAAAAATTAAAAGTAAAATGTAAAATCATTCTTATGTATGATATACATATTAAAATTATATGTACTACATTTGAATATACGTATACTGTATACTGTATAATATGTAGATATAATTTCTTATATTCCTATATCCCATCACCATGTACTCGTATATCTATATATAAATATTCAAACATCTATTATCATTTATGTATATTTTCTGTCTTGTCTATCCATATTCAAAAGCAACATAATTCGATAATTCGATTGATTATTATTTCTATTTATTAGACTGCAAAGCAAACAGTCTAAATCTAAATTCATAAATACATTGTAATGGAGCACTAAAATTATCTGCTCCAACGCATGAAAAAATTTTAATATCTACATATTAAAACAGAAAGCATCGCATACAAATATTATTTAGTTTTTTCTATGAGGTATGCGTTAGAATGGAGCACTTAGAAAATTTGCTCCAACGCATCAATTTTTATAATTATTTATATTTATAATTTAGTGCTTTCAATGGTTAGGTATACACAAATGTATGTACAAATTAATGTGTATGTAATACGTATGTTTATTGTTTGTGGTATCATTGGTATCATGCTGTACACGTACAGACTTTACTATAATCATTATGTCTTTCATGCTCTTTCTTTTCTTTTTTCTATGTGCATTGATATTGAGAAGTGTACATAATCGATTGTATATATATTGTTTTGCTCAAAATATTTTGTTGTTGCAATTTATTTGTCATGTGGTATTATGTGTAGTATCAAGGAAAAGCGAATAGGAACTTATTGTTTTTGTTTTTATATCATATACTATGTACTTTATCAAAAAATACATCGTAATGTTGTTACTTTAATGTTATATATACAATTGCACCGTACCCGACGTTAAATAAGACTAACGGATATGATATTTGATAATAATTTTTGTGTGAGAAATTTTACAGCATTTTAGTCGTTTGCTTCTATATAATCTAGATGATTTTTGATATACTACTCAAGAGAATTTGTTTGAAAAAAAAAATTGATATTTTAAAACATTTTTAGTAATTAATATTATTTTCAACCCAATGTATAAATTATATTCTACATCTTTTTCTATAAATTACATTCTTTCAACGAAATAAGATGTAGAATATAATTTTGTGAAGCCGACTATAACTTATATTTCATATTATTTATACTATTTTGTACACTGTGTGTTCTAAGTATGATATTCAAAATTTTAATGGTATTAAAAACTTTTTAAAAATTTAAATTTTGAATTTTTTTAGGTATGAGGGTAATTTATTATCTTAAATTTTAGCCATTAAACGATGTGAAATATTCAAAACTTTTTTTTTATTGTTTTACGTTTTTAACCGTTCAACGTTCAGGTCATATTTAAAATTCTTTAAAAACCAATGAAATACCCTATTACATATTTGCATTTTTATTTTGCATGCTTGAATAATTTTTTTTATACATGGTAGAGGGATTATCAGTAAATATTTGCATGCAAGTTCAAAAATTATATACATATGTATAATATAAAATTATTTAAAATTAAGTTATTGTTTTTCAAAAATTATATTTGGTTTTTTTACGCGTATTTTTCGCATAACAAAAATTAATAAGATTTTTCTTTTTGAATATTCGAAATGACTGCAATATTGAAAAAAAAAATTATCTCCTACGGGGGAACCCTCATTAAAAAGAAAAGCGTCTATCAAGTTCTACCTCTTGGGTGGCGTTGAAAAGAACATACAAGGTGTCCTGAGTTCGGGTGCAGGCATTTTGCCAGCATATATTTTATTCAATTATAAAATATATTATATATATTATATATTAAATTGGTAGAGCCCACAGTTACATTTTTTCCATAACTCGAAATCCACGACAGATAATTGAATAAAATAAAAAAAAAATGAAAGGCAATTCATTGGACAATATTTTAAATAAAGAAAATTTAAAAAAAACTAGGGTAGTTTTGAGATATTTAACGTTGAACACCAAAATTTAGCATTTTTTTCTATGAAAATTTGAATTTGATGTACCATATTTTTGGCATCACTGGACCGATCTGTACAATTTAAGTATCAAAGTAAAGACTGATTGATTATCTTTCCAATGAATGCAAAATAATTCGAAACGACCAAGAATTTCGTGAATTATGACCACAAATAGGAAACAAGTCACTTGATCTAAAAAAAGTCTTTCTACTCACTCGTTGATATTAGAACCAAAATTCCCGCCTCGCGCCTTACGATTTTTTTCTTTTCTCAGCAAGACCTATCGACTGGAAAAAAGCCTGCATCCGAACTTAGGACACCCTGTATACTGTATTCTCAATGAATGCTCTTACTCCCATAAACAATTCATTTAAATTTGAAAAATCAATAATGGCGTATGTTTATTTAAATTAACACACAACCATATCTGTATATCTACATCTCTTATTTGTTTCATTTAAATTTGAAAAATCAATAATGGCGTATGTTTATTTAAATTTCCACACAACTACATCATCAATCTTTTTATTTTTTATTATTGGTTAATTATAACTTTCCCCATTTTTACCATTAGCAATTGCCATTGGCAAAATATGCTCTTACACTCATATATAATTCAGCAGTAAAGAAATGATCGTAATAAAGAGAAACATAGCAGTCAAACAGCCGTATAAAAATAATATAAAAATATGATATATAATCTACATCTCTATATATTCATTTAAATTTGAAAAATCAATAATGGCGTATGTTTCACTAAATTAACACACAACCACATTATCCATCTTTTTATTTTTTCTTATTGGCTAATTATAACTTTTCCCTTTTTACCATTAGCAAATGCCATTGTCAATGTGTGCTATTACTATCATATACAATTCAGCAATGAAGAAATAATCGATATAAAAAGAAACATAGCAGTCAAACAGCCGTATAAAAATTATATAAATACATATATATACAGACTATATTTATATAATGTAAAATTAAATCTATAATGGCGTATGAATAATCAAATTAACACACACCCACATCTTGAATATAATGATTGTAATGAATAATAATTTTATATTGTATTTGCTCGTTCACCAATTACCATTGTCAATGTATGCCCAAACTCACAAATACATTACTGCAATAAAGAAACCTAGCAGCGTAATGAGAAGTACTTCTTTTTGGAATCGATTCTAGAATTAGTTCTCATTTCATTCGTACTCATTCCATGCAAAAGTTTTCTTAAATTCTAGAAAAGTTATTCCGTAATGCATTCCAGTTTTCGCCAAAGTAATGCGGCTGTTACGTTAAAAACGTAAACTACTTCTCTTCTGCATTACATTTTCTTAAAAAGAATGAACGCGTCGCGTCATTAACTATGAATTAATGAATCACGTAAATGGATAACATATGTGCAATACCAGTTTTCAGATACTGAAAACTGTGAACATGTTTCTTCATGTGCATAATAGAAATTTTTTTGGAATAATTATCATTTTCATTTTAAAGTGTGATTTTGACCTCGACGCATTTGTTTTTAATATTAGTTTTCAGTTAAAAATTGTTTAAAGTGTTAAAGAGTTTATAATAATATTATATAATTTTTGTGGGTTCTTTGTTATTAATAAATTTGAAAGGTAAGTTGCTAAAATATTCTTTGAATTGATATATGTATATATAATAAATATGTATATAATAATAAAGTTGCTAATTTTTCTAAATTTTATAAATGCATGATTCTCACTCTTTTTCCTTTTTTGGCAAATCATTGAAATATTACATTATTAATAAAATATAATTGAAATATTTATAAAAAATCTAATATTAATACTTACTTTAATATGCGTCTTTGTGTGTATATACTTTATTATACATTTTGGATATATAGATTAAAATTGTTCTATATATATAGAATATATATATATATTCATATGAATAAATCGCGAATATTGAAAAGATGATAAGGAAAATTAGTAAAAGGCATTTTTCACGTTTGATAAAAAAGGGAAAAGAAAATTTTGTGGAAAAAGTAATTCGAAAGGAGAAAGATAGTGCTGAAAGGAAAGACACTAATTAAAATAACTCACATAATGAATTCAATAACAGAAGTAAATGCTCCACTTGTTTTTGGTTCAGTAGAGAATCATCACAATAAAAAAATCTTAACTGAGGAAATAGAAAGTTCAGTGCATGAAAACAAATATTCCTTGGAAAAAAAGTTAAAAAAATGGTTCATAAAGTATAATATTTCTAGAAAAAGTTTCCAAGCGCTTTTGCAAATATTAAAATCAGAAAATATAAATGTTGCAACTTGTTCTGAAACAATTTTATCAAATAGAGACAGGATTACAATAAGAACAGTACCTCCAAGAGAATATTGGCATTAAGGAAAATTTGAAGAAAATATATTGCATATTAGAACATATTGAAGAAGTTGTTGAATATTGTAGACGGTTTGCCATTATATAAAAGTTCGGGATTAAATCTTTGGCCAATTTTAGGCAAAATAATAATATAAAATAATATAAAACAAGTGAAAATTTTTTTGATTGGTCCATTTGTTAGGTAAAAGCAAGCCAAATAATATTGAAAATTATTTACACGACTTTGTAAATGAAGTTGGAGATTTATTAGAAAATGGCTTTGTAATGTCAAATAAAATCATTCCATTTTCAATTAGAGCCTTTATTTGTGACATACCAGGCGATCGTTCCTTTGTGGTACGGTTGGACATACATCTTAAAATGGATGTAGTAAATGCAAACAAATTGGAAAAAAGGTACAAAATGTTGTAACATACAGTACTCGAAGTGCGGATATTCTTACTGATGAAGACTTTGCTGCAAGGAAATACCTACCTAATCATAAAAAATATTTTCAAAAAAAAGAAACACCATTAGGAAAAATAAGAATTAAATTGATTTCACAGTTTCCACTAGACTGTATGCACCTGCTAGATTTAGCTATTGCAAGGAAACTGTTGCTTCGATGCATAAACAATAAAACAAATTATAAAATCAGTCAGGAAAATAAACTTCAAATATCTGGCACATTAATTTCATTGTATAAATTTATACCAAAAGAGTATGCCAGAAAACCAAGAAGTTTGGATGAATTATTGAGATGGAAAGCCACCGATTTCCGGCAATTTATTTTATACAAGGGTATATTAACGTTAAAAGATAATGTTCATGATGACTTTTATTATCACTTTTTATTAATACATTCCTTATCGATTATTACTATGCCACAGAAATTTTAAAAATAATATTGATACTATAAAAGAATTAATACAACATTTTGTTCAAAACTTTCCTAATGTATATGGAGAAGAAAGTATTACATACAATGTTCACAATTTACTTCATATCACGGACAGTGTTCACGAATTTGGAATGTTAACGGATTTCTCAGCATATGACTTCGAAAATTATTTATATATTTTAAAAACAAAAATTAAAAAGCCCAATAAAATTCTTCAACAACTACATAACAAATTAAAATATGAAAATTTAATAAAAGATAATAGTGTCACAGGTTTCAAAAAAGATAACTCCAAACGCATTCATAGTTATATTTCTGATTCATATTCTATTAGCCTGTTAGAACCAGATAATTATTGCTGTATTAGACAGATGAAAAACTGATTGTTGGAAGACGGCTCTTAAAGCTAAGTAATTTCTTTACTGAACCATTTGAATCAGTGCCTTCTCTAGGCATTACTGTTTCGGATGCAACATTTAATGATAAGGATGAAACTGTTAATTTAAATGAATTTGAATGCAAGTTCATGTGTCTACCTTAAACTTTTAATTTAAATGAATTTGAATGCAAGTTCATGTGTCTACCTTATAATAATTTTTTATTGTTAATTCCTATTCTCCACAACTGTTTGTAAATGTATGTAAAAATTGTTCATAAATTGAAAAGATGTTTACATTTTAGACTTTTGAACTCGTATTTAATCTTCAATATATTTTACAGAAAATGTCATCTCCTTCAATTTTTGATAAACATTCAAAAAGACAAATATTACAGGAAAATTATACTCCTACTAAAGTTGTAAAATGCAATGCAGAGATAGGACATAACATACTCTCACCTTGTAAGCTAAAACTTAAAGCAAAACAAAAAAACCTATGGTAACAATACATTTTTTAATTCCAGCATATCCCAACAACATTTTACATTTTCCCGATTTATTTATACATACGTATATGTATTATACTTTTAAAATTACATATAATTTCAAATTCGATTGAAAAGAATTTGTAATGTAAATTCTAAATTATTTCATTTCAATTGAAATTTGAAATATTAGATGTAATGTAATGTAAATTCTAAATTATTTCATTTCAATTGAAATTTGAAATATCAGATTTAAATTTTTGTTTTCAACGAAACTAAATATAAGAATGTTTCAGACCAAATAGAAAGTCAAAACAAAATAATAATGGAAACATTGGCAACACAGTCAATATACTTAAAAAAATTGTCAAAAGAGGATAATGACGTGCAGGGAAAACTATCTCAATTTCCTATAAATAACGTAGAAGAATTGGAAAATTTAGAAAAACAAATGAATGAAGAAAATATAAACATTTATGATTGTAAGTTGTATTGTATAATATGGGAATGGAGAGCGAAATCCAAAATGATATTAAAAAAAATTAAAAGTAAAATGTAAAATCATTCTTATGTATGATATACATATTAAAATTATATGTACTACATTTGAATATACGTATACTGTATACTGTATAATATGTAGATATAATTTCTTATATTCCTATATCCCATCACCATGTACTCGTATATCTATATATAAATATTCAAACATCTATTATCATTTATGTATATTTTCTGTCTTGTCTATCCATATTCCAAAGCAACATAATTCGATAATTCGATTGATTATTATTTCTATTTATTAGACTGCAAAGCAAACAGTCTAAATCTAAATTCATAAATACATTGTAATGGAGCACTAAAATTATCTGCTCCAACGCATGAAAAAATTTTAATATCTACATATTAAAACAGAAAGCATCGCATACAAATATTATTTAGTTTTTTCTATGAGGTATGCGTTAGAATGGAGCACTTAGAAAATTTGCTCCAACGCATCAATTTTTATAATTATTTATATTTATAATTTAGTGCTTTCAATGGTTAGGTATACACAAATGTATGTACAAATTAATGTGTATGTAATACGTATGTTTATTGTTTGTGGTATCATTGGTATCATGCTGTACACGTACAGACTTTACTATAATCATTATGTCTTTCATGCTCTTTCTTTTCTTTTTTCTATGTGCATTGATATTGAGAAGTGTACATAATCGATTGTATATATATTGTTTTGCTCAAAATATTTTGTTGTTGCAATTTATTTGTCATGTGGTATTATGTGTAGTATCAAGGAAAAGCGAATAGGAACTTATTGTTTTTGTTTTTATATCATATACTATGTACTTTATCAAAAAATACATCGTAATGTTGTTACTTTAATGTTATATATACAATTGCACCGTACCCGACGTTAAATAAGACTAACGGATATGATATTTGATAATAATTTTTGTGTGAGAAATTTTACAGCATTTTAGTCGTTTGCTTCTATATAATCTAGATGATTTTTGATATACTACTCAAGAGAATTTGTTTGAAAAAAAAAATTGATATTTTAAAACATTTTTAGTAATTAATATTATTTTCAACCCAATGTATAAATTATATTCTACATCTTTTTCTATAAATTACATTCTTTCAACGAAATAAGATGTAGAATATAATTTTGTGAAGCCGACTATAACTTATATTTCATATTATTTATACTATTTTGTACACTGTGTGTTCTAAGTATGATATTCAAAATTTTAATGGTATTAAAAACTTTTTAAAAATTTAAATTTTGAATTTTTTTAGGTAGGAGGGTAATTTATTATCTTAAATTTTAGCTATTAAACGATGTGAAATATTCTAAACTTTTTTTTTATTGTTTTACGTTTTTAACCGTTCAACGTTCAAGTCATATTTAAAATTCTTTAAAAACCAGATGAAATACTGTTAAATCCACCAAGAAATATAATATAAAATATTTTCAATTTAACATTAATTAGAAAAAGGTGCCGGTTCAAAACTTTTTAATAAAATAAAAACACAATGTTTTTCAATCTACGTTACAAACTTTATTTAAAATATATTCTCTTAAACCTAACAATTCAATGTCTTAAAACTAAATTACAAACAATTTACTATGTATTTCAATTCCAAAATAAATTTAATTCAATGAAAAATTCAAAATCTTCAATTATATAATTCCTTTAAATAATATTTCAACCAAACCGGAAATAGTTATGTAATCTAAATGTAAGAAATTATAAATTTATTACAACAAAAATTATTTTAATTTTAATTATAAATTTTGCATATGTACAATATTTCAATTAAATCGGAAGTAATTATGCAATAGATTTAACAAATATGTTACAATCGAAACAAATTTATGAGTTTATACAAATGAAATATATCAAATTTACTTTAACTACAAATTTTGCATATTTTCTTAAAAACTAATTAATTAATTATTCGTTGGTATAGGTCGACCTACACGGATAGATGGCGTTGTAGAAACTATGTTGATTGCAGAACGGATGCTGAAGATACCAATTTAACGACGATTGTTTGAATTTTCAAATTTTTTTTTTAAAAAAAATCGTTATGTGAACTGAAGATTGCCGTCGGGAATTGATGACTGTCGAGATGAAAATTTCTCTTACTGTCTCGATGAAAATTTTAATTTTTCCAAAATAGTTTAAGTTTTTAATGATATTTTTTCTGCGATGTTTTACTTAGAAAATTTCTAAATCCAAGAAATTTTTTAAGTGTTTGGCGATGCAAAATTTCGGCTCTATTAGAAGATTTTTTGTGAAACAACAACAACAACAAAATATACTTTAGAGTTGCAAATAATACAGTCTATGATTTCATACACCTTATAATCTTCAGTCTTTGTCAAAAAGAAACCTTCTTATAAGCTGTCCCTTTAAATGTTAAGCTTTCACAGAAAGTTAAGTTGGAAAATTCGTGAATCTAGAATATGAAAAAATATAGAAATACAAAATGCATTAAATCAATTTGTATGGACAAAACAAGTGGAAGTAACACAGATTTAGTAAATTAGTTATTAATTTAATTAATGCTATAGCGTTTTATAAAAATTTACGTATAGAACAATAAAAGCTTACTTACCATAAATACATATATTCAAAATTCACTTTTTTTAGAAAATTTATTTCAAACTTAAGGCTGGCGTTTACTCAAAGAAAAAATCGAAATCAAAACAACTACATTGAAATTTCTATTCACTACAAACAAAATTATGAGTTTGCATGTGTTTGTGATCTATTCTTCAAGCTGAGCTGAAGATCGTACTCGTGGTGGTATACAGAAATTATACCAACAGCAACAACGCAAACAATTCCAACCTATTTCTTTTCTTTCTACTCAATTTTACTTCTTCTTATTTATTGAATGAATAGGCTCTGATTTGTTTTTGTATATGGAAAGTAAACTGAAAAATTATATATTATATATTATCTATTCTCCTTGTATACATTTTGTTGTTTTGACTGTTCATAAGATGTATACAGTTTACTGTATAATACTGTTCAAGGGTTTATGTACATTTCAATATGCAATATTGTTCATTTCATTTACTCTGTCAGTATTTCACAGATCAATGTTTTATATTTCAATTTTGTGAGGCAGGTCAGTACAACCAGTACAACTGATTTACTTACCGCACATAATTATGATTTCATATTTTTTATCTGTTTATTTTATCAAATCAAAATTTTTGTCATTATGTTACTTTACTTTCTGTGTTTTTTTTTTTTTATTTATTTCTACTAGTCCTCTTTTTCTTTTATTTGTAAATTTCATGGGTATCTGAAGGGCGTATCTAACCCAAAATTTTTTCAATTCTTATATTATATGATGACCGAAGATAGAAGAAGCAAAAAAAATTTTCAGGAAAAAAAAACATCGCATATAGCAAAACGATGCAAAAAAAACAGTGTATAATCATTGAAAAACATATCTTATATAAGCTTGTCTGCTATCGTGATGTATATTGTATTGTGTATAATATATAATATGCATAATCATAACTAAACTAGTTTTCTGGTTTATTTATTGTTACATTACAATATAAGCATTGCGTTATAGGGTTAGAGTTAGTGTCGTTAGTGAATTGATAAAATATCAAAAACCCGACCATCTACAGTCCTATAAACAAAATTATATTACACATGCACAGGTTGAAAAACTACAAATATCCAGACAATCAGTCATACAGTACAAAAAATATTCATGCTACATATTTTTTATAATATATATTGTACTACATGGGGTAGTAGATATATAACACAATAATTATACTTATTTTACTATCTAGTATCCTGCAAACAAAATTATGTATATCACCAAATTACCAAATATATATATATATATATATTTTATATATCTTATATTATAGATATATATATCTTATACCACCTTATACATATATGTATATATCTATACATCTTATGCTTATATATATCTTCATACAATATACAATATCATTAGGTTACGCCTTACTCCAGGTACTTTATTCTTAGTGCTTATTATACACATTATACACAATATACATTGTACATACATGTACATCATAATAGCAAGTGAATGATTTGCTATGGTTTGCTATTGGTTTGCTATGCCATGTTCTTTTTTTGTTTTTTTGTTTGTACCACTCACACATATATAATATTTTTATTCATATAAATTGAATAAACGTATCGGTGAAAAATTGATATATTTAGACCCGAAAGTTATGCAAAATATTTTTATTATCTGTGACAAAATTTTTGTGAAAAATAGGAATTTTATATTACTAATAATTCTGAAATAATGTAAAAACTTTTATTTTTCTACTTCGAAATCGAAAAAAGAACATTCAAATTTCCTTATATGAAAATTTCAGTACAATACGCAATCATATACCAATAAAAAATTACATTTAAAATCTATACATTTTTTGAAAAAAACCTTCTTTTTTCAAAGCGTTATACTGGACTAATAAGGACAAAAATCAAAAAAGTGGCTCCATTATTCCCAATAAATTCCTTCAAAATATATATGTTCGAAATTTGAAGAAAATCGGATAATATTTAATATGACTTTTTTGGTACCAAAGTGGGTGAAATTTTGAAAATTTTCAAACTTTGATGCCATATATCTCAAAAACAAAAACTTTTTTCAAAAATCCACTTACAATATTCCCAACAAAACTGATTGATGCTTCTTTGTTTCAAATTTCAAGCAAATTGGCCCAAAAACAACCGAGATATTTGGTACCAAAGTTAGCGATTTTCACTACTCCCAGTACATGGTCCTCTTAAGTATTTATTCATTTTATTCTGTATTTACATATTTATTTTTAGATCCATAACATTATGTACTTTTATTTATTTAAAGTTTAATATACATATTTGTCTACACGCTACAATCTATAAGTTTTATATTAACAAAAAGAATTTTTTGGTTTTAAAACTTTTAGGTTTTCAAAAAAAAAAATTATAATTGGAGGATATTTAATGTTTTCAACTTCAAGTAATTCAAGCACATTATTTTCCTGGTTTTTTTCCATAATATAACAGTCTAAATGAATATCATATTTTTCAATTTTAATTACTTCTGCAAGAGCGAAAAAATTGGCTTTATCGTCGCGTAAAAAATTGATAATCTTAAAAAATGAGAACATCCCATACTTTTCTATAGTTAAAATATCATCTGATTTATATGGAGTATTATAAATTTGTATTTCCTTCGCAACAAATACGTGATTAATAGAATTTTTGTCTATTTTGTCTGAATTAACAATATTGTCAGTACTAAATTGCTCAAATTGTCCATTGATCAAGCGAAAATGTTCATGAATAAGCATTCCCCTTTTTTGATTTAAATATAATGCAAAAGAAAATTGCATTTTAATAGCCAAACTCAATAAAATATTTCGCCTTGAAGTAATAACGCCTGCATATTTTTTTAACTGTTGATGTTTTGCCTCAAATCTCATTGTCCACAATTTTCGCACAGGACCTAAATTTCTAATGACTGTAGGATAATGAATAATGAAGTGTTGTTTTGGACTCAATGGTTCTTTGAATATTTTTAAATACATCTGATGATGACTTTTTATAAGATTCACTAGTGTTTCCAAATCACTTACATTAAAAGACGGCTTCATGATAAAATCAATCAATTTCAAAAGCAACAGAAAAAATTTCCAAACTTTATCATTTCTTGGTACATACATTCCTATTAAAAGGGGAAGCACATTAACAAAACATTGCATTTCACTTGCTTTCATTTTGAACGATTTGACTTTTAAATTTTCTATTGTAATGCTTTCAGATAAATTCCTTCGATCGAGCTCATGGTACTTGAAATTTTTTTTATTTTGGATCAGTTTGATAAGCGAAAAATATTGTTTTTCAAAAATAAAATATTCTAAAATTTTCGAAATCTCTATGTGGCAAATGCCTTCAAAAATATCGTGCATGACATCAACCGTTATATTATCTGAAACGTGGAAACTTGGAATTGCATTAAATACACATGCTTCTTTTATTCCTGTTTCTGTTACATTTGAACTATCCAAATCTTTATTGTAGTTTAATTTATTTCGTAAATTATTTTTATCCTCTTCAATTTCTTTTTTCATATCATTTCTATGACTTCTACAAATTCTGCAATAATGGTTTGCTTGGAAACATTTCGTGAATCCTAAAACTGAATTTAAACTCAAATTATCACCTGTTACACCAGCAAGAATCAAATGAACTTCAAAAACTTCGTTTTTTATATTTATTTTTATACCCTCCTCTTCTAACTTTGACATTTTGCTAACAAGTGTATTTAAATTTGGACCTGAACCGAATTTTGCATCTTCGCTTTTGGTTAAAGAGCATAAAACAATATTTTCGAGTTTGGAAAATTCATCATAATCTAAAAGTGGAAAACTTGCATAAATTGCAGATATCTTATCTACACCTCTTTTAGATCCTAGAGGATTGTTTACTTCAAAATCATCTTGATATAATAAATATGGAATTACTATTTTGTCTTTAAAGTTTTTGGTCTTTTGTTTCCATATGGCGCCTTGCACAAGATTGATAAAATTTTCTTCATTTTGAAATTTTTTATAGTTTTCTATCATTGATATAAAAATATTTGGAAGTTCTAAAAATTGTGTAAAATTTTTTTCTATTTGTAACAAAATACCTTTAGCTGTACATTTTTCAATACTTTCTACCGTTCGCGAATCATTTATTAAAAATTTCTTCTGGTTCAAAAAACAAACTTTTATCCATTAATAATTTTTTAAATTTATATTCAGAATTTATTTTCTCGAAAAATGTTTTGATTTGGTTGTGTAAGGATTTTAACTCATTGCTCAGATTATGTTTATTTAATAAAATCTGAAGGCATTGGATAATTGGTTTTACAATGCAATTTTCTATATCAACAATAACATCCGATACTACCTTTCTAGATAATGTTACTTTTCCATAATATTTTAAAGCGAAACTAATAAGCTCTTTTTGAAGAATTTCTTCACTATAATTATCATAATTAATTTCTTCTTCTTTTATTTCCCCATGCGGAATATTATCGCTTATACGTATATTTTGAGTAATTGTGTTAGTTTCACTAGCAAGTGATAAAGTCTGACCTTTCATTTCACTAGTTGAACTCATATTTTGGACAACATTGGATATATGTTTTCTTTTAATATGTCGTTTGAATGAATATATGTTTTTAAAATTTTGTGGACAATGAGAGCATTTAAATGTGCTTGAATTACTGACTTTATGTTTAAATTTTAAATGTGAAATATACATTTCAATGTTTTTAAATATATTTTTACATAAAAAGCATGGAAACATTTTAAGTTTCTACGAACTTAAAAATTTACTTATGATAAATTACTTAATAATCCACTTAGTGCATTGGATTTATCTTTGCAAAGAGGAAATTCATAAAAATAATGTTCAATAAAATTCCAAACTTGAATACATTCCTTGGCATATTCGACATTTAGAACATGATGAAGTTGAAAACTTAAAGACAAAGCTTTCAAAAAATTCTCAACGTCGTACAAAATCCCGTCAAAATAAAGATGAATGCTGGTTATATTTTTGATGTCCTGTCCAACGAGGATAATTACAGGCTGGATACATAAACCTTTTTCCAAATATATTTGTTTCTTCTTATCAATTTTAGAAGGGATGCATTTTATATCCTAAAAATAAAAAAATAAAAAAGCAGTTTTTATAAAATAAAATATTTTTGAATATACATTACATAATATAACTTAATTTTTTAAGTTAATGGATAGCTTATTGATTAAAAATATTAATTATATTCCAAACTACAATATTTACTTCAACGAAAAAAGCGATTGAGTCCTGTGCATCTGCTACAGACGGTTTCCATGAGACTTGTTTTTTTCCAATCGATTTTTCTTTTATTAATTGCGGAACTAATACAGCATTTAATAAACTTATGATTATAAAGGCACGGCTATCTGTAATATAGTAATATTAATAATAATAATTTTCAAATTTACTGCAAATATATAATACTTGCATAAACATTCTAAACTTTACTTTATATTTGCAAATGTGTGCATGCAATGTATATGTGTATTTCTTTACCTACCTTCTTGAAGATTTTCATTCAATGATTTTAATAAATTTGATTGTTTAACTTCACGATTGAAAATCTTGATTATTTTTGATTCAAAATGACCCCATTTGCTGAAGAGTAATACATTTTTATTCGGGAAAATTCGTTCAAAGTCCAATTCAATCTAAAAATATAGGTTTTTATTTAAAAAAAGTTGTTTTTAATTACTTTCCTTACCAATGAAGCTCCAATACGTTGTTTTAATATTGGCCAATATTCAAAAATATCTTTTTGACCTTTTTTATAAAATTTTTTTCTAATATCGAATGTTATGTTCCACTTATCAATCACAATCGATTCTGGACTGTTATTTTTTTTTAACCATAAAAAATTCTCATTTGCTTCTAAATCTAAAATTTAAAAATGAATGCTAATTTATAGTAGACTATTTCACCATTATTTCAAAGAATTGAACTATAAGTTATAAAAATTTATAATTTTATGAATAAGGATAATATAAGTAATTCAGCTACCTTCAGTTTCACTTGAATCTTCAAAACATTCAGCTGTGTTTGTGCTATCAGTATCTTCTTCTAAATATGTAAATTTTCTTTTTTTATTTTTTTGGTTTATCCTATAGTATCGGCTTTGTAATTTACCACGGATTTTTCCACTTCCAAGATATGTGTCCTAACAGTAGGAAAAAATCGTCATTTTTAATACATAGGTAAATATTTTTTATATTTGGTACCGAAAAGAACTATGAATATCCTTACCTTATTTTCCTTGGGAAATATTTTTACAATTTGTTCTGCAGCATCTGCACGAATTCCACTATCGGGATGTATATCATTATCAAACCAATAACGGCTTATAATGTCTACAATATCTTTTCTGTCGGAAGCGCTCAAGAATTGGTTAGTTTCATATAATTTGCAAATTTCTTTGCCAGACAGACAAGACTGTAATAATTCTACTAGATTCTAAAAATGCATGAAATAAAAATTATGCTTTTTCTAATTTAATTTGATAAGTTAATTAGTTTTTATTACTAATTTCTGTTTTTTGTTATCTCTAGCAGGTGTAAGTTGTTCATCAGTTAAAAAATTCGGTTCTGTCGCATAATTAGTTAAATCTGACAACCACTTATTAACACAAGAATTACACGAGTTTACAGATACTGTTTCAGGCAACGTAGAAGCATAACCCTTTAAATAGTAACCACATTTTTTTTACGAATATATTTGTAAATTGATTTCAATATATTTGTTATTATATATTCTCACATTTTCACTTTTCCATTGAAACAGCTTTTGACGAAATTTTATGCGAATTCCAAATCTTTCATCTTCTGGAATAAGTTTGTCGACATCATGTACTGTTAAATATTTTAAGGCCTCCAAATCTATTCCTTTTTCTAGTTTGTTTTTCAAAATTAGTTTAAAAAAATTAAAAAATAATGTAAAAAAATTTTAAAAATACAAAAACCGGTGTTCTATTGTCACATCTATTGAAGAAAATTAACATTTACAAAACCACGCGACAACATATGAAACCAGATTAAAACACGAGATAAGTTTTCTAAAAACTAATTTTATTGAAATTACTTGAAAATTCCTCCACTAAACAAGAGAATCCCCACTTGATTAATAATTGAGCACTTTCTATATCGTTGCACATGTACATCGTTGTGCAAATTTCATCAATATTTTCCTTTTCACTATTTTTTTCCATTGGCACTTTACTTTTTTTAACAATTTATTAAAAATTATTTTTTTACTTGATACGCTTCATAACTAAGAACGATCTGAGAATGAATATAAATTGCATATAGTACATTTTGCAGTTTACAAATCTAGTTTTCTGCGAACACGTTTGAACATGTTTTTAAACGTTTCAATTCAATCATTATTTTATTTAAGTGATTTAAATGAAACAAGTACTTATTATCTATGAAAAAGTAATACAACCTCATCACATTAGTCAATCCGATTGAACAGTTTCATTTCTTTAGAAATAAATGATTCAATGAAAGTACATTAATTGTTTCGAATACAATTCACGATAAAATCAAATATTTCTGTGTCTGAAACATTTAAAACAAAATCAAATACATATGTTTAAATAATTTCGTTGCAAGCTATTTTTTCAGTGTATATATATATATATTTTATATATCTTATATTATAGATATATATATCTTATACCACCTTATACATATATGTATATATCTATACATCTTATGCTTATATACTACTGTGTCCAAAAAATAAGGTGACATTGTATTTAAACTGCGTTCGTCGAATGATTTCAAGAATTATTTTTTTTTTGTAGATTGGTAATACTGTCAGTGACATTTATGTCAAATTTACATGTCAAAATATTCATTAGTGTTTGAGATACGCATTGTTTTGTGAGCTGATAAAAGTTAGTTTTTCGTTTTTTGCGATGTCGAAATTTGTTGAGCAAAGAATTTGCATTAAATTTTGTTTGCGGAATCAATTTTCTGCTGCGGATACGTTGAGGATGGTGCAGAAAGCTTTTGGTGATGAAGCTATGTCTAAAAAAAATGTTTACAAGTGGTATAGTGAGTTCCAAGCCGGCCGTGAACGTGTCGAAGACGAAGAGCGTCCTGGGCGACCATCAACCTCAACCGACGAAACTCACGTCCAACAAATCAAAGATTTGGTGCTGGGAAACCGCCGTACAACGATTAGAGACCTTGCTGATGAGGTTGGCATATCGAAAGGCTCGGTCAATACCATTTTAAAGGATGTTTTGGGCCTCAAGCGCGTACAATCTCGACTGGTACCGAAAACATTGAATTTTTTGGAAAAGAGGCGTCGTGTTGAAGTGTGTGAAACGATGCTTTCTGACTATCAGAATAAGATGGAACGCATAATCACTGGAGACGAGACTTGGATCTATGCTTACGACCCCGAAACAAGCGATCAATCGAGCGAATATCGTGCCAAAGGGGAGCCGAAACCAAAAAAATCGCGCCAAAGTCGCTCAAAAATCAAGGTCATGTTGACTGTTTTCTTCGATTATCGTGGTGTTGTGCATTATGAATTCCTTCCGCCGGGCCAAACAGTCAATAAGGAATATTATTTGAATGTTATGCGTCGTTTGCGTAACGCTATTCGCCTAAAAAGGCCGGAATTGTGGAAAGACAATTCTTGGTTTTTACACCACGATAATGCACCATCCCATACTGCATTCGTAATTCGTGATCATTTCGCCAAAAACTCGACCCATATCGTTCCACAACCACCGTATTCACCTGATCTGGCGCCGTGTGACTTTTGGTTGTTCAGCAAGCTCAAAAGACCGCTCCGGGGACACCGTTTTGATACGATAGAGGAGATTCAAGCCGCAGCGAAGACGGAACTGAAGGCCATCCCGGAAAGTGACTACAATCAGTGTTTCGAAAATTGGAAAATCCGTTGGCATAAGTGCATTGCATCGGGAGGGGATTACTTTGAAGGGGATGAAATTGACTTGGAATAATAAATAAAGAATTTTCAAAATAAATACAATGTCACCTTATTTTTTGGACACAGTAGTATATCTTCATACAATATACAATATCATTAGGTTACGCCTTACTCCAGGTACTTTAGTACCTCCAGTACCTGGAGTAAGGCGTAACCTAATGATATTGTATATTGTATGAAGATATATATAAGCATAAGATGTATAGATATATACATATATGTATAAGGTGGTATAAGATATATATATCTATAATATAAGATATATAAAATATATATATATATACACTGAAAAAATAGCTTGCAACGAAATTATTTAAACATATGTATTTGATTTTGTTTTAAATGTTTCAGACACAGAAATATTTGATTTTATCGTGAATTGTATTCGAAACAATTAATGTACTTTCATTGAATCATTTATTTCTAAAGAAATGAAACTGTTCAATCGGATTGACTAATGTGATGAGGTTGTATTACTTTTTCATAGATAATAAGTACTTGTTTCATTTAAATCACTTAAATAAAATAATGATTGAATTGAAACGTTTAAAAACATGTTCAAACGTGTTCGCAGAAAACTAGATTTGTAAACTGCAAAATGTACTATATGCAATTTATATTCATTCTCAGATCGTTCTTAGTTATGAAGCGTATCAAGTAAAAAAATAATTTTTAATAAATTGTTAAAAAAAGTAAAGTGCCAATGGAAAAAAATAGTGAAAAGGAAAATATTGATGAAATTTGCACAACGATGTACATGTGCAACGATATAGAAAGTGCTCAATTATTAATCAAGTGGGGATTCTCTTGTTTAGTGGAGGAATTTTCAAGTAATTTCAATAAAATTAGTTTTTAGAAAACTTATCTCGTGTTTTAATCTGGTTTCATATGTTGTCGCGTGGTTTTGTAAATGTTAATTTTCTTCAATAGATGTGACAATAGAACACCGGTTTTTGTATTTTTAAAATTTTTTTACATTATTTTTTAATTTTTTTAAACTAATTTTGAAAAACAAACTAGAAAAAGGAATAGATTTGGAGGCCTTAAAATATTTAACAGTACATGATGTCGACAAACTTATTCCAGAAGATGAAAGATTTGGAATTCGCATAAAATTTCGTCAAAAGCTGTTTCAATGGAAAAGTGAAAATGTGAGAATATATAATAACAAATATATTGAAATCAATTTACAAATATATTCGTAAAAAAAATGTGGTTACTATTTAAAGGGTTATGCTTCTACGTTGCCTGAAACAGTATCTGTAAACTCGTGTAATTCTTGTGTTAATAAGTGGTTGTCAGATTTAACTAATTATGCGACAGAACCGAATTTTTTAACTGATGAACAACTTACACCTGCTAGAGATAACAAAAAACAGAAATTAGTAATAAAAACTAATTAACTTATCAAATTAAATTAGAAAAAGCATAATTTTTATTTCATGCATTTTTAGAATCTAGTAGAATTATTACAGTCTTGTCTGTCTGGCAAAGAAATTTGCAAATTATATGAAACTAACCAATTCTTGAGCGCTTCCGACAGAAAAGATATTGTAGACATTATAAGCCGTTATTGGTTTGATAATGATATACATCCCGATAGTGGAATTCGTGCAGATGCTGCAGAACAAATTGTAAAAATATTTCCCAAGGAAAATAAGGTAAGGATATTCATAGTTCTTTTCGGTACCAAATATAAAAAATATTTACCTATGTATTAAAAATGACGATTTTTTCCTACTGTTAGGACACATATCTTGGAAGTGGAAAAATCCGTGGTAAATTACAAAGCCGATACTATAGGATAAACCAAAAAAATAAAAAAAGAAAATTTACATATTTAGAAGAAGATACTGATAGCACAAACACAGCTGAATGTTTTGAAGATTCAAGTGAAACTGAAGGTAGCTGAATTACTTATATTATCCTTATTCATAAAATTATAAATTTTTATAACTTATAGTTCAATTCTTTGAAATAATGGTGAAATAGTCTACTATAAATTAGCATTCATTTTTAAATTTTAGATTTAGAAGCAAATGAGAATTTTTTATGGTTAAAAAAAAATAACAGTCCAGAATCGATTGTGATTGATAAGTGGAACATAACATTCGATATTAGAAAAAAATTTTATAAAAAAGGTCAAAAAGATATTTTTGAATATTGGCCAATATTAAAACAACGTATTGGAGCTTCATTGGTAAGGAAAGTAATTAAAAACAACTTTTTTTAAATAAAAACCTATATTTTTAGATTGAATTGGACTTTGAACGAATTTTCCCGAATAAAAATGTATTACTCTTCAGCAAATGGGGTCATTTTGAATCAAAAATAATCAAGATTTTCAATCGTGAAGTTAAACAATCAAATTTATTAAAATCATTGAATGAAAATCTTCAAGAAGGTATAGGTAAAGAAATACACATATACATTGCATGCACACATTTGCAAATATAAAGTAAAGTTTAGAATGTTTATGCAAGTATTATATATTTGCAGTAAATTTGAAAATTATTATTATTAATATTACTATATTACAGATAGCCGTGCCTTTATAATCATAAGTTTATTAAATGCTGTATTAGTTCCGCAATTAATAAAAGAAAAATCGATTGGAAAAAAACAAGTCTCATGGAAACCGTCTGTAGCAGATGCACAGGACTCAATCGCTTTTTTCGTTGAAGTAAATATTGTAGTTTGGAATATAATTAATATTTTTAATCAATAAGCTATCCATTAACTTAAAAAATTAAGTTATATTATGTAATGTATATTCAAAAATATTTTATTTTATAAAAACTGCTTTTTTATTTTTTTATTTTTAGGATATAAAATGCATCCCTTCTAAAATTGATAAGAAGAAACAAATATATTTGGAAAAAGGTTTATGTATCCAGCCTGTAATTATCCTCGTTGGACAGGACATCAAAAATATAACCAGCATTCATCTTTATTTTGACGGGATTTTGTACGACGTTGAGAATTTTTTGAAAGCTTTGTCTTTAAGTTTTCAACTTCATCATGTTCTAAATGTCGAATATGCCAAGGAATGTATTCAAGTTTGGAATTTTATTGAACATTATTTTTATGAATTTCCTCTTTGCAAAGATAAATCCAATGCACTAAGTGGATTATTAAGTAATTTATCATAAGTAAATTTTTAAGTTCGTAGAAACTTAAAATGTTTCCATGCTTTTTATGTAAAAATATATTTAAAAACATTGAAATGTATATTTCACATTTAAAATTTAAACATAAAGTCAGTAATTCAAGCACATTTAAATGCTCTCATTGTCCACAAAATTTTAAAAACATATATTCATTCAAACGACATATTAAAAGAAAACATATATCCAATGTTGTCCAAAATATGAGTTCAACTAGTGAAATGAAAGGTCAGACTTTATCACTTGCTAGTGAAACTAACACAATTACTCAAAATATACGTATAAGCGATAATATTCCGCATGGGGAAATAAAAGAAGAAGAAATTAATTATGATAATTATAGTG
Source organism: Villa cingulata (assembly GCA_951394055.1). Lineage (NCBI taxonomy): Eukaryota > Metazoa > Arthropoda > Insecta > Diptera > Bombyliidae > Villa > Villa cingulata. The sequence goes on along the minus strand of OX596019.1, from coordinate 25,445,078 downwards.
AAGAAATTCTTCAAAAAGAGCTTATTAGTTTCGCTTTAAAATATTATGGAAAAGTAACATTATCTAGAAAGGTAGTATCGGATGTTATTGTTGATATAGAAAATTGCATTGTAAAACCAATTATCCAATGCCTTCAGATTTTATTAAATAAACATAATCTGAGCAATGAGTTAAAATCCTTACACAACCAAATCAAAACATTTTTCGAGAAAATAAATTCTGAATATAAATTTAAAAAATTATTAATGGATAAAAGTTTGTTTTTTGAACCAGAAGAAATTTTTAATAAATGATTCGCGAACGGTAGAAAGTATTGAAAAATGTACAGCTAAAGGTATTTTGTTACAAATAGAAAAAAATTTTACACAATTTTTAGAACTTCCAAATATTTTTATATCAATGATAGAAAACTATAAAAAATTTCAAAATGAAGAAAATTTTATCAATCTTGTGCAAGGCGCCATATGGAAACAAAAGACCAAAAACTTTAAAGACAAAATAGTAATTCCATATTTATTATATCAAGATGATTTTGAAGTAAACAATCCTCTAGGATCTAAAAGAGGTGTAGATAAGATATCTGCAATTTATGCAAGTTTTCCACTTTTAGATTATGATGAATTTTCCAAACTCGAAAATATTGTTTTATGCTCTTTAACCAAAAGCGAAGATGCAAAATTCGGTTCAGGTCCAAATTTAAATACACTTGTTAGCAAAATGTCAAAGTTAGAAGAGGAGGGTATAAAAATAAATATAAAAAACGAAGTTTTTGAAGTTCATTTGATTCTTGCTGGTGTAACAGGTGATAATTTGAGTTTAAATTCAGTTTTAGGATTCACGAAATGTTTCCAAGCAAACCATTATTGCAGAATTTGTAGAAGTCATAGAAATGATATGAAAAAAGAAATTGAAGAGGATAAAAATAATTTACGAAATAAATTAAACTACAATAAAGATTTGGATAGTTCAAATGTAACAGAAACAGGAATAAAAGAAGCATGTGTATTTAATGCAATTCCAAGTTTCCACGTTTCAGATAATATAACGGTTGATGTCATGCACGATATTTTTGAAGGCATTTGCCACATAGAGATTTCGAAAATTTTAGAATATTTTATTTTTGAAAAACAATATTTTTCGCTTATCAAACTGATCCAAAATAAAAAAAATTTCAAGTACCATGAGCTCGATCGAAGGAATTTATCTGAAAGCATTACAATAGAAAATTTAAAAGTCAAATCGTTCAAAATGAAAGCAAGTGAAATGCAATGTTTTGTTAATGTGCTTCCCCTTTTAATAGGAATGTATGTACCAAGAAATGATAAAGTTTGGAAATTTTTTCTGTTGCTTTTGAAATTGATTGATTTTATCATGAAGCCGTCTTTTAATGTAAGTGATTTGGAAACACTAGTGAATCTTATAAAAAGTCATCATCAGATGTATTTAAAAATATTCAAAGAACCATTGAGTCCAAAACAACACTTCATTATTCATTATCCTACAGTCATTAGAAATTTAGGTCCTGTGCGAAAATTGTGGACAATGAGATTTGAGGCAAAACATCAACAGTTAAAAAAATATGCAGGCGTTATTACTTCAAGGCGAAATATTTTATTGAGTTTGGCTATTAAAATGCAATTTTCTTTTGCATTATATTTAAATCAAAAAAGGGGAATGCTTATTCATGAACATTTTCGCTTGATCAATGGACAATTTGAGCAATTTAGTACTGACAATATTGTTAATTCAGACAAAATAGACAAAAATTCTATTAATCACGTATTTGTTGCGAAGGAAATACAAATTTATAATACTCCATATAAATCAGATGATATTTTAACTATAGAAAAGTATGGGATGTTCTCATTTTTTAAGATTATCAATTTTTTACGCGACGATAAAGCCAATTTTTTCGCTCTTGCAGAAGTAATTAAAATTGAAAAATATGATATTCATTTAGACTGTTATATTATGGAAAAAAACCAGGAAAATAATGTGCTTGAATTACTTGAAGTTGAAAACATTAAATATCCTCCAATTATAATTTTTTTTTTTGAAAACCTAAAAGTTTTAAAACCAAAAAATTCTTTTTGTTAATATAAAACTTATAGATTGTAGCGTGTAGACAAATATGTATATTAAACTTTAAATAAATAAAAGTACATAATGTTATGGATCTAAAAATAAATATGTAAATACAGAATAAAATGAATAAATACTTAAGAGGACCATGTACTGGGAGTAGTGAAAATCGCTAACTTTGGTACCAAATATCTCGGTTGTTTTTGGGCCAATTTGCTTGAAATTTGAAACAAAGAAGCATCAATCAGTTTTGTTGGGAATATTGTAAGTGGATTTTTGAAAAAAGTTTTTGTTTTTGAGATATATGGCATCAAAGTTTGAAAATTTTCAAAATTTCACCCACTTTGGTACCAAAAAAGTCATATTAAATATTATCCGATTTTCTTCAAATTTCGAACATATATATTTTGAAGGAATTTATTGGGAATAATGGAGCCACTTTTTTGATTTTTGTCCTTATTAGTCCAGTATAACGCTTTGAAAAAAGAAGGTTTTTTTCAAAAAATGTATAGATTTTAAATGTAATTTTTTATTGGTATATGATTGCGTATTGTACTGAAATTTTCATATAAGGAAATTTGAATGTTCTTTTTTCGATTTCGAAGTAGAAAAATAAAAGTTTTTACATTATTTCAGAATAATTATTAGTAATATAAAATTCCTATTTTTCACAAAAATTTTGTCACAGATAATAATGCTTATATTGTAATGTAACAATAAATAAACCAGAAAACTAGTTTAGTTATGATTATGCATATTATATATTATACACAATACAATATACATCACGATAGCAGACAAGCTTATATAAGATATGTTTTTCAATGATTATACACTGTTTTTTTTGCATCGTTTTGCTATATGCGATGTTTTTTTTTCCTGAAAATTTTTTTTGCTTCTTCTATCTTCGGTCATCATATAATATAAGAATTGAAAAAATTTTGGGTTAGATACGCCCTTCAGATACCCATGAAATTTACAAATAAAAGAAAAAGAGGACTAGTAGAAATAAATAAAAAAAAAAAAACACAGAAAGTAAAGTAACATAATGACAAAAATTTTGATTTGATAAAATAAACAGATAAAAAATATGAAATCATAATTATGTGCGGTAAGTAAATCAGTTGTACTGGTTGTACTGACCTGCCTCACAAAATTGAAATATAAAACATTGATCTGTGAAATACTGACAGAGTAAATGAAATGAACAATATTGCATATTGAAATGTACATAAACCCTTGAACAGTATTATACAGTAAACTGTATACATCTTATGAACAGTCAAAACAACAAAATGTATACAAGGAGAATAGATAATATATAATATATAATTTTTCAGTTTACTTTCCATATACAAAAACAAATCAGAGCCTATTCATTCAATAAATAAGAAGAAGTAAAATTGAGTAGAAAGAAAAGAAATAGGTTGGAATTGTTTGCGTTGTTGCTGTTGGTATAATTTCTGTATACCACCACGAGTACGATCTTCAGCTCAGCTTGAAGAATAGATCACAAACACATGCAAACTCATAATTTTGTTTGTAGTGAATAGAAATTTCAATGTAGTTGTTTTGATTTCGATTTTTTCTTTGAGTAAACGCCAGCCTTAATGATAAGGATGAAACTTTTAATTTAAATGAATTTGAATGCAAGTTCATGTGTCTACCTTATAATAATTTTTTATTGTTAATTCCTATTCTCCACAACTGTTTGTAAATGTATGTAAAAATTGTTCATAAATTGAAAAGATGTTTACATTTTAGACTTTTGAACTCGTATTCAATCTTCAATATATTTTACAGAAAATGTCATCTCCTTCAATTTTTGATAAACATTCAAAAAGACAAATATTACAGGAAAATTATACTCCTACTAAAGTTATAAAATGCAATGCAGAGATAGGACATAACATACTCTCACCTTGTAAGCTAAAACTTAAAGCAAAACAAAAAAACCTATGGTAACAATACATTTTTTAATTCCAGCATATCCCAACAACATTTTACATTTTCCCGATTTATTTATACATACGTATATGTATTATACTTTTAAAATTACATATAATTTCAAATTCGATTGAAAAGAATTTGTAATGTAAATTCTAAATTATTTCATTTCAATTGAAATTTGAAATATTAGATGTAATGTAATGTAAATTCTAAATTATTTCATTTCAATTGAAATTTGAAATATCAGCAACAAAATATAAATGCAAGGTGCAATGATTTTTATATATTATATATATCACACCATAAACATTATAAATAATGTATGTATGTAATGTATATACATTACAAATAATTTTGCAGCAAAATATCAACATAAAAAAAGAAAAAAAAAAAAGAATAAAGAAATGGCAACTAACAAAATAATCCATACAATCATACAAATTCATATTTATATCAACATCTAATATTGTCCATCGACCAGCATATAGCATATAACAAGCTATGTATATAAATATCTTTATCTCTTTATAAAGACTACATAATGTCACTAACAATCAACATACTTTATGTTTATTGTTTGTGATAATGTGCACAATTTATATATTATATATTATGTCGTCTTTTCCACCACCTAGGAATGAAAAAATATTCAACAATTTATTTTGTCTCAAAACCAATAATAATTTTCGTGGTGAAACTTCGCTTATGTGGGTGCGAGAGTGATTTGATACAAAACGAAAAGCGTTCCAATTAAAATACACTGCGAAGACTATCTATGTCTTTATTAATCAATGGTAATGTTGTTACTTTAATGTTATATATACAATTGCACAGTACCCGACGTTAAATAAGACTAACTGATATGATATTTGATAATAATTTTTGTGTGAGAAATTTTACAGCATTTTAGTCGTTTGCTTCTATATAATCTAGATGATATTTGATATACTACTCAAGAGAATTTGTTTGAAAAAAAAAATTGATATTTTAAAAAATTTTAGTAATTAATATTATTTTCAACCCAATGTATAAATTATATTCTACATCTTTTTCTATAAATTACATTCTTTCAACGAAATAAGATGTAGAATATAATTTTGTGAAGCCGACTATAACTTATGTTTCATATTATTTATACTATTTTGTACACTGTGTGTTCTAAGTATGATATTCAAAATTTTAATGGTATTAAAAACTTTTTAAAAATTTTGAATTTTTTTAGGTATGGGGGTAATTTATTATCTTAAATTTTAGCCATTAAACGATGTGAAATATTCTAAACTTTTTTTTTTAATGTTTTACGTTTTTAACCGTTCAACGTTCAGGTCATATTTAAAATTCTTTAAAAACCAGATGAAATACCCTATTACATATTTGCATTTTTATTTTGTATGTTTGAATAATTTTTTTTATACATGGTAGAGGGTTCATCAGTAAATATTTGCATGCAAGTTCAAAAATTATTTACATAATATGTATAATATAAAATTATTTTAAATTAAGTTATTGTTTTTCAAAAATTATATTTGGTTTTTTTTACGCGTATTTTTATTGCATAACAAAAATTAATAAGTTTTTCTTTTTGAATATTCGAAATGACTGCAATATTGAAAAAAAAAATTATCTCCTACGGGGGAACCCTCATTAAAAAGAAACGCGTCTATCAAGTTCTACCTCTTGGGTGGCGTTGAAAAGAACATACAGGGTGTCCTGAGTTCGGGTGCAGGCATTTTGCCAGCAAATATTTTATTCAATTATAAAATATATTATAAAAGCAAATACTGATTGATTATCTTTTCAATGAATGCAAAATAATTCGAAACGACCAAGAATTTCGTGAATTATGACCACAAATAGGAAACAAGATTACGATTTTTTTCGTTTCTCAGCAAGCCCTATCGACTGGAAAAATGCCTGCATCCGAACTTAGGACAGCCTGTATACGTAAACAAGAAGGGCGCAAAATTTCAAAAGTGCGCCGGGCGTCAAAATTTCTAGGACCGTCCCTGATTACCATTGTCAATGAATGCTCTTACTACCATATACAATTCATATAAATTTGAAAAATCAATAATGGCGTATGTTTATTTAAATTAACACACAACCATATCTGTATATCTACATCTCTTATTTGTTTCATTTAAATTTGAAAAATCAATAATGGCGTATGTTTATTTAAATTACCACACAACTACATCATCAATCTTTTTATTTTTTATTATTGGTTAATTATAACTTTCCCCATTTTTACCATTAGCAATTGCCATTGGCAAAATATGCTCTTACACTCATATATAATTCAGCAGTAAAGAAATGATCGTAATAAAGAGAAACATAGCAGTCAAACAGCCGTATAAAAATAATATAAAAATATGACATATATCTCATCTCTATATATTCATTTAAATTTGAAAAATCAATAATGGCGTATGTTTCACTAAATTAACACACAACCACATTATCCATCTTTTTATTTTTTCTTATTGGCTAATTATAACTTTTCCCTTTTTACCATTCGCAAATGCCATTGTCAATGTGTGCTTTTACTATCATATACAATTCAGCAATGAAGAAATAATCGATATAAAAAGAAACATAGCAGTCAAACAGCCGTATAAAAATTATATAAATACATATATATACAGACTATATTTATATAATGTAAAATTAAATCTATAATGGCGTATGAATAATCAAATTAACACACACCCACATCTTGAATATAATGATTGTAATGAATAATAATTTTATATTGTATTTGCTCGTTCACCAATTACCATTGTCAATGTATGCCCAAACTCACAAATACATTACTGCAATAAAGAAACCTAGCAGCGTAATGAGAAGTACTTCTTTTTGGAATCGATTCTAGAATTAGTTCTCATTTCATTCGTACTCATTCCATGCAAAAGTTTTCTTAAATTCTAGAAAAGTTATTCCGTAATGCATTCCAGTTTTCGCCAAAGTAATGCGGCTGTTACGTTAAAAACGTAAACTACTTCTCTTCTGCATTACATTTTCTTAAAAAGAATGAACGCGTCGCGTCATTAACTATGAATTAATGAATCACGTAAATGGATAACATATGTGCAATACCAGTTTTCAGATACTGAAAACTGTGAACATGTTTCTTCATGTGCATAATAGAAATTTTTTTGGAATAATTATCATTTTCATTTTAAAGTGTGATTTTGACCTCGACGCATTTGTTTTTAATATTAGTTTTCAGTTAAAAATTGTTTAAAGTGTTAAAGAGTTTATAATAATATTATATAATTTTTGTGGGTTCTTTGTTATTAATAAATTTGAAAGGTAAGTTGCTAAAATATTCTTTGAATTTATATATGTATATATAATAAATATGTATATAATAATAAAGTTGCTAATTTTTCTAAATTTTATAAATGCATGATTCTCACTCTTTTTCCTTTTTTGGCAAATCATTGAAATATTACATTATTAATAAAATATAATTGAAATATTTATAAAAAATCTAATATTAATACTTACTTTAATATGCGTCTTTGTGTGTATATACTTTATTATACATTTTGGATATATAGATTAAAATTATTCTATATATATAGAATATATATATATATTCATATGAATAAATCGCGAATATTGAAAAGATGATAAGGAAAATTAGTAAAAGGCATCTTTCACGTTTGATAAAAAAGGGAAGAGAAAATTTTGTGGAAAAAGTAATTCGAAAGGAGAAAGATAGTGCTGAAAGGAAAGACACTAATTAAAACAACTCTCACATTATGAATTCAATAACAGAAGTAAATGCTCCACTTGTTTTTGGTTCAGTAGAGAATCATCACAATAAAAAAATCTTAACTGAGGAAATAGAAAGTTCAGTGCATGAAAACAAATATTCCTTGGAAAAAAAGTTAAAAAAATGGTTCATAAAGTATAATATTTCTAGAAAAAGTTTCCAAGCGCTTTTACAAATATTAAAATCAGAAAATATAAATGTTGCAACTTGTTCTGAAACAATTTTATCAAATAGAGACAGGATTACAATAAGAACAGTACCTCCAAGAGAATATTGGCATTATGGAAAATTTGAAGAAAATATATTGCATATTAGAACATATTGAAGAAGTTGTTGAATATTGTAGACGGTTTGCCATTATATAAAAGTTCGGGATTAAATCTTTGGCCAATTTTAGGCAAAATAATAATATAAAATAATATAAAACAAGTGAAAATTTTTTTGATTGGTCCATTTGTTAGGTAAAAGCAAGCCAAATAATATTGAAAATTATTTACACGACTTTGTAAATGAAGTTGGAGATTTATTAGAAAATGGCTTTGTAATGTCAAATAAAATCATTCCATTTTCAATTAGAGCCTTTATTTGTGACACACCAGGGCGATCGTTCCTTTGTGGTACGGTTGGACATACATCTTAAAATGGATGTAGTAAATGCAAACAAATTGGAAAAAAGGTACAAAATGTTGTAACATACAGTACTCGAAGTGCTGAAATTCTTACTGATGAAGAATTTGCTGCAAGGAAATACCTACCTAATCATAAAAAATATTTTCAAAAAAGAGAAACACCATTAGGAAAAATAAGAATTAAATTGATTTCACAGTTTCCACTAGACTGTATGCACCTGCTAGATTTAGCTATTGCAAGGAAACTGTTGCTTCGATGCATAAACAATAAAACAAATTATAAAATCAGTCAGGAAAATAAACTTCAAATATCTGGCACATTAATTTCATTGTATAAATTTATACCAAAAGAGTATGCCAGAAAACCAAGAAGTTTGGATGAATTATTGAGATGGAAAGCCACCGATTTCCGGCAATTTATTTTATACAAGGGTATATTAACGTTAAAAGATAATGTTCATGATGACTTTTATTATCACTTTTTATTAATACATTCCTTATCGATTATTACTATGCCACAGAAATTTTAAAAATAATATTGATACTATAAAAGAATTAATACAACATTTTGTTCAAAACTTTCCTAATGTATATGGAGAAGAAAGTATTACATACAATGTTCACAATTTACTTCATATCACGGACAGTGTTCACGAATTTGGAATGTTAACGGATTTCTCAGCATATGACTTCGAAAATTATTTATATATTTTTAAAAAAAAAATTAAAAAGCCCAATAAAATTCTTCAACAACTACATAACAAATTAAAATATGAAAATTTAATAAAAGATAATAGTGTCACAGGTTTCAAAAAAGATAACTCCAGACGCATTCATAGTTATATTTCTGATTCATATTCTATTAGCCTGTTAGAACCAGATAATTATTGCTGTATTCGACAGATGAAAAACTGATTGTTGGAAGACGGCTCTTAAAGCTAAGTAATTTCTTTACTGAACCATTTGAATCAGTGCCTTCTCTAGGCATTACTGTTTCGGATGCAACATTTAATGATAAGGATGAAACTTTTAATTTAAATGAATTTGAATGCAAGTTCATGTGTCTACCTTATAATAATTTTTTATTGTTAATTCCTATTCTCCACAACTGTTTGTAAATGTATGTAAAAATTGTTCATAAATTGAAAAGATGTTTACATTTTAGACTTTTGAACTCGTATTCAATCTTCAATATATTTTACAGAAAATGTCATCTCCTTCAATTTTTGATAAACATTCAAAAAGACAAATATTACAGGAAAATTATACTCCTACTAAAGTTGTAAAATGCAATGCAGAGATAGGACATAACATACTCTCACCTTGTAAGCTAAAACTTAAAGCAAAACAAAAAAACCTATGGTAACAATACATTTTTTAATTCCAGCATATCCCAACAACATTTTACATTTTCCCGATTTATTTATACATACGTATATGTATTATACTTTTAAAATTACATATAATTTCAAATTCGATTGAAAAGAATTTGTAATGTAAATTCTAAATTATTTCATTTCAATTGAAATTTGAAATATTAGATGTAATGTAATGTAAATTCTAAATTATTTCATTTCAATTGAAATTTGAAATATCAGATTTAAATTTTTGTTTTCAACGAAACTAAATATAAGAATGTTTCAGACCAAATAGAAAGTCAAAACAAAATAATAATGGAAACATTGGCAACACAGTCAATATACTTAAAAAAATTGTCAAAAGAGGATAATGACGTGCAGGGAAAACTATCTCAATTTCCTATAAATAACGTAGAAGAATTGGTTGGAAAATTTAGAAAAACAAATGAATGAAGAAAATATAAACATTTATGATTGTAAGTTGTGTTGTATAATATGGGAATGGAGAGCCAAATCCCAAATGATATTAAAAAAAATTAAAAGTAAAATATAAAATCATTCTTATGTATGATATACATATTAAAATTATATGTACTACATTTGAATATACGTATACTGTATACATAATATCACAGACAATGTATTGCCTATCCATATTCAAAAGCAACATAATTCGATAATTCGATTGATTATTATTTCTATTTATTAGACTGCAAAGCAAACAGTCTAAATCTAAATTCATAAATACATTGCAATGGAGCACTAAAATTATCTGCTCCAACGCATGAAAAAATTTTAATATCTATACATATTAAAACAGAAAGCATCGCATACAAATAATATTTAGTATTTTCTATGAGGTATGCGTTAGAATGGAGCACTTAGAAAATTAGAAAAATTGCTCCAACGCATCAATTTTTATAATTATTTATATTTATAATTTAGTGCTTTCAATGGTTAGGTATACACATATGTATGTACAAATTAATGTGTATCATTATACGTATGTTTATTGTTTGTGGTATCATTGGTATCATGCTGTACACGTACAGACTTTACTATAATCGTTATTTCTTTCATTCTCTTTCTTTTCTTTTTTCTATGTGCATTGATATTGAGAAGTGTACATAATCGATTGTATATATATTGTTTTGCTCAAAATATTTTGTTGTTGCAATTTATTTGTCATGTGGTATTATGTGTAGTATCAAGGAAAAGCGAATAGGAACTTATTGTTTTTGTTTTTATATCATATACTATGTACTTTATCAAAAAATACATCGTAATGTCATTGATTAATAAAGACATAGATAGTTTACGCAGTGGTTTTTTAATTGGAACGCTTTTCGTTTTGTATCAAATCACTCTCGCACCCACATAAGCGAAGTTTCACCACGAAAATTATTATTGGTTTTGAGACAAAATAAATTGTTGAATATTTTTTCATTCCTAGGTGGTGGAAAAGACGACATAATATATAATATATAAATTGTGCACATTATCACAAACAATAAACATAAAGTATGTTGATTGTTAGTGACATTATGTAGTCTTTATAAAGAGATAAAGATCTTTATATACATAGCTTGTTATATGCTATATGCTGGTCGACGGACAATATTAGATGTTGATATAAATATGAATTTGTATGATTGCATGGATTATTTTGTTAGTTGCCATTTCTTTATTCTTTTTTTTTCTTTTTTTATGTTGATATTTTGCTGCAAAATTATTTGTAATGTATATACATACATACATTATTTATAATGTTTATGGTGTGATATATATATATAAAAATCATTGCACCTTGCATTTATATTTTGTTGCTGGTTTTTGAAACTGAACGATTTTTATGATAATATCTGCTTTCAATATTTTAACTGGAGATAAATTTGTAAACAACAACAACATTTCAATATTATAATAATGACATATATGTATATTTTATCAAATTTATGTACATATTTGTATACCATCAATCAGCAAAAATACAATTTATTATAAATGTTAGAATTTTTAATTTTGGCTGAACTTCCGAATTGTAACCACCAAATTTTGAAATTTATTAAAATTTATTGAAAATTATTATAATAAAATGTATGAAATGAACCAGCAACAAAATATAAATGCAAGGTGCAATGATTTTTATATATTATATATATCACACCATAAACATTATAAATAATGTATGTATGTAATGTATATACATTACAAATAATTTTGCAGCAAAATATCAACATAAAAAAAGAAAAAAAAAAAGAATAAAGAAATGGCAACTAACAAAATAATCCATACAATCATACAAATTCATATTTATATCAACATCTAATATTGTCCATCGACCAGCATATAGCATATAACAAGCTATGTATGACTACATAATGTCACTAACAATCAACATACTTTATGTTTATTGTTTGTGATAATGTGCACAATTTATATATTATATATTATGTCGTCTTTTCCACCACCTATAGGAATGAAAAAATATTCAACAATTTATTTTGTCTCAAAACCAATAATAATTTTCGTGGTGAAACTTCGCTTATGTGGGTGCGAGAGTGATTTGATACAAAACGAAAAGCGTTCCAATTAAAATACACTGCGTAAACTATCTATGTCTTTATTAATCAATGGTAATGTTGTTACTTTAAGGCTGGCGTTTACTCAAAGAAAAAATCGAAATCAAAACAACTACATTGAAATTTCTATTCACTACAAACAAAATTATGAGTTTGCATGTGTTTGTGATCTATTCTTCAAGCTGAGCTGAAGATCGTACTCGTGGTGGTATACAGAAATTATACCAACAGCAACAACGCAAACAATTCCAACCTATTTCTTTTCTTTCTACTCAATTTTACTTCTTCTTATTTATTGAATGAATAGGCTCTGATTTGTTTTTGTATATGGAAAGTAAACTGAAAAATTATATATTATATATTATCTATTCTCCTTGTATACATTTTGTTGTTTTGACTGTTCATAAGATGTATACAGTTTACTGTATAATACTGTTCAAGGGTTTATGTACATTTCAATATGCAATATTGTTCATTTCATTTACTCTGTCAGTATTTCACAGATCAATGTTTTATATTTCAATTTTGTGAGGCAGGTCAGTACAACCAGTACAACTGATTTACTTACCGCACATAATTATGATTTCATATTTTTTATCTGTTTATTTTATCAAATCAAAATTTTTGTCATTATGTTACTTTACTTTCTGTGTTTTTTTTTTTTTATTTATTTCTACTAGTCCTCTTTTTCTTTTATTTGTAAATTTCATGGGTATCTGAAGGGCGTATCTAACCCAAAATTTTTTCAATTCTTATATTATATGATGACCGAAGATAGAAGAAGCAAAAAAAATTTTCAGGAAAAAAAAACATCGCATATAGCAAAACGATGCAAAAAAAACAGTGTATAATCATTGAAAAACATATCTTATATAAGCTTGTCTGCTATCGTGATGTATATTGTATTGTGTATAATATATAATATGCATAATCATAACTAAACTAGTTTTCTGGTTTATTTATTGTTACATTACAATATAAGCATTGCGTTATAGGGTTAGAGTTAGTGTCGTTAGTGAATTGATAAAATATCAAAAACCCGACCATCTACAGTCCTATAAACAAAATTATATTACACATGCACAGGTTGAAAAACTACAAATATCCAGACAATCAGTCATACAGTACAAAAAATATTCATGCTACATATTTTTTATAATATATATTGTACTACATGGGGTAGTAGATATATAACACAATAATTATACTTATTTTACTATCTAGTATCCTGCAAACAAAATTATGTATATCACCAAATTACCAAATATATATATATATATATTTTATATATCTTATATTATAGATATATATATCTTATACCACCTTATACATATATGTATATATCTATACATCTTATGCTTATATATATCTTCATACAATATACAATATCATTAGGTTACGCCTTACTCCAGGTACTTTATTCTTAGTGCTTATTATACACATTATACACAATATACATTGTACATACATGTACATCATAATAGCAAGTGAATGATTTGCTATGGTTTGCTATTGGTTTGCTATGCCATGTTCTTTTTTTGTTTTTTTGTTTGTACCACTCACACATATATAATATTTTTATTCATATAAATTGAATAAACGTATCGGTGAAAAATTGATATATTTAGACCCGAAAGTTATGCAAAATATTTTTATTATCTGTGACAAAATTTTTGTGAAAAATAGGAATTTTATATTACTAATAATTCTGAAATAATGTAAAAACTTTTATTTTTCTACTTCGAAATCGAAAAAAGAACATTCAAATTTCCTTATATGAAAATTTCAGTACAATACGCAATCATATACCAATAAAAAATTACATTTAAAATCTATACATTTTTTGAAAAAAACCTTCTTTTTTCAAAGCGTTATACTGGACTAATAAGGACAAAAATCAAAAAAGTGGCTCCATTATTCCCAATAAATTCCTTCAAAATATATATGTTCGAAATTTGAAGAAAATCGGATAATATTTAATATGACTTTTTTGGTACCAAAGTGGGTGAAATTTTGAAAATTTTCAAACTTTGATGCCATATATCTCAAAAACAAAAACTTTTTTCAAAAATCCACTTACATTATTCCCAACAAAACTGATTGATGCTTCTTTGTTTCAAATTTCAAGCAAATTGGCCCAAAAACAACCGAGATACTTGGTACCAAAGTTAGCGATTTTCACTACTCCCAGTACATGGTCCTCTTAATATTATATATACAATTGCACAGTACCCGACGTTAAATAAGACTAACTTATATGATATTTGATAATAATTTTTGTGTGAGAAATTTTACAGCATTTTAGTCGTTTGCTTCTATATAATCTAGATGATATTTGATATACTACTCAAGAGAATTTGTTTGAAAAAAAAAATTGATATTTTAAAAAATTTTAGTAATTAATATTATTTTCAACACAATGTATAAATTATATTCTACATCTTTTTCTATAAATTACATTCTTTCAACGAAATAAGATGTAGAATATAATTTTGTGAAGCCGACTATAACTTATGTTTCATATTATTTATACTATTTTGTACACTGTGTGTTCTAAGTATGATATTCAAAATTTTAATGGTATTAAAAACTTTTTAAAAATTTAAATTTTGAATTTTTTTAGGTATGGGGGTAATTTATTATCTTAAATTTTAGCCATTAAACGATGTGAAATATTCTAAACTTTTTTTTTTAATGTTTTACGTTTTTAACCGTTCAACGTTCAGGTCATATTTAAAATTCTTTAAAAACCAGATGAAATACCCTATTACATATTTGCATTTTTATTTTGTATGTTTGAATAATTTTTTTTATACATGGTAGAGGGTTCATCAGTAAATATTTGCATGCAAGTTCAAAAATTATTTACATAATATGTATAATATAAAATTATTTTAAATTAAGTTATTGTTTTTCAAAAATTATATTTGGTTTTTTTTACGCGTATTTTTATTGCATAACAAAAATTAATAAGTTTTTCTTTTTGAATATTCGAAATGACTGCAATATTGAAAAAAAAAATTATCTCCTACGGGGGAACCCTCATTAAAAAGAAACGCGTCTATCAAGTTCTACCTCTTGGGTGGCGTTGAATAGAACATACAGGGTGTCCTGAGTTCGGGTGCAGGCATTTTGCAAGCAAATATTTTATTCAATTATAAAATATATTATAAAAGCAAATACTGATTGATTATCTTTTCAATGAATGCAAAATAATTCGAAACGACCAAGAATTTCGTGAATTATGACCACAAATAGGAAACAAGTCACTTGATCTAAAAAAAGTCTTTCTACTCACTCGTTGATATTAGAACCAAAATTCCCGCCTCGCGCCTTACGATTTTTTTCTTTTCTCAGCAAGACCTATCGACTGGAAAAATGCCTGCATCCGAACTTAGGACACCCTGTATACATAAACAAGAAGGGCGCAAAATTTCAAAAGTGCGCCGGGCGCCAAAATTGCTAGGATCGTCTTTGATTACCATTGTCAATGAATGCTCTTACTCCCATATACAATTCATATAAATTTGAAAAATCAATAATGGCGTATGTTTATTTAAATTAACACACAACCATATCTGTATATCTACATCTCTTATTTGTTTCATTTAAATTTGAAAAATCAATAATGGCGTATGTTTATTTAAATTACCACACAACTACATCATCAATCTTTTTATTTTTTATTATTGGTTAATTATAACTTTCCCCATTTTTACCATTAGCAATTGCCATTGGCAAAATATGCTCTTACACTCATATATAATTCAGCAGTAAAGAAATGATCGTTATAAAGAGAAACATAGCAGTCAAACAGCCGTATAAAAATAATATAAAAATATGATATATAATCTACATCTCTATATATCCATTTAAATTTGAAAAATCAATAATGGCGTATGTTTCACTAAATTAACACACAACCACATTATCCATCTTTTTATTTTTTCTTATTGGCTAATTATAACTTTTCCCTTTTTACCATTAGCAAATGCCATTGTCAATGTGTGCTATTACTATCATATACAATTCAGCAATGAAGAAATAATCGATATAAAAAGAAACATAGCAGTCAAACAGCCGTATAAAAATTATATAAATACATATATATACAGACTATATTTATATAATGTAAAATTAAATCTATAATGGCGTATGAATAATCAAATTAACACACACCCACATCTTGAATATAATTATTGTAATGAATAATAATTTTATATTGTATTTGCTCATTCACCAATTACCATTGTCAATGTATGCCCAAACTCACAAATACATTACTGCAATAAAGAAACCTAGCAGCGTAATGAGAAGTACTTCTTTTTGGAATCGATTCTAGAATTAGTTCTCATTTCATTCGTACTCATTCCATGCAAAAGTTTTCTTAAATTCTAGAAAAGTTATTCCGTAATGCATTCCAGTTTTCGCCAAAGTAATGCGGCTGTTACGTTAAAAACGTAAACTACTTCTCTTCTGCATTACATTTTCTTAAAAAGAATGAACGCGTCGCGTCATTAACTATGAATTAATGAATCACGTAAATGGATAACATATGTGCAATACCAGTTTTCAGATACTGAAAACTGTGAACATGTTTCTTCATGTGCATAATAGAAATTTTTTTGGAATAATTATCATTTTCATTTTAAAGTGTGATTTTGACCTCGACGCATTTGTTTTTAATATTAGTTTTCAGTTAAAAATTGTTTAAAGTGTTAAAGAGTTTATAATAATATTATATAATTTTTGTGGGTTCTTTGTTATTAATAAATTTGAAAGGTAAGTTGCTAAAATATTCTTTGAATTTATATATGTATATATAATAAATATGTATATAATAATAAAGTTGCTAATTTTTCTAAATTTTATAAATGCATGATTCTCACTCTTTTTCCTTTTTTGGCAAATCATTGAAATATTTATTTATTTATTTAAAATTAAACATAGAATTAACTAAAACTATGTTTAAGTTTAAGCCAACGGCTGCAAGGCCATTACAGGCTTCTTAAAATTACTTAAATTATTCTATTCGATATCTAATTTCTAGTCTAGTCTAGCTTATTCTACCCGTCACCTTACAATTCAGTCCTTAAAAGCTAGTTAAATTATTTTTAAATAAGTTTTTAATTTGTTTGTTTTTTTTTTTTATTTTTTTTTTTTTGTAGCAAGCTGGTTTTTTCAGATTTTGGGATTTGGGATGTTTGGCAGGATTTGATCAATGGATTTGAGGATGAGGGAAGCTTCCTTGTCGGTTGGCGTCAGTATTAGTTTGTTATTGTCGACCAGTCCGTTTGTACTGTAAATGTTTAGTGCTGTTTGGCAGTCCTGAAGTATATGTCTGGCTGTCAGGATCTGTCCAGGACAGTGTGGGCATTCGGTAGCGGAATTATTTTGAAATAAGTGTCTCTTAACAGCCAAAAAATGTCCTAATCTTAGTCTAGTTATAGGGACACCTAGGGTTCTGCGGGAGTATGGTAATATTGGGATGTGATTTTCTGGATTGAAATGGGAGAAGAGGAATTGTTCCGCTTTGTTAATGGCATCAATATAATTAATGCGCATTAGTTTTTGACACCACTTTCTAGCAGACATAAAGTCTGGTGGCGTCAACAGAGGCACCGGCGACTGGCAAGTTAATTTTGCTTCCCTATCGGCATATTCATTACCTTTGATGCCACAGTGGCCTGGGCACCAGA
Source organism: Villa cingulata (assembly GCA_951394055.1). Taxonomy (NCBI): domain Eukaryota; kingdom Metazoa; phylum Arthropoda; class Insecta; order Diptera; family Bombyliidae; genus Villa; species Villa cingulata. The sequence goes on along the minus strand of OX596019.1, from coordinate 25,426,997 downwards.
TTAACTTGATCAGTTGATTTTGATCAAGAGCCTCTTTAATGGCAAGAATTATTGGTGTGCGGCTGATAGGGTTAGCGGCGGCTCTTATCACAGATAAGGAGTCTGATAGAATCAGTGTTGGCTGATTGAGATCAGACGCTATCCTACACGCTTCCATTACCGCACAGGCCTCTGCTGTGAAGATAGAACTCCATTCTGGTAAAAGATATCTACTCAGAAGTGAGCCCTTATCGTCTACAACAGCAAAGCCTGTGCTACCTGCCGTTTTAGATGCATCTGTGTAAATTTTTTTATGTAAGGAAAATTTCTCAAGAAGGAAAAGTAGTGCAGGAACCGTCTGTTGTTTGCTTGCCTGTCTTTCGATAATATAAATGTTACTAATTGACATCCACGGGGGGGTGTGCAAAGGTGTTTGGATTGTAGGAATGTTTCGGATTAGGATGTTTGGAGTTATTTTGCACGATTGGATTAAGGATGATCTGCTGCATCTAGATGATGCAGGATCTTTAGGGATATTAAGGATGATTTTGTGCAAAGGTTTGTTGGAGTCATGGACATTCTTAATCACTAAGTTTGTAGCCAGCCATTCTAATCTATCTGTGATTGTTGGTAAGTTGGCTTCGGTTAATAGACTGAAAATAGGAGTGGTTTTCAAGGCGCCAGTGGCTATTCTTGCCGCATTGTTTATTTGGACCTGTATTTTATTAATTAGATATTTGGGGGCAAAGCCAAAAATTGTAAGACCGTAATCTATCTTGCCAATTATGATAGATTTGGCGATCTTACAAGCTAGTGGAACAGGAGGACCACATCTCTTGCTGCATATGATTTTCAGCATATTGTTCCTTTTAGCTAAATCTTCAGTGAGTCTATTAACTTGTAGGTTCCATCTTAAGTTGGGTGTGAAAAAAACGCCCAGAATTTTGAGATTGGGAGAGAAATTGACGCTTTGTGTGGAAAGGTTAATGTTCTGCGTATTGCAGTTTCTTTTCGTGCACACATGGAGCGCTTCTGTTTTTTGATTGGCAATTTTTGCTCCGTTTTTCATGCACCAGTCCACAAGTGTCTCATATGCATGATTGAGTGTAAGCTCAACTAAATTTGGTTTTCCTGAGACATAGAAGACTAGATTGTCTGCATAAATGTGTGCATATAGGTCTGTTATTTTATGCAACCGTGCAGCTAAGGAGGCGATGTATGTATTGAAAAGATAAACTGACAAAGGTGAGCCCTGTGGGAGGCCATTTTCCAGAAGATATTGGGTGGTGCGTTTGTTATTGCATCTCACTATAAAACTCCTTTCACTGAGGAATGTTTCAATCAATCGGATAAAATTGATGTCTACATTCCATTCTTTCAGCTGAAGGAGTATGACATGTTTTGGAACTCTATCATAAGCTTTTTCGAGGTCAATGGATAAAAGAATGGAGTGCTGTCTCTTGGACAGAGCGCAGGCTAAATTATGTTGTACTTCTTGGAGTAGAGACAAGGTCCCTCTTCCAGATCTGTATCCTACAACAATAGGCGGTAGCTTCTGTTCCAAAAGCCAGGCTAGTCTGTTGGAGAGGATTCGTTCTAGGATTTTTGATGGGACTTTGAGGAGTGATATAGGTCTAATATTATTTGGGGTTAGGATATTTGGGCTGACTTTTGCTATGGGGATGATCTCTGCTACCTTCCATTGAGTTGGAAATGTACCAGAATTCATCAGCATGCCGAGAACGTTAAAAAATCTTGTTCTCCAGGCTTGCGTAGAATTTTTAATCATAGCAGAAGTGATCTTATCGAGACCTGGAGCAGTACTCTTGCAAGATTTGAGCGCTAGCTCAAATTCTTGCAGAGTTAGGGGATGATGTAAGCAAGGATTGGGACTTTGGATGAAAATATGCTTATGATGGTTCTTAAAATGTGTTTTGGCTGCTGTACACATGTCGTTAACTTCTGGCGTATCAGTTGAGTATTTCCTGATACTTTCCGCTATGCAACTGGCAATTTCTTGATGGTCAGAAATGAAGGTGCCATTATTGCAGATAGCTTCCAATGGTTTTTTCTTTGCCGTACCAAATACTGCTCTAACCTTTTGCCAGATGTCTTTCAATGAAGAGTTTGGATGGATGCTGTTTGAAAAGTCTATCCAGGATTGTAGTTTAGCTGCTTTGATAGCTCTTCTCATACATGCATTAGTTTTTCTGTACAGAATGGCATTTTCGTTCGTTCTGTTTCTTTTAAAGCGCTTCCACGCATTGTTTTTCTTTTTAATTAACACATGTATTTCATCATTGTACCAGCAAGGCTTTGACTTTGTTCTAGGTTTTGATATGGGCATGCTTTTAGAAGCAGCGAATCTTATGGCCTTTGTTAAGATAGCTATTTCTCTAGAACAGTGAGGACTTGGAGGCATTTCCAATAAAAATTGGTCCAACGCCTGTTGGAAAATAGCCCAGTCAGCTTTGGTATCAATGAAACGAGCCAAATTGTTTGTTTGGGTTGTTCTGGGTCTTTCAAATAGGGTAATGAGAATAGGAAAGTGATCGCTGCCTTGTAAGGGATATACTTTCCATGAAGCAGTAGTAGCGATTGCCGGACTAGCCAAGGTAAGGTCGACGTGTGTTAGAGAGTTTCTGGAGGAAAGGAGAGTAGGTGATCCATCGTTTAAAAGTGCCATATCTGACAGCTCTATCCAATTTTTAACCCAACTGCCTCTGGAATCCATTCGGTCAGAGCCCCATAAAGGACAGTGAGCATTGAAATCACCGAGAAGCAGTCTAGGGCCCAGAGTTTCTGTTTCCAAGAGTTGTAGGTCATTGGTAGGATTGCCAGAATGTCCTTCTATATATATGTTGGATAGTCTTAAGGAATTGTAGGATGGGAGTAAAATGGAGATAGAAGGATTTTCAGTGTCAGGATAGAGGTCAGAAACAGGTATACCCTTTCTTATCAAAATAGCCACTCCGCTTTTTCGAGCATCGTGACGATTTGCATGAAATAAGTTATACTCGCCTCTGCTAGAAATGGTTGCGGAGGAAGGAAGGTGACTCTCTTGGATTGCTATAATGTCCGGATTGTGTTTTTTAATAAGAATGTCGAGTGAAGGGCCGTTCGTATAAAGGCCTGCCATATTCCATTGTAATATGACAAGCCTCCTACTTCCGGTTGTTGGGGGAGGTAATGTGTTTGTCATTTAAGTAACATTATTTATTTAATCTATGTTCATTGAAGGGCTAGATTCGCTATCGGATTCTAGCTCTGAGACCACAATTTGTTCGTAGTCAGTGTTATTATTAATATTTCTGTCTGGTGATTGTGGTAAGGGGATGTTTGGTAGTATGTCTTTGTTAACTTTCTCAATTCTGTCTATAACATATTTTTTAAAAGTTGTAGGAGAAAGAGAAAGAAGCATGTTTTTTGTTTCGTGTGCGGTGTTGTTGATTGTATTTGGTTCAGGTTTGTTTGTTGGGTTTTGTTCAGTGTTGCTTATTTTTTCTTGTTCAGTATTTTTTGTTATTTCATTTTCAGTTTTATTTGTATTTTCTTGATGAGCGTTTGTAATTTTATGATGTGCTTTGTTATCGTTTTGTTCTGTTTTAGAGAAAGCTGTGGGCTTTATATATGAGTCTTGCTCCTTGTTTTGTGTTAGTGCTTGTGCATATGATATGTTGGGGTTAGTGGTGTTAATATAACTTACGGTACTAGATGTTGATTGAGGATTGTTGATTGTTGCAGTTGTCGATGTAGTTGATGTTGAGGGGAAGGTTGCAAAATAAAGCTTTCTAGCTTCATATCGCGACAAATGTTTGTCTTTTTGAAGCTTGATGATTTCCTTCTGGCGAAGAAATGTGGGGCAGTTTCTGTCTAGGGTCGTGTGTTGATTAATTGTTTTGCATGTGACGCATGCTTTTTGATGGCATTGGTGGTTTGTGTCTTCTGTAATTAAGGCACACTTTGGGCACGTCTTCTTATTGCCACATTTGTCTTCATGATGACCCAGTTGGAAACATGTTCTGCATCTTAAGGGGCTAGGATACCATGGAGTCACCTTTATTTTTTCGAAGAACATCGTTATATTTTTAGGGACATTATATGTAGAAAAGGTGATACGAATGGTGCCTGTGTTGATTATTTCGTTATCGACCTTCCTTGTAATGTGTCTCGCTTCTGTAATAGCTGAATTATCTTCCTTCAATCCAGCGAGGAGATCTGCATTGCTGAGGTTTTTTAATAGTGGATAACGAATAGTGCCTTGACTCGAATTAAGTTTAGCGTGCAATAACGCTTCACATTCAATACCACAAGTATTTTTGAAAATATTCACGCTCTTAATTATTCTGTCCGCTGCTACTGGGTTATTCACTAGAATTAGATAGGCTCCATCCCTTGTTGGTTTGAAGCTTTTAATAGATTTTGTTAATCCTTCTAAGGTCTTTTTGACTATAAAAGGATTTACGTCTGTTAGTCGCTTTGTTGGTTGTTTGGCTTTTATAACGATGTACTTTGGCTCTACACCAATTTGATAAATATCGTCGATTTCTGCCGGTGTGGGTCCAAAGAAGGAGCTCGTTATGTTGATGTTTTTGTCTTTCCTTTTCCGTTTTGGCGGTTTGTCATCTACGTCTAATACTTTAAACCTGTTAGTCGGCAGTGACGTCATGCCCTTAGCGGGCGGCATTACGTATAAGACCCCTCAACCACGGGGGGCGGCCCTGACTATATTTGGGAAAAAAAGTAAAGACGGCCCTGTTCACTTAAATTGATTATCACTATTTGTTACTCTATTGTTTTTATGTTTTTAATTGTTCAATTCAATTCTATTCAATTCACTTCTTAATTTTAAAATGTTTTTCTATTTTTGGATCAGTTTAAGATTGAAAAACTGATAACTGTAATAAATTGAAGTTTTTGAAATTAAATAAATTAATAGTTATTAGGAAAAAAGACTATGTAAAAAATAAGAGAAAAAAACTACAAAAAACTACACTAAGTGATCTTCTCCGCACAATATTCCAATTAGGACTGATCATTGAAATATTACATTATTAATAAAATATAATTGAAATATTTATAAAAAATCTAATATTAATACTTACTTTAATATGCGTCTTTGTGTGTATATACTTTATTATACATTTTGGATATATAGATTAAAATTGTTCTATATATATAGAATATATATATATATATTCATATGAATAAATCGCGAATATTGAAAAGATGATAAGGAAAATTAGTAAAAGGCATCTTTCACGTTTGATAAAAAAGGGAAAAGAAAATTTTGTGGAAAAAGTAATTCGAAAGGAGAAAGATAGTGCTGAAAGGAAAGACACTAATTAAAACAACTCTCACATAATGAATTCAATAACAGAAGTAAATGCTCCACTTGTTTTTGGTTCAGTAGAGAATCATCACAATAAAAAAATCTTAACTGAGGAAATAGAAAGTTCAGTGCATGAAAACAAATATTCCTTGGAAAAAAAGTTAAAAAAATGGTTCATAAAGAATAATATTTCTAGAAAAAGTTTCCAAGCGCTTTTGCAAATATTAAAATCAGAAAATATAAATGTTGCAACTTGTTCTGAAACAATTTTATCAAATAGAGACAGGATTACAATAAGAACAGTACCTCCAAGAGAATATTGGCATTAAGGAAAATTTGAAGAAAATATATTGCATATTAGAACATATTGAAGAAGTTGTTGAATATTGTAGACGGTTTGCCATTATATAAAAGTTCGGGATTAAATCTTTGGCCAATTTTAGGCAAAATAATAATATAAAATAATATAAAACAAGTGAAAATTTTTTTGATTGGTCCATTTGTTAGGTAAAAGCAAGCCAAATAATATTGAAAATTATTTACACGACTTTGTAAATGAAGTTGGAGATTTATTAGAAAATGGCTTTGTAATGTCAAATAAAATCATTCCATTTTCAATTAGAGCCTTTATTTGTGACACACCAGGCTATCGTTCCTTTGTGGTACGGTTGGACATACATCTTAAAATGGATGTAGTAAATGCAAACAAATTGGAAAAAAGGTACAAAATGTTGTAACATACAGTACTCGAAGTGCTGAAATTCTTACTAATGAAGAATTTGCTGCAAGGAAATACCTACCTAATCATAAAAAATATTTTCAAAAAAGAGAAACACCATTAGGAAAAATAAGAATTAAATTGATTTCACAGTTTCCACTAGACTGTATGCACCTGCTAGATTTAGCTATTGCAAGGAAACTGTTGCTTCGATGCATAAACAATAAAACAAATTATAAAATCAGTCAGGAAAATAAACTTCAAATATCTGGCACATTAATTTCATTGTATAAATTTATACCAAAAGAGTATGCCAGAAAACCAAGAAGTTTGGATGAATTATTGAGATGGAAAGCCACCGATTTCCGGCAATTTATTTTATACAAGGGTATATTAACGTTAAAAGATAATGTTCATGATGACTTTTATTATCACTTTTTATTAATACATTCCTTATCGATTATTACTATGCCACAGAAATTTTAAAAATAATATTGATACTATAAAAGAATTAATACAACATTTTGTTCAAAACTTTCCTAATGTATATGGAGAAGAAAGTATTACATACAATGTTCACAATTTACTTCATATCACGGACAGTGTTCACGAATTTGGAATGTTAACGGATTTCTCAGCATATGACTTCGAAAATTATTTATATATTTAAAAAAAAAAAATTAAAAAGCCCAATAAAATTCTTCAACAACTACATAACAAATTAAAATATGAAAATTTAATAAAAGATAATAGTGTCACAGGTTTCAAAAAAGATAACTCCAGACGCATTCATAGTTATATTTCTGATTCATATTCTATTAGCCTGTTAGAACCAGATAATTATTGCTGTATTCGACAGATGAAAAACTGATTGTTGGAAGACGGCTCTTAAAGCTAAGTAATTTCTTTACTGAACCATTTGAATCAGTGCCTTCTCTAGGCATTACTGTTTCGGATGCAACATTTAATGATAAGGATGAAACTTTTAATTTAAATGAATTTGAATGCAAGTTCATGTGTCTACCTTATAATAATTTTTTATTGTTAATTCCTATTCTCCAGAACTGTTTGTAAATGTATGTAAAAATTGTTCATAAATTGAAAAGATGTTTACATTTTAGACTCTTTTGAACTCGTATTTAATCTTCAATATATTTTACAGAAAATGTCATCTCCTTCAATTTTTGATAAACATTCAAAAAGAAAAATATTACAGGAAAATTATACTCCTACTAAAGTTGTAAAATACAATGCAGCGATAGGACATAACATACTCTCACCTTGTAAGCTAAAACTTCAAGCAAAACAAAAAAACCTATGGTAACAATACATTTTTTAATTCCAGCATATCCCAACAACATTTTACATTTTCCCGATTTATTTATACATACGTATATGTATTATACTTTTAAAATTACATATAATTTCAAATTCGATTGAAAAGAATTTGTAATGTAAATTCTAAATTATTTCATTTCAATTGAAATTTGAAATATTAGATGTAATGTAATGTAAATTCTAAATTATTTCATTTCAATTGAAATTTGAAATATCAGTTTTAAATTTTTGTTTTCAACGAAACTAAATATAAGAATGTTTCAGACCAAATAGAAAGTCAAAACAAAATAATAATGGAAACATTGGCAACACAGTCAATATACTTAAAAAAATTGTCAAAAGAGGATAATGACGTGCAGGGAAAACTATCTCAATTTCCTATAAATAACGTAGAAGAATTGGTTGGAAAATTTAGAAAAACAAATGAATGAAGAAAATATAAACATTTATGATTGTAAGTTGTGTTGTATAATATGGGAATGGAGAGCGAAATCCAAAATGATATTAAAAAAAATTAAAAGTAAAATATAAAATCATTCTTATGTATGATATACATATTAAAATTATATGTACTACATTTGAATATACGTATACTGTATACTGTATAATATGTAGATATAATTTCTTATATTCCTATATCCCATCACCATGTACTCGTATATCTATATATAAATATTCAAACATCTATTATCATTTATGTATATTTTCTGTCTTGTCTATCCATATTCAAAAGCAACATAATTCGATAATTCGATTGATTATTATTTCTATTTATTAGACTGCGAAGCAAACAGTCTAAATCTAAATTCATAAATACATTGCAATGGAGCACTAAAATTATCTGCTCCAACGCATGAAAAAATTTTAATATCTACATATTAAAACAGAAAGCATCGCATACAAATATTATTTAGTTTTTTCTATGAGGTATGCGTTAGAATGGAGCACTTAGAAAATTTGCTCCAACGCATCAATTTTTATAATTATTTATATTTATAATTTAGTGCTTTCAATGGTTAGGTATACACAAATGTATGTACAAATTAATGTGTATGTAATACGTATGTTTATTGTTTGTGGTATCATTGGTATCATGCTGTACACGTACAGACTTTACTATAATCATTATGTCTTTCATGCTCTTTCTTTTCTTTTTTCTATGTGCATTGATATTGAGAAGTGTACATAATCGATTGTATATATATTGTTTTGCTCAAAATATTTTGTTGTTGCAATTTATTTGTCATGTGGTATTATGTGTAGTATCAAGGAAAAGCGAATAGGAACTTATTGTTTTTGTTTTTATATCATATACTATGTACTTTATCAAAAAATACATCGTAATGTTGTTACTTTAATCTTATATAATATACAATTGCACAGTACCCGACGTTAAATAAGACTAACGGATATGATATTTGATAATAATTTTTGTGTGAGAAATTTTACAGCATTTTAGTCGTTTGCTTCTATATAATCTAGATGATTTTTGATATACTACTCAAGAGAATTTGTTTGAAAAAAAAAATTGATATTTTAAAACATTTTTAATAATTAATATTATTTTCAACCCAATGTATAAATTATATTCTACATCTTTTTCTATAAATTACATTCTTTCAACGAAATAAGATGGAGAATATAATTTTGTGAAGCCGACTATAACTTATATTTTATATTATTTATACTATTTTGTACACTGTGTGTTCTAAGTATGATATTCAAAATTTTAATGGTATTAAAAACTTTTTAAAAATTTAAATTTTGAATTTTTTTAGGTATGAGGGTAATTTATTATCTTAAATTTTAGCCATTAAACGATGTGAAATATTCTAAACTTTTTTTTTAATGTTTTACGTTTTTAACCGTTCAACGTTCAGGTCATATTTAAAATTCTTTAAAAACCAATAAAATACCCTGTTACATATTTGCATTTTTATTTTGCATGTTTGAATAATTTTTTTTATACATGGTAGAGGGATTATCAGTAAATATTTGCATGCAAGTTCAAAAATTATATACATATGTATAATATAAAATTATTTTAAATTAAGTTATTGTTTTTCAAAAATTATATTTGGTTTTTTTTACGCGTATTTTTATTGCATAACAAAAATTAATAAGATTTTTCTTTTTGAATATTCGAAATGACTGCAATATTGAAAAAAAAATTATCTCCTACGGGGGAACCCTCATTAAAAAGAAACGCGTCTATCAAGTTCTACCTCTTGGGTGGCGTTGAATAGAACATACAGGGTGTCCTGAGTTCGGGTGCAGGCATTTTGCAAGCAAATATTTTATTCAATTATAAAATATATTATAAAAGCAAATACTGATTGATTATCTTTCCAATGAATGCAAAATAATTCGAAACGACCAAGAATTTCGTGAATTATGACCACAAATAGGAAACAAGATTACGATTTTTTTCGTTTCTCAGCAAGACCTATCGACTGGAAAAATGCCTGCATCCGAACTTAGGACAGCCTGTATACATAAACAAGAAGGACGCAAAATTTCAAAAGTGCGCCGGGCGCCAAAATTTCTAGGACCGTCCCTGATTACCATTCTCAATGAATGCTCTTACTCCCATAAACAATTCATTTAAATTTGAAAAATCAATAATGGCGTATGTTTATTTAAATTAACGCACAACCATATCTGTATATCTACATCTCTTATTTGTTTCATTTAAATTTGAAAAATCAATAATGGCGTATGTTTATTTAAATTACCACACAACTACATCATCAATCTTTTTATTTTTTATTATTGGTTAATTATAACTTTCCCCATTTTTACCATTAGCAATTGCCATTGGCAAAATATGCTCTTACACTCATATATAATTCAGCAGTAAAGAAATGATCGTAATAAAGAGAAACATAGCAGTCAAACAGCCGTATAAAAATAATATAAAAATATGACATATATCTACATCTCTATATATTTATTTAAATTTGAAAAATCAATAATGGCGTATGTTTCACTAAATTAACACACAACCACATTATCCATCTTTTTATTTTTTCTTATTGGCTAATTATAACTTTTCCCTTTTTACCATTAGCAAATTCCATTGTCAATGTGTGCTATTACTATCGTATACAATTCAGGAATGAAGAAATAATCGATATAAAAAGAAACATAGCAGTCAAACAGCCGTATAAAAATTATATAAATACATATATATACAGACTATATTTATATAATGTAAAATTAAATCTATAATGGCGTATGAATAATCAAATTAACACACACCCACATCATGAATATAATGATTGTAATGAATAATAATTTTATATTGTATTTGCTCGTTCACCAATTACCATTGTCAATGTATGCCCAAACTCACAAATACATTACTGCAATAAAGAAACCTAGCAGCGTAATGAGAAGTACATACTTCTTTTTGGAATCGATTCTAGAATTAGTTCTCATTTCATTCGTACTCATTCCATGCAAAAGTTTTCTTAAATTCTAGAAAAGTTATTCCGTAATGCATTCCAGTTTTCGCCAAAGTAATGCGGCTGTTACGTTAAAAACGTAAACTACTTCTCTTCTGCATTACATTTTCTTAAAAAGAATGAACGCGTCGCGTCATTAACTATGAATTAATGAATCACGTAAATGGATAACATATGTGCAATACCAGTTTTCAGATACTGAAAACTGTGAACATGTTTCTTCATGTGCATAATAGAAATTTTTTTGGAATAATTATCATTTTCATTTTAAAGTGTGATTTTGACCTCGACGCATTTGTTTTTAATATTAGTTTTCAGTTAAAAATTGTTTAAAGTGTTAAAGAGTTTATAATAATATTATATAATTTTTGTGCGTTCTTTGTTATTAATAAATTTGAAAGGTAAGTTGCTAAAATATTCTTTGAATTTATATATGTATATATAATAAATATGTATATAATAATAAAGTTGCTAATTTTTCTAAATTTTATAAATGCATGATTCTCACTCTTTTTCCTTTTTTGGCAAATCATTGAAATATTACATTATTAATAAAATATAATTGAAATATTTATAAAAAATCTAATATTAATACTTACTTTAATATGCGTCTTTGTGTGTATATACTTTATTATACATTTTGGATATATAGATTAAAATTGTTCTATATATATAGAATATATATATATATTCATATGAATAAATCGCGAATATTGAAAAGATGATAAGGAAAATTAGTAAAAGGCATCTTTCACGTTTGATAAAAAAGGGAAAAGAAAATTTTGTGGAAAAAGTAATTCGAAAGGAGAAAGATAGTGCTGAAAGGAAAGACACTAATTAAAATAACTCTCACATAATGAATTCAATAACAGAAGTAAATGCTCCACTTGTTTTTGGTTCAGTAGAGAATCATCACAATAAAAAAATCTTAACTGAGGAAATAGAAAGTTCAGTGCATGAAAACAAATATTCCTTGGAAAAAAAGTTAAAAAAATGGTTCATAAAGTATAATATTTCTAGAAAAAGTTTCCAAGCGCTTTTGCAAATATTAAAATCAGAAAATATAAATGTTGCAACTTTTTCTGAAACAATTTTATCAAATAGAGACAGGATTACAATAAGAACAGTACCTCCAAGAGAATATTGGCATTAAGGAAAATTTGAAGAAAATATATTGCATATTAGAACATATTGAAGAAGTTGTTGAATATTGTAGACGGTTTGCCATTATATAAAAGTTCGGGATTAAATCTTTGGCCAATTTTAGGCAAAATAATAATATAAAATAATATAAAACAAGTGAAAATTTTTTTGATTGGTCCATTTGTTAGGTAAAAGCAAGCCAAATAATATTGAAAATTATTTACACGACTTTGTAAATGAAGTTGGAGATTTATTAGAAAATGGCTTTGTAATGTCAAATAAAATCATTCCATTTTCAATTAGAGCCTTTATTTGTGACACATCAGGGCGATCGTTCCTTTGTGGTACGGTTGGACATACATCTTAAAATGGATGTAGTAAATGCAAACAAATTGGAAAAAAGGTACAAAATGTTGTAACATACAGTACTCGAAGTGCTGAAATTCTTACTGATGAAGAATTTGCTGCAAGGAAATACCTACCTAATCATAAAAAATATTTTCAAAAAAGAGAAACACCATTAGGAAAAATAAGAATTAAATTGATTTCACAGTTTCCACTAGACTGTATGCACCTGCTAGATTTAGCTATTGCAAGGAAACTGTTGCTTCGATGCATAAACAATAAAACAAATTATAAAATCAGTCAGGAAAATAAACTTCAAATATCTGGCACATTAATTTCATTGTATAAATTTATACCAAAAGAGTATGCCAGAAAACCAAGAAGTTTGGATGAATTATTGAGATGAAAAGCCACCGATTTCCGGCAATTTATTTTATACAAGGGTATATTAACGTTAAAAGATAATGTTCATGATGACTTTTATTATCACTTTTTATTAATACATTCCTTATCGATTATTACTATGCCACAGAAATTTTAAAAATAATATTGATAATATAAAAGAATTGATACAACATTTTGTTCAAAACTTTCCTAATGTATATGGAGAAGAAAGTATTACATACAATGTTCACAATTTACTTCATATCACGGACAGTGTTCACGAATTTGGAATGTTAACGGATTTCTCAGCATATGACTTCGAAAATTATTTATATATTTTAAAAAAAAAAAATTAAAAAGCCCAATAAAATTCTTCAACAACTACATAACAAATTAAAATATGAAAATTTAATAAAAGATAATAGTGTCACAGGTTTCAAAAAAGATAACTCCAAACGCATTCATAGTTATATTTCTGATTCATATTCTATTAGCCTGTTAGAACCAGATAATTATTGCTGTATTAGACAGATGAAAAACTGATTGTTGGAAGACGGCTCTTAAAGCTAAGTAATTTCTTTACTGAACCATTTGAATCAGTGCCTTCTCTAGGCATTACTGTTTCGGATGCAACATTTAATGATAAGGATGAAACTTTTAATTTAAATGAATTTGAATGCAAGTTCATGTGTCTACCTTATAATAATTTTTTATTGTTAATTCCTATTCTCCACAACTGTTTGTAAATGTATGTAAAAATTGTTCATAAATTGAAAAGATGTTTACATTTTAGACTTTTGAAGTATACTATATGTTTATTGTTTGTGGTATCATTGGTATCATGCTGTACACGTACATACTTTACTATAATCATTATGTCTTTCATGCTCTTTCTTTTCTTTTTTCTATGTGCATTGATATTGAGAAGTGTACATAATCGAGTGTATATAAGTATATTGTTTTGCTCAAAATATTTTGTTGTTGCAATTTATTTGTCATGTGGTACTATGTGTAGTATCAAGGAAAAGCGAATAGGAACTTATTGTTTTTGTTTTTATATCATATACTATGTACTTTATCAAAAAATACATCGTAATGTTGTTACTTTAATGTTATATATACAATTGCACAGTACCCGACGTTAAATAAGACTAACTGATATGATATTTGATAATAATTTTTGTGTGAGAAATTTTACAGCATTTTAGTCGTTTGCTTCTATATAATCTAGATGGTATTTGATATACTATTCAAGAGAATTTGTTTGAAAAAAAATTGATATTTTAAAACATTTTTAGTAATTAATATTATTTTCAACACAATGTATAAATTATATTCTACATCTTTTACTATAAATTACATTCTTTCAACGAAATAAGATGTAGAATATAATTTTGTGACGCCGACTATAACTTATATTTCATATTATTTATACTATTTTGTACACTGTGTGTTCTAAGTACGATATTCAAAATTTTAATGATATTGAAAACTTTTTAAAAATTTAAATTTTGAATTTTTTTATGTGGGAGGGTAATTTATTATCTTAAATTTTAGCCATTAAACGATGTGAAATATTCAAAACTTTTTTTTTATTGTTTTACGTTTTTAACCGTTCAACGTTCAGGTCATATTTAAAATTCTTTAAAAGCCAATGAAATACCCTATTACATATTTGCATTTTTATTTTGCATGTTTGAATAATTTTTTTATACATTGTAGAGGGTTTATCAGTAAATATTTGCATGCAAGTTCAAAAAATTATATACATATGTGTAATATAAAATTATTTAAAATTAAGTTATTGTTTTTCAAAAATTATATTTGGTTTTTTTACGCGTATTTTTATTGCATAACAAAAATTGATAAGATTTTTCTTTTTGAATATTCGAAATGAGTGCAATATTGAAAAAGAAAATTATCTCCTACGGGGAACCCTCATTAAAAAGAAACGCGTCTATGAAGTTCTACCTCTTGGGTGGCGTTGAAAAGAACATACAGGGTGTCCTGAGTTCGGGTGCAGGCATTTTGCCAGCATATATTTTATTCAATTATAAAATATATTATATATATTATATATTAAATTGGTAGAGCCCATAGTTACATTTTTTCCATAACTCGAAATCCACGACAGACAAATGAATAAAATAAAATACTCATGAAAGGCAATTCATTGGACAATATTTTAAATAAAGAAAATTTAAAAAAATAGGGTAGTTTTGAGATATTTAACCTTGAACTCAAAATTTAGCATTGTTTTCTATGAAAATTTGAATTTGATGTACCATATTTTTGGCATCACTGGACCGATCTGTACAATTTAAGTATCAAAGCAAATACTGATTGATTATCTTTCCAATGAATGCAAAATAATTCGAAAAGACCAAGAATTTCGTGAATTATGACCACAAATAGGAAACAATTCACTTGATCTAAAAAAAGGCTTTCTACTCACTCGTTGATATTAAAACCAAAATTTCCGCCTCGCGCCTTATGATTTTTTTCGTTTCTCAGCGAGACCTATCGACTGGAAAAATGCCTGCATCCGAACTTAGGACACCCTGTATACATAAACAAGAAGGGCGCAAAATTTCGAAAGTGCGCCGGGCGCCAAAATTGCTAGGACCGTCTTTGATTACCATTGTCAATTAATGCTCTTACTGCCATATACAATTCATTTAAATTTGAAAAATCAATAATGGCGTATGTTTATTTAAATTAACACACAACTACATCATCCATCTTTTTATTTTTTCTTATTGGTTAATTATAACTTTCCCCATTTTAACCATTAGCAATTGCCATTTTCAATGTATGCTCTTACTACCTTATATAATTCAGCAATAAAGAAATGATCAAAATAAAGAGAATCATAGCAGTCAAACAGCCGTATAAAAATTATATAAATATAAAACTTTTTATATGAATATTCAAAAAAAAAATATTTGACTTATGCAAATAATACAAAAATACATTTCTTATTTCTATATGTTACTATCTATGTGTTCTAGACCATTAATGATATATTATTGTTTTTCAAAAATTATATTTGGTTTTTTTTACGCGTATTATTATTGCATAACAAAAATTGATAAGATTTTTCTTTTTGAATATTCGAAATGAGTACAATATTGAAAAAAAAAATTATCTCCTACGGGGGAACCCTCATTAAAAAGAAACGCGTCTATGAAGTTTTACCTCTTGGGTGGCGTTGAAAAGAACATACAGGGTGTCCTGAGTTCGGGTGCAGGCATTTTGCCAGCATATATTTTATTCAATTATAAAATATATTATATATATTATATATTAAATTGGTAGAGCCCACAGTTACATTTTTTCCATAACTCGAAATCCACGACAGACAATTGAATAAAATAAAATACTCATGAAAGGCAATTCATTGGACAATATTTTAAATAAAGAAAATTTAAAAAAAATAGGGTAGTTTTGAGATATTTAACCTTGAACTCAAAATTTAGCATTTTTTTCTATGAAAATTTGAATTTGATGTATCATATTTTTGGCATCACTGGACCGATCTGTACAATTTAAGTATAAAAGCAAATACTGATTGATTATCTTTCCGATTCTTTACGATTTTTTTCGTTTCTCAGCAAGACCTATCGACTGGAAAAATGCCTGCATCCGAACTTAGGACACCCTGTATACATAAACAAGAAGGGCGCAAAATTTCGAAAGTGCGCCGGGCGCCAAAATTGCTAGGACCGTCTTTGATTACCATTGTCAATTAATGCCATAGTATATAATAAAGAATTATATTCTTACATAGTAGGTGCACATGGCGTGGCTTCCTCTCTTTGAAAATAATTTTTAAAGTGTTTTTCTCAAATTTTTATGAAAATGCTAAAAGGTGATAGAAACAATTTGAATATTGTCAGAAAAGAAATGGAAAACAAATATTTACAAATAAAAATAAAACACAGGGTGTAATTAGTATAATTAATTTTTTTTTAAATAATTAAATTTTTATAATTGATTTTAAATATAAATTATATACGATAATATTCACTTATTACAATATCTTAACAATTCACTTTTATAAAACCACTAAAATAAATTTAACTGTCCTTCTTAATTATAACCATAAAAAAAAATAAATTAAAATAACTTCTTGTATTCGACTCGCGATCACGCCCGATGGACATTTACGGCAACCAAAAAAACAACAAATTACAAATTATTTACACTAACTCTGATATATATACTAAGATTAGAACCTTACTGGTTCAAATTCAATTTCTGTCTGCACTGCCATAACAAAATATTCAACATCACACCTCGCATTTATTTTGTTAGTCATTCATTCTATTCACTCATTCATATTGCCTATGTCCCGTGATCGCGAGAAGGATATATATACCTCAATATTTTTATCCTTTTAAACCATATTCCAACCAGGCGGGATTTCCTGGTATTTCATATATTTATCGCACCACCTGTGCATTTCTTTGATCGATCCTAACTTAAACAATTTGAAGATATTTTCCAAATCATCATTTAACATTGTCGGTACCTTTTTCTACTTATCCTTTCATATTACTGAATTCCTTATCCTAGCAATAACCCATAGTGTCATAAACATTTAGACGACAGAACATAATTCCGCCTCTGTATGTCATATACATTTCGTTTATTACTTTTCTTCTGAATTCATTCTTATTATCATCGTCGCCACTCATTTATGGCCTCTTTGTCTCAATCTATAACATACTTGTGTTTTTCTCCATTATTAAACTAAACGCGATGGTTTATATCAATAATTACCGAATTCCTTGAAATTCAGAATAACACATTTCTACTTTTATTTAAATATAGTTCATATTATCTTCAATGCATTAAAACTTAACCAGCGGTTAAGATCAATCATTGAAGAATTTATTCATTTAATATTGAGTCTATTACACTTTTCACAAATAGATTGTAGTTCACCCTGTACTAGAAATGATTAGATTTTGTTTACTACTACAATCTCAAAATGAGGTTTCAAACGGAAATTTCCGTATATTCTAAAACGTGTTTATACATGTTACACGATTATTCATACAGTATCCCGGAAAAGTATTCGTTTCAGACACATTTCATGAATTGTAATTTAAGTAGCTGTAAGTCATAGTTATAAAAATCAATTATTATTTTTCTCATTATTCTTATTTTTAACAGTTGTTCCTTTTGATTTACGGGCCATGGTTTGCAAAGTTTTTCTTTTTCAATTATACAAAAATAGTACTTTTTTAATCAAAATAATTACAACCCTTACCAAATTACAATGCCTGTACTAATTACTCGAATTTAAATCAACCATAAAAATTATAGCATGAAGCAAAAAACAAGTAATATATAATACATAATACGCAACATGGTGTTCAAACTGTATTTCATTAAAATAGTAATATGAAATATGAAAATGATTTTTATTATTTTGTTATATAAAGGAATTTTGTTGCGTTTTTATGTTTTGATACATCGAAAACAAAATAAAGAATAATAAAAAAATAATAATGATTGATTTTTATAACTATGACACTTAATTCATGAAATGTGTTAGAGGCGAATACTTTTTCGGGCTACTGTATATGATTAAAAATTTAAGAACAAATACAAGCGCACATTGAGGTTCCAAATTTAAAACGCGTTTATAAAAAATTGTGTATGTATTAAAATAACATGAGTAATCATATAAACAAAATTTTAGAACAATAGTGTTTTCTCATCCACATTTATAAGAAATTTACATTAAAGGGACGGTCATTATAGCGTGTACTTCTAACTAAAAGGGATTTTTTTGAATTTATCAGAGAGGAAATCATGAATGTATTAGTTGACTCTCTGTGCATTCACTATTTAATGATTTATACACTATGATTAATGCTCTTACTGCCATATACAATTCATTTAAATTTGAAAAATCAATAATGGCGTATGTTTATTTAAATTAACACACAACCACATCTGTATATCTACATCTCTTATTTGTTTCATTTAAATTTGAAAAATCAATAATGGCGTATGTTTATTTAAATTACCACACAACTACATCATAGAAGTTCTCAATAGAAGTGTACATAATCGAGTATATTAATAGAAAAAACCTTTTTTAGCGACGATTACGTGCAAATAAGCAATTTTTTGAAACATTGAAAAAACCTTTTTTAGCGATTATTTCGTGCAAATAAGCAATTTTTTACCTCTTTTAGCGATGATTACGTTCAAATAAGCAATTTTTTAATTAATGGAAAAAACCTTTTTTAGCGGTTATTTCGTTTATATAAGCAATTTTTTACCTTTTTTAGCGATGATTACGTTCAAATAAGCAATTTTTTAATTAATAGAAAAAACCTTTTTTAGCGACGATTACGTGCAAATAAGCAATTTTTTGAAACATTGAAAAAACATTTTTTAGCGATTATTTCGTGCAAATAAGCAATTTTTTACCTCTTTTAGCGGTGATTACGTTCAAATAAGCAATTTTTTAATTAATAGAAAAAACCTTTTTTAGCGACGATTACGTGCAAATAAGCAATTTTTTGAAACATTGAAAAAACCTTTTTTAGCGATTATTTCGTGCAAATAAGCAATTTTTTACCTCTTTTAGCGATGATTACGTTCAAATAAGCAATTTTTCAATTAATAGAAAAAACCTTTTTTAGCGACGATTACGTGCAAATAAGCAATTTTTTGAAACATTGAAAAAACCTTTTTTAGCGATTATTTCGTGCAAATAAGCAATTTTTTAACTCTTTTAGAGATGATTACGTTCAAATAAGCTATTTTTTAATTAATAGAAAAAACCTTTTTTAGCGACGATTACGTGCAAATAAGCAATTTTTTGAAACATTGAAAAAACCTTTTTTAGCGATTATTTCGTGCAAATAAGCAATTTTTTACCTCTTTTAGAGATGATTACGTTCAAATAAGCAATTTTTTAATTAATGGAAAAAACCTTTTTTAACGATTATTACGTGCAAATAAGCAATTTTTTGAAACATTGAAAAAACCTTTTTTAGCGATTATTTCGTTTATATAAGCAATTTTTTACCTTTTTTAGCGATGATTACGTTCAAATAAGCAAGTTTTTAATTTAAATAAATTTTTCAAAATTTAGCATTTTTTTCTATGAAAATTTGAATTTGATGTACCATATTTTTGGCATCACTGGACCGATCTGTACAATTTAAGTATCAAAGCAAATACTGATTGATTATCTTTCCAATGAATGCAAAATAATTCGAAAAGACCAAGAATTTCGTGAATTATGACCACAAATAGGAAACAAGTCACTTGATCTAAAAAAAGGCTTTCTACTCCCTCGTTGATATTAAAACCAAAATTTCCGCCCCGCGCCTTATGATTTTTTTCGTTTCTCAGCAAGACCTATCGACTGGAAAAATGCCTGCATCCGAACTTAGGACACCCTGTATACATAAACAAGAAGGGTGCAAAATTTCGAAAGTGCGCCGGGCGCCAAAATTGCTAGGAGCGTCTTTGATTACCATTGTCAATTAATGCTCTTACTGCCATATACAATTCATTTGAAAAATCAATAATGGCGTATGTTTATTTAAATTAACACACAACCACATCTGTATATCTACATCTCTTATTTGTTTCATTTAAATTTGAAAAATCAATAATGGCGTATGTTTATTTAAATTAACACACAACTACATCATCCATCTTTTTATTTTTTCTTATTGGTTAATTATAACTTTCCCCATTTTAACCATTAGCAATTGCCATTTTCAATGTATGCTCTTACTACCTTATATAATTCAGCAGTAAAGAAATGATCAAAATAAAGAGAATCATAGCAGTCAAACAGCCGTATAAAAATTATATAAATATAAAACTTTTTATATAAATATTCAAAAAAAAAATATTTGACTTATGCAAATAATACAAAAATACATTTCTTATTTCTATATGTTACTATCTATGTGTTCTAGACCATTAATGATATATGAATTTATATCAAATGTAGAAAAAAATTCAAAAATTTTTTTTATATGTAATTTTTATGTGTATGTACAATATGGGAATGGAGAGCCAAATCCAAAATTATATTAAAAAAAATTAAAAGAAAAATATAAAATCATTCTTATATAAGTATGATATACATATTAAAATTATATGTGCTACATTTGATTATACGTATACTGTATACATAATATCACAGACAATATATTGTCTGTGATAATATGTAAATATAATTTCTTATATTCCTATATATCATCCCCATGTACTCGTACATCTATATCGCATACAAATATTATTTAGTATTTTCTATGAGGTATGCGTTAGAATGGAGCACTTAGAAAATTAGAAAAATTGCTCCAACGCATCAATTTTTATAATTATTTATATTTATAATTTAGTGCTTTCAATGGTTAGGTATACACATATGTATGTACAAATTAATGTGTATCATTATACGTATGTTTATTGTTTGTGGTATCATTGGTATCATGCTGTACACGTACAGACTTTACTATAATCGTTATTTCTTTCATTCTCTTCCTTTTCTTTTTTCTATGTGCATTGATATTGAGAAGTGTACATAATCGAGTATATTAATAGAAAAAACCTTTTTTAGCGACGATTACGTGCAAATAAGCAATTTTTTGAAACATTGAAAAAACCTTTTTTAGCGATTATTTCGTGCAAATAAGCAATTTTTTACCTCTTTTAGCGATGATTACGTTCAAATAAGCAATTTTTTAATTAATGGAAAAAAACCTTTTTTAGCGACGATTACGTGCAAATAAGCAATTTTTTGAAACATTGAAAAAACCTTTTTTAGCGATTATTTCGTGCAAATAAGCAATTTTTTACCTCTTTTAGCGATGATTACGTTCAAATAAGCAATTTTTTAATTAATGGAAAAAACCTTTTTTAGCGATTATTAGGTGCAAATAAGCAATTTTTTGAAAAATTGAAAAAACTTTTTTAGCGATTATTTCGTTTATATAAGCAATTTTTTACCTTTTTTAGCCATGATTACGTTCAAATAAGCAATTTTTTAATTAATAGAAAAAACCTTTTTTAGCGACGATTACGTGCAAATAAGCAATTTTTTGAAACATTGAAAAAACCTTTTTTAGCGATTATTTCGTGCAAATAAGCAATTTTTTACCTCTTTTAGCGATGATTACGTTCAAATAAGCAATTTTTATCTTAATGGAAAAAACCTTTTTTAGCGACGATTACGTGCAAATAAGCAATTTTTTGAAACATTGAAAAAACCTTTTTTAGCGATTATTTCGTGCAAATAAGCAATTTTTTACCTCTTTTAGCGATGATTACGTTCAAATAAGCAATTTTTTAATTAATGGAAAAAACCTTTTTTTTAGCGATTATTACGTGCAAATAAGCAATTTTTTGAAACATTGAAAAAACCTTTTCTAGCGATTATTTCGTTTATATAAGCAATTTTTTACCTTTTTTAGCGATGATTACGTTCAAATAAGCAATTTTTTAATTAATAGAAAAAAACCTTTTTTAGCGACGATTACGTGCAAATAAGCAATTTTTTGAAACATTCAAAAAACCTTTTATAGCGATTATTTCGTGCAAATAAGCAATTTTTTACCTCTTTTAGCGGTGATTACGTTCAAATAAGCAATTTTTTAATTAATAGAAAAAACCTTTTTTAGCGACGATTACGTGCAAATAAGCAATTTTTTGAAACATTGAAAAAACCTTTTTTAGCGATTATTTCGTGCAAATAAGCAATTTTTTACCTCTTTTAGCGATGATTACGTTCAAATAAGCAATTTTTTAATTAATGGAAAAAACCTTTTTTAGCGATTATTAGGTGCAAATAAGCAATTTTTTGAAAAATTGAAAAAACTTTTTTAGCGATTATTTCGTTTATATAAGCAATTTTTTACCTTTTTTAGCCATGATTACGTTCAAATAAGCAATTTTTTAATTAATAGAAAAAACCTTTTTTAGCGACGATTACGTGCAAATAAGCAATTTTTTGAAACATTGAAAAAACCTTTTTTAGCGATTATTTCGTGCAAATAAGCAATTTTTTACCTCTTTTAGCGATGATTACGTTCAAATAAGCAATTTTTATCTTAATGGAAAAAACCTTTTTTAGCGACGATTACGTGCAAATAAGCAATTTTTTGAAACATTGAAAAAACCTTTTTTAGCGATTATTTCGTGCAAATAAGCAATTTTTTACCTCTTTTAGCGATGATTACGTTCAAATAAGCAATTTTTTAATTAATGGAAAAAACCTTTTTTTAGCGATTATTACGTGCAAATAAGCAATTTTTTGAAACATTGAAAAAACCTTTTCTAGCGATTATTTCGTTTATATAAGCAATTTTTTACCTTTTTTAGCGATGATTACGTTCAAATAAGCAATTTTTTAATTAATAGAAAAAACCTTTTTTAGCGACGATTACGTGCAAATAAGCAATTTTTTGAAACATTCAAAAAACCTTTTATAGCGATTATTTCGTGCAAATAAGCAATTTTTTACCTCTTTTAGCGATGATTACGTTCAAATAAGCAATTTTTTAATTAATAGAAAAAACCTTTTTTAGCGATTATTACGTGCAAATAAGCAATTTTATGAAAACTTGAAAAAACCTTTTTTAGCGATAATTTCGTTCATATAAGCAATTTTTTACCTTTTTTAGCGATGATTTCGTGCAAATATGCAATTTTTTGAAACATTGAAAAAACCTTTTTTAGCGATTATTACGTGCAAAAAAGCAATTTTTTGAAACATTGAAAAAACCTTTTTTAGCGATTATTTCATGCAAATAAGCAATTTTTTACCTCTTTTAGCGATGATTACGTTCAAATAAGCAATTTTTTAATTAATAGAAAAAACCTTTTTTAGCGACGATTACGTGCAAATAAGCAATTTTTTGAACATTGAAAAAACCTTTTTTAGCGATTATTTCGTGCAAATAAGCAATTTTTTACCTCTTTTAGCGATGATTACGTTGAAATAAGCAATTTTTTAATTAATGGAAAAAACCTTTTTTAGCGATTATTACGTGCAAATAAGCAATCTTTTGAAAAATTGAAGAAACCTTTTTTAGCGATTATTTCGTTTATATAAGCAATACCTTTTTTAGCGATGATTTCGTGCAAATATGCAATTTTTTGAAACATTGAAAAAACCTTTTTTAGCGATTATTACGTGCAAAAAAGCAATTTTTTGAAACATTGAAAAAACTTTTTTAGCGATTATTTCATGCAAATAAGCAATTTTTTACCTCTTTTAGCGATGATTACGTTCAAATAAGCAATTTTTTAATTAATAGAAAAAACCTTTTTTAGCGACGATTACGTGCAAATAAGCAATATTTTGAAACATTGAAAAAACCTTTTTTAGCAATTATTTCGTGCAAATAAGCAATTTTTTACCTCTTTTAGCGATGATTACGTTCAAATAAGCAATTTTCTAATTAATAGAAAAAACCTTTTTTAGCGACGATTACGTGCAAATAAGCAATTTTTTGAAACATTTTGTCTGCCAAACTTGGGCGACAGAAATCTGACACATTTTTTTCATTTTTCTGCAAAACTTGGGCGACAGGAGCCCTACAAATACTTTTAATTTGTCTGCCAAACTTGGGCGACAGAAATATGACTAATTTTGTTCATTTTTCTGCAGGACTTGGGCGACAGGAGCCCTACAAATACTTTTAATTTGTCTGCCAAACTTGGGCGACAGAAATCTGACACATTTTTTTCATTTTTCTGCAAAACTTGGGCGACAGGAGCCCTACAAACACTTCTAATTTATCTGCCAAACTTGGGCGACAGAATTCTGACTCATTTTTTTCATTTTTCTGCAGGACTTGGGCGACAAGAGCCCTACAAATACTTTTAATTTGTCTGCCAAACTTGGGCGACAGAAATCTGACACATTTTTTTCATTTTTCTGCAAAACTTGGGCGACAGGAGCCCTACAAACACTTTTAATTTGTCTGCCAAACTTGGGCGACAAAAATCTGACACATTTTTTTCATTTTTCTGTCAAACTTGGGCTTCAGGAGCCCTACAAACACTTTTAATTTGTCTGCCAAACTTGGGCGACAGAAATCTGACACATTTTTGTCATTTTTCTGCCAAACTTGGGCGACAGGAGCCCTACAAACACTTTTAATTTGTCTGCCAAACTTGGGCGACAGAAATCTGACACATTTTTTTCATTTTTCTGCCAGACTTGGGCGACAGGAGCCCTACAAACACTTTTAATTTGTCTGCCAAACTTGAGCGACAGAAATTTGACACATTTTTTTCATTTTTCTGCCAGACTTGGGCGACAGGAGCCCTACAAATACTTTTAATTTGTCTGCCAAACTTGGGCGACAGAAATCTGACACATTTTTTTCATTTTTCTGCCAGACTTGGGCGACAGGAGCCCTACAAATACTTTTAATTTGTCTGCCAAATTTGGGAGACAAAAATCAGACACATTTTTTTCATTTTTCTGCAAAACTTGGGTGACAGGAGCCCTACAAATACTTTTTAATTTGTCTGCCAAACTTGGGCGACAGAAAGCTGACACATTTTTTTCATTTTTCTGCCAAATTTGGGCGACAGGAGCCCTACAAACACTTTTAATTTGTCTGCCAAACTTGGGCGACAAAAATCTGACACTTTTTTTTCATTTTTCTGCAAAACTTGGGCGACAGAAGCCCTACAAACACTTTTAATTTGTCTGCCAAACTTTGGCTATAGAAATCTGACACATTTTTTTAATTTTTCTACAGGATTTGGGCGACAGGAGCCCTACAAATACTTTTAATTTGTCTGTCAAACTTAGGCGATAGAAATCTGACACATTTTTTTCATTTTTCTGCAAAACTTGGGCGACAGGAGCCCTACAAACACTTCTAATTTGTCTGCCAAACTTGGGCGACAGAATTCTGACTCATTTTTTTCATTTTTCTGCAGGACTTGGGCGACAGGAGCCCTACAAACACTTTTAATTTGTCTGCCAAACTTGGGCGACAGAAATATGACTAATTTTTTCCATTTTTCTGCAGGACTTGGGCGACAGGAGCCCTACAAATACTTTTAATTTGTCTGCCAAACTTGGGCGACAGAAATCTGACACATTTTTTTCATTTTTCTGCAAAACTTGGGCGACAGGAGCCCTACAAACACTTCTAATTTGTCTACCAAACTTGGGCGACAGAATTCTGACTCATTTTTTTCATTTTTCTGCAGGACTTGGGCGACAGGAGCCCTACAAACACTTTTAATTTGTCTGCCAAACTTGGGCGACAAAATCTGACACATTTTTTTCATTTTTCTGCCAAACTTGGGCGACAGGAGCCCTACAAACACTTTTAATTTGTCTGCCAAACTTGGGCGACAAAAATCTGACACATTTTTTTCATTTTTCTGTCAAACTTGGGCTTCAGGAGCCCTACAAATACTTTTAATTTGTCTGCCAAACTTGGGCGACAGAAATCTGACACATTTTTGTCATTTTTCTGCCAAACTTGGGCGACAGGAGCCCTACAAACACTTTTAATTTGTCTGCCAAACTTAGGCGACAGAAATCTGACACATTTTTTTCATTTTTCTGCAAAACTTGGGCGACAGGAGCCCTACAAACACTTCTAATTTGTCTGCCAAACTTGGGCGACAGAAATCTGACACATTTTTTTCATTTTTCTGCCAGACTTGGGCGACAGGAGCCCTACAAACACTTCTAATTTGTCTGCCAAACTTGGGCGACAGAATTCTGACTCATTTTTTTCATTTTTCTGCAGGACTTGGGCGACAGGAGCCCTTCAAATACTTTTAATTTGTCTGTCAAACTTAGGCGATAGAAATCTGACACATTTTTTTCATTTTTCTGCAAAACTTGGGCGACAGGAGCCCTACAAACACTTCTAATTTGTCTGCCAAACTTAGGCGACAGAAATATGACTAATTTTTTTCATTTTTCTGCAGGACTTGGGCGACAGGAGCCTACAAATACTTTTAATTTGTCTGCCAAACTTGGGCGACAGAAATCTGACACATTTTTTTCATTTTTCTGCCAGACTTGGGCGACAGGAGCCCTACAAACACTTCTAATTTGTCTGCCAAACTTGGGCGACAGAATTCTGACTCATTTTTTTCATTTTTCTGCAGGACTTGGGCGACAGGAGCCCTACAAACAATTTTAATTTGTCTGTCAAACTTAGGCGATAGAAATCTGACACATTTTTTTTCATTTTTCTGCAAAACTTGGGCGACAGGAGCCCTACAAACACTTCTAATTTGTCTGCCAAACTTGGGCGACAGAATTCTGACTCATTTTTTTCATTTTTCTGCCAGATTTGGGCGACAGGAGCCCTACAAACACTTTTAATTTGTCTGCCAAACTTGGGCGACAGAAATCTGACACATTTTTGTCATTTTTCTGCCAAACTTGGCGACAGGAGCCCTTCAAACACTTTTAATTTGTCTGCCAAACTTGGGCGACAGAAATCTGACACATTTTTTTCATTTTTCTGCCAGACTTGGGCGACAGGAGCCCTACAAACACTTTTAATTTGTCTGCCAAACTTGAGCGACAGAAATTTGATACATTTTTTTCATTTTTCTGCCAGACTTGGCGACAGGAGCCCTACAAATACTTTTAATTTGTCTGCCAAACTTGGGCGACAGAAATATGACACATTTTTTTCATTTTTCTGCCAGACTTGGGCGACAGGAGCCCTACAAATACTTTTAATTTGTCTGCCAAACTTGGACGACAAAAATCAGACACATTTTTTTCATTTTTCTGCAAAACTTGGGTGACAGGAGCCCTACAAATACTTTTAATTTGTCTGCCAAACTTGGGCGACAGAAATCTGACACATTTTTTTCATTTTTCTGCTAAATTTGGGCGACAGGAGCCCTACAAACACTTTTAATTTGTCTGCCAAACTTGGGCGACAAAAATCTGACACTTTGTTTTCATTTTTCTGCAAAACTTGGGCGACAGAAGCCCTACAAACACTTTTAATTTGTCTGCCAAACTTTGGCGACAGAAATCTGACTAATTTTTTTCATTTTTCTGCAGGACTTGGGCGACAGGAGCCCTACAAATACTTTTAATTTGTCTGTCAAACTTAGGCGACAGAAATCTGACACATTTTTTTCATTTTTCTGCAAAACTTGGGCAACAGGAGCCCTACAAACACTTCTAATTTGTCTGCCAAACTTGGGCGACAGAATTCTGACTCATTTTTTTCATTTTTCTGCAGGATTCGGGCGACAGGAGCCCTACAAATACTTTTAATTTGTCTGCCAAACTTGGGTGACAGAAATTTGAAACATTTTTTTCATTTTTCCGCCAGACTTGGGCGACAGGAGCCCTACAAACACTTTTAATTTGTCTGCCAAACTTGGGCGACAAAAATCTGACACTTTTTTTTCATTTTTCTGCAAAACTTGGGCGACAGGAGCCCTACAAACACTTTTAATTTGTCTGCCAAACTTGGGCGACAGAAATCTGACACATTTTTTTCATTTTTCTGCCAGACTTGGGCGACAGGAGCCCTACAAACACTTCTAATTTGTCTGCCAAACTTGGGCGACAGAATTCTGACTCATTTTTTTCATTTTTCTGCAGGACTTGGGCGACAGGAGCCCTACAAATACTTTTAATTTGTCTGCCAAACTTGGGCGACAGAAATTTGACACTTTTTTTTCATTTTTCCGCCAGACTTGGGCGACAGGAGCCCTACAAACACTTTTAATTTGTCTGCCATACTTGGGCGACAGAAATCTGACACATTTATTTCATTTTTCTGTCAAACTTGGGCTTCAGGAGCCCTACAAATACTTTTAATTTGTCTGCCAAACTTGGGCGACAGAAATCTGACACATTTTTGTCATTTTTCTGCCAAACTTGGGCGACAGGAGCCCTACAAATACTTTTAATTTGTCTGCCAAACTTGGGCGACAGAAATCTGACACATTTTTTTCATTTTTCTGCCAAACTTGGGCGACAGAAATCTGACATATTTTTTTCATTTTTCTGCAGGACTTGGGGGACAGGAGCCCTACAAATACTTTTAATTTGTCTGCCAAACTTGGGCGACAGAAATGTGACACATTTTTTTCATTTTTCTGCCAAACTTGGGCGACAGGAGCCCTACAAATACTTTTAATTTGTCTGCCAAACTTGGGCGACAAAAATCTGACACTTTGTTTTCATTTTTCTGCAAAACTTGGGCGACAGAAGCCCTACAAACACTTTTAATTTGTCTGCCAAACTTTGGCGACAGAAATCTGACTAATTTTTTTCATTTTTCTGCAGGACTTGGGCGACAGGAGCCCTACAAATACTTTTAATTTGTCTGTCAAACTTAGGCGACAGGAATCTGACACATTTTTTTCATTTTTCTGCAAAACTTGGGCAACAGGAGCCCTACAAACACTTCTAATTTGTCTGCCAAACTTGGGCGACAGAATTCTGACTCATTTTTTTCATTTTTCTGCAGGATTCGGGCGACAGGAGCCCTACAAATACTTTTAATTTGTCTGCCAAACTTGGGTGACAGAAATTTGAAACATTTTTTTCATTTTTCCGCCAGACTTGGGCGACAGGAGCCCTACAAACACTTTTAATTTGTCTGCCAAACTTGGGCGACAAAAATCTGACACTTTTTTTTCATTTTTCTGCAAAACTTGGGCGACAGGAGCCCTACAAACACTTTTAATTTGTCTGCCAAACTTGGGCGACAGAAATCTGACACATTTTTTTCATTTTTCTGCCAGACTTGGGCGACAGGAGCCCTACAAACACTTCTAATTTGTCTGCCAAACTTGGGCGACAGAATTCTGACTCATTTTTTTCATTTTTCTGCAGGGCTTGGGCGACAGGAGCCCTACAAATACTTTTAATTTGTCTGCCAAACTTGGGCGACAGAAATTTGACACTTTTTTTTCATTTTTCCGCCAGACTTGGGCGACAGGAGCCCTACAAACACTTTTAATTTGTCTGCCATACTTGGGCGACAGAAATCTGACACATTTATTTCATTTTTCTGTCAAACTTGGGCTTCAGGAGCCCTACAAATACTTTTAATTTGTCTGCCAAACTTGGGCGACAGAAATCTGACACATTTTTGTCATTTTTCTGCCAAACTTGGGCGACAGGAGCCCTACAAATACTTTTAATTTGTCTGCCAAACTTGGGCGACAGAAATCTGACACATTTTTTTCATTTTTCTGCCAAACTTGGGCGACAGAAATCTGACATATTTTTTTCATTTTTCTGCAGGACTTGGGGGACAGGAGCCCTACAAATACTTTTAATTTGTCTGCCAAACTTGGGCGACAGAAATGTGACACATTTTTTTCATTTTTCTGCCAAACTTGGGCGACAGGAGCCCTACAAATACTTTTAATTTGTCTGCCAAACTTGGGCGACAGGAGCCCTACAAATACTTTCAAGTTGTCTGCCAAACTTGGGTGACAGAAATATGACACATTTTTTTCATTTTTCTGCCAAACTACGGCGACAGGAGCCCTACAAACACTTTTAATTTGTCTGCTAAACTTGGGCGACAGAAATCTGACACATTTTTGTCATTTTTCTGCCAAACTTGGCGACAGGAGCCCTTCAAACACTTTTAATTTGTCTGCCAAACTTGGGCGACAGAAATCTGACACATATTTTTCATTTTTCTGCCAGACTTGGGCGACAGGAGCCCTACAAACACTTTTAATTTGTCTGCCAAACTTGAGCGACAGAAATTTGACACATTTTTTTCATTTTTCTGCCAGACTTGGGCGACAGGAGCCCTACAAATACTTTTAATTTGTCTGCCAAACTTGGGCGACAGAAATCTGACACATTTTTTTCATTTTTCTGCTAAATTTGGGCGACAGGAGCCCTACAAACACTTTTAATTTGTCTGCCAAACTTGGGCTACAAAAATCTGACACTTTGTTTTCATTTTTCTGCAAAACTTGGGCGACAGAAGCCCTACAAACACTTTTAATTTGTCTGCCAAACTTTGGCGACAGAAATCTGACTAATTTTTTTCATTTTTCTGCAGGACTTGGGCGACAGGAGCCCTACAAATACTTTTAATTTGTCTGTCAAACTTAGGCGACAGAAATCTGACACATTTTTTTCATTTTTCTGCAAAACTTGGGCAACAGGAGCCCTACAAACACTTCTAATTTGTCTGCCAAACTTGGGCGACAGAATTCTGACTCATTTTTTTCATTTTTCTGCAGGATTCGGGCGACAGGAGCCCTACAAATACTTTTAATTTGTCTGCCAAACTTGGGTGACAGAAATTTGAAACATTTTTTTCATTTTTCCGCCAGACTTGGGCGACAGGAGCCCTACAAACACTTTTAATTTGTCTGCCAAACTTGGGCGACAAAAATCTGACACTTTTTTTTCATTTTTCTGCAAAACTTGGGCGACAGGAGCCCTACAAACACTTTTAATTTGTCTGCCAAACTTGGGCGACAGAAATCTGACACATTTTTTTCATTTTTCTGCCAGACTTGGGCGACAGGAGCCCTACAAACACTTCTAATTTGTCTGCCAAACTTGGGCGACAGAATTCTGACTCATTTTTTTCATTTTTCTGCAGGACTTGGGCGACAGGAGCCCTACAAATACTTTTAATTTGTCTGCCAAAATTGGGCGACAGAAATTTGACACTTTTTTTTCATTTTTCCGCCAGACTTGGGCGACAGGAGCCCTACAAACACTTTTAATTTGTCTGCCATACTTGGGCGACAGAAATCTGACACATTTATTTCATTTTTCTGTCAAACTTGGGCTTCAGGAGCCCTACAAATACTTTTAATTTGTCTGCCAAACTTGGGCGACAGAAATCTGACACATTTTTGTCATTTTTCTGCCAAACTTGGGCGACAGGAGCCCTACAAATACTTTTAATTTGTCTGCCAAACTTGGGCGACAGAAATCTGACACATTTTTTTCATTTTTCTGCCAAACTTGGGCGACAGAAATCTGACATATTTTTTTCATTTTTCTGCAGGACTTGGGGGACAGGAGCCCTACAAATACTTTTAATTTGTCTGCCAAACTTGGGCGACAGAAATGTGACACATTTTTTTCATTTTTCTGCAGGACTTGGGCGACAGGAGCCCTACAAATACTTTTAATTTGTCTGCCAAACTTGGGCGACAGGAGCCCTACAAATACTTTCAAGTTGTCTGCCAAACTTGGGTGACAGAAATATGACACATTTTTTTCATTTTTCTGCCAAACTACGGCGACAGGAGCCCTACAAACACTTTTAATTTGTCTGCTAAACTTGGGCGACAGAAATCTGACAAATTTTTTTCATTTTTCTGCAAAACTTGGGCGACAGGAGCCCTACAAACACTTTTAATTTGTCTGCCAAACTTGGGCGACAGAAATCTGACACATTTTTTTCATTTTTCTGCCAAACTTGGGCGACAGGAGCCCTACAAATACTTTCAAGTTGTCTGCCAAACTTGGGCGACAGAAATATGACACATTTTTTTCATTTTTCTGCCAAACTACGGCGACAGGAGCCCTACAAACACTTTTAATTTGTCTGCCAAACTAGGGCGACAGAAATCTGACTAATTTTTTTCATTTTTCTGCAGGACTTTGGCGACAGGAGCCCTACAAATACTTTTAATTTGTCTGCCAAACTTGAGCGACAGAAATCTGACACATATTTGTCATTTTTCAGCAGAAACTTGGGCGACAGGAGCC
Source organism: Villa cingulata (assembly GCA_951394055.1). NCBI lineage: Eukaryota > Metazoa > Arthropoda > Insecta > Diptera > Bombyliidae > Villa > Villa cingulata. Next base: position 25,394,562 of record OX596019.1, on the reverse strand, counting down.
CTACAAATACTTTTAATTTGTCTGCCAAACTTGGGCGACAGAAATCTGACACATTTTTGTCATTTTTCTGCCAAACTTGGGCGACAGGAGCCCTACAAATACTTTTAATTTGTCTGCCAAGCTTGGGCGACAGAAATCTGACACTATTTTTTCCATTTTTCTGCCAAACTTGGGCGACAGGAGCCCTACAAACACTTTTAATTTGTCTGCCAAACTTGGGCGACAAAAATCTGACACATTTTTTTCATTTTTCTGCAAAACTTGGGCGACAGGAGCCCTACAAATACTTTTAATTTGTCTGCCAAACTTGGGCGACAGAAATCTGACACATATTTGTCATTTTTCTGCCAAACTTGGGCGACAGGAGCCCTACAAATATTTTCAAGTTGTCTGCCAAACTTGGGCGACAGAAATATGACACATTTTTTTCATTTTTCTGCCAAACTACGGCGACAGGAGCCCTACAAACACTTTTAATCTGTCTGCCAAACACGGGCGACAGAAATCTGACTAATTTTTTTCATTTTTCTGCAGGACTTTGGCGACAGGAGCCCTACAAATACTTTTAATTTGTCTGCCAAACTTGAGCGACAGAAATCTGACACATATTTGTCATTTTTCTGCAAAACTTGGGCGACAGGAGCCCTACAAACACTTTTAATTTGTCTGCCAAACTTGGGCGACAGAAATCTGACACATTTTTTTCATTTTTCTGCCAAACTTGGGCGACAGGAGCCCTACAAATACTTTCTAGTTGTCTGCCAAACTTGGGCGACAGAAATATAACACATTTTTTTCATTTTTCTGCCAAACTACGGCGACAGGAGCCCTACAAACACTTTTAATTTGTCTGCCAAACTAGGACGACAGAATTCTGACTCATTTTTTTCATTTTTCTGCAGGACTTGGGCGACAGGAGCCCTACAAATACTTTTAATTTGTCTGTCAAACTTAGGCGACAGAAATCTGACACATTTTTTTCATTTTTCTGCAAAACTTGGGCAACAGGAGCCCTACAAACACTTCTAATTTGTCTGCCAAACTTGGGCGACAGAATTCTGACTCATTTTTTTCATTTTTCTGCAGGATTCGGGCGACAGGAGCCCTACAAATACTTTTAATTTGTCTGCCAAACTTGGGTGACAGAAATTTGAAAAATTTTTTTCATTTTTCCGCCAGACTTGGGCGACAGGAGCCCTACAAACACTTTTAATTTGTCTGCCAAACTTGGGCGACAGAAATTTGACACATTTTTTTCATTTTTCCGCCAGACTTGGGCGACAGGAGCCCTACAAACACTTTTAATTTGTCTGCCATACTTGGGCGACAGAAATCTGACACATTTATTTCATTTTTCTGTCAAACTTGGGCTTCAGGAGCCCTACAAATACTTTTAATTTGTCTGCCAAACTTGGGCGACAGAAATCTGACACATTTTTGTCATTTTTCTGCCAAACTTGGGCGACAGGAGCCCTACAAATACTTTTAATTTGTCTGCCAAACTTGGGCGACAGAAATCTGACACATTTTTTTCATTTTTCTGCCAAACTTGGGCGACAGAAATCTGACATATTTTTTTCATTTTTCTGCAGGAATTGGGGGACAGGAGCCCTACAAATACTTTTAATTTGTCTGCCAAACTTGGGCGACAGAAATGTGACACATTTTTTTCATTTTTCTGCCAAACTTGGGCGACAGGAGCCCTACAAGCACTTTTAATTTGTCTGCCAAACTTGGGCGACAAAAATCTGACACATTTTTTTCATTTTTCTGCAAAACTTGGGCGACAGGATCCCTACAAATACTTTTAATTTGTCTGCCAAACTTGGGCGACAGGAGCCCTACAAATACTTTCAAGTTGTCTGCCAAACTTGGGTGACAGAAATATGACACATTTTTGTCATTTTTCTGCCAAACTTGGGCGACAGGAGCCCTACAAATACTTTTAATTTGTCTGCCAAACTTGGGCGACAGAAATCTGACACATTTTTTTCATTTTTCTGCCAAACTTGGGCGACAGAAATCTGACATATTTTTTTCATTTTTCTGCAGGAATTGGGGGACAGGAGCCCTACAAATACTTTTAATTTGTCTGCCAAACTTGGGCGACAGAAATGTGACACATTTTTTTCATTTTTCTGCCAAACTTGGGCGACAGGAGCCCTACAAACACTTTTAATTTGTCTGCCAAACTTGGGCGACAAAAATCTGACACATTTTTTTCATTTTTCTGCAAAACTTGGGCGACAGGATCCCTACAAATACTTTTAATTTGTCTGCCAAACTTGGGCGACAGGAGCCCTACAAATACTTTCAAGTTGTATGCCAAACTTGGGTGACAGAAATATGACACATTTTTTTTCATTTTTCTGCCAAACTACGGCGACAGGAGCCCTACAAACACTTTTAATTTGTCTGCTAAACTTGGGCGACAGAAATCTGACAAATTTTTTTCATTTTTCTGCAAAACTTGGGCGACAGGAGCCCTACAAACACTTTTAATTTGTCTGCCAAACTTGGGCGACAGAAATCTGACACATTTTTTTCATTTTTCTGCCAAACTTGGGCGACAGGAGCCCTACAAATAACTTCAAGTTGTCTGCCAAACTTGGGCGACAGAAATATGACACATTTTTTTCATTTTTCTGCCAAACTACTGCGACAGGAGCCCTACAAACACTTTTAATTTGTCTGCCAAACTAGGGCGACAGAAATCTGACTAATTTTTTTCATTTTTCTGCAGGACTTTGGCGACAGGAGCCCTACAAATACTTTTAATTTGTCTGCCAAACTTGAGCGACAGAAATCTGACACATATTTGTCATTTTTCAGCAGAAACTTGGGCGACAGGAGCCCTACAAATACTTTTAATTTGTCTGCCAAACTTGGGCGACAGAAATCTGACACATTTTTGTCATTTTTCTGCCAAACTTGGGCGACAGGAGCCCTACAAATACTTTTAATTTGTCTGCCAAGCTTGGGCGAAAGAAATCTGACACTATTTTTTCCATTTTTCTGCCAAACTTGGGCGACAGGAGCCCTACAAACACTTTTAATTTGTCTGCCAAACTTGGGCGACAAAAATCTGACACATTTTTTTCATTTTTCTGCAAAACTTGGGTGACAGGAGCCCTACAAATACTTTTAATTTGTCTGCCAAACTTGGGCGACAGAAATCTGACACATATTTGTCATTTTTCTGCCAAACTTGGGCGACAGGAGCCCTACAAATAAATTCATGTTGTCTGCCAAACTTGGGCGACAGAAATATGACACATATTTGTCATTTTTCTGCCAAACTTGGGCGGAAGGAGCCCTACAAATACTTTCAAGTTGTCAGCCAAACTTGGGCGACAGAAATATGACACATTTTTTTCATTTTTCTGCCAAACTTTGGCGACAGGAGCCCTACAAACACTTCTTATTTTTCTGCCAAACTTGGGCGACCGAAATCCGACACATTTTTTTCATTTTTCTGCCAGACTTGGGCGACAGGAGCCCTACAAACACTTTTAATTTGTCTGCCAAACTTGGGCGACAGAAATCTGACTAATTTTTTTCATTTTTCTGCCAAACTTGGGCGACAGGAGCCCTACAAATACTTTTAATTTGTCTGCCAAACTTGGGCGACAGAAATATGACTCATTTTTTTCATTTTTCTGCAAAACTTGGGCGACAGGAGCCCTACAAACACTTTTAATTTGTCTGCCAAACTTGGGCGACAGAAATCTGACTCATTTTTTTCATTTTTCTGCAAAACTTGGGTGACAGGAGCCCTACAAATACTTTTAATTTGTCTGCCAAACTTGGGCGACAGAAATCTGACACATTTTTTTCATTTTTCTGCCAAATTTGGCGACAGGAGCCCTACAAACACTTTTAATTTGTCTGCCAAACTTAGGCGACAAAAATCAGACACATTTTTTTCATTTTTCTGCAAAACTTGGGCGACAGAAACCCTACAAACACTTTTAATTTGTCTGCCAAACTTTGGCGACAGAAATCTGACTAATTTTTTTCATTTTTCTGCAGGACTTGGGCGACAGGAGCCCTACAAATACTTTTAATTTGTCTGTCAAACTTAGGCGACAGAAATCTGACACATTTTTTTCATTTTTCTGCAAAACTTGGGCGACAGGAGCCCTACAAACACTTCTAATTTGTCTGCCAAACTTGGGCGACAGAATTCTGACTCATTTTTTTCATTTTTCTGCAGGACTTGGGCGACAGGAGCCCTACAAATACTTTTAATTTGTCTGGCAAACTTGGGCGACAGAAATTTGAAACATTTTTTTCATTTTTCCGCCAGACTTGGGCGACAGGAGCCCTACAAACACTTTTAATTTGTCTGCCAAACTTGGGCGACAAAAATCTGACACTTTTTTTTCATTTTTCTGCAAAACTTGGGCGACAGGAGCCCTACAAACACTTTTAATTTGTCTGCCAAACTTGAGCGACAGAAATCTGACACATTTTTTTCATTTTTCTGCAAAACTTGGGCGACAGGAGCCCTACAAACACTTCTAATTTGTCTGCCAAACTTGGGGGACAGAATTCTGACTCATTTTTTTCATTTTTCTGCAGGACTTGGGCGACAGGAGCCCTACAAATACTTTTAATTTGTCTGCCAAACTTGGGCGACAGAAATTTGACACATTTTTGTCATTTTTCTGCCAAACTTGGGCGACAGGAGCCCTACAAATACTTTTAATTTGTCTGCCAAACTTGGGCGACAGAAATCTGACACTTTTTTTTCATTTTTCTGCCAAACTACGGCGACAGAAATCTGACATATTTTTTTCATTTTTCTGCAGGACTTGGGGACAAGAGGCCTACAAATACTTTTAATTTGTCTGCCAAACTTGGGCGACAGAAATGTGACACATTTTTTTCATTTTTCTGCCAAACTTGGGCGACAGGAGCCCTACAAACAGTTTTAATTTGTCTGCCAAACTTGGGCGACAAAAATCTGACACATTTTTTTCATTTTTCTGCAAAACTTGGGCGACAGGAGCCCTACAAATACTTTTAATTTGTCTGCCAAACTTGGGCGACAGGAGCCCTACAAATACTTTCAAGTTGTCTGCCAAACTTGGGTGACAGAAATATGACACATTTTTTTCATTTCTCTGCCAAACTACGGCGACAGGAGCCCTACAAACACTTTTAATTTTACTGCTAAACTTGGGCGACAGAAATCTGACAAATTTTTTTCATTTTTCTGCAAAACTTGGGCGACAGGAGCCCTACAAACACTTTTAATTTGTCTGCCAAACTTGGGCGACAGAAATCTGACACATTTTTTTCATTTTTCTGCCAAACTTGGGCGACAGGAGCCCTACAAATACTTTCAAGTTGTCTGCCAAACTTAAGCGACAGAAATATGACACATTTTTTTCATTTTTCTGCCAAACTACGGCGACAGGAGCCCTACAAACACTTTTAATTTGTCTGCCAAACTAGGGCGACAAAAATCTGACACTTTTTTTTCATTTTTCTGCAGGATTTTGGCGACAGGAGCCCTACAAATACTTTTAATTTGTCTGCCAAACTTGAGCGACAGAAATCTGACACATATTTGTCATTTTTCAGCAGAAACTTGGGCGACAGGAGCCCTACAAATACTTTTAATTTGTCTGCCAAACTTGGGCGACAGAAATCTGACACATTTTTGTCATTTTTCTGCCAACCTTGGGCGACAGGAGCCCTACAAATACTTTTAATTTGTCTGCCAAGCTTGGGCGACAGAAATCTGACACTATTTATTCCATTTTTCTGCCAAACTTGGGCGACAGGAGCCCTACAAACACTTTTAATTTGTCTGCCAAACTTGGGCGACAAAAATCTGACACATTTTTTTCATTTTTCTGCAAAACTTGGGCGACAGGAGCCCTACAAATACTTTTAATTTGTCTGCCAATCTTGGGCGACAGAAATCTGACACATATTTGTCATTTTTCTGCCAAACTTGGGCGACAGGAGCCCTACAAATACTTTCATGTTGTCTGCCAAACTTGGGCAACAGAAATATGACACATATTTGTCTTTTTTCTGCCAAACTTGGGCGGAAGGAGCCCTACAAATACTTTCAAGTTGTCAGCCAAACTTGGGCGACAGAAATATGACACATTTTTTTCATTTTTCTGCCAAACTTTGGCGACAGGAGCCCAACAAACACTTTTCATTTTTCTGCCAAACTTGGGCGACCGAAATCCGACACATTTTTTTCATTTTTCTGCCAGACTTGGGCGACAGGAGCCCTACAAACACTTTTAATTTGTCTGCAAAACTTGGGCGACAGAAATCTGACTAATTTTTTTCATTTTTCTGCCAAACTTGGGCGACAGGAGCCCTACAAATACTTTTAATTTGTCTGCCAAACTTGGGCGACAGAAATCTGACACTTATTTGTCATTTTTCTGCCAAACATGGGCGACAGGAGCCCTACAAATACTTTCAAGTTGTCTGCCAAACTTGGGCGACAGAAATATGACTCATTTTTTTCATTTTTCTGCAAAATTCGGGAGACAGGAGCCCTACAAACACTTTTAATTTGTCTGCCAAACTTGGTCGACAAAAATCTGACACATTTTTTTCATTTTTCTGCAAAACTTGGGTGACAGGAGCCCTACAAATACTTTTAATTTGTCTGCCAAACTTGGGCGACAGAAATCTGACACATTTTTTTTCATTTTTCTGCCAAATTTGGGCGACAGGAGCCCTACAAACACTTTTAATTTGTCTGCCAAACGTAGGCGACAAAAATCTGACACTTTGTTTTCATTTTTCTGCAAAACTTGGGCGACAGAAGCCCTACAAACACTTTTAATTTGTCTGCCAAACTTTGGCGACAGAAATCTGACTAATTTTTTTCATTTTTCTGCAGGACTTGGGCGACAGGAGCCCTACAAATACTTTTAATTTGTCTGTCAAACTTAGGCGACAGAAATCTGACACATTTTTTTCATTTTTCTGCAAAACTTGGGCGACAGGAGCCCTACAAACACTTCTAATTTGTCTGCCAAACTTGGGCGACAGAATTCTGACTCTTTTTTTTCATTTTTCTGCAGGACTTGGGCGACAGGAGCCCTACAAATACTTTTAATTTGTCTGCCAAACTTGGGCGACCGAAATTTGAAACATTTTTTTCATTTTTCCGCCAGACTTGGGCGACAGGAGCCCTACAAACACTTTTAATTTGTCTGCCAAACTTGGGCGACAAAAATCTGACACTTTTTTTTCATTTTTCTGCAAAACTTGGGCGACAGGAGCCCTACAAACACTTTTAATTTGTCTGCCAAACTTGGGCGACAGAAATCTGACTAATTTTTTTCATTTTTCTGCAGGACTTGGGCGACAGGAGCCCTACAAATGCTTTTATTTTGTCTGCCAAACTTGGGCGACAGAAATCTGACACATTTTTTTCATTTTTCTGCAATACTTGGGCGACAGGAGCCCTACAAACACTTCTAATTTGTCTGCCAAACTTGGGCGACAGAATTCTGACTCATTTTTTTCATTTTTCTGCAGGACTTGGGCGACAGGAGCCCTACAAATACTTTTAATTTGTCTGCCAAACTTGGGCGACAGAAATTTGACACATTTTTTTCATTTTTCCGCCAGACTTGGGCGACAGGAGCCCTACAAACACTTTTAATTTGTCTGCCATACTTGGGCGACAGAAATCTGACACATTTATTTCATTTTTCTGTCAAACTTGGGCTTCAGGAGCCCTACAAATACTTTTAATTTGTCTGCCAAACTTGGGCGACAGAAATCTGACACATTTTTGTCATTTTTCTGCCAAACTTGGGCGACAGGAGCCCTACAAATACTTTTAATTTATCTGCCAAACTTGGGCGACAGAAATCTGACACAATTTTTTCATTTTTCTGCCAAACTTAGGCGACAGAAATCTGACATATTTTTTTCATTTTTCTGCAGGACTTGGGGACAGGAGGCCTACAAATACTTTAAATTTGTCTGCCAAACTTGGGTGACAGAAATGTGACACATTTTTTTCATTTTTCTGCCAAACTTGGGCGACAGGAGCCCTACAAACAGTTTTAATTTGTCTGCCAAACTTGGGCGACAAAAATCTGACACATTTTTTTCATTTTTCTGCAAAACTTGGGCGACAGGAGCCCTACAAATACTTTTAATTTGTCTGCCAAACTTGGGCGACAGGAGCCCTACAAATACTTTCAAGTTGTCTGCCAGACTTGGGTGACAGAAATATGACACATTTTTTTCATTTCTCTGCCAAACTACGGCGACAGGAGCCCTACAAACACTTTTAATTTGTCTGCTAAACTTGGGCGACAGAAATCTGACAAATTTTTTTCATTTTTCTGCAAAACTTGGGCGACAGGAGCCCTACAAACACTTTTAATTTGTCTGCCAAACTTGGGCGACAGAAATCTGACACATTTTTTTCATTTTTCTGCCAAACTTGGGCGACAGGAGCCCTACAAATACTTTCAAGTTGTCTGCCAAACTTAAGCGACAGAAATATGACACATTTTTTTCATTTTTCAGCCAAACTCCGGCGACAGGAGCCCTACAAATACTTTTAATTTGTCTGCCAAACTAGGGCGACAGAAATCTGACTAATTTTTTTCATTTTTCTGCAGGACTTTGGCGACAGGAGCCCTACAAATACTTTTAATTTGTCTGCCAAACTTGAGCGACAGAAATCTGACACATATTTGTCATTTTTCAGCAGAGACTTGGGCGACAGGAGCCCTACAAATACTTTTAATTTGTCTGCCAAACTTGGGCGACAGAAATCTGACACATTTTTGTCATTTTTCTGCCAAACTTGGGCGACAGGAGCCCTACAAATACTTTTAATTTGTCTGCCAAGCTTGGGCGACAGAAATCTGACACTATTTATTCCACTTTTCTGCCAAACTTGGGCGACAGGAGCCCTACAAATACTTTTAATTTGTCTGCCAATCTTGGGCGACAGAAATCTGACACATATTTGTCATTTTTCTGCCAAACTTGGGCGACAGGAGCCCTACAAATACTTTCATGTTGTCTGCCAAACTTGGGCGACAGAAATATGACACATATTTGTCTTTTTTCTGCCAAACTTGGGCGGAAGGAGCCCTACAAATACTTTCAAGTTGTCAGCCAAACTTGGGCGACAGAAATATGACACATTTTTTTCATTTTTCTGCCAAACTTTGGCGACAGGAGCCCTACAAACACTTTTCATTTTTCTGCCAAACTTGGGCGACCGAAATCCGACACATTTTTTTCATTTTTCTGCCAGACTTGGGCGACAGGAGCCCTACAAACACTTTTAATTTGTCTGCCAAACTTGGGCGACAGAAATCTGACTAATTTTTTTCATTTTTCTGCCAAACTTGGGCGACAGGAGCCCTACAAATACTTTTAATTTGTCTGCCAAACTTGGGCGACAGAAATCTGACACTTATTTGTCATTTTTCTGCCAAACATGGGCGACAGGAGCCCTACAAATACTTTCAAGTTGTCTGCCAAACTTGGCGGCAGAAATATGACTCATTTTTTTCATTTTTCTGCAAAACTTGGGAGACAGGAGCCCTACAAACACTTTTAATTTGTCTGCCAAACTTGGGCGACAGAAATCTGACTCATTTTTTTCATTTTTCTGCAAAACTTGGGCGACAGGAGCCCTACAAACACTTTTAATTTGTCTGCCAAACTTGGGCGACAGAAATCAGACACATTTTTTTCATTTTTCTGCCAAACTTGAGCGACAGAAATCTGACATATTTTTTTCATTTTTCTGCAGGACTTGGGGGACAGGAGCCCTACAAATACTTTCAAGTTGTCTGCCAAACTTGGGCGACAAAAATTTGACACATTTTTTTCATTTTTCTGCAAAACTTGGGCGACAGGAGCCCTACAAATACTTTTAATTTGTCTGCCAAACTTGGGCGACAGAAATCTGACACATATTTGTCATTTTTCTGCCAAACTTGGGCGACAGGAGCCCTACAAATACTTTCAAGTTGTCTGCCAAACTTGGGCGACGGAAATATGACACATTTTTTTTCATTTTACTGCAAAACTTGGGCGACAGGAGCCCTACAAATACTTTTAATTTGTCTGCCAAACATGGGCGACAGAAATCTGACACATTTTTGTCATTTTTCTGCCAAACTTGGGCGACAGGAGCCCTACAAATACTTTCATGTTGTCTTCCAAACTTGGGCGACAGAAATATGACATATATTTGTCATTTTTCTGCCAAACTTGGGGGACAGGAGCCCTACAAATACTTTCAAGTTGTCTGCCAAACTTGGGCGACAGAAATCTGACACAAATTTGTCATTTTTCAGCAGATACTTGGGCGACAGGAGCCCTACAAATACTTTTAATTTGTTTGCCAAACTTGGGCGACAGAAATCTGACACATATTTGTCATTTTTCTGCCAAACTTGGGCGACAGGAGCCCTACAAATACTTTCAAGTTGTCTGCCAAACTTGGGCGACAGAAATATGACACATTTTTTTTCATTTTACTGCCAAACTTGGGCGACAGGAGCCCTACAAACACTTTTAATTTGTCTGCCAAACTTGGGCGACAAAAATCTGACACTTTTTTTTCATTTTTCTGCAAAACTTGGGCGACAGGAGCCCTACAAACACTTTTAATTTGTCTGCCAAACTTGGGCGACAGAAATCTGACTCATTTTTTTCATTTTTCTGCAAAACTTGGGCGACAGGAGCCCTACAAATACTTTTAATTTGTCTGCCAAACTTGGGCGACAGAAATCTGACACATTTTTTTCATTTTTCTGCCAAACTTGGGCGACAGGAGCCCTACAAATACTTTTAATTTGTCTGCCAAACTTGGGCGACAGAAATATGACTAATTTTTTTCATTTTTCTGCAGGACTTGGGCGACAGGAGCCCTACAAATACTTTTAATTTGTCTGCCAAACTTAGGCGACAGAAATCTGACACATTTTTTTCATTTTTCTGCCAAACTTGGGCGACAGGAGCCCTACAAACACTTTTAATTTGTCTGCCAAACTTGGGCGACAAAAATCTGACACTTTTTTTTCATTTTTCTGCAAAACTTGGGCGACAGGAGCCCTACAAACATTTCTAATTTGTCTGCCAAACTTGGGCGACAGAATTCTGACTCATTTTTTTCATTTTTCTGCAGGACTTGGGCGACAAGAGCCCTACAAATACTTTTAATTTGTCTGCCAAACTTGGGCAACAGAAATCTGACACATTTTTTTCATTTTTCTGCCAAACTTGAGCGACAGGAGCCCTACAAACACTTTTAATTTGTCTGCCAAACTTGGGCGACAAAAATCTGACACTTTTTTTTCATTTTTCTGCAAAACTTGGGCGACAGGAGCCCTACAAACACTTTTAATTTGTCTGCCAAACTTGGGCGACAGAAATCTGACACATTTTTTTCATTTTTCTGCCAAACTTGGCCGACAGGAGTCCTACAAACACTTTTAATTTGTCTGCCAAACTTGAACGACAAAAATCTGACACATTTTTTTCATTTTTCTGCAAAACTTGGGCGACAGGAGAACTACAAACACTTTTAATTTGTCTGCCAAACTTGGGCGACAGAAATATGACTAATTTTTTTCATTTTTCTGCAGGACTTGGGCGACAGGAGCCCTACAAATACTTTTAATTTGTCTGCCAAACTTGGGCGACAGAAATCTGACACATTTTTTTCATTTTTCTGCCAAACTTGGGCGACAGGAGCCCTACAAATACTTTCAAGTTGTCTGCCAAACTTAAGCGACAGAAATATGACACATTTTTTTCATTTTTCTGCCAAACTACGGCGACAGGAGCCCTACAAACACTTTTAATTTGTCTGCCAAACTAGGGCGACAGAAATCTGACTAATTTTTTTCATTTTTCTGCAGGACTTTGGCGACAGGAGCCCTACAAATACTTTTAATTTGTCTGCCAAACTTGAGCGACAGAAATCTGACACATATTTGTCATTTTTCAGCAGAAACTTGGGCGACAGGAGCCCTACAAACACTTTTAATTTGTCTGCCAAACTTGGGCGACAGAAATCTGACACATTTTTTTCATTTTTCTGCCAAACTTGAGCGACAGAAATCTGACATATTTTTTTCATTTTTCTGCAGGACTTGGGGGACAGGAGCCCTACAAATACTTTCAAGTTGTCTGCCAAACTTGGGCGACAAAAATCTGACACATTTTTTTCATTTTTCTGCAAAACTTGGGCGACAGGAGCCCTACAAATACTTTTAATTTGTCTGCCAAACTTGGGCGACAGAAATCTGACACATATTTGTCATTTTTCTGCCAAACTTGGGCGACAGGAGCCCTACAAATACTTTCAAGTTGTCTGCCAAACTTGGGCGACGGAAATATGACACATTTTTTTTCATTTTACTGCAAAACTTGGGCGACAGGAGCCCTACAAATACTTTTAATTTGTCTGCCAAACATGGGCGACAGAAATCTGACACATTTTTGTCATTTTTCTGCCAAACTTGGGCGACAGGAGCCCTACAAATACTTTCATGTTGTCTTCCAAACTTGGGCGACAGAAATATGACATATATTTGTCATTTTTCTGCCAAACTTGGGGGACAGGAGCCCTACAAATACTTTCAAGTTGTCTGCCAAACTTGGGCGACAGAAATCTGACACAAATTTGTCATTTTTCAGCAGATACTTGGGCGACAGGAGCCCTACAAATACTTTTAATTTGTTTGCCAAACTTGGGCGACAGAAATCTGACACATATTTGTCATTTTTCTGCCAAACTTGGGCGACAGGAGCCCTACAAATACTTTCAAGTTGTCTGCCAAACTTGGGCGACAGAAATATGACACATTTTTTTTCATTTTACTGCCAAACTTGGGCGACAGGAGCCCTACAAACACTTTTAATTTGTCTGCCAAACTTGGGCGACAAAAATCTGACACTTTTTTTTCATTTTTCTGCAAAACTTGGGCGACAGGAGCCCTACAAACACTTTTAATTTGTCTGCCAAACTTGGGCGACAGAAATCTGACTCATTTTTTTCATTTTTCTGCAAAACTTGGGCGACAGGAGCCCTACAAATACTTTTAATTTGTCTGCCAAACTTGGGCGACAGAAATCTGACACATTTTTTTCATTTTTCTGCCAAACTTGGGCGACAGGAGCCCTACAAATACTTTTAATTTGTCTGCCAAACTTGGGCGACAGAAATATGACTAATTTTTTTCATTTTTCTGCAGGACTTGGGCGACAGGAGCCCTACAAATACTTTTAATTTGTCTGCCAAACTTAGGCGACAGAAATCTGACACATTTTTTTCATTTTTCTGCCAAACTTGGGCGACAGGAGCCCTACAAACACTTTTAATTTGTCTGCCAAACTTGGGCGACAAAAATCTGACACTTTTTTTTCATTTTTCTGCAAAACTTGGGCGACAGGAGCCCTACAAACACTTCTAATTTGTCTGCCAAACTTGGGCGACAGAATTCTGACTCATTTTTTTCATTTTTCTGCAGGACTTGGGCGACAAGAGCCCTACAAATACTTTTAATTTGTCTGCCAAACTTGGGCAACAGAAATCTGACACATTTTTTTCATTTTTCTGCCAAACTTGAGCGACAGGAGCCCTACAAACACTTTTAATTTGTCTGCCAAATTTGGGCGACATAAATCTGACACTTTTTTTTCATTTTTCTGCAAAACTTGGGCGACAGGAGCCCTACAAACACTTTTAATTTGTCTGCCAAACTTGGGCGACAGAAATCTGACACATTTTTTTCATTTTTCTGCCAAACTTGGCCGACAGGAGTCCTACAAACACTTTTAATTTGTCTGCCAAACTTGAACGACAAAAATCTGACACATTTTTTTCATTTTTCTGCAAAACTTGGGCGACAGGAGAACTACAAACACTTTTAATTTGTCTGCCAAACTTGGGCGACAGAAATATGACTAATTTTTTTCATTTTTCTGCAGGACTTGGGCGACAGGAGCCCTACAAATACTTTTAATTTGTCTGCCAAACTTGGGCGACAGAAATCTGACACATTTTTTTCATTTTTCTGCAAAACTTGGGCGACAGGAGCCCTACAAACACTTCTAATTTGTCTGCCAAACTTGGGAGACAGAATTCTGACACATTTTTTTCATTTTTCTGCCAGAATTGGGCAACAGGAGCCCTACAAACACTTTTAATTTGTCTGCCAAACTTAGGCGACAAAAATCTGACACATTTTTTTCATTTTTCTGCAAAACTTGGGCGACAGGAGCCCTACAAATACTTTTAATTTGTCTGCCAAACTTGGGCGACAGAAATCTGACACATTGTTTTCATTTTTCTGCCAAACTTGGGCGACAGGAGCCCTACAAATACTTTTAATTTGTCTGCCAAACTTGGGCGACAGAAATCTGACACATTTTTTTCATTTTTCTGCAAAACTTGGGCGACAGGAGCCCTACAAACACTTCTAATTTGTCTGCCAAACTTGGGAGACAGAATTCTGACACATTTTTTTCATTTTTCTGCCAGAATTGGGCAACAGGAGCCCTACAAACACTTTTAATTTGTCTGCCAAACTTAGGCGACAAAAATCTGACACATTTTTTTCATTTTTCTGCAAAACTTGGGCGACAGGAGCCCTACAAATACTTTTAATTTGTCTGCCAAACTTGGGCGACAGAAATCTGACACGTTGTTTTCATTTTTCTGCAAAACTTGGGCGACAGGAGAACTACAAACACTTTTAATTTGTCTGCCAAACTTGGGCGACAGAAATATGACTAATTTTTTTCATTTTTCTGCAAAACTTGGGCGACAGGAGCCCTACAAACACTTTTAATTTGTCTGCCAAACTTGGGCGACAGAAATCTGACACATTTTTTTCATTTTTCTGCCAAACTTGGGCGACAGGAGTCCTACAAACACTTTTAATTTGTCTGCCAAACTTGAACGACAAAAATCTGACACATTTTTTTCATTTTTCTGCAAAACTTGGGCGACAGGAGAACTACAAACACTTTTAATTTGTCTGCCAAACTTGGGCGACAGAAATATGACTAATTTTTTTCATTTTTCTGCAGGACTTGGGCGACAGGAGCCCTACAAATACTTTTAATTTGTCTGCCAAACTTGGGAGACAGAAATCTGACACATTTTTTTCATTTTTCTGCCAAACTTTGGCGACAGGAGCCCTACAAACACTTTTCATTTTTCTGCCAAACTTGGGCGACCGAAATCCGACACATTTTTTTCATTTTTCTGCCAGACTTGGGCGACAGGAGCCCTACAAACACTTTTAATTTGTCTGCCAAACTTGGGCGACAGAAATCTGACTAATTTTTTTCATTTTTCTGCCAAACTTGGGCGACAGAAATCTGACATATTTTTTTCATTTTTCTGCAGGACTTGGGGGACAGGAGCCCTACAAATACTTTTAATTTGTCTGCCAAACTTGGGCGACAGAAATGTGACACATTTTTTTCATTTTTCTGCCAAACTTGGGCGACAGGAGCCCTACAAACACTTTTAATTTGTCTGCCAAACTTAGGCGACAAAAATCTGACACATTTTTTTCATTTTTCTGCAAAACTTGGGCGACAGGAGCCCTACAAATACTTTTAATTTGTCTGCCAAACTTGGGCGACAGGAGCCCTACAAATACTTTCAAGTTGTCTGCCAAACTTGGGCGACAGAAATATGACACATTTTTTTTCATTTTTCTGCCAAACTACAGCGACAGGAGCCCTACAAACACTTTTAATTTGTCTGCTAAACTTGGGCGACAGAAATCTGACAAATATTCTTTCATTTTTCTGCAAAACTTGGGCGACAGGAGCCCTACAAACACTTTTAATTTGTCTGCCAAACTTGGGCGACAGAAATCTGACACATTTTTTTCATTTTTCTGCCAAACTTGGGTGACAGGAGCCCTACAAATACTTTCAAGTTGTCTGCCAAACTTGTGCGACAGAAATATGACACATTTTTTTCATTTTTCTGCCAAACTACGGCGACAGGAGCCCTACAAACACTTTTAATTTGTCTGCCAAACTAGGGCGACAGAAATCTGACTAATTTTTTTCATTTTTCTGCAGGACTTTGGCGACAGGAGCCCTACAAATACTTTTAATTTGTCTGCCAAACTTGAGCGACAGAAATCTGACACATATTTGTCATTTTTCAGCAGAAACTTGGGCGACAGGAGCCCTACAAATACTTTTAATTTGTCTGCCAAACTTGGGCGACAGAAATCTGACACATTTTTGTCATTTTTCTGCCAAACTTGGGCGACAGGAGCCCTACAAATACTTTTAATTTGTCTGCCAAGCTTGGGCGACAGAAATCTGATACTATTTTTTCCATTTTTCTGCCAAACTTGGGCGACAGGAGCCCTACAAACACTTTTAATTTGTCTGCCAAACTTGGGCGACAAAAATCTGACACATTTTTTTCATTTTTCTGCAAAACTTGGGCGACAGGAGCCCTACAAATACTTTTAATTTGTCTGCCAAACTTGGGCGACAGAAATCTGACACATATTTGTCATTTTTCCACCAAACTTGGGCGACAGGAGCCCTACAAATACTTTCATGTTGTCTGCCAAACTTGGGCGACAGAAATATGACACATATTTGTCATTTTTCTGCCAAACTTGGGCGGAAGGAGCCCTAC
Source organism: Villa cingulata (assembly GCA_951394055.1). Taxonomy (NCBI): domain Eukaryota; kingdom Metazoa; phylum Arthropoda; class Insecta; order Diptera; family Bombyliidae; genus Villa; species Villa cingulata. The sequence goes on along the minus strand of OX596019.1, from coordinate 25,377,890 downwards.
AAATACTTTCAAGTTGTCAGCCAAACTTGGGCGACAGAAATATGACACATTTTTTTCATTTTTCTGCCACACTTTGGCGACAGGAGCCCTACAAACACTTTTCATTTTTCTGCCAAACTTGGGCGACCGAAATCCGACACATTTTTTTCATTTTTCTGCCAGACTTGGGCGACAGGAGCCCTACAAATACTTTTAATTTGTCTGCCAAACTTGGGCGACAGGAGCCCTACAAATACTTTTAATTTGTCTGCCAAACTTGGGCGACAGAAATCTGACACTTATTTGTCATTTTTCTGCCAAACATGGGCGACAGGAGCCCTACAAATACTTTCAAGTTGTCTGCCAAACTTGGGCGACAGAAATATGACTCATTTTTTTCATTTTTCTGCAAAACTTGGGCGACAGGAGCCCTACAAACACTTTTAATTTGTCTGCCAAACTTGGGCGACAGAAATCTGACTCATTTTTTTCATTTTTCTGCAAAACTTGGGCGACAGGAGCCCTACAAACACTTTTAATTTGTCTGCCAAACTTGGGCGACAGAAATCTGACACATTTTTTTCATTTTTCTGCCAAACTTGAGCGACAGAAATCTGACATATTTTTTTCATTTTTCTGCAGGACTTGGGGGACAGGAGCCCTACAAATACTTTCAAGTTGTCTGCCAAACTTGGGCGACAAAAATCTGACACATTTTTTTCATTTTTCTGCAAAACTTGGGCGACAGGAGCCCTACAAATACTTTTAATTTGTCTGCCAAACTTGGGCGACAGAAATCTGACACATATTTGTCATTTTTCTGCCAAACTTGGGCGACAGGAGCCCTACAAATACTTTCAAGTTGTCTGCCAAACTTGGGCGACAGAAATATGACACATTTTTTTTCATTTTACTGCAAAACTTGGGCGACAGGAGCCCTACAAATACTTTTAATTTGTCTGCCAAACATGGGCGACAGAAATCTGACACATTTTTGTCATTTTTCTGCCAAACTTGGGCGACAGGAGCCCTACAAATACTTTCATGTTGTCTGCCAAACTTGGGCGACAGAAATATGACACATATTTGTCATTTTTCTGCCAAACTTGGGGGACAGGAGCCCTACAAATACTTTCAAGTTGTCTGCCAAACTTGGGCGACAGAAATCAGACACAAATTTGTCATTTTTCAGCAGATACTTGGGCGACAGGAGCCCTACAAATACTTTTAATTTGTTTGCCAAACTTGGGCGACAGAAATCTGACACATATTTGTCATTTTTCTGCCAAACTTGGGCGACAGGAGCCCTACAAATACTTTCAAGTTGTCTGCCAAACTTGGGCGACAGAAATATGACACATTTTTTTTCATTTTACTGCCAAACTTGGGCGACAGGAGCCCTACAAACACTTTTAATTTGTCTGCCAAACTTGGGCGACAAAAATCTGACACTTTTTTTTCATTTTTCTGCAAAACTTGGGCGACAGGAGCCCTACAAACACTTTTAATTTGTCTGCCAAACTTGGGCGGAAGGAGCCCTACAAATACTTTCAAGTTGTCAGCCAAACTTGGGCGACAGAAATATGACACATTTTTTTCATTTTTCTGCCAAACTTGGGCGACAGGAGCCCTACAAACACTTTTAATTTGTCTGCCAAATTTGGGCGACAAAAATCTGACACTTTTTTTTCATTTTTCTGCAAAACTTGGGCGACAGGAGCCCTACAAACACTTTTAATTTGTCTGCCAAACTTGGGCGACAGAAATATGACACATTTTTTTCATTTTTCTGCCAAACTTGGGCGACAGGAGTCCTACAAACACTTTTAATTTGTCTGCCAAACTTGAACGACAAAAATCTGACACATTTTTTTCATTTTTCTGCAAAACCTGGGCGACAGGAGAACTACAAACACTTTTAATTTGTCTGCCAAACTTGGGCGACAGAAATATGACTAATTTTTTTCATTTTTCTGCAGGACTTGGGCGACAGGAGCCCTACAAATACTTTTAATTTGTCTGCCAAACTTGGGCGACAGAAATCTGACACATTTTTTTCATTTTTCTGCAAAACTTGGGCGACAGGAGCCCTACAAACACTTCTAATTTGTCTGCCAAACTTGGGCGACAGAATTCTGACACATTTTTTCATTTTTCTGCCAGAATTGGGCAACAGGAGCCCTACAAACACTTTTAATTTGTCTGCCAAACTTAGGCGACAAAAATCTGACACATTTTTTTCATTTTTCTGCAAAACTTTGGCGACAGGAGCCCTACAAATACTTTTAATTTGTCTGCCAAACTTGGGCGACAGAAATCTGACACATTGTTTTCATTTTTCTGCCAAACTTGGGCGACAGGAGCCCTACAAATACTTTTAATTTGTCTGCCAAACTTGGGCGACAGAAATCTGACACATTTTTTTCATTTTTCTGCAAAACTTGGGCGACAGGAGAACTACAAACACTTTTAATTTGTCTGCCAAACTTAGGCGACAGAAATATGACTAATTTTTTTCATTTTTCTGCAAAACTTGGGCGACAGGAGCCCTAAAAACACTTTTAATTTGTCTGCCAAACTTGGGCGACAGAAATCTGACACATTTTTTTCATTTTTCTGCCAAACTTGGGCGACAGGAGTCCTACAAACACTTTTAATTTGTCTGCCAAACTTGAACGACAAAAATCTGACACATTTTTTTCATTTTTCTGCAAAACTTGGGCGACAGGAGAACTACAAACACTTTTAATTTGTCTGCCAAACTTGGGCGACAGAAATATGACTAATTTTTTTCATTTTTCTGCAAGACTTGGGCGACAGGAGCCCTACAAATACTTTTAATTTGTCTGCCAAACTTGTGCGACAGAAATCTGACACATTTTTTTCATTTTTCTGCAAAACTTGGGCGACAGGAGCCCTACAAACACTTCTAATTTGTCTGCCAAACTTGGGCGACAGAAATCTGACACATTTTTTTCATTTTTCTGCAAAACTTGGGCGACAGGAGCCCTACAAACACTTTTAATTTGTCTGCCAAACTTGGGCGACAGAAATCTGACACATTTTTTTCATTTTTCTGCCAAACTTGGGCGACAGGAGTCCTACAAACACTTTTAATTTGTCTGCCAAACTTGGGCGAATGAAATCTGACACATTTTTTTCATTTTTCTGCCAAACTTGGGCGACAGGAGTCCTACAAACACTTTTAATTTGTCTGCCAAACTTGAACGACAAAAATCTGACACATTTTTTTCATTTTTCTGCAAAACCTGGGCGACAGGAGCACTACAAACACTTTTAATTTGTCTGCCAAACTTGGGCGACAGAAATCTGACACATTTTTTTCATTTTTCTGCCAAACTTGGGCGACAGGAGTCCTACAAACAGTTTTAATTTATCTGCCAAACTTGGGCGACAAAAATCTGACACATTTTTTTCATTTTTCTGCAAAACTTGGGCGACAGGAGCCCTACAAATACTTTTAATTTGTCTGCCAAACTTGGGCGACAGAAATATGACACATTTTTTTTCATTTTTCTGCCAAACTACGGCGACAGGAGCCCTACAAACACTTTTAATTTGTCTGCTAAACTTGGGCGACAGAAATCTGACAAATATTCTTTCATTTTTCTGCAAAACTTGGGCGACAGGAGCCCTACAAACACTTTTAATTTGTCTGCCAAACTTGGGCGACAGAAATCTGACACATTTTTTTCATTTTTCTGCCAAACTTGGGTGACAGGAGCCCTACAAATACTTTCAAGTTGTCTGCCAAACTTGTGCGACAGAAATATGACACATTTTTTTCATTTTTCTGCCAAACTACGGCGACAGGAGCCCTACAAACACTTTTAATTTGTCTGCCAAACTAGGGCGACAGAAATCTGACACATTTTTGTCATTTTTCTGCCAAACTTGGGCGACAGGAGCCCTACAAACACTTTTAATTTGTCTGCCAAACTTGGGCGACAAAAATCTGACACATTTTTGTCATTTTTCTGCCAAACTTGGGCGACAGGAGCCCTACAAACACTTTTAATTTGTCTGCCAAACTTGGGCGACAAAAATCTGACACATTTTTTTCATTTTTCTGCAAAACTTGGGCGACAGGAGCCCTACAAATACTTTTAATTTGTCTGCCAAACTTGAGCGACAGAAATCTGACACATATTTGTCATTTTTCAGCAGAAACTTGGGCGACAGGAGCCCTACAAATACTTTTAATTTGTCTGCCAAACTTGGGCGACAGAAATCTGACACATTTTTGTCATTTTTCTGCCAAACTTGGGCGACAGGAGCCCTACAAACACTTTTAATTTGTCTGCCAAACTTGGGCGACAAAAATCTGACACATTTTTTTCATTTTTCTGCAAAACTTGGGCGACAGGAGCCCTACAAATACTTTTAATTTGTCTGCCAAACTTGGGCGACAGAAATCTGACACATATTTGTCATTTTTCTGCCAAACTTGGGCGACAGGAGCCCTACAAATACTTTCATGTTGTCTGCCAAACTTGGGCGACAGAAATATGACACATATTTGTCATTTTTCTGCCAAACTTGGGCGGAAGGAGCCCTACAAATACTTTCAAGTTGTCAGCCAAACTTGGGCGACAGAAATATGACACATTTTTTTCATTTTTCTGCCAAACTTTGGCGACAGGAGCCCTACAAACACTTTTCATTTTTCTGCCAAACTTGGGCGACCGAAATCCGACACATTTTTTTCATTTTTCTGCCAGACTTGGGCGACAGGAGCCCTACAAATACTTTTAATTTGTCTGCCAAACTTGGGCGACAGGAGCCCTACAAATACTTTTAATTTGTCTGCCAAACTTGGGCGACAGAAATCTGACACTTATTTGTCATTTTTCTGCCAAACATGGGCGACAGGAGCCCTACAAATACTTTCAAGTTGTCTGCCAAACTTGGGCGACAGAAATATGACTCATTTTTTTCATTTTTCTGCAAAACTTGGGCGACAGGAGCCCTACAAACACTTTTAATTTGTCTGCCAAACTTGGGCGACAGAAATCTGACTCATTTTTTTCATTTTTCTGCAAAACTTGGGCGACAGGAGCCCTACAAACACTTTTAATTTGTCTGCCAAACTTGGGCGACAGAAATCTGACACATTTTTTTCATTTTTCTGCCAAACTTGAGCGACAGAAATCTGACATATTTTTTTCATTTTTCTGCAGGACTTGGGGGACAGGAGCCCTACAAATACTTTCAAGTTGTCTGCCAAACTTGGGCGACAAAAATCTGACACATTTTTTTCATTTTTCTGCAAAACTTGGGCGACAGGAGCCCTACAAATACTTTTAATTTGTCTGCCAAACTTGGGCGACAGAAATCTGACACATATTTGTCATTTTTCTGCCAAACTTGGGCGACAGGAGCCCTACAAATACTTTCAAGTTGTCTGCCAAACTTGGGCGACAGAAATCAGACACAAATTTGTTATTTTTCAGCAGATACTTGGGCGACAGGAGCCCTACAAATACTTTTAATTTGTTTGCCAAACTTGGGCGACAGAAATCTGACACATATTTGTCATTTTTCTGCCAAACTTGGGCGACAGGAGCCCTACAAATACTTTCAAGTTGTCTGCCAAACTTGGGCGACAGAAATCTGACACTTTTTTTTCATTTTTCTGCAAAACTTGGGCGACAGGAGCCCTACAAACACTTTTAATTTGTCTGCCAAACTTGGGCGACAGAAATCTGAATCATTTTTTTCATTTTTCTGCAAAACTTGGGCGACAGGAGCCCTACAAATACTTTTAATTTGTCTGCCAAACTTGGGCGACAGAAATCTGACACATTTTTTTCATTTTTCTGCCAAACTTGGGCGACAGGAGCCCTACAAATACTTTTAATTTGTCTGCCAAACTTGGGCGACAGAAATATGACTAATTTTTTTCATTTTTCTGCAGGACTTGGGCGACAGGAGCCCTACAAATACTTTTAATTTGTCTGCCAAATTTGGGCAACAGAAATCTGACACATTTTTTTCATTTTTCTGCCAAACTTGGGCGACAGGAGCCCTACAAACACTTTTAATTTGTCTGCCAAACTTGGGCGACAAAAATCTGACACTTTTTTTTCATTTTTCTGCAAAACTTGGGCGACAGGAGCCCTACAAACACTTCTAATTTGTCTGCCAAACTTGGGCGACAGAATTCTGACTCATTTTTTTCATTTTTCTGCAGGACTTGGGCGACAAGAGCCCTACAAATACTTTTAATTTGTCTGCCAAACTTGGGCGACAGAAATCTGACACATTTTTTTCATTTTTCTGCCAAACTTGGGTGACAGGAGCCCTACAAACACTTTTAATTTGTCTGCCAAATTTGGGCGACAAAAATCTGACACTTTTTTTTCATTTTTCTGCAAAACTTGGGCGACAGGAGCCCTACAAACACTTTTAATTTGTCTGCCAAACTTGGGCGACAGAAATATGACACATTTTTTTCATTTTTCTGCCAAACTTGGGCGACAGGAGTCCTACAAACACTTTTAATTTGTCTGCCAAACTTGAACGACAAAAATCTGACACATTTTTTTCATTTTTCTGCAAAACCTGGGCGACAGGAGAACTACAAACACTTTTAATTTGTCTGCCAAACTTGGGCGACAGAAATATGACTAATTTTTTTCATTTTTCTGCAGGACTTGGGCGACAGGAGCCCTACAAATACTTTTAATTTGTCTGCCAAACTTGGGCGACAGAAATCTGACACATTTTTTTCATTTTTCTGCAAAATTTGGGTGACAGGAGCCCTACAAACACTTCTAATTTGTCTGCCAAACTTGGGCGACAGAATTCTGACACATTTTTTCATTTTTCTGCCAGAATTGGGCAACAGGAGCCCTACAAACACTTTTAATTTGTCTGCCAAACTTAGGCGACAAAAATCTGAAACATTTTTTTCATTTTTCTGCAAAACTTTGGCGACAGGAGCCCTACAAATACTTTTAATTTGTCTGCCAAACTTGGGCGACAGAAATCTGACACATTGTTTTCATTTTTCTGCCAAACTTGGGCGACAGGAGCCCTACAAATACTTTTAATTTGTCTGCCAAACTTGGGCGACAGAAATCTGACACATTTTTTTCATTTTTCTGCAAAACTTGGGCGACAGGAGAACTACAAACACTTTTAATTTGTCTGCCAAACTTAGGCGACAGAAATATGACTAATTTTTTTCATTTTTCTGCAAAACTTGGGCGACAGGAGCCCTACAAACACTTTTAATTTGTCTGCCAAACTTGGGCGACAGAAATCTGACACATTTTTTTCATTTTTCTGCCAAACTTGGGCGACAGGAGTCCTACAAACACTTTTAATTTGTCTGCCAAACTTGAACGACAAAAATCTGACACATTTTTTTCATTTTTCTGCAAAACTTGGGCGACAGGAGAACTACAAACACTTTTAATTTGTCTGCCAAACTTGGGCGACAGAAATATGACTAATTTTTTTCATTTTTCTGCAAGACTTGGGCGACAGGAGCCCTACAAATACTTTTAATTTGTCTGCCAAACTTGGGCGACAGAAATCTGACACATTTTTTTCATTTTTCTGCAAAACTTGGGCGACAGGAGCCCTACAAACACTTCTAATTTGTCTGCCAAACTTGGGCGACAGAATTCTGACACATTGTTTTCATTTTTCTGCCAAACTTGGGCGACAGGAGCCCTACAAATACTTTTAATTTGTCTGCCAAACTTGGGCGACAGAAATCTGACAAATTTTTTTCATTTTTCTGCAAAACTTGGGCGACAGGAGCACTACAAACACTTTTAATTTGTCTGCCAAACTTGGGCGACAGAAATCTGACACATTTTTTTCATTTTTCTGCCAAACTTGGGCGACAGGAGTCCTACAAACAGTTTTAATTTGTCTGCCAAACTTGGGCGACAAAAATCTGACACATTTTTTTCATTTTTCTGCAAAACTTGGGCGACAGGAGCCCTACAAATACTTTTAATTTGTCTGCCAAACTTGGGCGACAGAAATCTGACACATTTTTTTCATTTTTCTGCAAAACTTGGGCGAAAGGAGAACTACAAACACTTTTAATTTGTCTGCCAAACTTGGGCGACAGAAATCTGACACATTGTTTTCATTTTTCTGCAAAACTTGGGCGACAGAAGCCCTACAAACACTTTTAATTTGTCTGCCAAACTTGGGCGACAGAAATCTGACACTTATTTGTCATTTTTCTGCCAAACATGGGCGACAGGAGCCCTACAAATACTTTCAAGTTGTCTGCCAAACTTGGGCGACAGAAATATGACTCATTTTTTTCATTTTTCTGCAAAACTTGGGAGACAGGAGCCCTACAAACACTTTTAATTTGTCTGCCAAACTTGGGCGACAGAAATCTGACTCATTTTTTTCATTTTTCTGCAAAACTTGGGCGACAGGAGCCCCACAAATACTTTTAATTTGTCTGCCAAACTTGGGCGACAAAAATCAGACACATTTTTTTCATTTTTCTGCAAAACTTGGGTGACAGGAGCCCTACAAATACTTTTAATTTGTCTGCCAAACTTGGGCGACAGAAATCTGACACATTTTTTTCATTTTTCTGCCAAATTTGGGCGACAGGAGCCCTACAAACACTTTTAATTTGTCTGCCAAACTTGGGCGACAAAAATCAGACACATTTTTTTCATTTTTCTGCAAAACTTGGGTGACAGGAGCCCTACAAATACTTTTAATTTGTCTGCCAAACATGGGCGACAGAAATCTGACACATTTTTTTTCATTTTTCTGCCAAATTTGGGCGACAGGAGCCCTACAAACACTTTTAATTTGTCTGCCAAACTTGGGCGACAAAAATCTGACACTTTGTTTTCATTTTTCTGCAAAACTTGGGCGACAGAAGCCCTACAAACACTTTTAATTTGTCTGTCAAACTTAGGCGACAGAAATCTGACACATTTTTTTCATTTTTCTGCAAAACTTGGACGACAGGAGCCCTACAAACACTTCTAATTTGTCTGCCAAACTTGGGCGACAGAATTCTGACTCATTTTTTTCATTTTTCTGCAGGACTTGGGCGACAGGAGCCCTACAAATACTTTTAATTTGTCTGCCAAACTTGGGCGACAGAAATTTGAAACATTTTTTTCATTTTTCCGCCAGACTTGGGCGACAGGAGCCCTACAAACACTTTTAATTTGTCTGCCAAACTTGGGCGACAAAAATCTGACACTTTTTTTTCATTTTTCTGCAAAACTTGGGCGACAGGAGCCCTACAAACACTTTTAATTTGTCTGCCAAACTTGGGCGACAGAAATCTGACTAATTTTTTTCATTTTTCTGCAGGACTTGGGCGACAGGAGCCCTACAAATGCTTTTATTTTGTCTGCCAAACTTGGGCGACAGAAATCTGACACATTTTTTTCATTTTTCTGCAAAACTTGGGCGACAGGAGCCCTACAAACACTTCTAATTTGTCTGCCAAACTTGGGCGACAGAATTCTGACTCATTTTTTTCATTTTTCTGCAGGACTTGGGCGACAGGAGCCCTACAAATACTTTTAATTTGTCTGCCAAACTTGGGCGACAGAAATTTGACACATTTTTTTCATTTTCCCGCCAGACTTGGGCGACAGGAGCCCTACAAACACTTTTAATTTGTCTGCCATACTTGGGCGACAGAAATCTGACACATTTATTTCATTTTTAAGTCAAACTTGGGCTTCAGGAGCCCTACAAATACTTTTAATTTGTCTGCCAAACTTGGGCGACAGAAATCTGACACATTTTTGTCATTTTTCTGCCAAACTTGGGCGACAGGAGCCCTACAAATACTTTTAATTTGTCTGCCAAACTTGGGCGACAGAAATCTGACACATTTTTTTCATTTTTCTGCCAAACTTGGGCGACAGAAATCTGACATATTTTTTTCATTTTTCTGCAGGACTTGGGGGACAGGAGCCCTACAAATACTTTTAATTTGTCTGCCAAACTTGGGCGACAGAAATGTGACACATTTTTTTCATTTTTCTGCCAAACTTGGGCGACAGGAGCCCTACAAACACTTTTAATTTGTCTGCCAAACTTGGGCGACAAAAATCTGACACATTTTTTTCATTTTTCTGCAAAACTTGGGCGACAGGAGCCCTACAAATACTTTTAATTTGTCTGCCAAACTTGGGCGACAGGAGCCCTACAAATACTTTCAAGTTGTCTGCCAAACTTGGGTGACAGAAATATGACACATTTTTTTCATTTTTCTGCCAAACTACGGCGACAGGAGCCCTACAAACACTTTTAATTTGTCTGCTAAACTTGGGCGACAGAAATCTGACAATTTTTTTTCATTTTTCTGCAAAACTTGGGCGACAGGAGCCCTACAAACACTCTTAATTTGTCTGCCAAACTTGGGCGACAGAAATCTGACACATTTTTTTCATTTTTCTGCCAAACTTGGGTGACAGGAGCCCTACAAATACTTTCAAGTTGTCTGCCAAACTTGTGCGACAGAAATATGACACATTTTTTTCATTTTTCTGCCAAACTACGGCGACAGGAGCCCTACAAACACTTTTAATTTGTCTGCCAAACTAGGGCGACAGAAATCTGACTAATTTTTTTCATTTTTCTGCAGGACTTTGGCGACAGGAGCCCTACAAATACTTTTAATTTGTCTGCCAAACTTGAGCGACAGAAATCTGACACATATTTGTCATTTTTCAGCAGAAACTTGGGCGACAGGAGCCCTACAAATACTTTTAATTTGTCTGCCAAACTTGGGCGACAGAAATCTGACACATTTTTGTCATTTTTCTGCCAAACTTGGGCGACAGGAGCCCTACAAATACTTTTAATTTGTCTGCCAAGCTTGGGCGACAGAAATCTGACACTATTTTTTCCATTTTTCTGCCAAACTTGGGCGACAGGAGCCCTACAAACACTTTTAATTTGTCTGCCAAACTTGGGCGACAAAAATCTGACACATTTTTTTCATTTTTCTGCAAAACTTGGGCGACAGGAGCCCTACAAATACTTTTAATTTGTCTGCCAAACTTGGGCGACAGAAATCTGACACATATTTGTCATTTTTCTGCCAAACTTGGGCGACAGGAGCCCTACAAATACTTTCATGTTGTCTGCCAAACTTGGGCGACAGAAATATGACACATATTTGTCATTTTTCTGCCAAACTTGGGCGGAAGGAGCCCTACAAATACTTTCAAGTTGTCAGCCAAACTTGGGCGACAGAAATATGACACATTTTTTTCATTTTTCTGCCAAACTTTGGCGACAGGAGCCCTACAAACACTTTTCATTTTTTGCCAAACTTGGGCGACCGAAATCCGACACATTTTTTTCATTTTTCTGCCAGACTTTGGCGACAGGAGCCCTACAAATACTTTTAATTTGTCTGCCAAACTTGGGCGACAGAAATCTGACACTTATTTTTTCATTTTTCTGCCAAACATGGGCGACAGGAGCCCTACAAATACTTTCAAGTTGTCTGCCAAACTTGGGCGACAGAAATATGACTCATTTTTTTCATTTTTCTGCAAAACTTGGGCGACAGGAGCCCTACAAACACTTTTAATTTGTCTGCCAAACTTGGGCGACAGAAATCTGACTCATTTTTTTCATTTTTCTGCAAAACTTGGGCGACAGGAGCCCTACAAATACTTTTAATTTGTCTGCCAAGCTTGGGCGACAGAAATCTGACACTATTTTTTCCATTTTTCTGCCAAACTTGGGCGACAGGAGCCCTACAAACACTTTTAATTTGTCTGCCAAACTTGGGCGACAAAAATCTGACACATTTTTTTCATTTTTCTGCAAAACTTGGGCGACAGGAGCCCTACAAATACTTTTAATTTGTCTGCCAAACTTGGGCGACAGAAATCTGACACATATTTGTCATTTTTCTGCAAAACTTGGGCGACAGGAGCCCTACAAATACTTTTAATTTGTCTGCCAAACTTGGGCGACAGAAATCTGACACATATTTGTCATTTTTCTGCCAAACTTGGGCGACAGGAGCCCTACAAATACTTTCATGTTGTCTGCCAAACTTGGGCGACAAAAATCTGACACATTTTTTTCATTTTTCTGCAAAACTTGGGCGACAGGAGCCCTACAAATACTTTTAATTTGTCTGCCAAACTTGGGCGACAGGAGCCCTACAAATACTTTCAAGTTGTCTGCCAAACTTGGGTGACAGAAATATGACACATTTTTTTCATTTTTCTGCCAAACTACGGCGACAGGAGCCCTACAAACACTTTTAATTTGTCTGCTAAACTTGGGCGACAGAAATCTGACAATTTTTTTTCATTTTTCTGCAAAACTTGGGCGACAGGAGCCCTACAAACACTCTTAATTTGTCTGCCAAACTTGAGCGACAGAAATCTGACACATTTTTTTCATTTTTCTGCCAAACTTGGGTGACAGGAGCCCTACAAATACTTTCAAGTTGTCTGCCAAACTTGTGCGACAGAAATATGACACATTTTTTTCATTTTTCTGCCAAACTACGGCGACAGGAGCCCTACAAACACTTTTAATTTGTCTGCCAAACTAGGGCGACAGAAATCTGACTAATTTTTTTCATTTTTCTGCAGGACTTTGGCGACAGGAGCCCTACAAATACTTTTAATTTGTCTGCCAAACTTGAGCGACAGAAATCTGACACATATTTGTCATTTTTCAGCAGAAACTTGGGCGACAGGAGCCCTACAAATACTTTTAATTTGTCTGCCAAACTTGGGCGACAGAAATCTGACACATTTTTGTCATTTTTCTGCCAAACTTGGGCGACAGGAGCCCTACAAATACTTTTAATTTGTCTGCCAAGCTTGGGCGACAGAAATCTGACACTATTTTTTCCATTTTTCTGCCAAACTTGGGCGACAGGAGCCCTACAAACACTTTTAATTTGTCTGCCAAACTTGGGCGACAAAAATCTGACACATTTTTTTCATTTTTCTGCAAAACTTGGGCGACAGGAGCCCTACAAATACTTTTAATTTGTCTGCCAAACTTGGGCGACAGAAATCTGACACATATTTGTCATTTTTCTGCCAAACTTGGGCGACAGGAGCCCTACAAATACTTTCATGTTGTCTGCCAAACTTGGGCGACAGAAATATGACACATATTTGTCATTTTTCTGCCAAACTTGGGCGGAAGGAGCCCTACAAATACTTTCAAGTTGTCAGCCAAACTTGGGCGACAGAAATATGACACATTTTTTTCATTTTTCTGCCAAACTTTGGCGACAGGAGCCCTACAAACACTTTTAATTTGTCTGCCAAACTTGGGCGACAGAAATCTGACTCATTTTTTTCATTTTTCTGCAAAACTTGGGCGACAGGAGCCCTACAAATACTTTTAATTTGTCTGCCAAACTTGGGCGACAGAAATCTGACACATATTTGTCATTTTTCTGCCAAACTTTGGCGACAGGAGCCCTACAAATACTTTTAATTTGTCTGCCAAACTTGAGCGACAGAAATCTGACACATATTTGTCATTTTTCAGCAGAAACTTGGGCGACAGGAGCCCTACAAATACTTTTAATTTGTCTGCCAAACTTGGGCGACAGAAATCTGACACATTTTTGTCATTTTTCTGCCAAACTTGGGCGACAGGAGCCCTACAAATACTTTTAATTTGTCTGCCAAGCTTGGGCGACAGAAATCTGACACTATTTTTTCCATTTTTCTGCCAAACTTGGGCGACAGGAGCCCTACAAACACTTTTAATTTGTCTGCCAAACTTGGGCGACAAAAATCTGACACATTTTTTTCATTTTTCTGCAAAACTTGGGCGACAGGAGCCCTACAAATACTTTTAATTTGTCTGCCAAACTTGGGCGACAGAAATCTGACACATATTTGTCATTTTTCTGCCAAACTTGGGCGACAGGAGCCCTACAAATACTTTCAAGTTGTCTGCCAAACTTGGGTGACAGAAATATGACACATTTTTTTCATTTTTCTGCCAAACTACGGCGACAGGAGCCCTACAAACACTTTTAATTTGTCTGCTAAACTTGGGCGACAGAAATCTGACAATTTTTTTTCATTTTTCTGCAAAACTTGGGCGACAGGAGCCCTAAAAATACTTGTAATTTGTCTGCCAAACTTGGGCGACAGAAATCTGACACATTTTTTTCATTTTTCTGCCAAACTTGGGTGACAGGAGCCCTACAAATACTTTCAAGTTGTCTGCCAAACTTGTGCGACAGAAATCTGACACATTTTTGTCATTTTTCTGCCAAACTTGGGCGACAGGAGCCCTACAAATACTTTTAATTTGTCTGCCAAGCTTGGGCGACAGAAATCTGACACTATTTTTTCCATTTTTCTGCCAAACTTGGGCGACAGGAGCCCTACAAACACTTTTAATTTGTCTGCCAAACTTGGGCGACAAAAATCTGACACATTTTTTTCATTTTTCTGCAAAACTTGGGCGACAGGAGCCCTACAAATACTTTTAATTTGTCTGCCAAACTTGGGCGACAGAAATCTGACACATATTTGTCATTTTTCTGCCAAACTTGGGTGACAGGAGCCCTACAAATACTTTCAAGTTGTCTGCCAAACTTGTGCGACAGAAATATGACACATTTTTTTCATTTTTCTGCCAAACTACGGCGACAGGAGCCCTACAAATACTTTTAATTTGTCTGCCAAACTTGGGCGACAGAAATCTGACACTTATTTTTTCATTTTTCTGCCAAACATGGGCGACAGGAGCCCTACAAATACTTTCAAGTTGTCTGCCAAACTTGGGCGACAGAAATATGACTCATTTTTTTCATTTTTCTGCAAAACTTGGGCGACAGGAGCCCTACAAACACTTTTAATTTGTCTGCCAAACTTGGGCGACAGAAATCTGACACATTTTTTTCATTTTTCTGCAAAACTTGGGCGACAGGAGCCCTACAAACACTTTTAATTTGTCTGCCAAACTTGGGCGACAGAAATCTGACACATTTTTTTCATTTTTCTGCCAAACTTGAGCGACAGAAATCTGACATATTTTTTTCATTTTTCTGCAGGACTTGGGGGACAGGAGCCCTACAAATACTTTCAAGTTGTCTGCCAAACTTGGGCGACAAAAATCTGACACATTTGTTTCATTTTTCTGCAAAACTTGGGCGACAGGAGCCCTACAAATACTTTTAATTTGTCTGCAAACTTGGGCGACAGAAATCTGACACATATTTGTCATTTTTCTGCCAAACTTGGGCGACAGGAGCCCTACAAATACTTTCAAGTTGTCTGCCAAACTTGGGCGACAGAAATATGACACATTTTTTTTCATTTTACTGCAAAACTTGGGCGACAGGAGCCCTACAAATACTTTTAATTTGTCTGCCAAACATGGGCGACAGAAATCTGACACATTTTTGTCATTTTTCTGCCAAACTTGGGCGACAGGAGCCCTACAAATACTTTCATGTTGTCTGCCAAACTTGGGCGACAGAAATATGACACATATTTGTCATTTTTCTGCCAAACTTGGGGGACAGGAGCCCTACAAATACTTTCAAGTTGTCTGCCAAACTTGGGCGACAGAAATCAGACACAAATTTGTCATTTTTCAGCAGATACTTGGGCGACAGGAGCCCTACAAATACTTTTAATTTGTTTGCCAAACTTGGGCGACAGAAATCTGACACATATTTGTCATTTTTCTGCCAAACTTGGGCGACAGGAGCCCTACAAATACTTTCAAGTTGTCTGCCAAACTTGGGCGACAGAAATATGACACATTTTTTTTCATTTTACTGCCAAACTTGGGCGACAGGAGCCCTACAAACACTTTTAATTTGTCTGCCAAACTTGGGCGACAAAAATCTGACACTTTTTTTTCATTTTTCTGCAAAACTTGGGCGACAGGAGCCCTACAAACACTTTTAATTTGTCTGCCAAACTTGGGCGACAGAAATCTGACTCATTTTTTTCATTTTTCTGCAAAACTTGGGCGACAGGAGCCCTACAAATACTTTTAATTTGTCTGCCAAACTTGGGCGACAGAAATCTGACACATTTTTTTCATTTTTCTGCCAAACTTGGGCGACAGGAGCCCTACAAATACTTTTAATTTGTCTGCCAAACTTGGGCGACAGAAATATGACTAATTTTTTTCATTTTTCTGCAAAACTTGGGCGACAGGAGCCCTACAAATACTTTTAATTTGTCTGCCAAACTTGGGCGACAGAAATCTGACACATTTTTTTCATTTTTCTGCCAAACTTGGGCGACAGGAGCCCTACAAACACTTCTAATTTGTCTGCCAAACTTGGGCGACAGAATTCTGACTCATTTTTTTCATTTTTCTGCAGGACTTGGGCGACAAGAGCCCTACAAATACTTTAAATTTGTCTGCCAAACTTGGGCGACAGAAATCTGACACATTTTTTTCATTTTTCTGCCAAACTTGGGCGACAGGAGCCCTACAAACACTTTTAATTTGTCTGCCAAATTTGGGCGACAAAAATCTGACACTTTTTTTTCATTTTTCTGCAAAACTTGGGCGACAGGAGCCCTACAAACACTTTTAATTTGTCTGCCAAACTTGGGCGACAGAAATATGACACATTTTTTTCATTTTTCTGCCAAACTTGGGCGACAGGAGTCCTACAAACACTTTTAATTTGTCTCCCAAACTTGAACGACAAAAATCTGACACATTTTTTTCATTTTTCTGCAAAACTTGGGCGACAGGAGAACTACAAACACTTTTAATTTGTCTGCCAAACTTGGGCGACAGATATATGACTAATTTTTTTCATTTTTCTGCAGGACTTGGGCGACAGGAGCCCTACAAATACTTTTAATTTGTCTGCCAAACTTGGGCGACAGAAATCTGACACATTTTTTTCATTTTTCTGCAAAACTTGGGCGACAGGAGCCCTACAAACACTTCTAATTTGTCTGCCAAACTTGGGCGACAGAATTCTGACACATTTTTTTCATTTTTCTGCCAGAATTGGGCAACAGGAGCCCTACAAACACTTTTAATTTGTCTGCCAAACTTAGGCGACAAAAATCTGACACATTTTTTTCATTTTTCTGCAAAACTTGGGCGACAGGAGCCCTACAAATACTTTCAATTTGTCTGCCAAACTTGGGCGACAGAAATCTGACACATTGTTTTCATTTTTCTGCCAAACTTGGGCGACAGGAGCCCTACAAATACTTTTAATTTGTCTGCCAAACTTGGGCGACAGAAATCTGACACATTTTTTTCATTTTTCTGCAAAACTTGGGCGACAGGAGAACTACAAACACTTTTAATTTGTCTGCCAAACTTGGGCGACAGGAGTCCTACAAACAGTTTTAATTTGTCTGCCAAACTTGGGCGACAAAAATCTGACACATTTTTTTCATTTTTCTGCCAAACTTTGGCGACAGGAGCCCTACAAACACTTTTCATTTTTTGCCAAACTTGGGCGACCGAAATCCGACACATTTTTTTCATTTTTCTGCCAGACTTTGGCGACAGGAGCCCTACAAACACTTTTAATTTGTCTGCCAAACTTGGGCGACAGAAATCTGACTAATTTTTTTTCATTTTTCTGCCAAACTTGGGCGACAGGAGCCCTACAAATACTTTTAATTTGTCTGCCAAACTTGGGCGACAGAAATCTGACACTTATTTTTTCATTTTTCTGCCAAACATGGGCGACAGGAGCCCTACAAATACTTTTAATTTGTCTGCCAAACTTGGGCGACAGAAATCTGACACATTTTTGTCATTTTTCTGCCAAACTTGGGCGACAGGAGCCCTACAAATACTTTTAATTTGTCTGCCAAACATGGGCGACAGAAATCTGACTCATTTTTTTCATTTTTCTGCCAAACTTGGGCGACAGGAGCCCTACAAATACTTTTAATTTGTCTGCCAAACTTGGGCGACAGAAATCTGACACATTTTTTTCATTTTTCTGCCAAACTTGAGCGACAGAAATCTGACATATTTTTTTCATTTTTCTGCAGGACTTGGGGGACAGGAGCCCTACAAATACTTTCAAGTTGTCTGCCAAACTTGGGCGACAAAAATCTGACACATTTTTTTCATTTTTCTGCAAAACTTGGGCGACAGGAGCCCTACAAATACTTTTAATTTGTCTGCCAAACTTGGGCGACAGAAATCTGACACATATTTGTCATTTTTCTGCCAAACTTGGGCGACAGGAGCCCTACAAATACTTTCAAGTTGTCTGCCAAACTTGGGCGACGGAAATATGACACATTTTTTTTCATTTTACTGCAAAACTTGGGCGACAGGAGCCCTACAAATACTTTTAATTTGTCTGCCAAACATGGGCGACAGAAATCTGACACATTTTTGTCATTTTTCTGCCAAACTTGGGCGACAGGAGCCCTACAAATACTTTCATGTTGTCTTCCAAACTTGGGCGACAGAAATATGACACATATTTGTCATTTTTCTGCCAAACTTGGGGGACAGGAGCCCTACAAATACTTTCAAGTTGTCTGCCAAACTTGGGCGACAGAAATCTGACACAAATTTGTCATTTTTCAGCAGATACTTGGGCGACAGGAGCCCTACAAATACTTTTAATTTGTTTGCCAAACTTGGGCGACAGAAATCTGACACATATTTGTCATTTTTCTGCCAAACTTGGGCGACAGGAGCCCTACAAACACTTTTAATTTGTCTGCCAAACTTGGGCGACAAAAATCTGACACTTTTTTTTCATTTTTCTGCAAAACTTGGGCGACAGGAGCCCTACAAACACTTTTAATTTGTCTGCCAAACTTGGGCGACAGAAATCTGACTCATTTTTTTCATTTTTCTGCAAAACTTGGGCGACAGGAGCCCTACAAATACTTTTAATTTGTCTGCCAAACTTGGGCGACAGAAATCTGACACATTTTTTTCATTTTTCTGCCAAACTTGGGCGACAGGAGCCCTACAAATACTTTTAATTTGTCTGCCAAACTTGGGCGACAGAAATATGACTAATTTTTTTCATTTTTCTGCAGGACTTGGGCGACAGGAGCCCTACAAATACTTTTAATTTGTCTGCCAAACTTAGGCGACAGAAATCTGACACATTTTTTTCATTTTTCTGCCAAACTTGGGCGACAGGAGCCCTACAAACACTTTTAATTTGTCTGCCAAACTTGGGCGACAAAAATCTGACACTTTTTTTTCATTTTTCTGCAAAACTTGGGCGACAGGAGCCCTACAAACACTTCTAATTTGTCTGCCAAACTTGGGCGACAGAATTCTGACTCATTTTTTTCATTTTTCTGCAGGACTTGGGCGACAAGAGCCCTACAAATACTTTTAATTTGTCTGCCAAACTTGGGCAACAGAAATCTGACACATTTTTTTCATTTTTCTGCCAAACTTGAGCGACAGGAGCCCTACAAACACTTTTAATTTGTCTGCCAAATTTGGGCGACAAAAATCTGACACTTTTTTTTCATTTTTCTGCAAAACTTGGGCGACAGGAGCCCTACAAACACTTTTAATTTGTCTGCCAAACTTGGGCGACAGAAATCTGACACATTTTTTTCATTTTTCTGCCAAACTTGGCCGACAGGAGTCCTACAAACACTTTTAATTTGTCTGCCAAACTTGAACGACAAAAATCTGACACATTTTTTTCATTTTTCTGCAAAACTTGGGCGACAGGAGAACTACAAACACTTTTAATTTGTCTGCCAAACTTGGGCGACAGAAATATGACTAATTTTTTTCATTTTTCTGCAGGACTTGGGCGACAGGAGCCCTACAAACACTTTTAATTTGTCTGCCAAACTTGGGCGACAGAAATCTGACACATTTTTTTCATTTTTCTGCCAAACTTGAGCGACAGAAATCTGACATATTTTTTTCATTTTTCTGCAGGACTTGGGGGACAGGAGCCCTACAAATACTTTCAAGTTGTCTGCCAAACTTGGGCGACAAAAATCTGACACATTTTTTTCATTTTTCTGCAAAACTTGGGCGACAGGAGCCCTACAAATACTTTTAATTTGTCTGCCAAACTTGGGCGACAGAAATCTGACACATATTTGTCATTTTTCTGCCAAACTTGGGCGACAGGAGCCCTACAAATACTTTCAAGTTGTCTGCCAAACTTGGGCGACGGAAATATGACACATTTTTTTTCATTTTACTGCAAAACTTGGGCGACAGGAGCCCTACAAAAACTTTTAATTTGTCTGCCAAACATGGGCGACAGAAATCTGACACATTTTTGTCATTTTTCTGCCAAACTTGGGCGACAGGAGCCCTACAAATACTTTCATGTTGTCTTCCAAACTTGGGCGACAGAAATATGACACATATTTGTCATTTTTCTGCCAAACTTGGGGGACAGGAGCCCTACAAATACTTTCAAGTTGTCTGCCAAACTTGGGCGACAGAAATCTGACACAAATTTGTCATTTTTCAGCAGATACTTGGGCGACAGGAGCCCTACAAATACTTTTAATTTGTTTGCCAAACTTGGGCGACAGAAATCTGACACATATTTGTCATTTTTCTGCCAAACTTGGGCGACAGGAGCCCTACAAATACTTTCAAGTTGTCTGCCAAACTTGGGCGACAGAAATATGACACATTTTTTTTCATTTTACTGCCAAACTTGGGCGACAGGAGCCCTACAAACACTTTTAATTTGTCTGCCAAACTTGGGCGACAAAAATCTGACACTTTTTTTTCATTTTTCTGCAAAACTTGGGCGACAGGAGCCCTGCAAACACTTTTAATTTGTCTGCCAAACTTGGGCGACAGAAATCTGACTCATTTTTTTCATTTTTCTGCAAAACTTGGGCGACAGGAGCCCTACAAATACTTTTAATTTGTCTGCCAAACTTGGGCGACAGAAATCTGACACATTTTTTTCATTTTTCTGCCAAACTTGGGCGACAGGAGCCCTACAAATACTTTTAATTTGTCTGCCAAACTTGGGCGACAGAAATATGACTAATTTTTTTCATTTTTCTGCAGGACTTGGGCGACAGGAGCCCTACAAATACTTTTAATTTGTCTGCCAAACTTAGGCGACAGAAATCTGACACATTTTTTTCATTTTTCTGCCAAACTTGGGCGACAGGAGCCCTACAAACACTTTTAATTTGTCTGCCAAACTTGGGCGACAAAAATCTGACACTTTTTTTTCATTTTTCTGCAAAACTTGGGCGACAGGAGCCCTACAAACACTTCTAATTTGTCTGCCAAACTTGGGCGACAGAATTCTGACTCATTTTTTTCATTTTTCTGCAGGACTTGGGCGACAGGAGCCCTACAAACACTTTTAATTTGTCTGCCAAACTTGGGCGACAGAAATCTGACACATTTTTTTCATTTTTCTGCCAAACTTGAGCGACAGAAATCTGACATATTTTTTTCATTTTTCTGCAGGACTTGGGGGACAGGAGCCCTACAAATACTTTCAAGTTGTCTGCCAAACTTGGGCGACAAAAATCTGACACATTTTTTTCATTTTTCTGCAAAACTTGGGCGACAGGAGCCCTACAAATACTTTTAATTTGTCTGCCAAACTTGGGCGACAGAAATCTGACACATATTTGTCATTTTTCTGCCAAACTTGGGCGACAGGAGCCCTACAAATACTTTCATGTTGTCTTCCAAACTTGGGCGACAGAAATATGACACATATTTGTCATTTTTCTGCCAAACTTGGGGGACAGGAGCCCTACAAATACTTTCAAGTTGTCTGCCAAACTTGGGCGACAGAAATCTGACACAAATTTGTCATTTTTCAGCAGATACTTGGGCGACAGGAGCCCTACAAATACTTTTAATTTGTTTGCCAAACTTGGGCGACAGAAATCTGACACATATTTGTCATTTTTCTGCAAGAATTGGGCAACAGGAGCCCTACAAACACTTTTAATTTGTCTGCCAAACTTAGGCGACAAAAATCTGACACATTTTTTTCATTTTTCTGCAAAACTTGGGCGACAGGAGCCCTACAAATACTTTTAATTTGTCTGCCAAACTTGGGCGACAGAAATCTGACACATTGTTTTCATTTTTCTGCAAAACTTGGGCGACAGGAGAACTACAAACACTTTTAATTTGTCTGCCAAACTTGGGCGACAGAAATATGACTAATTTTTTTCATTTTTCTGCAAAACTTGGGCGACAGGAGCCCTACAAACACTTTTAATTTGTCTGCCAAACTTGGGCGACAGAAATCTGACACATTTTTTTCATTTTTCTGCCAAACTTGGGCGACAGGAGTCCTACAAACACTTTTAATTTGTCTCCCAAACTTGAACGACAAAAATCTGACACATTTTTTTCATTTTTCTGCAAAACTTGGGCGACAGGAGAACTACAAACACTTTTAATTTGTCTGCCAAACTTGGGCGACAGAAATATGACTAATTTTTTTCATTTTTCTGCAGGACTTGGGCGACAGGAGCCCTACAAATACTTTTAATTTGTCTGCCAAACTTGGGAGACAGAAATCTGACACATTTTTTTCATTTTTCTGCAAAACTTGGGCGACAGGAGCCCTACAAACACTTCTAATTTGTCTGCCAAACTTGGGCGACAGAATTCTGACACATTTTTTTCATTTTTCTGCCAGAATTGGGCAACAGGAGCCCTACAAACACTTTTAATTTGTCTGCCAAACTTAGGCGACAAAAATCTGACACATTTTTTTCATTTTTCTGCAAAACTTGGGCGACAGGAGCCCTACAAATACTTTTAATTTGTCTGCCAAACTTGGGCGACAGAAATCTGACACATTGTTTACATTTTTCTGCCAAACTTGGGCGACAGGAGCCCTACAAATACTTTTAATTTGTCTGCCAAACTTGGGCGACAGAAATCTGACACATTTTTTTCATTTTTCTGCAAAACTTGGGCGACAGGAGAACTACAAACACTTTTAATTTGTCTGCCAAACTTGGGCGACGGAAATATGACACATTTTTTTTCATTTTACTGCAAAACTTGGGCGACAGGAGCCCTACAAATACTTTTAATTTGTCTGCCAAACATGGGCGACAGAAATCTGACACATTTTTGTCATTTTTCTGCCAAACTTGGGCGACAGGAGCCCTACAAATACTTTCATGTTGTCTTCCAAACTTGGGCGACAGAAATATGACACATATTTGTCATTTTTCTGCCAAACTTGGGGGACAGGAGCCCTACAAATACTTTCAAGTTGTCTGCCAAACTTGGGCGACAGAAATCTGACACAAATTTGTCATTTTTCAGCAGATACTTGGGCGACAGGAGCCCTACAAATACTTTTAATTTGTTTGCCAAATTTGGGCGACAGAAATCTGACACATATTTGTCATTTTTCTGCCAAACTTGGGCGACAGGAGCCCTACAAATACTTTCAAGTTGTCTGCCAAACTTGCGCGACAGAAATATGACACATTTTTTTTCATTTTACTGCCAAACTTGGGCGACAGGAGCCCTACAAACACTTTTAATTTGTCTGCCAAACTTAGGCGACAAAAATCTGACACATTTTTTTCATTTTTCTGCAAAACTTGGGCGACAGGAGCCCTACAAATACTTTTAATTTGTCTGCCAAACTTGGGCGACAGACATCTGACACATTGTTTTCATTTTTCTGCAAAACTTGGGCGACAGGAGAACTACAAACACTTTTAATTTGTCTGCCAAACTTGGGCGACAGAAATATGACTAATTTTTTTCATTTTTCTGCAGGACTTGGGCTACAGGAGCCCTACAAATACTTTTAATTTGTTTGCCAAACTTGGGCGACAGAAATCTGACACATATTTGTCATTTTTCTGCCAAACTTGGGCGACAGGAGCCCTACAAATACTTTCAAGTTGTCTGCCAAACTTGCGCGACAGAAATATGACACATTTTTTTTCATTTTACTGCAAAACTTGGGCGACAGGAGAACTACAAACACTTTTAATTTGTCTGCCAAACTTGGGCGACAGAAATATGACTAATTTTTTTCATTTTTCTGCAGGACTTGGGCTACAGGAGCCCTACAAATACTTTTAATTTGTTTGCCAAACTTGGGCGACAGAAATCTGACACATATTTGTCATTTTTCTGCCAAACTTGGGCGACAGGAGCCCTACAAATACTTTCAAGTTGTCTGCCAAACTTGCGCGACAGAAATATGACACATTTTTTTTCATTTTACTGCCAAACTTGGGCGACAGGAGCCCTACAAACACTTTTAATTTGTCTGCCAAACTTGGGCGACAAAAATCTGACACTTTTTTTTCATTTTTCTGCAAAACTTGGGCGACAGGAGCCCTACAAACACTTTTAATTTGTCTGCCAAACTTAGGCGACAAAAATCTGACACATTTTTTTCATTTTTCTGCAAAACTTGGGCGACAGGAGCCCTACAAATACTTTTAATTTGTCTGCCAAACTTGGGCGACAGAAATCTGACACATTGTTTACATTTTTCTGCCAAACTTGGGCGACAGGAGCCCTACAAATACTTTTAATTTGTCTGCCAAACTTGGGCGACAGAAATCTGACACATTTTTTTCATTTTTCTGCAAAACTTGGGCGACAGGAGAACTACAAACACTTTTAATTTGTCTGCCAAACTTGGGCGACGGAAATATGACACATTTTTTTTCATTTTACTGCAAAACTTGGGCGACAGGAGCCCTACAAATACTTTTAATTTGTCTGCCAAACATGGGCGACAGAAATCTGACACATTTTTGTCATTTTTCTGCCAAACTTGGGCGACAGGAGCCCTACAAATACTTTCATGTTGTCTTCCAAACTTGGGCGACAGAAATATGACACATATTTGTCATTTTTCTGCCAAACTTGGGGGACAGGAGCCCTACAAATACTTTCAAGTTGTCTGCCAAACTTGGGCGACAGAAATCTGACACAAATTTGTCATTTTTCAGCAGATACTTGGGCGACAGGAGCCCTACAAATACTTTTAATTTGTTTGCCAAACTTGGGCGACAGAAATCTGACACATATTTGTCATTTTTCTGCCAAACTTGGGCGACAGGAGCCCTACAAATACTTTCAAGTTGTCTGCCAAACTTGCGCGACAGAAATATGACACATTTTTTTTCATTTTACTGCCAAACTTGGGCGACAGGAGCCCTACAAACACTTTTAATTTGTCTGCCAAACTTGGGCGACAAAAATCTGACACTTTTTTTTCATTTTTCTGCAAAACTTGGGCGACAGGAGCCCTACAAACACTTCTAATTTGTCTGCCAAACTTGGGAGACAGAATTCTGACACATTTTTTTCATTTTTCTGCCAGAATTGGGCAACAGGAGCCCTACAAACACTTTTAATTTGTCTGCCAAACTTAGGCGACAAAAATCTGACACATTTTTTTCATTTTTCTGCAAAACTTGGGCGACAGGAGCCCTACAAATACTTTTAATTTGTCTGCCAAACTTGGGCGACAGACATCTGACACATTGTTTTCATTTTTCTGCAAAACTTGGGCGACAGGAGAACTACAAACACTTTTAATTTGTCTGCCAAACTTGGGCGACAGAAATATGACTAATTTTTTTCATTTTTCTGCAAAACTTGGGCGACAGGAGCCCTACAAACACTTTTAATTTGTCTGCCAAACTTGGGCGACAGAAATCTGACACATTTTTTTCATTTTTCTGCCAAACTTGGGCGACAGGAGTCCTACAAGCACTTTTAATTTGTCTGCCAAACTTGAACGACAAAAATCTGACACATTTTTTTCATTTTTCTGCAAAACTTGGGCGACAGGAGAACTACAAACACTTTTAATTTGTCTGCCAAACTTGGGCGACAGAAATATGACTAATTTTTTTCATTTTTCTGCAGGACTTGGGCGACAGGAGCCCTACAAATACTTTTAATTTGTCTGCCAAACTTGAGAGACAGAAATCTGACACATTTTTTTCATTTTTCTGCAAAACTTGGGCGACAGGAGCCCTACAAACACTTCTAATTTGTCTGCCAAACTTGGGCGACAGAATTCTGACACATTTTTTTCATTTTTCTGCCAGAATTGGGCAACAGGAGCCCTACAAACACTTTTAATTTGTCTGCCAAACTTAGGCGACAAAAATCTGACACATTTTTTTCATTTTTCTGCAAAACTTGGGCGACAGGAGCCCTACAAATACTTTTAATTTGTCTGCCAAACTTGGGCGACAGAAATCTGACACATTGTTTACATTTTTCTGCCAAACTTGGGCGACAGGAGCCCTACAAATACTTTTAATTTGTCTGCCAAACTTGGGCGACAGAAATCTGACACATTTTTTTCATTTTTCTGCAAAACTTGGGCGACAGGAGAACTACAAACACTTTTAATTTGTCTGCCAAACTTGGGCGACAGAAATATGACTAATTTTTTTCATTTTTCTGCAGGACTTGGGCTACAGGAGCCCTACAAATACTTTTAATTTGTCTGCCAAACTTGGGCGACAGAAATCTGACACATTTTTTTCATTTTTCTGCAAAACTTGGGCGACAGGAGCCCTACAAACACTTCTAATTTGTCTGCCAAACTTGGGCGACAGAATTCTGACACATTTTTTTCATTTTTCCGCCAGAATTGGGCAACAGGAGCCCTACAAACACTTTTAATTTGTCTGCCAAACTAAGGCGACAAAAATCTGACACATTTTTTTCATTTTTCTGCAGAACTTGGGCGACAGGAGCCCTACAAATACTTTTAATTTGTCTGCCAAACTTGGGCGACAGAAATCTGACACATTGTTTTTATTTTTCTGCCAAACTTGGGCGACAGGAGCCCTACAAACACTTTTAATTTGTCTGCCAAACTTGGGCGACAGAAATCTGACTCATTTTTTTCATTTTCCTGCAGGACTTGGGCGACAGGAGCCCTACAAATAATTTTAATTTGTCTGCCAAACTTGGGCGACAGAAATTTGACACATTTTTTTCATTTTGCTGCCAGAATTGGGCAACAGGAGCCCTACAAACACTTTTAATTTGTCTGCCAAACTTAGGCGACAAAAATCAGACACTTTTTTTTCATTTTTCTGCAAAACTTGGGCGACAGGAGCCGTACAAACACTTCTAATTTGTCTGCCAAACTTGGGCGACAGAATTCTGACTCATTTTTTTCATTTTTCTGCGGGACTTGGGCGACAAGAGCCCTACAAATACTTTTAATTTGTCTGCCAAACTTGTGCGACAGAAATCTGACACATTTTTTTCATTTTTCTGCAAAACTTGGGCGACAGGAGCCCTACAAACACTTTTAATTTGTCTGCCAAATTTGGGCGACAAAAATCTGACACTTTTTTTTCATTTTTCTGCAAAACTTGGGCGACAGGAGCCCTACAAACACTTTTAATTTGTCTGCCAAACTTGGGCGACAGAAATCTGACACATTTTTTTCATTTTTCTGCCAAACTTGGGCGACAGGAGTCCTACAAACAGTTTTAATTTGTCTGCCAAACTTGGGCGACAAAAATCTGACACATTTTTTTCATTTTTCTGCAAAACTTGGGCGACAGGAGCCCTACAAATACTTTTAATTTGTCTGCCAAACTTGGGCGACAGAAATCTGACACATTGTTTTCATTTTTCTGCCAAACTTGGGCGACAGGAGCCCTACAAATACTTTTAATTTGTCTGCCAAACTTGGGCGACAGAAATCTGACACATTTTTTTCATTTTTCTGCAAAACTTGGGCGACAGGAGAACTACAAACACTTTTAATTTGTCTGCCAAACTTGGGCGACAGAAATATGACTAATTTTTTTCATTTTTCTGCAGGACTTGGGCGACAGGAGCCCTACAAACACTTTTAATTTGTCTGCCAAACTTGGGCGACAGAAATCTGACTCTTTTTTTTCATTTTTCTGCTAAATTTGGGCGACAGGAGCCCTACAAACACTTTTAATTTGTCTGCCAAACTTGGGCGACAAAAATCTGACACTTTTTTTTCATTTTTCTGCAAAACTTGGGCGACAGGAGCCCTACAAACACTTCTAATTTGTCTGCCAAACTTAGGCGACAGAATTCTGACTCATTTTTTTCATTTTTCTGCAGGACTTGGGCGACAAGAGCCCTACAAATACTTTTAATTTGTCTGACAAACTTGGGCGACAGAAATCTGACACATTTTTTTCATTTTTCTGCAAAACTTGGGCGACAGGAGCCCTACGAACACTTTTAATTTGTCTGCCAAACTTGGGCGACAGAAATCTGACACATTTTTTTCATTTTTCTGCAAAACTTGGGCCACAGGAGCCCTACAAATACTTTTAATTTGTCTGCCAAACTTGGGCGACAGAAATCTGACACATTGTTTTCATTTTTCTGCCAAACTTGGGCGAAAGGAGCCCTACAAATACTTTTAATTTGTCTGCCAAACTTGGGCGACAGAAATCTGAAACATTTTTTTCATTTTTCTGCAAAACTTGGGCGACAGGAGAACTACAAACACTTTTAATTTGTCTGCCAAACTTGGGCGACAGAAATATGACTAATTTTTTTTCATTTTTCTGCAGGACTTGGGCGACAGGAGCCCTACAAATACTTTTAATTTGTCTGTCAAACTTGGGCGACAGAAATCTGACACATTTTTTTCATTTTTCTGCAAAACTTGGGCGACAAGAGCCCTACAAACACTTCTAATTTGTCTGCCAAATTTGGGCGACAGAATTCTGACACATTTTTTTCATTTTTCTGCCAGAATTGGGCAACAGGAGCCCTACAAACACTTTTAATTTGTCTGCCAAACTTAGGCGACAAAAATCTGACACATTTTTTTCATTTTTCTGCAAAACTTGGGCGACAGGAGCCCTACAAATACTTTTAATTTGTCTGCCAAACTTGGGCGACAGAAATCTGACACATTGTTTTCATTTTTCTGCCAAACTTGGGCGACAGGAGCCCTACAAATACTTTTAATTTGTCTGCCAAACTTGGGCGACAGAAATCTGACACATTTTTTTCATTTTTCTGCAAAACTTGGGCGACAGGAGAACTACAAACACTTTTAATTTGTCTGCCAAACTTGGGCGACAGAAATATGACTAATTTTTTTCATTTTTCTGCAGGACTTAGGCGACAGGAGCCCTACAAATACTTTTAATTTGTCTGCCAAACTTAGGCGACAAAAATCAGACACATTTTTTTCATTTTTCTGCAAAACTTGGGCGACATTAGCCCTACAAATACTTTTAATTTGTCTGCCAAACTTGGGCGACAGAAATCTGACACATTTTTTTCATTTTTCTGCCAAACTTGGGCGACAGGAGCCCTACAAACACTTTTAATTTGTCTGCCAAACTTGGGCGACAAAAATCTGACACTTTTTTTTCATTTTTCTGCAAAACTTGGGCGACAGGAGCCCTACAAACACTTCTAATTTGTCTGCCAAACTTGGGCGACAGAATTCTGACTCATTTTTTTCATTTTTCTGCAGGACTTGGGCGACAAGAGCCCTACAAATACTTTTAATTTGTCTGCCAAACTTGGGCGACAGAAATCTGACACATTTTTTTCATTTTTCTGCCAAACTTGGGCGACAGGAGTCCTACAAACACTTTTAATTTGTCTGCCAAACTTGGGCGACAAAAATCTGACACTTTTTTTTCATTTTTCTGCAAAACTTGGGCGACAGGAGCCCTACAAACACTTCTAATTTGTCTGCCAAACTTGGGCGACAGAATTCTGACTCATTTTTTTCATTTTTCTGCAGGACTTGGGCGACAAGAGCCCTACAAATACTTTTAATTTGTCTGCCAAACTTGGGCGACAGAAATCTGACACATTTTTTTCATTTTTCTGCCAAACTTGGGCGACAGGAGCCCTACAAATACTTTTAATTTGTCTGCCAAACTTGGGCGACATAAATCTGACACATTTTTGTAATTTTTCTGCCAAACTTGGAAACAGGAGCCCTACAAATACTTGCAATTTGTCTGCCAAACTTGCTCGACATAAATCTGACACATTTTTTTCATGTTACTGCCAAACTTGGGCGACAGGCTACAAATACTTTTAATTTGTCTGCCAAACTTGGGCGACAGAAATCTGACACATTGTTTTCATTTTTCTGCCAAACTTGGGCGACAGGAGCCCTACAAATACTTTTAATTTGTCTGCCAAACTTGGGCGACAGAAATCTGAAACATTTTTTTCATTTTTCTGCAAAACTTGGGCGACAGGAGAACTACAAACACTTTTAATTTGTCTGCCAAACTTGGGCGACAGAAATATGACTAATTTTTTTCATTTTTCTGCAGGACTTGGGCGACCGGAGCCCTACAAATACTTTTAATTTGTCTGTCAAACTTGGGCGACAGAAATCTGACACATTTTTTTCATTTTTCTGCAAAACTTGGGCGACAAGAGCCCTACAAACACTTCTAATTTGTCTGCCAAATTTGGGCGACAGAATTCTGACACATTTTTTTCATTTTTCTGCCAGAATTGGGCAACAGGAGCCCTACAAACACTTTTAATTTGTCTGCCAAACTTAGGCGACAAAAATCTGACACATTTTTTTCATTTTTCTGCAAAACTTGGGCGACAGGAGCCCTACAAATACTTTTAATTTGTCTGCCAAACTTGGGCGACAGAAATCTGACACATTGTTTTCATTTTTCTGCCAAACTTGGGCGACAGGAGCCCTACAAATACTTTTAATTTGTCTGCCAAACTTGGGCGACAGAAATCTGACACATTTTTTTCATTTTTCTGCAAAACTTGGGCGACAGGAGAACTACAAACACTTTTAATTTGTCTGCCAAACTTGGGCGACAGAAATATGACTAATTTTTTTCATTTTTCTGCAGGACTTAGGCGACAGGAGCCCTACAAATACTTTTAATTTGTCTGCCAAACTTAGGCGACAAAAATCAGACACATTTTTTTCATTTTTCTGCAAAACTTGGGCGACATTAGCCCTACAAATACTTTTAATTTGTCTGCCAAACTTGGGCGACAGAAATCTGACACATTTTTTTCATTTTTCTGCCAAACTTGGGCGACAGGAGCCCTACAAACACTTTTAATTTGTCTGCCAAACTTGGGCGACAAAAATCTGACACTTTTTTTTCATTTTTCTGCAAAACTTGGGCGACAGGAGCCCTACAAACACTTCTAATTTGTCTGCCAAACTTGGGCGACAGAATTCTGACTCATTTTTTTCATTTTTCTGCAGGACTTGGGCGACAAGAGCCCTACAAATACTTTTAATTTGTCTGCCAAACTTGGGCGACAGAAATCTGACACATTTTTTTCATTTTTCTGCCAAACTTGGGCGACAGGAGTCCTACAAACACTTTTAATTTGTCTGCCAAACTTGGGCGACAAAAATCTGACACTTTTTTTTCATTTTTCTGCAAAACTTGGGCGACAGGAGCCCTACAAACACTTCTAATTTGTCTGCCAAACTTGGGCGACAGAAATCTGACACATTTTTTTCATTTTTTTGCCAAACTTGGGCGACAGGAGCCCTACAAATACTTGTAATTTGTCTGCCAAACTTGGGCTACAGAAATCTGACACATTTTTTTCATTTTTTTGCCAAACTTGGGCGACAGGAGCCCTACAAATACTTTTAATTTGTCTGCCAAACTTGGGCGACATAAATCTGACACATTTTTTTCATTTGTCTGCCAAACTTGGGCGACAGGAGCTCTACAAATACTTTTAATTTGTCTGCCAAACTTGCTCGACATAAATCTGACACATTTTTTTCATTTTCTGCCAAGCTTGGGCGACAGGAGCCCTACAAATACTTGCAATTTGTCTGACAAACTTGCTCGACAGAAATCTGACACTATTTATTCATTTTTCTGCCAAACTTGGGCGACAGGAGCTCTACAAATACTTTTAATTTGTCTGCCAAACTTGCTCGACATAAATCTGACACATTTTTTTCATTTTTCTGCCAAGCTTGGGCGACAGGAGCCCTACAAATACTTGTAATTTGTCTGCCAAACTTGGGCGACAGAAATCTGACACATTTTTTTCATTTTTCTGCCAAACTTGGGCGACAGGAGCCCTACAAACACTTTTAATTTGTCTGCCAAACTTGAGCGAAAGAAATCTGACACATTTTTTTTTATTTTTCTGCCAAGCTTGGGCGACAGGAGCCCTACAAATACTTGTAATTTGTCTGCCAAACTTGGGCGACAGAAATCTGACACATTTTTTTCATTTTTTTGCTAAACTTGGGCGACAGCAGCCCTACAAATACTTGTAATTTGTCTGCCAAACTTGGGCGACAGAAATCTGACACATTTTTTTCATTTTTCTGCCAAACTTGGGCGACAGGAGCCCTACAAACACTTTTAATTTGTCTGCCAAACTTGGGCGACATAAATCTGACACATTTTTTTCATTTTTCTGCCAAACTTGGGCGACAGGAGCTCTACAAATACTTTTAATTTGTCTGCCAAACTTGCTCGACATAAATCTGACACATTTTTTTCATTTTTCTGCCAAGCTTGGGCGACAGGAGCCCTACAAATACTTTTAATTTGTCTGCCAAACTTGAGCGACACAAATCTGACACATTTTTTTCATTTTTCTGCCAAACTTGGGCGACAGGAGCCCTACAAATACTTTTAATTTGTCTGCCAAACTTGGGCGACATAAATCTGCCACATTTTTGTCATTTTTCTGCCAAACTTGGGCGACAGGAGCCCTACAAATACTTTTAAT
Organism: Villa cingulata; assembly: GCA_951394055.1. Taxonomy (NCBI): domain Eukaryota; kingdom Metazoa; phylum Arthropoda; class Insecta; order Diptera; family Bombyliidae; genus Villa; species Villa cingulata. The sequence goes on along the minus strand of OX596019.1, from coordinate 25,345,235 downwards.
TTGTCTGCCAAACTTGCTCGACATAAATCTGACACATTTTTTTCATTTTTCTGCCAAACTTGGGCGACAGGAGCCCTACAAATACTTTTAATTTGTCTCCCAAACTTGGGCGACATAAATCTGACACATTTTTTTCATTTTTCTGCCAAGCTTGGGCGACAGGAGCCCTACAAATACTTTTAATTTGTCTGCCAAACTTGGGCGACATAAATCTGACACATTTTTGTCATTTTTCTGCCAAACTTGGGCGACAGGAGCCCTACAAATACTTTTAATTTGTCTGCTAAACTTGGGCGACATAAATCTGACACATTTTTTTCATTTTTCTGCCAAATTTTGGCGTCAGGAGCCATACAAATACTTGTAATTTGTCTGCCAAACTTGGGCGACAGAAATCTGACACATTTTTTTCATTTTTCTGCCAAACTTGGGCGACAGGAGCCCTACAAACACTTTTAATTTGTCTGCCAAACTTGAGCGACACAAATCTGACACATTTTTTTCATTTTTCTGCCAAACTTGGGCGACAGGAGCCCTACAAATACTTTTAATTTGTCTGCCAAACTTGGGCGACATAAATCTGACACATTTTTGTCATTTTTCTGCCAAACTTGGGCGACAGGAGCCCTACAAATACTTTTAATTTGTCTGCCAAACTTGGGCGACATAAATCTGACAAATTTTTTTCATTTTTCTGCAGGACTTGGGCGACAGAAGCCCTACAAATAATTTTAATTCGTCTGCCAAACTTGGGCGACAGAAATTTGACACATTTTTTTCATTTTTCTGCCTAACTTGGGCGACAGGAGTCCTACAAACACTTTTAATTTGTCTGCCAAACTTGAACGACAAAAATCTGACACATTTTTTTCATTTTTCTGCAAAACTTGGGCGACAGGAGAACTACAAACACTTTTAATTTGTCTGCCAAACTTGGGCGACAGAATTCTGACTCATTTTTTTCATTTTTCTGCAGGACTTGGGCGACAAGAGCCCTACAAATACTTTTAATTTGTCTGCCAAACTTGGGCGACAGAAATCTGACACATTTTTTTCATTTTTCTGCCAAACTTGGGCGACAGGAGCCCTACAAACACTTTTAATTTGTCTGCCAAATTTGGGCGACAAAAATCTGACACTTTTTTTTCATTTTTCTGCAAAACTTGGGCGACAGGAGCCCTACAAACACTTTTAATTTGTCTGCCAAACTTGGGCGACAGAAATATGACACATTTTTTTCATTTTTCTGCCTAACTTGGGCGACAGGAGTCCTACAAACACTTTTAATTTGTCTGCCAAACTTGAACGACAAAAATCTGACACATTTTTTTCATTTTTCTGCAAAACCTGGGCGACAGGAGAACTACAAACACTTTTAATTTGTCTGCCAAACTTGGGCGACAGAAATATGACTAATTTTTTTCATTTTTCTGCAGGACTTGGGCGACAGGAGCCCTACAAATACTTTTAATTTGTCTGCCAAACTTGGGCGACAGAAATCTGACACATTTTTTTCATTTTTCTGCAAAACTTGGGCGACAGGAGCCCTACAAACACTTCTAATTTGTCTGCCAAACTTGGGCGACAGAATTCTGACACATTTTTTCATTTTTCTGCCAGAATTGGGCAACAGGAGCCCTACAAACACTTTTAATTTGTCTGCCAAACTTAGGCGACAAAAATCTGACACATTTTTTTCATTTTTCTGCAAAACTTTGGCGACAGGAGCCCTACAAATACTTTTAATTTGTCTGCCAAACTTGGGCGACAGAAATCTGACACATTGTTTTCATTTTTCTGCCAAACTTGGGCGACAGGAGCCCTACAAATACTTTTAATTTGTCTGCCAAACTTGGGCGACAGAAATCTGACACATTTTTTTCATTTTTCTGCAAAACTTGGGCGACAGGAGAACTACAAACACTTTTAATTTGTCTGCCAAACTTAGGCGACAGAAATATGACTAATTTTTTTCATTTTTCTGCAAAACTTGGGCGACAGGAGCCCTACAAACACTTTTAATTTGTCTGCCAAACTTGGGCGACAGAAATCTGACACATTTTTTTCATTTTTCTGCCAAACTTGGGCGACAGGAGTCCTACAAACACTTTTAATTTGTCTGCCAAACTTGAACGACAAAAATCTGACACATTTTTTTCATTTTTCTGCAAAACTTGGGCGACAGGAGAACTACAAACACTTTTAATTTGTCTGCCAAACTTGGGCGACAGAAATATGACTAATTTTTTTCATTTTTCTGCAAGACTTGGGCGACAGGAGCCCTACAAATACTTTTAATTTGTCTGCCAAACTTGGGCGACAGAAATCTGACACATTTTTTTCATTTTTCTGCAAAACTTGGGCGACAGGAGCCCTACAAACACTTCTAATTTGTCTGCCAAACTTGGGCGACAGAATTCTGACACATTGTTTTCATTTTTCTGCCAAACTTGGGCGACAGGAGCCCTACAAATACTTTTAATTTGTCTGCCAAACTTGGGCGACAGAAATCTGACAAATTTTTTTCATTTTTCTGCAAAACTTGGGCGACAGGAGCACTACAAACACTTTTAATTTGTCTGCCAAACTTGGGCGACAGAAATCTGACACATTTTTTTCATTTTTCTGCCAAACTTGGGCGACAGGAGTCCTACAAACAGTTTTAATTTGTCTGCCAAACTTGGGCGACAAAAATCTGACACATTTTTTTCATTTTTCTGCAAAACTTGGGCGACAGGAGCCCTACAAATACTTTTAATTTGTCTGCCAAACTTGGGCGACAGAAATCTGACACATTTTTTTCATTTTTCTGCAAAACTTGGGCGACAGGAGAACTACAAACACTTTTAATTTGTCTGCCAAACTTGGGCGACAGAAATCTGACACATTGTTTTCATTTTTCTGCAAAACTTGGGCGACAGAAGCCCTACAAACACTTTTAATTTGTCTGCCAAACTTGGGCGACAGAAATCTGACACTTATTTGTCATTTTTCTGCCAAACATGGGCGACAGGAGCCCTACAAATACTTTCAAGTTGTCTGCCAAACTTGGGCGACAGAAATATGACTCATTTTTTTCATTTTTCTGCAAAACTTGGGAGACAGGAGCCCTACAAACACTTTTAATTTGTCTGCCAAACTTGGGCGACAGAAATCTGACTCATTTTTTTCATTTTTCTGCAAAACTTGGGCGACAGGAGCCCCACAAATACTTTTAATTTGTCTGCCAAACTTGGGCGACAAAAATCTGACACATTTTTTTCATTTTTCTGTCAAACTTGGGCTTCAGGAGCCCTACAAATACTTTTAATTTGTCTGCCAAACTTGGGCGACAGAAATCTGACACATTTTTGTCATTTTTCTGCCAAACTTGGGCGACAGGAGCCCTACAAATACTTTTAATTTGTCTGCCAAACTTGGGCGACAGAAATCTGACACATTTTTTTCATTTTTCTGCAAAACTTGGGTGACAGGAGCCCTACAAATACTTTTAATTTGTCTGCCAAACTTGGGCGACAGAAATCTGACACATTTTTTTCATTTTTCTGCCAAATTTGGGCGACAGGAGCCCTACAAACACTTTTAATTTGTCTGCCAAACTTGGGCGACAAAAATCAGACACATTTTTTTCATTTTTCTGCAAAACTTGGGTGACAGGAGCCCTACAAATACTTTTAATTTGTCTGCCAAACATGGGCGACAGAAATCTGACACATTTTTTTTCATTTTTCTGCCAAATTTGGGCGACAGGAGCCCTACAAACACTTTTAATTTGTCTGCCAAACTTGGGCGACAAAAATCTGACACTTTGTTTTCATTTTTCTGCAAAACTTGGGCGACAGAAGCCCTACAAACACTTTTAATTTGTCTGTCAAACTTAGGCGACAGAAATCTGACACATTTTTTTCATTTTTCTGCAAAACTTGGGCGACAGGAGCCCTACAAACACTTCTAATTTGTCTGCCAAACTTGGGCGACAGAATTCTGACTCATTTTTTTCATTTTTCTGCAGGACTTGGGCGACAGGAGCCCTACAAATACTTTTAATTTGTCTGCCAAACTTGGGCGACAGAAATTTGAAACATTTTTTTCATTTTTCCGCCAGACTTGGGCGACAGGAGCCTTACAAACACTTTTCATTTGTCTGCCAAACTTGGGCGACAAAAATCTGACACTTTTTTTTCATTTTTCTGCAAAACTTGGGCGACAGGAGCCCTACAAACACTTTTAATTTGTCTGCCAAACTTGGGCGACAGAAATCTGACTAATTTTTTTCATTTTTCTGCAGGACTTGGGCGACAGGAGCCCTACAAATGCTTTTATTTTGTCTGCCAAACTTGGGCGACAGAAATCTGACACATTTTTTTCATTTTTCTGCAAAACTTGGGCGACAGGAGCCCTACAAACACTTCTAATTTGTCTGCCAAACTTGGGCGACAGAATTCTGACTCATTTTTTTCATTTTTCTGCAGGACTTGGGCGACAGGAGCCCTACAAATACTTTTAATTTGTCTGCCAAACTTGGGCGACAGAAATTTGACACATTTTTTTCATTTTCCCGCCAGACTTGGGCGACAGGAGCCCTACAAACACTTTTAATTTGTCTGCCATACTTGGGCGACAGAAATCTGACACATTTATTTCATTTTTTTGTCAAACTTGGGCTTCAGGAGCCCTACAAATACTTTTAATTTGTCTGCCAAACTTGGGCGACAGAAATCTGACACATTTTTGTCATTTTTCTGCCAAACTTGGGCGACAGGAGCCCTACAAATACTTTTAATTTGTCTGCCAAACTTGGGCGACAGAAATCTGACACATTTTTTTCATTTTTCTGCCAAACTTGGGCGACAGAAATCTGACATATTTTTTTCATTTTTCTGCAGGACTTGGGGGACAGGAGCCCTACAAATACTTTTAATTTGTCTGCCAAACTTGGGCGACAGAAATGTGACACATTTTTTTCATTTTTCTGCCAAACTTGGGCGACAGGAGCCCTACAAACACTTTTAATTTGTCTGCCAAACTTGGGCGACAAAAATCTGACACATTTTTTTCATTTTTCTGCAAAACTTGGGCGACAGGAGCCCTACAAATACTTTTAATTTGTCTGCCAAACTTGGGCGACAGGAGCCCTACAAATACTTTCAAGTTGTCTGCCAAACTTGGGTGACAGAAATATGACACATTTTTTTCATTTTTCTGCCAAACTACGGCGACAGGAGCCCTACAAACACTTTTAATTTGTCTGCTAAACTTGGGCGACAGAAATCTGACAATTTTTTTTCATTTTTCTGCAAAACTTGGGCGACAGGAGCCCTACAAACACTCTTAATTTGTCTGCCAAACTTGGGCGACAGAAATCTGACACATTTTTTTCATTTTTCTGCCAAACTTGGGTGACAGGAGCCCTACAAATACTTTCAAGTTGTCTGCCAAACTTGTGCGACAGAAATATGACACATTTTTTTCATTTTTCTGCCAAACTACGGCGACAGGAGCCCTACAAACACTTTTAATTTGTCTGCCAAACTAGGGCGACAGAAATCTGACTAATTTTTTTCATTTTTCTGCAGGACTTTGGCGACAGGAGCCCTACAAATACTTTTAATTTGTCTGCCAAACTTGAGCGACAGAAATCTGACACATATTTGTCATTTTTCAGCAGAAACTTGGGCGACAGGAGCCCTACAAATACTTTTAATTTGTCTGCCAAACTTGGGCGACAGAAATCTGACACATTTTTGTCATTTTTCTGCCAAACTTGGGCGACAGGAGCCCTACAAATACTTTTAATTTGTCTGCCAAGCTTGGGCGACAGAAATCTGACACTATTTTTTCCATTTTTCTGCCAAATTTGGGCGACAGGAGCCCTACAAACACTTTTAATTTGTCTGCCAAACTTGGGCGACAGAAATCTGACACATATTTGTCATTTTTCTGCCAAACTTGGGCGACAGGAGCCCTACAAATACTTTCATGTTGTCTGCCAAACTTGGGCGACAGAAATATGACACATATTTGTCATTTTTCTGCCAAACTTGGGCGGAAGGAGCCCTACAAATACTTTCAAGTTGTCAGCCAAACTTGGGCGACAGAAATATGACACATTTTTTTCATTTTTCTGCCAAACTTTGGCGACAGGAGCCCTACAAACACTTTTCATTTTTTGCCAAACTTGGGCGACCGAAATCCGACACATTTTTTTCATTTTTCTGCCAGACTTTGGCGACAGGAGCCCTACAAACACTTTTAATTTGTCTGCCAAACTTGGGCGACAGAAATCTGACTAATTTTTTTTCATTTTTCTGCCAAACTTGGGCGACAGGAGCCCTACAAATACTTTTAATTTGTCTGCCAAACTTGGGCGACAGAAATCTGACACTTATTTTTTCATTTTTCTGCCAAACATGGGCGACAGGAGCCCTACAAATACTTTCAAGTTGTCTGCCAAACTTGGGCGACAGAAATATGACTCATTTTTTTCATTTTTCTGCAAAACTTGGGCGACAGGAGCCCTACAAACACTTTTAATTTGTCTGCCAAACTTGGGCGACAGAAATCTGACTCATTTTTTTCATTTTTCTGCAAAACTTGGGCGACAGGAGCCCTACAAACACTTTTAATTTGTCTGCCAAACTTGGGCGACAGAAATCTGACACATTTTTTTCATTTTTCTGCCAAACTTGAGCGACAGAAATCTGACATATTTTTTTCATTTTTCTGCAGGACTTGGGGGACAGGAGCCCTACAAATACTTTCAAGTTGTCTGCCAAACTTGGGCGACAAAAATCTGACACATTTTTTTCATTTTTCTGCAAAACTTGGGCGACAGGAGCCCTACAAATACTTTTAATTTGTCTGCCAAACTTGGGCGACAGAAATCTGACACATATTTGTCATTTTTCTGCCAAACTTGGGCGACAGGAGCCCTACAAATACTTTCAAGTTGTCTGCCAAACTTGGGCGACAGAAATATGACACATTTTTTTTCATTTTACTGCAAAACTTGGGCGACAGGAGCCCTACAAATACTTTTAATTTGTCTGCCAAACATGGGCGACAGAAATCTGACACATTTTTGTCATTTTTCTGCCAAACTTGGGCGACAGGAGCCCTACAAATACTTTCATGTTGTCTGCCAAACTTGGGCGACAGAAATATGACACATATTTGTCATTTTTCTGCCAAACTTGGGGGACAGGAGCCCTACAAATACTTTCAAGTTGTCTGCCAAACTTGGGCGACAGAAATCAGACACAAATTTGTCATTTTTCAGCAGATACTTGGGCGACAGGAGCCCTACAAATACTTTTAATTTGTTTGCCAAACTTGGGCGACAGAAATCTGACACATATTTGTCATTTTTCTGCCAAACTTGGGCGACAGGAGCCCTACAAATACTTTCAAGTTGTCTGCCAAACTTGGGCGACAGAAATATGACACATTTTTTTTCATTTTACTGCCAAACTTGGGCGACAGGAGCCCTACAAACACTTTTAATTTGTCTGCCAAACTTGGGCGACAAAAATCTGACACTTTTTTTTCATTTTTCTGCAAAACTTGGGCGACAGGAGCCCTACAAACACTTTTAATTTGTCTGCCAAACTTGGGCGACAGAAATCTGACTAATTTTTTTCATTTTTCTGCAGGACTTGGGCGACAGGAGCCCTACAAATGCTTTTATTTTGTCTGCCAAACTTGGGCGACAGAAATCTGACACATATTTGTCATTTTTCTGCCAAACTTGGGCGACAGGAGCCCTACAAATACTTTCAAGTTGTCTGCCAAACTTGGGCGACGGAAATATGACACTTTTTTTTCATTTTTCTGCAAAACTTGGGCGACAGGAGCCCTACAAACACTTTTAATTTGTCTGCCAAACTTGGGCGACAGAAATCTGACTAATTTTTTTCATTTTTCTGCAGGACTTGGGCGACAGGAGCCCTACAAATGCTTTTATTTTGTCTGCCAAACTTGGGCGACAGAAATCTGACACATATTTGTCATTTTTCTGCCAAACTTGGGCGACAGGAGCCCTACAAATACTTTCAAGTTGTCTGCCAAACTTGGGCGACGGAAATATGACACATTTTTTTTCATTTTACTGCAAAACTTGGGCGACAGGAGCCCTACAAAAACTTTTAATTTGTCTGCCAAACATGGGCGACAGAAATCTGACACATTTTTGTCATTTTTCTGCCAAACTTGGGCGACAGGAGCCCTACAAATACTTTCATGTTGTCTTCCAAACTTGGGCGACAGAAATATGACACATATTTGTCATTTTTCTGCCAAACTTGGGGGACAGGAGCCCTACAAATACTTTCAAGTTGTCTGCCAAACTTGGGCGACAGAAATCTGACACAAATTTGTCATTTTTCAGCAGATACTTGGGCGACAGGAGCCCTACAAATACTTTTAATTTGTTTGCCAAACTTGGGCGACAGAAATCTGACACATTTTTTTCATTTTTCTGCAAAACCTGGGCGACAGGAGAACTACAAACACTTTTAATTTGTCTGCCAAACTTGGGCGACAGAAATCTGACACATTTTTTTCATTTTTCTGCCAAACTTGGGCGACAGGAGTCCTACAAACACTTTTAATTTGTCTGCCAAACTTGGGCGACAAAAATCTGACACTTTTTTTTCATTTTTCTGCAAAACTTGGGCGACAGGAGCCCTACAAACACTTCTAATTTGTCTGCCAAACTTGGGCGACAGAAATCTGACACATTTTTGTCATTTTTCTGCCAAACTTGGGCGACAGGAGCCCTACAAATACTTTCATGTTGTCTTCCAAACTTGGGCGACAGAAATATGACACATATTTGTCATTTTTCTGCCAAACTTGGGGGACAGGAGCCCTACAAATACTTTCAAGTTGTCTGCCAAACTTGGGCGACAGAAATCTGACACTTTTTTTTCATTTTTCTGCAAAACTTGGGCGACAGGAGCCCTACAAACACTTCTAATTTGTCTGCCAAACTTGGGCGACAGAATTCTGACTCATTTTTTTCATTTTTCTGCAGGACTTGGGCGACAAGAGCCCTACAAATACTTTTAATTTGTCTGCCAAACTTGGGCGACAGAAATCTGACACATTTTTTTCATTTTTCTGCCAAACTTGGGCGACAGGAGTCCTACAAACACTTTTAATTTGTCTGCCAAACTTGGGCGACAAAAATCTGACACTTTTTTTTCATTTTTCTGCAAAACTTGGGCGACAGGAGCCCTACAAACACTTCTAATTTGTCTGCCAAACTTGGGCGACAGAAATCTGACACATTTTTTTCATTTTTTTGCCAAACTTGGGCGACAGGAGCCCTACAAATACTTGTAATTTGTCTGCCAAACTTGGGCTACAGAAATCTGACACATTTTTTTCATTTTTTTGCCAAACTTGGGCGACAGGAGCCCTACAAATACTTTTAATTTGTCTGCCAAACTTGGGCGACATAAATCTGACACATTTTTTTCATTTGTCTGCCAAACTTGGGCGACAGAAATCTGACACAAATTTGTCATTTTTCAGCAGATACTTGGGCGACAGGAGCCCTACAAATACTTTTAATTTGTTTGCCAAACTTGGGCGACAGAAATCTGACACATATTTGTCATTTTTCTGCCAAACTTGGGCGACAGGAGCCCTACAAATACTTTCAAGTTGTCTGCCAAACTTGCGCGACAGAAATATGACACATTTTTTTTCATTTTACTGCCAAACTTGGGCGACAGGAGCCCTACAAACACTTTTAATTTGTCTGCCAAACTTGGGCGACAAAAATCTGACACTTTTTTTTCATTTTTCTGCAAAACTTGGGCGACAGGAGCCCTACAAACACTTCTAATTTGTCTGCCAAACTTGGGAGACAGAATTCTGACACATTTTTTTCATTTTTCTGCCAGAATTGGGCAACAGGAGCCCTACAAACACTTTTAATTTGTCTGCCAAACTTAGGCGACAAAAATCTGACACATTTTTTTCATTTTTCTGCAAAACTTGGGCGACAGGAGCCCTACAAATACTTTTAATTTGTCTGCCAAACTTGGGCGACAGACATCTGACACATTGTTTTCATTTTTCTGCAAAACTTGGGCGACAGGAGAACTACAAACACTTTTAATTTGTCTGCCAAACTTGGGCGACAGAAATATGACTAATTTTTTTCATTTTTCTGCAGGACTTGGGCTACAGGAGCCCTACAAATACTTTTAATTTGTTTGCCAAACTTGGGCGACAGAAATCTGACACATATTTGTCATTTTTCTGCCAAACTTGGGCGACAGGAGCCCTACAAATACTTTCAAGTTGTCTGCCAAACTTGCGCGACAGAAATATGACACATTTTTTTTCATTTTACTGCCAAACTTGGGCGACAGGAGCCCTACAAACACTTTTAATTTGTCTGCCAAACTTGGGCGACAAAAATCTGACACTTTTTTTTCATTTTTCTGCAAAACTTGGGCGACAGGAGCCCTACAAACACTTTTAATTTGTCTGCCAAACTTAGGCGACAAAAATCTGACACATTTTTTTCATTTTTCTGCAAAACTTGGGCGACAGGAGCCCTACAAATACTTTTAATTTGTCTGCCAAACTTGGGCGACAGAAATCTGACACATTGTTTACATTTTTCTGCCAAACTTGGGCGACAGGAGCCCTACAAATACTTTTAATTTGTCTGCCAAACTTGGGCGACAGAAATCTGACACATTTTTTTCATTTTTCTGCAAAACTTGGGCGACAGGAGAACTACAAACACTTTTAATTTGTCTGCCAAACTTGGGCGACGGAAATATGACACATTTTTTTTCATTTTACTGCAAAACTTGGGCGACAGGAGCCCTACAAATACTTTTAATTTGTCTGCCAAACATGGGCGACAGAAATCTGACACATTTTTGTCATTTTTCTGCCAAACTTGGGCGACAGGAGCCCTACAAATACTTTCATGTTGTCTTCCAAACTTGGGCGACAGAAATATGACACATATTTGTCATTTTTCTGCCAAACTTGGGGGACAGGAGCCCTACAAATACTTTCAAGTTGTCTGCCAAACTTGGGCGACAGAAATCTGACACAAATTTGTCATTTTTCAGCAGATACTTGGGCGACAGGAGCCCTACAAATACTTTTAATTTGTTTGCCAAACTTGGGCGACAGAAATCTGACACATATTTGTCATTTTTCTGCCAAACTTGGGCGACAGGAGCCCTACAAATACTTTCAAGTTGTCTGCCAAACTTGCGCGACAGAAATCTGACACTTTTTTTTCATTTTTCTGCCAAACTTGGGCGACAGGAGCCCTACAAATACTTTCAAGTTGTCTGCCAAACTTGGGCGACGGAAATATGACACTTTTTTTTCATTTTTCTGCAAAACTTGGGCGACAGGAGCCCTACAAACACTTTTAATTTGTCTGCCAAACTTGGGCGACAGAAATCTGACTAATTTTTTTCATTTTTCTGCAGGACTTGGGCGACAGGAGCCCTACAAATGCTTTTATTTTGTCTGCCAAACTTGGGCGACAGAAATCTGACACATATTTGTCATTTTTCTGCCAAACTTGGGCGACAGGAGCCCTACAAATACTTTCAAGTTGTCTGCCAAACTTGGGCGACGGAAATATGACACATTTTTTTTCATTTTACTGCAAAACTTGGGCGACAGGAGCCCTACAAAAACTTTTAATTTGTCTGCCAAACATGGGCGACAGAAATCTGACACATTTTTGTCATTTTTCTGCCAAACTTGGGCGACAGGAGCCCTACAAATACTTTCATGTTGTCTTCCAAACTTGGGCGACAGAAATATGACACATATTTGTCATTTTTCTGCCAAACTTGGGGGACAGGAGCCCTACAAATACTTTCAAGTTGTCTGCCAAACTTGGGCGACAGAAATCTGACACAAATTTGTCATTTTTCAGCAGATACTTGGGCGACAGGAGCCCTACAAATACTTTTAATTTGTTTGCCAAACTTGGGCGACAGAAATCTGACACATTTTTTTCATTTTTCTGCAAAACCTGGGCGACAGGAGAACTACAAACACTTTTAATTTGTCTGCCAAACTTGGGCGACAAAAATCTGACACTTTTTTTTCATTTTTCTGCAAAACTTGGGCGACAGGAGCCCTACAAACACTTCTAATTTGTCTGCCAAACTTGGGCGACAGAATTCTGACTCATTTTTTTCATTTTTCTGCAGGACTTGGGCGACAAGAGCCCTACAAATACTTTTAATTTGTCTGCCAAACTTGGGCGACAGAAATCTGACACATTTTTTTCATTTTTCTGCCAAACTTGGGCGACAGGAGTCCTACAAACACTTTTAATTTGTCTGCCAAACTTGGGCGACAAAAATCTGACACTTTTTTTTCATTTTTCTGCAAAACTTGGGCGACAGGAGCCCTACAAACACTTCTAATTTGTCTGCCAAACTTGGGCGACAGAAATCTGACACATTTTTTTCATTTTTTTGCCAAACTTGGGCGACAGGAGCCCTACAAATACTTGTAATTTGTCTGCCAAACTTGGGCTACAGAAATCTGACACATTTTTTTCATTTTTTTGCCAAACTTGGGCGACAGGAGCCCTACAAATACTTTTAATTTGTCTGCCAAACTTGGGCGACATAAATCTGACACATTTTTTTCATTTGTCTGCCAAACTTGGGCGACAGAAATCTGACACAAATTTGTCATTTTTCAGCAGATACTTGGGCGACAGGAGCCCTACAAATACTTTTAATTTGTTTGCCAAACTTGGGCGACAGAAATCTGACACATATTTGTCATTTTTCTGCCAAACTTGGGCGACAGGAGCCCTACAAATACTTTCAAGTTGTCTGCCAAACTTGCGCGACAGAAATATGACACATTTTTTTTCATTTTACTGCCAAACTTGGGCGACAGGAGCCCTACAAACACTTTTAATTTGTCTGCCAAACTTGGGCGACAAAAATCTGACACTTTTTTTTCATTTTTCTGCAAAACTTGGGCGACAGGAGCCCTACAAACACTTCTAATTTGTCTGCCAAACTTGGGAGACAGAATTCTGACACATTTTTTTCATTTTTCTGCCAGAATTGGGCAACAGGAGCCCTACAAACACTTTTAATTTGTCTGCCAAACTTAGGCGACAAAAATCTGACACATTTTTTTCATTTTTCTGCAAAACTTGGGCGACAGGAGCCCTACAAATACTTTTAATTTGTCTGCCAAACTTGGGCGACAGACATCTGACACATTGTTTTCATTTTTCTGCAAAACTTGGGCGACAGGAGAACTACAAACACTTTTAATTTGTCTGCCAAACTTGGGCGACAGAAATATGACTAATTTTTTTCATTTTTCTGCAGGACTTGGGCTACAGGAGCCCTACAAATACTTTTAATTTGTTTGCCAAACTTGGGCGACAGAAATCTGACACATATTTGTCATTTTTCTGCCAAACTTGGGCGACAGGAGCCCTACAAATACTTTCAAGTTGTCTGCCAAACTTGCGCGACAGAAATATGACACATTTTTTTTCATTTTACTGCCAAACTTGGGCGACAGGAGCCCTACAAACACTTTTAATTTGTCTGCCAAACTTGGGCGACAAAAATCTGACACTTTTTTTTCATTTTTCTGCAAAACTTGGGCGACAGGAGCCCTACAAACACTTTTAATTTGTCTGCCAAACTTAGGCGACAAAAATCTGACACATTTTTTTCATTTTTCTGCAAAACTTGGGCGACAGGAGCCCTACAAATACTTTTAATTTGTCTGCCAAACTTGGGCGACAGAAATCTGACACATTGTTTACATTTTTCTGCCAAACTTGGGCGACAGGAGCCCTACAAATACTTTTAATTTGTCTGCCAAACTTGGGCGACAGAAATCTGACACATTTTTTTCATTTTTCTGCAAAACTTGGGCGACAGGAGAACTACAAACACTTTTAATTTGTCTGCCAAACTTGGGCGACGGAAATATGACACATTTTTTTTCATTTTACTGCAAAACTTGGGCGACAGGAGCCCTACAAATACTTTTAATTTGTCTGCCAAACATGGGCGACAGAAATCTGACACATTTTTGTCATTTTTCTGCCAAACTTGGGCGACAGGAGCCCTACAAATACTTTCATGTTGTCTTCCAAACTTGGGCGACAGAAATATGACACATATTTGTCATTTTTCTGCCAAACTTGGGGGACAGGAGCCCTACAAATACTTTCAAGTTGTCTGCCAAACTTGGGCGACAGAAATCTGACACAAATTTGTCATTTTTCAGCAGATACTTGGGCGACAGGAGCCCTACAAATACTTTTAATTTGTTTGCCAAACTTGGGCGACAGAAATCTGACACATATTTGTCATTTTTCTGCCAAACTTGGGCGACAGGAGCCCTACAAATACTTTCAAGTTGTCTGCCAAACTTGCGCGACAGAAATATGACACATTTTTTTTCATTTTACTGCCAAACTTGGGCGACAGGAGCCCTACAAACACTTTTAATTTGTCTGCCAAACTTGGGCGACAAAAATCTGACACTTTTTTTTCATTTTTCTGCAAAACTTGGGCGACAGGAGCCCTACAAACACTTCTAATTTGTCTGCCAAACTTGGGAGACAGAATTCTGACACATTTTTTTCATTTTTCTGCCAGAATTGGGCAACAGGAGCCCTACAAACACTTTTAATTTGTCTGCCAAACTTAGGCGACAAAAATCTGACACATTTTTTTCATTTTTCTGCAAAACTTGGGCGACAGGAGCCCTACAAATACTTTTAATTTGTCTGCCAAACTTGGGCGACAGACATCTGACACATTGTTTTCATTTTTCTGCAAAACTTGGGCGACAGGAGAACTACAAACACTTTTAATTTGTCTGCCAAACTTGGGCGACAGAAATATGACTAATTTTTTTCATTTTTCTGCAAAACTTGGGCGACAGGAGCCCTACAAACACTTTTAATTTGTCTGCCAAACTTGGGCGACAGAAATCTGACACATTTTTTTCATTTTTCTGCCAAACTTGGGCGACAGGAGTCCTACAAGCACTTTTAATTTGTCTGCCAAACTTGAACGACAAAAATCTGACACATTTTTTTCATTTTTCTGCAAAACTTGGGCGACAGGAGAACTACAAACACTTTTAATTTGTCTGCCAAACTTGGGCGACAGAAATATGACTAATTTTTTTCATTTTTCTGCAGGACTTGGGCGACAGGAGCCCTACAAATACTTTTAATTTGTCTGCCAAACTTGAGAGACAGAAATCTGACACATTTTTTTCATTTTTCTGCAAAACTTGGGCGACAGGAGCCCTACAAACACTTCTAATTTGTCTGCCAAACTTGGGCGACAGAATTCTGACACATTTTTTTCATTTTTCTGCCAGAATTGGGCAACAGGAGCCCTACAAACACTTTTAATTTGTCTGCCAAACTTAGGCGACAAAAATCTGACACATTTTTTTCATTTTTCTGCAAAACTTGGGCGACAGGAGCCCTACAAATACTTTTAATTTGTCTGCCAAACTTGGGCGACAGAAATCTGACACATTGTTTACATTTTTCTGCCAAACTTGGGCGACAGGAGCCCTACAAATACTTTTAATTTGTCTGCCAAACTTGGGCGACAGAAATCTGACACATTTTTTTCATTTTTCTGCAAAACTTGGGCGACAGGAGAACTACAAACACTTTTAATTTGTCTGCCAAACTTGGGCGACAGAAATATGACTAATTTTTTTCATTTTTCTGCAGGACTTGGGCTACAGGAGCCCTACAAATACTTTTAATTTGTCTGCCAAACTTGGGCGACAGAAATCTGACACATTTTTTTCATTTTTCTGCAAAACTTGGGCGACAGGAGCCCTACAAACACTTCTAATTTGTCTGCCAAACTTGGGCGACAGAATTCTGACACATTTTTTTCATTTTTCCGCCAGAATTGGGCAACAGGAGCCCTACAAACACTTTTAATTTGTCTGCCAAACTAAGGCGACAAAAATCTGACACATTTTTTTCATTTTTCTGCAGAACTTGGGCGACAGGAGCCCTACAAATACTTTTAATTTGTCTGCCAAACTTGGGCGACAGAAATCTGACACATTGTTTTTATTTTTCTGCCAAACTTGGGCGACAGGAGCCCTACAAACACTTTTAATTTGTCTGCCAAACTTGGGCGACAGAAATCTGACTCATTTTTTTCATTTTCCTGCAGGACTTGGGCGACAGGAGCCCTACAAATAATTTTAATTTGTCTGCCAAACTTAGGCGACAGAAATTTGACACATTTTTTTCATTTTGCTGCCAGAATTGGGCAACAGGAGCCCTACAAACACTTTTAATTTGTCTGCCAAACTTAGGCGACAAAAATCAGACACTTTTTTTTCATTTTTCTGCAAAACTTGGGCGACAGGAGCCGTACAAACACTTCTAATTTGTCTGCCAAACTTGGGCGACAGAATTCTGACTCATTTTTTTCATTTTTCTGCGGGACTTGGGCGACAAGAGCCCTACAAATACTTTTAATTTGTCTGCCAAACTTGTGCGACAGAAATCTGACACATTTTTTTCATTTTTCTGCAAAACTTGGGCGACAGGAGCCCTACAAACACTTTTAATTTGTCTGCCAAATTTGGGCGACAAAAATCTGACACTTTTTTTTCATTTTTCTGCAAAACTTGGGCGACAGGAGCCCTACAAACACTTTTAATTTGTCTGCCAAACTTGGGCGACAGAAATCTGACACATTTTTTTCATTTTTCTGCCAAACTTGGGCGACAGGAGTCCTACAAACAGTTTTAATTTGTCTGCCAAACTTGGGCGACAAAAATCTGACACATTTTTTTCATTTTTCTGCAAAACTTGGGCGACAGGAGCCCTACAAATACTTTTAATTTGTCTGCCAAACTTGGGCGACAGAAATCTGACACATTGTTTTCATTTTTCTGCCAAACTTGGGCGACAGGAGCCCTACAAATACTTTTAATTTGTCTGCCAAACTTGGGCGACAGAAATCTGACACATTTTTTTCATTTTTCTGCAAAACTTGGGCGACAGGAGAACTACAAACACTTTTAATTTGTCTGCCAAACTTGGGCGACAGAAATATGACTAATTTTTTTCATTTTTCTGCAGGACTTGGGCGACAGGAGCCCTACAAACACTTTTAATTTGTCTGCCAAACTTGGGCGACAGAAATCTGACTCTTTTTTTTCATTTTTCTGCTAAATTTGGGCGACAGGAGCCCTACAAACACTTTTAATTTGTCTGCCAAACTTGGGCGACAAAAATCTGACACTTTTTTTTCATTTTTCTGCAAAACTTGGGCGACAGGAGCCCTACAAACACTTCTAATTTGTCTGCCAAACTTAGGCGACAGAATTCTGACTCATTTTTTTCATTTTTCTGCAGGACTTGGGCGACAAGAGCCCTACAAATACTTTTAATTTGTCTGACAAACTTGGGCGACAGAAATCTGACACATTTTTTTCATTTTTCTGCAAAACTTGGGCGACAGGAGCCCTACGAACACTTTTAATTTGTCTGCCAAACTTGGGCGACAGAAATCTGACACATTTTTTTCATTTTTCTGCAAAACTTGGGCCACAGGAGCCCTACAAATACTTTTAATTTGTCTGCCAAACTTGGGCGACAGAAATCTGACACATTGTTTTCATTTTTCTGCCAAACTTGGGCGAAAGGAGCCCTACAAATACTTTTAATTTGTCTGCCAAACTTGGGCGACAGAAATCTGAAACATTTTTTTCATTTTTCTGCAAAACTTGGGCGACAGGAGAACTACAAACACTTTTAATTTGTCTGCCAAACTTGGGCGACAGAAATATGACTAATTTTTTTTCATTTTTCTGCAGGACTTGGGCGACAGGAGCCCTACAAATACTTTTAATTTGTCTGTCAAACTTGGGCGACAGAAATCTGACACATTTTTTTCATTTTTCTGCAAAACTTGGGCGACAAGAGCCCTACAAACACTTCTAATTTGTCTGCCAAATTTGGGCGACAGAATTCTGACACATTTTTTTCATTTTTCTGCCAGAATTGGGCAACAGGAGCCCTACAAACACTTTTAATTTGTCTGCCAAACTTAGGCGACAAAAATCTGACACATTTTTTTCATTTTTCTGCAAAACTTGGGCGACAGGAGCCCTACAAATACTTTTAATTTGTCTGCCAAACTTGGGCGACAGAAATCTGACACATTGTTTTCATTTTTCTGCCAAACTTGGGCGACAGGAGCCCTACAAATACTTTTAATTTGTCTGCCAAACTTGGGCGACAGAAATCTGACACATTTTTTTCATTTTTCTGCAAAACTTGGGCGACAGGAGAACTACAAACACTTTTAATTTGTCTGCCAAACTTGGGCGACAGAAATATGACTAATTTTTTTCATTTTTCTGCAGGACTTAGGCGACAGGAGCCCTACAAATACTTTTAATTTGTCTGCCAAACTTAGGCGACAAAAATCAGACACATTTTTTTCATTTTTCTGCAAAACTTGGGCGACATTAGCCCTACAAATACTTTTAATTTGTCTGCCAAACTTGAGCGACAGAAATCTGACACATTTTTTTCATTTTTCTGCCAAACTTGGGCGACAGGAGCCCTACAAACACTTTTAATTTGTCTGCCAAACTTGGGCGACAAAAATCTGACACTTTTTTTTCATTTTTCTGCAAAACTTGGGCGACAGGAGCCCTACAAACACTTCTAATTTGTCTGCCAAACTTGGGCGACAGAATTCTGACTCATTTTTTTCATTTTTCTGCAGGACTTGGGCGACAAGAGCCCTACAAATACTTTTAATTTGTCTGCCAAACTTGGGCGACAGAAATCTGACACATTTTTTTCATTTTTCTGCCAAACTTGGGCGACAGGAGTCCTACAAACACTTTTAATTTGTCTGCCAAACTTGGGCGACAAAAATCTGACACTTTTTTTTCATTTTTCTGCAAAACTTGGGCGACAGGAGCCCTACAAACACTTCTAATTTGTCTGCCAAACTTGGGCGACAGAATTCTGACTCATTTTTTTCATTTTTCTGCAGGACTTGGGCGACAAGAGCCCTACAAATACTTTTAATTTGTCTGCCAAACTTGGGCGACAGAAATCTGACACATTTTTTTCATTTTTCTGCCAAACTTGGGCGACAGGAGCCCTACAAATACTTTTAATTTGTCTGCCAAACTTGGGCGACATAAATCTGACACATTTTTGTAATTTTTCTGCCAAACTTGGAAACAGGAGCCCTACAAATACTTGCAATTTGTCTGCCAAACTTGCTCGACATAAATCTGACACATTTTTTTCATGTTACTGCCAAACTTGGGCGACAGGCTACAAATACTTTTAATTTGTCTGCCAAACTTGGGCGACAGAAATCTGACACATTGTTTTCATTTTTCTGCCAAACTTGGGCGACAGGAGCCCTACAAATACTTTTAATTTGTCTGCCAAACTTGGGCGACAGAAATCTGAAACATTTTTTTCATTTTTCTGCAAAACTTGGGCGACAGGAGAACTACAAACACTTTTAATTTGTCTGCCAAACTTGGGCGACAGAAATATGACTAATTTTTTTCATTTTTCTGCAGGACTTGGGCGACCGGAGCCCTACAAATACTTTTAATTTGTCTGTCAAACTTGGGCGACAGAAATCTGACACATTTTTTTCATTTTTCTGCAAAACTTGGGCGACAAGAGCCCTACAAACACTTCTAATTTGTCTGCCAAATTTGGGCGACAGAATTCTGACACATTTTTTTCATTTTTCTGCCAGAATTGGGCAACAGGAGCCCTACAAACACTTTTAATTTGTCTGCCAAACTTAGGCGACAAAAATCTGACACATTTTTTTCATTTTTCTGCAAAACTTGGGCGACAGGAGCCCTACAAACACTTTTAATTTGTCTGCCAAACTTGGGCGACAGAAATCTGACACATTTTTTTCATTTTTCTGCAAAACTTGGGCGACAGGAGCCCTACAAACACTTTTAATTTGTCTGCCAAACTTGGGCGACAGAAATCTGACACATTTTTTTCATTTTTCTGCCAAACTTGAGCGACAGAAATCTGACATATTTTTTTCATTTTTCTGCAGGACTTGGGGGACAGGAGCCCTACAAATACTTTCAAGTTGTCTGCCAAACTTGGGCGACAAAAATCTGACACATTTTTTTCATTTTTCTGCAAAACTTGGGCGACAGGAGCCCTACAAATACTTTTAATTTGTCTGCCAAACTTGGGCGACAGAAATCTGACACATATTTGTCATTTTTCTGCAAAACTTGGGCGACAGGAGCCCTACAAACACTTTTAATTTGTCTGCCAAACTTGGGCGACAGAAATCTGACACATTTTTTTCATTTTTCTGCCAAACTTGAGCGACAGAAATCTGACATATTTTTTTCATTTTTCTGCAGGACTTGGGGGACAGGAGCCCTACAAATACTTTCAAGTTGTCTGCCAAACTTGGGCGACAAAAATCTGACACATTTTTTTCATTTTTCTGCAAAACTTGGGCGACAGGAGCCCTACAAATACTTTTAATTTGTCTGCCAAACTTGGGCGACAGAAATCTGACACATATTTGTCATTTTTCTGCCAAACTTGGGCGACAGGAGCCCTACAAATACTTTCAAGTTGTCTGCCAAACTTGGGCGACAGAAATCTGACACATTTTTTTCATTTTTCTGCAAAACTTGGGCGACAAGAGCCCTACAAACACTTCTAATTTGTCTGCCAAATTTGGGCGACAGAATTCTGACACATTTTTTTCATTTTTCTGCCAGAATTGGGCAACAGGAGCCCTACAAATACTTTTAATTTGTCTGCCAAACTTGGGCGACAGAAATCTGACTCATTTTTTTCATTTTTCTGCAAAACTTGGGCGACAGGAGCCCTACAAACACTTTTAATTTGTCTGCCAAACTTGGGCGACAGAAATCTGACACATTTTTTTCATTTTTCTGCAAAACTTGGGCGACAGGAGCCCTACAAATACTTTTAATTTGTCTGCCAAACTTGGGCGACAGAAATCTGACACATATTTGTCATTTTTCTGCCAAACTTGGGCGACAGGAGCCCTACAAACACTTTTAATTTGTCTGCCAAACTTGGGCGACAGAAATCTGACACATTTTTTTCATTTTTCTGCCAAACTTGAGCGACAGAAATCTGACATATTTTTTTCATTTTTCTGCAGGACTTGGGGGACAGGAGCCCTACAAATACTTTCAAGTTGTCTGCCAAACTTGGGCGACAAAAATCTGACACATTTTTTTCATTTTTCTGCAAAACTTGGGCGACAGGAGCCCTACAAATACTTTTAATTTGTCTGCCAAACTTGGGCGACAGAAATCTGACACATATTTGTCATTTTTCTGCCAAACTTGGGCGACAGGAGCCCTACAAATACTTTCAAGTTGTCTGCCAAACTTGGGCGACAGAAATATGACACATTTTTTTTCATTTTACTGCAAAACTTGGGCGACAGGAGCCCTACAAATACTTTTAATTTGTCTGCCAAACATGGGCGACAGAAATCTGACACATTTTTGTCATTTTTCTGCCAAACTTGGGCGACAGGAGCCCTACAAATACTTTCATGTTGTCTGCCAAACTTGGGCGACAGAAATATGACACATATTTGTCATTTTTCTGCCAAACTTGGGGGACAGGAGCCCTACAAATACTTTCAAGTTGTCTGCCAAACTTGGGCGACAGAAATCAGACACAAATTTGTCATTTTTCAGCAGATACTTGGGCGACAGGAGCCCTACAAATACTTTTAATTTGTTTGCCAAACTTGGGCGACAGAAATCTGACACATATTTGTCATTTTTCTGCCAAACTTGGGCGACAGGAGCCCTACAAATACTTTCAAGTTGTCTGCCAAACTTGGGCGACAGAAATATGACACATTTTTTTTCATTTTACTGCCAAACTTGGGCGACAGGAGCCCTACAAACACTTTTAATTTGTCTGCCAAACTTGGGCGACAAAAATCTGACACTTTTTTTTCATTTTTCTGCAAAACTTGGGCGACAGGAGCCCTACAAACACTTTTAATTTGTCTGCCAAACTTGGGCGACAGAAATCTGACTCATTTTTTTCATTTTTCTGCAAAACTTGGGCGACAGGAGCCCTACAAATACTTTTAATTTGTCTGCCAAACTTGGGCGACAGAAATCTGACACATTTTTTTCATTTTTCTGCCAAACTTGGGCGACAGGAGCCCTACAAATACTTTTAATTTGTCTGCCAAACTTGGGCGACAGAAATATGACTAATTTTTTTCATTTTTCTGCAAAACTTGGGCGACAGGAGCCCTACAAATACTTTTAATTTGTCTGCCAAACTTGGGCGACAGAAATCTGACACATTTTTTTCATTTTTCTGCCAAACTTGGGCGACAGGAGCCCTACAAACACTTCTAATTTGTCTGCCAAACTTGGGCGACAGAATTCTGACTCATTTTTTTCATTTTTCTGCAGGACTTGGGCGACAAGAGCCCTACAAATACTTTAAATTTGTCTGCCAAACTTGGGCGACAGAAATCTGACACATTTTTTTCATTTTTCTGCCAAACTTGGGCGACAGGAGCCCTACAAACACTTTTAATTTGTCTGCCAAATTTGGGCGACAAAAATCTGACACTTTTTTTTCATTTTTCTGCAAAACTTGGGCGACAGGAGCCCTACAAACACTTTTAATTTGTCTGCCAAACTTGGGCGACAGAAATATGACACATTTTTTTCATTTTTCTGCCAAACTTGGGCGACAGGAGTCCTACAAACACTTTTAATTTGTCTCCCAAACTTGAACGACAAAAATCTGACACATTTTTTTCATTTTTCTGCAAAACTTGGGCGACAGGAGAACTACAAACACTTTTAATTTGTCTGCCAAACTTGGGCGACAGAAATATGACTAATTTTTTTCATTTTTCTGCAGGACTTGGGCGACAGGAGCCCTACAAATACTTTTAATTTGTCTGCCAAACTTGGGCGACAGAAATCTGACACATTTTTTTCATTTTTCTGCAAAACTTGGGCGACAGGAGCCCTACAAACACTTCTAATTTGTCTGCCAAACTTGGGCGACAGAATTCTGACACATTTTTTTCATTTTTCTGCCAGAATTGGGCAACAGGAGCCCTACAAACACTTTTAATTTGTCTGCCAAACTTAGGCGACAAAAATCTGACACATTTTTTTCATTTTTCTGCAAAACTTGGGCGACAGGAGCCCTACAAATACTTTTAATTTGTCTGCCAAACTTGGGCGACAGAAATCTGACACATTGTTTTCATTTTTCTGCCAAACTTGGGCGACAGGAGCCCTACAAATACTTTTAATTTGTCTGCCAAACTTGGGCGACAGAAATCTGACACATTTTTTTCATTTTTCTGCAAAACTTGGGCGACAGGAGAACTACAAACACTTTTAATTTGTCTGCCAAACTTGGGCGACAGAAATATGACTAATTTTTTTCATTTTTCTGCAAAACTTGGGCGACAGGAGCCCTACAAACACTTTTAATTTGTCTGCCAAACTTGGGCGACAGAAATCTGACACATTTTTTTCATTTTTCTGCCAAACTTGAGCGACAGGAGTCCTACAAACACTTTTAATTTGTCTGCCAAACTTGAACGACAAAAATCTGACACATTTTTTTCATTTTTCTGCAAAACTTGGGTGACAGGAGAACTACAAACACTTTTATTTTGTCTGCTAAACTTGGGCGACAGAAATATGACTAATTTTTTTCATTTTTCTGCAGGACTTGGGCGACAGGAGCCCTACAAATACTTTTAATTTGTCTGCCAAACTTGGGCGACAGAAATCTGACACATTTTTTTCATTTTTCTGCAAAACTTGGGCGACAGGAGCCCTACAAACACTTCTAATTTGTCTGCCAAACTTGGGCGACAGAATTCTGACACATTGTTTTCATTTTTCTGCCAAACTTGGGCGACAGGAGCCCTACAAATACTTTTAATTTGTCTGCCAAACTTGGGCGACAGAAATCTGACACATTTTTTTCATTTTTCTGCAAAACTTGGGCGACAGGAGCCCTACAAACACTTTTAATTTGTCTGCCAAACTTGGGCGACAGAAATCTGACACATTTTTTTCATTTTTCTGCCAAACTTGGGCGACAGGAGTCCTACAAACAGTTTTAATTTGTCTGCCAAACTTGGGCGACAAAAATCTGACACATTTTTTTCATTTTTCTGCAAAACTTGGGCGACAGGAGCCCTACAAATACTTTTAATTTGTCTGCCAAACTTGGGCGACAGAAATCTGACACATTGTTTTCATTTTTCTGCAAAACTTGGGTGTCAGAAGCCCTACAAACACTTTTAATTTGTCTGCCAAACTTTGGCGACAGAAATCTGACTAATTTTTTTCATTTTTCTGCAGGACTTGGGCGACAGAAGCCCTACAAATAATTTTAATTCGTCTGCCAAACTTGGGCGACAGAAATTTGACACATTTTTTTCATTTTTCTGCCAGAATTGGGCAACAGGAGCCCTACAAACACTTTTAATTTGTCTGCCAAACTTGAACGACAAAAATCTGACACATTTTTTTCATTTTTCTGCAAAACTTGGGCGACAGGAGAACTACAAACACTTTTAATTTGTCTGCCAAACTTGGGCGACAGAAATATGACAAATTTTTTTCATTTTTCTGCAGGACTTGGGCGACAGGAGCCCTACAAACACTTTTAATTTGTCTGCCAAACTTAGGCGACAAAAATCTGACACTTTTTTTTCATTTTTCTGCAAAACTTGGGCGACAGCAGAACTACAAACACTTTTAATTTGTCTGCCAAACTTGAACGACAAAAATCTGACACATTTTTTTCATTTTTCTGCAAAACTTGAGCGACAGGAGCCCTACAAACACTTTTAATTTGTCTGCCAAACTTGGGCGACAGAAATCTGACTAATTTTTTTCATTTTTCTGCCAAACTTGGGCGACAGGAGCCCTACAAATACTTTTAATTTGTCTGCCAAACTTGGGCGACAGAAATCTGACACTAATTTGTCATTTTTCTGCCAAACATGGGCGACAGGAGCCCTACAAATACTTTCAAGTTGTCTGCCAAACTTGGGGACAGAAATATGACTCATTTTTTTCATTTTTCTGCAAAACTTGGGCGACAGGAGCCCTACAAATACTTTTAATTTGTCTGCCAAACATGGGCTACAGAAATCTGACACATTTTTGTCATTTTTCTGCCAAACTTGGGCGACAGGAGCCCTACAAATACTTTTAATTTGTCTGCCAAACATGGGCGACAGAAATCTGACACATTTTTGTCATTTTTCTGCCAAACTTGGGCGACAGGAGCCCTACAAATACTTTTAATTTGTCTGCCAAACATGGGCGACAGAAATCTGACTCATTTTTTTCATTTTTCTGCCAAACTTGGGCGACAGGAGCCCTACAAATACTTTTAATTTGTCTGCCAAACTTGGGCGACAGAAATCTGACACATTTTTTTCATTTTTCTGCCAAACTTGAGCGACAGAAATCTGACATGTTTTTTTCATTTTTCTGCAGGACTTGGGGGACAGGAGCCCTACAAATACTTTCAAGTTGTCTGCCAAACTTGGGCGATAAAAATCTGACACATTTTTTTCATTTTTCTGCAAAACTTGGGCGACAGGAGCCCTACAAATACTTTTAATTTGTCTGCCAAACTTGGGCGACAGAAATCTGACACATATTTGTCATTTTTCTGCCAAACTTGGGCGACAGGAGCCCTACAAATACTTTCAAGTTGTCTGCCAAACTTGGGCGACGGAAATATGACACATTTTTTTTCATTTTACTGCAAAACTTGGGCGACAGGAGCCCTACAAATACTTTTAATTTGTCTGCCAAACATGGGCGACAGAAATCTGACACATTTTTGTCATTTTTCTGCCAAACTTGGGCGACAGGAGCCCTACAAATACTTTCAAGTTGTCTGCCAAACTTGGGCGACAGAAATCTGACACAAATTTGTCATTTTTCAGCAGATACTTGGGCGACAGGAGCCCTACAAATACTTTTAATTTGTTTGCCAAACTTGGGCGACAGAAATCTGACACATATTTGTCATTTTTCTGCCAAACTTGGGCGACAGGAGCCCTACAAACACTTTTAATTTGTCTGCCAAACTTGGGCGACAAAAATCTGACACTTTTTTTTCATTTTTCTGCAAAACTTCGGCGACAGGAGCCCTACA
Source organism: Villa cingulata (assembly GCA_951394055.1). NCBI lineage: Eukaryota > Metazoa > Arthropoda > Insecta > Diptera > Bombyliidae > Villa > Villa cingulata. The sequence goes on along the minus strand of OX596019.1, from coordinate 25,318,960 downwards.
AACACTTTTAATTTGTCTGCCAAACTTGGGCGACAGAAATCTGACTCATTTTTTTCATTTTTCTGCAAAACTTGGGCGACAGGAGCCCTACAAATACTTTTAATTTGTCTGCCAAACTTGGGCGACAGAAATCTGACACATTTTTTTCATTTTTCTGCCAAACTTGGGCGACAGGAGCCCTACAAATACTTTTAATTTGTCTGCCAAACTTGGGCGACAGAAATATGACTAATTTTTTTCATTTTTCTGCAGAACTTGGGCGACAGGAGCCCTACAAATACTTTTAATTTGTCTGCCAAACTTAGGCGACAGAAATCTCACACATTTTTTTCATTTTTCTGCCAAACTTGGGCGACAGGAGCCCTACAAACACTTTTAATTTGTCTGCCAAACTTGGGCGACAAAAATCTGACACTTTTTTTTCATTTTTCTGCAAAACTTGGGCGACAGGAGCCCTACAAACACTTCTAATTTGTCTGCCAAACTTGGGCGACAGAATTCTGACTCATTTTTTTCATTTTTCTGCAGGACTTGGGCGACAAGAGCCCTACAAATACTTTTAATTTGTCTGCCAAACTTGGGCAACAGAAATCTGACACATTTTTTTCATTTTTCTGCCAAACTTGAGCGACAGGAGCCCTACAAACACTTTTAATTTGTCTGCCATATTTGGGCGACAAAAATCTGACACTTTTTTTTCATTTTTCTGCAAAACTTGGGCGACAGGAGCCCTACAAACACTTTTAATTTGTCTGCCAAACTTGGGCGACAGAAATCTGACACATTTTTTTCATTTTTCTGCCAAACTTGGCCGACAGGAGTCCTACAAACACTTTTAATTTGTCTGCCAAACTTGAACGACAAAAATCTGACACATTTTTTTCATTTTTCTGCAAAACTTGGGCGACAGGAGAACTACAAACACTTTTAATTTGTCTGCCAAACTTGGGCGACAGAAATATGACTAATTTTTTTCATTTTTCTGCAGGACTTGGGCGACAGGAGCCCTACAAACACTTTTAATTTGTCTGCCAAACTTGGGCGACAGAAATCTGACACATTTTTTTCATTTTTCTGCCAAACTTGAGCGACAGAAATCTGACATATTTTTTTCATTTTTCTGCAGGACTTGGGGGACAGGAGCCCTACAAATACTTTCAAGTTGTCTGCCAAACTTGGGCGACAAAAATCTGACACATTTTTTTCATTTTTCTGCAAAACTTGGGCGACAGGAGCCCTACAAATACTTTTAATTTGTCTGCCAAACTTGGGCGACAGAAATCTGACACATATTTGTCATTTTTCTGCCAAACTTGGGCGACAGGAGCCCTACAAATACTTTCAAGTTGTCTGCCAAACTTGGGCGACGGAAATATGACACATTTTTTTTCATTTTACTGCAAAACTTGGGCGACAGGAGCCCTACAAAAACTTTTAATTTGTCTGCCAAACATGGGCGACAGAAATCTGACACATTTTTGTCATTTTTCTGCCAAACTTGGGCGACAGGAGCCCTACAAATACTTTCATGTTGTCTTCCAAACTTGGGCGACAGAAATATGACACATATTTGTCATTTTTCTGCCAAACTTGGGGGACAGGAGCCCTACAAATACTTTCAAGTTGTCTGCCAAACTTGGGCGACAGAAATCTGACACAAATTTGTCATTTTTCAGCAGATACTTGGGCGACAGGAGCCCTACAAATACTTTTAATTTGTTTGCCAAACTTGGGCGACAGAAATCTGACACATATTTGTCATTTTTCTGCCAAACTTGGGCGACAGGAGCCCTACAAATACTTTCAAGTTGTCTGCCAAACTTGGGCGACAGAAATATGACACATTTTTTTTCATTTTACTGCCAAACTTGGGCGACAGGAGCCCTACAAACACTTTTAATTTGTCTGCCAAACTTGGGCGACAAAAATCTGACACTTTTTTTTCATTTTTCTGCAAAACTTGGGCGACAGGAGCCCTACAAACACTTTTAATTTGTCTGCCAAACTTGGGCGACAGAAATCTGACTCATTTTTTTCATTTTTCTGCAAAACTTGGGCGACAGGAGCCCTACAAATACTTTTAATTTGTCTGCCAAACTTGGGCGACAGAAATCTGACACATTTTTTTCATTTTTCTGCCAAACTTGGGCGACAGGAGCCCTACAAATACTTTTAATTTGTCTGCCAAACTTGGGCGACAGAAATATGACTAATTTTTTTCATTTTTCTGCAGGACTTGGGCGACAGGAGCCCTACAAATACTTTTAATTTGTCTGCCAAACTTAGGCGACAGAAATCTGACACATTTTTTTCATTTTTCTGCCAAACTTGGGCGACAGGAGCCCTACAAACACTTTTAATTTGTCTGCCAAACTTGGGCGACAAAAATCTGACACTTTTTTTTCATTTTTCTGCGAAACTTGGGCGACAGGAGCCCTACAAACACTTCTAATTTGTCTGCCAAACTTGGGCGACAGAATTCTGACTCATTTTTTTCATTTTTCTGCAGGACTTGGGCGACAGGAGCCCTACAAACACTTTTAATTTGTCTGCCAAACTTGGGCGACAGAAATCTGACACATTTTTTTCATTTTTCTGCCAAACTTGAGCGACAGAAATCTGACATATTTTTTTCATTTTTCTGCAGGACTTGGGGGACAGGAGCCCTACAAATACTTTCAAGTTGTCTGCCAAACTTGGGCGACAAAAATCTGACACATTTTTTTCATTTTTCTGCAAAACTTGGGCGACAGGAGCCCTACAAATACTTTTAATTTGTCTGCCAAACTTGGGCGACAGAAATCTGACACATATTTGTCATTTTTCTGCCAAACTTGGGCGACAGGAGCCCTACAAATACTTTCATGTTGTCTTCCAAACTTGGGCGACAGAAATATAACACATATTTGTCATTTTTCTGCCAAACTTTGGGGACAGGAGCCCTACAAATACTTTCAAGTTGTCTGCCAAACTTGGGCGACAGAAATCTGACACAAATTTGTCATTTTTCAGCAGATACTTGGGCGACAGGAGCCCTACAAATACTTTTAATTTGTTTGCCAAACTTGGGCGACAGAAATCTGACACATATTTGTCATTTTTCTGCAAGAATTGGGCAACAGGAGCCCTACAAACACTTTTAATTTGTCTGCCAAACTTAGGCGACAAAAATCTGACACATTTTTTTCATTTTTCTGCAAAACTTGGGCGACAGGAGCCCTACAAATACTTTTAATTTGTCTGCCAAACTTGGGCGACAGAAATCTGACACATTGTTTTCATTTTTCTGCAAAACTTGGGCGACAGGAGAACTACAAACACTTTTAATTTGTCTGCCAAACTTGGGCGACAGAAATATGACTAATTTTTTTCATTTTTCTGCAAAACTTGGGCGACAGGAGCCCTACAAACACTTTTAATTTGTCTGCCAAACTTGGGCGACAGAAATCTGACACATTTTTTTCATTTTTCTGCCAAACTTGGGCGACAGGAGTCCTACAAACACTTTTAATTTGTCTGCCAAACTTGAACGACAAAAATCTGACACATTTTTTCCATTTTTCTGCAAAACTTGGGCGACAGGAGAACTACAAACACTTTTAATTTGTCTGCCAAACTTGGGCGACAGAAATATGACTAATTTTTTTCATTTTTCTGCAGGACTTGGGCGACAGGAGCCCTACAAATACTTTTAATTTGTCTGCCAAACTTGGGAGACAGAAATCTGACACATTTTTTTCATTTTTCTGCAAAACTTGGGCGACAGGAGCCCTACAAACACTTCTAATTTGTCTGCCAAACTTGGGCGACAGAATTCTGACACATTTTTTTCATTTTTCTGCCAGAATTGGGCAACAGGAGCCCTACAAACACTTTTAATTTGTCTGCCAAACTTAGGCGACAAAAATCTGACACATTTTTTTCATTTTTCTGCAAAACTTGGGCGACAGGAGCCCTACAAATACTTTTAATTTGTCTGCCAAACTTGGGCGACAGAAATCTGACACATTGTTTACATTTTTCTGCCAAACTTGGGCGACAGGAGCCCTACAAATACTTTTAATTTGTCTGCCAAACTTGGGCGACAGAAATCTGACACATTTTTTTCATTTTTCTGCAAAACTTGGGCGACAGGAGAACTACAAACACTTTTAATTTGTCTGCCAAACTTGGGCGAATGAAATATGACACATTTTTTTTCATTTTACTGCAAAACTTGGGCGACAGGAGCCCTACAAATACTTTTAATTTGTCTGCCAAACATGGGCGACAGAAATCTGACACATTTTTGTCATTTTTCTGCCAAACTTGGGCGACAGGAGCCCTACAAATACTTTCATGTTGTCTTCCAAACTTGGGCGACAGAAATATGACACATATTTGTCATTTTTCTGCCAAACTTGGGGGACAGGAGCCCTACAAATACTTTCAAGTTGTCTGCCAAACTTGGGCGACAGAAATCTGACACAAATTTGTCATTTTTCAGCAGATACTTGGGCGACAGGAGCCCTACAAATACTTTTAATTTGTTTGCCAAACTTGGGCGACAGAAATCTGACACATATTTGTCATTTTTCTGCCAAACTTGGGCGACAGGAGCCCTACAAATACTTTCAAGTTGTCTGCCAAACTTGGGCGACAGAAATATGACACATTTTTTTTCATTTTACTGCCAAACTTGGGCGACAGGAGCCCTACAAACACTTTTAATTTGTCTGCCAAACTTGGGCGACAAAAATCTGACACTTTTTTTTCATTTTTCTGCAAAACTTGGGCGACAGGAGCCCTACAAACACTTCTAATTTGTCTGCCAAACTTGGGAGACAGAATTCTGACACATTTTTTTCATTTTTCTGCCAGAATTGGGCAACAGGAGCCCTACAAACACTTTTAATTTGTCTGCCAAACTTAGGCGACAAAAATCTGACACATTTTTTTCATTTTTCTGCAAAACTTGGGCGACAGGAGCCCTACAAATACTTTTAATTTGTCTGCCAAACTTGGGCGACAGAAATCTGACACATTGTTTTCATTTTTCTGCAAAACTTGGGCGACAGGAGAACTACAAACACTTTTAATTTGTCTGCCAAACTTGGGCGACAGAAATATGACTAATTTTTTTCATTTTTCTGCAAAACTTGGGCGACAGAAATCTGACACATTTTTTTCATTTTTCTGCCAAACTTGGGCGACAGGAGTCCTACAAGCACTTTTAATTTGTCTGCCAAACTTGAACGACAAAAATCTGACACATTTTTTTCATTTTTCTGCAAAACTTGGGCGACAGGAGAACTACAAACACTTTTAATTTGTCTGCCAAACTTGGGCGACGGAAATATGACACATTTTTTTTCATTTTACTGCAAAACTTGGGCGACAGGAGCCCTACAAATACTTTTAATTTGTCTGCCAAACATGGGCGACAGAAATCTGACACATTTTTGTCATTTTTCTGCCAAACTTGGGCGACAGGAGCCCTACAAATACTTTCATGTTGTCTTCCAAACTTGGGCGACAGAAATATGACACATATTTGTCATTTTTCTGCCAAACTTGGGGGACAGGAGCCCTAAAAATACTTTCAAGTTGTCTGCCAAACTTGGGCGACAGAAATCTGACACAAATTTGTCATTTTTCAGCAGATACTTGGGCGACAGGAGCCCTACAAACACTTTTAATTTGTCTGCCAAACTTGGGCGACAGAAATCTGACACATTTTTTTCATTTTTCTGCCAAACTTGGGCGACAGGAGTCCTACAAGCACTTTTAATTTGTCTGCCAAACTTGAACGACAAAAATCTGACACATTTTTTTCATTTTTCTGCAAAACTTGGGCGACAGGAGAACTACAAACACTTTTAATTTGTCTGCCAAACTTGGGCGACAGAAATATGACTAATTTTTTTCATTTTTCTGCAGGACTTGGGCGACAGGAGCCCTACAAATACTTTTAATTTGTCTGCCAAACTTGGGAGACAGAAATCTGACACATTTTTTTCATTTTTCTGCAAAACTTGGGCGACAGGAGCCCTACAAACACTTCTAATTTGTCTGCCAAACTTGGGCGACAGAATTCTGACACATTTTTTTCATTTTTCTGCCAGAATTGGGCAACAGGAGCCCTACAAACACTTTTAATTTGTCTGCCAAACTTAGGCGACAAAAATCTGACACATTTTTTTCATTTTTCTGCAAAACTTGGGCGACAGGAGCCCTACAAATACTTTTAATTTGTCTGCCAAACTTGGGCGACAGAAATCTGACACATTGTTTACATTTTTCTGCCAAACTTGGGCGACAGGAGCCCTACAAATACTTTTAATTTGTCTGCCAAACTTGGGCGACAGAAATCTGACACATTTTTTTCATTTTTCTGCAAAACTTGGGCGACAGGAGAACTACAAACACTTTTAATTTGTCTGCCAAACTTGGGCGACAGAAATATGACTAATTTTTTTCATTTTTCTGCAGGACTTGGGCGACAGGAGCCCTACAAATACTTTTAATTTGTCTGCCAAACTTGGGCGACAGAAATCTGACACATTTTTTTCATTTTTCTGCAAAACTTGGGCGACAGGAGCCCTACAAACACTTCTAATTTGTCTGCCAAACTTGGGCGACAGAATTCTGACACATTTTTTTCATTTTTCCGCCAGAATTGGGCAACAGGAGCCCTACAAACACTTTTAATTTGTCTGCCAAACTAAGGCGACAAAAATCTGACACATTTTTTTCATTTTTCTGCAGAACTTGGGCGACAGGAGCCCTACAAATACTTTTAATTTGTCTGCCAAACTTGGGCGACAGAAATCTGACACATTGTTTTTATTTTTCTGCCAAACTTGGGCGACAGGAGCCCTACAAATACTTTTAATTTGTCTGCCAAACATGGGCGACAGAAATCTGACACATTTTTGTCATTTTTCTGCCAAACTTGGGCGACAGGAGCCCTACAAACACTTTTAATTTGTCTGCCAAACTTGGGCGACAGAAATCTGACTCATTTTTTTCATTTTCCTGCAGGACTTGGGCGACAGGAGCCCTACAAATAATTTTAATTTGTCTGCCAAACTTGGGCGACAGAAATTTGACACATTTTTTTCATTTTGCTGCCAGAATTGGGCAACAGGAGCCCTACAAACACTTTTAATTTGTCTGCCAAACTTAGGCGACAAAAATCAGACACTTTTTTTTCATTTTTCTGCAAAACTTGGGCGACAGGAGCCGTACAAACACTTCTAATTTGTCTGCCAAACTTGGGCGACAGAATTCTGACTCATTTTTTTCATTTTTCTGCGGGACTTGGGCGACAAGAGCCCTACAAATACTTTTAATTTGTCTGCCAAACTTGTGCGACAGAAATCTGACACATTTTTTTCATTTTTCTGCAAAACTTGGGCGAAAGGAGCCCTACAAACACTTTTAATTTGTCTGCCAAATTTGGGCGACAAAAATCTGACACTTTTTTTTCATTTTTCTGCAAAACTTGGGCGACAGGAGCCCTACAAACACTTTTAATTTGTCTGCCAAACTTGGGCGACAGAAATCTGACACATTTTTTTCATTTTTCTGCCAAACTTGGGCGACAGGAGTCCTACAAACAGTTTTAATTTGTCTGCCAAACTTGGGCGACAAAAATCTGACACATTTTTTTCATTTTTCTGCAAAACTTGGGCGACAGGAGCCCTACAAATACTTTTAATTTGTCTGCCAAACTTGGGCGACAGAAATCTGACACATTGTTTTCATTTTTCTGCCAAACTTGGGCGACAGGAGCCCTACAAATACTTTTAATTTGTCTGCCAAACTTGGGCGACAGAAATCTGACACATTTTTTTCATTTTTCTGCAAAACTTGGGCGACAGGAGAACTACATACACTTTTAATTTGTCTGCCAAACTTGGGCGACAGAAATATGACTAATTTTTTTCATTTTTCTGCAGGACTTGGGCGACAGGAGCCCTACAAACACTTTTAATTTGTCTGCCAAACTTGGGCGACAGAAATCTGACTCTTTTTTTTCATTTTTCTGCTAAATTTGGGCGACAGGAGCCCTACAAACACTTTTAATTTGTCTGCCAAACTTGGGCGACAAAAATCTGACACTTTTTTTTCATTTTTCTGCAAAACTTGGGCGACAGGAGCCCTACAAACACTTCAAATTTGTCTGCGAAACTTAGGCGACAGAATTCTGACTCATTTTTTTCATTTTTCTGCAGGACTTGGGCGACAAGAGCCCTACAAATACTTTTAATTTGTCTGACAAACTTGGGCGACAGAAATCTGACACATTTTTTTCATTTTTCTGCAAAACTTGGGCGACAGGAGCCCTACGAACACTTTTAATTTGTCTGCCAAACTTGGGCGACAGAAATCTGACACATTTTTTTCATTTTTCTGCAAAACTTGGGCCACAGGAGCCCTACAAATACTTTTAATTTGTCTGCCAAACTTGGGCGACAGAAATCTGACACATTGTTTTCATTTTTCTGCCAAACTTGGGCGACAGGAGCCCTACAAATACTTTTAATTTGTCTGCCAAACTTGGGCGACAGAAATCTGAAACATTTTTTTCATTTTTCTGCAAAACTTGGGCGACAGGAGAACTACAAACACTTTTAATTTGTCTGCCAAACTTGGGCGACAGAAATATGACTAATTTTTTTCATTTTTCTGCAGGACTTGGGCGACAGGAGCCCTACAAATACTTTTAATTTGTCTGTCAAACTTGGGCGACAGAAATCTGACACATTTTTTTCATTTTTCTGCAAAACTTGGGCGACAAGAGCCCTACAAACACTTCTAATTTGTCTGCCAAATTTGGGCGACAGAATTCTGACACATTTTTTTCATTTTTCTGCCAGAATTGGGCAACAGGAGCCCTACAAACACTTTTAATTTGTCTGCCAAACTTAGGCGACAAAAATCTGACACATTTTTTTCATTTTTCTGCAAAACTTGGGCGACAGGAGCCCTACAAATACTTTTAATTTGTCTGCCAAACTTGGGCGACAGAAATCTGACACATTGTTTTCATTTTTCTGCCAAACTTGGGCGACAGGAGCCCTACAAATACTTTTAATTTGTCTGCCAAACTTGGGCGACAGAAATCTGACACATTTTTTTTATTTTTCTGCAAAACTTGGGCGACAGGAGAACTGCAAACACTTTTAATTTGTCTGCCAAACTTGGGCGACAGAAATATGACTAATTTTTTTCATTTTTCTGCAGGACTTAGGCGACAGGAGCCCTACAAATACTTTTAATTTGTCTGCCAAACTTAGGCGACAAAAATCAGACACATTTTTTTCATTTTTCTGCAAAACTTGGGCGACATTAGCCCTACAAATACTTTTAATTTGTCTGCCAAACTTGGGCGACAGAAATCTGACACATTTTTTTCATTTTTCTGCCAAACTTGGGCGACAGGAGCCCTACAAACACTTTTAATTTGTCTGCCAAACTTGGGCGACAAAAATCTGACACTTTTTTTTCATTTTTCTGCAAAACTTGGGCGACAGGAGCCCTACAAACACTTCTAATTTGTCTGCCAAACTTGGGCGACAGAATTCTGACTCATTTTTTTCATTTTTCTGCAGGACTTGGGCGACAAGAGCCCTACAAATACTTTTAATTTGTCTGCCAAACTTGGGCGACAGAAATCTGACACATTTTTTTCATTTTTCTGCCAAACTTGGGCGACAGGAGTCCTACAAACACTTTTAATTTGTCTGCCAAACTTGGGCGACAAAAATCTGACACTTTTTTTTCATTTTTCTGCAAAACTTGGGCGACAGGAGCCCTACAAACACTTCTAATTTGTCTGCCAAACTTGGGCGACAGAATTCTGACTCATTTTTTTCATTTTTCTGCAGGACTTGGGCGACAAGAGCCCTACAAATACTTTTAATTTGTCTGCCAAACTTGGGCGACAGAAATCTGACACATTTTTTTCATTTTTCTGCCAAACTTGGGCGACAGGAGCCCTACAAATACTTTTAATTTGTCTGCCAAACTTGGGCGACATAAATCTGACACATTTTTGTAATTTTTCTGCCAAACTTGGAAACAGGAGCCCTACAAATACTTGCAATTTGTCTGCCAAACTTGCTCGACATAAATCTGACACATTTTTTTCATGTTACTGCCAAACTTGGGCGACAGGCTACAAATACTTTTAATTTGTCTGCCAAACTTGGGCGACAGAAATCTGACACATTGTTTTCATTTTTCTGCCAAACTTGGGCGACAGGAGCCCTACAAATACTTTTAATTTGTCTGCCAAACTTGGGCGACAGAAATCTGAAACATTTTTTTCATTTTTCTGCAAAACTTGGGCGACAGGAGAACTACAAACACTTTTAATTTGTCTGCCAAACTTGGGCGACAGAAATATGACTAATTTTTTTCATTTTTCTGCAGGACTTGGGCGACAGGAGCCCTACAAATACTTTTAATTTGACTGTCAAACTTGGGCGACAGAAATCTGACACATTTTTTTCATTTTTCTGCAAAACTTGGGCGACAAGAGCCCTACAAACACTTCTAATTTGTCTGCCAAATTTGGGCGACAGAATTCTGACACATTTTTTTCATTTTTCTGCCAGAATTGGGCAACAGGAGCCCTACAAACACTTTTAATTTGTCTGCCAAACTTAGGCGACAAAAATCTGACACATTTTTTTCATTTTTCTGCAAAACTTGGGCGACAGGAGCCCTACAAATACTTTTAATTTGTCTGCCAAACTTGGGCGACAGAAATCTGACACATTGTTTTCATTTTTCTGCCAAACTTGGGCGACAGGAGCCCTACAAATACTTTTAATTTGTCTGCCAAAATTGGGCGACAGAAATCTGACACATTTTTTTCATTTTTCTGCAAAACTTGGGCGACAGGAGAACTACAAACACTTTTAATTTGTCTGCCAAACTTGGGCGACAGAAATATGACTAATTTTTTTCATTTTTCTGCAGGACTTAGGCGACAGGAGCCCTACAAATACTTTTAATTTGTCTGCCAAACTTAGGCGACAAAAATCAGACACATTTTTTTCATTTTTCTGCAAAACTTGGGCGACATTAGCCCTACAAATACTTTTAATTTGTCTGCCAAACTTGGGCGACAGAAATCTGACACATTTTTTTCATTTTTCTGCCAAACTTGGGCGACAGGAGCCCTACAAACACTTTTAATTTGTCTGCCAAACTTGGGCGACAAAAATCTGACACTTTTTTTTCATTTTTCTGCAAAACTTGGGCGACAGGAGCCCTACAAACACTTCTAATTTGTCTGCCAAACTTGGGCGACAGAATTCTGACTCATTTTTTTCATTTTTCTGCAGGACTTGGGCGACAAGAGCCCTACAAATACTTTTAATTTGTCTGCCAAACTTGGGCGACAGAAATCTGACACATTTTTTTCATTTTTCTGCCAAACTTGGGCGACAGGAGTCCTACAAACACTTTTAATTTGTCTGCCAAACTTGGGCGACAAAAATCTGACACTTTTTTTTCATTTTTCTGCAAAACTTGGGCGACAGGAGCCCTACAAACACTTCTAATTTGTCTGCCAAACTTGGGCGACAGAAATCTGACACATTTTTTTCATTTTTTTGCCAAACTTGGGCGACAGGAGCCCTACAAATACTTGTAATTTGTCTGCCAAACTTGGGCTACAGAAATCTGACACATTTTTTTCATTTTTTTGCCAAACTTGGGCGACAGGAGCCCTACAAATACTTTTAATTTGTCTGCCAAACTTGGGCGACATAAATCTGACACATTTTTTTCATTTGTCTGCCAAACTTGGGCGACAGGAGCTCTACAAATACTTTTAATTTGTCTGCCAAACTTGCTCGACATAAATCTGACACATTTTTTTCATTTTCTGCCAAGCTTGGGCGACAGGAGCCCTACAAATACTTGCAATTTGTCTGACAAACTTGCTCGACAGAAATCTGACACTATTTATTCATTTTTCTGCTAAACTTGGGCGACAGGAGCTCTACAAATACTTTTAATTTGTCTGCCAAACTTGCTCGACATAAATCTGACACATTTTTTTCATTTTTCTGCCAAGCTTGGGCGACAGGAGCCCTACAAATACTTGTAATTTGTCTGCCAAACTTGGGCGACAGAAATCTGACACATTTTTTTCATTTTTCTGCCAAACTTGGGCGACAGGAGCCCTACAAACACTTTTAATTTGTCTGCCAAACTTGAGCGAAAGAAATCTGACACATTTTTTTTTATTTTTCTGCCAAGCTTGGGCGACAGGAGCCCTACAAATACTTGTAATTTGTCTGCCAAACTTGGGCGACAGAAATCTGACACATTTTTTTCATTTTTTTGCTAAACTTGGGCGACAGTAGCCCTACAAATACTTGTAATTTGTCTGCCAAACTTGGGCGACAGAAATCTGACACATTTTTTTCATTTTTCTGCCAAACTTGGGCGACAGGAGCCCTACAAACACTTTTAATTTGTCTGCCAAACTTGGGCGACATAAATCTGACACATTTTTTTCATTTTTCTGCCAAACTTGGGCGACAGGAGCTCTACAAATACTTTTAATTTGTCTGCCAAACTTGCTCGACATAAATCTGACACATTTTTTTCATTTTTCTGCCAAGCTTGGGCGACAGGAGCCCTACAAATACTTTTAATTTGTCTGCCAAACTTGAGCGACACAAATCTGACACATTTTTTTCATTTTTCTGCCAAACTTGGGCGACAGGAGCCCTACAAATACTTTTAATTTGTCTGCCAAACTTGGGCGACATAAATCTGACACATTTTTGTCATTTTTCTGCCAAACTTGGGCGACAGGAGCCCTACAAATACTTTTAATTTGTCTGCCAAACTTGCTCGACATAAATCTGACACATTTTTTTCATTTTTCTGCCAAACTTGGGCGACAGGAGCCCTACAAATACTTTTAATTTGTCTCCCAAACTTGGGCGACATAAATCTGACACATTTTTTTCATTTTTCTGCCAAGCTTGGGCGACAGGAGCCCTACAAATACTTTTAATTTGTCTGCCAAACTTGGGCGACATAAATCTGACACATTTTTGTCATTTTTCTGCCAAACTTGGGCGACAGGAGCCCTACAAATACTTTTAATTTGTCTGCTAAACTTGGGCGACATAAATCTGACACATTTTTTTCATTTTTCTGCCAAATTTTGGCGTCAGGAGCCATACAAATACTTGTAATTTGTCTGCCAAACTTGGGCGACAGAAATCTGACACATTTTTTTCATTTTTCTGCCAAACTTGGGCGACAGGAGCCCTACAAACACTTTTAATTTGTCTGCCAAACTTGAGCGACACAAATCTGACACATTTTTTTCATTTTTCTGCCAAACTTGGGCGACAGGAGCCCTACAAATACTTTTAATTTGTCTGCCAAACTTGGGCGACATAAATCTGACACATTTTTGTCATTTTTCTGCCAAACTTGGGCGACAGGAGCCCTACAAATACTTTTAATTTGTCTGCCAAAATTGGGCGACATAAATCTGACAAATTTTTTTCATTTTTCTGCCAAACTTGGGCGTCAGGAGCCATACAAATACTTGTAATTTGTCTGCCAAACTTGGGCGACAGAAATCTGACACATTTTTTTCATTTTTCTGCCAAACTTGGGCGACAGGAGCCCTAAAAACACTTTTAATTTGTCTGCCAAACTTGAGCGACAAAAATCTGATAAATTTTTTTCATGTTACTGCCAAACTTGGGTGACAGGCGCCCTACAAACACTTTTAATTTGTCTGCCAAACTTGGGCGACAGAAATCTGACACATTTTTTTCATTTTTCTGCCAAACTTGGCGACAGGAGCCCTACAAACACTTGTAATTTGTCTGCCAAACTTGGGCGACAGAAATCTGACACATTATTTTCATTTTTCTGCCAAGCTTGGGCGACAGGAGCCCTAAAAATACTTGTAATTTGTCTGCCAAACTTGGGCGACAGAAATCTGACAAATTTTTTTCATTGTTCTGCCAAACTTGGGCGACAGGAGCCCTACAAACACTTTTAATTTGTCTGCCAAACTTGAGCGAAAGAAATCTGACACATTTTTTTCATTTTTCTGCCAAGCTTGGGCGACAGGAGAACTACAAATACTTTTAATTTGTCTGCCAAACTTGCTCGACATAAATCTGACACATTTTTTTCATTTTTCTGCCAAACTTGGGCGACAGGAGCCCTACAAATACTTTTAATTTGTCTGCCAAACGTGGGCGACATAAATCTGACACATTTTTTTCATTTTTCTGCCAAGCTTCGGCGACAGGAGCCCTTCAAATACTTGCAATTTGTCTGCCAAACTTGGGCGACATAAATCTGACACATTTTTTTCATGTTACTGCCAAACTACACGACAGGCTACAAACACTTTTAATTTGTCTGCCAAACTTGGGCGACATAAATCTGACACATTTTTTTCATTTTTCTTCCAAACTTGGGCGACAGGAGCCCTACAAATACTTTTCATTTGTCTGCCAAACTTGGGCGACAGAAATCTGACACATTTTTTTCATTTTTTTGCTAAACTTGGGCGACAGGAGCCCTACAAATACTTGTAATTTGTCTGCCAAACTTGGGCGACAGAAATCTGACACATTTTTTTCATTTTTTTGCCAAACTTGGGCGACGGGAGCCCTACAAACACTTTTAATTTGTCTGCCAAACTTGGGCGACATAAATCTGACACATTTTTTTCATTTGTCTGCCAAACTTGGGCGACAGGAGCTCTACAAATACTTTTAATTTGTCTGCCAAACTTGCTCGACATAAATCGGACACATTTTTTTCATTTTTCTGCCAAGCTTGGGCGACAGGAGCCCTACAAATACTTGCAATTTGTCTGCCAAACTTGCTCGACAGAAATCTGACACATTTTTTTCATTTTTCTGCCAAACTTGGGCGACAGGAGCTCTACAAATACTTTTAATTTGTCTGCCAAACTTGCTCGACATAAATCTGACACATTTTTTTCATTTTTCTGCCAAGCTTGGGCGACAGGAGCCCTACAAATACTTGTAATTTGTCTGCCAAACTTGGGCGACAGAAATCTGACACATTTTTTTCATTTTTCTGCCAAACTTGGGCGACAGGAGCCCTACAAACACTTTTAATTTGTCTGCCAAACTTGAGCGAAAGAAATCTAACACACTTTTTCATTTTTCTGCCAAGCTTGGGCGACAGGAGCCCTACAAATACTTGTAATTTGTCTGCCAAACTTGGGCGACAGAAATCTGACACATTTTTTTCATTTTTTTGCTAAACTTGGGCGACAGGAGCCCTACAAATACTTGTAATTTGTCTGCCAAACTTGGGCTACAGAAATCTGACACATTTTTTTCATTTTTTTGCCAAAATTGGGCGACAGGAGCCCTACAAACACTTTTAATTTGTCTGCCAAACTTGGGCGACATAAATCTGACACATTTTTTTCATTTTTCTGCCAAACTTGGGCGACAGGAGCTCTACAAATACTTTTAATTTGTCTGCCAAACTTGCTCGACATAAATCTGACACATTTTTGTCATTTTTCTGCCAAGCTTGGGCGACAGGAGCCCTACAAATACTTTTAATTTGTCTGCCAAACTTGAGCGACACAAATCTGACACATTTTTTTCATTTTTCTGCCAAACTTGGGCGACAGGAGCCCTACAAATACTTTTAATTTGTCTGCCAAACTTGGGCGACATAAATCTGACACATTTTTGTCATTTTTCTGCCAAACTTGGGCGACAGGAGCCCTACAAATACTTTTAATTTGTCTGCCAAACTTGCTCGACATAAATCTGACACATTTTTTTCATTTTTCTGCCAAACTTGGGCGACAGGAGCCCTACAAATACTTTTAATTTGTCTGCCAAACTTGGGCGACATAAATCTGACACATTTTTTTCATTTTTCTGCCAAGCTTGGGCGACAGGAGCCCTTCAAATACTTGCAATTTGTCTGCCAAACTTGGGCGACATAAATCTGACACATTTTTTTCATTTTCCTTCCAAACTTGGGCGACAGGAGCCCTACAAATACTTTTCATTTGTCTGCCAAACTTGGTCGACAGAAATCTGACACATTTTTTTCATTTTTTTGCTAAACTTTGGCGACAGGAGCCCTACAAATACTTGTAATTTGTCTGTCAAACTTGGGCGACAAAAATCTGACACATTTTTTTCATTTTTTTGCCAAACTTGGGCGACAGGAGCCCTACAAACACTTTTAATTTGTCTGCCAAACTTGGGCGACAGAAATCTGACACATTTTTTTCATTTTTTTGCTAAACTTTGGCGACAGGAGCCCTACAAATACTTGTAATTTGTCTGCCAAACTTGGGCGACAGAAATCTGACACATTTTTTTCATTTTTCTGCAAAACTTGGGCGACAGGAGAACTACAAACACTTTTAATTTGTCTGCCAAACTTGGGCGACAGAAATATGACTAATTTTTTTCATTTTTCTGCAGGACTTAGGCGACAGGAGCCCTACAAATACTTTTAATTTGTCTGCCAAACTTAGGCGACAAAAATCAGACACATTTTTTTCATTTTTCTGCAAAACTTGGGCGACATTAGCCCTACAAATACTTTTAATTTGTCTGCCAAACTTGGGCGACAGAAATCTGACACATTTTTTTCATTTTTCTGCCAAACTTGGGCGACAGGAGCCCTACAAACACTTTTAATTTGTCTGCCAAACTTGGGCGACAAAAATCTGACACTTTTTTTTCATTTTTCTGCAAAACTTGGGCGACAGGAGCCCTACAAACACTTCTAATTTGTCTGCCAAACTTGGGCGACAGAATTCTGACTCATTTTTTTCATTTTTCTGCAGGACTTGGGCGACAAGAGCCCTACAAATACTTTTAATTTGTCTGCCAAACTTGGGCGACAGAAATCTGACACATTTTTTTCATTTTTCTGCCAAACTTGGGCGACAGGAGCCCTACAAATACTTTTAATTTGTCTGCTAAACTTGGGCGACATAAATCTGACACATTTTTTTCATTTTTCTGCCAAATTTTGGCGTCAGGAGCCATACAAATACTTGTAATTTGTCTGCCAAACTTGGGCGACAGAAATCTGACACATTTTTTTCATTTTTCTGCCAAACTTGGGCGACAGGAGCCCTACAAACACTTTTAATTTGTCTGCCAAACTTGAGCGACACAAATCTGACACATTTTTTTCATTTTTCTGCCAAACTTGGGCGACAGGAGCCCTACAAATACTTTTAATTTGTCTGCCAAACTTGGGCGACATAAATCTGACACATTTTTGTCATTTTTCTGCCAAACTTGGGCGACAGGAGCCCTACAAATACTTTTAATTTGTCTGCCAAACTTGGGCGACATAAATCTGACAAATTTTTTTCATTTTTCTGCCAAACTTTGGCGTCAGGAGCCATACAAATACTTGTAATTTGTCTGCCAAACTTGGGCGACAGAAATCTGACACATTTTTTTCATTTTTCTGCCAAACTTGGGCGACAGGAGCCCTAAAAACACTTTTAATTTGTCTGCCAAACTTGAGCGACAAAAATCTGATAAATTTTTTTCATGTTACTGCCAAACTTGGGTGACAGGCGCCCTACAAACACTTTTAATTTGTCTGCCAAACTTGGGCGACAGAAATCTGACACATTTTTTTCATTTTTCTGCCAAACTTGGCGACAGGAGCCCTACAAACACTTGTAATTTGTCTGCCAAACTTGGGCGACAGAAATCTGACACATTATTTTCATTTTTCTGCCAAGCTTGGGCGACAGGAGCCCTAAAAATACTTGTAATTTGTCTGCCAAACGTGGGCGACAGAAATCTGACAAATTTTTTTCATTGTTCTGCCAAACTTGGGCGACAGGAGCCCTACAAACACTTTTAATTTGTCTGCCAAACTTGAGCGAAAGAAATCTGACACATTTTTTTCATTTTTCTGCCAAGCTTGGGCGACAGGAGAACTACAAATACTTTTAATTTGTCTGCCAAACTTGCTCGACATAAATCTGACACATTTTTTTCATTTTTCTGCCAAACTTGGGCGACAGGAGCCCTACAAATACTTTTAATTTGTCTGCCAAACGTGGGCGACATAAATCTGACACATTTTTTTCATTTTTCTGCCAAGCTTCGGCGACAGGAGCCCTTCAAATACTTGCAATTTGTCTGCCAAACTTGGGCGACATAAATCTGACACATTTTTTTCATGTTACTGCCAAACTACACGACAGGCTACAAACACTTTTAATTTGTCTGCCAAACTTGGGCGACATAAATCTGACACATTTTTTTCATTTTTCTTCCAAACTTGGGCGACAGGAGCCCTACAAATACTTTTCATTTGTCTGCCAAACTTGGGCGACAGAAATCTGACACATTTTTTTCATTTTTTTGCTAAACTTGGGCGACAGGAGCCCTACAAATACTTGTAATTTGTCTGCCAAACTTGGGCGACAGAAATCTGACACATTTTTTTCATTTTTTTGCCAAACTTGGGCGACGGGAGCCCTACAAACACTTTTAATTTGTCTGCCAAACTTGGGCGACATAAATCTGACACATTTTTTTCATTTGTCTGCCAAACTTGGGCGACAGGAGCTCTACAAATACTTTTAATTTGTCTGCCAAACTTGCTCGACATAAATCGGACACATTTTTTTCATTTTTCTGCCAAGCTTGGGCGACAGGAGCCCTACAAATACTTGCAATTTGTCTGCCAAACTTGCTCGAC
Source organism: Villa cingulata (assembly GCA_951394055.1). NCBI lineage: Eukaryota > Metazoa > Arthropoda > Insecta > Diptera > Bombyliidae > Villa > Villa cingulata. The sequence goes on along the minus strand of OX596019.1, from coordinate 25,300,213 downwards.
AGAAATCTGACACATTTTTTTCATTTTTCTGCCAAACTTGGGCGACAGGAGCTCTACAAATACTTTTAATTTGTCTGCCAAACTTGCTCGACATAAATCTGACACATTTTTTTCATTTTTCTGCCAAGCTTGGGCGACAGGAGCCCTACAAATACTTGTAATTTGTCTGCCAAACTTGGGCGACAGAAATCTGACACATTTTTTTCATTTTTCTGCCAAACTTGGGCGACAGGAGCCCTACAAACACTTTTAATTTGTCTGCCAAACTTGAGCGAAAGAAATCTGACACACTTTTTCATTTTTCTGCCAAGCTTGGGCGACAGGAGCCCTACAAATACTTGTAATTTGTCTGCCAAACTTGGGCGACAGAAATCTGACACATTTTTTTCATTTTTTTGCTAAACTTGGGCGACAGGAGCCCTACAAATACTTGTAATTTGTCTGCCAAACTTGGGCTACAGAAATCTGACACATTTTTTTCATTTTTTTGCCAAAATTGGGCGACAGGAGCCCTACAAACACTTTTAATTTGTCTGCCAAACTTGGGCGACATAAATCTGACACATTTTTTTCATTTTTCTGCCAAACTTGGGCGACAGGAGCTCTACAAATACTTTTAATTTGTCTGCCAAACTTGCTCGACATAAATCTGACACATTTTTGTCATTTTTCTGCCAAGCTTGGGCGACAGGAGCCCTACAAATACTTTTAATTTTTCTGCCAAACTTGAGCGACACAAATCTGACACATTTTTTTCATTTTTCTGCCAAACTTGGGCGACAGGAGCCCTACAAATACTTTTAATTTGTCTGCCAAACTTGGGCGACATAAATCTGACACATTTTTTTCATTTTTCTGCCAAGCTTGGGCGACAGGAGCCCTTCAAATACTTGCAATTTGTCTGCCAAACTTGGGCGACATAAATCTGACACATTTTTTTCATTTTCCTTCCAAACTTGGGCGACAGGAGCCCTACAAATACTTTTCATTTGTCTGCCAAACTTGGGCGACAGAAATCTGACACATTTTTTTCATTTTTTTGCTAAACTTTGGCGACAGGAGCCCTACAAATACTTGTAATTTGTCTGTCAAACTTGGGCGACAAAAATCTGACACATTTTTTTCATTTTTTTGCCAAACTTGGGCGACAGGAGCCCTACAAACACTTTTAATTTGTCTGCCAAACTTGGGCGACAGAAATCTGACACATTTTTTTCATTTTTTTGCTAAACTTTGGCGACAGGAGCCCTACAAATACTTGTAATTTGTCTGCCAAACTTGGGCGACAGAAATCTGACACATTTTTTTCATTTTTCTGCAAAACTTGGGCGACAGGAGAACTACAAACACTTTTAATTTGTCTGCCAAACTTGGGCGACAGAAATATGACTAATTTTTTTCATTTTTCTGCAGGACTTAGGCGACAGGAGCCCTACAAATACTTTTAATTTGTCTGCCAAACTTAGGCGACAAAAATCAGACACATTTTTTTCATTTTTCTGCAAAACTTGGGCGACATTAGCCCTACAAATACTTTTAATTTGTCTGCCAAACTTGGGCGACAGAAATCTGACACATTTTTTTCATTTTTCTGCCAAACTTGGGCGACAGGAGCCCTACAAACACTTTTAATTTGTCTGCCAAACTTGGGCGACAAAAATCTGACACTTTTTTTTCATTTTTCTGCAAAACTTGGGCGACAGGAGCCCTACAAACACTTCTAATTTGTCTGCCAAACTTGGGCGACAGAATTCTGACTCATTTTTTTCATTTTTCTGCAGGACTTGGGCGACAAGAGCCCTACAAATACTTTTAATTTGTCTGCCAAACTTGGGCGACAGAAATCTGACACATTTTTTTCATTTTTCTGCCAAACTTGGGCGACAGGAGCCCTACAAACACTTTTAATTTGTCTGCCAAACTTGGGCGACAAAAATCTGACACTTTTTTTTCATTTTTCTGCAAAACTTGGGCGACAGGAGCCCTACAAACACTTCTAATTTGTCTGCCAAACTTGGGCGACAGAATTCTGACTCATTTTTTTCATTTTTCTGCAGGACTTGGGCGACAAGAGCCCTACAAATACTTTTAATTTGTCTGCCAAACTTGGGCGACAGAAATCTGACACATTTTTTTCATTTTTCTGCCAAACTTGGGCGACAGGAGCCCTACAAATACTTTTAATTTGTCTGCCAAACTTGGGCGACATAAATCTGACACATTTTTGTAATTTTTCTGCCAAACTTGGAAACAGGAGCCCTACAAATACTTGCAATTTGTCTGCAAACTTGCTCGACATAAATCTGACACATTTTTTTCATGTTACTGCCAAACTTGGGCGACAGGCTACAAACACTTGTAATTTGTCTGCCAAACTTGGGCGACAGAAATCTGACACATTTTTTTCATTTTTTTGCCAAACTTGGGCGACAGGAGCCCTACAAATACTTGTAATTTGTCTGCCAAACTTGGGCGACAGAAATCTGACACATTTTTTTCATTTTTTTGCCAAACTTGGGCGACAGGAGCCCTACAAACACTTTTAATTTGTCTGCCAAACTTGGGCGACATAAATCTGACACATTTTTTTCATTTGTCTGCCAAACTTGGGCGACAGGAGCCCTACAAATACTTGTAATTTGTCTGCCAAACTTGGGCTACAGAAATCTGACACATTTTTTTCATTTTTTTGCCAAACTTGGGCGACAGGAGCCCTACAAATACTTTTAATTTGTCTGCCAAACTTGGGCGACATAAATCTGACACATTTTTTTCATTTTTCTGCCAAACTTGGGCGACAGGAGCTCTACAAATACTTTTAATTTGTCTGCCAAACTTGCTCGACATAAATCTGACACATTTTTTTCATTTTCTGCCAAGCTTGGGCGACAGGAGCCCTACAAATACTTGCAATTTGTCTGACAAACTTGCTCGACAGAAATCTGACACTATTTATTCATTTTTCTGCCAAACTTGGGCGACAGGAGCTCTACAAATACTTTTAATTTGTCTGCCAAACTTGCTCGACATAAATCTGACACATTTTTTTCATTTTTCTGCCAAGCTTGGGCGACAGGAGCCCTACAAATACTTGTAATTTGTCTGCCAAACTTGGGCGACAGAAATCTGACACATTTTTTTCATTTTTCTGCCAAACTTGGGCGACAGGAGCCCTACAAACACTTTTAATTTGTCTGCCAAACTTGAGCGAAAGAAATCTGACACATTTTTTTTTATTTTTCTGCCAAGCTTGGGCGACAGGAGCCCTACAAATACTTGTAATTTGTCTGCCAAACTTGGGCGACAGAAATCTGACACATTTTTTTCATTTTTTTGCTAAACTTGGGCGACAGGAGCCCTACAAATACTTGTAATTTGTCTGCCAAACTTGGGCGACAGAAATCTGACACATTTTTTTCATTTTTCTGCCAAACTTGGGCGACAGGAGCCCTACAAACACTTTTAATTTGTCTGCCAAACTTGGGCGACATAAATCTGACACATTTTTTTCATTTTTCTGCCAAACTTGGGCGACAGGAGCTCTACAAATACTTTTAATTTGTCTGCCAAACTTGCTCGACATAAATCTGACACATTTTTTTCATTTTTCTGCCAAGCTTGGGCGACAGGAGCCCTACAAATACTTTTAATTTGTCTGCCAAACTTGAGCGACACAAATCTGACACATTTTTTTCATTTTTCTGCCAAACTTGGGCGACAGGAGCCCTACAAATACTTTTAATTTGTCTGCCAAACTTGGGCGACATAAATCTGACACATTTTTGTCATTTTTCTGCCAAACTTGGGCGACAGGAGCCCTACAAATACTTTTAATTTGTCTGCCAAACTTGCTCGACATAAATCTGACACATTTTTTTCATTTTTCTGCCAAACTTGGGCGACAGGAGCCCTACAAATACTTTTAATTTGTCTCCCAAACTTGGGCGACATAAATCTGACACATTTTTTTCATTTTTCTGCCAAGCTTGGGCGACAGGAGCCCTACAAATACTTTTAATTTGTCTGCCAAACTTGGGCGACATAAATCTGACACATTTTTGTCATTTTTCTGCCAAACTTGGGCGACAGGAGCCCTACAAATACTTTTAATTTGTCTGCTAAACTTGGGCGACATAAATCTGACACATTTTTTTCATTTTTCTGCCAAATTTTGGCGTCAGGAGCCATACAAATACTTGTAATTTGTCTGCCAAACTTGGGCGACAGAAATCTGACACATTTTTTTCATTTTTCTGCCAAACTTGGGCGACAGGAGCCCTACAAACACTTTTAATTTGTCTGCCAAACTTGAGCGACACAAATCTGACACATTTTTTTCATTTTTCTGCCAAACTTGGGCGACAGGAGCCCTACAAATACTTTTAATTTGTCTGCCAAACTTGGGCGACATAAATCTGACACATTTTTGTCATTTTTCTGCCAAACTTGGGCGACAGGAGCCCTACAAATACTTTTAATTTGTCTGCCAAACTTGGGCGACATAAATCTGACAAATTTTTTTCATTTTTCTGCCAAACTTTGGCGTCAGGAGCCATACAAATACTTGTAATTTGTCTGCCAAACTTGGGCGACAGAAATCTGACACATTTTTTTCATTTTTCTGCCAAACTTGGGCGACAGGAGCCCTAAAAACACTTTTAATTTGTCTGCCAAACTTGAGCGACAAAAATCTGATAAATTTTTTTCATGTTACTGCCAAACTTGGGTGACAGGCGCCCTACAAACACTTTTAATTTGTCTGCCAAACTTGGGCGACAGAAATCTGACACATTTTTTTCATTTTTCTGCCAAACTTGGCGACAGGAGCCCTACAAACACTTGTAATTTGTCTGCCAAACTTGGGCGACAGAAATCTGACACATTATTTTCATTTTTCTGCCAAGCTTGGGCGACAGGAGCCCTAAAAATACTTGTAATTTGTCTGCCAAACTTGGGCGACAGAAATCTGACACATTTTTTTCATTGTTCTGCCAAACTTGGGCGACAGGAGCCCTACAAACACTTTTAATTTGTCTGCCAAACTTGAGCGAAAGAAATCTGACACATTTTTTTCATTTTTCTGCCAAGCTTGGGCGACAGGAGAACTACAAATACTTTTAATTTGTCTGCCAAACTTGCTCGACATAAATCTGACACATTTTTTTCATTTTTCTGCCAAACTTGGGCGACAGGAGCCCTACAAATACTTTTAATTTGTCTGCCAAACGTGGGCGACATAAATCTGACACATTTTTTTCATTTTTCTGCCAAGCTTCGGCGACAGGAGCCCTTCAAATACTTGCAATTTGTCTGCCAAACTTGGGCGACATAAATCTGACACATTTTTTTCATGTTACTGCCAAACTTGGGCGACAGGCTACAAACACTTTTAATTTGTCTGCCAAACTTGGGCGACATAAATCTGACACATTTTTTTCATTTTTCTTCCAAACCTGGGCGACAGGAGCCCTACAAATACTTTTCATTTGTCTGCCAAACTTGGGCGACAGAAATCTGACACATTTTTTTCATTTTTTTGCTAAACTTGGGCGACAGGAGCCCTACAAATACTTGTAATTTGTCTGCCAAACTTGGGCGACAGAAATCTGACACATTTTTTTCATTTTTTTGCCAAACTTGGGCGACGGGAGCCCTACAAACACTTTTAATTTGTCTGCCAAACTTGGGCGACATAAATCTGACACATTTTTTTCATTTGTCTGCCAAACTTGGGCGACAGGAGCTCTACAAATACTTTTAATTTGTCTGCCAAACTTGCTCGACATAAATCGGACACGTTTTTTTCATTTTTCTGCCAAGCTTGGGCGACAGGAGCCCTACAAATACTTGCAATTTGTCTGCCAAACTTGCTCGACAGAAATCTGACACATTTTTTTCATTTTTCTGCCAAACTTGGGCGACAGGAGCTCTACAAATACTTTTAATTTGTCTGCCAAACTTGCTCGACATAAATCTGACACATTTTTTTCATTTTTCTGCCAAGCTTGGGCGACAGGAGCCCTACAAATACTTGTAATTTGTCTGCCAAACTTGGGCGACAGAAATCTGACACATTTTTTTCATTTTTCTGCCAAACTTGGGCGACAGGAGCCCTACAAACACTTTTAATTTGTCTGCCAAACTTGAGCGAAAGAAATCTGACACACTTTTTCATTTTTCTGCCAAGCTTGGGCGACAGGAGCCCTACAAATACTTGTAATTTGTCTGCCAAACTTGGGCGACAGAAATCTGACACATTTTTTTCATTTTTTTGCTAAACTTGGGCGACAGGAGCCCTACAAATACTTGTAATTTGTCTGCCAAACTTGGGCTACAGAAATCTGACACATTTTTTTCATTTTTTTGCCAAAATTGGGCGACAGGAGCCCTACAAACACTTTTAATTTGTCTGCCAAACTTGGGCGACATAAATCTGACACATTTTTTTCATTTTTCTGCCAAACTTGGGCGACAGGAGCTCTACAAATACTTTTAATTTGTCTGCCAAACTTGCTCGACATAAATCTGACACATTTTTGTCATTTTTCTGCCAAGCTTGGGCGACAGGAGCCCTACAAATACTTTTAATTTGTCTGCCAAACTTGAGCGACACAAATCTGACACATTTTTTTCATTTTTCTGCCAAACTTGGGCGACAGGAGCCCTACAAATACTTTTAATTTGTCTGCCAAACTTGGGCGACATAAATCTGACACATTTTTGTCATTTTTCTGCCAAACTTGGGCGACAGGAGCCCTACAAATACTTTTAATTTGTCTGCCAAACTTGCTCGACATAAATCTGACACATTTTTTTCATTTTTCTGCCAAACTTGGGCGACAGGAGCCCTACAAATACTTTTAATTTGTCTGCCAAACTTGGGCGACATAAATCTGACACATTTTTTTCATTTTTCTGCCAAGCTTGGGCGACAGGAGCCCTTCAAATACTTGCAATTTGTCTGCCAAACTTGGGCGACAGAAATCTGACACATTTTTTTCATTTTTCTGCCAAACTTGGGCGACAGGAGCCCTACAAACACTTTTAATTTGTCTGCCAAACTTGGGCGACAGAAATCTGACACATTTTTTTCATTTTTTTGCTAAACTTTGGCGACAGGAGCCCTACAAATACTTGTAATTTGTCTGCCAAACTTGGGCGACAAAAATCTGACACATTTTTTTCATTTTTTTGCCAAACTTGGGCGACAGGAGCCCTACAAACACTTTTAATTTGTCTGCCAAACTTGGGCGACATAAATCTGACACATTTTTTTCATTTGTCTGCCAAACTTGGGCGACAGGAGCTCTACAAATACTTTTAATTTGTCTGCCAAACTTGCTCGACATAAATCTGACACATTTTTTTCATTTTTCTGCCAAGCTTGGGCGACAGGAGCCCTACAAATACTTGCAATTTGTCTGCCAAACTTGCTCGACAGAAATCTGACACATTTTTTTCATTTTTCTGCCAAACTTGGGCGACAGGAGCCCTACAAACACTTTTAATTTGTCTGCCAAACTTGGGCGACATAAATCTGACACATTTTTTTCATTTGTCTGCCAAACTTGGGCGACAGGAGCTCTACAAATACTTTTAATTTGTCTGCCAAACTTGCTCGACATAAATCTGACACATTTTTGTCATTTTTCTGCCAAACTTGGGCGACAGGAGCCCTACAAATACTTTTAATTTGTCTGCCAAACTTGCTCGACATAAATCTGACACATTTTTTTCATTTTTCTGCCAAACTTGGGCGACAGGAGCCCTACAAATACTTTTAATTTGTCTGCCAAACTTGGGCGACATAAATCTGACACATTTTTTTCATTTTTCTGCCAAGCTTGGGCGACAGGAGCCCTTCAAATACTTGCAATTTGTCTGCCAAACTTGGGCGACATAAATCTGACACATTTTTTTCATTTTCCTTCCAAACTTGGGCGACAGGAGCCCTACAAATACTTTTCATTTGTCTGCCAAACTTGGGCGACAGAAATCTGACACATTTTTTTCATTTTTTTGCTAAACTTTGGCGACAGGAGCCCTACAAATACTTGTAATTTGTCTGCCAAACTTGGGCGACAAAAATCTGACACATTTTTTTCATTTTTTTGCCAAACTTGGGCGACAGGAGCCCTACAAACACTTTTAATTTGTCTGCCAAACTTGGGCGACATAAATCTGACACATTTTTTTCATTTGTCTGCCAAACTTGGGCGACAGGAGCTCTACAAATACTTTTAATTTGTCTGCCAAACTTGCTCGACATAAATCTGACACATTTTTTTCATTTTTCTGCCAAGCTTGGGCGACAGGAGCCCTACAAGTACTTGCAATTTGTCTGCCAAACTTGCTCGACAGAAATCTGACACATTTTTTTCATTTTTCTGCCAAACTTGGGCGACAGGAGCCCTACAAATACTTTTAATTTGTCTGCCAAACTTGGGTGACAGAAATCTGACAATTTTTTTTCATTTTTTTGCCAAACTTGGACGACAGGAGCCCTACAAATACTTGTAATTTGTCTGCCAAACTTGGGCGACAGAAATCTGACACATTTTTTTCATTTTTCTGCCAAACTTGGGCGACAGGAGCCCTACAAACACTTTTAATTTGTCTGCCAAACTTGAGCGACAGAAATCTGACACATTTTTTTCATTTTTCTGCCAAACTTGGGCGACAGGAGCCCTACAAACACTTTTAATTTGTCTGCCAAACTTGAGCGACAGAAATCTGACACATTTTTTTCATGTTACTGCCAAACTTGGGCGACAGAAATCTGACACATTTTTTTTCATTTTTCTGCCAAATTTGGGCGACAGGAGCCCTACAAATACTTGTAATTTGTTTGCCAAACTTGGGCGACAGAAATCTGACACATTTTTTTTCATTTTTCTGCTAAACTTGGGCGACAGGAGCCCTACAAATACTTGTAATTTGTCTGCCAAACTTGGGCGACAGAAATCTGACACATTTTTTTCATTTTTCTGCCAAACTTGGGCGACAGGAACCCTACAAATACTTTTAATTTGTCTGCCAAACTTGGGCGACATAAATCTGACAAATTTTTGTCATTTTTCTGCCAAACTTGGGCGACAGGAGCCCTACAAATACTCTTAATTTGTCTGCCAAACTTGCTTGACATAAATCTGACTCATTTTTTTCATTTTTCTGCCAAACTTTGGCGTCAGGAGCCATACAAATACTTGTAATTTGTCTGCCAAACTTGGGCGACAGAAATCTGACACATTTTTTTCATTTTTCTGCCAAACTTGGGCGACAGGAGCCCTAAAAACACTTTTAATTTGTCTGCCAAACTTGAGCGACAAAAATCTGATAAATTTTTTTCATGTTACTGCCAAACTTGGGTGACAGGCGCCCTACAAACACTTTTAATTTGTCTGCCAAACTTGGGCGACAGAAATCTGACACATTTTTTTCATTTTTCTGCCAAACTTGGCGACAGGAGCCCTACAAACACTTGTAATTTGTCTGCCAAACTTGGGCGACAGAAATCTGACACATTATTTTCATTTTTCTGCCAAGCTTGGGCGACAGGAGCCCTAAAAATACTTGTAATTTGTCTGCCAAACTTGGGCGACAGAAATCTGACACATTTTTTTCATTGTTCTGCCAAACTTGGGCGACAGGAGCCCTACAAACACTTTTAATTTGTCTGCCAAACTTGAGCGAAAGAAATCTGACACATTTTTTTCATTTTTCTGCCAAGCTTGGGCGACAGGAGAACTACAAATACTTTTAATTTGTCTGCCAAACTTGCTCGACATAAATCTGACACATTTTTTTCATTTTTCTGCCAAACTTGGGCGACAGGAGCCCTACAAATACTTTTAATTTGTCTGCCAAACGTGGGCGACATAAATCTGACACATTTTTTTCATTTTTCTGCCAAGCTTCGGCGACAGGAGCCCTTCAAATACTTGCAATTTGTCTGCCAAACTTGGGCGACATAAATCTGACACATTTTTTTCATGTTACTGCCAAACTTGGGCGACAGGCTACAAACACTTTTAATTTGTCTGCCAAACTTGGGCGACATAAATCTGACACATTTTTTTCATTTTTCTTCCAAACTTGGGCGACAGGAGCCCTACAAATACTTTTCATTTGTCTGCCAAACTTGGGCGACAGAAATCTGACACATTTTTTTCATTTTTTTGCCAAACTTGGGCGACGGGAGCCCTACAAACACTTTTAATTTGTCTGCCAAACTTGGGCGACATAAATCTGACACATTTTTTTCATTTGTCTGCCAAACTTGGGCGACAGGAGCTCTACAAATACTTTTAATTTGTCTGCCAAACTTGCTCGACATAAATCGGACACGTTTTTTTCATTTTTCTGCCAAGCTTGGGCGACAGGAGCCCTACAAATACTTGCAATTTGTCTGCCAAACTTGCTCGACAGAAATCTGACACATTTTTTTCATTTTTCTGCCAAACTTGGGCGACAGGAGCTCTACAAATACTTTTAATTTGTCTGCCAAACTTGCTCGACATAAATCTGACACATTTTTTTCATTTTTCTGCCAAGCTTGGGCGACAGGAGCCCTACAAATACTTGTAATTTGTCTGCCAAACTTGGGCGACAGAAATCTGACACATTTTTTTCATTTTTCTGCCAAACTTGGGCGACAGGAGCCCTACAAACACTTTTAATTTGTCTGCCAAACTTGAGCGAAAGAAATCTGACACACTTTTTCATTTTTCTGCCAAGCTTGGGCGACAGGAGCCCTACAAATACTTGTAATTTGTCTGCCAAACTTGGGCGACAGAAATCTGACACATTTTTTTCATTTTTTTGCTAAACTTGGGCGACAGGAGCCCTACAAATACTTGTAATTTGTCTGCCAAACTTGGGCTACAGAAATCTGACACATTTTTTTCATTTTTTTGCCAAAATTGGGCGACAGGAGCCCTACAAACACTTTTAATTTGTCTGCCAAACTTGGGCGACATAAATCTGACACATTTTTTTCATTTTTCTGCCAAACTTGGGCGACAGGAGCTCTACAAATACTTTTAATTTGTCTGCCAAACTTGCTCGACATAAATCTGACACATTTTTGTCATTTTTCTGCCAAGCTTGGGCGACAGGAGCCCTACAAATACTTTTAATTTGTCTGCCAAACTTGAGCGACACAAATCTGACACATTTTTTTCATTTTTCTGCCAAACTTGGGCGACAGGAGCCCTACAAATACTTTTAATTTGTCTGCCAAACTTGGGCGACATAAATCTGACACATTTTTGTCATTTTTCTGCCAAACTTGGGCGACAGGAGCCCTACAAATACTTTTAATTTGTCTGCCAAACTTGCTCGACATAAATCTGACACATTTTTTTCATTTTTCTGCCAAACTTGGGCGACAGGAGCCCTACAAATACTTTTAATTTGTCTGCCAAACTTGGGCGACATAAATCTGACACATTTTTTTCATTTTTCTGCCAAGCTTGGGCGACAGGAGCCCTTCAAATACTTGCAATTTGTCTGCCAAACTTGGGCGACAGAAATCTGACACATTTTTTTCATTTTTCTGCCAAACTTGGGCGACAGGAGCCCTAAAAACACTTTTCATTTGTCTGCCAAACTTGGGCGACAGAAATCTGACACATTTTTTTCATTTTTTTGCTAAACTTTGGCGACAGGAGCCCTACAAATACTTGTAATTTGTCTGCCAAACTTGGGCGACAAAAATCTGACACATTTTTTTCATTTTTTTGCCAAACTTGGGCGACAGGAGCCCTACAAACACTTTTAATTTGTCTGCCAAACTTGGGCGACATAAATCTGACACATTTTTTTCATTTGTCTGCCAAACTTGGGCGACAGGAGCTCTACAAATACTTTTAATTTGTCTGCCAAACATGCTCGACATAAATCTGACAAATTTTTTTCATTTTTCTGCCAAGCTTGGGCGACAGGAGCCCTACAAATACTTGCAATTTGTCTGCCAAACTTGCTCGACAGAAATCTGACACATTTTTTTCATTTTTCTGCCAAACTTGGGCGACAGGAGCCCTACAAATACTTTTAATTTGTCTGCCAAACTTGGGTGACAGAAATCTGACAATTTTTTTTCATTTTTTTGCCAAACTTGGACAACAGGAGCCCTACAAATACTTGTAATTTGTCTGCCAAACTTGGGCGACAGAAATCTGACACATTTTTTTCATTTTTCTGCCAAACTTGGGCGACAGGAGCCCTACAAACACTTTTAATTTGTCTGCCAAACTTGGGCGACATAAATCTGACACATTTTTTTCATTTGTCTGCCAAACTTGGGCGACAGGAGCTCTACAAATACTTTTAATTTGTCTGCCAAACTTGCTCGACATAAATCTGACACATTTTTGTCATTTTTCTGCCAAACTTGGGCGACAGGAGCCCTACAAATACTTTTAATTTGTCTGCCAAACTTGCTCGACATAAATCTGACACATTTTTTTCATTTTTCTGCCAAACTTGGGCGACAGGAGCCCTACAAATACTTTTAATTTGTCTGCCAAACTTGGGCGACATAAATCTGACACATTTTTTTCATTTTTCTGCCAAGCTTGGGCGACAGGAGCCCTTCAAATACTTGCAATTTGTCTGCCAAACTTGGGCGACATAAATCTGACACATTTTTTTCATTTTCCTTCCAAACTTGGGCGACAGGAGCCCTACAAATACTTTTCATTTGTCTGCCAAACTTGGGCGACAGAAATCTGACACATTTTTTTCATTTTTTTGCTAAACTTTGGCGACAGGAGCCCTACAAATACTTGTAATTTGTCTGCCAAACTTGGGCGACAAAAATCTGACACATTTTTTTCATTTTTTTGCCAAACTTGGGCGACAGGAGCCCTACAAACACTTTTAATTTGTCTGCCAAACTTGGGCGACATAAATCTGACACATTTTTTTCATTTGTCTGCCAAACTTGGGCGACAGGAGCTCTACAAATACTTTTAATTTGTCTGCCAAACTTGCTCGACATAAATCTGACACATTTTTTTCATTTTTCTGCCAAGCTTGGGCGACAGGAGCCCTACAAGTACTTGCAATTTGTCTGCCAAACTTGCTCGACAGAAATCTGACACATTTTTTTCATTTTTCTGCCAAACTTGGGCGACAGGAGCCCTACAAATACTTTTAATTTGTCTGCCAAACTTGGGTGACAGAAATCTGACAATTTTTTTTCATTTTTTTGCCAAACTTGGACGACAGGAGCCCTACAAATACTTGTAATTTGTCTGCCAAACTTGGGCGACAGAAATCTGACACATTTTTTTCATTTTTCTGCCAAACTTGGGCGACAGGAGCCCTACAAACACTTTTAATTTGTCTGCCAAACTTGGGCGACAGAAATCTGACACATTTTTTTCATTTTTCTGCCAAACTTGGGCGACAGGAGCCCTACAAACACTTTTAATTTGTCTGCCAAACTTGAGCGACAGAAATCTGACACATTTTTTTCATGTTACTGCCAAACTTGGGCGACAGAAATCTGACACATTTTTTTTCATTTTTCTGCCAAATTTGGGCGACAGGAGCCCTACAAATACTTGTAATTTGTTTGCCAAACTTGGGCGACAGAAATCTGACACATTTTTTTTCATTTTTCTGCTAAACTTGGGCGACAGGAGCCCTACAAATACTTGTAATTTGTCTGCCAAACTTGGGCGACAGAAATCTGACACATTTTTTTCATTTTTCTGCCAAACTTGGGCGACAGGAACCCTACAAATACTTTTAATTTGTCTGCCAAACTTGGGCGACATAAATCTGACAAATTTTTGTCATTTTTCTGCCAAACTTGGGCGACAGGATCCCTACAAATACTCTTAATTTGTCTGCCAAACTTGCTTGACATAAATCTGACTCATTTTTTTCATTTTTCTGCCAAACTTGGGCGACAGGAGCCCTACAAATACTTGTAATTTGTCTGCCAAACTTGGGCGACAGAAATCTGACACATTTTTTTCATTTTTTTGCTAAACTTGGGTGACAGGAGCCCTACAAATAATTGCAATTTGTCTGCCAAACTTGGGCGACAGAAATATGACACATTTTTTTTCATTTTTTTGCCAAACTTGGGCGACAGGAGCCCTAAAAACACTTTTAATTTGTCTGCCAAACTTGGGCGACATAAATCTGACACATTTTTTTCATTTTTTTGCCAAACTTGGGCGACAGGAGCCCTACAAACACTTTTAATTTGTCTGCCAAACTTGGGCGACATAAATCTGACACATTTTTTTCATTTTTCTGCCAAACTTGGGCGACAGGAGCTCTACAAATACTTTTAATTTGTCTGCCAAACTTGCTCGACATAAATCTGACACATTTTTTTCATTTTTCTGCCAAGCTTGGGCGACAGGAGCCCTACAAATACTTTTAATTTGTCTGCCAAACTTGAGCGACACAAATCTGACACATTTTTTTCATTTTTCTGCCAAATTCGGGCGACAGGAGCCCTACAAATACTTTTAATTTGTCTGCCAAACTTGGGCGACATAAATCTGACACATTTTTGTCATTTTTCTGCCAAACTTGGGCAACAGGAGCCCTACAAATACTTTTAATTTGTCTGCCAAACTTGCTCGACATAAATCTGACAAATTTTTTTCATTTGTCTGCCAAACTTGGGCGACAGGAGCCCTACAAATACTTTTAATTTGTCTGCCAAACTTGCTCGACATAAATCTGACACATTTTTTTCATTTTTCTGCCAAACTTGGGCGACAGGAGCTCTACAAATACTTTTAATTTGTCTGCCAAACTTGCTCGACATAAATCTGACACATTTTTGTCATTTTTCTGCCAAGCTTGGGCGACAGGAGCCCTACAAATACTTTTAATTTGTCTGCCAAACTTGGGCGACATAAATCTGACACATTTTTGTCATTTTTCTGCCAAACTTGGGCGACAGGAGCCCTACAAATACTTTTAATTTGTCTGCCAAACTTGCTCGACATAAATCTGACACATTTTTTTCATTTTTCTGCCAAACTTGGGCGACAGGAGCCCTACAAATACTTTTAATTTGTCTGCCAAACTTGGGCGACATAAATCTGACACATTTTTTTCATTTTTCTGCCAAGCTTGGGCGACAGGAGCCCTTCAAATACTTGCAATTTGTCTGCCAAACTTGGGCGACATAAATCTGACACATTTTTTTCATTTTCCTTCCAAACTTGGGCGACAGGAGCCCTACAAATACTTTTCATTTGTCTGCCAAACTTGGGCGACAGAAATCAGACACATTTTTTTCATTTTTTTGCTAAACTTTGGCGACAGGAGCCCTACAAATACTTGTAATTTGTCTGCCAAACTTGGGCGACAAAAATCTGACACATTTTTTTCATTTTTTTGCCAAACTTGGGCGACAGGAGCCCTACAAACACTTTTAATTTGTCTGCCAAACTTGGGCGACATAAATCTGACACATTTTTTTCATTTGTCTGCCAAACTTGGGCGACAGGAGCTCTACAAATACTTTTAATTTGTCTGCCAAACTTGCTCGACATAAATCTGACACATTTTTTTCATTTTTCTGCCAAGCTTGGGCGACAGGAGCCCTACAAATACTTGCAATTTGTCTGCCAAACTTGCTCGACAGAAATCTGACACATTTTTTTCATTTTTCTGCCAAACTTGGGCGACAGGAGCCCTACAAACACTTTTAATTTGTCTGCCAAACTTGGGCGACAGAAATCTGACACATTTTTTTCATTTTTCTGCCAAACTTGGGCGACAGTAGCCCTACAAACACTTTTAATTTGTCTACCAAACTTGAGCGACAGAAATCTGACACATTTTTTTCATGTTACTGCCAAACTTGGGCGACAGAAATCTGACACATTTTTTTTCATTTTTCTGCCAAATTTGGGCGACAGGAGCCCTACAAATACTTGTAATTTGTTTGCCAAACTTGGGCGACAGAAATCTGACACATTTTTTTTCATTTTTCTGCTAAACTTGGGCGACAGGAGCCCTACAAATACTTGTAATTTGTCTGCCAAACTTGGGCGACAGAAATCTGACACATTTTTTTCATTTTTCTGCCAAACTTGGGCGACAGGAACCCTACAAATACTTTTAATTTGTCTGCCAAACTTGGGCGACATAAATCTGACAAATTTTTGTCATTTTTCTGCCAAACTTGGGCGACAGGAGCCCTACAAATACTCTTAATTTGTCTGCCAAACTTGCTTGACATAAATCTGACTCATTTTTTTCATTTTTCTGCCAAACTTGGGCGACAGGAGCCCTACAAATACTTGTAATTTGTCTGCCAAACTTGGGCGACAGAAATCTGACACATTTTTTTCATTTTTTTGCTAAACTTGGGCGACAGGAGCCCTACAAATAATTGTAATTTGTCTGCCAAACTTGGGCGACAGAAATATGACACATTTTTTTTCATTTTTTTGCCAAACTTGGGCGACAGGAGCCCTAAAAACACTTTTAATTTGTCTGCCAAACTTGGGCGACATAAATCTGACACATTTTTTTCATTTTTTTGCCAAACTTGGGCGACAGGAGCCCTACAAACACTTTTAATTTGTCTGCCAAACTTGGGCGACATAAATCTGACACATTTTTTTCATTTTTCTGCCAAACTTGGGCGACAGGAGCTCTACAAATACTTTTAATTTGTCTGCCAAACTTGCTCGACATAAATCTGACACATTTTTTTCATTTTTCTGCCAAGCTTGGGCGACAGGAGCCCTACAAATACTTTTAATTTGTCTGCCAAACTTGAGCGACACAAATCTGACACATTTTTTTCATTTTTCTGCCAAATTCGGGCGACAGGAGCCCTACAAATACTTTTAATTTGTCTGCCAAACTTGGGCGACATAAATCTGACACATTTTTGTCATTTTTCTGCCAAACTTGGGCAACAGGAGCCCTACAAATACTTTTAATTTGTCTGCCAAACTTGCTCGACATAAATCTGACAAATTTTTTTTATTTGTCTGCCAAACTTGGGCGACAGGAGCCCTACAAATACTTTTAATTTGTCTGCCAAACTTGCTCGACATAAATCTGACACATTTTTTTCATTTTTCTGCCAAGCTTGGGCAACAGGAGCCCTACAAATACTTGTAATTTGTCTTCCAAACTTGGGCGATAGAAATCTGACACATTTTTTTCATTTTTCTGCCAAACTTGGGCGACAGGAGCCCTACAAACACTTTTAATTTGTCTGCCAAACTTGGGCGACAGGAGCCCTACAAACACTTTTAATTTGTCTGCCAAACTTGAGCGACAGAAATCTGACACATTTTTTTCATGTTACTGCCAAACTTGGGCGACAGAAATCTGACACATTTTTTTCATTTTTCTGCTAAACTTGGGCGACAGGAGCCCTACAAATACTTGTAATTTGTCTGCCAAACTTGGGCGACAGAAATCTGACACATTTTTTTCATTTTTCTGCCAAACTTGGGCGACAGGAACCCTACAAATACTTTTAATTTGTCTGCCAAACTTGGGCGACATAAATCTGACACATTTTAGTCATTTTTCTGCCAAACTTGGGCGACAGGAGCCCTACAAATACTTTTAATTTGTCTGCCAAACTTGCTTGACATAAATCTGACTCATTTTTTTCATTTTTCTGCCAAACTTGGGCGACAGGAGCCCTACAAATAATTGTAATTTGTCTGCCAAACTTGGTCGACAGAAATATGACACATTTTTTTTCATTTTTTTGCCAAACTTGGGCGACAGGAGCCCTAAAAACACTTTTAATTTGTCTGCCAAACTTGGGCGACATAAATCTGACACATTTTTTTCATTTTTTTGCCAAACTTGGGCGACAGGAGCCCTACAAACACTTTTAATTTGTCTGCCAAACTTGGGCGACATAAATCTGACACATTTTTTTCATTATTCTGCCAAACTTGGGCGACAGGAGCTCTACAAATACTTTTAATTTGTCTGCCAAACTTGCTCGACATAAATCTGACACATTTTTTTCATTTTTCTGCCAAGCTTGGGCGACAGGAGCCCTACAAATACTTTTAATTTGTCTGCCAAACTTGAGCGACATAAATCTGACACATTTTTTTCATTTTTCTGCCAAGCTTGGGGGACAGGAGCCCTACAAATATTTGCAATTTGTCTGCCAAACTTGCTCGACAGAAATCTGACACATTTTTTTCATTTTTCTGCCAAACTTGGGCGACAGGAGCTCTACAAATACTTTTAATTTGTCTGCCAAACTTGCTCGACATAAATCTGACACATTTTTTTCATTTTTCTGCCAAGCTTGGGCAACAGGAGCCCTACAAATACTTGTAATTTGTCTGCCAAACTTGGGCGACAGAAATCTGACACATTTTTTTCATTTTTCTGCCAAACTTGGGCGACAGGAGCCCTACAAACACTTTTAATTTGTCTGCCAAACTTGGGCTACAGAAATCTGACACATTTTTTTCATTTTTTTGCCAAACTTGGGCGACAGGAGCCCTACAAACACTTTTAATTTGTCTGCCAAACTTGAGCGACACAAATCTGACACATTTTTTTCATTTTTCTGCCAAACTTGGGCGACAGGAGCCCTACAAATACTTTTAATTTGTCTGCCAAACTTGGGCGACATAAATCTGACACATTTTTGTCATTTTTCTGCCAAACTTGGGCGACAGGAGCCCTACAAATACTTTTAATTTGTCTGCCAAACTTGCTCGACATAAATCTGACACATTTTTTTCATTTTTCTGCCAAACTTGGGCGACAGGAGCCCTACAAATACTTTTAATTTGTCTGCTAAACTTGGGCGACATAAATCTGACACATTTTTTTCATTTTTCTGCCAAATTTTGGCGTCAGGAGCCATACAAATACTTGTAATTTGTCTGCCAAACTTGGGCGACAGAAATCTGACATATTTTTTTCATTTTTCTGCCAAACTTGGGCGACAGGAGCCCTACAAACACTTTTAATTTGTCTGCCAAACTTGGGCGACATAAATCTGACACATTTTTTCATTTTTCTGCCAAGCTTGGGCGACAGGAGCCCTACAAATACTTTTAATTTGTCTGCCAAACTTGGGCGACATAAATCTGACACATTTTTGTCATTTTTCTGCCAAACTTGGGCGACAGGAGCCCTACAAATACTTTTAATTTGTCTGCTAAACTTGGGCGACATAAATCTGACACATTTTTTTCATTTTTCTGCCAAATTTTGGCGTCAGGAGCCATACAAATACTTGTAATTTGTCTGCCAAACTTGGGCGACAGAAATCTGACACATTTTTTTCATTTTTCTGCCAAACTTGGGCGACAGGAGCCCTACAAACACTTTTAATTTGTCTGCCAAACTTGAGCGACACAAATCTGACACATTTTTTTCATTTTTCTGCCAAACTTGGGCGACAGGAGCCCTACAAATACTTTTAATTTGTCTGCCAAACTTGGGCGACATAAATCTGACACATTTTTGTCATTTTTCTGCCAAACTTGGGCGACAGGAGCCCTACAAATACTTTTAATTTGTCTGCCAAACTTGGGCGACATAAATCTGACAAATTTTTTTCATTTTTTTGCCAAACTTGGGCGACAGGAGCCCTACAAACACTTTTAATTTGTCTGCCAAACTTGGGCGACATAAATCTGACACATTTTTTTCATTATTCTGCCAAACTTGGGCGACAGGAGCTCTACAAATACTTTTAATTTGTCTGCCAAACTTGCTCGACATAAATCTGACACATTTTTTTCATTTTTCTGCCAAGCTTGGGCGACAGGAGCCCTACAAATACTTTTAATTTGTCTGCCAAACTTGAGCGACATAAATCTGACACATTTTTTTCATTTTTCTGCCAAGCTTGGGGGACAGGAGCCCTACAAATATTTGCAATTTGTCTGCCAAACTTGCTCGACAGAAATCTGACACATTTTTTTCATTTTTCTGCCAAACTTGGGCGACAGGAGCTCTACAAATACTTTTAATTTGTCTGCCAAACTTGCTCGACATAAATCTGACACATTTTTTTCATTTTTCTGCCAAACTTGGGCGACAGGAGCCCTACAAACACTTTTAATTTGTCTGCCAAACTTGGGCGACATAAATCTGACACATTTTTTTCATTTTTCTGCCAAGCTTGGGCGACAGGAGCCCTACAAATACTTTTAATTTGTCTGCCAAACTTGGGCGACATAAATCTGACACATTTTTGTCATTTTTCTGCCAAACTTGGGCGACAGGAGCCCTACAAATACTTTTAATTTGTCTGCTAAACTTGGGCGACATAAATCTGACACATTTTAGTCATTTTTCTGCCAAACTTGGGCGACAGGAGCCCTACAAATACTTTTAATTTGTCTGCCAAACTTGCTTGACATAAATCTGACTCATTTTTTTCATTTTTCTGCCAAACTTGGGCGACAGGAGCCCTACAAATACTTTTAATTTGTCTGCCAAACTTGGGCGACATAAATCTGACACATTTTTGTCATTTTTCTGCCAAACTTGGGCGACAGGAGCCCTACAAATACTTTTAATTTGTCTGCCAAACTTGGGCGACATAAATCTGACAAATTTTTTTCACTTTTCTGCCAAACTTTGGCGTCAGGAGCCATACAAATACTTGTAATTTGTCTGCCAAACTTGGGCGACAGAAATCTGACACATTTTTTTCATTTTTCTGCCAAACTTGGGCGACAGGAGCCCTAAAAACACTTTTAATTTGTCTGCCAAACTTGAGCGACAAAAATCTGATAAATTTTTTTCATGTTACTGCCAAATTTGGGTGACAGGCGCCCTACAAACACTTTTAATTTGTCTGCCAAACTTGGGCGACAGAAATCTGACACATTTTTTTCATTTTTCTGCCAAACTTGGCGACAGGAGCCCTACAAACACTTGTAATTTGTCTGCCAAACTTGGGCGACAGAAATCTGACACATTATTTTCATTTTTCTGCCAAGCTTGGGCGACAGGAGCCCTAAAAATACTTGTAATTTGTCTGCCAAACTTGGGCGACAGAAATCTGACACATTTTTTTCATTGTTCTGCCAAACTTGGGCGACAGGAGCCCTACAAACACTTTTAATTTGTCTGCCAAACTTGAGCGAAAGAAATCTGACACATTTTTTTCATTTTTCTGCCAAGCTTGGGCGACAGGAGAACTACAAATACTTTTAATTTGTCTGCCAAACTTGCTCGACATAAATCTGACACATTTTTTTCATTTTTCTGCCAAACTTGGGCGACAGGAGCCCTACAAATACTTTTAATTTGTCTGCCAAACGTGGGCGACATAAATCTGACACATTTTTTTCATTTTTCTGCCAAGCTTCGGCGACAGGAGCCCTTCAAATACTTGCAATTTGTCTGCCAAACTTGGGCGACATAAATCTGACACATTTTTTTCATGTTACTGCCAAACTTGGGCGACAGGCTACAAACACTTTTAATTTGTCTGCCAAACTTGGGCGACATAAATCTGACACATTTTTTTCATTTTTCTTCCAAACTTGGGCGACAGGAGCCCTACAAATACTTTTCATTTGTCTGCCAAACTTGGGCGACAGAAATCTGACACATTTTTTTCATTTTTTTGCCAAACCTGGGCGACGGGAGCCCTACAAACACTTTTAATTTGTCTGCCAAACTTGGGCGACATAAATCTGACACATTTTTTTCATTTGTCTGCCAAACTTGGGCGACAGGAGCTCTACAAATACTTTTAATTTGTCTGCCAAACTTGCTCGACATAAATCGGACACATTTTTTTCATTTTTCTGCCAAGCTTGGGCGACAGGAGCCCTACAAATACTTGCAATTTGTCTGCCAAACTTGCTCGACAGAAATCTGACACATTTTTTTCATTTTTCTGCCAAACTTGGGCGACAGGAGCTCTACAAATACTTTTAATTTGTCTGCCAAACTTGCTCGACATAAATCTGACACATTTTTTTCATTTTTCTGCCAAGCTTGGGCGACAGGAGCCCTACAAATACTTTTAATTTGTCTGCCAAACTTGGGCGACCGAAATCTGACACATTTTTTTCATTTTTCTGCCAAACTTGGGCGACAGGAGCCCTACAAACACTTTTAATTTGTCTGCCAAACTTGAGCGAAAGAAATCTGACACATTTTTTTCATTTTTCTGCCAAGCTTGGGCGACAGGAGCCCTACAAATACTTGTAATTTGTCTGCCAAACTTGGGCGACAGAAATCTGACACATTTTTTTCATTTGTCTGCCAAATTCGGGCGACAGGAGCTCTACAAATACTTTTAATTTGTCTGCCAAACTTGCTCGACATAAATCTGACACATTTTTTTCATTTTCTGCCAAGCTTGGGCGACAGGAGCCCTACAAATACTTGCAATTTGTCTGCCAAACTTGCTCGACAGAAATCTGACACATTTTTTTCATTTTTCTGCCAAACTTGGGCGACAGGAGCCCTACAAATACTTTTAATTTGTCTG
Source organism: Villa cingulata (assembly GCA_951394055.1). NCBI lineage: Eukaryota > Metazoa > Arthropoda > Insecta > Diptera > Bombyliidae > Villa > Villa cingulata. Next base: position 25,277,751 of record OX596019.1, on the reverse strand, counting down.
CCAAACTTGCTCGACATAAATCTGACACGTTTTTTTCATTTTTCTGCCAAGCTTGGGCGACAGGAGCCCTACAAATACTTGTAATTTGTCTGCCAAACTTGGGCGACAGAAATCTGACACATTTTTTTCATTTTTCTGCCAAACTTGGGCGACAGGAGCCTTACAAACACTTTGAATTTGTCTGCCAAACTTGAGCGAAAGAAATCTGACACACTTTTTCATTTTTCTGCCAAGCTTGGGCGACAGGAGCCCTACAAATACTTGTAATTTGTCTGCCAAACTTGGGCGACAGAAATCTGACACATTTTTTTCATTTTTTTGCTAAACTTGGGCGACAGGAGCCCTACAAATACTTGTAATTTGTCTGCCAAACTTGGGCTACAGAAATCTGACACATTTTTTTCATTTTTTTGCCAAAATTGGGCGACAGGAGCCCTACAAACACTTTTAATTTGTCTGCCAAACTTGGGCGACATAAATCTGACACATTTTTTTCATTTTTCTGCCAAACTTGGGCGACAGGAGCCCTACAAATACTTTTAATTTGTCTGCCAAACTTGCTCGACATAAATCTGACACATTTTTTTCATTTTTCTGCCAAACTTGGGCGACAGGAGCCCTACAAATACTTTTAATTTGTCTGCCAAACTTGGGCGACATAAATCTGACAAATTTTTTTCATTTTTCTGCCAAGCTTGGGCGACAGGAGCCCTTCAAATACTTTTAATTTGTCTGCCAAACTTGCTCGACATAAATCTGACACATTTTTGTCATTTTTCTGCCAAGCTTGGGCGACAGGAGCCCTACAAATACTTTTAATTTGTCTGCCAAACTTGAGCGACACAAATCTGACACATTTTTTTCATTTTTCTGCCAAACTTGGGCGTCAGGAGCCCTACAAATACTTTTAATTTGTCTGCCAAACTTGGGCGACATAAATCTGACACATTTTTGTCATTTTTCTGCCAAACTTGGGCGACAGGAGCCCTACAAATACTTTTAATTTGTCTGCCAAACTTGCTCGACATAAATCTGACACATTTTTTTCATTTTTCTGCCAAACTTGGGCGACAGGAGCCCTACAAATACTTTTAATTTGTCTGCCAAACTTGGGCGACATAAATCTGACAAATTTTTTTCATTTTTCTGCCAAGCTTGGGCGACAGGAGCCCTTCAAATACTTGCAATTTGTCTGCCAAACTTGGGCGACATAAATCTGACACATTTTTTTCATTTTCCTTCCAAACTTGGGCGACAGGAGCCCTACAAATACTTTTCATTTGTCTGCCAAACTTGGGCGACAGAAATCTGACACATTTTTTTAATTTTTTTGCTAAACTTTGGCGACAGGAGCCCTACAAATACTTGTAATTTGTCTGCCAAACTTGAGCGACAAAAATCTGACACATTTTTTTCATTTTTTTGCCAAACTTGGGCGACAGGAGCCCTACAAACACTTTTAATTTGTCTGCCAAACTTGGGCGACATAAATCTGACACATTTTTTTCATTTGTCTGCCAAACTTGGGCGACAGGAGCTCTACAAATACTTTTAATTTGTCTGCCAAACTTGCTCGACATAAATCTGACACATTTTTTTCATTTTTCTGCTAAGCTTGGGCGACAGGAGCCCTACAAATACTTGCAATTTGTCTGCCAAACTTGCTCGACAGAAATCTGACACATTTTTTTCATTTTTCTGCCAAACTTGGGCGACAGGAGCCCTACAAATACTTTTAATTTGTCTGCCAAACTTGGGTGACAGAAATCTGACAAATTTTTTTCATTTTTTTGCCAAACTTGGACGACAGGAGCCCTACAAATACTTGTAATTTGTCTGCCAAACTTGGGCGACAGAAATCTGACACATTTTTTTCATTTTTCTGCCAAACTTGGGCGACAGGAGCCCTACAAACACTTTTAATTTGTCTGCCAAACTTGGGCGACAGAAATCTGACACATTTTTTTCATTTTTCTGCCAAACTTGGGCGACAGGAGCCCTACAAACACTTTTAATTTGTCTGCCAAACTTGAGCGACAGAAATCTGACACATTTTTTTCATGTTACTGCCAAACTTGGGCGACAGAAATCTGACACATTTTTTTTCATTTTTCTGCCAAATTTGGGCGACAGGAGCCCTACAAATACTTGTAATTTGTTTGCCAAACTTGGGCGACAGAAATCTGACACATTTTTTTTCATTTTTCTGCTAAACTTGGGCGACAGGAGCCCTACAAATACTTGTAATTTGTCTGCCAAACTTGGGCGACAGAAATCTGACACATTTTTTTCATTTTTCTGCCAAACTTGGGCGACAGGAACCCTACAAATACTTTTAATTTGTCTGCCAAACTTGGGCGACATAAATCTGACAAATTTTTGTCATTTTTCTGCCAAACTTGGGCGACAGGAGCCCTACAAATACTCTTAATTTGTCTGCCAAACTTGCTAGACATAAATCTGACTCATTTTTTTCATTTTTCTGCCAAACTTGGGCGACAGCAGCCCTACAAATACTTGTAATTTGTCTGCCAAACTTGGGCGACAGAAATCTGACACATTTTTTCCATTTTTTTGCTAAACTTGGGCGACAGGAGCCCTACAAATAATTGTAATTTGTCTGCCAAACTTGGGCGACAGAAATATGACACATTTTTTTTCATTTTTTTGCCAAACTTGGGCGACAGGAGCCCTAAAAACACTTTTAATTTGTCTGCCAAACTTGGGCGACATAAATCTGACACATTTTTTTCATTTTTTTGCCAAACTTGGGCGACAGGAGCCCTACAAACACTTTTAATTTGTCTGCCAAACTTGGGCGACATAAATCTGACACATTTTTTTCATTTTTCTGCCAAACTTGGGCGACAGGAGCTCTACAAATACTTTTAATTTGTCTGCCAAACTTGCTCGACATAAATCTGACACATTTTTTTCATTTTTCTGCCAAGCTTGGGCGACAGGAGCCCTACAAATACTTTTAATTTGTCTGCCAAACTTGAGCGACACAAATCTGACACATTTTTTTCATTTTTCTGCCAAATTCGGGCGACAGGAGCCCTACAAATACTTTTAATTTGTCTGCCAAACTTGGGCGACATAAATCTGACACATTTTTGTCATTTTTCTGCCAAACTTGGGCAACAGGAGCCCTACAAATACTTTTAATTTGTCTGCCAAACTTGCTCGACATAAATCTGACAAATTTTTTTCATTTGTCTGCCAAACTTGGGCGACAGGAGCCCTACAAATACTTTTAATTTGTCTGCCAAACTTGCTCGACATAAATCTGACACATTTTTTTCATTTTTCTGCCAAGCTTGGGCAACAGGAGCCCTACAAATACTTGTAATTTGTCTGCCAAACTTGGGCGATAGAAATCTGACACATTTTTTTCATTTTTCTGCCAAACTTGGGCGACAGGAGCCCTACAAACACTTTTAATTTGTCTGCCAAACTTGGGCGACAGGAGCCCTACAAACACTTTTAATTTGTCTGCCAAACTTGAGCGACAGAAATCTGACACATTTTTTTCATGTTACTGCCAAACTTGGGCGACAGAAATCTGACACATTTTTTTCATTTTTCTGCCAAATTTGGGCGACAGGAGCCCTACAAATACTTGTAATTTGTTTGCCAAACTTGGGCGACAGAAATCTGACACATTTTTTTCATTTTTCTGCCAAACTTGGGCGACAGGAACCCTACAAATACTTTTAATTTGTCTGCCAAACTTGGGCGACATAAATCTGACACATTTTAGTCATTTTTCTGCCAAACTTGGGCGACAGGAGCCCTACAAATACTTTTAATTTGTCTGCCAAACTTGCTTGACATAAATCTGACTCATTTTTTTCATTTTTCTGCCAAACTTGGGCGACAGGAGCCCTACAAATACTTGTAATTTGTCTGCCAAACTTGGGCGACAGAAATCTGACACATTTTTTTCATTTTTTTGCTAAACTTGGGCGACAGGAGCCCTACAAATAATTGTAACTTGTCTGCCAAACTTGGGCGACAGAAATATGACACATTTTTTTTCATTTTTTTGCCAAACTTGGGCGACAGGAGCCCTAAAAACACTTTTAATTTGTCTGCCAAACTTGGGCGACATAAATCTGACACATTTTTTTCATTTTTTTGCCAAACTTGGGCGACAGGAGCCCTACAAACACTTTTAATTTGTCTGCCAAACTTGGGCGACATAAATTTGACACATTTTTTTTCATTTTTCTGCCAAACTTGGGCGACAGGAGCTCTACAAATACTTTTAATTTGTCTGCCAAACTTGCTCGACATAAATCTGACACATTTTTTTCATTTTTCTGCCAAGCTTGGGCGACAGGAGCCCTACAAATACTTTTAATTTGTCTGCCAAACTTGAGCGACATAAATCTGACACATTTTTTTCATTTTTCTGCCAAGCTTGGGGGACAGGCGCCCTACAAATATTTGCAATTTGTCTGCCAAACTTGCTCGACAGAAATCTGACACATTTTTTTCATTTTTCTGCCAAACTTGGGCGACAGGAGCTCTACAAATACTTTTAATTTGTCTGCCAAACTTGCTCGACATAAATCTGACACATTTTTTTCATTTTTCTGCCAAGCTTGGGCAACAGGAGCCCTACAAATACTTGTAATTTGTCTGCCAAACTTGGGCGACAGAAATCTGACACATTTTTTTCATTTTTCTGCCAAACTTGGGCGACAGGAGCCCTACAAACACTTTTAATTTGTCTGCCAAGCTTGAGCGAAATAAATCTGACACATTTTTTTCATTTTTCTGCCAAGCTTAAGCGACAGGAGCCCTACAAATACTTTTAATTTGTCTGCCAAACTTGGGCGACATAAATCTGACACATTTTTTTTATTTTTCTGCCAAGCTTGGGCGACAGGAGCCCTTCAAATACTTGCAATTTGTCTGCCAAACTTGGGCGACATAAATCTGACACATTTTTTTCATTTGTCTGCCAAACTTGGGCGACAGGAGCTCTACAAATACTTTTAATTTGTCTGCCAAACTTGCTCGACATAAATCTGACACATTTTTTTCATTTTTCTGCCAAGCTTGGGCGACAGGAGCCCTACAAATACTTGCAATTTGTCTGCCAAACTTGCTCGACAGAAATCTGACACATATTTGTCATTTTTCTGCCAAACTTGGGCGACAGGAGCCCTACAAACACTTTTAATTTGTCTGCCAAACTTGAGCGACACAAATCTGACACATTTTTTTCATTTTTCTGCCAAACTTGGGCGACAGGAGCCCTACAAATACTTGTAATTTGTCTGCCAAACTTGGGCGACAGAAATCTGACACATTTTTTTCATTTTTCTGCCAAACTTGGGCGACAGGAGCCCTACAAACACATTTAATTTGTCTGCCAAACTTGGGCGACAGAAATCTGGCACATTTTTTTCATTTTTCTGCCAAACTTGGGCGACAGGAGCCCTACAAATACTTTCAATTTGTCTGCCAAACTTGCTCGACATAAATCTGACACATTTTTTTCATTTTTCTGCCAAACTTGGGCGACAGGAGCCCTACAAACACTTTTAATTTGTCAGCCAAACTTGGGCGACATAAATCTGACACATTTTTTTCATTTGTCTGCCAAACTTGGGCGACAGGAGCTCTACAAATACTTTGAATTTTTCTGCCAAACTTGCTCGACATAAATCTGACACATTTTTTTCATGTTACTGCCAAACTTGGGCGACAGGAGCCCTACAAATACTTGCAATTTGTCTGCCAAACTTGCTCGACAGAAATCTGACACATTTTTTTCATTTTTCTGCCAAACTTGGGCGACAGGAGCCCTACAAACACTTTTAATTTGTCTGCCAAACTTGGGCGACATAAATCTGACACATTTTTTTCATTTGTCTGCCAAACTTGGGCGACAGGAGCTCTACAAATACTTTTAATTTGTCTGCCAAACTTGGGTGACAGAAATCTGACAATTTTTTTTCATTTTTTTGCCAAACTTGGGCGACAGGAGCCCTACAAATACTTGTAATTTGTCTGCCAAACTTGGGCGACAGAAATCTGACACATTTTTTTCATTTTTCTGCCAAACTTGGGCGACAGGACCCCTACAAACACTTTTAATTTGTCTGCCAAACTTGGGCGACAGAAATCTGGCACATTTTTTTCATTTTTCTGCCAAACTTGGGCGACAGGAGCCCTACAAACACTTTTAATTTGTCTGCCAAACTTGAGCGACAGAAATCTGACACATTTTTTTCATGTTACTGCCAAACTTGGGCGACAGAAATCTGACACATTTTTTTCATTTTTCTGCCAAATTTGGGCGACAGGAGCCCTACAAATACTTGTAATTTGTTTGCCAAACTTTTGCGACAGAAATCTGACACATTTTTTTTCATTTTTCTGCTAAACTTGGGCGACAGGAGCCCTACAAATACTTGTAATTTGTCTGCCAAACTTGGGCGACAGAAATCTGACACATTTTTTTCATTTTTCTGCAGAACTTGGGTGACAGCAGCCCTACAAATACTTTTAATTTGTCAGCCAAACTTGGGCGACATAAATCTGACACATTTTTTTCATTTGTCTGCCAAACTTGGGCGACAGGAGCTCTACAAATACTTTGAATTTTTCTGCCAAACTTGCTCGACATAAATCTGACACATTTTTTTCATTTTTCTGCCAAGCTTGGGCGACAGGAGCCCTACAAATACTTGCAATTTGTCTGCCAAACTTGCTCGACAGAAATCTGACACATTTTTTTCATTTTTCTGCCAAACTTGGGCGACAGGAGCCCTACAAACACTTTTAATTTGTCTGCCAAACTTGGGCGACATAAATCTGACACATTTTTTTCATTTGTCTGCCAAACTTGGGCGACAGGAGCTCTACAAATACTTTTAATTTGTCTGCCAAACTTGGGTGACAGAAATCTGACAATTTTTTTTCATTTTTTTGCCAAACTTGGGCGACAGGAGCCCTACAAATACTTGTAATTTGTCTGCCAAACTTGGGCGACAGAAATCTGACACATTTTTTTCATTTTTCTGCCAAACTTGGGCGACAGGACCCCTACAAACACTTTTAATTTGTCTGCCAAACTTGGGCGACAGAAATCTGGCACATTTTTTTCATTTTTCTGCCAAACTTGGGCGACAGGAGCCCTACAAACACTTTTAATTTGTCTGCCAAACTTGAGCGACAGAAATCTGACACATTTTTTTCATGTTACTGCCAAACTTGGGCGACAGAAATCTGACACATTTTTTTCATTTTTCTGCCAAATTTGGGCGACAGGAGCCCTACAAATACTTGTAATTTGTTTGCCAAACTTTTGCGACAGAAATCTGACACATTTTTTTTCATTTTTCTGCTAAACTTGGGCGACAGGAGCCCTACAAATACTTGTAATTTGTCTGCCAAACTTGGGCGACAGAAATCTGACACATTTTTTTCATTTTTCTGCAGAACTTGGGTGACAGCAGCCCTACAAATACTTTTAATTTGTCAGCCAAACTTGGGCGACATAAATCTGACACATTTTTTTCATTTGTCTGCCAAACTTGGGCGACAGGAGCTCTACAAATACTTTGAATTTTTCTGCCAAACTTGCTCGACATAAATCTGACACATTTTTTTCATTTTTCTGCCAAGCTTGGGCGACAGGAGCCCTACAAATACTTGCAATTTGTCTGCCAAACTTGCTCGACAGAAATCTGACACATTTTTTTCATTTTTCTGCCAAACTTGGGCGACAGGAGCCCTACAAACACATTTAATTTTTCTGCCAAACTTGCTCGACATAAATCTGACACATTTTTTTCATGTTACTGCCAAACTTGGGCGACAGGAGCCCTACAAATACTTGCAATTTGTCTGCCAAACTTGCTCGACAGAAATCTGACACATTTTTTTCATTTTTCTGCCAAACTTGGGCGACAGGAGCCCTACAAACACTTTTAATTTGTCTGCCAAACTTGGGCGACATAAATCTGACACATTTTTTTCATTTGTCTGCCAAACTTGGGCGACAGGAGCTCTACAAATACTTTGAATTTTTCTGCCAAACTTGCTCGACATAAATCTGACACATTTTTTTCATGTTACTGCCAAACTTGGGCGACAGGAGCCCTACAAATACTTGCAATTTGTCTGCCAAACTTGCTCGACAGAAATCTGACACATTTTTTTCATTTTTCTGCCAAACTTGGGCGACAGGAGCCCTACAAACACTTTTAATTTGTCTGCCAAACTTGGGCGACATAAATCTGACACATTTTTTTCATTTGTCTGCCAAACTTGGGCGACAGGAGCCCTACAAATACTTGTAATTTGTCTGCCAAACTTGGGCTACAGAAATCTGACACATTTTTTTCATTTTTTTGCCAAACTTGGGCGACAGGAGCCCTACAAACACTTTTAATTTGTCTGCCAAACTTGAGCGACACAAATCTGACACATTTTTTTCATTTTTCTGCCAAACTTGGGCGACAGGAGCCCTACAAATACTTTTAATTTGTCTGCCAAACTTGGGCGACATAAATCTGACACATTTTTTTCATTTTTCTGCCAAGCTTGGGCGACAGGAGCCCTTCAAATACTTGCAATTTGTCTGCCAAACTTGGGCGACAGAAATCTGACACATTTTTTTCATTTGTCTGCCAAACTTGGGCGACAGGAGCTCTACAAATACTTTTAATTTGTCTGCCAAACTTGCTCGACATAAATCTGACACATTTTTCTCATTTTTCTGCCAAGCTTGGGCGACAGGAGCCCTACAAATACTTGCAATTTGTCTGCCAAACTTGCTCGACAGAAATCTAACACATTTTTTTCATTTTTCTGCCAAACTTGGGCGACAGGAGCCCTACAAATACTTTTAATTTGTCTGCCAAACTTGGGTGACAGAAATCTGACAAATTTTTTTCATTTTTTTGCCAAACTTGGGCGACAGGAGCCCTACAAATACTTGTAATTTGTCTGCCAAACTTGGGCTACAGAAATCTGACACATTTTTTTCATTTTTTTGCCAAACTTGGGCGACAGGAGCCCTACAAACACTTTTAATTTGTCTGCCAAACTTGAGCGACACAAATCTGACACATTTTTTTCATTTTTCTGCCAAACTTGGGCGACAGGAGCCCTACAAATACTTTTAATTTGTCTGCCAAACTTGGGCGACATAAATCTGACACATTTTTGTCATTTTTCTGCCAAACTTGGGCGACAGGAGCCCTACAAATACTTTTAATTTGTCTGCCAAACTTGCTCGACATAAATCTGACACATTTTTTTCATTTTTCTGCCAAACTTGGGCGACAGGAGCCCTACAAATACTTTTAATTTGTCTGCCAAACTTGGGCGACATAAATCTGACACATTTTTTTCATTTTTCTGCCAAGCTTGGGCGACAGGAGCCCTACAAATACTTTTAATTTGTCTGCCAAACTTGGGCGACATAAATCTGACACATTTTTTTTCATTTTTCTGCTAAACTTGGGCGACAGGAGCCCTACAAATACTTGTAATTTGTCTGCCAAACTTGGCGACAGAAATCTGACACATTTTTTTCATTTTTCTGCCAAACTTGGGCGACAGGAGCACTACAAATACTTTTAATTTGTCTGCCAAACTTGCTCGACATAAATCTGACACATTTTTTTCAATTTTCTGCCAAACTTGGGCGACAGGAGCCCTACAAATACTTTTAATTTGTCTGCCAAACTTGGGCGACATAAATCTGACACAGTTTTTTCATTTTTCTGCCAAGCTTGGGCGACAGGAGCCCTTCAAATACTTGCAATTTGTCTGCCAAACTTGGGCTACAGAAATCTGACACATTTTTGTCATTTTTCTGCCAAACTTGGGCGACAGGAGCCCTGCAAATACTTTTAATTTGTCTGCCAAACTTGCTCGACATAAATCTGACACATTTTTTTCATTTTTCTGCCAAACTTGGGCGACAGGAGCCCTACAAATACTTTTAATTTGTCTGCCAAACTTGGGCGACATAAATCTGACACATTTTTTTCATTTTTCTGCCAAGCTTGGGCGACAGGAGCCCTACAAATACTTTTAATTTGTCTGCCAAACTTGGGCGACATAAATCTGACACATTTTTTTTCATTTTTCTGCCAAGCTTGGGCGACAGGAGCCCTTCAAATACTTGCAATTTGTCTGCCAAACTTGGGCGACATAAATCTGACACATTTTTTTCATGTTACTGCCAAACTTGGGCGACAGGCTACAAACACTTTTAATTTGTCTGCCAAACTTGCTCGACATTAATCTGACACATTTTTTTCATTTTTTTGCCAAACTTGGGCGACAGGAGCCCTACAAACACTTTTAATTTGTCTGCCAAACTTGAGCGACACAAATCTGACACATTTTTTTCATTTTTCTGCCAAACTTGGGCGACAGGAGCCCTACAAATACTTTTAATTTGTCTGCCAAACTTGGGCGACATAAATCTGACACATTTTTGTCATTTTTCTGCCAAACTTGGGCGACAGGAGCCCTACAAATACTTTTAATTTGTCTGCCAAACTTGCTCGACATAAATCTGACACATTTTTTTCATTTTTCTGCCAAACTTGGGCGACAGGAGCCCTACAAATACTTTTAATTTGTCTGCCAAACTTGGGCGACATAAATCTGACACAGTTTTTTCATTTTTCTGCCAAGCTTGGGCGACAGGAGCCCTTCAAATACTTGCAATTTGTCTGCCAAACTTGGGCGACATAAATCTGACACATTTTTTTCATGTTACTGCCAAACTTGGGCGACAGGCTACAAACACTTTTAATTTGTCTGCCAAACTTGCTCGACATTAATCTGACACATTTTTTTCATTTTTCTTCCAAACTTGGGCGACAGGAGCCCTACAAATACTTGTAATTTGTTTGCCAAACTTGGGCGACAGAAATCTGACACATTTTTTTTCATTTTTCTGCTAAACTTGGGCGACAGGAGCCCTACAAATACTTGTAATTTGTCTGCCAAACTTGGCGACAGAAATCTGACACATTTTTTTCATTTTTCTGCCAAACTTGGGCGACAGGAGCACTACAAATACTTTTAATTTGTCTGCCAAACTTGGGCGACATAAATCTGACACATTTTTGTCATTTTTCTGCCAAACTTGGGCGACAGCAGCCCTACAAATACTTTTAATTTGTCTGCCAAACTTGCTCGACATAAATCTGACTCATTTTTTTCATTTTTCTGCCAAACTTGTGCGACAGGAGCCCTACAAATACTTTTAATTTGTCTGCCAAACTTGGGCGACATAAATCTGACACATTTTTTTCATTTTTCTGCCAAGCTTGGGCGAGAGGAGCCCTACAAATACTTGTAATTTGTCTGCCAAACTTGGGCTACAGAAATTTGACACATTTTTTTCATTTGTCTGCCAAACTTGGGCGACAGGAGCTCTACAAATACTTTTAATTTGTCTGCCAAACTTGCTCGACATAAATCTGACACATTTTTTTCATTTTTCTGCCAAGCTTGGGCGACAGGAGCCCTACAAATACTTGCAATTTGTCTGCCAAGCTTGCTCGACAGAAATCTGACACATTTTTTTCATTTTTCTGCCAAACTTGGGCGACAGGAGCCCTACAAATACTTTTAATTTGTCTGCCAAACTTGGGCGACATAAATCTGACACATTTTTGTCATTTTTCTGCCAAACTTGGGCGACAGGAGCCCTACAAATACTTTTAATTTGTCTGCCAAACTTGCTCGACATAAATCTGACACATTTTTTTCATTTTTCTGCCAAACTTGGGCGACAGGAGCCCTACAAATACTTGCAATTTGTCTGCCAAGCTTGCTCGACAGAAATCTGACACATTTTTTTCATTTTTCTGCCAAACTTGGGCGACAGGAGCCCTACAAATACTTTTAATTTGTCTGCCAAACTTGGGCGACATAAATCTGACACATTTTTGTCATTTTTCTGCCAAACTTGGGCGACAGGAGCCCTACAAATACTTTTAATTTGTCTGCCAAACTTGCTCGACATAAATCTGACACATTTTTTTCATTTTTCTGCCAAACTTGGGCGACAGGAGCCCTACAAATACTTTTAATTTGTCTGCCAAACTTGGGCGACATAAATCTGACACAGTTTTTTCATTTTTCTGCCAAGCTTGTGCGACAGGAGCCCTACAAATACTTTTAATTTGTCTGCCAAACTTGGGCGACATAAATCTGACACATTTTTTTCATTTTTCTGCCAAGCTTGGGCGAGAGGAGCCCTACAAATACTTGTAATTTGTCTGCCAAACTTGGGCTACAGAAATTTGACACATTTTTTTCATTTGTCTGCCAAACTTGGGCGACAGGAGCTCTACAAATACTTTTAATTTGTCTGCCAAACTTGCTCGACATAAATCTGACACATTTTTTTCATTTTTCTGCCAAGCTTGGGCGACAGGAGCCCTACAAATACTTGCAATTTGTCTGCCAAGCTTGCTCGACAGAAATCTGACACATTTTTTTCATTTTTCTGCCAAACTTGGGCGACAGGAGCCCTACAAATACTTTTAATTTGTCTGCCAAACTTGGGCGACATAAATCTGACACATTTTTGTCATTTTTCTGCCAAACTTGGGCGACAGGAGCCCTACAAATACTTTTAATTTGTCTGCCAAACTTGCTCGACATAAATCTGACACATTTTTTTCATTTTTCTGCCAAACTTGGGCGACAGGAGCCCTACAAATACTTGCAATTTGTCTGCCAAGCTTGCTCGACAGAAATCTGACACATTTTTTTCATTTTTCTGCCAAACTTGGGCGACAGGAGCCCTACAAATACTTTTAATTTGTCTGCCAAACTTGGGCGACATAAATCTGACACATTTTTGTCATTTTTCTGCCAAACTTGGGCGACAGGAGCCCTACAAATACTTTTAATTTGTCTGCCAAACTTGCTCGACATAAATCTGACACATTTTTTTCATTTTTCTGCCAAACTTGGGCGACAGGAGCCCTACAAATACTTTTAATTTGTCTGCCAAACTTGGGCGACATAAATCTGACACAGTTTTTTCATTTTTCTGCCAAGCTTGTGCGACAGGAGCCCTACAAATACTTTTAATTTGTCTGCCAAACTTGGGCGACATAAATCTGACACATTTTTTTCATTTTTCTGCCAAGCTTGGGCGAGAGGAGCCCTACAAATACTTGTAATTTGTCTGCCAAACTTGGGCTACAGAAATTTGACACATTTTTTTCATTTGTCTGCCAAACTTGGGCGACAGGAGCTCTACAAATACTTTTAATTTGTCTGCCAAACTTGCTCGACATAAATCTGACACATTTTTTTCATTTTTCTGCCAAGCTTGGGCGACAGGAGCCCTACAAATACTTGCAATTTGTCTGCCAAGCTTGCTCGACAGAAATCTGACACATTTTTTTCATTTTTCTGCCAAACTTGGGCGACAGGAGCCCTACAAATACTTTTAATTTGTCTGCCAAACTTGGGCGACATAAATCTGACACATTTTTGTCATTTTTCTGCCAAACTTGGGCGACAGGAGCCCTACAAATACTTTTAATTTGTCTGCCAAACTTGCTCGACATAAATCTGACACATTTTTTTCATTTTTCTGCCAAACTTGGGCGACAGGAGCCCTACAAATACTTGCAATTTGTCTGCCAAGCTTGCTCGACAGAAATCTGACACATTTTTTTCATTTTTCTGCCAAGCTTGGGCGAGAGGAGCCCTACAAATACTTGTAATTTGTCTGCCAAACTTGGGCTACAGAAATTTGACACATTTTTTTCATTTGTCTGCCAAACTTGGGCGACAGGAGCTCTACAAATACTTTTAATTTGTCTGCCAAACTTGCTCGACATAAATCTGACACATTTTTTTCATTTTTCTGCCAAGCTTGGGCGACAGGAGCCCTACAAATACTTGCAATTTGTCTGCCAAGCTTGCTCGACAGAAATCTGACACATTTTTTTCATTTTTCTGCCAAACTTGGGCGACAGGAGCCCTACAAATACTTTTAATTTGTCTGCCAAACTTGGGCGACATAAATCTGACACATTTTTGTCATTTTTCTGCCAAACTTGGGCGACAGGAGCCCTACAAATACTTTTAATTTGTCTGCCAAACTTGGGTGACAGAAATCTGACAAATTTTTTTCATTTTTTTGCCAAACTTGGGCGACAGGAGCCCTACAAATACTTGTAATTTGTCTGCCAAACTTGGGCTACAGAAATCTGACACATTTTTTTCATTTTTTTGCCAAACTTGGGCGACAGGAGCCCTACAAACACTTTTAATTTGTCTGCCAAACTTGAGCGACACAAATCTGACACATTTTTTTCATTTTTCTGCCAAACTTGGGCGACAGGAGCCCTACAAATACTTTTAATTTGTCTGCCAAACTTGGGCGACATAAATCTGACACATTTTTTTCATTTTTCTGCCAAGCTTGGGCGACAGGAGCCCTTCAAATACTTGCAATTTGTCTGCCAAACTTGGGCGACAGAAATCTGACACATTTTTTTCATTTGTCTGCCAAACTTGGGCGACAGGAGCTCTACAAATACTTTTAATTTGTCTGCCAAACTTGCTCGACATAAATCTGACACATTTTTCTCATTTTTCTGCCAAGCTTGGGCGACAGGAGCCCTACAAATACTTGCAATTTGTCTGCCAAACTTGCTCGACAGAAATCTAACACATTTTTTTCATTTTTCTGCCAAACTTGGGCGACAGGAGCCCTACAAATACTTTTAATTTGTCTGCCAAACTTGGGTGACAGAAATCTGACAAATTTTTTTCATTTTTTTGCCAAACTTGGGCGACAGGAGCCCTACAAATACTTGTAATTTGTCTGCCAAACTTGGGCTACAGAAATCTGACACATTTTTTTCATTTTTTTGCCAAACTTGGGCGACAGGAGCCCTACAAACACTTTTAATTTGTCTGCCAAACTTGAGCGACACAAATCTGACACATTTTTTTCATTTTTCTGCCAAACTTGGGCGACAGGAGCCCTACAAATACTTTTAATTTGTCTGCCAAACTTGGGCGACATAAATCTGACACATTTTTGTCATTTTTCTGCCAAACTTGGGCGACAGGAGCCCTACAAATACTTTTAATTTGTCTGCCAAACTTGCTCGACATAAATCTGACACATTTTTTTCATTTTTCTGCCAAACTTGGGCGACAGGAGCCCTACAAATACTTTTAATTTGTCTGCCAAACTTGGGCGACATAAATCTGACACATTTTTTTCATTTTTCTGCCAAGCTTGGGCGACAGGAGCCCTACAAATACTTTTAATTTGTCTGCCAAACTTGGGCGACATAAATCTGACACATTTTTTTTCATTTTTCTGCTAAACTTGGGCGACAGGAGCCCTACAAATACTTGTAATTTGTCTGCCAAACTTGGCGACAGAAATCTGACACATTTTTTTCATTTTTCTGCCAAACTTGGGCGACAGGAGCACTACAAATACTTTTAATTTGTCTGCCAAACTTGGGCGACATAAATCTGACACATTTTTGTCATTTTTCTGCCAAACTTGGGCGACAGCAGCCCTACAAATACTTTTAATTTGTCTGCCAAACTTGCTCGACATAAATCTGACTCATTTTTTTCATTTTTCTGCCAAACTTGTGCGACAGGAGCCCTACAAATACTTTTAATTTGTCTGCCAAACTTGGGCGACATAAATCTGACACATTTTTTTCATTTTTCTGCCAAGCTTGGGCGAGAGGAGCCCTACAAATACTTGTAATTTGTCTGCCAAACTTGGGCTACAGAAATTTGACACATTTTTTTCATTTGTCTGCCAAACTTGGGCGACAGGAGCTCTACAAATACTTTTAATTTGTCTGCCAAACTTGCTCGACATAAATCTGACACATTTTTTTCATTTTTCTGCCAAGCTTGGGCGACAGGAGCCCTACAAATACTTGCAATTTGTCTGCCAAGCTTGCTCGACAGAAATCTGACACATTTTTTTCATTTTTCTGCCAAACTTGGGCGACAGGAGCCCTACAAATACTTTTAATTTGTCTGCCAAACTTGGGCGACATAAATCTGACACATTTTTGTCATTTTTCTGCCAAACTTGGGCGACAGGAGCCCTACAAATACTTTTAATTTGTCTGCCAAACTTGGGTGACAGAAATCTGACAAATTTTTTTCATTTTTTTGCCAAACTTGGGCGACAGGAGCCCTACAAATACTTGTAATTTGTCTGCCAAACTTGGGCTACAGAAATCTGACACATTTTTTTCATTTTTTTGCCAAACTTGGGCGACAGGAGCCCTACAAACACTTTTAATTTGTCTGCCAAACTTGAGCGACACAAATCTGACACATTTTTTTCATTTTTCTGCCAAACTTGGGCGACAGGAGCCCTACAAATACTTTTAATTTGTCTGCCAAACTTGGGCGACATAAATCTGACACATTTTTTTCATTTTTCTGCCAAGCTTGGGCGACAGGAGCCCTTCAAATACTTGCAATTTGTCTGCCAAACTTGGGCGACAGAAATCTGACACATTTTTTTCATTTGTCTGCCAAACTTGGGCGACAGGAGCTCTACAAATACTTTTAATTTGTCTGCCAAACTTGCTCGACATAAATCTGACACATTTTTCTCATTTTTCTGCCAAGCTTGGGCGACAGGAGCCCTACAAATACTTGCAATTTGTCTGCCAAACTTGCTCGACAGAAATCTAACACATTTTTTTCATTTTTCTGCCAAACTTGGGCGACAGGAGCCCTACAAATACTTTTAATTTGTCTGCCAAACTTGGGTGACAGAAATCTGACAAATTTTTTTCATTTTTTTGCCAAACTTGGGCGACAGGAGCCCTACAAATACTTGTAATTTGTCTGCCAAACTTGGGCTACAGAAATCTGACACATTTTTTTCATTTTTTTGCCAAACTTGGGCGACAGGAGCCCTACAAACACTTTTAATTTGTCTGCCAAACTTGAGCGACACAAATCTGACACATTTTTTTCATTTTTCTTCCAAACTTGGGCGACAGGAGCCCTACAAATACTTTTAATTTGTCTGCCAAACTTGGGCGACATAAATCTGACACATTTTTGTCATTTTTCTGCCAAACTTGGGCGACAGGAGCCCTACAAATACTTTTAATTTGTCTGCCAAACTTGCTCGACATAAATCTGACACATTTTTTTCATTTTTCTGCCAAACTTGGGCGACAGGAGCCCTACAAATACTTTTAATTTGTCTGCCAAACTTGGGCGACATAAATCTGACACATTTTTTTCATTTTTCTGCCAAGCTTGGGCGACAGGAGCCCTACAAATACTTTTAATTTGTCTGCCAAACTTGGGCGACATAAATCTGACACAGTTTTTTCATTTTTCTGCCAAGCTTGGGCGACAGGAGCCCTTCAAATACTTGCAATTTGTCTGCCAAACTTGGGCGACATAAATCTGACACATTTTTTTCATGTTACTGCCAAACTTGGGCGACAGGCTACAAACACTTTTAATTTGTCTGCCAAACTTGCTCGACATTAATCTGACACATTTTTTTCATTTTTCTTCCAAACTTGGGCGACAGGAGCCCTACAAATACTTGTAATTTGTTTGCCAAACTTGGGCGACAGAAATCTGACACATTTTTTTTCATTTTTCTGCTAAACTTGGGCGACAGGAGCCCTACAAATACTTGTAATTTGTCTGCCAAACTTGGCGACAGAAATCTGACACATTTTTTTCATTTTTCTGCCAAACTTGGGCGACAGGAGCCCTACAAATACTTGTAATTTGTCTGCCAAACTTGGGCGACATAAATCTGACACATTTTTGTCATTTTTCTGCCAAACTTGGGCGACAGGAGCCCTACAAATACTTTTAATTTGTCTGCCAAACTTGCTCGACAGAAATCTGACACATTTTTTTCATTTTTCTGCCAAACTTGGGCGACAGGAGCCCTACAATTACTTTTAATTTGTCTGCCAAACTTGGGTGACAGAAATCTGACAAATTTTTTTCATTTTTTTGCCAAACTTGGGCGACAGGAGCCCTACAAATACTTGTAATTTGTCTGCCAAACTTGAGCGACACAAATCTGACACATTTTTTTCATTTTTCTGCCAAACTTGGGCGACAGGAGCCCTACAAATACTTTTAATTTGTCTGCCGAACTTGGGCGACATAAATCTGACACATTTTAGTCATTTTTCTGCCAAACTTGGGCGACAGGAGCCCTACAAATACTTTTAATTTGTCTGCCAAACTTGCTCGACATAAATCTGACACATTTTTTTCATTTTTCTGCCAAACTTGGGCGACAGGAGCCCTACAAATACTTTTAATTTGTCTGCCAAACTTGGGCGACATAAATCTGACACATTTTTTTCATTTTTCTGCCAAGCTTGGGCGACAGGAGCCCTTCAAATACTTGCAATTTGTCTGCCAAACTTGGGCGACAGAAATCTGACACATTTTTTTCATTTGTCTGCCAAACTTGGGCGACAGGAGCTCTACAAATACTTTTAATTTGTCTGCCAAACTTGCTCGACATAAATCTGACACATTTTTCTCATTTTTCTGCCAAGCTTGGGCGACAGGAGCCCTACAAATACTTGCAATTTGTCTGCCAAACTTGCTCGACAGAAATCTAACACATTTTTTTCATTTTTCTGCCAAACTTGGGCGACAGGAGCCCTACAAATACTTTTAATTTGTCTGCCAAACTTGCTCGACATAAATCTGACTCATTTTTTTCATTTTTCTGCCAAACTTGGGCGACAGGAGCCCTACAAATACTTGTAATTTGTCTGCCAAACTTGGGCTACAGAAATCTGACACATTTTTTTCATTTTTTTGCCAAACTTGGGCGACAGGAGCCCTACAAACACTTTTAATTTGTCTGCCAAACTTGAGCGACACAAATCTGACACATTTTTTTCATTTTTCTGCCAAACTTGGGCGACAGGAGCCCTACAAATACTTTTAATTTGTCTGCCAAACTTGGGCGACATAAATCTGACACATTTTTGTCATTTTTCTGCCAAACTTGGGCGACAGGAGCCCTACAAATACTTTTAATTTGTCTGCCAAACTTGCTCGACATAAATCTGACACATTTTTTTCATTTTTCTGCCAAACTTGGGCGACAGGAGCCCTACAAATACTTTTAATTTGTCTGCCAAACTTGGGCGACATAAATCTGACTCATTTTTTTCATTTTTCTGCCAAACTTGGGCGACAGGAGCCCTACAAATACTTTTAATTTGTCTGCCAAACTTGGGCGACATAAATCTGACACATTTTTGTCATTTTTCTGCCAAACTTGGGCGACAGGAGCCCTACAAATACTTTTAATTTGTCTGCCAAACTTGCTCGACATAAATCTGACACATTTTTTTCATTTTTCTGCCAAACTTGGGCGACAGGAGCCCTACAAATACTTTTAATTTGTCTGCCAAACTTGAGCGACACAAATCTGACACATTTTTTTCATTTTTCTGCCAAACTTGGGCGACAGGAGCCCTACAAATACTTTTAATTTGTCTGCCAAACTTGGGCGACATAAATCTGACACATTTTTGTCATTTTTCTGCCAAACTTGGGCGACAGGAGCCCTACAAATACTTTTAATTTGTCTGCCAAACTTGCTCGACATAAATCTGACACATTTTTTTCATTTTTCTGCCAAACTTGGGCGACAGGAGCCCTACAAATACTTGCAATTTGTCTGCCAAACTTGGGCGACATAAATCTGACACATTTTTTTCATGTTACTGCCAAACTTGGGCGACAGGCTACAAACACTTTTAATTTGTCTGCCAAACTTGCTCGACATTAATCTGACACATTTTTTTCATTTTTCTTCCAAACTTGGGCGACAGGAGCCCTACAAATACTTGTAATTTGTTTGCCAAACTTGGGCGACAGAAATCTGACACATTTTTTTTCATTTTTCTGCTAAACTTGGGCGACAGGAGCCCTACAAATACTTGTAATTTGTCTGCCAAACTTGGCGACAGAAATCTGACACATTTTTTTCATTTTTCTGCCAAACTTGGGCGACAGGAGCACTACAAATACTTTTAATTTGTCTGCCAAACTTGGGCGACATAAATCTGACACATTTTTGTCATTTTTCTGCCAAACTTGGGCGACAGCAGCCCTACAAATACTTTTAATTTGTCTGCCAAACTTGCTCGACATAAATCTGACTCATTTTTTTCATTTTTCTGCCAAACTTGGGCGACAGGAGCCCTACAAATACTTTTAATTTGTCTGCCAAACTTGGGC
Source organism: Villa cingulata (assembly GCA_951394055.1). Taxonomy (NCBI): domain Eukaryota; kingdom Metazoa; phylum Arthropoda; class Insecta; order Diptera; family Bombyliidae; genus Villa; species Villa cingulata. The sequence goes on along the minus strand of OX596019.1, from coordinate 25,257,462 downwards.
GACATAAATCTGACACATTTTTGTCATTTTTCTGCCAAACTTGGGCGACAGGAGCCCTACAAATACTTTTAATTTGTCTGCCAAACTTGCTCGACATAAATCTGACACATTTTTTTCATTTTTCTGCCAAACTTGGGCGACAGGAGCCCTACAAATACTTTTAATTTGTCTGCCAAACTTGAGCGACACAAATCTGACACATTTTTTTCATTTTTCTGCCAAACTTGGGCGACAGGAGCCCTACAAATACTTTTAATTTGTCTGCCAAACTTGGGCGACATAAATCTGACACATTTTTGTCATTTTTCTGCCAAACTTGGGCGACAGGAGCCCTACAAATACTTTTAATTTGTCTGCCAAACTTGCTCGACATAAATCTGACACATTTTTTTCATTTTTCTGCCAAACTTGGGCGACAGGAGCCCTACAAATACTTTTAATTTGTCTGCCAAACTTGGGCGACATAAATCTGACACATTTTTTTCATTTTTCTGCCAAGCTTGGGCGACAGGAGCCCTTCAAATACTTGCAATTTGTCTGCCAAACTTGGGCGACATAAATCTGACACATTTTTTTCATGTTACTGCCAAACTTGGGCGACAGGCTACAAACACTTTTAATTTGTCTGCCAAACTTGCTCGACATTAATCTGACACATTTTTTTCATTTTTTTGCCAAACTTGGGCGACAGGAGCCCTACAAACACTTTTAATTTGTCTGCCAAACTTGAGCGACACAAATCTGACACATTTTTTTCATTTTTCTGCCAAACTTGGGCGACAGGAGCCCTACAAATACTTTTAATTTGTCTGCCAAACTTGGGCGACATAAATCTGACACATTTTTGTCATTTTTCTGCCAAACTTGGGCGACAGGAGCCCTACAAATACTTTTAATTTGTCTGCCAAACTTGCTCGACATAAATCTGACACATTTTTTTCATTTTTCTGCCAAACTTGGGCGACAGGAGCCCTACAAATACTTTTAATTTGTCTGCCAAACTTGGGCGACATAAATCTGACACAGTTTTTTCATTTTTCTGCCAAGCTTGGGCGACAGGAGCCCTTCAAATACTTGCAATTTGTCTGCCAAACTTGGGCGACATAAATCTGACACATTTTTTTCATGTTACTGCCAAACTTGGGCGACAGGCTACAAACACTTTTAATTTGTCTGCCAAACTTGCTCGACATTAATCTGACACATTTTTTTCATTTTTCTTCCAAACTTGGGCGACAGGAGCCCTACAAATACTTGTAATTTGTTTGCCAAACTTGGGCGACAGAAATCTGACACATTTTTTTTCATTTTTCTGCTAAACTTGGGCGACAGGAGCCCTACAAATACTTGTAATTTGTCTGCCAAACTTGGCGACAGAAATCTGACACATTTTTTTCATTTTTCTGCCAAACTTGGGCGACAGGAGCACTACAAATACTTTTAATTTGTCTGCCAAACTTGGGCGACATAAATCTGACACATTTTTGTCATTTTTCTGCCAAACTTGGGCGACAGCAGCCCTACAAATACTTTTAATTTGTCTGCCAAACTTGCTCGACATAAATCTGACTCATTTTTTTCATTTTTCTGCCAAACTTGTGCGACAGGAGCCCTACAAATACTTTTAATTTGTCTGCCAAACTTGGGCGACATAAATCTGACACATTTTTTTCATTTTTCTGCCAAGCTTGGGCGAGAGGAGCCCTACAAATACTTGTAATTTGTCTGCCAAACTTGGGCTACAGAAATTTGACACATTTTTTTCATTTGTCTGCCAAACTTGGGCGACAGGAGCTCTACAAATACTTTTAATTTGTCTGCCAAACTTGCTCGACATAAATCTGACACATTTTTTTCATTTTTCTGCCAAGCTTGGGCGACAGGAGCCCTACAAATACTTGCAATTTGTCTGCCAAGCTTGCTCGACAGAAATCTGACACATTTTTTTCATTTTTCTGCCAAACTTGGGCGACAGGAGCCCTACAAATACTTTTAATTTGTCTGCCAAACTTGGGCGACATAAATCTGACACATTTTTGTCATTTTTCTGCCAAACTTGGGCGACAGGAGCCCTACAAATACTTTTAATTTGTCTGCCAAACTTGCTCGACATAAATCTGACACATTTTTTTCATTTTTCTGCCAAACTTGGGCGACAGGAGCCCTACAAATACTTTTAATTTGTCTGCCAAACTTGGGCGACATAAATCTGACACAGTTTTTTCATTTTTCTGCCAAGCTTGGGCGACAGGAGCCCTTCAAATACTTGCAATTTGTCTGCCAAACTTGGGCTACAGAAATTTGACACATTTTTTTCATTTGTCTGCCAAACTTGGGCGACAGGAGCTCTACAAATACTTTTAATTTGTCTGCCAAACTTGCTCGACATAAATCTGACACATTTTTTTCATTTTTCTGCCAAGCTTGGGCGACAGGAGCCCTACAAATACTTGCAATTTGTCTGCCAAGCTTGCTCGACAGAAATCTGACACATTTTTTTCATTTTTCTGCCAAACTTGGGCGACAGGAGCCCTACAAATACTTTTAATTTGTCTGCCAAACTTGGGCGACATAAATCTGACACATTTTTGTCATTTTTCTGCCAAACTTGGGCGACAGGAGCCCTACAAATACTTTTAATTTGTCTGCCAAACTTGCTCGACATAAATCTGACACATTTTTTTCATTTTTCTGCCAAACTTGGGCGACAGGAGCCCTACAAATACTTTTAATTTGTCTGCCAAACTTGGGCGACATAAATCTGACACATTTTTTTCATGTTACTGCCAAACTTGGGCGACAGGCTACAAACACTTTTAATTTGTCTGCCAAACTTGCTCGACATTAATCTGACACATTTTTTTCATTTTTCTTCCAAACTTGGGCGACAGGAGCCCTACAAATACTTGTAATTTGTTTGCCAAACTTGGGCGACAGAAATCTGACACATTTTTTTTCATTTTTCTGCTAAACTTGGGCGACAGAAGCCCTACAAATACTTGTAATTTGTCTGCCAAACTTGGCGACAGAAATCTGACACATTTTTTTCATTTTTCTGCCAAACTTGGGCGACAGGAGCACTACAAATACTTTTAATTTGTCTGCCAAACTTGGGCGTCATAAATCTGACACATTTTTGTCATTTTTCTGCCAAACTTGGGCGACAGCAGCCCTACAAATACTTTTAATTTGTCTGCCAAACTTGCTCGACATAAATCTGACTCATTTTTTTCATTTTTCTGCCAAACTTGTGCGACAGGAGCCCTACAAATACTTTTAATTTGTCTGCCAAACTTGGGCGACATAAATCTGACACATTTTTTTCATTTTTCTGCCAAGCTTGGGCGAGAGGAGCCCTACAAATACTTGTAATTTGTCTGCCAAACTTGGGCTACAGAAATTTGACACATTTTTTTCATTTGTCTGCCAAACTTGGGCGACAGGAGCTCTACAAATACTTTTAATTTGTCTGCCAAACTTGCTCGACATAAATCTGACACATTTTTTTCATTTTTCTGCCAAGCTTGGGCGACAGGAGCCCTACAAATACTTGCAATTTGTCTGCCAAGCTTGCTCGACAGAAATCTGACACATTTTTTTCATTTTTCTGCCAAACTTGGGCGACAGGAGCCCTACAAACACTTTTAATTTGTCTGCCAAACTTGAGCGACATAAATCTGACACATTTTTTTCATTTTTCTGCCAAACTTGGGCGACAGGAGCCCTACAAATACTTTTAATTTGTCTGCCAAACTTGGGCGACATAAATCTGACACATTTTTTTCATTTTTCTGCCAAGCTTGGGCGACAGCAGCCCTACAAATACTTTTAATTTGTCTGCCAAACTTGGGCGACAGAAATCTGACACATTTTTTTCATTTTTCTGCCAAACTTGGGCGACAGGAGCCCTACAAACACTTTTAATTTGTCTGCCAAACTTGGGCGACAGAAATCTGACACATTTTTTTCATTTTTCTACCAAACTTGGCGACAGGAGCCCTACAAACACTTGCAATTTGTCTGCCAAACTTGAGCGACACAAATCTGACACATTTTTTTCATTTTTCTGCCAAATTTGGGCGACAGGAGCCCTACAAATACTTGTAATTTGTTTGCCAAACTTGGGCGACAGAAATCTGACACATTTTTTTCATTTTTCTGCCAAATTTGGGCGACAGGAGCCCTACAAATACTTGTAATTTGTTTGCCAAACTTGGGCGACAGAAATCTGACACATTTTTTTTCATTTTTCTGCTAAGCTTGGGCGACAGGAGCCCTACAAATACTTGTAATTTGTCTGCCAAACTTGGGCGACAGAAATCTGACACATTTTTTTCATTTTTCTGCCAAACTTGGGCGACAGGAGGCCTACAAATACTTTTAATTTGTCTGCCAGACTTGGGCGACATAAATCTGACACATTTTTGTCATTTTTCTGCCAAACTTGGGCGACAGGAGCCCTACAAATACTTTTAATTTGTCTGCCAAACTTGCTCGACATAAATCTGACTAATTTTTTTCATTTTTCTGCCAAACTTGGGCGACAGGAGCCCTACAATTACTTTTAATTTGTCTGCCAAACTTGGGCGACATAAATCTGACACATTTTTTTCATTTGTCTTCCAAGCTTGGGCGACAGAAATCTGACACATTTTTTTCATTTTTCTGCCAAGCTTGGGCGACAGCAGCCCTACAAATACTTTTAATTTGTCTGCCAAACTTGGGCGACAGAAATCTGACACATTTTTTTCATTTTTCTGCCAAACTTGGGCGACAGGAGCCCTACAAACACTTTTAATTTGTCTGCCAAACTTGGGCGACAGAAATCTGACACATTTTTTTCATTTTTCTACCAAACTTGGCGACAGGAGCCCTACAAACACTTGCAATTTGTCTGCCAAACTTGAGCGACACAAATCTGACACATTTTTTTCATTTTTCTGCCAAATTTGGGCGACAGGAGCCCTACAAATACTTGTAATTTGTTTGCCAAACTTGGGCGACAGAAATCTGACACATTTTTTTCATTTTTCTGCCAAATTTGGGCGACAGGAGCCCTACAAATACTTGTAATTTGTTTGCCAAACTTGGGCGACAGAAATCTGACACATTTTTTTTCATTTTTCTGCTAAACTTGGGCGACAGGAGCCCTACAAATACTTGTAATTTGTCTGCCAAACTTGGGCGACAGAAATATGACACATTTTTTTTCATTTTTTTGCCAAACTTGGGCGACAGGAGCCCTACAAACACTTTTAATTTGTCTGCCAAACTTGGGCGACATAAATCTGACACATTTTTTTCATTTTTTTGCCAAACTTGGGCGACAGGAGCCCTACAAACACTTTTAATTTGTCTGCCAAACTTGGGCGACATAAATCTGACACATTTTTTTCATTTTTCTGCCAAACTTGGGCGACAGGAGCTCTACAAATACTTTTAATTTGTCTGCCAAACTTGCTCGACATAAATCTGACACATTTTTTTCATTTTTCTGCCAAGCTTGGGCGACAGGAGCCCTACAAATACTTTTAATTTGTCTGCCAAACTTGAGCGACACAAATCTGACACATTTTTTTCATTTTTCTGCCAAACTTGGGCGACAGGAGCCCTACAAATACTTTTAATTTGTCTGCCAAACTTGGGCGACATAAATCTGACACATTGTTGTCATTTTTCTGCCAAACTTGGGCGACAGGAGCCCTACAAATACTTGCAATTTGTCTGCCAAACTTGCTCGACAGAAATCTGACACATTTTTTTCATTTTTCTGCCAAACTTGGGCGACAGGAGCTCTACAAATACTTTTAATTTGTCTGCCAAACTTGCTCGACATAAATCTGACACATTTTTTTCATTTTTCTGCCAAGCTTGGGCGACAGGAGCCCTACAAATACTTGTAATTTGTCTGCCAAACTTGGGCGACAGAAATCTGACACATTTTTTTCATTTTTTTGCTAAACTTGGGCGAAAGGAGCCCTACAAATACTTGTAATTTGTCTGCCAAACTTGGGCTACAGAAATCTGACACAGTTTATTCATTTGTTTGCCAAACCTGGGTGACAGGAGCCCTACAAACACTTTTAATTTGTCTGCCAAACTTGGGCGACATAAATCTGACACATTTTTTTCATTTTTCTGCCAAACTTGGGCGACAGGAGCTCTACAAATACTTTTAATTTGTCTGCCAAACTTGCTCGACATAAATCTGACACATTTTTTTCATTTTTCCGCCAAGCTTGGGCGACAGGAGCCCTACAAATACTTTTAATTTGTCTGCCAAACTTGAGCGACACAAATCTGACACATTTTTTTCATTTTTCTGCCAAACTTGGGCGACAGGAGCCCTACAAATACTTTTAATTTGTCTGCCAAACTTGGGCGACATAAATCTGACACATTTTTGTCATTTTTCTGCCAAACTTGGGCGACAGAAGCCCTACAAATACTTTTAATTTGTCTGCCAAACTTGCTCGACATAAATCTGGCACATTTTTTTCATTTTTCTGCCAAACTTGGGCGACAGGAGCCCTACAAATACTTTTAATTTGTCTGCCAAACTTGGGCGACATAAATCTGACACATTTTTTTCATTTTTCTGCCAAGCTTGGGCGACAGGAGCCCTTCAAATACTTGCAATTTGTCTGCCAAACTTGGGCGACATAAATCTGACACATTTTTTTCATGTTACTGCCAAACTTGGGCGACAAGCTACAAACACTTTTAATTTGTCTGCCAAACTTGGGCGACATATATCTGACACATTTTTTTTCATTTTTCTTCCAAACTTGGGCGACAGGAGCCCTACTTTTCATTTGTCTGCCAAACTTGGGCGACAGAAATCTGACACATTTTTTTCATTTTTTTGCTAAACTTGGGCGACAGGAGCCCTACAAATACTTGTAATTTGTCTGCCAAACTTGGGCGACAGAAATCTGACACATTTTTTTCATTTTTTTGCCAAACTTGGGCGACAGGAGCCCTACAAACACTTTTAATTTGTCTGCCAAACTTGGGCGACATAAATCTGACACATTTTTTTCATTTGTCTGCCAAACTTGGGCGACAGGAGCTCTACAAATACTTTTAATTTGTCTACCAAACTTGCTCGACATAAATCTGACACATTTTTTTCATTTTTCTGCCAAGCTTGGGCGACAGGAGCCCTACAAATACTTGCAATTTGTCTGCCAAACTTGCTCGACAGAAATCTGACACATTTTTTTCATTTTTCTGCCAAACTTGGGCGACAGGAGCCCTACAAATACTTTTAATTTGTCTGCCAAACTTGGGTGAAAGAAATCTGACAAATTTTTTTCATTTTTTTGCCAAACTTGGGCGACAGGAGCCCTACAAATACTTGTAATTTGTCTGCCAAACTTGCGCTACAGAAATCTGACACATTTTTTTCATTTTTTTGCCAAACTTGGGCGACAGGAGCCCTACAAACACTTTTAATTTGTCTGCCAAACTTGGGCGACACAAATCTGACACATTTTTTTCATTTTTCTGCCAAACTTGGGCGACAGGAGCCCTACAAATACTTTTAATTTGTCTGCCAAACTTGGGCGACATAAATCTGACACATTTTTTTCATTTTTCTGCCAAGCTTGGGCGACAGGAGCCCTTCAAATACTTGCAATTTGTCTGCCAAACTTGGGCGACATAAATCTGACACATTTTTTTCATTTTTCTGCCAAGCTTGGGCGACAGGAGCCCTTCAAATACTTGCAATTTGTCTGCCAAACTTGGGCGACATAAATCTGACACATTTTTTTCATGTTACTGCCAAACTTGGGCGACAGGCTACAAACACTTTTAATTTGTCTGCCAAACTTGGGCGACATAAATCTGACACATTTTTTTCATTTTTCTTCCAAACTTGGGCGACAGGAGCCCTACAAATACTTTTCATTTGTCTGCCAAACTTGGGCGACATAAATCTGACACTGTTGACTCCAGTCAACATAGGCTGAAAAAAGAATATATAATTAAAAAAAAAAAAAAGGGGGCAGTGTCGAAAAATATGTATATATAAATATAATAAAAAAAAAAGGCTACAAACAATTCAAGACAGATAATACGACAATATAATATTACATACAAAAAAAGAACAACAAAAAAATGTAAACAAATCAACAAGATCAAACATATAACACAGAAATATATGCAATAATATAGAACATATAACATGAATATGCACAAGCAGGTAAAATAAAAGGTCTATAGACATAGCATACAAAACAGAACAAACGATTCACATAGCACAAATATATAACATAAAACATTAAACACAAATATTTAATTACATTACATAACCAATGAACACTAACCTAAAATAAAAACATTTGAATATATATATGTTATATAAACATAAATATACATTATATAAATACTAAATATTATACATACAATATATATATAATATATAACCATGTCAAATTGTCAAAATGTACCAGCCGAATATATTACCAATAAAGTTATTCACAATCGAACGAAAAATGTACCATAAATTGTTATTTGAATCATCAGACACAATTTGAACAAAACGGTTTTATAAAAAAGACGAAAACATGAGAAAAATAGTAGAACATTTCAACAACGGGGAAAATAGAAAATTCCAGAGTTTGCAAATTTTGCTATATAAAGAGTTGAAATTCGCAGAAGAATTCGTCTTTTGCAATTACCTGCCTAAATGTCGTATTGAGACTGAATCAGGGAAAACAAAAGATCGCCTCATCAGCTTGGACGTATTGAGTCCTACTTAAAATCTAGCGTATTGAGCTAGTACAATAGGGTTGTTAGGAATTTTGTAAAAAAACTTATAATTTTTTTACAAAATTTAGGGAAAAATCGGTAGAATTTTTCATCGGCTAAGTACTAAATTAACAGAGTACTTAGAAAATTTTGGGATAAAATCATCGAAAGAAATTTATCGGCTAAGTGTAAAAATTGGAAAACACTTAGAAAATTTTTAACAAAATTTTAAAATTGAGAAATTTTCTAACACTTAGAAAATTTCTGCTGCGGACAACGAATTTTATTGAAGAAAAAATTGCATATCAAATACTTAGAAAAATTTTGCGAAATTGAATTTTTAAAAAAGAAAAAAAAGACTTAGAAAAATTATAAAATTGCGGGCAATTTGAAAATCAACAAACACTTAGAAAATTTGATCAGAAAAAACTTCGATTCTGCTTGATAAATATAAATTTGAATCGCCGTCGGGAAAATTACATTTTGTATACTGCCTATACAGAACATCAGTCTATTGATCGCTATTCACATTAGAGGGCAACCATTTTCAACTGAAATTACTTCAACAACCGGAAACTGAATCTTCAATCAACATTTCAACGTATAGATCGATCTATACCGTCGATAGTTAGATTTAAGTAATAAATTAAATTAAATCAAAATTTGAAATTAAAATTGAAAATTAAAATTTGAAAATTAAAAAAAAAAAAATATATAATCATTTATAATTAAAATTTTATTTTGATAAATTTTCGTTGCATACCTTTGTAAATTTGAATTTTTTTGAATTTTTATTTCCGTTGTACATTTTTTTTTATTAAATTTGTTACTTTAAAAATTTGAATTTTTGAAATTATTTTATTTAAAAACTTTAAATTTTTTTTTATTTCCGTTTTTAAAATACAATATTTTCATTTTATTTTATTGTTAAATTGATTAATAAATTTGTTATTAGATTTAAGATTAAATTGTTAGGTTAAGATATTGAATTAAATAAAATTTATAACGTTTGTGAAAAAATTGTGTTTTTATTTTATATTCTTTTTTGAACTTTGCACCTTTCTACAGTTTAATGTTAAATTGAATTTTACGGATTTAACAGACACATTTTTTTCATTTTTTTGCTAAACTTTGGCGACAGGAGCCCTACAAATACTTTTAATTTGTCTGCCAAACTTGGGCGACAGAAATCTGACACATTTTTTTCATTTTTTTGCCAAACTTGGGCGACAGGAGCCCTACAAATACTTGCAATTTGTCTGCCAAACTTGCTCGACAGAAATCTGACACATTTTTTTCATTTTTCTGCCAAACTTGGGCGACAGGAGCCCTACAAATACTTGTAATTTGTCTGCCAATCTTGCTCGACAGAAATATGACACATTTTTTTCATTTTTCTGCCAAATTTGGGCGACAGGAGCCCTACAAATACTTTTAATTTGTCTGCCAAACTTGCTCGACATAAATCTGACACATTTTTTTCATTTTTCTGCCAAACTTGGGCGACAGGAGCCCTACAAATACTTGTAATTTGTCTGCCAAACTTGGGCGACAGAAATCTGACACATTTTTTTCATTTTTCTGCCAAGCTTGGGCGACAGGAGCCCTACAAATACTTGCAATTTGTCTGCCAATCTTGCTCGACAGAAATCTGACACATTTTTTTAATTTTTCTGCCAAATTTGGGCGACAGGAGCCCTACAAATACTTTTAATTTGTCTGCCAAACTTGCTCGACATAAATCTGACACATTTTTTTCATTTTTCTGCCAAAGTTGGGCGACAGGAGCCCTACAAATACTTTTAATTTGTCTGCCAAACTTGGGCGACATAAATCTAACACATTTTTTTCATTTTTCTGCCAAGCTTGGGCGACAGGAGCCCTACAAATACTTGCAATTTGTCTGCCAATCTTGAGCGACAGAAATATGACACATTTTTTTTCATTTTTTTGCCAAACTTGGGCGACAGGAGCCCTACAAATACTTTTAATTTGTCTGCCAAACTTGGGCGACATAAATCTAACACATTTTTTTCATTTTTCTGCCAAGCTTGGGCGACAGGAGCCCTACAAATACTTGCAATTTGTCTGCCAATCTTGAGCGACAGAAATATGACACATTTTTTTTCATTTTTTTGCCAAACTTGGGCGACAGGAGCCCTACAAATACTTGTAATTTGTCTGCCAAACTTGGGCGACAGAAATATGACACATTTTTTTTCATTTTTTTGCCAAACTTGGGCGACAGGAGCCCTACAAACACTTTTAATTTGTCTGCCAAACTTGGGCGACATAAATCTGACACATTTTTTTCATTTTTTTGCCAAACTTGGGCGACAGGAGCCCTACAAACACTTTTAATTTGTCTGCCAAACTTGGGCGTTATAAATCTGACACATTTTTTTCATTTTTCTGCCAAACTTGGGCGACAGGAGCTCTACAAATACTTTTAATTTGTCTGCCAAACTTGGGCGACATAAATCTAACACATTTTTTTCATTTTTCTGCCAAGCTTGGGCGACAGGAGCCCTACAAATACTTGCAATTTGTCTGCCAATCTTGAGCGACAGAAATATGACACATTTTTTTTCATTTTTTTGCCAAACTTGGGCGACAGGAGCCCTACAAATACTTGTAATTTGTCTGCCAAACTTGGGCGACAGAAATATGACACATTTTTTTTCATTTTTTTGCCAAACTTGGGCGACAGGAGCCCTACAAACACTTTTAATTTGTCTGCCAAACTTGGGCGACATAAATCTGACACATTTTTTTCATTTTTTTGCCAAGCTTGGGCGACAGGAGCCCTACAAATACTTTTATTTTGTCTGCCAAACTTGAGCGACACAAATCTGACACATTTTTTTCATTTTTCTGCCAAACTTGGGCGACAGGAGCCCTACAAATACTTTTAATTTGTCTGCCAAACTTGGGCGACATAAATCTGACACATTGTTGTCATTTTTCTGCCAAACTTGGGCGACAGGAGCCCTACAAATACTTTTAATTTGTCTGCCAAACTTGGGCGACATAAATCTGACACATTTTTTTCATTTTTCTGCCAAGCTTGGGCGACAGGAGCCCTACAAATACTTGCAATTTGTCTGCCAAACTTGCTCGACAGAAATCTGACACATTTTTTTCATTTTTCTGCCAAATTTGGGCGACAGGAGCCCTACAAATACTTTTAATTTGTCTGCCAAACTTGCTCGACATAAATCTGACACATTTTTTTCATTTTTCTGCCAAAGTTGGGCGACAGGAGCCCTACAAATACTTTTAATTTGTCTGCCAAACTTGGGCGACATAAATCTAACACATTTTTTTCATTTTTCTGCCAAGCTTGGGCGACAGGAGCCCTACAAATACTTGCAATTTGTCTGCCAATCTTGAGCGACAGAAATATGACACATTTTTTTTCATTTTTTTGCCAAACTTGGGCGACAGGAGCCCTACAAATACTTGTAATTTGTCTGCCAAACTTGGGCGACAGAAATATGACACATTTTTTTTCATTTTTTTGCCAAACTTGTGCGACAGGAGCCCTACAAACACTTTTAATTTGTCTGCCAAACTTGGGCGACATAAATCTGACACATTTTTTTCATTTTTTTGCCAAACTTGGGCGACAGGAGCCCTACAAACACTTTTAATTTGTCTGCCAAACTTGGGCGTTATAAATCTGACACATTTTTTTCATTTTTCTGCCAAACTTGGGCGACAGGAGCTCTACAAATACTTTTAATTTGTCTGCCAAACTTGCACGACATAAATCTGACACATTTTTTTCATTTTTCTGCCAAGCTTGGGCGACAGGAGCCCTACAAATACTTTTATTTTGTCTGCCAAACTTGAGCGACACAAATCTGACACATTTTTTTCATTTTTCTGCCAAACTTGGGCGACAGGAGCCCTACAAATACTTTTAATTTGTCTGCCAAACTTGGGCGACATAAATCTGACACATTGTTGTCATTTTTCTGCCAAACTTGGGCGACAGGAGCCCTACAAATACTTTTAATTTGTCTGCCAAACTTGGGCGACATAAATCTGACACATTTTTTTCATTTTTCTGCCAAGCTTGGGCGACAGGAGCCCTACAAATACTTGCAATTTGTCTGCCAAACTTGCTCGACAGAAATCTGACACATTTTTTTCATTTTTCTGCCAAACTTGGGCGACAGGAGCTCTACAAATACTTTTAATTTGTCTGCCAAACTTGCTCGACATAAATCTGACACATTTTTTTCATTTTTCTGCCAAGCTTGGGCGACAGGAGCCCTACAAATACTTGTAATTTGTCTGCCAAACTTGGGCGACAGAAATCTGACACATTTTTTTCATTTTTCTGCCAAACTTGGGCGACAGGAGCCCTACAAACACTTTTAATTTGTCTGCCAAACTTGAGCGAAAGAAATCTGACACATTTTTTTCATTTTTCTGCCAAGCTTGGGCGACAGGAGCCCTACAAATACTTGTAATTTGTCTGCCAAACTTGGGCGACAGAAATCTGACACATTTTTTTCATTTTTTTGCTAAACTTGGGCGACAGGAGCCCTACAAATACTTGTAATTTGTCTGACAAACTTGGGCTACAGAAATCTGACACATTTTATTCATTTGTTTGCCAAACTTGGGCGACAGGAGCCCTACAAACACTTTTAATTTGTCTGCCAAACTTGGGCGACATAAATCTGACACATTTTTGTCATTTTTCTGCCAAACTTGGGCGACAGAAGCCCTACAAATACTTTTAATTTGTCTGCCAAACTTGCTCGACATAAATCTGACACATTTTTTTCATTTTTCTGACAAACTTGGGCGACAGGAGCCCTACAAATACTTTTAATTTGTCTGCCAAACTTGGGCGACATAAATCTGACACATTTTTTTCATTTTTCTGCCAAGCTTGGGCGACAGGAGCCCTTCAAATACTTGCAATTTGTCTGCCAAACTTGGGCGACATAAATCTGACACATTTTTTTCATGTTACTGCCAAACTTGGGCGACAGGCTACAAACACTTTTAATTTGTCTGCCAAACTTGGGCGACATATATCTGACACATTTTTTTCATTTTTCTTCCAAACTTGGGCGACAGGAGCCCTACAAATACTTTTCATTTGTCTGCCAAACTTGGGCGACAGAAATCTGACACATTTTTTTCATTTTTCTGACAAACTTGGGCGACAGGAGCCCTACAAATACTTTTAATTTGTCTGCCAAACTTGGGCGACATAAATCTGACACATTTTTTTCATTTTTCTGCCAAGCTTGGGCGACAGGAGCCCTTCAAATACTTGCAATTTGTCTGCCAAACTTGGGCGACATAAATCTGACACATTTTTTTCATGTTACTGCCAAACTTGGGCGACAGGCTACAAACACTTTTAATTTGTCTGCCAAACTTGGGCGACATATATCTGACACATTTTTTTCATTTTTCTTCCAAACTTGGGCGACAGGAGCCCTACAAATACTTTTCATTTGTCTGCCAAACTTGGGCGACAGAAATCTGACACATTTTTTTCATTTTTTTGCTAAACTTGGGCGACAGGAGCCCTACAAATACTTGTAATTTGTCTGCCAAACTTGGGTGACAGAAATCTGACAAATTTTTTTCATTTTTTTGCCAAACTTGGGCGACAGGAGCCCTACAAATACTTGTAATTTGTCTGCCAAACTTGGGCTACAGAAATCTGACACATTTTTTTCATTTTTTTGCCAAACTTGGGCGACAGGAGCCCTACAAACACTTTTAATTTGTCTGCCAAACTTGGGCGACACAAATCTGACACATTTTTTTCATTTTTCTGCCAAACTTGGGCGACAGGAGCCCTACAAATACTTTTAATTTGTCTGCCAAACTTGGGCGACATAAATCTGACACATTTTTGTCATTTTTCTGCCAAACTTGGGCGACAGGAGCCCTACAAATACTTTTAATTTGTCTGCCAAACTTGCTCGACATAAATCTGACACATTTTTTTCATTTTTCTGCCAAACTTGGGCGACAGGAGCCCTACAAATACTTGCAATTTGTCTGCCAAACTTGCTCGACAGAAATCTGACACATTTTTTTCATTTTTCTGCCAAACTTGGGCGACAGGCTACAAACACTTTTAATTTGTCTGCCAAACTTGGGCGACATATATCTGACACATTTTTTTCATTTTTCTTCCAAACTTGGGCGACAGGAGCCCTACAAATACTTTTCATTTGTCTGCCAAACTTGGGCGACAGAAATCTGACACATTTTTTTCATTTTTTTGCTAAACTTGGGCGACAGGAGCCCTACAAATACTTGTAATTTGTCTGCCAAACTTGGGTGACAGAAATCTGACAAATTTTTTTCATTTTTTTGCCAAACTTGGGCGACAGGAGCCCTACAAATACTTGTAATTTGTCTGCCAAACTTGGGCTACAGAAATCTGACACATTTTTTTCATTTTTTTGCCAAACTTGGGCGACAGGAGCCCTACAAACACTTTTAATTTGTCTGCCAAACTTGGGCGACAGAAATCTGACACATTTTTTTCATTTTTTTGCTAAACTTGGGCGACAGGAGCCCTACAAATACTTGTAATTTGTCTGCCAAACTTGGGTGACAGAAATCTGACAAATTTTTTTCATTTTTTTGCCAAACTTGGGCGACAGGAGCCCTACAAATACTTGTAATTTGTCTGCCAAACTTGGGCTACAGAAATCTGACACATTTTTTTCATTTTTTTGCCAAACTTGGGCGACAGGAGCCCTACAAACACTTTTAATTTGTCTGCCAAACTTGGGCGACACAAATCTGACACATTTTTTTCATTTTTCTGCCAAGCTTGGGCGACAGGAGCCCTACAAATACTTGTAATTTGTCTGCCAAACTTGGGCGACAGAAATCTGACACATTTTTTTCATTTTTCTGCCAAACTTGGGCGACAGGAGCCCTACAAACACTTTTAATTTGTCTGCCAAACTTGAGCGAAAGAAATCTGACACATTTTTTTCATTTTTCTGCCAAGCTTGGGCGACAGGAGCCCTACAAATACTTGTAATTTGTCTGCCAAACTTGGGCGACAGAAATCTGACACATTTTTTTCATTTTTTTGCTAAACTTGGGCGACAGGAGCCCTACAAATACTTGTAATTTGTCTGACAAACTTGGGCTACAGAAATCTGACACATTTTATTCATTTGTTTGCCAAACTTGGGCGACAGGAGCCCTACAAACACTTTTAATTTGTCTGCCAAACTTGGGCGACATAAATCTGACACATTTTTGTCATTTTTCTGCCAAACTTGGGCGACAGAAGCCCTACAAATACTTTTAATTTGTCTGCCAAACTTGCTCGACATAAATCTGACACATTTTTTTCATTTTTCTGACAAACTTGGGCGACAGGAGCCCAGAAATACTTTTAATTTGTCTGCCAAACTTGGGCGACATAAATCTGACACATTTTTTTCATTTTTCTGCCAAGCTTGGGCGACAGGAGCCCTTCAAATACTTGCAATTTGTCTGCCAAACTTGGGCGACATAAATCTGACACATTTTTTTCATGTTACTGCCAAACTTGGGCGACAGGCTACAAACACTTTGAATTTGTCTGCCAAACTTGGGCGACATATATCTGACACATTTTTTTCATTTTTCTTCCAAACTTGGGCGACAGGAGCCCTACAAATACTTTTCATTTGTCTGCCAAACTTGGGCGACAGAAATCTGACACATTTTTTTCATTTTTCTGACAAACTTGGGCGACAGGAGCCCTACAAATACTTTTAATTTGTCTGCCAAACTTGGGCGACATAAATCTGACACATTTTTTTCATTTTTCTGCCAAGCTTGGGCGACAGGAGCCCTTCAAATACTTGCAATTTGTTTGCCAAACTTGGGCGACATAAATCTGACACATTTTTTTCATGTTACTGCCAAACTTGGGCGACAGGCTACAAACACTTTTAATTTGTCTGCCAAACTTGGGCGACATATATCTGACACATTTTTTTCATTTTTCTGCCAAGCTTGGGCGACAGGAGCCCTTCAAATACTTGCAATTTGTCTGCCAAACTTGGGCGACATAAATCTGACACATTTTTTTTAAGTTGTCTGCCAAACTTGGGCGACAGATATATGACACATTTTTTTCATTTTTCTGCCAAACTTTGGCGGCAGAAGCCCTACAAACACTTTTAATTTGTCTGCCAAACTTGGGCGACAGAAATCTGACTCATTTTTTTCATTTTTCTGCAGGACTTGGACGACAGGAGCCCTACAAATACTTTTAATTTGTCTGCCAAACTTGGGCGACAGAAATTTGACACATTTTTTTCATTTTTCTGCCACACTTTAGCGACAGGAGCCCTACAAACACTTTTAATTTGTCTGCCAAACTTGGGCGACAAAAATCTGACAAATTTTTTTCATTTTTCTGCAAAACTTTGGCGACAGGAGCCCTACAAATACTTTTAATTTGTCTGCCAAACATGGGCGACAGAAATCTGACACATATTTTCTTTTTTCTGCCAAACTTGTGCGACAGGAGCCCTACAAACACTTTTAATTTGTCTGCCAAACTTGGGCGAAAAAAATCTGACACCTTTTTTTCATTTTTCTGCAAAACTTGGGCGACAGGAGCCCTACAAATACTTTTAATTTGTCTGCCAAACTTGGGCGACAGAAATCTGACACATATTTGTCATTTTTCTGCCAAACTTGGGCGACAGGAGCCCTACAAATACTTTCAAGTTGTCTGCCAAACTTGGGCGACAGAAATATGACACATATTTGTCATTTTTCTGCCAAACTTGGGCGACAGGAGCCCTACAAACACTTTTAATTTGTCTGCCAAACATGAGCGACAAAAATCTGACACATATTTGTCATTTTTCTGCCAAACTTGGGCGACAGGAGCCCTACAAATACTTTCAAGTTGTCTGCCAAACTTGGGCGACAGAAATATGACACATTTTTGTCATTTTTCTGCAAAACTTGGGCGACAGGAGCCCTACAAACACTTTTAATTTGTCTGTCAAACTTCGGCGACAGAAATCTGACACATATTTGTCATTTTTCTGCGAAACTTGGGCGACTGGAGCCCTACAAATACTTTTAATTTGTCTGCCAAACTTGGGCGACAGAAATCTGACACATATTTATCATTTTTCTGCCAAACTTGGGCGACAGGAGCCCTACAAATACTTTCAAGTTGTCTGCCAAACTTGGGCGACAGAAATATGACACATATTTGTCATTTTTCTGCCAAACTTGGGCGACAGGAGCCCTACAAACACTTTTAATTTGTCTGCCAAACTTGGGCGACAAAAATCTGACACCTTTTTTTCATTTTTCTGCAAAACTTGGGCGACAGGAGCCCTACAAACACTTTTAATTTGTCTGCCAAACTTGGGCGACAGAAATCTGACTCATTTTTTTCATTTTTCTGCAGGACTTGGGCGACAGGAGCCCTACAAATATTTTCAAGTTGTCTGCCAAACTTGGGCGACAGAAATCTGACACATTTTTTTCATTTTTCTGCCAAACTTGGGCGACAGGAGCCCTACAAACACTTTTAATTTGTCTGCCAAACTTGGGCGACAGAAATTTGACACATTTTTTTCATTTTTCTGCCAGACTTGGGCGACAGTAGCCCTACAAATATTTTCAAGTTGTCTGCCAAACTTGGGCGACAGAAATCTGACACATTTTTTTCATTTTTCTGCCAAACTTGGGCGACAGGAGCCCTACAAACACTTTTAATTTGTCTGCCAAACTTGGGCGACAAAAATCTGACACCTTTTTTTCATTTTTCTGCAAAACTTGGGCGACAGGAGCCCTACAAACACTTTTAATTTGTCTGCCAAACTTGGGCGACAGAAATTTGACACATTTTTTTCATTTTTCTGCCAGACTTGGGCGACAGTAGCCCTACAAATATTTTCAAGTTGTCTGCCAAACTTGGGCGACAGAAATCTGACACATTTTTTTCATTTTTCTGCCAAACTTGGGCGACAGGAGCCCTACAAACACTTTTAATTTGTCTGCCAAACTTGGGCGACAAAAATCTGACACATATTTGTCATTTTTCTGCCAAACTTGGGCGACAGGAGCCCTACAAATACTTTCAAGTTGTCTGCCAAACTTGGGCGACAGAAATATGACACATTTTTTTCATTTTTCTGCAAAACTTGGGCGACAGGAGCCCTACAAACACTTTTAATTTGTCTGTCAAACTTCGGCGACAGAAATCTGACACATATTTGTCATTTTTCTGCGAAACTTGGGCGACTGGAGCCCTACAAATACTTTTAATTTGTCTGCCAAACTTGGGCGACAGAAATCTGACACATATTTGTCATTTTTCTGCAAAACTTGGGCGACAGGAGCCCTACAAACACTTTTAATTTGTCTGTCAAACTTCGGCGACAGAAATCTGACACATATTTGTCATTTTTCTGCGAAACTTGGGCGACTGGAGCCCTACAAATACTTTTAATTTGTCTGCCAAACTTGGGCGAATGAAATCTGACACATATTTGTCATTTTTCTGCCAAACTTGGGCGACAGGAGCCCTACAAATACTTTCAAGTTGTCTGCCAAACTTGGGCGACAGAAATATGACACATATTTGTCATTTTTCTGCCAAACTTGGGCGACAGGAGCCCTACAAACACTTTTAATTTGTCTGCCAAACTTGGGCGACAAAAATCTGACACCTTTTTTTCATTTTTCTGCAAAACTTGGGCGACAGGAGCCCTACAAACACTTTTAATTTGTCTGCCAAACTTGGGCGACAGAAATCTGACTCATTTTTTTCATTTTTCTGCAGGACTTGGGCGACAGGAGCCCTACAAATACTTTTAATTTGTCTGCCAAACTTGGGCGACAGAAATTTGACACATTTTTTTCATTTTTCTGCCAGACTTGGGCGACAGGAGCCCTACAAACACTTTTAATTTGTCTGCCAAACTTGGGCGACAGAAATCTGACACATATTTGTCATTTTTTAGCGAAACTTGGGCGACAGGAGCCCTACAAACACTTTTAATTTGTCTGCCAAACTTAGGCGACAGAAATATGACGCATATTTGTCATTTTTCTGCCAAACTTGGGCGACAGGAGCCCTACAAATACTTGTAATTTGTCTGCCAAACTTGGGCGACAGAAATATGACACATATTTGTCATTTTTCTGCCAAACTTGGGCGACAGGAGCCCTACAAACACTTTTAATTTGTCTGCCAAACTTGGGCGACAAAAATCTGACACCTTTTTTTCATTTTTCTGCAAAACTTGGGCGACAGGAGCCCTACAAACACTTTTAATTTGTCTGCCAAACTTGGGCGACAGAAATCTGACTCATTTTTTTCATTTTTCTGCAAAACTTGGGCGACAGGAGCCCTACAAACACTTTTAATTTGTCTGCCAAACTTGGGCGACAGAAATTTGACACATTTTTTTCATTTTTCTGCCAGACTTGGGCGACAGTAGCCCTACAAATATTTTCAAGTTGTCTGCCAAACTTGGGCGACAGAAATCTGACACATTTTTTTCATTTTTCTGCCAAACTTGGGCGACAGAAGCCCTACAAACACTTTTAATTTGTCTGCCAAACTTGAGCGAAAGAAATCTGACACATTTTTTTCATTTTTCTGCCAAGCTTGGGCGACAGGAGCCCTACAAATACTTGTAATTTGTCTGCCAAACTTGGGCGACAGAAATCTGACACATTTTTTTCATTTTTTTGCTAAACTTGGGCGACAGGAGCCCTACAAATACTTGTAATTTGTCTGACAAACTTGGGCTACAGAAATCTGACACATTTTATTCATTTGTTTGCCAAACTTGGGCGACAGGAGCCCTACAAACACTTTTAATTTGTCTGCCAAACTTGGGCGACATAAATCTGACACATTTTTGTCATTTTTCTGCCAAACTTGGGCGACAGAAGCCCTACAAATACTTTTAATTTGTCTGCCAAACTTGCTCGACATAAATCTGACACATTTTTTTCATTTTTCTGCCAAGCTTGGGCGACAGGAGCCCTTCAAATACTTGCAATTTGTCTGCCAAACTTGGGCGACATAAATCTGACACATTTTTTTCATGTTACTGCCAAACTTGGGCGAGGCTACAAACACTTTGAATTTGTCTGCCAAACTTGGGCGACATATATCTGACACATTTTTTTCATTTTTCTTCCAAACTTGGGCGACAGGAGCCCTACAAATACTTTTCATTTGTCTGCCAAACTTGGGCGACATATATCTGACACATTTTTTTCATTTTTCTTCCAAACTTGGGCGACAGGAGCCCTACAAATACTTTTCATTTGTCTGCCAAACTTGGGCGACAGAAATCTGACACATTTTTTTCATTTTTTTGCTAAACTTGGGCGACAGGAGCCCTACAAATACTTGCAATTTGTCTGCCAAACTTGGGTGACAGAAATCTGACAAATTTTTTTCATTTTTTTGCCAAACTTGGGCGACAGGAGCCCTACAAATACTTGTAATTTGTCTGCCAAACTTGGGCTACAGAAATCTGACACATTTTTTTCATTTTTTTGCCAAACTTGGGCGACAGGAGCCCTACAAACACTTTTAATTTGTCTGCCAAACTTGGGCGACACAAATCTGACACATTTTTTTCATTTTTCTGCCAAACTTGGGCGACAGGAGCCCTACAAATACTTTTAATTTGTCTGCCAAACTTGGGCGACATAAATCTGACACATTTTTGTCATTTTTCTGCCAAACTTGGGCGACAGGAGCCCTACAAATACTTTTAATTTGTCTGCCAAACTTGCTCGACATAAATCTGACACATTTTTTTCATTTTTCTGCCAAACTTGGGCGACAGGAGCCCTACAAATACTTTTAATTTGTCTGCCAAACTTGGGCGACATAAATCTGACACATTTTTTTCATTTTTGTGCCAAGCTTGGGCGACAGGAGCCCTTCAAATACTTGCAATTTGTCTGCCAAACTTGGGCGACATAAATCTGACACATTTTTTTCATTTTTCTGGCAAGCTTGGGCGACAGGAGCCCTACAAATACTTGCAATTTGTCTGCCAAACTTGCTCGACAGAAATCTGACACATTTTTTTCATTTTTCTGCCAAACTTGGGCGACAGGAGCCCTACAAATACTTTTAATTTGTCTGCCAAACTTGCTCGACATAAATCTGACACCTTTTTTTCATTTTTCTGCCAAACTTGGGCGACAGGAGCCCTACAAATACTTTTAATTTGTCTGCCAAACTTGGGCGACATAAATCTGACACATTTTTTTCATTTTTCTGCCAAGCTTGGGCGACAGGAGCCCTTCAAATACTTGCAATTTGTCTGCCAAACTTGGGCGACATAAATCTGACACATTTTCTTCATGTTACTGCCAAACTTGGGCGACAGGCTACAAACACTTTTAATTTGTCTGCCAAACTTGGCGACATAAATCTGACACATTTTTTTCATTTTTCTTCCAAACTTGGGCGACAGGAGCCCTACAAATACTTTTCATTTGTCTGCCAAACTTGGGCGACAGAAATCTGACACATTTTTTTCATTTTTCTGCCAAGCTTGGGCGACAGGAGCCCTACAAATACTTTTAATTTGTCTGCCAAACTTGGGCGACACAAATCTGACACATTTTTTTCATTTTTCTGCCAAGCTTGGGCGACAGGAGCCCTTCAAATACTTGCAATTTGTCTGCCAAACTTGGGCGACATAAATCTGATACATTTTTTTCATGTTACTGCCAAACTTGGGCGACACGAGCCCTACAAACACTTTTAATTTGTCTGCCAAACTTGAGCGACAGAAATCTGACACATTTTTTTCATGTTACTGCCAAACTTGGGCGACAGAAATCTGACACATTTTTTTCATTTTTCTGCCAAATTTGGGCGACAGGAGCCCTACAAATACTTGTAATTTGTTTGCCAAACTTGGGCGACAGAAATCTGACACATTTTTTTTCATTTTTCTGCTAAACTTGGGCGACAGGAGCCCTACAAATAATTGTAATTTGTCTGCCAAACTTGGGCGACATAAATCTGACACATTTTTGTCATTTTTCTGCCAAACTTGGGCGACAGGAGCCTACAAATACTTTTAATTTGTCTGCCAAACTTGCTCGACATAAATCTGACACATTTTTTTCATTTTTCTGCCAAACTTGGCGACAGGAGCCCTACAAATACTTTTAATTTGTCTGCCAAACTTGGGCGACATAAATCTGACACATTTTTTTCATTTGTCTGCCAAACTTGGGCAACAGAAGCCCTACAAATACTTTTAATTCGTCTGCCAAACTTGCTCGACATAAATCTGACACATTTTTTTCATTTTTTTGCCAAACTTGGGCGACAGGAGCCCTACAAACACTTTTAATTTGTCTGCCAAACTTGGGCGACAGAAATCTGACACATTTTTTTTCATTTTTCTGCCAAACTATGGCGACAGGAGCCCTACAAACACTTTTAATTTGTCTGCCAAACTTGAGCGACAGAAATCTGACACATTTTTTTCATGTTACTGCCAAACTTGGGCGACAGAAATCTGACACATTTTTTTCATTTTTCTGCCAAATTTGGGCGACAGGAGCCCTACAAATACTTGTAATTTGTCTGCCAAACTTGGGCGACAGAAATCTGACACATTTTTTTTCATTTTTCTGCTAAACTTGGGCGACAGGAGCCCTACAAATACTTGTAATTTGTCTGCCAAACTTGGGCGACAGAAATCTGACACATTTTTTTCATTTTTCTGCCAAACTTGGGCGACAGGAGCCCTACAAATACTTTTAATTTATCTGCCAAACTTGGGCGACATAAATCTACATTTTTGTCATTTTTCTGCCAAACTTGGGCGACAGGAGCCCTAGAAATACTTTTAATTTGTCTGCCAAACTTGGGCGACAGAAAATCTGACACATTTTTTTCATTTTTTTGCTAAACTTGTGCGACAGGAGCCCTACAAATACTTGTAATTTGTCTGCCAAACTTGGGCGACAGAAATATGACACATTTTTTTTCATTTTTTTTGCCAAACTTGGGCGACAGGAGCTCTACAAACACTTTTAATTAGCCTGCCAAACTTGGGCGACATAAATCTGACACATTTTTTTCATTTTTTTGCCAAACTTGGGCGACAGGAGCCCTACAAACACTTTTAATTTGTCTGCCAAACTTGGGCGACATAAATCTGACACATTTTTTTCATTTTTCTGCCAAACTTGGGCGACAGGAGCTCTACAAATACTTTTAATTTGTCTGCCAAACTTGCTCGACATAAATCTGACACATTTTTTTCATTTTTTCTGCCAAGCTTGGGCGACAGGAGCCCTACAAATACTTTTAATTTGTCTGCCAAACTTGAGCGACACAAATCTGACACATTTTTTTCATTTTTCTTCCAAACTTGGGCGACAGGAGCCCTACAAATACTTTTAATTTGTCTGCCAAACTTGGGCGACAGAAATCTGACACATTTTTTTTCATTTTTTTGCCAAACTTGGGCGACAGGAGCCCTACAAATACTTGTAATTTGTCTGCCAAACTTGGGTGACAGAAATCTGACAAATTTTTTTCATTTTTTTGCCAAACTTGGGTGACAGGAGCCCTACAAATACTTTTAAATTGTCTGCCAAACTAGGGCGACAGAAATCTGACACAATTTTTTCATTTTTCTGCCAAACTTGGGCGACAGGAGCCCTACAAACACTTTTAATTTGTCTGCCAAACTTGGGCGACAGAAATCTGACACATTTTTTTTCATTTTTCTGCCAAACTTGGGCGACACGAGCCCTACAAACACTTTTAATTTGTCTGCCAAACTTGAGCGACATAAATCTGACACATTTTTGTCATTTTTCTGCCAAACTTGGGCGACAGGAGCCCTACAAATACTTTTAATTTGTCTGCCAAACTTGCTCGACATAAATCTGACACATTTTTTTCATTTTTCTGCCAAACTTGGCGACAGGAGCCCTACAAATACTTTTAATTTGTCTGCCAAACTTGGGCGACATAAATCTGACACATTTTTTTCATTTGTCTGCCAAACTTGGGCGACAGGCTACAAACACTTAATTTGTCTGCCAAACTTGGGCGACATAAATCTGACACATTTTTTTCATGTTACTGCCAAACTTGGGCGACAGGCTACGAACACTTTTAATTTGTCTGCCAAACTTGAGCGACACAAATCTGACACATTTTTTTCATTTTTCTGCTAAACTTTGGCGACAGGAGCCCTACAAATACTTGTAATTTGTCTGCCAAACTTGGGCGACAGAAATCTGACACATTTTTTTCATTTTTTTGCCAAACTTGGGCGACAGGAGCCCTACAAATACTTGTAATTTGTCTGCCAAACTTGGGTGACAGAAATCTGACAAATTTTTTTCATTTTTTTGCCAAACTTGGGTGACAGGAGCCCTACAAATACTTTTAAATTGTCTGCCAAACTAGGGCGACAGAAATCTGACACAATTTTTTCATTTTTCTGCCAAACTTGGGCGACAGGAGCCCTACAAACACTTTTAATTTGTCTGCCAAACTTGGGCGACAGAAATCTGACACATTTTTTTTCATTTTTCTGCCAAACTTGGGCGACACGAGCCCTACAAACACTTTTAATTTGTCTGCCAAACTTGAGCGACAGAAATCTGACACATTTTTTTCATGTTACTGCCAAACTTGGGCGACAGAAATCTGACACATTTTTTTCATTTTTCTGCCAAATTTGGGCGACAGGAGCCCTACAAATACTTGTAATTTGTTTGCCAAACTTGGGCGACAGAAATCTGACACATTTTTTTTCATTTTTCTGCTAAACTTGGGCGACAGGAGCCCTACAAATAATTGTAATTTGTCTGCCAAACTTGGGCGACATAAATCTGACACATTTTTGTCATTTTTCTGCCAAACTTGGGCGACAGGAGCCTACAAATACTTTTAATTTGTCTGCCAAACTTGCTCGACATAAATCTGACACATTTTTTTCATTTTTCTGCCAAACTTGGCGACAGGAGCCCTACAAATACTTTTAATTTGTCTGCCAAACTTGGGCGACATAAATCTGACACATTTTTTTCATTTGTCTGCCAAACTTGGGCGACAGGCTACAAACACTTAATTTGTCTGCCAAACTTGGGCGACATAAATCTGACACATTTTTTTCATGTTACTGCCAAACTTGGGCGACAGGCTACGAACACTTTTAATTTGTCTGCCAAACTTGAGCGACACAAATCTGACACATTTTTTTCATTTTTCTGCTAAACTTTGGCGACAGGAGCCCTACAAATACTTGTAATTTGTCTGCCAAACTTGGGCGACAGAAATCTGACACATTTTTTTCATTTTTTTGCCAAACTTTGGCGACAGGAGCCCTACAAATACTTGTAATTTGTCTGCCAAACTTGGGCGACAGAAATCTGACACATTTTTTTCATTTGTCTGCCAAACTTGGGCGACAGGAGCTCTACAAATACTTTTAATTTGTCTGCCAAACTTGCTCGACATAAATCTGACACATTTTTTTTCATTTTTCTGCCAAGCTTGGGCGACAGGAGCCCTACAAATACTTGCAATTTGTCTGCCAAACTTGCTCGACAGAAATCTGACACATTTTTTTCATTTTTCTGCAAACTTGGGCGACAGGAGCAATACAAATACTTTTAATTTTCAGCCAAACTTGGGTGACAGAAATCTGACAAATTTTTTTCATTTTTTTGCCAAACTTGGGCGACAGGAGCCCTACAAATACTTTTAATTTGTCTGCCAAACTAGGGCGACAGAAATCTGACACATTTTTTTCATTTTTCTGCCAAACTTGGGCGACAGGAGCCCTACAAACACTTTTAATTTGTCTGCCAAACTTGGGCGACAGAAATCTGACACATTTTTTTTCATTTTTCTGCCAAACTTGGGCGACACGAGCCCTACAAACACTTTTAATTTGTCTGCCAAACTTGAGCGACAGAAATCTGACACATTTTTTTCATGTTACTGCCAAACTTGGGCGACAGAAATCTGACACATTTTTTTCATTTTTCTGCCAAATTTGGGCGACAGGAGCCCTACAAATACTTGTAATTTGTTTGCCAAACTTGGGCGACAGAAATCTGACACATTTTTTTTCATTTTTCTGCTAAACTTGGGCGACAGGAGCCCTACAAATACTTGTAATTTGTCTGCCAAACTTGGGCGACAGAAATCTGACACATTTTTTTCATTTTTCTGCCAAACTTGGGCGACAGGAGCCCTACAAATACTTTTAATTTATCTGCCAAACTTGGGCGACATAAATCTGACACATTTTTGTCATTTTTCTGCCAAACTTGGGCGACAGGAGCCCTAGAAATACTTTTAATTTGTCTGCCAAACTTGGGCGACAGAAATCTGACACATTTTTTTCATTTTTTTGCTAAACTTGTGCGACAGGAGCCCTACAAATACTTTTAATTTGTCTGCCAAACTTGGGCGACATAAATCTGACACATTTTTGTCATTTTTCTGCCAAACTTGGGCGACAGGAGCCCTAGAAATACTTTTAATTTGTCTGCCAAACTTGGGCGACAGAAATATGACACATTTTTTTTCATTTTTTTGCCAAACTTGGGCGACAGGAGCTCTACAAACACTTTTAATTTGTCTGCAAACTTGGGCGACATAAATCTGACACATTTTTTTCATTTTTTTGCCAAACTTGGGCGACAGGAGCCCTACAAACACTTTTAATTTGTCTGCCAAACTTGGGCGACAGAAATCTGACACATTTTTTTCATTTTTCTGCCAAACTTGGGCGACAGGAGCTCTACAAATACTTTTAATTTGTCTGCCAAACTTGCTCGACATAAATCTGACACATTTTTTTCATTTTTCTGCCAAGCTTGGGCGACAGGAGCCCTACAATTACTTTTAATTTGTCTGCCAAACTTGAGCGACACAAATCTGACACATTTTTTTCATTTTTCTTCCAAACTTGGGCGACAGGAGCCCTACAAATACTTTTAATTTGTCTGCCAAACTTGGGCGACATAAATCTGACACATTTTTGTCATTTTTCTGCCAAACTTGGGCAACAGAAGCCCTACAAATACTTTTAATTTGTCTGCCAAACTTGCTCGACATAAATCTGACACATTTTTTTCATTTGTCTGCCAAACTTGGGCGACAGGAGCCCTACAAATACTTTTAATTTGTCTGCCAAACTTGCGCGACATAAATCTGACACATTTTTTTCATTTTTCTGCCAAACTTGGGCGACAGGAGCCCTACAAATACTTTTAATTTGTCTGCCAAACTTGAGCGACACAATTCTGACACATTTTTTTCATTTTTCTGCCAAGCTTGGGCGACAGGAGCCCTTCAAATACTTGCAATTTGTCTGCCAAACTTGGGCGACATAAATCTGACACATTTTTTTCATGTTACTGCCAAACTTGGGCGACAGGCTACAAACACTTTTAATTTGTCTGCCAAACTTGGCGACATAAATCTGACACATTTTTTTCATTTTTCTTCCAAACTTGGGCGACAGGAGCCCTACAAATACTTTTCATTTGTCTGCCAAACTTGGGCGACAGAAATCTGACACATTTTTTTCATTTTTCTGCCAAGCTTGGGCGACAGGAGCCCTACAAATACTTTTAATTTGTCTGCCAAACTTGGGCGACATAAATCTGACACATTTTTTTCATTTTTCTGCCAAACTTGGGCGACAGGAGCCCTACAAATACTTTTAATTTGTCTGCCAAACTTGCTCGACATAAATCTGACACATTTTTTTCATTTTTCTGCCAAACTTGGGCGACAGGAGCCCTACAAATACTTTTAATTTGTCTGCCAAACTTGGGCGACATAAATCTGACACATTTTTTTCATTTTTCTGCCAAGCTTGGGCGACAGGAGCCCTTCAAATACTTGCAATTTGTCTGCCAAACTTGGGCGACATAAATCAGACACATTTTTTTCATGTTACTGCCAAACTTGGGCGACAGGAGCCCTACAAATACTTGTAATTTGTCTGCCAAACTTGGGCGACAGAAATCTGACACATTTTTTTCATTTGTCTGCCAAACTTGGGCGACAGGAGCTCTACAAATACTTTTAATTTGTCTGCCAAACTTGCTCGACATAAATCTGACACATTTTTTTCATTTTTCTGCCAAACTTGGGCGACAGGAGCCCTACAAATACTTGCAATTTGTCTGCCAAACTTGCTCGACAGAAATCTGACACATTTTTTTTATTTTTCTGCAAACTTGGGCGACAGGAGCAATACAAATACTTTTAATTTGTCAGCCAAACTTGGGTGACAGAAATCTGACAAATTTTTTTCATTTTTTTGCCAAACTTGGGCGACAGGAGCCCTACAAACACTTTTAATTTGTCTGCCAAACTTGGGCGACAGAAATCTGACACATTTTTTTTCATTTTTCTGCCAAACTATGGCGACAGGAGCCCTACAAACACTTTTAATTTGTCTGCCAAACTTGAGCGACAGAAATCTGACACATTTTTTTCATGTTACTGCCAAACTTGGGCGACAGAAATCTGACACATTTTTTTCATTTTTCTGCCAAATTTGGGCGACAGGAGCCCTACAAATACTTGTAATTTGTCTGCCAAACTTGGGCGACAGAAATCTGACACATTTTTTTTCATTTTTCTGCTAAACTTGGGCGACAGGAGCCCTACAAATACTTGTAATTTGTCTGCCAAACTTGGGCGACAGAAATCTGACACATTTTTTTCATTTTTCTGCCAAACTTGGGCGACAGGAGCCCTACAAATACTTTTAATTTATCTGCCAAACTTGGGCGACATAAATCTGACACATTTTTGTCATTTTTCTGCCAAACTTGGGCGACAGGAGCCCTAGAAATACTTTTAATTTGTCTGCCAAACTTGGGCGACAGAAATCTGACACATTTTTTTCATTTTTTTGCTAAACTTGTGCGACAGGAGCCCTACAAATACTTGTAATTTGTCTGCCAAACTTGGGCGACAGAAATATGACACATTTTTTTTCATTTTTTTGCCAAACTTGGGCGACAGGAGCTCTACAAACACTTTTAATTAGCCTGCCAAACTTGGGCGACATAAATCTGACACATTTTTTTCATTTTTTTGCCAAACTTGGGCGACAGGAGCCCTACAAACACTTTTAATTTGTCTGCCAAACTTGGGCGACATAAATCTGACACATTTTTTTCATTTTTCTGCCAAACTTGGGCGACAGGAGCTCTACAAATACTTTTAATTTGTCTGCCAAACTTGCTCGA
This sequence comes from Villa cingulata, assembly GCA_951394055.1. Lineage (NCBI taxonomy): Eukaryota > Metazoa > Arthropoda > Insecta > Diptera > Bombyliidae > Villa > Villa cingulata. The sequence continues at coordinate 25,227,417 of OX596019.1, read as the reverse complement.
CATAAATCTGACACATTTTTTTCATTTTTCTGCCAAGCTTGGGCGACAGGAGCCCTACAAATACTTTTAATTTGTCTGCCAAACTTGAGCGACACAAATCTGACACATTTTTTTCATTTTTCTTCCAAACTTGGGCGACAGGAGCCCTACAAATACTTTTAATTTGTCTGCCAAACTTGGGCGACATAAATCTGACACATTTTTGTCATTTTTCTGCCAAACTTGGGCGACAGGAGCCCTACAAATACTTGTAATTTGTCTGCCAAACTTGGGCGACAGAAAAATGACACATTTTTTTTCATTTTTTTGCCAAACTTGGGCGACAGGAGCCCTACAAACACTTTTAATTTGTCTGCCAAACTTGGGCGACATAAATCTGACACATTTTTTTCATTTTTTCTGCCAAACTTGGGCGACAGGAGCCCAACAAACACTTTTAATTTGTCTGCCAAACTTGGGCGACATAAATCTGACACATTTTTTTCATTTTTCTGCCAAACTTGGGCGACATGAGCTCTACAAATACTTTTAATTTGTCTGCCAAACTTGCTCGACATAAATCTGACACATTTTTTTCATTTTTCTGCCAAGCTTGGGCGACAGGAGCCCTACAAATACTTTTAATTTGTCTGCCAAACTTGAGCGACACAAATCTGACACATTTTTTTCATTTTTCTGCCAAACTTGGGCGACAGGAGCCCTACAAATACTTTTAATTTGTCTGCCAAACTTGGGCGACATAAATCTGACACATTTTTGTCATTTTTCTGCCAAGCTTGGGCGACAGGAGCCCTACAAATACTTTTAATTTGTCTGCCAAACTTGAGCGACACAAATCTGACACATTTTTTTCATTTTTCTTCCAAACTTGGGCGACAGGAGCCCTACAAATACTTTTAATTTGTCTGCCAAACTTGGGCGACATAAATCTGACACATTTTTGTCATTTTTCTGCCAAACTTGGGCGACAGGAGCCCTACAAATACTTTTAATTTGTCTGCCAAACTTGCGCGACATAAATCTGACACATTTTTTTCATTTTTCTGCCAAACTTGGGCGACAGGAGCCCTACAAATACTTTTAATTTGTCTGCCAAACTTGAGCGACACAATTCTGACACATTTTTTTCATTTTTCTGCCAAACTTGGGCAACAGAAGCCCTACAAATACTTTTAATTCGTCTGCCAAACTTGCTCGACATAAATCTGACACATTTTTTTCATTTTTTTGCCAAACTTGGGCGACAGGAGCCCTACAAACACTTTTAATTTGTCTGCCAAACTTGGGCGACAGAAATCTGACACATTTTTTTTCATTTTTCTGCCAAACTATGGCGACAGGAGCCCTACAAACACTTTTAATTTGTCTGCCAAACTTGAGCGACAGAAATCTGACACATTTTTTTCATGTTACTGCCAAACTTGGGCGACAGAAATCTGACACATTTTTTTCATTTTTCTGCCAAATTTGGGCGACAGGAGCCCTACAAATACTTGTAATTTGTCTGCCAAACTTGGGCGACAGAAATCTGACACATTTTTTTTCATTTTTCTGCTAAACTTGGGCGACAGGAGCCCTACAAATACTTGTAATTTGTCTGCCAAACTTGGGCGACAGAAATCTGACACATTTTTTTCATTTTTCTGCCAAACTTGGGCGACAGGAGCCCTACAAATACTTTTAATTTATCTGCCAAACTTGGGCGACATAAATCTGACACATTTTTGTCATTTTTCTGCCAAACTTGGGCGACAGGAGCCCTAGAAATACTTTTAATTTGTCTGCCAAACTTGGGCGACAGAAATCTGACACATTTTTTTCATTTTTTTGCTAAACTTGTGCGACAGGAGCCCTACAAATACTTGTAATTTGTCTGCCAAACTTGGGCGACAGAAATATGACACATTTTTTTTCATTTTTTTGCCAAACTTGGGCGACAGGAGCTCTACAAACACTTTTAATTAGCCTGCCAAACTTGGGCGACATAAATCTGACACATTTTTTTCATTTTTTTGCCAAACTTGGGCGACAGGAGCCCTACAAACACTTTTAATTTGTCTGCCAAACTTGGGCGACATAAATCTGACACATTTTTTTCATTTTTCTGCCAAACTTGGGCGACAGGAGCTCTACAAATACTTTTAATTTGTCTGCCAAACTTGCTCGACATAAATCTGACACATTTTTTTCATTTTTCTGCCAAGCTTGGGCGACAGGAGCCCTACAAATACTTTTAATTTGTCTGCCAAACTTGAGCGACACAAATCTGACACATTTTTTTCATTTTTCTTCCAAACTTGGGCGACAGGAGCCCTACAAATACTTTTAATTTGTCTGCCAAACTTGGGCGACAGAAATCTGACACATTTTTTTCATTTTTTTGCCAAACTTGGGCGACAGGAGCCCTACAAATACTTGTAATTTGTCTGCCAAACTTGGGTGACAGAAATCTGACAAATTTTTTTCATTTTTTTGCCAAACTTGGGTGACAGGAGCCCTACAAATACTTTTAAATTGTCTGCCAAACTAGGGCGACAGAAATCTGACACAATTTTTTCATTTTTCTGCCAAACTTGGGCGACAGGAGCCCTACAAACACTTTTAATTTGTCTGCCAAACTTGGGCGACAGAAATCTGACACATTTTTTTTCATTTTTCTGCCAAACTTGGGCGACACGAGCCCTACAAACACTTTTAATTTGTCTGCCAAACTTGAGCGACATAAATCTGACACATTTTTGTCATTTTTCTGCCAAACTTGGGCGACAGGAGCCCTACAAATACTTTTAATTTGTCTGCCAAACTTGCTCGACATAAATCTGACACATTTTTTTCATTTTTCTGCCAAACTTGGCGACAGGAGCCCTACAAATACTTTTAATTTGTCTGCCAAACTTGGGCGACATAAATCTGACACATTTTTTTCATTTGTCTGCCAAACTTGGGCGACAGGCTACAAACACTTAATTTGTCTGCCAAACTTGGGCGACATAAATCTGACACATTTTTTTCATGTTACTGCCAAACTTGGGCGACAGGCTACGAACACTTTTAATTTGTCTGCCAAACTTGAGCGACACAAATCTGACACATTTTTTTCATTTTTCTGCTAAACTTTGGCGACAGGAGCCCTACAAATACTTGTAATTTGTCTGCCAAACTTGGGCGACAGAAATCTGACACATTTTTTTCATTTTTTTGCCAAACTTGGGCGACAGGAGCCCTACAAATACTTGTAATTTGTCTGCCAAACTTGGGTGACAGAAATCTGACAAATTTTTTTCATTTTTTTGCCAAACTTGGGTGACAGGAGCCCTACAAATACTTTTAAATTGTCTGCCAAACTAGGGCGACAGAAATCTGACACAATTTTTTCATTTTTCTGCCAAACTTGGGCGACAGGAGCCCTACAAACACTTTTAATTTGTCTGCCAAACTTGGGCGACAGAAATCTGACACATTTTTTTTCATTTTTCTGCCAAACTTGGGCGACACGAGCCCTACAAACACTTTTAATTTGTCTGCCAAACTTGAGCGACAGAAATCTGACACATTTTTTTCATGTTACTGCCAAACTTGGGCGACAGAAATCTGACACATTTTTTTCATTTTTCTGCCAAATTTGGGCGACAGGAGCCCTACAAATACTTGTAATTTGTTTGCCAAACTTGGGCGACAGAAATCTGACACATTTTTTTTCATTTTTCTGCTAAACTTGGGCGACAGGAGCCCTACAAATAATTGTAATTTGTCTGCCAAACTTGGGCGACATAAATCTGACACATTTTTGTCATTTTTCTGCCAAACTTGGGCGACAGGAGCCTACAAATACTTTTAATTTGTCTGCCAAACTTGCTCGACATAAATCTGACACATTTTTTTCATTTTTCTGCCAAACTTGGCGACAGGAGCCCTACAAATACTTTTAATTTGTCTGCCAAACTTGGGCGACATAAATCTGACACATTTTTTTCATTTGTCTGCCAAACTTGGGCGACAGGCTACAAACACTTAATTTGTCTGCCAAACTTGGGCGACATAAATCTGACACATTTTTTTCATGTTACTGCCAAACTTGGGCGACAGGCTACGAACACTTTTAATTTGTCTGCCAAACTTGAGCGACACAAATCTGACACATTTTTTTCATTTTTCTGCTAAACTTTGGCGACAGGAGCCCTACAAATACTTGTAATTTGTCTGCCAAACTTGGGCGACAGAAATCTGACACATTTTTTTCATTTTTTTGCCAAACTTTGGCGACAGGAGCCCTACAAATACTTGTAATTTGTCTGCCAAACTTGGGCGACAGAAATCTGACACATTTTTTTCATTTGTCTGCCAAACTTGGGCGACAGGAGCTCTACAAATACTTTTAATTTGTCTGCCAAACTTGCTCGACATAAATCTGACACATTTTTTTTCATTTTTCTGCCAAGCTTGGGCGACAGGAGCCCTACAAATACTTGCAATTTGTCTGCCAAACTTGCTCGACAGAAATCTGACACATTTTTTTCATTTTTCTGCAAACTTGGGCGACAGGAGCAATACAAATACTTTTAATTTTCAGCCAAACTTGGGTGACAGAAATCTGACAAATTTTTTTCATTTTTTTGCCAAACTTGGGCGACAGGAGCCCTACAAATACTTTTAATTTGTCTGCCAAACTAGGGCGACAGAAATCTGACACATTTTTTTCATTTTTCTGCCAAACTTGGGCGACAGGAGCCCTACAAACACTTTTAATTTGTCTGCCAAACTTGGGCGACAGAAATCTGACACATTTTTTTTCATTTTTCTGCCAAACTTGGGCGACACGAGCCCTACAAACACTTTTAATTTGTCTGCCAAACTTGAGCGACAGAAATCTGACACATTTTTTTCATGTTACTGCCAAACTTGGGCGACAGAAATCTGACACATTTTTTTCATTTTTCTGCCAAATTTGGGCGACAGGAGCCCTACAAATACTTGTAATTTGTTTGCCAAACTTGGGCGACAGAAATCTGACACATTTTTTTTCATTTTTCTGCTAAACTTGGGCGACAGGAGCCCTACAAATACTTGTAATTTGTCTGCCAAACTTGGGCGACAGAAATCTGACACATTTTTTTCATTTTTCTGTCAAACTTGGGCGACAGGAGCCCTACAAATACTTTTAATTTATCTGCCAAACTTGGGCGACATAAATCTGACACATTTTTGTCATTTTTCTGCCAAACTTGGGCGACAGGAGCCCTAGAAATACTTTTAATTTGTCTGCCAAACTTGGGCGACAGAAATCTGACACATTTTTTTCATTTTTTTGCTAAACTTGTGCGACAGGAGCCCTACAAATACTTTTAATTTGTCTGCCAAACTTGGGCGACATAAATCTGACACATTTTTGTCATTTTTCTGCCAAACTTGGGCGACAGGAGCCCTAGAAATACTTTTAATTTGTCTGCCAAACTTGGGCGACAGAAATATGACACATTTTTTTTCATTTTTTTGCCAAACTTGGGCGACAGGAGCTCTACAAACACTTTTAATTTGTCTGCAAACTTGGGCGACATAAATCTGACACATTTTTTTCATTTTTTTGCCAAACTTGGGCGACAGGAGCCCTACAAACACTTTTAATTTGTCTGCCAAACTTGGGCGACAGAAATCTGACACATTTTTTTCATTTTTCTGCCAAACTTGGGCGACAGGAGCTCTACAAATACTTTTAATTTGTCTGCCAAACTTGCTCGACATAAATCTGACACATTTTTTTCATTTTTCTGCCAAGCTTGGGCGACAGGAGCCCTACAATTACTTTTAATTTGTCTGCCAAACTTGAGCGACACAAATCTGACACATTTTTTTCATTTTTCTTCCAAACTTGGGCGACAGGAGCCCTACAAATACTTTTAATTTGTCTGCCAAACTTGGGCGACATAAATCTGACACATTTTTGTCATTTTTCTGCCAAACTTGGGCAACAGAAGCCCTACAAATACTTTTAATTTGTCTGCCAAACTTGCTCGACATAAATCTGACACATTTTTTTCATTTGTCTGCCAAACTTGGGCGACAGGAGCCCTACAAATACTTTTAATTTGTCTGCCAAACTTGCGCGACATAAATCTGACACATTTTTTTCATTTTTCTGCCAAACTTGGGCGACAGGAGCCCTACAAATACTTTTAATTTGTCTGCCAAACTTGAGCGACACAATTCTGACACATTTTTTTCATTTTTCTGCCAAGCTTGGGCGACAGGAGCCCTTCAAATACTTGCAATTTGTCTGCCAAACTTGGGCGACATAAATCTGACACATTTTTTTCATGTTACTGCCAAACTTGGGCGACAGGCTACAAACACTTTTAATTTGTCTGCCAAACTTGGCGACATAAATCTGACACATTTTTTTCATTTTTCTTCCAAACTTGGGCGACAGGAGCCCTACAAATACTTTTCATTTGTCTGCCAAACTTGGGCGACAGAAATCTGACACATTTTTTTCATTTTTCTGCCAAGCTTGGGCGACAGGAGCCCTACAAATACTTTTAATTTGTCTGCCAAACTTGGGCGACATAAATCTGACACATTTTTTTCATTTTTCTGCCAAACTTGGGCGACAGGAGCCCTACAAATACTTTTAATTTGTCTGCCAAACTTGCTCGACATAAATCTGACACATTTTTTTCATTTTTCTGCCAAACTTGGGCGACAGGAGCCCTACAAATACTTTTAATTTGTCTGCCAAACTTGGGCGACATAAATCTGACACATTTTTTTCATTTTTCTGCCAAGCTTGGGCGACAGGAGCCCTTCAAATACTTGCAATTTGTCTGCCAAACTTGGGCGACATAAATCAGACACATTTTTTTCATGTTACTGCCAAACTTGGGCGACAGGAGCCCTACAAATACTTGTAATTTGTCTGCCAAACTTGGGCGACAGAAATCTGACACATTTTTTTCATTTGTCTGCCAAACTTGGGCGACAGGAGCTCTACAAATACTTTTAATTTGTCTGCCAAACTTGCTCGACATAAATCTGACACATTTTTTTCATTTTTCTGCCAAACTTGGGCGACAGGAGCCCTACAAATACTTGCAATTTGTCTGCCAAACTTGCTCGACAGAAATCTGACACATTTTTTTTATTTTTCTGCAAACTTGGGCGACAGGAGCAATACAAATACTTTTAATTTGTCAGCCAAACTTGGGTGACAGAAATCTGACAAATTTTTTTCATTTTTTTGCCAAACTTGGGCGACAGGAGCCCTACAAACACTTTTAATTTGTCTGCCAAACTTGGGCGACAGAAATCTGACACATTTTTTTTCATTTTTCTGCCAAACTATGGCGACAGGAGCCCTACAAACACTTTTAATTTGTCTGCCAAACTTGAGCGACAGAAATCTGACACATTTTTTTCATGTTACTGCCAAACTTGGGCGACAGAAATCTGACACATTTTTTTCATTTTTCTGCCAAATTTGGGCGACAGGAGCCCTACAAATACTTGTAATTTGTCTGCCAAACTTGGGCGACAGAAATCTGACACATTTTTTTTCATTTTTCTGCTAAACTTGGGCGACAGGAGCCCTACAAATACTTGTAATTTGTCTGCCAAACTTGGGCGACAGAAATCTGACACATTTTTTTCATTTTTCTGCCAAACTTGGGCGACAGGAGCCCTACAAATACTTTTAATTTATCTGCCAAACTTGGGCGACATAAATCTGACACATTTTTGTCATTTTTCTGCCAAACTTGGGCGACAGGAGCCCTAGAAATACTTTTAATTTGTCTGCCAAACTTGGGCGACAGAAATCTGACACATTTTTTTCATTTTTTTGCTAAACTTGTGCGACAGGAGCCCTACAAATACTTGTAATTTGTCTGCCAAACTTGGGCGACAGAAATATGACACATTTTTTTTCATTTTTTTGCCAAACTTGGGCGACAGGAGCTCTACAAACACTTTTAATTAGCCTGCCAAACTTGGGCGACATAAATCTGACACATTTTTTTCATTTTTTTGCCAAACTTGGGCGACAGGAGCCCTACAAACACTTTTAATTTGTCTGCCAAACTTGGGCGACATAAATCTGACACATTTTTTTCATTTTTCTGCCAAACTTGGGCGACAGGAGCTCTACAAATACTTTTAATTTGTCTGCCAAACTTGCTCGACATAAATCTGACACATTTTTTTCATTTTTCTGCCAAGCTTGGGCGACAGGAGCCCTACAAATACTTTTAATTTGTCTGCCAAACTTGAGCGACACAAATCTGACACATTTTTTTCATTTTTCTTCCAAACTTGGGCGACAGGAGCCCTACAAATACTTTTAATTTGTCTGCCAAACTTGGGCGACATAAATCTGACACATTTTTGTCATTTTTCTGCCAAACTTGGGCGACAGGAGCCCTACAAATACTTGTAATTTGTCTGCCAAACTTGGGCGACAGAAAAATGACACATTTTTTTTCATTTTTTTGCCAAACTTGGGCGACAGGAGCCCTACAAACACTTTTAATTTGTCTGCCAAACTTGGGCGACATAAATCTGACACATTTTTTTCATTTTTTCTGCCAAACTTGGGCGACAGGAGCCCAACAAACACTTTTAATTTGTCTGCCAAACTTGGGCGACATAAATCTGACACATTTTTTTCATTTTTCTGCCAAACTTGGGCGACATGAGCTCTACAAATACTTTTAATTTGTCTGCCAAACTTGCTCGACATAAATCTGACACATTTTTTTCATTTTTCTGCCAAGCTTGGGCGACAGGAGCCCTACAAATACTTTTAATTTGTCTGCCAAACTTGAGCGACACAAATCTGACACATTTTTTTCATTTTTCTGCCAAACTTGGGCGACAGGAGCCCTACAAATACTTTTAATTTGTCTGCCAAACTTGGGCGACATAAATCTGACACATTTTTGTCATTTTTCTGCCAAGCTTGGGCGACAGGAGCCCTACAAATACTTTTAATTTGTCTGCCAAACTTGAGCGACACAAATCTGACACATTTTTTTCATTTTTCTTCCAAACTTGGGCGACAGGAGCCCTACAAATACTTTTAATTTGTCTGCCAAACTTGGGCGACATAAATCTGACACATTTTTGTCATTTTTCTGCCAAACTTGGGCGACAGGAGCCCTACAAATACTTTTAATTTGTCTGCCAAACTTGCGCGACATAAATCTGACACATTTTTTTCATTTTTCTGCCAAACTTGGGCGACAGGAGCCCTACAAATACTTTTAATTTGTCTGCCAAACTTGAGCGACACAATTCTGACACATTTTTTTCATTTTTCTGCCAAACTTGGGCAACAGAAGCCCTACAAATACTTTTAATTCGTCTGCCAAACTTGCTCGACATAAATCTGACACATTTTTTTCATTTTTTTGCCAAACTTGGGCGACAGGAGCCCTACAAACACTTTTAATTTGTCTGCCAAACTTGGGCGACAGAAATCTGACACATTTTTTTTCATTTTTCTGCCAAACTATGGCGACAGGAGCCCTACAAACACTTTTAATTTGTCTGCCAAACTTGAGCGACAGAAATCTGACACATTTTTTTCATGTTACTGCCAAACTTGGGCGACAGAAATCTGACACATTTTTTTCATTTTTCTGCCAAATTTGGGCGACAGGAGCCCTACAAATACTTGTAATTTGTCTGCCAAACTTGGGCGACAGAAATCTGACACATTTTTTTTCATTTTTCTGCTAAACTTGGGCGACAGGAGCCCTACAAATACTTGTAATTTGTCTGCCAAACTTGGGCGACAGAAATCTGACACATTTTTTTCATTTTTCTGCCAAACTTGGGCGACAGGAGCCCTACAAATACTTTTAATTTATCTGCCAAACTTGGGCGACATAAATCTGACACATTTTTGTCATTTTTCTGCCAAACTTGGGCGACAGGAGCCCTAGAAATACTTTTAATTTGTCTGCCAAACTTGGGCGACAGAAATCTGACACATTTTTTTCATTTTTTTGCTAAACTTGTGCGACAGGAGCCCTACAAATACTTGTAATTTGTCTGCCAAACTTGGGCGACAGAAATATGACACATTTTTTTTCATTTTTTTGCCAAACTTGGGCGACAGGAGCTCTACAAACACTTTTAATTAGCCTGCCAAACTTGGGCGACATAAATCTGACACATTTTTTTCATTTTTTTGCCAAACTTGGGCGACAGGAGCCCTACAAACACTTTTAATTTGTCTGCCAAACTTGGGCGACATAAATCTGACACATTTTTTTCATTTTTCTGCCAAACTTGGGCGACAGGAGCTCTACAAATACTTTTAATTTGTCTGCCAAACTTGCTCGACATAAATCTGACACATTTTTTTCATTTTTCTGCCAAGCTTGGGCGACAGGAGCCCTACAAATACTTTTAATTTGTCTGCCAAACTTGAGCGACACAAATCTGACACATTTTTTTCATTTTTCTTCCAAACTTGGGCGACAGGAGCCCTACAAATACTTTTAATTTGTCTGCCAAACTTGGGCGACAGAAATCTGACACATTTTTTTCATTTTTTTGCCAAACTTGGGCGACAGGAGCCCTACAAATACTTGTAATTTGTCTGCCAAACTTGGGTGACAGAAATCTGACAAATTTTTTTCATTTTTTTGCCAAACTTGGGTGACAGGAGCCCTACAAATACTTTTAAATTGTCTGCCAAACTAGGGCGACAGAAATCTGACACAATTTTTTCATTTTTCTGCCAAACTTGGGCGACAGGAGCCCTACAAACACTTTTAATTTGTCTGCCAAACTTGGGCGACAGAAATCTGACACATTTTTTTTCATTTTTCTGCCAAACTTGGGCGACACGAGCCCTACAAACACTTTTAATTTGTCTGCCAAACTTGAGCGACATAAATCTGACACATTTTTGTCATTTTTCTGCCAAACTTGGGCGACAGGAGCCCTACAAATACTTTTAATTTGTCTGCCAAACTTGCTCGACATAAATCTGACACATTTTTTTCATTTTTCTGCCAAACTTGGCGACAGGAGCCCTACAAATACTTTTAATTTGTCTGCCAAACTTGGGCGACATAAATCTGACACATTTTTTTCATTTGTCTGCCAAACTTGGGCGACAGGCTACAAACACTTAATTTGTCTGCCAAACTTGGGCGACATAAATCTGACACATTTTTTTCATGTTACTGCCAAACTTGGGCGACAGGCTACGAACACTTTTAATTTGTCTGCCAAACTTGAGCGACACAAATCTGACACATTTTTTTCATTTTTCTGCTAAACTTTGGCGACAGGAGCCCTACAAATACTTGTAATTTGTCTGCCAAACTTGGGCGACAGAAATCTGACACATTTTTTTCATTTTTTTGCCAAACTTGGGCGACAGGAGCCCTACAAATACTTGTAATTTGTCTGCCAAACTTGGGTGACAGAAATCTGACAAATTTTTTTCATTTTTTTGCCAAACTTGGGTGACAGGAGCCCTACAAATACTTTTAAATTGTCTGCCAAACTAGGGCGACAGAAATCTGACACAATTTTTTCATTTTTCTGCCAAACTTGGGCGACAGGAGCCCTACAAACACTTTTAATTTGTCTGCCAAACTTGGGCGACAGAAATCTGACACATTTTTTTTCATTTTTCTGCCAAACTTGGGCGACACGAGCCCTACAAACACTTTTAATTTGTCTGCCAAACTTGAGCGACAGAAATCTGACACATTTTTTTCATGTTACTGCCAAACTTGGGCGACAGAAATCTGACACATTTTTTTCATTTTTCTGCCAAATTTGGGCGACAGGAGCCCTACAAATACTTGTAATTTGTTTGCCAAACTTGGGCGACAGAAATCTGACACATTTTTTTTCATTTTTCTGCTAAACTTGGGCGACAGGAGCCCTACAAATAATTGTAATTTGTGTGCCAAACTTGGGCGACATAAATCTGACACATTTTTGTCATTTTTCTGCCAAACTTGGGCGACAGGAGCCTACAAATACTTTTAATTTGTCTGCCAAACTTGCTCGACATAAATCTGACACATTTTTTTCATTTTTCTGCCAAACTTGGCGACAGGAGCCCTACAAATACTTTTAATTTGTCTGCCAAACTTGGGCGACATAAATCTGACACATTTTTTTCATTTGTCTGCCAAACTTGGGCGACAGGCTACAAACACTTAATTTGTCTGCCAAACTTGGGCGACATAAATCTGACACATTTTTTTCATGTTACTGCCAAACTTGGGCGACAGGCTACGAACACTTTTAATTTGTCTGCCAAACTTGAGCGACACAAATCTGACACATTTTTTTCATTTTTCTGCTAAACTTTGGCGACAGGAGCCCTACAAATACTTGTAATTTGTCTGCCAAACTTGGGCGACAGAAATCTGACACATTTTTTTCATTTTTTTGCCAAACTTTGGCGACAGGAGCCCTACAAATACTTGTAATTTGTCTGCCAAACTTGGGCGACAGAAATCTGACACATTTTTTTCATTTGTCTGCCAAACTTGGGCGACAGGAGCTCTACAAATACTTTTAATTTGTCTGCCAAACTTGCTCGACATAAATCTGACACATTTTTTTTCATTTTTCTGCCAAGCTTGGGCGACAGGAGCCCTACAAATACTTGCAATTTGTCTGCCAAACTTGCTCGACAGAAATCTGACACATTTTTTTCATTTTTCTGCAAACTTGGGCGACAGGAGCAATACAAATACTTTTAATTTTCAGCCAAACTTGGGTGACAGAAATCTGACAAATTTTTTTCATTTTTTTGCCAAACTTGGGCGACAGGAGCCCTACAAATACTTTTAATTTGTCTGCCAAACTAGGGCGACAGAAATCTGACACATTTTTTTCATTTTTCTGCCAAACTTGGGCGACAGGAGCCCTACAAACACTTTTAATTTGTCTGCCAAACTTGGGCGACAGAAATCTGACACATTTTTTTTCATTTTTCTGCCAAACTTGGGCGACACGAGCCCTACAAACACTTTTAATTTGTCTGCCAAACTTGAGCGACAGAAATCTGACACATTTTTTTCATGTTACTGCCAAACTTGGGCGACAGAAATCTGACACATTTTTTTCATTTTTCTGCCAAATTTGGGCGACAGGAGCCCTACAAATACTTGTAATTTGTTTGCCAAACTTGGGCGACAGAAATCTGACACATTTTTTTTCATTTTTCTGCTAAACTTGGGCGACAGGAGCCCTACAAATACTTGTAATTTGTCTGCCAAACTTGGGCGACAGAAATCTGACACATTTTTTTCATTTTTCTGCCAAACTTGGGCGACAGGAGCCCTACAAATACTTTTAATTTATCTGCCAAACTTGGGCGACATAAATCTGACACATTTTTGTCATTTTTCTGCCAAACTTGGGCGACAGGAGCCCTAGAAATACTTTTAATTTGTCTGCCAAACTTGGGCGACAGAAATCTGACACATTTTTTTCATTTTTTTGCTAAACTTGTGCGACAGGAGCCCTACAAATACTTTTAATTTGTCTGCCAAACTTGGGCGACATAAATCTGACACATTTTTGTCATTTTTCTGCCAAACTTGGGCGACAGGAGCCCTAGAAATACTTTTAATTTGTCTGCCAAACTTGGGCGACAGAAATATGACACATTTTTTTTCATTTTTTTGCCAAACTTGGGCGACAGGAGCTCTACAAACACTTTTAATTTGTCTGCAAACTTGGGCGACATAAATCTGACACATTTTTTTCATTTTTTTGCCAAACTTGGGCGACAGGAGCCCTACAAACACTTTTAATTTGTCTGCCAAACTTGGGCGACAGAAATCTGACACATTTTTTTCATTTTTCTGCCAAACTTGGGCGACAGGAGCTCTACAAATACTTTTAATTTGTCTGCCAAACTTGCTCGACATAAATCTGACACATTTTTTTCATTTTTCTGCCAAGCTTGGGCGACAGGAGCCCTACAATTACTTTTAATTTGTCTGCCAAACTTGAGCGACACAAATCTGACACATTTTTTTCATTTTTCTTCCAAACTTGGGCGACAGGAGCCCTACAAATACTTTTAATTTGTCTGCCAAACTTGGGCGACATAAATCTGACACATTTTTGTCATTTTTCTGCCAAACTTGGGCAACAGAAGCCCTACAAATACTTTTAATTTGTCTGCCAAACTTGCTCGACATAAATCTGACACATTTTTTTCATTTGTCTGCCAAACTTGGGCGACAGGAGCCCTACAAATACTTTTAATTTGTCTGCCAAACTTGCGCGACATAAATCTGACACATTTTTTTCATTTTTCTGCCAAACTTGGGCGACAGGAGCCCTACAAATACTTTTAATTTGTCTGCCAAACTTGAGCGACACAATTCTGACACATTTTTTTCATTTTTCTGCCAAGCTTGGGCGACAGGAGCCCTTCAAATACTTGCAATTTGTCTGCCAAACTTGGGCGACATAAATCTGACACATTTTTTTCATGTTACTGCCAAACTTGGGCGACAGGCTACAAACACTTTTAATTTGTCTGCCAAACTTGGCGACATAAATCTGACACATTTTTTTCATTTTTCTTCCAAACTTGGGCGACAGGAGCCCTACAAATACTTTTCATTTGTCTGCCAAACTTGGGCGACAGAAATCTGACACATTTTTTTCATTTTTCTGCCAAGCTTGGGCGACAGGAGCCCTACAAATACTTTTAATTTGTCTGCCAAACTTGGGCGACATAAATCTGACACATTTTTTTCATTTTTCTGCCAAACTTGGGCGACAGGAGCCCTACAAATACTTTTAATTTGTCTGCCAAACTTGCTCGACATAAATCTGACACATTTTTTTCATTTTTCTGCCAAACTTGGGCGACAGGAGCCCTACAAATACTTTTAATTTGTCTGCCAAACTTGGGCGACATAAATCTGACACATTTTTTTCATTTTTCTGCCAAGCTTGGGCGACAGGAGCCCTTCAAATACTTGCAATTTGTCTGCCAAACTTGGGCGACATAAATCAGACACATTTTTTTCATGTTACTGCCAAACTTGGGCGACAGGAGCCCTACAAATACTTGTAATTTGTCTGCCAAACTTGGGCGACAGAAATCTGACACATTTTTTTCATTTGTCTGCCAAACTTGGGCGACAGGAGCTCTACAAATACTTTTAATTTGTCTGCCAAACTTGCTCGACATAAATCTGACACATTTTTTTCATTTTTCTGCCAAACTTGGGCGACAGGAGCCCTACAAATACTTGCAATTTGTCTGCCAAACTTGCTCGACAGAAATCTGACACATTTTTTTTATTTTTCTGCAAACTTGGGCGACAGGAGCAATACAAATACTTTTAATTTGTCAGCCAAACTTGGGTGACAGAAATCTGACAAATTTTTTTCATTTTTTTGCCAAACTTGGGCGACAGGAGCCCTACAAACACTTTTAATTTGTCTGCCAAACTTGGGCGACAGAAATCTGACACATTTTTTTTCATTTTTCTGCCAAACTATGGCGACAGGAGCCCTACAAACACTTTTAATTTGTCTGCCAAACTTGAGCGACAGAAATCTGACACATTTTTTTCATGTTACTGCCAAACTTGGGCGACAGAAATCTGACACATTTTTTTCATTTTTCTGCCAAATTTGGGCGACAGGAGCCCTACAAATACTTGTAATTTGTCTGCCAAACTTGGGCGACAGAAATCTGACACATTTTTTTTCATTTTTCTGCTAAACTTGGGCGACAGGAGCCCTACAAATACTTGTAATTTGTCTGCCAAACTTGGGCGACAGAAATCTGACACATTTTTTTCATTTTTCTGCCAAACTTGGGCGACAGGAGCCCTACAAATACTTTTAATTTATCTGCCAAACTTGGGCGACATAAATCTGACACATTTTTGTCATTTTTCTGCCAAACTTGGGCGACAGGAGCCCTAGAAATACTTTTAATTTGTCTGCCAAACTTGGGCGACAGAAATCTGACACATTTTTTTCATTTTTTTGCTAAACTTGTGCGACAGGAGCCCTACAAATACTTGTAATTTGTCTGCCAAACTTGGGCGACAGAAATATGACACATTTTTTTTCATTTTTTTGCCAAACTTGGGCGACAGGAGCTCTACAAACACTTTTAATTAGCCTGCCAAACTTGGGCGACATAAATCTGACACATTTTTTTCATTTTTTTGCCAAACTTGGGCGACAGGAGCCCTACAAACACTTTTAATTTGTCTGCCAAACTTGGGCGACATAAATCTGACACATTTTTTTCATTTTTCTGCCAAACTTGGGCGACAGGAGCTCTACAAATACTTTTAATTTGTCTGCCAAACTTGCTCGACATAAATCTGACACATTTTTTTCATTTTTCTGCCAAGCTTGGGCGACAGGAGCCCTACAAATACTTTTAATTTGTCTGCCAAACTTGAGCGACACAAATCTGACACATTTTTTTCATTTTTCTTCCAAACTTGGGCGACAGGAGCCCTACAAATACTTTTAATTTGTCTGCCAAACTTGTGCGACAGAAATCTGACACATTTTTTTCATTTTTTTGCCAAACTTGGGCGACAGGAGCCCTACAAATACTTGTAATTTGTCTGCCAAACTTGGGTGACAGAAATCTGACAAATTTTTTTCATTTTTTTGCCAAACTTGGGTGACAGGAGCCCTACAAATACTTTTAAATTGTCTGCCAAACTAGGGCGACAGAAATCTGACACAATTTTTTCATTTTTCTGCCAAACTTGGGCGACAGGAGCCCTACAAACACTTTTAATTTGTCTGCCAAACTTGGGCGACAGAAATCTGACACATTTTTTTTCATTTTTCTGCCAAACTTGGGCGACACGAGCCCTACAAACACTTTTAATTTGTCTGCCAAACTTGAGCGACATAAATCTGACACATTTTTGTCATTTTTCTGCCAAACTTGGGCGACAGGAGCCCTACAAATACTTTTAATTTGTCTGCCAAACTTGCTCGACATAAATCTGACACATTTTTTTCATTTTTCTGCCAAACTTGGCGACAGGAGCCCTACAAATACTTTTAATTTGTCTGCCAAACTTGGGCGACATAAATCTGACACATTTTTTTCATTTGTCTGCCAAACTTGGGCGACAGGCTACAAACACTTAATTTGTCTGCCAAACTTGGGCGACATAAATCTGACACATTTTTTTCATGTTACTGCCAAACTTGGGCGACAGGCTACGAACACTTTTAATTTGTCTGCCAAACTTGAGCGACACAAATCTGACACATTTTTTTCATTTTTCTGCTAAACTTTGGCGACAGGAGCCCTACAAATACTTGTAATTTGTCTGCCAAACTTGGGCGACAGAAATCTGACACATTTTTTTCATTTTTTTGCCAAACTTGGGCGACAGGAGCCCTACAAATACTTGTAATTTGTCTGCCAAACTTGGGTGACAGAAATCTGACAAATTTTTTTCATTTTTTTGCCAAACTTGGGTGACAGGAGCCCTACAAATACTTTTAAATTGTCTGCCAAACTAGGGCGACAGAAATCTGACACAATTTTTTCATTTTTCTGCCAAACTTGGGCGACAGGAGCCCTACAAACACTTTTAATTTGTCTGCCAAACTTGGGCGACAGAAATCTGACACATTTTTTTTCATTTTTCTGCCAAACTTGGGCGACACGAGCCCTACAAACACTTTTAATTTGTCTGCCAAACTTGAGCGACAGAAATCTGACACATTTTTTTCATGTTACTGCCAAACTTGGGCGACAGAAATCTGACACATTTTTTTCATTTTTCTGCCAAATTTGGGCGACAGGAGCCCTACAAATACTTGTAATTTGTTTGCCAAACTTGGGCGACAGAAATCTGACACATTTTTTTTCATTTTTCTGCTAAACTTGGGCGACAGGAGCCCTACAAATAATTGTAATTTGTCTGCCAAACTTGGGCGACATAAATCTGACACATTTTTGTCATTTTTCTGCCAAACTTGGGCGACAGGAGCCTACAAATACTTTTAATTTGTCTGCCAAACTTGCTCGACATAAATCTGACACATTTTTTTCATTTTTCTGCCAAACTTGGCGACAGGAGCCCTACAAATACTTTTAATTTGTCTGCCAAACTTGGGCGACATAAATCTGACACATTTTTTTCATTTGTCTGCCAAACTTGGGCGACAGGCTACAAACACTTAATTTGTCTGCCAAACTTGGGCGACATAAATCTGACACATTTTTTTCATGTTACTGCCAAACTTGGGCGACAGGCTACGAACACTTTTAATTTGTCTGCCAAACTTGAGCGACACAAATCTGACACATTTTTTTCATTTTTCTGCTAAACTTTGGCGACAGGAGCCCTACAAATACTTGTAATTTGTCTGCCAAACTTGGGCGACAGAAATCTGACACATTTTTTTCATTTTTTTGCCAAACTTTGGCGACAGGAGCCCTACAAATACTTGTAATTTGTCTGCCAAACTTGGGCGACAGAAATCTGACACATTTTTTTCATTTGTCTGCCAAACTTGGGCGACAGGAGCTCTACAAATACTTTTAATTTGTCTGCCAAACTTGCTCGACATAAATCTGACACATTTTTTTTCATTTTTCTGCCAAGCTTGGGCGACAGGAGCCCTACAAATACTTGCAATTTGTCTGCCAAACTTGCTCGACAGAAATCTGACACATTTTTTTCATTTTTCTGCAAACTTGGGCGACAGGAGCAATACAAATACTTTTAATTTTCAGCCAAACTTGGGTGACAGAAATCTGACAAATTTTTTTCATTTTTTTGCCAAACTTGGGCGACAGGAGCCCTACAAATACTTTTAATTTGTCTGCCAAACTAGGGCGACAGAAATCTGACACATTTTTTTCATTTTTCTGCCAAACTTGGGCGACAGGAGCCCTACAAACACTTTTAATTTGTCTGCCAAACTTGGGCGACAGAAATCTGACACATTTTTTTTCATTTTTCTGCCAAACTTGGGCGACACGAGCCCTACAAACACTTTTAATTTGTCTGCCAAACTTGAGCGACAGAAATCTGACACATTTTTTTCATGTTACTGCCAAACTTGGGCGACAGAAATCTGACACATTTTTTTCATTTTTCTGCCAAATTTGGGCGACAGGAGCCCTACAAATACTTGTAATTTGTTTGCCAAACTTGGGCGACAGAAATCTGACACATTTTTTTTCATTTTTCTGCTAAACTTGGGCGACAGGAGCCCTACAAATACTTGTAATTTGTCTGCCAAACTTGGGCGACAGAAATCTGACACATTTTTTTCATTTTTCTGCCAAACTTGGGCGACAGGAGCCCTACAAATACTTTTAATTTATCTGCCAAACTTGGGCGACATAAATCTGACACATTTTTGTCATTTTTCTGCCAAACTTGGGCGACAGGAGCCCTAGAAATACTTTTAATTTGTCTGCCAAACTTGGGCGACAGAAATCTGACACATTTTTTTCATTTTTTTGCTAAACTTGTGCGACAGGAGCCCTACAAATACTTTTAATTTGTCTGCCAAACTTGGGCGACATAAATCTGACACATTTTTGTCATTTTTCTGCCAAACTTGGGCGACAGGAGCCCTAGAAATACTTTTAATTTGTCTGCCAAACTTGGGCGACAG
Source organism: Villa cingulata (assembly GCA_951394055.1). NCBI lineage: Eukaryota > Metazoa > Arthropoda > Insecta > Diptera > Bombyliidae > Villa > Villa cingulata. Next base: position 25,207,779 of record OX596019.1, on the reverse strand, counting down.
AAATATGACACATTTTTTTTCATTTTTTTGCCAAACTTGGGCGACAGGAGCTCTACAAACACTTTTAATTTGTCTGCAAACTTGGGCGACATAAATCTGACACATTTTTTTCATTTTTTTGCCAAACTTGGGCGACAGGAGCCCTACAAACACTTTTAATTTGTCTGCCAAACTTGGGCGACAGAAATCTGACACATTTTTTTCATTTTTCTGCCAAACTTGGGCGACAGGAGCTCTACAAATACTTTTAATTTGTCTGCCAAACTTGCTCGACATAAATCTGACACATTTTTTTCATTTTTCTGCCAAGCTTGGGCGACAGGAGCCCTACAATTACTTTTAATTTGTCTGCCAAACTTGAGCGACACAAATCTGACACATTTTTTTCATTTTTCTTCCAAACTTGGGCGACAGGAGCCCTACAAATACTTTTAATTTGTCTGCCAAACTTGGGCGACATAAATCTGACACATTTTTGTCATTTTTCTGCCAAACTTGGGCAACAGAAGCCCTACAAATACTTTTAATTTGTCTGCCAAACTTGCTCGACATAAATCTGACACATTTTTTTCATTTGTCTGCCAAACTTGGGCGACAGGAGCCCTACAAATACTTTTAATTTGTCTGCCAAACTTGCGCGACATAAATCTGACACATTTTTTTCATTTTTCTGCCAAACTTGGGCGACAGGAGCCCTACAAATACTTTTAATTTGTCTGCCAAACTTGAGCGACACAATTCTGACACATTTTTTTCATTTTTCTGCCAAGCTTGGGCGACAGGAGCCCTTCAAATACTTGCAATTTGTCTGCCAAACTTGGGCGACATAAATCTGACACATTTTTTTCATGTTACTGCCAAACTTGGGCGACAGGCTACAAACACTTTTAATTTGTCTGCCAAACTTGGCGACATAAATCTGACACATTTTTTTCATTTTTCTTCCAAACTTGGGCGACAGGAGCCCTACAAATACTTTTCATTTGTCTGCCAAACTTGGGCGACAGAAATCTGACACATTTTTTTCATTTTTCTGCCAAGCTTGGGCGACAGGAGCCCTACAAATACTTTTAATTTGTCTGCCAAACTTGGGCGACATAAATCTGACACATTTTTTTCATTTTTCTGCCAAACTTGGGCGACAGGAGCCCTACAAATACTTTTAATTTGTCTGCCAAACTTGCTCGACATAAATCTGACACATTTTTTTCATTTTTCTGCCAAACTTGGGCGACAGGAGCCCTACAAATACTTTTAATTTGTCTGCCAAACTTGGGCGACATAAATCTGACACATTTTTTTCATTTTTCTGCCAAGCTTGGGCGACAGGAGCCCTTCAAATACTTGCAATTTGTCTGCCAAACTTGGGCGACATAAATCAGACACATTTTTTTCATGTTACTGCCAAACTTGGGCGACAGGAGCCCTACAAATACTTGTAATTTGTCTGCCAAACTTGGGCGACAGAAATCTGACACATTTTTTTCATTTGTCTGCCAAACTTGGGCGACAGGAGCTCTACAAATACTTTTAATTTGTCTGCCAAACTTGCTCGACATAAATCTGACACATTTTTTTCATTTTTCTGCCAAACTTGGGCGACAGGAGCCCTACAAATACTTGCAATTTGTCTGCCAAACTTGCTCGACAGAAATCTGACACATTTTTTTTATTTTTCTGCAAACTTGGGCGACAGGAGCAATACAAATACTTTTAATTTGTCAGCCAAACTTGGGTGACAGAAATCTGACAAATTTTTTTCATTTTTTTGCCAAACTTGGGCGACAGGAGCCCTACAAACACTTTTAATTTGTCTGCCAAACTTGGGCGACAGAAATCTGACACATTTTTTTTCATTTTTCTGCCAAACTATGGCGACAGGAGCCCTACAAACACTTTTAATTTGTCTGCCAAACTTGAGCGACAGAAATCTGACACATTTTTTTCATGTTACTGCCAAACTTGGGCGACAGAAATCTGACACATTTTTTTCATTTTTCTGCCAAATTTGGGCGACAGGAGCCCTACAAATACTTGTAATTTGTCTGCCAAACTTGGGCGACAGAAATCTGACACATTTTTTTTCATTTTTCTGCTAAACTTGGGCGACAGGAGCCCTACAAATACTTGTAATTTGTCTGCCAAACTTGGGCGACAGAAATCTGACACATTTTTTTCATTTTTCTGCCAAACTTGGGCGACAGGAGCCCTACAAATACTTTTAATTTATCTGCCAAACTTGGGCGACATAAATCTGACACATTTTTGTCATTTTTCTGCCAAACTTGGGCGACAGGAGCCCTAGAAATACTTTTAATTTGTCTGCCAAACTTGGGCGACAGAAATCTGACACATTTTTTTCATTTTTTTGCTAAACTTGTGCGACAGGAGCCCTACAAATACTTGTAATTTGTCTGCCAAACTTGGGCGACAGAAATATGACACATTTTTTTTCATTTTTTTGCCAAACTTGGGCGACAGGAGCTCTACAAACACTTTTAATTAGCCTGCCAAACTTGGGCGACATAAATCTGACACATTTTTTTCATTTTTTTGCCAAACTTGGGCGACAGGAGCCCTACAAACACTTTTAATTTGTCTGCCAAACTTGGGCGACATAAATCTGACACATTTTTTTCATTTTTCTGCCAAACTTGGGCGACAGGAGCTCTACAAATACTTTTAATTTGTCTGCCAAACTTGCTCGACATAAATCTGACACATTTTTTTCATTTTTCTGCCAAGCTTGGGCGACAGGAGCCCTACAAATACTTTTAATTTGTCTGCCAAACTTGAGCGACACAAATCTGACACATTTTTTTCATTTTTCTTCCAAACTTGGGCGACAGGAGCCCTACAAATACTTTTAATTTGTCTGCCAAACTTGGGCGACATAAATCTGACACATTTTTGTCATTTTTCTGCCAAACTTGGGCGACAGGAGCCCTACAAATACTTTTAATTTGTCTGCCAAACTTGCGCGACATAAATCTGACACATTTTTTTCATTTTTCTGCCAAACTTGGGCGACAGGAGCCCTACAAATACTTTTAATTTGTCTGCCAAACTTGAGCGACACAATTCTGACACATTTTTTTCATTTTTCTGCCAAACTTGGGCGACAGGAGCCCTACAAACACTTTTAATTTGTCTGCCAAACTTGGGCGACATAAATCTGACACATTTTTTTCATTTTTTTGCCAAACTTGGGCGACAGGAGCCCTACAAATACTTTTAATTTGTCTGCCAAACTTGCTCGACATAAATCTGACACATTTTTTTCATTTGTCTGCCAAACTTGGGCGACAGGAGCCCTACAAATACTTTTAATTTGTCTGCCAAACTTGCTCGACATAAATCTGACACATTTTTTTCATTTTTCTGCCAAGCTTGGGCGACAGGAGCCCTACAAATACTTGTAATTTGTCTGCCAAACTTGGGCGACAGAAAAATGACACATTTTTTTTCATTTTTTTGCCAAACTTGGGCGACAGGAGCCCTACAAACACTTTTAATTTGTCTGCCAAACTTGGGCGACATAAATCTGACACATTTTTTTCATTTTTTCTGCCAAACTTGGGCGACAGGAGCCCAACAAACACTTTTAATTTGTCTGCCAAACTTGGGCGACATAAATCTGACACATTTTTTTCATTTTTCTGCCAAACTTGGGCGACATGAGCTCTACAAATACTTTTAATTTGTCTGCCAAACTTGCTCGACATAAATCTGACACATTTTTTTCATTTTTCTGCCAAGCTTGGGCGACAGGAGCCCTACAAATACTTTTAATTTGTCTGCCAAACTTGAGCGACACAAATCTGACACATTTTTTTCATTTTTCTGCCAAACTTGGGCGACAGGAGCCCTACAAATACTTTTAATTTGTCTGCCAAACTTGGGCGACATAAATCTGACACATTTTTGTCATTTTTCTGCCAAACTTGGGCAACAGAAGCCCTACAAATACTTTTAATTCGTCTGCCAAACTTGCTCGACATAAATCTGACACATTTTTTTCATTTGTCTGCCAAACTTGGGCGACAGGAGCCCTAGAAATACTTTTAATTTGTCTGCCAAACTTGGGCGACATAAATCTGACACATTTTTTTCATTTTTCTGCCAAGCTTGGGCGACAGGAGCCCTACAAATACTTGCAATTCGTCTGCCAAACTTGGGCGCCAATAAGCAATTTTTTGAAACATTGAAAAAACCTTTTTTAGCGATTATTTCGTGTAAATAAGCAATTTTTTACCTCTTTTAGCGATGATTACGTTCAAATAAGCAATTTTTTAATTAATAGAAAAAACCTTTTTTAGCGACGATTACGTGCAAATAAGCAATTTTTTGAAACTTTTTAAAAACCTTTTTAAGCGATTATTTCGTGCAAATAAGCAATTTTTTACCTCTTTTAGCGATGATTACGTTCAAATAAGCAATTTTTTTATTAATAGAAAAAACCTTTTTTAGCGACGATTACGTGCAAATAAGCAATTTTTTGAAACATTGAAAAAACCTTTTTTAGCGATTATTTTGTGTAAATAAGCAATTTTTTACCTCTTTTAAGGTACTCGTCCACGATGCAATTTTTCTTGCATGCAATACGATTTTGACATATAAAATTGCACGAAATATTTATTTCGAAGTGTACGCTGCCTAGAAAGATGAAATTTTGCACAGAAAACGTATTTCATGCAATATTTCTTATTGCAAGCAATTTTTTTTATTGCATAGTGTACGCAGAAAGATATGCAATATTTCGCGCAAGAAAAATTTATTTCAATAAATATTTCTGTTGCATATGCAATAAAATCAGTTGAGTAAAATGTAATGGGTTGCTGTGTTATCTATCATTCGTTTGTTTATGTTGTGTTGTGCTGTGATTTCTTGTGAATTTGGTATGTATTTTCTATTATTATTATTAGAAAGGTAGGCCTTTCATTTCTTAAAATATTGAAAAAATAAAAAAATATTTAATATTTGACATATAATGCATAGGCAAGAAAATGAGAATTTCGTGTAAGTGCTCGTGCAATAAAAATTTCTTGCAGATATTTTTTTCTTGCATGATAGAAAAATTGCATATTTTTCATGAAATATTGCGTCGTGTGTAAGAAGTACTGCAAGTTTTCTTGCACGCAAGACAAATTTCGCGCAAGAAAACTTGCATCGTGGACAAGTACCTTTAGCGATGATTACGTTCAAATAAGCAAATTTTTGAATTAATAGAAAAAACCTTTTTTAGCGACGATTACGTGCAAATAAGCAATTTTTAGAAACATTGAAAAAACCTTTTTTAGCGATTATTTCGTGCAAATAAGCAATTTTTTACCTCTTTTAGCGATGATTACGTTCAAATAAGCAATTTTTTAATTAATAGAAAAAACCTTTTTTAGCGACGATTACGTGCAAATAAGCAATTTTTTGAAGCATTGAAAAAACTTTTTTAGCGATTATTTCGTGCAAATAAGCAATTTTTTACCTCTTTTAGCGATGATTACGTTCAAATAAGCAATTTTTTAATTAATAGAAAAAACCTTTTTTAGCGACGATTACGTGCAAATAAGCAATTTTTTGAAACATTGAAAAAACCTTTTTTAGCGATTATTTCGTGCAAATAAGCAATTTTTTACCTCTTTTAGCGATGATTACGTTCAAATAAGCAATTTTTAATTAATGGAAAAAACCTTTTTTAACGTTTATTACGTGCAAATAAGCAATTTTTTGAAACATTGAAAAAACCTTTTTTAGCGATTATTTCGTTTATATAAGCAATTTTTTACCTCTTTTAGCGATGATTACGTTCAAATAAGCAAATTTTTTAATTAATAGAAAAAACCTTTTTTAGCGACGATTACGTGCAAATAAGCAATTTTTTGAAACATTGAAAAAACCTTTTTTAGCGATTATTTCGTGCAAATAAGCAATTTTTTACCTCTTTTAGCGATGATTACGTTCAAATAAGCAATTTTTTAATTAATAGAAAAAACCTTTTTTAGCGACGATTACGTGCAAATAAGCAATTTTTTGAAACATTGAAAAAACCTTTTTTAGCGATTATTTCGTGCAAATAACCAATTTTTTACCTCTTTTAGCGATGATTACGTTCAAATAAGCAATTTTTTAATTAATAGAAAAAACCTTTTTTAGCGACGATTACGTGCAAATAAGCAATTTTTTGAAACATTGAAAAAAACCTTTTTTAGCGATTATTTCGTGCAAATAAGCAATTTTTTACCTCTTTTAGCGATGATTACGTTCAAATAAGCAATTTTTAATTAATGGAAAAAACCTTTTTTAACGTTTTTTACTTGCAAATAAGCAATTTTTTGAAAAATTGAAAAAACCTTTTTTAGCGATTATTTCGTGCAAATAAGCAATTTTTTACCTCTTTTAGCGATGATTACGTTCAAATAAGCAATTTTTTAATTAATAGAAAAAACATTTTTTAGCGACGATTACGTGCAAATAAGCAATTTTTTGAAACATTGAAAAAACCTTTTTTAGCGATTATTTCGTGCAAATAAGCAATTTTTTACCTCTTTTAGCGATGATTACGTTCAAATAAGCAATTTTTTAATTAATAGAAAAAATCTTTTTTAGCGTTATTACGTGCAAATAAGCAATTTTTTGAAAAATTGAAAAAACATTTTTTAGCGATTATTTCGTTTATATAAGCAATTTTTTACCTTTTTTAGCGATGATTACGTTCAAATAAGCAATTTTTTAATTAATAGAAAAAACATTTTTTATCGACGATTACGTGCAAATAAGCAATTTTTTGAAACATTGAAAAAACCTTTTTTAGCGATTATTTCGTTTATATAAGCAATTTTTTACCTCTTTTAGCGATGATTACGTTCAAATAAGCAATTTTTTAATTAATAGAAAAAACCTTTTTTAGCGACGATTACGTGCAAATAAGCAATTTTTTGAAACATTGAAAAAAACCTTTTTTAGCGATTATTTCGTGCAAATAAGCAATTTTTTACCTCTTTTAGCGATGATTACGTTCAAATAAGCAATTTTTTAATTAATAGAAAAAACCTTTTTTAGCGACGATTACGTGCAAATAAGCAATTTTTTGAAACATTGAAAAAACCTATTTTAGCGATTATTTCGTGCAAATAAGCAATTTTTTACCTCTTTTAGCGATGATTACGTTCAAATAAGCAATTTTTTAATTAATAGAAAAAACCTTTTTTAGCGACGATTACGTGCAAATAAGCAATTTTTTGAAACATTGAAAAAACCTTTTTTAGCGATTATTTCGTGCAAATAAGCAATTTTTTACCTCTTTTAGCGATGATTACGTTCAAATAAGCAATTTTTTAATTAATAGAAAAAACCTTTTTTAGCGACGATTACGTGCAAATAAGCAATTTTTTGAAACTTTTTAAAAACCTTTTTTAGCGATTATTTCGTGCAAATAAGCAATTTTTTACCTCTTTTAGCGATGATTACGTTCAAATAAGCAAATTTTTTAATTAATAGAAAAAACCTTTTTTAGCGACGATTACGTGCAAATAAGCAATTTTTTGAAACATTGAAAAAACCTTTTTTAGCGATTATTTCGTGCAAATAAGCAATTTTTTACCTCTTTTAGCGATGATTACGTTCAAATAAGCAATTTTTTAATTAATAGAAAAACCCTTTTTAGCGACGATTACGTGCAAATAAGCAATTTTTTGAAACATTGAAAAAACCTTTTTTAGCGATTATTTCGTGCAAATAACCAATTTTTTACCTCTTTTAGCGATGATTACGTTCAAATAAGCAATTTTTTAATTAATAGAAAAAACCTTTTTTAGCGAAGATTACGTGCAAATAAGCAATTTTTTGAAACATTGAAAAAACCTTTTTTAGCGATTATTTCGTTTATATAAGCAATTTTTTACCTTTTTTAGCGATGATTACGTGCAAATAAGCAATTTTTTGAAACATTGAAAAAACCTTTTTTAGCGATTATTTCGTGCAAATAAGCAATTTTTTACCTCTTTTAGCGATGATTACGTTCAAATAAGCAATTTTTTAATTAATAGAAAAAACCTTTTTTAGCGACGATTACGTGCAAATAATCAATTTTTTGAAACATTGAAAAAACCTTTTTTAGCTATTATTTCGTGCAAATAAGCAATTTTTTACCTCTTTTAGCGATGATTACGTTCAAATAAGCAATTTTTTAATTAATAGAAAAAACCTTTTTTAGCGACGATTACGTGCAAATAAGCAATTTTTAAAAAGGTTTTTTCCATTAATTAAAAAATTGCTTATTTGAACGTAATCATCGCTAAAAGAGGTAAAAAATTGCTTATTTGCACGAAATAATCGCTAAAAAAGGTTTTTTCAATGTTTCAAAAAATTGCTTATTTGCACGTAATCGTCGCTAAAAAAGGTTTTTTCTATTAATTGCCCAAGTTGGGCAGAAAAATGAAAACAATGTGTCAGATTTCTGTCGCCCAAGTTTGGCAGACAAATTAAAAGTATTTGTAGGGCTCCTGTCGCCCAAGTTTTGCAGAAAAAAGAAAAAAATGTGTCAGATTTTTGTCGCCCAAGTTTGGCAGACAAATTAAAAGTGTTTGTAGGACTCCTGTCGCCCAAGTTTTGGCAGAAAAATGAAAAAAATGTGTCAGATTTCTGTCGCCCAAGTTTGGCAGACAAATTAAAAGTGTTTGTAGGGCTCCTGTCGCCCAAGTTTTGCAGAAAAATGAAAAAAAAGTGTCAGATTTTTGTCGCCCAAATTTGGCAGACAAATTAAAAGTATTTGTAGGGCTCTTGTCGCCCAAGTCCTGCAGAAAAATGAAAAAAATGAGTCAGAATTCTGTCGCCCAAGTTTGGCAGACAAATTAAAAGTGTTTGTAGGGCTCCTGTTGCCCAAGTTTTGCAGAAAAATGAAAAAAATGTGTCAGATTTCTGTCGCCCAAGTTTGGCAGACAAATTAAAAGTATTTCTAGGGCTCCTGTCGCCCAAGTTTGGCAGACAAATGAAAAAAATGTGTCAGATTTATGTCGAGCAAGTTTGGCAGACGAATTAAAAGTATTTGTAGGGCTTCTGTTGCCCAAGTTTGGCAGACAAATGAAAAAAATGTGTCAGATTTATGTCGAGCAAGTTTGGCAGACAAATTAAAAGTATTTGTAGGGCTTCTGTTGCCCAAGTTTGGCAGAAAAATGACAAGAATGTGTCAGATTTCTGTCGCCCAAGTTTGGCAGACAAATTAAAAGTATTTGTAGGGCTCCTGTCGCCCAAGTTTTGCAGAAAAAATGAAAAAAATGTTTCAGATTTTTGTCGCCCAAGTTTGGCAGACAAATTAAAAGTGTTTGTAGGACTCCTGTCGCCCAAGTTTTGGCAGAAAAATGAAAAAAATGTGTCAGATTTTTGTCGCCCAAGTTTGGCAGACAAATTAAAAGTGTTTGTAGGACTCCTGTCGCCCAAGTTTTGCAGAAAAATGAAAAAAAAGTGTCAGATTTTTGTCTCCCAAATTTGGCAGACAAATTAAAAGTGTTTGTAGGGCTCCTGTCGCCCAAATTTGGCAGAAAAATGAAAAAATGTGTCAGATTTCTGTCGCCCAAGTTTGGCAGACAAATTAAAAGTATTTGTAGGGCTCTTGTCGCCCAAGTGCTGCAGAAAAATGAAAAAAATGAGTCAGAATTCTGTCGCCCAAGTTTGGCAGACAAATTAGAAGTGTTTGTAGGGCTCCTGTCGCCCAAGTTTTGCAGAAAAATGAAAAAAATGTGTCAGATTTCTGTCGCCCAAGTTTGGCAGACAAATTAAAAGTATTTGTAGGGCTCCTGTCGCCCAAGTCCTGCAGAAAAATGAAAAAAATTAGTCATATTTCTGTCGCCCAAGTTTGGCAGATAAATTAAAAGTGTTTGTAGGGCTCCTGTCGCCCAAGTTTTGCAGAAAAATGAAAAAAAAGTGTCAGATTTTTGTCGCCCAAGTTTGGCAGACAAATTAAAAGTGTTTTTCGGGCTCCTGTCGCCCAAGTCTGGCAGAAAAATGAAAAAAATGTGTCAAATTTCTGTCGCCCAAGTTTGGCAGAGAAATTAAAAGTATTTGTAGGGCTCCTGTCGCCCAAGTTTTGCAGAAAAATGAAAAAAATGTTTTAGATTTTTGTCGCCCAAGTTTGGCAGACAAATTAAAAGTGTTTGTAGGGCTCCTGTCGCCCAAGTTTGGCAGAAAAATGACAAAAATGTGTCAGATTTTTGTCGCCCAAGTTTGGTAGACAAATTAAAAGTGTTTGTAGGGCTCCTGTCGCCAAAGTTTGGCAGAAAAACGAAAAAAATGTGTCAGATTTTTGTCGCCCAAGTTTGGCAGACAAATTAAAAGCGTTTGTAGGGCTCCTGTCGCCCAAGTCCTGCAGAAAAATGAAAAAAATTAGTCATATTTCTGTCGCCCAAGTTTGGCAGACAAATTAAAAGTGTTTGTAGGGCTCCTGTCGCCCAAGTTTTGCAGAAAAATGAAAAAAAAGTGTCAGATTTTTGTCGCCCAAGTTTGGCAGACAAATTAAAAGTGTTTGTAGGGCTCCTGTCGCCCAAGTCTGGCAGAAAAATGAAAAAAATGTGTCAAATTTCTGTCGCCCAAGTTTGGCAGACAAATTAAAAGTATTTGTAGGGCTCCTGTCGCCCAAGTTTTGCAGAAAAATGAAAAAAATGTTTCAGATTTTTGTCGCCCAAGTTTGGCAGACAAATTAAAAGTGTTTGTAGGGCTCCTGTCGCCCAAGTTTGGCAGAAAAATGACAAAAATGTGTCAGATTTTTGTCGCCCAAGTTTGGCAGACAAATTAAAAGTGTTTGTAGGGCTCCTGTCGCCAAAGTTTGGCAGAAAAATGAAAAAAATGTGTCATATTTCTGTCGCCCAAGTTTGGCAGACAACTTGAAAGTATTTGTAGGGCTCCTGTCGCCCAAGTTTGGCAGAAAAATGACAAATATGTGTCATATTTCTGTCGCCCAAGTTTGGCAGACAACTTGAAAGTATTTGTAGGGCTCCTGTCGCCCAAGTTTGGCAGAAAAATGACAAATATGTGTCAGATTTCTGTCGCCCAAGTTTGGTAGACAAATTAAAAGTGTTTGTAGGGCTCCTGTCGCCCAAGTTTGGCAGAAAAATGAAAAAAATTAGTCAGATTTCTGTCGCCCAAGTTTGGCAGACAAATTAAAAGTGTTTGTAGGGCTCCTGTCGCCAAGTTTTGCAGAAAAATGAAAAAAATGTGTCATATTTCTGTCTCCCAAGTTTGGCAGACAACTTGAAAGTATTTGTAGAGCTCCTGTCGCCCAAGTTTGGCAGAAAAATGACAAATAAGTGTCAGATTTCTGTCGCCCAAGTTTGGCAGACAAATTAAAAGTATTTGTAGGGCTCCTGTCGCCCAAGTTTGGCAGAAAAATGAAAAAAATTAGTCAGATTTCTGTCGCCCAAGTTTGGTAGAAAAATGACAAATAAGTGTCAGATTTCTGTCGCCAAGTTTGGCAGACAAATTAGAAGTATTTGTAGGGCTCCTGTCACCCAAGTTTGGCAGAAAAATGAAAAAAATTAGTCAGATTTTTGTCGCCCAAGTTTGGCAGACAAATGAAAAAAATTAGTCAGATTTCTGTCGCCCAAGTTTGGCAGACAAATTAAAAGTGATTGTAGGGCTCCTGTCGCCCAAGTTTTGCAGAAAAATGAAAAAAATGTATCAGATTTCTGTCGCCCAAGTTTGGCAGACAAATTAAAAGTATTTGTAGGGCTCCTGTCGCCCAAGTCCTGTAGAAAAATGAAAAAAATTAGTCAGATTTCTGTCGCCCAAGTTTGGCAGACAAATGAAAAAAATTAGTCAGATTTCTGTCGCCCAAGTTTGGCAGACAAATTAAAAGTGATTGTAGGGCTCCTGTCGCCCAAGTTTTGCAGAAAAATGAAAAAAATGTATCAGATTTCTGTCGCCCAAGTTTGGCAGACAAATTAAAAGTATTTGTAGGGCTCCTGTCGCCCAAGTCCTGTAGAAAAATGAAAAAAATTAGTCAGATTTCTGTCGCCCAAGTTTGGCAGACAAATTAAAAGTGTTTGTAGGGCTCCTTCCACCCAAGTTTGGCTGAAAAATGACAAATAAGTGTCAGATTTCTGTCGCCCAAGTTTGGCAGACAAATTAAAAGTGTTTGTAGGGCTCCTGTCGCCCAAGTTTTGCAGAAAAATGAAAAAAATGTGTCAGATTTCTGTCGCCCAAGTTTGGCAGACAAATTAAAAGTGTTTGTAGGGCTCCTGTCGCCCAAGTTTTGCAGAAAAATGAAAAAAATGTGTCAGATTTTTGTCGCCCAAGTTTGGCAGACAAATTAAAAGTGTTTGTAGGGCTCCTGTCGCCCAAGTTTGGCAGAAAAATGAAAAAAATATGTCAGATTTCTGTCGCCCAAGTATGGCAGACAAATTAAAAGTGTTTGTAGGGCTCCTGTCGCCCAAGTTTTGCATAAAAATGAAAAAAATGAGTCAGAATTCTGTCGCCCAAGTTTGGCAGACAAATAAGAAGTGTTTGTAGGGCTCCTGTCGCATAAGTTTTGCAGAAAAATGAAAAAAATGTGTCATATTTCTGTCGCCCAAGTTTTTCAGACAACTTGAAAGTATTTGTAGGGCTCCTGTCGCCCAAGTTTGGCAGAAAAATGACAAATAAGTGTCAGATTTCTGTCGCCCAAGTTTGGCAGACAAATGAAAAAAATTAGTCAGATTTCTGTCGCCCAAGTTTGGCAGACAAATTAAAAGTGATTGTAGGGCTCCTGTCGCCCAAGTTTTGCAGAAAAATGAAAAAATGTATCAGATTTCTGTCGCCCAAGTTTGGCAGACAAATTAGAAGTATTTGTAGGGCTCCTGTCGCCCAAGTCCTGTAGAAAAATGAAAAAAATTAGTCAGATTTCTGTCGCCCAAGTTTGGCAGACAAATTAAAAGTGTTTGTAAGGCTCCTGTCGCCAAGTTTTGCAGAAAAATGAAAAAAATGTGTCAGATTTCTGTCGCCCAAGTTTGGCAGACAAATTAAAAGTGTTTGTAGGGCTCCTGTCGCCCAAGTTTTGCGGAAAAATGAAAAAAATGTGTCAGATTTTTGTCGCCCAAGTTTGGCAGACAAATTAAAAGTGTTTGTAGGGCTCCTGTCGCCCAAGTTTGGCAGAAAAATGAAAAAAATGTGTCAGATTTCTGTCGCCCAAGTTTGGCAGACAAATTAAAAGTGTTTGTAGGGCTCCTGTCGCCCAAGTCTGGCAGAAAAATGAAAAAAATGTGTCAAATTTCTGTCGCCCAAGTTTGGCAGACAAATTAAAAGTATTTGTAGGGCTCCTGTCGCCCAAGTTTTGCAGAAAAATGAAAAAAATGTTTCAGATTTTTGTCGCCCAAGTTTGGCAGACAAATTAAAAGTGTTTGTAGGGCTCCTGTCGCCCAAGTTTCGCAGAAAAATGACAAAAATGTGTCAGATTTCTGTCGCCCAAGTATGGCAGACAAATTAAAAGTGTTTGTAGGGCTCCTGTCGCCCAAGTTTTGCAGAAAAATGAAAAAAATGAGTCAGAATTCTGTCGCCCAAGTTTGGCAGACAAATAAGAAGTGTTTGTAGGGCTCCTGTCGCATAAGTTTTGCAGAAAAATGAAAAAAATGTGTCATATTTCTGTCGCCCAAGTTTGGCAGACAACTTGAAAGTATTTGTAGGGCTCCTGTCGCCCAAGTTTGGCAGAAAAATGACAAATAAGTGTCAGATTTCTGTCGCCCAAGTTTGGCAGACAAATGAAAAAAATTAGTCAGATTTCTGTCGCCCAAGTTTGGCAGACAAATTAAAAGTGATTGTAGGGCTCCTGTCGCCCAAGTTTTGCAGAAAAATGAAAAAATGTATCAGATTTCTGTCGCCCAAGTTTGGCAGACAAATTAAAAGTATTTGTAGGGCTCCTGTCGCCCAAGTCCTGTAGAAAAATGAAAAAAATTAGTCAGATTTCTGTCGCCCAAGTTTGGCAGACAAATTAAAAGTGTTTGTAGGGCTCCTTCCACCCAAGTTTGGCTGAAAAATGACAAATAAGTGTCAGATTTCTTTCGCCCAAGTTTGGCAGACAAATTAAAAGTGTTTGTAGGGCTCCTGTCGCCCAAGTTTTGCAGAAAAATGAAAAAAATGTGTCAGATTTCTGTCGCCCAAGTTTGGCAGACAAATTAAAAGTGTTTGTAGGGCTCCTGTCGCCCAAGTTTGGTAGAAAAATGAAAAAAATTAGTCAGATTTCTGTCGCCCAAGTTTGGCAGACAAATTAAAAGTGTTTGTAAGGCTCCTGTCGCCAAGTTTTGCAGAAAAATGAAAAAATGTATCAGATTTCTGTCGCCCAAGTTTGGCAGACAAATTAGAAGTATTTGTAGGGCTCCTGTCGCCCAAGTCCTGTAGAAAAATGAAAAAAATTAGTCAGATTTCTGTCGCCCAAGTTTGGCAGACAAATTAAAAGTGTTTGTAAGGCTCCTGTCGCCAAGTTTTGCAGAAAAATGAAAAAAATGTGTCAGATTTCTGTCGCCCAAGTTTGGCAGACAAATTAAAAGTGTTTGTAGGGCTCCTGTCGCCCAAGTTTTGCGGAAAAATGAAAAAAATGTGTCAGATTTTTGTCGCCCAAGTTTGGCAGACAAATTAAAAGTGTTTGTAGGGCTCCTGTCGCCCAAGTTTGGCAGAAAAATGAAAAAAATGTGTCAGATTTCTGTCGCCCAAGTTTGGCAGACAAATTAAAAGTGTTTGTAGGGCTCCTGTTGCCCAAGTTTTGCAGAAAAATGAAAAAAATGTGTCAGATTTCTGTCGCCCAAGTTTGGCAGACAAATTAAAAGTATTTCTAGGGCTCCTGTCGCCCAAGTTTGGCAGACAAATGAAAAAAATGTGTCAGATTTATGTCGAGCAAGTTTGGCAGACGAATTAAAAGTATTTGTAGGGCTTCTGTTGCCCAAGTTTGGCAGACAAATGAAAAAAATGTGTCAGATTTATGTCGAGCAAGTTTGGCAGACAAATTAAAAGTATTTGTAGGGCTTCTGTTGCCCAAGTTTGGCAGAAAAATGACAAAAATGTGTCAGATTTCTGTCGCCCAAGTTTGGCAGACAAATTAAAAGTATTTGTAGGGCTCCTGTCGCCCAAGTTTTGCAGAAAAATGAAAAAAATGTTTCAGATTTTTGTCGCCCAAGTTTGGCAGACAAATTAAAAGTGTTTGTAGGACTCCTGTCGCCCAAGTTTTGGCAGAAAAATGAAAAAAATGTGTCAGATTTTTGTCGCCCAAGTTTGGCAGACAAATTAAAAGTGTTTGTAGGACTCCTGTCGCCCAAGTTTTGCAGAAAAATGAAAAAAAAGTGTCAGATTTTTGTCTCCCAAATTTGGCAGACAAATTAAAAGTGTTTGTAGGGCTCCTGTCGCCCAAATTTGGCAGAAAAATGAAAAAAATGTGTCAGATTTCTGTCGCCCAAGTTTGGCAGACAAATTAAAAGTATTTGTAGGGCTCTTGTCGCCCAAGTGCTGCAGAAAAATGAAAAAAATGAGTCAGAATTCTGTCGCCCAAGTTTGGCAGACAAATTAGAAGTGTTTGTAGGGCTCCTGTCGCCCAAGTTTTGCAGAAAAATGAAAAAAATGTGTCAGATTTCTGTCGCCCAAGTTTGGCAGACAAATTAAAAGTATTTGTAGGGCTCCTGTCGCCCAAGTCCTGCAGAAAAATGAAAAAAATTAGTCATATTTCTGTCGCCCAAGTTTGGCAGATAAATTAAAAGTGTTTGTAGGGCTCCTGTCGCCCAAGTTTTGCAGAAAAATGAAAAAAAAGTGTCAGATTTTTGTCGCCCAAGTTTGGCAGACAAATTAAAAGTGTTTTTCGGGCTCCTGTCGCCCAAGTCTGGCAGAAAAATGAAAAAAATGTGTCAAATTTCTGTCGCCCAAGTTTGGCAGAGAAATTAAAAGTATTTGTAGGGCTCCTGTCGCCCAAGTTTTGCAGAAAAATGAAAAAAATGTTTTAGATTTTTGTCGCCCAAGTTTGGCAGACAAATTAAAAGTGTTTGTAGGGCTCCTGTCGCCCAAGTTTGGCAGAAAAATGACAAAAATGTGTCAGATTTTTGTCGCCCAAGTTTGGTAGACAAATTAAAAGTGTTTGTAGGGCTCCTGTCGCCAAAGTTTGGCAGAAAAACGAAAAAAATGTGTCAGATTTTTGTCGCCCAAGTTTGGCAGACAAATTAAAAGCGTTTGTAGGGCTCCTGTCGCCCAAGTCCTGCAGAAAAATGAAAAAAATTAGTCATATTTCTGTCGCCCAAGTTTGGCAGACAAATTAAAAGTGTTTGTAGGGCTCCTGTCGCCCAAGTTTTGCAGAAAAATGAAAAAAAAGTGTCAGATTTTTGTCGCCCAAGTTTGGCAGACAAATTAAAAGTGTTTGTAGGGCTCCTGTCGCCCAAGTCTGGCAGAAAAATGAAAAAAATGTGTCAAATTTCTGTCGCCCAAGTTTGGCAGACAAATTAAAAGTATTTGTAGGGCTCCTGTCGCCCAAGTTTTGCAGAAAAATGAAAAAAATGTTTCAGATTTTTGTCGCCCAAGTTTGGCAGACAAATTAAAAGTGTTTGTAGGGCTCCTGTCGCCCAAGTTTGGCAGAAAAATGACAAAAATGTGTCAGATTTTTGTCGCCCAAGTTTGGCAGACAAATTAAAAGTGTTTGTAGGGCTCCTGTCGCCAAAGTTTGGCAGAAAAATGAAAAAAATGTGTCATATTTCTGTCGCCCAAGTTTGGCAGACAACTTGAAAGTATTTGTAGGGCTCCTGTCGCCCAAATTTGGCAGAAAAATGACAAATATGTGTCATATTTCTGTCGCCCAAGTTTGGCAGACAACTTGAAAGTATTTGTAGGGCTCCTGTCGCCCAAGTTTGGCAGAAAAATGACAAATATGTGTCAGATTTCTGTCGCCCAAGTTTGGTAGACAAATTAAAAGTGTTTGTAGGGCTCCTGTCGCCCAAGTTTGGCAGAAAAATGAAAAAAATTAGTCAGATTTCTGTCGCCCAAGTTTGGCAGACAAATTAAAAGTGTTTGTAGGGCTCCTGTCGCCAAGTTTTGCAGAAAAATGAAAAAAATGTGTCATATTTCTGTCTCCCAAGTTTGGCAGACAACTTGAAAGTATTTGTAGAGCTCCTGTCGCCCAAGTTTGGCAGAAAAATGACAAATAAGTGTCAGATTTCTGTCGCCCAAGTTTGGCAGACAAATTAAAAGTATTTGTAGGGCTCCTGTCGCCCAAGTTTGGCAGAAAAATGAAAAAAATTAGTCAGATTTCTGTCGCCCAAGTTTGGTAGAAAAATGACAAATAAGTGTCAGATTTCTGTCGCCAAGTTTGGCAGACAAATTAGAAGTATTTGTAGGGCTCCTGTCACCCAAGTTTGGCAGAAAAATGAAAAAAATTAGTCAGATTTTTGTCGCCCAAGTTTGGCAGACAAATGAAAAAAATTAGTCAGATTTCTGTCGCCCAAGTTTGGCAGACAAATTAAAAGTGATTGTAGGGCTCCTGTCGCCCAAGTTTTGCAGAAAAATGAAAAAAATGTATCAGATTTCTGTCGCCCAAGTTTGGCAGACAAATTAAAAGTATTTGTAGGGCTCCTGTCGCCCAAGTCCTGTAGAAAAATGAAAAAAATTAGTCAGATTTCTGTCGCCCAAGTTTGGCAGACAAATGAAAAAAATTAGTCAGATTTCTGTCGCCCAAGTTTGGCAGACAAATTAAAAGTGATTGTAGGGCTCCTGTCGCCCAAGTTTTGCAGAAAAATGAAAAAAATGTATCAGATTTCTGTCGCCCAAGTTTGGCAGACAAATTAAAAGTATTTGTAGGGCTCCTGTCGCCCAAGTCCTGTAGAAAAATGAAAAAAATTAGTCAGATTTCTGTCGCCCAAGTTTGGCAGACAAATTAAAAGTGTTTGTAGGGCTCCTTCCACCCAAGTTTGGCTGAAAAATGACAAATAAGTGTCAGATTTCTGTCGCCCAAGTTTGGCAGACAAATTAAAAGTGTTTGTAGGGCTCCTGTCGCCCAAGTTTTGCAGAAAAATGAAAAAAATGTGTCAGATTTCTGTCGCCCAAGTTTGGCAGACAAATTAAAAGTGTTTGTAGGGCTCCTGTCGCCCAAGTTTTGCAGAAAAATGAAAAAAATGTGTCAGATTTTTGTCGCCCAAGTTTGGCAGACAAATTAAAAGTGTTTGTAGGGCTCCTGTCGCCCAAGTTTGGCAGAAAAATGAAAAAAATATGTCAGATTTCTGTCGCCCAAGTATGGCAGACAAATTAAAAGTGTTTGTAGGGCTCCTGTCGCCCAAGTTTTGCATAAAAATGAAAAAAATGAGTCAGAATTCTGTCGCCCAAGTTTGGCAGACAAATAAGAAGTGTTTGTAGGGCTCCTGTCGCATAAGTTTTGCAGAAAAATGAAAAAAATGTGTCATATTTCTGTCGCCCAAGTTTTTCAGACAACTTGAAAGTATTTGTAGGGCTCCTGTCGCCCAAGTTTGGCAGAAAAATGACAAATAAGTGTCAGATTTCTGTCGCCCAAGTTTGGCAGACAAATGAAAAAAATTAGTCAGATTTCTGTCGCCCAAGTTTGGCAGACAAATTAAAAGTGATTGT
Source organism: Villa cingulata (assembly GCA_951394055.1). NCBI lineage: Eukaryota > Metazoa > Arthropoda > Insecta > Diptera > Bombyliidae > Villa > Villa cingulata. The sequence goes on along the minus strand of OX596019.1, from coordinate 25,189,221 downwards.
AGGGCTCCTGTCGCCCAAGTTTTGCAGAAAAATGAAAAAATGTATCAGATTTCTGTCGCCCAAGTTTGGCAGACAAATTAGAAGTATTTGTAGGGCTCCTGTCGCCCAAGTCCTGTAGAAAAATGAAAAAAATTAGTCAGATTTCTGTCGCCCAAGTTTGGCAGACAAATTAAAAGTGTTTGTAAGGCTCCTGTCGCCAAGTTTTGCAGAAAAATGAAAAAAATGTGTCAGATTTCTGTCGCCCAAGTTTGGCAGACAAATTAAAAGTGTTTGTAGGGCTCCTGTCGCCCAAGTTTTGCGGAAAAATGAAAAAAATGTGTCAGATTTTTGTCGCCCAAGTTTGGCAGACAAATTAAAAGTGTTTGTAGGGCTCCTGTCGCCCAAGTTTGGCAGAAAAATGAAAAAAATGTGTCAGATTTCTGTCGCCCAAGTTTGGCAGACAAATTAAAAGTGTTTGTAGGGCTCCTGTCGCCCAAGTCTGGCAGAAAAATGAAAAAAATGTGTCAAATTTCTGTCGCCCAAGTTTGGCAGACAAATTAAAAGTATTTGTAGGGCTCCTGTCGCCCAAGTTTTGCAGAAAAATGAAAAAAATGTTTCAGATTTTTGTCGCCCAAGTTTGGCAGACAAATTAAAAGTGTTTGTAGGGCTCCTGTCGCCCAAGTTTCGCAGAAAAATGACAAAAATGTGTCAGATTTCTGTCGCCCAAGTATGGCAGACAAATTAAAAGTGTTTGTAGGGCTCCTGTCGCCCAAGTTTTGCAGAAAAATGAAAAAAATGAGTCAGAATTCTGTCGCCCAAGTTTGGCAGACAAATAAGAAGTGTTTGTAGGGCTCCTGTCGCATAAGTTTTGCAGAAAAATGAAAAAAATGTGTCATATTTCTGTCGCCCAAGTTTGGCAGACAACTTGAAAGTATTTGTAGGGCTCCTGTCGCCCAAGTTTGGCAGAAAAATGACAAATAAGTGTCAGATTTCTGTCGCCCAAGTTTGGCAGACAAATGAAAAAAATTAGTCAGATTTCTGTCGCCCAAGTTTGGCAGACAAATTAAAAGTGATTGTAGGGCTCCTGTCGCCCAAGTTTTGCAGAAAAATGAAAAAATGTATCAGATTTCTGTCGCCCAAGTTTGGCAGACAAATTAAAAGTATTTGTAGGGCTCCTGTCGCCCAAGTTTGGTAGAAAAATGAAAAAAATTAGTCAGATTTCTGTCGCCCAAGTTTGGCAGACAAATTAAAAGTGTTTGTAAGGCTCCTGTCGCCAAGTTTTGCAGAAAAATGAAGAAAATGTGTCAGATTTCTGTCGCCCAAGTTTGGCAGACAAATTAAAAGTATTTGTAGGGCTCCTGTCGCCCAAGTCCTGTAGAAAAATGAAAAAAATTAGTCAGATTTCTGTCGCCCAAGTTTGGCAGACAAATTAAAAGTGTTTGTAGGGCTCCTTCCACCCAAGTTTGGCTGAAAAATGACAAATAAGTGTCAGATTTCTTTCGCCCAAGTTTGGCAGACAAATTAAAAGTGTTTGTAGGGCTCCTGTCGCCCAAGTTTTGCAGAAAAATGAAAAAAATGTGTCAGATTTCTGTCGCCCAAGTTTGGCAGACAAATTAAAAGTGTTTGTAGGGCTCCTGTCGCCCAAGTTTGGTAGAAAAATGAAAAAAATTAGTCAGATTTCTGTCGCCCAAGTTTGGCAGACAAATTAAAAGTGTTTGTAAGGCTCCTGTCGCCAAGTTTTGCAGAAAAATGAAGAAAATGTGTCAGATTTCTGTCGCCCAAGTTTGGCAGACAAATTAAAAGTGTTTGTAGGGCTCCTGTCACCCAAGTTTTGCAGAAAAATGAAAAAAATGTGTCAGATTTTTGTCGCCCAAGTTTGGCAGACAAATTAAAAGTGTTTGTAGGGCTCCTGTCGCAAGTTTGGCAGAAAAATGAAAAAAATGTGTCAGATTTCTGTCGCCCAAGTTTGGCAGACAAATTAAAAGTGTTTGTAGGGCTCCTGTCGCCCAAGTCTGGCAGAAAAATGAAAAAAATGTGTCAAATTTCTGTCGCCCAAGTTTGGCAGACAAATTAAAAGTATTTGTAGGGCTCCTGTCGCCCAAGTTTTGCAGAAAAATGAAAAAAATGTTTCAGATTTTTGTCGCCCAAGTTTGGCAGACAAATTAAAAGTGTTTGTAGGGCTCCTGTCGCCCAAGTTTGGCAGAAAAATGACAAAAATGTGTCAGATTTTTGTCGCCCAAGTTTGGCAGACAAATTAAAAGTGTTTGTAGGGCTCCTGTCGCCAAAGTTTGGCAGAAAAATGAAAAAAATGTGTCATATTTCTGTCGCCCAAGTTTGGCAGACAACTTGAAAGTATTTGTAGGGCTCCTGTCGCCCAAGTTTGGCAGAAAAATGACAAATATGTGTCATATTTCTGTCGCCCAAGTTTGGCAGACAAATTAAAAGTATTTGTAGGGCTCTTGTCGCCCAAGTTTTGCAGAAAAATGAAAAAAATGTTTCAGATTTTTGTCGCCCAAGTTTGGCAGACAAATTAAAAGTGTTTGTAAGGCTCCTATCGCCAAGTTTTGCAGAAAAATGAAAAAAATGTGTCAGATTTCTGTCGCCCAAGTTTGGCAGACAAATTAAAAGTGTTTGTAGGGCTCCTGTCGCCCAAGTTTTGCAGAAAAATGAAAAAAATGTGTCAGATTTTTGTCGCCCAAGTTTGGCAGACAAATTAAAAGTGTTTGTAGGGCTCCTGTCGCCCAAGTTTGGCAGAAAAATGAAAAAAATGTGTCAGATTTCTGTCGCCCAAGTTTGGCAGACAAATTAAAAGTATTTGTAGGGCTCTTGTCGCCCAAGTCCTGCAGAAAAATGAAAAAAATGAGTCAGAATTCTGTCGCCCAAGTTTGGCAGACAAATTAAAAGTGTTTGTAGGGCTCCTGTTGCCCAAGTTTTGCAGAAAAATGAAAAAAATGTGTCAGATTTCTGTCGCCCAAGTTTGGCAGACAAAATAAAGTATTTGTAGGGCTCCTGTCGCCCAAGTCCTGCAGAAAAATGAAAAAAATTAGTCATATTTCTGTCGCCCAAGTTTTGCAGACAAATTAAAAGTGTTTGTAGGGCTCCTGTTGCCCAAGTTTTGCAGAAAAATGAAAAAAATGTGTCAGATTTCTGTCGCCCAAGTTTGGCAGACAAATTAAAAGTGTTTGTAGGGCTCCTGTCGCCCAAGTTTGGCAGAAAAATGAAAAAAATTAGTCAGATTTCTGTCGCCCAAGTTTGGCAGACAAATTAAAAGTGTTTGTAGGGCTCCTGTCGCTCAAGTTTGGCAGAAAAATGAAAAAAATTAGTCAGATTTCTGTCGCCCAAGTTTGGCAGACAAATTAAAAGTGTTTGTAGGGCTCCTGTCGCCAAAGTTTGGCAGAAAAATGAAAAAAATGTGTCATATTTCTGTCGCCCAAGTTTGGCAGACAACTTGAAAGTATTTGTAGGGCTCCTGTCGCCCAAGTTTGGCAGAAAAATGACAAATATGTGTCATATTTCTGTCGCCCAAGTTTGGCAGACAACTTGAAAGTATTTGTAGGGCTCCTGTCGCCCAAGTCTGGCAGAAAAATGAAAAAAATGTGTCAAATTTCTGTCGCCCAAGTTTGGCAGACAAATTAAAAGTATTTGTAGGGCTCCTGTCGCCCAAGTTTTGCAGAAAAATGAAAAAAATGTTTCAGATTTTTGTCGCCCAAGTTTGGCAGACAAATTAAAAGTGTTTGTAGGGCTCCTGTCGCCAAAGTTTGGCAGAAAAACGAAAAAAATGTGTCAGATTTTTGTCGCCCAAGTTTGGCAGACAAATTAAAAGTGTTTGTAGGGCTCCTGTCGCCCAAGTCCTGCAGAAAAATGAAAAAAATTAGTCATATTTCTGTCGCCCAAGTTTGGCAGACAAATTAAAAGTGTTTGTAGGGCTCCTGTCGCCCAAGTTTTGCAGAAAAATGAAAAAAAAGTGTCAGATTTTTGTCGCCCAAGTTTGGCAGACAAATTAAAAGTGTTTGTAGGGCTCCTGTCGCCCAAGTCTGGCAGAAAAATGAAAAAAATGTGTCAAATTTCTGTCGCCCAAGTTTGGCAGACAAATTAAAAGTATTTGTAGGGCTCCTGTCGCCCAAGTTTTGCAGAAAAATGAAAAAAATGTTTCAGATTTTTGTCGCCCAAGTTTGGCAGACAAATTAAAAGTGTTTGTAGGGCTCCTGTCGCCCAAGTTTGGCAGAAAAATGACAAAAATGTGTCAGATTTTTGTCGCCCAAGTTTGGCAGACAAATTAAAAGTGTTTGTAGGGCTCCTGTCGCCAAAGTTTGGCAGAAAAATGAAAAAAATGTGTCATATTTCTGTCGCCCAAGTTTGGCAGACAACTTGAAAGTATTTGTAGGGCTCCTGTCGCCCAAGTTTGGCAGAAAAATGACAAATATGTGTCAGATTTCTGTCGCCCAAGTTTGGTAGACAAATTAAAAGTGTTTGTAGGGCTCCTGTCGCCCAAGTTTGGCAGAAAAATGAAAAAAATTAGTCAGATTTCTGTCGCCCAAGTTTGGCAGACAAATTAAAAGTGTTTGTAGGGCTCCTGTCGCCAAGTTTTGCAGAAAAATGAAAAAAATGTGTCATATTTCTGTCTCCCAAGTTTGGCAGACAACTTGAAAGTATTTGTAGAGCTCCTGTCGCCCAAGTTTGGCAGAAAAATGACAAATAAGTGTCAGATTTCTGTCGCCCAAGTTTGGCAGACAAATTAAAAGTATTTGTAGGGCTCCTGTCGCCCAAGTTTGGCAGAAAAATGAAAAAAATTAGTCAGATTTCTGTCGCCCAAGTTTGGTAGAAAAATGACAAATAAGTGTCAGATTTCTGTCGCCAAGTTTGGCAGACAAATTAGAAGTATTTGTAGGGCTCCTGTCACCCAAGTTTGGCAGAAAAATGAAAAAAATTAGTCAGATTTTTGTCGCCCAAGTTTGGCAGACAAATGAAAAAAATTAGTCAGATTTCTGTCGCCCAAGTTTGGCAGACAAATTAAAAGTGATTGTAGGGCTCCTGTCGCCCAAGTTTTGCAGAAAAATGAAAAAAATGTATCAGATTTCTGTCGCCCAAGTTTGGCAGACAAATTAAAAGTATTTGTAGGGCTCCTGTCGCCCAAGTCCTGTAGAAAAATGAAAAAAATTAGTCAGATTTCTGTCGCCCAAGTTTGGCAGACAAATTAAAAGTGTTTGTAGGGCTCCTTCCACCCAAGTTTGGCTGAAAAATGACAAATAAGTGTCAGATTTCTGTCGCCCAAGTTTGGCAGACAAATTAAAAGTGTTTGTAGGGCTCCTGTCGCCCAAGTTTTGCAGAAAAATGAAAAAAATGTGTCAGATTTCTGTCGCCCAAGTTTGGCAGACAAATTAAAAGTGTTTGTAGGGCTCCTGTCGCCCAAGTTTTGCAGAAAAATGAAAAAAATGTGTCAGATTTTTGTCGCCCAAGTTTGGCAGACAAATTAAAAGTGTTTGTAGGGCTCCTGTCGCCCAAGTTTGGCAGAAAAATGAAAAAAATATGTCAGATTTCTGTCGCCCAAGTATGGCAGACAAATTAAAAGTGTTTGTAGGGCTCCTGTCGCCCAAGTTTTGCATAAAAATGAAAAAAATGAGTCAGAATTCTGTCGCCCAAGTTTGGCAGACAAATAAGAAGTGTTTGTAGGGCTCCTGTCGCATAAGTTTTGCAGAAAAATGAAAAAAATGTGTCATATTTCTGTCGCCCAAGTTTTTCAGACAACTTGAAAGTATTTGTAGGGCTCCTGTCGCCCAAGTTTGGCAGAAAAATGACAAATAAGTGTCAGATTTCTGTCGCCCAAGTTTGGCAGACAAATGAAAAAAATTAGTCAGATTTCTGTCGCCCAAGTTTGGCAGACAAATTAAAAGTGATTGTAGGGCTCCTGTCGCCCAAGTTTTGCAGAAAAATGAAAAAATGTATCAGATTTCTGTCGCCCAAGTTTGGCAGACAAATTAGAAGTATTTGTAGGGCTCCTGTCGCCCAAGTCCTGTAGAAAAATGAAAAAAATTAGTCAGATTTCTGTCGCCCAAGTTTGGCAGACAAATTAAAAGTGTTTGTAAGGCTCCTGTCGCCAAGTTTTGCAGAAAAATGAAAAAAATGTGTCAGATTTCTGTCGCCCAAGTTTGGCAGACAAATTAAAAGTGTTTGTAGGGCTCCTGTCGCCCAAGTTTTGCAGAAAAATGAAAAAAATGTGTCAGATTTTTGTCGCCCAAGTTTGGCAGACAAATTAAAAGTGTTTGTAGGGCTCCTGTCGCCCAAGTTTGGCAGAAAAATGAAAAAAATGTGTCAGATTTCTGTCGCCCAAGTTTGGCAGACAAATTAAAAGTGTTTGTAGGGCTCCTGTCGCCCAAGTCTGGCAGAAAAATGAAAAAAATGTGTCAAATTTCTGTCGCCCAAGTTTGGCAGACAAATTAAAAGTATTTGTAGGGCTCCTGTCGCCCAAGTTTTGCAGAAGAATGAAAAAAATGTTTCAGATTTTTGTCGCCCAAGTTTGGCAGACAAATTAAAAGTGTTTGTAGGGCTCCTGTCGCCCAAGTTTCGCAGAAAAATGACAAAAATGTGTCAGATTTCTGTCGCCCAAGTATGGCAGACAAATTAAAAGTGTTTGTAGGGCTCCTGTCGCCCAAGTTTTGCAGAAAAATGAAAAAAATGAGTCAGAATTCTGTCGCCCAAGTTTGGCAGACAAATAAGAAGTGTTTGTAGGGCTCCTGTCGCATAAGTTTTGCAGAAAAATGAAAAAAATGTGTCATATTTCTGTCGCCCAAGTTTGGCAGACAACTTGAAAGTATTTGTAGGGCTCCTGTCGCCCAAGTTTGGCAGAAAAATGACAAATAAGTGTCAGATTTCTGTCGCCCAAGTTTGGCAGACAAATGAAAAAAATTAGTCAGATTTCTGTCGCCCAAGTTTGGCAGACAAATTAAAAGTGATTGTAGGGCTCCTGTCGCCCAAGTTTTGCAGAAAAATGAAAAAATGTATCAGATTTCTGTCGCCCAAGTTTGGCAGACAAATTAAAAGTATTTGTAGGGCTCCTGTCGCCCAAGTCCTGTAGAAAAATGAAAAAAATTAGTCAGATTTCTGTCGCCCAAGTTTGGCAGACAAATTAAAAGTGTTTGTAGGGCTCCTTCCACCCAAGTTTGGCTGAAAAATGACAAATAAGTGTCAGATTTCTTTCGCCCAAGTTTGGCAGACAAATTAAAAGTGTTTGTAGGGCTCCTGTCGCCCAAGTTTTGCAGAAAAATGAAAAAAATGTGTCAGATTTCTGTCGCCCAAGTTTGGCAGACAAATTAAAAGTGTTTGTAGGGCTCCTGTCGCCCAAGTTTGGTAGAAAAATGAAAAAAATTAGTCAGATTTCTGTCGCCCAAGTTTGGCAGACAAATTAAAAGTGTTTGTAAGGCTCCTGTCGCCAAGTTTTGCAGAAAAATGAAGAAAATGTGTCAGATTTCTGTCGCCCAAGTTTGGCAGACAAATTAAAAGTGTTTGTAGGGCTCCTGTCGCCCAAGTTTTGCAGAAAAATGAAAAAAATTAGTCAGATTTTTGTCGCCCAAGTTTGGCAGACAAATTAAAAGTGTTTGTAGGGCTCCTTCCACCCAAGTTTGGCTGAAAAATGACAAATAAGTGTCAGATTTCTTTCGCCCAAGTTTGGCAGACAAATTAAAAGTGTTTGTAGGGCTCCTGTCGCCCAAGTTTTGCAGAAAAATGAAAAAAATGTGTCAGATTTCTGTCGCCCAAGTTTGGCAGACAAATTAAAAGTGTTTGTAGGGCTCCTGTCGCCCAAGTTTGGTAGAAAAATGAAAAAAATTAGTCAGATTTCTGTCGCCCAAGTTTGGCAGACAAATTAAAAGTGTTTGTAAGGCTCCTGTCGCCAAGTTTTGCAGAAAAATGAAGAAAATGTGTCAGATTTCTGTCGCCCAAGTTTGGCAGACAAATTAAAAGTGTTTGTAGGGCTCCTGTCGCCCAAATTTTGCAGAAAAATGAAAAAAATGTGTCAGATTTTTGTCGCCCAAGTTTGGCAGACAAATTAAAAGTGTTTGTAGGGCTCCTGTCGCAAGTTTGGCAGAAAAATGAAAAAAATGTGTCAGATTTCTGTCGCCCAAGTTTGGCAGACAAATTAAAAGTGTTTGTAGGGCTCCTGTCGCCCAAGTCTGGCAGAAAAATGAAAAAAATGTGTCAAATTTCTGTCGCCCAAGTTTGGCAGACAAATTAAAAGTATTTGTAGGGCTCCTGTCGCCCAAGTTTTGCAGAAAAATGAAAAAAATGTTTCAGATTTTTGTCGCCCAAGTTTGGCAGACAAATTAAAAGTGTTTGTAGGGCTCCTGTCGCCCAAGTTTGGCAGAAAAATGACAAAAATGTGTCAGATTTTTGTCGCCCAAGTTTGGCAGACAAATTAAAAGTGTTTGTAGGGCTCCTGTCGCCAAAGTTTGGCAGAAAAATGAAAAAAATGTGTCATATTTCTGTCGCCCAAGTTTGGCAGACAACTTGAAAGTATTTGTAGGGCTCCTGTCGCCCAAGTTTGGCAGAAAAATGACAAATATGTGTCATATTTCTGTCGCCCAAGTTTGGCAGACAAATTAAAAGTATTTGTAGGGCTCCTGTCGCCCAAGTCCTGTAGAAAAATGAAAAAAATTAGTCAGATTTCTGTCGCCCAAGTTTGGCAGACAAATTAAAAGTGTTTGTAAGGCTCCTGTCGCCAAGTTTTGCAGAAAAATGAAAAAAATGTGTCAGATTTCTGTCGCCCAAGTTTGGCAGACAAATTAAAAGTGTTTGTAGGGCTCCTGTCGCCCAAGTTTTGCAGAAAAATGAAAAAAATGTGTCAGATTTTTGTCGCCCAAGTTTGGCAGACAAATTAAAAGTGTTTGTAGGGCTCCTGTCGCCCAAGTTTGGCAGAAAAATGAAAAAAATGTGTCAGATTTCTGTCGCCCAAGTTTGGCAGACAAATTAAAAGTGTTTGTAGGGCTCCTGTCGCCCAAGTCTGGCAGAAAAATGAAAAAAATGTGTCAAATTTCTGTCGCCCAAGTTTGGCAGACAAATTAAAAGTATTTGTAGGGCTCCTGTCGCCCAAGTTTTGCAGAAAAATGAAAAAAATGTTTCAGATTTTTGTCGCCCAAGTTTGGCAGACAAATTAAAAGTGTTTGTAGGGCTCCTGTCGCCCAAGTTTCACAGAAAAATGACAAAAATGTGTCAGATTTCTGTCGCCCAAGTATGGCAGACAAATTAAAAGTGTTTGTAGGGCTCCTGTCGCCCAAGTTTTGCAGAAAAATGAAAAAAATGAGTCAGAATTCTGTCGCCCAAGTTTGGCAGACAAATAAGAAGTGTTTGTAGGGCTCCTGTCGCATAAGTTTTGCAGAAAAATGAAAAAAATGTGTCATATTTCTGTCGCCCAAGTTTGGCAGACAACTTGAAAGTATTTGTAGGGCTCCTGTCGCCCAAGTTTGGCAGAAAAATGACAAATAAGTGTCAGATTTCTGTCGCCCAAGTTTGGCAGACAAATGAAAAAAATTAGTCAGATTTCTGTCGCCCAAGTTTGGCAGACAAATTAAAAGTGATTGTAGGGCTCCTGTCGCCCAAGTTTTGCAGAAAAATGAAAAAATGTATCAGATTTCTGTCGCCCAAGTTTGGCAGACAAATTAAAAGTATTTGTAGGGCTCCTGTCGCCCAAGTCCTGTAGAAAAATGAAAAAAATTAGTCAGATTTCTGTCGCCCAAGTTTGGCAGACAAATTAAAAGTGTTTGTAGGGCTCCTTCCACCCAAGTTTGGCTGAAAAATGACAAATAAGTGTCAGATTTCTTTCGCCCAAGTTTGGCAGACAAATTAAAAGTGTTTGTAGGGCTCCTGTCGCCCAAGTTTTGCAGAAAAATGAAAAAAATGTGTCAGATTTCTGTCGCCCAAGTTTGGCAGACAAATTAAAAGTGTTTGTAGGGCTCCTGTCGCCCAAGTTTGGTAGAAAAATGAAAAAAATTAGTCAGATTTCTGTCGCCCAAGTTTGGCAGACAAATTAAAAGTGTTTGTAAGGCTCCTGTCGCCAAGTTTTGCAGAAAAATGAAGAAAATGTGTCAGATTTCTGTCGCCCAAGTTTGGCAGACAAATTAAAAGTGTTTGTAGGGCTCCTGTCGCCCAAGTTTTGCAGAAAAATGAAAAAAATGTGTCAGATTTTTGTCGCCCAAGTTTGGCAGACAAATTAAAAGTGTTTGTAGGGCTCCTGTCGCAAGTTTGGCAGAAAAATGAAAAAAATGTGTCAGATTTCTGTCGCCCAAGTTTGGCAGACAAATTAAAAGTGTTTGTAGGGCTCCTGTCGCCCAAGTCTGGCAGAAAAATGAAAAAAATGTGTCAAATTTCTGTCGCCCAAGTTTGGCAGACAAATTAAAAGTATTTGTAGGGCTCCTGTCGCCCAAGTTTTGCAGAAAAATGAAAAAAATGTTTCAGATTTTTGTCGCCCAAGTTTGGCAGACAAATTAAAAGTGTTTGTAGGGCTCCTGTCGCCCAAGTTTGGCAGAAAAATGACAAAAATGTGTCAGATTTTTGTCGCCCAAGTTTGGCAGACAAATTAAAAGTGTTTGTAGGGCTCCTGTCGCCAAAGTTTGGCAGAAAAATGAAAAAAATGTGTCATATTTCTGTCGCCCAAGTTTGGCAGACAACTTGAAAGTATTTGTAGGGCTCCTGTCGCCCAAGTTTGGCAGAAAAATGACAAATATGTGTCATATTTCTGTCGCCCAAGTTTGGCAGACAAATTAAAAGTATTTGTAGGGCTCTTGTCGCCCAAGTTTTGCAGAAAAATGAAAAAAATGTTTCAGATTTTTGTCGCCCAAGTTTGGCAGACAAATTAAAAGTGTTTGTAAGGCTCCTATCGCCAAGTTTTGCAGAAAAATGAAAAAAATGTGTCAGATTTCTGTCGCCCAAGTTTGGCAGACAAATTAAATGTGTTTGTAGGGCTCCTGTCGCCCAAGTTTTGCAGAAAAATGAAAAAAATGTGTCAGATTTTTGTCGCCCAAGTTTGGCAGACAAATTAAAAGTGTTTGTAGGGCTCCTGTCGCCCAAGTTTGGCAGAAAAATTAAAAAAATGTGTCAGATTTCTGTCGCCCAAGTTTGGCAGACAAATTAAAAGTGTTTGTAGGGCTCCTGTTGCCCAAGTTTTGCAGAAAAATGAAAAAAATGTGTCAGATTTCTGTCGCCCAAGTTTGGCAGACAAAATAAAGTATTTGTAGGGCTCCTGTCGCCCAAGTCCTGCAGAAAAATGAAAAAAATTAGTCATATTTCTGTCGCCCAAGTTTTGCAGACAAATTAAAAGTGTTTGTAGGGCTCCTGTTGCCCAAGTTTTGCATAAAAATGAAAAAAATGTGTCAGATTTCTGTCGCCCAAGTTTGGCAGACAAATTAAAAGTGTTTGTAGGGCTCCTGTCGCCCAAGTTTGGCAGAAAAATGAAAAAAATTAGTCAGATTTCTGTCGCCCAAGTTTGGCAGACAAATTAAAAGTGTTTGTAGGGCTCCTGTCGCTCAAGTTTGGCAGAAAAATGAAAAAAATTAGTCAGATTTCTGTCGCCCAAGTTTGGCAGACAAATTAAAAGTGTTTGTAGGGCTCCTGTCGCCAAAGTTTGGCAGAAAAATGAAAAAAATGTGTCATATTTCTGTCGCCCAAGTTTGGCAGACAACTTGAAAGTATTTGTAGGGCTCCTGTCGCCCAAGTTTGGCAGAAAAATGACAAATATGTGTCATATTTCTGTCGCCCAAGTTTGGCAGACAACTTGAAAGTATTTGTAGGGCTCCTGTCGCCCAAGTTTGGCAGAAAAATGAAAAAAATGTGTCAGATTTCTGTCGCCCAAGTTTGGCAGACAAATTAAAAGTATTTGTAGGGCTCTTGTCACCCAAGTCCTGCAGAAAAATGAAAAAAATGAGTCAGAATTCTGTCGCCCAAGTTTGGCAGACAAATTAAAAGTGTTTGTAGGGCTCCTTCCACCCAAGTTTGGCTGAAAAATGACAAATAAGTGTCAGATTTCTGTCGCCCAAGTTTCGCAGACAAATTAAAAGTGTTTGTAGAGCTCCTGTCGCCCAAGTTTTGCAGAAAAATGAAAAAAATGTGTCAGATTTCTGTCGCCCAAGTTTGGCAGACAAATTAAAACTGTTTGTAGGGCTCCTGTCGCCCAAGTTTGGCAGAAAAATGAAAAAAATTAGTCAGATTTCTGTCGCCCAAGTTTGGCAGACAAATTAAAAGTGTTTGTAGGGCTCCTGTCGCCCAAGTTTGGCAGAAAAATGAAAAAAATTAGTCAGATTTCTGTCGCCCAAGTTTGGCAGACAAATTAAAAGTGTTTGTAGGGCTCCTGTCGCCAAGTTTTGCAGATAAATGAAAAAAATGTGTCATATTTCTGTCGCCCAAGTTTTTCAGACAAATTAAAAGTATTTGTAGGCTCCTGTCGCATAAGTTTTGCAGAAAAATGAAAAAAATGTGTCAGATTTCTGTCGCCCAAGTTTGGCGTACAAATAAGAAGTGTTTGTAGGGCTCCTGTCGCATAAGTTTTGCAGAAAAATGAAAAAAATGTGTCCGATTTCTGTCGCCCAAGTTTGGCAGAAAAATGACAAATAAGTGTCAGATTTCTGTCGCCAAGTTTGGCAGACAACATGAAAGTATTTGTAGGGCACCTGTCGCCCAAGTTTTGCAGAAAAATGAAAAAAATGTGTCAGATTTCTGTCGCCCAAGTTTGGCAGACAAATTAAAAGTATTTGTAGGGCTCCTGTCGCCCAAGTCCTGTAGAAAAATGAAAAAAATTAGTCAGATTTCTGTCGCCCAAGTTTGGCAGACAAATTAAAAGTGTTTGTAGGTCTCCTTCCACCCAAGTTTGGCAGAAAAATGAAAAAAATGTGTCAGATTTCTGTCGCCAAGTTTGGCGTACAAATAAGAAGCGTTTGTAGGGCTCCTGTCGCATAAGTTTTGCAGAAAAATGAAAAAAATGTGTCCGATATCTGTCGCCCAAGTTTTGCAGAAAAATGAAAAAAAAGTGTCAGATTTTTGTCTCCCAAATTTGGCAGACAAATTAAAAGTGTTTGTAGGGCTCCTGTCGCCCAAGTTTGGCAGAAAAATGAACAAAATGTGTCAGATTTCTGTCGCCCAAGTTTGGCAGACAAATTAAAAGTATTTGTAGGGCTCTTGTCGCCCAAGTCCTGCAGAAAAATGAAAAAAATGAGTCAGAATTCTGTCGCCCAAGTTTGGCAGACAAATTAGAAGTGTTTGTAGGGCTCCTGTCGCCCAAGTTTTGCAGAAAAATGAAAAAAATGTGTCAGATTTCTGTCGCCCAAGTTTGGCAGACAAATTAAAAGTATTTGTAGGGCTCCTGTCGCCCAAGTCGTGCAGAAAAATGAAAAAAATTAGTCATATTTCTGTCGCCCAAGTTTGGCAGACAAATTAAAAGTGTTTGTAGGGCTCCTGTCGCCCAAGTTTTGCAGAAAAATGAAAAAAAAGTGTCAGATTTTTGTCGCCCAAGTTTGGCAGACAAATTAAAAGTGTTTGTAGGGCTCCTGTCGCCCAAGTCTGGCAGAAAAATGAAAAAAATGTGTCAAATTTCTGTCGCCCAAGTTTGGCAGACAAATTAAAAGTATTTGTAGGGCTTCTGTCGCCCAAGTTTTGCAGAAAAATGACAAATAAGTGTCAGATTTCTGTCGCCCAAGTTTGGCAGACAAATTAAAAGTATTTGTAGGGCTCCTGTCGCCCAAGTTTGGCAGAAAAATGAAAAAAATTAGTCAGATTTCTGTCGCCCAAGTTTGGCAGACAAATTAAAAGTGTTTGTAGGGCTCCTGTCGCCCAAGTTTTGCAGAAAAATGAAAAAAATGTGTCAGATTTCTGTCGCCCAAGTTTGGCAGACAAATTAAAAGTATTTGTAGGGCTCCTGTCGCCCAAGTCCTGTAGAAAAATGAAAAAAATTAGTCAGATTTCTGTCGCCCAAGTTTGGCAGACAAATTAAAAGTGTTTGTAGGTCTCCTTCCACCCAAGTTTGGCAGAAAAATGACAAATATGTGTCATATATCTGTCGCCCAAGTTTGGCAGACAACATGAAAGTATTTGTAGGGCTCCTGTCGCCCAAGTTTTGCAGAAAAATGAAAAAAATGTGTCAGATTTCTGTCGCCCAAGTTTGGCAGACAAATTAAAAGTGTTTGTAGGGCTCCTGTCGCCCAAGTTTGGCAGAAAAATGAAAAAAATGTTTCAGATTTCTGTCGCCCAAGTTTGGCAGACAAATTAAAAGTATTTGTAGGGCTCCTGTCGCCCAAGTCCTGCAGAAAAATGAAAAAAATATGTCAGATTTCTGTCGCCCAAGTTTGGCAGATAAATGAAAAAAATGTGTCAGATTTCTGTCGCCAAGTTTGGCAGACAAATTAAAAGTATTTGTAGGGCTCCTGTCGCCCAAGTTTGGCAGAAAAATGACAAAAATGTGTCAGATTTCTGTCGCCCAAGTTTGGCAGACAAATTAAAAGTATTTGTAGGGCTCCTGTCGCCCAAGTTTGGCAGAAAAATGAAAAAAATTAGTCAGATTTCTGTCGCCCAAGTTTGGCAGACAAATTAAAAGTGTTTGTAGGGCTCCTGTCGCCCAAGTTTTGCAGAAAAATGAAAAAAATGTGTCAGATTTCTGTCGCCCAAGTTTGGCAGACAAATTAAAAGTATTTGTAGGGCTCCTGTCGCCCAAGTCCTGTAGAAAAATGAAAAAAATTAGTCAGATTTCTGTCGCCCAAGTTTGGCAGACAAATTAAAAGTGTTTGTAGGGCTCCTTCCACCCAAGTTTGGCTGAAAAATGACAAATAAGTGTCAGATTTCTGTCGCCCAAGTTTGGCAGACAAATTAAAAGTGTTTGTAGGGCTCCTGTCGCCCAAGTTTTGCAGAAAAATGAAAAAAATGTGTCAGATTTCTGTCGCCCAAGTTTGGCAGACAAATTAAAAGTGTTTGTAGGGCTCCTGTCGCCCAAGTTTGGCAGAAAAATGAAAAAAATGTGTCAGATTTCTGTCGCCCAAGTTTGGCAGACAAATTAAAAGTATTTGTAGGGCTCCTGTCGCCCAAGTCCTGCAGAAAAATGAAAAAAATATGTCAGATTTCTGTCGCCCAAGTTTGGCAGATAAATGAAAAAAATGTGTCAGATTTCTGTCGCCCAAGTTTGGCAGACAAATTAAAAGTATTTGTAGGGCTCCTGTCGCCCAAGTCCTGCAGAAAAATGAAAAAAATATGTCAGATTTCTGTCGCCCAAGTTTGGCAGATAAATGAAAAAAATGTGTCAGATTTCTGTCGCCAAGTTTGGCAGACAAATTAAAAGTATTTGTAGGGCTCCTGTCGCCCAAGTTTGGCAGAAAAATGAAAAAAATGTTTCAGATTTCTGTCGCCCAAGTTTGGCAGACAAATTAAAAGTATTTGTAGGGCTCCTGTCGCCCAAGTCCTGCAGAAAAATGAAAAAAATATGTCAGATTTCTGTCGCCCAAGTTTGGCAGATAAATGAAAAAAATGTGTCAGATTTCTGTCGCCAAGTTTGGCAGACAAATTAAAAGTATTTGTAGGGCTCCTGTCGCCCAAGTTTGGCAGAAAAATGACAAAAATGTGTCAGATTTCTGTCGCCCAAGTTTGGCAGACAAATTAAAAGTATTTGTAGGGCTCCTGTCGCCCAAGTTTGGCAGAAAAATGAAAAAAATTAGTCAGATTTCTGTCGCCCAAGTTTGGCAGACAAATTAAAAGTGTTTGTAGGGCTCCTGTCGCCCAAGTTTTGCAGAAAAATGAAAAAAATGTGTCAGATTTCTGTCGCCCAAGTTTGGCAGACAAATTAAAAGTATTTGTAGGGCTCCTGTCGCCCAAGTCCTGTAGAAAAATGAAAAAAATTAGTCAGATTTCTGTCGCCCAAGTTTGGCAGACAAATTAAAAGTGTTTGTAGGGCTCCTTCCACCCAAGTTTGGCTGAAAAATGACAAATAAGTGTCAGATTTCTGTCGCCCAAGTTTGGCAGACAAATTAAAAGTGTTTGTAGGGCTCCTGTCGCAAGTTTGGCAGAAAAATGAAAAAAATGTGTCAGATTTCTGTCGCCCAAGTTTGGCAGACAAATTAAAAGTGTTTGTAGGGCTCCTGTCGCCCAAGTCTGGCAGAAAAATGAAAAAAATGTGTCAAATTTCTGTCGCCCAAGTTTGGCAGACAAATTAAAAGTATTTGTAGGGCTCCTGTCGCCCAAGTTTTGCAGAAAAATGAAAAAAATGTTTCAGATTTTTGTCGCCCAAGTTTGGCAGACAAATTAAAAGTGTTTGTAGGGCTCCTGTCGCCCAAGTTTGGCAGAAAAATGACAAAAATGTGTCAGATTTTTGTCGCCCAAGTTTGGCAGACAAATTAAAAGTGTTTGTAGGGCTCCTGTCGCCAAAGTTTGGCAGAAAAATGAAAAAAATGTGTCATATTTCTGTCGCCCAAGTTTGGCAGACAACTTGAAAGTATTTGTAGGGCTCCTGTCGCCCAAGTTTGGCAGAAAAATGACAAATATGTGTCATATTTCTGTCGCCCAAGTTTGGCAGACAAATTAAAAGTATTTGTAGGGCTCTTGTCGCCCAAGTTTTGCAGAAAAATGAAAAAAATGTTTCAGATTTTTGTCGCCCAAGTTTGGCAGACAAATTAAAAGTGTTTGTAAGGCTCCTATCGCCAAGTTTTGCAGAAAAATGAAAAAAATGTGTCAGATTTCTGTCGCCCAAGTTTGGCAGACAAATTAAATGTGTTTGTAGGGCTCCTGTCGCCCAAGTTTTGCAGAAAAATGAAAAAAATGTGTCAGATTTTTGTCGCCCAAGTTTGGCAGACAAATTAAAAGTGTTTGTAGGGCTCCTGTCGCCCAAGTTTGGCAGAAAAATTAAAAAAATGTGTCAGATTTCTGTCGCCCAAGTTTGGCAGACAAATTAAAAGTGTTTGTAGGGCTCCTGTTGCCCAAGTTTTGCAGAAAAATGAAAAAAATGTGTCAGATTTCTGTCGCCCAAGTTTGGCAGACAAAATAAAGTATTTGTAGGGCTCCTGTCGCCCAAGTCCTGCAGAAAAATGAAAAAAATTAGTCATATTTCTGTCGCCCAAGTTTTGCAGACAAATTAAAAGTGTTTGTAGGGCTCCTGTTGCCCAAGTTTTGCATAAAAATGAAAAAAATGTGTCAGATTTCTGTCGCCCAAGTTTGGCAGACAAATTAAAAGTGTTTGTAGGGCTCCTGTCGCCCAAGTTTGGCAGAAAAATGAAAAAAATTAGTCAGATTTCTGTCGCCCAAGTTTGGCAGACAAATTAAAAGTGTTTGTAGGGCTCCTGTCGCTCAAGTTTGGCAGAAAAATGAAAAAAATTAGTCAGATTTCTGTCGCCCAAGTTTGGCAGACAAATTAAAAGTGTTTGTAGGGCTCCTGTCGCCAAAGTTTGGCAGAAAAATGAAAAAAATGTGTCATATTTCTGTCGCCCAAGTTTGGCAGACAACTTGAAAGTATTTGTAGGGCTCCTGTCGCCCAAGTTTGGCAGAAAAATGACAAATATGTGTCATATTTCTGTCGCCCAAGTTTGGCAGACA
The DNA here is from genome assembly GCA_951394055.1 of Villa cingulata. NCBI lineage: Eukaryota > Metazoa > Arthropoda > Insecta > Diptera > Bombyliidae > Villa > Villa cingulata. Next base: position 25,171,701 of record OX596019.1, on the reverse strand, counting down.
ACTTGAAAGTATTTGTAGGGCTCCTGTCGCCCAAGTTTGGCAGAAAAATGAAAAAAATGTGTCAGATTTCTGTCGCCCAAGTTTGGCAGACAAATTAAAAGTATTTGTAGGGCTCTTGTCACCCAAGTCCTGCAGAAAAATGAAAAAAATGAGTCAGAATTCTGTCGCCCAAGTTTGGCAGACAAATTAAAAGTGTTTGTAGGGCTCCTTCCACCCAAGTTTGGCTGAAAAATGACAAATAAGTGTCAGATTTCTGTCGCCCAAGTTTCGCAGACAAATTAAAAGTGTTTGTAGAGCTCCTGTCGCCCAAGTTTTGCAGAAAAATGAAAAAAATGTGTCAGATTTCTGTCGCCCAAGTTTGGCAGACAAATTAAAACTGTTTGTAGGGCTCCTGTCGCCCAAGTTTGGCAGAAAAATGAAAAAAATTAGTCAGATTTCTGTCGCCCAAGTTTGGCAGACAAATTAAAAGTGTTTGTAGGGCTCCTGTCGCCCAAGTTTGGCAGAAAAATGAAAAAAATTAGTCAGATTTCTGTCGCCCAAGTTTGGCAGACAAATTAAAAGTGTTTGTAGGGCTCCTGTCGCCAAGTTTTGCAGATAAATGAAAAAAATGTGTCATATTTCTGTCGCCCAAGTTTTTCAGACAAATTAAAAGTATTTGTAGGCTCCTGTCGCATAAGTTTTGCAGAAAAATGAAAAAAATGTGTCAGATTTCTGTCGCCCAAGTTTGGCGTACAAATAAGAAGTGTTTGTAGGGCTCCTGTCGCATAAGTTTTGCAGAAAAATGAAAAAAATGTGTCCGATTTCTGTCGCCCAAGTTTGGCAGAAAAATGACAAATAAGTGTCAGATTTCTGTCGCCAAGTTTGGCAGACAACATGAAAGTATTTGTAGGGCACCTGTCGCCCAAGTTTTGCAGAAAAATGAAAAAAATGTGTCAGATTTCTGTCGCCCAAGTTTGGCAGACAAATTAAAAGTATTTGTAGGGCTCCTGTCGCCCAAGTCCTGTAGAAAAATGAAAAAAATTAGTCAGATTTCTGTCGCCCAAGTTTGGCAGACAAATTAAAAGTGTTTGTAGGTCTCCTTCCACCCAAGTTTGGCAGAAAAATGAAAAAAATGTGTCAGATTTCTGTCGCCCAAGTTTGGCGTACAAATAAGAAGCGTTTGTAGGGCTCCTGTCGCATAAGTTTTGCAGAAAAATGAAAAAAATGTGTCCGATATCTGTCGCCCAAGTTTTGCAGAAAAATGAAAAAAAAGTGTCAGATTTTTGTCTCCCAAATTTGGCAGACAAATTAAAAGTGTTTGTAGGGCTCCTGTCGCCCAAGTTTGGCAGAAAAATGAACAAAATGTGTCAGATTTCTGTCGCCCAAGTTTGGCAGACAAATTAAAAGTATTTGTAGGGCTCTTGTCGCCCAAGTCCTGCAGAAAAATGAAAAAAATGAGTCAGAATTCTGTCGCCCAAGTTTGGCAGACAAATTAGAAGTGTTTGTAGGGCTCCTGTCGCCCAAGTTTTGCAGAAAAATGAAAAAAATGTGTCAGATTTCTGTCGCCCAAGTTTGGCAGACAAATTAAAAGTATTTGTAGGGCTCCTGTCGCCCAAGTCGTGCAGAAAAATGAAAAAAATTAGTCATATTTCTGTCGCCCAAGTTTGGCAGACAAATTAAAAGTGTTTGTAGGGCTCCTGTCGCCCAAGTTTTGCAGAAAAATGAAAAAAAAGTGTCAGATTTTTGTCGCCCAAGTTTGGCAGACAAATTAAAAGTGTTTGTAGGGCTCCTGTCGCCCAAGTCTGGCAGAAAAATGAAAAAAATGTGTCAAATTTCTGTCGCCCAAGTTTGGCAGACAAATTAAAAGTATTTGTAGGGCTTCTGTCGCCCAAGTTTTGCAGAAAAATGACAAATAAGTGTCAGATTTCTGTCGCCCAAGTTTGGCAGACAAATTAAAAGTATTTGTAGGGCTCCTGTCGCCCAAGTTTGGCAGAAAAATGAAAAAAATTAGTCAGATTTCTGTCGCCCAAGTTTGGCAGACAAATTAAAAGTGTTTGTAGGGCTCCTGTCGCCCAAGTTTTGCAGAAAAATGAAAAAAATGTGTCAGATTTCTGTCGCCCAAGTTTGGCAGACAAATTAAAAGTATTTGTAGGGCTCCTGTCGCCCAAGTCCTGTAGAAAAATGAAAAAAATTAGTCAGATTTCTGTCGCCCAAGTTTGGCAGACAAATTAAAAGTGTTTGTAGGTCTCCTTCCACCCAGGTTTGGCAGAAAAATGACAAATATGTGTCATATATCTGTCGCCCAAGTTTGGCAGACAACATGAAAGTATTTGTAGGGCTCCTGTCGCCCAAGTTTTGCAGAAAAATGAAAAAAATGTGTCAGATTTCTGTCGCCCAAGTTTGGCAGACAAATTAAAAGTGTTTGTAGGGCTCCTGTCGCCCAAGTTTGGCAGAAAAATGAAAAAAATGTTTCAGATTTCTGTCGCCCAAGTTTGGCAGACAAATTAAAAGTATTTGTAGGGCTCCTGTCGCCCAAGTCCTGCAGAAAAATGAAAAAAATATGTCAGATTTCTGTCGCCCAAGTTTGGCAGATAAATGAAAAAAATGTGTCAGATTTCTGTCGCCAAGTTTGGCAGACAAATTAAAAGTATTTGTAGGGCTCCTGTCGCCCAAGTTTGGCAGAAAAATGACAAAAATGTGTCAGATTTCTGTCGCCCAAGTTTGGCAGACAAATTAAAAGTATTTGTAGGGCTCCTGTCGCCCAAGTTTGGCAGAAAAATGAAAAAAATTAGTCAGATTTCTGTCGCCCAAGTTTGGCAGACAAATTAAAAGTGTTTGTAGGGCTCCTGTCGCCCAAGTTTTGCAGAAAAATGAAAAAAATGTGTCAGATTTCTGTCGCCCAAGTTTGGCAGACAAATTAAAAGTATTTGTAGGGCTCCTGTCGCCCAAGTCCTGTAGAAAAATGAAAAAAATTAGTCAGATTTCTGTCGCCCAAGTTTGGCAGACAAATTAAAAGTGTTTGTAGGGCTCCTTCCACCCAAGTTTGGCTGAAAAATGACAAATAAGTGTCAGATTTCTGTCGCCCAAGTTTGGCAGACAAATTAAAAGTGTTTGTAGGGCTCCTGTCGCCCAAGTTTTGCAGAAAAATGAAAAAAATGTGTCAGATTTCTGTCGCCCAAGTTTGGCAGACAAATTAAAAGTGTTTGTAGGGCTCCTGTCGCCCAAGTTTGGCAGAAAAATGAAAAAAATGTGTCAGATTTCTGTCGCCCAAGTTTGGCAGACAAATTAAAAGTATTTGTAGGGCTCCTGTCGCCCAAGTCCTGCAGAAAAATGAAAAAAATATGTCAGATTTCTGTCGCCCAAGTTTGGCAGATAAATGAAAAAAATGTGTCAGATTTCTGTCGCCCAAGTTTGGCAGACAAATTAAAAGTATTTGTAGGGCTCCTGTCGCCCAAGTTTTGCAGAAAAATGACAAAAATGTGTCAGATTTCTGTCGCCCAAGTTTGGCAGACAAATTAAAAGTATTTGTAGGGCTCCTGAAGCCCAAGTTTGACAGAAAAATGAAAAAAATGTGTCAGATTTCTGTCGCCCAAGTATGGCAGACAAATTAAAAGTGTTTGTAGGGCTCCTGTCGCCCAAGTTTTGCAGAAAAATGAAAAAAATGTGTCAGATTTTTGTCGCCCAAGTTTGGCAGACAAATTAAAAGTGTTTGCAGGGCTCCTGTCGCCCAAGTTTGGCAGAAAAATGAAAAAAATGTGTCAGATTTCTGTCGCCCAAGTTTGGCAGACAAATTAAAAGTGTTTGTAGGGCTCCTGTCGCCCAAGTCTGGCAGAAAAATGAAAAAAATGTGTCAAATTTCTGTCGCCCAAGTTTGGCAGACAAATTAAGAGTATTTGTAGGGCTCCTGTCGCCCAAGTTTTGCAGAAAAATGAAAAAAATGTTTCAGATTTTTGTCGCCCAAGTTTGGCAGACAAATTAAAAGTGTTTGTAGGGCTCCTGTCGCCCAAGTTTGGCAGAAAAATGACAAAAATGTGTCAGATTTTTGTCGCACAAGTTTGGCAGACAAATTAAAAGTGTTTGTAGGGCTCCTGTCGCCAATGTTTGGCAGAAAAATGAAAAAAATGTGTCATATTTCTGTCGCCCAAGTTTGGCAGACAACTTGAAAGTATTTGTAGGGCTCCTGTCGCCCAAGTTTGGCAGAAAAATGACAAAAATTAGTCATATTTCTGTCGCCCAAGTTTGGCAGACAAATTAAAAGTGTTTGTAGGGCTCCTGTCGCCCAAGTTTGGCAGAAAAATGACAAAAATGTGTCAGATTTTTGTCGCCCAAGTTTGGCAGACAAATTAAAAGTGTTTGTAGGGCTCCTGTCGCCAAAGTTTGGCAGAAAAATGAAAAAAATGTGTCATATTTCTGTCGCCCAAGTTTGGCAGACAAATTAAAAGTATTTGTAGGGCTCCTGTCGCCCAAGTCGTGCAGAAAAATGAAAAAAATTAGTCATATTTCTGTCGCCCAAGTTTGGCAGACAAATTAAAAGTGTTTGTAGGGCTCCTGTCGCCCAAGTTTTGCAGAAAAATGAAAAAAATTAGTCAGATTTCTGTCGCCCAAGTTTGGCAGACAAATTAAAAGTATTTGTAGGGCTTCTGTCGCCCAAGTTTTGCAGAAAAATGACAAATAAGTGTCAGATTTCTGTCGCCCAAGTTTGGCAGACAAATTAAAAGTATTTGTAGGGCTCCTGTCGCCCAAGTTTGGCAGAAAAATGAAAAAAATTAGTCAGATTTCTGTCGCCCAAGTTTGGCAGACAAATTAAAAGTGTTTGTAGGGCTCCTGTCGCCCAAGTTTTGCAGAAAAATGAAAAAAATGTGTCAGATTTCTGTCGCCCAAGTTTGGCAGACAAATTAAAAGTATTTGTAGGGCTCCTGTCGCCCAAGTCCTGTAGAAAAATGAAAAAAATTAGTCAGATTTCTGTCGCCCAAGTTTGGCAGACAAATTAAAAGTGTTTGTAGGTCTCCTTCCACCCAAGTTTGGCAGAAAAATGACAAATATGTGTCATATATCTGTCGCCCAAGTTTGGCAGACAACATGAAAGTATTTGTAGGGCTCCTGTCGCCCAAGTCCTGTAGAAAAATGTAAAAAATTAGTCAGATTTCTGTCGCCCAAGTTTGGCAGACAAATTAAAAGTGTTTGTAGGGCTCCTTCCACCCAAGTTTGGCTGAAAAATGACAAATAAGTGTCAGATTTCTGTCGCCCAAGTTTGGCAGACAAATTAAAAGTGTTTGTAGGGCTCCTGTCGCCCAAGTTTTGCAGAAAAATGAAAAAAATGTGTCAGATTTCTGTCGCCAAGTTTGGCAGACAAATTAAAAGTGTTTGTAGGGCTCCTGTCGCCCAAGTTTGGCAGAAAAATGAAAAAAATTAGTCAGATTTCTGTCGCCCAAGTTTGGCAGACAAATTAAAAGTGTTTGTAGGGCTCCTGTCGCCAAGTTTTGCAGAAAAATGAAAAAAATGTGTCAGATTTCTGTCGCCCAAGTTTGGCAGACAAATTAAAAGTGTTTGTAGGGCTCCTGTCGCCCAAGTTTTGCAGAAAAATGAAAAAAATGTGTCAGATTTTTGTCGCCCAAGTTTGGCAGACAAATTAAAAGTGTTTGCAGGGCTCCTGTCGCCCAAGTTTGGCAGAAAAATGAAAAAAATGTGTCAGATTTCTGTCGCCCAAGTTTGGCAGACAAATTAAAAGTGTTTGTAGGGCTCCTGTCGCCCAAGTCTGGCAGAAAAATGAAAAAAATGTGTCAAATTTCTGTCGCCCAAGTTTGGCAGACAAATTAAGAGTATTTGTAGGGCTCCTGTCGCCCAAGTTTTGCAGAAAAATGAAAAAAATGTTTCAGATTTTTGTCGCCCAAGTTTGGCAGACAAATTAAAAGTGTTTGTAGGGCTCCTGTCGCCCAAGTTTGGCAGAAAAATGACAAAAATGTGTCAGATTTTTGTCGCCCAAGTTTGGCAGACAAATTAAAAGTGTTTGTAGGGCTCCTGTCGCCAAAGTTTGGCAGAAAAATGAAAAAAATGTGTCATATTTCTGTCGCCCAAGTTTGGCAGACAACTTGAAAGTATTTGTAGGGCTCCTGTCGCCCAAGTTTGGCAGAAAAATGACAAATATGTGTCATATTTCTGTCGCCCAAGTTTGGCAGACAACTTGAAAGTATTTGTAGGGCTCCTGTCGCCCAAGTTTGGCAGAAAAATGAAAAAAATGTGTCAGATTTCTGTCGCCCAAGTTTGGCAGACAAATTAAAAGTATTTGTAGGGCTCTTGTCGCCCAAGTCCTGCAGAAAAATGAAAAAAATGAGTCAGAATTCTGTCGCCCAAGTTTGGCAGACAAATTAAATGTGTTTGTAGGTCTCCTTCCACCCAAGTTTGGCAGAAAAATGAAAAAAATGTGTCAGATTTCTGTCGCCCAAGTTTGGCGTACAAATAAGAAGCGTTTGTAGGGCTCCTGTCGCATAAGTTTTGCAGAAAAATGAAAAAAATGTGTCCGATATCTGTCGCCCAAGTTTTGCAGAAAAATGAAAAAAAAGTGTCAGATTTTTGTCTCCCAAATTTGGCAGACAAATTAAAAGTGTTTGTAGGGCTCCTGTCGCATAAGTTTTGCAGAAAAATGAAAAAAATGTGTCCGATTTCTGTCGCCCAAGTTTGGCAGAAAAATGACAAATAAGTGTCAGATTTCTGTCGCCAAGTTTGGCAGACAACATGAAAGTATTTGTAGGGCACCTGTCGCCCAAGTTTTGCAGAAAAATGAAAAAAATGTGTCAGATTTCTGTCGCCCAAGTTTGGCAGACAAATTAAAAGTATTTGTAGGGCTCCTGTCGCCCAAGTCCTGTAGAAAAATGAAAAAAATTAGTCAGATTTCTGTCGCCCAAGTTTGGCAGACAAATTAAAAGTGTTTGTAGGTCTCCTTCCACCCAAGTTTGGCAGAAAAATGAAAAAAATGTGTCAGATTTCTGTCGCCCAAGTTTGGCGTACAAATAAGAAGCGTTTGTAGGGCTCCTGTCGCATAAGTTTTGCAGAAAAATGAAAAAAATGTGTCCGATATCTGTCGCCCAAGTTTTGCAGAAAAATGAAAAAAAAGTGTCAGATTTTTGTCTCCCAAATTTGGCAGACAAATTAAAAGTGTTTGTAGGGCTCCTGTCGCATAAGTTTTGCAGAAAAATGAAAAAAATGTGTCCGATTTCTGTCGCCCAAGTTTGGCAGAAAAATGACAAATAAGTGTCAGATTTCTGTCGCCAAGTTTGGCAGACAACATGAAAGTATTTGTAGGGCACCTGTCGCCCAAGTTTTGCAGAAAAATGAAAAAAATGTGTCAGATTTCTGTCGCCCAAGTTTGGCAGACAAATTAAAAGTATTTGTAGGGCTCCTGTCGCCCAAGTCCTGTAGAAAAATGAAAAAAATTAGTCAGATTTCTGTCGCCCAAGTTTGGCAGACAAATTAAAAGTGTTTGTAGGTCTCCTTCCACCCAAGTTTGGCAGAAAAATGAAAAAAATGTGTCAGATTTCTGTCGCCCAAGTTTGGCGTACAAATAAGAAGCGTTTGTAGGGCTCCTGTCGCATAAGTTTTGCAGAAAAATGAAAAAAATGTGTCCGATATCTGTCGCCCAAGTTTTGCAGAAAAATGAAAAAAAAGTGTCAGATTTTTGTCTCCCAAATTTGGCAGACAAATTAAAAGTGTTTGTAGGGCTCCTGTCGCCCAAGTTTGGCAGAAAAATGAACAAAATGTGTCAGATTTCTGTCGCCCAAGTTTGGCAGACAAATTAAAAGTATTTGTAGGGCTCTTGTCGCCCAAGTCCTGCAGAAAAATGAAAAAAATGAGTCAGAATTCTGTCGCCCAAGTTTGGCAGACAAATTAGAAGTGTTTGTAGGGCTCCTGTCGCCCAAGTTTTGCAGAAAAATGAAAAAAATGTGTCAGATTTCTGTCGCCCAAGTTTGGCAGACAAATTAAAAGTATTTGTAGGGCTCCTGTCGCCCAAGTCGTGCAGAAAAATGAAAAAAATTAGTCATATTTCTGTCGCCCAAGTTTGGCAGACAAATTAAAAGTGTTTGTAGGGCTCCTGTCGCCCAAGTTTTGCAGAAAAATGAAAAAAAAGTGTCAGATTTTTGTCGCCCAAGTTTGGCAGACAAATTAAAAGTGTTTGTAGGGCTCCTGTCGCCCAAGTCTGGCAGAAAAATGAAAAAAATGTGTCAGATTTCTGTCGCCCAAGTTTGGCAGACAAATTAAAAGTATTTGTAGGGCTCTTGTCGCCCAAGTCCTGCAGAAAAATGAAAAAAATGAGTCAGAATTCTGTCGCCCAAGTTTGGCAGACAAATTAGAAGTGTTTGTAGGGCTCCTGTCGCCCAAGTTTTGCAGAAAAATGAAAAAAATGTGTCAGATTTCTGTCGCCCAAGTTTGGCAGACAAATTAAAAGTATTTGTAGGGCTCCTGTCGCCCAAGTCGTGCAGAAAAATGAAAAAAATTAGTCATATTTCTGTCGCCCAAGTTTGGCAGACAAATTAAAAGTGTTTGTAGGGCTCCTGTCGCCCAAGTTTTGCAGAAAAATGAAAAAAAAGTGTCAGATTTTTGTCGCCCAAGTTTGGCAGACAAATTAAAAGTGTTTCTGGGGCTCCTGTCGCCCAAGTCTGGCAGAAAAATGAAAAAAAAGTGTCAAATTTCTGTCGCCCAAGTTTGGCAGACAAATTAAAAGTATTTGTAGGGCTTCTGTCGCCCAAGTTTTGCAGAAAAATGACAAATAAGTGTCAGATTTCTGTCGCCCAAGTTTGGCAGACAAATTAAAAGTATTTGTAGGGCTCCTGTCGCCCAAGTTTGGCAGAAAAATGAAAAAAATTAGTCAGATTTCTGTCGCCCAAGTTTGGCAGACAAATTAAAAGTGTTTGTAGGGCTCCTGTCGCCCAAGTTTTGCAGAAAAATGAAAAAAATGTGTCAGATTTCTGTCGCCCAAGTTTGGCAGACAAATTAAAAGTATTTGTAGGGCTCCTGTCGCCCAAGTCCTGTAGAAAAATGAAAAAAATTAGTCAGATTTCTGTCGCCCAAGTTTGGCAGACAAATTAAAAGTGTTTGTAGGTCTCCTTCCACCCAAGTTTGGCAGAAAAATGACAAATATGTGTCATATATCTGTCGCCCAAGTTTGGCAGACAACATGAAAGTATTTGTAGGGCTCCTGTCGCCCAAGTTTTGCAGAAAAATGAAAAAAATGTGTCAGATTTTTGTCGCCCAAGTTTGGCAGACAAATTAAAAGTGTTTGTAGGGCTCCTGTCGCCCAAGTTTGGCAGAAAAATGAAAAAAATGTTTCAGATTTCTGTCGCCCAAGTTTGGCAGACAAATTAAAAGTATTTGTAGGGCTCCTGTCGCCCAAGTTTGGCAGAAAAATGAAAAAAATGTGTCAGATTTCTGTCGCCCAAGTTTGGCAGACAAATTAAAAGTATTTGTAGGGCTCTTGTCGCCCAAGTCCTGCAGAAAAATGAAAAAAATGAGTCAGAATTCTGTCGCCCAAGTTTGGCAGACAAATTAAATGTGTTTGTAGGTCTCCTTCCACCCAAGTTTGGCAGAAAAATGAAAAAAATGTGTCAGATTTCTGTCGCCCAAGTTTGGCGTACAAATAAGAAGCGTTTGTAGGGCTCCTGTCGCATAAGTTTTGCAGAAAAATGAAAAAAATGTGTCCGATATCTGTCGCCCAAGTTTTGCAGAAAAATGAAAAAAAAGTGTCAGATTTTTGTCTCCCAAATTTGGCAGACAAATTAAAAGTGTTTGTAGGGCTCCTGTCGCATAAGTTTTGCAGAAAAATGAAAAAAATGTGTCCGATTTCTGTCGCCCAAGTTTGGCAGAAAAATGACAAATAAGTGTCAGATTTCTGTCGCCAAGTTTGGCAGACAACATGAAAGTATTTGTAGGGCACCTGTCGCCCAAGTTTTGCAGAAAAATGAAAAAAATGTGTCAGATTTCTGTCGCCCAAGTTTGGCAGACAAATTAAAAGTATTTGTAGGGCTCCTGTCGCCCAAGTCCTGTAGAAAAATGAAAAAAATTAGTCAGATTTCTGTCGCCCAAGTTTGGCAGACAAATTAAAAGTGTTTGTAGGTCTCCTTCCACCCAAGTTTGGCAGAAAAATGAAAAAAATGTGTCAGATTTCTGTCGCCCAAGTTTGGCGTACAAATAAGAAGCGTTTGTAGGGCTCCTGTCGCATAAGTTTTGCAGAAAAATGAAAAAAATGTGTCCGATATCTGTCGCCCAAGTTTTGCAGAAAAATGAAAAAAAAGTGTCAGATTTTTGTCTCCCAAATTTGGCAGACAAATTAAAAGTGTTTGTAGGGCTCCTGTCGCCCAAGTTTGGCAGAAAAATGAACAAAATGTGTCAGATTTCTGTCGCCCAAGTTTGGCAGACAAATTAAAAGTATTTGTAGGGCTCTTGTCGCCCAAGTCCTGCAGAAAAATGAAAAAAATGAGTCAGAATTCTGTCGCCCAAGTTTGGCAGACAAATTAGAAGTGTTTGTAGGGCTCCTGTCGCCCAAGTTTTGCAGAAAAATGAAAAAAATGTGTCAGATTTCTGTCGCCCAAGTTTGGCAGACAAATTAAAAGTATTTGTAGGGCTCCTGTCGCCCAAGTCGTGCAGAAAAATGAAAAAAATTAGTCATATTTCTGTCGCCCAAGTTTGGCAGACAAATTAAAAGTGTTTGTAGGGCTCCTGTCGCCCAAGTTTTGCAGAAAAATGAAAAAAAAGTGTCAGATTTTTGTCGCCCAAGTTTGGCAGACAAATTAAAAGTGTTTGTAGGGCTCCTGTCGCCCAAGTCTGGCAGAAAAATGAAAAAAATGTGTCAGATTTCTGTCGCCCAAGTTTGGCAGACAAATTAAAAGTATTTGTAGGGCTCTTGTCGCCCAAGTCCTGCAGAAAAATGAAAAAAATGAGTCAGAATTCTGTCGCCCAAGTTTGGCAGACAAATTAGAAGTGTTTGTAGGGCTCCTGTCGCCCAAGTTTTGCAGAAAAATGAAAAAAATGTGTCAGATTTCTGTCGCCCAAGTTTGGCAGACAAATTAAAAGTATTTGTAGGGCTCCTGTCGCCCAAGTCGTGCAGAAAAATGAAAAAAATTAGTCATATTTCTGTCGCCCAAGTTTGGCAGACAAATTAAAAGTGTTTGTAGGGCTCCTGTCGCCCAAGTTTTGCAGAAAAATGAAAAAAAAGTGTCAGATTTTTGTCGCCCAAGTTTGGCAGACAAATTAAAAGTGTTTGTAGGGCTCCTGTCGCCCAAGTCTGGCAGAAAAATGAAAAAAATGTGTCAAATTTCTGTCGCCCAAGTTTGGCAGACAAATTAAAAGTATTTGTAGGGCTTCTGTCGCCCAAGTTTTGCAGAAAAATGACAAATAAGTGTCAGATTTCTGTCGCCCAAGTTTGGCAGACAAATTAAAAGTATTTGTAGGGCTCCTGTCGCCCAAGTTTGGCAGAAAAATGAAAAAAATTAGTCAGATTTCTGTCGCCCAAGTTTGGCAGACAAATTAAAAGTGTTTGTAGGGCTCCTGTCGCCCAAGTTTTGCAGAAAAATGAAAAAAATGTGTCAGATTTCTGTCGCCCAAGTTTGGCAGACAAATTAAAAGTATTTGTAGGGCTCCTGTCGCCCAAGTCCTGTAGAAAAATGAAAAAAATTAGTCAGATTTCTGTCGCCCAAGTTTGGCAGACAAATTAAAAGTGTTTGTAGGTCTCCTTCCACCCAAGTTTGGCAGAAAAATGACAAATATGTGTCATATATCTGTCGCCCAAGTTTGGCAGACAACATGAAAGTATTTGTAGGGCTCCTGTCGCCCAAGTTTTGCAGAAAAATGAAAAAAATGTGTCAGATTTTTGTCGCCCAAGTTTGGCAGACAAATTAAAAGTGTTTGTAGGGCTCCTGTCGCCCAAGTTTGGCAGAAAAATGAAAAAAATGTTTCAGATTTCTGTCGCCCAAGTTTGGCAGACAAATTAAAAGTATTTGTAGGGCTCCTGTCGCCCAAGTCCTGCAGAAAAATGAAAAAAATATGTCAGATTTCTGTCGCCCAAGTTTGGCAGATAAATGAAAAAAATGTGTCAGATTTCTGTCGCCAAGTTTGGCAGACAAATTAAAAGTATTTGTAGGGCTCCTGTCGCCCAAGTTTGGCAGAAAAATGACAAAAATGTGTCAGATTTCTGTCGCCCAAGTTTGGCAGACAAATTAAAAGTATTTGTAGGGCTCCTGTCGCCCAAGTTTGGCAGAAAAATGAAAAAAATTAGTCAGATTTCTGTCGCCCAAGTTTGGCAGACAAATTAAAAGTGTTTGTAGGGCTCCTGTCGCCCAAGTTTTGCAGAAAAATGAAAAAAATGTGTCAGATTTCTGTCGCCCAAGTTTGGCAGACAAATTAAAAGTATTTGTAGGGCTCCTGTCGCCCAAGTCCTGTAGAAAAATGAAAAAAATTAGTCAGATTTCTGTCGCCCAAGTTTGGCAGACAAATTAAAAGTGTTTGTAGGGCTCCTTCCACCCAAGTTTGGCTGAAAAATGACAAATAAGTGTCAGATTTCTGTCGCCCAAGTTTGGCAGACAAATTAAAAGTGTTTGTAGGGCTCCTGTCGCCCAAGTTTTGCAGAAAAATGAAAAAAATGTGTCAGATTTCTGTCGCCCAAGTTTGGCAGACAAATTAAAAGTGTTTGTAGGGCTCCTGTCGCCCAAGTTTGGCAGAAAAATGAAAAAAATGTGTCAGATTTCTGTCGCCCAAGTTTGGCAGACAAATTAAAAGTATTTGTAGGGCTCCTGTCGCCCAAGTCCTGCAGAAAAATGAAAAAAATATGTCAGATTTCTGTCGCCCAAGTTTGGCAGATAAATGAAAAAAATGTGTCAGATTTCTGTCGCCCAAGTTTGGCAGACAAATTAAAAGTATTTGTAGGGCTCCTGTCGCCCAAGTTTTGCAGAAAAATGACAAAAATGTGTCAGATTTCTGTCGCCCAAGTTTGGCAGACAAATTAAAAGTATTTGTAGGGCTCCTGAAGCCCAAGTTTGACAGAAAAATGAAAAAAATGTGTCAGATTTCTGTCGCCCAAGTATGGCAGACAAATTAAAAGTGTTTGTAGGGCTCCTGTCGCCCAAGTTTTGCAGAAAAATGAAAAAAATGTGTCAGATTTTTGTCGCCCAAGTTTGGCAGACAAATTAAAAGTGTTTGCAGGGCTCCTGTCGCCCAAGTTTGGCAGAAAAATGAAAAAAATGTGTCAGATTTCTGTCGCCCAAGTTTGGCAGACAAATTAAAAGTGTTTGTAGGGCTCCTGTCGCCCAAGTCTGGCAGAAAAATGAAAAAAATGTGTCAAATTTCTGTCGCCCAAGTTTGGCAGACAAATTAAGAGTATTTGTAGGGCTCCTGTCGCCCAAGTTTTGCAGAAAAATGAAAAAAATGTTTCAGATTTTTGTCGCCCAAGTTTGGCAGACAAATTAAAAGTGTTTGTAGGGCTCCTGTCGCCCAAGTTTGGCAGAAAAATGACAAAAATGTGTCAGATTTTTGTCGCCCAAGTTTGGCAGACAAATTAAAAGTGTTTGTAGGGCTCCTGTCGCCAAAGTTTGGCAGAAAAATGAAAAAAATGTGTCATATTTCTGTCGCCCAAGTTTGGCAGACAACTTGAAAGTATTTGTAGGGCTCCTGTCGCCCAAGTTTGGCAGAAAAATGACAAAAATTAGTCATATTTCTGTCGCCCAAGTTTGGCAGACAAATTAAAAGTGTTTGTAGGGCTCCTGTCGCCCAAGTTTGGCAGAAAAATGACAAAAATGTGTCAGATTTTTGTCGCCCAAGTTTGGCAGACAAATTAAAAGTGTTTGTAGGGCTCCTGTCGCCAAAGTTTGGCAGAAAAATGAAAAAAATGTGTCATATTTCTGTCGCCCAAGTTTGGCAGACAAATTAAAAGTATTTGTAGGGCTCCTGTCGCCCAAGTTTTGCAGAAAAATGAAAAAAATTAGTCAGATTTCTGTCGCCCAAGTTTGGCAGACAAATTAAAAGTATTTGTAGGGCTTCTGTCGCCCAAGTTTTGCAGAAAAATGACAAATAAGTGTCAGATTTCTGTCGCCCAAGTTTGGCAGACAAATTAAAAGTATTTGTAGGGCTCCTGTCGCCCAAGTTTGGCAGAAAAATGAAAAAAATTAGTCAGATTTCTGTCGCCCAAGTTTGGCAGACAAATTAAAAGTGTTTGTAGGGCTCCTGTCGCCCAAGTTTTGCAGAAAAATGAAAAAAATGTGTCAGATTTCTGTCGCCCAAGTTTGGCAGACAAATTAAAAGTATTTGTAGGGCTCCTGTCGCCCAAGTCCTGTAGAAAAATGAAAAAAATTAGTCAGATTTCTGTCGCCCAAGTTTGGCAGACAAATTAAAAGTGTTTGTAGGTCTCCTTCCACCCAAGTTTGGCAGAAAAATGACAAATATGTGTCATATATCTGTCGCCCAAGTTTGGCAGACAACATGAAAGTATTTGTAGGGCTCCTGTCGCCCAAGTCCTGTAGAAAAATGTAAAAAATTAGTCAGATTTCTGTCGCCCAAGTTTGGCAGACAAATTAAAAGTGTTTGTAGGGCTCCTTCCACCCAAGTTTGGCTGAAAAATGACAAATAAGTGTCAGATTTCTGTCGCCCAAGTTTGGCAGACAAATTAAAAGTGTTTGTAGGGCTCCTGTCGCCCAAGTTTTGCAGAAAAATGAAAAAAATGTGTCAGATTTCTGTCGCCCAAGTTTGGCAGACAAATTAAAAGTGTTTGTAGGGCTCCTGTCGCCCAAGTTTGGCAGAAAAATGAAAAAAATTAGTCAGATTTCTGTCGCCCAAGTTTGGCAGACAAATTAAAAGTGTTTGTAGGGCTCCTGTCGCCAAGTTTTGCAGAAAAATGAAAAAAATGTGTCAGATTTCTGTCGCCCAAGTTTGGCAGACAAATTAAAAGTGTTTGTAGGGCTCCTGTCGCCCAAGTTTTGCAGAAAAATGAAAAAAATGTGTCAGATTTTTGTCGCCCAAGTTTGGCAGACAAATTAAAAGTGTTTGCAGGGCTCCTGTCGCCCAAGTTTGGCAGAAAAATGAAAAAAATGTGTCAGATTTCTGTCGCCCAAGTTTGGCAGACAAATTAAAAGTGTTTGTAGGGCTCCTGTCGCCCAAGTCTGGCAGAAAAATGAAAAAAATGTGTCAAATTTCTGTCGCCCAAGTTTGGCAGACAAATTAAGAGTATTTGTAGGGCTCCTGTCGCCCAAGTTTTGCAGAAAAATGAAAAAAATGTTTCAGATTTTTGTCGCCCAAGTTTGGCAGACAAATTAAAAGTGTTTGTAGGGCTCCTGTCGCCCAAGTTTGGCAGAAAAATGACAAAAATGTGTCAGATTTTTGTCGCCCAAGTTTGGCAGACAAATTAAAAGTGTTTGTAGGGCTCCTGTCGCCAAAGTTTGGCAGAAAAATGAAAAAAATGTGTCATATTTCTGTCGCCCAAGTTTGGCAGACAACTTGAAAGTATTTGTAGGGCTCCTGTCGCCCAAGTTTGGCAGAAAAATGACAAATATGTGTCATATTTCTGTCGCCCAAGTTTGGCAGACAACTTGAAAGTATTTGTAGGGCTCCTGTCGCCCAAGTTTGGCAGAAAAATGAAAAAAATGTGTCAGATTTCTGTCGCCCAAGTTTGGCAGACAAATTAAAAGTATTTGTAGGGCTCTTGTCGCCCAAGTCCTGCAGAAAAATGAAAAAAATGAGTCAGAATTCTGTCGCCCAAGTTTGGCAGACAAATTAAATGTGTTTGTAGGGCTCCTGTTGCCCAAGTTTTGCAGAAAAATGAAAAAAATGTGTCAGATTTCTGTCGCCCAAGTTTGGCAGACAAAATAAAGTATTTGTAGGGCTCCTGTCGCCCAAGTCCTGCAGAAAAATGAAAAAAATTAGTCATATTTCTGTCGCCCAAGTTTTGCAGACAAATTAAAAGTGTTTGTAGGGCTCCTGTTGCCCAAGTTTTGCAGAAAAATGAAAAAAATGTGTCAGATTTCTGTCGCCCAAGTTTGGCAGACAAATTAAAAGTGTTTGTAGGGCTCCTGTCGCCCAAGTTTGGCAGAAAAATGAAAAAAATGTGTCATATTTCTGTCGCCCAAGTTTGGCAGACAACTTGAAAGTATTTGTAGGGCTCCTGTCGCCCAAGTTTAGCAGAAAAATGACAAATATGTGTCATATTTCTGTCGCCCAAGTTTGGCAGACAACTTGAAAGTATTTGTAGGGCTCCTGTCGCCCAAGTTTTGCAGACAAATTAAAAGTGTTTGTAGGGCTCCTGTTGCCCAAGTTTTGCAGAAAAATGAAAAAAATGTGTCAGATTTCTGTCGCCCAAGTTTGGCAGACAAATTAAAAGTGTTTGTAGGGCTCCTGTCGCCCAAGTTTGGCAGAAAAATGAAAAAAATTAGTCAGATTTCTGTCGCCCAAGTTTGGCAGACAAATTAAAAGTGTTTGTAGGGCTCCTGTCGCCCAAGTTTGGCAGAAAAATGAAAAAAATTAGTCAGATTTCTGTCGCCCAAGTTTGGCAGACAAATTAAAAGTGTTTGTAGGGCTCCTGTCGCCAAAGTTTGGCAGAAAAATGAAAAAAATGTGTCATATTTCTGTCGCCCAAGTTTGGCAGACAACTTGAAAGTATTTGTAGGGCTCCTGTCGCCCAAGTTTGGCAGAAAAATGACAAATATGTGTCATATTTCTGTCGCCCAAGTTTGGCAGACAACTTGAAAGTATTTGTAGGGCTCCTGTCGCCCAAGTTTGGCAGAAAAATGAAAAAAATGTGTCAGATTTCTGTCGCCCAAGTTTGGCAGACAAATTAAAAGTATTTGTAGGGCTCTTGTCGCCCAAGTCCCGCAGAAAAATGAAAAAAATGAGTCAGAATTCTGTCGCCCAAGTTTGGCAGACAAATTAAAAGTGTTTGTAGGGCTCCTTCCACCCAAGTTTGGCTGAAAAATGACAAATAAGTGTCAGATTTCTGTCGCCCAAGTTTGGCAGACAAATTAAAAGTGTTTGTAGGGCTCCTGTCGCCCAAGTTTGGCAGAAAAATGAAAAAAATTAGTCAGATTTCTGTCGCCCAAGTTTGGCAGACAAATTAAAAGTGTTTGTAGGGCTCCTGTCGCCCAAGTTTGGCAGAAAAATGAAAAAAATTAGTCAGATTTCTGTCGCCCAAGTTTGGCAGACAAATTAAAAGTGTTTCTAGGGCTCCTGTCGCCAAGTTTTGCAGATAAATGAAAAAAATGTGTCATATTTCTGTCGCCCAAGTTTTTCAGACAAATTAAAAGTATTTGTAGGGCTCCTATCGCATAAGTTTTGCAGAAAAATGAAAAAAATGTGTCAGATTTCTGTCGCCCAAGTTTGGCGTACAAATAAGAAGTGTTTGTAGGGCTCCTGTCGCATAATTTTTGCAGAAAAATGAAAAAAATGTGTCCGATTTCTGTCGCCCAAGTTTGGCAGAAAAATGACAAATAAGTGTCAGATTTCTGTCGCCAAGTTTGGCAGACAACATGAAAGTATTTGTAGGGCTCCTGTCGCCCAAGTTTTGCAGAAAAATGAAAAAAATGTGTCAGATTTCTGTCGCCCAAGTTTGGCAGACAAATTAAAAGTATTTGTAGGGCTCCTGTCGCCCAAGTCCTGTAGAAAAATGAAAAAAATTAGTCAGATTTCTGTCGCCCAAGTTTGGCAGACAAATTAAAAGTGTTTGTAGGTCTCCTTCCACCCAAGTTTGGCAGAAAAATGAAAAAAATGTGTCAGATTTCTGTCGCCCAAGTTTGGCGTACAAATAAGAAGTGTTTGTAGGGCTCCTGTCGCATAAGTTTTGCAGAAAAATGAAAAAAATGTGTCCGATTTCTGTCGCCCAAGTTTTGCAGAAAAATGAAAAAAAAGTGTCAGATTTTTGTCTCCCAAATTTTGCAGACAAATTAAAAGTGTTTGTAGGGCTCCTGTCGTCCAAGTTTGGCAGAAAAATGAAAAAAAAGTGTCAGATTTCTGTCGCCCAAGTTTGGCAGACAAATTAAAAGTATTTGTAGGGCTCTTGTCGCCCAAGTCCTGCAGAAAAATGAAAAAAATGAGTCAGAATTCTGTCGCCCAAGTTTGGCAGACAAATTAGAAGTGTTTGTAGGGCTCCTGTCGCCCAAGTTTTGCAGAAAAATGAAAAAAATGTGTCAGATTTCTGTCGCCCAAGTTTGGCAGACAAATTAAAAGTATTTGTAGGGCTCCTGTCGCCCAAGTCCTGCAGAAAAATGAAAAAAATTAGTCATATTTCTGTCGCCCAAGTTTGGCAGACAAATTAAAAGTGTTTGTAGGGCTCCTGTCGCCCAAGTTTTGCAGAAAAATGAAAAAAAAAGTGTCAGATTTTTGTCGCACAAATTTGGCAGACAAATTAAAAGTGTTTGTAGGGCTCCTGTCGCCCAAGTCTGGCAGAAAAATGAAAAAAATGTGTCAAATTTCTGTCACCCAAGTTTGGCAGACAAATTAAAAGTATTTGTAGGGCTCCTGTCGCCCAAGTTTTGCAGAAAAATGAAAAAAATGTTTCAGATTTTTGTCGCCCAAGTTTGGCAGACAAATTAAAAGTGTTTGTAGGGCTCCTGTCGCCCAAGTTTTGCAGAAAAATGACAAAAATGTGTCAGATTTTTGTCGCCCAAGTTTGGCAGACAAATTAAAAGTATTTGTAGGGCTCTTGTCGCCCAAGTCCTGCAGAAAAATGAAAAAAATGAGTCAGAATTCTGTCGCCCAAGTTTGGCAGACAAATTAAAAGTGTTTGTAGGGCTCCTGTTGCCCAAGTTTTGCAGAAAAATGAAAAAAATGTGTCAGATTTCTGTCGCCCAAGTTAGGCAGACAAAATAAAGAATTTGTAGGGCTCCTGTCGCCCAAGTCCTGCAGAAAAATGAAAAAAATTAGTCATATTTCTGTCGCCCAAGTTTTGCAGACAAATTAAAAGTGTTTGTAGGGCTCCTGTTGCCCAAGTTTTGCAGAAAAATGAAAAAAATGTGTCAGATTTCTGTCGCCCAAGTTTGGCAGACAAATTAAAAGTGTTTGTAGGGCTCCTGTCGCCCAAGTTTGGCAGAAAAATGAAAAAAATTAGTCAGATTTCTGTCGCCCAAGTTTGGCAGACAAATTAAAAGTGTTTGTAGGGCTCCTGTCGCCCAAGTTTGGCAGAAAAATGAAAAAAATTAGTCAGATTTCTGTCGCCCAAGTTTGGCAGACAAATTAAAAGTGTTTGTAGGGCTCCTGTCGCCAAAGTTTGGCAGAAAAATGAAAAAAATGTGTCATATTTCTGTCGCCCAAGTTTGCAGACAACTTGAAAGTATTTGTAGGGCTCCTGTCGCCCAAGTTTGGCAGAAAAATGACAAATATGTGTCATATTTCTGTCGCCCAAGTTTGGCAGACAACTTGAAAGTATTTGTAGGGCTCCTGTCGCCCAAGTTTGGCAGAAAAATGAAAAAAATGTGTCAGATTTCTGTCGCCCAAGTTTGGCAGACAAATTAAAAGTATTTGTAGGGCTCTTGTCGCCCAAGTCCTGCAGAAAAATGAAAAAAATGAGTCAGAATTCTGTCGCCCAAGTTTGGCAGACAAATTAAAAGTGTTTGTAGGGCTCCTTCCACCCAAGTTTGGCTGAAAAATGACAAATAAGTGTCAGATTTCTGTCGCCCAAGTTTGGCAGACAAATTAAAAGTGTTTGTAGGGCTCCTGTCGCCCAAGTTTTGCAGAAAAATGAAAAAAATGTGTCAGATTTCTGTCGCCCAAGTTTGGCAGACAAATTAAAAGTGTTTGTAGGGCTCCTGTCGCCCAAGTTTGGCAGAAAAATGAAAAAAATTAGTCAGATTTCTGTCGCCCAAGTTTGGCAGACAAATTAAAAGTGTTTGTAGGGCTCCTGTCGCCCAAGTTTGGCAGAAAAATGAAAAAAATTAGTCAGATTTCTGTCGCCCAAGTTTGGCAGACAAATTAAAAGTGTTTGTAGGGCTCCTGTCGCCAAGTTTTGCAGATAAATGAAAAAAATGTGTCATATTTCTGTCGCCCAAGTTTTTCAGACAAATTAAAAGTATTTGTAGGGCTCCTGTCGCATAAGTTTTGCAGAAAAATGAAAAAAATGTGTCAGATTTCTGTCGCCCAAGTTTGGCGTACAAATAAGAAGTGTTTGTAGGGCTCCTGTCGCATAAGTTTTGCAGAAAAATGAAAAAAACGTGTCCGATTTCTGTCGCCCAAGTTTGGCAGAAAAATGACAAATAAGTGTCAGATTTCTGTCGCCAAGTTTGGCAGACAACATGAAAGTATTTGTAGGGCTCCTGTCGCCCAAGTTTTGCAGAAAAATGAAAAAAATGTGTCAGATTTCTGTCGCCCAAGTTTGGCAGACAAATTAAAAGTATTTGTAGGGCTCCTGTCGCCCAAGTCCTGTAGAAAAATGAAAAAAATTAGTCAGATTTCTGTCGCCCAAGTTTGGCAGACAAATTAAAAGTGTTTGTAGGTCTCCTTCCACCCAAGTTTGGCAGAAAAATGAAAAAAATGTGTCAGATTTCTGTCGCCCAAGTTTGGCGTACAAATAAGAAGTGTTTGTAGGGCTCCTGTCGCATAAGTTTTGCAGAAAAATGAAAAAAACGTGTCCGATTTCTGTCGCCCAAGTTTGGCAGAAAAATGACAAATAAGTGTCAGATTTCTGTCGCCAAGTTTGGCAGACAACATGAAAGTATTTGTAGGGCTCCTGTCGCCCAAGTTTTGCAGAAAAATGAAAAAAATGTGTCAGATTTCTGTCGCCCAAGTTTGGCAGACAAATTAAAAGTATTTGTAGGTCTCTTGTCGCCCAAGTCCTGCAGAAAAATGAAAAAAATGAGTCAGAATTCTGTCGCCCAAGTTTGGCAGACAAATTAGAAGTGTTTGTAGGGCTCCTGTCGCCCAAGTTTTGCAGAAAAATGAAAAAAATGTGTCAGATTTCTGTCGCTCAAGTTTGGCAGACAAATTAAAAGTATTTGTAGGGCTCCTGTCGCCCAAGTTTGGCAGAAAAATGAAAAAAATTAGTCAGATTTCTGTCGCCCAAGTTTGGCAGACAAATTAAAAGTGTTTGTAGGGCTCCTGTCGCCAAAGTTTGGCAGAAAAATGAAAAAAATGTGTCATATTTCTGTCGCCCAAGTTTGGCAGACAACTTGAAAGTATTTGTAGGGCTCCTGTCGCCCAAGTTTGGCAGAAAAATGACAAATATGTGTCATATTTCTGTCGCCCAAGTTTGGCAGACAACTTGAAAGTATTTGTAGGGCTCCTGTCGCCCAAGTTTGGCAGAAAAATGAAAAAAATGTGTCAGATTTCTGTCGCCCAAGTTTGGCAGACAAATTAAAAGTATTTGTAGGGCTCTTGTCGCCCAAGTCCTGCAGAAAAATGAAAAAAATGAGTCAGAATTCTGTCGCCCAAGTTTGGCAGACAAATTAAAAGTGTTTGTAGGGCTCCTTCCACCCAAGTTTGGCTGAAAAATGACAAATAAGTGTCAGATTTCTGTCGCCCAAGTTTGGCAGACAAATTAAAAGTGTATGTAGGGCTCCTGTCGCCCAAGTTTGGCAGAAAAATGAAAAAAATTAGTCAGATTTCTGACGCCCAAGTTTGGCAGACAAATTAAAAGTGTTTGTAGGGCTCCTGTCGCCAAAGTTTGGCAGAAAAATGAAAAAAATGTGTCATATTTCTGTCGCCCAAGTTTGGCAGACAACTTGAAAGTATTTGTAGGGCTCCTGTCGCCCAAGTTTGGCAGAAAAATGACAAATATGTGTCATATTTCTGTCGCCCAAGTTTGGCAGACAACTTGAAAGTATTTGTAGGGCTCCTGTCGCCCAAGTTTGGCAGAAAAATGAAAAAAATGTGTCAGATTTCTGTCGCCCAAGTTTGGCAGACAAATTAAAAGTATTTGTAGGGCTCTTGTCGCCCAAGTCCCGCAGAAAAATGAAAAAAATGAGTCAGAATTCTGTCGCCCAAGTTTGGCAGACAAATTAAAAGTGTTTGTAGGGCTCCTTCCACCCAAGTTTGGCTGAAAAATGACAAATAAGTGTCAGATTTCTGTCGCCCAAGTTTGGCAGACAAATTAAAAGTGTTTGTAGGGCTCCTGTCGCCCAAGTTTGGCAGAAAAATGAAAAAAATTAGTCAGATTTCTGTCGCCCAAGTTTGGCAGACAAATTAAAAGTGTTTGTAGGGCTCCTGTCGCCCAAGTTTGGCAGAAAAATGAAAAAAATTAGTCAGATTTCTGTCGCCCAAGTTTGGCAGACAAATTAAAAGTGTTTGTAGGGCTCCTGTCGCCAAGTTTTGCAGATAAATGAAAAAAATGTGTCATATTTCTGTCGCCCAAGTTTTTCAGACAAATTAAAAGTATTTGTAGGGCTCCTGTCGCATAAGTTTTGCAGAAAAATGAAAAAAATGTGTCAGATTTCTGTCGCCCAAGTTTGGCGTACAAATAAGAAGTGTTTGTAGGGCTCCTGTCGCATAAGTTTTGCAGAAAAATGAAAAAAATGTGTCCGATTTCTGTCGCCCAAGTTTGGCAGAAAAATGACAAATAAGTGTCAGATTTCTGTCGCCAAGTTTGGCAGACAACATGAAAGTATTTGTAGGGCTCCTGTCGCCCAAGTTTTGCAGAAAAATGAAAAAAATGTGTCAGATTTCTGTCGCCCAAGTTTGGCAGACAAATTAAAAGTATTTGTAGGGCTCCTGTCGCCCAAGTCCTGTAGAAAAATGAAAAAAATTAGTCAGATTTCTGTCGCCCAAGTTTGGCAGACAAATTAAAAGTGTTTGTAGGTCTCCTTCCACCCAAGTTTGGCAGAAAAATGAAAAAAATGTGTCAGATTTCTGTCGCCCAAGTTTGGCGTACAAATAAGAAGTGTTTGTAGGGCTCCTGTCGCATAAGTTTTGCAGAAAAATGAAAAAAATGTGTCCGATTTCTGTCGCCCAAGTTTTGCAGAAAAATGAAAAAAAAGTGTCAGATTTTTGTCTCCCAAATTTTGCAGACAAATTAAAAGTGTTTGTAGGGCTCCTGTCGTCCAAGTTTGGCAGAAAAATGAAAAAAAAGTGTCAGATTTCTGTCGCCCAAGTTTGGCAGACAAATTAAAAGTATTTGTAGGGCTCTTGTCGCCCAAGTCCTGCAGAAAAATGAAAAAAATGAGTCAGAATTCTGTCGCCCAAGTTTGGCAGACAAATTAGAAGTGTTTGTAGGGCTCCTGTCGCCCAAGTTTTGCAGAAAAATGAAAAAAATGTGTCAGATTTCTGTCGCCCAAGTTTGGCAGACAAATTAAAAGTATTTGTAGGGCTCCTGTCGCCCAAGTCCTGCAGAAAAATGAAAAAAATTTGTCATATTTCTGTCGCCCAAGTTTGGCAGACAAATTAAAAGTGTTTGTAGGGCTCCTGTCGCCCAAGTTTTGCAGAAAAATGAAAAAAAAAGTGTCAGATTTTTGTCGCACAAGTTTGGCAGACAAATTAAAAGTGTTTGTAGGGCTCCTGTCGCCCAAGTCTGGCAGAAAAATGAAAAAAATGTGTCAAATTTCTGTCACCCAAGTTTGGCAGACAAATTAAAAGTATTTGTAGGGCTCCTGTCGCCCAAGTTTTGCAGAAAAATGAAAAAAATGTTTCAGATTTTTGTCGCCCAAGTTTGGCAGACAAATTAAAAGTGTTTGTAGGGCTCCTGTCGCCCAAGTTTTGCAGAAAAATGACAAAAATGTGTCAGATTTTTGTCGCCCAAGTTTGGCAGACAAATTAAAAGTATTTGTAGGGCTCTTGTCGCCCAAGTCCTGCAGAAAAATGAAAAAAATGAGTCAGAATTCTGTCGCCCAAGTTTGGCAGACAAATTAAAAGTGTTTGTAGGGCTCCTGTTGCCCAAGTTTTGCAGAAAAATGAAAAAAATGTGTCAGATTTCTGTCGCCCAAGTTAGGCAGACAAAATAAAGAATTTGTAGGGCTCCTGTCGCCCAAGTCCTGCAGAAAAATGAAAAAAATTAGTCATATTTCTGTCGCCCAAGTTTTGCAGACAAATTAAAAGTGTTTGTAGGGCTCCTGTTGCCCAAGTTTTGCAGAAAAATGAAAAAAATGTGTCAGATTTCTGTCGCCCAAGTTTGGCAGACAAATTAAAAGTGTTTGTAGGGCTCCTGTCGCCCAAGTTTGGCAGAAAAATGAAAAAAATTAGTCAGATTTCTGTCGCCCAAGTTTGGCAGACAAATTAAAAGTGTTTGTAGGGCTCCTGTCGCCCAAGTTTGGCAGAAAAATGAAAAAAATTAGTCAGATTTCTGTCGCCCAAGTTTGGCAGACAAATTAAAAGTGTTTGTAGGGCTCCTGTCGCCAAAGTTTGGCAGAAAAATGAAAAAAATGTGTCATATTTCTGTCGCCCAAGTTTGCAGACAACTTGAAAGTATTTGTAGGGCTCCTGTCGCCCAAGTTTGGCAGAAAAATGACAAATATGTGTCATATTTCTGTCGCCCAAGTTTGGCAGACAACTTGAAAGTATTTGTAGGGCTCCTGTCGCCCAAGTTTGGCAGAAAAATGAAAAAAATGTGTCAGATTTCTGTCGCCCAAGTTTGGCAGACAAATTAAAAGTATTTGTAGGGCTCTTGTCGCCCAAGTCCTGCAGAAAAATGAAAAAAATGAGTCAGAATTCTGTCGCCCAAGTTTGGCAGACAAATTAAAAGTGTTTGTAGGGCTCCTTCCACCCAAGTTTGGCTGAAAAATGACAAATAAGTGTCAGATTTCTGTCGCCCAAGTTTGGCAGACAAATTAAAAGTGTTTGTAGGGCTCCTGTCGCCCAAGTTTTGCAGAAAAATGAAAAAAATGTGTCAGATTTCTGTCGCCCAAGTTTGGCAGACAAATTAAAAGTGTTTGTAGGGCTCCTGTCGCCCAAGTTTGGCAGAAAAATGAAAAAAATTAGTCAGATTTCTGTCGCCCAAGTTTGGCAGACAAATTAAAAGTGTTTGTAGGGCTCCTGTCGCCCAAGTTTGGCAGAAAAATGAAAAAAATTAGTCAGATTTCTGTCGCCCAAGTTTGGCAGACAAATTAAAAGTGTTTGTAGGGCTCCTGTCGCCAAGTTTTGCAGATAAATGAAAAAAATGTGTCATATTTCTGTCGCCCAAGTTTTTCAGACAAATTAAAAGTATTTGTAGGGCTCCTGTCGCATAAGTTTTGCAGAAAAATGAAAAAAATGTGTCAGATTTCTGTCGCCCAAGTTTGGCGTACAAATAAGAAGTGTTTGTAGGGCTCCTGCCGCATAAGTTTTGCAGAAAAATGAAAAAAACGTGTCCGATTTCTGTCGCCCAAGTTTGGCAGAAAAATGACAAATAAGTGTCAGATTTCTGTCGCCAAGTTTGGCAGACAACATGAAAGTATTTGTAGGGCTCCTGTCGCCCAAGTTTTGCAGAAAAATGAAAAAAATGTGTCAGATTTCTGTCGCCCAAGTTTGGCAGACAAATTAAAAGTATTTGTAGGGCTCCTGTCGCCCAAGTCCTGTAGAAAAATGAAAAAAATTAGTCAGATTTCTGTCGCCCAAGTTTGGCAGACAAATTAAAAGTGTTTGTAGGTCTCCTTCCACCCAAGTTTGGCAGAAAAATGAAAAAAATGTGTCAGATTTCTGTCGCCCAAGTTTGGCGTACAAATAAGAAGTGTTTGTAGGGCTCCTGTCGCATAAGTTTTGCAGAAAAATGAAAAAAACGTGTCCGATTTCTGTCGCCCAAGTTTGGCAGAAAAATGACAAATAAGTGTCAGATTTCTGTCGCCAAGTTTGGCAGACAACATGAAAGTATTTGTAGGGCTCCTGTCGCCCAAGTTTTGCAGAAAAATGAAAAAAATGTGTCAGATTTCTGTCGCCCAAGTTTGGCAGACAAATTAAAAGTATTTGTAGGTCTCTTGTCGCCCAAGTCCTGCAGAAAAATGAAAAAAATGAGTCAGAATTCTGTCGCCCAAGTTTGGCAGACAAATTAGAAGTGTTTGTAGGGCTCCTGTCGCCCAAGTTTTGCAGAAAAATGAAAAAAATGTGTCAGATTTCTGTCGCTCAAGTTTGGCAGACAAATTAAAAGTATTTGTAGGGCTCCTGTCGCCCAAGTTTGGCAGAAAAATGAAAAAAATTAGTCAGATTTCTGTCGCCCAAGTTTGGCAGACAAATTAAAAGTGTTTGTAGGGCTCCTGTCGCCAAAGTTTGGCAGAAAAATGAAAAAAATGTGTCATATTTCTGTCGCCCAAGTTTGGCAGACAACTTGAAAGTATTTGTAGGGCTCCTGTCGCCCAAGTTTGGCAGAAAAATGACAAATATGTGTCATATTTCTGTCGCCCAAGTTTGGCAGACAACTTGAAAGTATTTGTAGGGCTCCTGTCGCCCAAGTTTGGCAGAAAAATGAAAAAAATGTGTCAGATTTCTGTCGCCCAAGTTTGGCAGACAAATTAAAAGTATTTGTAGGGCTCTTGTCGCCCAAGTCCTGCAGAAAAATGAAAAAAATGAGTCAGAATTCTGTCGCCCAAGTTTGGCAGACAAATTAAAAGTGTTTGTAGGGCTCCTTCCACCCAAGTTTGGCTGAAAAATGACAAATAAGTGTCAGATTTCTGTCGCCCAAGTTTGGCAGACAAATTAAAAGTGTATGTAGGGCTCCTGTCGCCCAAGTTTGGCAGAAAAATGAAAAAAATTAGTCAGATTTCTGTCGCCCAAGTTTGGCAGACAAATTAAAAGTGTTTGTAGGGCTCCT
Organism: Villa cingulata; assembly: GCA_951394055.1. NCBI lineage: Eukaryota > Metazoa > Arthropoda > Insecta > Diptera > Bombyliidae > Villa > Villa cingulata. The sequence continues at coordinate 25,145,066 of OX596019.1, read as the reverse complement.
GTCGCCCAAGTTTGGCAGAAAAATGAAAAAAATTAGTCAGATTTCTGTCGCCCAAGTTTGGCAGACAAATTAAAAGTGTTTGTAGGGCTCCTGTCGCCAAGTTTTGCAGATAAATGAAAAAAATGTGTCATATTTCTGTCGCCCAAGTTTTTCAGACAAATTAAAAGTATTTGTAGGGCTCCTGTCGCATAAGTTTTGCAGAAAAATGAAAAAAATGTGTCAGATTTCTGTCGCCCAAGTTTGGCGTACAAATAAGAAGTGTTTGTAGGGCTCCTGTCGCATAAGTTTTGCAGAAAAATGAAAAAAATGTGTCCGATTTCTGTCGCCCAAGTTTGGCAGAAAAATGACAAATAAGTGTCAGATTTCTGTCGCCAAGTTTGGCAGACAACATGAAAGTATTTGTAGGGCTCCTGTCGCCCAAGTTTTGCAGAAAAATGAAAAAAATGTGTCAGATTTCTGTCGCCCAAGTTTGGCAGACAAATTAAAAGTATTTGTAGGGCTCCTGTCGCCCAAGTCCTGTAGAAAAATGAAAAAAATTAGTCAGATTTCTGTCGCCCAAGTTTGGCAGACAAATTAAAAGTGTTTGTAGGTCTCCTTCCACCCAAGTTTGGCAGAAAAATGAAAAAAATGTGTCAGATTTCTGTCGCCCAAGTTTGGCGTACAAATAAGAAGTGTTTGTAGGGCTCCTGTCGCATAAGTTTTGCAGAAAAATGAAAAAAATGTGTCCGATTTCTGTCGCCCAAGTTTTGCAGAAAAATGAAAAAAAAGTGTCAGATTTTTGTCTCCCAAATTTTGCAGACAAATTAAAAGTGTTTGTAGGGCTCCTGTCGCCCAAGTTTGGCAGAAAAATGAAAAAAAAGTGTCAGATTTCTGTCGCCCAAGTTTGGCAGACAAATTAAAAGTATTTGTAGGGCTCTTGTCGCCCAAGTCCTGCAGAAAAATGAAAAAAATGAGTCAGAATTCTGTCGCCCAAGTTTGGCAGACAAATTAGAAGTGTTTGTAGGGCTCCTGTCGCCCAAGTTTTGCAGAAAAATGAAAAAAATGTGTCAGATTTCTGTCGCCCAAGTTTGGCAGACAAATTAAAAGTATTTGTAGGGCTCCTGTCGCCCAAGTCCTGCAGAAAAATGAAAAAAATTAGTCATATTTCTGTCGCCCAAGTTTGGCAGACAAATTAAAAGTGTTTGTAGGGCTCCTGTCGCCCAAGTTTTGCAGAAAAATGAAAAAAAAAGTATCAGATTTTTGTCGCCCAAGTTTGGCAGACAAATTAAAAGTGTTTGTAGGGCTCCTGTCGCCCAAGTCTGGCAGAAAAATGAAAAAAATGTGTCAAATTTCTGTCACCCAAGTTTGGCAGACAAATTAAAAGTATTTGTAGGGCTCCTGTCACCCAAGTTTTGCAGAAAAATGAAAAAAATGTTTCAGATTTTTGTCGCCCAAGTTTGGCAGACAAATTAAAAGTGTTTGTAGGGCTCCTGTCGCCCAAGTTTGGCAGAAAAATGACAAAAATGTGTCAGATTTTTGTCGCCCAAGTTTGGCAGACAAATTAAAAGTATTTGTAGGGCTCTTGTCGCCCAAGTCCTGCAGAAAAATGAAAAAAATGAGTCAGAATTCTGTCGCCCAAGTTTGGCAGACAAATTAAAAGTGTTTGTAGGGCTCCTGTTGCCCAAGTTTTGCAGAAAAATGAAAAAAATGTGTCAGATTTCTGTCGCCCAAGTTTGGCAGACAAAATAAAGAATTTGTAGGGCTCCTGTCGCCCAAGTCCTGCAGAAAAATGAAAAAAATTAGTCATATTTCTGTCGCCCAAGTTTTGCAGACAAATTAAAAGTGTTTGTAGGGCTCCTGTTGCCCAAGTTTTGCAGAAAAATGAAAAAAATGTGTCAGATTTCTGTCGCCCAAGTTTGGCAGACAAATTAAAAGTGTTTGTAGGGCTCCTGTCGCCCAAGTTTGGCAGAAAAATGAAAAAAATTAGTCAGATTTCTGTCGCCCAAGTTTGGCAGACAAATTAAAAGTGTTTGTAGGGCTCCTGTCACCCAAGTTTGGCAGAAAAATGAAAAAAATTAGTCAGATTTCTGTCGCCCAAGTTTGGCAGACAAATTAAAAGTGTTTGTAGGGCTCCTGTCGCCAAAGTTTGGCAGAAAAATGAAAAAAATGTGTCATATTTCTGTCGCCCAAGTTTGCAGACAACGTGAAAGTATTTGTAGGGCTCCTGTCGCCCAAGTTTGGCAGAAAAATGACAAATATGTGTCATATTTCTGTCGCCCAAGTTTGGCAGACAACTTGAAAGTATTTGTAGGGTTCCTGTCGCCCAAGTTTGGCAGAAAAATGAAAAAAATGTGTCAGATTTCTGTCGCCCAAGTTTGGCAGACAAATTAAAAGTGTTTGTAGGGCTCCTGTCGCCCAAGTTTGGCAGAAAAATGAAAAAAATTAGTCAGATTTCTGTCGCCCAAGTTTGGCAGACAAATTAAAAGTGTTTGTAGGGCTCCTGTCGCCCAAGTTTGGCAGAAAAATGAAAAAAATTAGTCAGATTTCTGTCGCCCAAGTTTGGCAGACAAATTAAAAGTGTTTGTAGGGCTCCTGTCGCCAAGTTTTGCAGATAAATGAAAAAAATGTGTCATATTTCTGTCGCCCAAGTTTTTCAGTCAAATTAAAAGTATTTGTAGGGCTCCTGTCGCATAAGTTTTGCAGAAAAATGAAAAAAATGTGTCAGATTTCTGTCGCCCAAGTTTGGCGTACAAATAAGAAGTGTTTGTAGGGCTCCTGTCGCATAAGTTTTGCAGAAAAATGAAAAAAACGTGTCCGATTTCTGTCGCCCAAGTTTGGCAGAAAAATTAAAAGTATTTGTTGGGCTCCTTTCGCCCAAGTCCTGTAGAAAAATGAAAAAAATTAGTCAGATTTCTGTCGCCCAAGTTTGGCAGACAAATTAAAAGTGTTTGTAGGTCTCCTGTCGCCCAAGTTTGGCAGAAAAATGAAAAAAATGTGTCAGATTTCTGTCGCCCAAGTTTGGCAGAAAAATTAAAAGTATTTGTAGGGCTCCTGTCGCCCAAGTCCTGTAGAAAAATGAAAAAAATTAGTCAGATTTCTGTCGCCCAAGTTTGGCAGACAAATTAAAAGTGTTTGTAGGTCTCCTGTCGCCCAAGTTTTGCAGAAAAATGAAAAAAAAGTGTCAGATTTTTGTCTCCCAAATTTGGCAGACAAATTAAAAGTGTTTGTAGGGCTCCTGTCGCCCAAGTTTGGCAGAAAAATGAAAAAAATGTGTCAGATTTCTGTCGCCCAAGTTTGGCAGACAAATTAAAAGTATTTGTAGGGCTCTTGTCGCCCAAGTCCTGCAGAAAAATGAAAAAAATGAGTCAGAATTCTGTCGCCCAAGTTTGGCAGACAAATTAGAAGTGTTTGTAGGGCTCCTGTCGCCCAAGTTTTGCAGAAAAATGAAAAAAATGTGTCAGATTTCTGTCGCTCAAGTTTGGCAGACAAATTAAAAGTATTTGTAGGGCTCCTGTCGCCCAAGTTTGGCAGACAAATTAAAAGTGTTTGTAGGGCTCCTGTCGCCCAAGTTTTGCAGAAAAATGAAAAAAAAGTGTCAGATTTTTGTCGCCCAAGTTTGGCAGACAAATTAAAAGTGTTTGTAGGGCTCCTGTCGCCCAAGTCTGGCAGAAAAATGAAAAAAATGTGTCAAATTTCTGTCGCCCAAGTTTGGCAGACAAATTAAAAGTATTTGTAGGGCTCCTGTCGCCCAAGTTTTGCAGAAAAATGAAAAAAATGTTTCAGATTTTTGTCGCCCAAGTTTGGCAGACAAATTAAAAGTGTTTGTAGGGCTCCTGTCGCCCAAGTTTGGCAGAAAAATGACAAAAATGTGTCAGATTTTTGTCGCCCAAGTTTGGCAGACAAATTAAAAGTGTTTGTAGGGCTCCTGTCGCCAAAGTTTGGCAGAAAAATGAAAAAAATGTGTCATATTTCTGTCGCCCAAGTTTGGCAGACAACTTGAAAGTATTTGTAGGGCTCCTGTCGCCCAAGTTTGGCAGAAAAATGACAAATATGTGTCATATTTCTGTCGCCCAAGTTTGGCAGACAACTTGAAAGTATTTGTAGGGCTCCTGTCGCCCAAGTTTGGCAGAAAAATGACAAATATGTGTCAGATTTCTGTCGCCCAAGTTTGGCAGACAAATTAAAAGTGTTTGTAGGGCTCCTGTCGCCCAAGTTTGGCAGAAAAATGAAAGAAATTAGTCAGATTTCTGTCGCCCAAGTTTGGCAGACAAATTAAAAGTGTTTGTAGGGCTCCTGTCGCCAAGTTTTGCAGAAAAATGAAAAAAATGTGTCATATTTCTGTCTCCCAAGTTTGGCAGACAACTTGAAAGTATTTGTAGAGCTCCTGTCGCCCAAGTTTGGCAGAAAAATGACAAATAAGTGTCAGATTTCTGTCGCCCAAGTTTGGCAGACAAATTAAAAGTATTTGTAGGGCTCCTGTCGCCCAAGTTTGGCAGAAAAATGAAAAAAATTAGTCAGATTTCTGTCGCCCAAGTTTGGCAGACAAATTAAAAGTGTTTGTAGGGCTCCTGTCGCCCAAGTTTTGCAGAAAAATGAAAAAAATGTGTCAGATTTCTGTCGCCCAAGTTTGGCAGACAAATTAAAAGTATTTGTAGGGCTCCTGTCGCCCAAGTCCTGTAGAAAAATGAAAAACATTAGTCAGATTTCTGTCGCCCAAGTTTGGCAGACAAATTAAAAGTGTTTGTAGGGCTCCTGTCGCCCAAGTTTTGCAGAAAAATGAAAAAAATGTGTCAGATTTCTGTCGCTCAAGTTTGGCAGACAAATTAAAAGTGTTTGTAGGGCTCCTGTCGCCCAAGTTTGGCAGAAAAATGACAAATATGTGTCATATATCTGTCGCCCAAGTTTGGCAGACAACATGAAAGTATTTGTAGGGCTCCTGTCGCCCAAGTTTTGCAGAAAAATGAAAAAAATGTGTCAGATTTTTGTCGCCCAAGTTTGGCAGACAAATTAAAAGTGTTTGTAGGGCTCCTGTCGCCCAAGTTTGGCAGAAAAATGAAAAAAATGTGTCAGATTTCTGTCGCCCAAGTTTGGCAGACAAATTAAAAGTATTTGTAGGGCTCCTGTCGCCCAAGTCCTGCAGAAAAATGAAAAAAATATGTCAGATTTCTGTCGCCCAAGTTTGGCAGATAAATGAAAAAAATGTGTCAGATTTCTGTCGCCCAAGTTTGGCAGACAAATTAAAAGTATTTGTAGGGCTCCTGTCGCCCAAGTTTGGCAGAAAAATGACAAAAATGTGTCAGATTTCTGTCGCCCAAGTTTGGCAGACAAATTAAAAGTATTTGTAGGGCTCCTGAAGCCCAAGTTTGACAGAAAAATGAAAAAAATGTGTCAGATTTCTGTCGCCCAAGTATGGCAGACAAATTAAAAGTGTTTGTAGGGTTCCTGTCACCCAAGTTTTGCAGAAAAATGAAAAAAATGTGTCAGATTTCTGTTGCCCAAGTTTTGCAGACAAATTACAAGTATTTGTAGGGCTCCTGTCGCCCAAGATTAGCAGAAAAATGAAAAAAATGTGTCAGATTTCTATCGCCCAAGTTTGGCAGACAAATTAAAAGTGTTTGTAGGGCTCCTGTCGCCCAAGTTTTGCAGAAAAATGAAAAAAATGTGTCAGATTTCTGTCGCCCAAGTTTGGCGTACAAATAAGAAGTGTTTGTAGGGCTCCTGTCGCATAAGTTTTGCAGAAAAATGAAAAAAATGTGTCCGATTTATGTCGCCCAAGTTTGGCAGAAAAATGACAAATAAGTGTCAGATTTCTGTCGCCAAGTTTGGCAGACAAATTAGAAGTATTTGTAGGGCTCCTGTCGCCCAAGTCCTGTAGAAAAATGAAAAACATTAGTCAGATTTCTGTCGCCCAAGTTTGGCAGACAAATTAAAAGTGTTTGTAGGGCTCCTGTCGCCCAAGTTTTGCAGAAAAATGAAAAAAATGTGTCAGATTTCTGTCGCTCAAGTTTGGCAGACAAATTAAAAGTGTTTGTAGGGCTCCTGTCGCCCAAGTTTGGCAGAAAAATGAAAAAAATGTGTCAGATTTCTGTCGCCCAAGTTTGGCAGACAAATTAAAAGTATTTGTAGGGCTCCTGTCGCCCAAGTCCTGCAGAAAAATGAAAAAAATATGTCAGATTTCTGTCGCCCAAGTTTGGCAGATAAATGAAAAAAATGTGTCAGATTTCTGTCGCCCAAGTTTGGCAGACAAATTAAAAGTATTTGTAGGGCTCCTGTCGCCCAAGTTTGGCAGAAAAATGACAAAAATGTGTCAGATTTCTGTCGCCCAAGTTTGGCAGACAAATTAAAAGTATTTGTAGGGCTCCTGAAGCCCAAGTTTGACAGAAAAATGAAAAAAATGTGTCAGATTTCTGTCGCCCAAGTATGGCAGACAAATTAAAAGTGTTTGTAGGGTTCCTGTCACCCAAGTTTTGCAGAAAAATGAAAAAAATGTGTCAGATTTCTGTTGCCCAAGTTTTGCAGACAAATTACAAGTATTTGTAGGGCTCCTGTCGCCCAAGATTAGCAGAAAAATGAAAAAAATGTGTCAGATTTCTATCGCCCAAGTTTGGCAGACAAATTAAAAGTATTTGTAGGGCTCCTGTCGCCCAAGTTTGGCAGAAAAATGAAAAAAATTAGTCAGATTTCTGTCGCCCAAGTTTGGCAGACAAATTAAAAGTGTTTGTAGGGCTCCTGTCGCCCAAGTTTTGCAGAAAAATGAAAAAAATGTGTCAGATTTCTGTCGCTCAAGTTTGACAGACAAATTAAAAGTGTTTGTAGGGCTCCTGTCGCCCAAGTTTGGCAGAAAAATGACAAATATGTGTCATATATCTGTCGCCCAAGTTTGGCAGACAACATGAAAGTATTTGTAGGGCTCCTGTCGCCCAAGTTTTGCAGAAAAATGAAAAAAATGTGTCAGATTTTTGTCGCCCAAGTTTGGCAGACAAATTAAAAGTGTTTGTAGGGCTCCTGTCGCCCAAGTTTGGCAGAAAAATGAAAAAAATGTGTCAGATTTCTGTCGCCCAAGTTTGGCAGACAAATTAAAAGTATTTGTAGGGCTCCTGTCGCCCAAGTCCTGCAGAAAAATGAAAAAAATATGTCAGATTTCTGTCGCCCAAGTTTGGCAGATAAATGAAAAAAATGTGTCAGATTTCTGTCGCCCAAGTTTGGCAGACAAATTAAAAGTATTTGTAGGGCTCCTGTCGCCCAAGTTTGGCAGAAAAATGACAAAAATGTGTCAGATTTCTGTCGCCCAAGTTTGGCAGACAAATTAAAAGTATTTGTAGGGCTCCTGAAGCCCAAGTTTGACAGAAAAATGAAAAAAATGTGTCAGATTTCTGTCGCCCAAGTATGGCAGACAAATTAAAAGTGTTTGTAGGGTTCCTCTCACCCAAGTTTTGCAGAAAAATGAAAAAAATGTGTCAGATTTCTGTTGCCCAAGTTTTGCAGACAAATTACAAGTATTTGTAGGGCTCCTGTCGCCCAAGATTAGCAGAAAAATGAAAAAAATGTGTCAGATTTCTATCGCCCAAGTTTGGCAGACAAATTAAAAGTGTTTGTAGGGCTCCTGTCGCCCAAGTTTTGCAGAAAAATGAAAAAAATGTGTCAGATTTCTGTCGCCCAAGTTTGGCGTACAAATAAGAAGTGTTTGTAGGGCTCCTGTCGCATAAGTTTTGCAGAAAAATGAAAAAAATGTGTCCGATTTATGTCGCCCAAGTTTGGCAGAAAAATGACAAATAAGTGTCAGATTTCTGTCGCCAAGTTTGGCAGACAAATTAGAAGTATTTGTAGGGCTCCTGTCACCCAAGTTTGGCAGAAAAATGAAAAAAATGTGTCAGATTTCGGTCGCCCAAGTTTGGCGTACAAATAAGAAGTGTTTGTAGGGCTCCTGTCGCATAAGTTTTGCAGAAAAATGAAAAAAATGTGTCATATTTCTGTCGCCCAAGTTTGGCAGACAACTTGAAAGTATTTGTAGGTCTCCTGTCGCCCAAGTTTGGCAGAAAAATGACAAAAATGTGTCAGATTTCTGTCGCCCAAGTATGGCAGACAAATTAAAAGTGTTTGTAGGGCTCCTGTCGCCCAAGTTTTGCAGAAAAATGAAAAAAATGAGTCAGAATTCTGTCGCCCAAGTTTGGCAGACAAATAAGAAGTGTTTGTAGGGCTCCTGTCGCCCAAGTTTGGCAGAAAAATGACAAATAAGTGTCAGATTTCTGTCGCCCAAGTTTGGCAGACAAATTAAAAGTGATTGTAGGGCTCCTGTCGCCCAAGTTTTGCAGAAAAATGAAAAAAATGTATCAGATTTCTGTCGCCCAAGTTTGGCAGACAAATTAAAAGTATTTGTAGGGCTCCTGTCGCCCAAGTCCTGTAGAAAAATGAAAAAAATTAGTCAGATTTCTGTCGCCCAAGTTTGGCAGACAAATTAAAAGTGTTTGTAGGGCTCCTTCCACCCAAGTTTGGCTGAAAAATGACAAATAAGTGTCAGATTTCTGTCGCCCAAGTTTGGCAGACAAATTAAAAGTGTTTGTAGGGCTCCTGTCGCCCAAGTTTTGCAGAAAAATGAAAAAAATGTGTCAGATTTCTGTCGCCCAAGTTTGGCAGACAAATTAAAAGTGTTTGTAGGGCTCCTGTCGCCCAAGTTTGGCAGAAAAATGAAAAAAATGTGTCATATTTCTGTCGCCCAAGTTTGGCAGACAACTTGAAAGTGTTTGTAGGGCTCCTGTCGCCCAAGTTTGGCAGAAAAATGACAAATATGTGTCATATTTCTGTCGCCCAAGTTTGGCAGACAACTTGAAAGTATTTGTAGGGCTCCTGTCGCCCAAGTTTGGCAGAAAAATGACAAATATGTGTCAGATTTCTGTCGCCCAAGTTTGGCAGACAAATTAAAAGTGTTTGTAGGGCCCCTGTCGCCCAAGTTTGGCATAAAAATGAAAAAAATGTGTCATATTTCTGTCGCCCAAGTTTGGCAGACAACTTGAAAGTGTTTGTAGGGCTCCTGTCGCCCAAGTTTGGCAGAAAAATGACAAATATGTGTCATATTTCTGTCGCCCAAGTTTGGCAGACAACTTGAAAGTATTTGTAGGGCTCCTGTCGCCCAAGTTTGGCAGAAAAATGACAAATATGTGTCATATTTCTGTCGCCCAAGTTTGGCAGACAACTTGAAAGTATTTGTAGGGCTCCTGTCGCCCAAGTTTGGCAGAAAAATGACAAATATGTGTCAGATTTCTGTCGCCCAAGTTTGGCAGACAAATTAAAAGTGTTTGTAGGGCTCCTGTCGCCCAAGTCCTGCAGAAAAATGAAAAAAATTAGTCAGATTTCTGTCGCCCAAGTTTGGCAGACAAATTAAAAGTGTTTGTAGGGCTCCTGTCGCCAAGTTTTGCAGAAAAATGAAAAAAATGTGTCATATTTCTGTCTCCCAAGTTTGGCAGACAACTTGAAAGTATTTGTAGAGCTCCTGTCGCCCAAGTCCTGTAGAAAAATGAAAAAAATTAGTCAGATTTCTGTCGCCCAAGTTTGGCAGACAAATTAAAAGTGTTTGTAGGTCTCCTTCCACCCAAGTTTGGCAGAAAAATAACAAATATGTATGTGTCATATATCTGTCGCCCAAGTTTGGCAGACAACATGAAATTATTTGTAGGGCTCCTGTCGCCCAAGTTTTGCAGAAAAATGAAAAAAATGTGTCAGATTTTTGTCGCCCAAGTTTGGCAGACAAATTAAAAGTGTTTGTAGGGCTCCTGTCGCCCAAGTTTGGCAGAAAATAGAAAAAAATGTGTCAGATTTCTGTCGCCCAAGTTTGGCAGACAAATTAAAAGTATTTGTAGGGCTCATGAAGCCCAAATTTGACAGAAAAATGAAAAAAATGTGTCAGATTTCTGTCGCCCAAGTATGGCAGACAAATTAAAAGTGTTTGTAGGGCTCCTGTCACCCAAGTTTTGCAGAAAAATGAAAAAAATGTGTCAGATTTCTGTTGCCCAAGTTTTGCAGACAAATTACAAGTATTTGTAGGGCTCCTGTCGCCCAAGTCCTGTAGAAAAATAAAAAAAATTAGTCAGATTTCTGTCGCCCAAGTTTGGCAGACAAATTAAAAGTGTTTGTAGGTCTCCTTCCACCCAAGTTTGGCAGAAAAATGACAAATATGTATGTGTCATATATCTGTCGCCCAAGTTTGGCAGACAACATGAAATTATTTGTAGGGCTCCTGTCGCCCAAGTTTTGCAGAAAAATGAAAAAAATGTGTCAGATTTTTGTCGCCCAAGTTTGGCAGACAAATTAAAAGTGTTTGTAGGGCTCCTGTCGCCCAAGTTTGGCAGAAAATAGAAAAAATGTGTCAGATTTCTGTCGCCCAAGTTTGGCAGGCAAATTAAAAGTATTTGTAGGGCTCCTGTCGCCCAAGTCCTGCAGAAAAATGAAAAAAATATGTCAGATTTCTGTCGCCCAAGTTTGGCAGATAAATGAAAAAAATGTGTCAGATTTCTGTCGCCCAAGTTTGGCAGACAAATTAAAAGTATTTGTAGGGCTCCTGTCGCCCAAGTTTGGCAGAAAAATGACAAAAATGTGTCAGATTTCTGTCGCCCAAGTTTGGCAGACAAATTAAAAGTATTTGTAGGGCTCATGAAGCCCAAATTTGACAGAAAAATGAAAAAAATGTGTCAGATTTCTGTCGCCCAAGTATGGCAGACAAATTAAAAGTGTTTGTAGGGCTCCTGTCACCCAAGTTTTGCAGAAAACTGAAAAAAATGTGTCAGATTTCTGTTGCCCAAGTTTTGCAGACAAATTACAAGTATTTGTAGGGCTCCTGTCGCCCAAGATTAGCAGAAAAATGAAAAAAATGTGTCAGATTTCTATCGCCCAAGTTTGGCAGACAAATTAAAAGTGTTTGTAGGGCTCCTGTCGCCCAAGTTTTGCAGAAAAATGAAAAAAATGTGTCAGATTTCGGTCGCCCAAGTTTGGCGTACAAATAAGAAGTGTTTGTAGGGCTCCTGTCGCATAAGTTTTGCAGAAAAATGAAAAAAATGTGTCAGATTTCTGTCGCCCAAGTTTGGCGTACAAATAAGAAGTGTTTGTAGGGCTCCTGTCGCATAAGTTTTGCAGAAAAATGAAAAAAATGTGTCCGATTTCTGTCGCCCAAGTTTGGCAGAAAAATGACAAATAAGTCTCAGATTTCTGTCGCCAAGTTTGGCAGACAAATTAGAAGTATTTGTAGGGCTCCTGTCACCCAAGTTTGGCAGAAAAATGAAAAAAATTAGTCAGATTTTTGTCGCCCAAGTTTGGCAGACAAATTAAAAGTGTTTGTAGGGCTCCTGTCGCCCAAGTTTGGCAGAAAAATGAAAAAAATTAGTCAGATTTCTGTCGCCCAAGTTTGGCAGACAAATTAAAAGTGTTTGTAGGGCTCCTGTCGCCAAGTTTTGCAGATAAATGAAAAAAATGTGTCATATTTCTGTCGCCCAAGTTTTTCAGACAAATTAAAAGTATTTGTAGGGCTCCTGTCGCCCAAGTTTGGCAGAAAAATGAAAAAAATGTGTCAGATTTCGGTCGCCAAAGTTTGGCGTACAAATAAGAAGTGTTTGTAGGGCTCCTGTCGCCCAAGTTTGGCAGAAAAATGACAAATATGTGTCATATTTCTGTCGCCCAAGTTTGGCAGACAACTTGAAAGTATTTGTAGGGCTCCTGTCGCCCAAGTTTGGCAGAAAAATGACAAATATGTGTCAGATTTCTGTCGCCCAAGTTTGGCAGACAAATTAAAAGTGTTTGTAGGGCTCCTGTCGCCCAAGTTTGGCAGAAAAATGAAAAAAATTAGTCAGATTTCTGTCGCCCAAGTTTGGCAGACAAATTAAAAGTGTTTGTAGGGCTCCTGTCGCCAAGTTTTGCAGAAAAATGAAAAAAATGTGTCATATTTCTGTCTCCCAAGTTTGGCAGACAACTTGAAAGTATTTGTAGAGCTCCTGTCGCCCAAGTTTGGCAGAAAAATGACAAATAAGTGTCAGATTTCTGTCGCCCAAGTTTGGCAGACAAATTAAAAGTATTTGTAGGGCTCCTGTCGCCCAAGTTTGGCAGAAAAATGAAAAAAATTAGTCAGATTTCTGTCGCCCAAGTTTGGCAGACAAATTAAAAGTGTTTGTAGGGCTCCTGTCGCCCAAGTTTTGCAGAAAAATGAAAAAAATGTGTCAGATTTCTGTCGCCCAAGTTTGGCAGTCAAATTAAAAGTATTTGTAGGGCTCCTGTCGCCCAAGTCCTGTAGAAAAATGAAAAAAATTAGTCAGATTTCTGTCGCCCAAGTTTGGCAGACAAATTAAAAGTGTTTGTAGGTCTCCTTCCACCCAAGTTTGGCAGAAAAATGACAAATATGTGTCATATATCTGTCGCCCAAGTTTGGCAGACAACATGAAATTATTTGTAGGGCTCCTGTCGCCCAAGTTTTGCAGAAAAATGAAAAAAATGTGTCAGATTTTTGTCGCCCAAGTTTGGCAGACAAATTAAAAGTGTTTGTAGGGCTCCTGTCGCCCAAGTTTGGCAGAAAAATGAAAAAAATTAGTCAGATTTCTGTCGCCCAAGTTTGGCAGACAAATTAAAAGTGTTTGTAGGGCTCCTGTCGCCAAGTTTTGCAGAAAAATGAAAAAAATGTGTCATATTTCTGTCTCCCAAGTTTGGCAGACAACTTGAAAGTATTTGTAGAGCTCCTGTCGCCCAAGTTTGGCAGAAAAATGACAAATAAGTGTCAGATTTCTGTCGCCCAAGTTTGGCAGACAAATTAAAAGTATTTGTAGGGCTCCTGTCGCCCAAGTTTGGCAGAAAAATGAAAAAAATTAGTCAGATTTCTGTCGCCCAAGTTTGGCAGACAAATTAAAAGTGATTGTAGGGCTCCTGTCGCCCAAGTTTTGCAGAAAAATGAAAAAAATGTATCAGATTTCTGTCGCCCAAGTTTGGCAGACAAATTAAAAGTATTTGTAGGGCTCCTGTCGCCCAAGTCCTGTAGAAAAATGAAAAAAATTAGTCAGATTTCTGTCGCCCAAGTTTGGCAGACAAATTAAAAGTGTTTGTAGGGCTCCTTCCACCCAAGTTTGGCTGAAAAATGACAAATAAGTGTCAGATTTCTGTCGCGCAAGTTTGGCGTACAAATAATAAGTGTTTGTAGGGCTCCTGTCGCATAAGTTTTGCAGAAAAATGAAAAAAATGTGTCCGATTTCTGTCGCCCAAGTTTGGCAGAAAAATGACAAATAAGTGTCAGATTTCTGTCGCCAAGTTTGGCAGACAAATTAGAAGTATTTGTAGGGCTCCTGTCACCCAAGTTTGGCAGAAAAATGAAAAAAATTAGTCAGATTTTTGTCGCCCAAGTTTGGCAGACAAATTAAAAGTGTTTGTAGGGCTCCTGTCGCCCAAGTTTGGCAGAAAAATGAAAAAAATTAGTCAGATTTCTGTCGCCCAAGTTTGGCAGACAAATTAAAAGTGATTGTAGGGCTCCTGTCGCCCAAGTTTTGCAGAAAAATGAATAAAATGTATCAGATTTCTGTCGCCCAAGTTTGGCAGACAAATTAAAAGTATTTGTAGGGCTCCTGTCGCCCAAGTCCTGTAGAAAAATGAAAAAAATTAGTCAGATTTCTGTCGCCCAAGTTTGGCAGACAAATTAAAAGTGTTTGTAGGGCTCCTTCCACCCAAGTTTGGCTGAAAAATGACAAATAAGTGTCAGATTTCTGTCGCGCAAGTTTGGCGTACAAATAAGAAGTGTTTGTAGGGCTCCTGTCGCATAAGTTTTGCAGAAAAATGAAAAAAATGTGTCCGATTTCTGTCGCCCAAGTTTGGCAGAAAAATGAAAAAAATTAGTCAGATTTTTGTCGCCCAAGTTTGGCAGACAAATTAAAAGTGTTTGTAGGGCTCCTGTCGCCCAAGTTTGGCAGAAAAATGAAAAAAATTAGTCAGATTTCTGTCGCCCAAGTTTGGCAGACAAATTAAAAGTGTTTGTAGGGCTCCTGTCGCCAAGTTTTGCAGATAAATGAAAAAAATGTGTGATATTTCTGTCGCCCAAGTTTGGCAGACAAATTAAAAGTATTTGTAGGGCTCTTGTCGCCCAAGTCCTGCAGAAAAATGAAAAAAAATGAGTCAGAATTCTGTCGCCCAAGTTTGGCAGACAAATTAGAAGTGTTTGTAGGGCTCCTGTCGCCCAAGTTTTGCAGAAAAATGAAAAAAATGTGTCAGATTTCTGTCGCCCAAGTTTGGCAGACAAATTAAAAGTATTTGTAGGGCTCCTGTCGCCAAGTTTTGCAGATAAATGAAAAAAATGTGTCATATTTCTGTCGCCCAAGTTTGGCAGACAAATTAAAAGTATTTGTAGGGCTCTTGTCACCCAAGTCCTGCAGAAAAATGAAAAAAAATGAGTCAGAATTCTGTCGCCCAAGTTTGGCAGACAAATTAGAAGTGTTTGTAGGGCTCCTGTCGCCCAAGTTTGGCAGAAAAATGACAAAAATGTGTCAGATTTTTGTCGCCCAAGTTTGGCAGACAAATTAAAAGTGTTTGTAGGGCTCCTGTCGCCAAAGTTTGCCAGAAAAATGAAAAAAATGTGTCATATTTCTGTCGCCCAAGTTTGGCAGACAACTTGAAAGTATTTGTAGGGCTCCTGTCGCCCAAGTTTGGCAGAAAAATGACAAATATGTGTCATATTTCTGTCGCCCAAGTTTGGCAGACAACTTGAAAGTATTTGTAGGGCTCCTGTCGCCCAAGTTTGGCAGAAAAATGACAAATATGTGTCAGATTTCTGTCGCCCAAGTTTGGCAGACAAATTAAAAGTGTTTGTAGGGCTCCTGTCGCCCAAGTTTGGCAGAAAAATGAAAGAAATTAGTCAGATTTCTGTCGCCCAAGTTTGGCAGACAAATTAAAAGTGTTTGTAGGGCTCCTGTCGCCAAGTTTTGCAGAAAAATGAAAAAAATGTGTCATATTTCTGTCTCCCAAGTTTGGCAGACAACTTGAAAGTATTTGTAGAGCTCCTGTCGCCCAAGTTTGGCAGAAAAATGACAAATAAGTGTCAGATTTCTGTCGCCCAAGTTTGGCAGACAAATTAAAAGTATTTGTAGGGCTCCTGTCGCCCAAGTTTGGCAGAAAAATGAAAAAAATTAGTCAGATTTCTGTCGCCCAAGTTTGGCAGACAAATTAAAAGTGTTTGTAGGGCTCCTGTCGCCCAAGTTTTGCAGAAAAATGAAAAAAATGTGTCAGATTTCTGTCGCCCAAGTTTGGCAGACAAATTAAAAGTATTTGTAGGGCTCCTGTCGCCCAAGTCCTGTAGAAAAATGAAAAACATTAGTCAGATTTCTGTCGCCCAAGTTTGGCAGACAAATTAAAAGTGTTTGTAGGGCTCCTGTCGCCCAAGTTTTGCAGAAAATTGAAAAAAATGTGTCAGATTTCTGTCGCTCAAGTTTGGCAGACAAATTAAAAGTGTTTGTAGGGCTCCTGTCGCCCAAGTTTGGCAGAAAAATGACAAATATGTGTCATATATCTGTCGCCCAAGTTTGGCAGACAACATGAAAGTATTTGTAGGGCTCCTGTCGCCCAAGTTTTGCAGAAAAATGAAAAAAATGTGTCAGATTTTTGTCGCCCAAGTTTGGCAGACAAATTAAAAGTGTTTGTAGGGCTCCTGTCGCCCAAGTTTGGCAGAAAAATGAACAAAATGTGTCAGATTTCTGTCGCCCAAGTTTGGCAGACAAATTAAAAGTATTTGTAGGGCTCCTGTCGCCCAAGTCCTGCAGAAAAATTAAAAAAATATGTCAGATTTCTGTCGCCCAAGTTTGGCAGATAAATGAAAAAAATGTGTCAGATTTCTGTCGCCCAAGTTTGGCAGACAAATTAAAAGTATTTGTAGGGCTCCTGTCGCCCAAGTTTGGCAGAAAAATGACAAAAATCTGTCAGATTTCTGTCGCCCAAGTTTGGCAGACAAATTAAAAGTATTTGTAGGGCTCCTGTCACCCAAGTTTTGCAGAAAAATGAAAAAAATGTGTCAGATTTCTGTTGCCCAAGTTTTGCAGACAAATTACAAGTATTTGTAGGGCTCCTGTCGCCCAAGATTAGCAGAAAAATGAAAAAAATGTGTCAGATTTCTATCGCCCAAGTTTGGCAGACAAATTAAAAGTGTTTGTAGGGCTCCTGTCGCCCAAGTTTTGCAGAAAAATGAAAAAAATGTGTCAGATTTCTGTCGCCCAAGTTTGGCGTACAAATAAGAAGTGTTTGTAGGGCTCCTGTCGCATAAGTTTTGCAGAAAAATGAAAAAAATGTGTCCGATTTATGTCGCCCAAGTTTGGCAGAAAAATGACAAATAAGTGTCAGATTTCTGTCGCCAAGTTTGGCAGACAAATTAGAAGTATTTGTAGGGCTCCTGTCGCCCAAGTCCTGTAGAAAAATGAAAAACATTAGTCAGATTTCTGTCGCCCAAGTTTGGCAGACAAATTAAAAGTGTTTGTAGGGCTCCTGTCGCCCAAGTTTTGCAGAAAAATGAAAAAAATGTGTCAGATTTCTGTCGCTCAAGTTTGGCAGACAAATTAAAAGTGTTTGTAGGGCTCCTGTCGCCCAAGTTTGGCAGAAAAATGAAAAAAATGTGTCAGATTTCTGTCGCCCAAGTTTGGCAGACAAATTAAAAGTATTTGTAGGGCTCCTGTCGCCCAAGTCCTGCAGAAAAATGAAAAAAATATGTCAGATTTCTGTCGCCCAAGTTTGGCAGATAAATGAAAAAAATGTGTCAGATTTCTGTCGCCCAAGTTTGGCAGACAAATTAAAAGTATTTGTAGGGCTCCTGTCGCCCAAGTTTTGCAGAAAAATGACAAAAATGTGTCAGATTTCTGTCGCCCAAGTTTGGCAGACAAATTAAAAGTATTTGTAGGGCTCCTGAAGCCCAAGTTTGACAGAAAAATGAAAAAAATGTGTCAGATTTCTGTCGCCCAAGTATGGCAGACAAATTAAAAGTGTTTGTAGGGTTCCTGTCACCCAAGTTTTGCAGAAAAATGAAAAAAATGTGTCAGATTTCTGTTGCCCAAGTTTTGCAGACAAATTACAAGTATTTGTAGGGCTCCTGTCGCCCAAGATTAGCAGAAAAATGAAAAAAATGTGTCAGATTTCTATCGCCCAAGTTTGGCAGACAAATTAAAAGTATTTGTAGGGCTCCTGTCGCCCAAGTTTGGCAGAAAAATGAAAAAAATTAGTCAGATTTCTGTCGCCCAAGTTTGGCAGACAAATTAAAAGTGTTTGTAGGGCTCCTGTCGCCCAAGTTTTGCAGAAAAATGAAAAAAATGTGTCAGATTTCTGTCGCTCAAGTTTGGCAGACAAATTAAAAGTGTTTGTAGGGCTCCTGTCGCCCAAGTTTGGCAGAAAAATGACAAATATGTGTCATATATCTGTCGCCCAAGTTTGGCAGACAACATGAAAGTATTTGTAGGGCTCCTGTCGCCCAAGTCCTGCAGAAAAATGAAAAAAATATGTCAGATTTCTGTCGCCCAAGTTTGGCAGATAAATGAAAAAAATGTGTCAGATTTCTGTCGCCCAAGTTTGGCAGACAAATTAAAAGTATTTGTAGGGCTCCTGAAGCCCAAGTTTGACAGAAAAATGAAAAAAATGTGTCAGATTTCTGTCGCCCAAGTATGGCAGACAAATTAAAAGTGTTTGTAGGGTTCCTGTCACCCAAGTTTTGCAGAAAAATGAAAAAAATGTGTCAGATTTCTGTTGCCCAAGTTTTGCAGACAAATTACAAGTATTTGTAGGGCTCCTGTCGCCCAAGATTAGCAGAAAAATGAAAAAAATGTGTCAGATTTCTATCGCCCAAGTTTGGCAGACAAATTAAAAGTATTTGTAGGGCTCCTGTCGCCCAAGTTTGGCAGAAAAATGAAAAAAATTAGTCAGATTTCTGTCGCCCAAGTTTGGCAGACAAATTAAAAGTGTTTGTAGGGCTCCTGTCGCCCAAGTTTTGCAGAAAAATGAAAAAAATGTGTCAGATTTCTGTCGCTCAAGTTTGGCAGACAAATTAAAAGTGTTTGTAGGGCTCCTGTCGCCCAAGTTTGGCAGAAAAATGACAAATATGTGTCATATATCTGTCGCCCAAGTTTGGCAGACAACATGAAAGTATTTGTAGGGCTCCTGTCGCCCAAGTCCTGCAGAAAAATGAAAAAAATATGTCAGATTTCTGTCGCCCAAGTTTGGCAGATAAATGAAAAAAATGTGTCAGATTTCTGTCGCCCAAGTTTGGCAGACAAATTAAAAGTATTTGTAGGGCTCCTGTCGCCCAAGTTTTGCAGAAAAATGACAAAAATGTGTCAGATTTCTGTCGCCCAAGTTTGGCAGACAAATTAAAAGTATTTGTAGGGCTCCTGAAGCCCAAGTTTGACAGAAAAATGAAAAAAATGTGTCAGATTTCTGTCGCCCAAGTATGGCAGACAAATTAAAAGTGTTTGTAGGGTTCCTGTCACCCAAGTTTTGCAGAAAAATGAAAAAAATGTGTCAGATTTCTGTTGCCCAAGTTTTGCAGACAAATTACAAGTATTTGTAGGGCTCCTGTCGCCCAAGATTAGCAGAAAAATGAAAAAAATGTGTCAGATTTCTATCGCCCAAGTTTGGCAGACAAATTAAAAGTATTTGTAGGGCTCCTGTCGCCCAAGTTTGGCAGAAAAATGAAAAAAATTAGTCAGATTTCTGTCGCCCAAGTTTGGCAGACAAATTAAAAGTGTTTGTAGGGCTCCTGAAGCCCAAGTTTGACAGAAAAATGAAAAAAATGTGTCAGATTTCTGTCGCCCAAGTATGGCAGACAAATTAAAAGTGTTTGTAGGGTTCCTGTCACCCAAGTTTTGCAGAAAAATGAAAAAAATGTGTCAGATTTCTGTCGCCCAAGTATGGCAGACAAATTAAAAGTGTTTGTAGGGCTCCTGTCACCCAAGTTTTGCAGAAAAATGAAAAAAATGTGTCAGATTTCTGTTGCCCAAGTTTTGCAGACAAATTACAAGTATTTGTAGGGCTCCTGTCGCCCAAGTCCTGTAGAAAAATGAAAAAAATTAGTCAGATTTCTGTCGCCCAAGTTTGGCAGACAAATTAAAAGTGTTTGTAGGTCTCCTTCCACCCAAGTTTGGCAGAAAAATGACAAATATGTATGTGTCATATATCTGTCGCCCAAGTTTGGCAGACAACATGAAATTATTTGTAGGGCTCCTGTCGCCCAAGTTTTGCAGAAAAATGAAAAAAATGTGTCAGATTTTTGTCGCCCAAGTTTGGCAGACAAATTAAAAGTGTTTGTAGGGCTCCTGTCGCCCAAGTTTGGCAGAAAATAGAAAAAATGTGTCAGATTTCTGTCGCCCAAGTTTGGCAGGTAAATTAAAAGTATTTGTAGGGCTCCTGTCGCCCAAGTCCTGCAGAAAAATGAAAAAAATATGTCAGATTTCTGTCGCCCAAGTTTGGCAGATAAATGAAAAAAATGTGTCAGATTTCTGTCGCCCAAGTTTGGCAGACAAATTAAAAGTATTTGTAGGGCTCCTGTCGCCCAAGTTTGGCAGAAAAATGACAAAAATGTGTCAGATTTCTGTCGCCCAAGTTTGGCAGACAAATTAAAAGTATTTGTAGGGCTCATGAAGCCCAAATTTGACAGAAAAATGAAAAAAATGTGTCAGATTTCTGTCGCCCAAGTATGGCAGACAAATTAAAAGTGTTTGTAGGGCTCCTGTCACCCAAGTTTTGCAGAAAACTGAAAAAAATGTGTCAGATTTCTGTTGCCCAAGTTTTGCAGACAAATTACAAGTATTTGTAGGGCTCCTGTCGCCCAAGATTAGCAGAAAAATGAAAAAAATGTGTCAGATTTCTATCGCCCAAGTTTGGCAGACAAATTAAAAGTGTTTGTAGGGCTCCTGTCGCCCAAGTTTTGCAGAAAAATGAAAAAAATGTGTCAGATTTCGGTCGCCCAAGTTTGGCGTACAAATAAGAAGTGTTTGTAGGGCTCCTGTCGCATAAGTTTTGCAGAAAAATGAAAAAAATGTGTCAGATTTCTGTCGCCCAAGTTTGGCGTACAAATAAGAAGTGTTTGTAGGGCTCCTGTCGCATAAGTTTTGCAGAAAAATGAAAAAAATGTGTCCGATTTCTGTCGCCCAAGTTTGGCAGAAAAATGACAAATAAGTCTCAGATTTCTGTCGCCAAGTTTGGCAGACAAATTAGAAGTATTTGTAGGGCTCCTGTCACCCAAGTTTGGCAGAAAAATGAAAAAAATTAGTCAGATTTTTGTCGCCCAAGTTTGGCAGACAAATTAAAAGTGTTTGTAGGGCTCCTGTCGCCCAAGTTTGGCAGAAAAATGAAAAAAATTAGTCAGATTTCTGTCGCCCAAGTTTGGCAGACAAATTAAAAGTGTTTGTAGGGCTCCTGTCGCCAAGTTTTGCAGATAAATGAAAAAAATGTGTCATATTTCTGTCGCCCAAGTTTTTCAGACAAATTAAAAGTATTTGTAGGGCTCCTGTCGCCCAAGTTTGGCAGAAAAATGAAAAAAATGTGTCAGATTTCGGTCGCCAAAGTTTGGCGTACAAATAAGAAGTGTTTGTAGGGCTCCTGTCGCCCAAGTTTGGCAGAAAAATGACAAATATGTGTCATATTTCTGTCGCCCAAGTTTGGCAGACAACTTGAAAGTATTTGTAGGGCTCCTGTCGCCCAAGTTTGGCAGAAAAATGACAAATATGTGTCAGATTTCTGTCGCCCAAGTTTGGCAGACAAATTAAAAGTGTTTGTAGGGCTCCTGTCGCCCAAGTTTGGCAGAAAAATGAAAAAAATTAGTCAGATTTCTGTCGCCCAAGTTTGGCAGACAAATTAAAAGTGTTTGTAGGGCTCCTGTCGCCAAGTTTTGCAGAAAAATGAAAAAAATGTGTCATATTTCTGTCTCCCAAGTTTGGCAGACAACTTGAAAGTATTTGTAGAGCTCCTGTCGCCCAAGTTTGGCAGAAAAATGACAAATAAGTGTCAGATTTCTGTCGCCCAAGTTTGGCAGACAAATTAAAAGTATTTGTAGGGCTCCTGTCGCCCAAGTTTGGCAGAAAAATGAAAAAAATTAGTCAGATTTCTGTCGCCCAAGTTTGGCAGACAAATTAAAAGTGTTTGTAGGGCTCCTGTCGCCCAAGTTTTGCAGAAAAATGAAAAAAATGTGTCAGATTTCTGTCGCCCAAGTTTGGCAGTCAAATTAAAAGTATTTGTAGGGCTCCTGTCGCCCAAGTCCTGTAGAAAAATGAAAAAAATTAGTCAGATTTCTGTCGCCCAAGTTTGGCAGACAAATTAAAAGTGTTTGTAGGTCTCCTTCCACCCAAGTTTGGCAGAAAAATGACAAATATGTGTCATATATCTGTCGCCCAAGTTTGGCAGACAACATGAAATTATTTGTAGGGCTCCTGTCGCCCAAGTTTTGCAGAAAAATGAAAAAAATGTGTCAGATTTTTGTCGCCCAAGTTTGGCAGACAAATTAAAAGTGTTTGTGGGGCTCCTGTCGCCCAAGTTTGGCAGAAAAATGAAAAAAATTAGTCAGATTTCTGTCGCCCAAGTTTGGCAGACAAATTAAAAGTGTTTGTAGGGCTCCTGTCGCCAAGTTTTGCAGAAAAATGAAAAAAATGTGTCATATTTCTGTCTCCCAAGTTTGGCAGACAACTTGAAAGTATTTGTAGAGCTCCTGTCGCCCAAGTTTGGCAGAAAAATGACAAATAAGTGTCAGATTTCTGTCGCCCAAGTTTGGCAGACAAATTAAAAGTATTTGTAGGGCTCCTGTCGCCCAAGTTTGGCAGAAAAATGAAAAAAATTAGTCAGATTTCTGTCGCCCAAGTTTGGCAGACAAATTAAAAGTGATTGTAGGGCTCCTGTCGCCCAAGTTTTGCAGAAAAATGAAAAAAATGTATCAGATTTCTGTCGCCCAAGTTTGGCAGACAAATTAAAAGTATTTGTAGGGCTCCTGTCGCCCAAGTCCTGTAGAAAAATGAAAAAAATTAGTCAGGTTTCTGTCGCCCAAGTTTGGCAGACAAATTAAAAGTGTTTGTAGGGCTCCTTCCACCCAAGTTTGGCTGAAAAATGACAAATAAGTGTCAGATTTCTGTCGCGCAAGTTTGGCGTACAAATAATAAGTGTTTGTAGGGCTCCTGTCGCATAAGTTTTGCAGAAAAATGAAAAAAATGTGTCCGATTTCTGTCGCCCAAGTTTGGCAGAAAAATGACAAATAAGTGTCAGATTTCTGTCGCCAAGTTTGGCAGACAAATTAGAAGTATTTGTAGGGCTCCTGTCACCCAAGTTTGGCAGAAAAATGAAAAAAATTAGTCAGATTTTTGTCGCCCAAGTTTGGCAGACAAATTAAAAGTGTTTGTAGGGCTCCTGTCGCCCAAGTTTGGCAGAAAAATGAAAAAAATTAGTCAGATTTCTGTCGCCCAAGTTTGGCAGACAAATTAAAAGTGATTGTAGGGCTCCTGTCGCCCAAGTTTTGCAGAAAAATGAATAAAATGTATCAGATTTCTGTCGCCCAAGTTTGGCAGACAAATTAAAAGTATTTGTAGGGCTCCTGTCGCCCAAGTCCTGTAGAAAAATGAAAAAAATTAGTCAGATTTCTGTCGCCCATGTTTGGCAGACAAATTAAAAGTGTTTGTAGGGCTCCTTCCACCCAAGTTTGGCTGAAAAATGACAAATAAGTGTCAGATTTCTGTCGCGCAAGTTTGGCGTACAAATAAGAAGTGTTTGTAGGGCTCCTGTCGCATAAGTTTTGCAGAAAAATGAAAAAAATGTGTCCGATTTCTGTCGCCCAAGTTTGGCAGAAAAATGAAAAAAATTAGTCAGATTTTTGTCGCCCAAGTTTGGCAGACAAATTAAAAGTGTTTGTAGGGCTCCTGTCGCCCAAGTTTGGCAGAAAAATGAAAAAAATTAGTCAGATTTCTGTCGCCCAAGTTTGGCAGACAAATTAAAAGTGTTTGTAGGGCTCCTGTCGCCAAGTTTTGCAGATAAATGAAAAAAATGTGTGATATTTCTGTCGCCCAAGTTTGGCAGACAAATTAAAAGTATTTGTAGGGCTCTTGTCGCCCAAGTCCTGCAGAAAAATGAAAAAAAATGAGTCAGAATTCTGTCGCCCAAGTTTGGCAGACAAATTAGAAGTGTTTGTAGGGCTCCTGTCGCCCAAGTTTTGCAGAAAAATGAAAAAAATGTGTCAGATTTCTGTCGCCCAAGTTTGGCAGACAAATTAAAAGTATTTGTAGGGCTCCTGTCGCCAAGTTTTGCAGATAAATGAAAAAAATGTGTCATATTTCTGTCGCCCAAGTTTGGCAGACAAATTAAAAGTATTTGTAGGGCTCTTGTCACCCAAGTCCTGCAGAAAAATGAAAAAAAATGAGTCAGAATTCTGTCGCCCAAGTTTGGCAGACAAATTAGAAGTGTTTGTAGGGCTCCTGTCGCCCAAGTTTGGCAGAAAAATGACAAAAATGTGTCAGATTTTTGTCGCCCAAGTTTGGCAGACAAATTAAAAGTGTTTGTAGGGCTCCTGTCGCCAAAGTTTGCCAGAAAAATGAAAAAAATGTGTCATATTTCTGTCGCCCAAGTTTGGCAGACAACTTGAAAGTATTTGTAGGGCTCCTGTCGCCCAAGTTTGGCAGAAAAATGACAAATATGTGTCATATTTCTGTCGCCCAAGTTTGGCAGACAACTTGAAAGTATTTGTAGGGCTCCTGTCGCCCAAGTTTGGCAGAAAAATGACAAATATGTGTCAGATTTCTGTCGCCCAAGTTTGGCAGACAAATTAAAAGTGTTTGTAGGGCTCCTGTCGCCCAAGTTTGGCAGAAAAATGAAAGAAATTAGTCAGATTTCTGTCGCCCAAGTTTGGCAGACAAATTAAAAGTGTTTGTAGGGCTCCTGTCGCCAAGTTTTGCAGAAAAATGAAAAAAATGTGTCATATTTCTGTCTCCCAAGTTTGGCAGACAACTTGAAAGTATTTGTAGAGCTCCTGTCGCCCAAGTTTGGCAGAAAAATGACAAATAAGTGTCAGATTTCTGTCGCCCAAGTTTGGCAGACAAATTAAAAGTATTTGTAGGGCTCCTGTCGCCCAAGTTTGGCAGAAAAATGAAAAAAATTAGTCAGATTTCTGTCGCCCAAGTTTGGCAGACAAATTAAAAGTGTTTGTAGGGCTCCTGTCGCCCAAGTTTTGCAGAAAAATGAAAAAAATGTGTCAGATTTCTGTCGCCCAAGTTTGGCAGACAAATTAAAAGTATTTGTAGGGCTCCTGTCGCCCAAGTCCTGTAGAAAAATGAAAAACATTAGTCAGATTTCTGTCGCCCAAGTTTGGCAGACAAATTAAAAGTGTTTGTAGGGCTCCTGTCGCCCAAGTTTTGCAGAAAATTGAAAAAAATGTGTCAGATTTCTGTCGCTCAAGTTTGGCAGACAAATTAAAAGTGTTTGTAGGGCTCCTGTCGCCCAAGTTTGGCAGAAAAATGACAAATATGTGTCATATATCTGTCGCCCAAGTTTGGCAGACAACATGAAAGTATTTGTAGGGCTCCTGTCGCCCAAGTTTTGCAGAAAAATGAAAAAAATGTGTCAGATTTTTGTCGCCCAAGTTTGGCAGACAAATTAAAAGTGTTTGTAGGGCTCCTGTCGCCCAAGTTTGGCAGAAAAATGAACAAAATGTGTCAGATTTCTGTCGCCCAAGTTTGGCAGACAAATTAAAAGTATTTGTAGGGCTCCTGTCGCCCAAGTCCTGCAGAAAAATTAAAAAAATATGTCAGATTTCTGTCGCCCAAGTTTGGCAGATAAATGAAAAAAATGTGTCAGATTTCTGTCGCCCAAGTTTGGCAGACAAATTAAAAGTATTTGTAGGGCTCCTGTCGCCCAAGTTTGGCAGAAAAATGACAAAAATCTGTCAGATTTCTGTCGCCCAAGTTTGGCAGACAAATTAAAAGTATTTGTAGGGCTCCTGAAGCCCAAGTTTGACAGAAAAATGAAAAAAATGTGTCAGATTTCTGTCGCCCAAGTATGGCAGACAAATTAAAAGTGTTTGTAGGGTTCCTGTCACCCAAGTTTTGCAGAAAAATGAAAAAAATGTGTCAGATTTCTGTTGCCCAAGTTTTGCAGACAAATTACAAGTATTTGTAGGGCTCCTGTCGCCCAAGATTAGCAGAAAAATGAAAAAAATGTGTCAGATTTCTATCGCCCAAGTTTGGCAGACAAATTAAAAGTGTTTGTAGGGCTCCTGTCGCCCAAGTTTTGCAGAAAAATGAAAAAAATGTGTCAGATTTCTGTCGCCCAAGTTTGGCGTACAAATAAGAAGTGTTTGTAGGGCTCCTGTCGCATAAGTTTTGCAGAAAAATGAAAAAAATGTGTCCGATTTATGTCGCCCAAGTTTGGCAGAAAAATGACAAATAAGTGTCAGATTTCTGTCGCCAAGTTTGGCAGACAAATTAGAAGTATTTGTAGGGCTCCTGTCGCCCAAGTCCTGTAGAAAAATGAAAAACATTAGTCAGATTTCTGTCGCCCAAGTTTGGCAGACAAATTAAAAGTGTTTGTAGGGCTCCTGTCGCCCAAGTTTTGCAGAAAAATGAAAAAAATGTGTCAGATTTCTGTCGCTCAAGTTTGGCAGACAAATTAAAAGTGTTTGTAGGGCTCCTGTCGCCCAAGTTTGGCAGAAAAATGAAAAAAATGTGTCAGATTTCTGTCGCCCAAGTTTGGCAGACAAATTAAAAGTATTTGTAGGGCTCCTGTCGCCCAAGTCCTGCAGAAAAATGAAAAAAATATGTCAGATTTCTGTCGCCCAAGTTTGGCAGATAAATGAAAAAAATGTGTCAGATTTCTGTCGCCCAAGTTTGGCAGACAAATTAAAAGTATTTGTAGGGCTCCTGTCGCCCAAGTTTTGCAGAAAAATGACAAAAATGTGTCAGATTTCTGTCGCCCAAGTTTGGCAGACAAATTAAAAGTATTTGTAGGGCTCCTGAAGCCCAAGTTTGACAGAAAAATGAAAAAAATGTGTCAGATTTCTGTCGCCCAAGTATGGCAGACAAATTAAAAGTGTTTGTAGGGTTCCTGTCACCCAAGTTTTGCAGAAAAATGAAAAAAATGTGTCAGATTTCTGTTGCCCAAGTTTTGCAGACAAATTACAAGTATTTGTAGGGCTCCTGTCGCCCAAGATTAGCAGAAAAATGAAAAAAATGTGTCAGATTTCTATCGCCCAAGTTTGGCAGACAAATTAAAAGTATTTGTAGGGCTCCTGTCGCCCAAGTTTGGCAGAAAAATGAAAAAAATTAGTCAGATTTCTGTCGCCCAAGTTTGGCAGACAAATTAAAAGTGTTTGTAGGGCTCCTGTCGCCCAAGTTTTGCAGAAAAATGAAAAAAATGTGTCAGATTTCTGTCGCTCAAGTTTGGCAGACAAATTAAAAGTGTTTGTAGGGCTCCTGTCGCCCAAGTTTGGCAGAAAAATGACAAATATGTGTCATATATCTGTCGCCCAAGTTTGGCAGACAACATGAAAGTATTTGTAGGGCTCCTGTCGCCCAAGTCCTGCAGAAAAATGAAAAAAATATGTCAGATTTCTGTCGCCCAAGTTTGGCAGATAAATGAAAAAAATGTGTCAGATTTCTGTCGCCCAAGTTTGGCAGACAAATTAAAAGTATTTGTAGGGCTCCTGTCGCCCAAGTTTGGCAGAAAAATGACAAAAATGAGTCAGAATTCTGTCGTCCAAGTTTGGCAGACAAATTAGAAGTGTTTGTAGGGCTCCTGTCGCCCAAGTTTTGCAGAAAAATGAAAAAAATGTGTCAGATTTCTGTCGCCCAAGTTTGGCAGACAAATTAAAAGTATTTGTAGGGCTCCTGTCGCCAAGTTTTGCAGATAAATGAAAAAAATGTGTCATATTTCTGTCGCCCAAGTTTGGCAGACAAATTAAAAGTATTTGTAGGGCTCTTGTCGCCCAAGTCCTGCAGAAAAATGAAAAAAAATGAGTCAGAATTCTGTCGCCCAAGTTTGGCAGACAAATTAGAAGTGTTTGTAGGGCTCCTGTCGCCCAAGTTTGGCAGAAAAATGACAAAAATGTGTCAGATTTTTGTCGCCCAAGTTTGGCAGACAAATTAAAAGTGTTTGTAGGGCTCCTGTCGCCAAAGTTTGGCAGAAAAATGAAAAAAATGTGTCATATTTCTGTCGCCCAAGTTTGGCAGACAACTTGAAAGTATTTGTAGGGCTCCTGTCGCCCAAGTTTGGCAGAAAAATGACAAATATGTGTCATATTTCTGTCGCCCAAGTTTGGCAGACAACTTGAAAGTATTTGTAGGGCTCCTGTCGCCCAAGTTTGGCAGAAAAATGACAAATATGTGTCAGATTTCTGTCGCCCAAGTTTGGCAGACAAATTAAAAGTGTTTGTAGGGCTCCTGTCGCCCAAGTTTGGCAGAAAAATGAAAGAAATTAGTCAGATTTCTGTCGCCCAAGTTTGGCAGACAAATTAAAAGTGTTTGTAGGGCTCCTGTCGCCAAGTTTTGCAGAAAAATGAAAAAAATGTGTCATATTTCTGTCTCCCAAGTTTGGCAGACAACTTGAAAGTATTTGTAGAGCTCCTGTCGCCCAAGTTTGGCAGAAAAATGACAAATAAGTGTCAGATTTCTGTCGCCCAAGTTTGGCAGACAAATTAAAAGTATTTGTAGGGCTCCTGTCGCCCAAGTTTGGCAGAAAAATGAAAAAAATTAGTCAGATTTCTGTCGCCCAAGTTTGGCAGACAAATTAAAAGTGTTTGTAGGGCTCCTGTCGCCCAAGTTTTGCAGAAAAATGAAAAAAATGTGTCAGATTTCTGTCGCCCAAGTTTGGCAGACAAATTAAAAGTATTTGTAGGGCTCCTGTCGCCCAAGTCCTGTAGAAAAATGAAAAACATTAGTCAGATTTCTGTCGCCCAAGTTTGGCAGACAAATTAAAAGTGTTTGTAGGGCTCCTGTCGCCCAAGTTTTGCAGAAAATTGAAAAAAATGTGTCAGATTTCTGTCGCTCAAGTTTGGCAGACAAATTAAAAGTGTTTGTAGGGCTCCTGTCGCCCAAGTTTGGCAGAAAAATGACAAATATGTGTCATATATCTGTCGCCCAAGTTTGGCAGACAACATGAAAGTATTTGTAGGGCTCCTGTCGCCCAAGTTTTGCAGAAAAATGAAAAAAATGTGTCAGATTTTTGTCGCCCAAGTTTGGCAGACAAATTAAAAGTGTTTGTAGGGCTCCTGTCGCCCAAGTTTGGCAGAAAAATGAAAAAAATGTGTCAGATTTCTGTCGCCCAAGTTTGGCAGACAAATTAAAAGTATTTGTAGGGCTCCTGTCGCCCAAGTCCTGCAGAAAAATGAAAAAAATATGTCAGATTTCTGTCGCCCAAGTTTGGCAGATAAATGAAAAAAATGTGTCAGATTTCTGTCGCCCAAGTTTGGCAGACAAATTAAAAGTATTTGTAGGGCTCCTGTCGCCCAAGTTTGGCAGAAAAATGACAAAAATGTGTCAGATTTCTGTCGCCCAAGTTTGGCAGACAAATTAAAAGTATTTGTAGGGCTCCTGAAGCCCAAGTTTGACAGAAAAATGAAAAAAATGTGTCAGATTTCTGTCGCCCAAGTATGGCAGACAAATTAAAAGTGTTTGTAGGGTTCCTGTCACCCAAGTTTTGCAGAAAAATGAAAAAAATGTGTCAGATTTCTGTTGCCCAAGTTTTGCAGACAAATTACAAGTATTTGTAGGGCTCCTGTCGCCCAAGATTAGCAGAAAAATGAAAAAAATGTGTCAGATTTCTATCGCCCAAGTTTGGCAGACAAATTAAAAGTGTTTGTAGGGCTCCTGTCGCCCAAGTTTTGCAGAAAAATGAAAAAAATGTGTCAGATTTCTGTCGCCCAAGTTTGGCGTACAAATAAGAAGTGTTTGTAGGGCTCCTGTCGCATAAGTTTTGCAGAAAAATGAAAAAAATGTGTCCGATTTATGTCGCCCAAGTTTGGCAGAAAAATGACAAATAAGTGTCAGATTTCTGTCGCCAAGTTTGGCAGACAAATTAGAAGTATTTGTAGGGCTCCTGTCGCCCAAGTCCTGTAGAAAAATGAAAAACATTAGTCAGATTTCTGTCGCCCAAGTTTGGCAGACAAATTAAAAGTGTTTGTAGGGCTCCTGTCGCCCAAGTTTTGCAGAAAAATGAAAAAAATGTGTCAGATTTCTGTTGCCCAAGTTTTGCAGACAAATTACAAGTATTTGTAGGGCTCCTGTCGCCCAAGATTAGCAGAAAAATGAAAAAAATGTGTCAGATTTCTATCGCCCAAGTTTGGCAGACAAATTAAAAGTATTTGTAGGGCTCCTGTCGCCCAAGTTTGGCAGAAAAATGAAAAAAATTAGTCAGATTTCTGTCGCCCAAGTTTGGCAGACAAATTAAAAGTGTTTGTAGGGCTCCTGTCGCCCAAGTTTTGCAGAAAAATGAAAAAAATGTGTCAGATTTCTGTCGCTCAAGTTTGGCAGACAAATTTAAAGTGTTTGTAGGGCTCCTGTCGCCCAAGTTTGGCAGAAAAATGACAAATATGTGTCATATATCTGTCGCCCAAGTTTGGCAGACAACATGAAAGTATTTGTAGGGCTCCTGTCGCCCAAGTTTTGCAGAAAAATGAAAAAAATGTGTCAGATTTCTGTCGCCCAAGTTTGGCAGACAAATTAAAAGTATTTGTAGGGCTCCTGTCGCCCAAGTCCTGCAGAAAAATGAAAAAAATATGTCAGATTTCTGTCGCCCAAGTTTGGCAGATAAATGAAAAAAATGTGTCAGATTTCTGTCGCCCAAGTTTGGCAGACAAATTAAAAGTATTTGTAGGGCTCCTGTCGCCCAAGTTTGGCAGAAAAATGACAAAAATGAGTCAGAATTCTGTCGCCCAAGTTTGGCAGACAAATTAGAAGTGTTTGTAGGGCTCCTGTCGCCCAAGTTTTGCAGAAAAATGAAAAAAATGTGTCAGATTTCTGTCGCCCAAGTTTGGCAGACAAATTAAAAGTATTTGTAGGGCTCCTGTCGCCAAGTTTTGCAGATAAATGAAAAAAATGTGTCATATTTCTGTCGCCCAAGTTTGGCAGACAAATTAAAAGTATTTGTAGGGCTCTTGTCGCCCAAGTCCTGCAGAAAAATGAAAAAAAATGAGTCAGAATTCTGTCGCCCAAGTTTGGCAGACAAATTAGAAGTGTTTGTAGGGCTCCTGTCGCCCAAGTTTGGCAGAAAAATGACAAAAATGTGTCAGATTTTTGTCGCCCAAGTTTGGCAGACAAATTAAAAGTGTTTGTAGGGCTCCTGTCGCCAAAGTTTGGCAGAAAAATGAAAAAAATGTGTCATATTTCTGTCGCCCAAGTTTGGCAGACAACTTGAAAGTATTTGTAGGGCTCCTGTCGCCCAAGTTTGGCAGAAAAATGACAAATATGTGTCATATTTCTGTCGCCCAAGTTTGGCAGACAACTTGAAAGTATTTGTAGGGCTCCTGTCGCCCAAGTTTGGCAGAAAAATGACAAATATGTGTCAGATTTCTGTCGCCCAAGTTTGGCAGACAAATTAAAAGTGTTTGTAGGGCTCCTGTCGCCCAAGTTTGGCAGAAAAATGAAAGAAATTAGTCAGATTTCTGTCGCCCAAGTTTGGCAGACAAATTAAAAGTGTTTGTAGGGCTCCTGTCGCCAAGTTTTGCAGAAAAATGAAAAAAATGTGTCATATTTCTGTCTCCCAAGTTTGGCAGACAACTTGAAAGTATTTGTAGAGCTCCTGTCGCCCAAGTTTGGCAGAAAAATGACAAATAAGTGTCAGATTTCTGTCGCCCAAGTTTGGCAGACAAATTAAAAGTATTTGTAGGGCTCCTGTCGCCCAAGTTTGGCAGAAAAATGAAAAAAATTAGTCAGATTTCTGTCGCCCAAGTTTGGCAGACAAATTAAAAGTGTTTGTAGGGCTCCTGTCGCCCAAGTTTTGCAGAAAAATGAAAAAAATGTGTCAGATTTCTGTCGCCCAAGTTTGGCAGACAAATTAAAAGTATTTGTAGGGCTCCTGTCGCCCAAGTCCTGTAGAAAAATGAAAAACATTAGTCAGATTTCTGTCGCCCAAGTTTGGCAGACAAATTAAAAGTGTTTGTAGGGCTCCTGTCGCCCAAGTTTTGCAGAAAATTGAAAAAAATGTGTCAGATTTCTGTCGCTCAAGTTTGGCAGACAAATTAAAAGTGTTTGTAGGGCTCCTGTCGCCCAAGTTTGGCAGAAAAATGACAAATATGTGTCATATATCTGTCGCCCAAGTTTGGCAGACAACATGAAAGTATTTGTAGGGCTCCTGTCGCCCAAGTTTTGCAGAAAAATGAAAAAAATGTGTCAGATTTTTGTCGCCCAAGTTTGGCAGACAAATTAAAAGTGTTTGTAGGGCTCCTGTCGCCCAAGTTTGGCAGAAAAATGAAAAAAATGTGTCAGATTTCTGTCGCCCAAGTTTGGCAGACAAATTAAAAGTATTTGTAGGGCTCCTGTCGCCCAAGTCCTGCAGAAAAATGAAAAAAATATGTCAGATTTCTGTCGCCCAAGTTTGGCAGATAAATGAAAAAAATGTGTCAGATTTCTGTCGCCCAAGTTTGGCAGACAAATTAAAAGTATTTGTAGGGCTCCTGTCGCCCAAGTTTGGCAGAAAAATGACAAAAATGTGTCAGATTTCTGTCGCCCAAGTTTGGCAGACAAATTAAAAGTATTTGTAGGGCTCCTGAAGCCCAAGTTTGACAGAAAAATGAAAAAAATGTGTCAGATTTCTGTCGCCCAAGTATGGCAGACAAATTAAAAGTGTTTGTAGGGTTCCTGTCACCCAAGTTTTGCAGAAAAATGAAAAAAATGTGTCAGATTTCTGTTGCCCAAGTTTTGCAGACAAATTACAAGTATTTGTAGGGCTCCTGTCGCCCAAGATTAGCAGAAAAATGAAAAAAATGTGTCAGATTTCTATCGCCCAAGTTTGGCAGACAAATTAAAAGTGTTTGTAGGGCTCCTGTCGCCCAAGTTTTGCAGAAAAATGAAAAAAATGTGTCAGATTTCTGTCGCCCAAGTTTGGCGTACAAATAAGAAGTGTTTGTAGGGCTCCTGTCGCATAAGTTTTGCAGAAAAATGAAAAAAATGTGTCCGATTTATGTCGCCCAAGTTTGGCAGAAAAATGACAAATAAGTGTCAGATTTCTGTCGCCAAGTTTGGCAGACAAATTAGAAGTATTTGTAGGGCTCCTGTCGCCCAAGTCCTGTAGAAAAATGAAAAACATTAGTCAGATTTCTGTCGCCCAAGTTTGGCAGACAAATTAAAAGTGTTTGTAGGGCTCCTGTCGCCCAAGTTTTGCAGAAAAATGAAAAAAATGTGTCAGATTTCTGTCGCTCAAGTTTGGCAGACAAATTAAAAGTGTTTGTAGGGCTCCTGTCGCCCAAGTTTGGCAGAAAAATGAAAAAAATGTGTCAGATTTCTGTCGCCCAAGTTTGGCAGACAAATTAAAAGTATTTGTAGGGCTCCTGTCGCCCAAGTCCTGCAGAAAAATGAAAAAAATATGTCAGATTTCTGTCGCCCAAGTTTGGCAGATAAATGAAAAAAATGTGTCAGATTTCTGTCGCCCAAGTTTGGCAGACAAATTAAAAGTATTTGTAGGGCTCCTGAAGCCCAAGTTTGACACAAAAATGAAAAAAATGTGTCAGATTTCTGTCGCCCAAGTATGGCAGACAAATTAAAAGTGTTTGTAGGGTTCCTGTCACCCAAGTTTTGCAGAAAAATGAAAAAAATGTGTCAGATTTCTGTTGCCCAAGTTTTGCAGACAAATTACAAGTATTTGTAGGGCTCCTGTCGCCCAAGATTAGCAGAAAAATGAAAAAAATGTGTCAGATTTCTATCGCCCAAGTTTGGCAGACAAATTAAAAGTATTTGTAGGGCTCCTGTCGCCCAAGTTTGGCAGAAAAATGAAAAAAATTAGTCAGATTTCTGTCGCCCAAGTTTGGCAGACAAATTAAAAGTGTTTGTAGGGCTCCTGTCGCCCAAGTTTTGCAGAAAAATGAAAAAAATGTGTCAGATTTCTGTCGCTCAAGTTTGGCAGACAAATTAAAAGTGTTTGTAGGGCTCCTGTCGCCCAAGTTTGGCAGAAAAATGACAAATATGTGTCATATATCTGTCGCCCAAGTTTG
Source organism: Villa cingulata (assembly GCA_951394055.1). Lineage (NCBI taxonomy): Eukaryota > Metazoa > Arthropoda > Insecta > Diptera > Bombyliidae > Villa > Villa cingulata. Next base: position 25,111,948 of record OX596019.1, on the reverse strand, counting down.
GCAGACAACATGAAAGTATTTGTAGGGCTCCTGTCGCCCAAGTTTTGCAGAAAAATGAAAAAAATGTGTCAGATTTTTGTCGCCCAAGTTTGGCAGACAAATTAAAAGTGTTTGTAGGGCTCCTGTCGCCCAAGTTTGGCAGAAAAATGAAAAAAATGTGTCAGATTTCTGTCGCCCAAGTTTGGCAGACAAATTAAAAGTATTTGTAGGGCTCCTGTCGCCCAAGTCCTGCAGAAAAATGAAAAAAATATGTCAGATTTCTGTCGCCCAAGTTTGGCAGATAAATGAAAAAAATGTGTCAGATTTCTGTCGCCCAAGTTTGGCAGACAAATTAAAAGTATTTGTAGGGCTCCTGTCGCCCAAGTTTGGCAGAAAAATGACAAAAATGTGTCAGATTTCTGTCGCCCAAGTTTGGCAGACAAATTAAAAGTATTTGTAGGGCTCCTGAAGCCCAAGTTTGACAGAAAAATGAAAAAAATGTGTCAGATTTCTGTCGCCCAAGTATGGCAGACAAATTAAAAGTGTTTGTAGGGTTCCTGTCACCCAAGTTTTGCAGAAAAATGAAAAAAATGTGTCAGATTTCTGTTGCCCAAGTTTTGCAGACAAATTACAAGTATTTGTAGGGCTCCTGTCGCCCAAGATTAGCAGAAAAATGAAAAAAATGTGTCAGATTTCTATCGCCCAAGTTTGGCAGACAAATTAAAAGTGTTTGTAGGGCTCCTGTCGCCCAAGTTTTGCAGAAAAATGAAAAAAATGTGTCAGATTTCTGTCGCCCAAGTTTGGCGTACAAATAAGAAGTGTTTGTAGGGCTCCTGTCGCATAAGTTTTGCAGAAAAATGAAAAAAATGTGTCCGATTTATGTCGCCCAAGTTTGGCAGAAAAATGACAAATAAGTGTCAGATTTCTGTTGCCAAGTTTGGCAGACAAATTAGAAGTATTTGTAGGGCTCCTGTCACCCAAGTTTGGCAGAAAAATGAAAAAAATGTGTCAGATTTCGGTCGCCCAAGTTTGGCGTACAAATAAGAAGTGTTTGTAGGGCTCCTGTCGCATAAGTTTTGCAGAAAAATGAAAAAAATGTGTCATATTTCTGTCGCCCAAGTTTGGCAGACAACTTGAAAGTATTTGTAGGGCTCCTGTCGCCCAAGTTTGGCAGAAAAATGACAAAAATGTGTCAGATTTCTGTCGCCCAAGTATGGCAGACAAATTAAAAGTGTTTTTAGGGCTCCTGTCGCCCAAGTTTTGCAGAAAAATGAAAAAAATGAGTCAGAATTCTGTCGCCCAAGTTTGGCAGACAAATAAGAAGTGTTTGTAGGGCTCCTGTCGCATAAGTTTTGCAGAAAAATGAAAAAAATGTGTCATATTTCTGTCGCCCAAGTTTGGCAGACAACTTGAAAGTATTTGTAGGGCTCCTGTCGCCCAAGTTTGGCAGAAAAAAGACAAATAAGTGTCAGATTTCTGTCGCCCAAGTTTGGCAGACAAATGAAAAAAATTAGTCAGATTTCTGTCGCCCAAGTTTGGCAGACAAATTAAAAGTGATTGTAGGGCTCCTGTCGCCCAAGTTTTGCAGAAAAATGAAAAAAATGTATCAGATTTCTGTCGCCCAAGTTTGGCAGACAAATTAAAAGTATTTGTAGGGCTCCTGTCGCCCAAGTCCTGTAGAAAAATGAAAAAAATTAGTCAGATTTCTGTCGCCCAAGTTTGGCAGACAAATTAAAAGTGTTTGTAGGGCTCCTTCCACCCAAGTTTGGCTGAAAAATGACAAATAAGTGTCAGATTTCTGTCGCCCAAGTTTGGCAGACAAATTAAAAGTGTTTGTAGGGCTCCTGTCGCCCAAGTTTTGCAGAAAAATGAAAAAAATGTGTCAGATTTCTGTCGCCCAAGTTTGGCAGACAAATTAAAAGTGTTTGTAGGGCTCCTGTCGCCCAAGTTTGGCAGAAAAATGAAAAAAATGTGTCATATTTCTGTCGCCCAAGTTTGGCAGACAACTTGAAAGTGTTTGTAGGGCTCCTGTCGCCCAAGTTTGGCAGAAAAATGACAAATATGTGTCATATTTCTGTCGCCCAAGTTTGGCAGACAACTTGAAAGTATTTGTAGGGCTCCTGTCGCCCAAGTTTGGCAGAAAAATGACAAATATGTGTCAGATTTCTGTCGCCCAAGTTTGGCAGACAAATTAAAAGTGTTTGTAGGGCTCCTGTCGCCCAAGTTTGGCATAAAAATGAAAAAAATGTGTCATATTTCTGTCGCCCAAGTTTGGCAGACAACTTGAAAGTGTTTGTAGGGCTCCTGTCGCCCAAGTTTGGCAGAAAAATGACAAATATGTGTCATATTTCTGTCGCCCAAGTTTGGCAGACAACTTGAAAGTATTTGTAGGGCTCCTGCCGCCCAAGTTTGGCAGAAAACTGACAAATATGTGTCATATTTCTGTCGCCCAAGTTTGGCAGACAACTTGAAAGTATTTGTAGGGCTCCTGTCGCCCAAGTTTGGCAGAAAAATGACAAATATGTGTCAGATTTCTGTCGCCCAAGTTTGGCAGACAAATTAAAAGTGTTTGTAGGGCTCCTGTCGCCCAAGTCCTGCAGAAAAATGAAAAAAATTAGTCAGATTTCTGTCGCCCAAGTTTGGCAGACAAATTAAAAGTGTTTGTAGGGCTCCTGTCGCCAAGTTTTGCAGAAAAATGAAAAAAATGTGTCATATTTCTGTCTCCCAAGTTTGGCAGACAACTTGAAAGTATTTGTAGAGCTCCTGTCGCCCAAGTCCTGTAGAAAAATGAAAAAAATTAGTCAGATTTCTGTCGCCCAAGTTTGGCAGACAAATTAAAAGTGTTTGTAGGTCTCCTTCCACCCAAGTTTGGCAGAAAAATAACAAATATGTATGTGTCATATATCTGTCGCCCAAGTTTGGCAGACAACATGAAATTATTTGTAGGGCTCCTGTCGCCCAAGTTTTGCAGAAAAATGAAAAAAATGTGTCAGATTTTTGTCGCCCAAGTTTGGCAGACAAATTAAAAGTGTTTGTAGGGCTCCTGTCGCCCAAGTTTGGCAGAAAATAGAAAAAAATGTGTCAGATTTCTGTCGCCCAAGTTTGGCAGACAAATTAAAAGTATTTGTAGGGCTCATGAAGCCCAAATTTGACAGAAAAATGAAAAAAATGTGTCAGATTTCTGTCGCCCAAGTATGGCAGACAAATTAAAAGTGTTTGTAGGGCTCCTGTCACCCAAGTTTTGCAGAAAAATGAAAAAAATGTGTCAGATTTCTGTTGCCCAAGTTTTGCAGACAAATTACAAGTATTTGTAGGGCTCCTGTCGCCCAAGTCCTGTAGAAAAATGAAAAAAATTAGTCAGATTTCTGTCGCCCAAGTTTGGCAGACAAATTAAAAGTGTTTGTAGGTCTCCTTCCACCCAAGTTTGGCAGAAAAATGACAAATATGTATGTGTCATATATCTGTCGCCCAAGTTTGGCAGACAACATGAAATTATTTGTAGGGCTCCTGTCGCCCAAGTTTTGCAGAAAAATGAAAAAAATGTGTCAGATTTTTGTCGCCCAAGTTTGGCAGACAAATTAAAAGTGTTTGTAGGGCTCCTGTCGCCCAAGTTTGGCAGAAAATAGAAAAAATGTGTCAGATTTCTGTCGCCCAAGTTTGGCAGACAAATTAAAAGTATTTGTAGGGCTCCTGTCGCCCAAGTCCTGCAGAAAAATGAAAAAAATATGTCAGATTTCTGTCGCCCAAGTTTGGCAGATAAATGAAAAAAATGTGTCAGATTTCTGTCGCCCAAGTTTGGCAGACAAATTAAAAGTATTTGTAGGGCTCCTGTCGCCCAAGTTTGGCAGAAAAATGACAAAAATGTGTCAGATTTCTGTCGCCCAAGTTTGGCAGACAAATTAAAAGTATTTGTAGGGCTCATGAAGCCCAAATTTGACAGAAAAATGAAAAAAATGTGTCAGATTTCTGTCGCCCAAGTATGGCAGACAAATTAAAAGTGTTTGTAGGGCTCCTGTCACCCAAGTTTTGCAGAAAAATGAAAAAAATGTGTCAGATTTCTGTTGCCCAAGTTTTGCAGACAAATTACAAGTATTTGTAGGGCTCCTGTCGCCCAAGATTAGCAGAAAAATGAAAAAAATGTGTCAGATTTCTATCGCCCAAGTTTGGCAGACAAATTAAAAGTGTTTGTAGGGCTCCTGTCGCCCAAGTTTTGCAGAAAAATGAAAAAAATGTGTCAGATTTCGGTCGCCCAAGTTTGGCGTACAAATAAGAAGTGTTTGTAGGGCTCCTGTCGCATAAGTTTTGCAGAAAAATGAAAAAAATGTGTCCGATTTCTGTCGCCCAAGTTTGGCAGAAAAATGACAAATAAGTCTCAGATTTCTGTCGCCAAGTTTGGCAGACAAATTAGAAGTATTTGTAGGGCTCCTGTCACCCAAGTTTGGCAGAAAAATGAAAAAAATTAGTCAGATTTTTGTCGCCCAAGTTTGGCAGACAAATTAAAAGTGTTTGTAGGGCTCCTGTCGCCCAAGTTTGGCAGAAAAATGAAAAAAATTAGTCAGATTTCTGTCGCCCAAGTTTGGCAGACAAATTAAAAGTGTTTGTAGGGCTCCTGTCGCCAAGTTTTGCAGATAAATGAAAAAAATGTGTCATATTTCTGTCGCCCAAGTTTTTCAGACAAATTAAAAGTATTTGTAGGGCTCCTGTCGCCCAAGTTTGGCAGAAAAATGAAAAAAATGTGTCAGATTTCGGTCGCCAAAGTTTGGCGTACAAATAAGAAGTGTTTGTAGGGCTCCTGTCGCCCAAGTTTGGCAGAAAAATGACAAATATGTGTCATATTTCTGTCGCCCAAGTTTGGCAGACAACTTGAAAGTATTTGTAGGGCTCCTGTCGCCCAAGTTTGGCAGAAAAATGACAAATATGTGTCAGATTTCTGTCGCCCAAGTTTGGCAGACAAATTAAAAGTGTTTGTAGGGCTCCTGTCGCCCAAGTTTGGCAGAAAAATGAAAAAAATTAGTCAGATTTCTGTCGCCCAAGTTTGGCAGACAAATTAAAAGTGTTTGTAGGGCTCCTGTCGCCAAGTTTTGCAGAAAAATGAAAAAAATGTGTCATATTTCTGTCTCCCAAGTTTGGCAGACAACTTGAAAGTATTTGTAGAGCTCCTGTCGCCCAAGTTTGGCAGAAAAATGACAAATAAGTGCCAGATTTCTGTCGCCCAAGTTTGGCAGACAAATTAAAAGTATTTGTAGGGCTCCTGTCGCCCAAGTTTGGCAGAAAAATGAAAAAAATTAGTCAGATTTCTGTCGCCCAAGTTTGGCAGACAAATTAAAAGTGTTTGTAGGGCTCCTGTCGCCCAAGTTTTGCAGAAAAATGAAAAAAATGTGTCAGATTTCTGTCGCCCAAGTTTGGCAGTCAAATTAAAAGTATTTGTAGGGCTCCTGTCGCCCAAGTCCTGTAGAAAAATGAAAAAAATTAGTCAGATTTCTGTCGCCCAAGTTTGGCAGACAAATTAAAAGTGTTTGTAGGTCTCCTTCCACCCAAGTTTGGCAGAAAAATGACAAATATGTGTCATATATCTGTCGCCCAAGTTTGGCAGACAACATGAAATTATTTGTAGGGCTCCTGTCGCCCAAGTTTTGCAGAAAAATGAAAAAAATGTGTCAGATTTTTGTCGCCCAAGTTTGGCAGACAAATTAAAAGTGTTTGTAGGGCTCCTGTCGCCCAAGTTTGGCAGAAAATAGAAAAAAATGTGTCAGATTTCTGTCGCCCAAGTTTGGCAGACAAATTAAAAGTATTTGTAGGGCTCCTGTCGCCCAAGTCCTGCAGAAAAATGAAAAAAATATGTCAGATGTCTGTCGCCCAAGTTTGGCAGACATATTAAAAGTGATTGTAGGGCTCCTGTCGCCCAAGTTTTGCAGAAAAATGAAAAAAATGTATCAGATTTCTGTCGCCCAAGTTTGGCAGACAAATTAAAAGTATTTGTAGGGCTCCTGTCGCCCAAGTCCTGTAGAAAAATGAAAAAAATTAGTCAGATTTCTGTCGCCCAAGTTTGGCAGACAAATTAAAAGTGTTTGTAGGGCTCCTTCCACCCAAGTTTGGCTGAAAAATGACAAATAAGTGTCAGATTTCTGTCGCGCAAGTTTGGCGTACAAATAATAAGTGTTTGTAGGGCTCCTGGCGCATAAGTTTTGCAGAAAAATGAAAAAAATGTGTCCGATTTCTGTCGCCCAAGTTTGGCAGAAAAATGACAAATAAGTGTCAGATTTCTGTCGCCAAGTTTGGCAGACAAATTAGAAGTATTTGTAGGGCTCCTGTCACCCAAGTTTGGCAGAAAAATGAAAAAAATTAGTCAGATTTTTGTCGCCCAAGTTTGGCAGACAAATTAAAAGTGTTTGTAGGGCTCCTGTCGCCCAAGTTTGGCAGAAAAATGAAAAAAATTAGTCAGATTTCTGTCGCCCAAGTTTGGCAGACAAATTAAAAGTGATTGTAGGGCTCCTGTCGCCCAAGTTTTGCAGAAAAATGAAAAAAATGTATCAGATTTCTGTCGCCCAAGTTTGGCAGACAAATTAAAAGTATTTGTAGGGCTCCTGTCGCCCAAGTCCTGTAGAAAAATGAAAAAAATTAGTCAGATTTCTGTCGCCCAAGTTTGGCAGACAAATTAAAAGTGTTTGTAGGGCTCCTTCCACCCAAGTTTGGCTGAAAAATGACAAATAAGTGTCAGATTTCTGTCGCGCAAGTTTGGCGTACAAATAAGAAGTGTTTGTAGGGCTCCTGTCGCATAAGTTTTGCAGAAAAATGAAAAAAATGTGTCCGATTTCTGTCGCCCAAGTTTGGCAGAAAAATGAAAAAAATTAGTCAGATTTTTGTCGCCCAAGTTTGGCAGACAAATTAAAAGTGTTTGTAGGGCTCCTGTCGCCCAAGTTTGGCAGAAAAATGAAAAAAATTAGTCAGATTTCTGTCGCCCAAGTTTGGCAGACAAATTAAAAGTGTTTGTAGGGCTCCTGTCGCCAAGTTTTGCAGATAAATGAAAAAAATGTGTCATATTTCTGTCGCCCAAGTTTGGCAGACAAATTAAAAGTATTTGTAGGGCTCTTGTCGCCCAAGTCCTGCAGAAAAATGAAAAAAAATGAGTCAGAATTCTGTCGCCCAAGTTTGGCAGACAAATTAGAAGTGTTTGTAGGGCTCCTGTCGCCCAAGTTTTGCAGAAAAATGAAAAAAATGTGTCAGATTTCTGTCGCCCAAGTTTGGCAGACAAATTAAAAGTATTTGTAGGGCTCCTGTCGCCAAGTTTTGCAGATAAATGAAAAAAATGTGTCATATTTCTGTCGCCCAAGTTTGGCAGACAAATTAAAAGTATTTGTAGGGCTCTTGTCACCCAAGTCCTGCAGAAAAATGAAAAAAAATGAGTCAGAATTCTGTCGCCCAAGTTTGGCAGACAAATTAGAAGTGTTTGTAGGACTCCTGTCGCCCAAGTTTGGCAGAAAAATGACAAAAATGTGTCAGATTTTTGTCGCCCAAGTTTGGCAGACAAATTAAAAGTGTTTGTAGGGCTCCTGTCGCCAAAGTTTGGCAGAAAAATGAAAAAAATGTGTCATATTTCTGTCGCCCAAGTTTGGCAGACAACTTGAAAGTATTTGTAGGGCTCCTGTTGCCCAAGTTTGGCAGAAAAATGACAAATATGTGTCATATTTCTGTCGCCCAAGTTTGGCAGACAACTTGAAAGTATTTGTAGGGCTCCTGTCGCCCAAGTTTGGCAGAAAAATGACAAATATGTGTCAGATTTCTGTCGCCCAAGTTTGGCAGACAAATTAAAAGTGTTTGTAGGGCTCCTGTCGCCCAAGTTTGGCAGAAAAATGAAAGAAATTAGTCAGATTTCTGTCGCCCAAGTTTGGCAGACAAATTAAAAGTGTTTGTAGGGCTCCTGTCGCCAAGTTTTGCAGAAAAATGAAAAAAATGTGTCATATTTCTGTCTCCCAAGTTTGGCAGACAACTTGAAAGTATTTGTAGAGCTCCTGTCGCCCAAGTTTGGCAGAAAAATGACAAATAAGTGTCAGATTTCTGTCGCCCAAGTTTGGCAGACAAATTAAAAGTATTTGTAGGGCTCCTGTCGCCCAAGTTTGGCAGAAAAATGAAAAAAATTAGTCAGATTTCTGTCGCCCAAGTTTGGCAGACAAATTAAAAGTGTTTGTAGGGCTCCTGTCGCCCAAGTTTTGCAGAAAAATGAAAAAAATGTGTCAGATTTCTGTCGCCCAAGTTTGGCAGACAAATTAAAAGTATTTGTAGGGCTCCTGTCGCCCAAGTCCTGTAGAAAAATGAAAAACATTAGTCAGATTTCTGTCGCCCAAGTTTGGCAGACAAATTAAAAGTGTTTGTAGGGCTCCTGTCGCCCAAGTTTTGCAGAAAATTGAAAAAAATGTGTCAGATTTCTGTCGCTCAAGTTTGGCAGACAAATTAAAAGTGTTTGTAGGGCTCCTGTCGCCCAAGTTTGGCAGAAAAATGACAAATATGTGTCATATATCTGTCGCCCAAGTTTGGCAGACAACATGAAAGTATTTGTAGGGCTCCTGTCGCCCAAGTTTTGCAGAAAAATGAAAAAAATGTGTCAGATTTTTGTCGCCCAAGTTTGGCAGACAAATTAAAAGTGTTTGTAGGGCTCCTGTCGCCCAAGTTTGGCAGAAAAATGAAAAAAATGTGTCAGATTTCTGTCGCCCAAGTTTGGCAGACAAATTAAAAGTATTTGTAGGGCTCCTGTCGCCCAAGTCCTGCAGAAAAATGAAAAAAATATGTCAGATTTCTGTCGCCCAAGTTTGGCAGATAAATGAAAAAAATGTGTCAGATTTCTGTCGCCCAAGTTTGGCAGACAAATTAAAAGTATTTGTAGGGCTCCTGTCGCCCAAGTTTGGCAGAAAAATGACAAAAATGTGTCAGATTTCTGTCGCCCAAGTTTGGCAGACAAATTAAAAGTATATGTAGGGCTCCTGAAGCCCAAGTTTGACAGAAAAATGAAAAAAATGTGTCAGATTTCTGTCGCCCAAGTATGGCAGACAAATTAAAAGTGTTTGTAGGGTTCCTGTCACCCAAGTTTTGCAGAAAAATGAAAAAAATGTGTCAGATTTCTGTTGCCCAAGTTTTGCAGACAAATTACAAGTATTTGTAGGGCTCCTGTCGCCCAAGATTAGCAGAAAAATGAAAAAAATGTGTCAGATTTCTATCGCCCAAGTTTGGCAGACAAATTAAAAGTGTTTGTAGGGCTCCTGTCGCCCAAGTTTTGCAGAAAAATGAAAAAAATGTGTCAGATTTCTGTCGCCCAAGTTTGGCGTACAAATAAGAAGTGTTTGTAGGGCTCCTGTCGCATAAGTTTTGCAGAAAAATGAAAAAAATGTGTCCGATTTATGTCGCCCAAGTTTGGCAGAAAAATGACAAATAAGTGTCAGATTTCTGTCGCCAAGTTTGGCAGACAAATTAGAAGTATTTGTAGGGCTCCTGTCGCCCAAGTCCTGTAGAAAAATGAAAAACATTAGTCAGATTTCTGTCGCCCAAGTTTGGCAGACAAATTAAAAGTGTTTGTAGGGCTCCTGTCGCCCAAGTTTTGCAGAAAAATGAAAAAAATGTGTCAGATTTCTGTCGCTCAAGTTTGGCAGACAAATTAAAAGTGTTTGTAGGGCTCCTGTCGCCCAAGTTTGGCAGAAAAATGAAAAAAATGTGTCAGATTTCTGTCGCCCAAGTTTGGCAGACAAATTAAAAGTATTTGTAGGGCTCCTGTCGCCCAAGTCCTGCAGAAAAATGAAAAAAATATGTCAGATTTCTGTCGCCCAAGTTTGGCAGATAAATGAAAAAAATGTGTCAGATTTCTGTCGCCCAAGTTTGGCAGACAAATTAAAAGTATTTGTAGGGCTCCTGACGCCCAAGTTTTGCAGAAAAATGACAAAAATGTGTCAGATTTCTGTCGCCCAAGTTTGGCAGACAAATTAAAAGTATTTGTAGGGCTCCTGAAGCCCAAGTTTGACAGAAAAATGAAAAAAATGTGTCAGATTTCTGTCGCCCAAGTATGGCAGACAAATTAAAAGTGTTTGTAGGGTTCCTGTCACCCAAGTTTTGCAGAAAAATGAAAAAAATGTGTCAGATTTCTGTTGCCCAAGTTTTGCAGACAAATTACAAGTATTTGTAGGGCTCCTGTCGCCCAAGATTAGCAGAAAAATGAAAAAAATGTGTCAGATTTCTATCGCCCAAGTTTGGCAGACAAATTAAAAGTATTTGTAGGGCTCCTGTCGCCCAAGTTTGGCAGAAAAATGAAAAAAATTAGTCAGATTTCTGTCGCCCAAGTTTGGCAGACAAATTAAAAGTGTTTGTAGGGCTCCTGTCGCCCAAGTTTTGCAGAAAAATGAAAAAAATGTGTCAGATTTCTGTCGCTCAAGTTTGGCAGACAAATTAAAAGTGTTTGTAGGGCTCCTGTCGCCCAAGTTTGGCAGAAAAATGACAAATATGTGTCATATATCTGTCGCCCAAGTTTGGCAGACAACATGAAAGTATTTGTAGGGCTCCTGTCGCCCAAGTTTTGCAGAAAAATGAAAAAAATGTGTCAGATTTTTGTCGCCCAAGTTTGGCAGACAAATTAAAAGTGTTTGTAGGGCTCCTGTCGCCCAAGTTTGGCAGAAAAATGAAAAAAATGTGTCAGATTTCTGTCGCCCAAGTTTGGCAGACAAATTAAAAGTATTTGTAGGGCTCCTGTCGCCCAAGTCCTGCAGAAAAATGAAAAAAATATGTCAGATTTCTGTCGCCCAAGTTTGGCAGATAAATGAAAAAAATGTGTCAGATTTCTGTCGCCCAAGTTTGGCAGACAAATTAAAAGTATTTGTAGGGCTCCTGTCGCCCAAGTTTGGCAGAAAAATGACAAAAATGAGTCAGATTTCTGTCGCCCAAGTTTGGCAGACAAATTAGAAGTGTTTGTAGGGCTCCTGTCGCCCAAGTTTTGCAGAAAAATGAAAAAAATGTGTCAGATTTCTGTCGCCCAAGTTTGGCAGACAAATTAAAAGTATTTGTAGGGCTCCTGTCGCCAAGTTTTGCAGATAAATGAAAAAAATGTGTCATATTTCTGTCGCCCAAGTTTGGCAGACAAATTAAAAGTATTTGTAGGGCTCTTGTCGCCCAAGTCCTGCAGAAAAATGAAAAAAAATGAGTCAGAATTCTGTCGCCCAAGTTTGGCAGACAAATTAGAAGTGTTTGTAGGGCTCCTGTCGCCCAAGTTTGGCAGAAAAATGACAAAAATGTGTCAGATTTTTGTCGCCCAAGTTTGGCAGACAAATTAAAAGTGTTTGTAGGGCTCCTGTCGCCAAAGTTTGGCAGAAAAATGAAAAAAATGTGTCATATTTCTGTCGCCCAAGTTTGGCAGACAACTTGAAAGTATTTGTAGGGCTCCTGTCGCCCAAGTTTGGCAGAAAAATGACAAATATGTGTCATATTTCTGTCGCCCAAGTTTGGCAGACAACTTGAAAGTATTTGTAGGGCTCCTGTCGCCCAAGTTTGGCAGAAAAATGACAAATATGTGTCAGATTTCTGTCGCCCAAGTTTGGCAGACAAATTAAAAGTGTTTGTAGGGCTCCTGTCGCCCAAGTTTGGCAGAAAAATGAAAGAAATTAGTCAGATTTCTGTCGCCCAAGTTTGGCAGACAAATTAAAAGTGTTTGTAGGGCTCCTGTCGCCAAGTTTTGCAGAAAAATGAAAAAAATGTGTCATATTTCTGTCTCCCAAGTTTGGCAGACAACTTGAAAGTATTTGTAGAGCTCCTGTCGCCCAAGTTTGGCAGAAAAATGACAAATAAGTGTCAGATTTCTGTCGCCCAAGTTTGGCAGACAAATTAAAAGTATTTGTAGGGCTCCTGTCGCCCAAGTTTGGCAGAAAAATGAAAAAAATTAGTCAGATTTCTGTCGCCCAAGTTTGGCAGACAAATTAAAAGTGTTTGTAGGGCTCCTGTCGCCCAAGTTTTGCAGAAAAATGAAAAAAATGTGTCAGATTTCTGTCGCCCAAGTTTGGCAGACAAATTAAAAGTATTTGTAGGGCTCCTGTCGCCCAAGTCCTGTAGAAAAATGAAAAACATTAGTCAGATTTCTGTCGCCCAAGTTTGGCAGACAAATTAAAAGTGTTTGTAGGGCTCCTGTCGCCCAAGTTTTGCAGAAAATTGAAAAAAATGTGTCAGATTTCTGTCGCTCAAGTTTGGCAGACAAATTAAAAGTGTTTGTAGGGCTCCTGTCGCCCAAGTTTGGCAGAAAAATGACAAATATGTGTCATATATCTGTCGCCAAAGTTTGGCAGACAACATGAAAGTATTTGTAGGGCTCCTGTCGCCCAAGTTTTGCAGAAAAATGAAAAAAATGTGTCAGATTTTTGTCGCCCAAGTTTGGCAGACAAATTAAAAGTGTTTGTAGGGCTCCTGTCGCCCAAGTTTGGCAGAAAAATGAAAAAAATGTGTCAGATTTCTGTCGCCCAAGTTTGGCAGACAAATTAAAAGTATTTGTAGGGCTCCTGTCGCCCAAGTCCTGCAGAAAAATGAAAAAAATATGTCAGATTTCTGTCGCCCAAGTTTGGCAGATAAATGAAAAAAATGTGTCAGATTTCTGTCGCCCAAGTTTGGCAGACAAATTAAAAGTATTTGTAGGGCTCCTGTCGCCCAAGTTTGGCAGAAAAATGACAAAAATGTGTCAGATTTCTGTCGCCCAAGTTTGGCAGACAAATTAAAAGTATTTGTAGGGCTCCTGAAGCCCAAGTTTGACAGAAAAATGAAAAAAATGTGTCAGATTTCTGTCGCCCAAGTATGGCAGACAAATTAAAAGTGTTTGTAGGGTTCCTGTCACCCAAGTTTTGCAGAAAAATGAAAAAAATGTGTCAGATTTCTGTTGCCCAAGTTTTGCAGACAAATTACAAGTATTTGTAGGGCTCCTGTCGCCCAAGATTAGCAGAAAAATGAAAAAAATGTGTCAGATTTCTATCGCCCAAGTTTGGCAGACAAATTAAAAGTGTTTGTAGGGCTCCTGTCGCCCAAGTTTTGCAGAAAAATGAAAAAAATGTGTCAGATTTCTGTCGCCCAAGTTTGGCGTACAAATAAGAAGTGTTTGTAGGGCTCCTGTCGCATAAGTTTTGCAGAAAAATGAAAAAAATGTGTCCGATTTATGTCGCCCAAGTTTGGCAGAAAAATGACAAATAAGTGTCAGATTTCTGTCGCCAAGTTTGGCAGACAAATTAGAAGTATTTGTAGGGCTCCTGTCGCCCAAGTCCTGTAGAAAAATGAAAAACATTAGTCAGATTTCTGTCGCCCAAGTTTGGCAGACAAATTAAAAGTGTTTGTAGGGCTCCTGTCGCCCAAGTTTTGCAGAAAAATGAAAAAAATGTGTCAGATTTCTGTCGCTCAAGTTTGGCAGACAAATTAAAAGTGTTTGTAGGGCTCCTGTCGCCCAAGTTTGGCAGAAAAATGAAAAAAATGTGTCAGATTTCTGTCGCCCAAGTTTGGCAGACAAATTAAAAGTATTTGTAGGGCTCCTGTCGCCCAAGTCCTGCAGAAAAATGAAAAAAATATGTCAGATTTCTGTCGCCCAAGTTTGGCAGATAAATGAAAAAAATGTGTCAGATTTCTGTCGCCCAAGTTTGGCAGACAAATTAAAAGTATTTGTAGGGCTCCTGTCGCCCAAGTTTTGCAGAAAAATGACAAAAATGTGTCAGATTTCTGTCGCCCAAGTTTGGCAGACAAATTAAAAGTATTTGTAGGGCTCCTGAAGCCCAAGTTTGACAGAAAAATGAAAAAAATGTGTCAGATTTCTGTCGCCCAAGTATGGCAGACAAATTAAAAGTGTTTGTAGGGTTCCTGTCACCCAAGTTTTGCAGAAAAATTAAAAAAATGTGTCAGATTTCTGTTGCCCAAGTTTTGCAGACAAATTACAAGTATTTGTAGGGCTCCTGTCGCCCAAGATTAGCAGAAAAATGAAAAAAATGTGTCAGATTTCTATCGCCCAAGTTTGGCAGACAAATTAAAAGTATTTGTAGGGCTCCTGTCGCCCAAGTTTGGCAGAAAAATGAAAAAAATTAGTCAGATTTCTGTCGCCCAAGTTTGGCAGACAAATTAAAAGTGTTTGTAGGGCTCCTGTCGCCCAAGTTTTGCAGAAAAATGAAAAAAATGTGTCAGATTTCTGTCGCTCAAGTTTGGCAGACAAATTAAAAGTGTTTGTAGGGCTCCTGTCGCCCAAGTTTGGCAGAAAAATGACAAATATGTGTCATATATCTGTCGCCCAAGTTTGGCAGACAACATGAAAGTATTTGTAGGGCTCCTGTCGCCCAAGTTTTGCAGAAAAATGAAAAAAATGTGTCAGATTTTTGTCGCCCAAGTTTGGCAGACAAATTAAAAGTATTTGTAGGGCTCCTGTCGCCCAAGTCCTGCAGAAAAATGAAAAAAATATGTCAGATTTCTGTCGCCCAAGTTTGGCAGATAAATGAAAAAAATGTGTCAGATTTCTGTCGCCCAAGTTTGGCAGACAAATTAAAAGTATTTGTAGGGCTCCTGTCGCCCAAGTTTGGCAGAAAAATGACAAAAATGTGTCAGATTTCTGTCGCCCAAGTTTGGCAGACAAATTAAAAGTATTTGTAGGGCTCCTGAAGCCCAAGTTTGACAGAAAAATGAAAAAAATGTGTCAGATTTCTGTCGCCCAAGTATGGCAGACAAATTAAAAGTGTTTGAAGGGTTCCTGTCACCCAAGTTTTGCAGAAAAATGAAAAAAATGTGTCAGATTTCTGTTGCCCAAGTTTTGCAGACAAATTACAAGTATTTGTAGGGCTCCTGTCGCCCAAGATTAGCAGAAAAATGAAAAAAATGTGTCAGATTTCTATCGCCCAAGTTTGGCAGACAAATTAAAAGTGTTTGTAGGGCTCCTGTCGCCCAAGTTTTGCAGAAAAATGAAAAAAATGTGTCAGATTTCTGTCGCCCAAGTTTGGCGTACAAATAAGAAGTGTTTGTAGGGCTCCTGTCGCATAAGTTTTGCAGAAAAATGAAAAAAATGTGTCCGATTTATGTCGCCCAAGTTTGGCAGAAAAATGACAAATAAGTGTCAGATTTCTGTCGCCAAGTTTGGCAGACAAATTAGAAGTATTTGTAGGGCTCCTGTCACCCAAGTTTGGCAGAAAAATGAAAAAAATGTGTCAGATTTCGGTCGCCCAAGTTTGGCGTACAAATAAGAAGTGTTTGTAGGGCTCCTGTCGCATAAGTTTTGCAGAAAAATGAAAAAAATGTGTTATATTTCTGTCGCCCAAGTTTGGCAGACAACTTGAAAGTATTTGTAGGGCTCCTGTCGCCCAAGTTTGGCAGAAAAATGACAAAAATGTGTCAGATTTCTGTCGCCCAAGTATGGCAGACAAATTAAAAGTGTTTGTAGGGCTCCTGTCGCCCAAGTTTTGCAGAAAAATGAAAAAAATGAGTCAGAATTCTGTCGCCCAAGTTTGGCAGACAAATAAGAAGTGTTTGTAGGGCTCCTGTCGCATAAGTTTTGCAGAAAAATGAAAAAAATGTGTCATATTTCTGTCGCCCAAGTTTGGCAGACAACTTGAAAGTATTTGTAGGGCTCCTGTCGCCCAAGTTTGGCAGAAAAATGACAAATAAGTGTCAGATTTCTGTCGCCCAAGTTTGGCAGACAAATGAAAAAAATTAGTCAGATTTCTGTCGCCCAAGTTTGGCAGACAAATTAAAAGTGATTGTAGGGCTCCTGTCGCCCAAGTTTTGCAGAAAAATGAAAAAAATGTATCAGATTTCTGTCGCCCAAGTTTGGCAGACAAATTAAAAGTATTTGTAGGGCTCCTGTCGCCCAAGTCCTGTAGAAAAATGAAAAAAATTAGTCAGATTTCTGTCGCCCAAGTTTGGCAGACAAATTAAAAGTGTTTGTAGGGCTCCTTCCACCCAAGTTTGGCTGAAAAATGACAAATAAGTGTCAGATTTCTGTCGCCCAAGTTTGGCAGACAAATTAAAAGTGTTTGTAGGGCTCCTGTCGCCCAAGTTTTGCAGAAAAATGAAAAAAATGTGTCAGATTTCTGTCGCCCAAGTTTGGCAGACAAATTAAAAGTGTTTGTAGGGCTCCTGTCGCCCAAGTTTGGCAGAAAAATGAAAAAAATGTGTCATATTTCAGTCGCCCAAGTTTGGCAGACAACTTGAAAGTATTTGTAGGGCTGCTGTCGCCCAAGTTTGGCAGAAAAATGACAAATATGTGTCATATTTCTGTCGCCCAAGTTTGGCAGACAACTTGAAAGTATTTGTAGGGCTCCTGTCGCCCAAGTTTGGCAGAAAAATGACAAATATGTGTCAGATTTTTGTCGCCCAAGTTTGGCAGACAAATTAAAAGTGTTTGTAGGGCTCCTGTCGCCCAAGTTTGGCATAAAAATGAAAAAAATTAGTCAGATTTCTGTCGCCCAAGTTTGGCAGACAAATTAAAAGTGTTTGTAGGGCTCCTGTCGCCAAGTTTTGCAGAAAAATGAAAAAAATGTGTCATATTTCTGTCGCCCAAGTTTGGCAGACAAATTAAAAGTGTTTGTAGGGCTCCTGTCGCCCAAGTTTGGCAGAAAAATGAAAAAAATTAGTCAGATTTTTGTCGCCCAAGTTTGGCAGACAAATTAAAAGTGTTTGTAGGGCTCCTGTCGCCCAAGTTTGGCAGAAAAATGACAAAAATGTGTCAGATTTTTGTCGCCCAAGTTTGGCAGACAAATTAAAAGTGTTTGTAGGGCTCCTGTCGCCCAAGTTTGGCAGAAAAATGAAAAAAATTAGTCAGATTTCTGTCGCCCAAGTTTGGCAGACAAATTAAAAGTGTTTGTAGGGCTCCTGTCGCCCAAGTTTGGCAGAAAAATGACAAATATGTGTCAGATTTCTGTCGCCCAAGTTTGGCAGACAAATTAAAAGTGTTTGTAGGGCTCCTGTCGCCCAAGTTTGGCAGAAAAATGAAAAAAATTAGTCAGATTTTTGTCGCCCAAGTTTGGCAGACAAATTAAAAGTGTTTGTAGGGCTCCTGTCGCCCAAGTTTGGCAGAAAAATGACAAAAATGTGTCAGATTTTTGTCGCCCAAGTTTGGCAGACAAATTAAAAGTGTTTGTAGGGCTCCTGTCGCCAAAGTTTGGCAGAAAAATGAAAAAAATGTGTCATATTTCTGTCGCCCAAGTTTGGCAGACAACTTGAAAGTATTTGTAGGGCTCCTGTCGCCCAAGTTTGGCAGAAAAATGACAAATATGTGTCATATTTCTGTCGCCCAAGTTTGGCAGACAACTTGAAAGTATTTGTAGGGCTCCTGTCGCCCAAGTTTGGCAGAAAAATGACAAATATGTGTCAGATTTCTGTCGCCCAAGTTTGGCAGACAAATTAAAAGTGTTTGTAGGGCTCCTGTCGCCCAAGTTTGGCAGAAAAATGAAAAAAATTAGTCAGATTTCTGTCGCCCAAGTTTGGCAGACAAATTAAAAGTGTTTGTAGGGCTCCTGTCGCCAAGTTTTGCAGAAAAATGAAAAAAATGTGTCATATTTCTGTCTCCCAAGTTTGGCAGACAACTTGAAAGTATTTGTAGAGCTCCTGTCGCCCAAGTCCTGTAGAAAAATGAAAAAAATTAGTCAGATTTCTGTCGCCCAAGTTTGGCAGACAAATTAAAAGTGTTTGTAGGTCTCCTTCCACCCAAGTTTGGCAGAAAAATGACAAATATGTATGTGTCATATATCTGTCGCCCAAGTTTGGCAGACAACATGAAATTATTTGTAGGGCTCCGGTCGCCCAAGTTTTGCAGAAAAATGAAAAAAATGTGTCAGATTTTTGTCGCCCAAGTTTGGCAGACAAATTAAAAGTGTTTGTAGGGCTCCTGTCGCCCAAGTTTGGCAGAAAATAGAAAAAAATGTGTCAGATTTCTGTCGCCCAAGTTTGGCAGACAAATTAAAAGTATTTGTAGGGCTCCTGTCGCCCAAGTCCTGCAGAAAAATGAAAAAAATATGTCAGATTTCTGTCGCCCAAGTTTGGCAGATAAATGAAAAAAATGTGTCAGATTTCTGTCGCCCAAGTTTGGCAGACAAATTAAAAGTATTTGTAGGGCTCCTGTCGCCCAAGTTTGGCAGAAAAATGACAAAAATGTGTCAGATTTCTGTCGCCCAAGTTTGGCAGACAAATTAAAAGTATTTGTAGGGCTCATGAAGCCCAAATTTGACAGAAAAATGAAAAAAATGTGTCAGATTTCTGTCGCCCAAGTATGGCAGACAAATTAAAAGTGTTTGTAGGGCTCCTGTCACCCAAGTTTTGCAGAAAAATGAAAAAAATGTGTCAGATTTCTGTTGCCCAAGTTTTGCAGACAAATTACAAGTATTTGTAGGGCTCCTGTCGCCCAAGTCCTGTAGAAAAATGAAAAAAATTAGTCAGATTTCTGTCGCCCAAGTTTGGCAGACAAATTAAAAGTGTTTGTAGGTCTCCTTCCACCCAAGTTTGGCAGAAAAATGACAAATATGTATGTGTCATATATCTGTCGCCCAAGTTTGGCAGACAACATGAAATTATTTGTAGGGCTCCTGTCGCCCAAGTTTTGCAGAAAAATGAAAAAAATGTGTCAGATTTTTGTCGCCCAAGTTTGGCAGACAAATTAAAAGTGTTTGTAGGGCTCCTGTCGCCCAAGTTTGGCAGAAAATAGAAAAAATGTGTCAGATTTCTGTCGCCCAAGTTTGGCAGACAAATTAAAAGTATTTGTAGGGCTCCTGTCGCCCAAGTCCTGCAGAAAAATGAAAAAAATATGTCAGATTTCTGTCGCCCAAGTTTGGCAGATAAATGAAAAAAATGTGTCAGATTTCTGTCGCCCAAGTTTGGCAGACAAATTAAAAGTATTTGTAGGGCTCCTGTCGCCCAAGTTTGGCAGAAAAATGACAAAAATGTGTCAGATTTCTGTCGCCCAAGTTTGGCAGACAAATTAAAAGTATTTGTAGGGCTCATGAAGCCCAAATTTGACAGAAAAATGAAAAAAATGTGTCAGATTTCTGTCGCCCAAGTATGGCAGACAAATTAAAAGTGTTTGTAGGGCTCCTGTCACCCAAGTTTTGCAGAAAAATGAAAAAAATGTGTCAGATTTCTGTTGCCCAAGTTTTGCAGACAAATTACAAGTATTTGTAGGGCTCCTGTCGCCCAAGATTAGCAGAAAAATGAAAAAAATGTGTCAGATTTCTATCGCCCAAGTTTGGCAGACAAATTAAAAGTGTTTGTAGGGCTCCTGTCGCCCAAGTTTTGCAGAAAAATGAAAAAAATGTGTCAGATTTCGGTCGCCCAAGTTTGGCGTACAAATAAGAAGTGTTTGTAGGGCTCCTGTCGCATAAGTTTTGCAGAAAAATGAAAAAAATGTGTCAGATTTCTGTCGCCCAAGTTTGGCGTACAAATAAGAAGTGTTTGTAGGGCTCCTGTCGCATAAGTTTTGCAGAAAAATGAAAAAAATGTGTCCGATTTCTGTCGCCCAAGTTTGGCAGAAAAATGACAAATAAGTCTCAGATTTCTGTCGCCAAGTTTGGCAGACAAATTAGAAGTATTTGTAGGGCTCCTGTCACCCAAGTTTGGCAGAAAAATGAAAAAAATTAGTCAGATTTTTGTCGCCCAAGTTTGGCAGACAAATTAAAAGTGTTTGTAGGGCTCCTGTCGCCCAAGTTTGGCAGAAAAATGAAAAAAATTAGTCAGATTTCTGTCGCCCAAGTTTGGCAGACAAATTAAAAGTGTTTGTAGGGCTCCTGTCGCCAAGTTTTGCAGATAAATGAAAAAAATGTGTCATATTTCTGTCGCCCAAGTTTTTCAGACAAATTAAAAGTATTTGTAGGGCTCCTGTCGCCCAAGTTTGGCAGAAAAATGAAAAAAATGTGTCAGATTTCGGTCGCCAAAGTTTGGCGTACAAATAAGAAGTGTTTGTAGGGCTCCTGTCGCTCAAGTTTGGCAGAAAAATGACAAATATGTGTCATATTTCTGTCGCCCAAGTTTGGCAGACAACTTGAAAGTATTTGTAGGGCTCCTGTCGCCCAAGTTTGGCAGAAAAATGACAAATATGTGTCAGATTTCTGTCGCCCAAGTTTGGCAGACAAATTAAAAGTGTTTGTAGGGCTCCTGTCGCCCAAGTTTGGCAGAAAAATGAAAAAAATTAGTCAGATTTCTGTCGCCCAAGTTTGGCAGACAAATTAAAAGTGTTTGTAGGGCTCCTGTCGCCAAGTTTTGCAGAAAAATGAAAAAAATGTGTCATATTTCTGTCTCCCAAGTTTGGCAGACAACTTGAAAGTATTTGTAGAGCTCCTGTCGCCCAAGTTTGGCAGAAAAATGACAAATAAGTGTCAGATTTCTGTCGCCCAAGTTTGGCAGACAAATTAAAAGTATTTGTAGGGCTCCTGTCGCCCAAGTTTGGCAGAAAAATGAAAAAAATTAGTCAGATTTCTGTCGCCCAAGTTTGGCAGACAAATTAAAAGTGTTTGTAGGGCTCCTGTCTCCCAAGTTTTGCAGAAAAATGAAAAAAATGTGTCAGATTTCTGTCGCCCAAGTTTGGCAGTCAAATTAAAAGTATTTGTAGGGCTCCTGTCGCCCAAGTCCTGTAGAAAAATGAAAAAAATTAGTCAGATTTCTGTCGCCCAAGTTTGGCAGACAAATTAAAAGTGTTTGTAGGTCTCCTTCCACCCAAGTTTGGCAGAAAAATGACAAATATGTGTCATATATCTGTCGCCCAAGTTTGGCAGACAACATGAAATTATTTGTAGGGCTCCTGTCGCCCAAGTTTTGCAGAAAAATGAAAAAAATGTGTCAGATTTTTGTCGCCCAAGTTTGGCAGACAAATTAAAAGTGTTTGTAGGGCTCCTGTCGCCCAAGTTTGGCAGAAAATAGAAAAAAATGTGTCAGATTTCTGTCGCCCAAGTTTGGCAGACAAATTAAAAGTATTTGTAGGGCTCCTGTCGCCCAAGTCCTGCAGAAAAATGAAAAAAATATGTCAGATGTCTGTCGCCCAAGTTTGGCAGACATATTAAAAGTGATTGTAGGGCTCCTGTCGCCCAAGTTTTGCAGAAAAATGAAAAAAATGTATCAGATTTCTGTCGCCCAAGTTTGGCAGACAAATTAAAAGTATTTGTAGGGCTCCTGTCGCCCAAGTCCTGTAGAAAAATGAAAAAAATTAGTCAGATTTCTGTCGCCCAAGTTTGGCAGACAAATTAAAAGTGTTTGTAGGGCTCCTTCCACCCAAGTTTGGCTGAAAAATGACAAATAAGTGTCAGATTTCTGTCGCGCAAGTTTGGCGTACAAATAATAAGTGTTTGTAGGGCTCCTGTCGCATAAGTTTTGCAGAAAAATGAAAAAAATGTGTCCGATTTCTGTCGCCCAAGTTTGGCAGAAAAATGACAAATAAGTGTCAGATTTCTGTCGCCAAGTTTGGCAGACAAATTAGAAGTATTTGTAGGGCTCCTGTCACCCAAGTTTGGCAGAAAAATGAAAAAAATTAGTCAGATTTTTGTCGCCCAAGTTTGGCAGACAAATTAAAAGTGTTTGTAGGGCTCCTGTCGCCCAAGTTTGGCAGAAAAATGAAAAAAATTAGTCAGATTTCTGTCGCCCAAGTTTGGCAGACAAATTAAAAGTGATTGTAGGGCTCCTGTCGCCCAAGTTTTGCAGAAAAATGAAAAAAATGTATCAGATTTCTGTCGCCCAAGTTTGGCAGACAAATTAAAAGTATTTGTAGGGCTCCTGTCTCCCAAGTCCTGTAGAAAAATGAAAAAAATTAGTCAGATTTCTGTCGCCCAAGTTTGGCAGACAAATTAAAAGTGTTTGTAGGGCTCCTTCCACCCAAGTTTGGCTGAAAAATGACAAATAAGTGTCAGATTTCTGTCGCGCAAGTTTGGCGTACAAATAAGAAGTGTTTGTAGGGCTCCTGTCGCATAAGTTTTGCAGAAAAATGAAAAAAATGTGTCCGATTTCTGTCGCCCAAGTTTGGCAGAAAAATGACAAATAAGTGTCAGATTTCTGTCGCCAAGTTTGCAGACAAATTAGAAGTATTTGTAGGGCTCCTGTCACCCAAGTTTGGCAGAAAAATGAAAAAAATTAGTCAGATTTTTGTCGCCCAAGTTTGGCAGACAAATTAAAAGTGTTTGTAGGGCTCCTGTCGCCCAAGTTTGGCAGAAAAATGAAAAAAATTAGTCAGATTTCTGTCGCCCAAGTTTGGCAGACAAATTAAAAGTGTTTGTAGGGCTCCTGTCGCCAAGTTTTGCAGATAAATGAAAAAAATGTGTCATATTACTGTCGCCCAAGTTTGGCAGACAAATTAAAAGTATTTGTAGGGCTCTTGTCGCCCAAGTCCTGCAGAAAAATGAAAAAAAATGAGTCAGAATTCTGTCGCCCAAGTTTGGCAGACAAATTAGAAGTGTTTGTAGGGCTCCTGTCGCCCAAGTTTTGCAGAAAAATGAAAAAAATGTGTCAGATTTCTGTCGCCCAAGTTTGGCAGACAAATTAAAAGTATTTGTAGGGCTCCTGTCGCCCAAGTCCTGCAGAAAAATGAAAAAAATTAGTCATATTTCTGTCGCCCAAGTTTGGCAGACAAATTAAAAGTGTTTGTAGGGCTCCTGTCGCCCAAGTTTTGCAGAAAAATGAAAAAAAAGTGTCAGATTTTTGTCGCCCAAGTTTGGCAGACAAATTAAAAGTGTTTGTAGGGCTCCTGTCGCCCTAGTCTGGCAGAAAAATGAAAAAAATGTGTCAAATTTCTGTCGCCCAAGTTTGGCAGACAAATTAAAAGTATTTGTAGGGCTCCTGTCGCCCAAGTTTTGCAGAAAAATGAAAAAAATGTTTCAGATTTTTGTCGCCCAAGTTTGGCAGACAAATTAAAAGTGTTTGTAGGGCTCCTGTCGCCCAAGTTTGGCAGAAAAATGACAAAAATGTGTCAGATTTTTGTCGCCCAAGTTTGGCAGACAAATTAAAAGTGTTTGTAGGGCTCCTGTCGCCCAAATTTGGCAGAAAAATGAAACAAATGAATCAGATTTTTGTCGCCCAAGTTTGGCAGACAAATTAAAAGTGTTTGTAGGGCTCCTGTCGCCCAAATTTGGCAGAAAAATGAAACAAATGAATCAGATTTTTGTCGCCCAAGTTTGGCAGACAAATTAAAAGTATTTGTAGGGCTCCTGTCGCCAAAGTTTTGCAGAAAAATGAAAAAAATTTGTCATATTTCTGTCGCCCAAGTTTGGCAGACAACTTGAAAGTGTTTGTAGGGCTCCTGTCGCCCAAGTCTGGCAGAAAAATGAAAAAAATGTGTCATATTTCTGTCGCCCAAGTTTGGTAGACAAATTAAAAGTGTTTGTAGGACTCCTGTCGCCCAAGTCTGGCAGAAAAATGAAAAAAATGTGTCAGATTTTTGTCGCCCAAGTTTGGCAGACAAATTAAAAGTGTTTGTAGGGCTCCTGTCGCCCAAGTTTGGCAGAAAAATGACAAAAATGTGTCAGATTTTTGTCGCCCAAGTTTGGCAGACAAATTAAAAGTGTTTGTAGGGCTCCTGTCGCCCAAATTTGGCAGAAAAATGAAACAAATGAATCAGATTTTTGTCGCCCAAGTTTGGCAGACAAATTAAAAGTGTTTGTAGGGCTCCTGTCGCCCAAGTTTTGCAGAAAAATGAAAAAAATGTTTCAGATTTTTGTCGCCCAAGTTTGGC
Source organism: Villa cingulata (assembly GCA_951394055.1). Lineage (NCBI taxonomy): Eukaryota > Metazoa > Arthropoda > Insecta > Diptera > Bombyliidae > Villa > Villa cingulata. Next base: position 25,088,307 of record OX596019.1, on the reverse strand, counting down.
AGACAAATTAAAAGTGTTTGTAGGGCTCCTGTCGCCCAAGTTTGGCAGAAAAATGACAAAAATGTGTCAGATTTTTGTCGCCCAAGTTTGGCAGACAAATTAAAAGTGTTTGTAGGGCTCCTGTCGCCCAAATTTGGCAGAAAAATGAAACAAATGAATCAGATTTTTGTCGCCCAAGTTTGGCAGACAAATTAAAAGTGTTTGTAGGGCTCCTGTCGCCCAAATTTGGCAGAAAAATGAAACAAATGAATCAGATTTTTGTCGCCCAAGTTTGGCAGACAAATTAAAAGTATTTGTAGGGCTCCTGTCGCCCAAGTTTTGCAGTAAAATGAAAAAAATTTGTCATATTTCTGTCGCCCAAAATTGGCAGACAAATTAAAAGTATTTGTAGGGCTCCTGTCGCCCAAGTTTTGCAGAAAAATGAAAAAAATGAGTCAGATTTTTGTCGCCCAAGTTTGGCAGACAAATTAAAAGTGTTTGTAGGACTCCTGTCGCCCAAGCCTGGCAGAAAAATGAAAAAAATGTGTCAGATTTTTGTCGCCCAAGTTTGGCAGACAAATTAAAAGTGTTTGTAGGGCTCCTGTCGCCCAAATTTGGCAGAAAAATGAAACAAATGAATCAGATTTTTGTCGCCCAAGTTTGGCAGACAAATTAAAAGTGTTTGTAGGGCTCCTGTCGCCCAAATTTGGCAGAAAAATGAAACAAATGAATCAGATTTTTGTCGCCCAAGTTTGGCAGACAAATTAAAAGTATTTGTAGGGCTCCTGTCGCCAAAGTTTTGCAGAAAAATGAAAAAAATTTGTCATATTTCTGTCGCCCAAGTTTGGCAGACAACTTGAAAGTGTTTGTAGGGCTCCTGTCGCCCAAGTCTGGCAGAAAAATGAAAAAAATGTGTCATATTTCTGTCGCCCAAGTTTGGTAGACAACTTGAAAGTATTTGTAGGGCTCCTGTCGCCCAAGTTTTGCAGTAAAATGAAAAAAATGTGTCAGATTTTTGTCGCCCAAGTTTGGCAGACAAATTAAAAGTATTTGTAGGGCTCCTGTCGCCCAAGTTTTGCAGAAAAATGAAAAAAATGAGTCAGATTTTTGTCGCCCAAGTTTGGCAGACAAATTAAAAGTATTTGTAGGGCTCCTGTCGCCCAAGTTTTACAGTAAAATGACAAATATGTGTCAGATTTCTGTCGCCCAAGTTTGGCAGACAAATTAAAAGTGTTTGTAGGGTTCCTGTCGCCCAAGTTTTGCAGAAAAATGAAAAAAATGTGTCAGATTTTTGTCGCCCAAGTTTGGCAGACAAATTAAAAGTATTTGTAGGGCTCCTGTCGCCCAAGTTTTGCAGAAAAATGAAAAAAATGAGTCAGATTTTTGTCGCCCAAGTTTGGCAGACAAATTAAAAGTGTTTGTAGGACTCCTGTCGCCCAAGTCTGGCAGAAAAATGAAAAAAATGTGTCCGATTTTTGTCGCCCAAGTTTGGCAGACAAATTAAAAGTATTTGTAGGGCTCCTGTCGCCCAAGTTTTGCAGAAAAATGAAAAAAATGTGTCCGATTTTTGTCGCCCAAGTTTGGCAGACAAATTAAAAGTATTTGTAGGGCTCCTGTCGCCCAAGTTTTGCAGAAAAATGAAAAAAATGAGTCAGATTTTTGTCGCCCAAGTTTGGCAGACAAATTAAAAGTGTTTGTAGGACTCCTGTCGCCCAAGTCTGGCAGAAAAATGAAAAAAATGTGTCAGATTTTTGTCGCCCAAGTTTGGCAGACAAATTAAAAGTGTTTGTAGGGCTCCTGTCGCCCAAATTTGGCAGAAAAATGAAACAAATGAATCAGATTTTTGTCGCCCAAGTTTGGCAGACAAATTAAAAGTATTTGTAGGGCTCCTGTCGCCCAAGTTTTGCAGTAAAATGACAAATATGTGTCAGATTTCTGTCGCCCAAGTTTGGCAGACAAATTAAAAGTGTTTGTAGGGTTCCTGTCGCCCAAGTTTTGCAGAAAAATGAAAAAAATGTGTCAGATTTTTGTCGCCCAAGTTTGGCAGACAAATTAAAAGTGTTTGTAGGACTCCTGTCGCCCAAGTCTGGCAGAAAAATGAAAAAAATGTGTCAGATTTCTGTCGCCCATGTTTGGCAGACAAATTAAAAGTATTTGTAGGGCTCCTGTCGCCCAAGTTTTGCAGAAAAATGAAAAAAATGAGTCAGATTTTTGTCGCCCAAGTTTGGCAGACAAATTAAAAGTGTTTGTAGGACTCCTGTCGCCCAAGTCTGGCAGAAAAATGAAAAAAATGTGTCAGATTTCTGTCGCCCATGTTTGGCAGACAAATTAAAAGTATTTGTAGGGCTGCTGTCGTCCATGTTTGGCAGACAAATTAAAAGTATTTGTAGGGCTCCTGTCGCCCAAGTTTTGCAGAAAAATGAAAAAAATGTGTCAGATTTTTGTCGCCCAAGTTTGGCAGACAAATTAAAAGTGTTTGTAGGACTCCTGTCGCCCAAGTCTGGCAGAAAAATGAAAAAAATGTGTCAAATTTCTGTCGCCCAAGTTTGGCAGACAAATTAAAAGTATTTGTAGGGCTCCTGTTGCCCAAGTTTTGCAGAAAAATGAAAAAAATGTGTCAGATTTTTGTCGCCCAAGGGCTCCTGTCGCCCAAGTTTCGCAAAAAAATGAAAAAAATGGGTCAGATTTCTGTCGCCCAAGTTTGGCAGACAACTTGAAAGTATTTGTAGGGCTCCTGTCGCCCAAGTTTGGCAGAAAAATGACAAATATGTGTCATATTTCTGTCGCCCAAGTTTGGCAGACATATTAAAAGTGTTTGTAGGGCTCCTGTCGCCCAAGTTTGGCAGAAAAATGAAAAAAATGTGTCAGATTTTTGTCGCCCAAGTTTGGCAGACAAATTAAAAGTGTTTGTAGGACTCCTGTCGCCCAAGTCTGGCAGAAAAATGACAAAAATGTGTCAGATTTCTGTCGCCCATGTTTGGCAGACAAATTAAAAGTATTTGTAGGGCTCCTGTCGTCCATGTTTGGCAGACAAATTAAAAGTATTTGTAGGGCTCCTGTCGCCCAAGTTTTGCAGAAAAATGAAAAAAATGTGCAAGATTTTTGTCGCCCAAGTTTGGCAGACAAATTAAAAGTGTTTGTAGGACTCCTGTCGCCCAAGTTTGGCAGAAAAATGAAAAAAATGTGTCAAATTTCTGTCGCCCAAGTTTGGCAGACAAATTAAAAGTGTTTATAGGACTCCTGTCGCCCAAGTCTGGCAGAAAAATGAAAAAAATGTGTCAAATTTCTGTCGCCCAAGTTTGGCAAACAAATTAAAAGTATTTGTAGGGCTCCTGTCGCCCAAGTCTGGCAGAAAAATGAAAAAAATGTGTCATATTTCTGTCGCGCAAGTATGGCAGACAACTTGAAAGTATTTGTAGGGCTCCTGTCGCCGAAGTTTTGCAGTAAAATGAAAAAAATGTGTCAGATTTTTGTCGCCCAAGTTTGGCAGACAAATTAAAAGTATTTGTAGGGCTCCTGTCGAACAAGTTTTGCAGAAAAATGAAAAAAATAAGTCAGATTTCTGTCGCCCATGTTTGGCAGACAAATTAAAAGTATTTGTAGGGCTTCTGTCGCCAAAGTTTTGCAGAAAAATGAAAAAAATGTGTCAGATTTTTGTCGCGCAAGTTTGGCAGACAACTTGAAAGTATTTGTAGGGCTCCTGTCGCCCAAGTTTTGCAGTAAAATGAAAAAAATGTGTCAGATTTTTGTCGCCCAAGTTTGGCAGACAAATTAAAAGTATTTGTAGGGCTCCTGTCGAACAAGTTTTGCAGAAAAATGAAAAAAATGAGTCAGATTTCTGTCGCCCAAGTTTGGCAGACAAATTAAAAGTGTTTGTAGGGTTCCTGTCGCCCAAGTTTTGCAGAAAAATGAAAAAAATGTGTCAGATTTTTGTCGCCCAAGTTTGGCAGACAAATTAAAAGTATTTGTAGGGCTCCTGTCGCCCAAGTTTTGCAGAAAAATGAAAAAAATGAGTCAGATTTTTGTCGCCCAAGTTTGGCAGACAAATTAAAAGTGTTTGTAGGACTCCTGTCGCCCAAGTCTGGCAGAAAAATGAAAAAAATGTGTCAGATTTTTGTCGCCCAAGTTTGGCAGACAAATTAAAAGTATTTGTAGGGCTCCTGTCGCCCAAGTTTTGCAGAAAAATGAAAAAAATGTGTCCGATTTTTGTCGCCCAAGTTTGGCAGACAAATTAAAAGTATTTGTAGGGCTCCTGTCGCCCAAGTTTTGCAGAAAAATGAAAAAAATGAGTCAGATTTTTGTCGCCCAAGTTTGGCAGACAAATTAAAAGTGTTTGTAGGACTCCTGTCGCCCAAGTCTGGCAGAAAAATGAAAAAAATGTGTCAGATTTTTGTCGCCCAAGTTTGGCAGACAAATTAAAAGTGTTTGTAGGGCTCCTGTCGCCCAAATTTGGCAGAAAAATGAAACAAATGAATCAGATTTTTGTCGCCCAAGTTTGGCAGACAAATTAAAAGTATTTGTAGGGCTCCTGTCGCCCAAGTTTTGCAGTAAAATGACAAATATGTGTCAGATTTCTGTCGCCCAAGTTTGGCAGACAAATTAAAAGTGTTTGTAGGGTTCCTGTCGCCCAAGTTTTGCAGAAAAATGAAAAAAATGTGTCAGATTTTTGTCGCCCAAGTTTGGCAGACAAATTAAAAGTGTTTGTAGGACTCCTGTCGCCCAAGTCTGGCAGAAAAATGAAAAAAATGTGTCAGATTTCTGTCGCCCATGTTTGGCAGACAAATTAAAAGTATTTGTAGGGCTCCTGTCGCCCAAGTTTTGCAGAAAAATGAAAAAAATGAGTCAGATTTTTGTCGCCCAAGTTTGGCAGACAAATTAAAAGTGTTTGTAGGACTCCTGTCGCCCAAGTCTGGCAGAAAAATGAAAAAAATGTGTCAGATTTCTGTCGCCCATGCTTGGCAGACAAATTAAAAGTATTTGTAGGGCTCCTGTCGCCCAAGTTTTGCAGAAAAATGAAAAAAATGTGTCCGATTTATGTCGCCCAAGTTTGGCAGAAAAATGACAAATATGTGTCATATTTCTGTCGCCCAAGTTTGGCAGACAACTTGAAAGTATTTGTAGGGCTCCTGTCGCCCAAGTTTGGCAGAAAAATGACAAATATGTGTCAGATTTCTGTCGCCCAAGTTTGGCAGACAAATTAAAAGTGTTTGTAGGGCTCCTGTCGCCCAAGTCCTGCAGAAAAATGAAAAAAATTAGTCAGATTTCTGTCGCCCAAGTTTGGCAGACAAATTAAAAGTGTTTGTAGGTCTCCTTCCACCCAAGTTTGGCAGAAAAATAACAAATATGTATGTGTCATATATCTGTCGCCCAAGTTTGGCAGACAACATGAAATTATTTGTAGGGCTCCTGTCGCCCAAGTTTTGCAGAAAAATGAAAAAAATGTGTCAGATTTTTGTCGCCCAAGTTTGGCAGACAAATTAAAAGTGTTTGTAGGGCTCCTGTCGCCCAAGTTTGGCAGAAAATAGAAAAAAATGTGTCAGATTTCTGTCGCCCAAGTTTGGCAGACAAATTAAAAGTATTTGTAGGGCTCATGAAGCCCAAATTTGACAGAAAAATGAAAAAAATGTGTCAGATTTCTGTCGCCCAAGTATGGCAGACAAATTAAAAGTGTTTGTAGGGCTCCTGTCACCCAAGTTTTGCAGAAAAATGAAAAAAATGTGTCAGATTTCTGTTGCCCAAGTTTTGCAGACAAATTACAAGTATTTGTAGGGCTCCTGTCGCCCAAGTCCTGTAGAAAAATGAAAAAAATTAGTCAGATTTCTGTCGCCCAAGTTTGGCAGACAAATTAAAAGTGTTTGTAGGTCTCCTTCCACCCAAGTTTGGCAGAAAAATGACAAATATGTATGTGTCATATATCTGTCGCCCAAGTTTGGCAGACAACATGAAATTATTTGTAGGGCTCCTGTCGCCCAAGTTTTGCAGAAAAATGAAAAAAATGTGTCAGATTTTTGTCGCCCAAGTTTGGCAGACAAATTAAAAGTGTTTGTAGGGCTCCTGTCGCCCAAGTTTGGCAGAAAATAGAAAAAATGTGTCAGATTTCTGTCGCCCAAGTTTGGCAGACAAATTAAAAGTATTTGTAGGGCTCCTGTCGCCCAAGTCCTGCAGAAAAATGAAAAAAATATGTCAGATTTCTGTCGCCCAAGTTTGGCAGATAAATGAAAAAAATGTGTCAGATTTCTGTCGCCCAAGTTTGGCAGACAAATTAAAAGTATTTGTAGGGCTCCTGTCGCCCAAGTTTGGCAGAAAAATGACAAAAATGTGTCAGATTTCTGTCGCCCAAGTTTGGCAGACAAATTAAAAGTATTTGTAGGGCTCATGAAGCCCAAATTTGACAGAAAAATGAAAAAAATGTGTCAGATTTCTGTCGCCCAAGTATGGCAGACAAATTAAAAGTGTTTGTAGGGCTCCTGTCACCCAAGTTTTGCAGAAAAATGAAAAAAATGTGTCAGATTTCTGTTGCCCAAGTTTTGCAGACAAATTACAAGTATTTGTAGGGCTCCTGTCGCCCAAGATTAGCAGAAAAATGAAAAAAATGTGTCAGATTTCTATCGCCCAAGTTTGGCAGACAAATTAAAAGTGTTTGTAGGGCTCCTGTCGCCCAAGTTTTGCAGAAAAATGAAAAAAATGTGTCAGATTTCGGTCGCCCAAGTTTGGCGTACAAATAAGAAGTGTTTGTAGGGCTCCTGTCGCATAAGTTTTGCAGAAAAATGAAAAAAATGTGTCCGATTTCTGTCGCCCAAGTTTGGCAGAAAAATGACAAATAAGTCTCAGATTTCTGTCGCCAAGTTTGGCAGACAAATTAGAAGTATTTGTAGGGCTCCTGTCACCCAAGTTTGGCAGAAAAATGAAAAAAATTAGTCAGATTTTTGTCGCCCAAGTTTGGCAGACAAATTAAAAGTGTTTGTAGGGCTCCTGTCGCCCAAGTTTGGCAGAAAAATGAAAAAAATTAGTCAGATTTCTGTCGCCCAAGTTTGGCAGACAAATTAAAAGTGTTTGTAGGGCTCCTGTCGCCAAGTTTTGCAGATAAATGAAAAAAATGTGTCATATTTCTGTCGCCCAAGTTTTTCAGACAAATTAAAAGTATTTGTAGGGCTCCTGTCGCCCAAGTTTGGCAGAAAAATGAAAAAAATGTGTCAGATTTCGGTCGCCAAAGTTTGGCGTACAAATAAGAAGTGTTTGTAGGGCTCCTGTCGCCCAAGTTTGGCAGAAAAATGACAAATATGTGTCATATTTCTGTCGCCCAAGTTTGGCAGACAACTTGAAAGTATTTGTAGGGCTCCTGTCGCCCAAGTTTGGCAGAAAAATGACAAATATGTGTCAGATTTCTGTCGCCCAAGTTTGGCAGACAAATTAAAAGTGTTTGTAGGGCTCCTGTCGCCCAAGTTTGGCAGAAAAATGAAAAAAATTAGTCAGATTTCTGTCGCCCAAGTTTGGCAGACAAATTAAAAGTGTTTGTAGGGCTCCTGTCGCCAAGTTTTGCAGAAAAATGAAAAAAATGTGTCATATTTCTGTCTCCCAAGTTTGGCAGACAACTTGAAAGTATTTGTAGAGCTCCTGTCGCCCAAGTTTGGCAGAAAAATGACAAATAAGTGCCAGATTTCTGTCGCCCAAGTTTGGCAGACAAATTAAAAGTATTTGTAGGGCTCCTGTCGCCCAAGTTTGGCAGAAAAATGAAAAAAATTAGTCAGATTTCTGTCGCCCAAGTTTGGCAGACAAATTAAAAGTGTTTGTAGGGCTCCTGTCGCCCAAGTTTTGCAGAAAAATGAAAAAAATGTGTCAGATTTCTGTCGCCCAAGTTTGGCAGTCAAATTAAAAGTATTTGTAGGGCTCCTGTCGCCCAAGTCCTGTAGAAAAATGAAAAAAATTAGTCAGATTTCTGTCGCCCAAGTTTGGCAGACAAATTAAAAGTGTTTGTAGGTCTCCTTCCACCCAAGTTTGGCAGAAAAATGACAAATATGTGTCATATATCTGTCGCCCAAGTTTGGCAGACAACATGAAATTATTTGTAGGGCTCCTGTCGCCCAAGTTTTGCAGAAAAATGAAAAAAATGTGTCAGATTTTTGTCGCCCAAGTTTGGCAGACAAATTAAAAGTGTTTGTAGGGCTCCTGTCGCCCAAGTTTGGCAGAAAATAGAAAAAAATGTGTCAGATTTCTGTCGCCCAAGTTTGGCAGACAAATTAAAAGTATTTGTAGGGCTCCTGTCGCCCAAGTCCTGCAGAAAAATGAAAAAAATATGTCAGATGTCTGTCGCCCAAGTTTGGCAGACATATTAAAAGTGATTGTAGGGCTCCTGTCGCCCAAGTTTTGCAGAAAAATGAAAAAAATGTATCAGATTTCTGTCGCCCAAGTTTGGCAGACAAATTAAAAGTATTTGTAGGGCTCCTGTCGCCCAAGTCCTGTAGAAAAATGAAAAAAATTAGTCAGATTTCTGTCGCCCAAGTTTGGCAGACAAATTAAAAGTGTTTGTAGGGCTCCTTCCACCCAAGTTTGGCTGAAAAATGACAAATAAGTGTCAGATTTCTGTCGCGCAAGTTTGGCGTACAAATAATAAGTGTTTGTAGGGCTCCTGGCGCATAAGTTTTGCAGAAAAATGAAAAAAATGTGTCCGATTTCTGTCGCCCAAGTTTGGCAGAAAAATGACAAATAAGTGTCAGATTTCTGTCGCCAAGTTTGGCAGACAAATTAGAAGTATTTGTAGGGCTCCTGTCACCCAAGTTTGGCAGAAAAATGAAAAAAATTAGTCAGATTTTTGTCGCCCAAGTTTGGCAGACAAATTAAAAGTGTTTGTAGGGCTCCTGTCGCCCAAGTTTGGCAGAAAAATGAAAAAAATTAGTCAGATTTCTGTCGCCCAAGTTTGGCAGACAAATTAAAAGTGATTGTAGGGCTCCTGTCGCCCAAGTTTTGCAGAAAAATGAAAAAAATGTATCAGATTTCTGTCGCCCAAGTTTGGCAGACAAATTAAAAGTATTTGTAGGGCTCCTGTCGCCCAAGTCCTGTAGAAAAATGAAAAAAATTAGTCAGATTTCTGTCGCCCAAGTTTGGCAGACAAATTAAAAGTGTTTGTAGGGCTCCTTCCACCCAAGTTTGGCTGAAAAATGACAAATAAGTGTCAGATTTCTGTCGCGCAAGTTTGGCGTACAAATAAGAAGTGTTTGTAGGGCTCCTGTCGCATAAGTTTTGCAGAAAAATGAAAAAAATGTGTCCGATTTCTGTCGCCCAAGTTTGGCAGAAAAATGAAAAAAATTAGTCAGATTTTTGTCGCCCAAGTTTGGCAGACAAATTAAAAGTGTTTGTAGGGCTCCTGTCGCCCAAGTTTGGCAGAAAAATGAAAAAAATTAGTCAGATTTCTGTCGCCCAAGTTTGGCAGACAAATTAAAAGTGTTTGTAGGGCTCCTGTCGCCAAGTTTTGCAGATAAATGAAAAAAATGTGTCATATTTCTGTCGCCCAAGTTTGGCAGACAAATTAAAAGTATTTGTAGGGCTCTTGTCGCCCAAGTCCTGCAGAAAAATGAAAAAAAATGAGTCAGAATTCTGTCGCCCAAGTTTGGCAGACAAATTAGAAGTGTTTGTAGGGCTCCTGTCGCCCAAGTTTTGCAGAAAAATGAAAAAAATGTGTCAGATTTCTGTCGCCCAAGTTTGGCAGACAAATTAAAAGTATTTGTAGGGCTCCTGTCGCCAAGTTTTGCAGATAAATGAAAAAAATGTGTCATATTTCTGTCGCCCAAGTTTGGCAGACAAATTAAAAGTATTTGTAGGGCTCTTGTCACCCAAGTCCTGCAGAAAAATGAAAAAAAATGAGTCAGAATTCTGTCGCCCAAGTTTGGCAGACAAATTAGAAGTGTTTGTAGGACTCCTGTCGCCCAAGTTTGGCAGAAAAATGACAAAAATGTGTCAGATTTTTGTCGCCCAAGTTTGGCAGACAAATTAAAAGTGTTTGTAGGGCTCCTGTCGCCAAAGTTTGGCAGAAAAATGAAAAAAATGTGTCATATTTCTGTCGCCCAAGTTTGGCAGACAACTTGAAAGTATTTGTAGGGCTCCTGTTGCCCAAGTTTGGCAGAAAAATGACAAATATGTGTCATATTTCTGTCGCCCAAGTTTGGCAGACAACTTGAAAGTATTTGTAGGGCTCCTGTCGCCCAAGTTTGGCAGAAAAATGACAAATATGTGTCAGATTTCTGTCGCCCAAGTTTGGCAGACAAATTAAAAGTGTTTGTAGGGCTCCTGTCGCCCAAGTTTGGCAGAAAAATGAAAGAAATTAGTCAGATTTCTGTCGCCCAAGTTTGGCAGACAAATTAAAAGTGTTTGTAGGGCTCCTGTCGCCAAGTTTTGCAGAAAAATGAAAAAAATGTGTCATATTTCTGTCTCCCAAGTTTGGCAGACAACTTGAAAGTATTTGTAGAGCTCCTGTCGCCCAAGTTTGGCAGAAAAATGACAAATAAGTGTCAGATTTCTGTCGCCCAAGTTTGGCAGACAAATTAAAAGTATTTGTAGGGCTCCTGTCGCCCAAGTTTGGCAGAAAAATGAAAAAAATTAGTCAGATTTCTGTCGCCCAAGTTTGGCAGACAAATTAAAAGTGTTTGTAGGGCTCCTGTCGCCCAAGTTTTGCAGAAAAATGAAAAAAATGTGTCAGATTTCTGTCGCCCAAGTTTGGCAGACAAATTAAAAGTATTTGTAGGGCTCCTGTCGCCCAAGTCCTGTAGAAAAATGAAAAACATTAGTCAGATTTCTGTCGCCCAAGTTTGGCAGACAAATTAAAAGTGTTTGTAGGGCTCCTGTCGCCCAAGTTTTGCAGAAAATTGAAAAAAATGTGTCAGATTTCTGTCGCTCAAGTTTGGCAGACAAATTAAAAGTGTTTGTAGGGCTCCTGTCGCCCAAGTTTGGCAGAAAAATGACAAATATGTGTCATATATCTGTCGCCCAAGTTTGGCAGACAACATGAAAGTATTTGTAGGGCTCCTGTCGCCCAAGTTTTGCAGAAAAATGAAAAAAATGTGTCAGATTTTTGTCGCCCAAGTTTGGCAGACAAATTAAAAGTGTTTGTAGGGCTCCTGTCGCCCAAGTTTGGCAGAAAAATGAAAAAAATGTGTCAGATTTCTGTCGCCCAAGTTTGGCAGACAAATTAAAAGTATTTGTAGGGCTCCTGTCGCCCAAGTCCTGCAGAAAAATGAAAAAAATATGTCAGATTTCTGTCGCCCAAGTTTGGCAGATAAATGAAAAAAATGTGTCAGATTTCTGTCGCCCAAGTTTGGCAGACAAATTAAAAGTATTTGTAGGGCTCCTGTCGCCCAAGTTTGGCAGAAAAATGACAAAAATGTGTCAGATTTCTGTCGCCCAAGTTTGGCAGACAAATTAAAAGTATATGTAGGGCTCCTGAAGCCCAAGTTTGACAGAAAAATGAAAAAAATGTGTCAGATTTCTGTCGCCCAAGTATGGCAGACAAATTAAAAGTGTTTGTAGGGTTCCTGTCACCCAAGTTTTGCAGAAAAATGAAAAAAATGTGTCAGATTTCTGTTGCCCAAGTTTTGCAGACAAATTACAAGTATTTGTAGGGCTCCTGTCGCCCAAGATTAGCAGAAAAATGAAAAAAATGTGTCAGATTTCTATCGCCCAAGTTTGGCAGACAAATTAAAAGTGTTTGTAGGGCTCCTGTCGCCCAAGTTTTGCAGAAAAATGAAAAAAATGTGTCAGATTTCTGTCGCCCAAGTTTGGCGTACAAATAAGAAGTGTTTGTAGGGCTCCTGTCGCATAAGTTTTGCAGAAAAATGAAAAAAATGTGTCCGATTTATGTCGCCCAAGTTTGGCAGAAAAATGACAAATAAGTGTCAGATTTCTGTCGCCAAGTTTGGCAGACAAATTAGAAGTATTTGTAGGGCTCCTGTCGCCCAAGTCCTGTAGAAAAATGAAAAACATTAGTCAGATTTCTGTCGCCCAAGTTTGGCAGACAAATTAAAAGTGTTTGTAGGGCTCCTGTCGCCCAAGTTTTGCAGAAAAATGAAAAAAATGTGTCAGATTTCTGTCGCTCAAGTTTGGCAGACAAATTAAAAGTGTTTGTAGGGCTCCTGTCGCCCAAGTTTGGCAGAAAAATGAAAAAAATGTGTCAGATTTCTGTCGCCCAAGTTTGGCAGACAAATTAAAAGTATTTGTAGGGCTCCTGTCGCCCAAGTCCTGCAGAAAAATGAAAAAAATATGTCAGATTTCTGTCGCCCAAGTTTGGCAGATAAATGAAAAAAATGTGTCAGATTTCTGTCGCCCAAGTTTGGCAGACAAATTAAAAGTATTTGTAGGGCTCCTGACGCCCAAGTTTTGCAGAAAAATGACAAAAATGTGTCAGATTTCTGTCGCCCAAGTTTGGCAGACAAATTAAAAGTATTTGTAGGGCTCCTGAAGCCCAAGTTTGACAGAAAAATGAAAAAAATGTGTCAGATTTCTGTCGCCCAAGTATGGCAGACAAATTAAAAGTGTTTGTAGGGTTCCTGTCACCCAAGTTTTGCAGAAAAATGAAAAAAATGTGTCAGATTTCTGTTGCCCAAGTTTTGCAGACAAATTACAAGTATTTGTAGGGCTCCTGTCGCCCAAGATTAGCAGAAAAATGAAAAAAATGTGTCAGATTTCTATCGCCCAAGTTTGGCAGACAAATTAAAAGTATTTGTAGGGCTCCTGTCGCCCAAGTTTGGCAGAAAAATGAAAAAAATTAGTCAGATTTCTGTCGCCCAAGTTTGGCAGACAAATTAAAAGTGTTTGTAGGGCTCCTGTCGCCCAAGTTTTGCAGAAAAATGAAAAAAATGTGTCAGATTTCTGTCGCTCAAGTTTGGCAGACAAATTAAAAGTGTTTGTAGGGCTCCTGTCGCCCAAGTTTGGCAGAAAAATGACAAATATGTGTCATATATCTGTCGCCCAAGTTTGGCAGACAACATGAAAGTATTTGTAGGGCTCCTGTCGCCCAAGTTTTGCAGAAAAATGAAAAAAATGTGTCAGATTTTTGTCGCCCAAGTTTGGCAGACAAATTAAAAGTGTTTGTAGGGCTCCTGTCGCCCAAGTTTGGCAGAAAAATGAAAAAAATGTGTCAGATTTCTGTCGCCCAAGTTTGGCAGACAAATTAAAAGTATTTGTAGGGCTCCTGTCGCCCAAGTCCTGCAGAAAAATGAAAAAAATATGTCAGATTTCTGTCGCCCAAGTTTGGCAGATAAATGAAAAAAATGTGTCAGATTTCTGTCGCCCAAGTTTGGCAGACAAATTAAAAGTATTTGTAGGGCTCCTGTCGCCCAAGTTTGGCAGAAAAATGACAAAAATGAGTCAGATTTCTGTCGCCCAAGTTTGGCAGACAAATTAGAAGTGTTTGTAGGGCTCCTGTCGCCCAAGTTTTGCAGAAAAATGAAAAAAATGTGTCAGATTTCTGTCGCCCAAGTTTGGCAGACAAATTAAAAGTATTTGTAGGGCTCCTGTCGCCAAGTTTTGCAGATAAATGAAAAAAATGTGTCATATTTCTGTCGCCCAAGTTTGGCAGACAAATTAAAAGTATTTGTAGGGCTCTTGTCGCCCAAGTCCTGCAGAAAAATGAAAAAAAATGAGTCAGAATTCTGTCGCCCAAGTTTGGCAGACAAATTAGAAGTGTTTGTAGGGCTCCTGTCGCCCAAGTTTGGCAGAAAAATGACAAAAATGTGTCAGATTTTTGTCGCCCAAGTTTGGCAGACAAATTAAAAGTGTTTGTAGGGCTCCTGTCGCCAAAGTTTGGCAGAAAAATGAAAAAAATGTGTCATATTTCTGTCGCCCAAGTTTGGCAGACAACTTGAAAGTATTTGTAGGGCTCCTGTCGCCCAAGTTTGGCAGAAAAATGACAAATATGTGTCATATTTCTGTCGCCCAAGTTTGGCAGACAACTTGAAAGTATTTGTAGGGCTCCTGTCGCCCAAGTTTGGCAGAAAAATGACAAATATGTGTCAGATTTCTGTCGCCCAAGTTTGGCAGACAAATTAAAAGTGTTTGTAGGGCTCCTGTCGCCCAAGTTTGGCAGAAAAATGAAAGAAATTAGTCAGATTTCTGTCGCCCAAGTTTGGCAGACAAATTAAAAGTGTTTGTAGGGCTCCTGTCGCCAAGTTTTGCAGAAAAATGAAAAAAATGTGTCATATTTCTGTCTCCCAAGTTTGGCAGACAACTTGAAAGTATTTGTAGAGCTCCTGTCGCCCAAGTTTGGCAGAAAAATGACAAATAAGTGTCAGATTTCTGTCGCCCAAGTTTGGCAGACAAATTAAAAGTATTTGTAGGGCTCCTGTCGCCCAAGTTTGGCAGAAAAATGAAAAAAATTAGTCAGATTTCTGTCGCCCAAGTTTGGCAGACAAATTAAAAGTGTTTGTAGGGCTCCTGTCGCCCAAGTTTTGCAGAAAAATGAAAAAAATGTGTCAGATTTCTGTCGCCCAAGTTTGGCAGACAAATTAAAAGTATTTGTAGGGCTCCTGTCGCCCAAGTCCTGTAGAAAAATGAAAAACATTAGTCAGATTTCTGTCGCCCAAGTTTGGCAGACAAATTAAAAGTGTTTGTAGGGCTCCTGTCGCCCAAGTTTTGCAGAAAATTGAAAAAAATGTGTCAGATTTCTGTCGCTCAAGTTTGGCAGACAAATTAAAAGTGTTTGTAGGGCTCCTGTCGCCCAAGTTTGGCAGAAAAATGACAAATATGTGTCATATATCTGTCGCCCAAGTTTGGCAGACAACATGAAAGTATTTGTAGGGCTCCTGTCGCCCAAGTTTTGCAGAAAAATGAAAAAAATGTGTCAGATTTTTGTCGCCCAAGTTTGGCAGACAAATTAAAAGTGTTTGTAGGGCTCCTGTCGCCCAAGTTTGGCAGAAAAATGAAAAAAATGTGTCAGATTTCTGTCGCCCAAGTTTGGCAGACAAATTAAAAGTATTTGTAGGGCTCCTGTCGCCCAAGTCCTGCAGAAAAATGAAAAAAATATGTCAGATTTCTGTCGCCCAAGTTTGGCAGATAAATGAAAAAAATGTGTCAGATTTCTGTCGCCCAAGTTTGGCAGACAAATTAAAAGTATTTGTAGGGCTCCTGTCGCCCAAGTTTGGCAGAAAAATGACAAAAATGTGTCAGATTTCTGTCGCCCAAGTTTGGCAGACAAATTAAAAGTATTTGTAGGGCTCCTGAAGCCCAAGTTTGACAGAAAAATGAAAAAAATGTGTCAGATTTCTGTCGCCCAAGTATGGCAGACAAATTAAAAGTGTTTGTAGGGTTCCTGTCACCCAAGTTTTGCAGAAAAATGAAAAAAATGTGTCAGATTTCTGTTGCCCAAGTTTTGCAGACAAATTACAAGTATTTGTAGGGCTCCTGTCGCCCAAGATTAGCAGAAAAATGAAAAAAATGTGTCAGATTTCTATCGCCCAAGTTTGGCAGACAAATTAAAAGTGTTTGTAGGGCTCCTGTCGCCCAAGTTTTGCAGAAAAATGAAAAAAATGTGTCAGATTTCTGTCGCCCAAGTTTGGCGTACAAATAAGAAGTGTTTGTAGGGCTCCTGTCGCATAAGTTTTGCAGAAAAATGAAAAAAATGTGTCCGATTTATGTCGCCCAAGTTTGGCAGAAAAATGACAAATAAGTGTCAGATTTCTGTCGCCAAGTTTGGCAGACAAATTAGAAGTATTTGTAGGGCTCCTGTCGCCCAAGTCCTGTAGAAAAATGAAAAACATTAGTCAGATTTCTGTCGCCCAAGTTTGGCAGACAAATTAAAAGTGTTTGTAGGGCTCCTGTCGCCCAAGTTTTGCAGAAAAATGAAAAAAATGTGTCAGATTTCTGTCGCTCAAGTTTGGCAGACAAATTAAAAGTGTTTGTAGGGCTCCTGTCGCCCAAGTTTGGCAGAAAAATGAAAAAAATGTGTCAGATTTCTGTCGCCCAAGTTTGGCAGACAAATTAAAAGTATTTGTAGGGCTCCTGTCGCCCAAGTCCTGCAGAAAAATGAAAAAAATATGTCAGATTTCTGTCGCCCAAGTTTGGCAGATAAATGAAAAAAATGTGTCAGATTTCTGTCGCCCAAGTTTGGCAGACAAATTAAAAGTATTTGTAGGGCTCCTGTCGCCCAAGTTTTGCAGAAAAATGACAAAAATGTGTCAGATTTCTGTCGCCCAAGTTTGGCAGACAAATTAAAAGTATTTGTAGGGCTCCTGAAGCCCAAGTTTGACAGAAAAATGAAAAAAATGTGTCAGATTTCTGTCGCCCAAGTATGGCAGACAAATTAAAAGTGTTTGTAGGGTTCCTGTCACCCAAGTTTTGCAGAAAAATTAAAAAAATGTGTCAGATTTCTGTTGCCCAAGTTTTGCAGACAAATTACAAGTATTTGTAGGGCTCCTGTCGCCCAAGATTAGCAGAAAAATGAAAAAAATGTGTCAGATTTCTATCGCCCAAGTTTGGCAGACAAATTAAAAGTATTTGTAGGGCTCCTGTCGCCCAAGTTTGGCAGAAAAATGAAAAAAATTAGTCAGATTTCTGTCGCCCAAGTTTGGCAGACAAATTAAAAGTGTTTGTAGGGCTCCTGTCGCCCAAGTTTTGCAGAAAAATGAAAAAAATGTGTCAGATTTCTGTCGCTCAAGTTTGGCAGACAAATTAAAAGTGTTTGTAGGGCTCCTGTCGCCCAAGTTTGGCAGAAAAATGACAAATATGTGTCATATATCTGTCGCCCAAGTTTGGCAGACAACATGAAAGTATTTGTAGGGCTCCTGTCGCCCAAGTTTTGCAGAAAAATGAAAAAAATGTGTCAGATTTTTGTCGCCCAAGTTTGGCAGACAAATTAAAAGTATTTGTAGGGCTCCTGTCGCCCAAGTCCTGCAGAAAAATGAAAAAAATATGTCAGATTTCTGTCGCCCAAGTTTGGCAGATAAATGAAAAAAATGTGTCAGATTTCTGTCGCCCAAGTTTGGCAGACAAATTAAAAGTATTTGTAGGGCTCCTGTCGCCCAAGTTTGGCAGAAAAATGACAAAAATGTGTCAGATTTCTGTCGCCCAAGTTTGGCAGACAAATTAAAAGTATTTGTAGGGCTCCTGAAGCCCAAGTTTGACAGAAAAATGAAAAAAATGTGTCAGATTTCTGTCGCCCAAGTATGGCAGACAAATTAAAAGTGTTTGAAGGGTTCCTGTCACCCAAGTTTTGCAGAAAAATGAAAAAAATGTGTCAGATTTCTGTTGCCCAAGTTTTGCAGACAAATTACAAGTATTTGTAGGGCTCCTGTCGCCCAAGATTAGCAGAAAAATGAAAAAAATGTGTCAGATTTCTATCGCCCAAGTTTGGCAGACAAATTAAAAGTGTTTGTAGGGCTCCTGTCGCCCAAGTTTTGCAGAAAAATGAAAAAAATGTGTCAGATTTCTGTCGCCCAAGTTTGGCGTACAAATAAGAAGTGTTTGTAGGGCTCCTGTCGCATAAGTTTTGCAGAAAAATGAAAAAAATGTGTCCGATTTATGTCGCCCAAGTTTGGCAGAAAAATGACAAATAAGTGTCAGATTTCTGTCGCCAAGTTTGGCAGACAAATTAGAAGTATTTGTAGGGCTCCTGTCACCCAAGTTTGGCAGAAAAATGAAAAAAATGTGTCAGATTTCGGTCGCCCAAGTTTGGCGTACAAATAAGAAGTGTTTGTAGGGCTCCTGTCGCATAAGTTTTGCAGAAAAATGAAAAAAATGTGTCATATTTCTGTCGCCCAAGTTTGGCAGACAACTTGAAAGTATTTGTAGGGCTCCTGTCGCCCAAGTTTGGCAGAAAAATGACAAAAATGTGTCAGATTTCTGTCGCCCAAGTATGGCAGACAAATTAAAAGTGTTTGTAGGGCTCCTGTCGCCCAAGTTTTGCAGAAAAATGAAAAAAATGAGTCAGAATTCTGTCGCCCAAGTTTGGCAGACAAATAAGAAGTGTTTGTAGGGCTCCTGTCGCATAAGTTTTGCAGAAAAATGAAAAAAATGTGTCATATTTCTGTCGCCCAAGTTTGGCAGACAACTTGAAAGTATTTGTAGGGCTCCTGTCGCCCAAGTTTGGCAGAAAAATGACAAATAAGTGTCAGATTTCTGTCGCCCAAGTTTGGCAGACAAATGAAAAAAATTAGTCAGATTTCTGTCGCCCAAGTTTGGCAGACAAATTAAAAGTGATTGTAGGGCTCCTGTCGCCCAAGTTTTGCAGAAAAATGAAAAAAATGTATCAGATTTCTGTCGCCCAAGTTTGGCAGACAAATTAAAAGTATTTGTAGGGCTCCTGTCGCCCAAGTCCTGTAGAAAAATGAAAAAAATTAGTCAGATTTCTGTCGCCCAAGTTTGGCAGACAAATTAAAAGTGTTTGTAGGGCTCCTTCCACCCAAGTTTGGCTGAAAAATGACAAATAAGTGTCAGATTTCTGTCGCCCAAGTTTGGCAGACAAATTAAAAGTGTTTGTAGGGCTCCTGTCGCCCAAGTTTTGCAGAAAAATGAAAAAAATGTGTCAGATTTCTGTCGCCCAAGTTTGGCAGACAAATTAAAAGTGTTTGTAGGGCTCCTGTCGCCCAAGTTTGGCAGAAAAATGAAAAAAATGTGTCATATTTCAGTCGCCCAAGTTTGGCAGACAACTTGAAAGTATTTGTAGGGCTGCTGTCGCCCAAGTTTGGCAGAAAAATGACAAATATGTGTCATATTTCTGTCGCCCAAGTTTGGCAGACAACTTGAAAGTATTTGTAGGGCTCCTGTCGCCCAAGTTTGGCAGAAAAATGACAAATATGTGTCAGATTTTTGTCGCCCAAGTTTGGCAGACAAATTAAAAGTGTTTGTAGGGCTCCTGTCGCCCAAGTTTGGCATAAAAATGAAAAAAATTAGTCAGATTTCTGTCGCCCAAGTTTGGCAGACAAATTAAAAGTGTTTGTAGGGCTCCTGTCGCCAAGTTTTGCAGAAAAATGAAAAAAATGTGTCATATTTCTGTCGCCCAAGTTTGGCAGACAAATTAAAAGTGTTTGTAGGGCTCCTGTCGCCCAAGTTTGGCAGAAAAATGAAAAAAATTAGTCAGATTTTTGTCGCCCAAGTTTGGCAGACAAATTAAAAGTGTTTGTAGGGCTCCTGTCGCCCAAGTTTGGCAGAAAAATGACAAAAATGTGTCAGATTTTTGTCGCCCAAGTTTGGCAGACAAATTAAAAGTGTTTGTAGGGCTCCTGTCGCCCAAGTTTGGCAGAAAAATGAAAAAAATTAGTCAGATTTCTGTCGCCCAAGTTTGGCAGACAAATTAAAAGTGTTTGTAGGGCTCCTGTCGCCCAAGTTTGGCAGAAAAATGACAAATATGTGTCAGATTTCTGTCGCCCAAGTTTGGCAGACAAATTAAAAGTGTTTGTAGGGCTCCTGTCGCCCAAGTTTGGCAGAAAAATGAAAAAAATTAGTCAGATTTTTGTCGCCCAAGTTTGGCAGACAAATTAAAAGTGTTTGTAGGGCTCCTGTCGCCCAAGTTTGGCAGAAAAATGACAAAAATGTGTCAGATTTTTGTCGCCCAAGTTTGGCAGACAAATTAAAAGTGTTTGTAGGGCTCCTGTCGCCAAAGTTTGGCAGAAAAATGAAAAAAATGTGTCATATTTCTGTCGCCCAAGTTTGGCAGACAACTTGAAAGTATTTGTAGGGCTCCTGTCGCCCAAGTTTGGCAGAAAAATGACAAATATGTGTCATATTTCTGTCGCCCAAGTTTGGCAGACAACTTGAAAGTATTTGTAGGGCTCCTGTCGCCCAAGTTTGGCAGAAAAATGACAAATATGTGTCAGATTTCTGTCGCCCAAGTTTGGCAGACAAATTAAAAGTGTTTGTAGGGCTCCTGTCGCCCAAGTTTGGCAGAAAAATGAAAAAAATTAGTCAGATTTCTGTCGCCCAAGTTTGGCAGACAAATTAAAAGTGTTTGTAGGGCTCCTGTCGCCAAGTTTTGCAGAAAAATGAAAAAAATGTGTCATATTTCTGTCTCCCAAGTTTGGCAGACAACTTGAAAGTATTTGTAGAGCTCCTGTCGCCCAAGTCCTGTAGAAAAATGAAAAAAATTAGTCAGATTTCTGTCGCCCAAGTTTGGCAGACAAATTAAAAGTGTTTGTAGGTCTCCTTCCACCCAAGTTTGGCAGAAAAATGACAAATATGTATGTGTCATATATCTGTCGCCCAAGTTTGGCAGACAACATGAAATTATTTGTAGGGCTCCGGTCGCCCAAGTTTTGCAGAAAAATGAAAAAAATGTGTCAGATTTTTGTCGCCCAAGTTTGGCAGACAAATTAAAAGTGTTTGTAGGGCTCCTGTCGCCCAAGTTTGGCAGAAAATAGAAAAAAATGTGTCAGATTTCTGTCGCCCAAGTTTGGCAGACAAATTAAAAGTATTTGTAGGGCTCCTGTCGCCCAAGTCCTGCAGAAAAATGAAAAAAATATGTCAGATTTCTGTCGCCCAAGTTTGGCAGATAAATGAAAAAAATGTGTCAGATTTCTGTCGCCCAAGTTTGGCAGACAAATTAAAAGTATTTGTAGGGCTCCTGTCGCCCAAGTTTGGCAGAAAAATGACAAAAATGTGTCAGATTTCTGTCGCCCAAGTTTGGCAGACAAATTAAAAGTATTTGTAGGGCTCATGAAGCCCAAATTTGACAGAAAAATGAAAAAAATGTGTCAGATTTCTGTCGCCCAAGTATGGCAGACAAATTAAAAGTGTTTGTAGGGCTCCTGTCACCCAAGTTTTGCAGAAAAATGAAAAAAATGTGTCAGATTTCTGTTGCCCAAGTTTTGCAGACAAATTACAAGTATTTGTAGGGCTCCTGTCGCCCAAGTCCTGTAGAAAAATGAAAAAAATTAGTCAGATTTCTGTCGCCCAAGTTTGGCAGACAAATTAAAAGTGTTTGTAGGTCTCCTTCCACCCAAGTTTGGCAGAAAAATGACAAATATGTATGTGTCATATATCTGTCGCCCAAGTTTGGCAGACAACATGAAATTATTTGTAGGGCTCCTGTCGCCCAAGTTTTGCAGAAAAATGAAAAAAATGTGTCAGATTTTTGTCGCCCAAGTTTGGCAGACAAATTAAAAGTGTTTGTAGGGCTCCTGTCGCCCAAGTTTGGCAGAAAATAGAAAAAATGTGTCAGATTTCTGTCGCCCAAGTTTGGCAGACAAATTAAAAGTATTTGTAGGGCTCCTGTCGCCCAAGTCCTGCAGAAAAATGAAAAAAATATGTCAGATTTCTGTCGCCCAAGTTTGGCAGATAAATGAAAAAAATGTGTCAGATTTCTGTCGCCCAAGTTTGGCAGACAAATTAAAAGTATTTGTAGGGCTCCTGTCGCCCAAGTTTGGCAGAAAAATGACAAAAATGTGTCAGATTTCTGTCGCCCAAGTTTGGCAGACAAATTAAAAGTATTTGTAGGGCTCATGAAGCCCAAATTTGACAGAAAAATGAAAAAAATGTGTCAGATTTCTGTCGCCCAAGTATGGCAGACAAATTAAAAGTGTTTGTAGGGCTCCTGTCACCCAAGTTTTGCAGAAAAATGAAAAAAATGTGTCAGATTTCTGTTGCCCAAGTTTTGCAGACAAATTACAAGTATTTGTAGGGCTCCTGTCGCCCAAGATTAGCAGAAAAATGAAAAAAATGTGTCAGATTTCTATCGCCCAAGTTTGGCAGACAAATTAAAAGTGTTTGTAGGGCTCCTGTCGCCCAAGTTTTGCAGAAAAATGAAAAAAATGTGTCAGATTTCGGTCGCCCAAGTTTGGCGTACAAATAAGAAGTGTTTGTAGGGCTCCTGTCGCATAAGTTTTGCAGAAAAATGAAAAAAATGTGTCAGATTTCTGTCGCCCAAGTTTGGCGTACAAATAAGAAGTGTTTGTAGGGCTCCTGTCGCATAAGTTTTGCAGAAAAATGAAAAAAATGTGTCCGATTTCTGTCGCCCAAGTTTGGCAGAAAAATGACAAATAAGTCTCAGATTTCTGTCGCCAAGTTTGGCAGACAAATTAGAAGTATTTGTAGGGCTCCTGTCACCCAAGTTTGGCAGAAAAATGAAAAAAATTAGTCAGATTTTTGTCGCCCAAGTTTGGCAGACAAATTAAAAGTGTTTGTAGGGCTCCTGTCGCCCAAGTTTGGCAGAAAAATGAAAAAAATTAGTCAGATTTCTGTCGCCCAAGTTTGGCAGACAAATTAAAAGTGTTTGTAGGGCTCCTGTCGCCAAGTTTTGCAGATAAATGAAAAAAATGTGTCATATTTCTGTCGCCCAAGTTTTTCAGACAAATTAAAAGTATTTGTAGGGCTCCTGTCGCCCAAGTTTGGCAGAAAAATGAAAAAAATGTGTCAGATTTCGGTCGCCAAAGTTTGGCGTACAAATAAGAAGTGTTTGTAGGGCTCCTGTCGCCCAAGTTTGGCAGAAAAATGACAAATATGTGTCATATTTCTGTCGCCCAAGTTTGGCAGACAACTTGAAAGTATTTGTAGGGCTCCTGTCGCCCAAGTTTGGCAGAAAAATGACAAATATGTGTCAGATTTCTGTCGCCCAAGTTTGGCAGACAAATTAAAAGTGTTTGTAGGGCTCCTGTCGCCCAAGTTTGGCAGAAAAATGAAAAAAATTAGTCAGATTTCTGTCGCCCAAGTTTGGCAGACAAATTAAAAGTGTTTGTAGGGCTCCTGTCGCCAAGTTTTGCAGAAAAATGAAAAAAATGTGTCATATTTCTGTCTCCCAAGTTTGGCAGACAACTTGAAAGTATTTGTAGAGCTCCTGTCGCCCAAGTTTGGCAGAAAAATGACAAATAAGTGTCAGATTTCTGTCGCCCAAGTTTGGCAGACAAATTAAAAGTATTTGTAGGGCTCCTGTCGCCCAAGTTTGGCAGAAAAATGAAAAAAATTAGTCAGATTTCTGTCGCCCAAGTTTGGCAGACAAATTAAAAGTGTTTGTAGGGCTCCTGTCTCCCAAGTTTTGCAGAAAAATGAAAAAAATGTGTCAGATTTCTGTCGCCCAAGTTTGGCAGTCAAATTAAAAGTATTTGTAGGGCTCCTGTCGCCCAAGTCCTGTAGAAAAATGAAAAAAATTAGTCAGATTTCTGTCGCCCAAGTTTGGCAGACAAATTAAAAGTGTTTGTAGGTCTCCTTCCACCCAAGTTTGGCAGAAAAATGACAAATATGTGTCATATATCTGTCGCCCAAGTTTGGCAGACAACATGAAATTATTTGTAGGGCTCCTGTCGCCCAAGTTTTGCAGAAAAATGAAAAAAATGTGTCAGATTTTTGTCGCCCAAGTTTGGCAGACAAATTAAAAGTGTTTGTAGGGCTCCTGTCGCCCAAGTTTGGCAGAAAATAGAAAAAAATGTGTCAGATTTCTGTCGCCCAAGTTTGGCAGACAAATTAAAAGTATTTGTAGGGCTCCTGTCGCCCAAGTCCTGCAGAAAAATGAAAAAAATATGTCAGATGTCTGTCGCCCAAGTTTGGCAGACATATTAAAAGTGATTGTAGGGCTCCTGTCGCCCAAGTTTTGCAGAAAAATGAAAAAAATGTATCAGATTTCTGTCGCCCAAGTTTGGCAGACAAATTAAAAGTATTTGTAGGGCTCCTGTCGCCCAAGTCCTGTAGAAAAATGAAAAAAATTAGTCAGATTTCTGTCGCCCAAGTTTGGCAGACAAATTAAAAGTGTTTGTAGGGCTCCTTCCACCCAAGTTTGGCTGAAAAATGACAAATAAGTGTCAGATTTCTGTCGCGCAAGTTTGGCGTACAAATAATAAGTGTTTGTAGGGCTCCTGTCGCATAAGTTTTGCAGAAAAATGAAAAAAATGTGTCCGATTTCTGTCGCCCAAGTTTGGCAGAAAAATGACAAATAAGTGTCAGATTTCTGTCGCCAAGTTTGGCAGACAAATTAGAAGTATTTGTAGGGCTCCTGTCACCCAAGTTTGGCAGAAAAATGAAAAAAATTAGTCAGATTTTTGTCGCCCAAGTTTGGCAGACAAATTAAAAGTGTTTGTAGGGCTCCTGTCGCCCAAGTTTGGCAGAAAAATGAAAAAAATTAGTCAGATTTCTGTCGCCCAAGTTTGGCAGACAAATTAAAAGTGATTGTAGGGCTCCTGTCGCCCAAGTTTTGCAGAAAAATGAAAAAAATGTATCAGATTTCTGTCGCCCAAGTTTGGCAGACAAATTAAAAGTATTTGTAGGGCTCCTGTCTCCCAAGTCCTGTAGAAAAATGAAAAAAATTAGTCAGATTTCTGTCGCCCAAGTTTGGCAGACAAATTAAAAGTGTTTGTAGGGCTCCTTCCACCCAAGTTTGGCTGAAAAATGACAAATAAGTGTCAGATTTCTGTCGCGCAAGTTTGGCGTACAAATAAGAAGTGTTTGTAGGGCTCCTGTCGCATAAGTTTTGCAGAAAAATGAAAAAAATGTGTCCGATTTCTGTCGCCCAAGTTTGGCAGAAAAATGACAAATAAGTGTCAGATTTCTGTCGCCAAGTTTGCAGACAAATTAGAAGTATTTGTAGGGCTCCTGTCACCCAAGTTTGGCAGAAAAATGAAAAAAATTAGTCAGATTTTTGTCGCCCAAGTTTGGCAGACAAATTAAAAGTGTTTGTAGGGCTCCTGTCGCCCAAGTTTGGCAGAAAAATGAAAAAAATTAGTCAGATTTCTGTCGCCCAAGTTTGGCAGACAAATTAAAAGTGTTTGTAGGGCTCCTGTCGCCAAGTTTTGCAGATAAATGAAAAAAATGTGTCATATTACTGTCGCCCAAGTTTGGCAGACAAATTAAAAGTATTTGTAGGGCTCTTGTCGCCCAAGTCCTGCAGAAAAATGAAAAAAAATGAGTCAGAATTCTGTCGCCCAAGTTTGGCAGACAAATTAGAAGTGTTTGTAGGGCTCCTGTCGCCCAAGTTTTGCAGAAAAATGAAAAAAATGTGTCAGATTTCTGTCGCCCAAGTTTGGCAGACAAATTAAAAGTATTTGTAGGGCTCCTGTCGCCCAAGTCCTGCAGAAAAATGAAAAAAATTAGTCATATTTCTGTCGCCCAAGTTTGGCAGACAAATTAAAAGTGTTTGTAGGGCTCCTGTCGCCCAAGTTTTGCAGAAAAATGAAAAAAAAGTGTCAGATTTTTGTCGCCCAAGTTTGGCAGACAAATTAAAAGTGTTTGTAGGGCTCCTGTCGCCCTAGTCTGGCAGAAAAATGAAAAAAATGTGTCAAATTTCTGTCGCCCAAGTTTGGCAGACAAATTAAAAGTATTTGTAGGGCTCCTGTCGCCCAAGTTTTGCAGAAAAATGAAAAAAATGTTTCAGATTTTTGTCGCCCAAGTTTGGCAGACAAATTAAAAGTGTTTGTAGGGCTCCTGTCGCCCAAGTTTGGCAGAAAAATGACAAAAATGTGTCAGATTTTTGTCGCCCAAGTTTGGCAGACAAATTAAAAGTGTTTGTAGGGCTCCTGTCGCCCAAATTTGGCAGAAAAATGAAACAAATGAATCAGATTTTTGTCGCCCAAGTTTGGCAGACAAATTAAAAGTGTTTGTAGGGCTCCTGTCGCCCAAATTTGGCAGAAAAATGAAACAAATGAATCAGATTTTTGTCGCCCAAGTTTGGCAGACAAATTAAAAGTATTTGTAGGGCTCCTGTCGCCAAAGTTTTGCAGAAAAATGAAAAAAATTTGTCATATTTCTGTCGCCCAAGTTTGGCAGACAACTTGAAAGTGTTTGTAGGGCTCCTGTCGCCCAAGTCTGGCAGAAAAATGAAAAAAATGTGTCATATTTCTGTCGCCCAAGTTTGGTAGACAAATTAAAAGTGTTTGTAGGACTCCTGTCGCCCAAGTCTGGCAGAAAAATGAAAAAAATGTGTCAGATTTTTGTCGCCCAAGTTTGGCAGACAAATTAAAAGTGTTTGTAGGGCTCCTGTCGCCCAAGTTTGGCAGAAAAATGACAAAAATGTGTCAGATTTTTGTCGCCCAAGTTTGGCAGACAAATTAAAAGTGTTTGTAGGGCTCCTGTCGCCCAAATTTGGCAGAAAAATGAAACAAATGAATCAGATTTTTGTCGCCCAAGTTTGGCAGACAAATTAAAAGTGTTTGTAGGGCTCCTGTCGCCCAAGTTTTGCAGAAAAATGAAAAAAATGTTTCAGATTTTTGTCGCCCAAGTTTGGCAGACAAATTAAAAGTGTTTGTAGGGCTCCTGTCGCCCAAGTTTGGCAGAAAAATGACAAAAATGTGTCAGATTTTTGTCGCCCAAGTTTGGCAGACAAATTAAAAGTGTTTGTAGGGCTCCTGTCGCCCAAATTTGGCAGAAAAATGAAACAAATGAATCAGATTTTTGTCGCCCAAGTTTGGCAGACAAATTAAAAGTGTTTGTAGGGCTCCTGTCGCCCAAATTTGGCAGAAAAATGAAACAAATGAATCAGATTTTTGTCGCCCAAGTTTGGCAGACAAATTAAAAGTATTTGTAGGGCTCCTGTCGCCCAAGTTTTGCAGTAAAATGAAAAAAATTTGTCATATTTCTGTCGCCCAAAATTGGCAGACAAATTAAAAGTATTTGTAGGGCTCCTGTCGCCCAAGTTTTGCAGAAAAATGAAAAAAATGAGTCAGATTTTTGTCGCCCAAGTTTGGCAGACAAATTAAAAGTGTTTGTAGGACTCCTGTCGCCCAAGCCTGGCAGAAAAATGAAAAAAATGTGTCAGATTTTTGTCGCCCAAGTTTGGCAGACAAATTAAAAGTGTTTGTAGGGCTCCTGTCGCCCAAATTTGGCAGAAAAATGAAACAAATGAATCAGATTTTTGTCGCCCAAGTTTGGCAGACAAATTAAAAGTGTTTGTAGGGCTCCTGTCGCCCAAATTTGGCAGAAAAATGAAACAAATGAATCAGATTTTTGTCGCCCAAGTTTGGCAGACAAATTAAAAGTATTTGTAGGGCTCCTGTCGCCAAAGTTTTGCAGAAAAATGAAAAAAATTTGTCATATTTCTGTCGCCCAAGTTTGGCAGACAACTTGAAAGTGTTTGTAGGGCTCCTGTCGCCCAAGTCTGGCAGAAAAATGAAAAAAATGTGTCATATTTCTGTCGCCCAAGTTTGGTAGACAACTTGAAAGTATTTGTAGGGCTCCTGTCGCCCAAGTTTTGCAGTAAAATGAAAAAAATGTGTCAGATTTTTGTCGCCCAAGTTTGGCAGACAAATTAAAAGTATTTGTAGGGCTCCTGTCGCCCAAGTTTTGCAGAAAAATGAAAAAAATGAGTCAGATTTTTGTCGCCCAAGTTTGGCAGACAAATTAAAAGTATTTGTAGGGCTCCTGTCGCCCAAGTTTTACAGTAAAATGACAAATATGTGTCAGATTTCTGTCGCCCAAGTTTGGCAGACAAATTAAAAGTGTTTGTAGGGTTCCTGTCGCCCAAGTTTTGCAGAAAAATGAAAAAAATGTGTCAGATTTTTGTCGCCCAAGTTTGGCAGACAAATTAAAAGTATTTGTAGGGCTCCTGTCGCCCAAGTTTTGCAGAAAAATGAAAAAAATGAGTCAGATTTTTGTCGCCCAAGTTTGGCAGACAAATTAAAAGTGTTTGTAGGACTCCTGTCGCCCAAGTCTGGCAGAAAAATGAAAAAAATGTGTCAGATTTTTGTCGCCCAAGTTTGGCAGACAAATTAAAAGTATTTGTAGGGCTCCTGTCGCCCAAGTTTTGCAGAAAAATGAAAAAAATGTGTCCGATTTTTGTCGCCCAAGTTTGGCAGACAAATTAAAAGTATTTGTAGGGCTCCTGTCGCCCAAGTTTTGCAGAAAAATGAAAAAAATGAGTCAGATTTTTGTCGCCCAAGTTTGGCAGACAAATTAAAAGTGTTTGTAGGACTCCTGTCGCCCAAGTCTGGCAGAAAAATGAAAAAAATGTGTCAGATTTTTGTCGCCCAAGTTTGGCAGACAAATTAAAAGTGTTTGTAGGGCTCCTGTCGCCCAAATTTGGCAGAAAAATGAAACAAATGAATCAGATTTTTGTCGCCCAAGTTTGGCAGACAAATTAAAAGTATTTGTAGGGCTCCTGTCGCCCAAGTTTTGCAGTAAAATGACAAATATGTGTCAGATTTCTGTCGCCCAAGTTTGGCAGACAAATTAAAAGTGTTTGTAGGGTTCCTGTCGCCCAAGTTTTGCAGAAAAATGAAAAAAATGTGTCAGATTTTTGTCGCCCAAGTTTGGCAGACAAATTAAAAGTGTTTGTAGGACTCCTGTCGCCCAAGTCTGGCAGAAAAATGAAAAAAATGTGTCAGATTTCTGTCGCCCATGTTTGGCAGACAAATTAAAAGTATTTGTAGGGCTCCTGTCGCCCAAGTTTTGCAGAAAAATGAAAAAAATGAGTCAGATTTTTGTCGCCCAAGTTTGGCAGACAAATTAAAAGTGTTTGTAGGACTCCTGTCGCCCAAGTCTGGCAGAAAAATGAAAAAAATGTGTCAGATTTCTGTCGCCCATGTTTGGCAGACAAATTAAAAGTATTTGTAGGGCTGCTGTCGTCCATGTTTGGCAGACAAATTAAAAGTATTTGTAGGGCTCCTGTCGCCCAAGTTTTGCAGAAAAATGAAAAAAATGTGTCAGATTTTTGTCGCCCAAGTTTGGCAGACAAATTAAAAGTGTTTGTAGGACTCCTGTCGCCCAAGTCTGGCAGAAAAATGAAAAAAATGTGTCAAATTTCTGTCGCCCAAGTTTGGCAGACAAATTAAAAGTATTTGTAGGGCTCCTGTTGCCCAAGTTTTGCAGAAAAATGAAAAAAATGTGTCAGATTTTTGTCGCCCAAGGGCTCCTGTCGCCCAAGTTTCGCAAAAAAATGAAAAAAATGGGTCAGATTTCTGTCGCCCAAGTTTGGCAGACAACTTGAAAGTATTTGTAGGGCTCCTGTCGCCCAAGTTTGGCAGAAAAATGACAAATATGTGTCATATTTCTGTCGCCCAAGTTTGGCAGACATATTAAAAGTGTTTGTAGGGCTCCTGTCGCCCAAGTTTGGCAGAAAAATGAAAAAAATGTGTCAGATTTTTGTCGCCCAAGTTTGGCAGACAAATTAAAAGTGTTTGTAGGACTCCTGTCGCCCAAGTCTGGCAGAAAAATGACAAAAATGTGTCAGATTTCTGTCGCCCATGTTTGGCAGACAAATTAAAAGTATTTGTAGGGCTCCTGTCGTCCATGTTTGGCAGACAAATTAAAAGTATTTGTAGGGCTCCTGTCGCCCAAGTTTTGCAGAAAAATGAAAAAAATGTGCAAGATTTTTGTCGCCCAAGTTTGGCAGACAAATTAAAAGTGTTTGTAGGACTCCTGTCGCCCAAGTTTGGCAGAAAAATGAAAAAAATGTGTCAAATTTCTGTCGCCCAAGTTTGGCAGACAAATTAAAAGTGTTTATAGGACTCCTGTCGCCCAAGTCTGGCAGAAAAATGAAAAAAATGTGTCAAATTTCTGTCGCCCAAGTTTGGCAGACAAATTAAAAGTATTTGTAGGGCTCCTGTCGCCCAAGTCTGGCAGAAAAATGAAAAAAATGTGTCATATTTCTGTCGCGCAAGTATGGCAGACAACTTGAAAGTATTTGTAGGGCTCCTGTCGCCGAAGTTTTGCAGTAAAATGAAAAAAATGTGTCAGATTTTTGTCGCCCAAGTTTGGCAGACAAATTAAAAGTATTTGTAGGGCTCCTGTCGAACAAGTTTTGCAGAAAAATGAAAAAAATAAGTCAGATTTCTGTCGCCCATGTTTGGCAGACAAATTAAAAGTATTTGTAGGGCTTCTGTCGCCAAAGTTTTGCAGAAAAATGAAAAAAATGTGTCAGATTTTTGTCGCGCAAGTTTGGCAGACAACTTGAAAGTATTTGTTGGGCTCCTGTCGCCCAAGTTTTGCAGTAAAATGAAAAAAATGTGTCAGATTTTTGTCGCCCAAGTTTGGCAGACAAATTAAAAGTATTTGTAGGGCTCCTGTCGAACAAGTTTTGCAGAAAAATGAAAAAAATGAGTCAGATTTCTGTCGCCCAAGTTTGGCAGACAAATTAAAAGTGTTTGTAGGGTTCCTGTCGCCCAAGTTTTGCAGAAAAATGAAAAAAATGTGTCAGATTTTTGTCGCCCAAGTTTGGCAGACAAATTAAAAGTATTTGTAGGGCTCCTGTCGCCCAAGTTTTGCAGAAAAATGAAAAAAATGAGTCAGATTTTTGTCGCCCAAGTTTGGCAGACAAATTAAAAGTGTTTGTAGGACTCCTGTCGCCCAAGTCTGGCAGAAAAATGAAAAAAATGTGTCAGATTTTTGTCGCCCAAGTTTGGCAGACAAATTAAAAGTATTTGTAGGGCTCCTGTCGCCCAAGTTTTGCAGAAAAATGAAAAAAATGTGTCCGATTTTTGTCGCCCAAGTTTGGCAGACAAATTAAAAGTATTTGTAGGGCTCCTGTCGCCCAAGTTTTGCAGAAAAATGAAAAAAATGAGTCAGATTTTTGTCGCCCAAGTTTGGCAGACAAATTAAAAGTGTTTGTAGGACTCCTGTCGCCCAAGTCTGGCAGAAAAATGAAAAAAATGTGTCAGATTTTTGTCGCCCAAGTTTGGCAGACAAATTAAAAGTGTTTGTAGGGCTCCTGTCGCCCAAATTTGGCAGAAAAATGAAACAAATGAATCAGATTTTTGTCGCCCAAGTTTGGCAGACAAATTAAAAGTATTTGTAGGGCTCCTGTCGCCCAAGTTTTGCAGTAAAATGACAAATATGTGTCAGATTTCTGTCGCCCAAGTTTGGCAGACAAATTAAAAGTGTTTGTAGGGTTCCTGTCGCCCAAGTTTTGCAGAAAAATGAAAAAAATGTGTCAGATTTTTGTCGCCCAAGTTTGGCAGACAAATTAAAAGTGTTTGTAGGACTCCTGTCGCCCAAGTCTGGCAGAAAAATGAAAAAAATGTGTCAGATTTCTGTCGCCCATGTTTGGCAGACAAATTAAAAGTATTTGTAGGGCTCCTGTCGCCCAAGTTTTGCAGAAAAATGAAAAAAATGAGTCAGATTTTTGTCGCCCAAGTTTGGCAGACAAATTAAAAGTGTTTGTAGGACTCCTGTCGCCCAAGTCTGGCAGAAAAATGAAAAAAATGTGTCAGATTTCTGTCGCCCATGCTTGGCAGACAAATTAAAAGTATTTGTAGGGCTCCTGTCATCCATGTTTGGCAGACAAATTAAAAGTATTTGTAGGGCTCCTGTCGCCCAAGTTTTGCAGAAAAATGAAAAAAATGTGTCAGATTTTTGTCGCCCAAGTTTGGCAGACAAATTAAAAGTGTTTGTAGGACTCCTGTCGCCCAAGTCTGGCAGAAAAATGAAAAAAATGTGTCAAATTTCTGTCGCCCAAGTTTGGCAGACAAATTGAAAGTATTTGTAGGGCTCCTGTTGCCCAAGTTTTGCAGAAAAATGAAAAAAATGTGTCAGATTTTTGTCGCCCAAGGGCTCCTGTCGCCCAAGTTTCGCAAAAAAATGAAAAAAATGGGTCAGATTTCTGTCGCCCAAGTTTGGCAGACAACTTGAAAGTATTTGTAGGGCTCCTGTCGCCCAAGTTTGGCAGAAAAATGACAAATATGTGTCATATTTCTGTCGCCCAAGTTTGGCAGACATATTAAAAGTGTTTGTAGGGCTCCTGTCGCCCAAGTTTGGCAGAAAAATGAAAAAAATGTGTCAGATTTTTGTCGCCCAAGTTTGGCAGACAAATTAAAAGTGTTTGTAGGACTCCTGTCGCCCAAGTCTGGCAGAAAAATGACAAAAATGTGTCAGATTTCTGTCGCCCATGTTTGGCAGACAAATTAAAAGTATTTGTAGGGCTCCTGTCGTCCATGTTTGGCAGACAAATTAAAAGTATTTGTAGGGCTCCTGTCGCCCAAGTTTTGCAGAAAAATGAAAAAAATGTGCAAGATTTTTGTCGCCCAAGTTTGGCAGACAAATTAAAAGTGTTTGTAGGACTCCTGTCGCCCAAGTTTGGCAGAAAAATGAAAAAAATGTGTCAAATTTCTGTCGCCCAAGTTTGGCAGACAAATTAAAAGTGTTTATAGGACTCCTGTCGCCCAAGTCTGGCAGAAAAATGAAAAAAATGTGTCAAATTTCTGTCGCCCAAGTTTGGCAGACAAATTAAAAGTATTTGTAGGGCTCCTGTCGCCCAAGTCTGGCAGAAAAATGAAAAAAATGTGTCATATTTCTGTCGCGCAAGTATGGCAGACAACTTGAAAGTATTTGTAGGGCTCCTGTCGCCCAAGTTTTGCAGTAAAATGAAAAAAATGTGTCAGATTTTTGTCGCCCAAGTTTGGCAGACAAATTAAAAGTATTTGTAGGGCTCCTGTCGAACAAGTTTTGCAGAAAAATGAAAAAAATAAGTCAGATTTCTGTCGCCCATGTTTGGCAGACAAATTAAAAGTATTTGTAGGGCTTCTGTCGCCAAAGTTTTGCAGAAAAATGAAAAAAATGTGTCAGATTTTTGTCGCGCAAGTTTGGCAGACAACTTGAAAGTATTTGTAGGGCTCCTGTCGCCCAAGTTTTGCAGTAAAATGAAAAAAATGTGTCAGATTTTTGTCGCCCAAGTTTGGCAGACAAATTAAAAGTATTTGTAGGGCTCCTGTCGAACAAGTTTTGCAGAAAAATGAAAAAAATGAGTCAGATTTCTGTCGCCCAAGTTTGGCAGACAAATTAAAAGTATTTGTAGGGCTCCTGTCGCCCAAGTCTGGCAGAAAAATGAAAAAAATGTGTCATATTTCTGTCGCGCAAGTTTGGCAGACAACTTGAAAGTATTTGTAGGGCTCCTGTCGCCCAAGTTTTGCAGTAAAATGAAAAAAATGTGTCAGATTTTTGTCGCCCAAGTTTGGCAGACAAATTAAAAGTATTTGTAGGGCTCCTGTCGAACAAGTTTTGCAGAAAAATGAAAAAAATGAGTCAGATTTCTGTCGCCCATGTTTGGCAGACAAATTAAAAGTATTTGTAGGGCTTCTGTCGCCAAAGTTTTGCAGAAAAATGAAAAAAATGTGTCAGATTTTTGTCGCCCAAGTTTGGCAGACAAATTAAAAGTGTTTGTAGGGCTCCTGTCGCCCAAGTTTTGCAGAAAAATGAAAAAAATGTGTCAGATTTTTGTCGCCCAAGTTTGGCAGACAAATTAAAAGTGTTTGTAGGACTCCTGTCGCCCAAGTCTGGCAGAAAAATGAAAAAAATGTGTCAGATTTCTGTCGCCCATGTTTGGCAGACAAATTAAAAGTATTTGTAGGGCTCCTGTCGCCCAAGTTTTGCAGAAAAATGAAAAAAATGAGTCAGATTTTTGTCGCCCAAGTTTGGCAGACAAATTAAAAGTGTTTGTAGGACTCCTGTCGCCCAAGTCTGGCAGAAAAATGAAAAAAATGTGTCAGATTTCTGTCGCCCATGTTTGGCAGACAAATTAAAAGTATTTGTAGGGCTCCTGTCGTCCATGTTTGGCAGACAAATTAAAAGTATTTGTAGGGCTCCTGTCGCCTAAGTTTTGCAGAAAAATGAAAAAAATGTGTCAGATTTTTGTCGCCCAAGTTTGGCAGACAAATTAAAAGTGTTTGTAGGACTCCTGTCGCCCAAGTCTGGCAGAAAAATGAAAAAAATGTGTCAAATTTCTGTCGCCCAAGTTTGGCAGACAAATTAAAAGTATTTGTAGGGCTCCTGTTGCCCAAGTTTTGCAGAAAAATGAAAAAAATGTGTCAGATTTTTGTCGCCCAAGGGCTCCTGTCGCCCAAGTTTCGCAAAAAAATGAAAAAAATGTGTCAGATTTCTGTCGCCCAAGTTTGGCAGACAACTTGAAAGTATTTGTAGGGCTCCTGTCGCCCAAGTTTGGCAGAAAAATGACAAATATGTGTCATATTTCTGTCGCCCAAGTTTGGCAGACATATTAAAAGTGTTTGTAGGGCTCCTGTCGCCCAAGTTTGGCAGAAAAATGAAAAAAATGTGTCAGATTTTTGTCGCCCAAGTTTGGCAGACAAATTAAAAGTGTTTGTAGGACTCTTGTCGCCCAAGTCTGGCAGAAAAATGACAAAAATGTGTCAGATTTCTGTCGCCCATGTTTGGCAGACAAATTAAAAGTATTTGTAGGGCTCCTGTCGTCCATGTTTGGCAGACAAATTAAAAGTATTTGTAGGGCTCCTGTCGCCCAAGTTTTGCAATAAAATGAAAAAAATGTGTCAGATTTTTGTCGCCCAAGTTTGGCAGACAAATTAAAAGTGTTTGTAGGACTCCTGTCGCCCAAGTCTGGCAGAAAAATGAAAAAAATGTGTCAGATTTTTGTCGCCCAAGTTTGGCAGACAAATTAAAAGTGTTTGTAGGGCTCCTGTCGCCCAAATTTGGTAGAAAAATGAAACAAATGAGTCATATTTCTGTCGCCCAAGTTTGGCAGACAAATTAAAAGTATTTGTAGGGCTCCTGTCGCCCAAGTTTTACAGTAAAATGACAAATATGTGTCAGATTTCTGTCGCCCAAGTTTGGCAGACAAATTAAAAGTGTTTGTAGGGCTCCTGTCGCCCAAGTTTGGCAGAAAAATGACAAATATGAGTCAGATTTTTGTCGCCCAAGTTTGGCAGACAAATTAAAAGTGTTTGTAGGACTCCTGTCGCCCAAGTCTGGCAGAAAAATGAAAAAAATGTGTCAGATTTCTGTCGCCCATGTTTGGCAGACAAATTAAAAGTATTTGTAGGGCTCCTGTCGTCCATGTTTGGCAGACAAATTAAAAGTGTTTGTAGGGTTCCTGTCGCCCAAGTTTTGCAGAAAAATGAAAAAAATGTGTCAGATTTTTGTCGCCCAAGTTTGGCAGACAAATTAAAAGTATTTGTAGGGCTCCTGTCGCCCAAGTTTTGCAGAAAAATGAAAAAAATTAGTCAGATTTTTGTCGCCCAAGTTTGGCAGACAAATTAAAAGTGTTTGTAGGACTCCTGTCGCCCAAGTCTGGCAGAAAAATGAAAAAAATGTGTCAGATTTTTGTCGCCCAAGTTTGACAGACAAATTAAAAGTGTTTGTAGGGCTCCTGTCGCCCAAATTTGGTAGAAAAATGAAACAAATGAGTCATATTTCTGTCGCCCAAGTTTGGCAGACAAATTAAAAGTATTTGTAGGGCTCCTGTCGCCCAAGTTTTACAGTAAAATGACAAATATGTGTCAGATTTCTGTCGCCCAAGTTTGGCAGACAAATTAAAAGTGTTTGTAGGGCTCCTGTCGCCCAAGTTTTACAGTAAAATGACAAATATGTGTCAGATTTCTGTCGCCCAAGTTTGGCAGACAAATTAAAAGTGTTTGTAGGGTTCCTGTCGCCCAAGTTTTGCAGAAAAATGAAAAAAATGTGTCAGATTTTTGTCGCCCAAGTTTGGCAGACAAATTAAAAGTATTTGTAGGGCTCCTGTCGCCCAAGTTTTGCAGAAAAATGAAAAAAATGAGTCAGATTTTTGTCGCCCAAGTTTGGCAGACAAATTAAAAGTGTTTGTAGGACTCCTGTCGCCCAAGTCTGGCAGAAAAATGAAAAAAATGTGTCAGATTTTTATCGCCCAAGTTTGGCAGACAAATTAAAAGTGTTTGTAGGGCTCCTGTCGCCCAAATTTGGTAGAAAAATGAAACAAATGAGTCATATTTCTGTCGCCCAAGTTTGGCAGACAAATTAAAAGTATTTGTAGGGCTCCTGTCGCCCAAGTTTTACAGTAAAATGACAAATATGTGTCAGATTTCTGTCGCCCAAGTTTGGCAGACAAATTAAAAGTGTTTGTAGGGCTCCTGTCGCCCAAGTTTTGCAGAAAAATGAAAAAAATGAGTCAGATTTTTGTCGCCCAAGTTTGGCAGACAAATTAAAAGTGTTTGTAGGACTCCTGTCGCCCAAGTCTGGCAGAAAAATGAAAAAAATGTGTCAGATTTTTGTCGCCCAAGTTTGGCAGACAAATTAAAAGTGTTTGTAGGGCTCCTGTCGCCCAAATTTGGTAGAAAAATGAAACAAATGAGTCATATTTCTGTCGCCCTAGTTTGGCAGACAAATTAAAAGTATTTGTAGGGCTCCTGTCGCCCAAGTCTGGCAGAAAAATGAAAAAAATGTGTCAGATTTCTGTCGCCCATGTTTGGCAGACAAATTAAAAGTATTTGTAGGGCTCCTGTCGCCCAAGTTTTGCAGAAAAATGAAAAAAATGAGTCAGATTTTTGTCGCCCAAGTTTGGCAGACAAATTAAAAGTGTTTGTAGGACTCCTGTCGCCCAAGTCTGGCAGAAAAATGAAAAAAATGTGTCAGATTTCTGTCGCCCATGTTTGGCAGACAAATTAAAAGTATTTGTAGGGCTCCTGTCGTCCATGTTTGGCAGACAAATTAAAAGTATTTGTAGGGCTCCTGTCGCCCAAGTTTTGCAGAAAAATGAAAAAAATGTGTCAGATTTTTGTCGCCCAAGTTTGGCAGACAAATTAAAAGTGTTTGTAGGACTCCTGTCGCCCAAGTCTGGCAGAAAAATGAAAAAAATGTGTCAGATTTCTGTCGCCCATGTTTGGCAGACAAATTAAAAGTATTTGTAGGGCTCCTGTCGCCAAAGTTTTGCAGAAAAATGAAAAAAATGTGTCAGATTTTTGTCGCCCAAGTTTGGCAGACAAATTAAAAGTGTTTGTAGAGCTCCTGTCGCTAAAGTCCTGCAGAAAAATGAAAAAAATGAGTCAGATTTCTGTCGCCCAAGTTTGGCAAACAAATTAAAAGTGTTTGTAGGGCTCCTGTCGCCCAAGTTTGGCAGACAACTTGAAAGTATTTGTAGGGCTCATGTCGCCCAAGTTTCGCAAAAAAATGACAAATATGTGTCAGATTTCCGTCGCCCAAGTTTGGCAGACAAATTGAAAGTGTTTGTAGGGCTCCTGTCGCCCAAGTCTGGCAGAAAAATGAAAAAAATGTGTCATATTTCTGTCGCCCAAGTTTGGCAGACAACTTGAAAGTATTTGTAGGGCTCCTGTCGCCCAAGTTTGGCAGAAAAATGACAAAAATGTGTCAGATTTTTGTCGCCCAAGTTTGGCAGACAAATTTAAAGTGTTTGTAGGGCTTCTGTCGCCAAAGTTTGGCAGAAAAATGAAAAAAATGTGTCATATTTCTGTCGCCCAAGTTTGGCAGACAATTTGAAAGTATTTGTAGGGCTCCTGTCGCCCAAGATTGGCAGAAAAATGACAAATATGCGTCATATTTCTGTCGCCCAAGTTTGGCAGACAAATTAAAAGTGTTTGTAGGGCTCCTGTTGCCCAAGTTTGGCAGAAAAATGACAAATATGTGTCATATTTCTGTCGCCCAAGTTTGGCAGACAACTTGAAAGTATTTGTAGGGCTCCTGTCGCCCAAGTTTGGCAGAAAAATGACAAATATGTGTCGGATTTCTGTCGCCCAAGTTTGGCAGACAAATTAAAAGTATTTGTAGGGCTCCAGTCGCCCAAGTTTTGCAGAAAAATGAAAGAAATGTGTCAGATTTTTGTCGCCCAAGTTTGGCAGACAAATTAAAAGTATTTGTAGGGCTCCTGTCGTCCATGTTTGGCAGACAAATTAAAAGTGTTTGTAGGGTTCCTGTCGCCCAAGTTTTGCAGAAAATGAAAAAAATGTGTCAGATTTTTGTCGCCCAAGTTTGGCAGACAAATTAAAAGTATTTGTAGGGCTCCTGTCGCCCAAGTTTTGCAGAAAAATGAAAAAAATGAGTCAGATTTTTGTCACCCAAGTTTGGCAGACAAATTAAAAGTGTTTGTAGGACTCCTGTCGCCCAGGTCTGGCAGAAAAATGAAAAAAATGTGTCAGATTTTTGTCGCCCAAGTTTGACAGACAAATTAAAAGTGTTTGTAGGGCTCCTGTCGCCCAAATTTGGTAGAAAAATGAAACAAATGAGTCATATTTCTGTCGCCCAAGTTTGGCAGACAAATTAAAAGTATTTGTAGGGCTCCTGTCGCCCAAGTTTTACAGTAAAATGACAAATATGTGTCAGATTTCTGTCGCCCAAGTTTGGCAGACAAATTAAAAGTGTTTGTAGGGCTCCTGTCGCCCAAGTTTTACAGTAAAATGACAAATATGTGTCAGATTTCTGTCGCCCAAGTTTGGCAGACAAATTAAAGTGTTTGTAGGGTTCCTGTCGCCCAAGTTTTGCAGAAAAATGAAAAAAATGTGTCAGATTTTTGTCGCCCAAGTTTGGCAGACAAATTAAAAGTATTTGTAGGGCTCCTGTCGCCCAAGTTTTGCAGAAAAATGAAAAAAATGAGTCAGATTTTTGTCGCCCAAGTTTGGCAGACAAATTAAAAGTGTTTGTAGGACTCCTGTCGCCCAAGTCTGGCAGAAAAATGAAAAAAATGTGTCAGATTTTTGTCGCCCAAGTTTGGCAGACAAATTAAAAGTGTTTGTAGGGCTCCTGTCGCCCAAATTTGGTAGAAAAATGAAACAAATGAGTCATATTTCTGTCGCCCAAGTTTGGCAGACAAATTAAAAGTATTTGTAGGGCTCCTGTCGCCCAAGTTTTACAGTAAAATGACAAATATGTGTCAGATTTCTGTCGCCCAAGTTTGGCAGACAAATTAAAAGTGTTTGTAGGGCTCCTGTCGCCCAAGTTTTGCAGAAAAATGAAAAAAATGAGTCAGATTTTTGTCGCCCAAGTTTGGCAGACAAATTAAAAGTGTTTGTAGGACTCCTGTCGCCCAAGTCTGGCAGAAAAATGAAAAAAATGTGTCAGATTTTTGTCGCCCAAGTTTGGCAGACTAATTAAAAGTGTTTGTAGGGCTCCTGTCGCCCAAATTTGGTAGAAAAATGAAACAAATGAGTCATATTTCTGTCGCCCAAGTTTGGCAGACAAATTAAAAGTATTTGTAGGGCTCCTGTCGCCCAAGTCTGGCAGAAAAATGAAAAAAATGTGTCAGATTTCTGTCGCCCATGTTTGGCAGACAAATTAAAAGTATTTGTAGGGCTCCTGTCGCCCAAGTTTTGCAGAAAAATGAAAAAAATGAGTCAGATTTCTGTCGCCCAAGTTTGGCAGACAAATTAAAAGTGTTTGTAGGACTCCTGTCGCCCAAGTCTGGCAGAAAAATGAAAAAAATGTGTCAGATTTCTGTCGCCCATGTTTGGCAGACAAATTAAAAGTATTTGTAGGGCTCCTGTCGTCCATGTTTGGCAGACAAATTAAAAGTATTTGTAGGGCTCCTGTCGCCCAAGTTTTGCAGAAAAATGAAAAAAATGTGTCAGATTTTTGTCGCCCAAGTTTGGCAGACAAATTAAAAGTGTTTGTAGGACTCCTGTCGCCCAAGTCTGGCAGAAAAATGAAAAAAATGTGTCAGATTTCTGTCGCCCATGTTTGGCAGACAAATTAAAAGTATTTGTAGGGCTCCTGTCGCCAAAGTTTTGCAGAAAAATGAAAAAAATGTGTCAGATTTTTGTCGCCCAAGTTTGGCAGACAAATTCAAAGTATTTGTAGGGCTCCTGTCGCCCAAGTCTGGCAGAAAAATGAAAAAAATGTGTCAGATTTCTGTCGCCCATGTTTGGCAGACAAATTAAAAGTATTTGTAGGGCTCCTGTCGAAAAAGTTTTGCAGAAAAATGAAAAAAATGTGTCAGATTTTTGTCGCCCAAGTTTGGCAGACAAATTAAAAGTGTTTGTAGAGCTCCTGTCGCTAAAGTCCTGCAGAAAAATGAAAAAAATGAGTCAGATTTCTGTCGCCCATGTTTGGCAGACAAATTAAAAGTATTTGTAGGGCTCCTGTCGCCCAAGTTTTGCAGAAAAATGAAAAAAATGAGTCAGATTTTTGTCGCCCAAGTTTGGCAGACAAATTAAAAGTGTTTGTAGGACTCCTGTCGCCCAAGTCTGGCAGAAAAATGAAAAAAATGTGTCAGATTTCTGTCGCCCATGTTTGGCAGACAAATTAAAAGTATTTGTAGGGCTCCTGTCGCCCAAATTTGGTAGAAAAATGAAACAAATGAGTCATATTTCTGTCGCCCAAGTTTGGCAGACAAATTAAAAGTATTTGTAGGGCTCCTGTCGCCCAAGTCTGGCAGAAAAATGAAAAAAATGTGTCAGATTTCTGTCGCCCATGTTTGGCAAACAAATTAAAAGTGTTTGTAGGGCTCCTGTCGCCCAAGTTTGGCAGACAACTTGAAAGTATTTGTAGGGCCCATGTCGCCCAAGTTTCGCAAAAAAATGACAAATATGTGTCAGATTTCTGTCGCCCAAGTTTGGCAGACAAATTGAAAGTGTTTGTAGGGCTCCTGTCGCCCAAGTCTGGCAGAAAAATGAAAAAAATGTGTCATATTTCTGTCGCCCAAGTTTGGCAGACAACTTGAAAGTATTTGTAGGGCTCCTGTCGCCCAAGTTTGGCAGAAAAATGACAAAAATGTGTCAGATTTTTGTCGCCCAAGTTTGGCAGACAAATTTAAAGTGTTTGTAGGGCTTCTGTCGCCAAAGTTTGGCAGAAAAATGAAAAAAATGTGTCATATTTCTGTCGCCCAAGTTTGGCAGACAATTTGAAAGTATTTGTAGGGCTCCTGTCGCTCAAGATTGGCAGAAAAATGACAAATATGCGTCATATTTCTGTCGCCCAATTTTGGCAGACAAATTAAAAGTGTTTGTAGGGCTCCTGTTGCCCAAGTTTGGCAGAAAAATGACAAATATGTGTCATATTTCTGTCGCCCAAGTTTGGCAGACAACTTGAAAGTATTTGTAGGGCTCCTGTCGCCCAAGTTTGGCAGAAAAATGACAAATATGTGTCGGATTTCTGTCGCCCAAGTTTGGCAGACAAATTAAAAGTATTTGTAGGGCTCCAGTCGCCCAAGTTTTGCAGAAAAATGAAAGAAATGTGTCTGATTTTTGTCGCCCAAGTTTGGCAGACAAATTAAAGGTGTTTGTAGGGCTCCTGTCGCCCAAGTTTGGCAGAAAAATGAAAAAAATGTGTCAGATTTCTGTCGCCCATGTTTGGCAGACAAATTAAAAGTATTTGTAGGGCTCCTGTCGCCAAAGTTTTGCAGAAAAATGAAAAAAATGTGTCAGATTTTTGTCGCCCAAGTTTGGCAGACAAATTCAAAGTATTTGTAGGGCTCCTGTCGCCCAAGTCTGGCAGAAAAATGAAAAAAATGTGTCATATTTCTGTCGCGCAAGTTTGGCAGACAACTTGAAAGTATTTGTAGGGCTCCTGTCGCCCAAGTTTTGCAGTAAAATGAAAAAAATGTGTCAGATTTTTGTCGCCCAAGTTTGGCAGACAAATTAAAAGTATTTGTAGGGCTCCTGTCGAACAAGTTTTGCAGAAAAATGAAAAAAATGAGTCAGATTTTTGTCGCCCAAGTTTGGCAGACAAATTAAAAGTATTTGTAGGGCTCCTGTCGCCCAAGTTTTACAGTAAAATGACAAATATGTGTCAGATTTCTGTCGCCCAAGTTTGGCAGACAAATTAAAAGTGTTTGTAGGGTTCCTGTCGCACAAGTTTTGCAGAAAAATGAAAAAAATGTGTCAGATTTTTGTCGCCCAAGTTTGGCAGACAAATTAAAAGTATTTGTAGGGCTCCTGTCGCCCAAGTTTTGCAGTAAAATGAAAAAAATGTGTCAGATTTTTGTCGCCCAAGTTTGGCAGACAAATTAAAAGTATTTGTAGGGCTCCTGTCGCCCAAGTTTTGCAGAAAAATGAAAAAAATGAGTCAGATTTTTGTCGCCCAAGTTTGGCAGACAAATTAAAAGTATTTGTAGGGCTCCTGTCGCCCAAGTTTTACAGTAAAATGACAAATATGTGTCAGATTTCTGTCGCCCAAGTTTGGCAGACAAATTAAAAGTGTTTGTAGGGTTCCTGTCGCCCAAGTTTTGCAGAAAAATGAAAAAAATGTGTCAGATTTTTGTCGCCCAAGTTTGGCAGATAAATTAAAAGTATTTGTAGGGCTCCTGTCGCCCAAGTTTTGCAGAAAAATGAAAAAAATGAGTCAGATTTTTGTCGCCCAAGTTTGGCAGACAAATTAAAAGTGTTTGTAGGACTCCTGTCGCCCAAGTCTGGCAGAAAAATGAAAAAAATGTGTCAGATTTTTGTCGCCCAAGTTTGGCAGACAAATTAAAAGTATTTGTAGGGCTCCTGTCGCCCAAGTTTTGCAGAAAAATGAAAAAAATGTGTCAGATTTTTGTCGCCCAAGTTTGGCAGACAAATTAAAAGTATTTGTAGGGCTCCTGTCGCCCAAGTTTTGCAGAAAAATGAAAAAAATGAGTCAGATTTTTGTCGCCCAAGTTTGGCAGACAAATTAAAAGTGTTTGTAGGAATCCTGTCGCCCAAGTCTGGCAGAAAAATGAAAAAAATGTGTCAGATTTTTGTCGCCCAAGTTTGGCAGACAAATTAAAAGTGTTTGTAGGGCTCCTGTCGCCCAAATTTGGCAGAAAAATGAAACAAATGAATCAGATTTTTGTCGCCCAAGTTTGGCAGACAAATTAAAAGTATTTGTAGGGCTCCTGTCGCCCAAGTTTTGCAGTAAAATGACAAATATGTGTCAGATTTCTGTCGCCCAAGTTTGGCAGACAAATTAAAAGTGTTTGTAGGGTTCCTGTCGCCCAAGTTTTGCAGAAAAATGAAAAAAATGTGTCAGATTTTTGTCGCCCAAGTTTGGCAGACAAATTAAAAGTGTTTGTAGGGCTCCTGTCGCCCAAGTTTTGCAGAAAAATGAAAAAAATGTGTCAGATTTTTGTCGCCCAAGTTTGGCAGACAAATTAAAAGTGTTTGTAGGACTCCTGTCGCCCAAGTTTGGCAGACAAATTAAAAGTATTTGTAGGGCTCCTGTCGCCCAAGTTTTGCAGTAAAATGACAAATATGTGTCAGATTTCTGTCGCCCAAGTTTGGCAGACAAATTAAAAGTGTTTGTAGGGTTCCTGTCGCCCAAGTTTTGCAGAAAAATGAAACAAATGAATCAGATTTTTGTCGCCCAAGTTTGGCAGACAAATTAAAAGTGTTTGTAGGGCTCCTGTCGCCCAAATTTGGCAGAAAAATGAAACAAATGAATCAGATTTTTGTCGCCCAAGTTTGGCAGACAAATTAAAAGTATTTGTAGGGCTCCTGTCGCCCAAGTTTTGCAGTAAAATGACAAATATGTGTCAGATTTCTGTCGCCCAAGTTTGGCAGACAAATTAAAAGTGTTTGTAGGGTTCCTGTCGCCCAAGTTTTGCAGAAAAATGAAAAAAATGTGTCAGATTTTTGTCGCCCAAGTTTGGCAGACAAATTAAAAGTATTTGTAGGGCTCCTGTCGCCCAAGTTTTGCAGAAAAATGAAAAAAATGAGTCAGATTTTTGTCGCCCAAGTTTGGCAGACAAATTAAAAGTGTTTGTAGGACTCCTGTCGCCCAAGTCTGGCAGAAAAATGAAAAAAATGTGTCAGATTTCTGTCGCCCATGTTTGGCAGACAAATTAAAAGTATTTGTAGGGCTTCTGTCGCCAAAGTTTTGCAGAAAAATGAAAAAAATGTGTCAGATTTTTGTCGCCCAAGTTTTGCAGAAAAATGAAAAAAATGTGTCAGATTTTTGTCGCCCAAGTTTGGCAGACAAATTAAAAGTGTTTGTAGGACTCCTGTCGCTCAAGTCTGGCAGAAAAATGAAAAAAATGTGTCAGATTTCTGTCGCCCATGTTTGGCAGACAAATTAAAAGTATTTGTAGGGCTCCTGTCGCCCAAGTTTTGCAGAAAAATGAAAAAAATGAGTCAGATTTTTGTCGCCCAAGTTTGGCAGACAAATTAAAAGTGTTTGTAGGACTCCTGTCGCCCAAGTCTGGCAGAAAAATGAAAAAAATGTGTCAGATTTCTGTCGCCCATGTTTGGCAGACAAATTAAAATATTTGTAGGACTCCTGTCGTCCATGTTTGGCAGACAAATTAAAAGTATTTGTAGGGCTCCTGTCGCCCAAGTTTTGCAGAAAAATGAAAAAAATGTGTCAGATTTTTGTCGCCCAAGTTTGGCAGACAAATTAAAAGTGTTTGTAGGACTCCTGTCGCCCAAGTCTGGCAGAAAAATGAAAAAAATATGTCAAATTTCTGTCGCCCAAGTTTGGCAGACAAATTAAAAGTATTTGTAGGGCTCCTGTTGCCCAAGTTTTGCAGAAAAATGAAAAAACTGTGTCAGATTTTTGTCGCCCAAGGGCTCCTGTCGCCCAAGTTTCGCAAAAAAATGAAAAAAATGTGTCAGATTTCTGTCGCCCAAGTTTGGCAGACAACTTGAAAGTATTTGTAGGGCTCCTGTCGCCCAAGTTTGGCAGAAAAATGACAAATATGTGTCATATTTCTGTCGCCCAAGTTTGGCAGACATATTAAAAGTGTTTGTAGGGCTCCTGTCGCCCAAGTTTGGCAGAAAAATGAAAAAAATGTGTCAGATTTTTGTCGCCCAAGTTTGGCAGACAAATTAAAAGTGTTTGTAGGACTCCTGTCGCCCAAGTCTGGCAGAAAAATGACAAAAATGTGTCAGATTTCTGTCGCCCATGTTTGGCAGACAAATTAAAAGTATTTGTAGGGCTCCTGTCGTCCATGTTTGGCAGACAAATTAAAAGTATTTGTAGGGCTCCTGTCGCCCAAGTTTTGCAGAAAAATGAAAAAAATGTGTCAGATTTTTGTCGCCCAAGTTTGGCAGACAAATTAAAAGTGTTTGTAGGACTCCTGTCGCCCAAGTTTGGCAGAAAAATGAAAAAAATGTGTCAAATTTCTGTCGCCCAAGTTTGGCAGACAAATTAAAAGTGTTTATAGGACTCCTGTCGCCCAAGTCTGGCAGAAAAATGAAAAAAATGTGTCAAATTTCTGTCGCCCAAGTTTGGCAGACAAATTAAAAGTATTTGTAGGGCTCCTGTCGCCCAAGTCTGGCAGAAAAATGAAAAAAATGTGTCATATTTCTGTCGCGCAAGTTTGGCAGACAACTTGAAAGTATTT
Source organism: Villa cingulata (assembly GCA_951394055.1). NCBI lineage: Eukaryota > Metazoa > Arthropoda > Insecta > Diptera > Bombyliidae > Villa > Villa cingulata. The sequence continues at coordinate 25,043,543 of OX596019.1, read as the reverse complement.
GTAGGGCTCCTGTCGCCCAAGTTTTGCAGTAAAATGAAAAAAATGTGTCAGATTTTTGTCGCCTAAGTTTGGCAGACAAATTAAAAGTATTTGTAGGGCTCCTGTCGAACAAGTTTTGCAGAAAAATGAAAAAAATGAGTCAGATTTTTGTCGCCCAAGTTTGGCAGACAAATTAAAAGTATTTGTAGGGCTCCTGTCGCCCAAGTTTTACAGTAAAATGACAAATATGTGTCAGATTTCTGTCGCCCAAGTTTGGCAGACAAATTAAAAGTGTTTGTAGGGTTCCTGTCGCCCAAGTTTTGCAGAAAAATGAAAAAAATGTGTCAGATTTTTGTCGCCCAAGTTTGGCAGACAAATTAAAAGTATTTGTAGGGCTCCTGTCGCCCAAGTTTTACAGTAAAATGACAAATATGTGTCAGATTTCTGTCGCCCAAGTTTGGCAGACAAATTAAAAGTGTTTGTAGGGCTCCTGTCGCCCAAGTTTTGCAGAAAAATGAAAAAAATGAGTCAGATTTTTGTCGCCCAAGTTTGGCAGACAAATTAAAAGTGTTTGTAGGACTCCTGTCGCCCAAGTCTGGCAGAAAAATGAAAAAAATGTGTCAGATTTTTGTCGCCCAAGTTTGGCAGACAAATTAAAAGTGTTTGTAGGGCTCCTGTCGCCCAAATTTGGTAGAAAAATGAAACAAATGAGTCATATTTCTGTCGCCCAAGTTTGGCAGACAAATTAAAAGTATTTGTAGGGCTCCTGTCGCCCAAGTCTGGCAGAAAAATGAAAAAAATGTGTCAGATTTCTGTCGCCCATGTTTGGCAGACAAATTAAAAGTATTTGTAGGGCTCCTGTCGCCCAAGTTTTGCAGAAAAATGAAAAAAATGAGTCAGATTTTTGTCGCCCAAGTTTGGCAGACAAATTAAAAGTGTTTGTAGGACTCCTGTCGCCCAAGTCTGGCAGAAAAATGAAAAAAATGTGTCAGATTTCTGTCGCCCATGTTTGGCAGACAAATTAAAAGTATTTGTAGGGCTCCTGTCGTCCATGTTTGGCAGACAAATTAAAAGTATTTGTAGGGCTCCTGTCGCCCAAGTTTTGCAGAAAAATGAAAAAAATGTGTCAGATTTTTGTCGCCCAAGTTTGGCAGACAAATTAAAAGTGTTTGTAGGACTCCTGTCGCCCAAGTCTGGCAGAAAAATGAAAAAAATGTGTCAGATTTCTGTCGCCCATGTTTGGCAGACAAATTAAAAGTATTTGTAGGGCTCCTGTCGCCAAAGTTTTGCAGAAAAATGAAAAAAATGTGTCAGATTTTTGTCGCCCCAGTTTGGCAGACAAATTAAAAGTGTTTGTAGAGCTCCTGTCGCTAAAGTGTTGCAGAAAAATGAAAAAAATGAGTCAGATTTCTGTCGCCCAAGTTTGGCAAACAAATTAAAAGTGTTTGTAGGGCTCCTGTCGCCCAAGTTTGGCAGACAACTTGAAAGTATTTGTAGGGCTCATGTCGCCCAAGTTTCGCAAAAAAATGACAAATATGTGTCAGATTTCTGTCGCCCAAGTTTGGCAGACAAATTGAAAGTGTTTGTAGGGCTCCTGTCGCCCAAGTCTGGCAGAAAAATGAAAAAAATGTGTCATATTTCTGTCGCCCAAGTTTGGCAGACAACTTGAAAGTATTTGTAGGGCTCCTGTCGCCCAAGTTTGGCAGAAAAATGACAAAAATGTGTCAGATTTTTGTCGCCCAAGTTTGGCAGACAAATTTAAAGTGTTTGTAGGGCTTCTGTCGCCAAAGTTTGGCAGAAAAATGAAAAAAATGTGTCATATTTCTGTCGCCCAAGTTTGGCAGACAATTTGAAAGTATTTGTAGCGCTCCTGTCGCCCAAGATTGGCAGAAAAATGACAAATATGCGTCATATTTCTGTCGCCCAAGTTTGGCAGACAAATTAAAAGTGTTTGTAGGGCTCCTGTTGCCCAAGTTTGGCAGAAAAATGACAAATATGTGTCATATTTCTGTCGCCCAAGTTTGGCAGACAACTTGAAAGTATTTGTAGGGCTCCTGTCGCCCAAGTTTGGCAGAAAAATGACAAATATGTGTCGGATTTCTGTCGCCCAAGTTTGGCAGACAAATTAAAAGTATTTGTAGGGCTCCAGTCGCCCAAGTTTTGCAGAAAAATGAAAGAAATGTGTCAGATTTTTGTCGCCCAAGTTTGGCAGACAAATTAAAGGTGTTTGTAGGGCTCCTGTCGCCCAAGTTTGGCAGAAAAATGAAAAAAATGTGTCAGATTTCTGTCGCCCATGTTTGGCAGACAATTAAAAGTATTTGTAGGGCTCCTGTCGCTCAAGTCCTGCAGAAAAATGAAAAAAATGAGTCAGATTTCTGTCGCCCAAGTTTGGCAGACAAATTAAAAGTGTTTGTAGGGCTCCTGTCGCCCAAGTTTTGCAGAAAAATGAAAAAAATGTGTCATATTTCTGTCGCCCAAGTTTGGCAGACAACTTGAAAGCATTTGTAAGGCTCATGTCGCCCAAGTTTCATAGAAAAATGACAAATATGTGTCAGATTTCTGTCGCCCAAGTTTGACAGACAAATTAAAAGTGTTTGTAAGGCTCCTGTCGCCCAAGTTTGGCAGAAAAATGAAAAAAGTGTGTCAGATTTCTGTCGCCCAAGTTTGGCAGACAACTTGAAAGTATTTGTAGGGCTCCTGTCGCCCAAGTTTGGCAGAAAAATGACAAAAATGTGTCAGATTTTTGTCGCCCAAGTTTGGCAGACAAATTTAAAGTGTTTGTAGGGCTTCTGTCGCCAAAGTTTGGCAGAAAAATGAAAAAAATGTGTCATATTTCTGTCGCCCAAGTTTGGCAGACAATTTGAAAGTATTTGTAGGGCTCCTGTCGCCCAAGATTGGCAGAAAAATGACAAATATGCGTCATATTTCTGTCGCCCAAGTTTGGCAGACAAATAAAAGTGTTTGTAGGGCTCCTGTTGCCCAAGTTTTGCAGAAAAATGACAAATATGTGTCATATTTCTGTCGCCCAAGTTTGGCAGACAACTTGAAAGTATTTGTAGGGCTCCTGTCGTCCAAGTTTGGCACAAAAATGACAAATATGTGTCGGATTTCTGTCGCCCAAGTTTGGCAGACAAATTAAAAGTATTTCTAGGGCTCCAGTCGCCCAAGTTTTGCAGAAAAATGAAAGAAATGTGTCAGATTTTTGTCGCCCAAGTTTGGCAGACAAATTAAAAGTGTTTGTAGGGCTCCTGTCGCCCAAGTTTGGCAGAAAAATGAAAAAAATGTGTCAGATTTCTGTCGCCCATGTTTGGCAGACAAATTAAAAGTATTTGTAGGGCTCCTGTCGCCAAAGTTTTGCAGAAAAATGAAAAAAATGTGTCAGATTTTTGTCGCCCAAGTTTGGCAGACAAATTAAAAGTGTTTGTAGGGCTCCTGTCGCCCAAGTCTGGCAGAAAAATGAAAACAATGTGTCAAATTTCTGTCGCCCAAGTTTGGCAGACAATTAAAAGTATTTGTAGGGCTCCTGTCGCTCAAGTCCTGCAGAAAAATGAAAAAAATGAGTCAGATTTCTGTCGCCCAAGTTTGGCAGACAAATTAAAAGTGTTTGTAGGACTCCTGTCGCCCAAGTTTTGCAGAAAAATGAAAAAAATGTGTCATATTTCTGTCGCCCAAGTTTGGCAGACAACTTGAAAGCATTTGAAGGGCTCATGTCGCCCAAGTTTCGCAGAAAAATGACAAATATGTGTCAGATTTCTGTCGCCCAAGTTTGACAGACAAATTAAAAGTGTTTGTAGGGCTCCTGTCGCCCAAGTTTGGCAGAAAAATGAAAAAAGTGTGTCAGATTTCTGTCGCCCAAGTTTGGCAGACAAATTAAAGGTTTTTGTAGGGCTCCTGTCGCCCAAGTCTGGCAGAAAAATGAAAAAAATGTGTCAAATTTCTGTCGCCCAAGTTTGGCAGACAAATTAAAAGTATTTGTAGGGCTCCTGTCGCCCAAGTTTTGCAGAAAAATGAAAAAAATGTGTCAGATTTCTGTCGCCCATGTTTGGCAGACAAATTAAAAGTATTTGTAGGGCTCCTGTCGCCAAAGTTTTGCAGAAAAATGAACAAAATGTGTCAGATTTTTGTCGCCCAAGTTTGGCAGACAAATTAAAAGTGTTTGTAGGGCTCCTGTCGCCCAAGTCTGGCAGAAAAATGAAAAAAATGTGTCAATTTTCTGTCGCCCAAGTTTGGCAGACAAATTAAAAGTATTTGTAGGGCTCCTGTCGCCCAAGTTTTGCAGAAAAATGAAAAAAATGTGTCAGATTTCTGTCGCCCATGTTTGGCAGACAAATTAAAAGTGTTTGTAGGACTCCTGTCGCCCAAGTCTGGCAGAAAAATGAAAAAAATGTGTCAAATTTCTGTCGCCCAAGTTTGGCAGACAAATTAAAAGTATTTGTAGGGCTCCTGTCGCCCAAGTTTTGCAGAAAAATGAAAAAAATGTGTCAGATTTCTGTCGCCCATGTTTGGCAGACAAATTAAAAGTATTTGTAGGGCTCCTGTCGCCAAAGTTTTGCAGAAAAATGAACAAAATGTGTCAGATTTTTGTCGCCCAAGTTTGGCAGACAAATTTGAAGTGTTTGTAGGGCTCCTGTCGCCCAAGTCTGGCAGAAAAATGAAAAAAATGTGTCAAATTTCTGTCGCCCAAGTTTGGCAGACAAATTAAAAGTATTTGTAGGGCTCCTGTCGCCCAAGTCCTGCAGAAAAATGAAAAAAATGAGTCAGATTTCTGTCGCCCAAGTTTGGCAGACAAATTAAAAGTGTTTGTAGGGCTCCTGTCGCCCAAGTTTTGCAGAAAAATGAAAAAAATTTGTCATATTTCTGTCGCCCAAGTTTGGCAGACAACTTGAAAGTATTTGTAGGGCTCTTGTCGCCCAAGTTTTGCAGTAAAATGAAAAAAATGTGTCAGATTTTTGTCGCCCAAGTTTGGCAGACAAATTAAAAGTATTTGTAGGGCTCCTGTCGCCCAAGTTTTGCAGAAAAATGAAAAAAATGAGTCAGATTTTTGTCGCCCAAGTTTGGCAGACAAATTAAAAGTATTTGTAGGGCTCCTGTCGCCCAAGTTTTACAGTAAAATGACAAATATGTGTCAGATTTCTGTCGCCCAAGTTTGGCAGACAAATTAAAAGTGTTTGTAGGGTTCCTGTCGCCCAAGTTTTGCAGAAAAATGAAAAAAATGTGTCAGATTATTGTCGCCCAAGTTTGGCAGACAAATTAAAAGTATTTGTAGGGCTCCTGTCGCCCAAGTTTTGCAGAAAAATGAAAAAAATGAGTCAGATTTTTGTCGCCCAAGTTTGGCAGACAAATTAAAAGTGTTTGTAGGACTCCTGTCGCCCAAGTCTGGCAGAAAAATGAAAAAAATGTGTCAGATTTTTGTCGCCCAAGTTTGGCAGACAAATTAAAAGTGTTTGTAGGGCTCCTGTGTTCCAAATTTGGCAGAAAAATGAAACAAATGAATCAGATTTTTGTCGCCCAAGTTTGGCAGACAAATTAAAAGTATTTGTAGGGCTCCTGTCGCCCAAGTTTTGCAGTAAAATGACAAATATGTGTCAGATTTCTGTCGCCCAAGTTTGGCAGACAAATTAAAAGTGTTTGTAGGGTTCCTGTCGCCCAAGTATTGCAGAAAAATGAAAAAAATGTGTCAGATTTTTGTCGCCCAAGTTTGGCAGACAAATTAAAAGTGTTTGTAGGACTCCTGTCGCCCAAGTCTGGCAGAAAAATGAAAAAAATGTGTCAAATTTCTGTCACCCAAGTTTGGCAGACAAATTAAAAGTGTTTGTAGGGCTCCTGTCGCCCAAGTTTTGCAGAAAAATGAAAAAAATGTGTCAGATTTTTGTCGCCCAAGTTTGGCAGACAAATTAAAAGTGTTTGTAGGACTCCTGTCGCCCAAGTCTGGCAGAAAAATGAAAAAAATGTGTCAGATTTCTGTCGCCCATGTTTGGCAGACAAATTAAAAGTATTTGTAGGGCTCCTGTCGCCCAAGTTTTGCAGAAAAATGAAAAAAATGAGTCAGATTTTTGTCGCCCAAGTTTGGCAGACAAATTAAAAGTGTTTGTAGGACTCCTGTCGCCCAAGTCTGGCAGAAAAATGAAAAAAATGTGTCAGATTTCTGTCGCCCATGTTTGGCAGACAAATTAAAAGTATTTGTAGGGCTCCTGTCGTCCATGTTTGGCAGACAAATTAAAAGTATTTGTAGGGCTCCTGTCGCCCAAGTTTTGCAGAAAAATGAAAAAAATGTGTCAGATTTTTGTCGCCCAAGTTTGGCAGACAAATTAAAAGTGTTTGTAGGGCTCCTGTGTTCCAAATTTGGCAGAAAAATGAAACAAATGAATCAGATTTTTGTCGCCCAAGTTTGGCAGACAAATTAAAAGTATTTGTAGGGCTCCTGTCGCCCAAGTTTTGCAGTAAAATGACAAATATGTGTCAGATTTCTGTCGCCCAAGTTTGGCAGACAAATTAAAAGTGTTTGTAGGGTTCCTGTAACCCAAGTATTGCAGAAAAATGAAAAAAATGTGTCAGATTTTTGTCGCCCAAGTTTGGCAGACAAATTAAAAGTGTTTGTAGGACTCCTGTCGCCCAAGTCTGGCAGAAAAATGAAAAAAATGTGTCAAATTTCTGTCGCCCAAGTTTGGCAGACAAATTAAAAGTGTTTGTAGGGCTCCTGTCGCCCAAGTTTTGCAGAAAAATGAAAAAAATGTGTCAGATTTTTGTCGCCCAAGTTTGGCAGACAAATTAAAAGTGTTTGTAGGACTCCTGTCGCCCAAGTCTGGCAGAAAAATGAAAAAAATGTGTCAGATTTCTGTCGCCCATGTTTGGCAGACAAATTAAAAGTATTTGTAGGGCTCCTGTCGCCCAAGTTTTGCAGAAAAATGAAAAAAATGAGTCAGATTTCTGTCGCCCATGTTTGGCAGACAAATTAAAAGTGTTTGTAGGACTCCTGTCGCCCAAGTCTGGCAGAAAAATGAAAAAAATGTGTCAAATTTCTGTCGCCCAAGTTTGGCAGACAAATTAAAAGTATTTGTAGGGCTCCTGTCGCCCAAGTTTTGCAGAAAAATGAAAAAAATGTGTCAGATTTCTGTCGCCCATGTTTGGCAGACAAATTAAAAGTATTTGTAGGGCTTCTGTCGCCAAAGTTTTGCAGAAAAATGAAAAAAATGTGTCAGATTTTTGTCGCCCAAGTTTGGCAGACAAATTAAAAGTGTTTGTAGGGCTCCTGTCGCCCAAGTTTTGCAGAAAAATGAAAAAAATGTGTCAGATTTTTGTCGCCCAAGTTTGGCAGACAAATTAAAAGTGTTTGTAGGACTCCTGTCGCCCAAGTCTGGCAGAAAAATGAAAAAAATGTGTCAGATTTCTGTCGCCCATGTTTGGCAGACAAATTAAAAGTATTTGTAGGGCTCCTGTCGCCCAAGTTTTGCAGAAAAATGAAAAAAATGAGTCAGATTTCTGTCGCCCATGTTTGGCAGACAAATTAAAAGTGTTTGTAGGACTCCTGTCGCCCAAGTCTGGCAGAAAAATGAAAAAAATGTGTCAAATTTCTGTCGCCCATGTTTGGCAGACAAATTAAAAGTGTTTGTAGGACTCCTGTCGCCCAAGTCTGGCAGAAAAATGAAAAAAATGTGTCAGATTTCTGTCGCCCATGTTTGGCAGACAAATTAAAAGTATTTGTAGGGCTCCTGTCGCCCAAGTTTTGCAGAAAAATGAAAAAAATGAGTCAGATTTTTGTCGCCCAAGTTTGACAGACAAATTAAAAGTGTTTGTAGGACTCCTGTCGCCCAAGTCTGGCAGAAAAATGAAAAAAATGTGTCAGATTTCTGTCGCCCATGTTTGGCAGACAAATTAAAAGTATTTGTAGGGCTCCTGTCGTCCATGTTTGGCAGACAAATTAAAAGTATTTGTAGGGCTCCTGTCGCCCAAGTTTTGCAGAAAAATGAAAAAAATGTGTCAGATTTTTGTCGCCCAAGTTTGGCAGACAAATTAAAAGTGTTTGTAGGACTCCTGTCGCCCAAGTCTGGCAGAAAAATGAAAAGAATGTGTCAAATTTCTGTCGCCCAAGTTTGGCAGACAAATTAAAAGTATTTGTAGGGCTCCTGTCGCCCAAGTTTTGCAGAAAAATGAAAAAAATGTGTCAGATTTTTGTCGCCCAAGGGCTCCTGTCGCCCAAGGGCTCCTGTCGCCCAAGTTTCGCAAAAAAATGAAAAAAATGTGTCAGATTTCTGTCGCCCAAGTTTGGCAGACAACTTGAAAGTATTTGTAGGGCTCCTGTCGCCCAAGTTTGGCAGAAAAATGACAAATATGTGTCATATTTCTGTCGCCCAAGTTTGGCAGACATATTAAAAGTGTTTGTAGGGCTCCTGTCGCCCAAGTTTGGCAGAAAAATGAAAAAAATGTGTCAGATTTTTGTCGCCCAAGTTTGGCAGACAAATTAAAAGTGTTTGTAGGACTCCTGTCGCCCAAGTCTGGCAGAAAAATGAAAAAAATGTGTCAGATTTCTGTCGCCCATGTTTGGCAGACAAATTAAAAGTATTTGTAGGGCTCCTGTCGTCCATGTTTGGCAGACAAATTAAAAGTATTTGTAGGGCTCCTGTCGCCAAGTTTTGCAGAAAAATGAAAAAAATGTGTCAGATTTTTGTCGCCCAAGTTTGGCAGACAAATTAAAAGTGTTTGTAGGACTCCTGTCGCCCAAGTTTGGCAGAAAAATGAAAAAAATGAGTCAAATTTCTGTCGCCCAAGTTTGGCAGACAAATTAAAAGTGTTTGTAGGACTCCTGTCGCCCAAGTCTGGCAGAAAAATGAAAAAAATGTGTCAAATTTCTGTCGCCCAAGTTTGGCAGACAAATTAAAAGTATTTGTAGGGCTCCTGTCGCCCAAGTCTGGCAGAAAAATGAAAAAAATGTGTCATATTTCTGTCGCGCAAGTTTGGCAGACAACTTGAAAGTATTTGTAGGGTTCCTGTCGCCCAAGTTTTGCAGTAAAATGAAAAAAATGTGTCAGATTTTTGTCGCCCAAGTTTGGCAGACAAATTAAAAGTATTTGTAGGGCTCCTGTCGAACAAGTTTTGCAGAAAAATGAAAAAAATGAGTCAGATTTTTGTCGCCCAAGTTTGGCAGACAAATTAAAAGTATTTGTAGGGCTCCTGTCGCCCAAGTTTTACAGTAAAATGACAAATATGTGTCAGATTTCTGTCGCCCAAGTTTGGCAGACAAATTAAAAGTGTTTGTAGGGTTCCTGTCGCCCAAGTTTTGCAGAAAAATGAAAAAAATGTGTCAGATTTTTATCGCCCAAGTTTGGCAGACAAATTAAAAGTATTTGAAGGGCTCCTGTCGCCCAAGTTTTGCAGAAAAATGAAAAAAATGAGTCAGATTTTTGTCGCCCAAGTTTGGCAGACAAATTAAAAGTGTTTGTAGGACTCCTGTCGCCCAAGTCTGGCAGAAAAATGAAAAAAATGTGTCAGATTTTTGTCGCCCAAGTTTGGCAGACAAATTAAAAGTGTTTGTAGGGCTCCTGTCGCCCAAATTTGGTAGAAAAATGAAACAAATGAGTCAGATTTCTGTCGCCAAGTTTGGCAGACAAATTAAAAGTATTTGTAGGGCTCCTGTCGCCCAAGTTTTACAGTAAAATGACAAATATGTGTCAGATTTCTGTCGCCCAAGTTTGGCAGACAAATTAAAAGTGTTTGTAGGGTTCCTGTCGCCCAAGTTTGGCAGAAAAATGAAAAAAATGTGTCAGATTTTTGTCGCCCAAGTTTGGCAGACAAATTAAAAGTATTTGTAGGGCTCCTGTCGCCCAAGTTTTGCAGAAAAATGAAAAAAATGAGTCAGATTTTTGTCGCCCAAGTTTGGCAGACAAATTAAAAGTGTTTGTAGGGCTCCTGTCGCCCAAATTTGGCAGAAAAATGACAAATATGTGTCATATTTCTGTCGCCCAAGTTTGGCAGACAAATTAAAAGTGTTTGTAGGGCTCCTGTCGCCCAAGTCTGGCAGAAAAATGAAAAAAATGTGTCAGATTTCTGTCGCCCAAGTTTGGCAGACAAATTAAAAGTATTTGTAGGGCTCCTGTCGCCCAAGTTTTGCAGAAAAATGAAAAAAATGTGTCAGATTTTTGTCGCCCAAGGGGGACTGTCGCCCAAGTTTCGCAAAAAAATGAAAAAAATGTGTCAGATTTCTGTCGCCCAAGTTTGGCAGACAACTTGAAAGTATTTGTAGGGCTCCTGTCGCCCAAGTTTGGCAGAAAAATGACAAATATGTGTCATATTTCTGTCGCCCAAGTTTGGCAGACATATTAAAAGTGTTTGTAGGGCTCCTGTCGCCCAAGTTTGGCGGAAAAAAAAAAATGTGTCAGATTTCTGTCGCCCATGTTTGGCAGACAAATTAAAAGTATTTGTAGGGCTCCTGTCGCCAAAGTTTTGCAGAAAAATGAACAAAATGTGTCAGATTTTTGTCGCCCAAGTTTGGCAGACAAATTAAAAGTGTTTGTAGGGCTCCTGTCGCCCAAGTCTGGCAGAAAAATGAAAAAAATGTGTCAAATTTCTGTCGCCCAAGTTTGGCAGACAAATTAAAAGTATTTGTAGGGCTCCTGTCGCCCAAGTCCTGCAGAAAAATGAAAAAAATGAGTCAGATTTCTGTCGCCCAAGTTTGGCAGACAAATTAAAAGTGTTTGTAGGGCTCCTGTCGCCCAAGTTTGGCAGACAACTTGAAAGTATTTGTAGGGCTCCTGTCGCCCAAGTTTGGCAGAAAAATGAAAAAAATGTGTCAGATTTCTGTCGCCCATGTTTGGCAGACAAATTAAAAGTATTTGTAGGGCTCCTGTCGCCAAAGTTTTGCAGAAAAATGAACAAAATGTGTCAGATTTTTGTCGCCCAAGTTTGGCAGACAAATTAAGAGTGTTTGTAGGGCTCCTATCGCCCAAGTCTGGCAGAAAAATGAAAAAAATGTGTCAAATTTCTGTCACCCAAGTTTGGCAGACAAATTAAAAGTGTTTGTAGGGCTCCTGTCGCCCAAGTCTGGCAGAAAAATGAAAAAAATGAGTCAGACTTCTGTCGCCCAAGTTTGGCAGACAAATTAAAAGTGTTTGTAGGGCTCCTGTCGCCCAAGTTTGGCAGACAACTTGAAAGTATTTGTAGGGCTCATGTCGCCCAAGTTTTGCAGAAAAATGAAAAAAATGTGTCAGATTTTTGTCGCCCAAGTTTGGCAGACAAATTAAAAGTGTTTGTAGGACTCCTGTCGCCTAAGTCTGGCAGAAAAATGAAAAAAATGTGTCATATTTCTGTCGCCCAAGTTTGGCAGACAACTTGAAAGTATTTGTAGGGCTCCTGTCGCCCAAGTTTTGCAGTAAAATGAAAAAAATATGTCAAATTTCTGTCGCCCAAGTTTGGCAGACAAATTAAAAGTATTTGTAGGGCTCCTGTCGCCCAAGTTTTGCAGAAAAATGAAAAAAATGTGTCAGATTTCTGTCGCCCATGTTTGGCAGACAAATTAAAAGTATTTGTAGGGCTCCTGTCGACAAAGTTTTGCAGAAAAATGAACAAAATGTGTCAGATTTTTGTCGCCCAAGTTTGGCAGACAAATTAGAAGTGTTTGTAGGGCTCCTGTCGCCCAAGTCTGGCAGAAAAATGAAAAAAATGTGTCAAATTTCTGTCGCCCAAGTTTGGCAGACAAATTAAAAGTATTTGTAGGGCTCCTGTCGCCCAAGTCCTGCAGAAAAATGAAAAAAATGAGTCAGATTTCTGTCGCCCAAGTTTGGCAGACAAATTAAAAGTGTTTGTAGGGCTCCTGTCGCCCAAGTTTTGCAGAAAAATGAACAAAATGTGTCAGATTTTTGTCGCCCAAGTTTGGCAGACAAATTAAGAGTGTTTGTAGGGCTCCTATCGCCCAAGTCTGGCAGAAAAATGAGAAAAATGTGTCAAATTTCTGTCGCCCAAGTTTGGCAGACAAATTAAAAGTGTTTGTAGGGCTCCTGTCGCCCAAGTCTGGCAGAAAAATGAAAAAAATGAGTCAGAATTCTGTCGCCCAAGTTTGGCAGACAAATTAAAAGTGTTTGTAGGGCTCCTGTCGCCCAAGTTTGGCAGACAACTTGAAAGTATTTGTAGGGCTCATGTCGCCCAAGTTTTGCAGAAAAATGAAAAAAATGTGTCAGATTTCTGTCGCCCAAGTTTGGCAGACAACTTGAAAGTATTTGTAGGGCTCCTGTCGCCCAAGTTTGGCAGAAAAATGACAAATATGTGTCATATTTCTGTCGCCCAAGTTTGGCAGACATATTAAAAGTGTTTGTAGGGCTCCTGTCGCCCAAGTTTGGCAGAAAAATGAAAAAAATGTGTCAGATTTTTGTCGCCCAAGTTTGGCAGACAAATTAAAAGTGTTTGTAGGACTCCTGTCGCCCAAGTCTGGCAGAAAAATGAAAAAAATGTGTCAGATTTCTGTCGTTCATGTTTGGCAGACAAATTAAAAGTATTTGTAGGGCTCCTGTCGTCCATGTTTGGCAGACAAATTAAAAGTATTTGTAGGGCTCCTGTCGCCCAAGTTTTGCAGAAAAATGAAAAAAATGTGTCAGATTTTTGTCGCCCAAGTTTGGCAGACAAATTAAAAGTGTTTGTAGGACTCCTGTCGCCCAAGTTTGGCAGAAAAATGAAAAAAATGTGTCAAATTTCTGTCGCCCAAGTTTGGCAGACAAATTAAAAGTGTTTATAGGACTCCTGTCGCCCAAGTCTGGCAGAAAAATGAAAAAAATGTGTCAAATTTCTGTCGCCCAAGTTTGGCAGACAAATTAAAAGTATTTGTACGGCTCCTGTCGCCCAAGTCTGGCAGAAAAATGAAAAAAATGTGTCATATTTGTGTCGCGCAAGTTTGGCAGACAACTTGAAAGTATTTGTAAGGCTCCTGTCGCCCAAGTTTTGCAATAAAATGAAAAAAATGTGTCAGATTTTTGTCGCCCAAGTTTGGCAGACAAATTAAAAGTATTTGTAGGGCTCCTGTCGAACAAGATTTGCAGAAAAATGAAAAAAATGAGTCAGATTTTTGTCGCCCAAGTTTGGCAGACAAATTAAAAGTATTTGTAGGGCTCCTGTCGCCCAAGTTTTGCAGAAAAATTGAAAAAAATGTGTCAGATTTTTGTCGCCCAAGTTTGGCAGACAAATTAAAAGTGTTTGTAGGGTTCCTGTCGCCCAAGTTTTGCAGAAAAATGAAAAAAATGTGTCAGATTTTTGTCGCCCAAGTTTGGCAGACAAATTAAAAGTATTTGTAGGGCTCCTGTCGCCCAAGTTTTGCAGAAAAATGAAAAAAATGAGTCAGATTTTTGTCGCCCAAGTTTGGCAGACAAATTAAAAGTGTTTGTAGAGCTCCTGTCGCTAAAGTCCTGCAGAAAAATGAAAAAAATGAGTCAGATTTCTGTCGCCCAAGTTTGGCAAACAAATTAAAAGTGTTTGTAGGGCTCCTGTCGCCCAAGTTTGGCAGACAACTTGAAAGTATTTGTAGGGCTCATGTCGCCCAAGTTTCGCAAAAAAATGACAAATATGTGTCAGATTTCTGTCGCCCAAGTTTGGCAGACAAATTGAAAGTGTTTGTAGGGCTCCTGTCGCCCAAGTCTGGCAGAAAAATGAAAAAAATGTGTCATATTTCTGTCGCCCAAGTTTGGCAGACAACTTGAAAGTATTTGTAGGGCTCCTGTCGCCCAAGTTTGGCAGAAAAATGACAAAAATGTGTCAGATTTTTGTCGCCCAAGTTTGGCAGACAAATTTAAAGTGTTTGTAGGGCTTCTGTCGCCAAAGTTTGGCAGAAAAATGAAAAAAATGTGTCATATTTCTGTCGCCCAAGTTTGGCAGACAATTTGAAAGTATTTGTAGGGCTCCTGTCGCCCAAGATTGGCAGAAAAATGACAAATATGTGTCATATTTCTGTCGCCCAAGTTTGGCAGACAAAATAAAAGTGTTTGTAGGGCTCCTGTTGCCCAAGTTTGGCAGAAAAATGACAAATATGTGTCATATTTCTGTCGCCCAAGTTTGGCAGACAACTTGAAAGTATTTGTAGGGCTCCTGTCGCCCAAGTTTGGCAGAAAAATGACAAATATGTGTCAGATTTTTGTCGCCCAAGTTTGGCAGACAAATTAAAAGTGTTTGTAGGGCTCCTGTCGCCCAAAGTTTTGCAGAAAAATAAAAAAAAGGTGTCAGATTTTTGTCGCCCAAGTTTGGCAGACAAATTAAAAGTATTTGTAGGGCTCCTGTCGCCCAAAGTTTTGCAAAAAAATAAAAAAAAGGTGTCAGATTTTTGTCGCCCAAGTTTGGCAGACAAATTAAAAGTATTTGTAGGGCTCCTGTCGCCAAAGTTTTGCAGAAAAATGAAAAAAATGTGTCAGATTTTTGTCGCCCAAGTTTGGCAGACAAATTAAAAGTGTTTGTAGAGCTCCTGTCGCTAAAGTCCTGCAGAAAAATGAAAAAAATGAGTCAGATTTCTGTCGCCCAAGTTTGGCAAACAAATTAAAAGTGTTTGTAGGGCTCCTGTCGCCCAAGTTTGGCAGACAACTTGAAAGTATTTGTAGGGCTCATGTCGCCCAAGTTTCGCAAAAAAATGACAAATATGTGTCAGATTTCTGTCGCCCAAGTTTGGCAGACAAATTGAAAGTGTTTGTAGGGCTCCTGTCGCCCAAGTCTGGCAGAAAAATGAAAAAAATGTGTCATATTTCTGTCGCCCAAGTTTGGCAGACAACTTGAAAGTATTTGTAGGGCTCCTGTCGCCCAAGTTTGGCAGAAAAATGACAAAAATGTGTCAGATTTTTGTCGCCCAAGTTTGGCAGACAAATTTAAAGTGTTTGTAGGGCTTCTGTCGCCAAAGTTTGGCAGAAAAATGAAAAAAATGTGTCATATTTCTGTCGCCCAAGTTTGGCAGACAATTTGAAAGTATTTGTAGGGCTCCTGTCGCCCAAGATTGGCAGAAAAATGACAAATATGTGTCATATTTCTGTCGCCCAAGTTTGGCAGACAAAATAAAAGTGTTTGTAGGGCTCCTGTTGCCCAAGTTTGGCAGAAAAATGACAAATATGTGTCATATTTCTGTCGCCCAAGTTTGGCAGACAACTTGAAAGTATTTGTAGGGCTCCTGTCGCCCAAGTTTGGCAGAAAAATGACAAATATGTGTCGGATTTCTGTCGCCCAAGTTTGGCAGACAAATTAAAAGTATTTGTAGGGCTCCAGTCGCCCAAGTTTTGCAGAAAAATGAAAGAAATGTGTCAGATTTTTGTCGCCCAAGTTTGGCAGACAAATTAAAAGTGTTTGTAGGGCTCCTGTCGCCCAAGTTTGGCAGAAAAATGAAAAAAATGTGTCAGATTTCTGTCGCCCATGTTTGGCAGACAAATTAAAAGTATTTGTAGGGCTCCTGTCGCCAAAGTTTTGCAGAAAAATGAAAAAAATGTGTCAGATTTTTGTCGCCCAAGTTTGGCAGACAAATTCAAAGTGCTTGTAGGGCTCCTGTCGCCCAAGTCTGGCAGAAAAATGAAAAAAATGTGTCAAATTTCTGTCGCCCAAGTTTGGCAGACAATTAAAAGTATTTGTAGGGCTCCTGTCGCTCAAGTCCTGCAGAAAAATGAAAAAAATGAGTCAGATTTCTGTCGCCCAAGTTTGGCAGACAAATTAAAAGTGTTTGTAGGGCTCCTGTCGCCCAAGTTTCATAGAAAAATGACAAATATGTGTCAGATTTCTGTCGCCCAAGTTTGACAGACAAATTAAAAGTGTTTGTAGGGCTCCTGTCGCCCAAGTTTGGCAGAAAAATGAAAAAAGTGTGTCAGATTTCTGTCGCCCAAGTTTGGCAGACAACTTGAAAGTATTTGTAGGGCTCCTGTCGCCCAAGTTTGGCAGAAAAATGACAAAAATGTGTCAGATTTTTGTCGCCCAAGTTTGGCAGACAAATTTAAAGTGTTTGTAGGGCTTCTGTCGCCAAAGTTTGGCAGAAAAATGAAAAAAATGTGTCATATTTCTGTCGCCCAAGTTTGGCAGACAATTTGAAAGTATTTGTAGGGCTCCTGTCGCCCAAGATTGGCAGAAAAATGACAAATATGCGTCATATTTCTGTCGCCCAAGTTTGGCAGACAAATTAAAAGTGTTTGTAGGGCTCCTGTTGCCCAAGTTTGGCAGAAAAATGACAAATATGTGTCATATTTCTGTCGCCCAAGTTTGGCAGACAACTTGAAAGTATTTGTAGGGCTCCTGTCGTCCAAGTTTGGCAGAAAAATGACAAATATGTGTCGGATTTCTGTCGCCCAAGTTTGGCAGACAAATTAAAAGTATTTCTAGGGCTCCAGTCGCCCAAGTTTTGCAGAAAAATGAAAGAAATGTGTCAGATTTTTGTCGCCCAAGTTTGGCAGACAAATTAAAAGTGTTTGTAGGGCTCCTGTCGCCCAAGTTTGGCAGAAAAATGAAAAAAATGTGTCAGATTTCTGTCGCCCATGTTTGGCAGACAAATTAAAAGTATTTGTAGGGCTCCTGTCGCCCAAGTTTGGCAGAAAAATGAAAAAAATGTGTCAGATTTCTGTCGCCCATGTTTGGCAGACAAATTAAAAGTATTTGTAGGGCTCCTGTCGCCAAAGTTTTGCAGAAAAATGAAAAAAATGAGTCAGATTTCTGTCGCCCAAGTTTGGCAAACAAATTAAAAGTGTTTGTAGGGCTCCTGTCGCCCAAGTTTGGCAGACAACTTGAAAGTATTTGTAGGGCTCATGTCGCCCAAGTTTCGCAAAAAAATGACAAATATGTGTCAGATTTCTGTCGCCCAAGTTTGGCAGACAAATTGAAAGTGTTTGTAGGGCTCCTGTCGCCCAAGTCTGGCAGAAAAATGAAAAAAATGTGTCATATTTCTGTCGCCCAAGTTTTGCAGACAACTTGAAAGTATTTGTAGGGCTCCTGTCGCCCAAGTTTGGCAGAAAAATGACAAAAATGTGTCAGATTTTTGTCGCCCAAGTTTGGCAGACAAATTTAAAGTGTTTGTAGGGCTTCTGTCGCCAAAGTTTGGCAGAAAAATGAAAAAAATGTGTCATATTTCTGTCGCCCAAGTTTGGCAGACAATTTGAAAGTATTTGTAGGGCTCCTGTCGCCCAAGATTGGCAGAAAAATGACAAATATGTGTCATATTTCTGTCGCCCAAGTTTGGCAGACAAAATAAAAGTGTTTGTAGGGCTCCTGTTGCCCAAGTTTGGCAGAAAAATGACAAATATGTGTCAGATTTCTGTCGCCCAAGTTTGGCAGACAACTTGAAAGTATTTGTAGGGCTCCTGTCGCCCAAGTTTGGCAGAAAAATGACAAATATGTGTCGGATTTCTGTCGCCCAAGTTTGGCAGACAAATTAAAAGTATTTGTAGGGCTCCAGTCGCCCAAGTTTTGCAGAAAAATGAAAGAAATGTGTCAGATTTTTGTCGCCCAAGTTTGGCAGACAAATTAAAAGTGTTTGTAGGGCTCCTGTCGCCCAAGTTTGGCAGAAAAATGAAAAAAATGTGTCAGATTTCTGTCGCCCATGTTTGGCAGACAAATTAAAAGTATTTGTAGGGCTCCTGTCGCCAAAGTTTTGCAGAAAAATGAAAAAAATGTGTCAGATTTTTGTCGCCCAAGTTTGGCAGACAAATTCAAAGTGTTTGTAGGGCTCCTGTCGCCCAAGTCTGGCAGAAAAATGAAAAAAATGTGTCAAATTTCTGTCGCCCAAGTTTGGCAGACAATTAAAAGTATTTGTAGGGCTCCTGTCGCTCAAGTCCTGCAGAAAAATGAAAAAAATGAGTCAGATTTCTGTCGCCCAAGTTTGGCAGACAAATTAAAAGTGTTTGTAGGGCTCCTGTCGCCCAAGTTTCATAGAAAAATGACAAATATGTGTCAGATTTCTGTCGCCCAAGTTTGACAGACAAATTAAAAGTGTTTGTAGGGCTCCTGTCGCCCAAGTTTGGCAGAAAAATGAAAAAAGTGTGTCAGATTTCTGTCGCCCAAGTTTGGCAGACAACTTGAAAGTATTTGTAGGGCTCCTGTCGCCCAAGTTTGGCAGAAAAATGACAAAAATGTGTCAGATTTTTGTCGCCCAAGTTTGGCAGACAAATTTAAAGTGTTTGTAGGGCTTCTGTCGCCAAAGTTTGGCAGAAAAATGAAAAAAATGTGTCATATTTCTGTCGCCCAAGTTTGGCAGACAATTTGAAAGTATTTGTAGGGCTCCTGTCGCCCAAGATTGGCAGAAAAATGACAAATATGCGTCATATTTCTGTCGCCCAAGTTTGGCAGACAAATTAAAAGTGTTTGTAGGGCTCCTGTTGCCCAAGTTTGGCAGAAAAATGACAAATATGTGTCATATTTCTGTCGCCCAAGTTTGGCAGACAACTTGAAAGTATTTGTAGGGCTCCTGTCGTCCAAGTTTGGCAGAAAAATGACAAATATGTGTCGGATTTCTGTCGCCCAAGTTTGGCAGACAAATTAAAAGTATTTCTAGGGCTCCAGTCGCCCAAGTTTTGCAGAAAAATGAAAGAAATGTGTCAGATTTTTGTCGCCCAAGTTTGGCAGACAAATTAAAAGTGTTTGTAGGGCTCCTGTCGCCCAAGTTTGGCAGAAAAATGAAAAAAATGTGTCAGATTTCTGTCGCCCATGTTTGGCAGACAAATTAAAAGTATTTGTAGGGCTCCTGTCGCCACAGTTTTGCAGAAAAATGAAAAAAATGTGTCAGATTTTTGTCGCCCAAGTTTGGCAGACAAATTAAAAGTGTTTGTAGGGCACCTGTCGCCCAAGTCTGGCAGAAAAATGAAAAAAATGTGTCAAATTTCTGTCGCCCAAGTTTGGCAGACAAATTAAAAGTATTTGTAGGGCTCCTGTCGCCCAAGTTTGGCAGAAAAATGAAAAAAATGTGTCAGATTTCTGTCGCCCATGTTTGGTAGACAAATTAAAAGTATTTGTAGGGCTCCTGTCGCCCAAGTCTGGCAGAAAAATGAAAAAAATGTGTCAAATTTCTGTCGCCTAAGTTTGGCAGACAAATTAAAAGTATTTGTAGGGCTCCTGTCGCCCAAGTTTGGCAGAAAAATGAAAAAAATGTGTCAGATTTCTGTCGCCCATGTTTGGCAGACAAATTAAAAGTATTTGTAGGGCTCCTGTAGCCAAAGTTTTGCAGAAAAATGAAAAAAATGTGTCAGAGTTTTGTCGCCCAAGTTTGGCAGACAACTTGAAAGTATTTGTAGGGCTCCTGTCGCTAAAGTCCTGCAAAAAAATGACAAATATGTGTCAGATTTCTGTCGCCCAAGTTTGGCAGACAAATTGAAAGTGTTTGTAGGGCTCCTGTCGCCCAAGTCTGGCAGAAAAATGAAAAAAATGTGTCATATTTCTGTCGCCCAAGTTTGGCAGACAACTTGAAAGTATTTGTAGGGCTCCTGTCGCCCAAGTTTGGCAGA
Organism: Villa cingulata; assembly: GCA_951394055.1. NCBI lineage: Eukaryota > Metazoa > Arthropoda > Insecta > Diptera > Bombyliidae > Villa > Villa cingulata. The sequence continues at coordinate 25,024,149 of OX596019.1, read as the reverse complement.
AAAATGACAAAAATGTGTCAGATTTTTGTCCCCCAAGTTTGGCAGACAAATTAAAAGTGTTTGTAGGCCTTCTGTCGCCAAAGTTTGGCAGAAAAATGAAACAAATGTGTCATATTTCTGTCGCCCAAGTTTGGCAGACAACTTGAAAGTATTTCTAGGGCTCCTGTCGCCCAAGTTTGGCAGAAAAATGACAAATATGTGTCATATTTCTGTCGCCCAAGTTTGGCAGACAAATTAAAAGTGTTTGTAGGGCTCCTGTCGCCCAAGTTTGGCAGAAAAATGACAAATATGTGTCATATTTCTGTCGCCCAAGTTTGGCAGACAACTTGAAAGTATTTGTAGGGCTCCTGTCGCCCAAGTTTGGCAGAAAAATGACAAATATGTGTCAGATTTTTGTCGCCCAAGTTTGGCAGACAAATTAAAAGTGTTTGTAGGGCTCCTGTCGCCCAAGTCTGGCAGTAAAATGAAAAAAATGTGTTAAATTTCTGTCGCCCAAGTTTGGCAGACAACTTGAAAGTATTTGTAGGGCTCCTGTCGCCCACGTTTGGCAGAAAAATGACAAATATGTGTCAGATTTCTGTCGCCCAAGTTTGACAGACAAATTAAAAGTGTTTGTAGGGCTCCTGTCGCCCAAGTTTTGCAGAAAAATGAAAAAAATGTGTCATATTTCTGTCGCCCAAGTTTGGCAGACAACTTGAAAGTATTTGTAGGGCTCATGTCGCCCAAGTTTCGCAGAAAAATGACAAATATGTGTCAGATTTCTGTCGCCCAAGTTTGGCAGACAAATTAAAAGTGTTTGTAGGGCTCCTGTCGCCCAAGTCTGGCAGAAAAATGAAAAAAATGTGTCATATTTCTGTCGCCCAAGTTTGGCAGACAACTAGAAAGTATTTGTAGGGCTCCTGTCGCCCAAGTTTGGCAGAAAAATGACAAAAATGTGTCAGATTTTTGTCGCCCAAGTTTGGCAGACAAATTAAAAGTGTTTGTAGGGCTTCTGTCGCCAAAGTTATGCAGAAAAATGAAAAAAATGTGTCATATTTCTGTCGCCCAAGTTTGGCAGACAACTTGAAAGTATTTGTAGGGCTCCTGTCGCCCAAATTTGGCAGAAAAATGACAAAAATGTGTCAGATTTTTGTCGCCCATGTTTGGCAGACAAATTAAAAGTATTTGTAGGGCTCCTGTCGCCAAAGTTTTGCAGAAAAATGAAATAATATGTGTCAGCTTTTTGTCGCCCAAGTTTGGCAGACAAATTAAAAGTGTTTGTAGGGCTCCTGTCGCTAAAGTCTGGCAGTAAAATGAAAAAAATGTGTTAAATTTCTGTCGCCCAAGTTTGGCAGACAACTTGAAAGTATTTGTAGGGCTCCTGTCGCCCACGTTTTGCAGAAAAATTACAAATATGTGTCAGATTTTTGTCGCCCAAGTTTGGCAGACAAATTAAAAGTGTTTGTAGGGCTCCTGTCGCCCAAGTCTGGCAGTAAAATGAAAAAAATGTGTTAAATTTCTGTCGCCCAAGTTTGGCAGACAACTTGAAAGTATTTGTAGGGCTCCTGTCGCCCACGTTTGGCAGAAAAATGACAAATATGTGTCAGATTTCTGTCGCCCAAGTTTGGCAGACAAATTAAAAGTGTTTGTAGGGCTCCTGTCGCCCAAGTCCTGCAGAAAAATGAAAAAAATGAGTCAGATTTCTGTCGCCCAAGTTTGGCAGACAACTTGAAAGTATTTGTAGGGCTCATGTCGCCCAAGTTTCGCAGAAAAATGACAAATATATGTCAGATTTCTGTCGCCCAAGTTTGGCAGACAAGTGTTTGTAGGGCTTCTGTCGCCAAAGTTTGGCAGAAAAATGAAAAAAATGTGTCATATTTCTGTCGCCCAAGTTTGGCAGACAACTTGAAAGTATTTGTAGGGCTCCTGTCGCCCAAGTTTGGCAGAAAAATGACAAATATGCGTCATATTTCTGTCGCCCAAGTTTGGCAGACAAATTAAAAGTGTTTGTAGGGCTCCTGTCGCCAAGTTTGGCAGAAAAATGACAAATATGTGTCATATTTCTGTCGCCCAAGTTTGGCAGACAACTTGAAAGTATTTGTAGGGCTCCTGTCGCCCAAGTTTGGCAGAAAAATGATAAATATGTGTCAAATTTCTGTCGCCCAAGTTTGGCAGACAAATTAAAAGTATTTGTAGGGCTCCAGTCGCCCAAGTTTTGCAGAAAAATGAAAAAAATGTGTCAGATTTTTGTCGCCCAAGTTTGGCAGACAAATTAAAAGTGTTTGTAGGGCTCCTGTCGCCCAAGTCTGGCAGAAAAATGAAAAAAATGTGTCAAATTTCTGTCGCCCAAGTTTGGCAGACAAATTAAAAGTATTTGTAGGGCTCCTGTCGCCCAAGTTTGGCAGAAAAATGAAAAAAATGTGTCAGATTTCTGTCGCCCATGTTTGGCAGACAAATTAAAAGTATTTGTAGGGCTCCTGTCGCCAAAGTTTTGCAGAAAAATGAAAAAAATGTGTCAGAGTTTTGTCGCTCAAGTTTGGCAGACAAATTAAAAGTGTTTGTAGAGCTCCTGTCGCTAAAGTCCTGCAGAAAAATGAAAAAAATTAATCATATTTCTGTCGCCCAAGTTTGGCAGACAAATTGAAAGTGTTTGTAGGGCTCCTGTCGCCCAAGTTTTGCAGAAAAATGAAAAAAATGTGTCATATTTCTGTCGCCCAAGTTTGGCAGACAACTTGAAAGTATTTGTAGGGCTCATGTCGCCCAAGTTTCGCAAAAAAATAATAAATATGTGTCAGATTTCTGTCGCCCAAGTTTGGCAGACAAATTTAAAGTGTTTGTAGGGCTCCTGTCGCCCAAGTCTGGCAGAAAAATGAAAAAAATGTGTCATATTTCTGTCGCCCAAGTTTGGCAGACAACTTGAAAGTATTTGTAGGGCTCCTGTCGCCCAAGTTTGGCAGAAAAATGACAAAATGTGTCAGATTTTTGTCGCCCAAGTTTGGCAGACAAATTAAAAGTGTTTGTAGGCCTTCTGTCGCCAAAGTTTGGCAGAAAAATGAAAAAAATGTGTCATATTTCTGTCGCCCAAGTTTGGCAGACAACTTGAAAGTATTTCTAGGGCTCCTGTCGCCCAAGTTTGGCAGAAAAATGACAAATATGTGTCATATTTCTGTCGCCCAAGTTTGGTAGACAACTTGAAAGTATTTGTAGGGCTCCTGTCGCCCAAGTTTGGCAGAAAAATGACAAATATGTGTCAAATTTCTGTCGCCCAAGTTTGGCAGACAAATTAAAAGTATTTGTAGGGCTCCAGTCGCCCAAGTTTTGCAGAAAAATGAAAAAAAAGTGTCAGATTTTTGTCGCCCAAGTTTGGCAGACAAATTAAAAGTGTTTGTAGGGCTCCTGTCGCCCAAGTCTGGCAGAAAAATGAAAAAAATGTGTCAAATTTCTGTCGCTCAAGTTTGGCAGACAAATTAAAAGTATTTGTAGGGCTCCTGTCGCCCAAGTTTGGCAGAAAAATGAAAAAAATGTGTCAGATTTCTGTCGCCCATGTTTGGCAGACAAATTAAAAGTATTTGTAGGGCTCCTGTCGCCAAAGTTTTGCAGAAAAATGAAAAAAATGTGTCAGAGTTTTGTCGCCCAAGTTTGGCAGACAAATTAAAAGTGTTTGTAGAGCTCCTGTCGCTAAAGTCCTGCAGAAAAATGAAAAAAATGAGTCAGATTTCTGTCGCCCAAGTTTGGCAGACAAATTAAAAGTGTTTGTAGGGCTCCTGTCGCCCAAGTTTTGCAGAAAAATGAAAAAAATGTGTCATATTTCTGTCGCCCAAGTTTGGCAGACAACTTGAAAGTATTTGTAGGGCTCATGTCGCCCAAGTTTCGCAAAAAAATAATAAATATGTGTCAGATTTCTGTCGCCCAAGTTTGGCAGACAACTTGAAAGTGTTTGTAGGGCTCCTGTCGCCCAAGTCTGGCAGAAAAATGAAAAAAATGTGTCATATTTCTGTCGCCCAAGTTTGGCAGACAACTTGAAAGTATTTGTAGGGCTCCTGTCGCCCAAGTTTGGCAGAAAAATGACAAAAATGTGTCAGATTTTTGTCGCCCAAGTTTGGCAGACAAATTAAAAGTGTTTGTAGGCCTTCTGTCGCCAAAGTTTGGCAGAAAAATGAAAAAAATGTGTCATATTTCTGTCGCCCAAGTTTGGCAGACAACTTGAAAGTATTTCTAGGGCTCCTGTCGCCCAAGTTTGGCAGAAAAATGACAAATATGTGTCATATTTCTGTCGCCCAAGTTTGGCAGACAAATTAAAAGTGTTTGTAGGGCTCCTGTCGCCCAAGTCTGGCAGAAAAATGAAAAAAATGTGTCAAATTTCTGTCGCCCAAGTTTGGCAGACAACTTGAAAGTATTTGTAGGGCTCCTGTCGCCCATGTTTGGCAGAAAAATGACAAATATGTGTCAGATTTCTGTCGCCCAAGTTTGACAGACAAATTAAAAGTGTTTGTAGGGCTCCTGTCGCCCAAGTTTGGCAGAAAAATGAAAAAAATTTGTCATATTTCTGTCGCCCAAGTTTGGCAGACAACTTGAAAGTATTTGTAGGGCTCATGTCGCCCAAGTTTTGCAGATAAATGACAAATATGTGTCAGATTTCTGTCGCCCAAGTTTGGCAGACAAATTAAAAGTGTTTGTAGGGCTCCTGTCGCCCAAGTCTGGCAGAAAAATGAAAAAAATGTGTCATATTTCTGTCGCCCAAGTTTGGCAGACAAATTAAAAGTGTTTGTAGGGCTCCTGTCGCTAAAGTTTGGCAGAAAAATGACAAAAATGTGTCAGATTTTTGTCGCCCAAGTTTGGCAGACAAATTAAAAGTGTTTGTAGGGCTTCTGTCGCCAAAGTTTGGCAGAAAAATGAAAAAAATGTGTCATATTTCTGTCGCCCAAGTTTGGCAGACAACTTGAAAGTATTTGTAGGGCTCCTGTCGCCCAAGTTTGGCAGAAAAATGACAAAAATGTGTCAGATTTTTGTCGCCCAAGTTTGGCAGACAAATTAAAAGTGTTTGTAGGGCTCCTGTCGCTAAAGTCCTGCAGAAAAATGAAAAAAATGAGTCAGATATCTGTCGCCCAAGTTTGGCAGACAAATTAAAAGTGTTTGTAGGGCTCCTGTCGCCCAAGTTTTGCAGAAAAATGAAAAAAATGTGTCATATTTCTGTCGCCCAAGTTTGGCAGACAACTTGAAAGTATTTGTAGGGCTCATGTCGCCCAAGTTTCGCAAAAAAATAATAAATATGTGTCAGATTTCTGTCGCCCAAGTTTGGCAGACAAATTAAAAGTATTTGTAGGGCTCCTGTCGCCCAAGTTTGGCAGAAAAATGAAAAAAATGTGTCAGATTTCTGTCGCCCATGTTTGGCAGACAAATTAAAAGTATTTGTAGGGCTCCTGTCGCCAAAGTTTTGCAGAAAAATGAAAAAAATGTGTCAGAGTTTTGTCGCCCAAGTTTGGCAGACAACTTGAAAGTATTTGTAGGGCTCCTGTCGCTAAAGTCCTGCAAAAAAATGACAAATATGTGTCAGATTTCTGTCGCCCAAGTTTGGCAGACAACTTGAAAGTATTTGTAGGGCTCCTGTCGCCCAAGTTTGGCAGAAAAATGACAAAAATGTGTCAGATTTTTGTCGCCCAAGTTTGGCAGACAAATTAAAAGTGTTTGTAGGGCTTCTGTCGCCAAAGTTATGCAGAAAAATGAAAAAAATGTGTCATATTTCTGTCGCCCAAGTTTGGCAGACAACTTGAAAGTATTTGTAGGGCTCCTGTCGCCCAAGTTTGGCAGAAAAATGACAAAAATGTGTCAGATTTTTGTCGCCCAAGTTTGGCAGACAAATTAAAAGTGTTTGTAGGGCTTCTGTCGCCAAAGTTTGGCAGAAAAATGAAAAAAATGTGTCATATTTCTGTCGCCCAAGTTTGGCAGACAACTTGAAAGTATTTGTAGGGCTCCTGTCGCCCAAGTTTGGCAGAAAAATGACAAAAATGTGTCAGATTTTTGTCGCCAAAGTTTGGCAGACAAATTAAAAGTGTTTGTAGGCCTTCTGTCGCCAAAGTTTGGCAGAAAAATGAAAAAAATGTGTCATATTTCTGTCGCCCAAGTTTGGCAGACAACTTGAAAGTATTTCTAGGGCTCCTGTCGCCCAAGTTTGGCAGAAAAATGACAAATATGCGTCATATTTCTGTCGCCCAAGTTTGGCAGACAAATTAAAAGTGTTTGTAGGGCTCCTGTCGCCCAAGTCTGGCAGAAAAATGAAAAAAATGTGTCAAATTTCTGTCGCCCAAGTTTGGCAGACAACTTGAAAGTATTTGTAGGGCTCCTGTCGCCCAAGTTTGGCAGAAAAATGACAAATATGTGTCAGATTTCTGTCGCCCAAGTTTGACAGACAAATTAAAAGTGTTTGTAGGGCTCCTGTCGCCCAAGTTTTGCAGAAAAATGAAAGAAATGTGTCATATTTCTGTCGCCCAAGTTTGGCAGACAACTTGAAAGTATTTGTAGGGCTCATATCGCCCAAGTTTCGCAAAAAAATAATAAATATGTGTCAGATTTCTGTCGCCCAAGTTTGGCAGACAACTTGAAAGTATTTGTAGGGCTCCTGTCGCCCAAGTTTGGCAGAAAAATGACAAATATGTGTCAGATTTCTGTCGCCCAAGTTTGACAGACAAATTAAAAGTGTTTGTAGGGCTCCTGTCGCCCAAGTTTGGCAGAAAAATGAAAAAAATGTGTCATATTTCTGTCGCCCAAGTTTGGCAGACAACTTGAAAGTATTTGTAGGGCTCATGTCGCCCAAGTTTCGCAGAAAAATGACAAATATGTGTCAGATTTCTGTCGCCCAAGTTTGGCAGACAAATTAAAAGTGTTTGTAGGGCTCCTGTCGCCCAAGTCTGGCAGAAAAATGAAAAAAATGTGTCATATTTCTGTCGCCCAAGTTTGGCAGACAAATTAAAAGTGTTTGTAGGGCTCCTGTCGCTAAAGTTTGGCAGAAAGTGACAAAAATGTGTCAGATTTTTGTCGCCCAAGTTTGGCAGACAAATTAAAAGTGTTTGTAGGGCTTCTGTCGCCAAAGTTTGGCAGAAAAATGAAAAAAATGTGTCATATTTCTGTCGCCCAAGTTTGGCAGACAACTTGAAAGTATTTGTAGGGCTCCTGTCGCCCAAGTTTGGCAGAAAAATGACAAAAATGTGTCAGATTTTTGTCGCCCAAGTTTGGCAGACAAATTAAAAGTGTTTGTAGGGCTCCTGTCGCTAAAGTCCTGCAGAAAAATGAAAAAAATGAGTCAGATATCTGTCGCCCAAGTTTGGCAGACAAATTAAAAGTGTTTGTAGGGCTCCTGTCGCCCAAGTTTTGCAGAAAAATGAAAAAAATGTGTCATATTTCTGTCGCCCAAGTTTGGCAGACAACTTGAAAGTATTTGTAGGGCTCATGTCGCCCAAGTTTCGCAAAAAAATAATAAATATGTGTCAGATTTCTGTCGCCCAAGTTTGGCAGACAAATTAAAAGTATTTGTAGGGCTCCTGTCGCCCAAGTTTGGCAGAAAAATGAAAAAAATGTGTCAGATTTCTGTCGCCCATGTTTGGCAGACAAATTAAAAGTATTTGTAGGGCTCCTGTCGCCAAAGTTTTGCAGAAAAATGAAAAAAATGTGTCAGAGTTTTGTCGCCCAAGTTTGGCAGACAACTTGAAAGTATTTGTAGGGCTCCTGTCGCTAAAGTCCTGCAAAAAAATGACAAATATGTGTCAGATTTCTGTCGCCCAAGTTTGGCAGACAACTTGAAAGTATTTGTAGGGCTCCTGTCGCCCAAGTTTGGCAGAAAAATGACAAAAATGTGTCAGATTTTTGTCGCCCAAGTTTGGCAGACAAATTAAAAGTGTTTGTAGGGCTTCTGTCGCCAAAGTTATGCAGAAAAATGAAAAAAATGTGTCATATTTCTGTCGCCCAAGTTTGGCAGACAACTTGAAAGTATTTGTAGGGCTCCTGTCGCCCAAGTTTGGCAGAAAAATGACAAAAATGTGTCAGATTTTTGTCGCCCAAGTTTGGCAGACAAATTAAAAGTGTTTGTAGGGCTTCTGTCGCCAAAGTTTGGCAGAAAAATGAAAAAAATGTGTCATATTTCTGTCGCCCAAGTTTGGCAGACAACTTGAAAGTATTTGTAGGGCTCCTGTCGCCCAAGTTTGGCAGAAAAATGACAAAAATGTGTCAGATTTTTGTCGCCAAAGTTTGGCAGACAAATTAAAAGTGTTTGTAGGCCTTCTGTCGCCAAAGTTTGGCAGAAAAATGAAAAAAATGTGTCATATTTCTGTCGCCCAAGTTTGGCAGACAACTTGAAAGTATTTCTAGGGCTCCTGTCGCCCAAGTTTGGCAGAAAAATGACAAATATGCGTCATATTTCTGTCGCCCAAGTTTGGCAGACAAATTAAAAGTGTTTGTAGGGCTCCTGTCGCCCAAGTCTGGCAGAAAAATGAAAAAAATGTGTCAAATTTCTGTCGCCCAAGTTTGGCAGACAACTTGAAAGTATTTGTAGGGCTCCTGTCGCCCAAGTTTGGCAGAAAAATGACAAATATGTGTCAGATTTCTGTCGCCCAAGTTTGACAGACAAATTAAAAGTGTTTGTAGGGCTCCTGTCGCCCAAGTTTTGCAGAAAAATGAAAAAAATGTGTCATATTTCTGTCGCCCAAGTTTGGCAGACAACTTGAAAGTATTTGTAGGGCTCATATCGCCCAAGTTTCGCAAAAAAATAATAAATATGTGTCAGATTTCTGTCGCCCAAGTTTGGCAGACAAATTGAAAGTGTTTGTAGGGCTCCTGTCGCCCAAGTCTGGCAGAAAAATGAAAAAAATGTGTCATATTTCTGTCGCCCAAGTTTGGCAGACAACTTGAAAGTATTTGTAGGGCTCATGTCGCCCAAGTTTCGCAGAAAAATGACAAATATGTGTCAGATTTCTGTCGCCCAAGTTTGGCAGACAAATTAAAAGTGTTTGTAGGGCTCCTGTCGCCCAAGTCTGGCAGAAAAATGAAAAAAATGTGTCATATTTCTGTCACCCAAGTTTGGCAGACAACTTGAAAGTATTTGTAGGGCTCCTGTCGCCCAAGTTTTGCAGAAAAATGACAAAAATGTGTCAGATTTTTGTCGCCCAAGTTTGGCAGACAAATTAAAAGTGTTTGTAGGGCTTCTGTCGCCAAAGTTTGGCAGAAAAATGAAAAAAATGTGTCATATTTCTGTCGCCCAAGTTTGGCAGACAACTTGAAAGTATTTGTAGGGCTCCTGTCGCCCAAGTTTGGCAGAAAAATGACAAAAATGTGTCAGATTTTTGTCGCCCAAGTTTGGCAGACAAATTAAAAGTGTTTGTAGGGCTCCTGTCGCTAAAGTCCTGCAGAAAAATGAAAAAAATGAGTCAGATATCTGTCGCCCAAGTTTGGCAGACAAATTAAAAGTGTTTGTAGGGCTCCTGTCGCCCAAGTTTTGCAGAAAAATGAAAAAAATGTGTCATATTTCTGTTGCCCAAGTTTGGCAGACAACTTGAAAGTATTTGTAGGGCTCATATCGCCCAAGTTTCGCAAAAAAATAATAAATATGTGTCAGATTTCTGTCGCCCAAGTTTGGCAGACAAATTGAAAGTGTGTGTAGGGCTCCTGTCGCCCAAGTCTGGCAGAAAAATGAAAAAAATGTGTCATATTTCTGTCGCCCAAGTTTGGCAGACAACTTGAAAGTATTTGTAGGGCTCCTGTCGCCCAAGTTTGGCAGAAAAATGACAAAAATGTGTCAGATTTTTGTCGCCCAAGTTTGGCAGGCAAATTTAAAGTGTTTGTAGGGCTTCTGTCGCCAAAGTTTGGCAGAAAAATTAAAAAAATGTGTCATATTTTTGTCGCCCAAGTTTGGCAGACAACTTGAAAGTATTTGTAGGGCTCCTGTCGCCCAAGTTTGGCAGAAGAATGACAAATATGTGTCAGATTTCTGTCGCCCAAGTTTGACAGACAAATTAAAAGTGTTTGTAGGGCTCCTGTCGCCCAAGGTTTGCAGAAAAATGAAAAAAATGTGTCATATTTCTGTCGCCCAAGTTTGGCAGACAACGTGAAAGTATTTGTAGGGCTCATGTCGCCCAAGTTTCGCAGAAAAATGACAAATATGTGTCAGATTTCTGTCGCCCAAGTTTGGCAGAAAAATGAAAAAAATGTGTCATATTTCTGTCGCCCAAGTTTGGCAGACAGCTTGAAAGTATTTGTAGGGCTCCTGTCGCCCAAGTTTGGCAGAAAAATGACAAAAATGTGTCAGATTTTTGTCGCCCATGTTTGGCAGACAAATTTAAAGTATTTGTAGGGCTCCTGTCGCCAAAGTTTTGCAGAAAAATGAAAAAAATGTGTCAGATTTTTGTCGCCCAAGTTTGGCAGACAAATTAAAAGTGTTTGTAGGGATCCTGTCGCCCAAGTCTGGCAGAAAAATGAAAAAAATGTGTCAAATTTCTGTCGCCCAAGTTTGGCAGACAAATTAAAAGTATTTGTAGGGCTCCTGTCGCCCAAGTTTGGCAGAAAAATGAAAAAAATGTGTCAGATTTGTGTCGCCCATGTTTGGCAGACAAATTAAAAGTATTTGTAGGTCTCCTGTCGCCAAAGTTTTGCAGAAAAATGAAAAAAATGTATCAGATTTTTGTCGCCAAGTTTGGCAGACAAATTAAAAGTGTTTGTAGAGCTCCTGTCGCTAAAGTCCTGCAGAAAAATGAAAAAAATGAGTCAGATATCTGTCGCCCAAGTTTGGCAGACAAATTAAAAGTGTTTGTAGGGCTCCTGTCGCCCAAGTTTTGCAGAAAAATGAAAAAAATGTGTCATATTTCTGTCGCCCAAGTTTGGCAGACAACTTGAAAGTATTTGTAGGGCTCATGTCGCCCAAGTTTCGCAAAAAAATGATAAATATGTGTCAGATTTCTGTCGCCCAAGTTTGGCAGACAAATTGAAAGTGTTTGTAGGGCTCCTGTCGCCCAAGTCTGGCAGAAAAATGAAAAAAATGTGTCATATTTCTGTCGCCCAAGTCTAGCAGACAACTTGAAAGTATTTGTAGGGCTCCTGTCGCCCAAGTTTGGCAGAAAAATGACAAAAATGTGTCAGATTTCTGTCGCCCAAGTTTGGCAGACAAATTAAAAGTGTTTGTAGGGCTTCTGTCGCCAAAGTTTGGCAGAAAAATGAAAAAAATGTGTCATATTTCTGTCGCCCAAGTTTGGCAGACAACTTGAAAGTATTTGTAGGGCTCCTGTCGCCCAAGTTTGGCAGAAAAATGACAAAAATGTGTCAGATTTTTGTCGCCCATGTTTGGCAGACAAATTAAAAGTATTTGTAGGGCTCCTGTCGCCAAAGTTTTGCAGAAAAATGAAAAAAATGTGTCAGATTTTTGTCCCCAAGTTTGGCAGACAAATTAAAAGTGTTTGTAGGGATCCTGTCGCCCAAGTCTGGCAGAAAAATGAAAAAAATGTGTCAAATTTCTGTCGCCCAAGTTTGGCAGACAAATTAAAAGTATTTGTAGGGCTCCTGTCGCCCAACTTTGGCAGAAAAATGAAAAAAATGTGTCAGATTTGTGTCGCCCATGTTTGGCAGACAAATTAAAAGTATTTGTAGGGCTCCTGTCGCCAAAGTTATGCAGAAAAATGAAAAAAATGTGTCAGATTTTTGTCGCCAAGTTTGGTAGACAAATTAAAAGTGTTTGTAGAGCTCCTGTCGCTAAAGTCCTGCAGAAAAATGAAAAAAATGAGTCAGATATCTGTCGCCCAAGTTTGGCAGACAAATTAAAAGTGTTTGTAGGGCTCCTGTCGCCCAAGTTTTGCAGAAAAATGAAAAAAATGTGTCATATTTCTGTCGCCCAAGTTTGGCAGACAACTTGAAAGTATTTGTAGGGCTCCTGTCGCCCAAGTTTGGCAGAAAAATGACAAATATGTGTCAGATTTCTGTCGCCCAAGTTTGACAGACAAATTAAAAGTGTTTGTAGGGCTCCTGTTGCCCAAGGTTTGCAGAAAAATGAAAAAAATGTGTCATATTTCTGTCGCCCAAGTTTGGCAGACAACTTGAAAGTATTTGTAGGGCTCATGTCGCCCAAGTTTCGCAGAAAAATGACAAATTTGTGTCAGATTTCTGTCGCCCAAGTTTGGCAGAGAAATTAAAAGTGTTTGTAGGGCTCCTGTCGCCCAAGTCTGGCAGAAAAACGAAAAAAATGTGTCATATTTCTGTCGCCAAAGTTTGGCAGACAACTTGAAAGTATTTGTAGGGCTCCTGTCGCCCAAGTTTGGCAGAAAAATGACAAAAATGTGTCAGATTTTTGTCGCCCAAGTTTGGCAGATAAATTAAAAGTGTTTGTAGGGCTTCTGTCGCCAAAGTTTTGCAGAAAAATGAAAAAAATGTGTCATATTTCTGTCGCCTAAGTTTGGCAGACAACTTGAAAGTATTTGTAGGGCTCCTGTCGCCCAAGTTTGGCAAAAAAATGACAAATATGTGTCAGATTTTTGTCGCTCAAGTTTGGCAGACAAATTAAAAGTGTTTTTAGGGCTCCTGTCGCCCAAGTTTGGCAGAAAAATGAAAAAAATGTGTCAGATTTCTGCCGCCCAATTTTGGCAGACAAATTAAAAGTATTTGTAGGGCTCCTGACGCCCAAGTTTTGCAGAAAAATGAAAAAAATGTGTCAGATTTTTGTCGCCCAAGTTTGGCAGAGAAATTAAAAGTGTTTGTAGGACTCCTGTCGCCCAAGTCTGGCAGAAAAATGAAAAAAATGTGTCAAATTTCTGTCGCCCAAGTTTGGCAGACAAATTAAAAGTATTTGTAGGGCTCCTGTCGCCCAAATTTTGCAGAAAAATTGAAAAAAATGTGTCAGATTTTTGTCGCCCAAGTTTGGCAGACAAATTAAAAGTGTTTGTAGGGCTCCTGTCGCCCAAGTTTGGCAGAAAAATGACAAAAATGTGTCAGATTTTTGTCTCCCAAGTTTGGCAGACAAATTAAAAGTGTTTAGGGCTCCTGTCGCCAAAGTTTGGCAGAAAAATGAAAAAAATGTGTCATATTTCTGTCGCCCAAATTTGGCAGACAACTTGAAGTATTTGTAGGGCTCCTGTCGCCCAAGTTTGCAGAAAAATGACAAATATGTGTCATATTTCTGACGCCCAAGTTTGGCAGACAACTTAAAAGTATTTGTAGGACTCCTGTCGCCCAAGTATGGCAGAAAAATGAGAAATATGTGTCAGATTTCTGTCGCCCAAGTTTGGCAGACAAATTAAAAGTATTTGTAGGGCTCCTGTCGCCAAAGTTTTGCAGAAAAATGAAAAAAAGGTGTCAGATTTTTGTCGCCCAAGTTTTGCAGACAAATTAAAAGTGTTTGTAGGGCTCCTGTCGCCCAAGTTTGGCAGAAAAATGAAAAAAATGTGTCAGATTTCTGTCGCCCATGTTTGGCAGACAAATTAAAAGTATTTGTAGGGCTCCTGTCGCCAAAGTTTTGCAGAAAAATGAAAAAAATGTGTCAGATTTTTGTCGCCCAAGTTTGGCAGACAAATTAAAAGTGTTTGTAGGGCTCCTGTCGCCCAAGTCTGGCAGAAAAATGAAAAAAATGTGTCAAATTTCTGTCGCCCAAGTTTGGCAGACAAATTAAAAGTATTTGTAGGGCTCCTGTCGCCCAAGTTTGGCAGAAAAATGAAAAAAATGTGTCAGATTTCTGTCGCCCATGTTTGGCAGACAAATTAAAAGTGTTTGTAGGGCTCCTGTCGCCCAAGTCTGGCAGAAAAATGAAAAAAATGTGTCAAATTTCTGTCGCCCAAGTTTGGCAGACAAATTAAAAGTATTTGTAGGGCTCCTGTCGCCCAAGTTTGGCAGAAAAATGAAAAAAATGTGTCAGATTTCTGTCGCCCATGTTTGGCAGACAAATTAAAAGTGTTTGTAGAGCTCCTGTCGCTAAAGTCCTGCAGAAAAATGAAAAAAATGAGTCAGATTTCTGTCGCCCAAGTTTGGCAGACAAATTAAAAGTGTTTGTAGGGCTCCTGCCGCCCAAGTTTTGCAGAAAAATGAAAAAAATGTGTCATATTTCTGTCGCCCAAGTTTGGCAGATAACTTGAAAGTATTTGTAGGGCTCATGTCGCCCAAGTTTCGCAAAAAAATGATAAATATGTGTCAGATTTCTGTCGCCCAAGTTTGGCAGACAAATTGAAAGTGTTTGTAGGGCTCCTGTCGCCCAAGTCTGGCAGAAAAATGAAAAAAATGTGTCATATTTCTGTCGCCCAAGTTTGGCAGACAACTTGAAAGTATTTGTAGGGCTCCTGTCGCCCAAGTTTGGCAGAAAAAAGACAAAAATGTGTCAGATTTTTGTCGCCCAAGTTTGGCAGACAAATTTAAAGTGTTTGTAGGGCTTCTGTCGCCAAAGTTTGGCAGAAAAATGAAAAAAATGTGTCATATTTAGTCGCCCAAGTTTGGCAGACAACTTGAAAGTATTTGTAGGGCTCCTGTCGCCCAAGTTTGGCAGAAAAATGACAAATATGTGTCAGATTTCTGTCGCCCAAGTTTGACAGACAAATTAAAAGTGTTTGTAGGGCTCCTGTCGCCCAAGTTTTGCAGAAAAATGAAAAAAATGTGTCATATTTCTGTCGCCCAAGTTTGGCAGACAACTTGAAAGTATTTGTAGGGCTCATGTCGCCCAAGTTTCGCAGAAAAATGACAAATATGTGTCAGATTTCTGTCGCTCAAGTTTGGCAGACAAATTAAAAGTGTTTGTAGGGCTCCTGTCGCCCAAGTTTGGCAGAAAAATGAAAAAAATGTGTCAGATTTCTGTCGCCCATGTTTGGCAGACAAATTAAAAGTATTTGTAGGGCTCCTGTCGCTCAAGTTTGGCAGACAAATTAAAAGTGTTTGTAGGGCTCCTGTCGCCCAAGTTTGGCAGAAAAATGAAAAAAATGTGTCAGATTTCTGTCGCCCAAGTTTGGCAGACAAATTAAAAGTATTTGTAGGGCTCCTGTCGCCCAAGTTTGGCAGAAAAATGAAAAAAATGTGTCATATTTCTGTCGCCCAAGTTTGGCAGACAACTTGAAAGTATTTGTAGGGCTCCTGTCGCCCAAGTTTGGCAGAAAAATGACAAAAATGTGTCAGATTTTTGTCGCCCAAGTTTGGCAGACAAATTAAAAGTGTTTGTAGGGCTTCTGTCGCCAAAGTTTTGCAGAAAAATGAAAAAAATGTGTCAAATTTCTGTCGCCCAAGTTTGGCAGACAAATTAAAAGTATTTGTAGGGCTCCTGTCGCCCAAGTTTGGCAGAAAAATGAAAAAAATGTGTCAGATTTCTGTCGCACATGTTTGGCAGACAAATTAAAAGTGTTTGTAGGGCTCCTGTCGCCCAAGTCTGGCAGAAAAATGAAAAAAATGTGTCAAATTTCTGTCGCCCAAGTTTGGCAGACAAATTAAAAGTATTTGTAGGGCTCCTGTCGCCCAAGTTTGGCAGAAAAATGAAAAAAATGTGTCAGATTTCTGTCGCCCATGTTTGGCAGACAAATTAAAAGTGTTTGTAGAGCTCCTGTCGCTAAAGTCCTGCAGAAAAATGAAAAAAATGAGTCAGATTTCTGTCGCCCAAGTTTGGCAGACAAATTAAAAGTGTTTGTAGGGCTCCTGCCGCCCAAGTTTTGCAGAAAAATGAAAAAAATGTGTCATATTTCTGTCGCCCAAGTTTGGCAGACAACTTGAAAGTATTTGTAGGGCTCATGTCGCCCAAGTTTTCCAAAAAAATGATAAATATGTGTCAGATTTCTGTCGCCCAAGTTTGGCAGACAAATTGAAAGTGTTTGTAGGGATCCTGTCGCCCAAGTCTGGCAGAAAAATGAAAAAAATGTGTCATATTTCTGTCGCCCAAGTTTGGCAGACAACTTGAAAGTATTTGTAGGGCTCCTGTCGCCCAAGTTTGGCAGAAAAATGACAAAAATGTGTCAGATTTTTGTCGCCCAAGTTTGGCAGACAAATTTAAAGTGTTTGTAGGGCTTCTGTCGCCAAAGTTTGGCAGAAAAATGAAAAAAATGTGTCATATTTCTGTCGCCCAAGTTTGGCAGACAACTTGAAAGTATTTGTAGGGCTCCTGTCGCCCAAGTTTGGCAGAAAAATGACAAATATGTGTCAGATTGCTGTCGCCCAAGTTTGACAGACAAATTAAAAGTGTTTGTAGGGCTCCTGTCGCCCAAGTTTTGCAGAAAAATGAAAAAAATGTGTCATATTTCTGTCGCCCAAGTTTGGCAGACAACTTGAAAGTATTTGTAGGGCTCATGTCGCCCAAGTTTCGCAGAAAAATGACAAATATGTGTCAGATTTCTGTCGCCCAAGTTTGGCAGACAACTTGAAAGTATTTGTAGGGCTCATGTCGCCCAAGTTTCGCAGAAAAATGACAAATATGTGTCAGATTTCTGTCGCTCAAGTTTGGCAGACAAATTAAAAGTGTTTGTAGGGCTCCTGTCGCCCAAGTTTGGCAGAAAAATGAAAAAAATGTGTCAGATTTCTGTCGCCCATGTTTGGCAGACAAATTAAAAGTATTTGTAGGGCTCCTGTCGCTCAAGTTTGGCAGACAAATTAAAAGTGTTTGTAGGGCTCCTGTCGCCCAAGTTTGGCAGAAAAATGAAAAAAATGTGTCAGATTTCTGTCGCCCAAGTTTGGCAGACAAATTAAAAGTATTTGTAGGGCTCCTGTCGCCCAAGTTTGACAGAAAAATGAAAAAAATGTGTCATATTTCTGTCGCCCAAATTTGGCAGACAACTTGAAGTATTTGTAGGGCTCCTGTCGCCCAAGTTTGCAGAAAAATGACAAATATGTGTCATATTTCTGACGCCGAAGTTTGGCAGACAACTTGAAAGTATTTGTAGGACTCCTGTCGCCCAAGTTTGGCAGAAAAATGACAAATATGTGTCAGATTTCTGTCGCCCAAGTTTGGCAGACAAATTAAAAGTATTTGTAGGGCTCCTGTCGCCCAAGTTTGACAGAAAAATGAAAAAAATGTGTAATATTTCTGTCGCCCAAATTTGGCAGACAACTTGAAGTATTTGTAGGGCTCCTGTCGCCCAAGTTTGCAGAAAAATGACAAATATGTGTCATATTTCTGACGCCGAAGTTTGGCAGACAAATTAAAAGTATTTGTAGGGCTCCTGTCGCCCAAGTTTTGCAGAAAAATGAAAAAAAGGTGTCAGATTTTTGTCGCCCAAGTTTTGCAGACAAATTAAAAGTGTTTGTAGGGCTCCTGTCGCCAAAGTTTTGCAGAAAAATGAAAAAAATGTGTCAGATTTTTGTCGCCCAAGTTTGGCAGACAAATTAAAAGTGTTTGTAGGGCTCATGTCGCCCAAGTTTCGCAGAAAAATGACAAATATGTGTCAGATTTCTGTCGCTCAAGTTTGGCAGACAAATTAAAAGTGTTTGTAGGGCTCCTGTCGCCCAAGTTTGGCAGAAAAATGAAAAAAATGTGTCAGATTTCTGTCGCCCATGTTTGGCAGACAAATTAAAAGTATTTGTAGGGCTCCTGTCGCTCAAGTTTGGCAGACAAATTAAAAGTGTTTGTAGGGCTCCTGTCGCCCAAGTTTGGCAGAAAAATGAAAAAAATGTGTCAGATTTCTGTCGCCCAAGTTTGGCAGACAAATTAAAAGTATTTGTAGGGCTCCTGTCGCCCAAGTTTGGCAGAAAAATGAAAAAAATGTGTCATATTTCTGTCGCCCAAGTTTGGTAGACAACTTGAAAGTATTTGTAGGGCTCCTGTCGCCCAAGTTTGGCAGAAAAATGACAAAAATGTGTCAGATTTTTGTCGCCCAAGTTTGGCAGACAAATTAAAATTGTTTGTAGGGCTTCTGTCGCCAAAATTTTGCAGAAAAATGAAAAAAATGTGTCATATTTCTGTCGCCCAAGTTTGGCAGACAACTTGAAAGTATTTGTAGGGCTCCTGTCGCCCAAGTTTGGCAGAAAAATGACAAATATGTGTCAGATTTTTGTCGCTCAAGTTTGGCAGACAAATTAAAAGTGTTTGTAGGGCTCCTGTCGCCCAAGTTTGGCAGAAAAATGAAAAAAATGTGTCAGATTTCTGCCGCCCAAGTTTGGCAGACAAATTAAAAGTATTTGTAGGGCTCCTGACGCCCAAGTTTTGCAGAAAAATGAAAAAAATGTGTCAGATTTTTGTCGCTCAAGTTTGGCAGAGAAATTAAAAGTGTTTGTAGGACTCCTGTCGCCCAAGTCTGGCAGAAAAATGAAAAAAATGTGTCATATTTCTGACGCCCAAGTTTGGCAGACAACTTGAAAGTATTTGTAGGACTCCTGTCGCCCAAGTTTTGGCAGAAAAATGACAAATATGTGTCAGATTTCTGTCGCCCAAGTTTGGCAGACAAATTAAAAGTATTTGTAGGGCTCCTGTCGCCCAAGTTTTGCAGAAAAATGAAAAAAAGGTGTCAGATTTTTGTCGCCCAAGTTTTGCAGACAAATTAAAAGTGTTTGTAGGGCTCCTGTCGCCCAAGTTTGGCAGAAAAATGAAAAAAATGTGTCAGATTTCTGCCGCCCAAGTTTGGCAGACAAATTAAAAGTATTTGTAGGGCTCCTGACGCCCAAGTTTTGCAGAAAAATGAAAAAAATGTGTCAGATTTTTGTCGCTCAAGTTTGGCAGAGAAATTAAAAGTGTTTGTAGGACTCCTGTCGCCCAAGTCTGGCAGAAAAATGAAAAAAATGTGTCATATTTCTGACGCCCAAGTTTGGCAGACAACTTGAAAGTATTTGTAGGACTCCTGTCGCCCAAGTTTTGGCAGAAAAATGACAAATATGTGTCAGATTTCTGTCGCCCAAGTTTGGCAGACAAATTAAAAGTATTTGTAGGGCTCCTGTCGCCCAAGTTTTGCAGAAAAATGAAAAAAAGGTGTCAGATTTTTGTCGCCCAAGTTTGGCAGACAAATTAAAAGTGTTTGTAGGGCTCCTGTCGCCCAAGTCTGGCAGAAAAATGAAAAAAAAGGTGTCATATTTCTGTCGCCCAAGTTTGGCAGACAAATTAAAAGTATTTGTAGGGCTCCTGTCGCCCAAGTTTGGCAGAAAAATGAAAAAAATGTGTCAGATTTCTGTCGCCCATGTTTGGCAGACAAATTAAAAGTGTTTGTAGGGCTCCTGTCGCCCAAGTCTGGCAGAAAAATGACAAAAATGTGTCAGATTTTTGTCTCCCAAGTTTGGCAGACAAATTAAAAGTGTTTAGGGCTCCTGTCGCCAAAGTTTGGCAGAAAAATGTAAAAAATTTGTCATATTTCTGTCGCCCAAATTTGGCAGACAACTTGAAGTATTTGTAGGGCTCCTGTCGCCCAAGTTTGCAGAAAATTGACAAATATGTGTCATATTTCTGACGCCCAAGTTTGGCAGACAACTTGAAAGTATTTGTAGGCTTCTGTCGCCAAAGTTTTGCAGAAAAATGAAAAAAATGTGTCAGATTTTTGTCGCCCAAGTTTGGCAGACAAATTAAAAGTGTTTGTAGGGCTCCTGTCGCCCAAGTTTTGCAGAAAAATGACAAAAATGTGTCAGATTTTTGTCGCCCAAGTTTGGCAGACAAATTAAAAGTGTTTGTAGGCTTCTGTCGCCAAAGTTTTGCAGAAAAATGAAAAAAATGTGTCATATTTCTGTCGCCCAAGTTTGGCAGACAACTTGAAAGTATTTGTAGGGCTCCTGTCGCCCAAGTTTGGCAGAAAAATGACAAATATGTGTCAGATTTTTGTCGCTCAAGTTTGGCAGACAAATTAAAAGTGTTTGTAGGGCTCCTGTCGCCAAAGTTTGGCAGAAAAATGAAAAAAATGTGTCAGATTTCTGTCGCCCATGTTTGGCAGACAAATTAAAAGTATTTGTAGGGCTCCTGTCGCCCAAGTTTGGCAGAAAAATGAAAAAAATGTGTCAGATTTCTGTCGCCCATGTTTGGCAGACAAATTAAAAGTATTTGTAGGGCTCCTGTCGCTCAAGTTTGGCAGACAAATTAAAAGTATTTGTAGGGCTCCTGTCGCCCAAGTTTTGCAGAAAAATGAAAAAAAGGTGTCAGATTTTTGTCGCCCAAGTTTTGCAGACAAATTAAAAGTGTTTGTAGGGCTCCTGTCGCCAAAGTTTTGCAGAAAAATGAAAAAAATGTGTCAGATTTTTGTCGCCCAAGTTTGGCAGACAAATTAAAAGTGTTTGTAGGGCTCATGTCGCCCAAGTTTCGCAGAAAAATGACAAATGTGTGTCAGATTTCTGTCGCTCAAGTTTGGCAGACAAATTAAAAGTGTTTGTAGGGCTCCTGTCGCCCAAGTTTGGCAGAAAAATGAAAAAAATGTGTCAGATTTCTGTCGCCCATGTTTGGCAGACAAATTAAAAGTATTTGTAGGGCTCCTGTCGCTCAAGTTTGGCAGACGAATTAAAAGTATTTGTAGGGCTCCTGTCGCCCAAGTTTGGCAGAAAAATGAAAAAAATGTGTCATATTTCTGTCGCCCAAGTTTGGTAGACAACTTGAAAGTATTTGTAGGGCTCCTGTCGCCCAAGTTTGGCAGAAAAATGACAAAAATGTGTCAGATTTTTGTCGCCCAAGTTTGGCAGACAAATTAAAAGTGTTTGTAGGGCTTCTGTCGCCAAAGTTTTGCAGAAAAATGAAAAAAATGTGTCATATTTCTGTCGCCCAAGTTTGGCAGACAACTTGAAAGTATTTGTAGGGCTCCTGTCGCCCAAGTTTGGCAGAAAAATGACAAATATGTGTCAGATTTTTGTCGCTCAAGTTTGGCAGACAAATTAAAAGTGTTTGTAGGGCTCCTGTCGCCCAAGTTTGGCAGAAAAATGAAAAAAATGTGTCAGATTTCTGCCGCCCAAGTTTGGCAGACAAATTAAAAGTATTTGTAGGGCTCCTGACGCCCAAGTTTTGCAGAAAAATGAAAAAAAGGTGTCAGATTTTTGTCGCCCAAGTTTTGCAGACAAATTAAAAGTGTTTGTAGGGCTCCTGTCGCCCAAGTTTGGCAGAAAAATGAAAAAAATGTGTCAGATTTCTGTCGCCCATGTTTGGCAGACAAATTAAAAGTATTTGTAGGGCTCCTGTCGCCAAAGTTTTGCAGAAAAATGACAAAAATGTGTCAGATTTCTGTCGCCCAAGTTTGGCAGACAAATTAAAAGTATTTGTAGGGCTCCTGTCGCCCAAGTTTGACAGAAAAATGAAAAAAATGTGTCATATTTCTGTCGCCCAAATTTGGCAGACAACTTGAAGTATTTGTAGGGCTCCTGTCGCCCAAGTTTGCAGAAAAATGACAAATATGTGTCATATTTCTGACGCCGAAGTTTGGCAGACAACTTGAAAGTATTTGTAGGACTCCTGTCGCCCAAGTTTGGCAGAAAAATGACAAATATGTG
This sequence comes from Villa cingulata, assembly GCA_951394055.1. Taxonomy (NCBI): domain Eukaryota; kingdom Metazoa; phylum Arthropoda; class Insecta; order Diptera; family Bombyliidae; genus Villa; species Villa cingulata. The sequence continues at coordinate 25,002,813 of OX596019.1, read as the reverse complement.
TCAGATTTCTGTCGCCCAAGTTTGGCAGACAAATTAAAAGTATTTGTAGGGCTCCTGTCGCCCAAGTTTGACAGAAAAATGAAAAAAATGTGTCATATTTCTGTCGCCCAAATTTGGCAGACAACTTGAAGTATTTGTAGGGCTCCTGTCGCCCAAGTTTGCAGAAAAATGACAAATATGTGTCATATTTCTGACGCCGAAGTTTGGCAGACAAATTAAAAGTATTTGTAGGGCTCCTGTCGCCCAAGTTTTGCAGAAAAATGAAAAAAAGGTGTCAGATTTTTGTCGCCCAAGTTTTGCAGACAAATTAAAAGTGTTTGTAGGGCTCCTGTCGCCAAAGTTTTGCAGAAAAATGAAAAAAATGTGTCAGATTTTTGTCGCCCAAGTTTGGCAGACAAATTAAAAGTGTTTGTAGGGCTCATGTCGCCCAAGTTTCGCAGAAAAATGACAAATATGTGTCAGATTTCTGTCGCTCAAGTTTGGCAGACAAATTAAAAGTGTTTGTAGGGCTCCTGTCGCCCAAGTTTGGCAGAAAAATGAAAAAAATGTGTCAGATTTCTGTCGCCCATGTTTGGCAGACAAATTAAAAGTATTTGTAGGGCTCCTGTCGCTCAAGTTTGGCAGACAAATTAAAAGTGTTTGTAGGGCTCCTGTCGCCCAAGTTTGGCAGAAAAATGAAAAAAATGTGTCAGATTTCTGTCGCCCAAGTTTGGCAGACAAATTAAAAGTATTTGTAGGGCTCCTGTCGCCCAAGTTTGGCAGAAAAATGAAAAAAATGTGTCATATTTCTGTCGCCCAAGTTTGGTAGACAACTTGAAAGTATTTGTAGGGCTCCTGTCGCCCAAGTTTGGCAGAAAAATGACAAAAATGTGTCAGATTTTTGTCGCCCAAGTTTGGCAGACAAATTAAAAGTGTTTGTAGGGCTTCTGTCGCCAAAATTTTGCAGAAAAATGAAAAAAATGTGTCATATTTCTGTCGCCCAAGTTTGGCAGACAACTTGAAAGTATTTGTAGGGCTCCTGTCGCCCAAGTTTGGCAGAAAAATGACAAATATGTGTCAGATTTTTGTCGCTCAAGTTTGGCAGACAAATTAAAAGTGTTTGTAGGGCTCCTGTCGCCCAAGTTTGGCAGAAAAATGAAAAAAATGTGTCAGATTTCTGCCGCCCAAGTTTGGCAGACAAATTAAAAGTATTTGTAGGGCTCCTGACGCCCAAGTTTTGCAGAAAAATGAAAAAAATGTGTCAGATTTTTGTCGCTCAAGTTTGGCAGAGAAATTAAAAGTGTTTGTAGGACTCCTGTCGCCCAAGTCTGGCAGAAAAATGAAAAAAATGTGTCATATTTCTGACGCCCAAGTTTGGCAGACAACTTGAAAGTATTTGTAGGACTCCTGTCGCCCAAGTTTTGGCAGAAAAATGACAAATATGTGTCAGATTTCTGTCGCCCAAGTTTGGCAGACAAATTAAAAGTATTTGTAGGGCTCCTGTCGCCCAAGTTTTGCAGAAAAATGAAAAAAAGGTGTCAGATTTTTGTCGCCCAAGTTTTGCAGACAAATTAAAAGTGTTTGTAGGGCTCCTGTCGCCCAAGTTTGGCAGAAAAATGAAAAAAATGTGTCAGATTTCTGCCGCCCAAGTTTGGCAGACAAATTAAAAGTATTTGTAGGGCTCCTGACGCCCAAGTTTTGCAGAAAAATGAAAAAAATGTGTCAGATTTTTGTCGCTCAAGTTTGGCAGAGAAATTAAAAGTGTTTGTAGGACTCCTGTCGCCCAAGTCTGGCAGAAAAATGAAAAAAATGTGTCATATTTCTGACGCCCAAGTTTGGCAGACAACTTGAAAGTATTTGTAGGACTCCTGTCGCCCAAGTTTTGGCAGAAAAATGACAAATATGTGTCAGATTTCTGTCGCCCAAGTTTGGCAGACAAATTAAAAGTATTTGTAGGGCTCCTGTCGCCCAAGTTTTGCAGAAAAATGAAAAAAAGGTGTCAGATTTTTGTCGCCCAAGTTTGGCAGACAAATTAAAAGTGTTTGTAGGGCTCCTGTCGCCCAAGTCTGGCAGAAAAATGAAAAAAAAGGTGTCATATTTCTGTCGCCCAAGTTTGGCAGACAAATTAAAAGTATTTGTAGGGCTCCTGTCGCCCAAGTTTGGCAGAAAAATGAAAAAAATGTGTCAGATTTCTGTCGCCCATGTTTGGCAGACAAATTAAAAGTGTTTGTAGGGCTCCTGTCGCCCAAGTCTGGCAGAAAAATGACAAAAATGTGTCAGATTTTTGTCTCCCAAGTTTGGCAGACAAATTAAAAGTGTTTAGGGCTCCTGTCGCCAAAGTTTGGCAGAAAAATGTAAAAAATTTGTCATATTTCTGTCGCCCAAATTTGGCAGACAACTTGAAGTATTTGTAGGGCTCCTGTCGCCCAAGTTTGCAGAAAATTGACAAATATGTGTCATATTTCTGACGCCCAAGTTTGGCAGACAACTTGAAAGTATTTGTAGGCTTCTGTCGCCAAAGTTTTGCAGAAAAATGAAAAAAATGTGTCAGATTTTTGTCGCCCAAGTTTGGCAGACAAATTAAAAGTGTTTGTAGGGCTCCTGTCGCCCAAGTTTTGCAGAAAAATGACAAAAATGTGTCAGATTTTTGTCGCCCAAGTTTGGCAGACAAATTAAAAGTGTTTGTAGGCTTCTGTCGCCAAAGTTTTGCAGAAAAATGAAAAAAATGTGTCATATTTCTGTCGCCCAAGTTTGGCAGACAACTTGAAAGTATTTGTAGGGCTCCTGTCGCCCAAGTTTGGCAGAAAAATGACAAATATGTGTCAGATTTTTGTCGCTCAAGTTTGGCAGACAAATTAAAAGTGTTTGTAGGGCTCCTGTCGCCAAAGTTTGGCAGAAAAATGAAAAAAATGTGTCAGATTTCTGTCGCCCATGTTTGGCAGACAAATTAAAAGTATTTGTAGGGCTCCTGTCGCCCAAGTTTGGCCGAAAAATGAAAAAAATGTGTCAGATTTCTGTCGCCCATGTTTGGCAGACAAATTAAAAGTATTTGTAGGGCTCCTGTCGCTCAAGTTTGGCAGACAAATTAAAAGTATTTGTAGGGCTCCTGTCGCCCAAGTTTTGCAGAAAAATGAAAAAAAGGTGTCAGATTTTTGTCGCCCAAGTTTTGCAGACAAATTAAAAGTGTTTGTAGGGCTCCTGTCGCCAAAGTTTTGCAGAAAAATGAAAAAAATGTGTCAGATTTTTGTCGCCCAAGTTTGGCAGACAAATTAAAAGTGTTTGTAGGGCTCATGTCGCCCAAGTTTCGCAGAAAAATGACAAATGTGTGTCAGATTTCTGTCGCTCAAGTTTGGCAGACAAATTAAAAGTGTTTGTAGGGCTCCTGTCGCCCAAGTTTGGCAGAAAAATGAAAAAAATGTGTCAGATTTCTGTCGCCCATGTTTGGCAGACAAATTAAAAGTATTTGTAGGGCTCCTGTCGCTCAAGTTTGGCAGACGAATTAAAAGTATTTGTAGGGCTCCTGTCGCCCAAGTTTGGCAGAAAAATGAAAAAAATGTGTCATATTTCTGTCGCCCAAGTTTGGTAGACAACTTGAAAGTATTTGTAGGGCTCCTGTCGCCCAAGTTTGGCAGAAAAATGACAAAAATGTGTCAGATTTTTGTCGCCCAAGTTTGGCAGACAAATTAAAAGTGTTTGTAGGGCTTCTGTCGCCAAAGTTTTGCAGAAAAATGAAAAAAATGTGTCATATTTCTGTCGCCCAAGTTTGGCAGACAACTTGAAAGTATTTGTAGGGCTCCTGTCGCCCAAGTTTGGCAGAAAAATGACAAATATGTGTCAGATTTTTGTCGCTCAAGTTTGGCAGACAAATTAAAAGTGTTTGTAGGGCTCCTGTCGCCCAAGTTTGGCAGAAAAATGAAAAAAATGTGTCAGATTTCTGCCGCCCAAGTTTGGCAGACAAATTAAAAGTATTTGTAGGGCTCCTGACGCCCAAGTTTTGCAGAAAAATGAAAAAAAGGTGTCAGATTTTTGTCGCCCAAGTTTTGCAGACAAATTAAAAGTGTTTGTAGGGCTCCTGTCGCCCAAGTTTGGCAGAAAAATGAAAAAAATGTGTCAGATTTCTGTCGCCCATGTTTGGCAGACAAATTAAAAGTATTTGTAGGGCTCCTGTCGCCAAAGTTTTGCAGAAAAATGACAAAAATGTGTCAGATTTTTGTCGCCCAAGTTTGGCAGACAAATTAAAAGTGTTTGTAGGCTTCTGTCGCCCAAGTTTTGCAGAAAAATGAAAAAAAGGTGTCAGATTTTTGTCGCCCAAGTTTTGCAGACAAATTAAAAGTGTTTGTAGGGCTCCTGTCGCCCAAGTTTGGCAGAAAAATGAAAAAAATGTGTCAGATTTTTGTCGCTCAAGTTTGGCAGACAAATTAAAAGTGTTAGTAGGGCTCCTGTCGCCAAAGTTTTGCAGAAAAATGACAAAAATGTGTCAGATTTTTGTCGCCCAAGTTTGGCAGACAAATTAAAAGTGTTTGTAGGCTTCTGTCGCCCAAGTTTGGCAGAAAAATGACAAATATGTGTCAGATTTTTGTCGCTCAAGTTTGGCAGACAAATTAAAAGTGTTTGTAGGGCTCCTGTCGCCCAAGTTTGGCAGAAAAATGAAAAAAATGTGTCATATTTCTGTCGCCCAAGTTTGGTAGACAACTTGAAAGTATTTGTAGGGCTCATGTCGCCCAAGTTTCGCAGAAAAATGACAAATATGTGTCAGATTTTTGTCGTTCAAGTTTGGCAGAGAAATTAAAAGTGTTTGTAGGACTCCTGTCGCCCAAGTCTGGCAGAAAAATGAAAAAAATGTGTCATATTTCTGACGCCCAAGTTTGGCAGACAACTTGAAAGTATTTGTAGGACTCCTGTCGCCCAAGTTTGGCAGAAAAATGACAAATATGTGTCAGATTTCTGTCTCACAAGTTTGGCAGACAAATTAAAAGTATTTGTAGGGCTCCTGTCGCCCAAGTTTTGCAGAAAAATGAAAAAAAGGTGTCAGATTTTTGTGGCCAAGTTTTGCAGACAAATTAAAAGTGTTTGTAGGGCTCCTGTCGCCCAAGTTTGGCAGAAAAATGAAAAAAATGTGTCAGATTTCTGTCGCCCATGTTTGGCAGACAAATTAAAAGTATTTGTAGGGCTCCTGTCGCCAAAGTTTTGCAGAAAAATGAAAAAAATGTGTCAGATTTTTGTCGCCCAAGTTTGGCAGACAAATTAAAAGTGTTTGTAGGGCTCCTGTCGCCCAAGTCTGGCAGAAAAATGAAAAAAATGTGTCATATTTCTGTCGCCCAAGTTTGGCAGACAAATTAAAAGTATTTGTAGGGCTCCTGTCGCCCAAGTTTGGCAGAAAAATGAAAAAATTGTGTCAGATTTCTGTCGCCCATGTTTGGCAGACAAATTAAAAGTGTTTGTAGGGCTCCTGTCGCCCAAGTTTGGTAGAAAAATGACAAAAATGTGTCAGATTTTTGTCTCCCAAGTTTGGCAGACAAATTAAAAGTGTTTAGGGCTCCTGTCGCCAAAGTTTGGCAGAAAAATGTAAAAAATTTGTCATATTTCTGTCGCCCAAATTTGGCAGACAACTTGAAGTATTTGTAGGGCTCCTGTCGCCCAAGTTTGCAGAAAATTGACAAATATGTGTCATATTTCTGACGCCCAAGTTTGGCAAACAACTTGAAAGTATTTGTAGGATTCTGTCGCCAAAGTTTTGCAGAAAAATGAAAAAAATGTGTCAGATTTTTGTCGCCCAAGTTTGGCAGACAAATTAAAAGTGTTTGTAGGGCTCCTGTCGCCCAAGTTTTGCAGAAAAATGACAAAAATGTGTCAGATTTTTGTCGCCCAAGTTTGGCAGACAAATTAAAAGTGTTTGTAGGCTTCTGTCGCCAAAGTTTTGCAGAAAAATGAAAAAAATGTGTCATATATCTGTCGCCCAAGTTTGGCAGACAACTTGAAAGTATTTGTAGGGCTCCTGTCGCCCAAGTTTGGCAGAAAAATGACAAATATGTGTCAGATTTTTGTCGCTCAAGTTTGGCAGACAAATTAAAAGTGTTTGTAGGGCTCCTGTCGCCCAAGTTTGGCAGAAAAATGAAAAAAATGAGTCAGATTTCTGTCGCCCATGTTTGGCAGACAAATTAAAAGTATTTGTAGGGCTCCTGTCGCCCAAGTTTGGCAGAAAAATGAAAAAAATGTGTCAGATTTCTGTCGCCCATGTTTGGCAGACAAATTAAAAGTATTTGTAGGGCTCCTGTCGCTCAAGTTTGGCAGACAAATTAAAAGTATTTGTAGGGCTCCTGTCGCCCAAGTTTGGCAGAAAAATGACAAAAATGTGTCAGATTTCTGTCGCCCATGTTTGGCAGACAAATTAAAAGTATTTGTAGGGCTCCTGTCGCCAAAGTTTTGCAGAAAAATGAAAAAAATGTGTCAGATTTTTGTCGCCCAAGTTTGGCAGACAAATTAAAAGTGTTTGTAGGGCTCCTGTCGCCCAAGTTTCGCAGAAAAATGACAAATATGTGTCAGATTTCTGTCGCTCAAGTTTGGCAGACAAATTAAAAGTGTTTGTAGGGCTCCTGTCGCCCAAGTTTGGCAGAAAAATGAAAAAAATGTGTCAGATTTCTGTCGCCCATGTTTGGCAGACAAATTAAAAGTATTTGTAGGGCTCCTGTCGCTCAAGTTTGGCAGACAAATTAAAAGTGTTTGTAGGCTCCTGTCGCCCAAGTTTGGCAGAAAAATGAAAAAAATGTGTCAGATTTCTGTCGCCCAAGTTTGGCAGACAAATTAAAAGTATTTGTAGGGCTCCTGTCGCCCAAGTTTGGCAGAAAAATGAAAAAAATGTGTCATATTTCTGTCGCCCAAGTTTGGCAGACAACTTGAAAGTATTTGTAGGGCTCCTGTCGCCCAAGTTTGGCAGAAAAATGACAAAAATGTGTCAGATTTTTGTCGCCCAAGTTTGGCAGACAAATTAAAAGTGTTTGTAGGCTTCTGTCGCCAAAGTTTTGCAGAAAAATGAAAAAAATGTGTCATATTTCTGTCGCCCAAGTTTGGCAGACAACTTGAAAGTATTTGTAGGGCTCCTGTCGCCCAAGTTTGGCAGAAAAATGACAAATATGTGTCAGATTTTTGTCGCTCAAGTTTGGCAGACAAATTAAAAGTGTTTGTAGGGCTCCTGTCGCCCAAGTTTGGCAGAAAAATGAAAAAAATGTGTCAGATTTCTGCCGCCCAAGTTTGGCAGACAAATTAAAAGTATTTGTAGGGCTCCTGACGCCCAAGTTTTGCAGCAAAATGAAAAAAATGTGTCAGATTTTTGTCGCCCAAGTTTGGCAGAGAAATTAAAAGTGTTTGTAGGACTCCTGTCGCCCAAGTCTGGCAGAAAAATGAAAAAAATGTGTCAAATTTCTGTCGCCCAAGTTTGGCAGACAAATTAAAAGTATTTGTAGGGCTCCTGTCGCCCAAGTTTTGCAGAAAAATTGAAAAAAATGTGTCAGATTTTTGTCGCCCAAGTTTGGCAGACAAATTAAAAGTGTTTGTAGGGCTCCTGTCGCCCAAGTTTGGCAGAAAAATGACAAAAATGTGTCAGATTTTTGTCGCCCAAGTTTTGCAGACAAATTAAAAGTGTTTGTAGGGCTCCTGTCGCACAAGTTTGGCAGAAAAATGAAAAAAATGTGTCAGATTTCTGTCGCCCATGTTTGGCAGACAAATTAAAAGTATTTGTAGGGCTCCTGTCGCCAAAGTTTTGCAGAAAAATGAAAAAAATGTGTCAGATTTTTGTCGCCCAAGTTTGGCAGACAAATTAAAAGTGTTTGTAGGGCTCCTGTCGCCCAAGTTTCGCAGAAAAATGACAAATATGTGTCAGATTTCTGTCGCACAAGTTTGGCAGGCAACTTGAAAGTATTTGTAGGACTCCTGTCGCCCAAGTTTGGCAGAAAAATGACAAATATGTGTCAGATTTCTGTCGCCCAAGTTTGGCAGACAAATTAAAAGTATTTGTAGGGCTCCTGTCGCCCAAGTTTTGCAGAAAAATGAAAAAAAGGTGTCAGATTTTTGTCGCCCAAGTTTTGCAGACAAATTAAAAGTGTTTGTAGGGCTCCTGTCGCCAAAGTTTTGCAGAAAAATGAAAAAAATGTGTCAGATTTTTGTCGCCCAAGTTTGGCAGACAAATTAAAAGTGTTTGTAGGGCTCATGTCGCCCAAGTTTCGCAGAAAAATGACAAATATGTGTCAGATTTCTGTCGCTCAAGTTTGGCAGACAAATTAAAAGTGTTTGTAGGGCTCCTGTCGCCCAAGTTTGGCAGAAAAATGAAAAAAATGTGTCAGATTTCTGTCGCCCATGTTTGGCAGACAAATTAAAAGTATTTGTAGAGCTCCTGTCGCTCAAGTTTGGCAGACAAATTAAAAGTGTTTGTAGGGCTCCTGTCGCCCAAGTTTGGCAGAAAAATGAAAAAAATGTGTCAGATTTCTGTCGCCCAAGTTTGGCAGACAAATTAAAAGTATTTGTAGGGCTCCTGTCGCCCAAGTTTGGCAGAAAAATGAAAAAAATGTGTCATATTTCTGTCGCCCAAGTTTGGTAGACAACTTGAAAGTATTTGTAGGGCTCCTGTCGCCCAAGTTTGGCAGAAAAATGACAAAAATGTGTCAGATTTTTGTCGCCCAAGTTTGGCAGACAAATTAAAAGTGTTTGTAGGGCTTCTGTCGCCAAAGTTTTGCAGAAAAATGAAAAAAATGTGTCATATTTCTGTCGCCCAAGTTTGGCAGACAACTTGAAAGTATTTGTAGGGCTCCTGTCGCCCAAGTTTGGCAGAAAAATGAAAAAAATGTGTCATATTTCTGTCGCCCAAGTTTGGCAGACAACTTGAAAGTATTTGTAGGGCTCCTGTCGCCCAAGTTTGGCAGAAAAATGACAAAAATGTGTCAGATTTTTGTCGCCCAAGTTTGGCAGACAAATTAAAAGTGTTTGTAGGCTTCTGTCGCCAAAGTTTTGCAGAAAAATGAAAAAAATGTGTCATATTTCTGTCGCCCAAGTTTGGCAGACAACTTGAAAGTATTTGTAGGGCTCCTGTCGCCCAAGTTTGGCAGAAAAATGACAAATATGTGTCAGATTTTTGTCGCTCAAGTTTGGCAGACAAATTAAAAGTGTTTGTAGGGCTCCTGTCGCCCAAGTTTGGCAGAAAAATGAAAAAAATGTGTCAGATTTCTGCCGCCCAAGTTTGGCAGACAAATTAAAAGTATTTGTAGGGCTCCTGACGCCCAAGTTTTGCAGAAAAATGAAAAAAATGTGTCAGATTTTTGTCGCCCAAGTTTGGCAGAGAAATTAAAAGTGTTTGTAGGACTCCTGTCGCCCAAGTCTGGCAGAAAAATGAAAAAAATGTGTCAAATTTCTGTCGCCCAAGTTTGGCAGACAAATTAAAAGTATTTGTAGGGCTCCTGTCGCCCAAGTTTTGCAGAAAAATTGAAAAAAATGTGTCAGATTTTTGTCGCCCAAGTTTGGCAGACAAATTAAAAGTGTTTGTAGGGCTCCTGTCGCCCAAGTTTGGCAGAAAAATGACAAAAATGTGTCAGATTTTTGTCGCCCAAGTTTTGCAGACAAATTAAAAGTGTTTGTAGGGCTCCTGTCGCACAAGTTTGGCAGAAAAATGAAAAAAATGTGTCAGATTTCTGTCGCCCATGTTTGGCAGACAAATTAAAAGTATTTGTAGGGCTCCTGTCGCCAAAGTTTTGCAGAAAAATGAAAAAAATGTGTCAGATTTTTGTCGCCCAAGTTTGGCAGACAAATTAAAAGTGTTTGTAGGGCTCCTGTCGCCCAAGTTTCGCAGAAAAATGACAAATATGTGTCAGATTTCTGTCGCCCAAGTTTGGCAGACAACTTGAAAGTATTTGTAGGACTCCTGTCGCCCAAGTTTGGCAGAAAAATGACAAATATGTGTCAGATTTCTGTCGCCCAAGTTTGGCAGACAAATTAAAAGTATTTGTAGGGCTCCTGTCGCCCAAGTTTTGCAGAAAAATGAAAAAAAGGTGTCAGATTTTTGTCGCCCAAGTTTTGCAGACAAATTAAAAGTGTTTGTAGGGCTCCTGTCGCCAAAGTTTTGCAGAAAAATGAAAAAAATGTGTCAGATTTTTGTCGCCCAAGTTTGGCAGACAAATTAAAAGTGTTTGTAGGGCTCATGTCGCCCAAGTTTCGCAGAAAAATGACAAATATGTGTCAGATTTCTGTCGCTCAAGTTTGGCAGACAAATTAAAAGTGTTTGTAGGGCTCCTGACGCCCAAGTTTTGCAGAAAAATGAAAAAAATGTGTCAGATTTTTGTCGCTCAAGTTTGGCAGAGAAATTAAAAGTGTTTGTAGGACTCCTGTCGCCCAAGTCTAGCAGAAAAATGAAAAAAATGTGTCATATTTCTGTCGCCCAAGTTTGGCAGACAACTTGAAAGTATTTGTAGGGCTCCTGTCGCCCAAGTTTGGCAGAAAAATGACAAATATGTGTCAGATTTTTGTCACTCAAGTTTGGCAGACAAATTAAAAGTGTTTGTAGGGCTCCTGTCGCCCAAGTTTGGCAGAAAAATGAAAAAAATGTGTCAGATTTCTGCCGCCCAAGTTTGGCAGACAAATTAAAAGTATTTGTATGGCTCCTGACGCCCAAGTTTTGCAGAAAAATGAAAAAAATGTGTCAGATTTTTGTCGCTCAAGTTTGGCAGAGAAATTAAAAGTGTTTGTAGGACTCCTGTCGCCCAAGTCTAGCAGAAAAATGAAAAAAATGTGTCATATTTCTGACGCCCAAGTTTGGCAGACAACTTGAAAGTATTTGTAGGACTCCTGTCGCCCAAGTTTGGCAGAAAAATGACAAATATGTGTCATATTTCTGACGCCCATGTTTGGCAGACAAATTAAAAGTATTTGTAGGGCTCCTGTCGCTCAAGTTTGGCAGACAAATTAAAAGTGTTTGTAGGGCTCCTGTCGCCAAAGTTTGGCAGAAAAATGAAAAAAATGTGTCAGATTTCTGTCGCCCAAGTTTGGCAGACAAATTAAAAGTATTTGTAGGGCTCATGTCGCCCAAGTTTCGCAGAAAAATGACAAATATGCGTCATATTTCTGTCGCCCAAGTTTGGCAGACAAATTAAAAGTGTTTGTAGGGCTCCTGTCGCCCAAGTTTGGCAGAAAAATGACAAATATGTGTCATATTTCTGTCGCCCAAGTTTGGCAGACAACTTGAAAGTATTTGTAGGGCTCCTGTCGCCCAAGTTTGGCAGAAAAATGACAAATATGTGTCAGATTTCTGTCGCCCAAGTTTGGCAGACAACTTGAAAGTATTTGTAGGGCTCCTGTCGCCAAAGTTTTGCAGAAAAATGAAAAAAATGTGTCAGATTTTTGTCGCCCAAGTTCGGCAGACAAATTAAAAGTGTTTGTAGGGCTCCTGTCACCCAAGTCTGGCAGAAAAATGAAAAAGATGTGTCAAATTTCTGTCGCCCAAGTTTGGCAGACAAATTAAAAGTATTTGTAGGGCTCATGTCGCCCAAGTCCTGCAGAAAAATAAAAAAAATAAGTCAGATTTTTGTCGCCCAAGTTTGGCAGACAAATTAAAAGTGTTTGTAGGGCTCCTGTCGCCCTAGTTTGGCAGAAAAATGAAAAAAATGTGTCATATTTCTGTCGCCCAAGTTTGGCAGACAACTTGAAAGTATTTGTAGGGCTCCTGTCGCCCAAGTTTGGCAGAAAAATCTCAAATATGCGTCATATTTCTGTCGCCCAAGTTTGGCAGACAACTTGAAAGTATTTGTAGGGCTCCTGTCGCCCAAGTTTGGCAGAAAAATGACAAATATGTGTCAGATTTCTGTCGCCCAAGTTTGGCAGACAACTTGAAAGTATTTGTAGGGCTCCTGTCGCCAAAGTTTTGCAGAAAAATGAAAAAAATGTGTCAGATTTTTGTCGCCCAAGTTTGGCAGACAAATTAAAAGTGTTTGTAGGGCTCCTGTCGCCCAAGTCTGGCAAAAAAATGAAAAAAATGTGTCAAATTTCTGTCGCCCAAGTTTGGCAGACAATTAAAAGTATTTATAGGGCTCCTGTCGCCCAAGTCCTGCAGAAAAATGAAAAAAATGAGTCAGATTTCTGTCGCCCAAGTTTGGCAGACAAATTAAAAGTGTTTGTAGGGCTCCTGTCGCCCAAGTTTTGCAGAAAAATGAAAAAAATGTGTCATATTTCTGTCGCCCAAGTTTGGCAGACAACTTGAAAGTATTTGTAGGTCTCATGTCGCCCACGTTTCGCAGAAAAATGTAAATATGTGTCAGATTTCTGTCGCCCAAGTTTGACAGACAAATTAAAAGTGTTTGTAGGGCTCCTGTCGCCCAAGTTTTGCAGAAAAATGAAAAAAATGTGTCATATTTCTGTCGCCCAAGTTTGAAAGACAACTTGAAAGTATTTGTAGGGCTCATGTCGCCCAAGTTTCGCAGAAAAATGACAAATATGCGTCATATTTCTGTCGCCCAAGTTTGGCAGACAAATTAAAAGTGTTTGTAGGGCTCCTGTCGCCCAAGTTTGGCAGAAAAATGACAAATATGTGTCATATTTCTGTCGCCCAAGTTTGGCAGACAACTTGAAAGTATTTGTAGGGCTCCTGTCGCCCAAGTTTGGCAGAAAAATGACAAATATGTGTCAGATTTCTGTCGCCCAAGTTTGGCAGACAACTTGAAAGTATTTGTAGGGCTCCTGTCGCCAAAGTTTTGCAGAAAAATGAAAAAAATGTGTCAGATTTTTGTCGCCCAAGTTCGGCAGACAAATTAAAAGTGTTTGTAGGGCTCCTGTCACCCAAGTCTGGCAGAAAAATGAAAAAGATGTGTCAAATTTCTGTCGCCCAAGTTTGGCAGACAAATTAAAAGTATTTGTAGGGCTCATGTCGCCCAAGTCCTGCAGAAAAATAAAAAAAATAAGTCAGATTTTTGTCGCCCAAGTTTGGCAGACAAATTAAAAGTGTTTGTAGGGCTCCTGTCGCCCTAGTTTGGCAGAAAAATGAAAAAAATGTGTCATATTTCTGTCGCCCAAGTTTGGCAGACAACTTGAAAGTATTTGTAGGGCTCCTGTCGCCCAAGTTTGGCAGAAAAATGACAAATATGCGTCATATTTCTGTCGCCCAAGTTTGGCAGACAACTTGAAAGTATTTGTAGGGCTCCTGTCGCCCAAGTTTGGCAGAAAAATGACAAATATGTGTCAGATTTCTGTCGCCCAAGTTTGGCAGACAACTTGAAAGTATTTGTAGGGCTCCTGTCGCCAAAGTTTTGCAGAAAAATGAAAAAAATGTGTCAGATTTTTGTCGCCCAAGTTTGGCAGACAAATTAAAAGTGTTTGTAGGGCTCCTGTCGCCCAAGTCTGGCAAAAAAATGAAAAAAATGTGTCAAATTTCTGTCGCCCAAGTTTGGCAGACAATTAAAAGTATTTATAGGGCTCCTGTCGCCCAAGTCCTGCAGAAAAATGAAAAAAATGAGTCAGATTTCTGTCGCCCAAGTTTGGCAGACAAATTAAAAGTGTTTGTAGGGCTCCTGTCGCCCAAGTTTTGCAGAAAAATGAAAAAAATGTGTCATATTTCTGTCGCCCAAGTTTGGCAGACAACTTGAAAGTATTTGTAGGGCTCATGTCGCCCACGTTTCGCAGAAAAATGTAAATATGTGTCAGATTTCTGTCGACCAAGTTTGACAGACAAATTAAAAGTGTTTGTAGGGCTCCTGTCGCCCAAGTTTTGCAGAAAAATGAAAAAAATGTGTCATATTTCTGTCGCCCAAGTTTGGCAGACAACTTGAAAGTATTTGTAGGGCTCCTGTCGCCCAAGTTTGGCAAAAAAATGACAAATATGTGTCAGATTTTTGTCGCCCAAGTTTGGCAGACAAATTAAAAGTGTTTGTAGGGATCCTGTCGCCCAAGTTTGGCAGAAAAATGAAAAAAATGTGTCTTATTTCTGTCGCCCAAGTTTGGCAGACAACTTGAAAGTATTTGTAGGGCTTCTGTCGCCCAAGTTTGGCAGAAAAATGACAAATATGCGTCATATTTCTGTCGCCCAAGTTTGGCAGACAAATTAAAAGTGTTTGTAGGGCTCCTGTCGCCAAGTTTGGCAGAAAAATGACAAATATGTGTCATATTTCTGTCGCCCAAGTTTGGCAGACAACTTGAAAGTATTTGTAGGGCTCCTGTCGCCCAAGTTTGGCAGAAAAATGACAAATATGTGTCAGATTTTTGTCGCCCAAGTTTGGCAGACAAATTAAAAGTATTTGTAGGGCTCCTGTCGCCAAAGTTTTGCAGAAAAATGAAAAAAATGTGTCAGATTTTTGTCGCCCAAGTTCGGCAGACAAATTAAAAGTGTTTGTAGGGCTCCTGTCACCCAAGTCTGGCAGAAAAATGAAAAATATGTGTCAAATTTCTGTCGCCCAAGTTTGGCAGACAAATAAAAAGTATTTGTAGGGCTCCTGTCGCCCAAGTCCTGCAGAAAAATGAAAAAAATGAGTCAGATTTCTGTCGCCCAAGTTTGGCAGACAAATTAAAAGTGTTTGTAGGGCTCCTGTCGCCCAAGTTTTGCAGAAAAATGAAAAAAATGTGTCATATTTCTGTCGCCCAAGTTTGAAAGACAACTTGAAAGTATTTGTAGGGCTCATGTCGCCCAAGTCCTGCAGAAAAATAAAAAAAATAAGTCAGATTTTTGTCGCCCAAGTTTGGCAGACAAATTAAAAGTGTTTGTAGGGCTCCTGTCGCCCTAGTTTGGCAGAAAAATGAAAAAAATGTGTCATATTTCTGTCGCCCAAGTTTGGCAGACAACTTGAAAGTATTTGTAGGGCTCCTGTCGCCCAAGTTTGGCAGAAAAATGACAAATATGTGTCAGATTTTTGTCGCCCAAGTTTGGCAGACAAATTAAAAGTATTTGTAGGGCTCCTGTCGCCAAAGTTTTGCAGAAAAATGAAAAAAATGTGTCAGATTTTTGTCGCCCAAGTTCGGCAGACAAATTAAAAGTGTTTGTAGGGCTCCTGTCACCCAAGTCTGGCAGAAAAATGAAAAATATGTGTCAAATTTCTGTCGCCCAAGTTTGGCAGACAAATAAAAAGTATTTGTAGGGCTCCTGTCGCCCAAGTCCTGCAGAAAAATGAAAAAAATGAGTCAGATTTCTGTCGCCCAAGTTTGGCAGACAAATTAAAAGTGTTTGTAGGGCTCCTGTCGCCCAAGTTTTGCAGAAAAATGAAAAAAATGTGTCATATTTCTGTCGCCCAAGTTTGAAAGACAACTTGAAAGTATTTGTAGGGCTCATGTCTCCGAAGTTTCGCAGAAAAATGACAAATATGTGTCTGATTTCTGTCGCCCAAGTTTGACAGACAAATTAAAAGTGTTTGTAGGGCTCCTGTCGCCCAAGTTTTGCAGAAAAATGAAAAAAATGTGTCATATTTCTGTCGCCCAAGTTTGGCAGACAACTTGAACGTATTTGTAGGGCTCCTGTCGCCCAAGTTTGGCAGAAAAATGACAAATATGTGTCAGATTTTTGTCGCTCAAGTTTGGCAGACAAATTAAAAGTGTTTGTAGGGTTGCTGTCGCCCAAGTTTGGCAGAAAAATGAAAAAAATGTGTCAGATTTCTGTCGTCCAAGTTTGGCAGACAAATTAAAAGTATTTGTAGGGCTCCTGTCGCCCAAGTCCTGCAGAAAAATGAAAAAAATGAGTCAGATTTCTGTCGCCCAAGTTTGGCAGACAAATTAAAAGTGTTTGTAGGGCTCCTGTCGCCCAAGTTTTGCAGAAAAATGAAAAAAATGTGTCATATTTCTGTTGCCCAAGTTTGAAAGACAACTTGAAAGTATTTGTAGGGATCATGTCTCCCAAGTTTTGCAGAAAAAAGAAAAAAATGTGTCAGATTTTAGTCGCCCAAGTTTGGCAGACAAATTAAAAGTGTTTGTACGGCTTCTGTCGCCAAAGTTTGGCAGAAAAATGAAAAAAATGTGTCATATTTCTGTCGCCCAAGTTTGGCAGACAACTTGAAAGTATTTGTAGGGCTCCTGTGGCCCAAGTTTGTCAGAAAAATGACAAATATGCGTCATATTTCTGTCGCCCAAGTTTGGCAGACAAATTAAAAGTGTTTGTAGGGCTCCTGTCGCCCAAGACCTGCAGAAAAATGAAAAAAATGAGTCAGATTTCTGTCGCCCAAGTTTGGCAGACAAATTAAAAGTGTTTGTAGGGCTCCTGTCGCCCAAGTTTTGCAGAATAATGAACAAAATGTGTCATATTTCTGTCGCCCAAGTTTGGCAGACAACTTGAAAGTATTTGTAGGGCTCATGTCGCCCAAGTTTCGCAGAAAAATGACAAATATGTGTCAGATTTTTGTCGCCCAAGTTTGGCAGACAAATTAAAAGTGTTTGTAGGGCTCCTGTCGCCCAAGTTTGGCAGAAAAATGAAAAAAATGTGTCATATTTCTGTCGCCCAAGTTTGGCAGACAACTTGAAAGTATTTGTAGGGCTCCTGTCGCCCAAGTTTGGCAGAAAACTGACAAATATGCGTCATATTTCTGTCGCCCAAGTTTGGCAGACAAATTAAAAGTGTTTGTAGGGCTCCTGTCGCCCAAGTTTGGCAGAAAAATGACAAATATGTGTCATATTTCTGTCGCCCAAGTTTGGCAGACAACTTGAAAGTATTTGTAGGGCTCCTGTCACCCAAGTTTGGCAGAAAAATGACAAATATGTGTCAGATTTCTGTCGCCCAAGTTTGGCAGACAAATTAAAAGTATTTGTAGGGCTCCTGTCGCCAACGTTTTGCAGAAAAATGAAAAAAATGTGTCAGATTTTTGTCGCCCAAGTTCGGTAGACAAATTAAAAGTGTTTGTATGGCTCCTGTCGCCCAAGTTTCTGCAGAAAAATTACAAATATGTGTCAGATTTCTGTCGCCCAAGTTTGGCAGACAAATTAAAAGTATTTGTAGGGCTCCTGTCGCCCAAGTCCTGCAGAAAAATGAAACAAATGAGTCAGATTTCTGTCGCCCAAGTTTGGCAGACAACTTGAAAGTGTTTGTAGGGCTCCTGTCGCCCAAGTTTTGCAGAAAAATGACAAATATGCGTCATATTTCTGTCGCCCAAGTTTGGCAGACAAATTAAAAGTATTTGTAGGGCTCCTGTCGCCCAAGTCCTGCAGAAAAATGAAAAAAATGTGTCATATTTCTGTCGCCCAAGTTTGAAAGACAACTTGAAAGTATTTGTAGGGCTCCTGTCACCCAAGTTTGGCAGAAAAATGACAAATATGTGTCAGATTTCTGTCGCCCAAGTTTGGCAGACAAATTAAAAGTATTTGTAGGGCTCCTGTCGCCCAAGTCCTGCAGAAAAATGAAACAAATAAGTCAGATTTCT
Organism: Villa cingulata; assembly: GCA_951394055.1. Lineage (NCBI taxonomy): Eukaryota > Metazoa > Arthropoda > Insecta > Diptera > Bombyliidae > Villa > Villa cingulata. The sequence goes on along the minus strand of OX596019.1, from coordinate 24,985,480 downwards.
GTCTCCCAAGTTTGGCAGACAAATTAAAAATATTTGTATGGCTCCTGTCGCCCAAGTTTTGCAGAATAATGAAAAAAATGTGTCATATTTCTGTCGCCCAAGTTTGGCAGACAACTTGAAAGTATTTGTAGGGCTCATGTCGCCCAAGTTTCGCAGAAAAATGACAAATATGTGTCAGATTTTTGTCGCCCAAGTTTGGCAGACAAATTAAAAGTGTTTGTAGGGCTCCTGTCGCCCAAGTTTGGCAGAAAAATGAAAAAAATGTGTCATATTTCTGTCGCCCAAGTTTGGCAGACAACTTGAAAGTATTTGTAGGGCTCCTGTCGCCCAAGTTTGGCAGAAAAATGACAAATATGTGTCATATTTCTGTCGCCCAAGTTTGGCAGACAACTTGAAAGTATTTGTAGGGCTCCTGTCACCCAAGTTTGGCAGAAAAATGACAAATATGTGTCAGATTTCTGTCGCCCAAGTTTGGCAGACAAATTAAAAGTATTTGTAGGGCTCCTGTCGCCCAAGTCCTGCAGAAAAATGAAACAAATGAGTCAGATTTCTGTCTCCCAAGTTTGGCAGACAAATTAAAAGTATTTGTATGGCTCCTGTCGCCCAAGTTTCTGCAGAAAAATTACAAATATGTGTCAGATTTCTGTCGCCCAAGTTTGGCAGACAACTTGAAAGTGTTTGTAGGGCTCCTGTCGCCCAAGTTTTGCAGAAAAATGAAAAATAAGTGTCATATTTCTGTCGCCCAAGTTTGGATGACAACTTGAAAGTATTTGTAGGGCTCATGTCGCCCAAGTTTCGCAGAAAAATGACAAATATGTGTCAGATTTTTGTCGCTCAAGTTTGGCAGACAAATTAAAAGTGTTTGTAGGGCTCCTGTCGCCCAAGTTTGGCAGAAAAATGAAAAAAATGTGTCATATTTCTGTCGCCCAAGTTTGGCAGACAACTTGAAAGTATTTGTAGGGCTCCTGTCGCCCAAGTTTGGCAGAAAAATGACAAATATGCGTCATATTTCTGTCGCCCAAGTTTGGCAGACAAATTAAAAGTGTTTGTAGGGCTCTTGTCGCCCAAGTTTGGCAGAAAAATGACAAATATGTGTCATATTTTTGTCGCCCAAGTTTGGCAGACAACTTGAAAGTATTTGTAGGGCTCTTGTCGCCCAAGTTTGGCAGGAAAAATGACAAATATGTGTCAGATTTCTGTCGCCCAAGTTTGGCAGACAAATTAAAAGTATTTGTAGGGCTCCTGTCGCCAAAGTTTTGCAGAAAAATGAAAAAAATGTGTCAGATTTTTGTCGCCCAAGTTCGGCAGACAAATTAAAAGTGTTTGTAGGGCTCCTGTCACCCAAGTCTGGCAGAAAAATGAAAAAGATGTGTAAATTTCTGTCGCCCAAGTTTGGCAGACAAATTAAAAGTATTTGTAGGGCTCCTGTCGCCCAAGTCCTGCAGAAAAATGAAAAAAATGAGTCAGATTTCTGTCGCCCAAGTTTGGCAGACAAATTAAAAGTGTTTGTAGGGCTCCTGTCGCCCAAGTTTTGCAGAAAAATGAAAAAAATGTGTCATATTTCTGTCGCCCAAGTTTGAAAGACAACTTGAAAGTATTTGTAGGGCTCATGTCGCCCAAGTTTCGCAGAAAAATGACAAATATGTGTCAGATTTCTGTCGCCCAAGTTTGACAGACAAATTAAAAGTGTTTGTAGGGCTCCTGTCGCCCAAGTTTTGCAGAAAAATGAAAAAAATGTGTCATATTTCTGTCGCCCAAGTTTGGCAGACAACTTGAACGTATTTGTAGGGCTCCTGTCGCCCAAGTTTTGCAGAAAAATGACAAATATGTGTCAGATTTTTGTCGCTCAAGTTTGGCAGACAAATTAAAAGTGTTTGTAGGGCTGCTGTCGCCCAAGTTTGGCAGAAAAATGAAAAAAATGTGTCAGATTTCTGTCGCCCAAGTTTGGCAGACAAATTAAAAGTATTTGTAGGGCTCCTGTCGCCCAAGTTTTGCAGAAAAATGAAAAAAATGTGTCAGATTTTTGTCGCCCAAGTTTGGCAGACAAATTAAAAGTGTTTGTAGGACTCCTGTTGCCCAAGTCTGGCAGAAAAATGAAAAAAATGTGTCAAATTTCTGTCGCCCAAGTTTGGCAGACAAATTAAAAGTATTTGTAGGGCTCCTGTCGCCCAAGTTTTGCAGAAAAATTGAAAAAAATGTGTCAGATTTTCGTCGCCCAAGTTTGGCAGACAAATTAAAAGTGTTTGTAGGGCTCCTGTCGCCAAAGTTTGGCAGAGAAATGAAAAAAATGTGTCATATTTCTGTCGCCCAAGTTTGGCAGACAACTTGAAGTATTTGTAGGGCTCCTGTCGCCCAAGTTTGGCAGAAAAATGACAAACATGTGTCAGATTTTTGTCGCTCAAGTTTGGCAGACAAATTAGAAGTGTTTGTAGGGCTGCTGTCGCCCAAGTTTTGCAGAAAAATGAAAAAAATGTGTCAGATTTTTGTCGCCCAAGTTTGGCAGACAAATTAAAAGTGTTTGTAGGAGTCCTGTTGCCCAAGTCTGGCAGAAAAATGAAAAAAATGTGTCAAATTTCTGTCGCCCAAGTTTGGCAGACAAATTAAAAGTGTTTGTAGGACTCCTGTTGCCCAAGTTTTGCAGAAAAATTGAAAAAAATGTGTCAGATTTCTGTCGCCCAAGTTTGGCAGACAAATTAAAAGTATTTGTAGGGCTCCTGTCGCCAAAGTTTTGCAGAAAAATGAAAAAAATGTGTCAGATTTTTGTCGCCCAAGTTCGGCAGACAAATTAAAAGTGTTTGTAGGGCTCCTGTCACCCAAGTCTGGCAGAAAAATGAAAAAAATGTGTCAGATTTCTGTCGCCCAAGTTTGGCAGACAAATTAAAAGTATTTGTAGGGCTCCTGTCGCCCAAGTTTTGCAGAAAAATGAAAAAAATGTGTCAGATTTTTGTCGCCCAAGTTTGGCAGACAAATTAAAAGTGTTTGTAGGAGTCCTGTTGCCCAAGTCTGGCAGAAAAATGAAAAAAATGTGTCAAATTTCTGTCGCCCAAGTTTGGCAGACAAATTAAAAGTGTTTGTAGGACTCCTGTTGCCAAAGTTTGGCAGAAAAATGACAAAAATGTGTCAGATTTTTGTCTCCCAAGTTTAGCAGACAAATTAAAAGTGTTTAGGGCTCCTGTCGCCAAAGTTTGGCAGAAAAATGAAAAAAATGTGTCATATTTCTGTCGCCCAAGTTTGGCAGACAACTTGAAGTATTTGTAGGGCTCCTGTCGCCCAAGTTTGGCAGAAAAATGACAAATATGTGTCATATTTCTGTCGCCCAAGTTTGGCAGACAACTTGAAAGTATTTGTAGGGCTCCTGTCGCCCAAGTTTGGCAGAAAAATGACAAATATGTGTCAGATTTCTGTCGCCCAAGTTTGGCAGACAACTTGAAAGTATTTGTAGGGCTCCTGTCGCCCAAGTTTGGCAGAAAAATGACAAAAATGTGTCAGATTTTTGTCGCCCAAGTTTGGCAGACAAATTAAAAGTGTTTGTAGGAGTCCTGTTGCCCAAGTCTGGCAGAAAAATGAAAAAAATGTGTCATATTTCTGTCGCCCAAGTTTGAAAGACAACTTGAAAGTATTTGTAGGGCTCATGTCGCCCAAGTCCTGCAGAAAAATAAAAAAAATAAGTCAGATTTTTGTCGCCCAAGTTTGGCAGACAAATTAAAAGTGTTTGTAGGGCTCCTGTCGCCCTAGTTTGGCAGAAAAATGAAAAAAATGTGTCATATTTCTGTCGCCCAAGTTTGGCAGACAACTTGAAAGTATTTGTAGGGCTCCTGTCGCCCAAGTTTGGCAGAAAAATGACAAATATGTGTCAGATTTTTGTCGCCCAAGTTTGGCAGACAAATTAAAAGTATTTGTAGGGCTCCTGTCGCCAAAGTTTTGCAGAAAAATGAAAAAAATGTGTCAGATTTTTGTCGCCCAAGTTCGGCAGACAAATTAAAAGTGTTTGTAGGGCTCCTGTCACCCAAGTCTGGCAGAAAAATGAAAAATATGTGTCAAATTTCTGTCGCCCAAGTTTGGCAGACAAATAAAAAGTATTTGTAGGGCTCCTGTCGCCCAAGTCCTGCAGAAAAATGAAAAAAATGAGTCAGATTTCTGTCGCCCAAGTTTGGCAGACAAATTAAAAGTGTTTGTAGGGCTCCTGTCGCCCAAGTTTTGCAGAAAAATGAAAAAAATGTGTCATATTTCTGTCGCCCAAGTTTGAAAGACAACTTGAAAGTATTTGTAGGGCTCATGTCTCCGAAGTTTCGCAGAAAAATGACAAATATGTGTCTGATTTCTGTCGCCCAAGTTTGACAGACAAATTAAAAGTGTTTGTAGGGCTCCTGTCGCCCAAGTTTTGCAGAAAAATGAAAAAAATGTGTCATATTTCTGTCGCCCAAGTTTGGCAGACAACTTGAACGTATTTGTAGGGCTCCTGTCGCCCAAGTTTGGCAGAAAAATGACAAATATGTGTCAGATTTTTGTCGCTCAAGTTTGGCAGACAAATTAAAAGTGTTTGTAGGGTTGCTGTCGCCCAAGTTTGGCAGAAAAATGAAAAAAATGTGTCAGATTTCTGTCGTCCAAGTTTGGCAGACAAATTAAAAGTATTTGTAGGGCTCCTGTCGCCCAAGTCCTGCAGAAAAATGAAAAAAATGAGTCAGATTTCTGTCGCCCAAGTTTGGCAGACAAATTAAAAGTGTTTGTAGGGCTCCTGTCGCCCAAGTTTTGCAGAAAAATGAAAAAAATGTGTCATATTTCTGTTGCCCAAGTTTGAAAGACAACTTGAAAGTATTTGTAGGGATCATGTCTCCCAAGTTTTGCAGAAAAAAGAAAAAAATGTGTCAGATTTTAGTCGCCCAAGTTTGGCAGACAAATTAAAAGTGTTTGTACGGCTTCTGTCGCCAAAGTTTGGCAGAAAAATGAAAAAAATGTGTCATATTTCTGTCGCCCAAGTTTGGCAGACAACTTGAAAGTATTTGTAGGGCTCCTGTGGCCCAAGTTTGTCAGAAAAATGACAAATATGCGTCATATTTCTGTCGCCCAAGTTTGGCAGACAAATTAAAAGTGTTTGTAGGGCTCCTGTCGCCCAAGACCTGCAGAAAAATGAAAAAAATGAGTCAGATTTCTGTCGCCCAAGTTTGGCAGACAAATTAAAAGTGTTTGTAGGGCTCCTGTCGCCCAAGTTTTGCAGAATAATGAACAAAATGTGTCATATTTCTGTCGCCCAAGTTTGGCAGACAACTTGAAAGTATTTGTAGGGCTCATGTCGCCCAAGTTTCGCAGAAAAATGACAAATATGTGTCAGATTTTTGTCGCCCAAGTTTGGCAGACAAATTAAAAGTGTTTGTAGGGCTCCTGTCGCCCAAGTTTGGCAGAAAAATGAAAAAAATGTGTCATATTTCTGTCGCCCAAGTTTGGCAGACAACTTGAAAGTATTTGTAGGGCTCCTGTCGCCCAAGTTTGGCAGAAAAATGACAAATATGCGTCATATTTCTGTCGCCCAAGTTTGGCAGACAAATTAAAAGTGTTTGTAGGGCTCCTGTCGCCCAAGTTTGGCAGAAAAATGACAAATATGTGTCATATTTCTGTCGCCCAAGTTTGGCAGACAACTTGAAAGTATTTGTAGGGCTCCTGTCACCCAAGTTTGGCAGAAAAATGACAAATATGTGTCAGATTTCTGTCGCCCAAGTTTGGCAGACAAATTAAAAGTATTTGTAGGGCTCCTGTCGCCAACGTTTTGCAGAAAAATGAAAAAAATGTGTCAGATTTTTGTCGCCCAAGTTCGGTAGACAAATTAAAAGTGTTTGTATGGCTCCTGTCGCCCAAGTTTCTGCAGAAAAATTACAAATATGTGTCAGATTTCTGTCGCCCAAGTTTGGCAGACAAATTAAAAGTATTTGTAGGGCTCCTGTCGCCCAAGTCCTGCAGAAAAATGAAACAAATGAGTCAGATTTCTGTCGCCCAAGTTTGGCAGACAACTTGAAAGTGTTTGTAGGGCTCCTGTCGCCCAAGTTTTGCAGAAAAATGACAAATATGCGTCATATTTCTGTCGCCCAAGTTTGGCAGACAAATTAAAAGTATTTGTAGGGCTCCTGTCGCCCAAGTCCTGCAGAAAAATGAAAAAAATGTGTCATATTTCTGTCGCCCAAGTTTGAAAGACAACTTGAAAGTATTTGTAGGGCTCCTGTCACCCAAGTTTGGCAGAAAAATGACAAATATGTGTCAGATTTCTGTCGCCCAAGTTTGGCAGACAAATTAAAAGTATTTGTAGGGCTCCTGTCGCCCAAGTCCTGCAGAAAAATGAAACAAATAAGTCAGATTTCTGTCTCCCAAGTTTGGCAGACAAATTAAAAATATTTGTATGGCTCCTGTCGCCCAAGTTTTGCAGAATAATGAAAAAAATGTGTCATATTTCTGTCGCCCAAGTTTGGCAGACAACTTGAAAGTATTTGTAGGGCTCATGTCGCCCAAGTTTCGCAGAAAAATGACAAATATGTGTCAGATTTTTGTCGCCCAAGTTTGGCAGACAAATTAAAAGTGTTTGTAGGGCTCCTGTCGCCCAAGTTTGGCAGAAAAATGAAAAAAATGTGTCATATTTCTGTCGCCCAAGTTTGGCAGACAACTTGAAAGTATTTGTAGGGCTCCTGTCGCCCAAGTTTGGCAGAAAAATGACAAATATGTGTCATATTTCTGTCGCCCAAGTTTGGCAGACAACTTGAAAGTATTTGTAGGGCTCCTGTCACCCAAGTTTGGCAGAAAAATGACAAATATGTGTCAGATTTCTGTCGCCCAAGTTTGGCAGACAAATTAAAAGTATTTGTAGGGCTCCTGTCGCCCAAGTCCTGCAGAAAAATGAAACAAATGAGTCAGATTTCTGTCTCCCAAGTTTGGCAGACAAATTAAAAGTATTTGTATGGCTCCTGTCGCCCAAGTTTCTGCAGAAAAATTACAAATATGTGTCAGATTTCTGTCGCCCAAGTTTGGCAGACAACTTGAAAGTGTTTGTAGGGCTCCTGTCGCCCAAGTTTTGCAGAAAAATGAAAAATAAGTGTCATATTTCTGTCGCCCAAGTTTGGATGACAACTTGAAAGTATTTGTAGGGCTCATGTCGCCCAAGTTTCGCAGAAAAATGACAAATATGTGTCAGATTTTTGTCGCTCAAGTTTGGCAGACAAATTAAAAGTGTTTGTAGGGCTCCTGTCGCCCAAGTTTGGCAGAAAAATGAAAAAAATGTGTCATATTTCTGTCGCCCAAGTTTGGCAGACAACTTGAAAGTATTTGTAGGGCTCCTGTCGCCCAAGTTTGGCAGAAAAATGACAAATATGCGTCATATTTCTGTCGCCCAAGTTTGGCAGACAAATTAAAAGTGTTTGTAGGGCTCTTGTCGCCCAAGTTTGGCAGAAAAATGACAAATATGTGTCATATTTTTGTCGCCCAAGTTTGGCAGACAACTTGAAAGTATTTGTAGGGCTCCTGTCGCCCAAGTTTGGCAGGAAAAATGACAAATATGTGTCAGATTTCTGTCGCCCAAGTTTGGCAGACAAATTAAAAGTATTTGTAGGGCTCCTGTCGCCAAAGTTTTGCAGAAAAATGAAAAAAATGTGTCAGATTTTTGTCGCCCAAGTTCGGCAGACAAATTAAAAGTGTTTGTAGGGCTCCTGTCACCCAAGTCTGGCAGAAAAATGAAAAAGATGTGTAAATTTCTGTCGCCCAAGTTTGGCAGACAAATTAAAAGTATTTGTAGGGCTCCTGTCGCCCAAGTCCTGCAGAAAAATGAAAAAAATGAGTCAGATTTCTGTCGCCCAAGTTTGGCAGACAAATTAAAAGTGTTTGTAGGGCTCCTGTCGCCCAAGTTTTGCAGAAAAATGAAAAAAATGTGTCATATTTCTGTCGCCCAAGTTTGAAAGACAACTTGAAAGTATTTGTAGGGCTCATGTCGCCCAAGTTTCGCAGAAAAATGACAAATATGTGTCAGATTTCTGTCGCCCAAGTTTGACAGACAAATTAAAAGTGTTTGTAGGGCTCCTGTCGCCCAAGTTTTGCAGAAAAATGAAAAAAATGTGTCATATTTCTGTCGCCCAAGTTTGGCAGACAACTTGAACGTATTTGTAGGGCTCCTGTCGCCCAAGTTTTGCAGAAAAATGACAAATATGTGTCAGATTTTTGTCGCTCAAGTTTGGCAGACAAATTAAAAGTGTTTGTAGGGCTGCTGTCGCCCAAGTTTGGCAGAAAAATGAAAAAAATGTGTCAGATTTCTGTCGCCCAAGTTTGGCAGACAAATTAAAAGTATTTGTAGGGCTCCTGTCGCCCAAGTTTTGCAGAAAAATGAAAAAAATGTGTCAGATTTTTGTCGCCCAAGTTTGGCAGACAAATTAAAAGTGTTTGTAGGACTCCTGTTGCCCAAGTCTGGCAGAAAAATGAAAAAAATGTGTCAAATTTCTGTCGCCCAAGTTTGGCAGACAAATTAAAAGTATTTGTAGGGCTCCTGTCGCCCAAGTTTTGCAGAAAAATTGAAAAAAATGTGTCAGATTTTCGTCGCCCAAGTTTGGCAGACAAATTAAAAGTGTTTGTAGGGCTCCTGTCGCCAAAGTTTGGCAGAGAAATGAAAAAAATGTGTCATATTTCTGTCGCCCAAGTTTGGCAGACAACTTGAAGTATTTGTAGGGCTCCTGTCGCCCAAGTTTGGCAGAAAAATGACAAACATGTGTCAGATTTTTGTCGCTCAAGTTTGGCAGACAAATTAGAAGTGTTTGTAGGGCTGCTGTCGCCCAAGTTTTGCAGAAAAATGAAAAAAATGTGTCAGATTTTTGTCGCCCAAGTTTGGCAGACAAATTAAAAGTGTTTGTAGGAGTCCTGTTGCCCAAGTCTGGCAGAAAAATGAAAAAAATGTGTCAAATTTCTGTCGCCCAAGTTTGGCAGACAAATTAAAAGTGTTTGTAGGACTCCTGTTGCCCAAGTTTTGCAGAAAAATTGAAAAAAATGTGTCAGATTTCTGTCGCCCAAGTTTGGCAGACAAATTAAAAGTATTTGTAGGGCTCCTGTCGCCAAAGTTTTGCAGAAAAATGAAAAAAATGTGTCAGATTTTTGTCGCCCAAGTTCGGCAGACAAATTAAAAGTGTTTGTAGGGCTCCTGTCACCCAAGTCTGGCAGAAAAATGAAAAAAATGTGTCAGATTTCTGTCGCCCAAGTTTGGCAGACAAATTAAAAGTATTTGTAGGGCTCCTGTCGCCCAAGTTTTGCAGAAAAATGAAAAAAATGTGTCAGATTTTTGTCGCCCAAGTTTGGCAGACAAATTAAAAGTGTTTGTAGGAGTCCTGTTGCCCAAGTCTGGCAGAAAAATGAAAAAAATGTGTCAAATTTCTGTCGCCCAAGTTTGGCAGACAAATTAAAAGTGTTTGTAGGACTCCTGTTGCCAAAGTTTGGCAGAAAAATGACAAAAATGTGTCAGATTTTTGTCTCCCAAGTTTAGCAGACAAATTAAAAGTGTTTAGGGCTCCTGTCGCCAAAGTTTGGCAGAAAAATGAAAAAAATGTGTCATATTTCTGTCGCCCAAGTTTGGCAGACAACTTGAAGTATTTGTAGGGCTCCTGTCGCCCAAGTTTGGCAGAAAAATGACAAATATGTGTCATATTTCTGTCGCCCAAGTTTGGCAGACAACTTGAAAGTATTTGTAGGGCTCCTGTCGCCCAAGTTTGGCAGAAAAATGACAAATATGTGTCAGATTTCTGTCGCCCAAGTTAAACAGACAAATTAAAAGTATTTGTAAGGCTCCTGTCGCCCAAGTTTTGCAGAAAAATGAAAAAAAGGTGTCAGATTTTTGTCGCCCAAGTTTGGCAGACAAATTAAAAGTGTTTGTAGGGCTCCTGTCGCCCAAGTTTGGCAGAAAAATGAAAAAAATGTTTCAGATTTCTGTCGCCCATGTTTGGCAGACAAATTAAAAGTATTTGTAGGGCTCCTGTCGCCAAAGTTTTGCAGAAAAATGAAAAAAATGAGTCAGATTTTTGTCGCCCAAGTTTGGCAGACAAATTAAAAGTGTTTGTAGGGCTCCTGTCGCTAAAGTCTGGCAGAAAAATGAAAAAAATGTGTCAAATTTCTGTCGCCCAAGTTTGGCAGACAAATTAAAAGTATTTGTAGGGCTCCTGTCGCCCAAGTTCTGCAGAAAAATGAAAAAAATGAGTCAGATTTCTGTCGCCCAAGTTTGGCAGACAAATTAAAAGTGTTTGTAGGGCTCCTGTCGCCCAAGTTTTGCAGAAAAATGAAAAAAATGTGTCATATTTCTGTCGCCCAAGTTTGGCAGACAACTTGAAAGTATTTGTAGGCCTCATGTCGCCCAAGTTTCGCAGAAAAATGACAAATATGTGTCAGATTTCTGTCGCCAAGTTTGGCAGACAAATTAAAAGTGTTTGTAGGGCTCCTGTCGCCCAAGTCTGGCAGAAAAATGAAAAAAATGTGTCATATTACTGTCGCCCAAGTTTGACAGACAACTTGAAAGTATTTGTAGGGCTCCTGTCGCCCAAGTTTGGCAGAAAAATGACAAAAATGTGTCCGATTTTTGTCGCCCAAGTTTGGCAGACCAATTAAAAGTGTTTGTAGGGCTTCTGTCGCCAAAGTTTGGCAGAAAAATGAAAAAAATGTGTCATATTTCTGTCGCCCAAGTTTGGCAGACAACTTGAAAGTATTTGTAGGGCTCCTGTCGCCCAAGTTTTGCAGAAAAATGACAAATATGCGTCATATTTCTGTCCCCCAAGTTTGGCAGACAAATTAAAAGTGTTTGTAGGGCTCCTGTCGCCCAAGTTTGGCAGAAAAATGACAAATCTGTGTCAGATTTCTGTCGCCAAGTTTGGCAGACAAATTAAAAGTATTTGTAGGGCTCCAGTCGCCCAAGTTTTGCAGAAAAATGAAAAAAATGTGTCAGATTTTTGTCGCCCAAGTTTGGCAGACAAATTAAAAGTGTTTGTAGGGCTCCTGTCGCCTAAGTTTTGCAGAAAAATGAAAAAAATGTGTCATATTTCTGTCGCCCAAGTTTGGCAGACAACTTGAAAGTATTTGTAGGGCTCCTGTCGCCCAAGTTTGGCAGAAAAATGGCAAAAATGTGTCAGATTTTTGTCGCCCAAGTTTGGCAGACAAATTTAAAGTGTTTGTAGGGCTTCTGTCGCCAAAGTTTGGCAGAAAAATGAAAATAATGTGCCATATGTCTGTCGCCCAAGTTTGGCAGACAACTTGAAAGTATTTGTAGGGCTCCTGTCGCCCAAGTTTGGCAGAAAAATGACAAATTTGCGTCATATTTCTGTCGCCCAAGTTTGGCAGACAAATTAAAAGTGTTTGTAGGGCTCCTGTCGCCCAAGTTTGGCAGAAAAATGACAAATATGTGTCATATTTCTGTCGCCCAAGTTTGGCAGACAAATTAAAAGTGTTTGTAGGGCTCCTGTCGCCCAAGTCTGGCAGAAAAAGGAAAAAAAATGTGTCAAATTTCTGTCGCCCAAGTTTGGCAGACAAATTAAATGTGTTTGTAGGGCTCCTGTCGCCCAAGTTCTGCAGAAAAATGAAAAAAATGAGTCAGATTTCTGTCGCCCAAGTTTGGCAGACAAATTAAAAGTGTTTGTAGGGCTCCTGTCGCCCAAGTTTTGCAGAAAAATGAAAAAAATGTGTCATATTTCTGTCGCCCAAGTTTGGCAGACAACTTGAAAGTATTTGTAGGGCTCATGTCGCTCAAGTTTCGCAGAAAAATGACAAATATGTGTCAGATTTCTGTCGCCCAAGTTTGACAGACAAATTAAAAGTGTTTGTAGGGCTCCTGTCGCCCAAGTTTTGCAGAAAAATGAAAAAAATGTGTCATATTTCTGTCGCCCAAGTTTGGCAGACAACTTGAAAGTATTTGTAGGGCTCCTGTCGCCAAAGTTTGGCAAAAAAATGACAAATATGTGTCAGATTTTTGTCGCCCAAGTTTGGCAGACAAATTAAAAGTGTTTGTAGGGCTCCTGTCGCCCTAGTTTGGCAGAAAAATGAAAAAAATGTGTCATATTTCTGTCGCCCAAGTTTGGCAGACAACTTGAAAGTATTTGTAGGGCTCCTGTCGCCCAAGTTTGGCAGAAAAATGACAAATATGCGTCATATTTCTGTCGCCCAAGTTTGGCAGACAAATTAAAAGTGTTTGTAGGGCTCCTGTCGCCCAAGTTTGGCAGCAAAATGACAAATATGTGTCATATTTCTGTCGCCCAAGTTTGGCAGACAACTTGAAAGTATTTGTAGGGCTCCTGTCGCCCAAGTTTGGCAGAAAAATGACAAATATGTGTCAGATTTCTGTCGCCCAAGTTTGGCAGACAACTTGAAAGTATTTGTAGGGCTCCTGTCGCCATAGTTTTGCAGAAAAATGAAAAAAATGTGTCAGATTTTTGTCGCCCAAGTTCGGCAGACAAATTAAAAGTGTTTGTAGGGCTCCTGTCACCCAAGTCTGGCAGAAAAATGAAAAAGATGTGTCAAATTTCTGTCGCCCAAGTTTGGCAGACAAATTAAAAGTATTTGTAGGGCTCCTGTCGCCCAAGTTCTGCAGAAAAATAAAAAAAATAAGTCAGATTTCTGTCGCCCAAGTTTGGCAGACAAATTAAAAGTGTTTGTAGGGCTCCTGTCGCCCAAGTTTTGCAGAAAAATGAAAAAAATGTGTCATATTTCTGTCGCCCAAGTTTGAAAGACAACTTGAAAGTATTTGTAGGGCTCATGTCGCCCAAGTTTCGCAGAAAAATGACAAATATGTGTCAGATTTCTGTCGCCCAAGTTTGACAGACAATTTAAAAGTGTTCGTAGGGCTCCTGTCGCCCAAGTTTTGCAGAAAAATGAAAAAAATGTGTCATATTTCTGTCGCCCAAGTTTGGCAGACAACTTGAAAGTATTTGTAGGGCTCCTGTCGCCCAAGTTTGGCAGAAAAATGACAAATATGTGTCAGATTTTTGTCGCTCAAGTTTGGCAGACAAATTAAAAGTGTTTGTAGGGCTGCTGTCGCCCAAGTTTGGCAGAAAAATGAAAAAAATGTGTCAGATTTCTGTCGTCCAAGTTTGGCAGACAAATTAAAAGTATTTGTAGGGCTCCTCTCGCCCAAGTTTTGCAGAAAAATGAAAAAAATGTGTCAGATTTTTGTCGCCCAAGTTTGGCAGACAAATTAAAAGTGTTTGTAGGACTCCTGTCGCCCAAGTCTGGCAGAAAAATGAAAAAAATGTGTCAAATTTCTGTCGCCCAAGTTTGGCAGACAAATTAAAAGTATTTGTAGGGCTCCTGTCTCCAAAGTTTTGCAGAAAAATTGAAAAAAATGTGTCAGATTTTTGTCGCCCAAGTTTGGCAGACAAATTAAAAGTGTTTGTAGGGCTCCTGTCGCCCAAGTTTGGCAGAAAAATGACAAAAATGTGTCAGATTTTTGTCGCCCAAGTTTGGCAGACAACTTGAAAGTATTTGTAGGGCTCCTGTCGCCCAAGTTTGGCAGAAAAATGACAAATATGTGTCAGATTTTTGTCGCCCAAGTTTGGCAGACAAATTAAAAGTGTTTGTAGGGCTCCTGTCACCCAAGTCTGGCAGAAAAATGAAAAAAATGTGTCAAATTTCTGTCGCCCAAGTTTGGCAGACAACTTGAAAGTATTTGTAGGGCTCCTGTCGCCCAAGTTTGGCAGAAAAATGACAAATATGTGTCAGATTACTGTCGCCCAAGTTTGACAGACAAATTAAAAGTGTTTGTAGGGCTCCTGTCGCCCAAGTTTTGCAGAAAAATGAAAAAAATGTGTCATATTTCTGTCGCCCAAGTTTGGCAGACAACTTGAAAGTATTTGTAGGGCTCATGTCGCCCAAGTTTCGCAGAAAAATGACAAATATGTGTCAGATTTCTGTCGCCCAAGTTTGGCAAACAAATTAAAAGTTTTTGTAGGGCTCCTGTCGCCCAAGTCTGGCAGAAAAATGAAAAAAATGTGTCATATTTCTGTCGCCCAAGTTTGGCAGACAACCTGAAAGTATTTGTAGGGCTCCTGTCGCCCAAGTTTGGCAGAAAAATGACAAAAATGTGTCAGATTTTTGTCACCCAAGTTTGGCAGACAAATTAAAAGTGTTTGTAGGGCTTCTGTCGCCAAAGTTTTGCAGAAAAATGAAAAAAATGTGTCATATTTCTGTCGCCCAAAGTTTGGCAGACATCTTGAAAGTATTTGTAGGGCTCCTGTCTCCAAGTTTGGCAGAAAAATGACAAAAATGTGTCAGATTTTTGTCGCCCATGTTTGGCAGACAAATTAAAAGTATTTGTAGGGCTCCTGTCGCCAAAGATTTGCAGAAAAATGAAAAAAATGTGTCAGATTTTTGTCGCCCAAGTTTGGCAGACAAATTAAAAGTGTTTGTAGGGATCCTGTCGCCCAAGTCTGGCAGAAAAATGAAAAAAATGTGTCAAATTTCTGTCGCCCAAGTTTGGCAGACAAATTAAAAGTATTTGTAGGGCTCCTGTCGCCCAAGTTTGGCAGAAAAATGAAAAAAATGTGTCAGATATCTGTCGCCCATGTTTGGCAGACAAATTAAAAGTATTTGTAGGGCTCCTGTCGCCAAAGTTTTGCAGAAAAATGAAAAAAATGTGTCAGATTTTTGTCGCCCAAGTTTGGCAGACAAATTAAAAGTGTTTGTAGGGATCCTGTCGCCCAAGTCTGGCAGAAAAATGAAAAAAATGTGTCAAATTTCTGTCGCCCAAGTTTGGCAGACAAATTAAAAGTGTTTGTAGGGCTCCTGTCGCCCAAGTTTTGCAGAAAAATGAAAAAAATGTGTCATATTTCTGTCGCCCAAGTTTGGCAGACAACTTGAAAGTATTTGTAGGGCTCATGTCGCCCAAGTTTCGCAGAAAAATGAAAAAAATGAGTCAGATTTCTGTCGCCCAAGTTTGGCAGACAAATTAAAAGTGTTTGTAGGGCTCCTGTCGCCCAAGTTTTGCAGAAAAATGAAAAAAATTTGTCATATTTCTGTCGCCCAAGTTTGGCAGACAACTTGAAAGTATTTGTAGGGCTCATGTCGCCCAAGTTTCGCAAAAAAATGATAAATATGTGTCAGATTTCTGTCGCCCAAGTTTGGCAGACAAATTGAAAGTGTTTGTAGGGCTCCTGTCGCCCAAGTCTGGCAGAAAAATGAAAAAAATGTGTCATATTTCTGTCGCCCAAGTTTGGCAGACAACTTGAAAGTATTTGTAGGGCTCCTGTCGCCCAAATTTGGCAGAAAAATGACAAAAATGTGTCAGATTTTTGTCGCCCATGTTTGGCAGACAAATTAAAAGTATTTGTAGGGCTCCTGTCGCCAAAGTTTTGCAGAAAAATGAAATAATATGTGTCATATTTCTGTCGCCCAAGTTTGGCAGACAACTTGAAAGTATTTGTAGGGCTCATGTCGCCCAAGTTTCGCAAAAAAAATGATAAATATGTGTCAGATTTCTGTCGCCCAAGTTTGGCAGACAAATTGAAAGTGTTTGTAGGGCTCCTGTCGCCCAAGTCTGGCAGAAAAATGAAAAAAATGTGTCATATTTCTGTCGCCCAAGTTTGGCAGACAACTTGAAAGTATTTGTAGGGCTCCTGTCGCCCAAGTTTGGCAGAAAAATGACAAATATGCGTCATATTTCTGTCGCCCAAGTTTGGCAGACAAATTAAAAGTGTTTGTAGGGCTCCTGTCGCCCAAGTTTGGCAGAAAAATGACAAATATGTGTCATATTTCTGTCGCCCAAGTTTGGCAGACAACTTGAAAGTATTTGTAGGGCTCCTGTCGCCCAAGTTTGGCAGAAAAATGACAAATATGTGTCAAATTTCTGTCGCCCAAGTTTGGCAGACAAATTAAAAGTATTTGTAGGGCTCCAGTCGCCCAAGTTTGGCAGAAAAATGAAAAAAATGTGTCAGATATCTGTCGCCCATGTTAGGCAGACAAATTAAAAGTATTTGTAGGGCTCCTGTCGCCAAAGTTTTGCAGAAAAATGAAAAAAATGTGTCAGATTTTTGTCGCCAAGTTTGGCAGACAAATTAAAAGTGTTTGTAGAGCTCCTGTCGCTAAAGTCCTGCAGAAAAATGAAAAAAATGAGTCAGATTTCTGTCGCCCAAGTTTGGCAGACAAATTAAAAGTGTTTGTAGGCTCCTGTCGCCCAAGTTTGGCAGAAAAATGAAAAAAATGTGTCAGATTTCTGTCGCCCATGTTTGGCAGACAAATTAAAAGAATTTGTAGGGCTCCTGTCGCCAAAGTTTTGCAGAAAAATGAAAAAAATGTGTCAGATTTTTGTCGCCCAAGTTTGGCAGACAAATTAAAAGTGTTTGTAGGGCTCCTGTCGCCCAAGTCTGGCAGAAAAATGAAAAAAATGTGTCAAATTTCTGTCGCCCAAGTTTGGCAGACAAATTAAAAGTATTTGTAGGGCTCCTGTCGCCCAAGTTTGGCAGAAAAATGAAAAAAATGTGTCAGATTTCTGTCGCCCATGTTTGGCAGACAAATTAAACGTATTTGTAGGGCTCCTGTCGCCAAAGTTTTGCAGAAAAATGAAAAAAATGTGTCAGAGTTTTGTCGCCCAAGTTTGGCAGACAAATTAAAAGTGTTTGTAGGGCTCATGTCGCCCAAGTTTCGCAAAAAAATGACAAATATGTGTCAGATTTCTGTCGCCCAAGTTTGGCAGACAAATTAAAAGTGTTTGTAGGCCTTCTGTCGCCAAAGTTTGGCAGAAAAATGAAAAAAATGTGTCATATTTCTGTCGCCCAAGTTTGGCAGACAACTTGAAAGTATTTGTAGGGCTCATGTCGCCCAAGTTTCGCAAAAAAATGACAAATATGTGTCAGATTTCTGTCGCCCAAGTTTGGCAGACAAATTAAAAGTGTTTGTAGGCCTTCTGTCGCCAAAGTTTGGCAGAAAAATGAAAAAAATGTGTCATATTTCTGTCGCCCAAGTTTGGCAGACAACTTGAAAGTATTTCTAGGGCTCCTGTCGCCCAAGTTTGGCAGAAAAATGACAAATATGCGTCATATTTCTGTCGCCCAAGTTTGGCAGACAAATTAAAAGTGTTTGTAGGGCTCCTGTCGCCCAAGTCTGGCAGAAAAATGAAAAAAATGTGTCATATTTCTGTCGCCCAAAGTTTGGCAGACATCTTGAAAGTATTTGTAGGGCTCCTGTCTCCAAGTTTGGCAGAAAAATGACAAAAATGTGTCAGATTTTTGTCGCCCATGTTTGGCAGACAAATTAAAAGTATTTGTAGGGCTCCTGTCGCCAAAGTTTTGCAGAAAAATGAAAAAAATGTGTCAGATTTTTGTCGCCCAAGTTTGGCAGACAAATTAAAAGTGTTTGTAGGGATCCTGTCGCCCAAGTCTGGCAGAAAAATGAAAAAAATGTGTCAAATTTCTGTCGCCCAAGTTTGGCAGACAAATTAAAAGTATTTGTAGGGCTCCTGTCGCCCAAGTTTGGCAGAAAAATGAAAAAAATGTGTCAGATATCTGTCGCCCATGTTTGTCAGACAAATTAAAAGTATTTGTAGGGCTCCTGTCGCCAAAGTTTTGCAGAAAAATGAAAAAAATGTGTCAGATTTTTGTCGCCAAGTTTGGCAGACAAATTAAAAGTGTTTGTAGAGCTCCTGTCGCTAAAGTCCTGCAGAAAAATGAAAAAAATGAGTCAGATTTCTGTCGCCCAAGTTTGGCAGACAAATTAAAAGTGTTTGTAGGGCTCCTGTCGCCCAAGTTTTGCAGAAAAATGAAAAAAATTTGTCATATTTCTGTCGCCCAAGTTTGGCAGACAACTTGAAAGTATTTGTAGGGCTCATGTCGCCCAAGTTTCGCAAAAAAATGATAAATATGTGTCAGATTTCTGTCGCCCAAGTTTGGCAGACAAATTGAAAGTGTTTGTAGGGCTCCTGTCGCCCAAGTCTGGCAGAAAAATGAAAAAAATGTGTCATATTTCTGTCGCCCAAGTTTGGCAGACAACTTGAAAGTATTTGTAGGGCTCCTGTCGCCCAAATTTGGCAGAAAAATGACAAAAATGTGTCAGATTTTTGTCGCCCATGTTTGGCAGACAAATTAAAAGTATTTGTAGGGCTCCTGTCGCCAAAGTTTTGCAGAAAAATGAAATAATATGTGTCATATTTCTGTCGCCCAAGTTTGGCAGACAACTTGAAAGTATTTGTAGGGCTCATGTCGCCCAAGTTTCGCAAAAAAAATGATAAATATGTGTCAGATTTCTGTCGCCCAAGTTTGGCAGACAAATTGAAAGTGTTTGTAGGGCTCCTGTCGCCCAAGTCTGGCAGAAAAATGAAAAAAATGTGTCATATTTCTGTCGCCCAAGTTTGGCAGACAACTTGAAAGTATTTGTAGGGCTCCTGTCGCCCAAGTTTGGCAGAAAAATGACAAATATGCGTCATATTTCTGTCGCCCAAGTTTGGCAGACAAATTAAAAGTGTTTGTAGGGCTCCTGTCGCCCAAGTTTGGCAGAAAAATGACAAATATGTGTCATATTTCTGTCGCCCAAGTTTGGCAGACAACTTGAAAGTATTTGTAGGGCTCCTGTCGCCCAAGTTTGGCAGAAAAATGACAAATATGTGTCAAATTTCTGTCGCCCAAGTTTGGCAGACAAATTAAAAGTATTTGTAGGGCTCCAGTCGCCCAAGTTTGGCAGAAAAATGAAAAAAATGTGTCAGATATCTGTCGCCCATGTTTGGCAGACAAATTAAAAGTATTTGTAGGGCTCCTGTCGCCAAAGTTTTGCAGAAAAATGAAAAAAATGTGTCAGATTTTTGTCGCCAAGTTTGGCAGACAAATTAAAAGTGTTTGTAGAGCTCCTGTCGCTAAAGTCCTGCAGAAAAATGAAAAAAATGAGTCAGATTTCTGTCGCCCAAGTTTGGCAGACAAATTAAAAGTGTTTGTAGGCTCCTGTCGCCCAAGTTTGGCAGAAAAATGAAAAAAATGTGTCAGATTTCTGTCGCCCATGTTTGGCAGACAAATTAAAAGAATTTGTAGGGCTCCTGTCGCCAAAGTTTTGCAGAAAAATGAAAAAAATGTGTCAGATTTTTGTCGCCCAAGTTTGGCAGACAAATTAAAAGTGTTTGTAGGGCTCCTGTCGCCCAAGTCTGGCAGAAAAATGAAAAAAATGTGTCAAATTTCTGTCGCCCAAGTTTGGCAGACAAATTAAAAGTATTTGTAGGGCTCCTGTCGCCCAAGTTTGGCAGAAAAATGAAAAAAATGTGTCAGATTTCTGTCGCCCATGTTTGGCAGACAAATTAAACGTATTTGTAGGGCTCCTGTCACCAAAGTTTTGCAGAAAAATGAAAAAAATGTGTCAGAGTTTTGTCGCCCAAGTTTGGCAGACAAATTAAAAGTGTTTGTAGGGCTCATGTCGCCCAAGTTTCGCAAAAAAATGACAAATATGTGTCAGATTTCTGTCGCCCAAGTTTGGCAGACAAATTAAAAGTGTTTGTAGGCCTTCTGTCGCCAAAGTTTGGCAGAAAAATGAAAAAAATGTGTCATATTTCTGTCGCCCAAGTTTGGCAGACAACTTGAAAGTATTTGTAGGGCTCATGTCGCCCAAGTTTCGCAAAAAAATGACAAATATGTGTCAGATTTCTGTCGCCCAAGTTTGGCAGACAAATTAAAAGTGTTTGTAGGCCTTCTGTCGCCAAAGTTTGGCAGAAAAATGAAAAAAATGTGTCATATTTCTGTCGCCCAAGTTTGGCAGACAACTTGAAAGTATTTCTAGGGCTCCTGTCGCCCAAGTTTGGCAGAAAAATGACAAATATGCGTCATATTTCTGTCGCCCAAGTTTGGCAGACAAATTAAAAGTGTTTGTAGGGCTCCTGTCGCCCAAGTCTGGCAGAAAAATGAAAAAAATGTGTCATATTTCTGTCGCCCAAAGTTTGGCAGACATCTTGAAAGTATTTGTAGGGCTCCTGTCTCCAAGTTTGGCAGAAAAATGACAAAAATGTGTCAGATTTTTGTCGCCCATGTTTGGCAGACAAATTAAAAGTATTTGTAGGGCTCCTGTCGCCAAAGTTTTGCAGAAAAATGAAAAAAATGTGTCAGATTTTTGTCGCCCAAGTTTGGCAGACAAATTAAAAGTGTTTGTAGGGATCCTGTCGCCCAAGTCTGGCAGAAAAATGAAAAAAATGTGTCAAATTTCTGTCGCCCAAGTTTGGCAGACAAATTAAAAGTATTTGTAGGGCTCCTGTCGCCCAAGTTTGGCAGAAAAATGAAAAAAATGTGTCAGATATCTGTCGCCCATGTTTGGCAGACAAATTAAAAGTATTTGTAGGGCTCCTGTCGCCAAAGTTTTGCAGAAAAATGAAAAAAATGTGTCAGATTTTTGTCGCCAAGTTTGGCAGACAAATTAAAAGTGTTTGTAGAGCTCCTGTCGCTAAAGTCCTGCAGAAAAATGAAAAAAATGAGTCAGATTTCTGTCGCCCAAGTTTGGCAGACAAATTAAAAGTGTTTGTAGGGCTCCTGTCGCCCAAGTTTTGCAGAAAAATGAAAAAAATTTGTCATATTTCTGTCGCCCAAGTTTGGCAGACAACTTGAAAGTATTTGTAGGGCTCATGTCGCCCAAGTTTCGCAAAAAAATGATAAATATGTGTCAGATTTCTGTCGCCCAAGTTTGGCAGACAAATTGAAAGTGTTTGTAGGGCTCCTGTCGCCCAAGTCTGGCAGAAAAATGAAAAAAATGTGTCATATTTCTGTCGCCCAAGTTTGGCAGACAAATTAAAAGTATTTGTAGGGCTCCTGTCGCCAAAGTTTTGCAGAAAAATGAAAAAAATGTGTCAGATATCTGTCGCCCATGTTTGGCAGACAAATTAAAAGTATTTGTAGGGCTCCTGTCGCCAAAGTTTTGCAGAAAAATGACAAAAATGTGTCAGATTTTTGTCGCCCATGTTTGGCAGACAAATTAAAAGTATTTGTAGGGCTCCTGTCGCCAAAGTTTTGCAGAAAAATGAAATAATATGTGTCATATTTCTGTCGCCCAAGTTTGGCAGACAACTTGAAAGTATTTGTAGGGCTCCTGTCGCCCAAATTTGGCAGAAAAATGAAAAAAATGTGTCAGATATCTGTCGCCCATGTTTGGCAGACAAATTAAAAGTATTTGTAGGGCTCCTGTCGCCAAAGTTTTGCAGAAAAATGAAAAAAATGTGTCAGATTTTTGTCGCCAAGTTTGGCAGACAAATTAAAAGTGTTTGTAGAGCTCCTGTCGCTAAAGTCCTGCAGAAAAATGAAAAAAATGAGTCAGATTTCTGTCGCCCAAGTTTGGCAGACAAATTAAAAGTGTTTGTAGGGCTCCTGTCGCCCAAGTTTTGCAGAAAAATGAAAAAAATTTGTCATATTTCTGTCGCCCAAGTTTGGCAGACAACTTGAAAGTATTTGTAGGGCTCATGTCGCCCAAGTTTCGCAAAAAAATGATAAATATGTGTCAGATTTCTGTCGCCCAAGTTTGGCAGACAAATTGAAAGTGTTTGTAGGGCTCCTGTCGCCCAAGTCTGGCAGAAAAATGAAAAAAATGTGTCATATTTCTGTCGCCCAAGTTTGGCAGACAACTTGAAAGTATTTGTAGGGCTCCTGTCGCCCAAATTTGGCAGAAAAATGACAAATATGTGTCATATTTCTGTCGCCCAAGTTTGGCAGACAACTTGAAAGTATTTGTAGGGCTCCTGTCGCCCAAGTTTGGCAGAAAAATGACAAATATGTGTCAAATTTCTGTCGCCCAAGTTTGGCAGACAAATTAAAAGTATTTGTAGGGCTCCAGTCGCCCAAGTTTGGCAGAAAAATGAAAAAAATGTGTCAGATTTCTGTCGCCCATGTTTGGCAGACAAATTAAAAGAATTTGTAGGGCTCCTGTCGCCAAAGTTTTGCAGAAAAATGAAAAAAATGTGTCAGATTTTTGTCGCCCAAGTTTGGCAGACAAATTAAAAGTGTTTGTAGGGCTCCTGTCGCCCAAGTCTGGCAGAAAAATGAAAAAAATGTGTCAAATTTCTGTCGCCCAAGTTTGGCAGACAAATTAAAAGTATTTGTA
This sequence comes from Villa cingulata, assembly GCA_951394055.1. Classification (NCBI taxonomy): domain Eukaryota; kingdom Metazoa; phylum Arthropoda; class Insecta; order Diptera; family Bombyliidae; genus Villa; species Villa cingulata. Next base: position 24,963,457 of record OX596019.1, on the reverse strand, counting down.
GGGCTCCTGTCGCCCAAGTTTGGCAGAAAAATGAAAAAAATGTGTCAGATTTCTGTCGCCCATGTTTGGCAGACAAATTAAACGTATTTGTAGGGCTCCTGTCGCCAAAGTTTTGCAGAAAAATGAAAAAAATGTGTCAGAGTTTTGTCGCCCAAGTTTGGCAGACAAATTAAAAGTGTTTGTAGGGCTCATGTCGCCCAAGTTTCGCAAAAAAATGACAAATATGTGTCAGATTTCTGTCGCCCAAGTTTGGCAGACAAATTAAAAGTGTTTGTAGGCCTTCTGTCGCCAAAGTTTGGCAGAAAAATGAAAAAAATGTGTCATATTTCTGTCGCCCAAGTTTGGCAGACAACTTGAAAGTATTTGTAGGGCTCATGTCGCCCAAGTTTCGCAAAAAAATGACAAATATGTGTCAGATTTCTGTCGCCCAAGTTTGGCAGACAAATTAATAGTGTTTGTAGGCCTTCTGTCGCCAAAGTTTGGCAGAAAAATGAAAAAAATGTGTCATATTTCTGTCGCCCAAGTTTGGCAGACAACTTGAAAGTATTTCTAGGGCTCCTGTCGCCCAAGTTTGGCAGAAAAATGACAAATATGCGTCATATTTCTGTCGCCCAAGTTTGGCAGACAAATTAAAAGTGTTTGTAGGGCTCCTGTCGCCCAAGTCTGGCAGAAAAATGAAAAAAATGTGTCATATTTCTGTCGCCCAAAGTTTGGCAGACATCTTGAAAGTATTTGTAGGGCTCCTGTCTCCAAGTTTGGCAGAAAAATGACAAAAATGTGTCAGATTTTTGTCGCCCATGTTTGGCAGACAAATTAAAAGTATTTGTAGGGCTCCTGTCGCCAAAGTTTTGCAGAAAAATGAAAAAAATGTGTCAGATTTTTGTCGCCCAAGTTTGGCAGACAAATTAAAAGTGTTTGTAGGGATCCTGTCGCCCAAGTCTGGCAGAAAAATGAAAAAAATGTGTCAAATTTCTGTCGCCCAAGTTTGGCAGACAAATTAAAAGTATTTGTAGGGCTCCTGTCGCCCAAGTTTGGCAGAAAAATGAAAAAAATGTGTCAGATATCTGTCGCCCATGTTTGGCAGACAAATTAAAAGTATTTGTAGGGCTCCTGTCGCCAAAGTTTTGCAGAAAAATGAAAAAAATGTGTCAGATTTTTGTCGCCAAGTTTGGCAGACAAATTAAAAGTGTTTGTAGAGCTCCTGTCGCTAAAGTCCTGCAGAAAAATGAAAAAAATGAGTCAGATTTCTGTCGCCCAAGTTTGGCAGACAAATTAAAAGTGTTTGTAGGGCTCCTGTCGCCCAAGTTTTGCAGAAAAATGAAAAAAATTTGTCATATTTCTGTCGCCCAAGTTTGGCAGACAACTTGAAAGTATTTGTAGGGCTCATGTCGCCCAAGTTTCGCAAAAAAATGATAAATATGTGTCAGATTTCTGTCGCCCAAGTTTGGCAGACAAATTGAAAGTGTTTGTAGGGCTCCTGTCGCCCAAGTCTGGCAGAAAAATGAAAAAAATGTGTCATATTTCTGTCGCCCAAGTTTGGCAGACAACTTGAAAGTATTTGTAGGGCTCCTGTCGCCCAAATTTGGCAGAAAAATGACAAAAATGTGTCAGATTTTTGTCGCCCATGTTTGGCAGACAAATTAAAAGTATTTGTAGGGCTCCTGTCGCCAAAGTTTTGCAGAAAAATGAAATAATATGTGTCATATTTCTGTCGCCCAAGTTTGGCAGACAACTTGAAAGTATTTGTAGGGCTCATGTCGCCCAAGTTTCGCAAAAAAAATGATAAATATGTGTCAGATTTCTGTCGCCCAAGTTTGGCAGACAAATTGAAAGTGTTTGTAGGGCTCCTGTCGCCCAAGTCTGGCAGAAAAATGAAAAAAATGTGTCATATTTCTGTCGCCCAAGTTTGGCAGACAACTTGAAAGTATTTGTAGGGCTCCTGTCGCCCAAGTTTGGCAGAAAAATGACAAATATGCGTCATATTTCTGTCGCCCAAGTTTGGCAGACAAATTAAAAGTGTTTGTAGGGCTCCTGTCGCCCAAGTTTGGCAGAAAAATGACAAATATGTGTCATATTTCTGTCGCCCAAGTTTGGCAGACAACTTGAAAGTATTTGTAGGGCTCCTGTCGCCCAAGTTTGGCAGAAAAATGACAAATATGTGTCAAATTTCTGTCGCCCAAGTTTGGCAGACAAATTAAAAGTATTTGTAGGGCTCCAGTCGCCCAAGTTTGGCAGAAAAATGAAAAAAATGTGTCAGATATCTGTCGCCCATGTTTGGCAGACAAATTAAAAGTATTTGTAGGGCTCCTGTCGCCAAAGTTTTGCAGAAAAATGAAAAAAATGTGTCAGATTTTTGTCGCCAAGTTTGGCAGACAAATTAAAAGTGTTTGTAGAGCTCCTGTCGCTAAAGTCCTGCAGAAAAATGAAAAAAATGAGTCAGATTTCTGTCGCCCAAGTTTGGCAGACAAATTAAAAGTGTTTGTAGGCTCCTGTCGCCCAAGTTTGGCAGAAAAATGAAAAAAATGTGTCAGATTTCTGTCGCCCATGTTTGGCAGACAAATTAAAAGAATTTGTAGGGCTCCTGTCGCCAAAGTTTTGCAGAAAAATGAAAAAAATGTGTCAGATTTTTGTCGCCCAAGTTTGGCAGACAAATTAAAAGTGTTTGTAGGGCTCCTGTCGCCCAAGTCTGGCAGAAAAATGAAAAAAATGTGTCAAATTTCTGTCGCCCAAGTTTGGCAGACAAATTAAAAGTATTTGTAGGGCTCCTGTCGCCCAAGTTTGGCAGAAAAATGAAAAAAATGTGTCAGATTTCTGTCGCCCATGTTTGGCAGACAAATTAAACGTATTTGTAGGGCTCCTGTCGCCAAAGTTTTGCAGAAAAATGAAAAAAATGTGTCAGAGTTTTGTCGCCCAAGTTTGGCAGACAAATTAAAAGTGTTTGTAGGGCTCATGTCGCCCAAGTTTCGCAAAAAAATGACAAATATGTGTCAGATTTCTGTCGCCCAAGTTTGGCAGACAAATTAAAAGTGTTTGTAGGCCTTCTGTCGCCAAAGTTTGGCAGAAAAATGAAAAAAATGTGTCATATTTCTGTCGCCCAAGTTTGGCAGACAACTTGAAAGTATTTGTAGGGCTCATGTCGCCCAAGTTTCGCAAAAAAATGACAAATATGTGTCAGATTTCTGTCGCCCAAGTTTGGCAGACAAATTAAAAGTGTTTGTAGGCCTTCTGTCGCCAAAGTTTGGCAGAAAAATGAAAAAAATGTGTCATATTTCTGTCGCCCAAGTTTGGCAGACAACTTGAAAGTATTTCTAGGGCTCCTGTCGCCCAAGTTTGGCAGAAAAATGACAAATATGCGTCATATTTCTGTCGCCCAAGTTTGGCAGACAAATTAAAAGTGTTTGTAGGGCTCCTGTCGCCCAAGTCTGGCAGAAAAATGAAAAAAATGTGTCATATTTCTGTCGCCCAAAGTTTGGCAGACATCTTGAAAGTATTTGTAGGGCTCCTGTCTCCAAGTTTGGCAGAAAAATGACAAAAATGTGTCAGATTTTTGTCGCCCATGTTTGGCAGACAAATTAAAAGTATTTGTAGGGCTCCTGTCGCCAAAGTTTTGCAGAAAAATGAAAAAAATGTGTCAGATTTTTGTCGCCCAAGTTTGGCAGACAAATTAAAAGTGTTTGTAGGGATCCTGTCGCCCAAGTCTGGCAGAAAAATGAAAAAAATGTGTCAAATTTCTGTCGCCCAAGTTTGGCAGACAAATTAAAAGTATTTGTAGGGCTCCTGTCGCCCAAGTTTGGCAGAAAAATGAAAAAAATGTGTCAGATATCTGTCGCCCATGTTTGGCAGACAAATTAAAAGTATTTGTAGGGCTCCTGTCGCCAAAGTTTTGCAGAAAAATGAAAAAAATGTGTCAGATTTTTGTCGCCAAGTTTGGCAGACAAATTAAAAGTGTTTGTAGAGCTCCTGTCGCTAAAGTCCTGCAGAAAAATGAAAAAAATGAGTCAGATTTCTGTCGCCCAAGATTGGCAGACAAATTAAAAGTGTTTGTAGGGCTCCTGTCGCCCAAGTTTTGCAGAAAAATGAAAAAAATTTGTCATATTTCTGTCGCCCAAGTTTGGCAGACAACTTGAAAGTATTTGTAGGGCTCATGTCGCCCAAGTTTCGCAAAAAAATGATAAATATGTGTCAGATTTCTGTCGCCCAAGTTTGGCAGACAAATTGAAAGTGTTTGTAGGGCTCCTGTCGCCCAAGTCTGGCAGAAAAATGAAAAAAATGTGTCATATTTCTGTCGCCCAAGTTTGGCAGACAACTTGAAAGTATTTGTAGGGCTCCTGTCGCCCAAATTTGGCAGAAAAATGACAAAAATGTGTCAGATTTTTGTCGCCCATGTTTGGCAGACAAATTAAAAGTATTTGTAGGGCTCCTGTCGCCAAAGTTTTGCAGAAAAATGAAATAATATGTGTCATATTTCTGTCGCCCAAGTTTGGCAGACAACTTGAAAGTATTTGTAGGGCTCATGTCGCCCAAGTTTCGCAAAAAAAATGATAAATATGTGTCAGATTTCTGTCGCCCAAGTTTGGCAGACAAATTGAAAGTGTTTGTAGGGCTCCTGTCGCCCAAGTCTGGCAGAAAAATGAAAAAAATGTGTCATATTTCTGTCGCCCAAGTTTGGCAGACAACTTGAAAGTATTTGTAGGGCTCCTGTCGCCCAAGTTTGGCAGAAAAATGACAAATATGCGTCATATTTCTGTCGCCCAAGTTTGGCAGACAAATTAAAAGTGTTTGTAGGGCTCCTGTCGCCCAAGTTTGGCAGAAAAATGACAAATATGTGTCATATTTCTGTCGCCCAAGTTTGGCAGACAACTTGAAAGTATTTGTAGGGCTCCTGTCGCCCAAGTTTGGCAGAAAAATGACAAATATGTGTCAAATTTCTGTCGCCCAAGTTTGGCAGACAAATTAAAAGTATTTGTAGGGCTCCAGTCGCCCAAGTTTGGCAGAAAAATGAAAAAAATGTGTCAGATATCTGTCGCCCATGTTTGGCAGACAAATTAAAAGTATTTGTAGGGCTCCTGTCGCCAAAGTTTTGCAGAAAAATGAAAAAAATGTGTCAGATTTTTGTCGCCAAGTTTGGCAGACAAATTAAAAGTGTTTGTAGAGCTCCTGTCGCTAAAGTCCTGCAGAAAAATGAAAAAAATGAGTCAGATTTCTGTCGCCCAAGTTTGGCAGACAAATTAAAAGTGTTTGTAGGCTCCTGTCGCCCAAGTTTGGCAGAAAAATGAAAAAAATGTGTCAGATTTCTGTCGCCCATGTTTGGCAGACAAATTAAAAGAATTTGTAGGGCTCCTGTCGCCAAAGTTTTGCAGAAAAATGAAAAAAATGTGTCAGATTTTTGTCGCCCAAGTTTGGCAGACAAATTAAAAGTGTTTGTAGGGCTCCTGTCGCCCAAGTCTGGCAGAAAAATGAAAAAAATGTGTCAAATTTCTGTCGCCCAAGTTTGGCAGACAAATTAAAAGTATTTGTAGGGCTCCTGTCGCCCAAGTTTGGCAGAAAAATGAAAAAAATGTGTCAGATTTCTGTCGCCCATGTTTGGCAGACAAATTAAACGTATTTGTAGGGCTCCTGTCGCCAAAGTTTTGCAGAAAAATGAAAAAAATGTGTCAGAGTTTTGTCGCCCAAGTTTGGCAGACAAATTAAAAGTGTTTGTAGGGCTCATGTCGCCCAAGTTTCGCAAAAAAATGACAAATATGTGTCAGATTTCTGTCGCCCAAGTTTGGCAGACAAATTAAAAGTGTTTGTAGGCCTTCTGTCGCCAAAGTTTGGCAGAAAAATGAAAAAAATGTGTCATATTTCTGTCGCCCAAGTTTGGCAGACAACTTGAAAGTATTTGTAGGGCTCATGTCGCCCAAGTTTCGCAAAAAAATGACAAATATGTGTCAGATTTCTGTCGCCCAAGTTTGGCAGACAAATTAAAAGTGTTTGTAGGCCTTCTGTCGCCAAAGTTTGGCAGAAAAATGAAAAAAATGTGTCATATTTCTGTCGCCCAAGTTTGGCAGACAACTTGAAAGTATTTCTAGGGCTCCTGTCGCCCAAGTTTGGCAGAAAAATGACAAATATGCGTCATATTTCTGTCGCCCAAGTTTGGCAGACAAATTAAAAGTGTTTGTAGGGCTCCTGTCGCCCAAGTCTGGCAGAAAAATGAAAAAAATGTGTCAAATTTCTGTCGCCCAAGTTTGGCAGACAAATTAAAAGTATTTGTAGGGCTCCTGTCGCCCAAGTTTGGCAGAAAAATGAAAAAAATGTGTCAGATTTCTGTCGCCCATGTTTGGCAGACAAATTAAACGTATTTGTAGGGCTCCTGTCGCCAAAGTTTTGCAGAAAAATGAAAAAAATGTGTCAGAGTTTTGTCGCCCAAGTTTGGCAGACAAATTAAAAGTGTTTGTAGGGCTCATGTCGCCCAAGTTTCGCAAAAAAATGACAAATATGTGTCAGATTTCTGTCGCCCAAGTTTGGCAGACAAATTAAAAGTGTTTGTAGGGCTCCGGTCGCCCAAGTTTTGCAGAAAAATGAAAAAAATGTGTCATATTTCTGTCGCCCAAGTTTGGCAGACAACTTGAAAGTATTTGTAGGGCTCATGTCGCCCAAGTTTCGCAAAAAAATGACAAATATGTGTCAGATTTCTGTCGCCCAAGTTTGGCAGACAAATTAAAAGTGTTTGTAGGCCTTCTGTCGCCAAAGTTTGGCAGAAAAATGAAAAAAATGTGTCATATTTCTGTCGCCCAAGTTTGGCAGACAACTTGAAAGTATTTCTAGGGCTCCTGTCGCCCAAGTTTGGCAGAAAAATGACAAATATGCGTCATATTTCTGTCGCCCAAGTTTGGCAGACAAATTAAAAGTGTTTGTAGGACTCCTGTCGCCCAAGTTTGGCAGAAAAATGACAAATATGTGTCATATTTCTGTCGCCCAAGTTTGGCAGACAACTTGAAAGTATTTGTAGGGCTCCTGTCGCCCAAGTTTGGCAGAAAAATGACAAATATGTGTCAGATTTTTGTCGCCCAAGTTTGGCAGACAAATTAAAAGTGTTTGTAGGGCTCCTGTAGCCCAAGTCTGCAGAAAAATGAAAAAAATGTGTCATATTTCTGTCGCCCAAGTTTGGCAGACAACTTGAAAGTATTTGTAGGGCTCCTGTCGCCCAAGTTTGGCAGAAAAATGACAAATATGTGTCAGATTTCTGTCGCCCAAGTTTGACAGACAAATTAAAAGTGTTTGTAGGGCTCCTGTCGCCCAAGTTTTGCAGAAAAATGAAAAAAATTTGTCATATTTCTGTCGCCCAAGTTTGGCAGACAACTTGAAAGTATTTGTAGGGCTCATGTCGCCCAAGTTTCGCAGAAAAATGACAAATATGTGTCAGATTTCTGTCGCCCAAGTTTGGCAGACAAATTAAAAGTTTTTGTAGGGCTCCTGTCGCCCAAGTCTGGCAGAAAAATGGAAAAAATGTGTCATATTTCTGTCGCCCAAGTTTGGCAGACAACTTGAAAGTATTTGTAGGGCTCCTGTCGCCCAAGTTTGGCAGAAAAATGACAAAAATGTGTCAGATTTTTGTCACCCAAGTTTGGCAGACAAATTAAAAGTGTTTGTAGGGCTTCTGTCGCTAAAGTTTTGCAGAAAAATGAAAAAAATGTGTCATATTTCTGTCGCCCAAGTTTGGCAGACAACTTGAAAGTATTTGTAGGGCTCCTGTCGCCCAAGTTTGGCAGAAAAATGACAAATATGTGTCAGATTTTTGTCGCCCAAGTTTGGCAGACAAATTAAAAGTGTTTGTAGGGCTCCTGTCGCCCAAGTCTGGCAGAAAAATGAAAAAAATGTGTCAAATTTCTGTCGCCCAAGTTTGGCAGACAACTTGAATGTATTTGTAGGGCTCCTGTCGCCCAAGTTTGGCAGAAAAATGACAAATATGTGTCAGATTTCTGTCGCCCAAGTTTGACAGACAAATTAAAAGTGTTTGTAGGGCTCCTGTCGCCCAAGTTTTGCAGAAAAATGAAAAAAATGTGTCATATTTCTGTCGCCCAAGTTTGGCAGACAACTTGAAAGTATTTGTAGGGCTAATGTCGCCGAAGTTTCGCAGAAAAATGACAAATATGTGTCAGATTTCTGTCGCCCAAGTTTGGCAGACAAATTAAAAGTTTTTGTAGGGCTCCTGTCGCCCAAGTCTGGCAGAAAAATGAAAAAAATGTGTCATATTTCTGTCGCCCAAGTTTGGCAGACAACTTGAAAGTATTTGTAGGGCTCCTGTCGCCCAAGTTTGGCAGAAAAATGACAAAAATGTGTCAGATTTTTGTCACCCAAGTTTGGCAGACAAATTAAAAGTGTTTGTAGGGCTTCTGTCGCCAAAGTTTTGCAGAAAAATGAAAAAAATGTGTCATATTTCTGCCGCCCAAGTTTGGCAGACAACTTGAAAGTATTTGTAGGGCTCCTGTCGCCAAGTTTGGCAGAAAAATGACAAAAATGTGTCAGATTTTTGTCGCCCATGTTTGGCAGACAAATTAAAAGTATTTGTAGGGCTCCTGTCGCCAAAGTTTTGCAGAAAAATGAAAAAAATGTGTCAGATTTTTGTCGCCCAAGTTTGGCAGACAAATTAAAAGTGTTTGTAGGGATCCTGTCGCCCAAGTCTGGCAGAAAAATGAAAAAAATGTGTCAAATTTCTGTCGCACAAGTTTGGCAGACAAATTAAAAGTATTTGTAGGGCTCCTGTCGCCCAAGTTTGGCAGAAAAATGAAAAAAATGTGTCAGATTTCTGTCGCCCATGTTTGGCAGACAAATTAAAAGTATTTGTAGGGCTCCTGTCGCCAAAGTTTTGCAGAAAAATGAAAAAAATGTGTCAGATTTTTGTCGCCAAGTTTGGCAGACAAATTAAAAGTGTTTGTAGAGCTCCTGTCGCTAAAGTCCTGCAGAAAAATGAAAAAAATGAGTCAGATTTCTGTCGCCCAAGTTTGGCAGACAAATTAAAAGTGTTTGTAGGGCTCCTGTCGCCCAAGTTTTGCAGAAAAATGAAAAAAATTTGTCATATTTCTGTCGCCCAAGTTTGGCAGACAACTTGAAAGTATTTGTAGGGCTCATGTCGCCCAAGTTTCGCAAAAAAATGATAAATATGTGTCAGATTTCTGTCGCCCAAGTTTGGCAGACAAATTGAAAGTGTTTGTAGGGCTCCTGCCGCCCAAGTCTGGCAGAAAAATGAAAAAAATGTGTCATATTTCTGTCGCCCAAGTTTGGCAGACAACTTGAAAGTATTTGTAGGGCTCCTGTCGCCCAAATTTGGCAGAAAAATGACAAAAATGTGTCAGATTTTTGTCGCCCATGTTTGGCAGACAAATTAAAAGTATTTGTAGGGCTCCTGTCGCCAAAGTTTTGCAGAAAAATGAAATAATATGTGTCATATTTCTGTCGCCCAAGTTTGGCAGACAACTTGAAAGTATTTGTAGGGCTCATGTCGCCCAAGTTTCGCAAAAAAATGATAAATATGTGTCAGATTTCTGTCGCCCAAGTTTGGCAGACAAATTGAAAGTGTTTGTAGGGCTCCTGTCGCCCAAGTCTGGCAGAAAAATGAAAAAAATGTGTCAAATTTCTGTCGCACAAGTTTGGCAGACAAATTAAAAGTATTTGTAGGGCTCCTGTCGCCCAAGTTTGGCAGAAAAATGAAAAAAATGTGTCAGATTTCTGTCGCCCATGTTTGGCAGACAAATTAAAAGTATTTGTAGGGCTCCTGTCGCCAAAGTTTTGCAGAAAAATGAAAAAAATGTGTCAGATTTTTGTCGCCAAGTTTGGCAGACAAATTAAAAGTGTTTGTAGAGCTCCTGTCGCTAAAGTCCTGCAGAAAAATGAAAAAAATGAGTCAGATTTCTGTCGCCCAAGTTTGGCAGACAAATTAAAAGTGTTTGTAGGGCTCCTGTCGCCCAAGTCTGGCAGAAAAATGAAAAAAATGTGTCAAATTTCTGTCGCACAAGTTTGGCAGACAAATTAAAAGTATTTGTAGGGCTCCTGTCGCCCAAGTTTGGCAGAAAAATGAAAAAAATGTGTCAGATTTCTGTCGCCCATGTTTGGCAGACAAATTAAACGTATTTGTAGGGCTCCTGTCGCCAAAGTTTTGCAGAAAAATGAAAAAAATGTGTCAGAGTTTTGTCGCCCAAGTTTGGCAGACAAATTAAAAGTGTTTGTAGGGCTCATGTCGCCCAAGTTTCGCAAAAAAATGACAAATATGTGTCAGATTTCTGTCGCCCAAGTTTGGCAGACAAATTAAAAGTGTTTGTAGGCCTTCTGTCGCCAAAGTTTGGCAGAAAAATGAAAAAAATGTGTCATATTTCTGTCGCCCAAGTTTGGCAGACAACTTGAAAGTATTTGTAGGGCTCCTGTCGCCCAAATTTGGCAGAAAAATGACAAAAATGTGTCAGATTTTTGTCGCCCATGTTTGGCAGACAAATTAAAAGTATTTGTAGGGCTCCTGTCGCCAAAGTTTTGCAGAAAAATGAAATAATATGTGTCATATTTCTGTCGCCCAAGTTTGGCAGACAACTTGAAAGTATTTGTAGGGCTCATGTCGCCCAAGTTTCGCAAAAAAATGATAAATATGTGTCAGATTTCTGTCGCCCAAGTTTGGCAGACAAATTGAAAGTGTTTGTAGGGCTCCTGTCGCCCAAGTCTGGCAGAAAAATGAAAAAAATGTGTCAAATTTCTGTCGCACAAGTTTGGCAGACAAATTAAAAGTATTTGTAGGGCTCCTGTCGCCCAAGTTTGGCAGAAAAATGAAAAAAATGTGTCAGATTTCTGTCGCCCATGTTTGGCAGACAAATTAAACGTATTTGTAGGGCTCCTGTCGCCAAAGTTTTGCAGAAAAATGAAAAAAATGTGTCAGAGTTTTGTCGCCCAAGTTTGGCAGACAAATTAAAAGTGTTTGTAGGGCTCATGTCGCCCAAGTTTCGCAAAAAAATGACAAATATGTGTCAGATTTCTGTCGCCCAAGTTTGGCAGACAAATTAAAAGTGTTTGTAGGCCTTCTGTCGCCAAAGTTTGGCAGAAAAATGAAAAAAATGTGTCATATTTCTGTCGCCCAAGTTTGGCAGACAACTTGAAAGTATTTGTAGGGCTCATGTCGCCCAAGTTTCGCAAAAAGATGACAAATATGTGTCAGATTTCTGTCGCCCAAGTTTGGCAGACAAATTAAAAGTGTTTGTAGGCCTTCTGTCGCCAAAGTTTGGCAGAAAAATGAAAAAAATGTGTCATATTTCTGTCGCCCAAGTTTGGCAGACAACTTGAAAGTATTTCTAGGGCTCCTGTCGCCCAAGTTTGGCAGAAAAATGACAAATATGCGTCATATTTCTGTCGCCCAAGTTTGGCAGACAAATTAAAAGTGTTTGTAGGGCTCCTGTCGCCCAAGTCTGGCAGAAAAATTAAAAAAATGTGTCAAATTTCTGTCGCCCAAGTTTGGCAGACAAATTAAAAGTATTTGTAGGGCTCCTGTCGCCCAAGTTTGGCAGAAAAATGAAAAAAATGTGTCAGATTTCTGTCGCCCATGTTTGGCAGACAAATTAAACGTATTTGTAGGGCTCCTGTCGCCAAAGTTTTGCAGAAAAATGAAAAAAATGTGTCAGAGTTTTGTCGCCCAAGTTTGGCAGACAAATTAAAAGTGTTTGTAGGGCTCATGTCGCCCAAGTTTCGCAAAAAAATGACAAATATGTGTCAGATTTCTGTCGCCCAAGTTTGGCAGACAAATTAAAAGTGTTTGTAGGCCTTCTGTCGCTAAAGTCCTGCAGAAAAATGAAAAAAATGAGTCAGATTTCTGTCGCCCAAGTTTGGCAGACAAATTAAAAGTGTTTGTAGGGCTCCGGTCGCCCAAGTTTTGCAGAAAAATGAAAAAAATGTGTCATATTTCTGTCGCCCAAGTTTGGCAGACAACTTGAAAGTATTTGTAGGGCTCATGTCGCCCAAGTTTCGCAAAAAAATGACAAATATGTGTCAGATTTCTGTCGCCCAAGTTTGGCAGACAAATTAAAAGTGTTTGTAGGCCTTCTGTCGCCAAAGTTTGGCAGAAAAATGAAAAAAATGTGTCATATTTCTGTCGCCCAAGTTTGGCAGACAACTTGAAAGTATTTCTAGGGCTCCTGTCGCCCAAGTTTGGCAGAAAAATGACAAATATGCGTCATATTTCTGTCGCCCAAGTTTGGCAGACAAATTAAAAGTGTTTGTAGGACTCCTGTCGCCCAAGTTTGGCAGAAAAATGACAAATATGTGTCATATTTCTGTCGCCCAAGTTTGGCAGACAACTTGAAAGTATTTGTAGGGCTCCTGTCGCCCAAGTTTGGCAGAAAAATGACAAATATGTGTCAGATTTTTGTCGCCCAAGTTTGGCAGACAAATTAAAAGTGTTTGTAGGGCTCCTGTAGCCCAAGTCTGCAGAAAAATGAAAAAAATGTGTCAAATTTCTGTCGCCCAAGTTTGGCAGACAACTTGAAAGTATTTGTAGGGCTCCTGTCGCCCAAGTTTGGCAGAAAAATGACAAATATGTGTCAGATTTCTGTCGCCCAAGTTTGACAGACAAATTAAAAGTGTTTGTAGGGCTCCTGTCGCCCAAGTTTTGCAGAAAAATGAAAAAAATTTGTCATATTTCTGTCGCCCAAGTTTGGCAGACAACTTGAAAGTATTTGTAGGGCTCATGTCGCCCAAGTTTCGCAGAAAAATGACAAATATGTGTCAGATTTCTGTCGCCCAAGTTTGGCAGACAAATTAAAAGTTTTTGTAGGGCTCCTGTCGCCCAAGTCTGGCAGAAAAATGGAAAAAATGTGTCATATTTCTGTCGCCCAAGTTTGGCAGACAACTTGAAAGTATTTGTAGGGCTCCTGTCGCCCAAGTTTGGCAGAAAAATGACAAAAATGTGTCAGATTTTTGTCACCCAAGTTTGGCAGACAAATTAAAAGTGTTTGTAGGGCTTCTGTCGCCAAAGTTTTGCAGAAAAATGAAAAAAATGTGTCATATTTCTGTCGCCCAAGTTTGGCAGACAACTTGAAAGTATTTGTAGGGCTCCTGTCGCCCAAGTTTGGCAGAAAAATGACAAATATGTGTCAGATTTTTGTCGCCCAAGTTTGGCAGACAAATTAAAAGTGTTTGTAGGGCTCCTGTCGCCCAAGTCTGGCAGAAAAATGAAAAAAATGTGTCAAATTTCTGTCGCCCAAGTTTGGCAGACAACTTGAATGTATTTGTAGGGCTCCTGTCGCCCAAGTTTGGCAGAAAAATGACAAATATGTGTCAGATTTCTGTCGCCCAAGTTTGACAGACAAATTAAAAGTGTTTGTAGGGCTCCTGTCGCCCAAGTTTTGCAGAAAAATGAAAAAAATGTGTCATATTTCTGTCGCCCAAGTTTGGCAGACAACTTGAAAGTATTTGTAGGGCTAATGTCGCCCAAGTTTCGCAGAAAAATGACAAATATGTGTCAGATTTCTGTCGCCCAAGTTTGGCAGACAAATTAAAAGTTTTTGTAGGGCTCCTGTCGCCCAAGTCTGGCAGAAAAATGAAAAAAATGTGTCATATTTCTGTCGCCCAAGTTTGGCAGACAACTTGAAAGTATTTGTAGGGCTCCTGTCGCCCAAGTTTGGCAGAAAAATGACAAAAATGTGTCAGATTTTTGTCACCCAAGTTTGGCAGACAAATTAAAAGTGTTTGTAGGGCTTCTGTCGCCAAAGTTTTGCAGAAAAATGAAAAAAATGTGTCATATTTCTGCCGCCCAAGTTTGGCAGACAACTTGAAAGTATTTGTAGGGCTCCTGTCGCCAAGTTTGGCAGAAAAATGACAAAAATGTGTCAGATTTTTGTCGCCCATGTTTGGCAGACAAATTAAAAGTATTTGTAGGGCTCCTGTCGCCAAAGTTTTGCAGAAAAATGAAAAAAATGTGTCAGATTTTTGTCGCCCAAGTTTGGCAGACAAATTAAAAGTGTTTGTAGGGATCCTGTCGCCCAAGTCTGGCAGAAAAATGAAAAAAATGTGTCAAATTTCTGTCGCACAAGTTTGGCAGACAAATTAAAAGTATTTGTAGGGCTCCTGTCGCCCAAGTTTGGCAGAAAAATGAAAAAAATGTGTCAGATTTCTGTCGCCCATGTTTGGCAGACAAATTAAAAGTATTTGTAGGGCTCCTGTCGCCAAAGTTTTGCAGAAAAATGAAAAAAATGTGTCAGATTTTTGTCGCCAAGTTTGGCAGACAAATTAAAAGTGTTTGTAGAGCTCCTGTCGCTAAAGTCCTGCAGAAAAATGAAAAAAATGAGTCAGATTTCTGTCGCCCAAGTTTGGCAGACAAATTAAAAGTGTTTGTAGGGCTCCTGTCGCCCAAGTTTTGCAGAAAAATGAAAAAAATTTGTCATATTTCTGTCGCCCAAGTTTGGCAGACAACTTGAAAGTATTTGTAGGGCTCATGTCGCCCAAGTTTCGCAAAAAAATGATAAATATGTGTCAGATTTCTGTCGCCCAAGTTTGGCAGACAAATTGAAAGTGTTTGTAGGGCTCCTGCCGCCCAAGTCTGGCAGAAAAATGAAAAAAATGTGTCATATTTCTGTCGCCCAAGTTTGGCAGACAACTTGAAAGTATTTGTAGGGCTCCTGTCGCCCAAATTTGGCAGAAAAATGACAAAAATGTGTCAGATTTTTGTCGCCCATGTTTGGCAGACAAATTAAAAGTATTTGTAGGGCTCCTGTCGCCAAAGTTTTGCAGAAAAATGAAATAATATGTGTCATATTTCTGTCGCCCAAGTTTGGCAGACAACTTGAAAGTATTTGTAGGGCTCATGTCGCCCAAGTTTCGCAAAAAAATGATAAATATGTGTCAGATTTCTGTCGCCCAAGTTTGGCAGACAAATTGAAAGTGTTTGTAGGGCTCCTGTCGCCCAAGTCTGGCAGAAAAATGAAAAAAATGTGTCATATTTCTGTCGCCCAAGTTTGGCAGACAACTTGAAAGTATTTGTAGGGCTCCTGTCGCCCAAGTTTGGCAGAAAAATGACAAATATGCGTCATATTTCTGTCGCCCAAGTTTGGCAGACAAATTAAAAGTGTTTGTAGGGCTCCTGTCGCCCAAGTTTGGCAGAAAAATGACAAATATGTGTCATATTTCTGTCGCCCAAGTTTGGCAGACAACTTGAAAGTATTTGTAGGGCTCCTGTCGCCCAAGTTTGGCAGAAAAATGAAAAAAATGTGTCATATTTCTGTCGCCCAAGTTTGGCAGACAACTTGAAAGTATTTGTAGGGCTCATGTCGCCCAAGTTTCGCAAAAAAATGACAAATATGTGTCAGATTTCTGTCGCCCAAGTTTGGCAGACAAATTAAAAGTGTTTGTAGGCCTTCTGTCGCCAAAGTTTGGCAGAAAAATGAAAAAAATGTGTCATATTTCTGTCGCCCAAGTTTGGAAGACAACTTGAAAGTATTTCTAGGGCTCCTGTCGCCCAAGTTTGGCAGAAAAATGACAAATATGCGTCATATTTCTGTCGCCCAAGTTTGGCAGACAAATTAAAAGTGTTTGTAGGGCTCCTGTCGCCCAAGTTTGGCAGAAAAATGACAAATATGTGTCATATTTCTGTCGCCCAAGTTTGGCAGACAACTTGAAAGTATTTGTAGGGCTCCTGTCGCCCAAGTTTGGCAGAAAAATGACAAATATGTGTCAGATTTTTGTCGCCAAGTTTGGCAGACAAATTAAAAGTGTTTGTAGGGCTCCTGTCGCCCAAGTCTGCAGAAAAATGAAAAAAATGTGTCAAATTTCTGTCGCCCAAGTTTGGCAGACAACTTGAAAGTATTTGTAGGGCTCCTGTCGCCCAAGTTTGGCAGAAAAATGACAAATATGTGTCAGATTTCTGTCGCCCAAGTTTGACAGACAAAGTAAAAGTGTTTGTAGGGCTCCTGTCGCCCAAGTTTTGCAGAAAAATGAAAAAAATGTGTCATATTTCTGTCGCCCAAGTTTGGCAGACAACTTGAAAGTATTTGTAGGGCTCCTGTCGCCCAAGATTGGCAGAAAAATGACAAATATGCGTCATATTTCTGTCGCCCAAGTTTGGCAGACAAATTAAAAGTGTTTGTAGGGCTCCTGTCGCCTAAGTTTGGCAGAAAAATGACAAATATGTGTCATATTTCTGTCGCCCAAGTTTGGCAGACAACTTGAAAGTATTTGTAGGGCTCCTGTCGCCCAAGTTTGGCAGAAAAATGACAAATATGTGTCATATTTCTGTCGCCCAAGTTTGGCAGACAACTTGAAAGTATTTGTAGGGCTCATGTCGCCCAAGTTTCGCAGAAAAATGAAAAAAATGTGTCATATTTCTGTCGCCCAAGTTTGGCAGACAACTTGAAAGTATTTGTAGGGCTCCTGTCGCCCAAGTTTGGCAGAAAAATGACAAAAATGTGTCAGATTTTTGTCACCCAAGTTTGGCAGACAAATTAAAAGTGTTTGTAGGGCTTCTGTCGCCAAAGTTTTGCAAAAAAATGAAAAAAATGTGTCATATTTCTGTCGCCCAAGTTTGGCAGACAACTTGAAAGTATTTGTAGGGCTCCTGTCGCCAAGTTTGGCAGAAAAATGACAAAAATGTGTCAGATTTTTGTCGCCCATGTTTGGCAGACAAATTAAAAGTATTTGTAGGGCTCCTGTCGCCAAAGTTTTGCAGAAAAATGAAAAAAATGTGTCAGATTTTTGTCGCCAAGTTTGGCAGACAAATTAAAAGTGTTTGTAGAGCTCCTGTCGCTAAAGTCTGGCAGAAAAATGAAAAAAATGTGTCAAATTTCTGTCGCCCAAGTTTGGCAGACAAATTAAAAGTATTTGTAGGGCTCCTGTCGCCCAAGTTTGGCAGAAAAATGAAAAAAATGTGTCCGATTTCTGTCGCCCATGTTTGGCAGACAAATTAAAAGTATTTGTAGGGCTCCTGTCGCCAAAGTTTTGCAGAAAAATGAAAAAAATGTGTCAGATTTTTGTCGCCAAGTTTGGCAGACAAATTAAAAGTGTTTGTAGAGCTCCTGTCGCTAAAGTCCTGCAGAAAAATGAAAAAAATGAGTCAGATTTCTGTCGCCCAAGTTTGGCAGACAAATTAAAAGTGTTTGTAGGGCTCCTGTCGCCCAAGTTTTGCAGAAAAATGAAAAAAATTTGTCATATTTCTGTCGCCCAAGTTTGGCAGACAACTTGAAAGCATTTGTAGGGCTCCTGTCGCCCAAGTTTGGCAGAAAAATGACAAAAATGTGTCAGATTTTTGTCGCCCAAGTTTGGCAGACAAATTGAAAGTGTTTGTAGGGCTCCTGTCGCCCAAGTTTTGCAGAAAAATGAAAAAAATGTGTCAGATTTTTGTCGCCCAAGTTTGGCAGACAAATTAAAAGTGTTTGTAGGGATCCTGTCGCCCAAGTCTGGCAGAAAAATGAAAAAAATGTGTCAAATTTCTGTCGCCCAAGTTTGGCAGACAAATTAAAAGTATTTGTAGGGCTCCTGTCGCCCAAGTTTTGCAGAAAAATGAAAAAAATTTGTCATATTTCTGTCGCCCAAGTTTGGCAGACAACTTGAAAGTATTTGTAGGGCTCCTGTCGCCCAAGTTTGGCAGAAAAATGACAAAAATGTGTCAGATTTTTGTCGCCCATGTTTGGCAGACAAATTAAAAGTATTTGTAGGGCTCCTGTCGCCAAAGTTTTGCAGAAAAATGAAAAAAATGTGTCAGATTTTTGTCGCCCAAGTTTGGCAGACAAATTAAAAGTGTTTGTAGGGATCCTGTCGCCCAAGTCTGGCAGAAAAATGAAAAAAATGTGTCAAATTTCTGTCGCCCAAGTTTGGCAGACAAATTAAAAGTATTTGTAGGGCTCATGTCGCCCAAGTTTCGCAGAAAAATGACAAATATGTGTCAGATTTTTGTCGCCCAAGTTTGGCAGACAAATTAAAAGTGTTTGTAGGGATCCTGTCGCCCAAGTCTGGCAGAAAAATGAAAAAAATGTGTCAAATTTCTGTCGCCCAAGTTTGGCAGACAAATTAAAAGTATTTGTAGGGCTCCTGTCGCCCAAGTTTGGCAGAAAAATGAAAAAAATGTGTCATATTTCTGTCGCCCAAGTTTGGCAGACAACTTGAAAGTATTTCTAGGGCTCCTGTCGCCCAAGTTTGGCAGAAAAATGACAAATATATGCGTCATATTTCTGTCGCCCAAGTTTGGCAGACAAATTAAAAGTGTTTGTAGGGCTCCTGTCGCCCAATTTTGGCAGAAAAATGACAAATATGTGTCATATTTCTGTCGCCCAAGTTTGGCAGACAACTTGAAAGTATTTGTAGGGCTCCTGTCGCCCAAGTTTGGCAGAAAAATGACAAATATGTGTCAGATTTTTGTCGCCCAAGTTTGGCAGACAAATTAAAAGTGTTTGTAGGGCTCCTGTCGCCCAAGTCTGGTAGAAAAATGAAAAAAATGTGTCTTATTTCTGTCGCCCAAGTTTGGCAGACAAATTAAAAGTGTTTGTAGGGATCCTGTCGCCCACGTCTGGCAGAAAAATGAAAAAAATGTGTCAAATTTCTGTCGCCCAAGTTTGGCAGACAAATTAAAAGTATTTGTAGGGCTCATGTCGCCCAAGTTTCGCAGAAAAATGACAAATATGTGTCAGATTTTTGTCGCCCAAGTTTGGCAGACAAATTAAAAGTGTTTGTAGGGATCCTGTCGCCCAAGTCTGGCAGAAAAATGAAAAAAATGTGTCAAATTTCTGTCGCCCAAGTTTGGCAGACAAATTAAAAGTATTTGTAGGGCTCCTGTCGCCCAAGTTTGGCAGAAAAATGAAAAAAATGTGTCATATTTCTGTCACCCAAGTTTGGCAGACAACTTGAAAGTATTTCTAGGGCTCCTGTCGCCCAAGTTTGGCAGAAAAATGACAAATATATGCGTCATATTTCTGTCGCCCAAGTTTGGCAGACAAATTAAAAGTGTTTGTAGGGCTCCTGTCGCCCAATTTTGGCAGAAAAATGACAAATATGTGTCATATTTCTGTCGCCCAAGTTTGGCAGACAACTTGAAAGTATTTGTAGGGCTCCTGTCGCCCAAGTTTTGCAGAAAAATGAAAAAAATGTGTCTTATTTCTGTCGCCCAAGTTTGGCAGACAACTTGAAAGTATTTGTAGGGCTCATGTCGCCCAAGTTTCGCAGAAAAATGACAAATATGTGTCAGATTTCTGTCGCCCAAGTTTGGCAGACAAATTAAAAGTTTTTGTAGGGCTCCTGTCGCCCAAGTCTGGCAGAAAAATGAAAAAAATGTGTCATATTTCTGTCGCCCAAGTTTAACAGACAACTTGAAAGTATTTGTAGGGCTCCTGTCGCCCAAGTTCGGCAGAAAAATGACAAAAATGTGTCAGATTTTTGTCACCCAAGTTTGGCAGACAAATTAAAAGTGTTTGTAGGGCTTCTGTCGCCAAAGTTTTGCAGAAAAATGACAAATATGTGTCATATTTCTGTCGCCCAAGTTTGGCAGACAACTTGAAAGTTTTTGTAGGGCTCCTGTCGCCCAAGTTTGGCAGAAAAATGACAAAAATGTGTCAGATTTTTTTCGCCCATGTTTGGCAGACAAATTAAAAGTATTTGTAGGGCTCCTGTCGCCAAAGTTTTGCAGAAAAATGAAAAAAATGTGTCAGATTTTTGTCGCCCAAGTTTGGCAGACAAATTAAAAGTGTTTGTAGGGCTCCTGTCGCCCAAGTCTGGCAGAAAAATGAAAAAAATGTGTCAAATTTCTGTCGCCCAAGTTTGGCAGACAAATTAAAAGTATTTGTAGGGCTCCTGTCGCCCAAGTTTGGCAGAAAAATGAAAAAAATGTGTCAGATTTCTGTCGCCCATGTTTGGCAGACAAATTAAAAGTATTTGTAGGGTTCCTGTCGCCAAAATTTTGCAGAAAAATGAAAAAAATGTGTCAGATTTTTGTCGCCAAGTTTGGCAGACAAATTAAAAGTGTTTGTAGAGCTCCTGTCGCTAAAGTCCTGCAGAAAAATGAAAAAAATGAGTCAGATTTCTGTCGCCCAAGTTTGGCAGACAAATTAAAAGTGTTTGTAGGGCTCCTGTCGCCCAAGTTTTGCAGAAAAATGAAAAAAATTTGTCATATTTCTGTCGCCCAAGTTTGGCAGACAACTTGAAAGTATTTGTAGGGCTCATGTCGCCCAAGTTTCGCAAAAAAATGATAAATATGTGTCAGATTTCTGTCGCCCAAGTTTGGCAGACAAATTGAAAGTGTTTGTAGGGCTCCTGTCGCCCAAGTCTGGCAGAAAAATGAAAAAAATGTGTCATATTTCTGTCGCCCAAGTTTGGCAGACAACTTGAAAGTATTTGTAGGGCTCCTGTCGCCCAAATTTGGCAGAAAAATGACAAAAATGTGTCAGATTTTTGTCGCCCATGTTTGGCAGACAAATTAAAAGTATTTGTAGGGCTCCTGTCGCCAAAGTTTTGCAGAAAAATGAAAAAAATTTGTCATATTTCTGTCGCCCAAGTTTGGCAGACAACTTGAAAGTATTTGTAGGGCTCATGTCGCCCAAGTTTCGCAAAAAAATGATAAATATGTGTCAGATTTCTGTCGCCCAAGTTTGGCAGACAAATTGAAAGTGTTTGTAGGGCTCCTGTCGCCCAAGTCTGGCAGAAAAATGAAAAAAATGTGTCATATTTCTGTCGCCCAAGTTTGGCAGACAACTTGAAAGTATTTGTAGGGCTCCTGTCGCCCAAGTTTGGCAGAAAAATGAAAAAAATGTGTCATATTTCTGTCGCCCAAGTTTGGCAGACAACTTGAAAGTATTTGTAGGGCTCCTGTCGCCAAGTTTGGCAGAAAAATGAAAAAAATGTGTCATATTTCTGTCGCCCAAGTTTGGCAGACAACTTGAAAGTATTTGTAGGGCTCCTGTCGCCAAAGTTTTGCAGAAAAATGACAAATATATGCGTCATATTTCTGTCGCCCAAGTTTGGCAGACAAATTAAAAGTGTTTGTAGGGCTCCTGTCGCCCAAGTCTGGCAGAAAAATGAAAAAAATGTGTCATATTTCTGTCGCCCAAGTTTGACAGACAAATTAAAAGTGTTTGTAGGGCTCCTGTCGCCCAAGTTTTGCAGAAAAATGAAAAAAATGTGTCATATTTCTGTCGCCCAAGTTTGGCAGACAACTTGAAAGTATTTGTAGGGCTCATGTCGCCCAAGTTTCGCAGAAAAATGACAAATATGTGTCATATTTCTGTCGCCCAAGTTTGGCAGACAACTTGAAAGTATTTGTAGGGCTCCTGTCGCCCAAGTTTGGCAGAAAAATGACAAATATGTGTCAGATTTTTATCGCTCAAGTTTGGCAGACAAATTAAAAGTGTTTGTAGGGCTCCTGTCGCCCAAGTCTGCAGAAAAATGAAAAAAATGTGTCAAATTTCTGTCGCCCAAGTTTGGCAGACAACTTGAAAGTATTTGTAGGGCTCCTGTCGCCCAAGTTTGGCAGAAAAATGACAAATATGTGTCAGATTTCTGTCGCCCAAGTTTGACAGACAAATTAAAAGTGTTTGTAGGGCTCCTGTCGCCCAAGTTTTGCAGAAAAATGAAAAAAATGTGTCATATTTCTGTCGCCCAAGTTTGGCAGACAACTTGAAAGTATTTGTAGGGCTCATGTCGCCCAAGTTTCGCAGAAAAATGACAAATATGTGTCAGATTTTTGTCGCCCAAGTTTGGCAGACAAATTAAAAGTGTTTGTAGGGCTCCTGTCGCCCAAGTCTGCAGAAAAATGAAAAAAATGTGTCAAATTTCTGTCGCCCAAGTTTGGCAGACAACTTGAAAGTATTTGTAGGGCTCCTGTCGCCCAAGTTTGGCAGAAAAATGACAAATATGTGTCAGATTTCTGTCGCCCAAGTTTGGCAGACAAATTAAAAGTGTTTGTAGGGCTTCTGTCGCCAAAGTTTTGCAGAAAAATGAAAAAAATGTGTCATATTTCTGTCGCCCAAGTTTGGCAGACAACTTGAAAGTATTTGTAGGGCTCCTGTCGCCAAGTTTGGCAGAAAAATGACAAAAATGTGTCAGATTTTTGTCGCCCATGTTTGGCAGACAAATTAAAAGTATTTGTAGGGTTCCTGTCGCCAAAGTTTTGCAGAAAAATGAAAAAAATGTGTCAGATTTTTGTCGCCCAAGTTTGGCAGACAAATTAAAAGTGTTTGTAGGGATCCTGTCGCCCAAGTCTGGCAGAAAAATGAAAAAAATGTGTCAAATTTCTGTCGCCCAAGTTTGGCAGACAAATTAAAAGTATTTGTAGGGCTCATGTCGCCCAAGTTTCGCAGAAAAATGACAAATATGTGTCAGATTTTTGTCGCCCAAGTTTGGCAGACAAATTAAAAGTGTTTGTAGGGATCCTGTCGCCCAAGTCTGGCAGAAAAATGAAAAAAATGTGTCAAATTTCTGTCGCCCAAGTTTGGCAGACAAATTAAAAGTATTTGTAGGGCTCCTGTCGCCCAAGTTTGGCAGAAAAATGAAAAAAATGTGTCATATTTCTGTCGCCCAAGTTTGGCAGACAACTTGAAAGTATTTCTAGGGCTCCTGTCGCCCAAGTTTGGTAGAAAAATGACAAATATATGCGTCATATTTCTGTCGCCCAAGTTTGGCAGACAAATTAAAAGTGTTTGTAGGGCTCCTGTCGCCCAAGTCTGGCAGAAAAATGAAAAAAATGTGTCATATTTCTGTCGCCCAAGTTTGACAGACAAATTAAAAGTGTTTTAGGGCTCCTGTCGCCCAAGTTTTGCAGAAAAATGAAAAAAATGTGTCATATTTCTGTCGCCCAAGTTTGGCAGACAACTTGAAAGTATTTGTAGGGCTCATGTCGCCCAAGTTTCGCAGAAAAATGACAAATATGTGTCAGATTTTTGTCGCCCAAGTTTGGCAGACAAATTAAAAGTGTTTGTAGGGCTCCTGTCGCCCAAGTCTGCAGAAAAATGAAAAAAATGTGTCAAATTTCTGTCGCCCAAGTTTGGCAGACAACTTGAAAGTATTTGTAGGGCTCCTGTCGCCCAAGTTTGGCAGAAAAATGACAAATATGTGTCAGATTTCTGTCGCCCAAGTTTGGCAGACAAATTAAAAGTGTTTGTAGGGCTTCTGTCGCCAAAGTTTTGCAGAAAATTGAAAAAAATGTGTCATATTTCTGTCGCCCAAGTTTGGCAGACAACTTGAAAGTATTTGTAGGGCTCCTGTCGCCAAGTTTGGCAGAAAAATGACAAAAATGTGTCAGATTTTTGTCGCCCATGTTTGGCAGACAAATTAAAAGTATTTGTAGGGTTCCTGTCGCCAAAGTTTTGCAGAAAAATGAAAAAAATGTGTCAGATTTTTGTCGCCCAAGTTTGGCAGACAAATTAAAAGTGTTTGTAGGGATCCTGTCGCCCAAGTCTGGCAGAAAAATGAAAAAAATGTGTCAAATTTCTGTCGCCCAAGTTTGGCAGACAAATTAAAAGTATTTGTAGGGCTCATGTCGCCCAAGTTTCGCAGAAAAATGACAAATATGTGTCAGATTTTTGTCGCCCAAGTTTGGCAGACAAATTAAAAGTGTTTGTAGGGATCCTGTCGCCCAAGTCTGGCAGAAAAATGAAAAAAATGTGTCAAATTTCTGTCGCCCAAGTTTGGCAGACAAATTAAAAGTATTTGTAGGGCTCCTGTCGCCAAAGTTTTGCAGAAAAATGAAATAATATGTGTCATATTTCTGTCGCCCAAGTTTGGCAGACAACTTGAAAGTATTTGTAGGGCTCATGTCGCCCAAGTTTCGCAAAAAAATGATAAATATGTGTCAGATTTCTGTCGCCCAAGTTTGGCAGACAAATTGAAAGTGTTTGTAGGGCTCCTGTCGCCCAAGTCTGGCAGAAAAATGAAAAAAATGTGTCATATTTCTGTCGCACAAGTTTGGCAGACAACTTGAAAGTATTTGTAGGGCTCCTGTCGCCCAAGTTTGGCAGTAAAATGACAAATATGCGTCATATTTCTGTCGCCCAAGTTTGGCAGACAAATTAAAAGTGTTTGTAGGGCTCCTGTCGCCCAAGTTTGGCAGAAAAATGACAAATATGTGTCATATTTCTGTCGCCCAAGTTTGGCAGACAACTTGAAAGTATTTGTAGGGCTCCTGTCGCCCAAGTTTGGCAGAAAAATGACAAATATGTGTCAAATTTCTGTCGCCCAAGTTTGGCAGACAAATTAAAAGTATTTGTAGGGCTCCAGTCGCCCAAGTTTTGCAGAAAAATGAAAAAAATGTGTCAGATTTTTGTCGCCCAAGTTTGGCAGACAAATTAAAAGTGTTTGTAGGCTCCTGTCGCCCAAGTTTTGCAGAAAAATGAAAAAAATGTGTCAGATTTTTGTCGCCCAAGTTTGGCAGACAAATTAAAAGTGTTTGTAGGCTCCTGTCGCCCAAGTTTGGCAGAAAAATGAAAAAAATGTGTCAGATTTCTGTCGCCCATGTTTGGCAGACAAATTAAAAGAATTTGTAGGGCTCCTGTCGCCAAAGTTTTGCAGAAAAATGAAAAAAATGTGTCAGATTTTTGTCGCCCAAGTTTGGCAGACAAATTAAAAGTGTTTGTAGGGCTCCTGTCGCCCAAGTCTGGCAGCAAAATGAAAAAAATGTGTCAAATTTCTGTCGCCCAAGTTTGGCAGACAAATTAAAAGTATTTGTAGGGCTCCTGTCGCCAAAGTTTTGCAGAAAAATGAAAAAAATGTGTCAGAGTTTTGTCGCCCAAGTTTGGCAGACAAATTAAAAGTGTTTGTAGAGCTCCTGTCGCTAAAGTCCTGCAGAAAAATGAAAAAAATGAGTCAGATTTCTGTCGCCCAAGTTTGGCAGACAAATTAAAAATGTTTGTAGGGCTCCTGTCGCCCAAGTTTTGCAGAAAAATGAAAAAAATGTGTCATATTTCTGTCGCCCAAGTTTGGCAGACAACTTGAAAGTATTTGTAGGGCTCATGTCGCCCAAGTTTCGCAAAAAAATGACAAATATGTGTCAGATTTCTGTCGCCCAAGTTTGGCAGACAAATTGAAAGTGTTTGTAGGGCTCCTGTCTCCCAAGTCTGGCAGAAAAATGAAAAAAATGTGTCATATTTCTGTCGCCCAAGTTTGGCAGACAACTTGAAAGTATTTCTAGGGCTCCTGTCGCCCAAGTTTGGCAGAAAAATGACAAATATATGCGTCATATTTCTGTCGCCCAAGTTTGGCAGACAAATTAAAAGTGTTTGTAGGGCTCCTGTCGCCCAAGTCTGGCAGAAAAATGAAAAAAATGTGTCATATTTCTGTCGCCCAAGTTTGACAGACAAATTAAAAGTGTTTTAGGGCTCCTGTCGCCCAAGTTTTGCAGAAAAATGAAAAAAATGTGTCATATTTCTGTCGCCCAAGTTTGGCAGACAACTTGAAAGTATTTGTAGGGCTCATGTCGCCCAAGTTTCGCAGAAAAATGACAAATATGTGTCAGATTTTTGTCGCCCAAGTTTGGCAGACAAATTAAAAGTGTTTGTAGGGCTCCTGTCGCCCAAGTCTGCAGAAAAATGAAAAAAATGTGTCAAATTTCTGTCGCCCAAGTTTGGCAGACAACTTGAAAGTATTTGTAGGGCTCCTGTCGCCCAAGTTTGGCAGAAAAATGACAAATATGTGTCAGATTTCTGTCGCCCAAGTTTGGCAGACAAATTAAAAGTGTTTGTAGGGCTTCTGTCGCCAAAGTTTTGCAGAAAAATGAAAAAAATGTGTCATATTTCTGTCGCCCAAGTTTGGCAGACAACTTGAAAGTATTTGTAGGGCTCCTGTCGCCAAGTTTGGCAGAAAAATGACAAAAATGTGTCAGATTTTTGTCGCCCATGTTTGGCAGACAAATTAAAAGTATTTGTAGGGTTCCTGTCGCCAAAGTTTTGCAGAAAAATGAAAAAAATGTGTCAGATTTTTGTCGCCCAAGTTTGGCAGACAAATTAAAAGTGTTTGTAGGGATCCTGTCGCCCAAGTCTGGCAGAAAAATGAAAAAAATGTGTCAAATTTCTGTCGCCCAAGTTTGGCAGACAAATTAAAAGTATTTGTAGGGCTCATGTCGCCCAAGTTTCGCAGAAAAATGACAAATATGTGTCAGATTTTTGTCGCCCAAGTTTGGCAGACAAATTAAAAGTGTTTGTAGGGATCCTGTCGCCCAAGTCTGGCAGAAAAATGAAAAAAATGTGTCAAATTTCTGTCGCCCAAGTTTGGCAGACAAATTAAAAGTATTTGTAGGGCTCCTGTCGCCAAAGTTTTGCAGAAAAATGAAATAATATGTGTCATATTTCTGTCGCCCAAGTTTGGCAGACAACTTGAAAGTATTTGTAGGGCTCATGTCGCCCAAGTTTCGCAAAAAAATGATAAATATGTGTCAGATTTCTGTCGCCCAAGTTTGGCAGACAAATTGAAAGTGTTTGTAGGGCTCCTGTCGCCCAAGTCTGGCAGAAAAATGAAAAAAATGTGTCATATTTCTGTCGCACAAGTTTGGCAGACAACTTGAAAGTATTTGTAGGGCTCCTGTCGCCCAAGTTTGGCAGTAAAATGACAAATATGCGTCATATTTCTGTCGCCCAAGTTTGGCAGACAAATTAAAAGTGTTTGTAGGGCTCCTGTCGCCCAAGTTTGGCAGAAAAATGACAAATATGTGTCATATTTCTGTCGCCCAAGTTTGGCAGACAACTTGAAAGTATTTGTAGGGCTCCTGTCGCCCAAGTTTGGCAGAAAAATGACAAATATGTGTCAAATTTCTGTCGCCCAAGTTTGGCAGACAAATTAAAAGTATTTGTAGGGCTCCAGTCGCCCAAGTTTTGCAGAAAAATGAAAAAAATGTGTCAGATTTTTGTCGCCCAAGTTTGGCAGACAAATTAAAAGTGTTTGTAGGCTCCTGTCGCCCAAGTTTTGCAGAAAAATGAAAAAAATGTGTCAGATTTTTGTCGCCCAAGTTTGGCAGACAAATTAAAAGTGTTTGTAGGCTCCTGTCGCCCAAGTTTGGCAGAAAAATGAAAAAAATGTGTCAGATTTCTGTCGCCCATGTTTGGCAGACAAATTAAAAGAATTTGTAGGGCTCCTGTCGCCAAAGTTTTGCAGAAAAATGAAAAAAATGTGTCAGATTTTTGTCGCCCAAGTTTGGCAGACAAATTAAAAGTGTTTGTAGGGCTCCTGTCGCCCAAGTCTGGCAGCAAAATGAAAAAAATGTGTCAAATTTCTGTCGCCCAAGTTTGGCAGACAAATTAAAAGTATTTGTAGGGCTCCTGTCGCCAAAGTTTTGCAGAAAAATGAAAAAAATGTGTCAGAGTTTTGTCGCCCAAGTTTGGCAGACAAATTAAAAGTGTTTGTAGAGCTCCTGTCGCTAAAGTCCTGCAGAAAAATGAAAAAAATGAGTCAGATTTCTGTCGCCCAAGTTTGGCAGACAAATTAAAAATGTTTGTAGGGCTCCTGTCGCCCAAGTTTTGCAGAAAAATGAAAAAAATGTGTCATATTTCTGTCGCCCAAGTTTGGCAGACAACTTGAAAGTATTTGTAGGGCTCATGTCGCCCAAGTTTCGCAAAAAAATGACAAATATGTGTCAGATTTCTGTCGCCCAAGTTTGGCAGACAAATTGAAAGTGTTTGTAGGGCTCCTGTCTCCCAAGTCTGGCAGAAAAATGAAAAAAATGTGTCATATTTCTGTCGCCCAAGTTTGGCAGACAACTTGAAAGTATTTGTAGGGCTCCTGTCGCCCAAGTTTGGCAGAAAAATGACAAAAATGTGTCAGATTTTTGTCGCCCAAGTTTGGCAGACAAATTAAAAGTGTTTGTAGGGCTCCTGTCGCCCAAGTTTGGCAGAAAAATGACAAATATGTGTCATATTTCTGTCGCCCAAGTTTGGCAGACAACTTGAAAGTATTTGTAGGGCTCCTGTCGCCCAAGTTTGGCAGAAAAATGACAAATATGTGTCAGATTTTTGTCGCCCAAGTTTGGAAGACAAATTAAAAGTGTTTGTAGGGCTCCTGTCGCCCAAGTCTGCAGAAAAATGAAAAAAATGTGTCAAATTTCTGTCGCCCAAGTTTGGCAGACAACTTGAAAGTATTTGTAGGGCTCCTGTCGCCAAAGTTTTGCAGAAAAATGAAAAAAATGTATCAGATTTTTGTCGCCCAAGTTTGGCAGACAAATTAAAAGTGTTTGTAGGGCTCCTGTCGCCCAAGTCTGGCAGAAAAATGAAAAAAATGTTTCAAATTTCTGTCGCCCAAGTTTGGCAGACAAATTAAAAGTAATTGTAGGGCTCCTGTCGCCAAAGTTTTGCAGAAAAATGAAAAAAATGTGTCAGAGTTTTGTCGCCCAAGTTTGGCAGAAAAATTAAAAGTGTTTGTAGAGCTCCTGTCGCTAAAGTCCTGCAGAAAAATGAAAAAAATGAGTCAGATTTCTGTCGCCCAAACTTGGCAGACAAATTAAAAGTGTTTGTAGGCCTTCTGTCGCCAAAGTTTGGCAGAAAAATGAAAAAAATGTGTCATATTTCTGTCGCCCAAGTTTGGCAGACAACTTGAAAGTATTTCTAGGGCTCCTGTCGCCCAAGTTTGGCAGAAAAATGACAAATATGCGTCATATTTCTGTCGCCCAAGTTTGGCAGACAAATTAAAAGTGTTTGTAGGGCTCCTGTCGCCCAAGTCTGCAGAAAAATGAAAAAAATGTGTCAAATTTCTGTCGCCCAAGTTTGGCAGACAACTTGAAAGTATTTGTAGGGCTCCTGTCGCCCAAGTTTGGCAGAAAAATGACAAATATGTGTCAGATTTCTGTCGTCCAAGTTTGACAGACAAATTAAAAGTGTTTGTAGGGCTGCTGTCGCCCAAGTTTTGCAGAAAAATGAAAAAAATGTGTCATATTTCTGTCGCCCAAGTTTGGCAGACAACTTGAAAGTATTTGTAGGGCTCCTGTCGCCAAGTTTGGCAAAAAAATGACAAAAATGTGTCAGATTTTTGTCGCCCATGTTTTGCAGACAAATTAAAAGTATTTGTAGGGCTCCTGTCGCCAAAGTTTTGCAGAAAAATGAAATAATATGTGTCAGATTTTTGTCGCCCAAGTTTGGCAGACAAATTAAAAGTATTTGTAGGGCTCCTGTCGCTAAAGTCTGGCAGAAAAATGAAAAAAATGTGTCAAATTTCTGTCGCTCAAGTTTGGCAGACAAATTAAAAGTGTTTGTAGGGCTCCTGTCGCCCAAGTCTGGCAGAAAAATGAAAAAAATGTGTCATATTTCTGTCGCCCAAGTTTGGCAGACAACTTGAAAGTATTTGTAGGGCTCCTGTCGCCCAAGTTTGGCAGAAAAATGACAAATATGCGTCATATTTCTGTCGCCCAAGTTTGGGAGACAACTTAAAAGTGTTTGTAGGGCTCCTGTCGCCCAAGTTTGGCAGAAAAATGAAAAATATGTGTCATATTTCTGTCGCCCAAGTTTGGCAGACAACTTGAAAGTATTTGTAGGGCTCCTGTCGCCCAAGTTTGGCAGAAAAATGACAAATATGTGTCAGATTTTTGTCGCTCAAGTTTGGCAGACAAATTAAAAGTGTTTGTAGGGCTCCTGTCGCCCAAGTCTGCAGAAAAATGAAAAAAATGTGTCAAATTTCTGTCGCCCAAGTTTGGCAGACAACTTGAAAGTATTTGTAGGGCTCCTGTCGCCCAAGTTTGGCAGAAAAATGACAAATATGTGTCAGATTTCTGTCGCCCAAGTTTGACAGACAAATTAAAAGTGTTTGTAGGGCTCCTGTCGCCCAAGTTTTGCAGAAAAATGAAAAAAATGTGTCATATTTCTGTCGCCCAAGTTTGGCAGACAACTTGAAAGTATTTGTAGGGCTCATGTCGCCCAAGTTTCGCAGAAAAATGACAAATATGTGTCAGATTTTTGTCGCCCAAGTTTGGCAGACAAATTAAAAGTGTTTGTAGGGCTCCTGTCGCCCAAGTCTGCAGAAAAATGAAAAAAATGTGTCAAATTTCTGTCGCCCAAGTTTGGCAGACAACTTGAAAGTATTTGTAGGGCTCCTGTCGCCCAAGTTTGGCAGAAAAATGACAAATATGTGTCAGATTTCTGTCGCCCAAGTTTGGCAGACAAATTAAAAGTGCTTGTAGGGCTTCTGTCGCCAAAGTTTTGCAGAAAAATGAAAAAAATGTGTCATATTTCTGTCGCCCAAGTTTGGCAGACAACTTGAAAGTATTTGTAGGGCTCCTGTCGCCAAGTTTGGCAGAAAAATGACAAAAATGTGTCAGATTTTTGTCGCCCATGTTTGGCAGACAAATTAAAAGTATTTGTAGGGTTCCTGTCGCCAAAGTTTTGCAGAAAAATGAAAAAAATGTGTCAGATTTTTGTCGCCCAAGTTTGGCAGACAAATTAAAAGTGTTTGTAGGGATCCTGTCGCCCAAGTCTGGCAGAAAAATGAAAAAAATGTGTCAAATTTCTGTCGCCCAAGTTTGGCAGACAAATAAAAAGTATTTGTAGGGCTCATGTCGCCCAAGTTTCGCAGAAAAATGACAAATATGTGTCAGATTTTTGTCGCCCAAGTTTGGCAGACAAATTAAAAGTGTTTGTAGGGATCCTGTCGCCCAAGTCTGGCAGAAAAATGAAAAAAATGTGTCAAATTTCTGTCGCCCAAGTTTGGCAGACAAATTAAAAGTATTTGTAGGGCTCCTGTCGCCCAAGTTTGGCAGAAAAATGAAAAAAATGTGTCATATTTCTGTCGCCCAAGTTTGGCAGACAACTTGAAAGTATTTCTAGGGCTCCTGTCGCCCAAGTTTGGCAGAAAAATGACAAATATATGCGTCATATTTCTGTCGCCCAAGTTTGGCAGACAAATTAAAAGTGTTTGTAGGGCTCCTGTCGCCCAAGTCTGGCAGAAAAATGAAAAAAATGTGTCATATTTCTGTCGCCCAAGTTTGACAGACAAATTAAAAGTGTTTGTAGGGCTCCTGTCGCCCAAGTTTTGCAGAAAAATGAAAAAAATGTGTCATATTTCTGTCGCCCAAGTTTGGCAGACAACTTGAAAGTATTTGTAGGGCTCATGTCGCCCAAGTTTCGCAGAAAAATGACAAATATGTGTCAGATTTTTGTCGCCCAAGTTTGGCAGACAAATTAAAAGTGTTTGTAGGGCTCCTGTAGCCCAAGTCTGCAGAAAAATGAAAAAAATGTGTCAAATTTCTGTCGCCCAAGTTTGGCAGACAACTTGAAAGTATTTGTAGGGCTCCTGTCGCCCAAGTTTGGCAGAAAAATGACAAATATGTGTCAGATTTCTGTCGCCCAAGTTTGGCAGACAAATTAAAAGTGTTTGTAGGGCTTCTGTCGCCAAAGTTTTGCAGAAAAATGAAAAAAATGTGTCATATTTCTGTCGCCCAAGTTTGGCAGACAACTTGAAAGTATTTGTAGGGCTCCTGTCGCCAAGTTTGGCAGAAAAATGACAAAAATGTGTCAGATTTTTGTCGCCCATGTTTGGCAGACAAATTAAAAGTATTTGTAGGGTTCCTGTCGCCAAAGTTTTGCAGAAAAATGAAAAACATGTGTCAGATTTTTGTCGCCCAAGTTTGGCAGACAAATTAAAAGTGTTTGTAGGGATCCTGTCGCCCAAGTCTGGCAGAAAAATGAAAAAAATGTGTCAAATTTCTGTCGCCCAAGTTTGGCAGACAAATTAAAAGTATTTGTAGGGCTCATGTCGCCCAAGTTTCGCAGAAAAATGACAAATATGTGTCAGATTTTTGTCGCCCAAGTTTGGCAGACAAATTAAAAGTGTTTGTAGGGATCCTGTCGCCCAAGTCTGGCAGAAAAATGAAAAAAATGTGTCAAATTTCTGTCGCCCAAGTTTGGCAGACAAATTAAAAGTATTTGTAGGGCTCCTGTCGCCAAAGTTTTGCAGAAAAATGAAATAATATGTGTCATATTTCTGTCGCCCAAGTTTGGCAGACAACTTGAAAGTATTTGTAGGGCTCATGTCGCCCAAGTTTCGCAAAAAAATGATAAATATGTGTCAGATTTCTGTCGCCCAAGTTTGGCAGACAAATTGAAAGTGTTTGTAGGGCTCCTGTCGCCCAAGTCTGGCAGAAAAATGAAAAAAATGTGTCATATTTCTGTCGCCCAAGTTTGGCAGACAACTTGAAAGTATTTGTAGGGCTCCTGTCGCCCAAGTTTGGCAGTAAAATGACAAATATGCGTCATATTTCTGTCGCCCAAGTTTGGCAGACAAATTAAAAGTGTTTGTAGGGCTCCTGTCGCCCAAGTTTGGCAGAAAAATGACAAATATGTGTCATATTTCTGTCGCCCAAGTTTGGCAGACAACTTGAAAGTATTTGTAGGGCTCCTGTCGCCCAAGTTTGGCAGAAAAATGACAAATATGTGTCAAATTTCTGTCGCCCAAGTTTGGCAGACAAATTAAAAGTATTAGTAGGGCTCCAGTCGCCCAAGTTTTGCAGAAAAATGAAAAAAATGTGTCAGATTTTTGTCGCCCAAGTTTGGCAGACAAATTAAAAGTGTTTGTAGGCTCCTGTCGCCCAAGTTTTGCAGAAAAATGAAAAAAATGTGTCAGATTTTTGTCGCCCAAGTTTGGCAGACAAATTAAAAGTGTTTGTAGGCTCCTGTCGCCCAAGTTTGGCAGAAAAATGAAAAAAATGTGTCAGATTTCTGTCGCCCATGTTTGGCAGACAAATTAAAAGAATTTGTAGGGCTCCTGTCGCCAAAGTTTTGCAGAAAAATGAAAAAAATGTGTCAGATTTTTGTCGCCCAAGTTTGGCAGACAAATTAAAAGTGTTTGTAGGGCTCCTGTCGCCCAAGTCTGGCAGAAAAATGAAAAAAATGTGTCAAATTTCTGTCGCCCAAGTTTGGCAGACAAATTAAAAGTATTTGTAGGGCTCCTGTCGCCAAAGTTTTGCAGAAAAATGAAAAAAATGTGTCAGAGTTTTGTCGCCCAAGTTTGGCAGACAAATTAAAAGTGTTTGTAGAGCTCCTGTCGCTAAAGTCCTGCAGAAAAATGAAAAAAATGAGTCAGATTTCTGTCGCCCAAGTTTGGCAGACAAATTAAAAATGTTTGTAGGGCTCCTGTCGCCCAAGTTTTGCAGAAAAATGAAAAAAATGTGTCATATTTCTGTCGCCCAAGTTTGGCAGACAACTTGAAAGTATTTGTAGGGCTCATGTCGCCCAAGTTTCGCAAAAAAATGACAAATATGTGTCAGATTTCTGTCGCCCAAGTTTGGCAGACAAATTGAAAGTGTTTGTAGGGCTCCTGTCTCCCAAGTCTGGCAGAAAAATGAAAAAAATGTGTCATATTTCTGTCGCCCAAGTTTGGCAGAAAACTTGAAAGTATTTGTAGGGCTCCTGTCGCCCAAGTTTGGCAGAAAAATGACAAAAATGTGTCAGATTTTTGTCGCCCAAGTTTGGCAGACAAATTAAAAGTGTTTGTAGGGCTCCTGTCGCCCAAGTTTGGCAGAAAAATGACAAATATGTGTCATATTTCTGTCGCCCAAGTTTGGCAGACAACTTGAAAGTATTTGTAGGGCTCCTGTCGCCCAAGTTTGGCAGAAAAATGACAAATATGTGTCAGATTTTTGTCGCCCAAGTTTGGAAGACAAATTAAAAGTGTTTGTAGGGCTCCTGTCGCCCAAGTTTGGCAGAAAAATGACAAATATGCGTCATATTTCTGTCGCCCAAGTTTGGCAGACAAATTAAAAGTGTTTGTAGGCCTTCTATCGCCAAAGTTTGGCAGAAAAATGAAAAAAATGTATCAGATTTTTGTCGCCCAAGTTTGGCAGACAAATTAAAAGTGTTTGTAGGGCTCCTGTCGCCCAAGTCTGGCAGAAAAATGAAAAAAATATGTCAAATTTCTGTCGCCCAAGTTTGGCAGACAAATTAAAAGTATTTGTAGGGCTCCTGTCGCCAAAGTTTTGCAGAAAAATGAAAAAAATGTGTCAGAGTTTTGTCGCCCAAGTTTGGCAGACAAATTAAAAGTGTTTGAAGAGCTCCTGTCGCTAAAGTCCTGCAGAAAAATGAAAAAAATGAGTCAGATTTCTGTCGCCCAAACTTGGCAGACAAATTAAAAGTGTTTGTAGGCCTTCTGTCGCCAAAGTTTGGCAGAAAAATGAAAAAAATGTGTCATATTTCTGTCGCCCAAGTTTGGCAGACAACTTGAAAGTATTTCTAGGGCTCCTGTCGCCCAAGTTTGGCAGAAAAATGACAAATATGCGTCATATTTCTGTCGCCCAAGTTTGGCAGACAAATTAAAAGTGTTTGTAGGGCTCCTGTCGCCCAAGTCTGGCAGAAAAATGAAAAAAATGTGTCATATTTCTGTCGCCCAAGTTTGGCAGACAACTTGAAAGTATTTGTAGGGCTCCTGTCGCCCAAGTTTGGCAGAAAAATGAAAAAAATGTGTCATATTTCTGTCGCCCAAGTTTGGCAGACAACTTGAAAGTATTTGTAGGGCTCCTGTCGCCAAGTTAGGCCGAAAAATGAAAAAAATGTGTCATATTTCTGTCGCCCAAGTTTGGCAGACAACTTGAAAGTATTTGTAGGGCTCCTGTCGCCAAAGTTTTGCAGAAAAATGACAAATATATGCGTCATATTTCTGTCGCCCAAGTTTGGCAGACAAATTAAAAGTGTTTGTAGGGCTCCTGTCGCCCAAGTCTGGCAGAAAAATGAAAAAAATGTGTCATATTTCTGTCGCCCAAGTTTGACAGACAAATTAAAAGTGTTTGTAGGGCTCCTGTCGCCCAAGTTTTGCAGAAAAATGAAAAAAATGTGTCATATTTCTGTCGCCCAAGTTTGGCAGACAACTTGAAAGTATTTGTAGGGCTCATGTCGCCCAAGTTTCGCAGAAAAATGACAAATATGTGTCAGATTTTTGTCGCCCAAGTTTGGCAGACAAATTAAAAGTGTTTGTAGGGCTCCTGTCGCCCAAGTCTGCAGAAAAATGAAAAAAATGTGTCAAATTTCTGTCGCCCAAGTTTGGCAGACAACTTGAAAGTATTTGTAGGGCTCCTGTCGCCCAAGTTTGGCAGAAAAATGACAAACATGTGTCAGATTTCTGTCGCCCAAGTTTGGCAGACAAATTAAAAGTGTTTGTAGGGCTTCTGTCGCCAAAGTTTTGCAGAAAAATGAAAAAAATGTGTCATATTTCTGTCGCCCAAGTTTGGCAGACAACTTGAAAGTATTTGTAGGGCTCCTGTCGCCAAGTTTGGCAGAAAAATGACAAAAATGTGTCAGATTTTTGTCGCCCATGTTTGGCAGACAATTTAAAAGTATTTGTAGGGTTCCTGTCGCCAAAGTTTTGCAGAAAAATGAAAAAAATGTGTCAGATTTTTGTCGCCCAAGTTTGGCAGACAAATTAAAAGTGTTTGTAGGGATCCTGTCGCCCAAGTCTGGCAGAAAAATGAAAAAAATGTGTCAAATTTCTGTCGCCCAAGTTTGGCAGACAAATAAAAAGTATTTGTAGGGCTCATGTCGCCCAAGTTTCGCAGAAAAATGACAAATATGTGTCAGATTTTTGTCGCCCAAGTTTGGCAGACAAATTAAAAGTGTTTGTAGGGATCCTGTCGCCCAAGTCTGGCAGAAAAATGAAAAAAATGTGTCAAATTTCTGTCGCCCAAGTTTGGCAGACAAATTAAAAGTATTTGTAGGGCTCCTGTCGCCAAAGTTTTGCAGAAAAATGAAATAATATGTGTCATATTTCTGTCGCCCAAGTTTGGCAGACAACTTGAAAGTATTTGTAGGGCTCATGTCGCCCAAGTTTCGCAAAAAAATGATAAATATGTGTCAGATTTCTGTCGCCCAAGTTTGGCAGACAAATTGAAAGTGTTTGTAGGGCTCCTGTCGCCCAAGTCTGGCAGAAAAATGAAAAAAATGTGTCATATTTCTGTCGCCCAAGTTTGGCAGACAACTTGAAAGTATTTGTAGGGCTCCTGTCGCCCAAGTTTGGCAGTAAAATGACAAATATGCGTCATATTTCTGTCGCCCAAGTTTGGCAGACAAATTAAAAGTGTTTGTAGGGCTCCTGTCGCCCAAGTTTGGCAGAAAAATGACAAATATGTGTCATATTTCTGTCGCCCAAGTTTGGCAGACAACTTGAAAGTATTTGTAGGGCTCCTGTCGCCCAAGTTTGGCAGAAAAATGACAAATATGTGTCAAATTTCTGTCGCCCAAGTTTGGCAGACAAATTAAAAGTATTTGTAGGGCTCCAGTCGCCCAAGTTTTGCAGAAAAATGAAAAAAATGTGTCAGATTTTTGTCGCCCAAGTTTGGCAGACAAATTAAAAGTGTTTGTAGGCTCCTGTCGCCCAAGTTTTGCAGAAAAATGAAAAAAATGTGTCAGATTTTTGTCGCCCAAGTTTGGCAGACAAATTAAAAGTGTTTGTAGGCTCCTGTCGCCCAAGTTTGGCAGAAAAATGAAAAAAATGTGTCAGATTTCTGTCGCCCATGTTTGGCAGACAAATTAAAAGAATTTGTAGGGCTCCTGTCGCCAAAGTTTTGCAGAAAAATGAAAAAAATGTGTCAGATTTTTGTCGCCCAAGTTTGGCAGACAAATTAAAAGTGTTTGTAGGGCTCCTGTCGCCCAAGTCTGGCAGAAAAATGAAAAAAATGTGTCAAATTTCTGTCGCCCAAGTTTGGCAGACAAATTAAAAGTATTTGTAGGGCTCCTGTCGCCAAAGTTTTGCAGAAAAATGAAAAAAATGTGTCAGAGTTTTGTCGCCCAAGTTTGGCAGACAAATTAAAAGTGTTTGTAGAGCTCCTGTCGCTAAAGTCCTGCAGAAAAATGAAAAAAATGAGTCAGATTTCTGTCGCCCAAGTTTGGCAGACAAATTAAAAATGTTTGTAGGGCTCCTGTCGCCCAAGTTTTGCAGAAAAATGAAAAAAATGTGTCATATTTCTGTCGCCCAAGTTTGGCAGACAACTTGAAAGTATTTGTAGGGCTCATGTCGCCCAAGTTTCGCAAAAAAATGACAAATATGTGTCAGATTTCTGTCGCCCAAGTTTGGCAGACAAATTGAAAGTGTTTGTAGGGCTCCTGTCTCCCAAGTCTGGCAGAAAAATGAAAAAAATGTGTCATATTTCTGTCGCCCAAGTTTGGCAGACAACTTGAAAGTATTTGTAGGGCTCCTGTCGCCCAAGTTTGGCAGAAAAATGACAAAAATGTGTCAGATTTTTGTCGCCCAAGTTTGGCAGACAAATTAAAAGTGTTTGTAGGGCTCCTGTCGCCCAAGTTTGGCAGAAAAATGACAAATATGTGTCATATTTCTGTCGCCCAAGTTTGGCAGACAACTTGAAAGTATTTGTAGGGCTCCTGTCGCCCAAGTTTGGCAGAAAAATGACAAATATGTGTCAGATTTTTGTCGCCCAAGTTTGGAAGACAAATTAAAAGTGTTTGTAGGGCTCCTGTCGCCCAAGTCTGCAGAAAAATGAAAAAAATGTGTCAAATTTCTGTCGCCCAAGTTTGGCAGACAACTTGAAAGTATTTGTAGGGCTCCTGTCGCCAAAGTTTTGCAGAAAAATGAAAAAAATGTATCAGATTTTTGTCGCCCAAGTTTGGCAGACAAATTAAAAGTGTTTGTAGGGCTCCTGTCGCCCAAGTCTGGCAGAAAAATGAAAAAAATGTGTCAAATTTCTGTCGCCCAAGTTTGGCAGACAAATTAAAAGTAATTGTAGGGCTCCTGTCGCCAAAGTTTTGCAGAAAAATGAAAAAAATGTGTCAGAGTTTTGTCGCCCAAGTTTGGCAGAAAAATTAAAAGTGTTTGTAGAGCTCCTGTCGCTAAAGTCCTGCAGAAAAATGAAAAAAATGAGTCAGATTTCTGTCGCCCAAACTTGGCAGACAAATTAAAAGTGTTTGTAGGCCTTCTGTCGCCAAAGTTTGGCAGAAAAATGAAAAAAATGTGTCATATTTCTGTCGCCCAAGTTTGGCAGACAACTTGAAAGTATTTCTAGGGCTCCTGTCGCCCAAGTTTGGCAGAAAAATGACAAATATGCGTCATATTTCTGTCGCCCAAGTTTGGCAGACAAATTAAAAGTGTTTGTAGGGCTCCTGTCGCCCAAGTTTGGCAGAAAAATGACAAATATGTGTCATATTTCTGTCGCCCAAGTTTGGCAGACAACTTGAAAGTATTTGTAGGGCTCCTGTCGCCCAAGTTTGGCAGAAAAATGACAAATATGTGTCAGATTTTTGTCGCCCAAGTTTGGAAGACAAATTAAAAGTGTTTGTAGGGCTCCTGTCGCCCAAGTCTGCAGAAAAATGAAAAAAATGTGTCAAATTTCTGTCGCCCAAGTTTGGCAGACAACTTGAAAGTATTTGTAGGGCTCCTGTCGCCCAAGTTTGGCAGAAAAATGACAAATATGTGTCAGATTTCTGTCGTCCAAGTTTGACAGACAAATTAAAAGTGTTTGTAGGGCTGCTGTCGCCCAAGTTTTGCAGAAAAATGAAAAAAATGTGTCATATTTCTGTCGCCCAAGTTTGGCAGACAACTTGAAAGTATTTGTAGGGCTCCTGTCGCCAAGTTTGGCAGAAAAATGACAAAAATGTGTCAGATTTTTGTCGCCCATGTTTGGCAGACAAATTAAAAGTATTTGTAGGGCTCCTGTCGCCAAAGTTTTGCAGAAAAATGAAATAATATGTGTCAGATTTTTGTCGCCCAAGTTTGGCAGACAAATTAAAAGTATTTGTAGGGCTCCTGTCGCTAAAGTCTGGCAGAAAAATGAAAAAAATGTGTCAAATTTCTGTCGCTCAAGTT
This sequence comes from Villa cingulata, assembly GCA_951394055.1. Lineage (NCBI taxonomy): Eukaryota > Metazoa > Arthropoda > Insecta > Diptera > Bombyliidae > Villa > Villa cingulata. The sequence continues at coordinate 24,924,775 of OX596019.1, read as the reverse complement.
TGGCAGACAAATTAAAAGTGTTTGTAGGGCTCCTGTCGCCCAAGTCTGGCAGAAAAATGAAAAAAATGTGTCATATTTCTGTCGCCCAAGTTTGGCAGACAACTTGAAAGTATTTGTAGGGCTCCTGTCGCCCAAGTTTGGCAGAAAAATGACAAATATGCGTCATATTTCTGTCGCCCAAGTTTGGGAGACAACTTAAAAGTGTTTGTAGGGCTCCTGTCGCCCAAGTTTGGCAGAAAAATGACAAATATGTGTCATATTTCTGTCGCCCAAGTTTGGCAGACAACTTGAAAGTATTTGTAGGGCTCCTGTCGCCCAAGTTTGGCAGAAAAATGACAAATATGTGTCAGATTTTTGTCGCTCAAGTTTGGCAGACAAATTAAAAGTGTTTGTAGGGCTCCTGTCGCCCAAGTCTTCAGAAAAATGAAAAAAATGTGTCAAATTTCTGTCGCCCAAGTTTGGCAGACAACTTGAAAGTATTTGTAGGGCTCCTGTCGCCCAAGTTTGGCAGAAAAATGACAAATATGTGTCAGATTTCTGTCGCCCAAGTTTGACAGACAAATTAAAAGTGTTTGTAGGGCTCCTGTCGCCCAAGTTTTGCAGAAAAATGAAAAAAATGTGTCATATTTCTGTCGCCCAAGTTTGGCAGACAACTTGAAAGTATTTGTAGGGCTCATGTCGCCCAAGTTTCGCAGAAAAATGACAAATATGTGTCAGATTTTTGTCGCCCAAGTTTGGCAGACAAATTAAAAGTGTTTGTAGGGCTCCTGTCGCCCAAGTCTGCAGAAAAATGAAAAAAATGTGTCAAATTTCTGTCGCCCAAGTTTGGCAGACAACTTGAAAGTATTTGTAGGGCTCCTGTCGCCCAAGTTTGGCAGAAAAATGACAAATATGTGTCAGATTTCTGTCGCCCAAGTTTGGCAGACAAATTAAAAGTGTTTGTAGGGCTTCTGTCGCCAAAGTTTTGCAGAAAAATGAAAAAAATGTGTCATATTTCTGTCGCCCAAGTTTGGCAGACAACTTGAAAGTATTTGTAGGGCTCCTGTCGCCAAGTTTGGCAGAAAAATGACAAAAATGTGTCAGATTTTTGTCGCCCATGTTTGGCAGACAAATTAAAAGTATTTGTAGGGTTCCTGTCGCCAAAGTTTTGCAGAAAAATGAAAAAAATGTGTCAGATTTTTGTCGCCCAAGTTTGGCAGACAAATTAAAAGTGTTTGTAGGGATCCTGTCGCCCAAGTCTGGCAGAAAAATGAAAAAAATGTGTCAAATTTCTGTCGCCCAAGTTTGGCAGACAAATTAAAAGTATTTGTAGGGCTCATGTCGCCCAAGTTTCGCAGAAAAATGACAAATATGTGTCAGATTTTTGTCGCCCAAGTTTGGCAGACAAATTAAAAGTGTTTGTAGGGATCCTGTCGCCCAAGTCTGGCAGAAAAATGAAAAAAATGTGTCAAATTTCTGTCGCCCAAGTTTGGCAGACAAATTAAAAGTATTTGTAGGGCTCCTGTCACCCAAGTTTGGCAGAAAAATGAAAAAAATGTGTCATATTTCTGTCGCCCAAGTTTGGCAGACAACTTGAAAGTATTTCTAGGGCTCCTGTCGCCCAAGTTTGGCAGAAAAATGACAAATATATGCGTCATATTTCTGTCGCCCAAGTTTGGCAGACAAATTAAAAGTGTTTGTAGGGCTCCTGTCGCCCAAGTCTGGCAGAAAAATGAAAAAAATGTGTCATATTTCTGTCGCCCAAGTTTGACAGACAAATTAAAAGTGTTTGTAGGGCTCCTGTCGCCCAAGTTTTGCAGAAAAATGAAAAAAATGTGTCATATTTCTGTCGCCCAAGTTTGGCAGACAACTTGAAAGTATTTGTAGGGCTCATGTCGCCCAAGTTTCGCAGAAGAATGACAAATATGTGTCAGATTTTTGTCGCCCAAGTTTGGCAGACAAATTAAAAGTGTTTGTAGGGCTCCTGTCGCCCAAGTCTGCAGAAAAATGAAAAAAATGTGTCAAATTTCTGTCGCCCAAGTTTGGCAGACAACTTGAAAGTATTTGTAGGGCTCCTGTCGCCCAAGTTTGGCAGAAAAATGACAAATATGTGTCAGATTTCTGTCGCCCAAGTTTGGCAGACAAATTAAAAGTGTTTGTAGGGCTTCTGTCGCCAAAGTTTTGCAGAAAAATGAAAAAAATGTGTCATATTTCTGTCGCCCAAGTTTGGCAGACAACTTGAAAGTATTTGTAGGGCTCCTGTCGCCAAGTTTGGCAGAAAAATGACAAAAATGTGTCAGATTTTTGTCGCCCATGTTTGGCAGACAAATTAAAAGTATTTGTAGGGTTCCTGTCGCCAAAGTTTTGCAGAAAAATGAAAAAAATGTGTCAGATTTTTGTCGCCCAAGTTTGGCAGACAAATTAAAAGTGTTTGTAGGGATCCTGTCGCCCAAGTCTGGCAGAAAAATGAAAAAAATGTGTCAAATTTCTGTCGCCCAAGTTTGGCAGACAAATTAAAAGTATTTGTAGGGCTCATGTCGCCCAAGTTTCGCAGAAAAATGACAAATATGTGTCAGATTTTTGTCGCCCAAGTTTGGCAGACAAATTAAAAGTGTTTGTAGGGATCCTGTCGCCCAAGTCTGGCAGAAAAATGAAAAAAATGTGTCAAATTTCTGTCGCCCAAGTTTGGCAGACAAATTAAAAGTATTTGTAGGGCTCCTGTCGCCAAAGTTTTGCAGAAAAATGAAATAATATGTGTCATATTTCTGTCGCCCAAGTTTGGCAGACAACTTGAAAGTATTTGTAGGGCTCATGTCGCCCAAGTTTCGCAAAAAAATGATAATTATGTGTCAGATTTCTGTCGCCCAAGTTTGGCAGACAAATTGAAAGTGTTTGTTGGGCTCCTGTCGCCCAAGTCTGGCAGAAAAATGAAAAAAATGTGTCATATTTCTGTCGCCCAAGTTTGGCAGACAACTTGAAAGTATTTGTAGGGCTCCTGTCGCCCAAGTTTGGCAGTAAAATGACAAATATGCGTCATATTTCTGTCGCCCAAGTTTGGCAGACAAATTAAAAGTGTTTGTAGGGCTCCTGTCGCCCAAGTTTGGCAGAAAAATGACAAATATGTGTCATATTTCTGTCGCCCAAGTTTGGCAGACAACTTGAAAGTATTTGTAGGGCTCCTGTCGCCCAAGTTTGGCAGAAAAATGACAAATATGTGTCAAATTTCTGTCGCCCAAGTTTGGCAGACAAATTAAAAGTATTTGTAGGGCTCCAGTCGCCCAAGTTTTGCAGAAAAATGAAAAAAATGTGTCAGATTTTTGTCGCCCAAGTTTGGCAGACAAATTAAAAGTGTTTGTAGGCTCCTGTCGCCCAAGTTTTGCAGAAAAATGAAAAAAATGTGTCAGATTTTTGTCGCCCAAGTTTGGCAGACAAATTAAAAGTGTTTGTAGGCTCCTGTCGCCCAAGTTTGGCAGAAAAATGAAAAAAATGTGTCAGATTTCTGTCGCCCATGTTTGGCAGACAAATTAAAAGAATTTGTAGGGCTCCTGTCGCCAAAGTTTTGCAGAAAAATGAAAAAAATGTGTCAGATTTTTGTCGCCCAAGTTTGGCAGACAAATTAAAAGTGTTTGTAGGGCTCCTGTCGCCCAAGTCTGGCAGAAAAATGAAAAAAATGTGTCAAATTTCTGTCGCCCAAGTTTGGCAGACAAATTAAAATTATTTGTAGGGCTCCTGTCGCCAAAGTTTTGCAGAAAAATGAAAAAAATGTGTCAGAGTTTTGTCGCCCAAGTTTGGCAGACAAATTAAAAGTGTTTGTAGAGCTCCTGTCGCTAAAGTCCTGCAGAAAAATGAAAAAAATGAGTCAGATTTCTGTCGCCCAAGTTTGGCAGACAAATTAAAAATGTTTGTAGGGCTCCTGTCGCCCAAGTTTTGCAGAAAAATGAAAAAAATGTGTCATATTTCTGTCGCCCAAGTTTGGCAGACAACTTGAAAGTATTTGTAGGGCTCATGTCGCCCAAGTTTCGCAAAAAAATGACAAATATGTGTCAGATTTCTGTCGCCCAAGTTTGGCAGACAAATTGAAAGTGTTTGTAGGGCTCCTGTCTCCCAAGTCTGGCAGAAAAATGAAAAAAATGTGTCATATTTCTGTCGCCCAAGTTTGGCAGACAACTTGAAAGTATTTGTAGGGCTCCTGTCGCCCAAGTTTGGCAGAAAAATGACAAAAATGTGTCAGATTTTTGTCGCCCAAGTTTGGCAGACAAATTAAAAGTGTTTGTAGGGCTCCTGTCGCCCAAGTTTGGCAGAAAAATGACAAATATGTGTCATATTTCTGTCGCCCAAGTTTGGCAGACAACTTGAAAGTATTTGTAGGGCTCCTGTCGCCCAAGTTTGGCAGAAAAATGACAAATATGTGTCAGATTTTTGTCGCCCAAGTTTGGAAGACAAATTAAAAGTGTTTGTAGGGCTCCTGTCGCCCAAGTCTGCAGAAAAATGAAAAAAATGTGTCAAATTTCTGTCGCCCAAGTTTGGCAGAAAACTTGAAAGTATTTGTAGGGCTCCTGTCGCCAAAGTTTTGCAGAAAAATGAAAAAAATGTATCAGATTTTTGTCGCCCAAGTTTGGCAGACAAATTAAAAGTGTTTGTAGGGCTCCTGTCGCCCAAGTCTGGCAGAAAAATGAAAAAAATGTGTCAAATTTCTGTCGCCCAAGTTTGGCAGACAAATTAAAAGTATTTGTAGGGCTCCTGTCGCCCAAGTTTGGCAGAAAAATGACAAATATGTGTCATATTTCTGTCGCCCAAGTTTGGCAGACAACTTGAAAGTATTTGTAGGGCTCCTGTCGCCCAAGTTTGGCAGAAAAATGACAAATATGTGTCAGATTTTTGTCGCCCAAGTTTGGAAGACAAATTAAAAGTGTTTGTAGGGCTCCTGTCGCCCAAGTCTGCAGAAAAATGAAAAAAATGTGTCAAATTTCTGTCGCCCAAGTTTGGCAGACAACTTGAAAGTATTTGTAGGGCTCCTGTCGCCCAAGTCTGGCAGAAAAATGAAAAAAATGTGTCATATTTCTGTCGCCCAAGTTTGGCAGACAACTTGAAAGTATTTCTAGGGCTCCTGTCGCCCAAGTTTGGCAGAAAAATGACAAATATTCGTCATATTTCTGTCGCCCAAGTTTGGCAGACAAATTAAAAGTGTTTGTAGGGCTCCTGTCGCCCAAGTTTGGCAGAAAAATGACAAATATGTGTCATATTTCTGTCGCCCAAGTTTGGCAGACAACTTGAAAGTATTTGTAGGGCTCCTGTCGCCCAAGTTTGGCAGAAAAATGACAAATATGTGTCAGATTTTTGTCGCCCAAGTTTGGAAGACAAATTAAAAGTGTTTGTAGGGCTCCTGTCGCCCAAGTCTGCAGAAAAATGAAAAAAATGTGTCAAATTTCTGTCGCCCAAGTTTGGCAGACAACTTGAAAGTATTTGTAGGGCTCCTGTCGCCCAAGTTTGGCAGAAAAATGACAAATATGTGTCAGATTTCTGTCGTCCAAGTTTGACAGACAAATTAAAAGTGTTTGTAGGGCTCCTGTCGCCCAAGTTTTGCAGAAAAATGAAAAAAATGTGTCATATTTCTATCGCCCAAGTTTGGCAGACAACTTGAAAGTATTTGTAGGGCTCCTGTCGCCCAAGTTTTGCAGAAAAATGAAAAAAATGTGTCATATTTCTGTCGCCCAAGTTTGGCAGACAACTTGAAAGTATTTGTAGGGCTCATGTCGCCCAAGTTTCGCAAAAAAAAGACAAATATGTGTCAGATTTCTGTCGCCCAAGTTTGGCAGACAAATTGAAAGTGTTTGTAGGGCTCCTGTCTCCCAAGTCTGGCAGAAAAATGAAAAAAATGTGTCATATTTCTGTCGCCCAAGTTTGGCAGACAACTTGAAAGTATTTGTAGGGCTCCTGTCGCCCAAGTTTTGCAGAAAAATGACAAAAATGTGTCAGATTTTTGTCGCCCAAGTTTGGCAGACAAATTAAAAGTGTTTGTAGGGCTCCTGTCGCCCAAGTTTGGCAGAAAAATGACAAATATGTGTCATATTTCTGTCGCCCAAGTTTGGCAGACAACTTGAAAGTATTTGTAGGGCTCCTGTCGCCCAAGTTTGGCAGAAAAATGACAAATATGTGTCAGATTTTTGTCGCCCAAGTTTGGAAGACAAATTAAAAGTGTTTGTAGGGCTCCTGTCGCCCAAGTCTGCAGAAAAATGAAAAAAATGTGTCAAATTTCTGTCGCCCAAGTTTGGCAGACAACTTGAAAGTATTTGTAGGGCTCCTGTCGCCAAAGTTTTGCAGAAAAATGAAAAAAATGTGTCAGAGTTTTGTCGCCCAAGTTTGGCAGACAAATTAAAAGTGTTTGAAGAGCTCCTGTCGCTAAAGTCCTGCAGAAAAATGAAAAAAATGAGTCAGATTTCTGTCGCCCAAACTTGGCAGACAAATTAAAAGTGTTTGTAGGCCTTCTGTCGCCAAAGTTTGGCAGAAAAATGAAAAAAATGTGTCATATTTCTGTCGCCCAAGTTTGGCAGACAACTTGAAAGTAATTCTAGGGCTCCTGTCGCCCAAGTTTGGCAGAAAAATGACAAATATGCGTCATATTTCTGTCGCCCAAGTTTGGCAGACAAATTAAAAGTGTTTGTAGGGCTCCTGTCGCCCAAGTTTGGCAGAAAAATGACAAATATGTGTCATATTTCTGTCGCCCAAGTTTGGCAGACAACTTGAAAGTATTTGTAGGGCTCCTGTCGCCCAAGTTTGGCAGAAAAATGACAAATATGTGTCAGATTTTTGTCGCCCAAGTTTGGAAGACAAATTAAAAGTGTTTGTAGGGCTCCTGTCGCCCAAGTCTGCAGAAAAATGAAAAAAATGTGTCAAATTTCTGTCGCCCAAGTTTGGCAGACAACTTGAAAGTATTTGTAGGGCTCCTGTCGCCCAAGTCTGGCAGAAAAATGAAAAAAATGTGTCATATTTCTGTCGCCCAAGTTTGGCAGACAACTTGAAAGTATTTGTAGGGCTCCTGTCGCCCAAGTTTGGCAGAAAAATGACAAAAATGTGTCAGATTTTTGTCGCCCAAGTTTGGCAGACAAATTAAAAGTGTTTGTAGGGCTCCTGTCGCCCAAGTTTGGCAGAAAAATGACAAATATGTGTCATATTTCTGTCGCCCAAGTTTGGCAGACAACTTGAAAGTATTTGTAGGGCTCCTGTCGCCCAAGTTTGGCAGAAAAATGACAAATATGTGTCAGATTTTTGTCGCCCAAGTTTGGAAGACAAATTAAAAGTGTTTGTAGGGCTCCTGTCGCCCAAGTCTGCAGAAAAATGAAAAAAATGTGTCAAATTTCTGTCGCCCAAGTTTGGCAGACAACTTGAAAGTATTTGTAGGGCTCCTGTCGCCAAAGTTTTGCAGAAAAATGAAAAAAATGTATCAGATTATTGTCGCCCAAGTTTGGCAGACAAATTAAAAGTGTTTGTAGGGCTCCTGTCGCCCAAGTTTGGCAGACAAATTAAAAGTATTTGTAGGGCTCCTGTCGCCAAAGTTTTGCAGAAAAATGAAAAAAATGTGTCAGAGTTTTGTCGCCCAAGTTTGGCAGACAAATTAAAAGTGTTTGAAGAGCTCCTGTCGCTAAAGTCCTGCAGAAAAATGAAAAAAATGAGTCAGATTTCTGTCGCCCAAACTTGGCAGACAAATTAAAAGTGTTTGTAGGCCTTCTGTCGCCAAAGTTTGGCAGAAAAATGAAAAAAATGTGTCATATTTCTGTCGCCCAAGTTTGGCAGACAACTTGAAAGTATTTCTAGGGCTCCTGTCGCCCAAGTTTGGCAGAAAAATGACAAATATGCGTCATATTTCTGTCGCCCAAGTTTGGCAGACAAATTAAAAGTGTTTGTAGGGCTCCTGTCGCCCAAGTTTGGCAGAAAAATGACAAATATGTGTCATATTTCTGTCGCCCAAGTTTGGCAGACAACTTGAAAGTATTTGTAGGGCTCCTGTCGCCCAAGTTTGGCAGAAAAATGACAAATATGTGTCAGATTTTTGTCGCCCAAGTTTGGAAGACAAATTAAAAGTGTTTGTAGGGCTCCTGTCGCCCAAGTCTGCAGAAAAATGAAAAAAATGTGTCAAATTTCTGTCGCCCAAGTTTGGCAGACAACTTGAAAGTATTTGTAGGGCTCCTGTCGCCCAAGTTTGGCAGAAAAATGACAAATATGTGTCAGATTTCTGTCGTCCAAGTTTGACAGACAAATTAAAAGTGTTTGTAGGGCTCCTGTCGCCCAAGTTTTGCAGAAAAATGAAAAAAATGTGTCATATTTCTGTCGCCCAAGTTTGGCAGACAACTTGAAAGTATTTGTAGGGCTCATGTCGCCCAAGTTTCGCAGAAAAATGACAAATATGTGTCAGATTTCTGTCGCCCAAGTTTGGCAGACAAATTAAAAGTTTTTGTAGGGCTCCTGTCGCCCAAGTCTGGCAGAAAAATGAAAAAAATGTGTCATATTTCTGTCGCCTAAGTTTGGCAGACAACTTGAAAGTATTTGTAGGGCTCCTGTCGCCCAAGTTTGGCAGAAAAATGACAAAAATGTGTCAGATTTTTGTCACCCAAGTTTGGCAGACAAATTAAAAGTGTTTGTAGGGCTTCTGTCGCCAAAGTTTTGCAGAAAAATGAAAAAAATGTGTCATATTTCTGTCGCCCAAGTTTGGCAGACAACTTGAAAGTATTTGTAGGGCTCCTGTCGCCAAGTTTGGCAGAAAAATGACAAAAATGTGTCAGATTTTTGTCGCCCATGTTTGGCAGACAAATTAAAAGTATTTGTAGGGCTCCTGTCGCCAAAGTTTTGCAGAAAAATGAAAAAAATGTGTCAGATTTTTGTCGCCCAAGTTTGGCAGACAAATTAAAAGTGTTTGTAGGGATCCTGTCGCCCAAGTCTGGCAGAAAAATGAAAAAAATGTGTCAAATTTCTGTCGCCAAAGTTTGGCAGACAAATTAAAAGTATTTGTAGGGCTCCTGTCGCCTAAGTTTGGCAGAAAAATGAAAAAAATGTGTCAGATTTCTGTCGCCCATGTTACGCAGACAAATTAAAAGTATTTGTAGGGCTCCTGTCGCCAAAGTTTTGCAGAAAAATGAAAAAAATGTGTCAGATTTTTGTCGCCAAGTTTGGCAGACAAATTAAAAGTGTTTGTAGAGCTCCTGTCGCTAAAGTCCTGCAGAAAAATGAAAAAAATGAGTCAGATTTCTGTCGCCCAAGTTTGGCAGACAAATTAAAAGTGTTTGTATGGCTCCTGTCGCCCAAGTTTTGCAGAAAAATGAAAAAAATTTGTCATATTTCTGTCGCCCAAGTTTGGCAGACAACTTGAAAGTATTTGTAGGGCTCATGTCGCCCAAGTTTCGCAAAAAAATGATAAATATGTGTCAGATTTCTGTCGCCCAAGTTTGGCAGACAAATTGAAAGTGTTTGTAGGGCTCCTGTCGCCCAAGTCTGGCAGAAAAATGAAAAAATGTGTCATATTTCTGTCGCCCAAGTTTGGCAGACAACTTGAAAGTATTTGTAGGGCTCCTGTCGCCCAAATTTGGCAGAAAAATGACAAAAATGTGTCAGATTTTTGTCGCCCATGTTTGGCAGACAAATTAAAAGTATTTGTAGGGCTCCTGTCGCCAAAGTTTTGAAGAAAAATGAAATAATATGTGTCAGATTTTTGTCGCCCAAGTTTGGCAGACAAATTAAAAGTATTTGTAGGGCTCCTGTCGCTAAAGTCTGGCAGAAAAATGTGTCAAATTTCTGTCGCTCAAGTTTGGCAGACAAATTAAAAGTGTTTGTAGGGCTCCTGTCGCCCAAGTCTGGCAGAAAAATGAAAAAAATGTGTCATATTTCTGTCGCCCAAGTTTGGCAGACAACTTGAAAGTATTTGTAGGGCTCCTGTCGCCCAAGTTTGGCAGAAAAATGACAAATATGCGTCATATTTCTGTCGCCCAAGTTTGGGAGACAACTTGAAAGTATTTGTAGGGCTCCTGTCGCCCAAGTTTGGCAGAAAAATGACAAATATGTGTCAAATTTCTGTCGCCCAAGTTTGGCAGACAAATTAAAAGTATTTGTAGGGCTCCAGTCGCCCAAGTTTTGCAGAAAAATGAAAAAAATGTGTCAGATTTCTGTCGCCCATGTTTGGCAGACAAATTAAAAGAATTTTTAGGGCTCCTGTCGCCAAAGTTTTGCAGAAAAATGAAAAAAATGTGTCAGATTTTTGTCGCCAAGTTTGGCAGACAAATTAAAAGTGTTTGTAGAGCTCCTGTCGCTAAAGTCCTGCAGAAAAATGAAAAAAATGAGTCAGATTTCTGTCGCCCAAGTTTGGCAGACAAATTAAAAGTGTTTGTAGGGCTCCTGTCGCCCAAGTTTTGCAGAAAAATGAAAAAAATGTGTCATATTTCTGTCGCCCAAGTTTGGCAGACAACTTGAAAGTATTTCTAGGGCTCCTGTCGCCCAAGTTTGGCAGAAAAATGACAAATATGCGTCATATTTCTGTCGCCCAAGTTTGGCAGACAAATTAAAAGTGTTTGTAGGGCTCCTGTCGCCCAAGTTTGGCAGAAAAATGACAAATATGTGTCATATTTCTGTCGCCCAAGTTTGGCAGACAACTTGAAAGTATTTGTAGGGCTCCTGTCGCCCAAGTTTGGCAGAAAAATGACAAATATGTGTCAGATTTTTGTCGCCCAAGTTTGGAAGACAAATTAAAAGTGTTTGTAGGGCTCCTGTCGCCCAAGTCTGCAGAAAAATGAAAAAAATGTGTCAAATTTCTGTCGCCCAAGTTTGGCAGACAACTTGAAAGTATTTGTAGGGCTCCTGTCGCCCAAGTCTGGCAGAAAAATGAAAAAAATGTGTCATATTTCTGTCGCCCAAGTTTGGCAGACAACTTGAAAGTATTTGTAGGGCTCCTGTCGCCCAAGTTTGGCAGAAAAATGACAAAAATGTGTCAGATTTTTGTCGCCCAAGTTTGGCAGACAAATTAAAAGTGTTTGTAGGGCTCCTGTCGCCCAAGTTTGGCAGAAAAATGACAAATATGTGTCATATTTCTGTCGCCCAAGTTTGGCAGACAAATTGAAAGTATTTGTAGGGCTCCTGTCGCCCAAGTTTGGCAGAAAAATGACAAATATGTGTCAGATTTTTGTCGCCCAAGTTTGGAAGACAAATTAAAAGTGTTTGTAGGGCTCCTGTCGCCCAAGTCTGCAGAAAAATGAAAAAAATGTGTCAAATTTCTGTCGCCCAAGTTTGGCAGACAACTTGAAAGTATTTGTAGGGCTCCTGTCGCCAAAGTTTTGCAGAAAAATGAAAAAAATGTATCAGATTTTTGTCGCCCAAGTTTGGCAGACAAATTAAAAGTGTTTGTAGGGCTCCTGTCGCCCAAGTTTGGCAGACAAATTAAAAGTATTTGTAGGGCTCCTGTCGCCAAAGTTTTGCAGAAAAATGAAAAAAATGTGTCAGAGTTTTGTCGCCCAAGTTTGGCAGACAAATTAAAAGTGTTTGAAGAGCTCCTGTCGCTAAAGTCCTGCAGAAAAATGAAAAAAATGAGTCAGATTTCTGTCGCCCAAACTTGGCAGACAAATTAAAAGTGTTTGTAGGCCTTCTGTCGCCAAAGTTTTGCAGAAAAATGAAAAAAATGTGTCAGATTTTTGTCGCCAAGTTTGGCAGACAAATTAAAAGTGTTTGTAGAGCTCCTGTCGCTAAAGTCCTGCAGAAAAATGAAAAAAATGAGTCAGATTTCTGTCGCCCAAGTTTGGCAGACAAATTAAAAGTGTTTGTAGGGCTCCTGTCGCCCAAGTTTTGCAGAAAAATGAAAAAAATGTGTCATATTTCTGTCGCCCAAGTTTGGCAGACAACTTGAAAGTATTTCTAGGGCTCCTGTCGCCCAAGTTTGGCAGAAAAATGACAAATATGCGTCATATTTCTGTCGCCCAAGTTTGGCAGACAAATTAAAAGTGTTTGTAGGGCTCCTGTCGCCCAAGTTTGGCAGAAAAATGACAAATATGTGTCATATTTCTGTCGCCCAAGTTTGGCAGACAACTTGAAAGTATTTGTAGGGCTCCTGTCGCCCAAGTTTGGCAGAAAAATGACAAATATGTGTCAGATTTTTGTCGCCCAAGTTTGGAAGACAAATTAAAAGTGTTTGTAGGGCTCCTGTCGCCCAAGTCTGCAGAAAAATGAAAAAAATGTGTCAAATTTCTGTCGCCCAAGTTTGGCAGACAACTTGAAAGTATTTGTAGGGCTCCTGTCGCCCAAGTCTGGCAGAAAAATGAAAAAAATGTGTCATATTTCTGTCGCCCAAGTTTGGCAGACAACTTGAAAGTATTTGTAGGGCTCCTGTCGCCCAAGTTTGGCAGAAAAATGACAAAAATGTGTCAGATTTTTGTCGCCCAAGTTTGGCAGACAAATTAAAAGTGTTTGTAGGGCTCCTGTCGCCCAAGTTTGGCAGAAAAATGACAAATATGTGTCATATTTCTGTCGCCCAAGTTTGGCAGACAACTTGAAAGTATTTGTAGGGCTCCTGTCGCCCAAGTTTGGCAGAAAAATGACAAATATGTGTCAGATTTTTGTCGCCCAAGTTTGGAAGACAAATTAAAAGTGTTTGTAGGGCTCCTGTCGCCCAAGTCTGCAGAAAAATGAAAAAAATGTGTCAAATTTCTGTCGCCCAAGTTTGGCAGACAACTTGAAAGTATTTGTAGGGCTCCTGTCGCCCAAGTTTGGCAGAAAAATGACAAATATGTGTCAGATTTCTGTCGTCCAAGTTTGACAGACAAATTAAAAGTGTTTGTAGGGCTCCTGTCGCCCAAGTTTTGCAGAAAAATGAAAAAAATGTGTCATATTTCTGTCGCCCAAGTTTGGCAGACAACTTGAAAGTATTTGTAGGGCTCATGTCGCCCAAGTTTCGCAGAAAAATGACAAATATGTGTCAGATTTCTGTCGCCCAAGTTTGGCAGACAAATTAAAAGTTTTTGTAGGGCTCCTGTCGCCCAAGTCTGGCAGAAAAATGAAAAAAATGTGTCATATTTCTGTCGCCTAAGTTTGGCAGACAACTTGAAAGTATTTGTAGGGCTCCTGTCGCCCAAGTTTGGCAGAAAAATGACAAAAATGTGTCAGATTTTTGTCACCCAAGTTTGGCAGACAAATTAAAAGTGTTTGTAGGGCTTCTGTCGCCAAAGTTTTGCAGAAAAATGAAAAAAATGTGTCATATTTCTGTCGCCCAAGTTTGGCAGACAACTTGAAAGTATTTGTAGGGCTCCTGTCGCCAAGTTTGGCAGAAAAATGACAAAAATGTGTCAGATTTTTGTCGCCCATGTTTGGCAGACAAATTAAAAGTATTTGTAGGGCTCCTGTCGCCAAAGTTTTGCAGAAAAATGAAAAAAATGTGTCAGATTTTTGTCGCCCAAGTTTGGCAGACAAATTAAAAGTGTTTGTAGGGATCCTGTCGCCCAAGTCTGGCAGAAAAATGAAAAAAATGTGTCAAATTTCTGTCGCCCAAGTTTGGCAGACAAATTAAAAGTATTTGTAGGGCTCCTGTCGCCCAAGTTTGGCAGAAAAATGAAAAAAATGTGTCAGATTTCTGTCGCCCATGTTACGCAGACAAATTAAAAGTATTTGTAGGGCTCCTGTCGCCAAAGTTTTGCAGAAAAATGAAAAAAATGTGTCAGATTTTTGTCGCCAAGTTTGGCAGACAACTTGAAAGTATTTGTAGAGCTCCTGTCGCTAAAGTCCTGCAGAAAAATGAAAAAAATGAGTCAGATTTCTGTCGCCCAAGTTTGGCAGACAAATTAAAAGTGTTTGTATGGCTCCTGTCGCCCAAGTTTTGCAGAAAAATGAAAAAAATTTGTCATATTTCTGTCGCCCAAGTTTGGCAGACAACTTGAAAGTATTTGTAGGGCTCATGTCGCCCAAGTTTCGCAAAAAAATGATAAATATGTGTCAGATTTCTGTCGCCCAAGTTTGGCAGACAAATTGAAAGTGTTTGTAGGGCTCCTGTCGCCCAAGTCTGGCAGAAAAATGAAAAAATGTGTCATATTTCTGTCGCCCAAGTTTGGCAGACAACTTGAAAGTATTTGTAGGGCTCCTGTCGCCCAAATTTGGCAGAAAAATGACAAAAATGTGTCAGATTTTTGTCGCCCATGTTTGGCAGACAAATTAAAAGTATTTGTAGGGCTCCTGTCGCCAAAGTTTTGCAGAAAAATGAAATAATATGTGTCAGATTTTTGTCGCCCAAGTTTGGCAGACAAATTAAAAGTATTTGTAGGGCTCCTGTCGCTAAAGTCTGGCAGAAAAATGTGTCAAATTTCTGTCGCTCAAGTTTGGCAGACAAATTAAAAGTGTTTGTAGGGCTCCTGTCGCCCAAGTCTGGCAGAAAAATGAAAAAAATGTGTCATATTTCTGTCGCCCAAGTTTGGCAGACAACTTGAAAGTATTTGTAGGGCTCCTGTCGCCCAAGTTTGGCAGAAAAATGACAAATATGCGTCATATTTCTGTCGCCCAAGTTTGGGAGACAACTTGAAAGTATTTGTAGGGCTCCTGTCGCCCAAGTTTGGCAGAAAAATGACAAATATGTGTCAAATTTCTGTCGCCCAAGTTTGGCAGACAAATTAAAAGTATTTGTAGGGCTCCAGTCGCCCAAGTTTTGCAGAAAAATGAAAAAAATGTGTCAGATTTCTGTCGCCCATGTTTGGCAGACAAATTAAAAGTATTTGTAGGGCTCCTGTCGCTAAAGTCTGGCAGAAAAATGTGTCAAATTTCTGTCGCTCAAGTTTGGCAGACAAATTAAAAGTGTTTGTAGGGCTCCTGTCGCCCAAGTCTGGCAGAAAAATGAAAAAAATGTGTCATATTTCTGTCGCCCAAGTTTGGCAGACAACTTGAAAGTATTTGTAGGGCTCCTGTCGCCCAAGTTTGGCAGAAAAATGACAAATATGCGTCATATTTCTGTCGCCCAAGTTTGGGAGACAACTTGAAAGTATTTGTAGGGCTCCTGTCGCCCAAGTTTGGCAGAAAAATGACAAATATGTGTCAAATTTCTGTCGCCCAAGTTTGGCAGACAAATTAAAAGTATTTGTAGGGCTCCAGTCGCCCAAGTTTTGCAGAAAAATGAAAAAAATGTGTCAGATTTCTGTCGCCCATGTTTGGCAGACAAATTAAAAGAATTTGTAGGGCTCCTGTCGCCAAAGTTTTGCAGAAAAATGAAATAATATGTGTCAGATTTATGTCGCCCAAGTTTGGCAGACAAATTAAAAGTATTTGTAGGGCTCCTGTCGCTAAAGTCTGGCAGAAAAATGTGTCAAATTTCTGTCGCTCAAGTTTGGCAGACAAATTAAAAGTGTTTGTAGGGCTCCTGTCGCCCAAGTCTGGCAGAAAAATGAAAAAAATGTGTCATATTTCTGTCGCCCAAGTTTGGCAGACAAATTAAAAGTGTTTGTAGGGCTCCTGTCGCCCAAGTTTGGCAGAAAAATGACAAATATGTGTCATATTTCTGTCGCCCAAGTTTGGCAGACAACTTGAAAGTATTTGTAGGGCTCCTGTCGCCCAAGTTTGGCAGAAAAATGACAAATATGTGTCAGATTTTTGTCGCCCAAGTTTGGAAGACAAATTAAAAGTGTTTGTAGGGCTCCTGTCGCCCAAGTCTGCAGAAAAATGAAAAAAATGTGTCAAATTTCTGTCGCCCAAGTTTGGCAGACAACTTGAAAGTATTTGTAGGGCTCCTGTCGCCCAAGTCTGGCAGAAAAATGAAAAAAATGTGTCATATTTCTGTCGCCCAAGTTTGGCAGACAACTTGAAAGTATTTGTAGGGCTCCTGTCGCCCAAGTTTGGCAGAAAAATGACAAAAATGTGTCAGATTTTTGTCGCCCAAGTTTGGCAGACAAATTAAAAGTGTTTGTAGGGCTCCTGTCGCCCAAGTTTGGCAGAAAAATGACAAATATGTGTCATATTTCTGTCGCCCAAGTTTGGCAGACAACTTGAAAGTATTTGTAGGGCTCCTGTCGCCCAAGTTTGGCAGAAAAATGACAAATATGTGTCAGATTTTTGTCGCCCAAGTTTGGAAGACAAATTAAAAGTGTTTGTAGGGCTCCTGTCGCCCAAGTCTGCAGAAAAATGAAAAAAATGTGTCAAATTTCTGTCGCCCAAGTTTGGCAGACAACTTGAAAGTATTTGTAGGGCTCCTGTCGCCAAAGTTTTGCAGAAAAATGAAAAAAATGTATCAGATTTTTGTCGCCCAAGTTTGGCAGACAAATTAAAAGTGTTTGTAGGGCTCCTGTCGCCCAAGTTTGGCAGACAAATTAAAAGTATTTGTAGGGCTCCTGTCGCCAAAGTTTTGCAGAAAAATGAAAAAAATGTGTCAGAGTTTTGTCGCCCAAGTTTGGCAGACAAATTAAAAGTGTTTGAAGAGCTCCTGTCGCTAAAGTCCTGCAGAAAAATGAAAAAAATGAGTCAGATTTCTGTCGCCCAAACTTGGCAGACAAATTAAAAGTGTTTGTAGGCCTTCTGTCGCCAAAGTTTGGCAGAAAAATGAAAAAATGTGTCATATTTCTGTCGCCCAAGTTTGGCAGACAACTTGAAAGTATTTCTAGGGCTCCTGTCGCCCAAGTTTGGCAGAAAAATGACAAATATGCGTCATATTTCTGTCGCCCAAGTTTGGCAGACAAATTAAAAGTGTTTGTAGGGCTCCTGTCGCCCAAGTTTGGCAGAAAAATGACAAATATGTGTCATATTTCTGTCGCCCAAGTTTGGCAGACAACTTGAAAGTATTTGTAGGGCTCCTGTCGCCCAAGTTTGGCAGAAAAATGACAAATATGTGTCAGATTTTTGTCGCCCAAGTTTGGAAGACAAATTAAAAGTGTTTGTAGGGCTCCTGTCGCCCAAGTCTGCAGAAAAATGAAAAAAATGTGTCAAATTTCTGTCGCCCAAGTTTGGCAGACAACTTGAAAGTATTTGTAGGGCTCCTGTCGCCCAAGTTTGGCAGAAAAATGACAAATATGTGTCAGATTTCTGTCGTCCAAGTTTGACAGACAAATTAAAAGTGTTTGTAGGGCTCCTGTCGCCCAAGTTTTGCAGAAAAATGAAAAAAATGTGTCATATTTCTGTCGCCCAAGTTTGGCAGACAACTTGAAAGTATTTGTAGGGCTCATGTCGCCCAAGTTTCGCAGAAAAATGACAAATATGTGTCAGATTTCTGTCGCCCAAGTTTGGCAGACAAATTAAAAGTTTTTGTAGGGCTCCTGTCGCCCAAGTCTGGCAGAAAAATGAAAAAAATGTGTCATATTTCTGTCGCCTAAGTTTGGCAGACAACTTGAAAGTATTTGTAGGGCTCCTGTCGCCCAAGTTTGGCAGAAAAATGACAAAAATGTGTCAGATTTTTGTCACCCAAGTTTGGCAGACAAATTAAAAGTGTTTGTAGGGCTTCTGTCGCCAAAGTTTTGCAGAAAAATGAAAAAAATGTGTCATATTTCTGTCGCCCAAGTTTGGCAGACAACTTGAAAGTATTTGTAGGGCTCCTGTCGCCAAGTTTGGCAGAAAAATGACAAAAATGTGTCAGATTTTTGTCGCCCATGTTTGGCAGACAAATTAAAAGTATTTGTAGGGCTCCTGACGCCAAAGTTTTGCAGAAAAATGAAAAAAATGTGTCAGATTTTTGTCGCCCAAGTTTGGCAGACAAATTAAAAGTGTTTGTAGGGATCCTGTCGCCCAAGTCTGGCAGAAAAATGAAAAAAATGTGTCAAATTTCTGTCGCCCAAGTTTGGCAGACAAATTAAAAGTATTTGTAGGGCTCCTGTCGCCCAAGTTTGGCAGAAAAATGAAAAAAATGTGTCAGATTTCTGTCGCCCATGTTACGCAGACAAATTAAAAGTATTTGTAGGGCTCCTGTCGCCAAAGTTTTGCAGAAAAATGAAAAAAATGTGTCAGATTTTTGTCGCCAAGTTTGGCAGACAAATTAAAAGTGTTTGTAGAGCTCCTGTCGCTAAAGTCCTGCAGAAAAATGAAAAAAATGTGTCATATTTCTGTCGCCCAAGTTTGGCAGACAACTTGAAAGTATTTGTAGGGCTCCTGTCGCCCAAGTTTGGCAGAAAAATGACAAATATGCGTCATATTTCTGTCGCCCAAGTTTGGGAGACAACTTGAAAGTATTTGTAGGGCTCCTGTCGCCCAAATTTGGCAGAAAAATGACAAAAATGTGTCAGATTTTTGTCGCCCATGTTTGGCAGACAAATTAAAAGTATTTGTAGGGCTCCTATCGCCAAAGTTTTGCAGAAAAATGAAATAATATGTGTCAGATTTTTGTCGCCCAAGTTTGGCAGACAAATTAAAAGTATTTGTAGGGCTCCTGTCGCTAAAGTCTGGCAGAAAAATGTGTCAAATTTCTGTCGCTCAAGTTTGGCAGACAAATTAAAAGTGTTTGTAGGGCTCCTGTCGCCCAAGTCTGGCAGAAAAATGAAAAAAATGTGTCATATTTCTGTCGCCCAAGTTTGGCAGACAACTTGAAAGTATTTGTAGGGCTCCTGTCGCCCAAGTTTGGCAGAAAAATGACAAATATGCGTCATATTTCTGTCGCCCAAGTTTGGGAGACAACTTGAAAGTATTTGTAGGGCTCCTGTCGCCCAAGTTTGGCAGAAAAATGACAAATATGTGTCAAATTTCTGTCGCCCAAGTTTGGCAGACAAATTAAAAGTATTTGTAGGGCTCCAGTCGCCCAAGTTTTGCAGAAAAATGAAAAAAATGTGTCAGATTTCTGTCGCCCATGTTTGGCAGACAAATTAAAAGAATTTGTAGGGCTCCTGTCGCCAAAGTTTTGCAGAAAAATGAAATAATATGTGTCAGATTTTTGTCGCCCAAGTTTGGCAGACAAATTAAAAGTATTTGTAGGGCTCCTGTCGCTAAAGTCTGGCAGAAAAATGTGTCAAATTTCTGTCGCTCAAGTTTGGCAGACAAATTAAAAGTGTTTGTAGGGCTCCTGTCGCCCAAGTCTGGCAGAAAAATGAAAAAAATGTGTCATATTTCTGTCGCCCAAGTTTGGCAGACAACTTGAAAGTATTTGTAGGGCTCCTGTCGCCCAAGTTTGGCAGAAAAATGACAAATATGCGTCATATTTCTGTCGCCCAAGTTTGGGAGACAACTTGAAAGTATTTGTAGGGCTCCTGTCGCCCAAGTTTGGCAGAAAAATGACAAATATGTGTCAAATTTCTGTCGCCCAAGTTTGGCAGACAAATTAAAAGTGTTTGTAGGGCTCCTGTCGCCCAAGTTTTGCAGAAAAATGAAAAAAATGTGTCATATTTCTGTCGCCCAAGTTTGGCAGACAACTTTAAGGTATTTGTAGGGCCCATGTCGCCCACGTTTCGCAGAAAAATGACAAATATGTGTCTGATTTCTGTCGCCCAAGTTTGGCAGACAAATTAAAAGTATTTGTAGGGCTCCTGTCGCCAAATTTGGCAGAAAAATGAAAAAAATGTGTCAGATTTCTGTCGCCCATGTTACGCAGACAAATTAAAAGTATTTGTAGGGCTCCTGTCGCCAAAGTTTTGCAGAAAAATGAAAAAAATGTGTCAGATTTTTGTCGCCAAGTTTGGCAGACAAATTAAAAGTGTTTGTAGAGCTCCTGTCGCTAAAGTCCTGCAGAAAAATGAAAAAAATGAGTCAGATTTCTGTCGCCCAAGTTTGGCAGACAAATTAAAAGTGTTTGTAGGGCTCCTGTCGCCCAAGTCTGGCAGAAAAATGAAAAAAATGTGTCATATTTCTGTCGCCCAAGTTTGGCAGACAACTTGAAAGTATTTGTAGGGCTCCTGTCGCCCAAGTTGGGCAGAAAAATGACAAATATGCGTCATATTTCTGTCGCCCAAGTTTGGCAGACAAATTAAAAGTGTTTGTAGGACTCCTGTCGCCCAAGTTTGGCAGAAAAATGACAAATATGTGTCATATTTCTGTCGCCCAAGTTTGGCAGACAAATTGAAAGTGTTTGTAGGGCTCCTGTCGCCCAAGTCTGGCAGAAAAATGACAAAAATGTGTCAGATTTTTGTCGCCCATGTTTGGCAGACAAATTAAAAGTATTTGTAGGGCTCCTGTCGCCAAAGTTTTGCAGAAAAATGAAATAATATGTGTCAGATTTTTGTCGCCCAAGTTTGGCAGACAAATTAAAAGTATTTGTAGGGCTCCTGTCGCTAAAGTCTGGCAGAAAAATGTGTCAAATTTCTGTCGCTCAAGTTTGGCAGACAAATTAAAAGTGTTTGTAGGGCTCCTGTCGCCCAAGTCTGGCAGAAAAATGAAAAAAATGTGTCATATTTCTGTCGCCCAAGTTTGGCAGACAACTTGAAAGTATTTGTAGGGCTCCTGTCGCCCAAGTTTGGCAGAAAAATGACAAATATGCGTCATATTTCTGTCGCCCAAGTTTGGGAGACTACTTGAAAGTATTTGTAGGGCTCCTGTCGCCCAAGTTTGGCAGAAAAATGACAAATATGTGTCAAATTTCTGTCGCCCAAGTTTGGCAGACAAATTAAAAGTATTTGTAGGGCTCCAGTCGCCCAAGTTTTGCAGAAAAATGAAAAAAATGTGTCAGATTTCTGTCGCCCATGTTTGGCAGACAAATTAAAAGAATTTGTAGGGCTCCTGTCGCCAAAGTTTTGCAGAAAAATGAAATAATATGTGTCAGATTTTTGTCGCCCAAGTTTGGCAGACAAATTAAAAGTATTTGTAGGGCTCCTGTCGCTAAAGTCTGGCAGAAAAATGTGTCAAATTTCTGTCGCTCAAGTTTGGCAGACAAATTAAAAGTGTTTGTAGGGCTCCTGTCGCCCAAGTCTGGCAGAAAAATGAAAAAAATGTGTCATATTTCTGTCGCCCAAGTTTGGCAGACAACTTGAAAGTATTTGTAGGGCTCCTGTCGCCCAAGTTTGGCAGAAAAATGACAAATATGCGTCATATTTCTGTCGCCCAAGTTTGGGAGACAACTTGAAAGTATTTGTAGGGCTCCTGTCGCCCAAGTTTGGCAGAAAAATGACAAATATGTGTCAAATTTCTGTCGCCCAAGTTTGGCAGACAAATTAAAAGTGTTTGTAGGGCTCCTGTCGCCCAAGTTTTGCAGAAAAATGAAAAAAATGTGTCATATTTCTGTCGCCCAAGTTTGGCAGACAACTTTAAGGTATTTGTAGGGCTCATGTCGCCCACGTTTCGCAGAAAAATGACAAATATGTGTCTGATTTCTGTCGCCCAAGTTTGGCAGACAAATTAAAAGTATTTGTAGGGCTCCTGTCGCCCAAGTTTGGCAGAAAAATGAAAAAAATGTGTCAGATTTCTGTCGCCCATGTTACGCAGACAAATTAAAAGTATTTGTAGGGCTCCTGTCGCCAAAGTTTTGCAGAAAAATGAAAAAAATGTGTCAGATTTTTGTCGCCAAGTTTGGCAGACAAATTAAAAGTGTTTGTAGAGCTCCTGTCGCTAAAGTCCTGCAGAAAAATGAAAAAAATGAGTCAGATTTCTGTCGCCCAAGTTTGGCAGACAAATTAAAAGTGTTTGTAGGGCTCCTGTCGCCCAAGTCTGGCAGAAAAATGAAAAAAATGTGTCATATTTCTGTCGCCCAAGTTTGGCAGACAACTTGAAAGTATTTGTAGGGCTCCTGTCGCCCAAGTTGGGCAGAAAAATGACAAATATGCGTCATATTTCTGTCGCCCAAGTTTGGCAGACAAATTAAAAGTGTTTGTAGGACTCCTGTCGCCCAAGTTTGGCAGAAAAATGACAAATATGTGTCATATTTCTGTCGCCCAAGTTTGGCAGACAAATTGAAAGTGTTTGTAGGGCTCCTGTCGCCCAAGTCTGGCAGAAAAATGAAAAAAATGTGTCATATTTCTGTCGCCCAAGTTTGGCAGACAACTTGAAAGTATTTGTAGGGCTCCTGTCGCCCAAGTTTGGCAGAAAAATGACAAAAATGTGTCAGATTTTTGTCGCCCAAGTTTGGCAGACAAATTAAAAGTGTTTGTAGGGCTTCTGTCGCCAAAGTTTGGCAGAAAAATGAAAAAAATGTGTCATATTTCTGTCGCCCAAGTTTGGCAGACAACTTGAAAGTATTTGTAGGGCTCCTGTCGCCCAAATTTGGCAGAAAAATGACAAAAATGTGTCAGATTTTTGTCGCCCATGTTGGGCAGACAAATTAAAAGTATTTGTAGGGCTCCTGTCGCCAAAGTTTTGCAGAAAAATGAAATAATATGTGTCAGATTTTTGTCGCCCAAGTTTGGCAGACAAATTAAAAGTATTTGTAGGGCTCCTGTCGCTAAAGTCTGGCAGAAAAATGAAAA
The DNA here is from genome assembly GCA_951394055.1 of Villa cingulata. NCBI lineage: Eukaryota > Metazoa > Arthropoda > Insecta > Diptera > Bombyliidae > Villa > Villa cingulata. Next base: position 24,902,498 of record OX596019.1, on the reverse strand, counting down.
AAATGTGTCAAATTTCTGTCGCCCAAGTTTGGCAGACAAATTAAAAGTGTTTGTAGGGCTCCTGTCGCCCAAGTCTGGCAGAAAAATGAAAAAAATGTGTCATATTTCTGTCGCCCAAGTTTGGCAGACATCTTGAAAGTATTTGTAGGGCTCCTGTCGCCCAAGTTTGGCAGAAAAATGACAAAAATGTGTCAGATTTTTGTCGCCCAAGTTTGGCAGACAAATTTAAAGTGTTTGTAGGGCTTCTGTCGCCAAAGTTTGTCAGAAAAATTAAAAAAATGTGTCATATTTCTGTCGCCCAAGTTTGGCAGACAACTTGAAAGTGTTTGTAGAGCTCCTGTCGCTAAAGTCCTGCAGAAAAATGAAAAAAATGAGTCAGATTTCTGTCGCCCAAGTTTGGCAGACAAATTAAAAGTGTTTGTAGGGCTCCTGTCGCCCAAGTTTTGCAGAAAAATGAAAAAAATGTGACATATTTCTGTCGCTCAAGTTTGGCAGACAACTTGAAAGTATTTGTAGGCTCATGTCGCCCAAGTTTCGCAAAAAAATGACAAATATGTGTCAGATTTCTGTCGCCCAAGTTTGGCAGACAAATTAAAAGTGTTTGTAGGGCTCCTGTCGCCCAAGTTTTGCAGAAAAATGAAAAAAATGTGTCATATTTCTGTCGCCCAAGTTTGGCAGACAACTTGAAAGTATTTGTAGGGCTCCTGTCGCCCAAGTTTGGCAGAAAAATGACAAATATGTGTCAGATTTCTGTCGCCCAAGTTTGACAGACAAATTAAAAGTGTTTGTAGGGCTCCTGTCGCCCAAGTCTGGCAGAAAAGTGAAAAAAATGTGTCATATTTCTGTCGCCCAAGTTTAGCAGACAACTTGAAAGTATTTGTAGGGATCCTGTCGCCCAAGTTTGGCAGAAAAATGACAAATATGCGTCATATTTCTGTCGCCCAAGTTTGGCAGACAAATTAAAAGTGTTTGTAGGACTCCTGTCGCCCAAGTTTGGAAGAAAAATGACAAATATGTGTCATATTTCTGTCGCCCAAGTTTGGCAGACAAATTAAAAGTGTTTGTAGGGCTCCTGTCGCCCAAGTTTTGCAGAAAAATGAAAAAAATGTGTCATATTTCTGTCGCCCAAGTTTGGCAGACAACTTGAAAGTATTTGTAGGGCTCCTGTCGCCCAAGTTTGGCAGAAAAATGACAAATATGTGTCAGATTTCTGTCGCCCAAGTTTGACAGACAAATTAAAAGTGTTTGTAGGGCTCCTGTCGGCAAGTCTGGCAGAAAAATGAAAAAAATGTGTCATATTTCTGTCGCCCAAGTTTGGCAGACAACTTGAAAGTATTTGTAGGGCTCCTGTCGCCCAAGTTGGGCAGAAAAATGACAAATATGCGTCATATTTCTGTCGCCCAAGTTTGGCAGACAAATTAAAAGTGTTTGTAGGACTCCTGTCGCCCAAGTTTGGCAGAAAAATGACAAATATGTGTCATATTTCTGTCGCCCAAGTTTGGCAGACAAATTGAAAGTGTTTGTAGGGCTCCTGTCGCCCAAGTCTGGCAGAAAAATGAAAAAAATGTGTCATATTTCTGTCGCCCAAGTTTGGCAGACAACTTGAAAGTATTTGTAGGGCTCCTGTCGCCCAAGTTTGGCAGAAAAATGACAAAAATGTGTCAGATTTTTGTCGCCCAAGTTTGGCAGACAAATTAAAAGTGTTTGTAGGGCTTCTGTCGCCAAAGTTTGGCAGAAAAATGAAAAAAATGTGTCATATTTCTGTCGCCCAAGTTTGGCAGACAACTTGAAAGTATTTGTAGGGCTCCTGTCGCCCAAATTTGGCAGAAAAATGACAAAAATGTGTCAGATTTTTGTCGCCCATGTTTGGCAGACAAATTAAAAGTATTTGTAGGGCTCCTGTCGCCAAAGTTTTGCAGAAAAATGAAATAATATGTGTCAGATTTTTGTCGCCCAAGTTTGGCAGACAAATTAAAAGTATTTGTAGGGCTCCTGTCGCTAAAGTCTGGCAGAAAAATGAAAAAAATGTGTCAAATTTCTGTCGCCCAAGTTTGGCAGACAAATTAAAAGTGTTTGTAGGGCTCCTGTCGCCCAAGTCTGGCAGAAAAATGAAAAAAATGTGTCATATTTCTGTCGCCCAAGTTTGGCAGACATCTTGAAAGTATTTGTAGGGCTCCTGTCGCCCAAGTTTGGCAGAAAAATGACAAAAATGTGTCAGATTTTTGTCGCCCAAGTTTGGCAGACAAATTTAAAGTGTTTGTAGGGCTTCTGTCGCCAAAGTTTGTCAGAAAAATTAAAAAAATGTGTCATATTTCTGTCGCCCAAGTTTGGCAGACAACTTGAAAGTGTTTGTAGAGCTCCTGTCGCTAAAGTCCTGCAGAAAAATGAAAAAAATGAGTCAGATTTCTGTCGCCCAAGTTTGGCAGACAAATTAAAAGTGTTTGTAGGGCTCCTGTCGCCCAAGTTTTGCAGAAAAATGAAAAAAATGTGACATATTTCTGTCGCCCAAGTTTGGCAGACAACTTGAAAGTATTTGTAGGCTCATGTCGCCCAAGTTTCGCAAAAAAATGACAAATATGTGTCAGATTTCTGTCGCCCAAGTTTGGCAGACAAATTAAAAGTGTTTGTAGGGCTCCTGTCGCCCAAGTTTTGCAGAAAAATGAAAAAAATGTGTCATATTTCTGTCGCCCAAGTTTGGCAGACAACTTGAAAGTATTTGTAGGGCTCCTGTCGCCCAAGTTTGGCAGAAAAATGACAAATATGTGTCAGATTTCTGTCGCCCAAGTTTGACAGACAAATTAAAAGTGTTTGTAGGGCTCCTGTCGCCCAAGTCTGGCAGAAAAATGAAAAAAAAGTGTCATATTTCTGTCGCCCAAGTTTAGCAGACAACTTGAAAGTATTTGTAGGGATCCTGTCGCCCAAGTTTGGCAGAAAAATGACAAATATGCGTCATATTTCTGTCGCCCAAGTTTGGCAGACAAATTAAAAGTGTTTGTAGGGCTCCTGTCGCCCAAGTTTGGCAGAAAAATGACAAATATGTGTCATATTTCTGTCGCCCAAGTTTGGGAGACAACTTGAAAGTATTTGTAGGGCTCCTGTCGCCCAAGTTTGGCAGAAAAATGACAAATATGTGTCAAATTTCTGTCGCCCAAGTTTGGCAGACAAATTAAAAGTATTTGTAGGGCTCCAGTCGCCCAAGTTTTGCAGAAAAATGAAAAAAATGTGTCAGATTTCTGTCGCCCATGTTTGGCAGACAAATTAAAAGAATTTTTAGGGCTCCTGTCGCCAAAGTTTTGCAGAAAAATGAAAAAAATGTGTCAGATTTTTGTCGCCCCAGTTTGGCAGACAAATTAAAAGTGTTTGTAGGGCTCCTGTCGCCCAAGTCTGGCAGAAAAATGAAAAAAATGTGTCAAATTTCTGTCGCCCAAGTTTGGCAGACAAATTAAAAGTATTTGTAGGGCTCCTGTCGCCCAAGTTTGGCAGAAAAATGAAAAAAATGTTTCAGATTTCTGTCGCACATGTTTGGCAGACAAATTAAAAGTATTTGTAGGGCTCCTGTCGCCAAAGTTTTGCAGAAAAATGAAAAAAATGTGTCAGAGTTTTGTCGCCCAAGTTTGGCAGACAAATTAAAAGTGTTTGTAGAGCTCCTGTCGCTAAAGTCCTGCAGAAAAATGAAAAAAATGAGTCAGATTTCTGTCGCCCAAGTTTGGCAGACAAATTAAAAGTGTTTGTAGGGCTCCTGTCGCCCAAGTTTTGCAGAAAAATGAAAAAAATGTGTCATATTTCTGTCGCCCAAGTTTGGCAGACAACTTGAAAGTATTTGTAGGCTCATGTCGCCCAAGTCTGGCAGAAAAATGAAAAAAATGAGTCATATTTCTGTCGCCCAAGTTTGGCAGACAACTTGAAAGTATTTGTAGGGCTCCTGTCGCCCAAGTTTGGCAGAAAAATGACAAATATGTGTCAGATTTCTGTCGCCCAAGTTTGGCAGACAAATTGAAAGTGTTTGTAGGCCTTCTGTCGCCAAAGTTTGGCAGCAAAATTAAAAAAATGTGTCATATTTCTGTCGCCCAAATTTGGCAGACAACTTGAAAGTGTTTGTAGGGCTCCTGTCGCCCAAGTCTGGCAGAAAAATGAAAAAAATGTGTCATATTTCTGTCGCCCAAGTTTGGCAGACAACTTGAAAGTATTTGTAGGGCTCCTGTCGCCCAAGTTTTGCAGAAAAATGACAAATATGCATCATATTTCTGTCGCCCAAGTTTGGCAGACAAATTAAAAGTGTTTGTAGGGCTCCTGTCGCCCAAGTTTGGCAGAAAAATGACAAATATGTGTCATATTTCTGTCGCCCAAGTTTGGCAGACAACTTGAAAGTATTTGTAGGGCTCCTGTCGCCCAAGTTTGGCAGAAAAATGACAAATATGTGTCAGATTTTTGTCGCCCAAGTTTGGCAGACAAATTAAAAGTGTTTGTAGGGCTCCTGTCGCCCAAGTCTGGCAGAAAAATGAAAAAAATGTGTCAAATTTCTGTCGCCCAAGTTTGGCAGACAACTTGAAAGTATTTGTAGGGCTCCTGTCGCCCAAGTTTGGCAGAAAAATGACAAATATGTGTCAGATTTCTGTCGCCCAAGTTTGACAGACAAATTAAAAGTGTTTGTAGGGCTCCTGTCGCCCAAGTTTTGCAGAAAAATGACAAAAATGTGTCATATTTCTGTCGCCCAAGTTTGGCAGACAACTTGAAAGTATTTGTAGGGCTCATGTCGCCCAAGTTTCGCAGAAAAATGACAAATATGTGTCAGATTTCTGTCGCCCAAGTTTGGCAGACAAATTAAAAGTTTTTGTAGGGCTCCTGTCGCCCAAGTCTGGCAGAAAAATGAAAAAAATGAGTCATATTTCTGTCGCCCAAGTTTGGCAGACAACTTGAAAGTATTTGTAGGGCTCCTGTCGCCCAAGTTTGGCAGAAAAATGACAAATATGTGTCAGATTTCTGTCGCCCAAGTTTGGCAGACAAATTGAAAGTGTTTGTAGGCCTTCTATCGCCAAAGTTTGGCAGAAAAATGAAAAAAATGTGTCATATTTCTGTCGCCCAAGTTTGGCAGACAACTTGAAAGTATTTGTAGGGCTCCTGTCGCCCAAGTTTGGCAGAAAAATGACAAATATGCGTCATATTTCTGTCGCCCAAGTTTGGCAGACAAATTAAAAGTGTTTGTAGGGCTCCTGTCGCCCAAGTTTGGCAGAAAAATGACAAATATGTGTCATATTTCTGTCGCCCAAGTTTGGCAGACAACTTGAAAGTATTTGTAGGGCTCGTGTCGCCCAAGTTTGGCAGAAAAATGACAAATATGTGTCAGATTTTTGTCGCCCAAGTTTGGCAGACAACTTGAAAGTGTTTGTAGGGCTCCTGTCGCCCAAGTCTGGCAGAAAAATGAAAAAAATGTGTCAAATTTCTGTCGCCCAAGTTTGGCAGACAACTTGAAAGTATTTGTAGGGCTACTGTCGCCCAAGTTTGGCAGAAAAATGACAAATATGTGTCAGATTTCTGTCGCCCAAGTTTGACAGACAAATTAAAAGTGTTTGTAGGGCTCCTGTCGCCCAAGTTTTGCAGAAAAATGAAAAAAATGTGTCATATTTCTGTCGCCCAAGTTTGGCAGACAACTTGAAAGTATTTGTAGGGCTCATGTCGCCCAAGTTTCGCAGAAAAATGACAAATATGTGTCAGATTTCTGTCGCCCAAGTTTGGCAGACAAATTAAAAGTTTTTGTAGGGCTCCTGTCGCCCAAGTCTGGCAGAAAAATGAAAAAAATGAGTCATATTTCTGTCGCCCAAGTTTGGCAGACAACTTGAAAGTATTTGTAGGGCTCCTGTCGCCCAAGTTTGGCAGAAAAATGACAAAAATGTGTCAGATTTTTGTCACCCAAGTTTGGCAGACAAATTAAAAGTGTTTGTAGGGCTTCTGTCGCCAAAGTTTTGCAGAAAAATGAAAAAAATGTGTCATATTTCTGTCGCCCAAGTTTGGCAGACAACTTGAAAGTATTTGTAGGGCTCCTGTCGCCAAGTTTTTCAGAAAAATGACAAAAATGTGTCAGATTTTTGTCGCCCAAGTTTGGCAGACAAATTAAAAGTGTTTGTAGGGATCCTGTCGCCCAAGTCTGGCAGAAAAATGAAAAAAATGTGTCAAATTTCTGTCGCCCAAGTTTGGCAGACAAATTAAAAGTATTTGTAGGGCTCCTGTCGCCCAAGTTTGGCAGAAAAATGTAAAAAATGTGTCAGATTTCTGTCGCCCAAGTTTGGCAGACAACTTGAAAGTATTTGTAGGGCTCCTGTCGCCAAGTTTTTCAGAAAAATGACAAAAATGTGTCAGATTTTTGTCGCCCAAGTTTGGCAGACAAATTAAAAGTGTTTGTAGGGATCCTGTCGCCCAAGTCTGGCAGAAAAATGAAAAATATGTGTCAGATTTCTGTCTCCCAAGTTTGGCAGACAAATTGAAAGTGTTTGTAGGGCTCCTGTCGCCCAAGTCTGGCAGAAAAATGAAAAAAATGTGTCATATTTCTGTCGCCCAAGTTTGGCAGACAACTTGAAAGTATTTGTAGGGCTCCTGTCGCCCAAGTTTGGCAGAAAAATGACAAATATGTGTCAGATTTCTGTCGCCCAAGTTTGACAGACAAATTAAAAGTGTTTGTAGGGCTCCTGTCGCCCAAGTCTGGCAGAAAAATGAAAAAAATGTGTCATATTTCTGTCGCCCAAGTTTGGCAGACAACTTGAAAGTATTTGTAGGGCTCCTGTCGCCCAAGTTGGGCAGAAAAATGACAAATATGCGTCATATTTCTGTCGCCCAAGTTTGGCAGACAAATTAAAAGTGTTTGTAGGACTCCTGTCGCCCAAGTTTGGCAGAAAAATGACAAATATGTGTCATATTTCTGTCGCCCAAGTTTGGCAGACAAATTGAAAGTGTTTGTAGGGCTCCTGTCGCCCAAGTCTGGCAGAAAAATGAAAAAAATGTGTCATATTTCTGTCGCCCAAGTTTGGCAGACAACTTGAAAGTATTTGTAGGGCTCCTGTCGCCCAAGTTTGGCAGAAAAATGACAAAAATGTGTCAGATTTTTGTCGCCCAAGTTTGGCAGACAAATTAAAAGTGTTTGTAGGGCTTCTGTCGCCAAAGTTTGGCAGAAAAATGAAAAAAATGTGTCATATTTCTGTCGCCCAAGTTTGGCAGACAACTTGAAAGTATTTGTAGGGCTCCTGTCGCCCAAATTTGGCAGAAAAATGACAAAAATGTGTCAGATTTTTGTCGCCCATGTTTGGCAGACAAATTAAAAGTATTTGTAGGGCTCCTGTCGCCAAAGTTTTGCAGAAAAATGAAATAATATGTGTCAGATTTTTGTCGCCCAAGTTTGGCAGACAAATTAAAAGTATTTGTAGGGCTCCTGTCGCTAAAGTCTGGCAGAAAAATGAAAAAAATGTGTCAAATTTCTGTCGCCCAAGTTTGGCAGACAAATTAAAAGTGTTTGTAGGGCTCCTGTCGCCCAAGTCTGGCAGAAAAATGAAAAAAATGTGTCATATTTCTGTCGCCCAAGTTTGGCAGACATCTTGAAAGTATTTGTAGGGCTCCTGTCGCCCAAGTTTGGCAGAAAAATGACAAAAATGTGTCAGATTTTTGTCGCCCAAGTTTGGCAGACAAATTTAAAGTGTTTGTAGGGCTTCTGTCGCCAAAGTTTGTCAGAAAAATTAAAAAAATGTGTCATATTTCTGTCGCCCAAGTTTGGCAGACAACTTGAAAGTGTTTGTAGAGCTCCTGTCGCTAAAGTCCTGCAGAAAAATGAAAAAAATGAGTCAGATTTCTGTCGCCCAAGTTTGGCAGACAAATTAAAAGTGTTTGTAGGGCTCCTGTCGCCCAAGTTTTGCAGAAAAATGAAAAAAATGTGACATATTTCTGTCGCCCAAGTTTGGCAGACAACTTGAAAGTATTTGTAGGCTCATGTCGCCCAAGTTTCGCAAAAAAATGACAAATATGTGTCAGATTTCTGTCGCCCAAGTTTGGCAGACAAATTAAAAGTGTTTGTAGGGCTCCTGTCGCCCAAGTTTTGCAGAAAAATGAAAAAAATGTGTCATATTTCTGTCGCCCAAGTTTGGCAGACAACTTGAAAGTATTTGTAGGGCTCCTGTCGCCCAAGTTTGGCAGAAAAATGACAAATATGTGTCAGATTTCTGTCGCCCAAGTTTGACAGACAAATTAAAAGTGTTTGTAGGGCTCCTGTCGCCCAAGTCTGGCAGAAAAATGAAAAAAAAGTGTCATATTTCTGTCGCCCAAGTTTAGCAGACAACTTGAAAGTATTTGTAGGGATCCTGTCGCCCAAGTTTGGCAGAAAAATGACAAATATGCGTCATATTTCTGTCGCCCAAGTTTGGCAGACAAATTAAAAGTGTTTGTAGGGCTCCTGTCGCCCAAGTTTGGCAGAAAAATGACAAATATGTGTCATATTTCTGTCGCCCAAGTTTGGGAGACAACTTGAAAGTATTTGTAGGGCTCCTGTCGCCCAAGTTTGGCAGAAAAATGACAAATATGTGTCAAATTTCTGTCGCCCAAGTTTGGCAGACAAATTAAAAGTATTTGTAGGGCTCCAGTCGCCCAAGTTTTGCAGAAAAATGAAAAAAATGTGTCAGATTTCTGTCGCCCATGTTTGGCAGACAAATTAAAAGAATTTTTAGGGCTCCTGTCGCCAAAGTTTTGCAGAAAAATGAAAAAAATGTGTCAGATTTTTGTCGCCCCAGTTTGGCAGACAAATTAAAAGTGTTTGTAGGGCTCCTGTCGCCCAAGTCTGGCAGAAAAATGAAAAAAATGTGTCAAATTTCTGTCGCCCAAGTTTGGCAGACAAATTAAAAGTATTTGTAGGGCTCCTGTCGCCCAAGTTTGGCAGAAAAATGAAAAAAATGTGTCAGATTTCTGTCGCACATGTTTGGCAGACAAATTAAAAGTATTTGTAGGGCTCCTGTCGCCAAAGTTTTGCAGAAAAATGAAAAAAATGTGTCAGAGTTTTGTCGCCCAAGTTTGGCAGACAAATTAAAAGTGTTTGTAGAGCTCCTGTCGCTAAAGTCCTGCAGAAAAATGAAAAAAATGAGTCAGATTTCTGTCGCCCAAGTTTGGCAGACAAATTAAAAGTGTTTGTAGGGCTCCTGTCGCCCAAGTTTTGCAGAAAAATGAAAAAAATGTGTCATATTTCTGTCGCCCAAGTTTGGCAGACAACTTGAAAGTATTTGTAGGCTCATGTCGCCCAAGTTTCGCAAAAAAATGACAAATATGTGTCAGATTTCTGTCGCCCAAGTTTGGCAGACAAATTAAAAGTTTTTGTAGGGCTCCTGTCGCCCAAGTCTGGCAGAAAAATGAAAAAAATGAGTCATATTTCTGTCGCCCAAGTTTGGCAGACAACTTGAAAGTATTTGTAGGGCTCCTGTCGCCCAAGTTTGGCAGAAAAATGACAAATATGTGTCAGATTTCTGTCGCCCAAGTTTGGCAGACAAATTGAAAGTGTTTGTAGGCCTTCTGTCGCCAAAGTTTGGCAGCAAAATTAAAAAAATGTGTCATATTTCTGTCGCCCAAATTTGGCAGACAACTTGAAAGTGTTTGTAGGGCTCCTGTCGCCCAAGTCTGGCAGAAAAATGAAAAAAATGTGTCATATTTCTGTCGCCCAAGTTTGGCAGACAACTTGAAAGTATTTGTAGGGCTCCTGTCGCCCAAGTTTGGCAGAAAAATGACAAATATGCATCATATTTCTGTCGCCCAAGTTTGGCAGACAAATTAAAAGTGTTTGTAGGGCTCCTGTCGCCCAAGTTTGGCAGAAAAATGACAAATATGTGTCATATTTCTGTCGCCCAAGTTTGGCAGACAACTTGAAAGTATTTGTAGGGCTCCTGTCGCCCAAGTTTGGCAGAAAAATGACAAATATGTGTCAGATTTTTGTCGCCCAAGTTTGGCAGACAAATTAAAAGTGTTTGTAGGGCTCCTGTCGCCCAAGTCTGGCCGAAAAATGAAAAAAATGTGTCAAATTTCTGTCGCCCAAGTTTGGCAGACAACTTGAAAGTATTTGTAGGGCTCCTGTCGCCCAAGTTTGGCAGAAAAATGACAAATATGTGTCAGATTTCTGTCGCCCAAGTTTGACAGACAAATTAAAAGTGTTTGTAGGGCTCCTGTCGCCCAAGTTTTGCAGAAAAATGACAAAAATGTGTCATATTTCTGTCGCCCAAGTTTGGCAGACAACTTGAAAGTATTTGTAGGGCTCATGTCGCCCAAGTTTCGCAGAAAAATGACAAATATGTGTCAGATTTCTGTCGCCCAAGTTTGGCAGACAAATTAAAAGTTTTTGTAGGGCTCCTGTCGCCCAAGTCTGGCAGAAAAATGAAAAAAATGAGTCATATTTCTGTCGCCCAAGTTTGGCAGACAACTTGAAAGTATTTGTAGGGCTCCTGTCGCCCAAGTTTGGCAGAAAAATGACAAATATGTGTCAGATTTCTGTCGCCCAAGTTTGGCAGACAAATTGAAAGTGTTTGTAGGCCTTCTATCGCCAAAGTTTGGCAGAAAAATGAAAAAAATGTGTCATATTTCTGTCGCCCAAGTTTGGCAGACAACTTGAAAGTATTTGTAGGGCTCCTGTCGCCCAAGTTTGGCAGAAAAATGACAAATATGCGTCATATTTCTGTCGCCCAAGTTTGGCAGACAAATTAAAAGTGTTTGTAGGGCTCCTGTCGCCCAAGTTTGGCAGAAAAATGACAAATATGTGTCATATTTCTGTCGCCCAAGTTTGGCAGACAACTTGAAAGTATTTGTAGGGCTCGTGTCGCCCAAGTTTGGCAGAAAAATGACAAATATGTGTCAGATTTTTGTCGCCCAAGTTTGGCAGACAACTTGAAAGTGTTTGTAGGGCTCCTGTCGCCCAAGTCTGGCAGAAAAATGAAAAAAATGTGTCAAATTTCTGTCGCCCAAGTTTGGCAGACAACTTGAAAGTATTTGTAGGGCTACTGTCGCCCAAGTTTGGCAGAAAAATGACAAATATGTGTCAGATTTCTGTCGCCCAAGTTTGACAGACAAATTAAAAGTGTTTGTAGGGCTCCTGTCGCCCAAGTTTTGCAGAAAAATGAAAAAAATGTGTCATATTTCTGTCGCCCAAGTTTGGCAGACAACTTGAAAGTATTTGTAGGGCTCATGTCGCCCAAGTTTCGCAGAAAAATGACAAATATGTGTCAGATTTCTGTCGCCCAAGTTTGGCAGACAAATTAAAAGTTTTTGTAGGGCTCCTGTCGCCCAAGTCTGGCAGAAAAATGAAAAAAATGAGTCATATTTCTGTCGCCCAAGTTTGGCAGACAACTTGAAAGTATTTGTAGGGCTCCTGTCGCCCAAGTTTGGCAGAAAAATGACAAAAATGTGTCAGATTTTTGTCACCCAAGTTTGGCAGACAAATTAAAAGTGTTTGTAGGGCTTCTGTCGCCAAAGTTTTGCAGAAAAATGAAAAAAATGTGTCATATTTCTGTCGCCCAAGTTTGGCAGACAACTTGAAAGTATTTGTAGGGCTCCTGTCGCCAAGTTTTTCAGAAAAATGACAAAAATGTGTCAGATTTTTGTCGCCCAAGTTTGGCAGACAAATTAAAAGTGTTTGTAGGGATCCTGTCGCCCAAGTCTGGCAGAAAAATGAAAAAAATGTGTCAAATTTCTGTCGCCCAAGTTTGGCAGACAAATTAAAAGTGTTTGTAGGGCTTCTGTCGCCAAAGTTTTGCAGAAAAATGAAAAAAATGTGTCATATTTCTGTCGCCCAAGTTTGGCAGACAACTTGAAAGTATTTGTAGGGCTCCTGTCGCCAAGTTTTTCAGAAAAATGACAAAAATGTGTCAGATTTTTGTCGCCCAAGTTTGGCAGACAAATTAAAAGTGTTTGTAGGGATCCTGTCGCCCAAGTCTGGCAGAAAAATGAAAAAAATGTGTCATATTTCTGTCGCCCAAGTTTGGCAGACAACTTGAAAGTATTTGTAGGGCTCATGTCGCCCAAGTTTCGCAGAAAAATGACAAATATGTGTCAGATTTCTGTCGCCCAAGTTTGGCAGACAAATTAAAAGTGTTTGTAGGGCTCCTGTCGCCCAAGTTTGGCAGAAAAATGACAAATATGTGTCATATTTCTGTCGCCCAAGTTTGGCAGACAACTTGAAAGTATTTGTAGGGCTCGTGTCGCCCAAGTTTGGCAGAAAAATGACAAATATGTGTCAGATTTTTGTCGCCCAAGTTTGGCAGACAACTTGAAAGTGTTTGTAGGGCTCCTGTCGCCCAAGTCTGGCAGAAAAATGAAAAAAATGTGTCAAATTTCTGTCGCCCAAGTTTGGCAGACAACTTGAAAGTATTTGTAGGGCTACTGTCGCCCAAGTTTGGCAGAAAAATGACAAATATGTGTCAGATTTCTGTCGCCCAAGTTTGACAGACAAATTAAAAGTGTTTGTAGGGCTCCTGTCGCCCAAGTTTTGCAGAAAAATGAAAAAAATGTGTCATATTTCTGTCGCCCAAGTTTGGCAGACAACTTGAAAGTATTTGTAGGGCTCATGTCGCCCAAGTTTCGCAAAAAAATGATAAATATGTGTCAGATTTCTGTCTCCCAAGTTTGGCAGACAAATTGAAAGTGTTTGTAGGGCTCCTGTCGCCCAAGTCTGGCAGAAAAATGAAAAAAATGTGTCATATTTCTGTCGCCCAAGTTTGGCAGACAACTTGAAAGTATTTGTAGGGCTCCTGTCGCCCAAGTTTGGCAGAAAAATGACAAATATGTGTCAGATTTCTGTCGCCCAAGTTTGACAGACAAATTAAAAGTGTTTGTAGGGCTCCTGTCGCCCAAGTTTTGCAGAAAAATGAAAAAAATGTGTCATATTTCTGTCGCCCAAGTTTGGCAGACAACTTGAAAGTATTTGTAGGGCTCATGTCGCCCAAGTTTCGCAGAAAAATGACAAATATGTGTCAGATTTCTGTCGCCCAAGTTTGGCAGACAAATTAAAAGTTTTTGTAGGGCTCCTGTCGCCCAAGTCTGGCAGAAAAATGAAAAAAATGAGTCATATTTCTGTCGCCCAAGTTTGGCAGACAAATTAAAAGTGTTTGTAGGGATCCTGTCGCCCAAGTCTGGCAGAAAAATGAAAAAAATGTGTCAAATTTCTGTCGCCCAAGTTTGGCAGACAAATTAAAAGTATTTGTAGGGCTCCTGTCGCCCAAGTTTGGCAGAAAAATGAAAAAAATGTGTCAGATTTTTGTCGCCAAGTTTGGCAGACAAATTAAAAGTGTTTGTAGAGCTCCTGTCGCTAAAGTCCTGCAGAAAAATGAAAAAAATGAGTCAGATTTCTGTCGCCCAAGTTTGGCAGACAAATTAAAAGTGTTTGTAGGGCTCCTGTCGCCCAAGTTTTGCAGAAAAATGAAAAAAATGTGTCATATTTCTGTCGCCCAAGTTTGGCAGACAACTTGAAAGTATTTGTAGGGCTCATGTCGCCCAAGTTTCGCAAAAAAATGATAAATATGTGTCAGATTTCTATCGCCCAAGTTTGGCAGACAAATTGAAAGTGTTTGTAGGGCTCCTGTCGCCCAAGTCTGGCAGAAAAATGAAAAAAATGTGTCATATTTCTGTCGCCCAAGTTTGGCAGACAACTTGAAAGTATTTGTAGGGCTCCTGTCGCCCAAGTTTGGCAGAAAAATGACAAAAATGTGTCAGATTTTTGTCGCCCAAGTTTGGCAGACAAATTTAAAGTGTTTGTAGGGCTTCTGTCGCCAAAGTTTGGCAGAAAAATTAAAAAAATGTGTCATATTTCTGTCGCCCAAGTTTGGCAGACAACTTGAAAGTATTTGTAGGGCTCCTGTCGCCCAAGTTTGGCAGAAAAATGACAAATATGTGTCAGATTTCTGTCGCCCAAGTTTGACAGACAAATTAAAAGTGTTTTAGGGCTCCTGTCGCCCAAGGTTTGCAGAAAAATGAAAAAAATGTGTCATATTTCTGTCGCCCAAGTTTGGCAGACAACTTGAAAGTATTTGTAGGGCTCATGTCGCCCAAGTTTGGCAGAAAAATGAAAAAAATGTGTCATATTTCTGTCGCCCAAGTTTGGCAGACAACTTGAAAGTATTTGTAGGGCTCCTGTCGCTCAAGTTTGGCAGAAAAATGACAAAAATGTGTCAGATTTTTGTCGCCCATGTTTGGCAGACAAATTAAAAGTATTTGTAGGGCTCCTGTCGCCCAAGTTTGGCAGAAAAATGACAAATATGTGTCAGATTTCTGTCGCCCAAGTTTGACAGACAAATTAAAAGTGTTTTAGGGCTCCTGTCGCCCAAGGTTTGCAGAAAAATGACAAATATGTGTCAGATTTCTGTCGCCTATGTTTGGCAGACAAATTAAAAGTATTTGTAGGGTTCCTGTCGCCAAAGTTTTGCAGAAAAATGAAAAAAATGTGTCAGATTTTTGTCGCCCAAGTTTGGCAGACAAATTAAAAGTGTTTGTAGGGCTCCTGTCGCCCAAGTTTGGCAGAAAAATGACAAAAATGTGTCAGATTTTTGTCGCCTATGTTTGGCAGACAAATTAAAAGTATTTGTAGGGTTCCTGTCGCCAAAGTTTTGCAGAAAAATGAAAAAAATGTGTCAGATTTTTGTCGCCCAAGTTTGGCAGACAAATTAAAAGTGTTTGTAGGGCTCCTGTCGCCCAAGTCTGGCAGAAAAATGAAAAAAATGTGTCAAATTTCTGTCGCCCAAGTATGGCAGACAAATTAAAAGTATTTGTAGGGCTCCTGTCGCCCAAGTTTGGCAGAAAAATGAAAAAAATGTGTCAGATTTCTGTCACCCATGTTTGGCAGACAAATTAAAAGTATTTGTAGGGCTCCTGTCGCCAAAGTTTTGCAGAAAAATGAAAAAAATGTGTCAGATTTTTGTCGCCCAAGTTTGGCAGACAAATTAAAAGTGTTTGTAGAGCTCCTGTCGCTAAAGTCCTGCAGAAAAATGAAAAAAATGTGTCAGATTTCTGTCGCCCAAGTTTGGCAGACAAATTAAAAGTGTTTGTAGGGCTCCTGTCGCCAAAGTTTTGCAGAAAAATGAAAAAAATGTGTCATATTTCTGTCGCCCAAGTTTGGCAGACAACTTGAAAGTATTTGTAGGGCTCATGTCGCCCAAGTTTCGCAAAAAAATGATAAATATGTGTCAGATTTCTGTCGCCCAAGTTTGGCGGACAAATTGAAAGTGTTTGTAGGGCTCCTGTCGCCCAAGTCTGGCAGAAAAATGAAAAAAATGTGTCATATTTCTGTCGCCCAAGTTTGGCAGACAACTTGAAAGTATTTGTAGGGCTCCTGTCGCCCAAGTTTGGCAGAAAAATGACAAAGATGTGTCAGATTTTTGTCGCCCAAGTTTGGGAGACAAATTTAAAGTGTTTGTAGGGCTTCTGTCGCCAAAGTTTGGCAGAAAAATGAAAAAAATGTGTCATATTTCTGTCGCCCAAGTTTGGCAGACATCTTGAAAGTATTTCTAGGGCTCCTGTCGCCCAAGTTTGGCAGAAAAATGAAAAAAATGTGTCAGATTTCTGTCGCCCAAGTTTGGCAGACAACTTGAAAGTATTTGTAGGGCTCCTGTCGCCCAAGTTTGGCAGAAAAATGACAAAAATGTGTCAGATTTTTGTCGCCCAAGTTTGGGAGACAAATTTAAAGTGTTTGTAGGGCTTCTGTCGCCAAAGTTTGGCAGAAAAATGAAAAAAATGTGTCATATTTCTGTCGCCCAAGTTTGGCAGACATCTTGAAAGTATTTCTAGGGCTCCTGTCGCCCAAGTTTGGCAGAAAAATGACAAATATGTGTCAGATTTCTGTCGCCCAAGTTTGACAGACAAATTAAAAGTGTTTTAGGGCTCCTGTCGCCCAAGGTTTGCAGAAAAATGAAAAAAATGTGTCATATTTCTGTCGCCCAAGTTTGGCAGACAACTTGAAAGTATTTGTAGGGCTCCTGTCGCCAAGTTTTTCAGAAAAATGACAAAAATGTGTCAGATTTTTGTCGCCCAAGTTTGGCAGACAAATTAAAAGTGTTTGTAGGGATCCTGTCGCCCAAGTCTGGCAGAAAAATGAAAAAAATGTGTCAAATTTCTGTCGCCCAAGTTTGGCAGACAAATTAAAAGTATTTGTAGGGCTCCTGTCGCCCAAGTTTGGCAGAAAAATGAAAAAAATGTGTCAGATTTCTGTCGCCCAAGTTTGGCAGACAACTTGAAAGTATTTGTAGGGCTCATGTCGCCCAAGTTTCGCAAAAAAATGATAAATATGTGTCAGATTTCTGTCTCCCAAGTTTGGCAGACAAATTGAAAGTGTTTGTAGGGCTCCTGTCGCCCAAGTCTGGCAGAAAAATGAAAAAGATGTGTCATATTTCTGTCGCCCAAGTTTGGCAGACAACTTGAAAGTATTTGTAGGGCTCCTGTCGCCCAAGTTTGGCAGAAAAATGACAAATATGTGTCAGATTTCTGTCGCCCAAGTTTGACAGACAAATTAAAAGTGTTTGTAGGGCTCCTGTCGCCCAAGTTTTGCAGAAAAATGAAAAAAATGTGTCATATTTCTGTCGCCCAAGTTTGGCAGACAACTTGAAAGTATTTGTAGGGCTCATGTCGCCCAAGTTTCGCAGAAAAATGACAAATATGTGTCAGATTTCTGTCGCCCAAGTTTGGCAGACAAATTAAAAGTTTTTGTAGGGCTCCTGTCGCCCAAGTCTGGCAGAAAAATGAAAAAAATGAGTCATATTTCTGTCGCCCAAGTTTGGCAGACAAATTAAAAGTGTTTGTAGGGATCCTGTCGCCCAAGTCTGGCAGAAAAATGAAAAAAATGTGTCAAATTTCTGTCGCCCAAGTTTGGCAGACAAATTAAAAGTATTTGTAGGGCTCCTGTCGCCCAAGTTTGGCAGAAAAATGAAAAAAATGTGTCAGATTTCTGTCGCCCATGTTTGGCAGACAAATTAAAAGTATTTGTAGGGCTCCTGTCGCCAAAGTTTTGCAGAAAAATGAAAAAAATGTGTCAGATTTTTGTCGCCAAGTTTGGCAGACAAATTAAAAGTGTTTGTAGAGCTCCTGTCGCTAAAGTCCTGCAGAAAAATGAAAAAAATGAGTCAGATTTCTGTCGCCCAAGTTTGGCAGACAAATTAAAAGTGTTTGTAGGGCTCCTGTCGCCCAAGTTTTGCAGAAAAATGAAAAAAATGTGTCATATTTCTGTCACCCAAGTTTGGCAGACAACTTGAAAGTATTTGTAGGGCTCATGTCGCCCAAGTTTCGCAAAAAAATGATAAATATGTGTCAGATTTCTGTCGCCCAAGTTTGGCAGACAAATTGAAAGTGTTTGTAGGGCTCCTGTCGCCCAAGTCTGGCAGAAAAATGAAAAAAATGTGTCATATTTCTGTCGCCCAAGTTTGGCAGACAACTTGAAAGTATTTGTAGGGCTCCTGTCGCCCAAGTTTGGCAGAAAAATGACAAAAATGTGTCAGATTTTTGTCGCCCAAGTTTGGCAGACAAATTTAAAGTGTTTGTAGGGCTTCTGTCGCCAAAGTTTGGCAGAAAAATTAAAAAAATGTGTCATATTTCTGTCGCCCAAGTTTGGCAGACAACTTGAAAGTATTTGTAGGGCTCCTGTCGCCCAAGTTTGGCAGAAAAATGACAAATATGTGTCAGATTTCTGTCGCCCAAGTTTGACAGACAAATTAAAAGTGTTTTAGGGCTCCTGTCGCCCAAGGTTTGCAGAAAAATGAAAAAAATGTGTCATATTTCTGTCGCCCAAGTTTGGCAGACAACTTGAAAGTATTTGTAGGGCTCATGTCGCCCAAGTTTCGCAGAAAAATGACAAATATGTGTCAGATTTCTGTCGCCCAAGTTTGGCAGACAAATTAAAAGTGTTTGTAAGGCTTCTGTCGCCAAAGTTTGGCAGAAAAATGAAAAAAATGTGTCATATTTCTGTCGCCCAAGTTTGGCAGACAACTTGAAAGTATTTGTAGGGCTCCTGTCGCTCAAGTTTGGCAGAAAAATGACAAAAATGTGTCAGATTTTTGTCGCCCATGTTTGGCAGACAAATTAAAAGTATTTGTAGGGTTCCTGTCGCCAAAGTTTTGCAGAAAAATGAAAAAAATGTGTCAGATTTTTGTCGCCCAAGTTTGGCAGACAAATTAAAAGTGTTTGTAGGGCTCCTGTCGCCCAAGTCTGGCAGAAAAATGAAAAAAATGTGTCAAATTTCTGTCGCCCAAGTATGGCAGACAAATTAAAAGTATTTGTAGGGCTCCTGTCGCCCAAGTTTGGCAGAAAAATGACAAAAATGTGTCAGATTTTTGTCGCCCAAGTTTGGGAGACAAATTTAAAGTGTTTGTAGGGCTTCTGTCGCCAAAGTTTGGCAGAAAAATGAAAAAAATGTGTCATATTTCTGTCGCCCAAGTTTGGCAGACATCTTGAAAGTATTTGTAGGGCTCATGTCGCCCAAGTTTCGCAGAAAAATGACAAATATGTGTCAGATTTCTGTCGCCCAAGTTTGGCAGACAAATTAAAAGTGTTTGTAAGGCTTCTGTCGCCAAAGTTTGGCAGAAAAATGAAAAAAATGTGTCATATTTCTGTCGCCCAAGTTTGGCAGACAACTTGAAAGTATTTGTAGGGCTCCTGTCGCTCAAGTTTCGCAGAAAAATGACAAATATGTGTCAGATTTCTGTCGCCCAAGTTTGGCAGACAAATTAAAAGTGTTTGTAAGGCTTCTGTCGCCAAAGTTTGGCAGAAAAATGAAAAAAATGTGTCATATTTCTGTCGCCCAAGTTTGGCAGACAACTTGAAAGTATTTGTAGGGCTCCTGTCGCCCAAGTTTGGCAGAAAAATGACAAATATGTGTCAGATTTCTGTCGCCCAAGTTTGACAGACAAATTAAAAGTGTTTTAGGGCTCCTGTCGCCCAAGGTTTGCAGAAAAATGAAAAAAATGTGTCAGATTTCTGTCACCCATGTTTGGCAGACAAATTAAAAGTATTTGTAGGTCTCCTGTCGCCAAATTTTTGCAGAAAAATGAAAAAAATGTGTCAGATTTTTGTCGCCCAAGTTTGGCAGACAAATTAAAAGTGTTTGTAGAGCTCCTGTCGCTAAAGTCCTGCAGAAAAATGAAAGAAATGTGTCAGATTTCTGTCGCCCAAGTTTGGCAGACAAATTAAAAGTGTTTGTAGGGCTCCTGTCGCCAAAGTTTTGCAGAAAAATGAAAAAAATGTGTCATATTTCTGTCGCCCAAGTTTGGCAGACAACTTGAAAGTATTTGTAGGGCTCATGTCGCCCAAGTTTCGCAAAAAAATGATAAATATGTGTCAGATTTCTGTCGCCCAAGTTTGGCAGACAAATTGAAAGTGTTTGTAGGGCTCCTGTCGCCCAAGTCTGGCAGAAAAATGAAAAAAATGTGTCATATTTCTGTCGCCCAAGTTTGGCAGACAACTTGAAAGTATTTGTAGGGCTCCTGTCGCCCAAGTTTGGCAGAAAAATTTAAAGTGTTTGTAGGGCTTCTGTCGCCAAAGTTTGGCAGAAAAATGAAAAAAATGTGTCAAATTTCTGTCGCCCAAGTTTGGCAGACAAATTAAAAGTATTTGTAGGGCTCCTGTCGCCCAAGTTTGGCAGAAAAATGACAGAAATGTGTCTGATTTTTGTCTCCCAAGTTTGGCAGACAAATTAAAAGTGTTTAGGGCTCCTGTCGCCAAAGTTTGGCAGAAAAATGACAAATATGTGTCATATTTCTGTCGCTCAAGTTTGGCAGACATATTAAAAGTGTTTGTAGGGCTCCTGTCGCCCAAGTTTGGCAGAAAAATGAAAAAAAGGTGTCAGATTTTTGTCGCCCAAGTTTTGCAGACAAATTAAAAGTGTTTGTAGGGCTCCTGTCGCCCAAGTTTTGCAGAAAAATGAAAAAAATGTGTCATATTTCTGTCGCCCAAGTTTGGCAGACAACTTGAAAGTATTTGTAGGGCTCCTGTCGCCCAAGTTTGGCAGAAAAATGACAAATATGTGTCAGATTTTTGTCGCTCAAGTTTGGCAGACAAATTAAAAGTGTTTGTAGGGCTCCTGTCGCCCAAGTTTGGCAGAAAAATGAAAAAAATGTGTCAGATTTCTGTCGCCCAAGTTTGGCAGACAAATTAAAAGTATTTGTAGGGCTCCTGACGCCCAAGTTTTGCAGAAAAATGAAAAAAATGTGTCAGATTTTTGTCGCCCAAGTTTGGCAGAGAAATTAAAAGTGTTTGTAGGACTCCTGTCGCCCAAGTCTGGCAGAAAAATGAAAAAAATGTGTCAAATTTCTGTCGCCCAAGTTTGGCAGACAAATTAAAAGTATTTGTAGGGCTCCTGTCGCCCAAGTTTGGCAGAAAAATGACAGAAATGTGTCTGATTTTTGTCTCCCAAGTTTGGCAGACAAATTAAAAGTGTTTAGGGCTCCTGTCGCCAAAGTTTGGCAGAAAAATGAAAAAAATGTGTCATATTTCTGTCGCCCAAGTTTGGCAGACAACTTGAAGTATTTGTAGGGCTCCTGTCGCCCAAGTTTGGCAGAAAAATGACAAATGTGTGTCATATTTCTGTCGCCCAAGTTTGGCAGACAACTTGAAAGTATTTGTAGGGCTCCTGTCGCCCAAGTTTGGCAGATAAATGACAAATATGTGTCAGATTTCTGTCGCCCAAGTTTGGCAGACAAATTAAAAGTATTTGTAGGGCTCCTGTCGCCCAAGTTTTGCAGAAAAATGAAAAAAAGGTGTCAGATTTTTGTCGCCCAAGTTTTGCAGACAAATTAAAAGTGTTTGTAGGGCTCCTGTCGCCCAAGTTTGGCAGACAACTTGAAAGTATTTGTAGGGCTCCTGTCGCCCAAGTTTGGCAGAAAAATGACAAATATGTGTCAGATTTCTGTCGCCCAAGTTTGGCAGACAAATTAAAAGTATTTGTAGGGCTCCTGTCGCCCAAGTTTTGCAGAAAAATGAAAAAAAGGTGTCAGATTTTTGTCGCCCAAGTTTAGCAGACAAATTAAAAGTGTTTGTAGGGCTCCTGTCGCCCAAGTTTGGCAGAAAAATGAAAAAAATGTGCCAGATTTCTGTCGCCCAAGTTTGGCAGACAACTTGAAAGTATTTGTAGGGCTCCTGTCGCCCAAGTTTGGCAGAAAAATGACAAATATGTGTCAGATTTTTGTCGCTCAAGTTTGGCAGACAAATTAAAAGTGTTTGTAGGGCTCCTGTCGCCCAAGTATGGCAGAAAAATGAAAAAAATGTGTCAGATTTCTGTCGCCCAAGTTTGGCAGACAAATTAAAAGTATTTGTAGGGCTCCTGACGCCCAAGTTTTGCAGAAAAATGAAAAAAATGTGTCAGATTTTTGTCGCCCAAGTTTGGCAGAGAAATTAAAAGTGTTTGTAGGACTCCTGTCGCTCAAGTCTGACAGAAAAATGAAAAAAATGTGTCAAATTTCTTTCGCCCAAGTTTGCAGACAAATTAAAAGTATTTGTAGGGCTCCTGTCGCCCAAGTTTTGCAGAAAAATTGAAAAAAATGTGTCAGATTTTTGTCGCCCAAGTTTGGCAGACAAATTAAAAGTGTTTGTAGGGCTCCTGTCGCCCAAGTTTGGCAGAAAAATGACAAAAATGTGTCAGATTTTTGTCTCCCAAGTTTGGCAGACAAATTAAAAGTGTTTAGGGCTCCTGTCGCCAAAGTTTGGCAGAAAAATGAAAAAAATGTGTCATATTTCTGTCGCCCAAGTTTGGCAGACAACTTGAAGTATTTGTAGGGCTCCTGTCGCCCAAGTTTGGCAGAAAAATGACAAATATGTGTCATATTTCTGTCGCCCAAGTTTGGCAGACAACTTGAAAGTATTTGTAGGGCTCCTGTCGCCCAAGTTTGGCAGAAAAATGACAAATATGTGTCAGATTTCTGTCGCCCAAGTTTGGCAGACAAATTAAAAGTATTTGTAGGGCTCCTGTCGCCCAAGTTTTGCAGAAAAATGAAAAAAATGTGTCAGATTTTTGTCGCCCAAGTTTTGCAGACAAATTAAAAGTGTTTGTAGGGCTCCTGTCGCCCAAGTTTGGCAGACAGCTTGAAAGTATTTGTAGGGCTCCTGTCGCCCAAGTTTGGCAGAAAAATGACAAATATGTGTCAGATTTCTGTCGCCCAAGTTTGGCAGACAAATTAAAAGTGTTTGTAGGGCTCCTGTCGCCCAAGTCTGGCAGAAAAATGAAAAAAATGTGTCAAATTTTTGTCGCCCAAGTTTGGCAGACAAATTAAAAGTATTTGTAGGGCTCCTGTCGCCAAAGCTTTGCAGAAAAATGAAAAAAAGGTGTCAGATTTTTGTCGCCCAAGTTTAGCAGACAAATTAAAAGTGTTTGTAGGGCTCCTGTCGCCCAAGTTTGGCAGAAAAATGAAAAAAATGTGCCAGATTTCTCTCGCCCATGTTTGGCAGACAAATTAAAAGTATTTGTAGGGCTCCTGTCGCCAAAGCTTTGCAGAAAAATGAAAAAAATGTGTCAGATTTTTGTCGCCCAAGTTTGGCAGACAAATTAAAAGTGTTTGTAGGGCTCCTGTCGCCCAAGTCTAGCAGAAAAATGAAAAAAATGTGTCAAATTTCTGTCGCCCAAGTTTGGCAGACAAATTAAAAGTATTTGTAGGGCTCCTGTCGCCCAAGTTTGGCAGAAAAATGAAAAAAATGTGTCGGATTTCTGTCGCCCATGTTTGGCAGACAAATTAAAAGTATTTGTAGGGCTCCTGTCGCCAAAGTTTTGCAGAAAAATGAAAAAAATGTGTCAGATTTTTGTCGCCCAAGTTTGGCAGACAAATTAAAAGTGTTTGTAGGGCTCCTGTCGCCCAAGTCTGGCAGAAAAATGAAAAAAATGTGTCAAATTTTTGTCGCCCAAGTTTGGCAGACAAATTAAAAGTGTTTGTAGGGCTCCTGTCGCCCAAGTCTTGCAGAAAAATGAAAAAAATGTGTGAAATTTCTGTCGCCCAAGATTGGCAGACAACTTGAAAGTATTTGTAGGGCTCCTGTCGCCCAAGTTTGGCAGAAAAATGACAAATATGTGTCAGATTTCTGTCGCCCAAGTTTGACAGACAAATTCAAAGTGTTTGTAGGGCTCCTGTCGCCCAAGTTTTGCAGAAAAATGAAAAAAATGTGTCAGATTTTTGTCGCTCAAGTTTGGCAGACAAATTAAAAGTGTTTGTAGGGCTCCTGTCGCCCAAGTTTGGCAGAAAAATGAAAAAAATGTGTCAGATTTCTGTCGCCCAAGTTTGGCAGACAAATTAAAAGTATTTGTAGGGCTCCTGACGCCCAAGTTTTGCAGAAAAATGAAAAAAATGTGTCAGATTTTTGTCGCCCAAGTTTGGCAGACAAATTAAAAGTGTTTGTAGGACTCCTGTCGCCCAAGTCTGGCAGAAAAATGAAAAAAATGTGTCAAATTTCTGTCGCCCAAGTTTGGCAGACAACTTGAAAGTATTTGTAGGGCTCCTGTCGCCCAAGTTTGGCAGAAAAATGACAAAAATGTGTCAGATTTTTGTCGCCCAAGTTTGGCAGACAAATTTAAAGTGTTTGTAGGGCTTCTGTCGCCAAAGTTTGGCAGAAAAATTAAAATAATGTGTCATATTTCTGTCGCCCAAGTTTGGCAGACAACTTGAAAGTATTTGTAGGGCTCCTGTCGCCCAAGTTTGGCAGAAAAATGACAAATATGTGTCAGATTTCTGTCGCCCAAGTTTGACAGACAAATTAAAAGTGTTTTAGGGCTCCTGTCGCCCAAGGTTTGCAGAAAAATGAAAAAAATGTGTCATATTTCTGTCGCCCAAGTTTGGCAGACAACTTGAAAGTATTTGTAGGGCTCATGTCGCCCAAGTTTCGCAGAAAAATGACAAATATGTGTCAGATTTCTGTCGCCCAAGTTTGGCAGACAAATTAAAAGTGTTTGTAAGGCTTCTGTCGCCAAAGTTGGGCAGAAAAATGAAAAAAATGTGTCATATTTCTGTCGCCCAAGTTTGGCAGACAACTTGAAAGTATTTGTAGGGCTCCTGTCGCTCAAGTTTGGCAGAAAAATGACAAAAATGTGTCAGATTTTTGTCGCCCATGTTTGGCAGACAAATTAAAAGTATTTGTAGGGTTCCTGTCGCCAAAGTTTTGCAGAAAAATGAAAAAAATGTGTCAGATTTTTGTCGCCCAAGTTTGGCAGACAAATTAAAAGTGTTTGTAGGGCTCCTGTCGCCCAAGTCTGGCAGAAAAATGAAAAAAATGTGTCAAATTTCTGTCGCCCAAGTATGGCAGACAAATTAAAAGTATTTGTAGGGCTCCTGTCGCCCAAGTTTGGCAGAAAAATGAAAAAAATGTGTCAGATTTCTGTCACCCATGTTTGGCAGACAAATTAAAAGTATTTGTAGAGCTCCTGTCGCTAAAGTCCTGCAGAAAAATGAAAGAAATGTGTCAGATTTCTGTCGCCCAAGTTTGGCAGACAAATTAAAAGTGTTTGTAGGGCTCCTGTCGCCAAAGTTTTGCAGAAAAATGAAAAAAATGTGTCATATTTCTGTCGCCCAAGTTTGGCAGACAACTTGAAAGTATTTGTAGGGCTCATGTCGCCCAAGTTTCGCAAAAAAATGATAAATATGTGTCAGATTTCTGTCGCCCAAGTTTGGCAGACAAATTGAAAGTGTTTGTAGGGCTCCTGTCGCCCAAGTCTGGCAGAAAAATGAAAAAAATGTGTCATATTTCTGTCGCCCAAGTTTGGCAGACAACTTGAAAGTATTTGTAGGGCTCCTGTCGCCCAAGTTTGGCAGAAAAATGACAAAAATGTGTCAGATTTTTGTCGCCCAAGTTTGGGAGACAAATTTAAAGTGTTTGTAGGGCTTCTGTCGCCAAAGTTTGGCAGAAAAATGAAAAAAATGTGTCATATTTCTGTCGCCCAAGTTTGGCAGACATCTTGAAAGTATTTCTAGGGCTCCTGTCGCCCAAGTTTGGCAGAAAAATGAAAAAAATGTGTCAGATTTCTGTCGCCCATGTTTGGCAGACAAATTAAAAGTATTTGTAGGGCTTCGGTCGTAAAAGTTTTGCAGAAAAATGAAAAAAATGTGTCAGATTTTTGTCGCCCAAGTTTGGCAGACAAATTAAAAGTGTTTGTAGGGCTCCTGTCGCCCAAGTATGGCAGAAAAATAAAAAAAATTGGTCAAATTTCTGTCGCCCAAGTTTGGCAGACAACATGAAAGTATTTGTAGGGCTCCTGTCGCCCAAGTTTGGCAGAAAAATGACAAATATGTGTCAGATTTCTGTCGCCCAAGTTTGACAGACAAATTCAAAGTGTTTGTAGGGCTCCTGTCGCCCAAGTTTTGCAGAAAAATGAAAAAAATGTGTCATATTTCTGTCGCCCAAGTTTGGCAGACAACTTGAAAGTATTTGTAGGGCTCCTGTCGCCCAAGTTTGGCAGAAAAATGACAAATATGTGTCAGATTTTTGTCGCTCAAGTTTGGCAGACAAATTAAAAGTGTTTGTAGGGCTCCTGTCGCCCAAGTTTGGCAGAAAAATGAAAAAAATGTGTCAGATTTCTGTCGCCCAAGTTTGGCAGACAAATTAAAAGTATTTGTAGGGCTCCTGACGCCCAAGTTTTGCAGAAAAATGAAAAAAATGTGTCAGATTTTTGTCGCCCAAGTTTGGCAGAGAAATTAAAAGTGTTTGTAGGACTCCTGTCACCCAAGTCTGGCAGAAAAATGAAAAAAATGTGTCAAATTTCTGTCGCCCAAGTTTGGCAGACAAATTAAAAGTATTTGTAGGGCTCCTGTCGCCCAAGTTTGGCAGAAAAATGACAGAAATGTGTCTGATTTTTGTCTCCCAAGTTTGGCAGACAAATTAAAAGTGTTTAGGGCTCCTGTCGCCAAAGTTTGGCAGAAAAATGAAAAAAATGTGTCATATTTCTGTCGCCCAAGTTTGGCAGACAACTTGAAGTATTTGTAGGGCTCCTGTCGCCCAAGTTTGGCAGAAAAATGACAAATGTGTGTCATATTTCTGTCGCCCAAGTTTGGCAGACAACTTGAAAGTATTTGTAGGGCTCCTGTCGCCCAAGTTTGGCAGAAAAATGACAAATATGTGTCAGATTTCTGTCGCCCAAGTTTGGCAGACAAATTAAAAGTATTTGTAGGGCTCCTGTCGCCCAAGTTTTGCAGAAAAATGAAAAAAAGGTGTCAGATTTTTGTCGCCCAAGTTTTGCAGACAAATTAAAAGTGTTTGTAGGGCTCCTGTCGCCCAAGTTTGGCAGACAACTTGAAAGTATTTGTAGGGCTCCTGTCGCCCAAGTTTGGCAGAAAAATGACAAATATGTGTCAGATTTCTGTCGCCCAAGTTTGGCAGACAAATTAAAAGTATTTGTAGGGCTCCTGTCGCCCAAGTTTTGCAGAAAAATGAAAAAAAGGTGTCAGATTTTTGTCGCCCAAGTTTAGCATACAAATTAAAAGTGTTTGTAGGGCTCCTGTCGCCCAAGTTTGGCAGAAAAATGAAAAAAATGTGCCAGATTTCTGTCGCCCAAGTTTGGCAGACAACTTGAAAGTATTTGTAGGGCTCCTGTCGCCCAAGTTTGGCAGAAAAATGACAAATATGTGTCAGATTTTTGTCGCTCAAGTTTGGCAGACAAATTAAAAGTGTTTGTAGGGCTCCTGTCGCCCAAGTATGGCAGAAAAATGAAAAAAATGTGTCAGATTTCTGTCGCCCAAGTTTGGCAGACAAATTAAAAGTATTTGTAGGGCTCCTGACGCCCAAGTTTTGCAGAAAAATGAAAAAAATGTGTCAGATTTTTGTCGCCCAAGTTTGGCAGAGAAATTAAAAGTGTTTGTAGGACTCCTGTCGCTCAAGTCTGGCAGAAAAATGAAAAAAATGTGTCAAATTTCTTTCGCCCAAGTTTGCAGACAAATTAAAAGTATTTGTAGGGCTCCTGTCGCCCAAGTTTTGCAGAAAAATTGAAAAAAATGTGTCAGATTTTTGTCGCCCAAGTTTGGCAGACAAATTAAAAGTGTTTGTAGGGCTCCTGTCGCCCAAGTTTGGCAGAAAAATGACAAAAATGTGTCAGATTTTTGTCTCCCAAGTTTGGCAGACAAATTAAAAGTGTTTAGGGCTCCTGTCGCCAAAGTTTGGCAGAAAAATGAAAAAAATGTGTCATATTTCTGTCGCCCAAGTTTGGCAGACAACTTGAAGTATTTGTAGGGCTCCTGTCGCCCAAGTTTGGCAGAAAAATGACAAATATGTGTCATATTTCTGTCGCCCAAGTTTGGCAGACAACTTGAAAGTATTTGTAGGGCTCCTGTCGCCCAAGTTTGGCAGAAAAATGACAAATATGTGTCAGATTTCTGTCGCCCAAGTTTGGCAGACAAATTAAAAGTGTTTGTAGGACTCCTGTCGCCCAAGTCTGGCAGAAATGAAAAAAATGTGTCAGATTTTTGTCGCTCAAGTTTGGCAGACAAATTAATAGTGTTTGTAGGGCTCCTGTCGCCCAAGTTTGGCAGAAAAATGAAAAAAATGTGTCAGATTTCTGTCGCCCAAGTTTGGCAGACAAATTAAAAGTATTTGTAGGGCTCCTGACGCCCAAGTTTTGCAGAAAAATGAAAAAAATGTGTCAGATTTTTGTCGCCCAAGTTTGGCAGACAAATTAAAAGTGTTTGTAAGACTCCTGTCGCCCAAGTCTGGCAGAAAAATGAAAAAAATGTGTCAAATTTCTGTCGCCCAAGTTTGGCAGACAAATTAAAAGTATTTGTAGGGCTCCTGTCGCCCAAGTTTTGCAGAAAAATGAAAAAAATGTGTCAGATTTTTGTCGCCCAAGTTTGGCAGACAAATTAAAAGTATTTGTAGGGCTCCTGTCGCCCAAGTTTGGCGGAAAAATGAAAAAAATGTGTCAGATTTCTGTCGCCCATGTTTGGCAGACAAATTAAAAGTATTTGTAGGGCTCCTGTCGCCCAAGTTTCGCAAAAAAATGAAAAAAATGTGTCAGATTTCTGTCGCCCAAGTTTGGCAGACAACTTGAAAGTATTTGTAGGGCTCCTGTCGCTCAAGTTTGGCAGAAAAATGACAAATATGTGTCATATTTCTGTCGCTCAAGTTTGGCAGACATATTAAAAGTATTTGTAGGGCTCCTGTCGCCCAAGTTTAGCAGAAAAATGACAAATATGTGTCAGATTTCTGTCGCCCAAGTTTGGCAGACAAATTAAAAGTATTTGTAGGGCTCCTGTCGCCCAAGTTTTGCAGAAAAATGAAAAAAAGGTGTCAGATTTTTGTCACCCAAGTTTTGCAGACAAATTAAAAGTGTTTGTAGGGCTCCTGTCGCCCAAGTTTGGCAGACAACATGAAAGTATTTGTAGGGCTCCTGTCGCCCAAGTTTGGCAGAAAAATGACAAATATGTGTCATATTTCTGTCGCCCAAGTTTGGCAGACAACTTGAAAGTATTTGTAGGGCTCCTGTCGCCCAAGTTTAGCAGAAAAATGACAAATATGTGTCAGATTTCTGTCGCCCAAGTTTGGCAGACAAATTAAAAGTATTTGTAGGGCTCCTGTCGCCCAAGTTTTGCAGAAAAATGAAAAAAAGGTGTCAGATTTTTGTCACCCAAGTTTTGCAGACAAATTAAAAGTGTTTGTAGGGCTCCTGTCGCCCAAGTTTGGCAGACAACATGAAAGTATTTGTAGGGCTCCTGTCGCCCAAGTTTGGCAGAAAAATGACAAATATGTGTCAGATTTCTGTCGCCCAAGTTTGACAGACAAATTCAAAGTGTTTGTAGGGCTCCTGTCGCCCAAGTTTTGCAGAAAAATGAAAAAAATGTGTCATATTTCTGTCGCCCAAGTTTGGCAGACAACTTGAAAGTATTTGTAGGGCTCCTGTCGCCCAAGTTTGGCAGAAAAATGACAAATATGTGTCAGATTTTTGTCGCTCAAGTTTGGCAGACAAATTAAAAGTGTTTGTAGGGCTCCTGTCGCCCAAGTTTGGCAGAAAAATGAAAAAAATGTGTCAGATTTCTGTCGCCCAAGTTTGGCAGACAAATTAAAAGTATTTGTAGGGCTCCTGACGCCCAAGTTTGGCAGAGAAATTAAAAGTGTTTGTAGGACTCCTGTCGCCCAAGTCTGGCAGAAAAATGAAAAAAATGTGTCAAATTTCTGTCGCCCAAGTTTGGCAGACAAATTAAAAGTATTTGTAGGGCTCCTGTCGCCCAAGTTTTGCAGAAAAATTGAAAAAAATGTGTCAGATTTTTGTCGCCCAAGTTTGGCAGACAAATTAAAAGTGTTTGTAGGGCTCCTGTCGCCCAAGTTTGGCAGAAAAATGACAGAAATGTGTCAGATTTTTGTCTCCCAAGTTTGGCAGACAAATTAAAAGTGTTTAGGGCTCCTGTCGCCAAAGTTTGGCAGAAAAATGAAAAAAATGTGTCATATTTCTGTCGCCCAAGTTTGGCAGACAACTTGAAGTATTTGTAGGGCTCCTGTCGCCCAAGTTTGGCAGAAAAATGACAAATATGTGTCATATTTCTGTCGCCCAAGTTTGGCAGACAACTTGAAAGTATTTGTAGGGCTCCTGTCGCCCAAGTTTGGCAGAAAAATGACAAATATGTGTCAGATTTCTGTCGCCCAAGTTTGGCAGACAAATTAAAAGTATTTGTAGGGCTCCTGTCGCCCAAGTTTTGCAGAAAAATGAAAAAAAGGTGTCAGATTTTTGTCGCCCAAGTTTTGCAGACAAATTAAAAGTGTTTGTAGGGCTCCTGTCGCCCAAGTTTGGCAGACAACTTGAAAGTATTTGTAGGGCTCCGGTCGCCCAAGTTTGGCAGAAAAATGACAAATATGTGTCAGATTTCTGTCGCCCAAGTTTGGCAGACAAATTAAAAGTATTTGTAGGGCTCCTGTCGCCCAAGTTTTGCAGAAAAATGAAAAAAAGGTGTCAGATTTTTGTCGCCCAAGTTTAGCAGACAAATTAAAAGTGTTTGTAGGGCTCCTGTCGCCCAAGTTTGGCAGAAAAATGAAAAAAATGTGCCAGATTTCTGTCGCCCAAGTTTGGCAGACAACTTGAAAGTATTTGTAGGGCTCCTGTCACCCAAGTTTGGCAGAAAAATGACAAATATGTGTCAGATTTTTGTCGCTCAAGTTTGGCAGACAAATTAAAAGTGTTTGTAGGGCTCCTGTCGCCCAAGTTTGGCAGAAAAATGAAAAAAATGTGTCAGATTTCTGTCGCCCAAGTTTGGCAGACAAATTAAAAGTATTTGTAGGGCTCCTGACGCCCAAGTTTTGCAGAAAAATGAAAAAAATGTGTCAGATTTTTGTCGCCCAAGTTTGGCAGAGAAATTAAAAGTGTTTGTAGGACTCCTGTCGCTCAAGTCTGGCAGAAAAATGAAAAAAATGTGTCAAATTTCTTTCGCCCAAGTTTGCAGACAAATTAAAAGTATTTGTAGGGCTCCTGTCGCCCAAGTTTTGCAGAAAAATTGAAAAAAATGTGTCAGATTTTTGTCGCCCAAGTTTGGCAGACAAATTAAAAGTGTTTGTAGGGCTCCTGTCGCCCAAGTTTGGCAGAAAAATGACAAAAATGTGTCAGATTTTTGTCTCCCAAGTTTGGCAGACAAATTAAAAGTGTTTAGGGCTCCTGTCGCCCAAGTTTGGCAGAAAAATGACAAATATGTGTCAGATTTCTGTCGCCCAAGTTTGGCAGACAAATTAAAAGTATTTGTAGGGCTCCTGTCGCCCAAGTTTTGCAGAAAAATGAAAAAAAGGTGTCAGATTTTTGTCGCCCAAGTTTTGCAGACAAATTAAAAGTGTTTGTAGGGCTCCTGTCGCCCAAGTTTGGCAGACAGCTTGAAAGTATTTGTAGGGCTCCTGTCGCCCAAGTTTGGCAGAAAAATGACAAATATGTGTCAGATTTCTGTCGCCCAAGTTTGGCAGACAAATTAAAAGTATTTGTAGGGCTCCTGTCGCCCAAGTTTTGCAGAAAAATGAAAAAAAGGTGTCAGATTTTTGTCGCCCAAGTTTAGCAGACAAATTAAAAGTGTTTGTAGGGCTCCTGTCGCCCAAGTTTGGCAGAAAAATGAAAAAAATGTGCCAGATTTCTCTCGCCCATGTTTGGCAGACAAATTAAAAGTATTTGTAGGGCTCCTGTCGCCAAAGTTTTGCAGAAAAATGAAAAAAATGTGTCAGATTTTTGTCGCCCAAGTTTGGCAGACAAATTAAAAGTGTTTGTAGGGCTCCTGTCGCCCAAGTCTGGCAGAAAAATGAAAAAAATGTGTCAAATTTTTGTCGCCCAAGTTTGGCAGACAAATTAAAAGTGTTTGTAGGGCTCCTGTCACCCAAGTCTTGCAGAAAAATGAAAAAAATGTGTGAAATTTCTGTCGCCCAAGATTGGCAGACAACTTGAAAGTATTTGTAGGGCTCCTGTCGCCCAAGTTTGGCAGAAAAATGACAAATATGTGTCAGATTTCTGTCGCCCAAGTTTGACAGACAAATTCAAAGTGTTTGTAGGGCTCCTGTCGCCCAAGTTTTGCAGAAAAATGAAAAAAATGTATCAGATTTTTGTCGCCCAAGTTTGGCAGACAAATTAAAAGTGTTTGTAGGGCTCCTGTCGCCCAAGTTTGGCAGAAAAAGGAAAAAAATGTGTCAGATTTCTGTCGCCCAAGTTTGGCAGACAAATTAAAAGTATTTGTAGGGCTCCTGACGCCCAAGTTTTGCAGAAAAATGAAAAAAATGTGTCAGATTTTTGTCGCCCAAGTTTGGCAGACAAATTAAAAGTGTTTGTAAGACTCCTGTCGCCCAAGTCTGGCAGAAAAATGAAAAAAATGTGTCAAATTTCTGTCGCCCAAGTTTGGCAGACAAATTAAAAGTGTTTGTAGGGCTCCTGTCGCCCAAGTTTTGCAGAAAAATGAAAAAAATGTGTCAGATTTTTGTCGCCCAAGTTTGGCAGACAAATTAAAAGTATTTGTAGGGCTCCTGTCGCCCAAGTTTGGCGGAAAAATGAAAAAAATGTGTCAGATTTCTGTCGCCCATGTTTGGCAGACAAATTAAAAGTATTTGTAGGGCTCCTGTCGCCCAAGTTTCGCAAAAAAATGAAAAAAATGTGTCAGAATTCTGTCGCCCAAGTTTGGCAGACAACTTGAAAGTATTTGTAGGGCTCCTGTCGCTCAAGTTTGGCAGAAAAATGACAAATATGTGTCATATTTCTGTCGCTCAAGTTTGGCAGACATATTAAAAGTGTTTGTAGGGCTCCTGTCGCCCAAGTTTGGCAGAAAAATGAAAAAAATGTGTCAGATTTCTGTCGCCCATGTTTGGCAGACAAATTAAAAGTATTTGTAGGGCTCCTGTCGCCAAAGTTTTGCAGAAAAATGAACAAAATGTGTCAGATTTTTGTCGCCCAAGTTTGGCAGACAAATTAAAAGTGTTTGTAGGGCTCCTGTCGCCCAAGTCTGGCAGAAAAATGAAAAAAATGTGTCAAATTTCTGTCGCCCAAGTTTGGCAGACAAATTAAAAGTATTTGTAGGGCTCCTGTCGCCCAAGTCCTGCAGAAAAATGAAAAAAATGAGTCAGATTTCTGTCGCCCAAGTTTGGCAGACAAATTAAAAGTGTTTGTAGGGCTCCTGTCGCCCAAGTTTGGCAGAAAAATGAAAAAAATGTGTCATATTTCTGTCGCCCAAGTTTGGCAGACAACTTGAAAGTATTTGTAGGGCTCATGTCGCCCAAGTTTTGCAGAAAAATGAAAAAAATGTGTCAGATTTTTGTCGCCCAAGTTTGGCAGACAAATTAAAAGTGTTTGTAGGACTCCTGTCGCCCAAGTCTGGCAGAAAAATGAAAAAAATGTGTCAAATTTCTGTCGCCCAAGTTTGGCAGACAAATTAAAAGTATTTGTAGGGCTCCTGTCGCCCAAGTTTTGCAGAAAAATGAAAAAAATGTGACAGATTTTTGTCGCCCAAGGGGGACTGTCGCCCAAGTTTCGCAAAAAAATGACAAATATGTGTCAGATTTCTGTCGCCAAGTTTGGCAGACAAATTAAAAGTGTTTGTAGGGCTCCTGTCGCCCAAGTCTGGCAGAAAAATGAAAAAAATGTGTCATATTTCTGTCGCCCAAGTTTGGCAGACAACTTGAAAGTATTTGTAGGGCTCCTGTCGCCCAAGTTTTGCAGTAAAATGAAAAAAAATGTGTCAGATTTTTGTCGCCCAAGTTTGGCAGACAAATTAAAAGTATTTGTAGGGCTCCTGTCGCCCAAGTTTTGCAGAAAAATGAAAAAAATGAGTCAGATTTTTGTCACCCAAGTTTGGCAAACAAATTAAAAGTATTTGTAGGGCTCCTGTCGCCCAAGTTTTACAGTAAAATGACAAATATGTGTCAGATTTCTGTCGCCCAAGTTTGGCAGACAAATTAAAAGTGTTTGTAGGGTTCCTGTCGCCCAAGATTTGCAGAAAAATGAAAAAAATGTGTCAGATTTTTGTCGCCCAAGTTTGGCAGACAAATTAAAAGTATTTGTAGGGCTCCTGTCGCCCAAGTTTTGCAGAAAAATGAAAAAAATGAGTCAGATTTTTGTCGCCCAAGTTTGGCAGACAAATTAAAAGTGTTTGTAGGACTCCTGTCGCCCAAGTCTGGCAGAAATGAAAAAAATGTGTCAGATTTTTGTCGCCCAAGTTTGGCAGACAAATTAAAAGTGTTTGTAGGGCTCCTGTCGCCCAAATTTGTTAGAAAAATGAAACAAATGAGTCAGATTTCTGTCGCCCAAGTTTGGCAGACAAATTAAAAGTATTTGTAGGGCTCCTGTCGCCCAAGTTTTACAGTAAAATGAAAAAAATGTGTCAGATTTTTGTCGCCAAAGTTTGGCAGACAAATTAAAAGTGTTTGTAGGACTCCTGTCGCCCAAGTCTGGCAGAAAAATGAAAAAAATGTGTCAGATTTCTGTCGCCCAAGTTTGACAGACAAATTCAAAGTTTTTGTAGGGCTCCTGTCGCCCAAGTTTTGCAGAAAAATGAAAAAAATGTGTCAGATTTTTGTCGCCCAAGTTTGGCAGACAAATTAAAAGTGTTTGTAGGGCTCCTGTCGCCCAAGTTTGGCAGAAAAATGAAAAAAATGTGTCAGATTTCTGTCGCCCAAGTTTGGCAGACAAATTAAAAGTATTTGTAGGGCTCCTGACGCCCAAGTTTTGCAGAAAAATGAAAAAAATGTGTCAGATTTTTGTCGCCCAAGTTTGGCAGACAACTTGAAAGTATTTGTAGGGCTCCTGTCACCCAAGTTTGGCAGAAAAATGACAAATATGTGTCAGATTTTTGTCGCTCAAGTTTGGCAGACAAATTAAAAGTGTTTGTAGGGCTCCTGTCGCCCAAGTTTGGCAGAAAAATGAAAAAAATGTGTCAGATTTCTGTCGCCCAAGTTTGGCAGACAAATTAAAAGTATTTGTAGGGCTCCTGACGCCCAAGTTTTGCAGAAAAATGAAAAAAATGTGTCAGATTTTTGTCGCCCAAGTTTTGCAGACAAATTAAAAGTGTTTGTAGGGCTCCTGTCGCCCAAGTTTGGCAGACAACTTGAAAGTATTTGTAGGGCTCCGGTCGCCCAAGTTTGGCAGAAAAATGACAAATATGTGTCAGATTTCTGTCGCCCAAGTTTGGCAGACAAATTAAAAGTATTTGTAGGGCTCCTGTCGCCCAAGTTTTGCAGAAAAATGAAAAAAAGGTGTCAGATTTTTGTCGCCCAAGTTTAGCAGACAAATTAAAAGTGTTTGTAGGGCTCCTGTCGCCCAAGTTTGGCAGAAAAATGAAAAAAATGTGCCAGATTTCTGTCGCCCAAGTTTGGCAGACAACTTGAAAGTATTTGTAGGGCTCCTGTCACCCAAGTTTGGCAGAAAAATGACAAATATGTGTCAGATTTTTGTCGCTCAAGTTTGGCAGACAAATTAAAAGTGTTTGTAGGGCTCCTGTCGCCCAAGTTTGGCAGAAAAATGAAAAAAATGTGTCAGATTTCTGTCGCCCAAGTTTGGCAGACAAATTAAAAGTATTTGTAGGGCTCCTGACGCCCAAGTTTTGCAGAAAAATGAAAAAAATGTGTCAGATTTTTGTCGCCCAAGTTTGGCAGAGAAATTAAAAGTGTTTGTAGGACTCCTGTCGCTCAAGTCTGGCAGAAAAATGAAAAAAATGTGTCAAATTTCTTTCGCCCAAGTTTGCAGACAAATTAAAAGTATTTGTAGGGCTCCTGTCGCCCAAGTTTTGCAGAAAAATTGAAAAAAATGTGTCAGATTTTTGTCGCCCAAGTTTGGCAGACAAATTAAAAGTGTTTGTAGGGCTCCTGTCGCCCAAGTTTGGCAGAAAAATGACAAAAATGTGTCAGATTTTTGTCTCCCAAGTTTGGCAGACAAATTAAAAGTGTTTAGGGCTCCTGTCGCCCAAGTTTGGCAGAAAAATGACAAATATGTGTCAGATTTCTGTCGCCCAAGTTTGGCAGACAAATTAAAAGTATTTGTAGGGCTCCTGTCGCCCAAGTTTTGCAGAAAAATGAAAAAAAGGTGTCAGATTTTTGTCGCCCAAGTTTTGCAGACAAATTAAAAGTGTTTGTAGGGCTCCTGTCGCCCAAGTTTGGCAGACAGCTTGAAAGTATTTGTAGGGCTCCTGTCGCCCAAGTTTGGCAGAAAAATGACAAATATGTGTCAGATTTCTGTCGCCCAAGTTTGGCAGACAAATTAAAAGTATTTGTAGGGCTCCTGTCGCCCAAGTTTTGCAGAAAAATGAAAAAAAGGTGTCAGATTTTTGTCGCCCAAGTTTAGCAGACAAATTAAAAGTGTTTGTAGGGCTCCTGTCGCCCAAGTTTGGCAGAAAAATGAAAAAAATGTGCCAGATTTCTCTCGCCCATGTTTGGCAGACAAATTAAAAGTATTTGTAGGGCTCCTGTCGCCAAAGTTTTGCAGAAAAATGAAAAAAATGTGTCAGATTTTTGTCGCCCAAGTTTGGCAGACAAATTAAAAGTGTTTGTAGGGCTCCTGTCGCCCAAGTCTGGCAGAAAAATGAAAAAAATGTGTCAAATTTTTGTCGCCCAAGTTTGGCAGACAAATTAAAAGTGTTTGTAGGGCTCCTGTCACCCAAGTCTTGCAGAAAAATGAAAAAAATGTGTGAAATTTCTGTCGCCCAAGATTGGCAGACAACTTGAAAGTATTTGTAGGGCTCCTGTCGCCCAAGTTTGGCAGAAAAATGACAAATATGTGTCAGATTTCTGTCGCCCAAGTTTGACAGACAAATTCAAAGTGTTTGTAGGGCTCCTGTCGCCCAAGTTTTGCAGAAAAATGAAAAAAATGTATCAGATTTTTGTCGCCCAAGTTTGGCAGACAAATTAAAAGTGTTTGTAGGGCTCCTGTCGCCCAAGTTTGGCAGAAAAAGGAAAAAAATGTGTCAGATTTCTGTCGCCCAAGTTTGGCAGACAAATTAAAAGTATTTGTAGGGCTCCTGACGCCCAAGTTTTGCAGAAAAATGAAAAAAATGTGTCAGATTTTTGTCGCCCAAGTTTGGCAGACAAATTAAAAGTGTTTGTAAGACTCCTGTCGCCCAAGTCTGGCAGAAAAATGAAAAAAATGTGTCAAATTTCTGTCGCCCAAGTTTGGCAGACAAATTAAAAGTGTTTGTAGGGCTCCTGTCGCCCAAGTTTTGCAGAAAAATGAAAAAAATGTCTCAGATTTTTGTCGCCCAAGTTTGGCAGACAAATTAAAAGTATTTGTAGGGCTCCTGTCGCCCAAGTTTGGCGGAAAAATGAAAAAAATGTGTCAGATTTCTGTCGCCCATGTTTGGCAGACAAATTAAAAGTATTTGTAGGGCTCCTGTCGCCCAAGTTTCGCAAAAAAATGAAAAAAATGTGTCAGAATTCTGTCGCCCAAGTTTGGCAGACAACTTGAAAGTATTTGTAGGGCTCCTGTCGCTCAAGTTTGGCAGAAAAATGACAAATATGTGTCATATTTCTGTCGCTCAAGTTTGGCAGACATATTAAAAGTGTTTGTAGGGCTCCTGTCGCCCAAGTTTGGCAGAAAAATGAAAAAAATGTGTCAGATTTCTGTCGCCCATGTTTGGCAGACAAATTAAAAGTATTTGTAGGGCTCCTGTCGCCAAAGTTTTGCAGAAAAATGAACAAAATGTGTCAGATTTTTGTCGCCCAAGTTTGGCAGACAAATTAAAAGTGTTTGTAGGGCTCCTGTCGCCCAAGTCTGGCAGAAAAATGAAAAAAATGTGTCAAATTTCTGTCGCCCAAGTTTGGCAGACAAATTAAAAGTATTTGTAGGGCTCCTGTCGCCCAAGTCCTGCAGAAAAATGAAAAAAATGAGTCAGATTTCTGTCGCCCAAGTTTGGCAGACAAATTAAAAGTGTTTGTAGGGCTCCTGTCGCCCAAGTTTGGCAGAAAAATGAAAAAAATGTGTCATATTTCTGTCGCCCAAGTTTGGCAGACAACTTGAAAGTATTTGTAGGGCTCATGTCGCCCAAGTTTTGCAGAAAAATGAAAAAAATGTGTCAGATTTTTGTCGCCCAAGTTTGGCAGACAAATTAAAAGTGTTTGTAGGACTCCTGTCGCCCAAGTCTGGCAGAAAAATGAAAAAAATGTGTCAAATTTCTGTCGCCCAAGTTTGGCAGACAAATTAAAAGTATTTGTAGGGCTCCTGTCGCCCAAGTTTTGCAGAAAAATGAAAAAAATGTGACAGATTTTTGTCGCCCAAGGGGGACTGTCGCCCAAGTTTCGCAAAAAAATGACAAATATGTGTCAGATTTCTGTCGCCAAGTTTGGCAGACAAATTAAAAGTGTTTGTAGGGCTCCTGTCGCCCAAGTCTGGCAGAAAAATGAAAAAAATGTGTCATATTTCTGTCGCCCAAGTTTGGCAGACAACTTGAAAGTATTTGTAGGGCTCCTGTCGCCCAAGTTTTGCAGTAAAATGAAAAAAAATGTGTCAGATTTTTGTCGCCCAAGTTTGGCAGACAAATTAAAAGTATTTGTAGGGCTCCTGTCGCCCAAGTTTTGCAGAAAAATGAAAAAAATGAGTCAGATTTTTGTCACCCAAGTTTGGCAAACAAATTAAAAGTATTTGTAGGGCTCCTGTCGCCCAAGTTTTACAGTAAAATGACAAATATGTGTCAGATTTCTGTCGCCCAAGTTTGGCAGACAAATTAAAAGTGTTTGTAGGGTTCCTGTCGCCCAAGATTTGCAGAAAAATGAAAAAAATGTGTCAGATTTTTGTCGCCCAAGTTTGGCAGACAAATTAAAAGTATTTGTAGGGCTCCTGTCGCCCAAGTTTTGCAGAAAAATGAAAAAAATGAGTCAGATTTTTGTCGCCCAAGTTTGGCAGACAAATTAAAAGTGTTTGTAGGACTCCTGTCGCCCAAGTCTGGCAGAAATGAAAAAAATGTGTCAGATTTTTGTCGCCCAAGTTTGGCAGACAAATTAAAAGTGTTTGTAGGGCTCCTGTCGCCCAAATTTGTTAGAAAAATGAAACAAATGAGTCAGATTTCTGTCGCCCAAGTTTGGCAGACAAATTAAAAGTATTTGTAGGGCTCCTGTCGCCCAAGTTTTACAGTAAAATGAAAAAAATGTGTCAGATTTTTGTCGCCAAAGTTTGGCAGACAAATTAAAAGTGTTTGTAGGACTCCTGTCGCCCAAGTCTGGCAGAAAAATGAAAAAAATGTGTCAGATTTCTGTCGCCCAAGTTTGACAGACAAATTCAAAGTTTTTGTAGGGCTCCTGTCGCCCAAGTTTTGCAGAAAAATGAAAAAAATGTGTCAGATTTTTGTCGCCCAAGTTTGGCAGACAAATTAAAAGTGTTTGTAGGGCTCCTGTCGCCCAAGTTTGGCAGAAAAATGAAAAAAATGTGTCAGATTTCTGTCGCCCAAGTTTGGCAGACAAATTAAAAGTATTTGTAGGGCTCCTGACGCCCAAGTTTTGCAGAAAAATGAAAAAAATGTGTCAGATTTTTGTCGCCCAAGTTTGGCAGACAAATTAAAAGTGTTTGTAAGACTCCTGTCGATCAAGTCTGGCAGAAAAATGAAAAAAATGTGTCAAATTTCTGTCGCCCAAGTTTGGCAGACAAATTAAAAGTATTTGTAGGGCTCCTGTCGCCCAAGTTTTGCAGAAAAATGAAAAAAATGTGTCAGATTTTTGTCGCCCAAGTTTGGCAGACAAATTAAAATTATTTGTAGGGCTCCTGTCGCCCAAGTTTTGCAGAAAAATGAAAAAAAAAAGTCAGATTTTTGTCGCCCAAGTTTGGCAGACAAATTAAAAGTGTTTGTAGGACTCCTGTCGCACAAGTCTGGCAGAAAAATGAAAAAAATGTGTCAGATTTCTGTCGCCCAAGTTTGACAGACAAATTCATAGTGTTTGTAGGGCTCCTGTCGCCCAAGTTTTGCAGAAAAATGAAAAAAATGTGTCAGATTTTTGTCGCCCAAGTTTGGCAGACAAATTAAAAGTGTTTGTAGGGCTCCTGTCGCCCAAGTTTGGCAGAAAAATGAAAAAAATGTGTCAGATTTCTGTCGCCCAAGTTTGGCAGACAAATTAAAAGTATTTGTAGGGCTCCTGACGCCCAAGTTTTGCAGAAAAATGAAAAAAATGTGTCAGATTTTTGTTGCCCAAGTTTGGCAGACAAATTAAAAGTGTTTGTAAGACTCCTGTCGCCCAAGTCTGGCAGAAAAATGAAAAAAATGTGTCAGATTTCTGTCGCCCATGTTTGGCAGACAAATTAAAAGTATTTGTAGGGCTCCTGTCGCCCAAGTTTCGCAAAAAAATGAAAAAAATGTGTCAGATTTCTGTCGCCCAAGTTTGGCAGACAACTTGAAAGTATTTGTAGGGCTCCTGTCGCTCAAGTTTGGCAGAAAAATGACAAATATGTGTCATATTTCTGTCGCTCAAGTTTGGCAGACATATTAAAAGTGTTTGTAGGGCTCCTGTCGCCCAAGTTTGGCAGAAAAATGAAAAAAATGTGTCAGATTTCTGTCGCCCATGTTTGGCAGACAAATTAAAAGTATTTGTAGGGCTCCTGTCGCCAAAGTTTTGCAGAAAAATGAACAAAATGTGTCAGATTTTTGTCGCCCAAGTTTGGCAGACAAATTAAAAGTGTTTGTATTGCTCCTGTCGCCCAAGTCTGGCAGAAAAATGAAAAAAATGTGTCAAATTTCTGTCGCCCAAGTTTGGCAGACAAATTAAAAGTATTTGTAGGGCTCCTGTCGCCCAAGTCCTGCAGAAAAATGAAAAAAATGAGTCAGATTTCTGTCGCCCAAGTTTGGCAGACAAATTAAAAGTGTTTGTAGGGCTCCTGTCGCCCAAGTTTGGCAGAAAAATGAAAAAAATGTGTCATATTTCTGTCGCCCAAGTTTGGCAGACAACTTGAAAGTATTTGTAGGGCTCATGTAGCCCAAGTTTTGCAGAAAAATGAAAAAAATGTGTCAGATTTTTGTCGCCCAAGTTTGGCAGACAAATTAAAAGTGTTTGTAGGACTCCTGTCGCCCAAGTCTGGCAGAAAAATGAAAAAAATGTGTCAAATTTCTGTCGCCCAAGTTTGGCAGACAAATTAAAAGTATTTGTAGGGCTCCTGTCGCCCAAGTTTTGCAGAAAAATGAAAAAAATGTGTCAGATTTTTGTCGCCCAAGGGGGACTGTCGCCCAAGTTTCGCAAAAAAATGACAAATATGTGTCAGATTTCTGTCGCCAAGTTTGGCAGACAAATTAAAAGTGTTTGTAGGGCTCCTGTCGCCCAAGTCTGGCAGAAAAATGAAAAAAATGTGTCATATTTCTGTCGCCCAAGTTTGGCAGACAACTTGAAAGTATTTGTAGGGCTCCTGTCGTCCAAGTTTTGCAGTAAAATGAAAAAAATGTGTCAGATTTTTGTCGCCCAAGTTTGGCAGACAAATTAAAAGTATTTGTAGGGCTCCTGTCGCCCAAGTTTTGCAGAAAAATGAAAAAAATGAGTCAGATTTTTGTCGCCCAAGTTTGGCAAACAAATTAAAAGTATTTGTAGGGCTCCTGTCGCCCAAGTTTTACAGTAAAATGACAAATATGTGTCAGATTTCTGTCGCCCAAGTTTGGCAGACAAATTAAAAGTGTTTGTAGGGTTCCTGTCGCCCAAGTTTTGCAGAAAAATGAAAAAAATGTGTCAGATTTTTGTCGCCCAAGTTTGGCAGACAAATTAAAAGTATTTGTAGGGCTCCTGTCGCCCAAGTTTTGCAGAAAAATGAAAAAAATGAGTCAGATTTTTGTCGCCCAAGTTTGGCAGACAAATTAAAAGTGTTTGTAGGACTCCTGTCGCCCAAGTCTGGCAGAAATGAAAAAAATGAGTCAGATTTTTGTCGCCCAAGTTTGGCAGACAAATTAAAAGTGTTTGTAGGGCTCCTGTGGCCCAAATTTGGTAGAAAAATGAAACAAATGAGTCAGATTTCTGTCGCCCAAGTTTGGCAGACAAATTAAAAGTATTTGTAGGGCTCCTGTCGCCCAAGTTTTACAGTAAAATGAAAAAAATGTGTCAGATTTTTGTCGCCCAAGTTTGGCAGACAAATTAAAAGTATTTGTAGGGCTCCTGTTGCCCAAGTTTTGCAGAAAAATGAAAAAAAAAAGTCAGATTTTTGTCGCCCAAGTTTGGCAGACAAATTAAAAGTGTTTGTAGGACTCCTGTCGCCCAAGTCTGGCAGAAAAATGAAAAAAATGTGTCAGATTTCTTTCGCCCATGTTTGGCAGACAAATTAAAAGTATTTGTAGGACTCCTGTCGCCCAAGTCTGGCAGAAAAATGAAAAAAATGTGTCAGATTTTTGTCGCCCAAGGGCTCCTGTCGCCCAAGTTTCGCAAAAAAATGAAAAAAATGTGTCAGATTTCTGTCGCCCAAGTTTGGCAGACAACTTGAAAGTATTTGTAGGGCTCCTGTCGCCCAAGTTTGGCAGAAAAATGACAAATATGTGTCATATTTCTGTCGCCCAAGTTTGGCAGACATATTAAAAGTGTTTGTAGGGCTCCTGTCGATCAAGTTTGGCAGAAAAATGAAAAAAATGTGTCAGATTTCTGTCGCCCATGTTTGGCAGACAAATTAAAAGTATTTGTAGGGCTCCTGTCGCCAAAGTTTTGCAGAAAAATGAACAAAATGTGTCAGATTTTTGTCGCCCAAGTTTGGCAGACAAATTAAAAGTGTTTGTAGGACTCCTGTCGCCCAAGTCTGGCAGAAATGAAAAAAATGAGTCAGATTTTTGTCGCCCAAGTTTGGCAGACAAATTAAAAGTGTTTGTAGGGCTCCTGTCGCCCAAATTTGGTAGAAAAATGAAACAAATGAGTCAGATTTCTGTCGCCCAAGTTTGGCAGACAAATTAAAAGTATTTGTAGGGCTCCTGTCGCCCAAGTTTTACAGTAAAATGAAAAAAATGTGTCAGATTTTTGTCGCCCAAGTTTGGCAGACAAATTAAAAGTATTTGTAGGGCTCCTGTCGCCCAAGTTTTGCAGAAAAATGAAAAAAAAAGTCAGATTTTTGTCGCCCAAGTTTGGCAGACAAATTAAAAGTGTTTGTAGGACTCCTGTCGCCCAAGTCTGGCAGAAAAATGAAAAAAATGTGTCAGATTTCTTTCGCCCATGTTTGGCAGACAAATTAAAAGTATTTGTAGGACTCCTGTCGCCCAAGTCTGGCAGAAAAATGAAAAAAATGTGTCAGATTTTTGTCGCCCAAGGGCTCCTGTCGCCCAAGTTTCGCAAAAAAATGAAAAAAATGTGTCAGATTTCTGTCGCCCAAGTTTGGCAGACAACTTGAAAGTATTTGTAGGGCTCCTGTCGCCCAAGTTTGGCAGAAAAATGACAAATATGTGTCATATTTCTGTCGCCCAAGTTTGGCAGACATATTAAAAGTGTTTGTAGGGCTCCTGTCGATCAAGTTTGGCAGAAAAATGAAAAAAATGTGTCAGATTTCTGTCGCCCATGTTTGGCAGACAAATTAAAAGTATTTGTAGGGCTCCTGTCGCCAAAGTTTTGCAGAAAAATGAACAAAATGTGTCAGATTTTTGTCGCCCAAGTTTGGCAGACAAATTAAAAGTGTTTGTAGGGCTCCTGTCGCCCAAGTCTGGCAGAAAAATGAAAAAAATGTGTCAAATTTCTGTCGCCCAAGTTTGGCAGACAAATTAAAAGTATTTGTAGGGCTCCTGTCGCCCAAGTCCTGCAGAAAAATGAAAAAAATGAGTCAGATTTCTGTCGCCCAAGTTTGGCAGACAAATTAAAAGTGTTTGTAGGGCTCCTGTCGCCCAAGTTTTGCAGAAAAATGAAAAAAATGAGTCAGATTTTTGTCGCCCAAGTTTGGCAGACAAATTAAAAGTGTTTGTAGGACTCCTGTCGCCCAAGTCTGGCAGAAAAATGAAAAAAATGTGTCAGATTTCTTTCGCCCATGTTTGGCAGACAAATTAAAAGTGTTTGTAGGGCTCCTGTCGCCCAAGTCTGGCAGAAAAATGAAAAAAATGTGTCAAATTTCTGTCGCCCAAGTTTGGCAGACAAATTAAAAGTATTTG
Organism: Villa cingulata; assembly: GCA_951394055.1. Classification (NCBI taxonomy): domain Eukaryota; kingdom Metazoa; phylum Arthropoda; class Insecta; order Diptera; family Bombyliidae; genus Villa; species Villa cingulata. The sequence goes on along the minus strand of OX596019.1, from coordinate 24,859,077 downwards.
TAGGGCTCCTGTCGCCCAAGTCCTGCAGAAAAATGAAAAAAATGAGTCAGATTTCTGTCGCCCAAGTTTGGCAGACAAATTAAAAGTGTTTGTAGGGCTCCTGTCGCCCAAGTTTGGCAGAAAAATGAAAAAAATGTGTCATATTTCTGTCGCCCAAGTTTGGCAGACAACTTGAAAGTATTTGTAGGGCTCATGTCGCCCAAGTTTTGCAGAAAAATGAAAAAAATGTGTCAGATTTTTGTCGCCCAAGTTTGGCAGACAAATTAAAAGTGTTTGTAGGACTCCTGTCGCCCAAGTCTGGCAGAAAAATGAAAAAAATGTGTCAAATTTCTGTCGCCCAAGTTTGGCAGACAAATTAAAAGTATTTGTAGGGCTCCTGTCGCCCAAGTTTTGCAGAAAAATGAAAAAAATGTGTCAGATTTTTGTCGCCCAAGGGGGACTGTCGCCTAAGTTTCGCAAAAAAATGACAAATATGTGTCAGATTTCTGTCGCCCAAGTTTGGCAGACAAATTAAAAGTGTTTGTAGGGCTCCTGTCGCCCAAGTCTGGCAGAAAAATGAAAAAAATGTGTCATATTTCTGTCGCCCAAGTTTGGCAGACAACTTGAAAGTATTTGTAGGGCTCCTGTCGCCCAAGTTTTGCAGTAAAATGAAAAAAATGTGTCAGATTTTTGTCGCCCAAGTTTGGCAGACAAATTAAAAGTATTTGTAGGGCTCCTGTCGCCCAAGTTTTGCAGAAAAATGAAAAAAATGAGTCAGATTTTTGTCGCCCAAGTTTGGCAAACAAATTAAAAGTATTTGTAGGGCTCCTGTCGCCCAAGTTTTACAGTAAAATGACAAATATGTGTCAGATTTCTGTCGCCCAAGTTTGGCAGACAAATTAAAAGTGTTTGTAGGGTTCCTGTCGCCCAAGTTTTGCAGAAAAATGAAAAAAATGTGTCAGATTTTTGTCGCCCAAGTTTGGCAGACAAATTAAAAGTATTTGTAGGGCTCGTGTCGCCCAAGTTTTGCAGAAAAATGAAAAAAATGAGTCAGATTTTTGTCGCTCAAGTTTGGCAGACAAATTAAAAGTGTTTGTAGGACTCCTGTCACCCAAGTCTGGCAGAAAAATGAAAAAAATGTGTCAGATTTTTGTCGCCCAAGTTTGGCAGACAAATTAAAAGTGTTTGTAGGGCTCCTGTCGCCCAAATTTGGTAGAAAAATGAAACAAATGAGTCAGATTTCTGTCGCCCAAGTTTGGCAGACAAATTAAAAGTATTTGTAGGGCTCCTGTCGCCCAAGTTTTACAGTAAAATGACAAAAATGTGTCAGATTTCTGTCGCCCAAGTTTGGCAGACAAATTAAAAGTGTTTGTAGGGTTCCTGTCGCCCAAGTTTTGCAGAAAAATGAAAAAAATGTGTCAGATTTTTGTCGCCCAAGTTTGGCAGACAAATTAAAAGTATTTGTAGGGCTCCTGTCGCCCAAGTTTTGCAGAAAAATGAAAAAAATGTGTCAAATTTCTGTCGCCCAAGTTTGGCAGACAAATTAAAAGTATTTGTAGGGCTCCTGTCGCCCAAGTTTTGCAGAAAAATGAAAAAAATGTGTCAGATTTTTGTCGCCCAAGGGGGACTGTCGCCTAAGTTTCGCAAAAAAATGACAAATATGTGTCAGATTTCTGTCGCCGAAGTTTGGCAGACAAATTAAAAGTGTTTGTAGGGCTCCTGTCGCCCAAGTCTGGCAGAAAAATGAAAAAAATGTGTCATATTTCTGTCGCCCAAGTTTGGCAGACAACTTGAAAGTATTTGTAGGGCTCCTGTCGCCCAAGTTTTGCAGTAAAATGAAAAAAATGTGTCAGATTTCTGTCGCCCAAGTTTGGCAGACAAATTAAAAGTGTTTGTAGGGTTCCTGTCGCCCAAGTTTTGCAGAAAAATGAAAAAAATGTGTCAGATTTTTGTCGCCCAAGTTTGGCAGACAAATTAAAAGTATTTGTAGGGCTCCTGTCGCCCAAGTCTGGCAGAAAAATGAAAAAAATGTGTCAGATTTTTGTCACCCAAGGGCTCCTGTCGCCCAAGTTTCGCAAAAAAATGAAAAAAATGTGTCAGATTTCTGTCGCCCAAGTTTGGCAGACAACTTGAAAGTATTTGTAGGGCTCCTGTCGCCCAAGTTTGGCAGAAAAATGACAAATATGTGTCATATTTCTGTCGCCCAAGTTTGGCAGACATATTAAAAGTGTTTGTAGGGCTCCTGTCGCCCAAGTTTGGCAGAAAAATGAAAAAAATGTGTCAGATTTCTGTCGCCCATGTTTGGCAGACAAATTAAAAGTGTTTGTAGGGCTCCTGTCGCCAAAGTTTTGCAGAAAAATGAACAAAATGTGTCAGATTTTTGTCGCCCAAGTTTGGCAGACAAATTAAAAGTGTTTGTAGGGCTCCTGTCGCCCAAGTCCTGCAGAAAAATGAAAAAAATGAGTCAGATTTCTGTCGCCCAAGTTTGGCAGACAAATTAAAAGTCTTTGTAGGGCTCCTGTCGCCCAAGTTTTGCAGAAAAATGAAAAAAATGTGTCATATTTCTGTCGCCCAAGTTTGGCAGACAACTTGAAAGTATTTGTAGGGCTCATGTCGCCCAAGTTTTGCAGAAAAATGAAAAAAATGTGTCAGATTTTTGTCGCCCAAGTTTGGCAGACAAATTAAAAGTGTTTGTAGGACTCCTGTTGCCCAAGTCTGGCAGAAAAATGAAAAAAATGTGTCAAATTTCTGTCGCCCAAGTTTGGCAGACAAATTAAAAGTATTTGTAGGGCTCCTGTCGCCCAAGTTTTGCAGAAAAATGAAAAAAATGTGTCAGATTTTTGTCGCACAAGGGGGACTGTCGCCCAAGTTTCGCAAAAAAATGACAAATATGTGTCAGATTTCTGTCGCCCAAGTTTGGCAGACAAATTAAAAGTGTTTGTAGGGCTTCTGTCGCCCAAGTCTGGCAGAAAAATGAAAAAAATGTGTCATATTTCTGTCGCCCAAGTTTGGCAGACAACTTGAAAGTATTTGTAGGGCTCCTGTCGCCCAAGTTTTGCAGTAAAATGAAATAAATGTGTCAGATTTTTGTCGCCCAAGTTTGGCAGACAAATTAAAAGTATTTGTAGGGCTCCTGTCGCCCAAGTTTTGCAGAAAAATGAAAAAAATGAGTCAGATTTTTGTCGCCCAAGTTTGGCAAACAAATTAAAAGTATTTGTAGGGCTCCTGTCGCCCAAGTTTTACAGTAAAATGACAAATATGTGTCAGATTTCTGTCGCCCAAGTTTGGCAGACAAATTAAAAGTGTTTGTAGGGTTCCTGTCGCCCAAGTTTTGCAGAAAAATGAAAAAAATGTGTCAGATTTTTGTCGCCCAAGTTTGGCAGACAAATTAAAAGTATTTGTAGGGCTCCTGTCGCCCAAGTTTTGCAGAAAAATGAAAAGAATGAGTCAGATTTTTGTCGCCCAAGTTTTGCAGACAAATTAAAAGTGTTTGTAGGACTCCTGTCGCCCAAGTCTGGCAGAAAAATGAAAAAAATGTGTCAGATTTTTGTCGCCCAAGTTTGGCAGACAAATTAAAAGTGTTTGTAGGGCTCCTGTCGCCCAAATTTGGTAGAAAAATGAAACAAATGAGTCAGATTTCTGTCGCCCAAGTTTGGCAGACAAATTAAAAGTATTTGTAGGGCTCCTGTCGCCCAAGTTTTGCAGAAAAATGAAAAAAATGTGTCAGATTTTTGTCGCCCAAGTTTGGCAGACAAATTAAAAGTATTTGTAGGGCTCCTGTCGCCCAAGTTTTGCAGATAAATGAAAAAAATGAGTCAGATTTTTGTCGCCCAAGTTTGGCAGACAAATTAAAAGTGTTTGTAGGACTCCTGTCGCCCAAGTCTGGCAGAAAAATGAAAAAAATGTGTCAGATTTCTGTCGCCCATGTTTGGCAGACAAATTAAAAGTATTTGTAGGGCTTCTGTCGCCAAAGTTTTGCAGAAAAATGAAAAAAATGTGTCAGATTTTTGTCGCCCAAGTTCGGCAGACAAATTAAAAGTGTTTGTAGGGCTCCTGTCGCCCAAGTCTGGCAGAAAAATGAAAAAGATGTGTCAAATTTCTGTCGCCCAAGTTTGGCAGACAAATTAAAAGTGTTTGAAGGGATCCTGTCGCCCAAGTTTTGCAGAAAAATGAAAAAAATGTGTCATATTTCTGTCGCCCAAGTTTGGCAGACAAATTAAAAGTGTTTGTAGGACTCCTGTCGCCCAAGTCTGGCAGAAAAATGAAAAAAATGTGTCAGATTTTTGTCGCCCAAGTTTGGCAGACAAATTAAAAGTGTTTGTAGGGCTCCTGTCGCCCAAGTCTGGCAGAAATGAAAAAAATGAGTCAGATTTTTGTCGCCCAAGTTTGGCAGACAAATTAAAAGTGTTTGTAGGGCTCCTGTCGCCCAAATTTGGTAGAAAAATGAAACAAATGAGTCAGATTTCTGTCGCCCAAGTTTGGCAGACAAATTAAAAGTATTTGTAGGGCTCCTGTCGCCCAAGTTTTACAGTAAAATGAAAAAAATGTGTCAGATTTTTGTCGCCCAAGTTTGGCAGACAAATTAAAAGTATTTGTAGGGCTCCTGTCGCCCAAGTTTTGCAGAAAAATGAAAAAAAAAAGTCAGATTTTTGTCGCCCAAGTTTGGCAGACAAATTAAAAGTGTTTGTAGGACTCCTGTCGCCCAAGTCTGGCAGAAAAATGAAAAAAATGTGTCAGATTTCTTTCGCCCATGTTTGGCAGACAAATTAAAAGTATTTGTAGGACTCCTGTCGCCCAAGTCTGGCAGAAAAATGAAAAAAATGTGTCAGATTTTTGTCGCCCAAGGGCTCCTGTCGCCCAAGTTTCGCAAAAAAATGAAAAAAATGTGTCAGATTTCTGTCGCCCAAGTTTGGCAGACAACTTGAAAGTATTTGTAGGGCTCCTGTCGCCCAAGTTTGGCAGAAAAATGACAAATATGTGTCATATTTCTGTCGCCCAAGTTTGGCAGACATATTAAAAGTGTTTGTAGGGCTCCTGTCGATCAAGTTTGGCAGAAAAATGAAAAAAATGTGTCAGATTTCTGTCGCCCATGTTTGGCAGACAAATTAAAAGTATTTGTAGGGCTCCTGTCGCCAAAGTTTTGCAGAAAAATGAACAAAATGTGTCAGATTTTTGTCGCCCAAGTTTGGCAGACAAATTAAAAGTGTTTGTAGGACTCCTGTCGCCCAAGTCTGGCAGAAATGAAAAAAATGAGTCAGATTTTTGTCGCCCAAGTTTGGCAGACAAATTATAAGTGTTTGTAGGGCTCCTGTCGCCCAAATTTGGTAGAAAAATGAAACAAATGAGTCAGATTTCTGTCGCCCAAGTTTGGCAGACAAATTAAAAGTATTTGTAGGGCTCCTGTCGCCCAAGTTTTACAGTAAAATGAAAAAAATGTGTCAGATTTTTGTCGCCCAAGTTTGGCAGACAAATTAAAAGTATTTGTAGGGCTCCTGTCGCCCAAGTTTTGCAGAAAAATGAAAAAAAAAAGTCAGATTTTTGTCGCCCAAGTTTGGCAGACAAATTAAAAGTGTTTGTAGGACTCCTGTCGCCCAAGTCTGGCAGAAAAATGAAAAAAATGTGTCAGATTTCTTTCGCCCATGTTTGGCAGACAAATTAAAAGTATTTGTAGGACTCCTGTCGCCCAAGTCTGGCAGAAAAATGAAAAAAATGTGTCAGATTTTTGTCGCCCAAGGGCTCCTGTCGCCCAAGTTTCGCAAAAAAATGAAAAAAATGTGTCAGATTTCTGTCGCCCAAGTTTGGCAGACAACTTGAAAGTATTTGTAGGGCTCCTGTCGCCCAAGTTTGGCAGAAAAATGACAAATATGTGTCATATTTCTGTCGCCCAAGTTTGGCAGACATATTAAAAGTGTTTGTAGGGCTCCTGTCGATCAAGTTTGGCAGAAAAATGAAAAAAATGTGTCAGATTTCTGTCGCCCATGTTTGGCAGACAAATTAAAAGTATTTGTAGGGCTCCTGTCGCCAAAGTTTTGCAGAAAAATGAACAAAATGTGTCAGATTTTTGTCGCCCAAGTTTGGCAGACAAATTAAAAGTGTTTGTAGGGCTCCTGTCGCCCAAGTCTGGCAGAAAAATGAAAAAAATGTGTCAAATTTCTGTCGCCCAAGTTTGGCAGACAAATTAAAAGTATTTGTAGGGCTGCTGTCGCCCAAGTCCTGCAGAAAAATGAAAAAAATGAGTCAGATTTCTGTCGCCAAGTTTGGCAGACAAATTAAAAGTGTTTGTAGGGCTCCTGTCGCCCAAGTTTTGCAGAAAAATGAAAAAAATGAGTCAGATTTTTGTCGCCCAAGTTTGGCAGACAAATTAAAAGTGTTTGTAGGACTCCTGTCGCCCAAGTCTGGCAGAAAAATGAAAAAAATGTGTCAGATTTCTTTCGCCCATGTTTGGCAGACAAATTAAAAGTGTTTGTAGGGCTCCTGTCGCCCAAGTCTGGCAGAAAAATGAAAAAAATGTGTCAAATTTCTGTCGCCCAAGTTTGGCAGACAAATTAAAAGTATTTGTAGGGCTCCTGTCGCCCAAGTCCTGCAGAAAAATGAAAAAAATGAGTCAGATTTCTGTCGCCCAAGTTTGGCAGACAAATTAAAAGTGTTTGTAGGGCTCCTGTCGCCCAAGTTTGGCAGAAAAATGAAAAAAATGTGTCATATTTCTGTCGCCCAAGTTTGGCAGACAACTTGAAAGTATTTGTAGGGCTCATGTCGCCCAAGTTTTGCAGAAAAATGAAAAAAATGTGTCAGATTTTTGTCGCCCAAGTTTGGCAGACAAATTAAAAGTGTTTGTAGGACTCCTGTCGCCCAAGTCTGGCAGAAAAATGAAAAAAATGTGTCAAATTTCTGTCGCCCAAGTTTGGCAGACAAATTAAAAGTATTTGTAGGGCTCCTGTCGCCCAAGTTTTGCAGAAAAATGAAAAAAATGTGTCAGATTTTTGTCGCCCAAGGGGGACTGTCGCCTAAGTTTCGCAAAAAAATGACAAATATGTGTCAGATTTCTGTCGCCCAAGTTTGGCAGACAAATTAAAAGTGTTTGTAGGGCTCCTGTCGCCCAAGTCTGGCAGAAAAATGAAAAAAATGTGTCATATTTCTGTCGCCCAAGTTTGGCAGACAACTTGAAAGTATTTGTAGGGCTCCTGTCGCCCAAGTTTTGCAGTAAAATGAAAAAAATGTGTCAGATTTTTGTCGCCCAAGTTTGGCAGACAAATTAAAAGTATTTGTAGGGCTCCTGTCGCCCAAGTTTTGCAGAAAAATGAAAAAAATGAGTCAGATTTTTGTCGCCCAAGTTTGGCAGACAAATTAAAAGTGTTTGTAGGGTTCCTGTCGCCCAAGTTTTGCAGAAAAATGAAAAAAATGTGTCAGATTTTTGTCGCCCAAGTTTGGCAGACAAATTAAAAGTATTTGTAGGGCTCGTGTCGCCCAAGTTTTGCAGAAAAATGAAAAAAATGAGTCAGATTTTTGTCGCTCAAGTTTGGCAGACAAATTAAAAGTGTTTGTAGGACTCCTGTCACCCAAGTCTGGCAGAAAAATGAAAAAAATGTGTCAGATTTTTGTCGCCCAAGTTTGGCAGACAAATTAAAAGTGTTTGTAGGGCTCCTGTCGCCCAAATTTGGTAGAAAAATGAAACAAATGAGTCAGATTTCTGTCGCCCAAGTTTGGCAGACAAATTAAAAGTATTTGTAGGGCTCCTGTCGCCCAAGTTTTACAGTAAAATGACAAAAATGTGTCAGATTTCTGTCGCCCAAGTTTGGCAGACAAATTAAAAGTGTTTGTAGGGTTCCTGTCGCCCAAGTTTTGCAGAAAAATGAAAAAAATGTGTCAGATTTTTGTCGCCCAAGTTTGGCAGACAAATTAAAAGTATTTGTAGGGCTCCTGTCGCCCAAGTTTTGCAGAAAAATGAAAAAAATGTGTCAAATTTCTGTCGCCCAAGTTTGGCAGACAAATTAAAAGTATTTGTAGGGCTCCTGTCGCCCAAGTTTTGCAGAAAAATGAAAAAAATGTGTCAGATTTTTGTCGCCCAAGGGGGACTGTCGCCGAAGTTTCGCAAAAAAATGACAAATATGTGTCAGATTTCTGTCGCCGAAGTTTGGCAGACAAATTAAAAGTGTTTGTAGGGCTCCTGTCGCCCAAGTCTGGCAGAAAAATGAAAAAAATGTGTCATATTTCTGTCGCCCAAGTTTGGCAGACAACTTGAAAGTATTTGTAGGGCTCCTGTCGCCCAAGTTTTGCAGTAAAATGAAAAAAATGTGTCAGATTTCTGTCGCCCAAGTTTGGCAGACAAATTAAAAGTGTTTGTAGGGTTCCTGTCGCCCAAGTTTTGCAGAAAAATGAAAAAAATGTGTCAGATTTTTGTCGCCCAAGTTTGGCAGACAAATTAAAAGTATTTGTAGGGCTCCTGTCGCCCAAGTCTGGCAGAAAAATGAAAAAAATGTGTCAGATTTTTGTCACCCAAGGGCTCCTGTCGCCCAAGTTTCGCAAAAAAATGAAAAAAATGTGTCAGATTTCTGTCGCCCAAGTTTGGCAGACAACTTGAAAGTATTTGTAGGGCTCCTGTCGCCCAAGTTTGGCAGAAAAATGACAAATATGTGTCATATTTCTGTCGCCCAAGTTTGGCAGACATATTAAAAGTGTTTGTAGGGCTCCTGTCGCCCAAGTTTGGCAGAAAAATGAAAAAAATGTGTCAGATTTCTGTCGCCCATGTTTGGCAGACAAATTAAAAGTGTTTGTAGGGCTCCTGTCGCCAAAGTTTTGCAGAAAAATGAACAAAATGTGTCAGATTTTTGTCGCCCAAGTTTGGCAGACAAATTAAAAGTGTTTGTAGGGCTCCTGTCGCCCAAGTCCTGCAGAAAAATGAAAAAAATGAGTCAGATTTCTGTCGCCCAAGTTTGGCAGACAAATTAAAAGTCTTTGTAGGGCTCCTGTCGCCCAAGTTTTGCAGAAAAATGACAAATATGCGTCATATTTCTGTCGCCCAAGTTTGGCAGACAAATTAAAAGTGTTTGTAGGGCTCCTGTCGCCCAAGTTTTGCAGTAAAATGAAAAAAATGTGTCATATTTCTGTCGCCCAAGTTTGGCAGACAACTTGAAAGTATTTGTAGGGCTCATGTCGCCCAAGTTTTGCAGAAAAATGAAAAAAATGTGTCAGATTTTTGTCGCCCAAGTTTGGCAGACAAATTAAAAGTGTTTGTAGGACTCCTGTTGCCCAAGTCTGGCAGAAAAATGAAAAAAATGTGTCAAATTTCTGTCGCCCAAGTTTGGCAGACAAATTAAAAGTATTTGTAGGGCTCCTGTCGCCCAAGTTTTGCAGAAAAATGAAAAAAATGTGTCAGATTTTTGTCGCACAAGGGGGACTGTCGCCCAAGTTTCGCAAAAAAATGACAAATATGTGTCAGATTTCTGTCGCCCAAGTTTGGCAGACAAATTAAAAGTGTTTGTAGGGCTTCTGTCGCCCAAGTCTGGCAGAAAAATGAAAAAAATGTGTCATATTTCTGTCGCCCAAGTTTGGCAGACAACTTGAAAGTATTTGTAGGGCTCCTGTCGCCCAAGTTTTGCAGTAAAATGAAATAAATGTGTCAGATTTTTGTCGCCCAAGTTTGGCAGACAAATTAAAAGTATTTGTAGGGCTCCTGTCGCCCAAGTTTTGCAGAAAAATGAAAAAAATGAGTCAGATTTTTGTCGCCCAAGTTTGGCAAACAAATTAAAAGTATTTGTAGGGCTCCTGTCGCCCAAGTTTTACAGTAAAATGACAAATATGTGTCAGATTTCTGTCGCCCAAGTTTGGCAGACAAATTAAAAGTGTTTGTAGGGTTCCTGTCGCCCAAGTTTTGCAGAAAAATGAAAAAAATGTGTCAGATTTTTGTCGCCCAAGTTTGGCAGACAAATTAAAAGTATTTGTAGGGCTCCTGTCGCCCAAGTTTTGCAGAAAAATGAAAAGAATGAGTCAGATTTTTGTCGCCCAAGTTTTGCAGACAAATTAAAAGTGTTTGTAGGACTCCTGTCGCCCAAGTCTGGCAGAAAAATGAAAAAAATGTGTCAGATTTTTGTCGCCCAAGTTTGGCAGACAAATTAAAAGTGTTTGTAGGGCTCCTGTCGCCCAAATTTGGTAGAAAAATGAAACAAATGAGTCAGATTTCTGTCGCCCAAGTTTGGCAGACAAATTAAAAGTATTTGTAGGGCTCCTGTCGCCCAAGTTTTGCAGAAAAATGAAAAAAATGTGTCAGATTTTTGTCGCCCAAGTTTGGCAGACAAATTAAAAGTATTTGTAGGGCTCCTGTCGCCCAAGTTTTGCAGAAAAATGAAAAAAATGAGTCAGATTTTTGTCGCCCAAGTTTGGCAGACAAATTAAAAGTGTTTGTAGGACTCCTGTCGCCCAAGTCTGGCAGAAAAATGAAAAAAATGTGTCAGATTTCTGTCGCCCATGTTTGGCAGACAAATTAAAAGTATTTGTAGGGCTTCTGTCGCCAAAGTTTTGCAGAAAAATGAAAAAAATGTGTCAGATTTTTGTCGCCCAAGTTCGGCAGACAAATTAAAAGTGTTTGTAGGGCTCCTGTCGCCCAAGTCTGGCAGAAAAATGAAAAAGATGTGTCAAATTTCTGTCGCCCAAGTTTGGCAGACAAATTAAAAGTGTTTGAAGGGATCCTGTCGCCCAAGTTTTGCAGAAAAATGAAAAAAATGTGTCATATTTCTGTCGCCCAAGTTTGGCAGACAAATTAAAAGTGTTTGTAGGACTCCTGTCGCCCAAGTCTGGCAGAAAAATGAAAAAAATGTGTCAGATTTTTGTCGCCCAAGTTTGGCAGACAAATTAAAAGTGTTTGTAGGGCTCCTGTCGCCCAAATTTGGTAGAAAAATGAAACAAATGAGTCAGATTTCTGTCGCCCAAGTTTGGTAGACAAATTAAAAGTATTTGTAGGGCTCCTGTCGCCCAAGTTTTACAGTAAAATGACAAATATGTGTCAGATTTCTGTCGCCCAAGTTTGGCAGACAAATTAAAAGTGTTTGTAGGGTTCCTGTCGCCCAAGTTTGGCAGAAAAATGAAAAAAATGTGTCAGATTTTTGTCGCCCAAGTTTGGCAGACAAATTAAAAGTATTTGTAGGGCTCCTGTCGCCCAAGTTTTGCAGAAAAATGAAAAAAATGAGTCAGATTTTTTTCGCCCAAGTTTGGCAGACAAATTAAAAGTGTTTGTAGGACTCCTGTTGCCCAAGTCTGGCAGAAAAATGAAAAAAATGTGTCAGATTTCTGTCGCCCATGTTTGGCAGACAAATTAAAAGTATTTGTAGGGCTTCTGTCGCCAAAGTTTTGCAGAAAAATGAAAAAAATGTGTCAGATTTTTGTCGCCCAAGTTCGGCAGACAAATTAAAAGTGTTTGTAGGGCTCCTGTCGCCCAAGTCTGGCAGAAAAATGAAAAAGATGTGTCAAATTTCTGTCGCCCAAGTTTGGCAGACAAATTAAAAGTGTTTGAAGGGATCCTGTCGCCCAAGTTTTGCAGAAAAATGAAAAAAATGTGTCATATTTCTGTCGCCCAAGTTTGGCAGACAACTTGAAAGTATTTGTAGGGCTCATGTCGCCAAATTTTTGCAGAAAAATGAAAAAAATGAGTCAGATTTTTGTCGCCCAAGTTTGGCAGACAAATTAAAAGTGTTTGTAGGACTCCTGTCGCCCAAGTCTTGCAGAAAAATGAAAAAAATGTGTCAGATTTCTGTCGCCCATGTTTGGCAGACAAATTAAAAGTATTTGTAGGGCTCCTGTCGTCCATGTTTGGCAGACAAATTAAAAGTATTTGTAGGGCACCTGTCGCCCAAGTTTTGCAGAAAAATGAAAATAATGTGTCAGATTTTTGTCGCCCAAGTTTGGCAGACAAATTAAAAGTGTTTGTAGGACTCCTGTCGCCCAAGTCTGGCAGAAAAATGAAAAAAATGTGTCAAATTTTTGTCGCCCAAGTTTGGCAGACAAATTAAAAGTATTTGTAGGGCTCCTGTCGCCCAAGTTTTGCAGAAAAATGAAAAAAATGTGTCAGATTTTTGTCGCCCAAGGGCTCCTGTCGCCCAAGTATCGCAAAAAAATGAAAAAACAGTGTCAGATTTCTGTCGCCCAAGTTTGGCAGACAACTTGAAAGTATTTGTAGGGCTCCTGTCGCCAAGTTTGGCAGAAAAATGACAAATATGTGTCATATTTCTGTCGCCCAAGTTTGGCAGACATATTAAAAGCGTTTGTAGGGCTCCTGTCGCCCAAGTTTGGCAGAAAAATGAAAAAAATGTGTCATATTTCTGTCGCCCAAGTCTGGCAGAAAAATGAAAAAAATGTGTCAGATTTTTGTCACCCAAGGGCTCCTGTCGCCCAAGTTTCGCAAAAAAATGAAAAAAATGTGTCAGATTTCTGTCGCCCAAGTTTGGCAGACAACTTGAAAGTATTTGTAGGGCTCCTGTCGCCCAAGTTTGGCAGAAAAATGACAAATATGTGTCATATTTCTGTCGCCCAAGTTTGGCAGACATATTAAAAGTGTTTGTAGGGCTCCTGTCGCCCAAGTTTGGCAGAAAAATGAAAAAAATGTGTCAGATTTCTGTCGCCCATGTTTGGCAGACAAATTAAAAGTGTTTGTAGGGCTCCTGTCGCCAAAGTTTTGCAGAAAAATGAACAAAATGTGTCAGATTTTTGTCGCCCAAGTTTGGCAGACAAATTAAAAGTGTTTGTAGGGCTCCTGTCGCCCAAGTCCTGCAGAAAAATGAAAAAAATGAGTCAGATTTCTGTCGCCCAAGTTTGGCAGACAAATTAAAAGTCTTTGTAGGGCTCCTGTCGCCCAAGTTTTGCAGAAAAATGAAAAAAATGTGTCATATTTCTGTCGCCCAAGTTTGGCAGACAACTTGAAAGTATTTGTAGGGCTCATGTCGCCCAAGTTTTGCAGAAAAATGAAAAAAATGTGTCAGATTTTTGTCGCCCAAGTTTGGCAGACAAATTAAAAGTGTTTGTAGGACTCCTGTCGCCCAAGTCTGGCAGAAAAATGAAAAAAATGTGTCAAATTTCTGTCGCCCAAGTTTGGCAGACAAATTAAAAGTATTTGTAGGGCTCCTGTCGCCCAAGTTTTGCAGAAAAATGAAAAAAATGTGTCAGATTTTTGTCGCACAAGGGGGACTGTCGCCCAAGTTTCGCAAAAAAATGACAAATATGTGTCAGATTTCTGTCGCCCAAGTTTGGCAGACAAATTAAAAGTGTTTGTAGGGCTTCTGTCGCCCAAGTCTGGCAGAAAAATGAAAAAAATGTGTCATATTTCTGTCGCCCAAGTTTGGCAGACAACTTGAAAGTATTTGTAGGGCTCCTGTCGCCCAAGTTTTGCAGTAAAATGAAATAAATGTGTCAGATTTTTGTCGCCCAAGTTTGGCAGACAAATTAAAAGTATTTGTAGGGCTCCTGTCGCCCAAGTTTTGCAGAAAAATGAAAAAAATGAGTCAGATTTTTGTCGCCCAAGTTTGGCAAACAAATTAAAAGTATTTGTAGGGCTCCTGTCGCCCAAGTTTTACAGTAAAATGACAAATATGTGTCAGATTTCTGTCGCCCAAGTTTGGCAGACAAATTAAAAGTGTTTGTAGGGTTCCTGTCGCCCAAGTTTTGCAGAAAAATGAAAAAAATGTGTCAGATTTTTGTCGCCCAAGTTTGGCAGACAAATTAAAAGTATTTGTAGGGCTCCTGTCGCCCAAGTTTTGCAGAAAAATGAAAAGAATGAGTCAGATTTTTGTCGCCCAAGTTTTGCAGACAAATTAAAAGTGTTTGTAGGACTCCTGTCGCCCAAGTCTGGCAGAAAAATGAAAAAAATGTGTCAGATTTTTGTCGCCCAAGTTTGGCAGACAAATTAAAAGTGTTTGTAGGGCTCCTGTCGCCCAAATTTGGTAGAAAAATGAAACAAATGAGTCAGATTTCTGTCGCCCAAGTTTGGCAGACAAATTAAAAGTATTTGTAGGGCTCCTGTCGCCCAAGTTTTGCAGAAAAATGAAAAAAATGTGTCAGATTTTTGTCGCCCAAGTTTGGCAGACAAATTAAAAGTATTTGTAGGGCTCCTGTCGCCCAAGTTTTGCAGAAAAATGAAAAAAATGAGTCAGATTTTTGTCGCCCAAGTTTGGCAGACAAATTAAAAGTGTTTGTAGGACTCCTGTCGCCCAAGTCTGGCAGAAAAATGAAAAAAATGTGTCAGATTTCTGTCGCCCATGTTTGGCAGACAAATTAAAAGTATTTGTAGGGCTTCTGTCGCCAAAGTTTTGCAGAAAAATGAAAAAAATGTGTCAGATTTTTGTCGCCCAAGTTCGGCAGACAAATTAAAAGTGTTTGTAGGGCTCCTGTCGCCCAAGTCTGGCAGAAAAATGAAAAAGATGTGTCAAATTTCTGTCGCCCAAGTTTGGCAGACAAATTAAAAGTGTTTGAAGGGATCCTGTCGCCCAAGTTTTGCTGAAAAATGAAAAAAATGTGTCATATTTCTGTCGCCCAAGTTTGGCAGACAAATTAAAAGTGTTTGTAGGACTCCTGTCGCCCAAGTCTGGCAGAAAAATGAAAAAAATGTGTCAGATTTTTGTCGCCCAAGTTTGGCAGACAAATTAAAAGTGTTTGTAGGGCTCCTGTCGCCCAAATTTGGTAGAAAAATGAAACAAATGAGTCAGATTTTTGTCGCCCAAGTTTGGCAGACAAATTAAAAGTATTTGTAGGGCTCCTGTCGCCCAAGTTTTACAGTAAAATGACAAATATGTGTCAGATTTCTGTCGCCCAAGTTTGGCAGACAAATTAAAAGTGTTTGTAGGGTTCCTGTCGCCCAAGTTTGGCAGAAAAATGAAAAAAATGTGTCAGATTTTTGTCGCCCAAGTTTGGCAGACAAATTAAAAGTATTTGTAGGGCTCCTGTCGCCCAAGTTTTGCAGAAAAATGAAAAAAATGAGTCAGATTTTTGTCGCCCAAGTTTGGCAGACAAATTAAAAGTGTTTGTAGGACTCCTGTTGCCCAAGTCTGGCAGAAAAATGAAAAAAATGTGTCAGATTTCTGTCGCCCATGTTTGGCAGACAAATTAAAAGTATTTGTAGGGCTCCTGTCGCCCAAGTTTTGCAGAAAAATGAAAAAAATATGTCAGATTTTTGTCGCCCAAGTTTGGCAGACAAATTAAAAGTGTTTGTAGGACTCCTGTCGCCCAAGTCTGGCAGAAAAATGAAAAAAATGTGTCAGATTTCTGTCGCCCATGTTTGGCAGACAAATTAAAAGTATTTGTAGGGCTTCTGTCGCCAAAGTTTTGCAGAAAAATGAAAAAAATGTGTCAGATTTTTGTCGCCCAAGTTCGGCAGACAAATTAAAAGTGTTTGTAGGGCTCCTGTCGCCCAAGTCTGGCAGAAAAATGAAAAAGATGTGTCAAATTTCTGTCGCCCAAGTTTGGCAGACAAATTAAAAGTGTTTGAAGGGATCCTGTCGCCCAAGTTTTGCAGAAAAATGAAAGAAATGTGTCATATTTCTGTCGCCCAAGTTTGGCAGACAACTTGAAAGTATTTGTAGGGCTCATGTCGCCAAATTTTTGCAGAAAAATGAAAAAAATGAGTCAGATTTTTGTCGCCCAAGTTTGGCAGACAAATTAAAAGTGTTTGTAGGACTCCTGTCGCCCAAGTCTTGCAGAAAAATGAAAAAAATGTGTCAGATTTCTGTCGCCCATGTTTGGCAGACAAATTAAAAGTATTTGTAGGGCTCCTGTCGTCCATGTTTGGCAGACAAATTAAAAGTATTTGTAGGGCACCTGTCGCCCAAGTTTTGCAGAAAAATGAAAATAATGTGTCAGATTTTTGTCGCCCAAGTTTGGCAGACAAATTAAAAGTGTTTGTAGGACTCCTGTCGCCCAAGTCTGGCAGAAAAATGAAAAAAATGTGTCAAATTTTTGTCGCCCAAGTTTGGCAGACAAATTAAAAGTATTTGTAGGGCTCCTGTCGCCCAAGTTTTGCAGAAAAATGAAAAAAATGTGTCAGATTTTTGTCGCCCAAGGGCTCCTGTCGCCCAAGTATCGCAAAAAAATGAAAAAACTGTGTCAGATTTCTGTCGCCCAAGTTTGGCAGACAACTTGAAAGTATTTGTAGGGCTCCTGTCGCCAAGTTTGGCAGAAAAATGACAAATATGTGTCATATTTCTGTCGCCCAAGTTTGGCAGACATATTAAAAGCGTTTGTAGGGCTCCTGTCGCCCAAGTTTGGCAGAAAAATGAAAAAAATGTGTCATATTTCTGTCGCCCAAGTTTGGCAGACATATTAAAAGCGTTTGTAGGGCTCCTGTCGCCCAAGTTTGGCAGAAAAATGAAAAAAATGTGTCAGATTTCTGTCGCCCATGTTTGGCAGACAAATTAAAAGTATTTGTAGGGCTCCTGTCGCCAAAGTTTTGCAGAAAAATGAACAAAATGTGTCAGATTTTTGTCGCCCAAGTTTGGCAGACAAATTAAAAGTGTTTGTAGGGCTCCTGTCGCCCAAGTCTGGCAGAAAAATGAAAAAAATGTGTCAAATTTCTGTCGCCCAAGTTTGGCAGACAAATTAAAAGTATTTGTAGGGCTCCTGTCGCCCAAGTCCTGCAGAAAAATGAAAAAAAATGAGTCAGATTTCTGTCGCCCAAGTTTGGCAGACAAATTAAAAGTGTTTGTAGGGCTCCTGTCGCCCAAGTTTTGCAGAAAAATGAAAAAAATGTGTCATATTTCTGTCGCCCAAGTTTGGCAGACAACTTGAAAGTATTTGTAGGGCTCATGTCGCCCAAGTTTTGCAGAAAAATGAAAAAAATGTGTCAGATTTTTGTCGCCCAAGTTTGGCAGACAAATTAAAAGTGTTTGTAGGACTCCTGTCGCCCAAGTCTAGCAGAAAAATGAAAAAAATGTGTCAAATTTCTGTCGCCCAAGTTTGGCAGACAAATTAAAAGTATTTGTAGGGCTCCTGTCGCCCAAGTTTTGCAGAAAATTGAAAAAAATGTGTCAGATTTTTGTCGCCCAAGGGGGACTGTCGCCCAAGTTTCGCAAAAAAATGTCAAATATGTGTCAGATTTCTGTCGCCCAAGTTTGGCAGACAAATTAAAAGTGTTTGTAGGGCTCCTGTCGCCCAAGTCTGGCAGAAAAATGAAAAAAATGTGTCATATTTCTGTCGCCCAAGTTTGGCAGACAACTTGAAAGTATTTGTAGGGCTCCTGTCGCCCAAGTTTTGCAGTAAAATGAAAAAAATGTGTCAGATTTTTGTCGCCCAAGTTTGGCAGACAAATTAAAAGTATTTGTAGGGCTCCTGTCGCCCAAGTCTGGCAGAAAAATGAAAAAAATGTGTCAGATTTCTGTCGCCCATGTTTGGCAGACAAATTAAAAGTATTTGTAGGGCTTCTGTCGCCAAAGTTTTGCAGAAAAATGAAAAAAATGTGTCAGATTTTTGTCGCCCAAGTTCGGCAGACAAATTAAAAGTGTTTGTAGGGCTCCTGTCGCCCAAGTCTGGCAGAAAAATGAAAAAGATGTGTCAAATTTCTGTCGCCCAAGTTTGGCAGACAAATTAAAAGTGTTTGAAGGGATCCTGTCGCCCAAGTTTTGCAGAAAAATGAAAAAAATGTGTCATATTTCTGTCGCCCAAGTTTGGCAGACAACTTGAAAGTATTTGTAGGGCTCATGTCGCCAAATTTTTGCAGAAAAATGAAAAAAATGAGTCAGATTTTTGTCGCCCAAGTTTGGCAGACAAATTAAAAGTGTTTGTAGGACTCCTGTCGCCCAAGTCTTGCAGAAAAATGAAAAAAATGTGTCAGATTTCTGTCGCCCATGTTTGGCAGACAAATTAAAAGTATTTGTAGGGCTCCTGTCGTCCATGTTTGGCAGACAAATTAAAAGTATTTGTAGGGCACCTGTCGCCCAAGTTTTGCAGAAAAATGAAAATAATGTGTCAGATTTTTGTCGCCCAAGTTTGGCAGACAAATTAAAAGTGTTTGTAGGACTCCTGTCGCCCAAGTCTGGCAGAAAAATGAAAAAAATGTGTCAAATTTTTGTCGCCCAAGTTTGGCAGACAAATTAAAAGTATTTGTAGGGCTCCTGTCGCCCAAGTTTTGCAGAAAAATGAAAAAAATGTGTCAGATTTTTGTCGCCCAAGGGCTCCTGTCGCCCAAGTATCGCAAAAAAATGAAAAAACTGTGTCAGATTTCTGTCGCCCAAGTTTGGCAGACAACTTGAAAGTATTTGTAGGGCTCCTGTCGCCAAGTTTGGCAGAAAAATGACAAATATGTGTCATATTTCTGTCGCCCAAGTTTGGCAGACATATTAAAAGCGTTTGTAGGGCTCCTGTCGCCCAAGTTTGGCAGAAAAATGAAAAAAATGTGTCATATTTCTGTCGCCCAAGTTTGGCAGACATATTAAAAGCGTTTGTAGGGCTCCTGTCGCCCAAGTTTGGCAGAAAAATGAAAAAAATGTGTCAGATTTCTGTCGCCCATGTTTGGCAGACAAATTAAAAGTATTTGTAGGGCTCCTGTCGCCAAAGTTTTGCAGAAAAATGAACAAAATGTGTCAGATTTTTGTCGCCCAAGTTTGGCAGACAAATTAAAAGTGTTTGTAGGGCTCCTGTCGCCCAAGTCTGGCAGAAAAATGAAAAAAATGTGTCAAATTTCTGTCGCCCAAGTTTGGCAGACAAATTAAAAGTATTTGTAGGGCTCCTGTCGCCCAAGTCCTGCAGAAAAATGAAAAAAAATGAGTCAGATTTCTGTCGCCCAAGTTTGGCAGACAAATTAAAAGTGTTTGTAGGGCTCCTGTCGCCCAAGTTTTGCAGAAAAATGAAAAAAATGTGTCATATTTCTGTCGCCCAAGTTTGGCAGACAACTTGAAAGTATTTGTAGGGCTCATGTCGCCCAAGTTTTGCAGAAAAATGAAAAAAATGTGTCAGATTTTTGTCGCCCAAGTTTGGCAGACAAATTAAAAGTGTTTGTAGGACTCCTGTCGCCCAAGTCTAGCAGAAAAATGAAAAAAATGTGTCAAATTTCTGTCGCCCAAGTTTGGCAGACAAATTAAAAGTATTTGTAGGGCTCCTGTCGCCCAAGTTTTGCAGAAAAATGAAAAAAATGTGTCAGATTTTTGTCGCCCAAGGGGGACTGTCGCCCAAGTTTCGCAAAAAAATGTCAAATATGTGTCAGATTTCTGTCGCCCAAGTTTGGCAGACAAATTAAAAGTGTTTGTAGGGCTCCTGTCGCCCAAGTCTGGCAGAAAAATGAAAAAAATGTGTCATATTTCTGTCGCCCAAGTTTGGCAGACAACTTGAAAGTATTTGTAGGGCTCCTGTCGCCCAAGTTTTGCAGTAAAATGAAAAAAATGTGTCAGATTTTTGTCGCCCAAGTTTGGCAGACAAATTAAAAGTATTTGTAGGGCTCCTGTCGCCCAAGTTTTGCAGAAAAATGAAAAAAATGAGTCAGATTTTTGTCGCCCAAGTTTGGCAAACAAATTAAAAGTGTTTGAAGGGATCCTGTCGCCCAAGTTTTGCAGAAAAATGAAAAAAATGTGTCATATTTCTGTCGCCCAAGTTTGGCAGACAACTTGAAAGTATTTGTAGGGCTCATGTCGCCAAATTTTTGCAGAAAAATGAAAAAAATGAGTCAGATTTTTGTCGCCCAAGTTTGGCAGAAAAATTAAAAGTGTTTGTAGGACTCCTGTCGCCCAAATTTGGTAGAAAAATGAAACAAATGAGTCAGATTTCTGTCGCCCAAGTTTGGCAGACAAATTAAAAGTATTTGTAGGGCTCCTGTCGCCCAAGTTTTACAGTAAAATGACAAATATGTGTCAGATTTCTGTCGCCCAAGTTTGGCAGACAAATTAAAAGTGTTTGAAGGGATCCTGTCGCCCAAGTTTTGCAGAAAAATGAAAAAAATGTGTCATATTTCTGTCGCCCAAGTTTGGCAGACAACTTGAAAGTATTTGTAGGGCTCATGTCGCCAAATTTTTGCAGAAAAATGAAAAAAATGAGTCAGATTTTTGTCGCCCAAGTTTGGCAGACAAATTAAAAGTGTTTGTAGGACTCCTGTCGCCCAAGTCTTGCAGAAAAATGAAAAAAATGTGTCAGATTTCTGTCGCCCATGTTTGGCAGACAAATTAAAAGTATTTGTAGGGCTCCTGTCGTCCATGTTTGGCAGACAAATTAAAAGTATTTGTAGGGCACCTGTCGCCCAAGTTTTGCAGAAAAATGAAAATAATGTGTCAGATTTTTGTCGCCCAAGTTTGGCAGACAAATTAAAAGTGTTTGTAGGACTCCTGTCGCCCAAGTCTGGCAGAAAAATGAAAAAAATGTGTCAAATTTTTGTCGCCCAAGTTTGGCAGACAAATTAAAAGTATTTGTAGGGCTCCTGTCGCCCAAGTTTTGCAGAAAAATGAAAAAAATGTGTCAGATTTTTGTCGCCCAAGGGCTCCTGTCGCCCAAGTATCGCAAAAAAATGAAAAAACTGTGTCAGATTTCTGTCGCCCAAGTTTGGCAGACAACTTGAAAGTATTTGTAGGGCTCTTGTCGCCAAGTTTGGCAGAAAAATGACAAATATGTGTCATATTTCTGTCGCCCAAGTTTGGCAGACATATTAAAAGCGTTTGTAGGGCTCCTGTCGCCCAAGTTTGGCAGAAAAATGAAAAAAATGTGTCATATTTCTGTCGCCCAAGTTTGGCAGACATATTAAAAGCGTTTGTAGGGCTCCTGTCGCCCAAGTTTGGCAGAAAAATGAAAAAAATGTGTCAGATTTCTGTCGCCCATGTTTGGCAGACAAATTAAAAGTATTTGTAGGGCTCCTGTCGCCAAAGTTTTGCAGAAAAATGAACAAAATGTGTCAGATTTTTGTCGCCCAAGTTTGGCAGACAAATTAAAAGTGTTTGTAGGGCTCCTGTCGCCCAAGTCTGGCAGAAAAATGAAAAAAATGTGTCAAATTTCTGTCGCCCAAGTTTGGCAGACAAATTAAAAGTATTTGTAGGGCTCCTGTCGCCCAAGTCCTGCAGAAAAATGAAAAAAAATGAGTCAGATTTCTGTCGCCCAAGTTTGGCAGACAAATTAAAAGTGTTTGTAGGGCTCCTGTCGCCCAAGTTTTGCAGAAAAATGAAAAAAATGTGTCATATTTCTGTCGCCCAAGTTTGGCAGACAACTTGAAAGTATTTGTAGGGCTCATGTCGCCCAAGTTTTGCAGAAAAATGAAAAAAATGTGTCAGATTTTTGTCGCCCAAGTTTGGCAGACAAATTAAAAGTGTTTGTAGGACTCCTGTCGCCCAAGTCTAGCAGAAAAATGAAAAAAATGTGTCAAATTTCTGTCGCCCAAGTTTGGCAGACAAATTAAAAGTATTTGTAGGGCTCCTGTCGCCCAAGTTTTGCAGAAAAATGAAAAAAATGTGTCAGATTTTTGTCGCCCAAGGGGGACTGTCGCCCAAGTTTCGCAAAAAAATGTCAAATATGTGTCAGATTTCTGTCGCCCAAGTTTGGCAGACAAATTAAAAGTGTTTGTAGGGCTCCTGTCGCCCAAGTCTGGCAGAAAAATGAAAAAAATGTGTCATATTTCTGTCGCCCAAGTTTGGCAGACAACTTGAAAGTATTTGTAGGGCTCCTGTCGCCCAAGTTTTGCAGTAAAATGAAAAAAATGTGTCAGATTTTTGTCGCCCAAGTTTGGCAGACAAATTAAAAGTATTTGTAGGGCTCCTGTCGCCCAAGTTTTGCAGAAAAATGAAAAAAATGAGTCAGATTTTTGTCGCCCAAGTTTGGCAAACAAATTAAAAGTATTTGTAGGGCTCCTGTCGCCCAAGTTTTGCAGAAAAATGAAAAAAATGTGTCAGATTTTTGTCGCCCAAGTTTGGCAGACAAATTAAAAGTGTTTGTAGGACTCCTGTCGCCCAAGTCTAGCAGAAAAATGAAAAAAATGTGTCAAATTTCTGTCGCCCAAGTTTGGCAGACAAATTAAAAGTATTTGTAGGGCTCCTGTCGCCCAAGTTTTGCAGAAAAATGAAAAAAATGTGTCAGATTTTTGTCGCCCAAGGGGGACTGTCGCCCAAGTTTCGCAAAAAAATGTCAAATATGTGTCAGATTTCTGTCGCCCAAGTTTGGCAGACAAATTAAAAGTGTTTGTAGGGCTCCTGTCGCCCAAGTCTGGCAGAAAAATGAAAAAAATGTGTCAAATTTCTGTCGCCCAAGTTTGGCAGACAAATTAAAAGTATTTGTAGGGCTCCTGTCGCCCAAGTCCTGCAGAAAAATGAAAAAAAATGAGTCAGATTTCTGTCGCCCAAGTTTGGCAGACAAATTAAAAGTGTTTGTAGGGCTCCTGTCGCCCAAGTTTTGCAGAAAAATGAAAAAAATGTGTCATATTTCTGTCACCCAAGTTTGGCAGACAACTTGAAAGTATTTGTAGGGCTCATGTCGCCCAAGTTTTGCAGAAAAATGAAAAAAATGTGTCAGATTTTTGTCGCCCAAGTTTGGCAGACAAATTAAAAGTGTTTGTAGGACTCCTGTCGCCCAAGTCTAGCAGAAAAATGAAAAAAATGTGTCAAATTTCTGTCGCCCAAGTTTGGCAGACAAATTAAAAGTATTTGTAGGGCTCCTGTCGCCCAAGTTTTGCAGAAAAATGAAAAAAATGTGTCAGATTTTTGTCGCCCAAGGGGGACTGTCGACCAAGTTTCGCAAAAAAATGTCAAATATGTGTCAGATTTCTGTCGCCCAAGTTTGGCAGACAAATTAAAAGTGTTTGTAGGGCTCCTGTCGCCCAAGTCTGGCAGAAAAATGAAAAAAATGTGTCATATTTCTGTCGCCCAAGTTTGGCAGACAACTTGAAAGTATTTGTAGGGCTCCTGTCGCCCAAGTTTTGCAGTAAAATGAAAAAAATGTGTCAGATTTTTGTCGCCCAAGTTTGGCAGACAAATTAAAAGTATTTGTAGGGCTCCTGTCGCCCAAGTTTTGCAGAAAAATGAAAAAAATGAGTCAGATTTTTGTCGCCCAAGTTTGGCAAACAAATTAAAAGTATTTGTAGGGCTCCTGTCGCCCAAGTTTTGCAGAAAAATGAAAAAAATGTGTCAGATTTTTGTCGCCCAAGGGGGACTGTCGCCCAAGTTTCGCAAAAAAATGTCAAATATGTGTCAGATTTCTGTCGCCCAAGTTTGGCAGACAAATTAAAAGTGTTTGTAGGGCTCCTGTCGCCCAAGTCTGGCAGAAAAATGAAAAAAATGTGTCATATTTCTGTCGCCCAAGTTTGGCAGACAACTTGAAAGTATTTGTAGGGCTCCTGTCGCCCAAGTTTTGCAGTAAAATGAAAAAAATGTGTCAGATTTTTGTCGCCCAAGTTTGGCAGACAAATTAAAAGTATTTGTAGGGCTCCTGTCGCCCAAGTCTGGCAGAAAAATGAAAAAAATGTGTCAGATTTCTGTCGCCCATGTTTGGCAGACAAATTAAAAGTATTTGTAGGGCTTCTGTCGCCAAAGTTTTGCAGAAAAATGAAAAAAATGTGTCAGATTTTTGTCGCCCAAGTTCGGCAGACAAATTAAAAGTGTTTGTAGGGCTCCTGTCGCCCAAGTCTGGCAGAAAAATGAAAAAGATGTGTCAAATTTCTGTCGCCCAAGTTTGGCAGACAAATTAAAAGTGTTTGAAGGGATCCTGTCGCCCAAGTTTTGCAGAAAAATGAAAAAAATGTGTCATATTTCTGTCGCCCAAGTTTGGCAGACAACTTGAAAGTATTTGTAGGGCTCATGTCGCCAAATTTTTGCAGAAAAATGAAAAAAATGAGTCAGATTTTTGTCGCCCAAGTTTGGCAGACAAATTAAAAGTGTTTGTAGGACTCCTGTCGCCCAAGTCTTGCAGAAAAATGAAAAAAATGTGTCAGATTTCTGTCGCCCATGTTTGGCAGACAAATTAAAAGTATTTGTAGGGCTCCTGTCGTCCATGTTTGGCAGACAAATTAAAAGTATTTGTAGGGCACCTGTCGCCCAAGTTTTGCAGAAAAATGAAAATAATGTGTCAGATTTTTGTCGCCCAAGTTTGGCAGACAAATTAAAAGTGTTTGTAGGACTCCTGTCGCCCAAGTCTGGCAGAAAAATGAAAAAAATGTGTCAAATTTTTGTCGCCCAAGTTTGGCAGACAAATTAAAAGTATTTGTAGGGCTCCTGTCGCCCAAGTTTTGCAGAAAAATGAAAAAAATGTGTCAGATTTTTGTCGCCCAAGGGCTCCTGTCGCCCAAGTATCGCAAAAAAATGAAAAAACTGTGTCAGATTTCTGTCGCCCAAGTTTGGCAGACAACTTGAAAGTATTTGTAGGGCTCCTGTCGCCAAGTTTGGCAGAAAAATGACAAATATGTGTCATATTTCTGTCGCCCAAGTTTGGCAGACATATTAAAAGCGTTTGTAGGGCTCCTGTCGCCCAAGTTTGGCAGAAAAATGAAAAAAATGTGTCATATTTCTGTCGCCCAAGTTTGGCAGACATATTAAAAGCGTTTGTAGGGCTCCTGTCGCCCAAGTTTGGCAGAAAAATGAAAAAAATGTGTCAGATTTCTGTCGCCCATGTTTGGCAGACAAATTAAAAGTATTTGTAGGGCTCCTGTCGCCAAAGTTTTGCAGAAAAATGAACAAAATGTGTCAGATTTTTGTCGCCCAAGTTTGGCAGACAAATTAAAAGTGTTTGTAGGGCTCCTGTCGCCAAGTTTGGCAGAAAAATGACAAATATGTGTCATATTTCTGTCGCCCAAGTTTGGCAGACATATTAAAAGCGTTTGTAGGGCTCCTGTCGCCCAAGTTTGGCAGAAAAATGAAAAAAATGTGTCATATTTCTGTCGCCCAAGTTTGGCAGACATATTAAAAGCGTTTGTAGGGCTCCTGTCGCCCAAGTTTGGCAGAAAAATGAAAAAAATGTGTCATATTTCTGTCGCCCAAGTTTGGCAGACAACTTGAAAGTGTTTGTAGGACTCCTGTCGCCCAAGTCTGGCAGAAAAATGAAAAAAATGTGTCAGATTTCTGTCGCCCATGTTTGGCAGACAAATTAAAAGTATTTGTAGGGCTTCTGTCGCCAAAGTTTTGCAGAAAAATGAAAAAAATGTGTCAGATTTTTGTCGCCCAAGTTCGGCAGACAAATTAAAAGTGTTTGTAGGGCTCCTGTCGCCCAAGTCTGGCAGAAAAATGAAAAAGATGTGTCAAATTTCTGTCGCCCAAGTTTGGCAGACAAATTAAAAGTGTTTGAAGGGATCCTGTCGCCCAAGTTTTGCAGAAAAATGAAAAAAATGTGTCATATTTCTGTCGCCCAAGTTTGGCAGACAACTTGAAAGTATTTGTAGGGCTCATGTCGCCAAATTTTTGCAGAAAAATGAAAAAAATGAGTCAGATTTTTGTCGCCCAAGTTTGGCAGACAAATTAAAAGTGTTTGTAGGACTCCTGTCGCCCAAGTCTTGCAGAAAAATGAAAAAAATGTGTCAGATTTCTGTCGCCCATGTTTGGCAGACAAATTAAAAGTATTTGTAGGGCTCCTGTCGTCCATGTTTGGCAGACAAATTAAAAGTATTTGTAGGGCACCTGTCGCCCAAGTTTTGCAGAAAAATGAAAATAATGTGTCAGATTTTTGTCGCCCAAGTTTGGCAGACAAATTAAAAGTGTTTGTAGGACTCCTGTCGCCCAAGTCTGGCAGAAAAATGAAAAAAATGTGTCAAATTTTTGTCGCCCAAGTTTGGCAGACAAATTAAAAGTATTTGTAGGGCTCCTGTCGCCCAAGTTTTGCAGAAAAATGAAAAAAATGTGTCAGATTTTTGTCGCCCAAGGGCTCCTGTCGCCCAAGTATCGCAAAAAAATGAAAAAACTGTGTCAGATTTCTGTCGCCCAAGTTTGGCAGACAACTTGAAAGTATTTGTAGGGCTCCTGTCGCCAAGTTTGGCAGAAAAATGACAAATATGTGTCATATTTCTGTCGCCCAAGTTTGGCAGACATATTAAAAGCGTTTGTAGGGCTCCTGTCGCCCAAGTTTGGCAGAAAAATGAAAAAAATGTGTCATATTTCTGTCGCCCAAGTTTGGCAGACATATTAAAAGCGTTTGTAGGGCTCCTGTCGCCCAAGTTTGGCAGAAAAATGAAAAAAATGTGTCAGATTTCTGTCGCCCATGTTTGGCAGACAAATTAAAAGTATTTGTAGGGCTCCTGTCGCCAAAGTTTTGCAGAAAAATGAACAAAATGTGTCAGATTTTTGTCGCCCAAGTTTGGCAGACAAATTAAAAGTGTTTGTAGGGCTCCTGTCGCCCAAGTCTGGCAGAAAAATGAAAAAAATGTGTCAAATTTCTGTCGCCCAAGTTTGGCAGACAAATTAAAAGTATTTGTAGGGCTCCTGTCGCCCAAGTCCTGCAGAAAAATGAAAAAAAATGAGTCAGATTTCTGTCGCCCAAGTTTGGCAGACAAATTAAAAGTGTTTGTAGGGCTCCTGTCGCCCAAGTTTTGCAGAAAAATGAAAAAAATGTGTCATATTTCTGTCGCCCAAGTTTGGCAGACAACTTGAAAGTATTTGTAGGGCTCATGTCGCCCAAGTTTTGCAGAAAAATGAAAAAAATGTGTCAGATTTTTGTCGCCCAAGTTTGGCAGACAAATTAAAAGTGTTTGTAGGACTCCTGTCGCCCAAGTCTAGCAGAAAAATGAAAAAAATGTGTCAAATTTCTGTCGCCCAAGTTTGGCAGACAAATTAAAAGTATTTGTAGGGCTCCTGTCGCCCAAGTTTTGCAGAAAAATGAAAAAAATGTGTCAGATTTTTGTCGCCCAAGGGGGACTGTCGCCCAAGTTTCGCAAAAAAATGTCAAATATGTGTCAGATTTCTGTCGCCCAAGTTTGGCAGACAAATTAAAAGTGTTTGTAGGGCTCCTGTCGCCCAAGTCTGGCAGAAAAATGAAAAAAATGTGTCATATTTCTGTCGCCCAAGTTTGGCAGACAACTTGAAAGTATTTGTAGGGCTCCTGTCGCCCAAGTTTTGCAGTAAAATGAAAAAAATGTGTCAGATTTTTGTCGCCCAAGTTTGGCAGACAAATTAAAAGTATTTGTAGGGCTCCTGTCGCCCAAGTTTTGCAGAAAAATGAAAAAAATGAGTCAGATTTTTGTCGCCCAAGTTTGGCAAACAAATTAAAAGTGTTTGAAGGGATCCTGTCGCCCAAGTTTTGCAGAAAAATGAAAAAAATGTGTCATATTTCTGTCGCCCAAGTTTGGCAGACAACTTGAAAGTATTTGTAGGGCTCATGTCGCCAAATTTTTGCAGAAAAATGAAAAAAATGAGTCAGATTTTTGTCGCCCAAGTTTGGCAGAAAAATTAAAAGTGTTTGTAGGACTCCTGTCGCCCAAATTTGGTAGAAAAATGAAACAAATGAGTCAGATTTCTGTCGCCCAAGTTTGGCAGACAAATTAAAAGTATTTGTAGGGCTCCTGTCGCCCAAGTTTTACAGTAAAATGACAAATATGTGTCAGATTTCTGTCGCCCAAGTTTGGCAGACAAATTAAAAGTGTTTGAAGGGATCCTGTCGCCCAAGTTTTGCAGAAAAATGAAAAAAATGTGTCATATTTCTGTCGCCCAAGTTTGGCAGACAACTTGAAAGTATTTGTAGGGCTCATGTCGCCAAATTTTTGCAGAAAAATGAAAAAAATGAGTCAGATTTTTGTCGCCCAAGTTTGGCAGACAAATTAAAAGTGTTTGTAGGACTCCTGTCGCCCAAGTCTTGCAGAAAAATGAAAAAAATGTGTCAGATTTCTGTCGCCCATGTTTGGCAGACAAATTAAAAGTATTTGTAGGGCTCCTGTCGTCCATGTTTGGCAGACAAATTAAAAGTATTTGTAGGGCACCTGTCGCCCAAGTTTTGCAGAAAAATGAAAATAATGTGTCAGATTTTTGTCGCCCAAGTTTGGCAGACAAATTAAAAGTGTTTGTAGGACTCCTGTCGCCCAAGTCTGGCAGAAAAATGAAAAAAATGTGTCAAATTTTTGTCGCCCAAGTTTGGCAGACAAATTAAAAGTATTTGTAGGGCTCCTGTCGCCCAAGTTTTGCAGAAAAATGAAAAAAATGTGTCAGATTTTTGTCGCCCAAGGGCTCCTGTCGCCCAAGTATCGCAAAAAAATGAAAAAACTGTGTCAGATTTCTGTCGCCCAAGTTTGGCAGACAACTTGAAAGTATTTGTAGGGCTCTTGTCGCCAAGTTTGGCAGAAAAATGACAAATATGTGTCATATTTCTGTCGCCCAAGTTTGGCAGACATATTAAAAGCGTTTGTAGGGCTCCTGTCGCCCAAGTTTGGCAGAAAAATGAAAAAAATGTGTCATATTTCTGTCGCCCAAGTTTGGCAGACATATTAAAAGCGTTTGTAGGGCTCCTGTCGCCCAAGTTTGGCAGAAAAATGAAAAAAATGTGTCAGATTTCTGTCGCCCATGTTTGGCAGACAAATTAAAAGTATTTGTAGGGCTCCTGTCGCCAAAGTTTTGCAGAAAAATGAACAAAATGTGTCAGATTTTTGTCGCCCAAGTTTGGCAGACAAATTAAAAGTGTTTGTAGGGCTCCTGTCGCCCAAGTCTGGCAGAAAAATGAAAAAAATGTGTCAAATTTCTGTCGCCCAAGTTTGGCAGACAAATTAAAAGTATTTGTAGGGCTCCTGTCGCCCAAGTCCTGCAGAAAAATGAAAAAAAATGAGTCAGATTTCTGTCGCCCAAGTTTGGCAGACAAATTAAAAGTGTTTGTAGGGCTCCTGTCGCCCAAGTTTTGCAGAAAAATGAAAAAAATGTGTCATATTTCTGTCGCCCAAGTTTGGCAGACAACTTGAAAGTATTTGTAGGGCTCATGTCGCCCAAGTTTTGCAGAAAAATGAAAAAAATGTGTCAGATTTTTGTCGCCCAAGTTTGGCAGACAAATTAAAAGTGTTTGTAGGACTCCTGTCGCCCAAGTCTAGCAGAAAAATGAAAAAAATGTGTCAAATTTCTGTCGCCCAAGTTTGGCAGACAAATTAAAAGTATTTGTAGGGCTCCTGTCGCCCAAGTTTTGCAGAAAAATGAAAAAAATGTGTCAGATTTTTGTCGCCCAAGGGGGACTGTCGCCCAAGTTTCGCAAAAAAATGTCAAATATGTGTCAGATTTCTGTCGCCCAAGTTTGGCAGACAAATTAAAAGTGTTTGTAGGGCTCCTGTCGCCCAAGTCTGGCAGAAAAATGAAAAAAATGTGTCATATTTCTGTCGCCCAAGTTTGGCAGACAACTTGAAAGTATTTGTAGGGCTCCTGTCGCCCAAGTTTTGCAGTAAAATGAAAAAAATGTGTCAGATTTTTGTCGCCCAAGTTTGGCAGACAAATTAAAAGTATTTGTAGGGCTCCTGTCGCCCAAGTTTTGCAGAAAAATGAAAAAAATGAGTCAGATTTTTGTCGCCCAAGTTTGGCAAACAAATTAAAAGTATTTGTAGGGCTCCTGTCGCCCAAGTTTTGCAGAAAAATGAAAAAAATGTGTCAGATTTTTGTCGCCCAAGTTTGGCAGACAAATTAAAAGTGTTTGTAGGACTCCTGTCGCCCAAGTCTAGCAGAAAAATGAAAAAAATGTGTCAAATTTCTGTCGCCCAAGTTTGGCAGACAAATTAAAAGTATTTGTAGGGCTCCTGTCGCCCAAGTTTTGCAGAAAAATGAAAAAAATGTGTCAGATTTTTGTCGCCCAAGGGGGACTGTCGCCCAAGTTTCGCAAAAAAATGTCAAATATGTGTCAGATTTCTGTCGCCCAAGTTTGGCAGACAAATTAAAAGTGTTTGTAGGGCTCCTGTCGCCCAAGTCTGGCAGAAAAATGAAAAAAATGTGTCAAATTTCTGTCGCCCAAGTTTGGCAGACAAATTAAAAGTATTTGTAGGGCTCCTGTCGCCCAAGTCCTGCAGAAAAATGAAAAAAAATGAGTCAGATTTCTGTCGCCCAAGTTTGGCAGACAAATTAAAAGTGTTTGTAGGGCTCCTGTCGCCCAAGTTTTGCAGAAAAATGAAAAAAATGTGTCATATTTCTGTCACCCAAGTTTGGCAGACAACTTGAAAGTATTTGTAGGGCTCATGTCGCCCAAGTTTTGCAGAAAAATGAAAAAAATGTGTCAGATTTTTGTCGCCCAAGTTTGGCAGACAAATTAAAAGTGTTTGTAGGACTCCTGTCGCCCAAGTCTAGCAGAAAAATGAAAAAAATGTGTCAAATTTCTGTCGCCCAAGTTTGGCAGACAAATTAAAAGTATTTGTAGGGCTCCTGTCGCCCAAGTTTTGCAGAAAAATGAAAAAAATGTGTCAGATTTTTGTCGCCCAAGGGGGACTGTCGACCAAGTTTCGCAAAAAAATGTCAAATATGTGTCAGATTTCTGTCGCCCAAGTTTGGCAGACAAATTAAAAGTGTTTGTAGGGCTCCTGTCGCCCAAGTCTGGCAGAAAAATGAAAAAAATGTGTCATATTTCTGTCGCCCAAGTTTGGCAGACAACTTGAAAGTATTTGTAGGGCTCCTGTCGCCCAAGTTTTGCAGTAAAATGAAAAAAATGTGTCAGATTTTTGTCGCCCAAGTTTGGCAGACAAATTAAAAGTATTTGTAGGGCTCCTGTCGCCCAAGTTTTGCAGAAAAATGAAAAAAATGAGTCAGATTTTTGTCGCCCAAGTTTGGCAAACAAATTAAAAGTATTTGTAGGGCTCCTGTCGCCCAAGTTTTGCAGAAAAATGAAAAAAATGTGTCAGATTTTTGTCGCCCAAGGGGGACTGTCGCCCAAGTTTCGCAAAAAAATGTCAAATATGTGTCAGATTTCTGTCGCCCAAGTTTGGCAGACAAATTAAAAGTGTTTGTAGGGCTCCTGTCGCCCAAGTCTGGCAGAAAAATGAAAAAAATGTGTCATATTTCTGTCGCCCAAGTTTGGCAGACAACTTGAAAGTATTTGTAGGGCTCCTGTCGCCCAAGTTTTGCAGTAAAATGAAAAAAATGTGTCAGATTTTTGTCGCCCAAGTTTGGCAGACAAATTAAAAGTATTTGTAGGGCTCCTGTCGCCCAAGTCTGGCAGAAAAATGAAAAAAATGTGTCAGATTTCTGTCGCCCATGTTTGGCAGACAAATTAAAAGTATTTGTAGGGCTTCTGTCGCCAAAGTTTTGCAGAAAAATGAAAAAAATGTGTCAGATTTTTGTCGCCCAAGTTCGGCAGACAAATTAAAAGTGTTTGTAGGGCTCCTGTCGCCCAAGTCTGGCAGAAAAATGAAAAAGATGTGTCAAATTTCTGTCGCCCAAGTTTGGCAGACAAATTAAAAGTGTTTGAAGGGATCCTGTCGCCCAAGTTTTGCAGAAAAATGAAAAAAATGTGTCATATTTCTGTCGCCCAAGTTTGGCAGACAACTTGAAAGTATTTGTAGGGCTCATGTCGCCAAATTTTTGCAGAAAAATGAAAAAAATGAGTCAGATTTTTGTCGCCCAAGTTTGGCAGACAAATTAAAAGTGTTTGTAGGACTCCTGTCGCCCAAGTCTTGCAGAAAAATGAAAAAAATGTGTCAGATTTCTGTCGCCCATGTTTGGCAGACAAATTAAAAGTATTTGTAGGGCTCCTGTCGTCCATGTTTGGCAGACAAATTAAAAGTATTTGTAGGGCACCTGTCGCCCAAGTTTTGCAGAAAAATGAAAATAATGTGTCAGATTTTTGTCGCCCAAGTTTGGCAGACAAATTAAAAGTGTTTGTAGGACTCCTGTCGCCCAAGTCTGGCAGAAAAATGAAAAAAATGTGTCAAATTTTTGTCGCCCAAGTTTGGCAGACAAATTAAAAGTATTTGTAGGGCTCCTGTCGCCCAAGTTTTGCAGAAAAATGAAAAAAATGTGTCAGATTTTTGTCGCCCAAGGGCTCCTGTCGCCCAAGTATCGCAAAAAAATGAAAAAACTGTGTCAGATTTCTGTCGCCCAAGTTTGGCAGACAACTTGAAAGTATTTGTAGGGCTCCTGTCGCCAAGTTTGGCAGAAAAATGACAAATATGTGTCATATTTCTGTCGCCCAAGTTTGGCAGACATATTAAAAGCGTTTGTAGGGCTCCTGTCGCCCAAGTTTGGCAGAAAAATGAAAAAAATGTGTCATATTTCTGTCGCCCAAGTTTGGCAGACATATTAAAAGCGTTTGTAGGGCTCCTGTCGCCCAAGTTTGGCAGAAAAATGAAAAAAATGTGTCAGATTTCTGTCGCCCATGTTTGGCAGACAAATTAAAAGTATTTGTAGGGCTCCTGTCGCCAAAGTTTTGCAGAAAAATGAACAAAATGTGTCAGATTTTTGTCGCCCAAGTTTGGCAGACAAATTAAAAGTGTTTGTAGGGCTCCTGTCGCCAAGTTTGGCAGAAAAATGACAAATATGTGTCATATTTCTGTCGCCCAAGTTTGGCAGACATATTAAAAGCGTTTGTAGGGCTCCTGTCGCCCAAGTTTGGCAGAAAAATGAAAAAAATGTGTCATATTTCTGTCGCCCAAGTTTGGCAGACATATTAAAAGCGTTTGTAGGGCTCCTGTCGCCCAAGTTTGGCAGAAAAATGAAAAAAATGTGTCATATTTCTGTCGCCCAAGTTTGGCAGACAACTTGAAAGTGTTTGTAGGACTCCTGTCGCCCAAGTCTGGCAGAAAAATGAAAAAAATGTGTCAAATTTCTGTCGCCCAAGTTTGGCAGACAAATTAAAAGTATTTGTAGGGCTCCTGTCGCCCAAGTTTTGCAGAAAAATGAAAAAAATGTGTCAGATTTTTGTCGCACAAGGGGGACTGTCGCCCAAGTTTCGCAAAAAAATGACAAATATGTGTCAGATTTCTGTCGCCCAAGTTTGGCAGACAAATTAAAAGTGTTTGTAGGGCTTCTGTCGCCCAAGTCTGGCAGAAAAATGAAAAAAATGTGTCATATTTCTGTCGCCCAAGTTTGGCAGACAACTTGAAAGTATTTGTAGGGCTCCTGTCGCCCAAGTTTTGCAGTAAAATGAAATAAATGTGTCAGATTTTTGTCGCCCAAGTTTGGCAGACAAATTAAAAGTATTTGTAGGGCTCCTGTCGCCCAAGTTTTGCAGAAAAATGAAAAAAATGAGTCAGATTTTTGTCGCCCAAGTTTGGCAAACAAATTAAAAGTATTTGTAGGGCTCCTGTCGCCCAAGTTTTACAGTAAAATGACAAATATGTGTCAGATTTCTGTCGCCCAAGTTTGGCAGACAAATTAAAAGTGTTTGTAGGGTTCCTGTCGCCCAAGTTTTGCAGAAAAATGAAAAAAATGTGTCAGATTTTTGTCGCCCAAGTTTGGCAGACAAATTAAAAGTATTTGTAGGGCTCCTGTCGCCCAAGTTTTGCAGAAAAATGAAAAGAATGAGTCAGATTTTTGTCGCCCAAGTTTTGCAGACAAATTAAAAGTGTTTGTAGGACTCCTGTCGCCCAAGTCTGGCAGAAAAATGAAAAAAATGTGTCAGATTTTTGTCGCCCAAGTTTGGCAGACAAATTAAAAGTGTTTGTAGGGCTCCTGTCGCCCAAATTTGGTAGAAAAATGAAACAAATGAGTCAGATTTCTGTCGCCCAAGTTTGGCAGACAAATTAAAAGTATTTGTAGGGCTCCTGTCGCCCAAGTTTTGCAGAAAAATGAAAAAAATGTGTCAGATTTTTGTCGCCCAAGTTTGGCAGACAAATTAAAAGTATTTGTAGGGCTCCTGTCGCCCAAGTTTTGCAGAAAAATGAAAAAAATGAGTCAGATTTTTGTCGCCCAAGTTTGGCAGACAAATTAAAAGTGTTTGTAGGGTTCCTGTCGCCCAAGTTTGGCAGAAAAATGAAAAAAATGTGTCAGATTTTTGTCGCCCAAGTTTGGCAGACAAATTAAAAGTATTTGTAGGGCTCCTGTCGCCCAAGTTTTGCAGAAAAATGAAAAAAATGAGTCAGATTTTTGTCGCCCAAGTTTGGCAGACAAATTAAAAGTGTTTGTAGGACTCCTGTTGCCCAAGTCTGGCAGAAAAATGAAAAAAATGTGTCAGATTTCTGTCGCCCATGTTTGGCAGACAAATTAAAAGTATTTGTAGGGCTCCTGTCGCCCAAGTTTTGCAGAAAAATGAAAAAAATATGTCAGATTTTTGTCGCCCAAGTTTGGCAGACAAATTAAAAGTGTTTGTAGGACTCCTGTCGCCCAAGTCTGGCAGAAAAATGAAAAAAATGTGTCAGATTTCTGTCGCCCATGTTTGGCAGACAAATTAAAAGTATTTGTAGGGCTTCTGTCGCCAAAGTTTTGCAGAAAAATGAAAAAAATGTGTCAGATTTTTGTCGCCCAAGTTCGGCAGACAAATTAAAAGTGTTTGTAGGGCTCCTGTCGCCCAAGTCTGGCAGAAAAATGAAAAAGATGTGTCAAATTTCTGTCGCCCAAGTTTGGCAGACAAATTAAAAGTGTTTGAAGGGATCCTGTCGCCCAAGTTTTGCAGAAAAATGAAAAAAATGTGTCATATTTCTGTCGCCCAAGTTTGGCAGACAACTTGAAAGTATTTGTAGGGCTCATGTCGCCAAATTTTTGCAGAAAAATGAAAAAAATGAGTCAGATTTTTGTCGCCCAAGTTTGGCAGACAAATTAAAAGTGTTTGTAGGACTCCTGTCGCCCAAGTCTTGCAGAAAAATGAAAAAAATGTGTCAGATTTCTGTCGCCCATGTTTGGCAGACAAATTAAAAGTATTTGTAGGGCTCCTGTCGTCCATGTTTGGCAGACAAATTAAAAGTATTTGTAGGGCACCTGTCGCCCAAGTTTTGCAGAAAAATGAAAATAATGTGTCAGATTTTTGTCGCCCAAGTTTGGCAGACAAATTAAAAGTGTTTGTAGGACTCCTGTCGCCCAAGTCTGGCAGAAAAATGAAAAAAATGTGTCAAATTTTTGTCGCCCAAGTTTGGCAGACAAATTAAAAGTATTTGTAGGGCTCCTGTCGCCCAAGTTTTGCAGAAAAATGAAAAAAATGTGTCAGATTTTTGTCGCCCAAGGGCTCCTGTCGCCCAAGTATCGCAAAAAAATGAAAAAACTGTGTCAGATTTCTGTCGCCCAAGTTTGGCAGACAACTTGAAAGTATTTGTAGGGCTCCTGTCGCCAAGTTTGGCAGAAAAATGACAAATATGTGTCATATTTCTGTCGCCCAAGTTTGGCAGACATATTAAAAGCGTTTGTAGGGCTCCTGTCGCCCAAGTTTGGCAGAAAAATGAAAAAAATGTGTCATATTTCTGTCGCTCAAGTTTGGCAGACATATTAAAAGCGTTTGTAGGGCTCCTGTCGCCCAAGTTTGGCAGAAAAATGAAAAAAATGTGTCAGATTTCTGTCGCCCATGTTTGGCAGACAAATTAAAAGTATTTGTAGGGCTCCTGTCGCCAAAGTTTTGCAGAAAAATGAACAAAATGTGTCAGATTTTTGTCGCCCAAGTTTGGCAGACAAATTAAAAGTGTTTGTAGGGCTCCTGTCGCCCAAGTCTGGCAGAAAAATGAAAAAAATGTGTCAAATTTCTGTCGCCCAAGTTTGGCAGACAAATTAAAAGTATTTGTAGGGCTCCTGTCGCCCAAGTCCTGCAGAAAAATGAAAAAAAATGAGTCAGATTTCTGTCGCCCAAGTTTGGCAGACAAATTAAAAGTGTTTGTAGGGCTCCTGTCGCCCAAGTTTTGCAGAAAAATGAAAAAAATGTGTCATATTTCTGTCGCCCAAGTTTGGCAGACAACTTGAAAGTATTTGTAGGGCTCATGTCGCCCAAGTTTTGCAGAAAAATGAAAAAAATGTGTCAGATTTTTGTCGCCCAAGTTTGGCAGACAAATTAAAAGTATTTGTAGGGCTCCTGTCGTCCATGTTTGGCAGACAAATTAAAAGTATTTGTAGGGCACCTGTCGCCCAAGTTTTGCAGAAAAATGAAAATAATGTGTCAGATTTTTGTCGCCCAAGTTTGGCAGACAAATTAAAAGTGTTTGTAGGACTCCTGTCGCCCAAGTCTGGCAGAAAAATGAAAAAAATGTGTCAAATTTTTGTCGCCCAAGTTTGGCAGACAAATTAAAAGTATTTGTAGGGCTCCTGTCGCCCAAGTTTTGCAGAAAAATGAAAAAAATGTGTCAGATTTTTGTCGCCCAAGGGCTCCTGTCGCCCAAGTATCGCAAAAAAATGAAAAAACTGTGTCAGATTTCTGTCGCCCAAGTTTGGCAGACAACTTGAAAGTATTTGTAGGGCTCCTGTCGCCAAGTTTGGCAGAAAAATGACAAATATGTGTCATATTTCTGTCGCCCAAGTTTGGCAGACATATTAAAAGCGTTTGTAGGGCTCCTGTCGCCCAAGTTTGGCAGAAAAATGAAAAAAATGTGTCATATTTCTGTCGCTCAAGTTTGGCAGACATATTAAAAGCGTTTGTAGGGCTCCTGTCGCCCAAGTTTGGCAGAAAAATGAAAAAAATGTGTCAGATTTCTGTCGCCCATGTTTGGCAGACAAATTAAAAGTATTTGTAGGGCTCCTGTCGCCAAAGTTTTGCAGAAAAATGAACAAAATGTGTCAGATTTTTGTCGCCCAAGTTTGGCAGACAAATTAAAAGTGTTTGTAGGGCTCCTGTCGCCCAAGTCTGGCAGAAAAATGAAAAAAATGTGTCAAATTTCTGTCGCCCAAGTTTGGCAGACAAATTAAAAGTATTTGTAGGGCTCCTGTCGCCCAAGTCCTGCAGAAAAATGAAAAAAAATGAGTCAGATTTCTGTCGCCCAAGTTTGGCAGACAAATTAAAAGTGTTTGTAGGGCTCCTGTCGCCCAAGTTTTGCAGAAAAATGAAAAAAATGTGTCATATTTCTGTCGCCCAAGTTTGGCAGACAACTTGAAAGTATTTGTAGGGCTCATGTCGCCCAAGTTTTGCAGAAAAATGAAAAAAATGTGTCAGATTTTTGTCGCCCAAGTTTGGCAGACAAATTAAAAGTGTTTGTAGGACTCCTGTCGCCCAAGTCTAGCAGAAAAATGAAAAAAATGTGTCAAATTTTTGTCGCCCAAGTTTGGCAAACAAATTAAAAGTATTTGTAGGGCTCCTGTCGCCCAAGTTTTGCAGAAAAATGAAAAAAATGTGTCAGATTTTTGTCGCCCAAGGGGGACTGTCGCCCAAGTTTCGCAAAAAAATGTCAAATATGTGTCAGATTTCTGTCGCCCAAGTTTGGCAGACAAATTAAAAGTGTTTGTAGGGCTCCTGTCGCCCAAGTCTGGCAGAAAAATGAAAAAAATGTGTCATATTTCTGTCGCCCAAGTTTGGCAGACAAATTAAAAGTATTTGTAGGGCTTCTGTCGCCAAAGTTTTGCAGAAAAATGAAAAAAATGTGTCAGATTTTTGTCGCCCAAGTTCGGCAGACAAATTAAAAGTGTTTGTAGGGCTCCTGTCGCCCAAGTCTGGCAGAAAAATGAAAAAGATGTGTCAAATTTCTGTCGCCCAAGTTTGGCAGACAAATTAAAAGTGTTTGAAGGGATCCTGTCGCCCAAGTTTTGCAGAAAAATGAAAAAAATGTGTCATATTTCTGTCGCCCAAGTTTGGCAGACAACTTGAAAGTATTTGTAGGGCTCATGTCGCCAAATTTTTGCAGAAAAATGAAAAAAATGAGTCAGATTTTTGTCGCCCAAGTTTGGCAGACAAATTAAAAGTGTTTGTAGGACTCCTGTCGCCCAAGTCTTGCAGAAAAATGAAAAAAATGTGTCAGATTTCTGTCGCCCATGTTTGGCAGACAAATTAAAAGTATTTGTAGGGCTCCTGTCGTCCATGTTTGGCAGACAAATTAAAAGTATTTGTAGGGCACCTGTCGCCCAAGTTTTGCAGAAAAATGAAAATAATGTGTCAGATTTTTGTCGCCCAAGTTTGGCAGACAAATTAAAAGTGTTTGTAGGACTCCTGTCGCCCAAGTCTGGCAGAAAAATGAAAAAAATGTGTCAAATTTTTGTCGCCCAAGTTTGGCAGACAAATTAAAAGTATTTGTAGGGCTCCTGTCGCCCAAGTTTTGCAGAAAAATGAAAAAAATGTGTCAGATTTTTGTCGCCCAAGGGCTCCTGTCGCCCAAGTATCGCAAAAAAATGAAAAAACTGTGTCAGATTTCTGTCGCCCAAGTTTGGCAGACAACTTGAAAGTATTTGTAGGGCTCCTGTCGCCAAGTTTGGCAGAAAAATGACAAATATGTGTCATATTTCTGTCGCCCAAGTTTGGCAGACATATTAAAAGCGTTTGTAGGGCTCCTGTCGCCCAAGTTTGGCAGAAAAATGAAAAAAATGTGTCATATTTCTGTCGCTCAAGTTTGGCAGACATATTAAAAGCGTTTGTAGGGCTCCTGTCGCCCAAGTTTGGCAGAAAAATGAAAAAAATGTGTCAGATTTCTGTCGCCCATGTTTGGCAGACAAATTAAAAGTATTTGTAGGGCTCCTGTCGCCAAAGTTTTGCAGAAAAATGAACAAAATGTGTCAGATTTTTGTCGCCCAAGTTTGGCAGACAAATTAAAAGTGTTTGTAGGGCTCCTGTCGCCCAAGTCTGGCAGAAAAATGAAAAAAATGTGTCAAATTTCTGTCGCCCAAGTTTGGCAGACAAATTAAAAGTATTTGTAGGGCTCCTGTCGCCCAAGTCCTGCAGAAAAATGAAAAAAAATGAGTCAGATTTCTGTCGCCCAAGTTTGGCAGACAAATTAAAAGTGTTTGTAGGGCTCCTGTCGCCCAAGTTTTGCAGAAAAATGAAAAAAATGTGTCATATTTCTGTCGCCCAAGTTTGGCAGACAACTTGAAAGTATTTGTAGGGCTCATGTCGCCCAAGTTTTGCAGAAAAATGAAAAAAATGTGTCAGATTTTTGTCGCCCAAGTTTGGCAGACAAATTAAAAGTGTTTGTAGGACTCCTGTCGCCCAAGTCTAGCAGAAAAATGAAAAAAATGTGTCAAATTTCTGTCGCCCAAGTTTGGCAGACAAATTAAAAGTATTTGTAGGGCTCCTGTCGCCCAAGTTTTGCAGAAAAATGAAAAAAATGTGTCAGATTTTTGTCGCCCAAGGGGGACTGTCGCCCAAGTTTCGCAAAAAAATGTCAAATATGTGTCAGATTTCTGTCGCCCAAGTTTGGCAGACAAATTAAAAGTGTTTGTAGGGCTCCTGTCGCCCAAGTCTGGCAGAAAAATGAAAAAAATGTGTCATATTTCTGTCGCCCAAGTTTGGCAGACAACTTGAAAGTATTTGTAGGGCTCCTGTCGCCCAAGTTTTGCAGTAAAATGAAAAAAATGTGTCAGATTTTTGTCGCCCAAGTTTGGCAGACAAATTAAAAGTATTTGTAGGGCTCCTGTCGCCCAAGTTTTGCAGAAAAATGAAAAAAATGAGTCAGATTTTTGTCGCCCAAGTTTGGCAAACAAATTAAAAGTATTTGTAGGGCTCCTGTCGCCCAAGTTTTGCAGAAAAATGAAAAAAATGTGTCAGATTTTTGTCGCCCAAGGGGGACTGTCGCCCAAGTTTCGCAAAAAAATGTCAAATATGTGTCAGATTTCTGTCGCCCAAGTTTGGCAGACAAATTAAAAGTGTTTGTAGGGCTCCTGTCGCCCAAGTCTGGCAGAAAAATGAAAAAAATGTGTCATATTTCTGTCGCCCAAGTTTGGCAGACAACTTGAAAGTATTTGTAGGGCTCCTGTCGCCCAAGTTTTGCAGTAAAATGAAAAAAATGTGTCAGATTTTTGTCGCCCAAGTTTGGCAGACAAATTAAAAGTATTTGTAGGGCTCCTGTCGCCCAAGTCTGGCAGAAAAATGAAAAAAATGTGTCAGATTTCTGTCGCCCATGTTTGGCAGACAAATTAAAAGTATTTGTAGGGCTTCTGTCGCCAAAGTTTTGCAGAAAAATGAAAAAAATGTGTCAGATTTTTGTCGCCCAAGTTCGGCAGACAAATTAAAAGTGTTTGTAGGGCTCCTGTCGCCCAAGTCTGGCAGAAAAAAGAAAAAGATGTGTCAAATTTCTGTCGCCCAAGTTTGGCAGACAAATTAAAAGTGTTTGAAGGGATCCTGTCGCCCAAGTTTTGCAGAAAAATGAAAAAAATGTGTCATATTTCTGTCGCCCAAGTTTGGCAGACAACTTGAAAGTATTTGTAGGGCTCATGTCGCCAAATTTTTGCAGAAAAATGAAAAAAATGAGTCAGATTTTTGTCGCCCAAGTTTGGCAGACAAATTAAAAGTGTTTGTAGGACTCCTGTCGCCCAAGTCTTGCAGAAAAATGAAAAAAATGTGTCAGATTTCTGTCGCTTATGTTTGGCAGACAAATTAAAAGTATTTGTAGGGCTCCTGTCGTCCATGTTTGGCAGACAAATTAAAAGTATTTGTAGGGCACCTGTCGCCCAAGTTTTGCAGAAAAATGAAAATAATGTGTCAGATTTTTGTCGCCCAAGTTTGGCAGACAAATTAAAAGTGTTTGTAGGACTCCTGTCGCCCAAGTCTGGCAGAAAAATGAAAAAAATGTGTCAAATTTTTGTCGCCCAAGTTTGGCAGACAAATTAAAAGTATTTGTAGGGCTCCTGTCGCCCAAGTTTTGCAGAAAAATGAAAAAAATGTGTCAGATTTTTGTCGCCCAAGGGCTCCTGTCGCCCAAGTATCGCAAAAAAATGAAAAAACTGTGTCAGATTTCTGTCGCCCAAGTTTGGCAGACAACTTGAAAGTATTTGTAGGGCTCCTGTCGCCAAGTTTGGCAGAAAAATGACAAATATGTGTCATATTTCTGTCGCCCAAGTTTGGCAGACATATTAAAAGCGTTTGTAGGGCTCCTGTCGCCCAAGTTTGGCAGAAAAATGAAAAAAATGTGTCATATTTCTGTCGCCCAAGTTTGGCAGACATATTAAAAGCGTTTGTAGGGCTCCTGTCGCCCAAGTTTGGCAGAAAAATGAAAAAAATGTGTCAGATTTCTGTCGCCCATGTTTGGCAGACAAATTAAAAGTATTTGTAGGGCTCCTGTCGCCAAAGTTTTGCAGAAAAATGAACAAAATGTGTCAGATTTTTGTCGCCCAAGTTTGGCAGACAAATTAAAAGTGTTTGTAGGGCTCCTGTCGCCCAAGTCTGGCAGAAAAATGAAAAAAATGTGTCAAATTTCTGTCGCCCAAGTTTGGCAGACAAATTAAAAGTATTTGTAGGGCTCCTGTCGCCCAAGTCCTGCAGAAAAATGAAAAAAAATGAGTCAGATTTCTGTCGCCCAAGTTTGGCAGACAAATTAAAAGTGTTTGTAGGGCTCCTGTCGCCCAAGTTTTGCAGAAAAATGAAAAAAATGTGTCATATTTCTGTCGCCCAAGTTTGGCAGACAACTTGAAAGTATTTGTAGGGCTCATGTCGCCCAAGTTTTGCAGAAAAATGAAAAAAATGTGTCAGATTTTTGTCGCCCAAGTTTGGCAGACAAATTAAAAGTGTTTGTAGGACTCCTGTCGCCCAAGTCTAGCAGAAAAATGAAAAAAATGTGTCAAATTTCTGTCGCCCAAGTTTGGCAGACAAATTAAAAGTATTTGTAGGGCTCCTGTCGCCCAAGTTTTGCAGAAAAATGAAAAAAATGTGTCAGATTTTTGTCGCCCAAGGGGGACTGTCGCCCAAGTTTCGCAAAAAAATGTCAAATATGTGTCAGATTTCTGTCGCCCAAGTTTGGCAGACAAATTAAAAGTGTTTGTAGGGCTCCTGTCGCCCAAGTCTGGCAGAAAAATGAAAAAAATGTGTCATATTTCTGTCGCCCAAGTTTGGCAGACAACTTGAAAGTATTTGTAGGGCTCCTGTCGCCCAAGTTTTGCAGTAAAATGAAAAAAATGTGTCAGATTTTTGTCGCCCAAGTTTGGCAGACAAATTAAAAGTATTTGTAGGGCTCCTGTCGCCCAAGTTTTGCAGAAAAATGAAAAAAATGAGTCAGATTTTTGTCGCCCAAGTTTGGCAAACAAATTAAAAGTATTTGTAGGGCTCCTGTCGCCCAAGTTTTACAGTAAAATGACAAATATGTGTCAGATTTCTGTCGCCCAAGTTTAGCAGACAAATTAAAAGTGTTTGTAGGGTTCCTGTCGCCCAAGTTTTGCAGAAAAATGAAAAAAATGTGTCAGATTTTTGTCACCCAAGTTTGGCAGACAAATTAAAAGTATTTGTAGGGCTTTTGTCGCCCAAGTTTTGCAGAAAAATGAAAAAAATGAGTCAGATTTTTGTCGCCCAAGTTTGGCAGACAAATTAAAAGTGTTTGTAGGACTCCTGTCGCCCAAGTCTGGCAGAAAAATGAAAAAAATGTGTCAGATTTTTGTCGCCCAAGTTTGGCAGACAAATTAAAAGTGTTTGTAGGACTCCTGTCGCCCAAATTTGGTAGAAAAATGAAACAAATGAGTCAGATTTCTGTCGCCCAAGTTTGGCAGACAAATTAAAAGTATTTGTAGGGCTCCTGTCGCCCAAGTTTTACAGTAAAATGACAAATATGTGTCAGATTTCTGTCGCCCAAGTTTGGCAGACAAATTAAAAGTGTTTGTAGGGTTCCTGTCGCACAAGTTTTGCAGAAAAATGAAAAAAATGTGTCAGATTTTTGTCGCCCAAGTTTGGCAGACAAATTAAAAGTATTTGTAGGGCTCCTGTTGCCCAAGTTTTGCAGAAAAATGAAAAAAATGAGTCAGATTTTTGTCGCCCAAGTTTGGCAGACAAATTAAAAGTGTTTGTAGGACTCCTGTCGCCCAAGTCTGGCAGAAAAATGAAAAAAATGTGTCAGATTTCTTTCGCCCATGTTTGGCAGACAAATTAAAAGTATTTGTAGGGCTCATGTCGCCCAAGTTTTGCAGAAAAATGAAAAAAATGTGTCAGATTTTTGTCGCCCAAGTTTGGCAGACAAATTAAAAGTGTTTGTAGGACTCCTGTCGCCCAAATCTGGCAGAAAAATGAAAAAAATGTGTCAGATTTCTGTCGCCCATGTTTGGCAGACAAATTAAAAGTATTTGTAGGGCTTCTGTCGCCAAAGTTTTGCAGAAAAATGAAAAAAATGTGTCAGATTTTTGTCGCCCAAGTTCGGCAGACAAATTAAAAGTGTTTGTAGGGCTCCTGTCGCCCAAGTCTGGCAGAATAATGAAAAAGATGTGTCAAATTTCTGTCGCCCAAATTTGGCAGACAAATTAAAAGTGTTTGAAGGGATCCTGTCGCCCAAGTTTTGCAGAAAAATGAAAAAAATGTGTCATATTTCTGTCGCCCAAGTTTGGCAGACAACTTGAAAGTATTTGTAGGGCTCATGTCGCCAAAGTTTTGCAGAAAAATGAAAAAAATGTGTCAGATTTTTGTCGCCCAAGTTTGGCAGACAAATTAAAAGTGTTTGTAGGGCTCCTGTCGCCCAAGTCTGGCAGAAAAATGGAAAAAATGTGTCAGATTTTTGTCGCCCAAGTTTGGCAGACAAATTAAAAGTATTTGTAGGGCTCCTGTCGCCCAAGTTTTGCAGAAAAATGAAAAAAATGAGTCAGATTTTTGTCGCCCAAGTTTGGCAGACAAATTAAAAGTGTTTGTAGGACTCCTGTCGCCCAAGTCTGGCAGAAAAATGAAAAAAATGTGTCAGATTTTTGTCGCCCAAGTTTGGCAGACAAATTAAAAGTGTTTGTAGGGCTCCTGTCGCCCAAATTTGGTAGAAAAATGAAACAAATGAGTCAGATTTCTGTCGCCCAAGTTTGGCAGACAAATTAAAAGTATTTGTAGGGCTCCTGTCGCCCAAGTTTTACAGTAAAATGACAAATATGTGTCAGATTTCTGTCGCCCAAGTTTGGCAGGGCTCCTGTCGCCCAAGTTTTACAGTAAAATGACAAATATGTGTCAGATTTCTGTCGCCCAAGTTTGGCAGACAAATTAAAAGTGTTTGTAGGGTTCCTGTCGCCCAAGTTTTGCAGAAAAATGAAAAAAATGTGTCACATTTTTGTCGCCCAAGTTTGGCAGACAAATTAAAAGTATTTGTAGGGCTCCTGTTGCCCAAGTTTTGCAGAAAAATGAAAAAAATGAGTCAGATTTTTGTCGCCCAAGTTTGGCAGACAAATTAAAAGTGTTTGTAGGACTCCTGTCGCCCAAGTCTGGCAGAAAAATGAAAAAAATGTGTCAGATTTCTTTCGCCCATGTTTGGCAGACAAATTAAAAGTATTTGTAGGGCTCATGTCGCCCAAGTTTTGCAGAAAAATGAAAAAAATGTGTCAGATTTTTGTCGCCCAAGTTTGGCAGACAAATTAAAAGTGTTTGTAGGACTCCTGTCGCCCAAATCTGGCAGAAAAATGAAAAAAATGTGTCAGATTTCTGTCGCCCATGTTTGGCAGACAAATTAAAAGTATTAGTAGGGCTTCTGTCGCCAAAGTTTTGCA
Organism: Villa cingulata; assembly: GCA_951394055.1. Taxonomy (NCBI): domain Eukaryota; kingdom Metazoa; phylum Arthropoda; class Insecta; order Diptera; family Bombyliidae; genus Villa; species Villa cingulata. The sequence goes on along the minus strand of OX596019.1, from coordinate 24,814,837 downwards.
GAAAAATGAAAAAAATGTGTCAGATTTTTGTCGCCCAAGTTCGGCAGACAAATTAAAAGTGTTTGTAGGGCTCCTGTCGCCCAAGTCTGGCAGAAAAATGAAAAAGATGTGTCAAATTTCTGTCGCCCAAGTTTGGCAGACAAATTAAAAGTGTTTGAAGGGATCCTGTCGCCCAAGTTTTGCAGAAAAATGAAAAAAATGTGTCATATTTCTGTCGCCCAAGTTTGGCAGACAACTTGAAAGTATTTGTAGGGCTCATGTCGCCAAAGTTTTGCAGAAAAATGAAAAAAATGTGTCAGATTTTTGTCGCCCAAGTTTGGCAGACAAATTAAAAGTGTTTGTAGGGCTCCTGTCGCCCAAGTCTGGCAGAAAAATGGAAAAAATGTGTCAGATTTCTGTCGCCCAAGTTTGGCAGACAACTTGAAAGTATTTGTAGGGCTCCTGTCGCCCAAGTTTTGCAGAAAAATGAAAAAAATGTGTCAGATTTTTGTCGCCCAAGTTTGGCAGACAAATTAAAAGTGTTTGTAGGGCTCCTGTCGCCCAAGTTTGGCAGAAAAATGACAAATATGTGTCATATTTCTGTCGCCCAAGTTTGGCAGAAAAATGAAAAAAATGTGTCAGATTTCTGTCGCCCATGTTTGGCAGACAAATTAAAAGTATTTGTAGGGCTCCTGTCGCCCAAGTTTTGCAGAAAAATGAACAAAATGTGTCAGATTTTTGTCGCCCAAGTTTGGCAGACAAATTAAAAGTGTTTGTAGGGCTCCTGTCGCCCAAGTCTGGCAGAAAAATGAAAAAAATGTGTCAAATTTCTGTCGCCCAAGTTTGGCAGACAAATTAAAAGTATTAGTAGGGCTTCTGTCGCCAAAGTTTTGCAGAAAAATGAAAAAAATGTGTCAGATTTTTGTCGCCCAAGTTCGGCAGACAAATTAAAAGTGTTTGTAGGGCTCCTGTCGCCCAAGTCTGGCAGAAAAATGAAAAAGATGTGTCAAATTTCTGTCGCCCAAGTTTGGCAGACAAATTAAAAGTGTTTGAAGGAATCCTGCCGCCCAAGTCTGGCAGAAAAATGAAAAAAATGTGTCAAATTTCTGTCGCCCAAGTTTGGCAGACAAATTAAAAGTATTTGTAGGGCTCCTGTCGCCCAAGTTTTGCAGAAAAATGAAAAAAATGTGTCAGATTTTTGTCGCCCAAGGGCTCCTGTCGCCAAGTTTCGCAAAAAAATGAAAAAAATGTGTCAGATTTCTGTCGCCCAAGTTGTGCAGACAACTTGAAAGTATTTGTAGGGCTCCTGTCGCCCAAGTTTGGCAGAAAAATGACAAATATGTGTCATATTTCTGTCGCCCAAGTTTGGCAGAAAAATGAAAAAAATGTGTCAGATTTCTGTCGCCCATGTTTGGCAGACAAATTAAAAGTATTTGTAGGGCTCCTGTCGCCCAAGTTTTGCAGAAAAATGAACAAAATGTGTCAGATTTTTGTCGCCCAAGTTTGGCAGACAAATTAAAAGTGTTTGTAGGGCTCCTGTCGCCCAAGTCTGGCAGAAAAATGAAAAAAATGTGTCAAATTTCTGTCGCCCAAGTTTGGCAGACAAATTAAAAGTATTTGTAGGGCTCCTGTCGCCTAAGTCCTGCATAAAAATGAAACAAATGAGTCAGATTTCTGTCGCCCAAGTTTGGCAGACAAATTAAAAGTGTTTGTAGGGCTCCTGTCGCTCAAGTTTTGCAGAAAAATGAAAAAAATGTGTCATATTTCTGTCGCCCAAGTATGGCAGACAACTAGAAAGTATTTGTAGGGCTCATGTCGCCCAAGTTTTGCAGAAAAATGAAAAAAAATGTGTCAGATTTTTGTCGCCCAAGTTTGGCAGACAAATTAAAAGTGTTTGTAGGACTCCTGTCGCCTAAGTCTGGCAGAAAAATGAAAAAAATGTGTCAAATTTCTTTCGCCCATGTTTGGCAGACAAATTAAAAGTATTTGTAGGGCTCATGTCGCCCAAGTTTTGCAGAAAAATGAAAAAAATGTGTCAGATTTTTGTCGCCCAAGTTTGGCAGACAAATTAAAAGTGTTTGTAGGACTCCTGTCGCCCAAATCTGGCAGAAAAATGAAAAAGATGTGTCAAATTTCTGTCGCCCAAGTTTGGCAGACAAATTAAAAGTGTTTGAAGGGATCCTGTCGCCCAAGTTTTGCAGAAAAATGAAAAAAATGTGTCATATTTCTGTCGCCCAAGTTTGGCAGACAACTTGAAAGTGTTTGTAGGACTCCTGTCGCCCAAGTCTGGCAGAAAAATGAAAAAAATGTGTCAGATTTTTGTCGCCCAAGTTTGGCAGACAAATTAAAAGTGTTTGTAGGGCTCCTGTCGCCCAAATTTGGTAGAAAAATGAAACAAATGAGTCAGATTTCTGTCGCCCAAGTTTGGCAGACAAATTAAAAGTATTTGTAGGGCTCCTGTCGCCCAAGTTTTACAGTAAAATGACAAATATGTGTCATATTTCTGTCGCCCAAGTTTGCCAGAAAAATGAAAAAAATGTGTCAGATTTCTGTCGCCCATGTTTGGCAGACAAATTAAAAGTATTTGTAGGGCTCCTGTCGCCCAAGTTTTGCAGAAAAATGAACAAAATGTGTCAGATTTTTGTCGCCCAAGTTTGGCAGACAAATTAAAAGTGTTTGTAGGACTCCTGTCGCCCAAGTCTGGCAGAAAAATGAAAAAAATGTGTCAGATTTCTGTCGCCCATGTTTGGCAGACAAATTAAAAGTATTTGTAGGGCTTCTGTCGCCAAAGTTTTGCAGAAAAATGAAAAAAATGTGTCAGATTTTTGTCGCCCAAGTTCGGCAGACAAATTAAAAGTGTTTGTAGGGCTCCTGTCGCCCAAGTCTGGCAGAAAAATGAAAAAGATGTGTCAAATTTCTGTCGCCCAAGTTTGGCAGACAAATTAAAAGTGTTTGAAGGGATCCTGTCGCCCAAGTTTTGCAGAAAAATGAAAAAAATGTGTCATATTTCTGTCGCCCAAGTTTGGCAGACAACTTGAAAGTATTTGTAGGGCTCATGTCGCCAAATTTTTGCAGAAAAATGAAAAAAATGAGTCAGATTTTTGTCGCCCAAGTTTGGCAGACAAATTAAAAGTGTTTGTAGGACTCCTGTCGCCCAAGTCTTGCAGAAAAATGAAAAAAATGTGTCAGATTTCTGTCGCCCATGTTTGGCAGACAAATTAAAAGTATTTGTAGGGCTCCTGTCGTCCATGTTTGGCAGACAAATTAAAAGTATTTGTAGGGCACCTGTCGCCCAAGTTTTGCAGAAAAATGAAAATAATGTGTCAGATTTTTGTCGCCCAAGTTTGGCAGACAAATTAAAAGTGTTTGTAGGACTCCTTTCGCCCAAGTCTGGCAGAAAAATGAAAAAAATGTGTCAAATTTTTGTCGCCCAAGTTTGGCAGACAAATTAAAAGTATTTGTAGGGCTCCTGTCGCCCAAGTTTTGCAGAAAAATGAAAAAAATGTGTCAGATTTTTGTCGCCCAAGGGCTCCTGTCGCCCAAGTATCGCAAAAAAATGAAAAAACTGTGTCAGATTTCTGTCGCCCAAGTTTGGCAGACAACTTGAAAGTATTTGTAGGGCTCCTGTCGCCAAGTTTGGCAGAAAAATGACAAATATGTGTCATATTTCTGTCGCCCAAGTTTGGCAGACATATTAAAAGCGTTTGTAGGGCTCCTGTCGCCCAAGTTTGGCAGAAAAATGAAAAAAATGTGTCAGATTTCTGTCGCCCATGTTTGGCAGACAAATTAAAAGTATTTGTAGGGCTCCTGTCGCCCAAGTTTTGCAGAAAAATGAACAAAATGTGTCAGATTTTTGTCGCCCAAGTTTGGCAGACAAATTAAAAGTGTTTGTAGGGCTCCTGTCGCCCAAGTCTGGCAGAAAAATGAAAAAAATGTGTCAAATTTCTGTCGCCCAAGTTTGGCAGACAAATTAAAAGTATTTGTAGGGCTCCTGTCGCCCAAGTCCTGCAGAAAAATGAAAAAAATGAGTCAGATTTCTGTCGCCCAAGTTTGGCAGACAAATTAAAAGTGTTTGTAGGGCTCCTGTCGCCCAAGTTTTGCAGAAAAATGAAAAAAATGTGTCATATTTCTGTCGCTTAAGTTTGGCAGACAACTTGAAAGTATTTGTAGGGCTCATGTCGCCCAAGTTTTGCAGAAAAATGAAAAAAATGTGTCAGATTTTTGTCGCCCAAGTTTGGCAGACAAATTAAAAGTGTTTGTAGGACTCCTGTCGCCCAAGTCTAGCAGAAAAATGAAAAAAATGTGTCAAATTTCTGTCGCCCAAGTTTGGCAGACAAATTAAAAGTATTTGTAGGGCTCCTGTCGCCCAAGTTTTGCAGAAAAATGAAAAAAATGTGTCAGATTTTTGTCGCCCAAGGGGGACTGTCGCCCAAGTTTCGCAAAAAAATGTCAAATATGTGTCAGATTTCTGTCGCCCAAGTTTGGCAGACAAATTAAAAGTGTTTGTAGGGCTCCTGTCGCCCAAGTCTGGCAGAAAAATGAAAAAAATGTGTCATATTTCTGTCGCCCAAGTTTGGCAGACAACTTGAAAGTATTTGTAGGGCTCATGTCGCCCAAGTTTTGCAGTAAAATGAAAAAAATGTGTCAGATTTTTGTCGCCCAAGTTTGGCAGACAAATTAAAAGTATTTGTAGGGCTCCTGTCGCCCAAGTTTTGCAGAAAAATGAAAAAAATGAGTCAGATTTTTGTCGCCCAAGTTTGGCAGACAAATTAAAAGTATTTGTAGGGCTCCTGTCGCCCAAGTTTTGCAGAAAAATGAAAAAAATGTGTCAGATTTTTGTCGCCCAAGTTTGGCAGACAAATTAAAAGTGTTTGTAGGACTCCTGTCGCCCAAGTCTAGCAGAAAAATGAAAAAAATGTGTCAAATTTCTGTCGCCCAAGTTTGGCAGACAAATTAAAAGTATTTGTAGGGCTCCTGTCGCCCAAATTTGGTAGAAAAATGAAACAAATGAGTCAGATTTCTGTCGCCCAAGTTTGGCAGACAAATTAAAAGTATTTGTAGGGCTCCTGTCGCCCAAGTTTTACAGTAAAATGACAAATATGTGTCAGATTTCTGTCGCCCAAGTTTGGCAGACAAATTAAAAGTGTTTGTAGGGTTCCTGTCGCCCAAGTTTGGCAGAAAAATGAAAAAAATGTGTCAGATTTTTGTCGCCCAAGTTTGGCAGACAAATTAAAAGTATTTGTAGGGCTCCTGTCGCCCAAGTTTTGCAGAAAAATGAAAAAAATGAGTCAGATTTTTGTCGCCCAAGTTTGGCAGACAAATTAAAAGTGTTTGTAGGACTCCTGTTGCCCAAGTCTGGCAGAAAAATGAAAAAAATGTGTCAGATTTCTGTCGCCCATGTTTGGCAGACAAATTAAAAGTATTTGTAGGGCTCCTGTCGCCCAAGTTTTGCAGAAAAATGAAAAAAATATGTCAGATTTTTGTCGCCCAAGTTTGGCAGACAAATTAAAAGTGTTTGTAGGACTCCTGTCGCCCAAGTCTGGCAGAAAAATGAAAAAAATGTGTCAGATTTCTGTCGCCCATGTTTGGCAGACAAATTAAAAGTATTTGTAGGGCTTCTGTCGCCAAAGTTTTGCAGAAAAATGAAAAAAATGTGTCAGATTTTTGTCGCCCAAGTTCGGCAGACAAATTAAAAGTGTTTGTAGGGCTCCTGTCGCCCAAGTCTGGCAGAAAAATGAAAAAGATGTGTCAAATTTCTGTCGCCCAAGTTTGGCAGACAAATTAAAAGTGTTTGAAGGGATCCTGTCGCCCAAGTTTTGCAGAAAAATGAAAAAAATGTGTCATATTTCTGTCGCCCAAGTTTGGCAGACAACTTGAAAGTATTTGTAGGGCTCATGTCGCCAAATTTTTGCAGAAAAATGAAAAAAATGAGTCAGATTTTTGTCGCCCAAGTTTGGCAGACAAATTAAAAGTGTTTGTAGGACTCCTGTCGCCCAAGTCTTGCAGAAAAATGAAAAAAATGTGTCAGATTTCTGTCGCCCATGTTTGGCAGACAAATTAAAAGTATTTGTAGGGCTCCTGTCGTCCATGTTTGGCAGACAAATTAAAAGTATTTGTAGGGCACCTGTCGCCCAAGTTTTGCAGAAAAATGAAAATAATGTGTCAGATTTTTGTCGCCCAAGTTTGGCAGACAAATTAAAAGTGTTTGTAGGACTCCTGTCGCCCAAGTCTGGCAGAAAAATGAAAAAAATGTGTCAAATTTTTGTCGCCCAAGTTTGGCAGACAAATTAAAAGTATTTGTAGGGCTCCTGTCGCCCAAGTTTTGCAGAAAAATGAAAAAAATGTGTCAGATTTTTGTCGCCCAAGGGCTCCTGTCGCCCAAGTATCGCAAAAAAATGAAAAAACTGTGTCAGATTTCTGTCGCCCAAGTTTGGCAGACAACGTGAAAGTATTTGTAGGGCTCCTGTCGCCAAGTTTGGCAGAAAAATGACAAATATGTGTCATATTTCTGTCGCCCAAGTTTGGCAGACATATTAAAAGCGTTTGTAGGGCTCCTGTCGCCCAAGTTTGGCAGAAAAATGAAAAAAATGTGTCAGATTTCTGTCGCCCATGTTTGGCAGACAAATTAAAAGTATTTGTAGGGCTCCTGTCGCCCAAGTTTTGCAGAAAAATGAACAAAATGTGTCAGATTTTTGTCGCCCAAGTTTGGCAGACAAATTAAAAGTGTTTGTAGGGCTCCTGTCGCCCAAGTCTGGCAGAAAAATGAAAAAAATGTGTCAAATTTCTGTCGCCCAAGTTTGGCAGACAAATTAAAAGTATTTGTAGGGCTCCTGTCGCCCAAGTCCTGCAGAAAAATGAAAAAAATGAGTCAGATTTCTGTCGCCCAAGTTTGGCAGACAAATTAAAAGTGTTTGTAGGGCTCCTGTCGCCCAAGTTTTGCAGAAAAATGAAAAAAATGTGTCATATTTCTGTCGCCCAAGTTTGGCAGACAACTTGAAAGTATTTGTAGGGCTCATGTCGCCCAAGTTTTGCAGAAAAATGAAAAAAATGTGTCAGATTTTTGTCGCCCAAGTTTGGCAGACAAATTAAAAGTGTTTGTAGGACTCCTGTCGCCCAAGTCTAGCAGAAAAATGAAAAAAATGTGTCAAATTTCTGTCGCCCAAGTTTGGCAGACAAATTAAAAGTATTTGTAGGGCTCCTGTCGCCCAAGTTTTGCAGAAAAATGAAAAAAATGTGTCAGATTTTTGTCGCCCAAGGGGGACTGTCGCCCAAGTTTCGCAAAAAAATGTCAAATATGTGTCAGATTTCTGTCGCCCAAGTTTGGCAGACAAATTAAAAGTGTTTGTAGGGCTCCTGTCGCCCAAGTCTGGCAGAAAAATGAAAAAAATGTGTCATATTTCTGTCGCCCAAGTTTGGCAGACAACTTGAAAGTATTTGTAGGGCTCCTGTCGCCCAAGTTTTGCAGTAAAATGAAAAAAATGTGTCAGATTTTTGTCGCCCAAGTTTGGCAGACAAATTAAAAGTATTTGTAGGGCTCCTGTCGCCCAAGTTTTGCAGAAAAATGAAAAAAATGAGTCAGATTTTTGTCGCCCAAGTTTGGCAAACAAATTAAAAGTATTTGTAGGGCTCCTGTCGCCCAAGTTTTACAGTAAAATGACAAATATGTGTCAGATTTCTGTCGCCCAAGTTTGGCAGACAAATTAAAAGTGTTTGTAGGGTTCCTGTCGCCCAAGTTTTGCAGAAAAATGAAAAAAATGTGTCAGATTTTTGTCACCCAAGTTTGGCAGACAAATTAAAAGTATTTGTAGGGCTTTTGTCGCCCAAGTTTTGCAGAAAAATGAAAAAAATGAGTCAGATTTTTGTCGCCCAAGTTTGGCAGACAAATTAAAAGTGTTTGTAGGACTCCTGTCGCCCAAGTCTGGCAGAAAAATGAAAAAAATGTGTCAGATTTTTGTCGCCCAAGTTTGGCAGACAAATTAAAAGTGTTTGTAGGGCTCCTGTCGCCCAAATTTGGTAGAAAAATGAAACAAATGAGTCAGATTTCTGTCGCCCAAGTTTGGCAGACAAATTAAAAGTATTTGTAGGGCTCCTGTCGCCCAAGTTTTACAGTAAAATGACAAATATGTGTCAGATTTCTGTCGCCCAAGTTTGGCAGACAAATTAAAAGTGTTTGTAGAGTTCCTGTCGCCCAAGTTTTGCTGAAAAATGAAAAAAATGTGTCAGATTTTTGTCGCCCAAGTTTGGCAGACAAATTAAAAGTATTTGTAGGGCTCCTGTTGCCCAAGTTTTGCAAAAAAATGAAAAAAATGAGTCAGATTTTTGTCGCCAAAGTTTGGCAGACAAATTAAAAGTGTTTGTAGGACTCCTGTCGCCCAAGTCTGGCAGAAAAATGAAAAAAATGTGTCAGATTTTTGTCACCCATGTTTGGCAGACAAATTAAAAGTATTTGTAGGGCTCCTGTCGCCCAAGTCCTGCAGAAAAATGAAAAAAATGAGTCAGATTTCTGTCGCCCAAGTTTGGCAGACAAATTAAAAGTGTTTGTAGGGCTCCTGTCGCCCAAGTTTTGCAGAAAAATGAAAAAAATGTGTCATATTTCTGTCGCCCAAGTTTGGCAGACAAATTAAAAGTGTTTGTAGGGCTCCTGTCGCCCAAGTCTGGCAGAAAAATGAAAAAAATGTGTCAAATTTCTGTCGCCCAAGTTTGGCAGACAAATTAAAAGTATTTGTAGGGCTCCTGTCGCCCAAGTCCTGCAGAAAAATGAAAAAAATGAGTCAGATTTCTGTCGCCCAAGTTTGGCAGACAAATTAAAAGTGTTTGTAGGGCTCCTGTCGCCCAAGTTTTGCAGAAAAATGAAAAAAATGTGTCATATTTCTGTCGCCCAAGTTTGGCAGACAACTTGAAAGTATTTGTAGGGCTCATGTCGCCCAAGTTTTGCAGAAAAATGAAAAAAATGTGTCAGATTTTTGTCGCCCAAGTTTGGCAGACAAATTAAAAGTGTTTGTAGGACTCCTGTCGCCCAAGTTTTGCAGAAAAATGAACAAAATGTGTCAGATTTTTGTCGCCCAAGTTTGGCAGACAAATTAAAAGTGTTTGTAGGGCTCCTGTCGCCCAAGTCTGGCAGAAAAATGAAAAAAATGTGTCAAATTTCTGTCGCCCAAGTTTGGCAGACAAATTAAAAGTATTTGTAGGGCTCCTGTCGCCCAAGTCCTGCAGAAAAATGAAAAAAATGAGTCAGATTTCTGTCGCCCAAGTTTGGCAGACAAATTAAAAGTGTTTGTAGGGCTCCTGTCGCCCAAGTTTTGCAGAAAAATGAAAAAAATGTGTCATATTTCTGTCGCCCAAGTTTGGCAGACAACTTGAAAGTATTTGTAGGGCTCATGTCGCCCAAGTTTTGCAGAAAAATGAAAAAAATGTGTCAGATTTTTGTCGCCCAAGTTTGGCAGACAAATTAAAAGTGTTTGTAGGACTCCTGTCGCCCAAGTCTAGCAGAAAAATGAAAAAAATGTGTCAAATTTCTGTCGCCCAAGTTTGGCAGACAAATTAAAAGTATTTGTAGGGCTCCTGTCGCCCAAGTTTTGCAGAAAAATGAAAAAAATGTGTCAGATTTTTGTCGCCCAAGGGGGACTGTCGCCCAAGTTTCGCAAAAAAATGTCAAATATGTGTCAGATTTCTGTCGCCCAAGTTTGGCAGACAAATTAAAAGTGTTTGTAGGGCTCCTGTCGCCCAAGTCTGGCAGAAAAATGAAAAAAATGTGTCATATTTCTGTCGCCCAAGTTTGGCAGACAACTTGAAAGTATTTGTAGGGCTCCTGTCGCCCAAGTTTTGCAGTAAAATGAAAAAAATGTGTCAGATTTTTGTCGCCCAAGTTTGGCAGACAAATTAAAAGTATTTGTAGGGCTCCTGTCGCCCAAGTTTTGCAGAAAAATGAAAAAAATGAGTCAGATTTTTGTCGCCCAAGTTTGGCAAACAAATTAAAAGTATTTGTAGGGCTCCTGTCGCCCAAGTTTTACAGTAAAATGACAAATATGTGTCAGATTTCTGTCGCCCAAGTTTGGCAGACAAATTAAAAGTGTTTGTAGGGTTCCTGTCGCCCAAGTTTTGCAGAAAAATGAAAAAAATGTGTCAGATTTTTGTCACCCAAGTTTGGCAGACAAATTAAAAGTATTTGTAGGGCTTTTGTCGCCCAAGTTTTGCAGAAAAATGAAAAAAATGAGTCAGATTTTTGTCGCCCAAGTTTGGCAGACAAATTAAAAGTGTTTGTAGGACTCCTGTCGCCCAAGTCTGGCAGAAAAATGAAAAAAATGTGTCAGATTTTTGTCGCCCAAGTTTGGCAGACAAATTAAAAGTGTTTGTAGGGCTCCTGTCGCCCAAATTTGGTAGAAAAATGAAACAAATGAGTCAGATTTCTGTCGCCCAAGTTTGGCAGACAAATTAAAAGTATTTGTAGGGCTCCTGTCGCCCAAGTTTTACAGTAAAATGACAAATATGTGTCAGATTTCTGTCGCCCAAGTTTGGCAGACAAATTAAAAGTGTTTGTAGAGTTCCTGTCGCCCAAGTTTTGCTGAAAAATGAAAAAAATGTGTCAGATTTTTGTCGCCCAAGTTTGGCAGACAAATTAAAAGTATTTGTAGGGCTCCTGTTGCCCAAGTTTTGCAAAAAAATGAAAAAAATGAGTCAGATTTTTGTCGCCAAAGTTTGGCAGACAAATTAAAAGTGTTTGTAGGACTCCTGTCGCCCAAGTCTGGCAGAAAAATGAAAAAAATGTGTCAGATTTTTGTCACCCATGTTTGGCAGACAAATTAAAAGTATTTGTAGGGCTCATGTCGCCCAAGTTTTGCAGAAAAATGAAAAAAATGTGTCAGATTTTTGTCGCCCAAGTTTGGCAGACAAATTAAAAGTGTTTGTAGGACTCCTGTCGCCCAAATCTGGCAGAAAAATGAAAAAAATGTGTCAGATTTCTGTCGCCCATGTTTGGCAGACAAATTAAAAGTATTTGTAGGGCTTCTGTCGCCAAAGTTTTGCAGAAAAATGAAAAAAATGTGTCAGATTTTTGTCGCCTAAGTTCGGCAGACAAATTAAAAGTGTTTGTAGGGCTCCTGTCGCCCAAATTTGGTAGAAAAATGAAACAAATGAGTCAGATTTCTGTCGCCCAAGTTTGGCAGACAAATTAAAAGTATTTGTAGGGCTCCTGTCGCCCAAGTTTTACAGTAAAATGACAAATATGTGTCAGATTTCTGTCGCCCAAGTTTGGCAGACAAATTAAAAGTGTTTGTAGAGTTCCTGTCGCCCAAGTTTTGCTGAAAAATGAAAAAAATGTGTCAGATTTTTGTCGCCCAAGTTTGGCAAACAAATTAAAAGTATTTGTAGGGCTCCTGTCGCCCAAGTTTTACAGTAAAATGACAAATATGTGTCAGATTTCTGTCGCCCAAGTTTGGCAGACAAATTAAAAGTGTTTGTAGGGTTCCTGTCGCCCAAGTTTTGCAGAAAAATGAAAAAAATGTGTCAGATTTTTGTCACCCATGTTTGGCAGACAAATTAAAAGTATTTGTAGGGCTCATGTCGCCCAAGTTTTGCAGAAAAATGAAAAAAATGTGTCAGATTTTTGTCGCCCAAGTTTGGCAGACAAATTAAAAGTGTTTGTAGGACTCCTGTCGCCCAAATCTGGCAGAAAAATGAAAAAAATGTGTCAGATTTCTGTCGCCCATGTTTGGCAGACAAATTAAAAGTATTTGTAGGGCTTCTGTCGCCAAAGTTTTGCAGAAAAATGAAAAAAATGTGTCAGATTTTTGTCGCCTAAGTTCGGCAGACAAATTAAAAGTGTTTGTAGGGCTCCTGTCGCCCAAGTCTGGCAGAAAAATGAAAAAGATGTGTCAAATTTCTGTCGCCCAAGTTTGGCAGACAAATTAAAAGTGTTTGAAGGGATCCTGTCGCCCAAGTTTTGCAGAAAAATGAAAAAAATGTGTCAGATTTTTGTCGCCCAAGTTTGGCAGACAAATTAAAAGTATTTGTAGGGCTCCTGTCGCCCAAGTTTTGCAGAAAAATGAAAAAAATGAGTCAGATTTTTGTCGCCCAAGTTTGGCAGACAAATTAAAAGTGTTTGTAGGACTCCTGTCGCCCAAGTCTGGCAGAAAAATGAAAAAAATGTGTCAGATTTTTGTCGCCCAAGTTTGGCAGACAAATTAAAAGTGTTTGTAGGGCTCCTGTCGCCCAAATTTGGTAGAAAAATGAAACAAATGAGTCAGATTTCTGTCGCCCAAGTTTGGCAGACAAATTAAAAGTATTTGTAGGGCTCCTGTCGCCCAAGTTTTACAGTAAAATGACAAATATGTGTCAGATTTCTGTCGCCCAAGTTTGGCAGGGCTCCTGTCGCCCAAGTTTTACAGTAAAATGACAAATATGTGTCAGATTTCTGTCGCCCAAGTTTGGCAGACAAATTAAAAGTGTTTGTAGGGTTCCTGTCGCCCAAGTTTTGCAGAAAAATGAAAAAAATGTGTCAGATTTTTGTCGCCCAAGTTTGGCAGACAAATTAAAAGTATTTGTAGGGCTCCTGTTGCCCAAGTTTTGCAGAAAAATGAAAAAAATGAGTCAGATTTTTGTCGCCCAAGTTTGGCAGACAAATTAAAAGTGTTTGTAGGACTCCTGTCGCCCAAGTCTGGCAGAAAAATGAAAAAAATGTGTCAGATTTCTTTCGCCCATGTTTGGCAGACAAATTAAAAGTAGTTGTAGGGCTCATGTCGCCCAAGTTTTGCAGAAAAATGAAAAAAATGTGTCAGATTTTTGTCGCCCAAGTTTGGCAGACAAATTAAAAGTGTTTGTAGGACTCCTGTCGCCCAAATCTGGCAGAAAAATGAAAAAAATGTGTCAGATTTCTGTCGCCCATGTTTGGCAGACAAATTAAAAGTATTAGTAGGGCTTCTGTCGCCAAAGTTTTGCAGAAAAATGAAAAAAATGTGTCAGATTTTTGTCGCCCAAGTTCGGCAGACAAATTAAAAGTGTTTGTAGGGCTCCTGTCGCCCAAGTCTGGCAGAAAAATGAAAAAGATGTGTCAAATTTCTGTCGCCCAAGTTTGGCAGACAAATTAAAAGTGTTTGAAGGGATCCTGTCGCGCAAGTTTTGCAGAAAAATGAAAAAATGTGTCATATTTCTGTCGCCCAAGTTTGGCAGACAACTTGAAAGTATTTGTAGGGCTCATGTCGCCAAAGTTTTGCAGAAAAATGAAAAAAATGTGTCAGATTTTTGTCGCCCAAGTTTGGCAGACAAATTAAAAGTGTTTGTAGGGCTCCTGTCGCCCAAGTCTGGCAGAAAAATGGAAAAAATGTGTCAGATTTCTGTCGCCCAAGTTTGGCAGACAACTTGAAAGTATTTGTAGGGCTCCTGTCGCCCAAGTTTTGCAGAAAAATGAAAAAAATGTGTCAGATTTTTGTCGCCCAAGTTTGGCAGACAAATTAAAAGTGTTTGTAGGACTCCTGCCGCCCAAGTCTGGCAGAAAAATGAAAAAAATGTGTCAAATTTCTGTCGCCCAAGTTTGGCAGACAAATTAAAAGTATTTGTAGGGCTCCTGTCGCCCAAGTTTTGCAGAAAAATGAAAAAAATGTGTCAGATTTTTGTCGCCCAAGGGCTCCTGTCGCCAAGTTTCGCAAAAAAATGAAAAAAATGTGTCAGATTTCTGTCGCCCAAGTTGTGCAGACAACTTGAAAGTATTTGTAGGGCTCCTGTCGCCCAAGTTTGGCAGAAAAATGACAAATATGTGTCATATTTCTGTCGCCCAAGTTTGGCAGAAAAATGAAAAAAATGTGTCAGATTTCTGTCGCCCATGTTTGGCAGACAAATTAAAAGTATTTGTAGGGCTCCTGTCGCCCAAGTTTTGCAGAAAAATGAACAAAATGTGTCAGATTTTTGTCGCCCAAGTTTGGCAGACAAATTAAAAGTGTTTGTAGGGCTCCTGTCGCCCAAGTCTGGCAGAAAAATGAAAAAAATGTGTCAAATTTCTGTCGCCCAAGTTTGGCAGACAAATTAAAAGTATTTGTAGGGCTCCTGTCGCCTAAGTCCTGCATAAAAATGAAAAAAATGAGTCAGATTTCTGTCGCCCAAGTTTGGCAGACAAATTAAAAGTGTTTGTAGGGCTCCTGTCGCTCAAGTTTTGCAGAAAAATGAAAAAAATGTGTCATATTTCTGTCGCCCAAGTATGGCAGACAACTAGAAAGTATTTGTAGGGCTCATGTCGCCCAAGTTTTGCAGAAAAATGAAAAAAAATGTGTCAGATTTTTGTCGCCCAAGTTTGGCAGACAAATTAAAAGTGTTTGTAGGACTCCTGTCGCCTAAGTCTGGCAGAAAAATGAAAAAAATGTGTCAAATTTCTGTCGCCCAAGTTTGGCAGACAAATTAAAAGTATTTGTAGGGCTCCTGTCGCCCAAGTTTTGCTGAAAAATGAAAAAAATGTGTCAGATTTTTGTCGCCCAAGGGCTCCTGTCGCCCAAGTTTCGCAAAAAAATGACAAATATGTGTCAGATTTCTGTCGCCCAAGTTTGGCAGACAAATTAAAAGTGTTTGTAGGGCTCCTGTCACCCAAGTCTGGCAGAAAAATGAAAAAAATGTGTCATATTTCTGTCGCCCAAGTTTGGCAGACAACTTGAAAGTATTTGTAGGGCTCATGTCGCCCAAGTTTGGCAGAAAAATGACAAAAATGTGTCAGATTTTTGTCGCCCAAGTTTGGCAGACAAATTAAAAGTGTTTGTAGGGCTTCTGTCGCCAAAGTTTGGCAGAAAAATGAAAAAAATGTGTCATATTTCTGTCGCCCAAGTTTGGCAGACAACTTGAAAGTATTTGTAGGGCTCCTGTCGCCCAAGTTTGGCAGAAAAATGACAAATATGCGTCATATTTCTGTCACCCAACTTTGGCAGACAAATTAAAAGTGTTTGTAGGGCTCCTGTCGCCCAAGTTTGGCAGTCAACTTGAAAGTATTTGTAGGGCTCCTGTCGCCCAAGTTTTGCAGAAAAATGAAAAAAATGTGTCAGATTTTTGTCGCCCAAGTTTGGCAGACAAATTAAAAGTGTTTGTAGGACTCCTGTCGCCCAAGTCTGGCAGAAAAATGAAAAAAATGTGTCAGATTTCTGTCGCCATGTTTGGCAGACAAATTAAAATTATTTGTAGGGCTCCTGTCGCCCAAGTTTTGCAGAAAAATGAAAAAAATGTGTCAGATTTTTGTCGCCCAAGTTTGGCAGACAAATTAAAAGTGTTTGTAGGACTCCTGTCGCCCAAGTCTGGCAGAAAAATGAAAAAAATGTGTCAGATTTCTGTCGCCCATGTTTGGCAGACAAATTAAAAGTGTTTGTAGGGCTCCTGTCGCCAAAGTTTGGCAGAAAAATGAAAAAAATGTGTCATATTTCTGTCGCCCAAGTTTGGCAGACAACTTGAAGTATTTGTAGGGCTCCTGTCGCCCAAGTTTGGCAGAAAAATGACAAATATGTGTCATATTTCTGTCGCCCAAGTTTGGCAGACAACTTGAAAGTATTTGTAGGGCTCTTGTCGCCCAAGTTTGGCAGAAAAATGACAAATATGTGTCAGATTTCTGTCGCTCAAGTTTGGCAGACAAATTAAAAGTGTTTGTAGGGCTCCTGTCGCCCAAGTTTGGCAGAAAAATGACAAAAATGTGTCAGATTTTTGTCGCCCAAGTTTGGCAGACAAATTAAAAGTGTTTGTAGGGCTCCTGTCGCCAAAGTTTGGCAGAAAAATGAAAAAAATGTGTCATATTTCTGTCGCCCAAGTTTGGCAGACAACTTGAAGTATTTGTAGGGCTCCTGTCGCCCAAGTTTGGCAGAAAAATGACAAATATGTGTCATATTTCTGTCGCCCAAGTTTGGCAGACAACTTGAAAGTATTTGTAGGGCTCTTGTCGCCCAAGTTTGGCAGAAAAATGACAAATATGTGTCAGATTTCTGTCGCCCAAGTTTGGCAGACAAATTAAAAGTATTTGTAGGGCTCCTGTCGCCCAAAGTTTTGCAGAAAAATGAAAAAAAGGTGTCAGATTTTTGTCGCCCAAGTTTGGCAGACAAATTAAAAGTGTTTGTAGGGCTCCTGTCGCCCAAGTTTGGCAGAAAAATGAAAAAAATGTGTCAGATTTCTGTCGCCCATGTTTGGCAGACAAATTGAAAGCAGTGATGGGCGTTTACACGTAAACATACGGTGTTTACGTTTACTTAGTAAACAAGAGTAAAGAGTATGTAAACTGTAAACATTGTAAACACAAGTAAACAGATGTTAAACGTGTAAACAGTTGTAAATCATACGTCAGTGTCATTGCTATCTGTCATCTGAACAACTTCACTATAAAATAAATTATTCTAGTTATCCAGTCCCATTAAAAATTATAAAATAAAATTTAGAAAATTAAACAAAACATTAAACAATTGTTATTTAATGACAATTTCATTGAAAAAGTACAAGAGTATACTGAGTTGCTTGACCCGATTTGTATTCTTTTAAATACTTACATCACAAGGAGCAAATTGTTCTATCGCTGATGCCGTGAATATGTGGCTATCTTTATTTCCTTCTGAAAGATTTGCATCTTGAAAAAAAGAATATGAAAAAAGAGTTCACATGCCTTAAACGTATATGCTCTCACTGCATATTATTTACACCCTTATTATAACAATCAGAAATTGAATTCTAAACAAATAGATGAGATCATTGACTTTCTTATGGATATTTTAGATGGAGAAGGTATTCGTGAATGGGATATGTTCATCAATAAACAAGGACATTTCAATACATTGCTGACGAAGGGTCTTAACAATGACGCATTTTTGTTCTGGCGAATGGCATCCAAAGATTTCAAAACTGGCTACTAAGTTAATTTCAATCCCAGCTTTTTCAGTCCAAATTGAAAGGGTATTTTCAAATTGGGGATATGTGCATTCTGATATTCGAAACAGGCTAACATTTGAACGATCAAAAAAACTTGTTCATATACTTATATTATAAACTCAAAATAAATGCAGATAATCATAATAATGATAATGAAGCTGAATTTGACGAATTTTGAAAACGAAAACATCAATACATTCATACTGTGTACAGGTATTACTTTATAATTTTTTTTTACTCAAAATAAAAATTGAAGTTAATGTCAAGCATTTTTAATATTTTGTTTCTCTTGGTTTTTTGATATTAATAAAATTTAATTTTTAATTTCATATTTAATTTAATTTAATAAATATGTTTTCGTTGTTTACATTGTTTACGTGTTTACGTTCAAAAGGAAGAATGTTTACAGACCTTGTGTTTACGCGTAAACTTTGGTTGTAAACACTGTAAACAGTTTACGCGCCCATCACTGATTAAAAGTATTTGTAGGGCTCCTGTCGCCAAAGTTTTGCAGAAAAATGAAAAAAATGTGTCAGATTTTTGTCGCCCAAGTTTGGCAGACAAATTAAAAGTGTTTGTAGAGCTCCTGTCGCTAAAGTCCTGCAGAAAAATGAAAAAAATGAGTCAGATTTCTGTCGCCCAAGTTTGGCAGACAAATTAAAAGTGTTTGTAGGGCTCCTGTCGCCCAAGTTTTGCAGAAAAATGAAAAAAATGTGTCATATTTCTGTCTCCCAAGTTTGGCAGACAACTTGAAAGTATTTGTAGGGCTCATGTCGCCCAAGTTTCACAAAAAAATGACAAATATGTGTCAGATTTCTGTCGCCCAAGTTTGGCAGACAAATTGAAAGTGTTTGTAGGGCTCCTGTCGCCCAAGTCTGGCAGAAAAATGAAAAAAATGTGTCATATTTCTGTCGCCCAAGTTTGGCAGACAACTTGAAAGTATTTGTAGGGCTCCTGTCGCCCAAGTTTGGCAGAAAAATGACAAAAATGTGTCAGATTTTTGTCGCCCAAGTTTGGCAGACAAATTTAAAGTGTTTGTAGGGCTTCTGTCGCCAAAGTTTGGCAGAAAAATGAAAAAAATGTGTCATATTTCTGTCGCCCAAGTTTGGCAGACAACTTGAAAGTATTTGTAGGGCTCCTGTCGCCCAAGTTTGGCAGAAAAATGACAAATATGCGTCATATTTCTGTCGCCCAAGTTTGGCAGACAAATTAAAAGTGTTTGTAGGGCTCCTGTCGCCCAAGTTTGGCAGAAAAATGACAAATATGTGTCATATTTCTGTCGCCCAAGTTTGGCAGACAACTTGAAAGTATTTGTAGGGCTCCTGTCGCCAAGTTTGGCAGAAAAATGACAAATATGTGTCAGATTTCTGTCGCCCAAGTTTGGCAGACAAATTAAAAGTATTTGTAGGGCTCCAGTCGCCCAAGTTTTGCAGAAAAATGAAAAAAATGTGTCAGATTTTTGTCGCCCAAGTTTGGCAGACAAATTAAAAGTGTTTGTAGGGCTCCTGTCGCCCAAGTTTGGCAGAAAAATGAAAAAAATGTGTCAGATTTCTGTCGCCCATGTTTGGCAGACAAATTAAAAGTATTTGTAGGGCTCCTGTCGCCAAAGTTTTGCAGAAAAATGAAAAAAATGTGTCAGATTTTTGTCGCCCAAGTTTGGCAGACAAATTAAAAGTGTTTGTAGGGCTCCTGTCGCCCAAGTCTGGCAGAAAAATGAAAAAAATGAGTCAGATTTCTGTCGCCCAAGTTTGGCAGACAAATTAAAAGTGTTTGTAGGGCTCCTGTCGCCCAAGTTTTGCAGAAAAATGAAAAAAATGTGTCATATTTCTGTCGCCCAAGTTTGGCAGACAACTTGAAAGTATTTGTAGGGCTCATGTCGCCCAAGTTTCGCAGAAAAATGACAAATATGTGTCAGATTTCTGTCGCCCAAGTTTGACAGACAAATTAAAAGTGTTTGTAGGGCTCCTGTCGCCCAAGTTTTGCAGAAAAATGAAAAAAATGTGTCATATTTCTGTCGCCCAAGTTTGGCAGACAACTTGAAAGTATTTGTAGGGCTCCTGTCGCCCAAGTTTGGCAAAAAAATGACAAATATGTGTCAGATTTTTGTCGCCCAAGTTTGGCAGACAAATTAAAAGTGTTTGTAGGGCTCCTGTCGCCCAAGTCTGGCAGAAAAATGAAAAAAATGTGTCAGATTTTTGTCGCCCAAGGGCTCCTGTCGCCCAAGTTTCGTAAAAAAATGACAAATGTGTGTCAGATTTCTGTCGCCCAAGTTTGGCAGACAACTTGAAAGTATTTGTAGGGCTCATGTCGCCCAAGTTTCGCAAAAAAATGACAAATATGTGTCAGATTTCTGTCGCCCAAGTTTGGCAGACAAATTGAAAGTGTTTGTAGGGCTCCTGTCGCCCAAGTCTGGCAGAAAAATGGAAAAAAATGTGTCATATTTCTGTCGCCCAAGTTTGGCAGACAACTTGAAAGTATTTGTAGGGCTCATGTCGCCCAAGTTTTGCAAAAAAATGACAAATATGTGTCATATTTCTGTCGCCCAAGTTTGGCAGACAACTTGAAAGTATTTGTAGGGCTCCTGTCGCCCAAGTTTTGCAGAAAAATGAAAAAAATGTGTCAGATTTTTGTCGCCCAAGTTTGGCAGACAAATTAAAAGTGTTTGTAGGACTCCTGTCGCCCAAGTCTGGCAGAAAAATGAAAAAAATGTGTCAGATTTTTGTCGCCCAAGGGCTCCTGTCGCCCAAGTTTCGTAAAAAAATGACAAATATGTGTCAGATTTCTGTCGCCCAAGTTTGGCAGACAACTTGAAAGTATTTGTAGGGCTCATGTCGCCCAAGTTTCGCAAAAAAATGACAAATATGTGTCAGATTTCTGTCGCCCAAGTTTGGCAGACAAATTGAAAATGTTTGTAGGGCTCCTGTCGCCCAAGTCTGGCAGAAAAATGAAAAAAATGTGTCATATTTCTGTCGCCCATGTTTGGCAGACAAATTAAAAAAATGTGTCAAATTTTTGTCGCCCAAGTTTGGCAGACAAATTAAAAGTGTTTGTAGGACTCCTGTCGCCCAAGTCTGGCAGAAAAATGAAAAAAATGTGTCAGATTTTTGTCGCCCAAGGGCTCCTGTCGCCCAAGTTTCGTAAAAAAATGACAAATATGTGTCAGATTTCTGTCGCCCAAGTTTGGCAGACAACTTGAAAGTATTTGTAGGGCTCCTGTCGCCCAAGTCTGGCAGAAAAATGAAAAAAATGTGTCATATTTCTGTCGCCCAAGTTTGGCAGACAACTTGAAAGTATTTGTAGGGCTCATGTCGCCCAAGTTTTGCAAAAAAATGACAAATATGTGTCAGATTTCTGTCGCCCATGTTTGGCAGACAAATTAAAAAAATGTGTCAGATTTTTGTCGCCCAAGTTTGGCAGACAAATTAAAAGTGTTTGTAGGACTCCTGTCGCCCAAGTCTGGCAGAAAAATGAAAAAAATGTGTCAGATTTTTGTCGCCCAAGGGCTCCTGTCGCCCAAGTTTCGTAAAAAAATGACAAATATGTGTCAGATTTCTGTCGCCCAAGTTTGGCAGACAACTTGAAAGTATTTGTAGGGCTCATGTCGCCCAAGTTTCGCAAAAAAATGACAAATATGTGTCAGATTTCTGTCGCCCAAGTTTGGCAGACAAATTGAAAATGTTTGTAGGGCTCCTGTCGCCCAAGTCTGGCAGAAAAATGAAAAAAATGTGTCATATTTCTGTCGCCCAAGTTTGGCAGACAACTTGAAAGTATTTGTAGGGCTCATGTCGCCCAAGTTTTGCAAAAAAATGACAAATATGTGTCAGATTTCTGTCGCCCAAGTTTGGCAGACAAATGGAAAGTGTTTGTAGGGCTCCTGTCGCCCAAGTCTGGCAGAAAAATGAACAAAATGTGTCATATTTCTGTCGCCCAAGTTTGGCAGACAACTTGAAAGTATTTGTAGGGCTCCTGCCGCCCAAGTTTGGCAGAAAAATGACAAATATGTGTCATATTTCTGTCGCCCAAGTTTGGCAGACAACTTGAAAGTATTTGTAGGGCTCCTGTCGCCCAAGTTTTGCAGAAAAATGAAAAAAAAGTGTCAGATTTTTGTCGCCCAAGTTTGGCAGACAAATTAAAAGTGTTTGTAGGGCTCCTGTCGCCCAAGTTTGGCAGAAAAATGAAAAAAATGTGTCAGATTTCTGTCGCCCATGTTTGGCAGACAAATTAAAAGTATTTGTAGGGCTCCTGTCGCCAAAGTTTTGCAGAAAAATGAAAAAAATGTGTCAGATTTTTGTCGCCCAAGTTTGGCAGACAAATTAAAAGTGTTTGTAGGGCTCCTGTCGCCCAAGTTTTGCAGAAAAATGAAAAAAATGTGTCATATTTCTGTCACCCAAGTTTGGCAGACAACTTGAAAGTATTTGTAGGGCTCATGTCGCCCAAGTTTCGCAAAAAAATGACAAATATGTGTCAGATTTCTGTCGCCCAAGTTTGGCAGACAAATTGAAAGTGTTTTTAGGGCTCCTGTCGCCCAAGTCTGGCAGAAAAATGAAAAAAATGTGTCATATTTCTGTCGCCCAAGTTTGGCAGACAACTTGAAAGTATTTGTAGGGCTCCTGTCGCCCAAGTTTGGCAGAAAAATGACAAAAATGTGTCAGATTTTTGTCGCCCAAGTTTGGCAGACAAATTAAAAGTGTTTGTAGGGCTCCTGTCGCCCAAGTTTTGCAGAAAAATAAAAAAAATGTGTCAGATTTCTGTCGCCCAAGTTTGGCAGACAAATTAAAGGTATTTGTAGGGCTCCTGTCGCCCAAGTTTTGCAGAAAAATGAAAAAAATGTGTCAGATTTTTGTCGCCCAAGTTTGGCAGACAAATTAAAAGTGTTTGTAGGACTCCTGTCGCCCAAGTCTGGCAGAAAAATGAAAAAAATGTGTCAGATTTTTGTCGCCCAAGGGCTCCTGTCGCCCAAGTTTCGTAAAAAAATGACAAATATGTGTCAGATTTCTGTCGCCCAAGTTTGGCAGACAACTTGAAAGTATTTGTAGGGCTCATGTCGCCCAAGTTTCGCAAAAAAATGACAAATATGTGTCAGATTTCTGTCGCCCAAGTTTGGCAGACAAATTGAAAGTGTTTGTAGGGCTCCTGTCGCCCAAGTCTGGCAGAAAAATGAAAAAAATGTGTCATATTTCTGTCGCCCAAGTTTGGCAGACAACTTGAAAGTATTTGTAGGGCTCATGTCGCCCAAGTTTTGCAAAAAAATGACAAATATGTGTCAGATTTCTGTCGCCCAAGTTTGGCAGACAAATGGAAAGTGTTTGTAGGGCTCCTGTCGCCCAAGTCTGGCAGAAAAATGAAAAAAAAGTGTCATATTTCTGTCGCCCAAGTTTGGCAGACAACTTGAAAGTATTTGTAGGGCTCCTGCCGCCCAAGTTTGGCAGAAAAATGACAAATATGTGTCATATTTCTGTCGCCCAAGTTTGGCAGACAACTTGAAAGTATTTGTAGGGCTCCTGTCGCCCAAGTTTTGCAGAAAAATGAAAAAAATGTGTCAGATTTTTGTCGCCCAAGTTTGGCAGACAAATTAAAAGTGTTTGTAGGGCTCCTGTCGCCCAAGTTTGGCAGAAAAATGAAAAAAATGTGTCAGATTTCTGTCGCCCATGTTTGGCAGACAAATTAAAAGTATTTGTAGGGCTCCTGTCGCCAAAGTTTTGCAGAAAAATGAAAAAAATGTGTCAGATTTTTGTCGCCCAAGTTTGGCAGACAAATTAAAAGTGTTTGTAGGGCTCCTGTCGCCCAAGTTTTGCAGAAAAATGAAAAAAATGTGTCATATTTCTGTCGCCCAAGTTTGGCAGACAACTTGAAAGTATTTGTAGGGCTCATGTCGCCCAAGTTTCGCAAAAAAATGACAAATATGTGTCAGATTTCTGTCGCCCAAGTTTGGCAGACAAATTGAAAGTGTTTTTAGGGCTCCTGTCGCCCAAGTCTGGCAGAAAAATGAAAAAAATGTGTCATATTTCTGTCGCCCAAGTTTGGCAGACAACTTGAAAGTATTTGTAGGGCTCCTGTCGCCCAAGTTTGGAAGAAAAATGACAAAAATGTGTCAGATTTTTGTCGCCCAAGTTTGGCAGACAAATTAAAAGTGTTTGTAGGGCTCCTGTCGCCCAAGTTTTGCAGAAAAATAAAAAAAATGTGTCAGATTTCTGTCGCCCAAGTTTGGCAGACAAATTAAAGGTATTTGTAGGGCTCCTGTCGCCCAAGTTTTGCAGAAAAATGAAAAAAATGTGTCATATTTCTGTCGCCCAAGTTTGGCAGACAACTTGAAAGTATTTGTAGGGCTCCTGTCGCCCAAGTTTGGCAAAAAAATGACAAATATGTGTCAGATTTTTGTCGCCCAAGTTTGGCAGACAAATTAAAAGTGTTTGTAGGGCTCCTGTCGCCCAAGTTTTGCAGAAAAATAAAAAAAATGTGTCAGATTTCTGTCGCCCAAGTTTGGCAGACAAATTAAAGGTATTTGTAGGGCTCCTGTCGCCCAAGTTTTGCAGAAAAATGAAAAAAATGTGTCAGATTTTTGTCGCCCAAGTTTGGCAGACAACTTGAAAGTATTTGTAGGGCTCATGTCGCCCAAGTTTCGCAAAAAAATGACAAATATGTGTCAGATTTCTGTCGCCCAAGTTTGGCAGACAAATTGAAAGTGTTTGTAGGGCTCCTGTCGCCCAAGTCTGGCAGAAAAATGAAAAAAATGTGTCATATTTCTGTCGCCCAAGTTTGGCAGACAAATTAAAAGTATTTGTAGGGCTCCTGTCGCCCAAGTTTTACAGTAAAATGACAAATATGTGTCAGATTTCTGTCGCCCAAGTTTGGCAGACAAATTAAAAGTGTTTGTAGGACTCCTGTCGCCCAAGTCTGGCAGAAAAATGAAAAAAATGTGTCAGATTTTTGTCGCCCAAGGGCTCCTGTCGCCCAAGTTTCGTAAAAAAATGACAAATATGTGTCAGATTTCTGTCGCCCAAGTTTGGCAGACAATTTGAAAGTATTTATACGGCTCATGTCGCCCAAGTTTCGCAAAAAAATGACAAATATGTGTCAGATTTCTGTCGCCCAAGTTTGGCAGACAAATTGAAAGTGTTTTTAGGGCTCCTGTCGCCCAAGTCTGGCAGAAAAATGAAAAAAATGTGTCATATTTCTGTCGCCCAAGTTTGGCAGACAACTTGAAAGTATTTGTAGGGCTCCTGTCGCCCTAGTTTGGCAGAAAAATGACAAAAATGTGTCAGATTTTTGTCGCCCAAGTTTGGCAGACAAATTTAAAGTGTTTGTAGGGCTTCTGTCGCCAAAGTTTGGCAGAAAAATGAAAAAAATGTGTCATATTTCTGTCGCCAAAGTTTGGCAGACAACTTGAAAGTATTTGTAGGGCTCCTGTCGCCCAAGTTTGGCAGAAAAATGACAAATATGCGTCATATTTCTGTCGCCCAAGTTTGGCAGACAAATTAAAAGTGTTTGTAGGGCTCCTGTCGCCCAAGTTTGGCAGAAAAATGACAAATATGTGTCATATTTCTGTCGCCCAAGTTTGGCAGACAAATTAAAAGTATTTGTAGGGCTCCTGTCGCCCAAGTTTGGAAGAAAAATGACAAATATGTGTCAGATTTCTGTCGCCCAAGTTTGGCAGACAAATTAAAAGTATTTGTAGGGCTCCAGTCGCCCAAGTTTTGCAGAAAAATGAAAAAAATGTGTCAGATTTTTGTCGCCCAAGTTTGGCAGACAAATTAAAAGTGTTTGTAGGGCTCCTGTCGCCAAAGTTTTGCAGAAAAATGAAAAAAATGTGTCAGATTTTTGTCGCCCAAGTTTGGCAGACAAATTAAAAGTGTTTGTAGGGCTCCTGTCGCCCAAGTCTGGCAGAAAAATGAAAAAAATGTGTCAAATTTCTGTCACCCAAGTTTGGCAGACAAATTAAAAGTGTTTGTAGGGCTCCTGTCGCCCAAGTTTCGCAGAAAAATGACAAATATGTGTCAGATTTTTGTCGCCCAAGTTTGGCAGACAAATTAAAAGTGTTTGTAGGGCTCCTGTCGCCCAAGTTTGGCAGAAAAATGAAAAAAATGTGTCATATTTCTGTCGCCCAAGTTTGGCAGACAACTTGAAAGTATTTGTAGGGCTCCTGTCGCCCAAGTTTGGCAGAAAAATGACAAATATGCGTCATATTTCTGTCGCCCAAGTTTGGCAGACAAATTAAAAGTGTTTGTAGGGCTCCTGTCGCCCAAGTTTGGCAGAAAAATGACAAATATGTGTCATATTTCTGTCGCCCAAGTTTGGCAGACAACTTGAAAGTATTTGTAGGGCTCCTGTCGCCCAAGTTTGGCAGAAAAATGACAAATATGTGTCAGATTTCTGTCGCCCAAGTTTGGCAGACAAATTAAAAGTATTTGTAGGGCTCCTGTCGCCAAAGTTTTGCAGAAAAATGAAAAAAATGTGTCAGATTTTTGTCGCCCAAGTTCGGCAGACAAATTAAAAGTGTTTGTAGGGCTCCTGTCACCCAAGTCTGGCAGAAAAATGAAAAAGATGTGTAAATTTCTGTCGCCCAAGTTTGGCAGACAAATTAAAAGTATTTGTAGGGCTCCTGTCGCCCAAGTCCAGCAGAAAAATGAAAAAAATGAGTCAGATTTCTGTCGCCCAAGTTTGGCAGACAAATTAAAAGTGTTTGTAGGACTCCTGTCGCCCAAGTTTTGCAGAAAAATGAAAAAAATGTGTCATATTTTTGTCGCCCAAGTTTGGCAGACAACTTGAAAGTATTTGTAGGGCTCCTGTCGCCCAAGTTTGGCAGAAAAATGACAATTATGTGTCAGATTTTTGTCGCTCAAGTTTGGCAGACAAATTAAAAGTGTTTGTAGGGCTGCTGTCGCCCAAGTTTGGCAGAAAAATGAAAAAAATGTGTCAGATTTCTGTCGCCCAAGTTTGGCAGACAAATTAAAAGTATTTGTAGGGCTCCTGTCGCCCAAGTTTTGCAGAAAAATGAAAAAAATGTGTCAGATTTTTGTCGCCCAAGTTTGGCAGACAAATTAAAAGTGTTTGTAGGGCTCCTGTCGCCCAAGTTTGGCAGAAAAATGAAAAAAATGTGTCAGATTTCTGTCGCCCAAGTTTGGCAGACAAATTAAAAGTATTTGTAGGGCTCCTGTCGCCCAAGTTTTGCAGAAAAATTGAAAAAAATGTGTCAGATTTTTGTCGCCCAAGTTTGGCAGACAAATTAAAAGTGTTTGTAGGGCTCCTGTCGCCCAAGTTTGGCAGAAAAATGACAAAAATGTGTCAGATTTTTGTCTCCCAAGTTTGGCAGACAAATTAAAAGTGTTTAGGGCTCCTGTCGCCAAAGTTTGGCAGAAAAATGAAAAAAATGTGTCATATTTCTGTCGCCCAAGTTTGGCAGACAACTTGAAGTATTTGTAGGGCTCCTGTCGCCCAAGTTTGGCAGAAAAATGACAAATATGTGTCATATTTCTGTCGCCCAAGTTTGGCAGACAACTTGAAAGTATTTGTAGGGCTCCTGTCGCCCAAGTTTGGCAGAAAAATGACAAATATGTGTCAGATTTCTGTCGCCCAAGTTTGGCAGACAAATTAAAAGTATTTGTAGGGCTCCTGTCGCCCAAGTTTTGCAGAAAAATGAAAAAAAGGTGTCAGATTTTTGTCGCCCAAGTTTGGCATACAAATTAAAAGTGTTTGTAGGGCTCCTGTCTCCCAAGTTTGGCAGAAAAATGAAAAAAATGTGTCAGATTTCTGTCGCCCATGTTTGGCAGACAAATTAAAAGTATTTGTAGGGCTCCTGTCGCCAAAGTTTTGCAGAAAAATGAAAAAAATGTGTCAGATTTTTGTCGCCCAAGTTTGGCAGACAAATTAAAAGTGTTTGTAGGGCTCCTGTCGCTAAAGTCTGGCTGAAAAATGAAAAAAATGTGTCAAATTTCTGTCGCCCAAGTTTGGCAGACAAATTAAAAGTATTTGTAGGGCTCCTGTCGCCCAAGTCCTGTAGAAAAATGAAAAAAATGAGTCAGATTTCTGTCGCCCAAGTTTGGCAGACAAATTAAAAGTGTTTGTAGGGCTCCTGTCGCCCAAGTCCAGCAGAAAAATGAAAAAAATGAGTCAGATTTCTGTCGCCCAAGTTTGGCAGACAAATTAAAAGTGTTTGTAGGACTCCTGTCGCCCAAGTTTTGCAGAAAAATGAAAAAAATGTGTCATATTTTTGTCGCCCAAGTTTGGCAGACAACTTGAAAGTATTTGTAGGGCTCCTGTCGCCCAAGTTTGGCAGAAAAATGACAAATATGTGTCATATTTCTGTCGCCCAAGTTTGGCAGACAACTTGAAAGTATTTGTAGGGCTCCTGTCGCCCAAGTTTTGCAGAAAAATGAAAAAAATGTGTCAGATTTTTGTCGCCCAAGTTTGGCAGACAAATTAAAAGTGTTTGTAGGGCTCCTGTCGCCCAAGTTTGGCAGAAAAATGGAAAAAATGTGTCAGATTTCTGTCGCCCATGTTTGGCAGACAAATTACAAGTATTTGTAGGGCTCCTGTCGCCAAAGTTTTGCAGAAAAATGAAAAAAATGTGTCAGATTTTTGTCGCCCAAGTTTGGCAGACAAATTAAAAGTATTTGTAGGGCTCCTGTCGCCCAAGTTTTGCAGAAAAATGAAAAAAATGTGTCATATTTCTGTCGCCCAAGTTTGGCAGACAAATTAAAGGTATTTGTAGGGCTCCTGTCGCCAAAGTTTTGCAGAAAAATGACAAATATGTGTCAGATTTCTGTCGCCCAAGTTTGGCAGACAAATTGAAAGTGTTTTTAGGGCTCCTGTCGCCCAAGTCTGGCAGAAAAATGAAAAAAATGTGTCATATTTCTGTCGCCCAAGTTTGGCAGACAACTTGAAAGTATTTGTAGGGCTCCTGTCGCCCTAGTTTGGCAGAAAAATGACAAAAATGTGTCAGATTTTTGTCGCCCAAGTTTGGCAGACAAATTTAAAGTGTTTGTAGGGCTTCTGTCGCCAAAGTTTGGCAGAAAAATGAAAAAAATGTGTCATATTTCTGTCGCCAAAGTTTGGCAGACAACTTGAAAGTATTTGTAGGGCTCCTGTCGCCCAAGTTTGGCAGAAAAATGACAAATATGCGTCATATTTCTGTCGCCCAAGTTTGGCAGACAAATTAAAAGTGTTTGTAGGGCTCCTGTCGCCCAAGTTTGGCAGAAAAATGACAAATATGTGTCATATTTCTGTCGCCTAAGTTTGGCAGACAAATTAAAAGTATTTGTAGGGCTCCTGTCGCCCAAGTTTGGCAGAAAAATGACAAATATGTGTCAGATTTCTGTCGCCCAAGTTTGGCAGACAAATTAAAAGTATTTGTAGGGCTCCAGTCGCCCAAGTTTTGCAGAAAAATGAAAAAAATGTGTCAGATTTTTGTCGCCCAAGTTTGGCAGACAAATTAAAAGTGTTTGTAGGGCTCCTGTCGCCAAAGTTTTGCAGAAAAATGAAAAAAATGTGTCAGATTTTTGTCGCCCAAGTTTGGCAGACAAATTAAAAGTGTTTGTAGGGCTCCTGTCGCCCAAGTCTGGCAGAAAAATGAAAAAAATGTGTCAAATTTCTGTCGCCCAAGTTTGGCAGACAATTAAAAGTATTTGTAGGGCTCCTGTCGCCCAAGTCCTGCAGAAAAATGAAAAAAATGAGTCAGATTTCTGTCACCCAAGTTTGGCAGACAAATTAAAAGTGTTTGTAGGGCTCCTGTCGCCCAAGTTTCGCAGAAAAATGACAAATATGTGTCAGATTTTTGTCGCCCAAGTTTGGCAGACAAATTAAAAGTGTTTGTAGGGCTCCTGTCGCCCAAGTTTGGCAGAAAAATGAAAAAAATGTGTCATATTTCTGTCGCCCAAGTTTGGCAGACAACTTGAAAGTATTTGTAGGGCTCCTGTCGCCCAAGTTTGGCAGAAAAATGACAAATATGCGTCATATTTCTGTCGCCCAAGTTTGGCAGACAAATTAAAAGTGTTTGTAGGGCTCCTGTCGCCCAAGTTTGGCAGAAAAATGACAAATATGTGTCATATTTCTGTCGCCCAAGTTTGGCAGACAACTTGAAAGTATTTGTAGGGCTCCTGTCGCCCAAGTTTGGCAGAAAAATGACAAATATGTGTCAGATTTCTGTCGCCCAAGTTTGGCAGACAAATTAAAAGTATTTGTAGGGCTCCTGACGCCAAAGTTTTGCAGAAAAATGAAAAAAATGTGTCAGATTTTTGTCGCCCAAGTTCGGCAGACAAATTAAAAGTGTTTGTAGGGCTCCTGTCACCCAAGTCTGGCAGAAAAATGAAAAAGATGTGTAAATTTCTGTCGCCCAAGTTTGGCAGACAAATTAAAAGTATTTGTAGGGCTCCTGTCGCCCAAGTCCAGCAGAAAAATGAAAAAAATGAGTCAGATTTCTGTCGCCCAAGTTTGGCAGACAAATTAAAAGTGTTTGTAGGACTCCTGTCGCCCAAGTTTTGCAGAAAAATGAAAAAAATGTGTCATATTTTTGTCGCCCAAGTTTGGCAGACAACTTGAAAGTATTTGTAGGGCTCCTGTCGCCCAAGTTTGGCAGAAAAATGACAAATATGTGTCATATTTCTGTCGCCCAAGTTTGGCAGACAACTTGAAAGTATTTGTAGGGCTCCTGTCGCCCAAGTTTGGCAGAAAAATGACAATTATGTGTCAGATTTTTGTCGCTCAAGTTTGGCAGACAAATTAAAAGTGTTTGTAGGGCTGCTGTCGCCCAAGTTTGGCAGAAAAATGAAAAAAATGTGTCAGATTTCTGTCGCCCAAGTTTGGCAGACAAATTAAAAGTATTTGTAGGGCTCCTGTCGCCCAAGTTTTGCAGAAAAATGAAAAAAATGTGTCAGATTTTTGTCGCCCAAGTTTGCAGACAAATTAAAAGTGTTTGTAGGGCTCCTGTCGCCCAAGTTTGGCAGAAAAATGAAAAAAATGTGTCAGATTTCTGTCGCCCAAGTTTGGCAGACAAATTAAAAGTATTTGTAGGGCTCCTGTCGCCCAAGTTTTGCAGAAAAATTGAAAAAAATGTGTCAGATTTTTGTCGCCCAAGTTTGGCAGACAAATTAAAAGTGTTTGTAGGGCTCCTGTCGCCCAAGTTTGGCAGAAAAATGACAAAAATGTGTCAGATTTTTGTCTCCCAAGTTTGGCAGACAAATTAAAAGTGTTTAGGGCTCCTGTCGCCAAAGTTTGGCAGAAAAATGAAAAAAATGTGTCATATTTCTGTCGCCCAAGTTTGGCAGACAACTTGAAGTATTTGTAGGGCTCCTGTCGCCCAAGTTTGGCAGAAAAATGACAAATATGTGTCATATTTCTGTCGCCCAAGTTTGGCAGACAACTTGAAAGTATTTGTAGGGCTCCTGTCGCCCAAGTTTGGCAGAAAAATGACAAATATGTGTCAGATTTCTGTCGCCCAAGTTTGGCAGACAAATTAAAAGTATTTGTAGGGCTCCTGTCGCCCAAGTTTTGCAGAAAAATGAAAAAAAGGTGTCAGATTTTTGTCGCCCAAGTTTGGCATACAAATTAAAAGTGTTTGTAGGGCTCCTGTCTCCCAAGTTTGGCAGAAAAATGAAAAAAATGTGTCAGATTTCTGTCGCCCATGTTTGGCAGACAAATTAAAAGTATTTGTAGGGCTCCTGTCGCCAAAGTTTTGCAGAAAAATGAAAAAAATGTGTCAGATTTTTGTCGCCCAAGTTTGGCAGACAAATTAAAAGTGTTTGTAGGGCTGCTGTCGCCCAAGTTTGGCAGAAAAATGAAAAAAATGTGTCAGATTTCTGTCGCCCAAGTTTGGCAGACAAATTAAAAGTATTTGTAGGGCTCCTGTCGCCCAAGTTTTGCAGAAAAATGAAAAAAATGTGTCAGATTTTTGTCGCCCAAGTTTGGCAGACAAATTAAAAGTGTTTGTAGGGCTCCTGTCGCCCAAGTTTGGCAGAAAAATGAAAAAAATGTGTCAGATTTCTGTCGCCCAAGTTTGGCAGACAAATTAAAAGTATTTGTAGGGCTCCTGTCGCCCAAGTTTTGCAGAAAAATTGAAAAAAATGTGTCAGATTTTTGTCGCCAAGTTTGGCAGACAAATTAAAAGTGTTTGTAGGGCTCCTGTCGCCCAAGTTTGGCAGAAAAATGACAAAAATGTGTCAGATTTTTGTCTCCCAAGTTTGGCAGACAAATTAAAAGTGTTTAGGGCTCCTGTCGCCCAAGTTTGGCAAAAAAATGACAAATATGTGTCAGATTTTTGTCGCCCAAGTTTGGCAGACAAATTAAAAGTGTTTGTAGGGCTCCTGTCGCCCAAGTTTCGTAAAAAAATGACAAATATGTGTCAGATTTCTGTCGCCCAAGTTTGGCAGACAACTTGAAAGTATTTGTAGGGCTCATGTCGCCCAAGTTTCGCAAAAAAATGACAAATATGTGTCAGATTTCTGTCGCCCAAGTTTGGCAGACAAATTGAAAGTGTTTGTAGGGCTCCTGTCGCCCAAGTCTGGCAGAAAAATGAAAAAAATGTGTCATATTTCTGTCGCCCAAGTTTGGCAGACAACTTGAAAGTATTTGTAGGGCTCATGTCGCCCAAGTTTTGCAAAAAAATGACAAATATGTGTCAGATTTCTGTCGCCCAAGTTTGGCAGACAAATGGAAAGTGTTTGTAGGGCTCCTGTCGCCCAAGTTTGGCAGAAAAATGACAAATATGTGTCATATTTCTGTCGCCCAAGTTTGGCAGACAACTTGAAAGTATTTGTAGGGCTCCTGTCGCCCAAGTCCTGCAGAAAAATGAAAAAAATGAGTCAGATTTCTGTCACCCAAGTTTGGCAGACAAATTAAAAGTGTTTGTAGGGCTCCTGTCGCCCAAGTTTCGCAGAAAAATGACAAATATGTGTCAGATTTTTGTCGCCCAAGTTTGGCAGACAAATTAAAAGTGTTTGTAGGGCTCCTGTCGCCCAAGTTTGGCAGAAAAATGAAAAAAATGTGTCATATTTTTGTCGCCCAAGTTTGGCAGACAACTTGAAAGTATTTGTAGGGCTCCTGTCGCCCAAGTTTGGCAGAAAAATGAAAAAAATGTGTCAGATTTCTGTCGCCCAAGTTTGGCAGACAAATTAAAAGTATTTGTAGGGCTCCTGTCGCCCAAGTTTTGCAGAAAAATTGAAAAAAATGTGTAAATTTCTGTCGCCCAAGTTTGGCAGACAACTTGAAAGTATTTGTAGGGCTCCTGTCGCCCAAGTTTGGCAGAAAAATGAAAAAAATGTGTCAGATTTCTGTCGCCCAAGTTTGGCAGACAACTTGAAAGTATTTGTAGGGCTCCTGTCGCCCAAGTTTGGCAGAAAAATGACAAATATGCGTCATATTTCTGTCGCCCAAGTTTGGCAGACAAATTAAAAGTGTTTGTAGGGCTCCTGTCGCCCAAGTTTGGCAGAAAAATGACAAATATGTGTCATATTTCTGTCGCCCAAGTTTGGCAGACAACTTGAAAGTATTTGTAGGGCTCCTGTCGCCAAAGTTTTGCAGAAAAATGAAAAAAATGTGTCAGATTTTTGTCGCCCAAGTTCGGCAGACAAATTAAAAGTGTTTGTAGGGCTCCTGTCACCCAAGTCTGGCAGAAAAATGAAAAAGATGTGTAAATTTCTGTCGCCCAAGTTTGGCAGACAAATTAAAAGTATTTGTAGGGCTCCTGTCGCCAAAGTTTGGCAGAAAAATGAAAAAAATGTGTCATATTTTTGTCGCCCAAGTTTGGCAGACAACTTGAAAGTATTTGTAGGGCTCCTGTCGCCCAAGTTTGGCAGAAAAATGAAAAAAATGTGTCAGATTTCTGTCGCCCAAGTTTGGCAGACAAATTAAAAGTATTTGTAGGGCTCCTGTCGCCCAAGTTTTGCAGAAAAATTGAAAAAAATGTGTAAATTTCTGTCGCCCAAGTTTGGCAGACAAATTAAAAGTATTTGTAGGGCTCCTGTCGCCCAAGTCCAGCAGAAAAATGAAAAAAATGAGTCAGATTTCTGTCGCCCAAGTTTGGCAGACAAATTAAAAGTGTTTAGGGCTCCTGTCGCCAAAGTTTGGCAGAAAAATGAAAAAAATGTGTCATATTTCTGTCGCCCAAGTTTGGCAGACAACTTGAAGTATTTGTAGGGCTCCTGTCGCCCAAGTTTGGCAGAAAAATGACAAATATGTGTCATATTTCTGTCGCCCAAGTTTGGCAGACAACTTGAAAGTATTTGTAGGGCTCCTGTCGCCCAAGTTTGGCAGAAAAATGACAAATATGTGTCAGATTTCTGTCGCCCAAGTTTGGCAGACAAATTAAAAGTATTTTTAGGGCTCCTGTCGCCCAAGATTTGCAGAAAAATGAAAAGAAGGTGTCAGATTTTTGTCGCCCAAGTTTGGCATACAAATTAAAAGTGTTTGTAGGGCTCCTGTCGCCCAAGTTTGGCAGAAAAATGAAAAAAATGTGTCAGATTTCTGTCGCCCATGTTTGGCAGACAAATTAAAAGTATTTGTAGGGCTCCTGTCGCCAAAGTTTTGCAGAAAAATGAAAAAAATGTGTCAGATTTTTGTCGCCCAAGTTTGGCAGACAAATTAAAAGTGTTTGTAGGGCTCCTGTCGCTAAAGTCTGGGTGAAAAATGAAAAAAATGTGTCAAATTTCTGTCGCCCAAGTTTGGCAGACAAATTAAAAGTATTTGTAGGGCTCCTGTCGCCCAAGTCCTGTAGAAAAATGAAAAAAATGAGTCAGATTTCTGTCGCCCAAGTTTGGCAGACAAATTAAAAGTGTTTGTAGGGCTCCTGTCGCCCAAGTTTGGCAGAAAAATGACAAATATGTGTCATATTTCTGTCGCCCAAGTTTGGCAGACAACTTGAAAGTATTTGTAGGGCTCATGTCGCCCAAGTTTGGCAGAAAAATGACAATTATGTGTCAGATTTTTGTCGCTCAAGTTTGGCAGACAAATTAAAAGTGTTTGTAGGGCTGCTGTCGCCCAAGTTTGGCAGAAAAATGAAAAAAATGTGTCAGATTTCTGTCGCCCAAGTTTGGCAGACAAATTAAAAGTATTTGTAGGGCTCCTGTCGCCCAAGTTTTGCAGAAAAATTGAAAAAAATGTGTCAGATTTTTGTCGCCCAAGTTTGGCAGACAAATTAAAAGTGTTTGTAGGGCTGCTGTCGCCCAAGTTTGGCAGAAAAATGAAAAAAATGTGTCAGATTTCTGTCGCCCAAGTTTGGCAGACAAATTAAAAGTATTTGTAGGGCTCCTGTCGCCCAAGTTTTGCAGAAAAATTGAAAAAAATGTGTCAGATTTTTGTCGCCCAAGTTTGGCAGACAACTTGAAGTATTTGTAGGGCTCCTGTCGCCCAAGTTTGGCAGAAAAATGAAAATATGTGTCATATTTCTGTCGCCCAAGTTTGGCAGACAACTTGAAAGTATTTGTAGGGCTCCTGTCGCCCAAGTTTGGCAGAAAAATTACAAATATGTGTCAGATTTCTGTCGCCCAAGTTTGGCAGACAAATTAAAAGTATTTGTAGGGCTCCTGTCGCCCAAGTTTTGCAGAAAAATGAAAAAAAGGTGTCAGATTTTTGTCGCCCAAGTTTGGCAGACAAATTAAAAGTGTTTGTAGGGCTCCTGTCGCCCAAGTTTGGCAGAAAAATGAAAAAAATGTGTCAGATTTCTGTCGCCCATGTTTGGCAGACAAATTAAAAGTATTTGTAGGGCTCCTGTCGCCAAAGTTTTGCAGAAAAATGAAAAAAATGTGTCAAATTTTTGTCGCCCAAGTTTGGCAGACAAATTAAAAGTGTTTGTAGGGCTCCTGTCGCTAAAGTCTGGCTGAAAAATGAAAAAAATGTGTCAAATTTCTGTCGCCCAAGTTTGGCAGACAAATTAAAAGTATTTGTAGGGCTCCTGTCGCCCAAGTCCTGTAGAAAAATGAAAAAAATGAGTCAGATTTCTGTCGCCCAAGTTTGGCAGACAAATTAAAAGTGTTTGTAGGGCTCCTGTCGCCCAAATTTTGCAGAAAAATGAAAAAAATGTGTCATATTTCTGTCGCCCAAGTTTGGCAGACAACTTGAAAGTATTTTTAGGGCTCATGTCGCCCAAGTTTCGCAGAAAAATGACAAATATGTGTCAGATTTCTGTCGCCCAAGTTTGGCAGACAAATTAAAAGTGTTTGTAGGGCTCCTGTCGCCCAAGTCTGGCAGAAAAATGAAAAAAATGTGTCATATTTCTGTCGCCCAAGTTTGGCAGACAACTTGAAAGTATTTGTAGGGCTCCTGTCGCCCAAGTTTGGCAGAAAAATGACAAAAATGTGTCAGATTTTTGTCGCCAAGTTTGGCAGACAATTTAAAAGTGTTTGTAGGGCTTCTGTCGCTAAAGTTTGGCAGAAAAATGAAAAAAATGTGTCATATTTCTGTCGCCCAAGTTTGGCAGACAACTTGAAAGTATTTGCAGGGCTCCTGTCGCCCAAGTTTGGCAGAAAAATGACAAATATGCGTCATATTTCTGTCGCCCAAGTTTGGCAGACAAATTAAAAGTGTTTGTAGGGCTCCTGTCGCTCAAGTTTGGCAGAAAAATGAAAAAAATGTGTCAGATTTCTGTCGCCCAAGTTTGGCAGACAAATTAAAAGTATTTGTAGGGCTCCTGTCGCCCAAGTTTTGCAGAAAAATTGAAAAAAATGTGTCAGATTTTTGTCGCCCAAGTTTGGCAGACAAATTAAAAGTGTTTGTAGGGCTCCTGTCGCCCAAGTTTGGCAGAAAAATGACAAAAATGTGTCAGATTTTTGTCTCCCAAGTTTGGCAGACAAATTAAAAGTGTTTAGGGCTCCTGTCGCCAAAGTTTGGCAGAAAAATGAAAAAAATGTGTCATATTTCTGTCGCCCAAGTTTGGCAGACAACTTGAAGTATTTGTAGGGCTCCTGTCGCCCAAGTTTGGCAGAAAAATGACAAATATGTGTCATATTTCTGTCGCCCAAGTTTGGCAGACAACTTGAAAGTATTTGTAGGGCTCCTGTCGCCCAAGTTTGGCAGAAAAATGACAAATATGTGTCAGATTTCTGTCGCCCAAGTTTGGCAGACAAATTAAAAGTATTTGTAGGGCTCCTGTCGCCCAAGTTTTGCAGAAAAATGAAAAAAAGGTGTCAGATTTTTGTCGCCCAAGTTTGGCAGACAAATTAAAAGTGTTTGTAGGGCTCCTGTCGCCCAAGTTTGGCAGAAAAATGAAAAAAATGTGTCAGATTTCTGTCGCCCATGTTTGGCAGACAAATTAAAAGTATTTGTAGGGCTCCTGTCGCCAAAGTTTTGCAGAAAAATGAAAAAAATGTGTCAGATTTTTGTCGCCCAAGTTTGGCAGACAAATTAAAAGTGTTTGTAGGGCTCCTGTCGCTAAAGTCTGGCAGAAAAATGAAAAAAATGTGTCAAATTTCTGTCGCCCAAGTTTGGCAGACAAATTAAAAGTATTTGTAGGGCTCCTGTCGCCCAAGTCCTGTAGAAAAATGAAAAAAATGAGTCAGATTTCTGTCGCCCAAGTTTGGCAGACAAATTAAAAGTGTTTGTAGGGCTACTGTCGCCCAAATTTTGCAGAAAAATGAAAAAAATGTGTCATATTTCTGTCGCCCAAGTTTGGCAGACAACTTGAAAGTATTTGTAGGGCTCATGTCGCCCAAGTTTCGCAGAAAAATGACAAATATGTGTCAGATTTCTGTCGCCCAAGTTTGGCAGACAAATTAAAAGTGTTTGTAGGGCTCCTGTCGCCCAAGTCTTGCAGAAAAATGAAAAAAATGTGTCATATTTCTGTCGCCCAAGTTTGGCAGACAACTTGAAAGTATTTGTAGGGCTCCTGTCGCCCAAGTTTGGCAGAAAAATGACAAAAATGTGTCAGATTTTTGTCGCCCAAGTTTGGCAGACAAATTAAAAGTGTTTGTAGGGCTTCTGTCGCCAAAGTTTGGCAGAAAAATGAAAAAAATGTGTCATATTTCTGTCGCCCAAGTTTGGCAGACAACTTGAAAGTATTTGTAGGGCTCCTGTCGCCCAAGTTTGGCAGAAAAATGACAAATATGCGTCATATTTCGGTCGCCCAAGTTTGGCAGACAAATTAAAAGTGTTTGTAGGGCTCCTGTCGCCCAAGTTTGGCAGAAAAATGACAAATATGTGTCAGATTTCTGTCGCCCAAGTTTGGCAGACAAATTAAAAGTATTTGTAGGGCTCCAGTCGCCCAAGTTTTGCAGAAAAATGAAAAAAATTTGTCAGATTTTTGTCGCCCAAGTTTGGCAGACAAATTAAAAGTGTTTGTAGGGCTCCTGTCGCCCAAGTTTTGCAGAAAAATGAAAAAAATGTGTCATATTTCTGTCGCCCAAGTGAGGCAGACAACTTGAAAGTATTTGTAGGGCTCATGTCGCCCAAGTTTCGCAAAAAAATTAAAAAAATATGTGTCAGATTTCTGTCGCCCAAGTTTGGCAGACAAATTGAAAGTGTTTGTAGGGCTCCTGTCGCCCAAGTCTGGCAGAAAAATGAAAAAAATGTGTCAGATTTTTGTCGCCCAAGTTTGGCAGACAAATTTAAAGTGTTTGTAGGGCTTCTGTCGCCAAAGTTTGGCAGAAAAATGAAAAAAATGTGTCATATTTCTGTCGCCCAAGTTTGGCAGACAACTTGAAAGTATTTGTAGGGCTCCTGTCGCCCAAGTTTCGCAAAAAAATTAAAAAAATATGTGTCATATTTCTGTCGCCCAAGTTTGGCAGACAAATTAAAAGTGTTTGTAGGGCTCCTGTCGCCCAAGTTTGGCAGAAAAATGAAAAAAATGTGTCAGATTTCTGTCGCCCATGTTTGGCAGACAAATTAAAAGTATTTGTAGGGCTCCTGTCGCCCAAGTCCTGCAGAAAAATGAAAAAAATGAGTCAGATTTCTGTCGCCCAAATTTGGCAGACAAATTAAAAGTGTTTGTAGGGCTCCTGTCGCCCAAGTTTTGCAGAAAAATGAAAAAAATGTGTCATATTTCTGTCGCCCAAGTTTGGCAGACAACTTGAAAGTATTTGTAGGGCTCATGTTGCCCAAGTTTCGCAGAAAAATGACAAATATGTGTCAGATTTCTGTAGCCCAAGTTTGACAGACAAATTAAAAGTGTTTGTAGGGCTCCTGTCGCCCAAGTTTTGCAGAAAAATGAAAAAAATGTGTCATATTTCTGTCGCCCAAGTTTGGCAGACAACTTGAAAGTATTTGTAGGGCTCCTGTCGCCCAAGTTTGGCAAAAAAATGACAAATATGTGTCAGATTTTTGTCGCCCAAGTTTGGCAGACAAATTAAAAGTGTTTGTAGGGATCCTGTCGCCCAAGTTTGGCAGAAAAATGAAAAAAATGTGTCATATTTCTGTCGCCCAAGTTTGGCAGACAACTTGAAAGTATTTGTAGGGCTCCTGTCGCCCAAGTTTCGCAAAAAAATTACAAATATGCGTCATATTTCTGTCGCCCAAGTTTGACAGACAAATTAAAAGTGTTTGTAGGGCTCCTGTCGCCCAAGTTTGGCAGAAAAATGACAAATATGTGTCATATTTCTGTCGCCCAAGTTTGGCAGACAACTTGAAAGTATTTGTAGGGCTCCTGTCGCCCAAGTTTGGCAGAAAAATGACAAATATGTGTCAGATTTTTGTCGCCCAAGTTTGGCAGACAAATTAAAAGTATTTGTAGGGCTCCTGTCGCCAAAGTTTTGCAGTAAAATGAAAAAAATGTGTCAGATTTTTGTCGCCCAAGTTCGGCAGACAAATTAAAAGTGTTTGTAGGGCTCCTGTCACCCAAGTCTGGCAGAAAAATGAAAAAAATGTGTCAAATTTCTGTCGCCCAAGTTTGGCAGACAAATTAAAAGTATTTGTAGGGCTCCTGTCGCCCAAGTTTTGCAGAAAAATTGAAAAAAATGTGTCAGATTTTTGTCGCCCAAGTTTGGCAGAAAAATGACAAAAATGTGTCAGATTTTTGTCTCCCAAGTTTGGCAGACAAATTAAAAGTGTTTAGGGCTCCTGCCGCCAAAGTTTGGCAGAAAAATGAAAAAAATGTGTCATATTTCTGTCGCTCAAGTTTGGCAGACAACTTGAAGTATTTGTAGGGCTCCTGTCGCCCAAGTTTGGCAGAAAAATTAAAAGTGTTTGTAGGGCTCCTGTCGCCAAGTTTGGCAGAAAAATGACAAATATGCGTCATATTTCTGTCGCCCAAGTTTGGCAGACAAATTAAAAGTGTTTGTAGGGCTCCTGTCGCCAAGTTTGGCAGAAAAATGACAAATATGTGTCAGATTTCTGTCGCCCAAGTTTGGCAGACAAATTAAAAGTATTTGTAGGGCTCCTGTCGCCCAAGTTTTGCAGAAAAATGAAAAAAAGGTGTCAGATTTTTGTCGCTTAAGTTTGGCAGACAAATTAAAAGTGTTAGTAGGGCTCCTGTCGCCCAAATTTTGCAGAAAAATGAAAAAAATGTGTCATATTTCTGTCGCCCAAGTTTGGCAGACAACTTGAAAGTATTAGTAGGGCTCATGTCGCCCAAGTTTCGCAGAAAAATGACAAATATGTGTCAGATTTCTGTCGCCCAAGTTTGGCAGACAAATTAAAAGTGTTTGTAGGGCTCCTGTCGCCCAAGTCTGGCAGAAAAATGAAAAAAATGTGTCATATTTCTGTCGCCCAAGTTTGGCAGACAACTTGAAAGTATTTGTAGGGCTCCTGTCGCCCAAGTTTTGCAGAAAAATGACAAAAATGTGTCAGATTTTTGTCGCCCAAGTTTGGCAGACAAATTAAAAGTATTTGTAGGGCTCCAGTCGCCCAAGTTTTGCAGAAAAATGAAAAAAATGTGTCAGATTTTTGTTGCCCAAGTTTGGCAGACAAATTAAAAGTGTTTGTAGGACTCCTGTCGCCCAAGTTTGGCAGAAAAATGACAAATATGCGTCATATTTCTGTCGCCCAAGTTTGGCAGACAAATTAAAAGTGTTTGTAGGGCTCCTGTCGCCCAAGTTTGGCAGAAAAATGACAAATATGTGTCAGATTTCTGTCGCCCAAGTTTGGCAGACAAATTAAAAGTATTTGTAGGGCTCCAGTCGCCCAAGTTTTGCAGAAAAATGAAAAAAATGTGTCAGATTTTTGTCGCCCAAGTTTGGCAGACAAATTAAAAGTGTTTGTAGGGCTCCTGTCGCCCAAGTTTTGCAGAAAAATGACAAATATGCGTCATATTTCTGTCGCCCAAGTTTGGCAGACAAATTAAAAGTGTTTGTAGGGCTCCTGTCGCCCAAGTTTGGCAGAAAAATGACAAATATGTGTCAGATTTCTGTCGCCCAAGTTTGGCAGACAAATTAAAAGTATTTGTAGGGCTCCAGTCGCCCAAGTTTTGCAGAAAAATGAAAAAAATGTGTCAGATTTTTGTCGCCCAAGTTTGGCAGACAAATTAAAAGTGTTTGTAGGGCTCCTGTCGCCAAAGTTTGGCAGAAAAATGAAAAAAATGTGTCATATTTCTGTCGCCCAAGTTTGGCAGACAACTTGAAAGTATTTGTAGGGCTCCTGTCGCCCAAGTTTGGCAGAAAAATGACAAATATGCGTCATATTTCTGTCGCCCAAGTTTGGCAGACAAATTAAAAGTGTTTGTAGGGCTTCTGTCGCCCAAGTTTGGCAGAAAAATGACAAATATGTGTCAGATTTCTGTCGCCCAAGTTTGGCAGACAAATTAAAAGTATTTGTAGAGCTCCAGTCGCCCAAGTTTTGCAGAAAAATGAAAAAAATGTGTCAGATTTTTGTCGCCCAAGTTTGGCAGACAAATTAAAAGTGTTTGTAGGGCTCCTGTCGCCCAAGTTTTGCAGAAAACTGAAAAAAATGTGTCATATTTCTGTCGCCCAAGTTTGGCAGACAACTTGAAAGTGTTTGTAGGGCTCATGTCGCCCAAGTTTCGCAAAAAAATTAAAAAAATATGTGTCAGATTTCTGTCGCCCAAGTTTGGCAGACAAATTGAAAGTGTTTGTAGGGCTCCTGTCGCCCAAGTCTGGCAGAAAAATGAAAAAAATGTGTCATATTTCTGTCGCCCAAGTTTGGCAGACATATTAAAAGTGTTTGTAGGGCTCCTGTCGCCCAAGTTTGGCAGAAAAATGACAAAAATGTGTCAGATTTTTGTCGCCCAAGTTTGGCAGACAAATTTAAAGTCTTTGAAGGGCTCCTGTCGCCCAAGTCCTGTAGAAAAATGAAAAAAATGAGTCAGATTTCTGTCGCCCAAGTTTGGCAGACAAATTAAAAGTGTTTGTAGGGCTCCTGTCGCCCAAATTTTGCAGAAAAATAAAAAAAATGTGTCATATTTCTGTCGCCCAAGTTTGGCAGATAACTTGAAAGTATTTGTAGGGCTCATGTCGCCCAAGTTTCGCAGAAAAATGACAAATATGTGTCAGATTTCTGTCGCCCAAGTTTGGCAGACAAATGAAAAGTGTTTGTAGGGCTCCTGTCGCCCAAGTCTGGCAGAAAAATGAAAAAAATGTGTCATATTTCTGTCGCCCAAGTTTGGCAGACATATTAAAAGTGTTTGTTGGGCTCCTGTCGCCCAAGTCCTGTAGAAAAATGAAAAAAATGAGTCAGATTTCTGTCGCCCAAGTTTGGCAGACAAATTAAAAGTGTTTGTAGGGCTCCTGTCGCCCAAATTTTGCAGAAAAATGAAAAAAATGTGTCATATTTCTGTCGCCCAAGTTTGGCAGACATATTAAAAGTGTTTGTAGGGCTCCTGTCGCCCAAGTTTGGCAGAAAAATGACAAAAATGTGTCAGATTTTTGTCGCCCAAGTTTGGCAGACAAATTTAAAGTGTTTGAAGGGCTCCTGTCGCCCAAGTCCTGTAGAAAAATGAAAAAAATGAGTCAGATTTCTGTCGCCCAAGTTTGGCAGACAAATTAAAAGTGTTTGTAGGGCTCCTGTCGCCCAAATTTTGCAGAAAAATAAAAAAAATGTGTCATATTTCTGTCGCCCAAGTTTGGCAGATAACTTGAAAGTATTTGTAGGGCTCATGTCGCCCAAGTTTCGCAGAAAAATGACAAATATGTGTCAGATTTCTGTCGCCCAAGTTTGGCAGACAAATTGAAAGTGTTTGTAGGGCTCCTGTCGCCCAAGTCTGGCAGAAAAATGAAAAAAATGTGTCATATTTCTGTCGCCCAAGTTTGGCAGACATATTAAAAGTGTTTGTTGGGCTCCTGTCGCTAAAGTCTGGCAGAAAAATGAAAAAAATGTGTCAAATTTCTGTCGCACAAGTTTGGCAGACAAATTAAAAGTATTTGAAGGGCTCCTGTCGCCCAAGTCCTGTAGAAAAATGAAAAAAATGAGTCAGATTTCTGTCGCCCAAGTTTGGCAGACAAATTAAAAGTGTTTGTAGGGCTCCTGTCGCCCAAATTTTGCAGAAAAATAAAAAAAATGTGTCATATTTCTGTCGCCCAAGTTTGGCAGATAACTTGAAAGTATTTGTAGGGCTCATGTCGCCCAAGTTTCGCAGAAAAATGACAAATATGTGTCAGATTTCTGTCGCCCAAGTTTGGCAGACAAATTAAAAGTGTTTGTAGGGCTCCTGTCGCCCAAGTCTGGCAGAAAAATGAAAAAAATGTGTCATATTTCTGTCGCCCAAGTTTGGCAGACAACTTGAAAGTATTTGTAGGGCTCCTGTCGCCCAAGTTTGGCAGAAAAATGACAAAAATGTGTCAGATTTTTGTCGCCCAAGTTTGGCAGACAAATTAAAAGTGTTTGTAGGGCTTCTGTCGCCAAAGTTTGGCAGAAAAATGAAAAAAATGTGTCATATTTCTGTCGCCCAAGTTTGGCAGACAACTTGAAAGTATTTGTAGGGCTCCTGTCGCCCAAGTTTCGCAGAAAAATGACAAATATGCGTCATATTTCTGTCGCCCAAGTTTGGCAGACAAATTAAAAGTGTTTGTAGGGCTCCTGTCGCCCAAGTTTGGCAGAAAAATGACAAATATGTGTCAGATTTCTGTCGCCCAAGTTTGGCAGACAAATTAAAAGTATTTGTAGGGCTCCAGTCGCCCAAGTTTTGCAGAAAAATGAAAAAAATGTGTCAGATTTTTGTCGCCCAAGTTTGGCAGACAAATTAAAAGTGTTTGTAGGGCTCCTGTCGCCCAAGTTTTGCAGAAAAATGAAAAAAATGTGTCATATTTCTGTCGCCCAAGTTTGGCAGACAACTTGAAAGTATTTGTAGGGCTCATGTCGCCCAAGTTTCGCAAAAAAATTAAAAAAATATGTGTCAGATTTCTGTCGCCCAAGTTTGGCAGACAAATTGAAAGTGTTTGTAGGGCTCCTGTCGCCCAAGTCTGGCAGAAAAATGAAAAAAATGTGTCATATTTCTGTCGCCCAAGTTTGGCAGACATATTAAAAGTGTTTGTAGGGCTCCTGTCGCCCAAGTTTGGCAGAAAAATGAGAAAAATGTGTCATATTTCTGTCGCCCAAGTTTGGCAGACAACTTGAAAGTATTTGTAGGGCTCCTGTCGCCCAAGTTTGGCAGAAAAATGACAAATATGCGTCATATTTCTGTCGCCCAAGTTTGGCAGACAAATTAAAAGTGTTTGTAGGGCTCCTGTCGCCCAAGTTTGGCAGAAAAATGACAAATATGTGTCATATTTCTGTCGCCCAAGTTTGGCAGACAACTTGGAAGTATTTGTAGGGCTCCTGTCGCCCAAGTTTGGCAGACAACTTGAAAGTATTTGTAGGGCTCCAGTCGCCCAAGTTTTGCAGAAACTTGAAAAAAATGTGTCAGATTTTTGTCGCCCAAGTTTGGCAGACAAATTAAAAGTGTTTGTAGGGCTCCTGTCGCCAAAGTTTGGCAGAAAAATGAAAAAAATGTGTCAGATTTCTGTCGCCCATGTTTGGCAGACAAATTAAAAGTATTTGTAGGGCTCCTGTCGCCAAAGTTTTGCAGAAAAATGAAAAAAATGTGTCAGATTTTTGTCGCCCAAGTTTGGCAGACAAATTAAAAGTGTTTGTAGGGCTCCTGTCGCCCAAGTCTGGCAGAAAAATGAAAAAAATGTGTCAAATTTCTGTCGCCCAAGTTTGGCAGACAATTAAAAGTATTTATAGGGCTCCTGTCGCCCAAGTCCTGCAGAAAAATGAAAAAAATGTGTCATATTTCTGTCGCCCAAGTTTGGCAGACAACTTGAAAGTATTTGTAGGGCTCCTGTCGCCCAAGTTTGGCAAAAAAATGACAAATATGTGTCAGATTTTTGTCGCCCAAGTTTGGCAGACAAATTAAAAGTGTTTGTAGGGATCCTGTCGCCCAAGTTTGGCAGAAAAATGAAAAAAATGTGTCTTATTTCTGTCGCCCAAGTTTGGCAGACAACTTGAAAGTATTTGTAGGGCTCATGTCGCCCACGTTTCGCAGAAAAATGACAAATATGTGTCAGATTTCTGTCGCCCAAGTTTGACAGACAAATTAAAAGTGTTTGTAGGGCTCCTGTCGCCCAAGTTTTGCAGAA
This sequence comes from Villa cingulata, assembly GCA_951394055.1. Classification (NCBI taxonomy): domain Eukaryota; kingdom Metazoa; phylum Arthropoda; class Insecta; order Diptera; family Bombyliidae; genus Villa; species Villa cingulata. Next base: position 24,770,570 of record OX596019.1, on the reverse strand, counting down.
AAATGAAAAAAATGTGTCATATTTCTGTCGCCCAAGTTTGGCAGACAACTTGAAAGTATTTGTAGGGCTCCTGTCGCCCAAGTTTGGCAAAAAAATGACAAATATGTGTCAGATTTTTGTCGCCCAAGTTTGGCAGACAAATTAAAAGTGTTTGTAGGGATCCTGTCGCCCAAGTTTGGCAGAAAAATGAAAAAAATGTGTCTTATTTCTGTCGCCCAAGTTTGGCAGACAACTTGAAAGTATTTGTAGGGCTCCTGTCGCCCAAGTTTGGCAGAAAAATGACAAATATGCGTCATATTTCTGTCGCCCAAGTTTGGCAGACAAATTAAAAGTGTTTGTAGGGCTCCTGTCGCCCAAGTTTGGCAGAAAAATGACAAATATGTGTCATATTTCTGTCGCCCAAATTTGGCAGACAACTTGAAAGTATTTGTAGGGCTCCTGTCTCCCAAGTTTGGCAGAAAAATGACAAATATGTGTCAGATTTTTGTCGCCCAAGTTTGGCAGACAAATTAAAAGTATTTGTAGGGCTCCTGTCACCAAAGTTTTGCAGAAAAATGAAAAAAATGTGTCAGATTTTTGTCGCGTAAGTTCGGCAGACAAATTAAAAGTGTTTGTAGGGCTCCTGTCACCCAAGTCTGGCAGAAAAATGAAAAATATGTGTCAAATTTCTGTCGCCCAAGTTTGGCAGTCTAATTAAAAGTGTTTGTAGGGCTCCTGTCGCCCAAGTTTTGCAGAAAAATGAAAAAAATGTGTCATATTTCTGTCGCCCAAGTTTGGCAGACAACTTGAACGTATTTGTAGGGCTCCTGTCGCCCAAGTTTGGCAGAAAAATGACAAATATGTGTCAGATTTTTTTCGCTCAAGTTTGGCAGACAAATTAAAAGTGTTTGTAGGGCTGCTGTCGCCCAAGTTTGGCAGAAAAATGAAAAAAATGTGTCAGATTTCTGTCGTCCAAGTTTGGCAGACAAATTAAAAGTATTTGTAGGGCTCCTGTCGACCAAGTTTTGCAGAAAAAAGAAAAAAATGTGTCAAATTTTAGTCGCCCAAGTTTGGCAGACAAATTAAAAGTGTTTGTAGGGCTTCTGTCGCCAAAGTTTGGCAGAAAAATGAATAAAATGTGTGATATTTCTGTCGCCCAAGTTTGGCAGACAACTTGAAAGTATTTGTAGGGCTCCTGTGGCCCAAGTTTGGCAGAAAAATGACAAATATGCGTCATATTTCAGTCGCCCAAGTTTGGCAGACAAATTAAAAGTGTTTGTAGGGCTCCTGTCGCCCAAGTCCTGCAGAAAAATGAAAAAAATGAGTCAGATTTCTGTCGCCCAAGTTTGGCAGACAAATTAAAAGTGTTTGTAGGGCTCCTGTCGCCCAAGTTTTGCAGAATAATGAAAAAAATGTGTCATATTTCTGTCGCCCAAGTTTGGCAGACAACTTGAAAGTATTTGTAGGGCTCATGTCGCCCAAATTTTCGCAGAAAAATGACAAATATGTGTCAGCATTTTGTCGCCCAAGTTTGGCAGACAAATTAAAAGTGTTTGTAGGGCTCCTGTCGCCCAAGTTTGGCAGAAAAATGAAAAAAATGTGTCATATTTCTGTCGCCCAAGTTTGGCAGACAACTTGAAAGTATTTGTAGGGCTCCTGTCGCCCAAGTTTGGCAGAAAAATAACAAATATGCGTCATATTTCTGTCGCCAAGTTTGGCAGACAAATTAAAAGTGTTTGTAGGGCTCCTGTCGCCCAAGTTTGGCAGAAAAATGACAAATATGTGTCATATTTCTGTCGCCCAAGTTTGGCAGACAACTTGAAAGTATTTGTAGGGCTCCTGTCACCCAAGTTTGGCAGAAAAATGACAAATATGTGTCAGATTTCTGTCGCCTAAGTTTGGCAGACAAATTAAAAGTATTTGTAGGGCTCCTGTCGCCCAAGTCCTGCAGAAAAATGAAACAAATGAGTCAGATTTCTGTCTCCCAAGTTTGGCAGACAAATTAAAAGTATTTGTTTGGCTCCTGTCGCCCAAGTTTCTGCAGAAAAATTACAAATATGTGTCAGATTTCTGTCGCCCAAGTTTGGCAGACAAATTAAAAGTATTTGTAGGGCTCCTGTCGCCTAAGTCCTGCAGAAAAATGAAACAAATGAGTCAGATTTCTGACGCCCAAGTTTGGCAGACAACTTGAAAGTATTTGTAGGGCTCATGTCGCCCAAGTTTCGCAGAAAAATGACAAATATTGTCAGATTTCTGTCGCCCAAGTTTGGCAGACAAATTAAAAGTGTTTGTAGGGCTCCTGTCGCCCAAGTCTGGCAGAAAAATGAAAAAAATGTGTCATATTTCTGTCGCCCAAGTTTGGCAGACAACTTGAAAGTATTTGTAGGGCTCCTGTCGCCCAAGTTTGGCAGAAAAATGAAAAAAATGTGTCATATTTCTGTCGCCCAAGTTTGGCAGAAAACTTGAAAGTATTTGTAGGGCTCCTGTCGCCCAAGTTTGGCAAAAAAATGAAAAAAATGTGTCATATTTCTGTCGCCCAAGTTTGGCAGACAAATTAAAAGTGTTTGTAGGGCTCCTGTCGCCCAAGTCTGGCAGAAAAATGAAAAAAATGTGTCATATTTCTGTCGCCCAAGTTTGGCAGACAAATTTAAAGTGTTTGTAGGGCTCCTGTCGCCCAAGTCTGGCAGAAAAATGAAAAAAATGTGTCATATTTCTGTCGCCCAAGTTTGGCAGACAACTTGAAAGTATTTGTAGGGCTCCTGTCGCCCAAGTTTGGCAGAAAAATGAAAAAAATGTGTCAGATTTCTGTCGCCCAAGTTTGGCAGACAAATTAAAAGTGTTTGTAGGGCTCCTGTCGCCCAAGTCTGGCAGAAAAATGAAAAAAATGTGTCATATTTCTGTCGCCCAAGTTTGGCAGACAAATTAAAAGTGTTTGTAGGGCTCCTGTCGCCCAAGTCTGGCAGAAAAATGAAAAAAATGTGTCATATTTCTGTCGCCCAAGTTTGGCAGACAAATTTAAAGTGTTTGTAGGGCTCCTGTCGCCCAAGTTTTGCAGAAAAATAAAAAAAATGTGTCAGATTTCTGTCGCCCAAGTTTGGCAGACAAATTGAAAGTGTTTGTAGGGCTCCTGTCGCCCAAGTCTGGCAGAAAAATGAAAAAAATGTGTCATATTTCTGTCGCCCAAGTTTGGCAGACATATTAAAAGTGTTTGTAGGGCTCCTGTCGCCCAAGTTTGGCAGAAAAATGAGAAAAATGTGTCATATTTCTGTCGCCCAAGTTTGGCAGACAACTTGAAAGTATTTGTAGGGCTCCTGTCGCCCAAGTTTGGCAGAAAAATGACAAATATGCGTCATATTTCTGTCGCCCAAGTTTGGCAGACAAATTAAAAGTGTTTGTAGGGCTCCTGTCGCCCAAGTTTGGCAGAAAAATGACAAATATGTGTCATATTTCTGTCGCCCAAGTTTGGCAGACAACTTGGAAGTATTTGTAGGGCTCCTGTCGCCCAAGTTTGGCAGACAACTTGAAAGTATTTGTAGGGCTCCAGTCGCCCAAGTTTTGCAGAAACTTGAAAAAAATGTGTCAGATTTTTGTCGCCCAAGTTTGGCAGACAAATTAAAAGTGTTTGTAGGGCTCCTGTCGCCAAAGTTTGGCAGAAAAATGAAAAAAATGTGTCAGATTTCTGTCGCCCATGTTTGGCAGACAAATTAAAAGTATTTGTAGGGCTCCTGTCGCCAAAGTTTTGCAGAAAAATGAAAAAAATGTGTCAGATTTTTGTCGCCCAAGTTTGGCAGACAAATTAAAAGTGTTTGTAGGGCTCCTGTCGCCCAAGTCTGGCAGAAAAATGAAAAAAATGTGTCAAATTTCTGTCGCCCAAGTTTGGCAGACAATTAAAAGTATTTATAGGGCTCCTGTCGCCCAAGTCCTGCAGAAAAATGAAAAAAATGTGTCATATTTCTGTCGCCCAAGTTTGGCAGACAACTTGAAAGTATTTGTAGGGCTCCTGTCGCCCAAGTTTGGCAAAAAAATGACAAATATGTGTCAGATTTTTGTCGCCCAAGTTTGGCAGACAAATTAAAAGTGTTTGTAGGGATCCTGTCGCCCAAGTTTGGCAGAAAAATGAAAAAAATGTGTCTTATTTCTGTCGCCCAAGTTTGGCAGACAACTTGAAAGTATTTGTAGGGCTCATGTCGCCCACGTTTCGCAGAAAAATGACAAATATGTGTCAGATTTCTGTCGCCCAAGTTTGACAGACAAATTAAAAGTGTTTGTAGGGCTCCTGTCGCCCAAGTTTTGCAGAAAAATGAAAAAAATGTGTCATATTTCTGTCGCCCAAGTTTGGCAGACAACTTGAAAGTATTTGTAGGGCTCCTGTCGCCCAAGTTTGGCAAAAAAATGACAAATATGTGTCAGATTTTTGTCGCCCAAGTTTGGCAGACAAATTAAAAGTGTTTGTAGGGATCCTGTCGCCCAAGTTTGGCAGAAAAATGAAAAAAATGTGTCTTATTTCTGTCGCCCAAGTTTGGCAGACAACTTGAAAGTATTTGTAGGGCTCCTGTCGCCCAAGTTTGGCAGAAAAATGACAAATATGCGTCATATTTCTGTCGCCCAAGTTTGGCAGACAAATTAAAAGTGTTTGTAGGGCTCCTGTCGCCCAAGTTTGGCAGAAAAATGACAAATATGTGTCATATTTCTGTCGCCCAAATTTGGCAGACAACTTGAAAGTATTTGTAGGGCTCCTGTCTCCCAAGTTTGGCAGAAAAATGACAAATATGTGTCAGATTTTTGTCGCCCAAGTTTGGCAGACAAATTAAAAGTATTTGTAGGGCTCCTGTCACCAAAGTTTTGCAGAAAAATGAAAAAAATGTGTCAGATTTTTGTCGCGTAAGTTCGGCAGACAAATTAAAAGTGTTTGTAGGGCTCCTGTCACCCAAGTCTGGCAGAAAAATGAAAAATATGTGTCAAATTTCTGTCGCCCAAGTTTGGCAGACTAATTAAAAGTGTTTGTAGGGCTCCTGTCGCCCAAGTTTTGCAGAAAAATGAAAAAAATGTGTCATATTTCTGTCGCCCAAGTTTGGCAGACAACTTGAACGTATTTGTAGGGCTCCTGTCGCCCAAGTTTGGCAGAAAAATGACAAATATGTGTCAGATTTTTTTCGCTCAAGTTTGGCAGACAAATTAAAAGTGTTTGTAGGGCTGCTGTCGCCCAAGTTTGGCAGAAAAATGAAAAAAATGTGTCAGATTTCTGTCGTCCAAGTTTGGCAGACAAATTAAAAGTATTTGTAGGGCTCCTGTCGACCAAGTTTTGCAGAAAAAAGAAAAAAATGTGTCAAATTTTAGTCGCCCAAGTTTGGCAGACAAATTAAAAGTGTTTGTAGGGCTTCTGTCACCAAAGTTTGGCAGAAAAATGAATAAAATGTGTGATATTTCTGTCGCCCAAGTTTGGCAGACAACTTGAAAGTATTTGTAGGGCTCCTGTGGCCCAAGTTTGGCAGAAAAATGACAAATATGCGTCATATTTCTGTCGCCCAAGTTTGGCAGACAAATTAAAAGTGTTTGTAGGGCTCCTGTCGCCCAAGTCCTGCAGAAAAATGAAAAAAATGAGTCAGATTTCTGTCGCCCAAGTTTGGCAGACAAATTAAAAGTGTTTGTAGGGCTCCTGTCGCCCAAGTTTTGCAGAATAATGAAAAAAATGTGTCATATTTCTGTCGCCCAAGTTTGGCAGACAACTTGAAAGTATTTGTAGGGCTCATGTCGCCCAAATTTTCGCAGAAAAATGACAAATATGTGTCAGCATTTTGTCGCCCAAGTTTGGCAGACAAATTAAAAGTGTTTGTAGGGCTCCTGTCGCCCAAGTTTGGCAGAAAAATGAAAAAAATGTGTCATATTTCTGTCGCCCAAGTTTGGCAGACAACTTGAAAGTATTTGTAGGGCTCCTGTCGCCCAAGTTTGGCAGAAAAATAACAAATATGCGTCATATTTCTGTCGCCAAGTTTGGCAGACAAATTAAAAGTGTTTGTAGGGCTCCTGTCGCCCAAGTTTGGCAGAAAAATGAAAAAAATGTGTCATATTTCTGTCGCCCAAGTTTGGCAGACATATTAAAAGTGTTTGTTGGGCTCCTGTCGCCCAAGTCCTGTAGAAAAATGAAAAAAATGAGTCAGATTTCTGTCGCCCAAGTTTGGCAGACAAATTAAAAGTGTTTGTAGGGCTCCTGTCGCCCAAATTTTGCAGAAAAATGAAAAAAATGTGTCATATTTCTGTCGCCCAAGTTTGGCAGACATATTAAAAGTGTTTGTAGGGCTCCTGTCGCCCAAGTTTGGCAGAAAAATGACAAAAATGTGTCAGATTTTTGTCGCCCAAGTTTGGCAGACAAATTTAAAGTGTTTGAAGGGCTCCTGTCGCCCAAGTCCTGTAGAAAAATGAAAAAAATGAGTCAGATTTCTGTCGCCCAAGTTTGGCAGACAAATTAAAAGTGTTTGTAGGGCTCCTGTCGCCCAAGTTTTGCAGAATAATGAAAAAAATGTGTCATATTTCTGTCGCCCAAGTTTGGCAGACAACTTGAAAGTATTTGTAGGGCTCATGTCGCCCAAATTTTCGCAGAAAAATGACAAATATGTGTCAGCATTTTGTCGCCCAAGTTTGGCAGACAAATTAAAAGTGTTTGTAGGGCTCCTGTCGCCCAAGTTTTGCAGAATAATGAAAAAAATGTGTCATATTTCTGTCGCCCAAGTTTGGCAGACAACTTGAAAGTATTTGTAGGGCTCATGTCGCCCAAATTTTCGCAGAAAAATGACAAATATGTGTCAGCATTTTGTCGCCCAAGTTTGGCAGACAAATTAAAAGTGTTTGTAGGGCTCCTGTCGCCCAAGTTTGGCAGAAAAATGAAAAAAATGTGTCATATTTCTGTCGCCCAAGTTTGGCAGACAACTTGAAAGTATTTGTAGGGCTCCTGTCGCCCAAGTTTGGCAGAAAAATAACAAATATGCGTCATATTTCTGTCGCCCAAGTTTGGCAGACAAATTTAAAGTCTTTGAAGGGCTCCTGTCGCCCAAGTCCTGTAGAAAAATGAAAAAAATGAGTCAGATTTCTGTCGCCCAAGTTTGGCAGACAAATTAAAAGTGTTTGTAGGGCTCCTGTCGCCCAAATTTTGCAGAAAAATAAAAAAAATGTGTCATATTTCTGTCGCCCAAGTTTGGCAGATAACTTGAAAGTATTTGTAGGGCTCATGTCGCCCAAGTTTCGCAGAAAAATGACAAATATGTGTCAGATTTCTGTCGCCCAAGTTTGGCAGACAAATGAAAAGTGTTTGTAGGGCTCCTGTCGCCCAAGTCTGGCAGAAAAATGAAAAAAATGTGTCATATTTCTGTCGCCCAAGTTTGGCAGACATATTAAAAGTGTTTGTTGGGCTCCTGTCGCCCAAGTCCTGTAGAAAAATGAAAAAAATGAGTCAGATTTCTGTCGCCCAAGTTTGGCAGACAAATTAAAAGTGTTTGTAGGGCTCCTGTCGCCCAAATTTTGCAGAAAAATGAAAAAAATGTGTCATATTTCTGTCGCCCAAGTTTGGCAGACATATTAAAAGTGTTTGTAGGGCTCCTGTCGCCCAAGTTTGGCAGAAAAATGACAAAAATGTGTCAGATTTTTGTCGCCCAAGTTTGGCAGACAAATTTAAAGTGTTTGAAGGGCTCCTGTCGCCCAAGTCCTGTAGAAAAATGAAAAAAATGAGTCAGATTTCTGTCGCCCAAGTTTGGCAGACAAATTAAAAGTGTTTGTAGGGCTCCTGTCGCCCAAATTTTGCAGAAAAATAAAAAAAATGTGTCATATTTCTGTCGCCCAAGTTTGGCAGATAACTTGAAAGTATTTGTAGGGCTCATGTCGCCCAAGTTTCGCAGAAAAATGACAAATATGTGTCAGATTTCTGTCGCCCAAGTTTGGCAGACAAATTGAAAGTGTTTGTAGGGCTCCTGTCGCCCAAGTCTGGCAGAAAAATGAAAAAAATGTGTCATATTTCTGTCGCCCAAGTTTGGCAGACATATTAAAAGTGTTTGTTGGGCTCCTGTCGCTAAAGTCTGGCAGAAAAATGAAAAAAATGTGTCAAATTTCTGTCGCACAAGTTTGGCAGACAAATTAAAAGTATTTGAAGGGCTCCTGTCGCCCAAGTCCTGTAGAAAAATGAAAAAAATGAGTCAGATTTCTGTCGCCCAAGTTTGGCAGACAAATTAAAAGTGTTTGTAGGGCTCCTGTCGCCCAAATTTTGCAGAAAAATAAAAAAAATGTGTCATATTTCTGTCGCCCAAGTTTGGCAGATAACTTGAAAGTATTTGTAGGGCTCATGTCGCCCAAGTTTCGCAGAAAAATGACAAATATGTGTCAGATTTCTGTCGCCCAAGTTTGGCAGACAAATTAAAAGTGTTTGTAGGGCTCCTGTCGCCCAAGTCTGGCAGAAAAATGAAAAAAATGTGTCATATTTCTGTCGCCCAAGTTTGGCAGACAACTTGAAAGTATTTGTAGGGCTCCTGTCGCCCAAGTTTGGCAGAAAAATGACAAAAATGTGTCAGATTTTTGTCGCCCAAGTTTGGCAGACAAATTAAAAGTGTTTGTAGGGCTTCTGTCGCCAAAGTTTGGCAGAAAAATGAAAAAAATGTGTCATATTTCTGTCGCCCAAGTTTGGCAGACAACTTGAAAGTATTTGTAGGGCTCCTGTCGCCCAAGTTTCGCAGAAAAATGACAAATATGCGTCATATTTCTGTCGCCCAAGTTTGGCAGACAAATTAAAAGTGTTTGTAGGGCTCCTGTCGCCCAAGTTTGGCAGAAAAATGACAAATATGTGTCAGATTTCTGTCGCCCAAGTTTGGCAGACAAATTAAAAGTATTTGTAGGGCTCCAGTCGCCCAAGTTTTGCAGAAAAATGAAAAAAATGTGTCAGATTTTTGTCGCCCAAGTTTGGCAGACAAATTAAAAGTGTTTGTAGGGCTCCTGTCGCCCAAGTTTTGCAGAAAAATGAAAAAAATGTGTCATATTTCTGTCGCCCAAGTTTGGCAGACAACTTGAAAGTATTTGTAGGGCTCATGTCGCCCAAGTTTCGCAAAAAAATTAAAAAAATATGTGTCAGATTTCTGTCGCCCAAGTTTGGCAGACAAATTGAAAGTGTTTGTAGGGCTCCTGTCGCCCAAGTCTGGCAGAAAAATGAAAAAAATGTGTCATATTTCTGTCGCCCAAGTTTGGCAGACATATTAAAAGTGTTTGTAGGGCTCCTGTCGCCCAAGTTTGGCAGAAAAATGAGAAAAATGTGTCATATTTCTGTCGCCCAAGTTTGGCAGACAACTTGAAAGTATTTGTAGGGCTCCTGTCGCCCAAGTTTGGCAGAAAAATGACAAATATGCGTCATATTTCTGTCGCCCAAGTTTGGCAGACAAATTAAAAGTGTTTGTAGGGCTCCTGTCGCCCAAGTTTGGCAGAAAAATGACAAATATGTGTCATATTTCTGTCGCCCAAGTTTGGCAGACAACTTGGAAGTATTTGTAGGGCTCCTGTCGCCCAAGTTTGGCAGACAACTTGAAAGTATTTGTAGGGCTCCAGTCGCCCAAGTTTTGCAGAAACTTGAAAAAAATGTGTCAGATTTTTGTCGCCCAAGTTTGGCAGACAAATTAAAAGTGTTTGTAGGGCTCCTGTCGCCAAAGTTTGGCAGAAAAATGAAAAAAATGTGTCAGATTTCTGTCGCCCATGTTTGGCAGACAAATTAAAAGTATTTGTAGGGCTCCTGTCGCCAAAGTTTTGCAGAAAAATGAAAAAAATGTGTCAGATTTTTGTCGCCCAAGTTTGGCAGACAAATTAAAAGTGTTTGTAGGGCTCCTGTCGCCCAAGTCTGGCAGAAAAATGAAAAAAATGTGTCAAATTTCTGTCGCCCAAGTTTGGCAGACAATTAAAAGTATTTATAGGGCTCCTGTCGCCCAAGTCCTGCAGAAAAATGAAAAAAATGTGTCATATTTCTGTCGCCCAAGTTTGGCAGACAACTTGAAAGTATTTGTAGGGCTCCTGTCGCCCAAGTTTGGCAAAAAAATGACAAATATGTGTCAGATTTTTGTCGCCCAAGTTTGGCAGACAAATTAAAAGTGTTTGTAGGGATCCTGTCGCCCAAGTTTGGCAGAAAAATGAAAAAAATGTGTCTTATTTCTGTCGCCCAAGTTTGGCAGACAACTTGAAAGTATTTGTAGGGCTCATGTCGCCCACGTTTCGCAGAAAAATGACAAATATGTGTCAGATTTCTGTCGCCCAAGTTTGACAGACAAATTAAAAGTGTTTGTAGGGCTCCTGTCGCCCAAGTTTTGCAGAAAAATGAAAAAAATGTGTCATATTTCTGTCGCCCAAGTTTGGCAGACAACTTGAAAGTATTTGTAGGGCTCCTGTCGCCCAAGTTTGGCAAAAAAATGACAAATATGTGTCAGATTTTTGTCGCCCAAGTTTGGCAGACAAATTAAAAGTGTTTGTAGGGATCCTGTCGCCCAAGTTTGGCAGAAAAATGAAAAAAATGTGTCTTATTTCTGTCGCCCAAGTTTGGCAGACAACTTGAAAGTATTTGTAGGGCTCCTGTCGCCCAAGTTTGGCAGAAAAATGACAAATATGCGTCATATTTCTGTCGCCCAAGTTTGGCAGACAAATTAAAAGTGTTTGTAGGGCTCCTGTCGCCCAAGTTTGGCAGAAAAATGACAAATATGTGTCATATTTCTGTCGCCCAAATTTGGCAGACAACTTGAAAGTATTTGTAGGGCTCCTGTCTCCCAAGTTTGGCAGAAAAATGACAAATATGTGTCAGATTTTTGTCGCCCAAGTTTGGCAGACAAATTAAAAGTATTTGTAGGGCTCCTGTCACCAAAGTTTTGCAGAAAAATGAAAAAAATGTGTCAGATTTTTGTCGCGTAAGTTCGGCAGACAAATTAAAAGTGTTTGTAGGGCTCCTGTCACCCAAGTCTGGCAGAAAAATGAAAAATATGTGTCAAATTTCTGTCGCCCAAGTTTGGCAGTCTAATTAAAAGTGTTTGTAGGGCTCCTGTCGCCCAAGTTTTGCAGAAAAATGAAAAAAATGTGTCATATTTCTGTCGCCCAAGTTTGGCAGACAACTTGAACGTATTTGTAGGGCTCCTGTCGCCCAAGTTTGGCAGAAAAATGACAAATATGTGTCAGATTTTTTTCGCTCAAGTTTGGCAGACAAATTAAAAGTGTTTGTAGGGCTGCTGTCGCCCAAGTTTGGCAGAAAAATGAAAAAAATGTGTCAGATTTCTGTCGTCCAAGTTTGGCAGACAAATTAAAAGTATTTGTAGGGCTCCTGTCGACCAAGTTTTGCAGAAAAAAGAAAAAAATGTGTCAAATTTTAGTCGCCCAAGTTTGGCAGACAAATTAAAAGTGTTTGTAGGGCTTCTGTCGCCAAAGTTTGGCAGAAAAATGAATAAAATGTGTGATATTTCTGTCGCCCAAGTTTGGCAGACAACTTGAAAGTATTTGTAGGGCTCCTGTGGCCCAAGTTTGGCAGAAAAATGACAAATATGCGTCATATTTCAGTCGCCCAAGTTTGGCAGACAAATTAAAAGTGTTTGTAGGGCTCCTGTCGCCCAAGTCCTGCAGAAAAATGAAAAAAATGAGTCAGATTTCTGTCGCCCAAGTTTGGCAGACAAATTAAAAGTGTTTGTAGGGCTCCTGTCGCCCAAGTTTTGCAGAATAATGAAAAAAATGTGTCATATTTCTGTCGCCCAAGTTTGGCAGACAACTTGAAAGTATTTGTAGGGCTCATGTCGCCCAAATTTTCGCAGAAAAATGACAAATATGTGTCAGCATTTTGTCGCCCAAGTTTGGCAGACAAATTAAAAGTGTTTGTAGGGCTCCTGTCGCCCAAGTTTGGCAGAAAAATGAAAAAAATGTGTCATATTTCTGTCGCCCAAGTTTGGCAGACAACTTGAAAGTATTTGTAGGGCTCCTGTCGCCCAAGTTTGGCAGAAAAATAACAAATATGCGTCATATTTCTGTCGCCAAGTTTGGCAGACAAATTAAAAGTGTTTGTAGGGCTCCTGTCGCCCAAGTTTGGCAGAAAAATGACAAATATGTGTCATATTTCTGTCGCCCAAGTTTGGCAGACAACTTGAAAGTATTTGTAGGGCTCCTGTCACCCAAGTTTGGCAGAAAAATGACAAATATGTGTCAGATTTCTGTCGCCTAAGTTTGGCAGACAAATTAAAAGTATTTGTAGGGCTCCTGTCGCCCAAGTCCTGCAGAAAAATGAAACAAATGAGTCAGATTTCTGTCTCCCAAGTTTGGCAGACAAATTAAAAGTATTTGTTTGGCTCCTGTCGCCCAAGTTTCTGCAGAAAAATTACAAATATGTGTCAGATTTCTGTCGCCCAAGTTTGGCAGACAAATTAAAAGTATTTGTAGGGCTCCTGTCGCCTAAGTCCTGCAGAAAAATGAAACAAATGAGTCAGATTTCTGACGCCCAAGTTTGGCAGACAACTTGAAAGTATTTGTAGGGCTCATGTCGCCCAAGTTTCGCAGAAAAATGACAAATATTGTCAGATTTCTGTCGCCCAAGTTTGGCAGACAAATTAAAAGTGTTTGTAGGGCTCCTGTCGCCCAAGTCTGGCAGAAAAATGAAAAAAATGTGTCATATTTCTGTCGCCCAAGTTTGGCAGACAACTTGAAAGTATTTGTAGGGCTCCTGTCGCCCAAGTTTGGCAGAAAAATGAAAAAAATGTGTCATATTTCTGTCGCCCAAGTTTGGCAGAAAACTTGAAAGTATTTGTAGGGCTCCTGTCGCCCAAGTTTGGCAAAAAAATGAAAAAAATGTGTCATATTTCTGTCGCCCAAGTTTGGCAGACAAATTAAAAGTGTTTGTAGGGCTCCTGTCGCCCAAGTCTGGCAGAAAAATGAAAAAAATGTGTCATATTTCTGTCGCCCAAGTTTGGCAGACAAATTTAAAGTGTTTGTAGGGCTCCTGTCGCCCAAGTCTGGCAGAAAAATGAAAAAAATGTGTCATATTTCTGTCGCCCAAGTTTGGCAGACAACTTGAAAGTATTTGTAGGGCTCCTGTCGCCCAAGTTTGGCAGAAAAATGAAAAAAATGTGTCAGATTTCTGTCGCCCAAGTTTGGCAGACAAATTAAAAGTGTTTGTAGGGCTCCTGTCGCCCAAGTCTGGCAGAAAAATGAAAAAAATGTGTCATATTTCTGTCGCCCAAGTTTGGCAGACAAATTAAAAGTGTTTGTAGGGCTCCTGTCGCCCAAGTCTGGCAGAAAAATGAAAAAAATGTGTCATATTTCTGTCGCCCAAGTTTGGCAGACAAATTTAAAGTGTTTGTAGGGCTCCTGTCGCCCAAGTTTTGCAGAAAAATAAAAAAAATGTGTCAGATTTCTGTCGCCCAAGTTTGGCAGACAAATTGAAAGTGTTTGTAGGGCTCCTGTCGCCCAAGTCTGGCAGAAAAATGAAAAAAATGTGTCATATTTCTGTCGCCCAAGTTTGGCAGACATATTAAAAGTGTTTGTAGGGCTCCTGTCGCCCAAGTTTGGCAGAAAAATGAGAAAAATGTGTCATATTTCTGTCGCCCAAGTTTGGCAGACAACTTGAAAGTATTTGTAGGGCTCCTGTCGCCCAAGTTTGGCAGAAAAATGACAAATATGCGTCATATTTCTGTCGCCCAAGTTTGGCAGACAAATTAAAAGTGTTTGTAGGGCTCCTGTCGCCCAAGTTTGGCAGAAAAATGACAAATATGTGTCATATTTCTGTCGCCCAAGTTTGGCAGACAACTTGGAAGTATTTGTAGGGCTCCTGTCGCCCAAGTTTGGCAGACAACTTGAAAGTATTTGTAGGGCTCCAGTCGCCCAAGTTTTGCAGAAACTTGAAAAAAATGTGTCAGATTTTTGTCGCCCAAGTTTGGCAGACAAATTAAAAGTGTTTGTAGGGCTCCTGTCGCCAAAGTTTGGCAGAAAAATGAAAAAAATGTGTCAGATTTCTGTCGCCCATGTTTGGCAGACAAATTAAAAGTATTTGTAGGGCTCCTGTCGCCAAAGTTTTGCAGAAAAATGAAAAAAATGTGTCAGATTTTTGTCGCCCAAGTTTGGCAGACAAATTAAAAGTGTTTGTAGGGCTCCTGTCGCCCAAGTCTGGCAGAAAAATGAAAAAAATGTGTCAAATTTCTGTCGCCCAAGTTTGGCAGACAATTAAAAGTATTTATAGGGCTCCTGTCGCCCAAGTCCTGCAGAAAAATGAAAAAAATGTGTCATATTTCTGTCGCCCAAGTTTGGCAGACAACTTGAAAGTATTTGTAGGGCTCCTGTCGCCCAAGTTTGGCAAAAAAATGACAAATATGTGTCAGATTTTTGTCGCCCAAGTTTGGCAGACAAATTAAAAGTGTTTGTAGGGATCCTGTCGCCCAAGTTTGGCAGAAAAATGAAAAAAATGTGTCTTATTTCTGTCGCCCAAGTTTGGCAGACAACTTGAAAGTATTTGTAGGGCTCATGTCGCCCACGTTTCGCAGAAAAATGACAAATATGTGTCAGATTTCTGTCGCCCAAGTTTGACAGACAAATTAAAAGTGTTTGTAGGGCTCCTGTCGCCCAAGTTTTGCAGAAAAATGAAAAAAATGTGTCATATTTCTGTCGCCCAAGTTTGGCAGACAACTTGAAAGTATTTGTAGGGCTCCTGTCGCCCAAGTTTGGCAAAAAAATGACAAATATGTGTCAGATTTTTGTCGCCCAAGTTTGGCAGACAAATTAAAAGTGTTTGTAGGGATCCTGTCGCCCAAGTTTGGCAGAAAAATGAAAAAAATGTGTCTTATTTCTGTCGCCCAAGTTTGGCAGACAACTTGAAAGTATTTGTAGGGCTCCTGTCGCCCAAGTTTGGCAGAAAAATGACAAATATGCGTCATATTTCTGTCGCCCAAGTTTGGCAGACAAATTAAAAGTGTTTGTAGGGCTCCTGTCGCCCAAGTTTGGCAGAAAAATGACAAATATGTGTCATATTTCTGTCGCCCAAATTTGGCAGACAACTTGAAAGTATTTGTAGGGCTCCTGTCTCCCAAGTTTGGCAGAAAAATGACAAATATGTGTCAGATTTTTGTCGCCCAAGTTTGGCAGACAAATTAAAAGTATTTGTAGGGCTCCTGTCACCAAAGTTTTGCAGAAAAATGAAAAAAATGTGTCAGATTTTTGTCGCGTAAGTTCGGCAGACAAATTAAAAGTGTTTGTAGGGCTCCTGTCACCCAAGTCTGGCAGAAAAATGAAAAATATGTGTCAAATTTCTGTCGCCCAAGTTTGGCAGACTAATTAAAAGTGTTTGTAGGGCTCCTGTCGCCCAAGTTTTGCAGAAAAATGAAAAAAATGTGTCATATTTCTGTCGCCCAAGTTTGGCAGACAACTTGAACGTATTTGTAGGGCTCCTGTCGCCCAAGTTTGGCAGAAAAATGACAAATATGTGTCAGATTTTTTTCGCTCAAGTTTGGCAGACAAATTAAAAGTGTTTGTAGGGCTGCTGTCGCCCAAGTTTGGCAGAAAAATGAAAAAAATGTGTCAGATTTCTGTCGTCCAAGTTTGGCAGACAAATTAAAAGTATTTGTAGGGCTCCTGTCGACCAAGTTTTGCAGAAAAAAGAAAAAAATGTGTCAAATTTTAGTCGCCCAAGTTTGGCAGACAAATTAAAAGTGTTTGTAGGGCTTCTGTCACCAAAGTTTGGCAGAAAAATGAATAAAATGTGTGATATTTCTGTCGCCCAAGTTTGGCAGACAACTTGAAAGTATTTGTAGGGCTCCTGTGGCCCAAGTTTGGCAGAAAAATGACAAATATGCGTCATATTTCTGTCGCCCAAGTTTGGCAGACAAATTAAAAGTGTTTGTAGGGCTCCTGTCGCCCAAGTCCTGCAGAAAAATGAAAAAAATGAGTCAGATTTCTGTCGCCCAAGTTTGGCAGACAAATTAAAAGTGTTTGTAGGGCTCCTGTCGCCCAAGTTTTGCAGAATAATGAAAAAAATGTGTCATATTTCTGTCGCCCAAGTTTGGCAGACAACTTGAAAGTATTTGTAGGGCTCATGTCGCCCAAATTTTCGCAGAAAAATGACAAATATGTGTCAGCATTTTGTCGCCCAAGTTTGGCAGACAAATTAAAAGTGTTTGTAGGGCTCCTGTCGCCCAAGTTTGGCAGAAAAATGAAAAAAATGTGTCATATTTCTGTCGCCCAAGTTTGGCAGACAACTTGAAAGTATTTGTAGGGCTCCTGTCGCCCAAGTTTGGCAGAAAAATAACAAATATGCGTCATATTTCTGTCGCCAAGTTTGGCAGACAAATTAAAAGTGTTTGTAGGGCTCCTGTCGCCCAAGTTTGGCAGAAAAATGACAAATATGTGTCATATTTCTGTCGCCCAAGTTTGGCAGACAACTTGAAAGTATTTGTAGGGCTCCTGTCACCCAAGTTTGGCAGAAAAATGACAAATATGTGTCAGATTTCTGTCGCCTAAGTTTGGCAGACAAATTAAAAGTATTTGTAGGGCTCCTGTCGCCCAAGTCCTGCAGAAAAATGAAACAAATGAGTCAGATTTCTGTCTCCCAAGTTTGGCAGACAAATTAAAAGTATTTGTTTGGCTCCTGTCGCCCAAGTTTCTGCAGAAAAATTACAAATATGTGTCAGATTTCTGTCGCCCAAGTTTGGCAGACAAATTAAAAGTATTTGTAGGGCTCCTGTCGCCTAAGTCCTGCAGAAAAATGAAACAAATGAGTCAGATTTCTGACGCCCAAGTTTGGCAGACAACTTGAAAGTATTTGTAGGGCTCATGTCGCCCAAGTTTCGCAGAAAAATGACAAATATTGTCAGATTTCTGTCGCCCAAGTTTGGCAGACAAATTAAAAGTGTTTGTAGGGCTCCTGTCGCCCAAGTCTGGCAGAAAAATGAAAAAAATGTGTCATATTTCTGTCGCCCAAGTTTGGCAGACAACTTGAAAGTATTTGTAGGGCTCCTGTCGCCCAAGTTTGGCAGAAAAATGAAAAAAATGTGTCATATTTCTGTCGCCCAAGTTTGGCAGAAAACTTGAAAGTATTTGTAGGGCTCCTGTCGCCCAAGTTTGGCAAAAAAATGACAAATATGTGTCAGATTTTTGTCGCCCAAGTTTGGCAGACAAATTTAAAGTGTTTGTAGGGCTCCTGTCGCCCAAGTTTTGCAGAAAAATAAAAAAAATGTGTCAGATTTCTGTCGCCCAAGTTTGGCAGACAAATTAAAGGTATTTGTAGGGCTCCTGTCGCCCAAGTTTTGCAGAAAAATGAAAAAAATGTGTCAGATTTTTGTCGCCCAAGTTTGGCAGACAAATTAAAAGTGTTTGTAGGACTCCTGTCGCCCAAGTCTGGCAGAAAAATGAAAAAAATGTGTCAGATTTTTGTCGCCCAAGGGCTCCTGTCGCCCAAGTTTCGTAAAAAAATGACAAATATGTGTCAGATTTCTGTCGCCCAAGTTTGGCAGACAACTTGAAAGTATTTGTAGGGCTCCTGTCGCCCAAGTTTTGCAGAAAAATTGAAAAAAATGTGTCAGATTTTTGTCGCCCAAGTTTGGCAGAAAAATGACAAAAATGTGTCAGATTTTTGTCTCCCAAGTTTGGCAGACAAATTAAAAGTGTTTAGGGCTCCTGTCGCCAAAGTTTGGCAGAAAAATGAAAAAAATGTGTCATATTTCTGTCGCCCAAGTTTGGCAGACAACTTGAAGTATTTGTAGGGCTCCTGTCGCCCAAGTTTGGCAGAAAAATTACAAATATGCGTCATATTTCTGTCGCCCAAGTTTGGCAGACAAATTAAAAGTGTTTGTAGGGCTCCTGTCGCCAAGTTTGGCAGAAAAATGACAAATATGTGTCAGATTTCTGTCGCCCAAGTTTGGCAGACAAATTAAAAGTTTTTGTAGGGCTCCTGTCGCCCAAGTTTTGCAGAAAAATGAAAAAAAGGTGTCAGATTTTTGTCGCTTAAGTTTGGCAGACAAATTAAAAGTGTTTGTAGGGCTCCTGTCGCCCAAATTTTGCAGAAAAATGAAAAAAATGTGTCATATTTCTGTCGCCCAAGTTTGGCAGACAACTTGAAAGTATTAGTAGGGCTCATGTCGCCCAAGTTTCGCAGAAAAATGACAAATATGTGTCAGATTTCTGTCGCCCAAGTTTGGCAGACAAATTAAAAGTGTTTGTAGGGCTCCTGTCGCCCAAGTCTGGCAGAAAAATGAAAAAAATGTGTCATATTTCTGTCGCCCAAGTTTGGCAGACAACTTGAAAGTATTTGTAGGGCTCCTGTCGCCCAAGTTTTGCAGAAAAATGACAAAAATGTGTCAGATTTTTGTCGCCCAAGTTTGGCAGACAAATTAAAAGTATTTGTAGGGCTCCAGTCGCCCAAGTTTTGCAGAAAAATGAAAAAAATGTGTCAGATTTTTGTCGCCCAAGTTTGGCAGACAAATTAAAAGTGTTTGTAGGACTCCTGTCGCCCAAGTTTGGCAGAAAAATGACAAATATGCGTCATATTTCTGTCGCCCAAGTTTGGCAGACAAATTAAAAGTGTTTGTAGGGCTCCTGTCGCCCAAGTTTGGCAGAAAAATGACAAATATGTGTCAGATTTCTGTCGCCCAAGTTTGGCAGACAAATTAAAAGTATTTGTAGGGCTCCAGTCGCCCAAGTTTTGCAGAAAAATGAAAAAAATGTGTCAGATTTTTGTCGCCCAAGTTTGGCAGACAAATTAAAAGTGTTTGTAGGGCTCCTGTCGCCCAAGTTTTGCAGAAAAATGACAAATATGCGTCATATTTCTGTCGCCCAAGTTTGGCAGACAAATTAAAAGTGTTTGTAGGGCTCCTGTCGCCCAAGTTTGGCAGAAAAATGACAAATATGTGTCAGATTTCTGTCGCCCAAGTTTGGCAGACAAATTAAAAGTATTTGTAGGGCTCCAGTCGCCCAAGTTTTGCAGAAAAATGAAAAAAATGTGTCAGATTTTTGTCGCCCAAGTTTGGCAGACAAATTAAAAGTGTTTGTAGGGCTCCTGTCGCCAAAGTTTGGCAGAAAAATGAAAAAAATGTGTCATATTTCTGTCGCCCAAGTTTGGCAGACACCTTGAAAGTATTTGTAGGGCTCCTGTCGCCCAAGTTTGGCAGAAAAATGACAAATATGCGTCATATTTCTGTCGCCCAAGTTTGGCAGACAAATTAAAAGTGTTTGTAGGGCTTCTGTCGCCCAAGTTTGGCAGAAAAATGACAAATATGTGTCAGATTTCTGTCGCCCAAGTTTGGCAGACAAATTAAAAGTATTTGTAGGGCTCCAGTCGCCCAAGTTTTGCAGAAAAATGAAAAAAATGTGTCAGATTTTTGTCGCCCAAGTTTGGCAGACAAATTAAAAGTGTTTGTAGGGCTCCTGTCGCCCAAGTTTTGCAGAAAAATGAAAAAAATGTGTCATATTTCTGTCGCCCAAGTTTGGCAGACAACTTGAAAGTGTTTGTAGGGCTCATGTCGCCCAAGTTTCGCAAAAAAATTAAAAAAATATGTGTCAGATTTCTGTCGCCCAAGTTTGGCAGACAAATTGAAAGTGTTTGTAGGGCTCCTGTCGCCCAAGTCTGGCAGAAAAATGAAAAAAATGTGTCATATTTCTGTCGCCCAAGTTTGGCAGACATAGTAAAAGTGTTTGTAGGGCTCCTGTCGCCCAAGTTTGGCAGAAAAATGACAAAAATGTGTCAGATTTTTGTCGCCCAAGTTTGGCAGACAAATTTAAAGTCTTTGAAGGGCTCCTGTCGCCCAAGTCCTGTAGAAAAATGAAAAAAATGAGTCAGATTTCTGTCGCCCAAGTTTGGCAGACAAATTAAAAGTGTTTGTAGGGCTCCTGTCGCCCAAATTTTGCAGAAAAATAAAAAAAATGTGTCATATTTCTGTCGCCCAAGTTTGGCAGATAACTTGAAAGTATTTGTAGGGCTCATGTCGCCCAAGTTTCGCAGAAAAATGACAAATATGTGTCAGATTTCTGTCGCCCAAGTTTGGCAGACAAATTAAAAGTGTTTGTAGGGCTCCTGTCGCCCAAGTCTGGCAGAAAAATGAAAAAAATGTGTCATATTTCTGTCGCCCAAGTTTGGCAGACATATTAAAAGTGTTTGTTGGGCTCCTGTCGCCCAAGTCCTGTAGAAAAATGAAAAAAATGAGTCAGATTTCTGTCGCCCAAGTTTGGCAGACAAATTAAAAGTGTTTGTAGGGCTCCTGTCGCCCAAATTTTGCAGAAAAATGAAAAAAATGTGTCATATTTCTGTCGCCCAAGTTTGGCAGACATATTAAAAGTGTTTGTAGGGCTCCTGTCGCCCAAGTTTGGCAGAAAAATGACAAAAATGTGTCAGATTTTTGTCGCCCAAGTTTGGCAGACAAATTTAAAGTGTTTGAAGGGCTCCTGTCGCCCAAGTCCTGTAGAAAAATGAAAAAAATGAGTCAGATTTCTGTCGCCCAAGTTTGGCAGACAAATTAAAAGTGTTTGTAGGGCTCCTGTCGCCCAAATTTTGCAGAAAAATAAAAAAAATGTGTCATATTTCTGTCGCCCAAGTTTGGCAGATAACTTGAAAGTATTTGTAGGGCTCATGTCGCCCAAGTTTCGCAGAAAAATGACAAATATGTGTCAGATTTCTGTCGCCCAAGTTTGGCAGACAAATTGAAAGTGTTTGTAGGGCTCCTGTCGCCCAAGTCTGGCAGACAAATGAAAAAAATGTGTCATATTTCTGTCGCCCAAGTTTGGCAGACATATTAAAAGTGTTTGTTGGGCTCCTGTCGCTAAAGTCTGGCAGAAAAATGAAAAAAATGTGTCAAATTTCTGTCGCACAAGTTTGGCAGACAAATTAAAAGTATTTGAAGGGCTCCTGTCGCCCAAGTCCTGTAGAAAAATGAAAAAAATGAGTCAGATTTCTGTCGCCCAAGTTTGGCAGACAAATTAAAAGTGTTTGTAGGGCTCCTGTCGCCCAAATTTTGCAGAAAAATAAATAAAATGTGTCATATTTCTGTCGCCCAAGTTTGGCAGATAACTTGAAAGTATTTGTAGGGCTCATGTCGCCCAAGTTTCGCAGAAAAATGACAAATATGTGTCAGATTTCTGTCGCCCAAGTTTGGCAGACAAATTAAAAGTGTTTGTAGGGCTCCTGTCGCCCAAGTCTGGCAGAAAAATGAAAAAAATGTGTCATATTTCTGTCGCCCAAGTTTGGCAGACAACTTGAAAGTATTTGTAGGGCTCCTGTCGCCCAAGTTTGGCAGAAAAATGACAAATATGCGTCATATTTCTGTCGCCCAAGTTTTGCAGAAAAATGAAAAAAATGTGTCAGATTTTTGTCGCCCAAGTTTGGCAGACAAATTAAAAGTGTTTGTAGGGCTCCTGTCGCCCAAGTTTTGCAGAAAAATGAAAAAAATGTGTCATATTTCTGTCGCCCAAGTTTGGCAGACAACTTGAAAGTATTTGTAGGGCTCATGTCGCCCAAGTTTCGCAAAAAAATTAAAAAAATATGTGTCAGATTTCTGTCGCCCAAGTTTGGCAGACAAATTGAAAGTGTTTGTAGGGCTCCTGTCGCCCAAGTCTGGCAGAAAAATGAAAAAAATGTGTCATATTTCTGTCGCCCAAGTTTGGCAGACATATTAAAAGTGTTTGTAGGGCTCCTGTCGCCCAAGTTTGGCAGAAAAATGAAAAAAATGTGTCATATTTCTGTCGCCCAAGTTTGGCAGACAACTTGAAAGTATTTGTAGGGCTCCTGTCGCCCAAGTTTGGCAGAAAAATGACAAATATGCGTCATATTTCTGTCGCCCAAGTTTGGCAGACAAATTAAAAGTGTTTGTAGGGCTCCTGTCGCCCAAGTTTGGCAGAAAAATGACAAATATGTGTCATATTTCTGTCGCCCAAGTTTGGCAGACAACTTGAAAGTATTTGTAGGGCTCCTGTCGCCCAAGTTTGGCAGACAACTTGAAAGTATTTGTAGGGCTCCAGTCGCCCAAGTTTTGCAGAAACTTGAAAAAAATGTGTCAGATTTTTGTCGCCCAAGTTTGGCAGACAAATTAAAAGTGTTTGTAGGGCTCCTGTCGCCAAAGTTTGGCAGAAAAATGAAAAAAATGTGTCAGATTTCTGTCGCCCATGTTTGGCAGACAAATTAAAAGTATTTGTAGGGCTCCTGTCGCCAAAGTTTTGCAGAAAAATGAAAAAAATGTGTCAGATTTTTGTCGCCCAAGTTTGGCAGACAAATTAAAAGTGTTTGTAGGGCTCCTGTCGCCCAAGTCTGGCAGAAAAATGAAAAAAATGTGTCAAATTTCTGTCGCCCAAGTTTGGCAGACAATTAAAAGTATTTATAGGGCTCCTGTCGCCCAAGTCCTGCAGAAACATGAAAAAAATGTGTCATATTTCTGTCGCCCAAGTTTGGCAGACAACTTGAAAGTATTTGTAGGGCTCCTGTCGCCCAAGTTTGGCAAAAAAATGACAAATATGTGTCAGATTTTTGTCGCCCAAGTTTGGCAGACAAATTAAAAGTGTTTGTAGGGATCCTGTCGCCCAAGTTTGGCAGAAAAATGAAAAAAATGTGTCTTATTTCTGTCGCCCAAGTTTGGCAGACAACTTGAAAGTATTTGTAGGGCTCATGTCGCCCACGTTTCGCAGAAAAATGACAAATATGTGTCAGATTTCTGTCGCCCAAGTTTGACAGACAAATTAAAAGTGTTTGTAGGGCTCCTGTCGCCCAAGTTTTGCAGAAAAATGAAAAAAATGTGTCATATTTCTGTCGCCCAAGTTTGGCAGACAACTTGAAAGTATTTGTAGGGCTCCTGTCGCCCAAGTTTGGCAAAAAAATGACAAATATGTGTCAGATTTTTGTCGCCCAAGTTTGGCAGACAAATTAAAAGTGTTTGTAGGGATCCTGTCGCCCAAGTTTGGCAGAAAAATGAAAAAAATGTGTCTTATTTCTGTCGCCCAAGTTTGGCAGACAACTTGAAAGTATTTGTAGGGCTCCTGTCGCCCAAGTTTGGCAGAAAAATGACAAATATGCGTCATATTTCTGTCGCCCAAGTTTGGCAGACAAATTAAAAGTGTTTGTAGGGCTCCTGTCGCCCAAGTTTGGCAGAAAAATGACAAATATGTGTCATATTTCTGTCGCCCAAATTTGGCAGACAACTTGAAAGTATTTGTAGGGCTCCTGTCTCCCAAGTTTGGCAGAAAAATGACAAATATGTGTCAGATTTTTGTCGCCCAAGTTTGGCAGACAAATTAAAAGTATTTGTAGGGCTCCTGTCACCAAAGTTTTGCAGAAAAATGAAAAAAATGTGTCAGATTTTTGTCGCGTAAGTTCGGCAGACAAATTAAAAGTGTTTGTAGGGCTCCTGTCACCCAAGTCTGGCAGAAAAATGAAAAATATGTGTCAAATTTCTGTCGCCCAAGTTTGGCAGACTAATTAAAAGTGTTTGTAGGGCTCCTGTCGCCCAAGTTTTGCAGAAAAATGAAAAAAATGTGTCATATTTCTGTCGCCCAAGTTTGGCAGACAACTTGAACGTATTTGTAGGGCTCCTGTCGCCCAAGTTTGGCAGAAAAATGACAAATATGTGTCAGATTTTTTTCGCTCAAGTTTGGCAGACAAATTAAAAGTGTTTGTAGGGCTGCTGTCGCCCAAGTTTGGCAGAAAAATGAAAAAAATGTGTCAGATTTCTGTCGTCCAAGTTTGGCAGACAAATTAAAAGTATTTGTAGGGCTCCTGTCGACCAAGTTTTGCAGAAAAAAGAAAAAAATGTGTCAAATTTTAGTCGCCCAAGTTTGGCAGACAAATTAAAAGTGTTTGTAGGGCTTCTGTCGCCAAAGTTTGGCAGAAAAATGAAAAAAATGTGTGATATTTCTGTCGCCCAAGTTTGGCAGACAACTTGAAAGTATTTGTAGGGCTCCTGTGGCCCAAGTTTGGCAGAAAAATGACAAATATGCGTCATATTTCTGTCGCCCAAGTTTGGCAGACAAATTAAAAGTGTTTGTAGGGCTCCTGTCGCCCAAGTCCTGCAGAAAAATGAAAAAAATGAGTCAGATTTCTGTCGCCCAAGTTTGGCAGACAAATTAAAAGTGTTTGTAGGGCTCCTGTCGCCCAAGTTTTGCAGAATAATGAAAAAAATGTGTCATATTTCTGTCGCCCAAGTTTGGCAGACAACTTGAAAGTATTTGTAGGGCTCATGTCGCCCAAATTTTCGCAGAAAAATGACAAATATGTGTCAGCATTTTGTCGCCCAAGTTTGGCAGACAAATTAAAAGTGTTTGTAGGGCTCCTGTCGCCCAAGTTTGGCAGAAAAATGAAAAAAATGTGTCATATTTCTGTCGCCCAAGTTTGGCAGACAACTTGAAAGTATTTGTAGGGCTCCTGTCGCCCAAGTTTGGCAGAAAAATAACAAATATGCGTCATATTTCTGTCGCCAAGTTTGGCAGACAAATTAAAAGTGTTTGTAGGGCTCCTGTCGCCCAAGTTTGGCAGAAAAATGACAAATATGTGTCATATTTCTGTCGCCCAAGTTTGGCAGACAACTTGAAAGTATTTGTAGGGCTCCTGTCACCCAAGTTTGGCAGAAAAATGACAAATATGTGTCAGATTTCTGTCGCCTAAGTTTGGCAGACAAATTAAAAGTATTTGTAGGGCTCCTGTCGCCCAAGTCCTGCAGAAAAATGAAACAAATGAGTCAGATTTCTGTCTCCCAAGTTTGGCAGACAAATTAAAAGTATTTGTTTGGCTCCTGTCGCCCAAGTTTCTGCAGAAAAATTACAAATATGTGTCAGATTTCTGTCGCCCAAGTTTGGCAGACAAATTAAAAGTATTTGTAGGGCTCCTGTCGCCTAAGTCCTGCAGAAAAATGAAACAAATGAGTCAGATTTCTGACGCCCAAGTTTGGCAGACAACTTGAAAGTATTTGTAGGGCTCATGTCGCCCAAGTTTCGCAGAAAAATGACAAATATGTGTCAGATTTCTGTCGCCCAAGTTTGGCAGACAAATTAAAAGTGTTTGTAGGGCTCCTGTCGCCCAAGTCTGGCAGAAAAATGAAAAAAATTCATATTTCTGTCGCCCAAGTTTGGCAGACAACTTGAAAGTATTTGTAGGGCTCCTGTCGCCCAAGTTTGGCAGAAAAATGAAAAAAATGTGTCATATTTCTGTCGCCCAAGTTTGGCAGACAACTTGAAAGTATTTGTAGGGCTCCTGTCGCCCAAGTTTGGCAAAAAAATGACAAATATGTGTCAGATTTTTGTCGCCCAAGTTTGGCAGACAAATTAAAAGTGTTTGTAGGGCTCCTGTCGCCCAAGTTTTGCAGAAAAATAAAAAAAATGTGTCAGATTTCTGTCGCCCAAGTTTGGCAGACAAATTAAAGGTATTTGTAGGGCTCCTGTCGCCCAAGTTTTGCAGAAAAATGAAAAAAATGTGTCAGATTTTTGTCGCCCAAGTTTGGCAGACAAATTAAAAGTGTTTGTAGGACTCCTGTCGCCCAAGTCTGGCAGAAAAATGAAAAAAATGTGTCAGATTTTTGTCGCCCAAGGGCTCCTGTCGCCCAAGTTTCGTAAAAAAATGACAAATATGTGTCAGATTTCTGTCGCCCAAGTTTGGCAGACAACTTGAAAGTATTTGTAGGGCTCATGTCGCCCAAGTTTCGCAAAAAAATGACAAATATGTGTCAGATTTCTGTCGCCCAAGTTTGGCAGACAAATTGAAAGTGTTTGTAGGGCTCCTGTCGCCCAAGTCTGGCAGAAAAATGAAAAAAATGTGTCATATTTCTGTCGCCCAAGTTTGGCAGACAACTTGAAAGTATTTGTAGGGCTCATGTCGCCCAAGTTTTGCAAAAAAATGACAAATATGTGTCAGATTTCTGTCGCCCAAGTTTGGCAGACAAATGGAAAGTGTTTGTAGGGCTCCTGTCGCCCAAGTCTGGCAGAAAAATGAAAAAAATGTGTCATATTTCTGTCGCCCAAGTTTGGCAGACAACTTGAAAGTATTTGTAGGGCTCCTGCCGCCCAAGTTTGGCAGAAAAATGACAAATATGTGTCATATTTCTGTCGCCCAAGTTTGGCAGACAACTTGAAAGTATTTGTAGGGCTCCTGTCGCCCAAGTTTTGCAGAAAAATGAAAAAAATGTGTCAGATTTTTGTCGCCCAAGTTTGGCAGACAAATTAAAAGTGTTTGTAGGGTTCCTGTCACCCAAGTTTGGCAGAAAAATGAAAAAAATGTGTCAGATTTCTGTCGCCCATGTTTGGCAGACAAATTAAAAGTATTTGTAGGGCTCCTGTCGCCAAAGTTTTGCAGAAAAATGAAAAAAATGTGTCAGATTTTTGTCGCCCAAGTTTGGCAGACAAATTAAAAGTGTTTGTAGGGCTCCTGTCGCCCAAGTTTTGCAGAAAAATGAAAAAAATGTGTCATATTTCTGTCGCTCAAGTTTGGCAGACAACTTGAAAGTATTTGTAGGGCTCATGTCGCCCAAGTTTCGCAAAAAAATTAAAAAAATATGTGTCAGATTTCTGTCGCCCAAGTTTGGCAGACAAATTGAAAGTGTTTTTAGGGCTCCTGTCGCCAAGTCTGGCAGAAAAATGAAAAAAATGTGTCATATTTCTGTCGCCCAAGTTTGGCAGACAACTTGAAAGTATTTGTAGGGCTCCTGTCGCCCAAGTTTGGCAGAAAAATGACAAAAATGTGTCAGATTTTTGTCGCCCAAGTTTGGCAGACAAATTTAAAGTGTTTGTAGGGCTTCTGTCGCCAAAGTTTGGCAGAAAAATGAAAAAAATGTGTCATATTTCTGTCGCCAAAGTTTGGCAGACAACTTGAAAGTATTTGTAGGGCTCCTGTCGCCCAAGTTTGGCAGAAAAATGACAAATATGCGTCATATTTCTGTCGCCCAAGTTTGGCAGACAAATTAAAAGTGTTTGTAGGGCTCCTGTTGCCCAAGTTTGGCAGAAAAATGACAAATATGTGTCATATTTCTGTCGCCCAAGTTTGGCAGACAAATTAAAAGTATTTGTAGGGCTCCTGTCGCCCAAGTTTTGCAGAAAAATGAAAAAAATGTGTCAGATTTTTGTCGCCCAAGTTTGGCAGACAAATTAAAAGTGTTTGTAGGGCTCCTGTCGCCCAAGTTTTGCAGAAAAATGAAAAAAATGTGTCATATTTCTGTCGCCCAAGTTTGGCAGACAACTTGAAAGTATTTGTAGGGCTCATGTCGCCCAAGTTTCGCAAAAAAATTGAAAAAATATGTGTCAGATTTCTGTCGCCCAAGTTTGGCAGACAAATTGAAAGTGTTTTTAGGGCTCCTGTCGCCAAGTCTGGCAGAAAAATGACAAATATGTGTCATATTTCTGTCGCCCAAGTTTGGCAGACAACTTGAAAGTATTTGTAGGGCTCATGTCGCCCAAGTTTTGCAAAAAAATGACAAATATGTGTCAGATTTCTGTCGCCCAAGTTTGGCAGACAAATGGAAAGTGTTTGTAGGGCTCCTGTCGCCCAAGTCTGGCAAAAAAATGACAAATATGTGTCAGATTTCTGTCGCCCAAGTTTGGCAGACAAATTAAAAGTGTTTGTAGGGCTCCTGTTGCCCAAGTTTGGCAGAAAAATGACAAATATGTGTCATATTTCTGTCGCCCAAGTTTGGCAGACAAATTAAAAGTATTTGTAGGGCTCCTGTCGCCCAAGTTTTGCAGAAAAATGAAAAAAATGTGTCAGATTTTTGTCGCCCAAGTTTGGCAGACAAATTAAAAGTGTTTGTAGGGCTCCTGTTGCCCAAGTTTGGCAGAAAAATGACAAATATGTGTCATATTTCTGTCGCCCAAGTTTGGCAGACAACTTGAAAGTATTTGTAGGGCTCCTGCCGCCAAAGTTTGGCAGAAAAATGAAAAAAATGTGTCATATTTCTGTCGCCCAAGTTTGGCAGACAACTTGAAAGTATTTGTAGGGCTCCTGCCGCCAAAGTTTGGCAGAAAAATGAAAAAAATGTGTCATATTTCTGTCGCCAGAGTTTGGCAGACAACTTGAAAGTATTTGTAGGGCTCCTGTCGCCCAAGTTTGGCAGAAAAATGACAAATATGCGTCATATTTCTGTCGCCCAAGTTTGGCAGACAAATTAAAAGTGTTTGTAGGGCTCCTGTTGCCCAAGTTTGGCAGAAAAATGAAAAAAATGTGTCAGATTTCTGTCGCCCATGTTGGGCAGACAAATTAAAAGTATTTGTAGGGCTCCTGTCGCCAAAGTTTTGCAGAAAAATGACAAATATGTGTCAGATTTCTGTCGCCCAAGTTTGGCAGACAAATGGAAAGTGTTTGTAGGGCTCCTGTCGCCCAAGTCTGGCAAAAAAATGACAAATATGTGTCAGATTTCTGTCGCCCAAGTTTGGCAGACAAATTAAAAGTGTTTGTAGGGCTCCTGTCGCCAAGTCTGGCAAAAAAATGACAAATATGTGTCAGATTTCTGTCGCCCAAGTTTGGCAGACAAATTAAAAGTGTTTGTAGGGCTCCTGTTGCCCAAGTTTGGCAGAAAAATGACAAATATGTGTCATATTTCTGTCGCCCAAGTTTGGCAGACAAATTAAAAGTATTTGTAGGGCTCCTGTCGCCCAAGTTTTGCAGAAAAATGAAAAAAATGTGTCAGATTTTTGTCGCCCAAGTTTGGCAGACAAATTAAAAGTGTTTGTAGGGCTCCTGTCGCCCAAGTTTTGCAGAAAAATGAAAAAAATGTGTCATATTTCTGTCGCCCAAGTTTGGCAGACAACTTGAAAGTATTTGTAGGGCTCATGTCGCCCAAGTTTCGCAAAAAAATTAAAAAAAATATGTGTCAGATTTCTGTCGCCCAAGTTTGGCAGACAAATTGAAAGTGTTTGTAGGGCTCCTGTCGCCCAAGTCTGGCAGAAAAATGAAAAAAATGTGTCATATTTCTGTCGCCCAAGTTTGGCAGACAACTTGAAAGTATTTGTAGGGCTCATGTCGCCCAAGTTTTGCAAAAAAATGACAAATATGTGTCAGATTTCTGTCGCCCAAGTTTGGCAGACAAATGGAAAGTGTTTGTAGGGCTCCTGTCGCCCAAGTCTGGCAGAAAAATGAAAAAAATGTGTCATATTTCTGTCGCCCAAGTTTGGCAGACAACTTGAAAGTATTTGTAGGGCTCCTGCCGCCAAAGTTTGGCAGAAAAATGAAAAAAATGTGTCATATTTCTGTCGCCAAAGTTTGGCAGACAAATTGAAAGTGTTTTTAGGGCTCCTGTCGCCAAGTCTGGCAGAAAAATGACAAATATGTGTCAGATTTCTGTCGCCCAAGTTTGGCAGACAAATTAAAAGTATTTGTAGGGCTCCAGTCGCCCAAGTTTTGCAGAAAAATGAAAAAAATGTGTCAGATTTTTGTCGCCCAAGTTTGGCAGACAAATTAAAAGTGTTTGTAGGGCTCCTGTCGCCAAAGTTTTGCAGAAAAATGAAAAAAATGTGTCAGATTTTTGTCGCCCAAGTTTGGCAGACAAATTAAAAGTGTTTGTAGGGCTCCTGTCGCCCAAGTCTGGCAGAAAAATGAAAAAAATGTGTCAAATTTCTGTCGCCCAAGTTTGGCAGACAATTAAAAGTATTTGTAGGGCTCCTGTCGCCCAAGTCCTGCAGAAAAATGAAAAAAATGAGTCAGATTTCTGTCACCCAAGTTTGGCAGACAAATTAAAAGTGTTTGTAGGGCTCCTGTCGCCCAAGTTTCGCAGAAAAATGACAAATATGTGTCAGATTTTTGTCGCCCAAGTTTGGCAGACAAATTAAAAGTGTTTGTAGGGCTCCTGTCGCCCAAGTTTGGCAGAAAAATGAAAAAAATGTGTCATATTTCTGTCGCCCAAGTTTGGCAGACAACTTGAAAGTATTTGTAGGGCTCCTGTCGCCCAAGTTTGGCAGAAAAATGACAAATATGCGTCATATTTCTGTCGCCCAAGTTTGGCAGACAAATTAAAAGTGTTTGTAGGGCTCCTGTCGCCCAAGTTTGGCAGAAAAATGACAAATATGTGTCATATTTCTGTCGCCCAAGTTTGGCAGACAACTTGAAAGTATTTGTAGGGCTCCTGTCGCCCAAGTTTGGCAGAAAAATGACAAATATGTGTCAGATTTCTGTCGCCCAAGTTTGGCAGACAAATTAAAAGTATTTGTAGGGCTCCTGTCGCCAAAGTTTTGCAGAAAAATGAAAAAAATGTGTCAGATTTTTGTCGCCCAAGTTCGGCAGACAAATTAAAAGTGTTTGTAGGGCTCCTGTCACCCAAGTCTGGCAGAAAAATGAAAAAGATGTGTAAATTTCTGTCGCCCAAGTTTGGCAGACAAATTAAAAGTATTTGTAGGGCTCCTGTCGCCAAAGTTTGGCAGAAAAATGAAAAAAATGTGTCATATTTTTGTCGCCCAAGTTTGGCAGACAACTTGAAAGTATTTGTAGGGCTCCTGTCGCCCAAGTTTGGCAGAAAAATGAAAAAAATGTGTCAGATTTCTGTCGCCCAAGTTTGGCAGACAAATTAAAAGTATTTGTAGGGCTCCTGTCGCCCAAGTTTTGCAGAAAAATTGAAAAAAATGTGTAAATTTCTGTCGCCCAAGTTTGGCAGACAAATTAAAAGTATTTGTAGGGCTCCTGTCGCCCAAGTCCAGCAGAAAAATGAAAAAAATGAGTCAGATTTCTGTCGCCCAAGTTTGGCAGACAAATTAAAAGTGTTTAGGGCTCCTGTCGCCAAAGTTTGGCAGAAAAATGAAAAAAATGTGTCATATTTCTGTCGCCCAAGTTTGGCAGACAACTTGAAGTATTTGTAGGGCTCCTGTCGCCCAAGTTTGGCAGAAAAATGACAAATATGTGTCATATTTCTGTCGCCCAAGTTTGGCAGACAACTTGAAAGTATTTGTAGGGCTCCTGTCGCCCAAGTTTGGCAGAAAAATGACAAATATGTGTCAGATTTCTGTCGCCCAAGTTTGGCAGACAAATTAAAAGTATTTGTAGGGCTCCTGTCGCCCAAGATTTGCAGAAAAATGAAAAGAAGGTGTCAGATTTTTGTCGCCCAAGTTTGGCATACAAATTAAAAGTGTTTGTAGGGCTCCTGTCGCCCAAGTTTGGCAGAAAAATGAAAAAAATGTGTCAGATTTCTGTCGCCCATGTTTGGCAGACAAATTAAAAGTATTTGTAGGGCTCCTGTCGCCAAAGTTTTGCAGAAAAATGAAAAAAATGTGTCAGATTTTTGTCGCCCAAGTTTGGCAGACAAATTAAAAGTGTTTGTAGGGCTCCTGTCGCTAAAGTCTGGCTGAAAAATGAAAAAAATGTGTCAAATTTCTGTCGCCCAAGTTTGGCAGACAAATTAAAAGTATTTGTAGGGCTCCTGTCGCCCAAGTCCTGTAGAAAAATGAAAAAAATGAGTCAGATTTCTGTCGCCCAAGTTTGGCAGACAAATTAAAAGTGTTTGTAGGGCTCCTGTCGCCCAAATTTTGCAGAAAAATGAAAAAAATGTGTCATATTTCTGTCGCCCAAGTTTGGCAGACAACTTGAAAGTATTTGTAGGGCTCATGTCGCCCAAGTTTGGCAGAAAAATGACAATTATGTGTCAGATTTTTGTCGCTCAAGTTTGGCAGACAAATTAAAAGTGTTTGTAGGGCTGCTGTCGCCCAAGTTTGGCAGAAAAATGAAAAAAATGTGTCAGATTTCTGTCGCCCAAGTTTGGCAGACAAATTAAAAGTATTTGTAGGGCTCCTGTCGCCCAAGTTTTGCAGAAAAATTGAAAAAAATGTGTCAGATTTTTGTCGCCCAAGTTTGGCAGACAAATTAAAAGTGTTTGTAGGGCTGCTGTCGCCCAAGTTTGGCAGAAAAATGAAAAAAATGTGTCAGATTTCTGTCGCCCAAGTTTGGCAGACAAATTAAAAGTATTTGTAGGGCTCCTGTCGCCCAAGTTTTGCAGAAAAATTGAAAAAAATGTGTCAGATTTTTGTCGCCCAAGTTTGGCAGACAACTTGAAGTATTTGTAGGGCTCCTGTCGCCCAAGTTTGGCAGAAAAATGAAAATATGTGTCATATTTCTGTCGCCCAAGTTTGGCAGACAACTTGAAAGTATTTGTAGGGCTCCTGTCGCCCAAGTTTGGCAGAAAAATTACAAATATGTGTCAGATTTCTGTCGCCCAAGTTTGGCAGACAAATTAAAAGTATTTGTAGGGCTCCTGTCGCCCAAGTTTTGCAGAAAAATGAAAAAAAGGTGTCAGATTTTTGTCGCCCAAGTTTGGCAGACAAATTAAAAGTGTTTGTAGGGCTCCTGTCGCCCAAGTTTGGCAGAAAAATGAAAAAAATGTGTCAGATTTCTGTCGCCCATGTTTGGCAGACAAATTAAAAGTATTTGTAGGGCTCCTGTCGCCAAAGTTTTGCAGAAAAATGAAAAAAATGTGTCAAATTTTTGTCGCCCAAGTTTGGCAGACAAATTAAAAGTGTTTGTAGGGCTCCTGTCGCTAAAGTCTGGCTGAAAAATGAAAAAAATGTGTCAAATTTCTGTCGCCCAAGTTTGGCAGACAAATTAAAAGTATTTGTAGGGCTCCTGTCGCCCAAGTCCTGTAGAAAAATGAAAAAAATGAGTCAGATTTCTGTCGCCCAAGTTTGGCAGACAAATTAAAAGTGTTTGTAGGGCTCCTGTCGCCCAAATTTTGCAGAAAAATGAAAAAAATGTGTCATATTTCTGTCGCCCAAGTTTGGCAGACAACTTGAAAGTAATTTTAGGGCTCATGTCGCCCAAGTTTCGCAGAAAAATGACAAATATGTGTCAGATTTCTGTCGCTTAAGTTTGGCAGACAAATTAAAAGTGTTTGTAGGGCTCCTGTCGCCCAAGTCTGGCAGAAAAATGAAAAAAATGTGTCATATTTCTGTCGCCCAAGTTTGGCAGACAACTTGAAAGTATTTGTAGGGCTCCTGTCGCCCAAGTTTGGCAGAAAAATGACAAAAATGTGTCAGATTTTTGTCGCCAAGTTTGGCAGACAATTTAAAAGTGTTTGTAGGGCTTCTGTCGCCAAAGTTTGGCAGAAAAATGAAAAAAATGTGTCATATTTCTGTCGCCCAAGTTTGGCAGACAACTTGAAAGTATTTGTAGGGCTCCTGTCGCCCAAGTTTGGCAGAAAAATGACAAATATGCGTCATATTTCTGTCGCCCAAGTTTGGCAGACAAATTAAAAGTGTTTGTAGGGCTCCTGTCGCTCAAGTTTGGCAGAAAAATGAAAAAAATGTGTCAGATTTCTGTCGCCCTAGTTTGGCAGACAAATTAAAAGTATTTGTAGGGCTCCTGTCGCCCAAGTTTTGCAGAAAAATTGAAAAAAATGTGTCAGATTTTTGTCGCCCAAGTTTGGCAGACAAATTAAAAGTGTTTGTAGGGCTCCTGTCGCCCAAGTTTGGCAGAAAAATGACAAAAATGTGTCAGATTTTTGTCTCCCAAGTTTGGCAGACAAATTAAAAGTGTTTAGGGCTCCTGTCGCCAAAGTTTGGCAGAAAAATGAAAAAAATGTGTCATATTTCTGTCGCCCAAGTTTGGCAGACAACTTGAAGTATTTGTAGGGCTCCTGTCGCCCAAGTTTGGCAGAAAAATGACAAATATGTGTCATATTTCTGTCGCCCAAGTTTGGCAGACAACTTGAAAGTATTTGTAGGGCTCCTGTCGCCCAAGTTTGGCAGAAAAATGACAAATATGTGTCAGATTTCTGTCGCCCAAGTTTGGCAGACAAATTAAAAGTATTTGTAGGGCTCCTGTCGCCCAAGTTTTGCAGAAAAATGAAAAAAAGGTGTCAGATTTTTGTCGCCCAAGTTTGGCAGACAAATTAAAAGTGTTTGTAGGGCTCCTGTCGCCCAAGTTTGGCAGAAAAATGAAAAAAATGTGTCAGATTTCTGTCGCCCATGTTTGGCAGACAAATTAAAAGTATTTGTAGGGCTCCTGTCGCCAAAGTTTTGCAGAAAAATGAAAAAAATGTGTCAGATTTTTGTCGCCCAAGTTTGGCAGACAAATTAAAAGTGTTTGTAGGGCTCCTGTCGCTAAAGTAAGGCAGAAAAATGAAAAAAATGTGTCAAATTTCTGTCGCCCAAGTTTGGCAGACAAATTAAAAGTATTTGTAGGGCTCCTGTCGCCCAAGTCCTGTAGAAAAATGAAAAAAATGAGTCAGATTTCTGTCGCCCAAGTTTGGCAGACAAATTAAAAGTGTTTGTAGGGCTACTGTCGCCCAAATTTTGCAGAAAAATGAAAAAAATGTGTCATATTTCTGTCGCCCAAGTTTGGCAGACAACTTGAAAGTATTTGTAGGGCTCATGTCGCCCAAGTTTCGCAGAAAAATGACAAATATGTGTCAGATTTCTGTCGCCCAAGTTTGGCAGACAAATTAAAAGTGTTTGTAGGGCTCCTGTCGCCCAAGTCTTGCAGAAAAATGAAAAAAATGTGTCATATTTCTGTCGCCCAAGTTTGGCAGACAACTTGAAAGTATTTGTAGGGCTCCTGTCGCCCAAGTTTGGCAGAAAAATGACAAAAATGTGTCAGATTTTTGTCGCCCAAGTTTGGCAGACAAATTAAAAGTGTTTGTAGGGCTTCTGTCGCCAAAGTTTGGCAGAAAAATGAAAAAAATGTGTCATATTTCTGTCGCCCAAGTTTGGCAGACAACTTGAAAGTATTTGTAGGGCTCCTGTCGCCCAAGTTTGGCAGAAAAATGAAAAAAATGTGTCATATTTCTGTCGCCCAAGTTTGGCAGACAACTTGAAGTATTTGTAGGGCTCCTGTCGCCCAAGTTTGGCAGAAAAATGAAAATATGTGTCATATTTCTGTCGCCCAAGTTTGGCAGACAACTTGAAAGTATTTGTAGGGCTCCTGTCGCCCAAGTTTGGCAGAAAAATTACAAATATGTGTCAGATTTCTGTCGCCCAAGTTTGGCAGACAAATTAAAAGTATTTGTAGGGCTCCTGTCGCCCAAGTTTTGCAGAAAAATGAAAAAAAGGTGTCAGATTTTTGTCGCCCAAGTTTGGCAGACAAATTAAAAGTGTTTGTAGGGCTCCTGTCGCCCAAGTTTGGCAGAAAAATGAAAAAAATGTGTCAGATTTCTGTCGCCCATGTTTGGCAGACAAATTAAAAGTATTTGTAGGGCTCCTGTCGCCAAAGTTTTGCAGAAAAATGAAAAAAATGTGTCAAATTTTTGTCGCCCAAGTTTGGCAGACAAATTAAAAGTGTTTGTAGGGCTCCTGTCGCTAAAGTCTGGCTGAAAAATGAAAAAAATGTGTCAAATTTCTGTCGCCCAAGTTTGGCAGACAAATTAAAAGTATTTGTAGGGCTCCTGTCGCCCAAGTCCTGTAGAAAAATGAAAAAAATGAGTCAGATTTCTGTCGCCCAAGTTTGGCAGACAAATTAAAAGTGTTTGTAGGGCTCCTGTCGCCCAAATTTTGCAGAAAAATGAAAAAAATGTGTCATATTTCTGTCGCCCAAGTTTGGCAGACAACTTGAAAGTAATTTTAGGGCTCATGTCGCCCAAGTTTCGCAGAAAAATGACAAATATGTGTCAGATTTCTGTCGCTTAAGTTTGGCAGACAAATTAAAAGTGTTTGTAGGGCTCCTGTCGCCCAAGTCTGGCAGAAA
The DNA here is from genome assembly GCA_951394055.1 of Villa cingulata. Classification (NCBI taxonomy): domain Eukaryota; kingdom Metazoa; phylum Arthropoda; class Insecta; order Diptera; family Bombyliidae; genus Villa; species Villa cingulata. The sequence goes on along the minus strand of OX596019.1, from coordinate 24,735,031 downwards.
AATGAAAAAAATGTGTCATATTTCTGTCGCCCAAGTTTGGCAGACAACTTGAAAGTATTTGTAGGGCTCCTGTCGCCCAAGTTTGGCAGAAAAATGACAAAAATGTGTCAGATTTTTGTCGCCAAGTTTGGCAGACAATTTAAAAGTGTTTGTAGGGCTTCTGTCGCCAAAGTTTGGCAGAAAAATGAAAAAAATGTGTCATATTTCTGTCGCCCAAGTTTGGCAGACAACTTGAAAGTATTTGTAGGGCTCCTGTCGCCCAAGTTTGGCAGAAAAATGACAAATATGCGTCATATTTCTGTCGCCCAAGTTTGGCAGACAAATTAAAAGTGTTTGTAGGGCTCCTGTCGCTCAAGTTTGGCAGAAAAATGAAAAAAATGTGTCAGATTTCTGTCGCCCAAGTTTGGCAGACAAATTAAAAGTATTTGTAGGGCTCCTGTCGCCCAAGTTTTGCAGAAAAATTGAAAAAAATGTGTCAGATTTTTGTCGCCCAAGTTTGGCAGACAAATTAAAAGTGTTTGTAGGGCTCCTGTCGCCCAAGTTTGGCAGAAAAATGACAAAAATGTGTCAGATTTTTGTCTCCCAAGTTTGGCAGACAAATTAAAAGTGTTTAGGGCTCCTGTCGCCAAAGTTTGGCAGAAAAATGAAAAAAATGTGTCATATTTCTGTCGCCCAAGTTTGGCAGACAACTTGAAGTATTTGTAGGGCTCCTGTCGCCCAAGTTTGGCAGAAAAATGACAAATATGTGTCATATTTCTGTCGCCCAAGTTTGGCAGACAACTTGAAAGTATTTGTAGGGCTCCTGTCGCCCAAGTTTGGCAGAAAAATGACAAATATGTGTCAGATTTCTGTCGCCCAAGTTTGGCAGACAAATTAAAAGTATTTGTAGGGCTCCTGTCGCCCAAGTTTTGCAGAAAAATGAAAAAAAGGTGTCAGATTTTTGTCGCCCAAGTTTGGCAGACAAATTAAAAGTGTTTGTAGGGCTCCTGTCGCCCAAGTTTGGCAGAAAAATGAAAAAAATGTGTCAGATTTCTGTCGCCCATGTTTGGCAGACAAATTAAAAGTATTTGTAGGGCTCCTGTCGCCAAAGTTTTGCAGAAAAATGAAAAAAATGTGTCAGATTTTTGTCGCCCAAGTTTGGCAGACAAATTAAAAGTGTTTGTAGGGCTCCTGTCGCTAAAGTCTGGCAGAAAAATGAAAAAAATGTGTCAAATTTCTGTCGCCCAAGTTTGGCAGACAAATTAAAAGTATTTGTAGGGCTCCTGTCGCCCAAGTCCTGTAGAAAAATGAAAAAAATGAGTCAGATTTCTGTCGCCCAAGTTTGGCAGACAAATTAAAAGTGTTTGTAGGGCTACTGTCGCCCAAATTTTGCAGAAAAATGAAAAAAATGTGTCATATTTCTGTCGCCCAAGTTTGGCAGACAACTTGAAAGTATTTGTAGGGCTCATGTCGCCCAAGTTTCGCAGAAAAATGACAAATATGTGTCAGATTTCTGTCGCCCAAGTTTGGCAGACAAATTAAAAGTGTTTGTAGGGCTCCTGTCGCCCAAGTCTTGCAGAAAAATGAAAAAAATGTGTCATATTTCTGTCGCCCAAGTTTGGCAGACAACTTGAAAGTATTTGTAGGGCTCCTGTCGCCCAAGTTTGGCAGAAAAATGACAAAAATGTGTCAGATTTTTGTCGCCCAAGTTTGGCAGACAAATTAAAAGTGTTTGTAGGGCTTCTGTCGCCAAAGTTTGGCAGAAAAATGAAAAAAATGTGTCATATTTCTGTCGCCCAAGTTTGGCAGACAACTTGAAAGTATTTGTAGGGCTCCTGTCGCCCAAGTTTGGCAGAAAAATGACAAATATGCGTCATATTTCGGTCGCCCAAGTTTGGCAGACAAATTAAAAGTGTTTGTAGGGCTCCTGTCGCCCAAGTTTGGCAGAAAAATGACAAATATGTGTCAGATTTCTGTCGCCCAAGTTTGGCAGACAAATTAAAAGTGTTTGTAGGGCTCCTGTCGCCCAAGTTTGGCAGAAAAATGACAAAAATGTGTCAGATTTTTGTCTCCCAAGTTTGGCAGACAAATTAAAAGTGTTTAGGGCTCCTGTCGCCAAAGTTTGGCAGAAAAATGAAAAAAATGTGTCATATTTCTGTCGCCCAAGTTTGGCAGACAACTTGAAAGTATTTGTAGGGCTCCTGTCGCCCAAGTTTGGCAGAAAAATGACAAATATGCGTCATATTTCTGTCGCCCAAGTTTGGCAGACAAATTAAAAGTGTTTGTAGGGCTCCTGTCGCCCAAGTCTTGCAGAAAAATGAAAAAAATGTGTCATATTTCTGTCGCCCATGTTTGGCAGACAAATTAAAAGTATTTGTAGGGCTCCTGTCGCCAAAGTTTTGCAGAAAAATGAAAAAAATGTGTCAGATTTTTGTCGCCCAAGTTTGGCAGACAAATTAAAAGTATTTGTAGGGCTCCTGTCGCCCAAGTCCTGCAGAAAAATGAAAAAAATGAGTCAGATTTCTGTCGCCCAAGTTTGGCAGACAAATTAAAAGTGTTTGTAGGGCTCCTGTCGCCCAAGTTTTGCAGAAAAATGAAAAAAATGTGTCATATTTCTGTCGCCCAAGTTTGGCAGACAACTTGAAAGTATTTGTAGGGCTCCTGTCGCCCAAGTTTGGCAAAAAAATGACAAATATGTGTCATATTTCTGTCGCCCAAGTTTGGCAGACAAATTAAAAGTGTTTGTAGGGCTCCTGTCGCCCAAGTTTGGCAGAAAAATGACAAATATGTGTCAGATTTCTGTCGCCCAAGTTTGGCAGACAACTTGAAAGTATTTGTAGGGCTCATGTCGCCCAAGTTTCGCAGAAAAATGACAAAAATGTGTCAGATTTTTGTCGCCCAAGTTTGGCAGACAAATTAAAAGTGTTTGTAGGGCTTCTGTCGCCAAAGTTTGGCAGAAAAATGAAAAAAATGTGTCATATTTCTGTCGCCCAAGTTTGGCAGACAACTTGAAAGTATTTGTAGGGCTCCTGTCGCCCAAGTTTGGCAGAAAAATGACAAATATGCGTCATATTTCGGTCGCCCAAGTTTGGCAGACAAATTAAAAGTGTTTGTAGGGCTCCTGTCGCCCAAGTTTGGCAGAAAAATGACAAATATGTGTCAGATTTCTGTCGCCCAAGTTTGGCAGACAAATTAAAAGTGTTTGTAGGGCTCCTGTCGCCCAAGTTTGGCAGAAAAATGACAAAAATGTGTCATATTTCTGTCGCCCATGTTTGGCAGACAAATTAAAAGTATTTGTAGGGCTCCTGTCGCCAAAGTTTTGCAGAAAAATGAAAAAAATGTGTCAGATTTTTGTCGCCCAAGTTTGGCAGACAAATTAAAAGTATTTGTAGGGCTCCTGTCGCCCAAGTCCTGCAGAAAAATGAAAAAAATGAGTCAGATTTCTGTCGCCCAAGTTTGGCAGACAAATTAAAAGTGTTTGTAGGGCTCCTGTCGCCCAAGTTTTGCAGAAAAATGAAAAAAATGTGTCATATTTCTGTCGCCCAAGTTTGGCAGACAACTTGAAAGTATTTGTAGGGCTCATGTTGCCCAAGTTTCGCAGAAAAATGACAAATATGTGTCAGATTTCTGTAGCCCAAGTTTGACAGACAAATTAAAAGTGTTTGTAGGGCTCCTGTCGCCCAAGTTTTGCAGAAAAATGAAAAAAATGTGTCATATTTCTGTCGCCCAAGTTTGGCAGACAACTTGAAAGTATTTGTAGGGCTCCTGTCGCCCAAGTTTGGCAAAAAAATGACAAATATGTGTCAGATTTTTGTCGCCCAAGTTTGGCAGACAAATTAAAAGTGTTTGTAGGACTCCTGTCGCCCAAGTTTGGCAGAAAAATGACAAATATGCGTCATATTTCTGTCGCCCAAGTTTGGCAGACAAATTAAAAGTGTTTGTAGGGCTCCTGTCGCCCAAGTTTGGCAGAAAAATGACATATATGTGTCAGATTTCTGTCGCCCAAGTTTGGCAGACAAATTAAAAGTATTTGTAGGGCTCCAGTCGCCCAAGTTTTGCAGAAAAATGAAAAAAATGTGTCAGATTTTTGTCGCCCAAGTTTGGCAGACAAATTAAAAGTGTTTGTAGGGCTCCTGTCGCCCAAGTTTTGCAGAAAAATGACAAATATGCGTCATATTTCTGTCGCCCAAGTTTGGCAGACAAATTAAAAGTGTTTGTAGGGCTCCTGTCGCCCAAGTTTGGCAGAAAAATGACAAATATGTGTCAGATTTCTGTCGCCCAAGTTTGGCAGACAAATTAAAAGTATTTGTAGGGCTCCAGTCGCCCAAGTTTTGCAGAAAAATGAAAAAAATGTGTCAGATTTTTGTCGCCCAAGTTTGGCAGACAAATTAAAAGTGTTTGTAGGGCTCCTGTCGCCAAAGTTTGGCAGAAAAATGAAAAAAATGTGTCATATTTCTGTCGCCCAAGTTTGGCAGACAACTTGAAAGTATTTGTAGGGCTCCTGTCGCCCAAGTTTGGCAGAAAAATGACAAATATGCGTCATATTTCTGTCGCCCAAGTTTGGCAGACAAATTAAAAGTGTTTGTAGGGCTTCTGTCGCCCAAGTTTGGCAGAAAAATGACAAATATGTGTCAGATTTCTGTCGCCCAAGTTTGGCAGACAAATTAAAAGTATTTGTAGGGCTCCAGTCGCCCAAGTTTTGCAGAAAAATGAAAAAAATGTGTCAGATTTTTGTCGCCCAAGTTTGGCAGACAAATTAAAAGTGTTTGTAGGGCTCCTGTCGCCCAAGTTTTGCAGAAAAATGAAAAAAATGTGTCATATTTCTGTCGCCCAAGTTTGGCAGACAACTTGAAAGTGTTTGTAGGGCTCATGTCGCCCAAGTTTCGCAAAAAAATTAAAAAAATATGTGTCAGATTTCTGTCGCCCAAGTTTGGCAGACAAATTGAAAGTGTTTGTAGGGCTCCTGTCGCCCAAGTCTGGCAGAAAAATGAAAAAAATGTGTCATATTTCTGTCGCCCAAGTTTGGCAGACATATTAAAAGTGTTTGTAGGGCTCCTGTCGCCCAAGTTTGGCAGAAAAATGACAAAAATGTGTCAGATTTTTGTCGCCCAAGTTTGGCAGACAAATTTAAAGTCTTTGAAGGGCTCCTGTCGCCCAAGTCCTGTAGAAAAATGAAAAAAATGAGTCAGATTTCTGTCGCCCAAGTTTGGCAGACAAATTAAAAGTGTTTGTAGGGCTCCTGTCGCCCAAATTTTGCAGAAAAATAAAAAAAATGTGTCATATTTCTGTCGCCCAAGTTTGGCAGATAACTTGAAAGTATTTGTAGGGCTCATGTCGCCCAAGTTTCGCAGAAAAATGACAAATATGTGTCAGATTTCTGTCGCCCAAGTTTGGCAGACAAATTAAAAGTGTTTGTAGGGCTCCTGTCGCCCAAGTCTGGCAGAAAAATGAAAAAAATGTGTCATATTTCTGTCGCCCAAGTTTGGCAGACATATTAAAAGTGTTTGTTGGGCTCCTGTCGCCCAAGTCCTGTAGAAAAATGAAAAAAATGAGTCAGATTTCTGTCGCCCAAGTTTGGCAGACAAATTAAAAGTGTTTGTAGGGCTCCTGTCGCCCAAATTTTGCAGAAAAATGAAAAAAATGTGTCATATTTCTGTCGCCCAAGTTTGGCAGACATATTAAAAGTGTTTGTAGGGCTCCTGTCGCCCAAGTTTGGCAGAAAAATGACAAAAATGTGTCAGATTTTTGTCGCCCAAGTTTGGCAGACAAATTTAAAGTGTTTGAAGGGCTCCTGTCGCCCAAGTCCTGTAGAAAAATGAAAAAAATGAGTCAGATTTTGTCGCCCAAGTTTGGCAGACAAATTAAAAGTGTTTGTAGGGCTCCTGTCGCCCAAATTTTGCAGAAAAATAAAAAAAATGTGTCTTATTTCTGTCGCCCAAGTTTGGCAGATAACTTGAAAGTATTTGTAGGGCTCATGTCGCCCAAGTTTCGCAGAAAAATGACAAATATGTGTCAGATTTCTGTCGTCCAAGTTTGGCAGACAAATTGAAAGTGTTTGTAGGGCTCCTGTCGCCCAAGTCTGGCAGAAAAATGAAAAAAATGTGTCATATTTCTGTCGCCCAAGTTTGGCAGACATATTAAAAGTGTTTGTTGGGCTCCTGTCGCTAAAGTCTGGCAGAAAAATGAAAAAAATGTGTCAAATTTCTGTCGCACAAGTTTGGCAGACAAATTAAAAGTATTTGAAGGGCTCCTGTCGCCCAAGTCCTGTAGAAAAATGAAAAAAATGAGTCAGATTTCTGTCGCCCAAGTTTGGCAGACAAATTAAAAGTGTTTGTAGGGCTCCTGTCGCCCAAATTTTGCAGAAAAATAAAAAAAATGTGTCATATTTCTGTCGCCCAAGTTTGGCAGATAACTTGAAAGTATTTGTAGGGCTCATGTCGCCCAAGTTTCGCAGAAAAATGACAAATATGTGTCAGATTTCTGTCGCCCAAGTTTGGCAGACAAATTAAAAGTGTTTGTAGGGCTCCTGTCGCCCAAGTTTTGCAGAAAAATGAAAAAAATGAGTCATATTTCTGTCGCCCAAGTTTGAAAGACAACTTGAAAGTATTTGTAGGGCTCATGTCGCCCAAGTTTCGCAGAAAAATGACAAATATGTGTCTGATTTCTGTCGCCAAGTTTGCAGACAAATTAAAAGTGTTTGTAGGGCTCCTGTCGCCCAAGTTTTGCAGAAAAATGAAAAAAATGTGTCATATTTCTGTCGCCCAAGTTTGGCAGACAACTTGAACGTATTTGTAGGGCTCCTGTCGCCCAAGTTTGGCAGAAAAATGACAAATATGTGTCATATTTCTGTCGCCCAAGTTTGGCAGACAACTTGAAAGTATTTGTAGGGCTCATGTCGCCCAAGTTTCGCAGAAAAATGACAAATATGTGTCAGATTTTTGTCGCCCAAGTTTGGCAGACAAATTTAAAGTATTTGTAGGACTCCTGTCGCCAAAGTTTGGCAGAAAAATGAAAAAAATGTGTCATATTTCTGTCGCCCAAGTTTGGCAGACAACTTGAAAGTATTTGTAGGGCTCCTGTCGCCCAAGTTTCGCAGAAAAATGACAAATATGCGTCATATTTCTGTCGCCCAAGTTTGGCAGACAAATTAAAAGTGTTTGTAGGGCTCCTGTCGCCCAAGTTTGGCAGAAAAATGACAAATATGTGTCAGATTTCTGTCGCCCAAGTTTAGCAGACAAATTAAAAGTGTTTGTAGGGCTCCTGTCGCCCAAGTTTTGCAGAAAAATGAAAAAAATGTGTCATATTTCTGTCGCCCAAGTTTGAAAGACAACTTGAAAGTATTTGTAGGGCTCATGTCGCCCAAGTTTCGCAGAAAAATGACAAATATGTGTCTGATTTCTGTCGCCAAGTTTGCAGACAAATTAAAAGTGTTTGTAGGGCTCCTGTCGCCCAAGTCCTGCAGAAAAATGAAAAAAATGAGTCAGATTTCTGTCGTCCAAGTTTGGCAGACAAATTAAAAGTGTTTTTAGGGCTCCTGTCGCCCAAGTTTTGCAAAATAATGAAAAAAATGTGTCATATTTCTGTCGCCCAAGTTTGGCAGACAACTTGAAAGTATTTGTAGGGCTCATGTCGCCCAAGTTTCGCAGAAAAATGACAAATATGTGTCAGATTTTTGTCGCCCAAGTTTGGCAGACAAATTTAAAGTATTTGTAGGACTCCTGTCGCCAAAGTTTGGCAGAAAAATGAAAAAAATGTGTCATATTTCTGTCGCCCAAGTTTGGCAGACAACTTGAAAGTATTTGTAGGGCTCCTTTCGCCCAAGTTTCGCAGAAAAATGACAAATATGCGTCATATTTCTGTCGCCCAAGTTTGGCAGACAAATTAAAAGTGTTTGTAGGGCTCCTGTCGCCCAAGTTTGGCAGAAAAATGACAAATATGTGTCAGATTTCTGTCGCCCAAGTTTAGCAGACAAATTAAAAGTATTTGTAGGGCTCCAGTCGCCCAAGTTTTGCAGAAAAATGAAAAAAATGTGTCAGATTTTAGTCGCCCAAGTTTGGCAGACAAATTAAAAGTGTTTGTAGGGCTCCTGTCGCCCAAGTTTTGCAGAAAAATGAAAAAAATGTGTCATATTTCTGTCGCCCAAGTTTGGCAGACAACTTGAAAGTATTTGTAGGGCTCATGTCGCCCAAGTTTCGCAAAAAAATTAAAAAAATATGTGTCAGATTTCTGTCGCCCAAGTTTGGCAGACAAATTGAAAGTGTTTGTAGCTGTCGCCCAAGTCTGGCAGAAAAATGAAAAAAATGTGTCATATTTCTGTCGCCCAAGTTTGGCAGACATATTAAAAGTGTTTGTAGGGCTCCTGTCGCCCAAGTTTGGCAGAAAAATGAAAAAAATGTGTCATATTTCTGTCGCCCAAGTTTGGCAGACAACTTGAAAGTATTTGTAGGGCTCCTGTCGCCCAAGTTTGGCAGAAAAATGACAAATATGCGTCATATTTCTGTCGCCCAAGTTTGGCAGACAAATGACAAATATGTGTCATATTTCTGTCGCCCAAGTTTGGCAGACAACTTGAAAGTATTTGTAGGGCTCCTGTCGCCCAAGTTTGGCAGACAACTTGAAAGTATTTGTAGGGCTCCAGTCGCCCAAGTTTTGCAGAAACTTGAAAAAAATGTGTCAGATTTTTGTCGCCCAAGTTTGGCAGACAAATTAAAAGTGTTTGTAGGGCTCCTGTCGCCAAAGTTTGGCAGAAAAATGAAAAAAATGTGTCAGATTTCTGTCGCCCATGTTTGGCAGACAAATTAAAAGTATTTGTAGGGCTCCTGTCGCCAAAGTTTTGCAGAAAAATGAAAAAAATGTGTCAGATTTTTGTCGCCCAAGTTTGGCAGACAAATTAAAAGTGTTTGTAGGGCTCCTGTCGCCCAAGTCTGGCAGAAAAATGAAAAAAATGTGTCAAATTTCTGTCGCCCAAGTTTGGCAGACAATTAAAAGTATTTATAGGGCTCCTGTCGCCCAAGTCCTGCAGAAAAATGAAAAAAATGTGTCATATTTCTGTCGCCCAAGTTTGGCAGACAACTTGAAAGTATTTGTAGGGCTCCTGTCGCCCAAGTTTGGCAAAAAAATGACAAATATGTGTCAGATTTTTGTCGCCCAAGTTTGGCAGACAAATTAAAAGTGTTTGTAGGGATCCTGTCGCCCAAGTTTGGCAGAAAAATGAAAAAAATGTGTCTTATTTCTGTCGCCCAAGTTTGGCAGACAACTTGAAAGTATTTGTAGGGCTCATGTCGCCCAAGTTTGGCAGAAAAATGACAAATATGCGTCATATTTCTGTCGCCCAAGTTTGGCAGACAAATTAAAAGTGTTTGTAGGGCTCCTGTCGCCCAAGTTTGGCAGAAAAATGACAAATATGTGTCATATTTCTGTCGCCCAAATTTGGCAGACAACTTGAAAGTATTTGTAGGGCTCCTGTCTCCCAAGTTTGGCAGAAAAATGACAAATATGTGTCAGATTTTTGTCGCCCAAGTTTGGCAGACAAATTAAAAGTATTTGTAGGGCTCCTGTCACCAAAGTTTTGCAGAAAAATGAAAAAAATGTGTCAGATTTTTGTCGCGTAAGTTCGGCAGACAAATTAAAAGTGTTTGTAGGGCTCCTGTCACCCAAGTCTGGCAGAAAAATGAAAAATATGTGTCAAATTTCTGTCGCCCAAGTTTGGCAGACTAATTAAAAGTGTTTGTAGGGCTCCTGTCGCCCAAGTTTTGCAGAAAAATGAAAAAAATGTGTCATATTTCTGTCGCCCAAGTTTGGCAGACAACTTGAACGTATTTGTAGGGCTCCTGTCGCCCAAGTTTGGCAGAAAAATGACAAATATGTGTCAGATTTTTTTCGCTCAAGTTTGGCAGACAAATTAAAAGTGTTTGTAGGGCTGCTGTCGCCCAAGTTTGGCAGAAAAATGAAAAAAATGTGTCAAATTTCTGTCGTCCAAGTTTGGCAGACAAATTAAAAGTATTTGTAGGGCTCCTGTCGACCAAGTTTTGCAGAAAAAAGAAAAAAATGTGTCAAATTTTAGTCGCCCAAGTTTGGCAGACAAATTAAAAGTGTTTGTAGGGCTTCTGTCGCCAAAGTTTGGCAGAAAAATGAAAAAAATGTGTGATATTTCTGTCGCCCAAGTTTGGCAGACAACTTGAAAGTATTTGTAGGGCTCCTGTGGCCCAAGTTTGGCAGAAAAATGACAAATATGCGTCATATTTCTGTCGCCCAAGTTTGGCAGACAAATTAAAAGTGTTTGTAGGGCTCCTGTCGCCCAAGTCCTGCAGAAAAATGAAAAAAATGAGTCAGATTTCTATCGCCCAAGTTTGGCAGACAAATTAAAAGTGTTTGTAGGGCTCCTGTCGCCCAAGTTTTGCAGAATAATGAAAAAAATGTGTCATATTTCTGTCGCCCAAGTTTGGCAGACAACTTGAAAGTATTTGTAGGGCTCATGTCGCCCAAATTTTCGCAGAAAAATGACAAATATGTGTCAGCATTTTGTCGCCCAAGTTTGGCAGACAAATTAAAAGTGTTTGTAGGGCTCCTGTCGCACAAGTTTGGCAGAAAAATGAAAAAAATGTGTCATATTTCTGTCGCCCAAGTTTGGCAGACAACTTGAAAGTATTTGTAGGGCTCCTGTCGCCCAAGTTTGGCAGAAAAATAACAAATATGCGTCATATTTCTGTCGCCAAGTTTGGCAGACAAATTAAAAGTGTTTGTAGGGCTCCTGTCGCCCAAGTTTGGCAGAAAAATGACAAATATGTGTCATATTTCTGTCGCCCAAGTTTGGCAGACAACTTGAAAGTATTTGTAGGGCTCCTGTCACCCAAGTTTGGCAGAAAAATGACAAATATGTGTCAGATTTCTGTCGCCCAAGTTTGGCAGACAAATTAAAAGTGTTTGTAGGGCTCCTGTCGCCCAAGTCTGGCAGAAAAATGAAAAAAATGTGTCATATTTCTGTCGCCCAAGTTTGGCAGACATATTAAAAGTGTTTGTTGGGCTCCTGTCGCCCAAGTCCTGTAGAAAAATGAAAAAAATGAGTCAGATTTCTGTCGCCCAAGTTTGGCAGACAAATTAAAAGTGTTTGTAGGGCTCCTGTCGCCCAAATTTTGCAGAAAAATGAAAAAAATGTGTCATATTTCTGTCGCCCAAGTTTGGCAGACATATTAAAAGTGTTTGTAGGGCTCCTGTCGCCCAAGTTTGGCAGAAAAATGACAAAAATGTGTCAGATTTTTGTCGCCCAAGTTTGGCAGACAAATTTAAAGTGTTTGAAGGGCTCCTGTCGCCCAAGTCCTGTAGAAAAATGAAAAAAATGAGTCAGATTTTGTCGCCCAAGTTTGGCAGACAAATTAAAAGTGTTTGTAGGGCTCCTGTCGCCCAAATTTTGCAGAAAAATAAAAAAAATGTGTCTTATTTCTGTCGCCCAAGTTTGGCAGATAACTTGAAAGTATTTGTAGGGCTCATGTCGCCCAAGTTTCGCAGAAAAATGACAAATATGTGTCAGATTTCTGTCGTCCAAGTTTGGCAGACAAATTGAAAGTGTTTGTAGGGCTCCTGTCGCCCAAGTCTGGCAGAAAAATGAAAAAAATGTGTCATATTTCTGTCGCCCAAGTTTGGCAGACATATTAAAAGTGTTTGTTGGGCTCCTGTCGCTAAAGTCTGGCAGAAAAATGAAAAAAATGTGTCAAATTTCTGTCGCACAAGTTTGGCAGACAAATTAAAAGTATTTGAAGGGCTCCTGTCGCCCAAGTCCTGTAGAAAAATGAAAAAAATGAGTCAGATTTCTGTCGCCCAAGTTTGGCAGACAAATTAAAAGTGTTTGTAGGGCTCCTGTCGCCCAAATTTTGCAGAAAAATAAAAAAAATGTGTCATATTTCTGTCGCCCAAGTTTGGCAGATAACTTGAAAGTATTTGTAGGGCTCATGTCGCCCAAGTTTCGCAGAAAAATGACAAATATGTGTCAGATTTCTGTCGCCCAAGTTTGGCAGACAAATTAAAAGTGTTTGTAGGGCTCCTGTCGCCCAAGTTTTGCAGAAAAATGAAAAAAATGTGTCATATTTCTGTCGCCCAAGTTTGAAAGACAACTTGAAAGTATTTGTAGGGCTCATGTCGCCCAAGTTTCGCAGAAAAATGACAAATATGTGTCTGATTTCTGTCGCCAAGTTTGCAGACAAATTAAAAGTGTTTGTAGGGCTCCTGTCGCCCAAGTTTTGCAGAAAAATGAAAAAAATGTGTCATATTTCTGTCGCCCAAGTTTGGCAGACAACTTGAACGTATTTGTAGGGCTCCTGTCGCCCAAGTTTGGCAGAAAAATGACAAATATGTGTCATATTTCTGTCGCCCAAGTTTGGCAGACAACTTGAAAGTATTTGTAGGGCTCATGTCGCCCAAGTTTCGCAGAAAAATGACAAATATGTGTCAGATTTTTGTCGCCCAAGTTTGGCAGACAAATTTAAAGTATTTGTAGGACTCCTGTCGCCAAAGTTTGGCAGAAAAATGAAAAAAATGTGTCATATTTCTGTCGCCCAAGTTTGGCAGACAACTTGAAAGTATTTGTAGGGCTCCTGTCGCCCAAGTTTCGCAGAAAAATGACAAATATGCGTCATATTTCTGTCGCCCAAGTTTGGCAGACAAATTAAAAGTGTTTGTAGGGCTCCTGTCGCCCAAGTTTGGCAGAAAAATGACAAATATGTGTCAGATTTCTGTCGCCCAAGTTTAGCAGACAAATTAAAAGTGTTTGTAGGGCTCCTGTCGCCCAAGTTTTGCAGAAAAATGAAAAAAATGTGTCATATTTCTGTCGCCCAAGTTTGAAAGACAACTTGAAAGTATTTGTAGGGCTCATGTCGCCCAAGTTTCGCAGAAAAATGACAAATATGTGTCTGATTTCTGTCGCCAAGTTTGCAGACAAATTAAAAGTGTTTGTAGGGCTCCTGTCGCCCAAGTCCTGCAGAAAAATGAAAAAAATGAGTCAGATTTCTGTCGTCCAAGTTTGGCAGACAAATTAAAAGTGTTTTTAGGGCTCCTGTCGCCCAAGTTTTGCAAAATAATGAAAAAAATGTGTCATATTTCTGTCGCCCAAGTTTGGCAGACAACTTGAAAGTATTTGTAGGGCTCATGTCGCCCAAGTTTCGCAGAAAAATGACAAATATGTGTCAGATTTTTGTCGCCCAAGTTTGGCAGACAAATTTAAAGTATTTGTAGGACTCCTGTCGCCAAAGTTTGGCAGAAAAATGAAAAAAATGTGTCATATTTCTGTCGCCCAAGTTTGGCAGACAACTTGAAAGTATTTGTAGGGCTCCTGTCGCCCAAGTTTCGCAGAAAAATGACAAATATGCGTCATATTTCTGTCGCCCAAGTTTGGCAGACAAATTAAAAGTGTTTGTAGGGCTCCTGTCGCCCAAGTTTGGCAGAAAAATGACAAATATGTGTCAGATTTCTGTCGCCCAAGTTTAGCAGACAAATTAAAAGTATTTGTAGGGCTCCAGTCGCCCAAGTTTTGCAGAAAAATGAAAAAAATGTGTCAGATTTTAGTCGCCCAAGTTTGGCAGACAAATTAAAAGTGTTTGTAGGGCTCCTGTCGCCCAAGTTTTGCAGAAAAATGAAAAAAATGTGTCATATTTCTGTCGCCCAAGTTTGGCAGACAACTTGAAAGTATTTGTAGGGCTCATGTCGCCCAAGTTTCGCAAAAAAATTAAAAAAATATGTGTCAGATTTCTGTCGCCCAAGTTTGGCAGACAAATTGAAAGTGTTTGTAGCTGTCGCCCAAGTCTGGCAGAAAAATGAAAAAAATGTGTCATATTTCTGTCGCCCAAGTTTGGCAGACATATTAAAAGTGTTTGTAGGGCTCCTGTCGCCCAAGTTTGGCAGAAAAATGAAAAAAATGTGTCATATTTCTGTCGCCCAAGTTTGGCAGACAACTTGAAAGTATTTGTAGGGCTCCTGTCGCCCAAGTTTGGCAGAAAAATGACAAATATGCGTCATATTTCTGTCGCCCAAGTTTGGCAGACAAATTAAAAGTGTTTGTAGGGCTCCTGTCGCCCAAGTTTGGCAGAAAAATGACAAATATGTGTCATATTTCTGTCGCCCAAGTTTGGCAGACAACTTGAAAGTATTTGTAGGGCTCCTGTCGCCCAAGTTTGGCAGACAACTTGAAAGTATTTGTAGGGCTCCAGTCGCCCAAGTTTTGCAGAAACTTGAAAAAAATGTGTCAGATTTTTGTCGCCCAAGTTTGGCAGACAAATTAAAAGTGTTTGTAGGGCTCCTGTCGCCAAAGTTTGGCAGAAAAATGAAAAAAATGTGTCAGATTTCTGTCGCCCATGTTTGGCAGACAAATTAAAAGTATTTGTAGGGCTCCTGTCGCCAAAGTTTTGCAGAAAAATGAAAAAAATGTGTCAGATTTTTGTCGCCCAAGTTTGGCAGACAAATTAAAAGTGTTTGTAGGGCTCCTGTCGCCCAAGTCTGGCAGAAAAATGAAAAAAATGTGTCAAATTTCTGTCGCCCAAGTTTGGCAGACAATTAAAAGTATTTATAGGGCTCCTGTCGCCCAAGTCCTGCAGAAAAATGAAAAAAATGTGTCATATTTCTGTCGCCCAAGTTTGGCAGACAACTTGAAAGTATTTGTAGGGCTCCTGTCGCCCAAGTTTGGCAAAAAAATGACAAATATGTGTCAGATTTTTGTCGCCCAAGTTTGGCAGACAAATTAAAAGTGTTTGTAGGGATCCTGTCGCCCAAGTTTGGCAGAAAAATGAAAAAAATGTGTCTTATTTCTGTCGCCCAAGTTTGGCAGACAACTTGAAAGTATTTGTAGGGCTCATGTCGCCCAAGTTTGGCAGAAAAATGACAAATATGCGTCATATTTCTGTCGCCCAAGTTTGGCAGACAAATTAAAAGTGTTTGTAGGGCTCCTGTCGCCCAAGTTTGGCAGAAAAATGACAAATATGTGTCATATTTCTGTCGCCCAAATTTGGCAGACAACTTGAAAGTATTTGTAGGGCTCCTGTCTCCCAAGTTTGGCAGAAAAATGACAAATATGTGTCAGATTTTTGTCGCCCAAGTTTGGCAGACAAATTAAAAGTATTTGTAGGGCTCCTGTCACCAAAGTTTTGCAGAAAAATGAAAAAAATGTGTCAGATTTTTGTCGCGTAAGTTCGGCAGACAAATTAAAAGTGTTTGTAGGGCTCCTGTCACCCAAGTCTGGCAGAAAAATGAAAAATATGTGTCAAATTTCTGTCGCCCAAGTTTGGCAGACTAATTAAAAGTGTTTGTAGGGCTCCTGTCGCCCAAGTTTTGCAGAAAAATGAAAAAAATGTGTCATATTTCTGTCGCCCAAGTTTGGCAGACAACTTGAACGTATTTGTAGGGCTCCTGTCGCCCAAGTTTGGCAGAAAAATGACAAATATGTGTCAGATTTTTTTCGCTCAAGTTTGGCAGACAAATTAAAAGTGTTTGTAGGGCTGCTGTCGCCCAAGTTTGGCAGAAAAATGAAAAAAATGTGTCAGATTTCTGTCGTCCAAGTTTGGCAGACAAATTAAAAGTATTTGTAGGGCTCCTGTCGACCAAGTTTTGCAGAAAAAAGAAAAAAATGTGTCAAATTTTAGTCGCCCAAGTTTGGCAGACAAATTAAAAGTGTTTGTAGGGCTTCTGTCGCCAAAGTTTGGCAGAAAAATGAAAAAAATGTGTGATATTTCTGTCGCCCAAGTTTGGCAGACAACTTGAAAGTATTTGTAGGGCTCCTGTGGCCCAAGTTTGGCAGAAAAATGACAAATATGCGTCATATTTCTGTCGCCCAAGTTTGGCAGACAAATTAAAAGTGTTTGTAGGGCTCCTGTCGCCCAAGTCCTGCAGAAAAATGAAAAAAATGAGTCAGATTTCTATCGCCCAAGTTTGGCAGACAAATTAAAAGTGTTTGTAGGGCTCCTGTCGCCCAAGTTTTGCAGAATAATGAAAAAAATGTGTCATATTTCTGTCGCCCAAGTTTGGCAGACAACTTGAAAGTATTTGTAGGGCTCATGTCGCCCAAATTTTCGCAGAAAAATGACAAATATGTGTCAGCATTTTGTCGCCCAAGTTTGGCAGACAAATTAAAAGTGTTTGTAGGGCTCCTGTCGCACAAGTTTGGCAGAAAAATGAAAAAAATGTGTCATATTTCTGTCGCCCAAGTTTGGCAGACAACTTGAAAGTATTTGTAGGGCTCCTGTCGCCCAAGTTTGGCAGAAAAATAACAAATATGCGTCATATTTCTGTCGCCAAGTTTGGCAGACAAATTAAAAGTGTTTGTAGGGCTCCTGTCGCCCAAGTTTGGCAGAAAAATGACAAATATGTGTCATATTTCTGTCGCCCAAGTTTGGCAGACAACTTGAAAGTATTTGTAGGGCTCCTGTCACCCAAGTTTGGCAGAAAAATGACAAATATGTGTCAGATTTCTGTCGCCTAAGTTTGGCAGACAAATTAAAAGTATTTGTAGGGCTCCTGTCGCCCAAGTCCTGCAGAAAAATGAAACAAATGAGTCAGATTTCTGTCTCCCAAGTTTGGCAGACAAATTAAAAGTATTTGTTTGGCTCCTGTCGCCCAAGTTTCTGCAGAAAAATTACAAATATGTGTCAGATTTCTGTCGCCCAAGTTTGGCAGACAAATTAAAAGTATTTGTAGGGCTCCTGTCGCCTAAGTCCTGCAGAAAAATGAAACAAATGAGTCAGATTTCTGACGCCCAAGTTTGGCAGACAACTTGAAAGTATTTGTAGGGCTCATGTCGCCCAAGTTTCGCAGAAAAATGACAAATATGTGTCAGATTTCTGTCGCCCAAGTTTGGCAGACAAATTAAAAGTGTTTGTAGGGCTCCTGTCGCCCAAGTCTGGCAGAAAAATGAAAAAAATGTGTCATATTTCTGTCGCCCAAGTTTGGCAGACAACTTGAAAGTATTTGTAGGGCTCCTGTCGCCCAAGTTTGGCAGAAAAATGAAAAAAATGTGTCATATTTCTGTCGCCCAAGTTTGGCAGACAACTTGAAAGTATTTGTAGGGCTCCTGTCGCCCTAGTTTGGCAGAAAAATGACAAATATGCGTCATATTTCTGTCGCCCAAGTTTGGCAGACAAATTAAAAGTGTTTGTAGGGCTCCTGTCGCCCAAGTTTGGCAGAAAAATGACAAATATGTGTCAGATTTCTGTCGCCCAAGTTTGGCAGACAAATTAAAAGTGTTTGTAGGGCTCCTGTCGCCCAAGTTTGGCAGAAAAATGAGAAATATGTGTCATATTTCTGTCGCCCAAGTTTGGCAGACAACTTGAAAGTATTTGTAGGGCTCCTGTCACCCAAGTTTGGCAGAAAAATGACAAATATGTGTCAGATTTCTGTCGCCTAAGTTTGGCAGACAAATTAAAAGTATTTGTAGGGCTCCTGTCGCCCAAGTCCTGCAGAAAAATGAAACAAATGAGTCAGATTTCTGTCTCCCAAGTTTGGCAGACAAATTAAAAGTATTTGTTTGGCTCCTGTCGCCCAAGTTTCTGCAGAAAAATTACAAATATGTGTCAGATTTCTGTCGCCCAAGTTTGGCAGACAAATTAAAAGTATTTGTAGGGCTCCTGTCGCCTAAGTCCTGCAGAAAAATGAAACAAATGAGTCAGATTTCTGACGCCCAAGTTTGGCAGACAACTTGAAAGTATTTGTAGGGCTCATGTCGCCCAAGTTTCGCAGAAAAATGACAAATATGTGTCAGATTTCTGTCGCCCAAGTTTGGCAGACAAATTAAAAGTGTTTGTAGGGCTCCTGTCGCCCAAGTCTGGCAGAAAAATGAAAAAAATGTGTCATATTTCTGTCGCCCAAGTTTGGCAGACAACTTGAAAGTATTTGTAGGGCTCCTGTCGCCCAAGTTTGGCAGAAAAATGAAAAAAATGTGTCATATTTCTGTCGCCCAAGTTTGGCAGACAACTTGAAAGTATTTGTAGGGCTCCTGTCGCCCTAGTTTGGCAGAAAAATGACAAATATGCGTCATATTTCTGTCGCCCAAGTTTGGCAGACAAATTAAAAGTGTTTGTAGGGCTCCTGTCGCCCAAGTTTGGCAGAAAAATGACAAATATGTGTCAGATTTCTGTCGTCCAAGTTTGGCAGACAAATTAAAAGTATTTGTAGGGCTCCAGTCGCCCATGTTTTGCAGAAAAATGAAAAAAATGTGTCAGATTTTTGTCGCCAAGTTTGGCAGACAAATTGAAAGTGTTTGTAGGGCTCCTGTCGCCCAAGTCTGGCAGAAAAATGAAAAAAATGTGTCATATTTCTGTCGCCCAAGTTTGGCAGACATATTAAAAGTGTTTGTAGGGCTCCTGTCGCCCAAGTTTGGCAGAAAAATGACAAAAATGTGTCAGATTTTTGTCGCCCAAGTTTGGCAGACAAATTTAAAGTGTTTGTAGGGCTTCTGTCGCCAAAGTTTGGCAGAAAAATGAAAAAAATGTGTCATATTTCTGTCGCCCAAGTTTGGCAGACAACTTGAAAGTATTTGTAGGGCTCCTGTCGCCCAAGTTTGGCAGAAAAATGAAAAATATGCGTCATATTTCTGTCGCCCAAGTTTGGCAGACAAATTAAAAGTGTTTGTAGGGCTCCTGTCGCCCAAGTTTGGCAGAAAAATGACAAATATGTGTCATATTTCTGTCGCCCAAGTTTGGCAGACAACTTGAAAGTATTTGTAGGGCTCCTGTCGCCCAAGTTTGGCAGAAAAATGACAAATATGTGTCATATTTCTGTCGCCCAAGTTTGGCAGACAACTTGAAAGTATTTGTAGGGCTCCAGTCGCCCAAGTTTTGCAGAAAAATGAAAAAAATGTGTCAGATTTTTGTCGCCCAAGTTTGGCAGACAAATTAAAAGTGTTTGTAGGGCTCCTGTCGCCAAAGTTTGGCAGAAAAATGAAAAAAATGTGTCAGATTTCTGTCGCCCATGTTTGGCAGACAACTTGAAAGTATTTGTAGGGCTCCTGTCGCCCAAGTTTGGCAGAAAAATGACAAATATGCGTCATATTTCTGTCGCCCAAGTTTGGCAGACAAATTAAAAGTGTTTGTAGGGCTCCTGTCGCCCAAGTTTGGCAGAAAAATGACAAATATGTATCATATTTCTGTCGCCCAAGTTTGGCAGACAACTTGAAAGTATTTGTAGGGCTCCTGCCGCCCAAGTTTGGCAGAAAAATGACAAATATGTGTCAGATTTCTGTCGCCCAAGTTTGGCAGACAACTTGAAAGTATTTGTAGGGCTCCAGTCGCCCAAGTTTTGCAGAAAAATGAAAAAAATGTGTCAGATTTTTGTCGCCCAAGTTTGGCAGACAAATTAAAAGTGTTTGTAGGGCTCCTGTCGCCAAAGTTTGGCAGAAAAATGAAAAAAATGTGTCAGATTTCTGTCGCCCATGTTTGGCAGACAAATTAAAAGTATTTGTAGGGCTCCTGTCGCCAAAGTTTTGCAGAAAAATGAAAAAAATGTGTCAGATTTTTGTCGCCCAAGTTTGGCAGACAAATTAAAAGAGTTTGTAGGGCTCCTGTCGCCCAAGTCTGGCAGAAAAATGAAAAAAATGTGTCAAATTTCTGTCGCCCAAGTTTGGCAGACAATTAAAAGTATTTATAGGGCTCCTGTCGCCCAAGTCCTGCAGAAAAATGAAAAAAATGAGTCAGATTTCTGTCGCCCAAGTTTGGCAGACAAATTAAAAGTGTTTGTAGGGCTCCTGTCGCCCAAGTTTTGCAGAAAAATGAAAAGAATGTGTCATATTTCTGTCGCCCAAGTTTGGCAGACAACTTGAAAGTATTTGTAGGGCTCATGTCGCCCACGTTTCGCAGAAAAATGACAAATATGTGTCAGATTTCTGTCGCCCAAGTTTGACAGACAAATTAAAAGTGTTTGTAGGGCTCCTGTCGCCCAAGTTTTGCAGAAAAATGAAAAAAATGTGTCATATTTCTGTCGCCCAAGTTTGGCAGACAACTTGAAAGTATTTGTAGGGCTCCTGTCGCCCAAGTTTGGCAAAAAAATGACAAATATGTGTCAGATTTTTGTCGCCCAAGTTTGGCAGACAAATTAAAAGTGTTTGTAGGGATCCTGTCGCCCAAGTTTGGCAGAAAAATGAAAAAAATGTGTCTTATTTCTGTCGCCCAAATTTGGCAGACAACTTGAAAGTATTTGTAGGGCTCCTGTCGCCCAAGTTTGGCAGAAAAATGACAAATATGCGTCATATTTCTGTCGCCCAAGTTTGGCAGACAAATTAAAAGTGTTTGTAGGGCTCCTGTCGCCCAAGTTTGGCAGAAAAATGACAAATATGTGTCATATTTCTGTCGCCCAAGTTTGGCAGACAACTTGAAAGTATTTGTAGGGCTCCTGCCGCCCAAGTTTGGCAGAAAAATGACAAATATGTGTCAGATTTCTGTCGCCCAAGTTTGGCAGACAACTTGAAAGTATTTGTAGGGCTCCAGTCGCCCAAGTTTTGCAGAAAAATGAAAAAAATGTGTCAGATTTTTGTCGCCCAAGTTTGGCAGACAAATTAAAAGTGTTTGTAGGGCTCCTGTCGCCAAAGTTTGGCAGAAAAATGAAAAAAATGTGTCAGATTTCTGTCGCCCATGTTTGGCAGACAAATTAAAAGTATTTGTAGGGCTCCTGTCGCCAAAGTTTTGCAGAAAAATGAAAAAAATGTGTCAGATTTTTGTCGCCCAAGTTTGGCAGACAAATTAAAAGAGTTTGTAGGGCTCCTGTCGCCCAAGTCTGGCAGAAAAATGAAAAAAATGTGTCAAATTTCTGTCGCCCAAGTTTGGCAGACAATTAAAAGTATTTATAGGGCTCCTGTCGCCCAAGTCCTGCAGAAAAATGAAAAAAATGAGTCAGATTTCTGTCGCCCAAGTTTGGCAGACAAATTAAAAGTGTTTGTAGGGCTCCTGTCGCCCAAGTTTTGCAGAAAAATGAAAAAAATGTGTCATATTTCTGTCGCCCAATTTTGGCAGACAACTTGAAAGTGTTTGTAGGGCTCATGTCGCCCACGTTTCGCAGAAAAATGACAAATATGTGTCAGATTTCTGTCGCCCAAGTTTGACAGACAAATTAAAAGTGTTTGTAGGGCTCCTGTCGCCCAAGTTTTGCAGAAAAATGAAAAAAATGTGTCATATTTCTGTCGCCCAAGTTTGGCAGACAACTTGAAAGTATTTGTAGGGCTCCTGTCGCCCAAGTTTGGCAAAAAAATGACAAATATGTGTCAGATTTTTGTCGCCCAAGTTTGGCAGACAAATTAAAAGTGTTTGTAGGGATCCTGTCGCCCAAGTTTGGCAGAAAAATGAAAAAAATGTGTCTTATTTCTGTCGCCCAAATTTGGCAGACACTTGAAAGTATTTGTAGGGCTCCTGTCGCCCAAGTTTGGCAGAAAAATGACAAATATGCGTCATATTTCTGTCGCCCAAGTTTGGCAGACAAATTAAAAGTGTTTGTAGGGCTCCTGTCGCCCAAGTTTGGCAGAAAAATGACAAATATGTGTCATATTTCTGTCGCCCAAGTTTGGCAGACAAATTAAAAGTGTTTGTAGGGCTCCTGTCGCCAAAGTTTGGCAGAAAAATGAAAAAAATGTGTCAGATTTCTGTCGCCCATGTTTGGCAGACAACTTGAAAGTATTTGTAGGGCTCCTGTCGCCCAAGTTTGGCAGAAAAATGACAAATATGCGTCATATTTCTGTCGCCCAAGTTTGGCAGACAAATTAAAAGTGTTTGTAGGGCTCCTGTCGCCCAAGTTTGGCAGAAAAATGAGAAATATGTGTCATATTTCTGTCGCCCAAGTTTGGCAGACAACTTGAAAGTATTTGTAGGGCTCCTGTCACCCAAGTTTGGCAGAAAAATGACAAATATGTGTCAGATTTCTGTCGCCTAAGTTTGGCAGACAAATTAAAAGTATTTGTAGGGCTCCTGTCGCCCAAGTCCTGCAGAAAAATGAAACAAATGAGTCAGATTTCTGTCTCCCAAGTTTGGCAGACAAATTAAAAGTATTTGTTTGGCTCCTGTCGCCCAAGTTTCTGCAGAAAAATTACAAATATGTGTCAGATTTCTGTCGCCCAAGTTTGGCAGACAAATTAAAAGTATTTGTAGGGCTCCTGTCGCCTAAGTCCTGCAGAAAAATGAAACAAATGAGTCAGATTTCTGACGCCCAAGTTTGGCAGACAACTTGAAAGTATTTGTAGGGCTCATGTCGCCCAAGTTTCGCAGAAAAATGACAAATATGTGTCAGATTTCTGTCGCCCAAGTTTGGCAGACAAATTAAAAGTGTTTGTAGGGCTCCTGTCGCCCAAGTCTGGCAGAAAAATGAAAAAAATGTGTCATATTTCTGTCGCCCAAGTTTGGCAGACAACTTGAAAGTATTTGTAGGGCTCCTGTCGCCCAAGTTTGGCAGAAAAATGAAAAAAATGTGTCATATTTCTGTCGCCCAAGTTTGGCAGACAACTTGAAAGTATTTGTAGGGCTCCTGTCGCCCTAGTTTGGCAGAAAAATGACAAATATGCGTCATATTTCTGTCGCCCAAGTTTGGCAGACAAATTAAAAGTGTTTGTAGGGCTCCTGTCGCCCAAGTTTGGCAGAAAAATGACAAATATGTGTCAGATTTCTGTCGTCCAAGTTTGGCAGACAAATTAAAAGTATTTGTAGGGCTCCAGTCGCCCAAGTTTTGCAGAAAAATGAAAAAAATGTGTCAGATTTTTGTCGCCAAGTTTGGCAGACAAATTGAAAGTGTTTGTAGGGCTCCTGTCGCCCAAGTCTGGCAGAAAAATGAAAAAAATGTGTCATATTTCTGTCGCCAAGTTTGGCAGACATATTAAAAGTGTTTGTAGGGCTCCTGTCGCCCAAGTTTGGCAGAAAAATGACAAAAATGTGTCAGATTTTTGTCGCCCAAGTTTGGCAGACAAATTTAAAGTGTTTGTAGGGCTTCTGTCGCCAAAGTTTGGCAGAAAAATGAAAAAAATGTGTCATATTTCTGTCGCCCAAGTTTGGCAGACAACTTGAAAGTATTTGTAGGGCTCCTGTCGCCCAAGTTTGGCAGAAAAATGAAAAATATGCGTCATATTTCTGTCGCCCAAGTTTGGCAGACAAATTAAAAGTGTTTGTAGGGCTCCTGTCGCCCAAGTTTGGCAGAAAAATGACAAATATGTGTCATATTTCTGTCGCCCAAGTTTGGCAGACAACTTGAAAGTATTTGTAGGGCTCCTGTCGCCCAAGTTTGGCAGAAAAATGACAAATATGTGTCATATTTCTGTCGCCCAAGTTTGGCAGACAACTTGAAAGTATTTGTAGGGCTCCAGTCGCCCAAGTTTTGCAGAAAAATGAAAAAAATGTGTCAGATTTTTGTCGCCCAAGTTTGGCAGACAAATTAAAAGTGTTTGTAGGGCTCCTGTCGCCAAAGTTTGGCAGAAAAATGAAAAAAATGTGTCAGATTTCTGTCGCCCATGTTTGGCAGACAACTTGAAAGTATTTGTAGGGCTCCTGTCGCCCAAGTTTGGCAGAAAAATGACAAATATGCGTCATATTTCTGTCGCCCAAGTTTGGCAGACAAATTAAAAGTGTTTGTAGGGCTCCTGTCGCCCAAGTTTGGCAGAAAAATACAAATATGTGTCATATTTCTGTCGCCCAAGTTTGGCAGACAACTTGAAAGTATTTGTAGGGCTCCTGCCGCCCAAGTTTGGCAGAAAAATGACAAATATGTGTCAGATTTCAGACGCCCAAGTTTGGCAGACAACTTGAAAGTATTTGTAGGGCTCCAGTCGCCCAAGTTTTGCAGAAAAATGAAAAAAATGTGTCAGATTTTTGTCGCCCAAGTTTGGCAGACAAATTAAAAGTGTTTGTAGGGCTCCTGTCGCCAAAGTTTGGCAGAAAAATGAAAAAAATGTGTCAGATTTCTGTCGCCCATGTTTGGCAGACAAATTAAAAGTATTTGTAGGGCTCCTGTCGCCAAAGTTTTGCAGAAAAATGAAAAAAATGTGTCAGATTTTTGTCGCCCAAGTTTGGCAGACAAATTAAAAGAGTTTGTAGGGCTCCTGTCGCCCAAGTCTGGCAGAAAAATGAAAAAAATGTGTCAAATTTCTGTCGTCCAAGTTTGGCAGACAATTAAAAGTATTTATAGGGCTCCTGTCGCCCAAGTCCTGCAGAAAAATGAAAAAAATGAGTCAGATTTCTGTCGCCCAAGTTTGGCAGACAAATTAAAAGTGTTTGTAGGGCTCCTGTCGCCCAAGTTTTGCAGAAAAATGAAAAAAATGTGTCATATTTCTGTCGCCCAAGTTTGGCAGACAACTTGAAAGTATTTGTAGGGCTCATGTCGCCCACGTTTCGCAGAAAAATGACAAATATGTGTCAGATTTCTGTCGCCCAAGTTTGACAGACAAATTAAAAGTGTTTGTAGGGCTCCTGTCGCCCAAGTTTTGCAGAAAAATGAAAAAAATGTGTCATATTTCTGTCGCCCAAGTTTGGCAGACAACTTGAAAGTATTTGTAGGGCTCCTGTCGCCCAAGTTTGGCAGAAAAATGAGAAATATGTGTCATATTTCTGTCGCCCAAGTTTGGCAGACAACTTGAAAGTATTTGTAGGGCTCCTGTCACCCAAGTTTGGCAGAAAAATGACAAATATGTGTCAGATTTCTGTCGCCTAAGTTTGGCAGACAAATTAAAAGTATTTGTAGGGCTCCTGTCGCCCAAGTCCTGCAGAAAAATGAAACAAATGAGTCAGATTTCTGTCTCCCAAGTTTGGCAGACAAATTAAAAGTATTTGTTTGGCTCCTGTCGCCCAAGTTTCTGCAGAAAAATTACAAATATGTGTCAGATTTCTGTCGCCCAAGTTTGGCAGACAAATTAAAAGTATTTGTAGGGCTCCTGTCGCCTAAGTCCTGCAGAAAAATGAAACAAATGAGTCAGATTTCTGACGCCCAAGTTTGGCAGACAACTTGAAAGTATTTGTAGGGCTCATGTCGCCCAAGTTTCGCAGAAAAATGACAAATATGTGTCAGATTTCTGTCGCCCAAGTTTGGCAGACAAATTAAAAGTGTTTGTAGGGCTCCTGTCGCCCAAGTCCTGCAGAAAAATGAAAAAAATGTGTCATATTTCTGTCGCCCAAGTTTGGCAGACAACTTGAAAGTATTTGTAGGGCTCCTGTCGCCCAAGTTTGGCAGAAAAATGAAAAAAATGTGTCATATTTCTGTCGCCCAAGTTTGGCAGACAACTTGAAAGTATTTGTAGGGCTCCTGTCGCCCTAGTTTGGCAGAAAAATGACAAATATGCGTCATATTTCTGTCGCCCAAGTTTGGCAGACAAATTAAAAGTGTTTGTAGGGCTCCTGTCGCCCAAGTTTGGCAGAAAAATGACAAATATGTGTCAGATTTCTGTCGTCCAAGTTTGGCAGACAAATTAAAAGTATTTGTAGGGCTCCAGTCGCCCATGTTTTGCAGAAAAATGAAAAAAATGTGTCAGATTTTTGTCGCCAAGTTTGGCAGACAAATTGAAAGTGTTTGTAGGGCTCCTGTCGCCCAAGTCTGGCAGAAAAATGAAAAAAATGTGTCATATTTCTGTCGCCCAAGTTTGGCAGACATATTAAAAGTGTTTGTAGGGCTCCTGTCGCCCAAGTTTGGCAGAAAAATGACAAAAATGTGTCAGATTTTTGTCGCCCAAGTTTGGCAGACAAATTTAAAGTGTTTGTAGGGCTTCTGTCGCCAAAGTTTGGCAGAAAAATGAAAAAAATGTGTCATATTTCTGTCGCCCAAGTTTGGCAGACAACTTGAAAGTATTTGTAGGGCTCCTGTCGCCCAAGTTTGGCAGAAAAATGAAAAATATGCGTCATATTTCTGTCGCCCAAGTTTGGCAGACAAATTAAAAGTGTTTGTAGGGCTCCTGTCGCCCAAGTTTGGCAGAAAAATGACAAATATGTGTCATATTTCTGTCGCCCAAGTTTGGCAGACAACTTGAAAGTATTTGTAGGGCTCCTGTCGCCCAAGTTTGGCAGAAAAATGACAAATATGTGTCATATTTCTGTCGCCCAAGTTTGGCAGACAACTTGAAAGTATTTGTAGGGCTCCAGTCGCCCAAGTTTTGCAGAAAAATGAAAAAAATGTGTCAGATTTTTGTCGCCCAAGTTTGGCAGACAAATTAAAAGTGTTTGTAGGGCTCCTGTCGCCAAAGTTTGGCAGAAAAATGAAAAAAATGTGTCAGATTTCTGTCGCCCATGTTTGGCAGACAACTTGAAAGTATTTGTAGGGCTCCTGTCGCCCAAGTTTGGCAGAAAAATGACAAATATGCGTCATATTTCTGTCGCCCAAGTTTGGCAGACAAATTAAAAGTGTTTGTAGGGCTCCTGTCGCCCAAGTTTGGCAGAAAAATGACAAATATGTGTCATATTTCTGTCGCCCAAGTTTGGCAGACAACTTGAAAGTATTTGTAGGGCTCCTGCCGCCCAAGTTTGGCAGAAAAATGACAAATATGTGTCAGATTTCTGTCGCCCAAGTTTGGCAGACAACTTGAAAGTATTTGTAGGGCTCCAGTCGCCCAAGTTTTGCAGAAAAATGAAAAAAATGTGTCAGATTTTTGTCGCCCAAGTTTGGCAGACAAATTAAAAGTGTTTGTAGGGCTCCTGTCGCCAAAGTTTGGCAGAAAAATGAAAAAAATGTGTCAGATTTCTGTCGCCCATGTTTGGCAGAAAAATTAAAAGTATTTGTAGGGCTCCTGTCGCCAAAGTTTTGCAGAAAAATGAAAAAAATGTGTCAGATTTTTGTCGCCCAAGTTTGGCAGACAAATTAAAAGAGTTTGTAGGGCTCCTGTCGCCCAAGTCTGGCAGAAAAATGAAAAAAATGTGTCAAATTTCTGTCGCCCAAGTTTGGCAGACAATTAAAAGTATTTATAGGGCTCCTGTCGCCCAAGTCCTGCAGAAAAATGAAAAAAATGAGTCAGATTTCTGTCGCCCAAGTTTGGCAGACAAATTAAAAGTGTTTGTAGGGCTCCTGTCGCCCAAGTTTTGCAGAAAAATGAAAAGAATGTGTCATATTTCTGTCGCCCAAGTTTGGCAGACAACTTGAAAGTATTTGTAGGGCTCATGTCGCCCACGTTTCGCAGAAAAATGACAAATATGTGTCAGATTTCTGTCGCCCAAGTTTGACAGACAAATTAAAAGTGTTTGTAGGGCTCCTGTCGCCCAAGTTTTGCAGAAAAATGAAAAAAATGTGTCATATTTCTGTCGCCCAAGTTTGGCAGACAACTTGAAAGTATTTGTAGGGCTCCTGTCGCCCAAGTTTGGCAAAAAAATGACAAATATGTGTCAGATTTTTGTCGCCCAAGTTTGGCAGACAAATTAAAAGTGTTTGTAGGGATCCTGTCGCCCAAGTTTGGCAGAAAAATGAAAAAAATGTGTCTTATTTCTGTCGCCCAAATTTGGCAGACAACTTGAAAGTATTTGTAGGGCTCCTGTCGCCCAAGTTTGGCAGAAAAATGACAAATATGCGTCATATTTCTGTCGCCCAAGTTTGGCAGACAAATTAAAAGTGTTTGTAGGGCTCCTGTCGCCCAAGTTTGGCAGAAAAATGACAAATATGTGTCATATTTCTGTCGCCCAAGTTTGGCAGACAACTTGAAAGTATTTGTAGGGCTCCTGCCGCCCAAGTTTCGCAGAAAAATGACAAATATGTGTCAGATTTCTGTCGCCCAAGTTTGGCAGACAACTTGAAAGTATTTGTGGGGCTCCAGTCGCCCAAGTTTTGCAGAAAAATGAAAAAAATGTGTCAGATTTTTGTCGCCCAAGTTTGGCAGACAAATTAAAAGTGTTTGTAGGGCTCCTGTCGCCAAAGTTTGGCAGAAAAATGAAAAAAATGTGTCAGATTTCTGTCGCCCATGTTTGGCAGACAAATTAAAAGTATTTGTAGGGCTCCTGTCGCCAAAGTTTTGCAGAAAAATGAAAAAAATGTGTCAGATTTTTGTCGCCCAAGTTTGGCAGACAAATTAAAAGAGTTTGTAGGGCTCCTGTCGCCCAAGTCTGGCAGAAAAATGAAAAAAATGTGTCAAATTTCTGTCGCCCAAGTTTGGCAGACAATTAAAAGTATTTATAGGGCTCCTGTCGCCCAAGTCCTGCAGAAAAATGAAAAAAATGAGTCAGATTTCTGTCGCCCAAGTTTGGCAGACAAATTAAAAGTGTTTGTAGGGCTCCTGTCGCCCAAGTTTTGCAGAAAAATGAAAAAAATGTGTCATATTTCTGTCGCCCAAGTTTGGCAGACAACTTGAAAGTGTTTGTAGGGCTCATGTCGCCCACGTTTCGCAGAAAAATGACAAATATGTGTCAGATTTCTGTCGCCCAAGTTTGACAGACAAATTAAAAGTGTTTGTAGGGCTCCTGTCGCCCAAGTTTTGCAGAAAAATGAAAAAAATGTGTCATATTTCTGTCGCCCAAGTTTGGCAGACAACTTGAAAGTATTTGTAGGGCTCCTGTCGCCCAAGTTTGGCAAAAAAATGACAAATATGTGTCAGATTTTTGTCGCCCAAGTTTGGCAGACAAATTAAAAGTGTTTGTAGGGATCCTGTCGCCCAAGTTTGGCAGAAAAATGAAAAAAATGTGTCTTATTTCTGTCGCCCAAATTTGGCAGACACTTGAAAGTATTTGTAGGGCTCCTGTCGCCCAAGTTTGGCAGAAAAATGACAAATATGCGTCATATTTCTGTCGCCCAAGTTTGGCAGACAAATTAAAAGTGTTTGTAGGGCTCCTGTCGCCCAAGTTTGGCAGAAAAATGACAAATATGTGTCATATTTCTGTCGCCCAAGTTTGGCAGACAAATTAAAAGTGTTTGTAGGGCTCCTGTCGCCAAAGTTTGGCAGAAAAATGAAAAAAATGTGTCAGATTTCTGTCGCCCATGTTTGGCAGACAACTTGAAAGTATTTGTAGGGCTCCTGTCGCCCAAGTTTGGCAGAAAAATGACAAATATGCGTCATATTTCTGTCGCCCAAGTTTGGCAGACAAATTAAAAGTGTTTGTAGGGCTCCTGTCGCCCAAGTTTGGCAGAAAAATGAGAAATATGTGTCATATTTCTGTCGCCCAAGTTTGGCAGACAACTTGAAAGTATTTGTAGGGCTCCTGTCACCCAAGTTTGGCAGAAAAATGACAAATATGTGTCAGATTTCTGTCGCCTAAGTTTGGCAGACAAATTAAAAGTATTTGTAGGGCTCCTGTCGCCCAAGTCCTGCAGAAAAATGAAACAAATGAGTCAGATTTCTGTCTCCCAAGTTTGGCAGACAAATTAAAAGTATTTGTTTGGCTCCTGTCGCCCAAGTTTCTGCAGAAAAATTACAAATATGTGTCAGATTTCTGTCGCCCAAGTTTGGCAGACAAATTAAAAGTATTTGTAGGGCTCCTGTCGCCTAAGTCCTGCAGAAAAATGAAACAAATGAGTCAGATTTCTGACGCCCAAGTTTGGCAGACAACTTGAAAGTATTTGTAGGGCTCATGTCGCCCAAGTTTCGCAGAAAAATGACAAATATGTGTCAGATTTCTGTCGCCCAAGTTTGGCAGACAAATTAAAAGTGTTTGTAGGGCTCCTGTCGCCCAAGTCTGGCAGAAAAATGAAAAAAATGTGTCATATTTCTGTCGCCCAAGTTTGGCAGACAACTTGAAAGTATTTGTAGGGCTCCTGTCGCCCAAGTTTGGCAGAAAAATGAAAAAAATGTGTCATATTTCTGTCGCCCAAGTTTGGCAGACAACTTGAAAGTATTTGTAGGGCTCCTGTCGCCCTAGTTTGGCAGAAAAATGACAAATATGCGTCATATTTCTGTCGCCCAAGTTTGGCAGACAAATTAAAAGTGTTTGTAGGGCTCCTGTCGCCCAAGTTTGGCAGAAAAATGACAAATATGTGTCAGATTTCTGTCGTCCAAGTTTGGCAGACAAATTAAAAGTATTTGTAGGGCTCCAGTCGCCCAAGTTTTGCAGAAAAATGAAAAAAATGTGTCAGATTTTTGTCGCCAAGTTTGGCAGACAAATTGAAAGTGTTTGTAGGGCTCCTGTCGCCCAAGTCTGGCAGAAAAATGAAAAAAATGTGTCATATTTCTGTCGCCCAAGTTTGGCAGACATATTAAAAGTGTTTGTAGGGCTCCTGTCGCCCAAGTTTGGCAGAAAAATGACAAAAATGTGTCAGATTTTTGTCGCCCAAGTTTGGCAGACAAATTTAAAGTGTTTGTAGGGCTTCTGTCGCCAAAGTTTGGCAGAAAAATGAAAAAAATGTGTCATATTTCTGTCGCCCAAGTTTGGCAGACAACTTGAAAGTATTTGTAGGGCTCCTGTCGCCCAAGTTTGGCAGAAAAATGAAAAATATGCGTCATATTTCTGTCGCCCAAGTTTGGCAGACAAATTAAAAGTGTTTGTAGGGCTCCTGTCGCCCAAGTTTGGCAGAAAAATGACAAATATGTGTCATATTTCTGTCGCCCAAGTTTGGCAGACAACTTGAAAGTATTTGTAGGGCTCCTGTCGCCCAAGTTTGGCAGAAAAATGACAAATATGTGTCATATTTCTGTCGCCCAAGTTTGGCAGACAACTTGAAAGTATTTGTAGGGCTCCAGTCGCCCAAGTTTTGCAGAAAAATGAAAAAAATGTGTCAGATTTTTGTCGCCCAAGTTTGGCAGACAAATTAAAAGTGTTTGTAGGGCTCCTGTCGCCAAAGTTTGGCAGAAAAATGAAAAAAATGTGTCAGATTTCTGTCGCCCATGTTTGGCAGACAACTTGAAAGTATTTGTAGGGCTCCTGTCGCCCAAGTTTGGCAGAAAAATGACAAATATGCGTCATATTTCTGTCGCCCAAGTTTGGCAGACAAATTAAAAGTGTTTGTAGGGCTCCTGTCGCCCAAGTTTGGCAGAAAAATACAAATATGTGTCATATTTCTGTCGCCCAAGTTTGGCAGACAACTTGAAAGTATTTGTAGGGCTCCTGCCGCCCAAGTTTGGCAGAAAAATGACAAATATGTATCAGATTTCAGTCGCCCAAGTTTGGCAGACAACTTGAAAGTATTTGTAGGGCTCCAGTCGCCCAAGTTTTGCAGAAAAATGAAAAAAATGTGTCAGATTTTTGTCGCCCAAGTTTGGCAGACAAATTAAAAGTGTTTGTAGGGCTCCTGTCGCCAAAGTTTGGCAGAAAAATGAAAAAAATGTGTCAGATTTCTGTCGCCCATGTTTGGCAGACAAATTAAAAGTATTTGTAGGGCTCCTGTCGCCAAAGTTTTGCAGAAAAATGAAAAAAATGTGTCAGATTTTTGTCGCCCAAGTTTGGCAGACAAATTAAAAGAGTTTGTAGGGCTCCTGTCGCCCAAGTCTGGCAGAAAAATGAAAAAAATGTGTCAAATTTCTGTCGTCCAAGTTTGGCAGACAATTAAAAGTATTTATAGGGCTCCTGTCGCCCAAGTCCTGCAGAAAAATGAAAAAAATGAGTCAGATTTCTGTCGCCCAAGTTTGGCAGACAAATTAAAAGTGTTTGTAGGGCTCCTGTCGCCCAAGTTTTGCAGAAAAATGAAAAAAATGTGTCATATTTCTGTCGCCCAAGTTTGGCAGACAACTTGAAAGTATTTGTAGGGCTCATGTCGCCCACGTTTCGCAGAAAAATGACAAATATGTGTCAGATTTCTGTCGCCCAAGTTTGACAGACAAATTAAAAGTGTTTGTAGGGCTCCTGTCGCCCAAGTTTTGCAGAAAAATGAAAAAAATGTGTCATATTTCTGTCGCCCAAGTTTGGCAGACAACTTGAAAGTATTTGTAGGGCTCCTGTCGCCCAAGTTTGGCAAAAAAATGACAAATATGTGTCAGATTTTTGTCGCCCAAGTTTGGCAGACAAATTAAAAGTGTTTGTAGGGATCCTGTCGCCCAAGTTTGGCAGAAAAATGAAAAAAATGTGTCTTATTTCTGTCGCCCAAATTTGGCAGACAACTTGAAAGTATTTGTAGGGCTCCTGTCGCCCAAGTTTGGCAGAAAAATGACAAATATGCGTCATATTTCTGTCGCCCAAGTTTGGCAGACAAATTAAAAGTGTTTGTAGGGCTCCTGTCGCCCAAGTTTGGCAGAAAAATGACAAATATGTGTCATATTTCTGTCGCCCAAGTTTGGCAGACAACTTGAAAGTATTTGTAGGGCTCCTGTCGCCCAAGTTTGGCAGAAAAATGACAAATATGTGTCAGATTTTTGTCGCCCAAGTTTGGCAGACAAATTAAAAGTATTTGTAGGGCTCCTGTCGCCAAAGTTTTGCAGAAAAATGAAAAAAATGTGTCAGATTTTTGTCGCCCAAGTTCGGCAGACAAATTAAAAGTGTTTGTAGGGCTCCTGTCACCCAAGTCTGGCAGAAAATGGAAAAATATGTGTCAAATTTCTGTCGCCCAAGTTTGGCAGATTAATTAAAAGTATTTGTAGGGCTCCTGTCGCCCAAGTCCTGCAGAAAAATGAAAAAAATTAGTCAGATTTCTGTCGCCCAAGTTTGGCAGACAAATTAAAAGTGTTTGTAGGGCTCCTGTCGCCCAAGTTTTGCAGAAAAATGAAAAAAATGTGTCATATTTCTGTCGCCCAAGTTTGAAAGACAACTTGAAAGTATTTGTAGGGCTCATGTCGCCCAAGTTTCGCAGAAAAATGACAAATATGTGTCTGATTTCTGTCGCCAAGTTTGCAGACAAATTAAAAGTGTTTGTAGGGCTCCTGTCGCCCAAGTTTTGCAGAAAAATGAAAAAAATGTGTCATATTTCTGTCGCCCAAGTTTGGCAGACAACTTGAACGTATTTGTAGGGCTCCTGTCGCCCAAGTTTGGCAGAAATATGACAAATATGTGTCAGATTTTTGTCGCTCAAGTTTGGCAGACAAATTAAAAGTGTTTGTAGGGCTGCTGTCGCCCAAGTTTGGCAGAAAAATGAAAAAAATGTGTCAGATTTCTGTCGTTCAAGTTTGGCAGACAAATTAAAAGTATTTGTAGGGCTCCTGTCGACCAAGTTTTGCAGAAAAAAGAAAAAATGTGTCAGATTTTAGTCGCCCAAGTTTGGCAGACAAATTAAAAGTGTTTGTAGGGCTTCTGTCGCCAAAGTTTGGCAGAAAAATGAAAAAAATGTGTCATATTTCTGTCGCCCAAGTTTGGCAGACAACTTGAAAGTATTTGTAGGGCTCCTGTGGCCCAAGTTTGGCAGAAAAATGACAAATATGCGTCATATTTCTGTCGCCCAAGTTTGGCAGACAAATTAAAAGTGTTTGTAGGGCTCCTGTCGCCCAAGTCCTGCAGAAAAATGAAAAAAATGAGTCAGATTTCTGTCGTCCAAGTTTGGCCGACAAATTAAAAGTGTTTTTAGGGCTCCTGTCGCCCAAGTTTTGCAAAATAATGAAAAAAATGTGTCATATTTCTGTCGCCCAAGTTTGGCAGACAACTTGAAAGTATTTGTAGGGCTCATGTCGCCCAAGTTTCGCAGAAAAATGACAAATATGTGTCAGATTTTTGTCGCCCAAGTTTGGCAGACAAATTAAAAGTGTTTGTAGGGCTCCTGTCGCCCAAGTTTGGCAGAAAAATGAAAAAAAATGTGTCATATTTCTGTCGCCCAAGTTTGGCAGACAACTTGAAAGTATTTGTAGGGCTCCTGTCGCCCAAGTTTGGCAGAAAAATGACACATATGCGTCATATTTCTGTCGCCCAAGTTTGGCAGACAAATTAAAAGTGTTTGTAGGGCTCCTGTCGCCCAAGTTTGGCAGAAAAATGACAAATATGTGTCATATTTCTGTCGCCCAAGTTTGGCAGACAACTTGAAAGTATTTGTAGGGCTCCTGTCACCCAAGTTTGGCAGAAAAATGACAAATATGTGTCAGATTTCTGTCGCCCAAGTTTGGCAGACAAATTAAAAGTATTTGTAGGGCTCCTGTCGCCAAAGTTTTGCAGAAAAATGAAAAAAATGTGTCAGATTTTTGTCGCCCAAGTTCGGCAGACAAATTAAAAGTGTTTGTATGGCTCCTGTCGCCCAAGTTTCTGCAGAAAAATTACAAATATGTGTCAGATTTCTGTCGCCCACGTTTGGCAGACAACTTGAAAGTGTTTGTAGGGCTCCTGTCGCCCAAGTTTGGCAGAAAAATGACAAATATGAGTCATATTTCTGTCGCCCAAGTTTGGCAGACAAATTAAAAGTGTTTGTAGGGCTCCTGTCGCCCAAGTTTGGCAGAAAAATGACAAATATGTGTCAGATTTCTGTCGCCCACGTTTGGCAGACAACTTGAAAGTGTTTGTAGGGCTCCTGTCGCCCAAGTTTGGCAGAAAAATGACAAATATGCGTCATATTTCTGTCGCCCAAGTTTGGCAGACAAATTAAAAGTATTTGTAGGGCTCCTGTCGCCCAAGTCCTGCAGAAAAATGAAACAAATGAGTCAGATTTCTGTCGCCCAAGTTTGGCAGACAAATTAAAAGTATTTGTAGGGCTCCTGTCGCCCAAGTCCTGCAGAAAAATGAAACAAATGAGTCAGATTTCTGTCTCCCAAGTTT
The DNA here is from genome assembly GCA_951394055.1 of Villa cingulata. Classification (NCBI taxonomy): domain Eukaryota; kingdom Metazoa; phylum Arthropoda; class Insecta; order Diptera; family Bombyliidae; genus Villa; species Villa cingulata. Next base: position 24,700,571 of record OX596019.1, on the reverse strand, counting down.
GGCAGACAAATTAAAAGTATTTGTATGGCTCCTGTCGCCCAAGTTTCTGCAGAAAAATTACAAATATGTGTCAGATTTCTGTCGCCCAAGTTTGGCAGACAAATTAAAAGTATTTGTATGGCTCCTGTCACCCAAGTCCTGCAGAAAAATGAAACAAATGAGTCAGATTTCTGACGCCCAAGTTTGGCAGACAACTTGAAAGTGTTTGTAGGGCTCCTGTCGCCCAAGTTTTGCAGAAAAATGAAAAATAAGTGTCATATTTCTGTCGCCCAAGTTTGGCAGACAACTTGAAAGTATTTGTAGGGCTCATGTCGCCCAAGTTTCGCAGAAAAATGACAAATATGTGTCAGATTTTTTTCGCCCAAGTTTGGCAGACAAATTAAAAGTGTTTGTAGGGCTCCTGTCGCCCAAGTTTGGCAGAAAAATGAAAAAAATGTGTCATATTTCTGTCGCCCAAGTTTGGCAGACAACTTGAAAGTATTTGTAGGGCTCCTGTCGCCCAAGTTTGGCAGAAAAATGACAAATATGCGTCATATTTCTGTCGCCCAAGTTTGGCAGACAAATTAAAAGTGTTTGTAGGGCTCCTGTCGCCCAAGTTTGGCAGAAAAATGACAAATATGTGTCATATTTCTGTCGCCCAAGTTTGGCAGACAACTTGAAAGTATTTGTAGGGCTCCTGTCGCCCAAGTTTGGCAGGAAAAATGACAAATATGTGTCAGATTTCTGTCGCCCAAGTTTGGCAGACAAATTAAAAGTATTTGTAGGGCTCCTGTCGCCAAAGTTTTGCAGAAAAATGAAAAAAATGTGTCAGATTTTTGTCGCCCAAGTTCGGCAGACAAATTAAAAGTGTTTGTAGGGCTCCTGTCACCCAAGTCTGGCAGAAAAATGAAAAAGATGTGTAAATTTCTGTCGCCTAAGTTTGGCAGACAAATTAAAAGTATTTGTAGGGCTCCTGTCGCCCAAGTCCTGCAGAAAAATGAAAAAAATGAGTCAGATTTCTGTCGCCCAAGTTTGGCAGACAAATTAAAAGTGTTTGTAGGGCTCCTGTCGCCCAAGTTTTGCAGAAAAATGAAAAAAATGTGTCATATTTCTGTCGCCCAAGTTTGAAAGACAACTTGAAAGTATTTGTAGGGCTCATGTCGCCCAAGTTTCGCAGAAAAATGACAAATATGTGTCAGATTTCTGTCGCCCAAGTTTGACAGACAAATTAAAAGTGTTTGTAGGGCTCCTGTCGCCCAAGTTTTGCAGAAAAATGAAAAAAATGTGTCATATTTCTGTCGCCCAAGTTTGGCAGACAACTTGAAAGTATTTGTAGGGCTCCTGTCGCCCAAGTTTGGCAGAAAAATGACAAATATGTGTCAGATTTTTGTCGCTCAAGTTTGGCAGACAAATTAAAAGTGTTTGTAGGACTCCTGTTGCCCAAGTCTGGCAGAAAAATGAAAAAAATGTGTCAAATTTCTGTCGCCCAAGTTTGGCAGACAAATTAAAAGTATTTGTAGGGCTCCTGTCGCCCAAGTTTTGCAGAAAAATTGAAAAAAATGTGTCAGATTTTTGTCGCCCAAGTTTGGCAGACAAATTAAAAGTGTTTGTAGGGCTCCTGTCGCCCAAGTTTGGCAGAAAAATGACAAAAATGTGTCAGATTTTTGTCTCCCAAGTTTGGCAGACAAATTAAAAGTGTTTAGGGCTCCTGTCGCCAAAGTTTGGCAGAAAAATGAAAAAAATGTGTCATATTTCTGTCGCCCAAGTTTGGCAGACAACTTGAAGTATTTGTAGGGCTCCTGTCGCCCAAGTTTGGCAGAAAAATGACAAATATGTGTCATATATCTGTCGCCCAAGTTTGGCAGACAACTTGAAAGTATTTGTAGGGCTCCTGTCGCCCAAGTTTGGCAGAAAAATGACAAATATGTGTCAGATTTTTGTCGCTCAATTTTGGCAGACAAATTAAAAGTGTTTGTAGGGCTCCTGTCGCCCAAGTCCTGCAGAAAAATGAAACAAATGAGTCAGATTTCTGTCTCCCAAGTTTGGCAGACAAATTAAAAGTATTTGTATGGCTCCTGTCGCCCAAGTTTCTGCAGAAAAATTACAAATATGTGTCAGATTTCTGTCGCCCAAGTTTGGCAGACAAATTAAAAGTATTTGTAGGGCTCCTGTCGCCCAAGTCCTGCAGAAAAATGAAACAAATGAGTCAGATTTCTGTCGCCCAAGTTTGGCAGACAACTTGAAAGTGTTTGTAGGGCTCCTGTCGCCCAAGTTTTGCAGAAAAATGAAAAATAAGTGTCATATTTCTGTCGCCCAAGTTTGGCAGACAACTTGAAAGTATTTGTAGGGCTCATGTCGCCCAAGTTTCGCAGAAAAATGACAAATATGTGTCAGATTTTTTTCGCCCAAGTTTGGCAGACAAATTAAAAGTGTTTGTAGGGCTCCTGTCGCCCAAGTTTGGCAGAAAAATGAAAAAAATGTGTCATATTTCTGTCGCCCAAGTTTGGCAGACAACTTGAAAGTATTTGTAGGGCTCCTGTCGCCCAAGTTTGGCAGAAAAATGACAAATATGCGTCATATTTCTGTCGCCCAAGTTTGGCAGACAAATTAAAAGTGTTTGTAGGGCTCCTGTCGCCCAAGTTTGGCAGAAAAATGACAAATATGTGTCATATTTCTGTCGCCCAAGTTTGGCAGACAATTTGAAAGTATTTGTAGGGCTCCTGTCGCCCAAGTTTGGCAGGAAAAATGACAAATATGTGTCAGATTTCTGTCGCCCAAGTTTGGCAGACAAATTAAAAGTATTTGTAGGGCTCCTGTCGCCAAAGTTTTGCAGAAAAATGAAAAAAATGTGTCAGATTTTTGTCGCCCAAGTTTGGCAGACAAATTAAAAGTGTTTGTAGGGCTCCTGTCGGCCAAGTTTTGCAGAAAAATGAAAAAAATGTGTCATATTTCTGTCGCCCAAGTTTGAAAGACAACTTGAAAGTATTTGTAGGGCTCATGTCGCCCAAGTTTAGCAGAAAAATGACAAATATGTGTCAGATTTCTGTCGCCCAAGTTTGACAGACAAATTAAAAGTGTTTGTAGGGCTCCTGTCGCCCAAGTTTTGCAGAAAAATGAAAAAAATGTGTCATATTTCTGTCGCCCAAGTTTGGCAGACAACTTGAAAGTATTTGTAGGGCTCCTGTCGCCCAAGTTTGGCAGAAAAATGACAATTATGTGTCAGATTTTTGTCGCTCAAGTTTGGCAGACAAATTAAAAGTGTTTGTAGGGCTGCTGTCGCCCAAGTTTGGCAGAAAAATGAAAAAAATGTGTCAGATTTCTGTCGCCCAAGTTTGGCAGACAAATTAAAAGTATTTGTAGGGCTCCTGTCGCCCAAGTTTTGCAGAAAAATGAAAAAAATGTGTCAGATTTTTGTCGCCCAAGTTTGGCAGACAAATTAAAAGTGTTTGTAGGACTCCTGTTGCCCAAGTCTGGCAGAAAAATGAAAAAAATGTGTCAAATTTCTGTCGCCCAAGTTTGGCAGACAAATTAAAAGTATTTGTAGGGCTCCTGTCGCCCAAGTTTGGCAGAAAAATGACAAAAATGTGTCAGATTTTTGTCTCCCAAGTTTGGCAGACAAATTAAAAGTGTTTAGGGCTCCTGTCGCCAAAGTTTGGCAGAAAAATGAAAAAAATGTGTCATATTTCTGTCGCCCAAGTTTGGCAGACAACTTGAAAGTATTTGTAGGGCTCCTGTCGCCCAAGTTTGGCAGAAAAATGACAAATATGCGTCATATTTCTGTCCCCCAAGTTTGGCAGACAAATTAAAAGTGTTTGTAGGGCTCCTGTCGCCCAAGTTTGGCAGAAAAATGACAAATATGTGTCAGATTTCTGTCGCCAAGTTTGGCAGACAAATTAAAAGTATTTGTAGGGCTCCAGTCGCCCAAGTTTTGCAGAAAAATGAAAAAAATGTGTCAGATTTTTGTCGCCCAAGTTTGGCAGACAAATTGAAAGTGTTTGTAGGGCTCCTGTCGCCCAAGTCTGGCAGAAAAATGAAAAAAATGTGTCATATTTCTGTCGCCCAAGTTTGGCAGACAATTTGAAAGTATTTGTAGGGCTCCTGTCGCCCAAGTTTGGCAGAAAAATGACAAATATGTGTCAGATTTCTGTCGCCCAAGTTTGGCAGACAAATTAAAAGTATTTGTAGGGCTCCTGTCGCCCAAGTTTTGCAGAAAAATGAAAAAAAGGTGTCAGATTTTTGTCGCCCAAGTTTGGCAGACAAATTAAAAGTGTTTGTAGGGCTCCTGTCGCCCAAGTTTGGCAGAAAAATGAAAAAAATGTTTCAGATTTCTGTCGCCCATGTTTGGCAGACAAATTAAAAGTATTTGTAGGGCTCCTGTCGCCAAAGTTTTGCAGAAAAATGAAAAAAATGTGTCAGATTTTTGTCGCCCAAGTTTGGCAGACAAATTAAAAGTGTTTGTAGGGCTCCTGTCGCTAAAGTCTGGCAGAAAAATGAAAAAAATGTGCCAAATTTCTGTCGCCCAAGTTTGGCAGACAAATTAAAAGTATTTGTAGGGCTCCTGTCGCCCAAGTTCTGCAGAAAAATGAAAAAAATGAGTCATATTTCTGTCGCCCAAGTTTGGCAGACAAATTAAAAGTGTTTGTAGGGCTCCTGTCGCCCAAGTCTGGCAGAAAAATGAAAAAAATGTGTCATATTACTGTCGCCCAAGTTTGGCAGACAACTTGAAAGTATTTGTAGGGCTCCTGTCGCCCAAGTTTGGCAGAAAAATGACAAAAATGTGTCAGATTTTTGTCGCCCAAGTTTGGCAGACAAATTAAAAGTGTTTGTAGGGCTCCTGTCGCCCAAGTCTGGCAGAAAAATGAAAAAAATGTGTCATATTACTGTCGCCCAAGTTTGGCAGACAACTTGAAAGTATTTGTAGGGCTCCTGTCGCCCAAGTTTTGCAGAAAAATGAAAAAAATGTGTCAGATTTTTGTCGCCCAAGTTTGGCAGACAAATTGAAAGTGTTTGTAGGGCTCCTGTCGCCCAAGTCTGGCAGAAAAATGAAAAAAATGTGTCATATTTCTGTCGCCCAAGTTTGGCAGACAAATTAAAAGTGTTTGTAGGGCTCCTGTCGCCCAAGTCTGGCAGAAAAATGAAAAAAATGTGTCATATTACTGTCGCCCAAGTTTGGCAGACAACTTGAAAGTATTTGTAGGGCTCCTGTCGCCCAAGTTTGGCAGAAAAATGACAAAAATGTGTCAGATTTTTGTCGCCCAAGTTTGGCAGACAAATTAAAAGTGTTTGTAGGGCTCCTGTCGCCCAAGTCTGGCAGAAAAATGAAAAAAATGTGTCATATTACTGTCGCCCAAGTTTGGCAGACAACTTGAAAGTATTTGTAGGGCTCCTGTCGCCCAAGTTTGGCAGAAAAATAACAAAAATGTGTCAGATTTTTGTCGCCCAAGTTTGGCAGACAAATTAAAAGTGTTTGTAGGGCTTCTGTCGCCAAAGTTTGGCAGAAAAATGAAAAAAATGTGTCATATTTCTGTCGCCCAAGTTTGGCAGACAACTTGAAAGTATTTGTAGGGCTCCTGTCGCCCAAGTTTGGCAGAAAAATGACAAATATGCGTCATATTTCTGTCCCCCAAGTTTGGCAGACAAATTAAAAGTGTTTGTAGGGCTCCTGTCGCCCAAGTTTGGCAGAAAAATGACAAATATGTGTCAGATTTCTGTCGCCAAGTTTGGCAGACAAATTAAAAGTATTTGTAGGGCTCCAGTCGCCCAAGTTTTGCAGAAAAATGAAAAAAATGTGTCAGATTTTTGTCGCCCAAGTTTGGCAGACAAATTGAAAGTGTTTGTAGGGCTCCTGTCGCCCAAGTCTGGCAGAAAAATGAAAAAAATGTGTCATATTTCTGTCGCCCAAGTTTGGCAGACAACTTGAAAGTATTTGTAGGGCTCCTGTCGCCCAAGTTTGGCAGAAAAATGGCAAAAATGTGTCAGATATCCGTCGCCCAAGTTTGGCAGACAAATTGAAAGTGTTTGTAGGGCTCCTGTCGCCCAAGTCTGGCAGAAAAATGAAAAAAATGTGTCATATTTCTGTCGCCCAAGTTTGGCAGACAACTTGAAAGTATTTGTAGGGCTCCTGTCGCCCAAGTTTGGCAGAAAAATGGCAAAAATGTGTCAGATTTTTGTCGCCCAAGTTTGGCAGACAAATTTAAAGTGTTTGTAGGGCTTCTGTCGCCAAAGTTTGGCAGAAAAATGAAAAAAATGTGTCATACGTCTGTCGCCCAAGTTTGGCAGACAACTTGAAAGTATTTGTAGGGCTCCTGTCGCCCAAGTTTGGCAGAAAAATGACAAATTTGCGTCATATTTCTGTCGCCCAAGTTTGGCAGACAAATTAAAAGTGTTTGTAGGGCTCCTGTCGCCCAAGTTTGGCATAAAAATTACAATATGTGTCATATTTCTGTCGCCCAAGTTTGGCAGACAAATTAAAAGTGTTTGTAGGGCTCCTGTCGCCCAAGTCCTGCAGAAAAATGAAAAAAATGAGTCAGATTTCTGTCGCCCAAGTTTGGCAGACAAATTAAAAGTGTTTGTAGGGCTCCTGTCGCCCAAGTTTTGCAGAAAAATGAAAAAAATGTGTCATATTTCTGTCGCCCAAGTTTGGCAGACAACTTGAAAGTATTTGTAGGGCTCATGTCGCCCAAGTTTCGCAGAAAAATGACAAATATGTGTCAGATTTCTGTCGCCCAAGTTTGACAGACAAATTAAAAGTGTTTGTAGGGCTCCTGTCGCCCAAGTTTTGCAGAAAAATGAAAAAAATGTGTCATATTTCTGTCGCCCAAGTTTGGCAGACAACTTGAAAGTATTTGTAGGGCTCCTGTAGCCCAAGTTTGGCAAAAAAATGACAAATATGTGTCAGATTTTTGTCGCCCAAGTTTGGCAGACAAATTAAAAGTGTTTGTAGGGTTCCTGTCGCCCTAGTTTGGCAGAAAAATGAAAAAAATGTGTCATATTTCTGTCGCCCAAGTTTGGCAGACAACTTGAAAGTATTTGTAGGGCTCCTGTCGCCCAAGTTTGGCAGAAAAATGACAAATATGCGTCATATTTCTGTCGCCCAAGTTTGGCAGACAAATTAAAAGTGTTTGTAGGGCTCCTGTCGCCCAAGTTTGGCAGAAAAATGACAAATATGTGTCATATTTCTGTCGCCCAAGTTTGGCAGACAACTTGAAAGTATTTGTAGGGCTCCTGTCGCCCAAGTTTGGCAGAAAAATGACAAATATGTGTCAGATTTCTGTCGCTCAAGTTTGGCAGACAACTTGAAAGTATTTGTAGGGCTCCTGTCGCCAAAGTTTTGCAGAAAAATGAAAAAAATGTGTCAGATTTTTGTCGCCCAAGTTCGGCAGACAAATTAAAAGTGTTTGTAGGGCTCCTGTCACCCAAGTCTGGCAGAAAAATGAAAAAGATGTGTCAAATTTCTGTCGCCCAAGTTTGGCAGACAAATTAAAAGTATTTGTAGGGCTCCTGTCGCCCAAGTCCTGCAGAAAAATAAAAAAAATAAGTCAGATTTCTGTCGCCTAAGTTTGGCAGACAAATTAAAAGTGTTTGTAGGGCTCCTGTCGCCCAAGTTTTGCAGAAAAATGAAAAAAATGTGTCATATTTCTGTCGCCCAAGTTTGAAAGACAACTTGAAAGTATTTGTAGGGCTCATGTCGCCCAAGTTTCGCAGAAAAATGACAAATATGTGTCAGATTTCTGTCGCCCAAGTTTGACAGACAAATTAAAAGTGTTTGTAGGGCTCCTGTCGCCCAAGTTTTGCAGAAAAATGAAAAAAATGTGTCATATTTCTGTCACCCAAGTTTGGCAGACAACTTGAAAGTATTTGTAGGGCTCCTGTCGCCCAAGTTTGGCAGAAAAATGACAAATATGTGTCAGATTTTTGTCGCTCAAGTTTGGCAGACAAATTAAAAGTATTTTTAGGGCTCCTGTCGCCCAAGTTTGGCAGAAAAATGACAAATATGTGTCAGATTTCTGTCGCCCAAGTTTGGCAGACAACTTGAAAGTATTTGTAGGGCTCCTGTCGCCAAAGTTTTGCAGAAAAATGAAAAAAATGTGTCAGATTTTTGTCGCCCAAGTTCGGCAGACAAATTAAAAGTGTTTGTAGGGCTCCTGTCACCCAAGTCTGGCAGAAAAATGAAAAAGATGTGTCAAATTTCTGTCGCCCAAGTTTGGCAGACAAATTAAAAGTATTTGTAGGGCTCCTGTCGCCCAAGTCCTGCAGAAAAATAAAAAAAATAAGTCAGATTTCTGTCGCCCAAGTTTGGCAGACAAATTAAAAGTGTTTGTAGGGCTCCTGTCGCCCAAGTTTTGCAGAAAAATGAAAAAAATGTGTCATATTTCTGTCGCCCAAGTTTGAAAGTCAACTTGAAAGTATTTGTAGGGCTCATGTCGCCCAAGTTTCGCAGAAAAATGACAAATATGTGTCAGATTTCTGTCGCCCAAGTTTGACAGACAAATTAAAAGTGTTTGTAGGGCTCCTGTCGCCCAAGTTTTGCAGAAAAATGAAAAAAATGTGTCATATTTCTGTCGCCCAAGTTTGGCAGACAACTTGAAAGTATTTGTAGGGCTCCTGTCGCCCATGTTTGGCAGAAAAATGAGAAATATGTGTCAGATTTTTGTCGCTCAAGTTTGGCAGACAAATTAAAAGTGTTTGTAGGGCTGCTGTCGCCCAAGTTTGGCAGAAAAATGAAAAAAATGTGTCAGATTTCTGTCGTCTAAGTTTGGCAGACAAATTAAAAGTATTTGTAGGGCTCCTTTCGCCCAAGTTTTGCAGAAAAATGAAAAAAATGTGTCAGATTTTTGTCGCCCAAGTTTGGCAGACAAATTAAAAGTGTTTTTAGGACTCCTGTCGCCCAAGTCTGGCAGAAAAATGAAAAAAATTTGTCAAATTTCTGTCGCCCAAGTTTGGCAGACAAATTAAAAGTATTTGTAGGGCTCCTGTCGCCAAAGTTTTGCAGAAAAATTGAAAAAAATGTGTCAGATTTTTGTCGCCCAAGTTTGGCAGACAAATTAAAAGTGTTTGTAGGGCTCCTGTCGCCCAAGTTTGGCAGAAAAATGACAAAAATGTGTCAGATTTTTGTCTCCCAAGTTTGGCAGACAAATTAAAAGTGTTTAGGGCTCCTGTCGCCAAAGTTTGGCAGAAAAATGACAAATATGTGTCAGATTTCTGTCGCCCAAGTTTGGCAGACAAATTAAAAGTATTTGTAGGGCTCCTGTTGCCCAAGTTTTGCAGAAAAATGAAAAAAAGGTGTCAGATTTTTGTCGCCCAAGTTTGGCAGACAAATTAAAAGTGTTTGTAGGGCTCCTGTCGCCCAAGTTTTGCAGAAAAATGAAATAATATGTGTCAGATTTTTGTCGCCCAAGTTTGGCAGACAAATTAAAAGTGTTTGTAGGGCTCCTGTCGCTAAAGTCTGGCAGAAAAATGAAAAAAATGTGTCAAATTTCTGTCGCCCAAGTTTGGCAGACAAATTAAAAGTATTTGTAGGGCTCCTGTCGCCCAAGTCCTGCAGAAAAATGAAAAAAATGAGTCAGATTTCTGTCGCCCAAGTTTGGCAGACAAATTAAAAGTGTTTGTAGGGCTCCTGTCGCCCAAGTCTGGCAGAAAAATGACAAAAATGTGTCAGATTTTTGTCGCCCAAGTTTGGCAGACAACTTGAAAGTGTTTGTAGGGCTTCTGTCGCCAAAGTTTGGCAGAAAAATGAAAAAAATGTGTCATATTTCTGTCGCCCAAGTTTGGCAGACAACTTGAAAGTATTTGTAGGGCTCCTGTCGCCCAAGTTTGGCAGAAAAATGACAAATATGCGTCATATTTCTGTCGCCCAAGTTTGGCAGACAAATTAAAAGTGTTTGTAGGGCTCCTGTCGCCCAAGTTTGGCAGAAAAATGACAAATATGTGTCATATTTCTGTCGCCCAAGTTTGGCAGACAACTTGAAAGTATTTGTAGGGCTCCTGTCGCCCAAGTTTGGCAGAAAAATGACAAATATGTGTCAAATTTCTGTCGCCCAAGTTTGGCAGACAAATTAAAAGTATTTGTAGGCTGCTGTCGCCCAAGTTTGGCAGAAAAATGAAAAAAATGTGTCAGATTTCTGTCGCCCATGTTTGGCAGACAAATTAAAAGAATTTGTAGGGCTCCTGTCGACAAAGTTTGGCAGAAAAATGAAAAAAATGTGTCATATTTCTGTCGCCCAAGTTTGGCAGACAACTTGAAAGTATTTCTAGGGCTCCTGTCGCCCAAGTTTGGCAGAAAAATGACAAATATGTGTCATATTTCTGTCGCCCAAGTTTGGCAGACAAATTAAAAGTGTTTGTAGGGCTCCTGTCGCCCAAGTTTAGCAGAAAAATGACAAATATGTGTCAGATTTTTGTCGCCCAAGTTTGGCAGACAAATTAAAAGTGTTTGTAGGGCTCCTGTCGCCCAAGTCTGGCAGAAAAATGAAAAAAATGTGTTAAATTTCTGTCGCCCAAGTTTGGCAGACAACTTGAAAGTATTTGTAGGGCTCATGTCGCCCAAGTTTCGCAGAAAAATGACAAATATGTGTCAGATTTCTGTCGCCCAAGTTTGGCAGACAAATTAAAAGTGTTTGTAGGGCTCCTGTCGCCCAAGTCTGCAGAAAAATGAAAAAAATGTGACATATTTCTGTCGCCCAAGTTTGGCAGACAACTTGAAAGTATTTGTAGGGCTCCTGTCGCCCAAGTTTGGCAGAAAAATGACAAAAATGTGTCAGATTTTTGTCGCCCAAGTTTGGCAGACAAATTAAAAGTGTTTGTAGGGCTTCTGTCGCCAAAGTTTGGCAGAAAAATGAAAAAAATGTGTCATATTTCTGTCGCCCAAGTTTGGCAGACAACTTGAAAGTATTTGTAGGGCTCCTGTCGCCCAAATTTGGCAGAAAAATGACAAAAATGTGTCAGATTTTTGTCGCCCATGTTTGGCAGACAAATTAAAAGTATTTGTAGGGCTCCTGTCGCCAAAGTTTTGCAGAAAAATGAAATAATATGTGTCAGATTTTTGTCGCCCAAGTTTGGCAGACAAATTAAAAGTATTTGTAGGGCTCCTGTCGCTAAAGTCTGGCAGAAAAATGAAAAAAATGTGTCAAATTTCTGTCGCCCAAGTTTGGCAGACAAATTAAAAGTGTTTGTAGGCTCCTGTCGCCCAAGTCTGGCAGAAAAATGAAAAAAATGTGTCATATTTCTGTCGCCCAAGTTTGGCAGACAACTTGAAAGTATTTGTAGGGCTCCTGTCGCCCAAGTTTGGCAGAAAAATGACAAATATGCGTCATATTTCGGTCGCCCAAGTTTGGCAGACAAATTAAAAGTGTTTGTAGGGCTCCTGTAGCCCAAGTTTGGCAGAAAAATGTCAAATATGTTTCATATTTCTGTCGCCCAAGTTTGGCAGACAACTTGAAAGTATTTGTAGGGCTCCTGTCGCCAAGTTTGGCAGAAAAATGACAAATATGTGTCAAATTTCTGTCGCCCAAGTTTGGCAGACAAATTAAAAGTATTTGTAGGGCTCCAGTCGCCCAAGTTTTGCAGAAAAATGAAAAAAATGTGTCAGATTTTTGTCGCCCAAGTATGGCAGACAAATTAAAAGTGTTTGTAGGCTCCTGTCGCCCAAGTTTTGCAGAAAAATGAAATAATATGTGTCAGATTTTTGTCGCCCAAGTTTGGCAGACAAATTAAAAGTATTTGTAGGGCTCCTGTCGCTAAAGTCTGGCAGAAAAATGAAAAAAATGTGTCAAATTTCTGTCGCCCAAGTTTGGCAGACAAATTAAAAGTGTTTGTAGGCTCCTGTCGCCCAAGTCTGGCAGAAAAATGAAAAAAATGTGTCATATTTCTGTCGCCCAAGTTTGGCAGACAACTTGAAAGTATTTGTAGGGCTCCTGTCGCCCAAGTTTGGCAGAAAAATGACAAATATGCGTCAGATTTTTGTCTCCCAAGTTTGGCAGACAAATTAAAAGTGTTTAGGGCTCCTGTCGCCAAAGTTTGGCAGAAAAATGAAAAAAATGTGTCATATTTCTGTCGCCCAAGTTTGGCAGACAAATTAAAAGTGTTTGTAGGGCTCCTGTCGCCCAAGTCTGGCAGAAAAATGAAAAAAATGTGTCATATTACTGTCGCCCAAGTTTGGCAGACAACTTGAAAGTATTTGTAGGGCTCCTGTCGCCCAAGTTCTGCAGAAAAATAAAAAAAATGAGTCAGATTTCTGTCGCCCAAGTTTGGCAGACAAATTAAAAGTGTTTGTAGGGCTCCTGTCGCCCAAGTCTGGCAGAAAAATGAAAAAAATGTGTCATATTACTGTCGCCCAAGTTTGGCAGACAACTTGAAAGTATTTGTAGGGCTCCTGTCGCCCAAGTTTGGCAGAAAAATGACAAAAATGTGTCAGATTTTTGTCGCTCAAGTTTGGCAGACAAATTAAAAGTATTTTTAGGGCTCCTGTCGCCCAAGTTTGGCAGAAAAATGACAAATATGTGTCAGATTTCTGTCGCCCAAGTTTGACAGACAAATTAAAAGTGTTTGTAGGGCTCCTGTCGCCCAAGTTTTGCAGAAAAATGAAAAAAATGTGTCATATTTCTGTCACCCAAGTTTGGCAGACAACTTGAAAGTATTTGTAGGGCTCCTGTCGCCCAAGTTCTGCAGAAAAATAAAAAAAATGAGTCAGATTTCTGTCGCCCAAGTTTGGCAGACAAATTAAAAGTGTTTGTAGGGCTCCTGTCGCCCAAGTTCTGCAGAAAAATAAAAAAAATGAGTCAGATTTCTGTCGCCCAAGTTTGGCAGACAAATTAAAAGTGTTTGTAGGGCTCCTGTCGCCCAAGTCTGGCAGAAAAATGAAAAAAATGTGTCATATTACTGTCGCCCAAGTTTGGCAGACAACTTGAAAGTATTTGTAGGGCTCCTGTCGCCCAAGTTTGGCAGAAAAATGACAAAAATGTGTCAGATTTTTGTCGCTCAAGTTTGGCAGACAAATTAAAAGTATTTTTAGGGCTCCTGTCGCCCAAGTTTGGCAGAAAAATGACAAATATGTGTCAGATTTCTGTCGCCCAAGTTTGACAGACAAATTAAAAGTGTTTGTAGGGCTCCTGTCGCCCAAGTTTTGCAGAAAAATGAAAAAAATGTGTCATATTTCTGTCACCCAAGTTTGGCAGACAACTTGAAAGTATTTGTAGGGCTCCTGTCGCCCAAGTCTGGCAGAAAAATGAAAAAAATGTGTCATATTACTGTCGCCCAAGTTTGGCAGACAACTTGAAAGTATTTGTAGGGCTCCTGTCGCCCAAGTTTGGCAGAAAAATGACAAAAATGTGTCATATTTTTGTCGCTCAAGTTTGGCAGACAAATTAAAAGTATTTTTAGGGCTCATGTCGCCCAAGTTTCGCAGAAAAATGACAAATATGTGTCAGATTTCTGTCGCCCAAGTTTGACAGACAAATTAAAAGTGTTTGTAGGGCTCCTGTCGCCCAAGTTTTGCAGAAAAATGAAAAAAATGTGTCATATTTCTGTCACCCAAGTTTGGCAGACAACTTGAAAGTATTTGTAGGGCTCCTGTCGCCCAAGTTTGGCAGAAAAATGACAAATATGTGTCAGATTTTTGTCGCTCAAGTTTGGCAGACAAATTAAAAGTATTTTTAGGGCTCCTGTCGCCCAAGTTTGGCAGAAAAATGACAAATATGTGTCAGATTTCTGTCGCCCAAGTTTGGCAGACAACTTGAAAGTATTTGTAGGGCTCCTGTCGCCAAAGTTTTGCAGAAAAATGAAAAAAATGTGTCAGATTTTTGTCGCCCAAGTTCGGCAGACAAATTAAAAGTGTTTGTAGGGCTCCTGTCACCCAAGTCTGGCAGAAAAATGAAAAAGATGTGTCAAATTTCTGTCGCCCAAGTTTGGCAGACAAATTAAAAGTATTTGTAGGGCTCCTGTCGCCCAAGTCCTGCAGAAAAATAAAAAAAATAAGTCAGATTTCTGTCGCCCAAGTTTGGCAGACAAATTAAAAGTGTTTGTAGGGCTCCTGTCGCCCAAGTTTTGCAGAAAAATGAAAAAAATGTGTCATATTTCTGTCGCCCAAGTTTGAAAGTCAACTTGAAAGTATTTGTAGGGCTCATGTCGCCCAAGTTTCGCAGAAAAATGACAAATATGTGTCAGATTTCTGTCGCCCAAGTTTGACAGACAAATTAAAAGTGTTTGTAGGGCTCCTGTCGCCCAAGTTTTGCAGAAAAATGAAAAAAATGTGTCATATTTCTGTCGCCCAAGTTTGGCAGACAACTTGAAAGTATTTGTAGGGCTCCTGTCGCCCATGTTTGGCAGAAAAATGAGAAATATGTGTCAGATTTTTGTCGCTCAAGTTTGGCAGACAAATTAAAAGTGTTTGTAGGGCTGCTGTCGCCCAAGTTTGGCAGAAAAATGAAAAAAATGTGTCAGATTTCTGTCGTCTAAGTTTGGCAGACAAATTAAAAGTATTTGTAGGGCTCCTTTCGCCCAAGTTTTGCAGAAAAATGAAAAAAATGTGTCAGATTTTTGTCGCCCAAGTTTGGCAGACAAATTAAAAGTGTTTTTAGGACTCCTGTCGCCCAAGTCTGGCAGAAAAATGAAAAAAATTTGTCAAATTTCTGTCGCCCAAGTTTGGCAGACAAATTAAAAGTATTTGTAGGGCTCCTGTCGCCAAAGTTTTGCAGAAAAATTGAAAAAAATGTGTCAGATTTTTGTCGCCCAAGTTTGGCAGACAAATTAAAAGTGTTTGTAGGCTCCTGTCGCCCAAGTTTTGCAGAAAAATGAAATAATATGTGTCAGATTTTTGTCGCCCAAGTTTGGCAGACAAATTAAAAGTATTTGTAGGGCTCCTGTCGCTAAAGTCTGGCAGAAAAATGAAAAAAATGTGTCAAATTTCTGTCGCCCAAGTTTGGCAGACAAATTAAAAGTGTTTGTAGGCTCCTGTCGCCCAAGTCTGGCAGAAAAATGAAAAAAATGTGTCATATTTCTGTCGCCCAAGTTTGGCAGACAACTTGAAAGTATTTGTAGGGCTCCTGTCGCCCAAGTTTGGCAGAAAAATGACAAATATGCGTCAGATTTTTGTCTCCCAAGTTTGGCAGACAAATTAAAAGTGTTTAGGGCTCCTGTCGCCAAAGTTTGGCAGAAAAATGAAAAAAATGTGTCATATTTCTGTCGCCCAAGTTTGGCAGACAACTTGAAGTATTTGTAGGGCTCCTGTCGCCCAAGTTTGGCAGAAAAATGACAAATATGTGTCATATATCTGTCGCCCAAGTTTGGCAGACAACTTGAAAGTATTTGTAGGGCTCCTGTCGCCCAAGTTTGGCAGAAAAATGACAAATATGTGTCAGATTTCTGTCGCCCAAGTTTGGCAGACAAATTAAAAGTATTTGTAGGGCTCCTGTCGCCCAAGTTTTGCAGAAAAATGAAAAAAAGGTGTCAGATTTTTGTCGCCCAAGTTTGGCAGACAAATTAAAAGTGTTTGTAGGGCTCCTGTCGCCCAAGTTTGGCAGAAAAATGAAAAAAATGTTTCAGATTTCTGTCGCCCATGTTTGGCAGACAAATTAAAAGTATTTGTAGGGCTCCTGTCGCCAAAGTTTTGCAGAAAAATGAAAAAAATGTGTCAGATTTTTGTCGCCCAAGTTTGGCAGACAAATTAAAAGTGTTTGTAGGGCTCCTGTCGCTAAAGTCTGGCAGAAAAATGAAAAAAATGTGCCAAATTTCTGTCGCCCAAGTTTGGCAGACAAATTAAAAGTATTTGTAGGGCTCCTGTCGCCCAAGTTCTGCAGAAAAATAAAAAAAATGAGTCAGATTTCTGTCGCCCAAGTTTGGCAGACAAATTAAAAGTGTTTGTAGGGCTCCTGTCGCCCAAGTCTGGCAGAAAAATGAAAAAAATGTGTCATATTACTGTCGCCCAAGTTTGGCAGACAACTTGAAAGTATTTGTAGGGCTCCTGTCGCCCAAGTTTGGCAGAAAAATGACAAAAATGTGTCAGATTTTTGTCGCTCAAGTTTGGCAGACAAATTAAAAGTATTTTTAGGGCTCCTGTCGCCCAAGTTTGGCAGAAAAATGACAAATATGTGTCAGATTTCTGTCGCCCAAGTTTGACAGACAAATTAAAAGTGTTTGTAGGGCTCCTGTCGCCCAAGTTTTGCAGAAAAATGAAAAAAATGTGTCATATTTCTGTCACCCAAGTTTGGCAGACAACTTGAAAGTATTTGTAGGGCTCCTGTCGCCCAAGTCTGGCAGAAAAATGAAAAAAATGTGTCATATTACTGTCGCCCAAGTTTGGCAGACAACTTGAAAGTATTTGTAGGGCTCCTGTCGCCCAAGTTTGGCAGAAAAATGACAAAAATGTGTCAGATTTTTGTCGCTCAAGTTTGGCAGACAAATTAAAAGTATTTTTAGGGCTCATGTCGCCCAAGTTTCGCAGAAAAATGACAAATATGTGTCAGATTTCTGTCGCCCAAGTTTGACAGACAAATTAAAAGTGTTTGTAGGGCTCCTGTCGCCCAAGTTTTGCAGAAAAATGAAAAAAATGTGTCATATTTCTGTCACCCAAGTTTGGCAGACAACTTGAAAGTATTTGTAGGGCTCCTGTCGCCCAAGTTTGGCAGAAAAATGACAAATATGTGTCAGATTTTTGTCGCTCAAGTTTGGCAGACAAATTAAAAGTATTTTTAGGGCTCCTGTCGCCCAAGTTTGGCAGAAAAATGACAAATATGTGTCAGATTTCTGTCGCCCAAGTTTGGCAGACAACTTGAAAGTATTTGTAGGGCTCCTGTCGCCAAAGTTTTGCAGAAAAATGAAAAAAATGTGTCAGATTTTTGTCGCCCAAGTTCGGCAGACAAATTAAAAGTGTTTGTAGGGCTCCTGTCACCCAAGTCTGGCAGAAAAATGAAAAAGATGTGTCAAATTTCTGTCGCCCAAGTTTGGCAGACAAATTAAAAGTATTTGTAGGGCTCCTGTCGCCCAAGTCCTGCAGAAAAATAAAAAAAATAAGTCAGATTTCTGTCGCCCAAGTTTGGCAGACAAATTAAAAGTGTTTGAAAGGCTCCTGTCGCCCAAGTTTTGCAGAAAAATGAAAAAAATGTGTCATATTTCTGTCGCCCAAGTTTGAAAGTCAACTTGAAAGTATTTGTAGGGCTCATGTCGCCCAAGTTTCGCAGAAAAATGACAAATATGTGTCAGATTTCTGTCGCCCAAGTTTGACAGACAAATTAAAAGTGTTTGTAGGGCTCCTGTCGCCCAAGTTTTGCAGAAAAATGAAAAAAATGTGTCATATTTCTGTCGCCCAAGTTTGGCAGACAACTTGAAAGTATTTGTAGGGCTCCTGTCGCCCATGTTTGGCAGAAAAATGAGAAATATGTGTCAGATTTTTGTCGCTCAAGTTTGGCAGACAAATTAAAAGTGTTTGTAGGGCTGCTGTCGCCCAAGTTTGGCAGAAAAATGAAAAAAATGTGTCAGATTTCTGTCGTCTATGTTTGGCAGACAAATTAAAAGTATTTGTAGGGCTCCTTTCGCCCAAGTTTTGCAGAAAAATGAAAAAAATGTGTCAGATTTTTGTCGCCCAAGTTTGGCAGACAAATTAAAAGTGTTTTTAGGACTCCTGTCGCCCAAGTCTGGCAGAAAAATGAAAAAAATTTGTCAAATTTCTGTCGCCCAAGTTTGGCAGACAAATTAAAAGTATTTGTAGGGCTCCTGTCGCCAAAGTTTTGCAGAAAAATTGAAAAAAATGTGTCAGATTTTTGTCGCCCAAGTTTGGCAGACAAATTAAAAGTGTTTGTAGGGCTCCTGTCGCCCAAGTTTGGCAGAAAAATGACAAAAATGTGTCAGATTTTTGTCTCCCAAGTTTGGCAGACAAATTAAAAGTGTTTAGGGCTCCTGTCGCCAAAGTTTGGCAGAAAAATGACAAATATGTGTCAGATTTCTGTCGCCCAAGTTTGGCAGACAAATTAAAAGTATTTGTAGGGCTCCTGTTGCCCAAGTTTTGCAGAAAAATGAAAAAAAGGTGTCAGATTTTTGTCGCCCAAGTTTGGCAGACAAATTAAAAGTGTTTGTAGGGCTCCTGTCGCCCAAGTTTTGCAGAAAAATGAAATAATATGTGTCAGATTTTTGTCGCCCAAGTTTGGCAGACAAATTAAAAGTGTTTGTAGGGCTCCTGTCGCTAAAGTCTGGCAGAAAAATGAAAAAAATGTGTCAAATTTCTGTCGCCCAAGTTTGGCAGACAAATTAAAAGTATTTGTAGGGCTCCTGTCGCCCAAGTCCTGCAGAAAAATGAAAAAAATGAGTCAGATTTCTGTCGCCCAAGTTTGGCAGACAAATTAAAAGTGTTTGTAGGGCTCCTGTCGCCCAAGTCTGGCAGAAAAATGACAAAAATGTGTCAGATTTTTGTCGCCCAAGTTTGGCAGACAACTTGAAAGTGTTTGTAGGGCTTCTGTCGCCAAAGTTTGGCAGAAAAATGAAAAAAATGTGTCATATTTCTGTCGCCCAAGTTTGGCAGACAACTTGAAAGTATTTGTAGGGCTCCTGTCGCCCAAGTTTGGCAGAAAAATGACAAATATGCGTCATATTTCTGTCGCCCAAGTTTGGCAGACAAATTAAAAGTGTTTGTAGGGCTCCTGTCGCCCAAGTTTGGCAGAAAAATGACAAATATGTGTCATATTTCTGTCGCCCAAGTTTGGCAGACAACTTGAAAGTATTTGTAGGGCTCCTGTCGCCCAAGTTTGGCAGAAAAATGACAAATATGTGTCAAATTTCTGTCGCCCAAGTTTGGCAGACAAATTAAAAGTATTTGTAGGCTGCTGTCGCCCAAGTTTGGCAGAAAAATGAAAAAAATGTGTCAGATTTCTGTCGCCCATGTTTGGCAGACAAATTAAAAGAATTTGTAGGGCTCCTGTCGACAAAGTTTGGCAGAAAAATGAAAAAAATGTGTCATATTTCTGTCGCCCAAGTTTGGCAGACAACTTGAAAGTATTTCTAGGGCTCCTGTCGCCCAAGTTTGGCAGAAAAATGACAAATATGTGTCATATTTCTGTCGCCCAAGTTTGGCAGACAAATTAAAAGTGTTTGTAGGGCTCCTGTCGCCCAAGTTTAGCAGAAAAATGACAAATATGTGTCAGATTTTTGTCGCCCAAGTTTGGCAGACAAATTAAAAGTGTTTGTAGGGCTCCTGTCGCCCAAGTCTGGCAGAAAAATGAAAAAAATGTGTTAAATTTCTGTCGCCCAAGTTTGGCAGACAACTTGAAAGTATTTGTAGGGCTCATGTCGCCCAAGTTTCGCAGAAAAATGACAAATATGTGTCAGATTTCTGTCGCCCAAGTTTGGCAGACAAATTAAAAGTGTTTGTAGGGCTCCTGTCGCCCAAGTCTGCAGAAAAATGAAAAAAATGTGACATATTTCTGTCGCCCAAGTTTGGCAGACAACTTGAAAGTATTTGTAGGGCTCCTGTCGCCCAAGTTTGGCAGAAAAATGACAAAAATGTGTCAGATTTTTGTCGCCCAAGTTTGGCAGACAAATTAAAAGTGTTTGTAGGGCTTCTGTCGCCAAAGTTTGGCAGAAAAATGAAAAAAATGTGTCATATTTCTGTCGCCCAAGTTTGGCAGACAACTTGAAAGTATTTGTAGGGCTCCTGTCGCCCAAATTTGGCAGAAAAATGACAAAAATGTGTCAGATTTTTGTCGCCCATGTTTGGCAGACAAATTAAAAGTATTTGTAGGGCTCCTGTCGCCAAAGTTTTGCAGAAAAATGAAATAATATGTGTCAGATTTTTGTCGCCCAAGTTTGGCAGACAAATTAAAAGTATTTGTAGGGCTCCTGTCGCTAAAGTCTGGCAGAAAAATGAAAAAAATGTGTCAAATTTCTGTCGCCCAAGTTTGGCAGACAAATTAAAAGTGTTTGTAGGCTCCTGTCGCCCAAGTCTGGCAGAAAAATGAAAAAAATGTGTCATATTTCTGTCGCCCAAGTTTGGCAGACAACTTGAAAGTATTTGTAGGGCTCCTGTCGCCCAAGTTTGGCAGAAAAATGACAAATATGCGTCATATTTCGGTCGCCCAAGTTTGGCAGACAAATTAAAAGTGTTTGTAGGGCTCCTGTCGCCCAAGTTTGGCAGAAAAATGTCAAATATGTTTCATATTTCTGTCGCCCAAGTTTGGCAGACAACTTGAAAGTATTTGTAGGGCTCCTGTCGCCAAGTTTGGCAGAAAAATGACAAATATGTGTCAAATTTCTGTCGCCCAAGTTTGGCAGACAAATTAAAAGTATTTGTAGGGCTCCAGTCGCCCAAGTTTTGCAGAAAAATGAAAAAAATGTGTCAGATTTTTGTCGCCCAAGTTTGGCAGACAAATTAAAAGTGTTTGTAGGCTCCTGTCGCCCAAGTTTTGCAGAAAAATGAAATAATATGTGTCAGATTTTTGTCGCCCAAGTTTGGCAGACAAATTAAAAGTATTTGTAGGGCTCCTGTCGCTAAAGTCTGGCAGAAAAATGAAAAAAATGTGTCAAATTTCTGTCGCCCAAGTTTGGCAGACAAATTAAAAGTGTTTGTAGGCTCCTGTCGCCCAAGTCTGGCAGAAAAATGAAAAAAATGTGTCATATTTCTGTCGCCCAAGTTTGGCAGACAACTTGAAAGTATTTGTAGGGCTCCTGTCGCCCAAGTTTGGCAGAAAAATGACAAATATGCGTCAGATTTTTGTCTCCCAAGTTTGGCAGACAAATTAAAAGTGTTTAGGGCTCCTGTCGCCAAAGTTTGGCAGAAAAATGAAAAAAATGTGTCATATTTCTGTCGCCCAAGTTTGGCAGACAACTTGAAGTATTTGTAGGGCTCCTGTCGCCCAAGTTTGGCAGAAAAATGACAAATATGTGTCATATATCTGTCGCCCAAGTTTGGCAGACAACTTGAAAGTATTTGTAGGGCTCCTGTCGCCCAAGTTTGGCAGAAAAATGACAAATATGTGTCAGATTTCTGTCGCCCAAGTTTGGCAGACAAATTAAAAGTATTTGTAGGGCTCCTGTCGCCCAAGTTTTGCAGAAAAATGAAAAAAAGGTGTCAGATTTTTGTCGCCCAAGTTTGGCAGACAAATTAAAAGTGTTTGTAGGGCTCCTGTCGCCCAAGTTTGGCAGAAAAATGAAAAAAATGTTTCAGATTTCTGTCGCCCATGTTTGGCAGACAAATTAAAAGTATTTGTAGGGCTCCTGTCGCCAAAGTTTTGCAGAAAAATGAAAAAAATGTGTCAGATTTTTGTCGCCCAAGTTTGGCAGACAAATTAAAAGTGTTTGTAGGGCTCCTGTCGCTAAAGTCTGGCAGAAAAATGAAAAAAATGTGCCAAATTTCTGTCGCCCAAGTTTGGCAGACAAATTAAAAGTATTTGTAGGGCTCCTGTCGCCCAAGTTCTGCAGAAAAATAAAAAAAATGAGTCAGATTTCTGTCGCCCAAGTTTGGCAGACAAATTAAAAGTGTTTGTAGGGCTCCTGTCGCCCAAGTCTGGCAGAAAAATGAAAAAAATGTGTCATATTACTGTCGCCCAAGTTTGGCAGACAACTTGAAAGTATTTGTAGGGCTCCTGTCGCCCAAGTTTGGCAGAAAAATGACAAAAATGTGTCAGATTTTTGTCGCCCAAGTTTGGCAGACAAATTACAAGTGTTTGTAGGGCTCCTGTCGCCCAAGTCTGGCAGAAAAATGAAAAAAATGTGTCATATTACTGTCGCCCAAGTTTGGCAGACAACTTGAAAGTATTTGTAGGGCTCCTGTCGCCCAAGTTTGGCAGAAAAATGACAAAAATGTGTCAGATTTTTGTCGCCCAAGTTTGGCAGACAAATTAAAAGTGTTTGTAGGGCTTCTGTCGCCAAAGTTTGGCAGAAAAATGAAAAAAATGTGTCATATTTCTGTCGCCCAAGTTTGGCAGACAACTTGAAAGTATTTGTAGGGCTCCTGTCGCCCAAGTTTGGCAGAAAAATGACAAATATGCGTCATATTTCTGTCCCCCAAGTTTGGCAGACAAATTAAAAGTGTTTGTAGGGCTCCTGTCGCCCAAGTTTGGCAGAAAAATGACAAATATGTATCAGATT
The DNA here is from genome assembly GCA_951394055.1 of Villa cingulata. Classification (NCBI taxonomy): domain Eukaryota; kingdom Metazoa; phylum Arthropoda; class Insecta; order Diptera; family Bombyliidae; genus Villa; species Villa cingulata. The sequence goes on along the minus strand of OX596019.1, from coordinate 24,678,527 downwards.
TCTGTCGCCAAGTTTGGCAGACAAATTAAAAGTATTTGTAGGGCTCCAGTCGCCCAAGTTTTGCAGAAAAATGAAAAAAATGTGTCAGATTTTTGTCGCCCAAGTTTGGCAGACAAATTGAAAGTGTTTGTAGGGCTCCTGTCGCCCAAGTCTGGCAGAAAAATGGCAAAAATGTGTCAGATATCTGTCGCCCAAGTTTGGCAGACAAATTAAAAGTGTTTGTAGGGCTCCTGTCGCCCAAGTCTGGCAGAAAAATGAAAAAAATGTGTTAAATTTCTGTCGCCCAAGTTTGGCAGACAACTTGAAAGTATTTGTAGGGCTCATGTCGCCCAAGTTTCGCAGAAAAATGACAAATATGTGTCAGATTTCTGTCGCCCAAGTTTGGCAGACAAATTAAAAGTGTTTGTAGGGCTCCTGTCGCCCAAGTCTGGCAGAAAAATGAAAAAAATGTGACATATTTCTGTCGCCCAAGTTTGGCAGACAACTTGAAAGTATTTGTAGGGCTCCTGTCGCCCAAGTTTGGCAGAAAAATGACAAAAATGTGTCAGATTTTTGTCGCCCAAGTTTGGCAGACAAATTAAAAGTGTTTGTAGGGCTTCTGTCGCCAAAGTTTGGCAGAAAAATGAAAAAAATGTGTCATATTTCTGTCGCCCAAGTTTGGCAGACAACTTGAAAGTATTTGTAGGGCTCCTGTCGCCCAAATTTGGCAGAAAAATGACAAAAATGTGTCAGATTTTTGTCGCCCATGTTTGGCAGACAAATTAAAAGTATTTGTAGGGCTCCTGTCGCCAAAGTTTTGCAGAAAAATGAAATAATATGTGTCAGATTTTTGTCGCCCAAGTTTGGCAGACAAATTAAAAGTATTTGTAGGGCTCCTGTCGCTAAAGTCTGGCAGAAAAATGAAAAAAATGTGTCAAATTTCTGTCGCCCAAGTTTGGCAGACAAATTAAAAGTGTTTGTAGGCTCCTGTCGCCCAAGTCTGGCAGAAAAATGAAAAAAATGTGTCATATTTCTGTCGCCCAAGTTTGGCAGACAACTTGAAAGTATTTGTAGGGCTCCTGTCGCCCAAGTTTGGCAGAAAAATGACAAATATGCGTCATATTTCTGTCGCCCAAGTTTGGCAGACAAATTAAAAGTGTTTGTAGGGCTCCTGTCGCCCAAGTTTGGCAGAAAAATGTCAAATATGTTTCATATTTCTGTCGCCCAAGTTTGGCAGACAACTTGAAAGTATTTGTAGGGCTCCTGTCGCCCAAGTTTGGCAGAAAAATGACAAATATGTGTCAAATTTCTGTCGCCCAAGTTTGGCAGACAAATTAAAAGTATTTGTAGGGTTCCAGTCGCCCAAGTTTTGCAGAAAAATGAAAAAAATGTGTCAGATTTTTGTCGCCCAAGTTTGGCAGACAAATTAAAAGTGTTTGTAGGCTCCTGTCGCCCAAGTTTTGCAGAAAAATGAAATAATATGTGTCAGATTTTTGTCGCCCAAGTTTGGCAGACAAATTAAAAGTATTTGTAGGGCTCCTGTCGCTAAAGTCTGGCAGAAAAATGAAAAAAATGTGTCAAATTTCTGTCGCCCAAGTTTGGCAGACAAATTAAAAGTGTTTGTAGGCTCCTGTCGCCCAAGTCTGGCAGAAAAATGAAAAAAATGTGTCATATTTCTGTCGCCCAAGTTTGGCAGACAACTTGAAAGTATTTGTAGGGCTCCTGTCGCCCAAGTTTGGCAGAAAAATGACAAATATGCGTCAGATTTTTGTCTCCCAAGTTTGGCAGACAAATTAAAAGTGTTTAGGGCTCCTGTCGCCAAAGTTTGGCAGAAAAATGAAAAAAATGTGTCATATTTCTGTCGCCCAAGTTTGGCAGACAACTTGAAGTATTTGTAGGGCTCCTGTCGCCCAAGTTTGGCAGAAAAATGACAAATATGTGTCATATATCTGTCGCCCAAGTTTGGCAGACAACTTGAAAGTATTTGTAGGGCTCCTGTCGCCCAAGTTTGGCAGAAAAATGACAAATATGTGTCAGATTTCTGTCGCCCAAGTTTGGCAGACAAATTAAAAGTATTTGTAGGGCTCCTGTCGCCCAAGTTTTGCAGAAAAATGAAAAAAAGGTGTCAGATTTTTGTCGCCCAAGTTTGGCAGACAAATTAAAAGTGTTTGTAGGGCTCCTGTCGCCCAAGTTTGGCAGAAAAATGAAAAAAATGTTTCAGATTTCTGTGGCCCATGTTTGGCAGACAAATTAAAAGTATTTGTAGGGCTCCTGTCGCCAAAGTTTTGCAGAAAAATGAAAAAAATGTGTCAGATTTTTGTCGCCCAAGTTTGGCAGACAAATTAAAAGTGTTTGTAGGGCTCCTGTCGCTAAAGTCTGGCAGAAAAATGAAAAAAATGTGCCAAATTTCTGTCGCCCAAGTTTGGCAGACAAATTAAAAGTATTTGTAGGGCTCCTGTCGCCCAAGTTCTGCAGAAAAATGAAAAAAATGAGTCAGATTTCTGTCGCCCAAGTTTGGCAGACAAATTAAAAGTGTTTGTAGGGCTCCTGTCGCCCAAGTCTGGCAGAAAAATGAAAAAAATGTGTCATATTACTGTCGCCCAAGTTTGGCAGACAACTTGAAAGTATTTGTAGGGCTCCTGTCGCCCAAGTTTGGCAGAAAAATGACAAAAATGTGTCAGATTTTTGTCGCCCAAGTTTGGCAGACAAATTAAAAGTGTTTGTAGGGCTCCTGTCGCCCAAGTCTGGCAGAAAAATGAGAAAAATGTGTCATATTACTGTCGCCCAAGTTTGGCAGACAACTTGAAAGTATTTGTAGGGCTCCTGTCGCCCAAGTTTGGCAGAAAAATGACAAATATGCGTCATATTTCTGTCCCCCAAGTTTGGCAGACAAATTAAAAGTGTTTGTAGGGCTCCTGTCGCCCAAGTTTGGCAGAAAAATGACAAATATGTATCAGATTTCTGTCGCCAAGTTTGGCAGACAAATTAAAAGTATTTGTAGGGCTCCAGTCGCCCAAGTTTTGCAGAAAAATAAAAAAAAAGGTGTCAGATTTTTGTCGCCCAAGTTTGGCAGACAAATTGAAAGTGTTTGTAGGGCTCCTGTCGCCCAAGTCTGGCAGAAAAATGGCAAAAATGTGTCAGATATCTGTCGCCCAAGTTTGGCAGACAAATTGAAAGTGTTTGTAGGGCTCCTGTCGCCCAAGTCTGGCAGAAAAATGAAAAAAATGTGTCATATTTCTGTCGCCCAAGTTTGGCAGACAACTTGAAAGTATTTGTAGGGCTCCTGTCGCCCAAGTTTGGCAGAAAAATGGCAAAAATGTGTCAGATTTTTGTCGCCCAAGTTTGGCAGACAAATTTAAAGTGTTTGTAGGGCTTCTGTCGCCAAAGTTTGGCAGAAAAATGAAAAAAATGTGTCATATGTCTGTCGCCCAAGTTTGGCAGACAACTTGAAAGTATTTGTAGGGCTCCTGTCGCCCAAGTTTGGCAGAAAAATGACAAATTTGCGTCATATTTCTGTCGCCCAAGTTTGGCAGACAAATTAAAAGTGTTTGTAGGGCTCCTGTCGCCCAAGTCTGGCAGAAAAATGAAAAAAATGTGACATATTTCTGTCGCCCAAGTTTGGCAGACAACTTGAAAGTATTTGTAGGGCTCCTGTCGCCCAAGTTTGGCAGAAAAATGACAAAAATGTGTCAGATTTTTGTCGCCCAAGTTTGGCAGACAAATTAAAAGTGTTTGTAGGGCTTCTGTCGCCAAAGTTTGGCAGAAAAATGAAAAAAATGTGTCATATTTCTGTCGCCCAAGTTTGGCAGACAACTTGAAAGTATTTGTAGGGCTCCTGTCGCCCAAATTTGGCAGAAAAATGACAAAAATGTGTCAGATTTTTGTCGCCCATGTTTGGCAGACAAATTAAAAGTATTTGTAGGGCTCCTGTCGCCAAAGTTTTGCAGAAAAATAAAAAAAATGAGTCAGATTTCTGTCGCCCAAGTTTGGCAGACAAATTAAAAGTGTTTGTAGGGCTCCTGTCGCCCAAGTCTGGCAGAAAAATGAAAAAAATGTGTCATATTACTGTCGCCCAAGTTTGGCAGACAACTTGAAAGTATTTGTAGGGCTCCTGTCGCCCAAGTTTGGCAGAAAAATGACAAAAATGTGTCAGATTTTTGTCGCCCAAGTTTGGCAGACAAATTACAAGTGTTTGTAGGGCTCCTGTCGCCCAAGTCTGGCAGAAAAATGAAAAAAATGTGTCATATTACTGTCGCCCAAGTTTGGCAGACAACTTGAAAGTATTTGTAGGGCTCCTGTCGCCCAAGTTTGGCAGAAAAATGACAAAAATGTGTCAGATTTTTGTCGCCCAAGTTTGGCAGACAAATTAAAAGTGTTTGTAGGGCTTCTGTCGCCAAAGTTTGGCAGAAAAATGAAAAAAATGTGTCATATTTCTGTCGCCCAAGTTTGGCAGACAACTTGAAAGTATTTGTAGGGCTCCTGTCGCCCAAGTTTGGCAGAAAAATGACAAATATGCGTCATATTTCTGTCCCCCAAGTTTGGCAGACAAATTAAAAGTGTTTGTAGGGCTCCTGTCGCCCAAGTTTGGCAGAAAAATGACAAATATGTATCAGATTTCTGTCGCCAAGTTTGGCAGACAAATTAAAAGTATTTGTAGGGCTCCAGTCGCCCAAGTTTTGCAGAAAAATAAAAAAAAAGGTGTCAGATTTTTGTCGCCCAAGTTTGGCAGACAAATTACAAGTGTTTGTAGGGCTCCTGTCGCCCAAGTCTGGCAGAAAAATGTCAAATATGTTTCATATTTCTGTCGCCCAAGTTTGGCAGACAACTTGAAAGTATTTGTAGGGCTCCTGTCGCCCAAGTTTGGCAGAAAAATGACAAAAATGTGTCAGATTTTTGTCGCCCAAGTTTGGCAGACAAATTAAAAGTGTTTGTAGGGCTTCTGTCGCCAAAGTTTGGCAGAAAAATGAAAAAAATGTGTCATATTTCTGTCGCCCAAGTTTGGCAGACAACTTGAAAGTATTTGTAGGGCTCCTGTCGCCCAAGTTTGGCAGAAAAATGACAAATATGCGTCAGATTTTTGTCGCCCAAGTTTGGCAGACAAATTAAAAGTGTTTGTAGGGCTTCTGTCGCCAAAGTTTGGCAGAAAAATGAAAAAAATGTGTCATATTTCTGTCGCCCAAGTTTGGCAGACAACTTGAAAGTATTTGTAGGGCTCCTGTCGCCCAAGTTTGGCAGAAAAATGACAAATATGCGTCATATTTCTGTCCCCCAAGTTTGGCAGACAAATTAAAAGTGTTTGTAGGGCTCCTGTCGCCCAAGTTTGGCAGAAAAATGACAAATATGTATCAGATTTCTGTCGCCAAGTTTGGCAGACAAATTAAAAGTATTTGTAGGGCTCCAGTCGCCCAAGTTTTGCAGAAAAATAAAAAAAAAGGTGTCAGATTTTTGTCGCCCAAGTTTGGCAGACAAATTACAAGTGTTTGTAGGGCTCCTGTCGCCCAAGTCTGGCAGAAAAATGAAAAAAATGTGTCATATTACTGTCGCCCAAGTTTGGCAGACAACTTGAAAGTATTTGTAGGGCTCCTGTCGCCCAAGTTTGGCAGAAAAATGACAAAAATGTGTCAGATTTTTGTCGCCCAAGTTTGGCAGACAAATTAAAAGTGTTTGTAGGGCTCCTGTCGCCCAAGTCTGGCAGAAAAATGAAAAAAATGTGACATATTTCTGTCGCCCAAGTTTGGCAGACAACTTGAAAGTATTTGTAGGGCTCCTGTCGCCCAAGTTTGGCAGAAAAATGACAAAAATGTGTCAGATTTTTGTCGCCCAAGTTTGGCAGACAAATTAAAAGTGTTTGTAGGGCTCCTGTCGCCCAAGTCTGGCAGAAAAATGAAAAAAATGTGACATATTTCTGTCGCCCAAGTTTGGCAGACAACTTGAAAGTATTTGTAGGGCTCCTGTCGCCCAAGTTTGGCAGAAAAATGACAAAAATGTGTCAGATTTTTGTCGCCCAAGTTTGGCAGACAAATTAAAAGTGTTTGTAGGGCTTCTGTCGCCAAAGTTTGGCAGAAAAATGAAAAAAATGTGTCATATTTCTGTCGCCCAAGTTTGGCAGACAACTTGAAAGTATTTGTAGGGCTCCTGTCGCCCAAATTTGGCAGAAAAATGACAAAAATGTGTCAGATTTTTGTCGCCCATGTTTGGCAGACAAATTAAAAGTATTTGTAGGGCTCCTGTCGCCAAAGTTTTGCAGAAAAATGAAATAATATGTGTCAGATTTTTGTCGCCCAAGTTTGGCAGACAAATTAAAAGTATTTGTAGGGCTCCTGTCGCTAAAGTCTGGCAGAAAAATGAAAAAAATGTGTCAAATTTCTGTCGCCCAAGTTTGGCAGACAAATTAAAAGTGTTTGTAGGCTCCTGTCGCCCAAGTCTGGCAGAAAAATGAAAAAAATGTGTCATATTTCTGTCGCCCAAGTTTGGCAGACAACTTGAAAGTATTTGTAGGGCTCCTGTCGCCCAAGTTTGGCAGAAAAATGACAAATATGCGTCATATTTCTGTCGCCCAAGTTTGGCAGACAAATTAAAAGTGTTTGTAGGGCTCCTGTCGCCCAAGTTTGGCAGAAAAATGTCAAATATGTTTCATATTTCTGTCGCCCAAGTTTGGCAGACAACTTGAAAGTATTTGTAGGGCTCCTGTCGCCCAAGTTTGGCAGAAAAATGACAAATATGTGTCAAATTTCTGTCGCCCAAGTTTGGCAGACAAATTAAAAGTATTTGTAGGGCTCCAGTCGCCCAAGTTTTGCAGAAAAATGAAAAAAATGTGTCAGATTTTTGTCGCCCAAGTTTGGCAGACAAATTAAAAGTGTTTGTAGGCTCCTGTCGCCCAAGTCTGGCAGAAAAATGAAAAAAATGTGTCATATTTCTGTCGCCCAAGTTTGGCAGACAACTTGAAAGTATTTGTAGGGCTCCTGTCGCCCAAGTTTGGCAGAAAAATGACAAATATGCGTCATATTTCTGTCGCCCAAGTTTGGCAGACAAATTAAAAGTGTTTGTAGGGCTCCTGTCGCCCAAGTTTGGCAGAAAAATGTCAAATATGTTTCATATTTCTGTCGCCCAAGTTTGGCAGACAACTTGAAAGTATTTGTAGGGCTCCTGTCGCCCAAGTTTGGCAGAAAAATGACAAATATGTGTCAAATTTCTGTCGCCCAAGTTTGGCAGACAAATTAAAAGTATTTGTAGGGCTCCAGTCGCCCAAGTTTTGCAGAAAAATGAAAAAAATGTGTCATATTTCTGTCGCCCAAGTTTGGCAGACAACTTGAAAGTATTTGTAGGGCTCCTGTCGCCCAAGTTTGGCAGAAAAATGACAAATATGCGTCATATTTCTGTCCCCCAAGTTTGGCAGACAAATTAAAAGTGTTTGTAGGGCTCCTGTCGCCCAAGTTTGGCAGAAAAATGACAAATATGTATCAGATTTCTGTCGCCAAGTTTGGCAGACAAATTAAAAGTATTTGTAGGGCTCCAGTCGCCCAAGTTTTGCAGAAAAATAAAAAAAAAGGTGTCAGATTTTTGTCGCCCAAGTTTGGCAGACAAATTGAAAGTGTTTGTAGGGCTCCTGTCGCCCAAGTCTGGCAGAAAAATGGCAAAAATGTGTCAGATATCTGTCGCCCAAGTTTGGCAGACAAATTGAAAGTGTTTGTAGGGCTCCTGTCGCCAAAGTCTGGCAGAAAAATGAAAAAAATGTGTCATATTTCTGTCGCCCAAGTTTGGCAGACAACTTGAAAGTATTTGTAGGGCTCCTGTCGCCCAAGTTTGGCAGAAAAATGGCAAAAATGTGTCAGATTTTTGTCGCCCAAGTTTGGCAGACAAATTTAAAGTGTTTGTAGGGCTTCTGTCGCCAAAGTTTGGCAGAAAAATGAAAAAAATGTGTCATATGTCTGTCGCCCAAGTTTGGCAGACAACTTGAAAGTATTTGTAGGGCTCCTGTCGCCCAAGTTTGGCAGAAAAATGACAAATTTGCGTCATATTTCTGTCGCCCAAGTTTGGCAGACAAATTAAAAGTGTTTGTAGGGCTCCTGTCGCCCAAGTTTGGCAGAAAAATTACAATATGTGTCATATTTCTGTCGCCCAAGTTTGGCAGACAAATTAAAAGTGTTTGTAGGGCTCCTGTCGCCCAAGTCTGGCAGAAAAATGAAAAAAATGTGTCAAATTTCAGTCGCCCAAGTTTGGCAGACAAATTAAAAGTGTTTGTAGGGCTCCTGTCGCCCAAGTCCTGCAGAAAAATGAAAAAAATGAGTCAGATTTCTGTCGCCCAAGTTTGGCAGACAAATTAAAAGTGTTTGTAGGGCTCCTGTCGCCCAAGTTTTGCAGAAAAATGAAAAAAATGTGTCATATTTCTGTCGCCCAAGTTTGGCAGACAACTTGAAAGTATTTGTAGGGCTCATGTCGCCAAAGTTTTGCAGAAAAATGAAAAAAATGTGTCAGATTTTTGTCGCCCAAGTTCGGCAGACAAATTAAAAGTGTTTGTAGGGCTCCTGTCACCCAAGTCTGGCAGAAAAATGAAAAAGATGTGTCAAATTTCTGTCGCCCAAGTTTGGCAGACAACTTGAAAGTATTTGTAGGGCTCCTGTCGCCCAAGTTTGGCAGAAAAATGACAAATATGTGTCAGATTTCTGTCGCCCAAGTTTGGCAGACAACTTGAAAGTATTTGTAGGGCTCCTGTCGCCAAAGTTTTGCAGAAAAATGAAAAAAATGTGTCAGATTTTTGTCGCCCAAGTTCGGCAGACAAATTAAAAGTGTTTGTAGGGCTCCTGTCACCCAAGTCTGGCAGAAAAATGAAAAAGATGTGTCAAATTTCTGTCGCCCAAGTTTGGCAGACAAATTAAAAGTATTTGTAGGGCTCCTGTCGCCCAAGTCCTGCAGAAAAATAAAAAAAATAAGACAGATTTCTGTCGCCCAAGTTTGGCAGACAAATTAAAAGTGTTTGTAGGGCTCCTGTCGCCCAAGTTTTGCAGAAAAATGAAAAAAATGTGTCATATTTCTGTCGCCCAAGTTTGGCAGACAACTTGAAAGTATTTGTAGGGCTCATGTCGCCCAAGTTTCGCAGAAAAATGACAAATATGTGTCAGATTTCTGTCGCCCAAGTTTGACAGACAAATTAAAAGTGTTTGTAGGGCTCCTGTCGCCCAAGTTTTGCAGAAAAATGAAAAAAATGTGTCATATTTCTGTCGCCCAAGTTTGGCAGTCAACTTGAAAGTATTTGTAGGGCTCCTGTCGCCCAAGTTTGGCAGAAAAATGAAAAAAATGTGTCAGATTTCTGTCGTCTAAGTTTGGCAGACAAATTAAAAGTATTTGTAGGGCTCCTTTCGCCCAAGTTTTGCAGAAAAATGAAAAAAATGTGTCAGATTTTTGTCGCCCAAGTTTGGCAGACAAATTAAAAGTGTTTTTAGGACTCCTGTCGCCCAAGTCTGGCAGAAAAATGAAAAAAATTTGTCAAATTTCTGTCGCCCAAGTTTGGCAGACAAATTAAAAGTGTTTAGGGCTCCTGTCGCCCAAGTTTGGCAGCAAAATGACAAATATGTGTCATATTTCTGTCGCCCAAGTTTGGCAAACAACTTGAAAGTATTTGTAGGGCTCCTGTCGCCAAAGTTTGGCAGAAAAATGACAAATATGTGTCAGATTTCTGTCGCCCAAGTTTGGCAGACAAATTAAAAGTATTTGTAGGGCTCCTGTTGCCCAAGTTTTGCAGAAAAATGAAAAAAAGGTGTCAGATTTTTGTCGCCCAAGTTTGGCAGACAAATTAAAAGTGTTTGTAGGGCTCCTGTCGCCCAAATTTTGCAGAAAAATGAAATAATATGTGTCAGATTTTTGTCGCCCAAGTTTGGCAGACAAATGAAAAAAAATGTGTCATATTTCTGTCGCCCAAGTTTGGCAGACAACTTGAAAGTATTTGTAGGGCTCCTGTCGCCCAAGTTTGGCAGAAAAATGACAAATATGCGTCATATTTCTGTCGCCCAAGTTTGGCAGACAAATTAAAAGTGTTTGTAGGGCTCCTGTCGCCCAAGTTTGGCAGAAAAATGACAAATATGTGTCAGATTTTTGTCGCTCAAGTTTGGCAGACAAATTAAAAGTGTTTGTAGGACTCCTGTTGCCCAAGTCTGGCAGAAAAATGAAAAAAATGTGTCAAATTTCTGTCGCCCAAGTTTGGCAGACAAATTAAAAGTATTTGTAGGGCTCCTGTCGCCCAAGTTTTGCAGAAAAATTGAAAAAAATGTGTCAGATTTTTGTCGCCCAAGTTTGGCAGACAAATTAAAAGTGTTTGTAGGGCTCCTGTTGCCCAAGTTTTGCAGAAAAATGAAAAAAAGGTGTCAGATTTTTGTCGCCCAAGTTTGGCAGACAAATTAAAAGTGTTTGTAGGGCTCCTGTCGCCCAAATTTTGCAGAAAAATGAAATAATATGTGTCAGATTTTTGTCGCCCAAGTTTGGCAGACAAATGAAAAAAAATGTGTCATATTTCTGTCGCCCAAGTTTGGCAGACAACTTGAAAGTATTTGTAGGGCTCCTGTCGCCCAAGTTTGGCAGAAAAATGACAAATATGCGTCATATTTCTGTCGCCCAAGTTTGGCAGACAAATTAAAAGTGTTTGTAGGGCTCCTGTCGCCCAAGTTTGGCAGAAAAATGACAAATATGTGTCAAATTTCTGTCGCCCAAGTTTGGCAGACAAATTAAAAGTATTTGTAGGCTGCTGTCGCCCAAGTTTGGCAGAAAAATGAAAAAAATGTGTCAGATTTCTGTCGCCCATGTTTGGCAGACAAATTAAAAGTGTTTGTAGGGCTCCTGTCGCCCAAGTTTTGCAGAAAAATGAAATAATATGTGTCAGATTTTTGTCGCCCAAGTTTGGCAGACAAATGAAAAAAAATGTGTCATATTTCTGTCGCCCAAGTTTGGCAGACAACTTGAAAGTATTTGTAGGGCTCCTGTCGCCCAAGTTTGGCAGCAAAATGACAAATATGTGTCATATTTCTGTCGCCCAAGTTTGGCAAACAACTTGAAAGTATTTGTAGGGCTCCTGTCGCCAAAGTTTGGCAGAAAAATGACAAATATGTGTCAGATTTCTGTCGCCCAAGTTTGGCAGACAAATTAAAAGTATTTGTAGGGCTCCTGTTGCCCAAGTTTTGCAGAAAAATGAAAAAAAGGTGTCAGATTTTTGTCGCCCAAGTTTGGCAGACAAATTAAAAGTGTTTGTAGGGCTCCTGTCGCCCAAGTTTTGCAGAAAAATGAAATAATATGTGTCAGATTTTTGTCGCCCAAGTTTGGCAGACAAATGAAAAAAAATGTGTCATATTTCTGTCGCCCAAGTTTGGCAGACAACTTGAAAGTATTTGTAGGGCTCCTGTCGCCCAAGTTTGGCAGAAAAATGAAAAATATGCGTCATATTTCTGTCGCCCAAGTTTGGCAGACAAATTAAAAGTGTTTGTAGGGCTCCTGTCGCCCAAGTTTGGCAGAAAAATGACAAATATGTGTCATATTTCTGTCGCCCAAGTTTGGCAGACAACTTGAAAGTATTTGTAGGGCTCCTGTCGCCCAAGTTTGGCAGAAAAATGACAAATATGTGTCAAATTTCTGTCGCCCAAGTTTGGCAGACAAATTAAAAGTATTTGTAGGCTGCTGTCGCCCAAGTTTGGCAGAAAAATGAAAAAAATGTGTCATATTTCTGTCGCCCAAGTTTGGCAGACAACTTGAAAGTATTTCTAGGGCTCCTGCCGCCCAAGTTTGGCAGAAAAATGACAAATATGTGTCATATTTCTGTCGCCCAAGTTTGGCAGACAAATTAAAAGTGTTTGTAGGGCTCCTGTCGCCCAAGTTTAGCAGAAAAATGACAAATATGTGTCATATTTCTGTCGCCCAAGTTTGGCAGTCAACTTGAAAGTATTTGTAGGGCTCCTGTCGCCCAAGTTTGGCAGAAAAATGACAAATATGTGTCAAATTTCTGTCGCCCAAGTTTGGCAGACAAATTAAAAGTATTTGTAGGCTGCTGTCGCCCAAGTTTGGCAGAAAAATGAAAAAAATGTGTCAAATTTCTGTCGCCAAAGTTTGGCAGACAAATTAAAAGTATTTGTAGGCTGCTGTCGACAAAGTTTGGCAGAAAAATGAAAAAAATGTGTCATATTTCTGTCGCCCAAGTTTGGCAGACAACTTGAAAGTATTTCTAGGGCTCCTGCCGCCCAAGTTTGGCAGAAAAATGACAAATATGTGTCATATTTCTGTCGCCCAAGTTTGGCAGACAAATTAAAAGTATTTGTAGGGCTCCTGTCGCCCAAGTTTGGCAGACAACTTGAAAGTATTTGTAGGGCTCATGTCGCCCAAGTTTCGCAGAAAAATGACAAATATGTGTCAGATTTCTGTCGCCCAAGTTTGGCAGACAAATTAAAAGTGTTTGTAGGGCTCCTGTCGCCCAAGTCTGGCAGAAAAATGACAAAAATGTGTCAGATTTTTGTCGCCCAAGTTTGGCAGACAACTTGAAAGTGTTTGTAGGGCTTCTGTCGCCAAAGTTTGGCAGAAAAATGAAAAAAATGTGTCATATTTCTGTCGCCCAAGTTTGGCAGACAACTTGAAAGTATTTGTAGGGCTCCTGTCGCCCAAGTTTGGCAGAAAAATGACAAATATGCGTCATATTTCTGTCGCCCAAGTTTGGCAGACAAATTAAAAGTGTTTGTAGGGCTCCTGTCGCCCAAGTTTGGCAGAAAAATGACAAATATGTGTCATATTTCTGTCGCCCAAGTTTGGCAGACAACTTGAAAGTATTTGTAGGGCTCCTGTCGCCCAAGTTTGGCAGAAAAATGACAAATATGTGTCAAATTTCTGTCGCCCAAGTTTGGCAGACAAATTAAAAGTATTTGTAGGCTGCTGTCGCCCAAGTTTGGCAGAAAAATGAAAAAAATGTGTCAGATTTCTGTCGCCCATGTTTGGCAGACAAATTAAAAGAATTTGTAGGGCTCCTGTCGACAAAGTTTGGCAGAAAAATGAAAAAAATGTGTCATATTTCTGTCGCCCAAGTTTGGCAGACAACTTGAAAGTATTTCTAGGGCTCCTGCCGCCCAAGTTTGGCAGAAAAATGACAAATATGTGTCATATTTCTGTCGCCCAAGTTTGGCAGACAAATTAAAAGTGTTTGTAGGGCTCCTGTCGCCCAAGTTTAGCAGAAAAATGACAAATATGTGTCATATTTCTGTCGCCCAAGTTTGGCAGTCAACTTGAAAGTATTTGTAGGGCTCCTGTCGCCCAAGTTTGGCAGAAAAATGACAAATATGTGTCAGATTTTTGTCGCCCAAGTTTGGCAGACAAATTAAAAGTGTTTGTAGGGCTCCTGTCGCCCAAGTCTGGCAGAAAAATGAAAAAAATGTGTTAAATTTCTGTCGCCCAAGTTTGGCAGACAACTTGAAAGTATTTGTAGGGCTCATGTCGCCCAAGTTTCGCAGAAAAATGACAAATATGTGTCAGATTTCTGTCGCCCAAGTTTGGCAGACAAATTAAAAGTGTTTGTAGGGCTCCTGTCGCCCAAGTCTGGCAGAAAAATGAAAAAAATGTGACATATTTCTGTCGCCCAAGTTTGGCAGACAACTTGAAAGTATTTGTAGGGCTCCTGTCGCCCAAGTTTGGCAGAAAAATGACAAAAATGTGTCAGATTTTTGTCGCCCAAGTTTGGCAGACAAATTAAAAGTGTTTGTAGGGCTTCTGTCGCCAAAGTTTGGCAGAAAAATGAAAAAAATGTGTCATATTTCTGTCGCCCAAGTTTGGCAGACAACTTGAAAGTATTTGTAGGGCTCCTGTCGCCCAAATTTGGCAGAAAAATGACAAAAATGTGTCAGATTTTTGTCGCCCATGTTTGGCAGACAAATTAAAAGTATTTGTAGGGCTCCTGTCGCCAAAGTTTTGCAGAAAAATGAAATAATATGTGTCAGATTTTTGTCGCCCAAGTTTGGCAGACAAATTAAAAGTATTTGTAGGGCTCCTGTCGCTAAAGTCTGGCAGAAAAATGAAAAAAATGTGTCAAATTTCTGTCGCCCAAGTTTGGCAGACAAATTAAAAGTGTTTGTAGGCTCCTGTCGCCCAAGTCTGGCAGAAAAATGAAAAAAATGTGTCATATTTCTGTCGCCCAAGTTTGGCAGACAACTTGAAAGTATTTGTAGGGCTCCTGTCGCCCAAGTTTGGCAGAAAAATGACAAATATGCGTCATATTTCTGTCGCCCAAGTTTGGCAGACAAATTAAAAGTGTTTGTAGGGCTCCTGTCGCCCAAGTTTGGCAGAAAAATGTCAAATATGTGTCATATTTCTGTCGCCCAAGTTTGGCAGACAACTTGAAAGTATTTGTAGGGCTTCTGTCGCCCAAGTTTGGCAGAAAAATGACAAATATGTGTCAAATTTCTGTCGCCCAAGTTTGGCAGACAAATTAAAAGTATTTGTAGGGCTCCAGTCGCCCAAGTTTTGCAGAAAAATGAAAAAAATGTGTCAGATTTTTGTCGACCAAGTTTGGCAGACAAATTAAAAGTGTTTGTAGGCTCCTGTCGCCCAAGTTTGGCAGAAAAATGAAAAAAATGTGTCAGATTTCTGTCGCCCATGTTTGGCAGACAAATTAAAAGTATTTGTAGGGCTCCTGTCGCCAAAGTTTTGCAGAAAAATGAAAAAAATGTGTCAGATTTTTGTCGCCCAAGTTTGGCAGACAAATTAAAAGTGTTTGTAGGGCTCCTGTCGCCCAAGTCTGGCAGAAAAATGAAAAAAATGTGCCAAATTTCTGTCGCCCAAGTTTGGCAGACAAATTAAAAGTATTTGTAGGGCTCCTGTCGCCCAAGTTTGGCAGAAAAATGAAAAAAATGTGTCAGATTTCTGTAGCCCATGTTTGGCAGACAAATTAAAAGTATTTGTAGGGCTCCTGTCGCCAAAGTTTTGCAGAAAAATGAAAAAAATGTGTCAGAGTTTTGTCGCCCAAGTTTGGCAGACAAATTAAAAGTGTTTGTAGAGCTCCTGTCGCTAAAGTCCTGCAGAAAAATGAAAAAAATGAGTCAGATTTCTGTCGCCCAAGTTTGGCAGACAACTTGAAAGTATTTGTAGGGCTCCTGTCGCCCAAGTTTTGCAGAAAAATGAAAAAAATGTGTCATATTTCTGTCGCCCAAGTTTGGCAGACAACTTGAAAGTATTTGTAGGGCTCATGTCGCCCAAGTTTCGCAAAAAAATGACAAATATGTGTCAGATTTCTGTCGCCCAAGTTTGGCAGACAAATTGAAAGTGTTTGTAGGGCTCCTGTCGCCCAAGTCTGGCAGAAAAATGAAAAAAATGTGTCATATTTCTGTCGCCCAAGTTTGGCAGACAACTTGAAAGTATTTGTAGGGCTCCTGTCGCCCAAGTTTGGCAGAAAAATGACAAAAATGTGTCAGATTTTTGTCGCCCATGTTTGGCAGACAAATTAAAAGTATTTGTAGGGCTCCTGTCGCCAAAGTTTTGCAGAAAAATGAAATAATATGTGTCAGATTTTTGTCGCCCAAGTTTGGCAGACAAATTAAAAGTATTTGTAGGGCTCCTGTCGCCCAAGTCTGGCAGAAAAATGAAAAAAATGTGTCATATTTCTGTCGCCCAAGTTTGGCAGACAACTTGAAAGTATTTGTAGGGCTCCTGTGGCCCAAGTTTGGCAGAAAAATGACAAATATGTGTCAGATTTCTGTCGCCCAAGTTTGACAGACAAATTAAAAGTGTTTGTAGGGCTCCTGTCGCCCAAGTTTTGCAGAAAAATGAAAAAAATGTGTCATATTTCTGTCGCCCAAGTTTGGCAGACAACTTGAAAGTATTTGTAGGGCTCATGTCGCCCAAGTTTCGCAGAAAAATGACAAATATGTGTCAGATTTCTGTCGCCCAAGTTTGGCAGACAAATTAAAAGTTTTTGTAGGGCTCCTGTCGCCCAAGTCTGGCAGAAAAATGAAAAAAATGTGTCATATTTCTGTCGCCCAAGTTTGGCAGACAACTTGAAAGTATTTGTAGGGCTCCTGTCGCCCAAGTTTGGCAGAAAAATGACAAAAATGTGTCAGATTTTTGTCACCCAAGTTTGGCAGACAAATTAAAAGTGTTTGTAGGGCTTCTGTCGCCAAAGTTTGGCAGAAAAATGAAAAAAATGTGTCATATTTCTGTCGCCCAAGTTTGGCAGACAACTTGAAAGTATTTGTAGGGCTCCTGTCGCCAAGTTTGGCAGAAAAATGACAAAAATGTGTCAGATTTTTGTCGCCCATGTTTGGCAGACAAATTAAAAGTATTTGTAGGGCTCCTGTCGCCAAAGTTTTGCAGAAAAATGAGAAAAATGTGTCAGATTTTTGTCGCCCAAGTTTGGCAGACAAATTAAAAGTGTTTGTAGGGATCCTGTCGCCCAAGTCCTGCAGAAAAATGAAAAAAATGTGTCAAATTTCTGTCGCCCAAGTTTGGCAGACAAATTAAAAGTATTTGTAGGGCTCCTGTCGCCCAAGTTTGGCAGAAAAATGAAAAAAATGTGTCAGATTTCTGTCGCCCATGTTTGGCAGACAAATTGAAAGTATTTGTAGGGCTCATGTCGCCCAAGTTTCGCAAAAAAATGATAAATATGTGTCAGATTTCTGTCGCCCAAGTTTGGCAGACAAATTGAAAGTGTTTGTAGGGCTGCTGTCGCCCAAGTCTGGCAGAAAAATGAAAAAAATGTGTCATATTTCTGTCGCCCAAGTTTGGCAGACAACTTGAAAGTATTTGTAGGGCTCCTGTCGCCCAAATTTGGTAGAAAAATGACAAAAATGTGTCAGATTTTTGTCGCCCATGTTTGGCAGACAAATTAAAAGTATTTGTAGGGCTCCTGTCGCCAAAGTTTTGCAGAAAAATGAAATAATATGTGTCAGATTTTTGTCGCCCAAGTTTGGCAGACAAATTAAAAGTATTTGTAGGGCTCATGTCGCTAAAGACTGGCAGAAAAATGAAAAAAATGTGTCAAATTTCTGTCGCCCAAGTTTGGCAGACAAATTAAAAGTGTTTGTAGGGCTCCTGTCGCCCAAGTCTGGCAGAAAAATGAAAAAAATGTGTCATATTTCTGTCACCCAAGTTTGGCAGACAACTTGAAAGTATTTGTAGGGCTCCTGTCGCCCAAGTTTGGCAGAAAAATGACAAATATGCGTCATATTTCTGTCGCCCAAGTTTGGCAGACAAATTAAAAGTGTTTGTAGGGCTCCTGTCGCCCAAGTCTGGCAGAAAAATGAAAAAAATGTGTCATTTTTCTGTCGCCAAGTTTGGCAGACAACTTGAAAGTATTTGTAGGGCTCCTGTCGCCCAAGTTTGGCAGAAAAATGACAAAAATGTGTCAGATTTTTGTCGCCCAAGTTTGGCAGACAAATTAAAAGTGTTTGTAGGGCTTCTGTCGCCAAAGTTTGGCAGAAAAATGAAAAAAATGTGTCATATTTCTGTCGCTCAAGTTTGGCAGACAACTTGAAAGTATTTGTAGGGCTCCTGTCGCCCAAGTTTGGCAGAAAAATGACAAATATGCGTCATATTTCTGTCGCCCAAGTTTGGCAGACAAATTAAAAGTGTTTGTAGGGCTCCTGTCGCTAAAGTCTGGCAGAAAAATGAAAAAAATGTGTCAAATTTCTGTCGCCCAAGTTTGGCAGACAAATTAAAAGTGTTTGTAGGGCTCCTGTCGCCCAAGTCTGGCAGAAAAATGAAAAAAATGTGTCATATTTCTGTCGCCCAAGTTTGGCAGACAAATTAAAAGTGATTGTAGGGCTCCTGTCGCCCAAGTTTGGCAGGAAAATGACAAATATGTGTCAGATTTTTGTCGCCCATGTTTGGCAGACAAATTAAAAGTATTTGTTGGGCTCCTGTCGCCAAAGTTTTGCAGAAAAATGAAATAATATGTGTCAGATTTTTGTCGCCCAAGTTTGGCAGACAAATTAAAAGTATTTGTAGGGCTCCTGTCGCTAAAGTCTGGCAGAAAAATGAAAAAAATGTGTCAAATTTCTGTCGCCCAAGTTTGGCAGACAAATTAAAGGTGTTTGTAGGGCTCCTGTCGCCCAAGTCTGGCAGAAAAATGAAAAAAATGTGTCATATTTCTGTCGCCCAAGTTTGGCAGACAACTTGAAAGTATTTGTAGGGCTCCTGTCGCCCAAGTTTGGCAGAAAAATGACAAAAATGTGTCAGATTTTTGTCGCCCAAGTTTGGCAGACAAATTTAAAGTGTTTGTAGGGCTTCTGTCGCCAAAGTTTGGCAGAAAAATTAAAAAAATGTGTCATATTTCTGTCGCTCAAGTTTGGCAGACAACTTGAAAGTATTTGTAGGGCTCCTGTCGCCAAAGTTTTGCAGAAAAATGAAAAAAATGTGTCAGATTTTTGTCGCCCAAGTTTGGCAGACAAATTAAAAGTGTTTGTAGGGCTCCTGTCGCCCAAGTCTGGCAGAAAAATGAAAAAAATGTGCCAAATTTCTGTCGCCCAAGTTTGGCAGACAAATTAAAAGTATTTGTAGGGCTCCTGTCGCCCAAGTTTGGCAGAAAAATGAAAAAAATGTGTCAGATTTCTGTCGCCCATGTTTGGCAGACAAATTAAAAGTATTTGTAGGGCTCCTGTCGCCAAAGTTTTGCAGAAAAATGAAAAAAATGTGTCAGAGTTTTGTCGCCCAAGTTTGGCAGACAAATTAAAAGTGTTTGTAGAGCTCCTGTCGCTAAAGTCCTGCAGAAAAATGAAAAAAATGAGTCAGATTTCTGTCGCCCAAGTTTGTTAGACAACTTGAAAGTATTTGTAGGGCTCCTGTCGCCCAAGTTTTGCAGAAAAATGAAAAAAATGTGTCATATTTCTGTCGCCCAAGTTTGGCAGACAACTTGAAAGTATTTGTAGGGCTCATGTCGCCCAAGTTTCGCAAAAAAATGACAAATATGTGTCAGATTTCTGTCGCCCAAGTTTGGCAGACAAATTGAAAGTGTTTGTAGGGCTCCTGTCGCCCAAGTCTGGCAGAAAAATGAAAAAAATGTGTCATATTTCTGTCGCCCAAGTTTGGCAGACAACTTGAAAGTATTTGTAGGGCTCCTGTCGCCCAAGTTTGGCAGAAAAATGACAAAAATGTGTCAGATTTTTGTCGCCCATGTTTGGCAGACAAATTAAAAGTATTTGTAGGGCTCCTGTCGCCAAAGTTTTGCAGAAAAATGAAATAATATGTGTCAGATTTTTGTCGCCCAAGTTTGGCAGACAAATTAAAAGTATTTGTAGGGCTCCTGTCGCCCAAGTCTGGCAGAAAAATGAAAAAAATGTGTCATATTTCTGTCGCCCAAGTTTGGCAGACAACTTGAAAGTATTTGTAGGGCTCCTGTGGCCCAAGTTTGGCAGAAAAATGACAAATATGTGTCAGATTTCTGTCGCCCAAGTTTGACAGACAAATTAAAAGTGTTTGTAGGGCTCCTGTCGCCCAAGTTTTGCAGAAAAATGAAAAAAATGTGTCATATTTCTGTCGCCCAAGTTTGGCAGACAACTTGAAAGTATTTGTAGGGCTCATGTCGCCCAAGTTTCGCAGAAAAATGACAAATATGTGTCAGATTTCTGTCGCCCAAGTTTGGCAGACAAATTAAAAGTTTTTGTAGGGCTCCTGTCGCCCAAGTCTGGCAGAAAAATGAAAAAAATGTGTCATATTTCTGTCGCCCAAGTTTGGCAGACAACTTGAAAGTATTTGTAGGGCTCCTGTCGCCCAAGTTTGGCAGAAAAATGACAAAAATGTGTCAGATTTTTGTCACCGAAGTTTGGCAGACAAATTAAAAGTGTTTGTAGGGCTTCTGTCGCCAAAGTTTTGGAGAAAAATGAAAAAAATGTGTCATATTTCTGTCGCCCAAGTTTGGCAGACAACTTGAAAGTATTTGTAGGGCTCCTGTCGCCAAGTTTGGCAGAAAAATGACAAAAATGTGTCAGATTTTTGTCGCCCATGTTTGGCAGACAAATTAAAAGTATTTGTAGGGCTCCTGTCGCCAAAGTTTTGCAGAAAAATGAGAAAAATGTGTCAGATTTTTGTCGCCCAAGTTTGGCAGACAAATTAAAAGTGTTTGTAGGGATCCTGTCGCCCAAGTCCTGCAGAAAAATGAAAAAAATGTGTCAAATTTCTGTCGCCCAAGTTTGGCAGACAAATTAAAAGTATTTGTAGGGCTCCTGTCGCCCAAGTTTGGCAGAAAAATGAAAAAAATGTGTCAGATTTCTGTCGCCCATGTTTGGCAGACAAATTGAAAGTATTTGTAGGGCTCATGTCGCCCAAGTTTCGCAAAAAAATGATAAATATGTGTCAGATTTCTGTCGCCCAAGTTTGGCAGACAAATTGAAAGTGTTTGTAGGGCTGCTGTCGCCCAAGTCTGGCAGAAAAATGAAAAAAATGTGTCATATTTCTGTCGCCCAAGTTTGGCAGACAACTTGAAAGTATTTGTAGGGCTCCTGTCGCCCAAATTTGGTAGAAAAATGACAAAAATGTGTCAGATTTTTGTCGCCCATGTTTGGCAGACAAATTAAAAGTATTTGTAGGGCTCCTGTCGCCAAAGTTTTGCAGAAAAATGAAATAATATGTGTCAGATTTTTGTCGCCCAAGTTTGGCAGACAAATTAAAAGTATTTGTAGATCTCATGTCGCTAAAGACTGGCAGAAAAATGAAAAAAATGTGTCAAATTTCTGTCGCCCAAGTTTGGCAGACAAATTAAAAGTGTTTGTAGGGCTCCTGTCGCCCAAGTCTGGCAGAAAAATGAAAAAAATGTGTCATATTTCTGTCACCCAAGTTTGGCAGACAACTTGAAAGTATTTGTAGGGCTCCTGTCGCCCAAGTTTGGCAGAAAAATGACAAATATGCGTCATATTTCTGTCGCCCAAGTTTGGCAGACAAATTAAAAGTGTTTGTAGGGCTCCTGTCGCCCAAGTCTGGCAGAAAAATGAAAAAAATGTGTCATATTTCTGTCGCCCAAGTTTGGCAGACAACTTGAAAGTATTTGTAGGGCTCCTGTCGCCCAAGTTTGGCAGAAAAATGACAAAAATGTGTCAGATTTTTGTCGCCCAAGTTTGGCAGACAAATTAAAAGTGTTTGTAGGGCTTCTGTCGCCAAAGTTTGGCAGAAAAATGAAAAAAATGTGTCATATTTCTGTCGCCCAAGTTTGGCAGACAACTTGAAAGTATTTGTAGGGCTCCTGTCGCCCAAGTTTGGCAGAAAAATGACAAATATGCGTCATATTTCTGTCGCCCAAGTTTGGCAGACAAATTAAAAGTGTTTGTAGGGCTCCTGTCGCTAAAGTCTGGCAGAAAAATGAAAAAAATGTGTCAAATTTCTGTCGCCCAAGTTTGGCAGACAAATTAAAAGTGTTTGTAGGGCTCCTGTCGCCCAAGTCTGGCAGAAAAATGAAAAAAATGTGTCATATTTCTGTCGCCCAAGTTTGGCAGACAAATTAAAAGTGATTGTAGGGCTCCTGTCGCCCAAGTCTGGCAGAAAAATGAAAAAAATGTGTCATATTTCTGTCGCCCAAGTTTGGCAGACAACTTGAAAGTATTTGTAGGGCTCCTGTCGCCCAAGTTTGGCAGAAAAATGACAAAAATGTGTCAGATTTTTGTCACCCAAGTTTGGCAGACAAATTAAAAGTGTTTGTAGGGCTTCTGTCGCCAAAGTTTTGGAGAAAAATGAAAAAAATGTGTCATATTTCTGTCGCCCAAGTTTGGCAGACAACTTGAAAGTATTTGTAGGGCTCCTGTCGCCAAGTTTGGCAGAAAAATGACAAAAATGTGTCAGATTTTTGTCGCCCATGTTTGGCAGACAAATTAAAAGTATTTGTAGGGCTCCTGTCGCCAAAGTTTTGCAGAAAAATGAGAAAAATGTGTCAGATTTTTGTCGCCCAAGTTTGGCAGACAAATTAAAAGTGTTTGTAGGGATCCTGTCGCCCAAGTCCTGCAGAAAAATGAAAAAAATGTGTCAAATTTCTGTCGCCGAAGTTTGGCAGACAAATTAAAAGTGTTTGTAGGGCTCCTGTCGCCCAAGTCTGGCAGAAAAATGAAAAAAATGTGTCATATTTCTGTCACCCAAGTTTGGCAGACAACTTGAAAGTATTTGTAGGGCTCCTGTCGCCCAAGTTTGGCAGAAAAATGACAAATATGCGTCATATTTCTGTCGCCCAAGTTTGGCAGACAAATTAAAAGTGTTTGTAGGGCTCCTGTCGCTAAAGTCTGGCAGAAAAATGAAAAAAATGTGTCATATTTCTGTCGCCCAAGTTTGGCAGACAACTTGAAAGTATTTGTAGGGCTCCTGTCGCCCAAGTTTGGCAGAAAAATGACAAAAATGTGTCAGATTTTTGTCGCCCAAGTTTGGCAGACAAATTAAAAGTGTTTGTAGGGCTTCTGTCGCCAAAGTTTGGCAGAAAAATGAAAAAAATGTGTCATATTTCTGTCGCCCAAGTTTGGCAGAAAAATGACAAATATGCGTCATATTTCTGTCGCCCAAGTTTGGCAGACAAATTAAAAGTGTTTGTAGGGCTCCTGTCGCTAAAGTCTGGCAGAAAAATGAAAAAAATGTGTCAAATTTCTGTCGCCCAAGTTTGGCAGACAAATTAAAAGTGTTTGTAGGGCTCCTGTCGCCCAAGTCTGGCAGAAAAATGAAAAAAATGTGTCATATTTCTGTCGCCCAAGTTTGGCAGACAAATTAAAAGTGATTGTAGGGCTCCTGTCGCCCAAGTTTGGCAGGAAAATGACAAATATGTGTCAGATTTTTGTCGCCCATGTTTGGCAGACAAATTAAAAGTATTTGTTGGGCTCCTGTCGCCAAAGTTTTGCAGAAAAATGAAATAATATGTGTCAGATTTTTGTCGCCCAAGTTTGGCAGACAAATTAAATGTATTTGTAGGGCTCCTGTCGCTAAAGTCTGGCAGAAAAATGAAAAAAATGTGTCAAATTTCTGTCGCCCAAGTTTGGCAGACAAATTAAAGGTGTTTGTAGGGCTCCTGTCGCCCAAGTCTGGCAGAAAAATGAAAAAATGTGTCATATTTCTGTCGCCCAAGTTTGGCAGACAACTTGAAAGTATTTGTAGGGCTCCTGTCGCCTAAGTTTGGCAGAAAAATGACAAAAATGTGTCAGATTTTTGTCGCCCAAGTTTGGCAGACAAATTTAAAGTGTTTGTAGGGCTTCTGTCGCCAAAGTTTGGCAGAAAAATTAAAAAAATGTGTCATATTTCTGTCGCTCAAGTTTAGCAGACAACTTGAAAGTATTTGTAGGGCTCCTGTCGCCCAAGTTTGGCAGAAAAATGACAAATATGTGTCAGATTTCTGTCGCCCAAGTTTGACAGACAAATTAAAAGTGTTTGTAGGGCTCCTGTCGCCCAAGTCTTGCAGAAAAATGAAAAAAATGTGTCATATTTCTGTCGCCCAAGTTTGGCAGACAACTTGAAAGTATTTGAAGGGCTCCTGTCGCCCAAGTTTGGCAGACAACTTGAAAGTATTTGTAGGGCTTCTGTCGCCCAAATTTGGCAGAAAAATGACAAAAATGTGTCAGATTTTTGTCGCCCATGTTTGGCAGACAAATTAAAAGAATTTGTAGGGCTCCTGTCGCCAAAGTTTTGCAGAAAAATGAAAAAAATGTGTCAGATTTTTGTCGCCCAAGTTTGGCAGACAAATTAAAAGTGTTTGTAGGGCTCCTGTCGCCCAAGTCTGGCAGAAAAATGAAAAAAATGTGTCAAATTTCTGTCGCCCAAGTTTGGCAGACAAATTAAAAGTATTTGTAGGGCTCCTGTCGCCCAAGTTTGGCAGAAAAATGAAAAAAATGTGTCAGATTTCTGTCGCCCATGTTTGGCAGACAAATTAAAAGTATTTGTAGGGCTCCTGTCGCCAAAGTTTTGCAGAAAAATGAAATAATATGTGTCAGATTTTTGTCGCCCAAGTTTGGCAGACAAATTAAAAGTATTTGTAGGGCTCCTGTCGCTAAAGTCTGGCAGAAAAATGAAAAAAATGTGTCAAATTTCTGTCGCCCAAGTTTGGCAGACAAATTAAAAGTGTTTGTAGGGCTCCTGTCGCCCAAGTCTGGCAGAAAAATGAAAAAAATGTGTCATATTTCTGTCGCCCAAGTTTGGCAGACAACTTGAAAGTATTTGTAGGGCTCCTGTCGCCCAAGTTTGGCAGAAAAATGACAAAAATGCGTCATATTTCTGTCGCCCAAGTTTGGCAGACAAATTAAAAGTGTTTGTAGGGCTCCTGTCGCCCAAGTTTGGCAGAAAAATGACAAATATGTGTCATATTTCTGTCGCCCAAGTTTGGCAGACAACTTGAAAGTATTTGTAGGGCTCCTGTCGCCCAAGTTTGGCAGAAAAATGACAAAAATGTGTCAGATTTTTGTCGCCCAAGTTTGGCAGACAAATTAAAAGTGTTTGTAGGGCTTCTGTCGCCAAACTTTGGCAGAAAAATGAAAAAAATGTGTCATATTTCTGTCGCCCAAGTTTGGCAGACAACTTGAAAGTATTTGTAGGGCTCCTGTCGCCCAAGTTTGGCAGAAAAATGACAAATATGCGTCATATTTCTGTCGCCCATGTTTGGCAGACAAATTAAAAGTATTTGTAGGGCTCCTGTCGCCCAAGTTTTGCAGAAAAATGAAAAAAATGTGTCAGAGTTTTGTCGCCCAAGTTTGGCAGACAAATTAAAAGTGTTTGTAGAGCTCCTGTCGCTAAAGTCCTGCAGAAAAATGAAAAAAATGAGTCAGATTTCTGTCGCCCAAGTTTGGCAGACAACTTGAAAGTATTTGTAGGGCTCCTGTCGCCCAAGTTTTGCAGAAAAATGAAAAAAATGTGTCATATTTCTGTCGCCCAAGTTTGGCAGACAACTTGAAAGTATTTGTAGGGCTCATGTCGCCCAAGTTTCGCAAAAAAATGACAAATATGTGTCAGATTTCTGTCGCCCAAGTTTGGCAGACAAATTGAAAGTGTTTGTAGGGCTCCTGTCGCCCAAGTCTGGCAGAAAAATGAAAAAAATGTGTCATATTTCTGTCGCCCAAGTTTGGCAGACAACTTGAAAGTATTTGTAGGGCTCCTGTCGCCCAAGTTTGGCAGAAAAATGACAAAAATGTGTCAGATTTTTGTCGCCCAAGTTTGGCAGACAAATTTAAAGTGTTTGTAGGGCTTCTGTCGCCAAAGTTTGGCAGAAAAATTAAAAAAATGTGTCATATTTCTGTCGCTCAAGTTTGGCAGACAACTTGAAAGTATTTGTAGGGCTCCTGTCGCCAAAGTTTTGCAGAAAAATGAAAAAAATGTGTCAGATTTTTGTCGCCCAAGTTTGGCAGACAAATTAAAAGTGTTTGTAGGGCTCCTGTCGCCCAAGTCCTGCAGAAAAATGAAAAAAATGTGCCAAATTTCTGTCGCCCAAGTTTGGCAGACAAATTAAAAGTATTTGTAGGGCTCCTGTCGCCCAAGTTTGGCAGAAAAATGAAAAAAATGTGTCAGATTTCTGTCGCCCATGTTTGGCAGACAAATTAAAAGTATTTGTAGGGCTCCTGTCGCCAAAGTTTTGCAGAAAAATGAAAAAAATGTGTCAGATTTTTGTCGCCCAAGTTTGGCAGACAAATTAAAAGTGTTTGTAGGGCTCCTGTCGCCCAAGTCTGGCAGAAAAATGAAAAAAATGTGTCAAATTTTTGTCGCCCAAGTTTGGCAGACAAATTAAAAGTGTTTGTAGGGCTCCTGTCGCCCAAGTCTGGCAGAAAAATGAAAAAAATGTGTGAAATTTCTATCGCCCAAGTTTGGCAGACAACTTGAAAGTATTTGTAGGGCTCCTGTCGCCCAAGTTTGGCAGAAAAATGACAAATATGTGTCAGATTTCTGTCGCCCAAGTTTGACAGACAAATTCAAAGTGTTTGTAGGGCTCCTGTCGAACAAGTTTTGCAGAAAAATGAAAAAAATGTGTCAGATTTTTGTCGCTCAAGTTTGGCAGACAAATTAAAAGTGTTTGTAGGACTCCTGTCGCCCAAGTCTGGCAGAAAAATGAAAAAAATGTGTCAAATTTCTGTCGCCCAAGTTTGGCAGACAAATTAAAAGTATTTGTAGGGCTCCTGTCTCCCAAGTTTTGCAGAAAAATTGAAAAAAATGTGTCAGATTTTTGTCACCCAAGTTTGGCAGACAAATTAAAAGTGTTTGTAGGGCTCCTGTCGCCCAAGTTTGGCAGAAAAATGACAAATATGTGTCATATTTCTGTCGCCCAAGTTTGGCAGACAACTTGAAAGTATTTGTAGGGCTCCTGTCGCCCAAGTTTGCAGAAAAATGACAAATATGTGTCAGATTTCTGTCGCCCAAGTTTGGCAGACAAATTAAAAGTATTTGTAGGGCTCCTGTCGCCCAAGTCCTGCAGAAAAATGAAAAAAATGAGTCAGATTTCTGTCGCCCAAGTTTGGCAGACAAATTAAAAGTGTTTGTAGGGCTCCTGTCGCCCAAGTTTGGCAGAAAAATGAAAAAAATGTGTCAGATTTCTGTCGCCCAAGTTTGGCAGAAAAATTAAAAGTATTTGTAGGGCTCCTGTCGCCCAATTTTTGCAGAAAAATGAAAAAAATGTGTCAGATTTTTGTCGCCCAAGTTTGGCAGACAAATTAAAAGTGTTTGTAGGGCTCCTGTCGCCCAAGTTTGGCAGAAAAATGACAAAAATGTGTCAGATTTTTGTCGCCCAAGTTTGGCAGACAAATTAAAAGTGTTTGTAGGGCTCCTGTCGCCAAAGTTTGGCAGAAAAATGAAAAAAATGTGTCATATTTCTGTCGCCCAAGTTTGGCAGACAACTTGAAAGTATTTGTAGGGCTCCTGTCGCCCAAGTTTGGCAGAAAAATGACAAATATGTGTCATATTTCTGTCGCCCAAGTTTGGCAGACAACTTGAAGTATTTGTAGGGCTCCTGTCGCCCAAGTTTGGCAGAAAAATGACAAATATGTGTCATATTTCTGTCGCCCATGTTTGGCAGACAACTTGAAAGTATTTGTATAGCTCCTGTCGCCCAAGTTTGGCAGAAAAATGACAAATATGTGTCAGATTTCTGTCGCCCAAGTTTGGCAGACAAATTAAAAGTATTTGTAGGGCTCCTGTCAGCCAAGTTTTGCAGAAAAATGAAAAAAAGGTGTCAGATTTTTGTCGCCCAAGTTTGGCAGACAAATTAAAAGTGTTTGTAGGGCTCCTGCCGCCCAAGTTTGGCAGGAAAATGAAAAAAATGTGTCAGATTTCTGTCGCCCATGTTTGGCAGACAAATTAAAAGTATTTGTAGGGCTCCTGTCGCCCAAGTCCTGCAGAAAAAAGAAAAAAATTAGTCAGATTTCTGTCGCACAAGTTTGGCAGACAAATTAAAAGTGTTTGAAGGGCTCCTGTCGCCCAAGTTTGGCAGAAAAATGACAAATATGTGTCAGATTTTTGTCGCTCAAGTTTGGCAGACAAATTAAAAGTGTTTGTAGGGCTCCTGTCGCCCAAGTTTGGCAGAAAAATGAAAAAAATGTGTCAGATTTTTGTCGCCCAAGTTTGGCAGACAAATTAAAAGTGTTTGTAGGGCTCCTGTCGCCAAAGTTTGGCAGAAAAATGAAAAAAATGTGTAATATTTCTGTCGCCCAAGTTTGGCAGACAACTTGAAGTATTTGTAGGGCTCCTGTCGCCCAAGTTTGGCAGAAAAATGACAAATATGTGTCATATTTCTGTCGCCCAAGTTTGGCAGACAACTTGAAAGTATTTGTAGGGCTCCTGTCGCCCAATTTTTGCAGAAAAATGAAAAAAATGTGTCAGATTTTTGTCGCCCAAGTTTGGCAGACAAATTAAAAGTGTTTGTAGGGCTCCTGTCGCCCAAGTTTGGCAGAAAAATGACAAAAATGTGTCAGATTTTTGTCGCCCAAGTTTGGCAGACAAATTAAAAGTGTTTGTAGGGCTCCTGTCGCCAAAGTTTGGCAGAAAAATGAAAAAAATGTGTCATATTTCTGTCGCCCAAGTTTGGCAGACAACTTGAAGTATTTGTAGGGCTCCTGTCGCCCAAGTTTGGCAGAAAAATGACAAATATGTGTCATATTTCTGTCGCCCAAGTTTGGCAGACAACTTGAAGTATTTGTAGGGCTCCTGTCGCCCAAGTTTGGCAGAAAAATGACAAATATGTGTCATATTTCTGTCGCCCATGTTTGGCAGACAACTTGAAAGTATTTGTATAGCTCCTGTCGCCCAAGTTTGGCAGAAAAATGACAAATATGTGTCAGATTTCTGTCGCCCAAGTTTGGCAGACAAATTAAAAGTATTTGTAGGGCTCCTGTCAGCCAAGTTTTGCAGAAAAATGAAAAAAAGGTGTCAGATTTTTGTCGCTCAAGTTTGGCAGACAAATTAAAAGTGTTTGTAGGGCTCCTGTCGCCCAAGTTTGGCAGAAATATGACAAAAATGTGTCAGATTTATGTCGCCCAAGTTTGGCAAACAAATTACAAGTATTTGTAGGGCTCCTGTCGCCCAAGTTTGGCAGAAAAATGAAAAAAATGTGTCAGATTTATGTCGCCCAAGTTTGGCAGACAAATTAAAAGTTTTTGTAGGGCTCCTGTCGCCCAAGTTTGGCAGAAAAATGAAAAAAATGTGTCAGATTTCTGTTGCCCAAGTTTGGCAGACAAATTAAAAGAGTTTGTAGGGCTCCCGTCGCCCAAGCTTGGCAGAAAAATAAAAAAAATGTGTCAGATTTATGTCGAGCAAGTTTGGCAGACAAATTAAAAGAGTTTGTAGGGCTCCTGTCGCCCAAGCTTGGCAGAAAAATGAAAAAAATGTGTCAGATTTATGTCGAGCAAGTTTGGCAGACAAATTAAAAGTATTTGTAGAGCTCCTGTCGCCCAAGTTTGGCAGAAAAATGAAAAAAATTTGTCAGATTTATGTCGAGCAAGTTTGGCAAACAAATTAAAAGTAGTTGTAGGGTTCCTGTAGCCCAAGTTTAGCAGAAAAATGAAAAAAAATGTGTCAGATTTCTGTCGCCCAAGTTTGGCAAACAAATTACAAGTATTTGTAGGGCTCCTGTCGCCCAAGTTTGGCAGAAAAATGAAAAAAATGTGTCAGATTTATGTCGAGCAAGTTTGGCAGACAAATTAAAAGTATTTGTAGGGCTCCTGTCGCCCAAGCTTAGCAGAAAAATGAAAAAAATGTGTCAGATTTATGTCGCCCAAGTTTGGCAGACAAATTAAAAGTAATTGTAGGGCTCCTGTCGCCCAAGTTTGGCAGAAAAATGAAAAAAATGTGTCATATTTCTGTCGCCCAAGTTTGGCAGACAAATTAAAAGTGTTTGTAGGGCTCCTGTCGCCCAAGTCTGGCAGAAAAATGAAAAAAATGTGTCATATTTCTGTCGCCCAAGTTTGGCAGACAACTTGAAAGTATTTGTAGGGCTCCTGTCGCCCAAGTTTGGCAGAAAAATGACAAAAATGTGTCAGATTTTTGTCACCCAAGTTTGGCAGACAAATTAAAAGTGTTTGTAGGGCTTCTGTCGCCAAAGTTTTGGAGAAAAATGAAAAAAATGTGTCATATTTCTGTCGCCCAAGTTTGGCAGACAACTTGAAAGTATTTGTAGGGCTCCTGTCGCCAAGTTTGGCAGAAAAATGACAAAAATGTGTCAGATTTTTGTCGCCCATGTTTGGCAGACAAATTAAAAGTATTTGTAGGGCTCCTGTCGCCAAAGTTTTGCAGAAAAATGAGAAAAATGTGTCAGATTTTTGTCGCCCAAGTTTGGCAGACAAATTAAAAGTGTTTGTAGGGATCCTGTCGCCCAAGTTTGGCAGAAAAATGAAAAAAATGTGTCAAATTTCTGTCGCCCAAGTTTGGCAGACAAATTAAAAGTGTTTGTAGGGCTCCTGTCGCCCAAGTCTGGCAGAAAAATGAAAAAAATGTGTCATATTTCTGTCACCCAAGTTTGGCAGACAACTTGAAAGTATTTGTAGGGCTCCTGTCGCCCAAGTTTGGCAGAAAAATGACAAATATGCGTCATATTTCTGTCGCCCAAGTTTGGCAGAAAAATTAAAAGTGTTTGTAGGGCTCCTGTCGCCCAAGTCTGGCAGAAAAATGAAAAAAATGTGTCATATTTCTGTCGCCCAAGTTTGGCAGACAACTTGAAAGTATTTGTAGGGCTCCTGTCGCCCAAGTTTGGCAGAAAAATGACAAAAATGTGTCAGATTTTTGTCGCCCAAGTTTGGCAGACAAATTAAAAGTGTTTGTAGGGCTTCTGTCGCCAAAGTTTGGCAGAAAAATGAAAAAAATGTGTCATATTTCTGTCGCCCAAGTTTGGCAAACAACTTGAAAGTATTTGTAGGGCTCCTGTCGCCCAAGTTTGGCAGAAAAATGACAAATATGCGTCATATTTCTGTCGCCCAAGTTTGGCAGACAAATTAAAAGTGTTTGTAGGGCTCCTGTCGCTAAAGTCTGGCAGAAAAATGAAAAAAATGTGTCAAATTTCTGTCGCCCAAGTTTGGCAGACAAATTAAAAGTGATTGTAGGGCTCCTGTCGCCCAAGTCTGGCAGAAAAATGAAAAAAATGTGTCATATTTCTGTCGCCCAAGTTTGGCAGACAACTTGAAAGTATTTGTAGGGCTCCTGTCGCCCAAGTTTGGCAGAAAAATGACAAAAATGTGTCAGATTTTTGTCACCCAAGTTTGGCAGACAAATTAAAAGTGTTTGTAGGGCTCCTGTCGCCCAAGTCTGGCAGAAAAATGAAAAAAATGTGTCATATTTCTGTCGCCCAAGTTTGGCAGACAACTTGAAAGTATTTGTAGGGCTCCTGTCGCCCAAGTTTGGCAGAAAAATGACAAAAATGTGTCAGATTTTTGTCGCCCAAGTTTGGCAGTCAAATTAAAAGTGTTTGTAGGGCTTCTGTCGCCAAAGTTTGGCAGAAAAATGAAAAAAATGTGTCATATTTCTGTCGCCCAAGTTTGGCAGACAACTTGAAAGTATTTGTAGGGCTCCTGTCGCCCAAGTTTGGCAGAAAAATGACAAATATGCGTCATATTTCTGTCGCCCAAGTTTGGCAGACAAATTAAAAGTGTTTGTAGGGCTCCTGTCGCCCAAGTCTGGCAGAAAAATGAAAAAAATGTGTCATATTTCTGTCACCCAAGTTTGGCAGACAACTTGAAAGTATTTGTAGGGCTCCTGTCGCCCAAGTTTGGCAGAAAAATGACAAATATGCGTCATATTTCTGTCGCCCAAGTTTGGCAGACAAATTAAAAGTGTTTGTAGGGCTCCTGTCGCCCAAGTCTGGCAGAAAAATGAAAAAAATGTGTCATATTTCTGTCGCCCAAGTTTGGCAGACAACTTGAAAGTATTTGTAGGGCTCCTGTCGCCCAAGTTTGGCAGAAAAATGACAAAAATGTGTCAGATTTTTGTCGCCCAAGTTTGGCAGTCAAATTAAAAGTGTTTGTAGGGCTTCTGTCGCCAAAGTTTGGCAGAAAAATGAAAAAAATGTGTCATATTTCTGTCGCCCAAGTTTGGCAGACAACTTGAAAGTATTTGTAGGGCTCCTGTCGCCCAAGTTTGGCAGAAAAATGACAAATATGCGTCATATTTCTGTCGCCCAAGTTTGGCAGACAAATTAAAAGTGTTTGTAGGGCTCCTGTCGCTAAAGTCTGGCAGAAAAATGAAAAAAATGTGTCAAATTTCTGTCGCCCAAGTTTGGCAGACAAATTAAAAGTGTTTGTAGGGCTCCTGTCGCCCAAGTCTGGCAGAAAAATGAAAAAAATGTGTCATATTTCTGTCGCCCAAGTTTGGCAGACAAATTAAAAGTGATTGTAGGGCTCCTGTCGCCCAAGTTTGGCAGGAAAATGACAAATATGTGTCAGATTTTTGTCGCCCATGTTTGGCAGACAAATTAAAAGTATTTGTTGGGCTCCTGTCGCCAAAGTTTTGCAGAAAAATGAAATAATATGTGTCAGATTTTTGTCGCCCAAGTTTGGCAGACAAATTAAAAGTATTTGTAGGGCTCCTGTCGCTAAAGTCTGGCAGAGAAATGAAAAAAATGTGTCAAATTTCTGTCGCCCAAGTTTGGCAGACAAATTAAAGGTGTTTGTAGGGCTCCTGTCGCCCAAGTCTGGCAGAAAAATGAAAAAAATGTGTCATATTTCTGTCGCCCAAGTTTGGCAGACAACTTGAAAGTATTTGTAGGGCTCCTGTCGCCCAAGTTTGGCAGAAAAATGACAAAAATGTGTCAGATTTTTGTCGCCCAAGTTTGGCAGACAAATTTAAAGTGTTTGTAGGGCTTCTGTCGCCAAAGTTTGGCAGAAAAATTAAAAAAATGTGTCATATTTCTGTCGCTCAAGTTTAGCAGACAACTTGAAAGTATTTGTAGGGCTCCTGTCGCCCAAGTTTGGCAGAAAAATGACAAATATGTGTCAGATTTCTGTCGCCCAAGTTTGACAGACAAATTAAAAGTGTTTGTAGGGCTCCTGTCGCCCAAGTCTTGCAGAAAAATGAAAAAAATGTGTCATATTTCTGTCGCCCAAGTTTGGCAGACAACTTGAAAGTATTTGAAGGGCTCCTGTCGCCCAAGTTTGGCAGACAACTTGAAAGTATTTGTAGGGCTTCTGTCGCCCAAATTTGGCAGAAAAATGACAAAAATGTGTCAGATTTTTGTCGCCCATGTTTGGCAGACAAATTAAAAGAATTTGTAGGGCTCCTGTCGCCAAAGTTTTGCAGAAAAATGAAAAAAATGTGTCAGATTTTTGTCGCCCAAGTTTGGCAGACAAATTAAAAGTGTTTGTAGGGCTCCTGTCGCCCAAGTCTGGCAGAAAAATGAAAAAAATGTGTCAAATTTCTGTCGCCCAAGTTTGGCAGACAAATTAAAAGTATTTGTAGGGCTCCTGTCGCCCAAGTTTGGCAGAAAAATGAAAAAAATGTGTCAGATTTCTGTCGCCCATGTTTGGCAGACAAATTAAAAGTATTTGTAGGGCTCCTGTCGCCAAAGTTTTGCAGAAAAATGAAATAATATGTGTCAGATTTTTGTCGCCCAAGTTTGGCAGACAAATTAAAAGTATTTGTAGGGCTCCTGTCGCTAAAGTCTGGCAGAAAAATGAAAAAAATGTGTCAAATTTCTGTCGCCCAAGTTTGGCAGACAAATTAAAAGTGTTTGTAGGGCTCCTGTCGCCCAAGTCTGGCAGAAAAATGAAAAAAATGTGTCAAATTTCTGTCGCCCAGGTTTGGCAGAAAAATTAAAAGTATTTGTAGGGCTCCTGTCGCCCAAGTTTGGCAGAAAAATGACAAAAATGCGTCATATTTCTGTCGCCCAAGTTTGGCAGACAAATTAAAAGTGTTTGTAGGGCTCCTGTCGCCCAAGTTTGGCAGAAAAATGACAAATATGTGTCATATTTCTGTCGCCCAAGTTTGGGAGACAACTTGAAAGTATTTGTAGGGCTCCTGTCGCCCAAGTTTGGCAGAAAAATGAAAAAAATGTGTCAAATTTCTGTCGCCCAAGTTTGGCAGACAAATTAAAAGTATTTGTAGGGCTCCTGTCGCCCAAGTCTGGCAGAAAAATGAAAAAAATGTGTCAAATTTCTGTCGCCCAAGTTTGGCAGACAAATTAAAAGTATTTGTAGGGCTCCTGTCGCCCAAGTTTGGCAGAAAAATGAAAAAAATGTGTCAGATTTCTGTCGCCCATGTTTGGCAGGCAAATTAAAAGTATTTGTAGGGCTCCTGTCGCCCAAGTTTGGCAGAAAAATGAAAAAAATGTGTCAGATTTCTGTCGCCCTTGTTTGGCAGACAAATTAAAAGAATTTGTAGGGCTCCTGTCGCCAAAGTTTTGCAGAAAAATGAAAAAAATGTGTCAGATTTTTGTCGCCCAAGTTTGGCAGACAAATTAAAAGTGTTTGTAGGGCTTCTGTCGCCAAAGTTTGGCAGAAAAATGAAAAAAATGTGTCATATTTCTGTCGCCCAAGTTTGGCAGACAACTTGAAAGTATTTGTAGGGCTCCTGTCGCCCAAGTTTGGCAGAAAAATGACAAATATGCGTCATATTTCTGTCGCCCAAGTTTGGCAGACAAATTAAAAGTGTTTGTAGGGCTCCTGTCGCTAAAGTCTGGCAGAAAAATGAAAAAAATGTGTCAAATTTCTGTCGCCCAAGTTTGGCAGACAAATTAAAAGTGTTTGTAGGGCTCCTGTCGCCCAAGTCTGGCAGAAAAATGAAAAAAATGTGTCAGATTTATGTCGCCCAAGTTTGGCAGACAAATTAAAAGTATTTGTAGGGCTCCTGTCGCCCAAGTTTGGCAGTAACATGAAAAAAATGTGTCAGATTTATGTCGCCCAAGTTTGGCAGACAAATTGCAAGTATTTGAAGGGCTCCTGTCGCCCAAGCTTGGCAGAAAAATGAAAAAAATGTGTCAGATTTATGTCGCCCAAGTTTGGCAGACAAATTACAAGTGTTTGTAGGGCTCCTGTCGCCCAAGTTTTGCAGAAAAATGAAAAAAATGTGTCATATTTCTGTCGCCCAAGTTTGGCAGACAACTTGAAAGTATTTGTAGGGCTCATGTCGCCCAAGTTTCGCAAAAAAATGACAAATATGTGTCAGATTTCTGTCGCCCAAGTTTGGCAGACAAATTGAAAGTGTTTGTAGGGCTCCTGTCGCCCAAGTCTGGCAGAAAAATGAAAAAAATGTGTCATATTTCTGTCGCCCAAGTTTGGCAGACAACTTGAAAGTATTTGTAGGGCTCCTGTCGCCCAAGTTTGGCAGAAAAATGACAAAAATGTGTCAGATTTTTGTCGCCCATGTTTGGCAGACAAATTAAAAGTATTTGTAGGGCTCCTGTCGCCAAAGTTTTGCAGAAAAATGAAATAATATGTGTCAGATTTTTGTCGCCCAAGTTTGGCAGACAAATTAAAAGTATTTGTAGGGCTCCTGTCGCCCAAGTCTGGCAGAAAAATGAAAAAAATGTGTCATATTTCTGTCGCCCAAGTTTGGCAGACAACTTGAAAGTATTTGTAGGGCTCCTGTGGCCCAAGTTTGGCAGAAAAATGACAAATATGTGTCAGATTTCTGTCGCCCAAGTTTGACAGACAAATTAAAAGTGTTTGTAGGGCTCCTGTCGCCCAAGTTTTGCAGAAAAATGAAAAAAATGTGTCATATTTCTGTCGCCCAAGTTTGGCAGACAACTTGAAAGTATTTGTAGGGCTCATGTCGCCCAAGTTTCGCAAAAAAATGACAAATATGTGTCAGATTTCTGTCGCCCAAGTTTGGCAGACAAATTGAAAGTGTTTGTAGGGCTCCTGTCGCCCAAGTCTGGCAGAAAAATGAAAAAAATGTGTCATATTTCTGTCGCCCAAGTTTGGCAGACAACTTGAAAGTATTTGTAGGGCTCCTGTCGCCCAAGTTTGGCAGAAAAATGACAAAAATGTGTCAGATTTTTGTCGCCCATGTTTGGCAGACAAATTAAAAGTATTTGTAGGGCTCCTGTCGCCAAAGTTTTGCAGAAAAATGAAATAATATGTGTCAGATTTTTGTCGCCCAAGTTTGGCAGACAAATTAAAAGTATTTGTAGGGCTCCTGTCGCCCAAGTCTGGCAGAAAAATGAAAAAAATGTGTCATATTTCTGTCGCCCAAGTTTGGCAGACAACTTGAAAGTATTTGTAGGGCTCCTGTGGCCCAAGTTTGGCAGAAAAATGACAAATATGTGTCAGATTTCTGTCGCCCAAGTTTGACAGACAAATTAAAAGTGTTTGTAGGGCTCCTGTCGCCCAAGTTTTGCAGAAAAATGAAAAAAATGTGTCATATTTCTGTCGCCCAAGTTTGGCAGACAACTTGAAAGTATTTGTAGGGCTCATGTCGCCCAAGTTTCGCAGAAAAATGACAAATATGTGTCAGATTTTTGTCGCTCAAGTTTGGCAGACAAATTAAAAGTGTTTGTAGGGCTCCTGTCGCCCAAGTTTTGCAGAAAAATGAAAAAAATGTGTCAGATTTTTGTCGCCCAAGTTTGGCAGACAAATTAAAAGTGTTTGTAGGGCTCCTGTTGCCCAAGTTAGGCAGAAAAATGACAAATATGTGTCAGATTTCTGTCGCCCAAGTTTGGCAGACAAATTAAAAGTATTTGTAGGGCTCCTGTCGCCCAAGTTTTGCAGAAAAATGAAAAAAATGTGTCAGATTTCTGTCGCCCAAGTTTGGCAGACAAATTAAAAGTATTTGTAGGGCTCCTGTCGCCCAATTTTTGCAGAAAAATGAAAAAAATGTGTCAGATTTTTGTCGCCCAAGTTTGGCAGACAAATTAAAAGTGTTTGTAGGGCTCCTGTTGCCCAAGTTAGGCAGAAAAATGACAAATATGTGTCAGATTTCTGTCGCCCATGTTTGGCAGACAAATTAAAAGTATTTGTAGGGCTCCTGTCGCCCAAGTTTGGCAGAAAAATGACAAATATGTGTCAGATTTCTGTCGCCCAAGTTTGGCAGACAAATTAAAAGTATTTGTAGGGCTCCTGTCGCCCAAGTTTTGCAGTAAAATGAAAAAAATGTGTCATATTTCTGTCGCCCAAGTTTGGCAGACAACTTGAAAGTATATGTAGGGCTCCTGTCGCCCAAGTTTTGCAGTAAAATGAAAAAAATGTGTCATATTTCTGTCGCCCAAGTTTGGCAGACAACTTGAAAGTATATGTAGGGCTCCTGTCGCCCAAGTTTGGCAGAAAAATGACAAATATGTGTCAGATTTCTGTCGCCCAAGTTTGGCAGACAAATTAAAAGTATTTGTAGGGCTCCTGTCGCCCAAGTTTGGCAGAAAAATGAAAAAAAAGAGTCAGATTTCTGTCGCCCAAGTTTGGCAGACAAATTAAAAGTGTTTTTAGGGCTCCTGTCGCTAAAGTCTGGCAGAAAAATGAAAAAAATGTGTCAAATTTCTGTCGCCTAAGTTTGGCAGACAAATTAAAAGTATTTGTAGGGCTCCTGTCGCCCAAGTTTGGCAGGAAAATGACAAAAATGTGTCAGATTTCTGTCGCCCATGTTTGGCAGACAAATTAAAAGTATTTGTAGGGCTCCTGTCGCCAAAGTTTTGCAGAAAAATGAAAAAAATGTGTCATATTTTTGTCGCCCAAGTTTGGCAGACAAATTAAAAGTGTTTGTAGGGCTCCTGTCGCTAAAGTCTGGCAGAAAAATGAAAAAAATGTGTCAAATTTCTGTCGCCCAAGTTTGGCAGACAAATTAAAAGTATTTGTAGGGCTCCTGTCGCCCAAGTCCTGCAGAAAAATGAAAAAAAAGAGTCAGATTTCTGTCGCCCAAGTTTGGCAGACAAATTAAAAGTGTTTGTAGGGCTCCTGTCGCCCAAGTTTTGCAGAAAAATGAAAAAAATGTGTCATATTTCTGTCGCCCAAGTTTGGCAGACAACTTGAAAGTATTTGTAGGGCTCATGTCGCCCAAGTTTCGCAAAAAAATGACAAATATGTGTCAGATTTCTGTCGCCCAAGTTTGGCAGACAAATTAAAAGTATTTGTAGGGCTCCTGTCGCCCAAGTCCTGCAGAAAAATGAAAAAAATGAGTCAGATTTCTGTCGCCCAAGTTTGGCAGACAAATTAAAAGTGTTTGTAGGGCTCCTGTCGCCCAAGTTAGGCAGAAAAATGACAAATATGTGTCAGATTTCTGTCGCCCATGTTTATCAGACAAATTAAAAGTATTTGTAGGGCTCCTGTCGCCCAAGTTTGGCAGAAAAATGACAAATATGTGTCAGATTTCTGTCGCCCAAGTTTGGCAGACAAATTAAAAGTATTTGTAGGGCTCCTGTCGCCCAAGTTTTGCAGTAAAATGAAAAAAATGTGTCATATTTCTGTCGCCCAAGTTTGGCAGACAACTTGAAAGTATATGTAGGGCTCCTGTCGCCCAAGTTTTGCAGAAAAATGAAAAAAATGTGTCAGATTTTTGTCGCCCAAGTTTGGCAGACAAATTAGAAGTGTTTGTAGGGCTCCTGTCGCCCAAGTTTGGCAGAAAAATGAAAAAAATGTGTCAGATTTCTGTCGCCCAAGTTTGGCAGACAAATTAAAAGTATTTGTAGGGCTCCTGTCGCCCAAGTTTTGCAGTAAAATGAAAAAAATGTGTCATATTTCTGTCGCCCAAGTTTGGCAGACAACTTGAAAGAATATGTAGGGCTCCTGTCGCCCAAGTTTTGCAGAAAAATGAAAAAAATGTGTCAGATTTTTGTAGCCCAAGTTTGGCAGACAAATTAGAAGTGTTTGTAGGGCTCCTGTCGCCCAAGTTTGGCAGAAAAATGAAAAAAATGTGTCAGATTTCTGTCGCCCAAGTTTGCAGACAAATTAAAAGTATTTGTAGGGCTCCTGTCGCCCAAGTTTTGCAGAAAAATGACAAAAATGTGTGAGATTTTTGTCGCCCAAGTTTGGCAGACAAATTAAAAGTGTTTGTAGGGCTCCTGTCACCCAAGTTTTGCAGAAAAATGACAAATATGTGTCAGATTTCTGTCGCCCAAGTTTGGCAGACAAATTAAAAGTATTTGTAGGGCTCCTGTCGCCCAAGTCCTGCAGAAAAATGAAAAAAATGAGTCAGATTTCTGTCGCCCATGTTTGGCAGACAAATTAAAAGTATTTGTAGGGCTCCTGTCGCCCAAGTCTGGCAGAAAAATGAAAAAAAATGTCAAATTTCTGTCGCCCAAGTTTGGCAGACAAATTAAAAGTGTTTGTAGGGCTCCTGTCGCTCAAGTCCTGCAGAAAAATGAAAAAAATGAGTCAGATTTCTGTCGCCCAAGTTTGGCAGACAAATTAAAAGTGATTGTAGGGCTCCTGTCGCCCAAGTTTGGCAGAAAAATGAAAAAAAATGTCAAATTTCTGTCGCCCAAGTTTGGCAGACAAATTAAAAGTGTTTGTAGGACTCCTGTCGCCCAAGTTTCTGCAGAAAAATTACAAATATGTGTCCGATTTCTGTCGCCCAAGTTTGGCAGACAAATTAAAAGTGTATGTAGGGCTCCTGTCGCCCAAGTCTGGCAGAAAAATGAAAAAAAATGTCAAATTTCTGTCGCCCAAGTTTGGCAGACAAATTAAAAGTGTTTGTAGGGCTCCTGTCGCTCAAATCCTGCAGAAAAATGAAAAAAATTAGTCAGATTTCTGTCGCCCAAGTTTGGCAGACAAATTAAAAGTGATTGTAGGGCTCCTGTCGCCCAAGTTTGGCAGAAAAATGAAAAAAATGTGTCAGATTTATGTCGCCCAAGTTTGGCAGACAAATTAAAAGTCTATGTAGGGCTTCTGTCGCCCAAGTCTAGCAGAAAAATGAAGAAAATGTGTCATATTTCTGTCGCCCAAGTTTGGCAGACAACTTGAAAGTATTTGTATGGCTCCTGTCGCCCAAGTTTCTGCAGAAAAATTACAAATATGTGTCCGATTTCTGTCGCCCAAGTTTGGCAGACAAATTAAAATTATTTGTAGGGCTCCTGTCGCCCAAGTCCTGCAGAAAAATGAAAAAAATGTGTCAGATTTTTGTCGCCCAAGTTTGGCAGACAAATTAAAAGTGTTTGTAGGGCTCCTGTCGCCCAAGTTTGGCAGAAAAATGAAAAAAATGTGTCAGATTTCTGTCGTCCATGTTTGGCACACAAATTAAAAGTATTTGTAGGGCTCCTGTCGCCAAAGTTTTGCAGAAAAATGAAAAAAATGTGTCAGATTTTTGTCGCCCAAGTTTGGCAGACAAATTAAAAGTGTTTGTAGGGCTCCTGTCGCCCAAGTCTGGCAGAAAAATGAAAAAGATGTGTCAAATTTCTGTCGCCCATGTTTGGCAGACAAATTAAAAGTGTTTGTAGGGCTCCTGTCGCTAAAGTCTGCCAGAAAAATGAAAAAAATGTGTCAAATTTCTGTCGCCCAAGTTTGGCAGACAAATTAAAAGTATTTGTAGGGCTTCTGTCGCACAAGTCCTGCAGAAAAATGAAAAAAATGAGTCAGATTTCTGTCGCCCAAGTTTGGCAGACAAATTAAAAGTGTTTGTAGGGCTCCTGTCGCCCAAGTTTTGCAGAAAAATGAAAAAAATGTGTCATATTTCTGTCGCCCAAGTTTGGCAGACAAATTAAAAGTGTTTGTAGGGCTCCTGTCGCCCAAGTTTGGCAGAAAAATGAAAAAAATGTGTCAGATTTCTGTCGCCCAAGTTTGGCAGAAAAATTAAAAGTATTTGTAGGGCTCCTGTCGCCCAATTTTTGCAGAAAAATGAAAAAAATGTGTCAGATTTTTGTCGCCCAAGTTTGGCAGACAAATTAAAAGTGTTTGTAGGGCTCCTGTCGCCCAAGTTTGGCAGAAAAATGACAAAAATGTGTCAGATTTTTGTCGCCCAAGTTTGGCAGACAAATTAAAAGTGTTTGTAGGGCTCCTGTCGCCAAAGTTTGGCAGAAAAATGAAAAAAATGTGTCATATTTCTGTCGCCCAAGTTTGGCAGACAACTTGAAAGTATTTGTAGGGCTCCTGTCGCCCAAGTTTGGCAGAAAAATGACAAATATGTGTCATATTTCTGTCGCCCAAGTTTGGCAGACAACTTGAAGTATTTGTAGGGCTCCTGTCGCCCAAGTTTGGCAGAAAAATGACAAATATGTGTCATATTTCTGTCGCCCATGTTTGGCAGACAACTTGAAAGTATTTGTATAGCTCCTGTCGCCCAAGTTTGGCAGAAAAATGACAAATATGTGTCAGATTTCTGTCGCCCAAGTTTGGCAGACAAATTAAAAGTATTTGTAGGGCTCCTGTCAGCCAAGTTTTGCAGAAAAATGAAAAAAAGGTGTCAGATTTTTGTCGCCCAAGTTTGGCAGACAAATTAAAAGTGTTTGTAGGGCTCCTGCCGCCCAAGTTTGGCAGGAAAATGAAAAAAATGTGTCAGATTTCTGTCGCCCATGTTTGGCAGACAAATTAAAAGTATTTGTAGGGCTCCTGTCGCCCAAGTCCTGCAGAAAAAAGAAAAAAATTAGTCAGATTTCTGTCGCACAAGTTTGGCAGACAAATTAAAAGTGTTTGAAGGGCTCCTGTCGCCCAAGTTTGGCAGAAAAATGACAAATATGTGTCAGATTTTTGTCGCTCAAGTTTGGCAGACAAATTAAAAGTGTTTGTAGGGCTCCTGTCGCCCAAGTTTGGCAGAAAAATGAAAAAAATGTGTCAGATTTTTGTCGCCCAAGTTTGGCAGACAAATTAAAAGTGTTTGTAGGGCTCCTGTCGCCAAAGTTTGGCAGAAAAATGAAAAAAATGTGTAATATTTCTGTCGCCCAAGTTTGGCAGACAACTTGAAGTATTTGTAGGGCTCCTGTCGCCCAAGTTTGGCAGAAAAATGACAAATATGTGTCATATTTCTGTCGCCCAAGTTTGGCAGACAACTTGAAAGTATTTGTAGGGCTCCTGTCGCCCAATTTTTGCAGAAAAATGAAAAAAATGTGTCAGATTTTTGTCGCCCAAGTTTGGCAGACAAATTAAAAGTGTTTGTAGGGCTCCTGTCGCCCAAGTTTGGCAGAAAAATGACAAAAATGTGTCAGATTTTT
Organism: Villa cingulata; assembly: GCA_951394055.1. Lineage (NCBI taxonomy): Eukaryota > Metazoa > Arthropoda > Insecta > Diptera > Bombyliidae > Villa > Villa cingulata. The sequence continues at coordinate 24,637,132 of OX596019.1, read as the reverse complement.
GTCGCCCAAGTTTGGCAGACAAATTAAAAGTGTTTGTAGGGCTCCTGTCGCCAAAGTTTGGCAGAAAAATGAAAAAAATGTGTCATATTTCTGTCGCCCAAGTTTGGCAGACAACTTGAAGTATTTGTAGGGCTCCTGTCGCCCAAGTTTGGCAGAAAAATGACAAATATGTGTCATATTTCTGTCGCCCAAGTTTGGCAGACAACTTGAAAGTATTTGTAGGGCTCCTGTCGCCTAAGTTTGGCAGAAAAATGACAAATATGTGTCAGATTTCTGTCGCCCAAGTTTGGCAGACAAATTAAAAGTATTTGTAGGGCTCCTGTCGCCCAAGTTTTGCAGAAAAATGAAAAAAAGGTGTCAGATTTTTGTCGCCCAAGTTTGGCAGACAAATTAAAAGTGTTTGTAGGGCTCCTGTCGCCCAAGTTTGGCAGGAAAATGAAAAAAATGTGTCAGATTTCTGTCGCCCATGTTTGGCAGACAAATTAAAAGTATTTGTAGGGCTCCTGTCGCCCAAGTCCTGCAGAAAAAAGAAAAAAATGAGTCAGATTTCTGTCGCACAAGTTTGGCAGACAAATTAAAAGTGTTTGAAGGGCTCCTGTCGCCCAAGTTTGGCAGAAAAATGACAAATATGTGTCAGATTTTTGTCGCTCAAGTTTGGCAGACAAATTAAAAGTGTTTGTAGGGCTCCTGTCGCCCAAGTTTTGCAGAAAAATGAAAAAAATGTGTCAGATTTTTGTCGCCCAAGTTTGGCAGACAAATTAAAAGTGTTTGTAGGGCTCCTGTTGCCCAAGTTAGGCAGAAAAATGACAAATATGTGTCAGATTTCTGTCGCCCAAGTTTGGCAGACAAATTAAAAGTATTTGTAGGGCTCCTGTCGCCCAAGTTTTGCAGAAAAATGAAAAAAATGTGTCAGATTTCTGTCGCCCAAGTTTGGCAGACAAATTAAAAGTATTTGTAGGGCTCCTGTCGCCCAATTTTTGCAGAAAAATGAAAAAAATGTGTCAGATTTTTGTCGCCCAAGTTTGGCAGACAAATTAAAAGTGTTTGTAGGGCTCCTGTTGCCCAAGTTAGGCAGAAAAATGACAAATATGTGTCAGATTTCTGTCGCCCATGTTTGGCAGACAAATTAAAAGTATTTGTAGGGCTCCTGTCGCCCAAGTTTGGCAGAAAAATGACAAATATGTGTCAGATTTCTGTCGCCCAAGTTTGGCAGACAAATTAAAAGTATTTGTAGGGCTCCTGTCGCCCAAGTTTTGCAGTAAAATGAAAAAAATGTGTCATATTTCTGTCGCCCAAGTTTGGCAGACAACTTGAAAGTATATGTAGGGCTCCTGTCGCCCAAGTTTTGCAGTAAAATGAAAAAAATGTGTCATATTTCTGTCGCCCAAGTTTGGCAGACAACTTGAAAGTATATGTAGGGCTCCTGTCGCCCAAGTTTGGCAGAAAAATGACAAATATGTGTCAGATTTCTGTCGCCCAAGTTTGGCAGACAAATTAAAAGTATTTGTAGGGCTCCTGTCGCCCAAGTTTGGCAGAAAAATGAAAAAAAAGAGTCAGATTTCTGTCGCCCAAGTTTGGCAGACAAATTAAAAGTGTTTTTAGGGCTCCTGTCGCTAAAGTCTGGCAGAAAAATGAAAAAAATGTGTCAAATTTCTGTCGCCTAAGTTTGGCAGACAAATTAAAAGTATTTGTAGGGCTCCTGTCGCCCAAGTTTGGCAGGAAAATGACAAAAATGTGTCAGATTTCTGTCGCCCATGTTTGGCAGACAAATTAAAAGTATTTGTAGGGCTCCTGTCGCCAAAGTTTTGCAGAAAAATGAAAAAAATGTGTCATATTTTTGTCGCCCAAGTTTGGCAGACAAATTAAAAGTGTTTGTAGGGCTCCTGTCGCTAAAGTCTGGCAGAAAAATGAAAAAAATGTGTCAAATTTCTGTCGCCCAAGTTTGGCAGACAAATTAAAAGTATTTGTAGGGCTCCTGTCGCCCAAGTCCTGCAGAAAAATGAAAAAAAAGAGTCAGATTTCTGTCGCCCAAGTTTGGCAGACAAATTAAAAGTGTTTGTAGGGCTCCTGTCGCCCAAGTTTTGCAGAAAAATGAAAAAAATGTGTCATATTTCTGTCGCCCAAGTTTGGCAGACAACTTGAAAGTATTTGTAGGGCTCATGTCGCCCAAGTTTCGCAAAAAAATGACAAATATGTGTCAGATTTCTGTCGCCCAAGTTTGGCAGACAAATTAAAAGTATTTGTAGGGCTCCTGTCGCCCAAGTCCTGCAGAAAAATGAAAAAAATGAGTCAGATTTCTGTCGCCCAAGTTTGGCAGACAAATTAAAAGTGTTTGTAGGGCTCCTGTCGCCCAAGTTAGGCAGAAAAATGACAAATATGTGTCAGATTTCTGTCGCCCATGTTTATCAGACAAATTAAAAGTATTTGTAGGGCTCCTGTCGCCCAAGTTTGGCAGAAAAATGACAAATATGTGTCAGATTTCTGTCGCCCAAGTTTGGCAGACAAATTAAAAGTATTTGTAGGGCTCCTGTCGCCCAAGTTTTGCAGTAAAATGAAAAAAATGTGTCATATTTCTGTCGCCCAAGTTTGGCAGACAACTTGAAAGTATATGTAGGGCTCCTGTCGCCCAAGTTTTGCAGAAAAATGAAAAAAATGTGTCAGATTTTTGTCGCCCAAGTTTGGCAGACAAATTAGAAGTGTTTGTAGGGCTCCTGTCGCCCAAGTTTGGCAGAAAAATGAAAAAAATGTGTCAGATTTCTGTCGCCCAAGTTTGGCAGACAAATTAAAAGTATTTGTAGGGCTCCTGTCGCCCAAGTTTTGCAGTAAAATGAAAAAAATGTGTCATATTTCTGTCGCCCAAGTTTGGCAGACAACTTGAAAGAATATGTAGGGCTCCTGTCGCCCAAGTTTTGCAGAAAAATGAAAAAAATGTGTCAGATTTTTGTAGCCCAAGTTTGGCAGACAAATTAGAAGTGTTTGTAGGGCTCCTGTCGCCCAAGTTTGGCAGAAAAATGAAAAAAATGTGTCAGATTTCTGTCGCCCAAGTTTGCAGACAAATTAAAAGTATTTGTAGGGCTCCTGTCGCCCAAGTTTTGCAGAAAAATGACAAAAATGTGTGAGATTTTTGTCGCCCAAGTTTGGCAGACAAATTAAAAGTGTTTGTAGGGCTCCTGTCACCCAAGTTTTGCAGAAAAATGACAAATATGTGTCAGATTTCTGTCGCCCAAGTTTGGCAGACAAATTAAAAGTATTTGTAGGGCTCCTGTCGCCCAAGTCCTGCAGAAAAATGAAAAAAATGAGTCAGATTTCTGTCGCCCATGTTTGGCAGACAAATTAAAAGTATTTGTAGGGCTCCTGTCGCCCAAGTCTGGCAGAAAAATGAAAAAAAATGTCAAATTTCTGTCGCCCAAGTTTGGCAGACAAATTAAAAGTGTTTGTAGGGCTCCTGTCGCTCAAGTCCTGCAGAAAAATGAAAAAAATGAGTCAGATTTCTGTCGCCCAAGTTTGGCAGACAAATTAAAAGTGATTGTAGGGCTCCTGTCGCCCAAGTTTGGCAGAAAAATGAAAAAAAATGTCAAATTTCTGTCGCCCAAGTTTGGCAGACAAATTAAAAGTGTTTGTAGGACTCCTGTCGCCCAAGTTTCTGCAGAAAAATTACAAATATGTGTCCGATTTCTGTCGCCCAAGTTTGGCAGACAAATTAAAAGTGTATGTAGGGCTCCTGTCGCCCAAGTCTGGCAGAAAAATGAAAAAAAATGTCAAATTTCTGTCGCCCAAGTTTGGCAGACAAATTAAAAGTGTTTGTAGGGCTCCTGTCGCTCAAATCCTGCAGAAAAATGAAAAAAATTAGTCAGATTTCTGTCGCCCAAGTTTGGCAGACAAATTAAAAGTGATTGTAGGGCTCCTGTCGCCCAAGTTTGGCAGAAAAATGAAAAAAATGTGTCAGATTTATGTCGCCCAAGTTTGGCAGACAAATTAAAAGTCTATGTAGGGCTTCTGTCGCCCAAGTCTAGCAGAAAAATGAAGAAAATGTGTCATATTTCTGTCGCCCAAGTTTGGCAGACAACTTGAAAGTATTTGTATGGCTCCTGTCGCCCAAGTTTCTGCAGAAAAATTACAAATATGTGTCCGATTTCTGTCGCCCAAGTTTGGCAGACAAATTAAAATTATTTGTAGGGCTCCTGTCGCCCAAGTCCTGCAGAAAAATGAAAAAAATGTGTCAGATTTTTGTCGCCCAAGTTTGGCAGACAAATTAAAAGTGTTTGTAGGGCTCCTGTCGCCCAAGTTTGGCAGAAAAATGAAAAAAATGTGTCAGATTTCTGTCGTCCATGTTTGGCACACAAATTAAAAGTATTTGTAGGGCTCCTGTCGCCAAAGTTTTGCAGAAAAATGAAAAAAATGTGTCAGATTTTTGTCGCCCAAGTTTGGCAGACAAATTAAAAGTGTTTGTAGGGCTCCTGTCGCCCAAGTCTGGCAGAAAAATGAAAAAGATGTGTCAAATTTCTGTCGCCCATGTTTGGCAGACAAATTAAAAGTGTTTGTAGGGCTCCTGTCGCTAAAGTCTGCCAGAAAAATGAAAAAAATGTGTCAAATTTCTGTCGCCCAAGTTTGGCAGACAAATTAAAAGTATTTGTAGGGCTTCTGTCGCACAAGTCCTGCAGAAAAATGAAAAAAATGAGTCAGATTTCTGTCGCCCAAGTTTGGCAGACAAATTAAAAGTGTTTGTAGGGCTCCTGTCGCCCAAGTTTTGCAGAAAAATGAAAAAAATGTGTCATATTTCTGTCGCCCAAGTTTGGCAGACAACTTGAAAGTATTTGTAGGGCTCCTGTCGCCCAAGTTTTGCAGAAAGATGACGAATATGTGTCAGATTTCTGTCGCCCAAGTTTGGCAGAAAAATGAAAAAAGTGTGTCAGATTTTTGTCGCCCAAGTTTGGCAGACAAATCAAAAGTGTTTGTAGGGCTTCTGTCGCCAAAGTCTGGCAGGAAAATGAAAAAAATGTGTCATATTTCTGTCGCCCAAGTTTGGCAGACAACTTGAAAGTATTTGTAGGGCTCCTGTCGCCCAAGTTTGGCAGAAAAATGACAAATATGTGTCAATTTTCTGTCGCCCAAGTTTGGCAGACAAAATAAAAGTATTTGTAGGGCTCCTGTCGCCCAAGTCCTGCAGAAAAATGAAAAAAATGAGTCAGATTTCTGTCGCCCAAGTTTGGCAGACAAATTAAAAGTGTTTGTAGGACTCCTGTCGCCCAAGTCTGGCAGAAAAATGAAAAAAATGTGTCAAATTTCTGTCGCCCAAGTTTGGCAGACAAATTAAAAGTGTTTGTAGGGCTCCTGTCGCCAAAGTTTGGCAGAAAAATGAAAAAAATGTGTCATATTTCTGTCGCCCAAGTTTGGCAGACAACTTGAAGTATTTGTAGGGCTCCTGTCGCCCAAGTTTGGCAGAAAAATGACAAATATGTGTCATATTTCTGTCGCCCAAGTTTGGCAGACAACTTGAAAGTATTTGTAGGGCTCCTGTCGCCCAAGTTTGCAGAAAAATGAAAAAAATGAGTCAGATTTCTGTCGCCCAAGTTTGGAAGACAAATTAAAAGTATTTGTAGGGCTCCTGTCGCCAAAGTTTGGCAGAAAAATGAAAAAAATGTGTCATATTTCTGTCGCCCAAGTTTGGCAGACAACTTGAAGTATTTGTAGGGCTCCTGTCGCCCAAGTTTGGCAGAAAAATGACAAATATGTGTCATATTTCTGTCGCCCAAGTTTGGCAGACAACTTGAAAGTATTTGTAGGGCTCCTGTCGCCCAAGTTTGCAGAAAAATGACAAATATGTGTCAGATTTCTGTCGCCCAAGTTTGGCAGACAAATTAAAAGTATTTGTAGGCCTCCTGTCGCCCAAGTCCTGCAGAAAAATGAAAAAAATGAGTCAGATTTCTGTCGCCCAAGTTTGGCAGACAAATTAAAAGTGTTTGTAGGGCTCCTGTCGCCCAAGTTTGGCAGAAAAATGAAAAAAATGTGCTAGATTTTTGTCGCCCAAGTTTGGCAGACAAATTAAAAGTATTTGTAGGGCTCCTGTCGCCCAAGTTTTGCAGAAAAATGACAAAAATGTGTCAGATTTTTGTCGCCCAAGTTTGGCAGACAAATTAAAAGTGTTTGTATGGCTCCTGTCGCCCAAGTTTTGCAGAAAAATTACAAATATGTGTCAGATTTCTGTCGCCCAAGTTTGGCAGACAAATTAAAAGTATTTGTAGGGCTCCTGTCGCCCAAGTCCTGCAGAAAAATGAAAAAAATGAGTCAGATTTCTGTCGCCCAAGTTTGGCAGACAAATTAAAAGTGTTTTTAGGGCTCCTGTCGCTAAAGTCTGGCAGAAAAATGAAAAAAATGTGTCAAATTTCTGTCGCCTAAGTTTGGCAGACAAATTAAAAGTATTTGTAGGGCTCCTGTCGCCCAAGTTTGGCAGGAAAATGACAAAAATGTGTCAGATTTCTGTCGCCCATGTTTGGCAGACAAATTAAAAGTATTTGTAGGGCTCCTGTCGCCAAAGTTTTGCAGAAAAATGAAAAAAATGTGTCATATTTTTGTCGCCCAAGTTTGGCAGACAAATTAAAAGTGTTTGTAGGGCTCCTGTCGCTAAAGTCTGGCAGAAAAATGAAAAAAATGTGTTAAATTTCTGTCGCCCAAGTTTGGCAGACAAATTAAAAGTATTTGTAGGGCTCCTGTCGCCCAAGTCCTGCAGAAAAATGAAAAAAAGAGTCAGATTTCTGTCGCCCAAGTTTGGCAGACAAATTAAAAGTGTTTGTAGGGCTCCTGTAGCCCAAGTTTTGCAGAAAAATGAAAAAAATGTGTCATATTTCTGTCGCCCAAGTTTGGCAGACAACTTGAAAGTATTTGTAGGGCTCATGTCGCCCAAGTTTCGCAAAAAAATGACAAATATGTGTCAGATTTCTGTCGCCCAAGTTTGGCAGACAAATTAAAAGTATTTGTAGGGCTCCTGTCGCCCAAGTCCTGCAGAAAAATGAAAAAAATGAGTCAGATTTCTGTCGCCCAAGTTTGGCAGACAAATTAAAAGTGTTTGTAGGGCTCCTGTCGCCCAAGTTAGGCAGAAAAATGACAAATATGTGTCAGATTTCTGTCGCCCATGTTTATCAGACAAATTAAAAGTATTTGTAGGGCTCCTGTCGCCCAAGTTTGGCAGAAAAATGACAAATATGTGTCAGATTTCTGTCGCCCAAGTTTGGCAGACAAATTAAAAGTATTTGTAGGGCTCCTGTCGCCCAAGTTTTGCAGTAAAATGAAAAAAATGTGTCATATTTCTGTCGCCCAAGTTTGGCAGACAACTTGAAAGTATATGTAGGGCTCCTGTCGCCCAAGTTTTGCAGAAAAATGAAAAAAATGTGTCAGATTTTTGTCGCCCAAGTTTGGCAGACAAATTAGAAGTGTTTGTAGGGCTCCTGTCGCCCAAGTTTGGCAGAAAAATGAAAAAAATGTGTCAGATTTCTGTCGCCCAAGTTTGGCAGACAAATTAAAAGTATTTGTAGGGCTCCTGTCGCCCAAGTTTTGCAGTAAAATGAAAAAAATGTGTCATATTTCTGTCGCCCAAGTTTGGCAGACAACTTGAAAGAATATGTAGGGCTCCTGTCGCCCAAGTTTTGCAGAAAAATGAAAAAAATGTGTCAGATTTTTGTAGCCCAAGTTTGGCAGACAAATTAGAAGTGTTTGTAGGGCTCCTGTCGCCCAAGTTTGGCAGAAAAATGAAAAAAATGTGTCAGATTTCTGTCGCCCAAGTTTGCAGACAAATTAAAAGTATTTGTAGGGCTCCTGTCGCCCAAGTTTTGCAGAAAAATGACAAAAATGTGTCAGATTTTTGTCGCCCAAGTTTGGCAGACAAATTAAAAGTGTTTGTAGGGCTCCTGTCACCCAAGTTTTGCAGAAAAATGACAAATATGTGTCAGATTTCTGTCGCCCAAGTTTGGCAGACAAATTAAAAGTATTTGTAGGGCTCCTGTCGCCCAAGTCCTGCAGAAAAATGAAAAAAATGAGTCAGATTTCTGTCGCCCATGTTTGGCAGACAAATTAAAAGTATTTGTAGGGCTCCTGTCGCCCAAGTCTGGCAGAAAAATGAAAAAAAATGTCAAATTTCTGTCGCCCAAGTTTGGCAGACAAATTAAAAGTGTTTGTAGGGCTCCTGTCGCTCAAGTCCTGCAGAAAAATGAAAAAAATGAGTCAGATTTCTGTCGCCCAAGTTTGGCAGACAAATTAAAAGTGATTGTAGGGCTCCTGTCGCCCAAGTTTGGCAGAAAAATGAAAAAAAATGTCAAATTTCTGTCGCCCAAGTTTGGCAGACAAATTAAAAGTGTTTGTAGGACTCCTGTCGCCCAAGTTTCTGCAGAAAAATTACAAATATGTGTCCGATTTCTGTCGCCCAAGTTTGGCAGACAAATTAAAAGTGTATGTAGGGCTCCTGTCGCCCAAGTCTGGCAGAAAAATGAAAAAAAATGTCAAATTTCTGTCGCCCAAGTTTGGCAGACAAATTAAAAGTGTTTGTAGGGCTCCTGTCGCTCAAATCCTGCAGAAAAATGAAAAAAATTAGTCAGATTTCTGTCGCCCAAGTTTGGCAGACAAATTAAAAGTGATTGTAGGGCTCCTGTCGCCCAAGTTTGGCAGAAAAATGAAAAAAATGTGTCAGATTTATGTCGCCCAAGTTTGGCAGACAAATTAAAAGTCTATGTAGGGCTTCTGTCGCCCAAGTCTAGCAGAAAAATGAAGAAAATGTGTCATATTTCTGTCGCCCAAGTTTGGCAGACAACTTGAAAGTATTTGTATGGCTCCTGTCGCCCAAGTTTCTGCAGAAAAATTACAAATATGTGTCCGATTTCTGTCGCCCAAGTTTGGCAGACAAATTAAAATTATTTGTAGGGCTCCTGTCGCCCAAGTCCTGCAGAAAAATGAAAAAAATGTGTCAGATTTTTGTCGCCCAAGTTTGGCAGACAAATTAAAAGTGTTTGTAGGGCTCCTGTCGCCCAAGTTTGGCAGAAAAATGAAAAAAATGTGTCAGATTTCTGTCGTCCATGTTTGGCACACAAATTAAAAGTATTTGTAGGGCTCCTGTCGCCAAAGTTTTGCAGAAAAATGAAAAAAATGTGTCAGATTTTTGTCGCCCAAGTTTGGCAGACAAATTAAAAGTGTTTGTAGGGCTCCTGTCGCCCAAGTCTGGCAGAAAAATGAAAAAGATGTGTCAAATTTCTGTCGCCCATGTTTGGCAGACAAATTAAAAGTGTTTGTAGGGCTCCTGTCGCTAAAGTCTGCCAGAAAAATGAAAAAAATGTGTCAAATTTCTGTCGCCCAAGTTTGGCAGACAAATTAAAAGTATTTGTAGGGCTTCTGTCGCACAAGTCCTGCAGAAAAATGAAAAAAATGAGTCAGATTTCTGTCGCCCAAGTTTGGCAGACAAATTAAAAGTGTTTGTAGGGCTCCTGTCGCCCAAGTTTTGCAGAAAAATGAAAAAAATGTGTCATATTTCTGTCGCCCAAGTTTGGCAGACAACTTGAAAGTATTTGTAGGGCTCCTGTCGCCCAAGTTTTGCAGAAAGATGACGAATATGTGTCAGATTTCTGTCGCCCAAGTTTGGCAGAAAAATGAAAAAAGTGTGTCAGATTTTTGTCGCCCAAGTTTGGCAGACAAATCAAAAGTGTTTGTAGGGCTTCTGTCGCCAAAGTCTGGCAGGAAAATGAAAAAAATGTGTCATATTTCTGTCGCCCAAGTTTGGCAGACAACTTGAAAGTATTTGTAGGGCTCCTGTCGCCCAAGTTTGGCAGAAAAATGACAAATATGTGTCAATTTTCTGTCGCCCAAGTTTGGCAGACAAAATAAAAGTATTTGTAGGGCTCCTGTCGCCCAAGTCCTGCAGAAAAATGAAAAAAATGAGTCAGATTTCTGTCGCCCAAGTTTGGCAGACAAATTAAAAGTGTTTGTAGGGCTCCTGTCGCCCAAGTTTTGCAGAAAAATGACAAATATGTGTCAGATTTCTGTCGCCCAAGTTTGGCAGACAAATTAAAAGTATTTGTAGGGCTCCTGTCGCCCAAGTCCTGCAGAAAAATGAAAAAAATGAGTCAGATTTCTGTCGCCCAAGTTTGGAAGACAAATTAAAAGTATTTGTAGGGCTCCTGTCGCCAAAGTTTTGCAGAAAAATGAAAAAAATGTGTCAGATTTTTGTCGCCCAAGTTTGGCAGACAAATTAAAAGTGTTTGTAGGGCTCCTGTCGCTAAAGTCTGGCAGAAAAATGAAAAAAATGTGTCAAATTTCTGTCGCCCAAGTTTGGCAGACAACTTGAAAGTATTTGTAGGGCTCCTGTCGCCCAAGTTTGGCAGAAAAATGAAAAAAATGTGTCAGATTTTTGTCGCCCAAGTTTGGCAGACAAATTAAAAGTGTTTGTAGGGCTTCTGTCGCCCAAGTTTGGCAGAAAAATGAAAAAAATGTGTCAGATTTATGTCGCCAAGTTCGGCAGACAAATTAAAAGTGTATGTAGGGCTCCTGTCGCCAAAGTCTGGCAGAAAAATGACAAAAATGTGTCAGATTTTTGTCGCCCAAGTTTGGCAGACAAATTAAAAGTGTTTGTAGGGCTCCTGTCGCCCAAGTCCTGCAGAAAAATGAAAAAAATGAGTCAGATTTCTGTCGCCCAAGTTTGGAAGACAAATTAAAAGTGTTTGTAGGGCTCCTGTCGCCCAAGTTTTGCAGAAAAATGAAAAAAATGTGTCATATTTCTGTCGCCCAAGTTTGAAAGACAACTTGAAAGTATTTGTAGGGCTCATGTCGCCCAAGTTTGCAGAAAAATGACAAAAATGAGTCAGATTTCTGTCGCCCAAGTTTGGAAGACAAATTAAAAGTGTTTGTAGGGCTCCTGTCGCCCAAGTTTTGCATAAAAATGAAAAAAATGTGTCATATTTCTGTCGCCCAAGTTTGAAAGACAAATTAAAAGTGTTTGTAGGGCTCCTGTCGCCCAAGTTTGGCAGAAAAATGACAAAAATGTGTCAGATTTTTGTCGCCCAAGTTTGGCAGACAAATTAAAAGTGTTTGTAGGGCTCCTGTCGCCAAAGTTTTTCAGAAAAATGAAAAAAATGTGTCATATTTCTGTCGCCCAAGTTTGGCAGACAACTTGAAGTATTTGTAGGGCTCCTGTCGCCCAAGTTTGGCAGAAAAATGACAAATATGTGTCATATTTCTGTCGCCCAAGTTTGGCAGACAAATTAAAAGTGTTTGTAGGGCTCCTGTCGCCCAAGTTTGGCAGGAAAATGAAAAAAATGTGTCAGATTTCTGTCGCCCTTGTTTGGCAGACAAATTAAAAGTATTTGTAGGGCTCCTGTCGCCAAAGTTTTGCAGAAAAATGAAAAAAATGTGTCAGATTTTTGTCGCCCAAGTTTGGCAGACAAATTAAAAGTGTTTTTAGGGCTCCTGTCGCTAAAGTCTGGCAGAAAAATGAAAAAAATGTGTCAAATTTCTGTCGCCCAAGTTTGGCAGACAAATTAAAAGTATTTGTAGGGCTCCTGTCGCCCAAGTTTGGCAGGAAAATGACAAAAATGTGTCAGATTTCTGTCGCTCATGTTTGGCAGACAAATTAAAAGTATTTGTAGGGCTCCTGTCGCCAAAGTTTTGCAGAAAAATGAAAAAAATGTGTCATATTTCTGTCGCCCAAGTTTGGCAGACAACTTGAAAGTATTTGTAGGGCTCATGTCGCCCAAGTTTCGCAAAAAAATGACAAATATGTGTCAGATTTCTGTCGCCAAAGTATGGCAGACAAATTAAAAGTATTTGTAGGGCTCCTGTCGCCCAAGTCCTGCAGAAAAATGAAAAAAATGAGTCAGATTTCTGTCGCCCAAGTTTGGCAGACAAATTAAAAGTGTTTGTAGGGCTCCTGTCGCCCAAGTTTGGCAGAAAAATGACAAATATGTGTCAGATTTCTGTCGCCCATGTTTGACAGACAAATTAAAAGTATTTGTAGGGCTCCTGTCGCCAAAGTCTGGCAGAAAAATGACAAATATGTGTCAGATTTCTGTCGCCCAAGTTTGGCAGACAAATTAAAAGTATTTGTAGGGCTCCTGTCGCCCAAGTTTTGCAGAAAAATGAAAAAAATGTGTCAGATTTTTGTCGCCCAAGTTTGGCAGACAAATTAAAAGTATTTGTAGGGCTCCTGTCGCCCAAGTTTTGCAGAAAAATGAAAAAAATGTGTCAGATTTTTGTCGCCCAAGTTTGGCAGACAAATTAAAAGTGTTTGTAGGACTCCTGTCGCCCAAGTCTGGCAGAAAAATGAAAAAAATGTGTCAAATTTCTGTCGCCCAAGTTTGGCAGAAAAATTAAAAGTATTTGTAGGGCTCCTGTCGCCCAATTTTTGCAGAAAAATGAAAAAAATTTGTCATATTTCTGTCGCCCAAGTTTGGCAGACAACTTGAAAGTATTTGTAGGGCTCCTGTCGCCCAAGTTTGGCAGAAAAATGACAAATATGTGTCAGATTTCTGTCGCCCAAGTTTGGCAGACAAATTAAAAGTATTTGTAGGGCTCCTGTCGCCCAAGTTTTGCAGAAAAATGAAAAAAATGTGTCAGATTTTTGTCGCCCAAGTTTGGCAGACAAATTAAAAGTGTTTGTAGGACTCCTGTCGCCCAAGTCTGGCAGAAAAATGAAAAAAATGTGTCAAATTTCTGTCGCCCAAGTTTGGCAGAAAAATTAAAAGTATTTGTAGGGCTCCTGTCGCCCAATTTTTGCAGAAAAATGAAAAAAATGTGTCAGATTTTTGTCGCCCAAGTTAGGCAGACAAATTAAAAGTGTTTGTAGGGCTCCTGTCGCCCAAGTTTGGCAGAAAAATGACAAAAATGTGTCAGATTTTTGTCGCCCAAGTTTGGCAGACAAATTAAAAGTGTTTGTAGGGCTCCTGTCGCCAAAGTTTTTCAGAAAAATGAAAAAAATGTGTCATATTTCTGTCGCCCAAGTTTGGCAGACAACTTGAAGTATTTGTAGGGCTCCTGTCGCCCAAGTTTGGCAGAAAAATGACAAATATGTGTCATATTTCTGTCGCCCAAGTTTGGCAGACAAATTACAAGTATTTGTAGGGCTCCTGTCGCCCAAGTTTGGCAGAAAAATGACAAATATGTGTCAGATTTCTGTCGCCCAAGTTTGGCAGACAAATTAAAAGTATTTGTAGGGCTCCTGTTTTCCAAGTTTTGCAGAAAAATGAAAAAAAGGTGTCAGATTTTTGTCGCCCAAGTTTGGCAGACAAATTACAAGTATTTTTAGGGCTCCTGTCGCCCAAGTTTGG